>JAOPSE010000014.1:74137555-76981945 GCA_029449295.1 Zea luxurians
AGTATTTTAGTCCAAATATTGTTCGGTTGGTCATGAAAATCTATAGTTTTAATATCATTGTTTGACAGAGCTCCCACAGATCTGTTCCTAGCGAGAATCACTCCTGTCGAGCCAAACAATAAAAATCTAAAGTGCTCTATGGTGGAAGTGAAATAAATCGTCTCTATTTTGTACTAGAAAGTGGGAGCCAAAAAATCCTGCTTCTCACCACTCTCAACCTGCTCCCTCCTCTCTAACCCCTCAGAAATTATTTTATAGCCTATTTATCAAACGGTTTTCATCAAATAGATCACTCTATGAGAGAAACAGCCCTAAGTAATCCTGTAGTATTTTTTGGTATTTGATACTTTACTCAGACCAAACTTTTCTCTCAGTTGCTTCGTCGGTGAGTTGTGCTGATGCTCGTGTGCGCAACGCCGCTGCTCGACCTCCTCCGGCCCGTTCTGCTCTCCAAACTTCCTCTGCGCCCGGGCGCGCATCCTGTTGGCCTCCTTATCCGTCGTCTCCTTCGCCACCGCGTTCGCGCGGCCATGCTGGGGCATTTTGCTTCGCCTATTCACTTCCTCGCCAAGGTCGTCGACGTACACGTGGTCGCTTCCTTGCGACAAGAGATGTCAATGGGGAATTCCCCACCGGGTTATAGCATCCCATACCCATACTCATCATGTTTGATCCATCCCCATACCCATCCTCATACCCATCATGGGTACAAAACTCATCCCATACACATCCTCATTCGGGTTTCGGGTCCCCAATGGGTCCCCATCCCCAATTAAGGGATAACTAGGTACTAACATGTAGCACAAACAATCTAGATTTCAGACATCACTACATCGACAAGTACTCATCCATGAACCATGATCCATTCATCCATTCATCAGAAAATACATAAGTACTTCAGGACCGATAGAAGAAATGGAGTTTTCTCACCTTTCTTGGTGACCATCTGAGTTTGTTAGCGCCTGAGAATCCATGGTCGTCATCGTCGTCTGGGCAGGGCATAACATATGGCTGGTTATTTTAGGGTTTTGTTTTTTACTAGTCTGCTAGTTGCCTTGTTGGGCTAGGACCTGGGGCCTGGTGCGCTGTCGTGCTGGGCTTGGTGGCCGGCTCGGCCTCAACTCATTCATACAAACACGACAAGTGTACACGTATGAAATACCCATGGGTAATCGGGTTCGGATTATGGCTTCCCAAACCCATACCCGTTTACCCAATGGGTGAAGCTTTTGTCACATATCCATACCCATGGAGACAATTTTTCGTCTCATACCCGTACCCTAATAGGGGAATTCCCCACGGGTTGGCGGGTATCGGGTCCCATTGACATCTCTACTTGCGACGAGCTGGGCTAGCATGGTTAACCGTTGGGCATTGCAGCATCTCAACACAAGGATGCTGTACGACGACAAAATTTCCATGATTTGACTCAACATGAGCAGCCGCTGGGTTTACGTGTCTTCCTTCAAATTATCTGTGTCCTCCACCAATTCTGTTTCACCTAGAACCAGTTATTCTTTTATTGACCCCAAATTTTGAGCTAGATGGAGCGCTGTTGAGAGGCGCATCATGACATTTTTTTTTCCGGAAAGGTAGCATGTTTCTTCTCCCAGTTGTCGTTGCATAGAGAAATGTTCTGGCCAATACAAATGCTCTTGTCATATCGCGAGAAAATTGTAGCTATAATTGTCAGTTCTGTTAAGATAATCATAACACTTTAACAAACACAAACGCAAGACCTAATCCTAAATTGGGCATCCGAAAGGACGCAAAGAGGCTCGATGCTGCAGTCTCCAAATTATGGCAAGCCCTCAATATACAGGTGTCGAATAATATCTAAAGCCGTAATATTGCAAATGGATCTAAAGCCGAAGCCAACACGTCTCTTCGAATAATATCGGACAATTATTATTGTCGAATAATATCTGACAATCATTAAAAAAAATATACATGTTTTGTTGTTTAGATGAGTGTGAATGTGGAGCTAACAACTAAAGGTTTAGATCTTTTGTGCGCATAATTTTATCTTATTTCCTAATCAGCGAAATCTAGTGCTTTATAGAGTAGAATTGAAGAGAAGAGACTAGCGATATTCATGTGTTCATTGAAGTTTTATTTCAGCGCAACATATCTGACACCCGTATCCATGAAGATTGTGAGATGAAAATGCAGCCCAGCTGTGAATGAGCCCCAGGTGTGTATCCTGGATGCGTGAGCCCCCACAAGTAACAAGTATCGATAGCGGCCCAGCAGGCTGGCAAGTCGGCCCAACAGCAGTTGCAATTGCTGGAGCTGGGCTGGTCTCGTCTATGTGGGCATGTGGCAGACGCGTTTCTTTTATGCTGATTCCCTTGAGTGCGGATGAATCATGAATAGCGTTCTTCAGAACATAAAGAGTTGGGTTGTCTTGGCCGGAACGGAATCAGGCACCGGCACCGCACCGCAACAGGCTACTAGCGTTTTAGTGCGAGACATGTTCGTGGTGCCGCCTTTTGTTTCCGTTTCGGGGCCAGGTCAATCCCGCCGCCACCACATTTCTTTCTTTTGTTTTTTCGCTTCCGGTTTCAGTGGGGAACACGAACACCACCCCCGCCTTGTGACCGGGAGGCACGTTACGTGGGCGGTGGTCGGAAACCGACACCCGCAAGGTTGCAACTGCAATGCAACATTTTTATGACCTTTTCTGTTTTGTCTCTGCGCCGATCCAGCAGGCAATGTCTGATGACCCTGCCGGACTCTGCACACCTTTTCCCAAATTCAAAGGGCGGGGCTCGAAAGCGAGAAGAGAGCGCCACCCTACGACAAACGGAGACCTTCGGCAGCGCCCAACGTCGTCGGCATCGATCGATTCGTATACTGAGTACCGACAGACACGTACGTACGCGCCGGCCGGCCGCCCGCGGTCTCGCTCGACACGAAATGCCAAAATTGTATGGCCTTGATCGGTTATTAGATCAGCAAAATATATAAAATATTCTATTATTTATTTGGTTGGAGTGTCATATGATTGTACGGAGGAGTAGAGTGAGGGGACCCCTCACGTTTACAAAAACGCTCACGTTTGGTCGTTTTGGTGGAGCGATGTTATTTTAACTATTTATAGTAAATTTTCATATAGATACTCTAGTACCCGCTCTACTTATCTTTCGTTGGAAACCAAACATCCAAAAAATAAAAATGCAGTCACTCCATTCGCCTTTTCACTCTCAACCAAACACACCCTAAAAGAACTAAACCACATTAATTACATCTTTTTATTCTTCATCGTTTATTTCAGTTCCACTAACGACGAAAGAATGTTAAGGATCATTTTAGTCTTCTTATGAATCATTCAATATGTTCTAAATACTTTGTCTCTTGAATCAAACAAGGTATGAACTAATACTCTCCTCACTAAACTTTAGTCTCCCGACTAAAGTTACCAAACATACTATAAATCATCTTCTATTCAAATTTGTCTAGGAAAGTATTTAATTTCCTCGGATTCTTCTAAGAGCTTGTTTGGGTGCTGTAGTATTCACTTCAATACATATGGGTTGAGGGGATTCAGGTGTAAATTAAACTAATTTACACTTAAATCCCATCAACCCATGTGTATATTGGGATGGACAAGAGTATTCAAACATAGCCTAACCGAACAAGCCCGAGTATCTTCCCTCGACTCGTTTGGTAGTTGCTTTACCTGTAGAACTGAAGCTGTTTAAAAACATTTGCAAAGAACAGTATGTCAGGACAGATAACATGGATTAAGATGAGAAAATGGGGTAAGAGTATTTCTTAGGGTCTTTTAAAGGAGAAACTATTCTAAAATGGTTATTTGATATGAGGAGCTTAAAGATAGCTTTTATAAATCTAGCACCTTCGTATCGACGCTACTTCTAGCATTTGTCTAAGATCATAGTCCATTCTAGAACCAATGTCACTTACTCCTTGTCTTGGTTCATGCGCACTCCAGAAACCTCTCGGTTGGTCGTCCATTCAAAAAATTGGTCAGATCCAACCATGTTTAACACAGAGGTTCTCTCAAGATAGATTTTCAGGAAAGAAAAATATATCTTATTAGTATGAATATTCTATCAATTCTGTTAAAGCTTAGACTAGAATACCATGATTCATACAGGCCTGAATATCGCCATAAAACTGGACGATAATTCCCTACCCGTCAACACCCTTGCTTGATTGCCGTCGGCCGTGAGCATGATGCATGAGCATCACACGCTTTCGTACACTAGTTTTGGCGGGCTTACGGGTCTTCCAAAGCCACGCCCGGCGCCCGAACCGACACATAGCGACGGCTGACGGCTAGTGGACACGCACACACACACAGAGAGACACAGGAGGCGAGCTGGAGGAGATGGAGGCTGGAAAGGTGGCCGTACCATGCTAGCGCGCGGCGGCCAAGTCAGGTCAGGGATCCACTTCCCACCGCCATCATCAGGAAGAAGACCATGATCAGGTCCAGCAAATGAAAATCTCTCCCTGATGAGAGGCCGACTGCTACTTCCTGATCTCCCCCCACACCCACAGCCCACAGCCACCACAGGCGGTCACGCAGACGCCTGCAGTGCAGTGCAGTCCAGCAGCGGAGCCCCCATGCATGCAATGCTGGCTGCCTTTTCTCCATGCATCAGTGTCCGCATGCATGTGCTGCTAGTGTGCTAGCTGCTGTCGCCTCGATCGGCCTTGGCCTCGCTAGCTCGCTCGCTCGCGCACATGCATGAAAACGTGGCGCACTGGATTCAGCGAGGTGTGCATACGCTGACGGCTGGTTTTGGCTCGATTCCGGTATCCCAGTTCCACTGCCTTTCAAAAGGTTTCAGCTTAATTCATTTTTCATGAGAAACATAATTGTTCCGGTAATGCTATTAGTTATCGTTAATTTGAGATAAAAATTTAAGTCGAACTTATAAAAACTTTGACTATAAAATAACCGTTCTGTTATTTAGTTTTGAAACCCAATATTTATATGCTTAGACTAGTCTAAAAATTCTTTTACAAAAAAAAAAAATATAAATGTTTAAGAGTTTATTTAAGTTTATTTGTATTTTAACAAATAAAACTATTGGTCAAAGCTATATGTATTTTATAGACAATATCATTGTCCTAAACGATAAATAATAAGACACCGTTTTGACCGATATGTTGTCATGGAGAAATGCTTTCTACGTAACACCACGCAGCTTCCGGAGAAGATTGTAGCATCACTCTTGAGACTGCAGGTGGTGGAGCCAATTTTTCAGCGATCGATGCCAGCAAAACTGCTAGGTGGATTACCGAGTGTTTTCTGGATTACACGGTGATATGTAATTACTACGTTGGACTGTAGTAGTAGTAGTAGTTTCTTATGTGATACTAACTGCCAATCTGCTAGGTGGGTGGATTACACACTCACTACTCTGCGTGTGTGTGTGTTTGTTTTGATTCCCCCGCCCAGCTGCCCCTACCCATATTGTTCAAACACGTTACACGCAGGCAGAGGCAGGTACTGTTGTCGCTTGATTGAACCAAAAAAAAATAAAATAAAATAATAAAGAAAGCAGCAAGAGTCGCGTGCATACCGCAACTTGACCACGCATGCACATGCAGAATTGAAAATGGTCCACGCAAGAGACGATGCGGATGGAAATTTGCACAAAGAGAGAGAGAGAGAGATGCGAATGCTGATCCCTTATGACATCACATCACAGATCACACACACACGGTCCGTATATCATATCATTCCTGGTCCTCTTGCTGCCTTGGTAGGTACGTCTTAGTACGACTACGACACTACTGGTGTTTATTCCTCACCAACCAATTCTAGCTCCAGAGCAGGCTAGATCGTACTACGTAGGTCGTAGGTACACGACCGGAATACGTGTACATCCATCATGAGTTGCATGCATGTCCTGCTCCTAGTAGCAGCAGCGTCAGAAATTTAGCAACTAGGCAGGCGCATTGGTAATCCGTTGATGGTCAATGCCGACTTTCTCCGGCGCATGCAACTTGCTGTTTTACAGGCGCCGTCAAACAAAAAAAAAATGTGCTTCTTGAGAGCATGTACTCCCAGTGCAGTAAAGGTAGTCGTTTAGGACATGATTGTGCATACCAAGGAGTGATTAATTGTCATAGAGTTTTCCCTGTTTGCCCCTATTAAATAGGGATATGGGTGCATTAATGTCACTAAAACAATCAGGCCTGATTGGTTGTTGCAGCAGCTCCAAGGCATTCTAGACTGGAGGTCTCAAGTTCGATTTCTCTTAAATGCATCTTTTTTTGTGCAATTACTAGGGGCAACAACGTCCAAATCCCAGACCCACGCGCGCTATGACTTCTTTTTGTGCACGCTCGGTCACGCGTAGGATGACTTCTTTTACTGCACCGGAGGGAGTATACGGTATACCTTGCCATGTCATTTAGAGCTAAACTAAACTGATGAGAGCTCTGTCGTCATCAAGTCAAAAAAAAAACACGGACTCTCTCGTCTCTCCTGGATTTTTCTTCAGTTTACGTGCAGCCCAGGGGCAACAACGTCCAAATCCCAGACCCACGCGCGCTATGACTTCTTTTTGTGCACGCTCGGTCACGCGTAGGATGACTTTTTTTACTGCACCGGAGGGAGTATACGGTATACCTTGCCATGTCATTTAGAGCTAAACTAAACTGATGAGAGCTCTGTCGTCATCAAGTCAAAAAAAAAACACGGACTCTCTCGTCTCTCCTGGATTTTTCTTCAGTTTACGTGCAGCCCAGGGGCAACAACGTCCAAATCCCAGACCCACGCGCGCTATGACTTCTTTTTGTGCACGCTCGGTCACGCGTAGGATGACTTCTTTTACTGCACCGGAGGGAGTATACGGTATACCTTGCCATGTCATTTAGAGCTAAACTAAACTGATGAGAGCTCTGTCGTCATCAAGTCAAAAAAAAACACGGACTCTCTCGTCTCCTGGATTTTTCTTCAGTTTACGTGCAGCCCAGTGCCGTGTGAGCGCGAGATCTCCTCGTCGTTTGTTGGTGGTCTGGCGGGCCCCGCAACGTGCGCCTGGTCCAGAGCTCACGTTCTCTCCCATGCACACCCACGCAGATCCTGATGACGAGGTGTCCCTGTCGGCAGAAACAGAGTACTTGTACTTGTAGTAATTCTCAGTTTTTATTTTTTTTACCAAGGATTCTTATTTCCCAATATAAAAATGAACTAGTTTCCTTTAAAAAGGTTAAAAAAATCCTCTGAGTTTAGCTTATATTATATGTTTGAATAACTATTACGAGTATTAAATATATACTAATTATAAAACTAATTATACGGTCAAAGGCTAAACGACGAGACACAATTTTAAACCTAATTAATATATGATTAGCAAATGGTTAGTGTAGCATTACATGGATGAGTCATGAACTAATTAGCCTTAATAAGTTCGTTTTGACTTTTACTCCTCGTTTGTATAACTAATTTCTAACTAGTTGTATAATTAGACTATTTTTTTAACGGAAAGGGGATTCCCCCCTATTTCATTAAGAAATAGGACCACAGATGTAGCAACAGTCAAACGAAAGAACTACTTATTACACCACTTAGCTCATAGAACTAAAAGAGCAGAAACAAGCCATCCAGGCCTAGGTGGATCACTACAGTTTCTGACAAAAAAGTCATACCGCACAACCACTGCAACCACTACCAACCAGTTTTTGGCAAGGCCGACCACAAACAAAGCCCCAGCGACCAGACAAAAGCAACACAATATGAAACAAATACCCTAGAACCAAAAGGGCATCCGAGAGCCAGGCAAGCCACACATCTAAAACAAACAGACAACGCGCTCAACGTTAGTTACACAGTCTTTTGTCCATCGGCGCCAGCCAAAATTCCTATTGAAGACCTCCTTAACCATTCTTCTGAGAAGGGAGCTTCCTTCCAGCAGCCTCTTTCTTGAAGTTTCTTTCTGAAGAATCGCCCAAGCGTCCAACCAAGAACAGCACAGAAACACAAGGTTAATAGCATTTAAAGAGGAAGTGTTGTTGAAACAGAAATCATTTCTATGCTTCCACAACGACCAGAGAACTGCACTGCAGCCAACAGTAATCAGATTTTTTTCATGATCTTTGAAATTGCATAACCATCTCCCAAACATATCATTAGCATTCTTGGGAAGGGTTAGAGACGGACAGGACATCTGAATAATTTTCCAAGAAAAAGATGCAACCTGGCAATTATAAAAGATATGACTGGTTGTTTCAAGACAACCACACCACTCACAGTTTACATTCCCTTGCCAGTTTTTCTTTCTCAGATTTTCCTTGGATAAGATTTTATCATTTATGACCAGCCAAAGGAAAACTTTAATTCTCTGAGGAATTTTTGCCTTCCAGATGAACCAATAAGGATCCCTGTTCATATCTATTTTAAAGTTTCTATAAGATGATTTCACTGAAAAACCTTTCTTATCAAGCAACCAGCATGGTTTATCATTTTTGTCTATAAGACAGAAATCTGCACAGTTATTTTTTAAATCATCCAACAGATTGACCCCAGCTCCAAATAATCTTCTTCTAAAGATTAAGGAGTTACAGTTATCCCTTAAGGCCCAATTCACATTTATCTCTTTATTAAGAGATAACTCAAAAAGTCTTTTGTATCTCATGGATAAAGGTTCATCCCCACACCACTTATCCAACCAAAAACTAGTCGAGACACCATTTCCAATTTCCATTTTTCTGTTTTTACAATATTCCTGCTTACAATCCATGAGGCCTCGCCAAAATTGAGAGTCTCCTTGTTTTTTTTAACACACATAAAGGTTTGCCTTTCATGTATTTTTTCCTAACAATTGTTTGCCACAGACCTTCTTCCCTCTCGAGTTTCCATAACCATTTGGTCAACAAACTGATATTCATCCATCTTAGATTTAGAATCCCAAGACCCCCCTTATCTTTCTCTGTGCAGACTGTATCCCACTTCACCAAATGGTATTTTTTTTGTTGTTTCCACCACACCACAAAAATCTCTTTCTGAAAGTATCCATTTTCTTCAAAACAGCAGATGGAGCCAGATAGAGAGAAAGCATGTATAGAGGGATATTAGACAAACTACTATTAATTAGAGTTAGTCTTCCCCCAAGACTCATATACCTTCCTTGCCAAACTCCCAATTTTTTTTCAAATTTCTCTTCCGTTTTAGCCCATTGAGATTTACTCAGTGTTTTATGGTCAATAGGAACGCCAAGATAGCAGATGGGGAGATTTTTAATTGGGCAAGTAAAAATCTCAGCATAAGCCTCTTTGTTATTGTTAGCATTGCCAAAACAATAAACCTCACTCTTATGAAAATTAATTTTGAAGCCAGACATTTTTTCAAACAAAATCAGGATAAACTTTAAATTCCTAGCAAATTCAAGGTTATCTTGAATCAAAAGAATTGTATCGTCAGCGTATTGAAGGTAAGCACATCCATTGTTTATAATGTGAGGAACCAAACCAGCAATTAGTTTCATTTCTTGTGCTTTTTCAATAAGGCACGCAAGACCATCCGCTGCAATGTTAAAAAGTAAAGGGGAAAAGGGATCACCCTGTCTGACCCCTTTATGAGTGGGGAAGTAAGGTCCAGTCATGCCATTAGTTCTAATAGCAACCTTTCCTCCTTTCACTGTTTTCATCACCCAATCACCCCATTTATCTCCAAAGCCTTTTTGATGGAGCATACTATACAAGAATTGCCAATTAACTTTGTCATAAGCCTTCTCAAAGTCAATTTTGAGAATAATCCCATTCTGTTTTTCCTTTTTTACTTCATGAATAATTTCATGTAAAGCTACAACACAGTCCAAAATATATTTCCCTTTAATAAAACCATACTGATTCTCACTAATAACCTTGTTAATGCAAGTAGAAAGCCTGTTATTCAGAAATTTAGTGATGATTTTATAACATACGTTTAAAAGACAAATAGGCCTAAATTTTTTCATTTCCATAGCATTATCCACTTTAGGAATTAATGTAATCAAGCCATAATTAAGCCTTTCAATATCCAACTTACCTTTGCTGAAATCATCACACATCTTCCAAATTTCATTTTTAATGAGATCCCAGAAATCCTGAAAAAATTCTGCAGGAAGACCGTCAGGACCTGGGGCACTGTTATGTTTAAGATCAGAGACAACCTTAAAAATTTCATCGTAGCTAAAAGGAGCAGTAAGGAGTTCTCTGTCATCCTCATTAAGCTTCCTCATATTCATATTATTCATATGAATAGTTGAGATAATTGAAGGGCCAAAAAGGTTTTTATAATAGTCAGTAGCTAACTTATTAATCTCCTCTTCATTTTCAACAAGTCTCCCATTATCATAGAGAGCATGAATTTTCAAACGTCTCTTATTGCCGTTGGCTTTTAGATGAAAATATTTAGTATTTTCATCACCAGCAATGATATTTTTCTCTCTAGCAATTTGTTTCATTTTGGTTTCTTCTTCAAGACAAAGATTCTTCAGTTGAAAATCATATTCCATTTTTTCTTCCTTCTCCTCCGCAGAAAGAGTTTCTAATTCATTTTTAATGTCCAACCTATTAATTTCTCTTTTCAGAGTATTAATTTTCCTCCTATTTTTTCCTTCTTCATTAATATTCCAACCCTTTAAAGTTTTTTAAGTCTTTTGACTTTTTCTTTCCAGATGTCAATGTTTTTCCTGCTTTTAACTGGAAGAGTCCAGCTATTAACCACAATGTCTCTAAAATTTGGTCTAAGCTTCCAACTGAGTTCATATCTAAACTCATGAGTCACCTTTTTTTTCTTCAGTTTGAAGCAAAAGCGGCACATGATCAGAAAGAGATCTATCAAGACCTCTAACTGTTGCATTGTGAAACATCAAATCCCATTTAGGATTAACCAGAAATCTGTCAAGTTTTTCAAAAGTAGGATTGCTTCTATTATTCGACCAAGTATAGAGCCTATCAGTAAGATCAAGCTCAATAAGACCATAAATTTCAATAATAGAGTTGAAAAGATCACTCAAATGATTTAGAGTCCCAGGTTTGTTTTTCTCTTCATTTGTTCTAATGATATTAAAGTCACCACCAAAAATAGTCGGACCTTTGCAATTAGAACAAACAGAAGAGAGCCCACTGAGAAAATTGTCTTTCTTTTCCAATTGAGCCGCACCATAAACATTAACAAAATTGAAAGAAACATTTTTTTGACTTATGGTGAATCAAACAATTAATCATAAACTCCCTAATATCCTGATTAACGATGTCGAAGATATCAGAGTTTATGCCAACCAAAAGTCCACCGGACCTGCCCCTGGGAGAGGAAGAGATCCAAAAAAATTTCTTTGAGGATTTAGAGCCTCAAGCCATTTTTGATCAAATTCTTTTCTTTTGGTTTCTTGAAGACCAATAAAATCCACTTTATGTTTTGTAATGAGTTCCCTCAGAAACTCAAACTTCCCCGGTTTTACCAAAACCTGGCAATTCCATATAACTCCAATCATTATGGAACTAATAAGTCTGCAGATTCTCTGACTTTTCTAATTTTCCTCTTATTAGGTGTGCACCTAACTTTAGGAGAATTATTTTTCTTTTTATTTCTCAGAGAATACTTTTTCTCTTTTCTTATGTCCTCTTTCTTATTGTGCACCAAAAATTTTTCTTTATCAGATTCACTATCTAATACCTTCTGAACCATTTTATCTATAGAATCAGAAATTTCCAATTCATTTTCATCATCACTTATGTTTAAAGCATCATCATGAACAATGTCAGATTTACAATCAATATATCTTTCTATCTCAACCATTTTAATGTCATTAAGATTCAAAAAAATCTCCTCATCATTCTTTCCTAAACTAACATTAAGCATATCAGCCATCTCAACCAAAATATTATCACTAGTGCTCAAAACAGAAAAGGGATTGGAGGACATACCTTTGTTCAGGAAGGCATCTTTTGCCGCCGCCCTTGAGATAGCTTTTTCAGTGATCTTTAAGTCTTCATTTGCCTCCAGTCTGGTGCTCTTCCTAGTTCCTTCCATCAGATCAGCACTTTTTCCTTTGTTCTTCTTGTTTTTTTCTTCAATATTCATATCCTGTTTGTCTGTGTCCTCTTTTTCAGAAGTCTTATCCTCCTGAGAATTATTAATATCCACACCCATGTCTTTAACTAAAACATCAAGTTCCTGAGAACTTAGTAAGTCATCTTCACTTTCATCAAAATCCACATCACCTTCAGCCCCTTCTTTTTCATCATCTTCCTTTATCATCTCTGGTAAATTACCAGATTTATCAGACTTCATCAAACTCCCAGTCATCCTAGAAGTCGACCCAGTATGGATATCAGTATCCATATCATTTCCATCTGACCCAGTATCCTCATTTTTAGCTCTCTTTCCACTTTTCTCCATTGCATTTTTTCCAGACATCTGTACATCAACAGAAGCTCTTTTTCCCAAATTAATAGAGTCATCATTCCACCCTTCTGCATCAATATTCTCTACTTTAAAGAATATATCATACAGGTAAGGTTTAACTCCCACTTCTATAATTTCTGGTATCATGTCAATGCTTTTGACATGAACTTTAAATCTGACCATATCTTTAGATTCCAGAGAATTCAGATCAATTTCCTCAACAGCCCCAATTGTTGAGCCAAGTTCACAGATGGCCTGGTAGTTTAGAAGTTCTTCAGGAACATTTTCAGCAACCACCCAAGTGGTGTGAAGTCTGGATTTGGCTTTGGCTTGAGAAGACCAAGGAATAACACTGATTTTAACCCCAGAAATTTTCATTTTAATTCAGGAAAGTTAACAACCTCATCTAATCTTTCCTGTGATGGAAACTGCATTAAAAAGCCAGAAGGACACTTGGTTGCCTTCCAAATTCTGCCCCAGGGAAAGTGAAAACTAAAATCCTTTTCCATGTCCTCACATCTAACCTCTCCCTCAATGACTTTAACCAAACTTAAAAAACTTTTTCTAGGTTTCTTGGCAGCATTTTTAGCAAACTGAGAAGCATAGAAACCTAAACCATCACCTGCCATACCCACAATAGGCATAGTCGGTTTACTCTGCTTAGGCCAAACACATTTAGCGGTAACATGTGTTTCCTTCCTGCAAATCTCACACCAAAGAGGCTTGAAACACTCTCTAGCGTGATGACCCTCATCCCCACATTTCTGGCAAAAAACACGTCGACCTAGATCCAGATCCATAGGAATAACAGGATTCGGGAGATTCATGTTACCTGGATCACCACCATCACCCGCAGAAGATGTCTGCCCCTCTTGCTTGGCCTCGGATTTCATTTGGGGAGGTCGCAGACACCAGCTGAGGTTACTGTGCCTTCCCCATGGAGGCGAGTTTTGCCTCTGCGGCTTAGGGATTTGGCGATTCCATTTCGCGTTTTTCCCCTTTGGATCCATTGCACCCGAACTGTTAGGGATTTGGGAACCAATCCCTACTCTCGGCCACGGATCGAAAGAAGAAGGAGAACGAAAAGGGACCGATCTCCACCCCCCGCAAAAACTAGATCTCGCTTTGCTAGGCAGCCGCCAAAGCACGGACAAGAAAGCAGCGAGGTGAGGAAGGGGGCGATCTCCAACTAGGTCATCTGGAAACCCTAGCGGGGATTTCAGCGAAGCTGACCTAGAGGGGGAGAAGAGAGACGATGGGATAGAGGGCGTGTTACCTACGCGAGGTGGGGATAAGGCCAAGCCGACCGGTCTGCCTTCCGTTCTCGCAAGATTTCCATGCTTGGCCTGACACATCTCAACACCAGAGGTCCAGCCGCGCCATCGACCCACGCACGGGGCGGCCCAATCCTGTACCTCCCTGGGCTTACAGCCTTTTCGGAGAGAGGGAGAAGACCGTTTCCCGCCAATGGAGATCAACGAGCGGGAGGGTTGAATAGGAGGGGGCCGCACGGGAGAGGGAAGGGGAGAGAGACGAGCCATCAGGAAGATCCGTATAATTAGGCTATATTTAATACTTGTAACTAGCATTCAAGCATTCGATGTTTCAGGGACTAACATTTAGCTTTTTGATTCAAACACCCATGTGCTCTCTCGGCCCGAACATTTTTTTTAGAATAAGAGTGTTTCTAATTTGATCAGAACTACACGATGAAACAATCATAGATATTTATGATTTTTCTATCATTTTTTTATCAAACTCAAACTATTTTGACTCTCTAAAACAATTAGAACAATTTACGATTTGGAAATGGATAAATCACCATGCACATGCTTAATTAAATATGCCAGCACCGAGAACACTCTGGAAGGACCCATCCTTGTTCCCATGGCACAATGACAAATTAGGAGTACTCTTACTCGTACAGGATTGTTTCTGTAGCGAGAAGTACTATAGGGCGTTGTGGACGCATCATTGGCGTGACAGTGCAATGATTAGAGAGAATCACGAAGCAAATAAAGTGCTTCCTCGTCCCAAGGATGTAATTTTAGGATAGCACAATTTGTAAAAGTATTATAACATGACATCACAGTAATTTTGATTCTGATCTAAACATTCTAGCGATTTAGACTTTTGTCTCCAAATGTTAATTGATTAAAACATGGTCTCACAGTAATTTGACTCTACAACTAAAACACTTTAGAGATAATTCGCTATCCAAATTGTTTTCCCTTTTTTTTCTCGAGAGAAACTAAATCTAAAATGTTTATAGGCGAATCTCAGTCCTGATCATACTCTCCATCCACCATTGACCCTAACTTCTTTCCCTGCCATATTATACATTTGATCGATTTCTGCTTGCTACATACAAGTACTGCCGTAACCCGAAAAGGAGGGGAGGAAAAACAAAAGTAGAGTAAGAGGAGGATGAATGAACACATGCACGCACGGGCACGGCGATGCCTAGTTGTTGCCGCCGCCGTTGGCCTTGGCCTTCCTGATGTGCGCGATGGCCTTCTTGAGCGTGGGGCGGAACCTCTTCATGTCCAGCGACACGTCCTGCTTGTCGAGGTAAGCATCCTTGAGGGACTCCCAGCCCTTGCTCTTGATCCCGTTGGGGTCCGTGAAGATGGGGTGGTCGCGCGGGTACTGGTCGATCAGCGTGCTCTCCTCCGGCGTGATCCGGTACTCGAGGTAGCGCAGCCCCATGTCCCTGGACGGGCCCCGGAAGTAGCCCGCCACGAACTCCAGCCCGCCCAGCGGCACCACCTGGATGACCACCCCGCCCGTCGGCACGAACACCATGTTGGTCAGCCCGGCGCCGTGCACGCCCATGATGGCGTCGCAGCTGTTGGCCAGCTCCGCGAAGGGCGCCACCTCGTGCGTCCCCTCCGACACCACCACCTCGAACCCGAGCTTCTCGGCGCCGCGCACGATCTCCTCCGCGTTCACGAACCGCCGCGTCCGCGCGCGCGCGATCACCAGCAGCCTCGGCCGCCGCTTCGACGACGGGCCAGCGGCGGCGGCGGCGACGTCGCCGCGCGGGAGCCCGTAGGCGGCGCGCATGAACCCGGTGAAGTCCAGCATGGAGTAGCCGTTGGGGGCGCGGCGCGGGTCGATGCTGAAGTCGTCGTGGCTGGTGAGCCCCACCTGGACGTGGCGGAAGCAGTGCACGCGCGGGTCGCGGTCCAGGTCCACCAGCTCGTAGTTGGAGATGCTCCTGAACACCGGCGCGAACTTGCCCACCCACCACGCCTGGAGGTCCGTCACCAGCAGCCGCACCTCGCCGGCGTACTGCCGCGCCGTCAGGAACAGCGGCAGGATCACGTCCGTGAACGCGTGGAAGTAGTTCCCCGTGTACCCGCGGTCCGAGAACACCAGCGCCGGGACGCCGTGCCGGTCCGTGCACGCGGGCGCCTCGCCGGGCACCGACCGCACCGTCAGCACGCGGACGACGCGCATCGCGTTCGGGTCCGCCTTGCGCGGGTACGGCTTGATGCGCCACGACTCCGCGCGGAAGGTGCGGCCGTCCGCCCCGCCGGGCGGCGCCACCAGCGTGACGCTCGCGTTGGCGCCCAGCACGCGGACGTCGCCGTCGAGCTCGCACCAGTCGATGCGGCGGTTCGAGGTGATGTCGCACAGCGGCTTCCACTCCCGCACCGGCGTCTCCGAATCTTGCGACCATTAAAAAAAAATTCAGTTTAGCACGTTGCTTGTCAGCTAATCATGGAATGACCGGCTGGACAAGAAAAGGCAGCTCCAAAAGAGAGAGTGCGTGCGTGTGTGTGTGTTTTCAATAGCAGGAAAAAGAGCTTGACGGAGGAGGGTGAACAAGGTTCATGGTAGACCGCTGTCCACCGGACCCTACGGAAAAGTATATGATCGGACGAGATGCCTAGAGATGGAGCAATCCATCAGCTATTGGAACGGGATGATGCTGCCTAGTAGTAGCACTAGCACGTTGCTCTCATCTCAAGAAAGGCGAAGAACATGAGCACGGACACGGAGCCACAGAGTCTGATCAAAAGCAGTGGTCCAATAGCAGCAACAGCATCGGGCCCTGCGTTGAGAGATAGAAGGCTGCAAAGAATACGACTGTAGGCTGACCAAAGTGCATTTTGCAACGACATGCCTGAGACGCTGTAGAATTGCAAGCCCGGTTTTTTTCTTTTCTTTTCGGCGTCCCTCACATTGACTAGCTGCTTACCGGCACCGTAATTTGACAGGATAGAAAATATCCTTTTACCACAAAAGAGGAGAAGGATCAGGGAGGATACCTGATTGCTTAACCTCAGGTATCGCTGGAATATGCTGAACATCAAGAGCCTCTTGAGGAGCAGCAGGAGCAATCTGCTGCGAGGGAGCAGGGAGGGTAGCAGGATCAGAGTGAACCACAGAGGGCGAGCGGCCACTGCTGCTGCTGCGCGTGGCGGCGGAGTCGTTGCTCCTCTTGGAAGGATTGGCGACAGCGTCCTGCACCTGCAGCTCCTCGTCCTCAAGAACTCCTGACCAAGAACACGGCGGCAGCTCGTTAAAATCCTACATTTCCCTATCCTTCCCCAAAGAGGGAAACGGGCGAGCAATGCATCTATCTTGCTTGAAAAGAGTATAAATACCAGTACCAGTAAGTTAGCAGTTGGAGGTTTGAGTGATTGCTCTCTCACCTGATCCTTGCGTGCTGTTCGCGGCTCCCTCTGACGTCACGGGAGGAAGCAGGGCGGCAGCGGGGGCGTCATCGTCGTGCCTGGCAGGAACCGCCTCACTCCTGGCGGCCGCCGTGGAAGATGCACCACCGCTGTCCCCCACAAAGGTCTCGTCTCTCCTCGTGTCCTCCAGCGGCGCATTGCGGCCGGAATCTGGTGATGACAGGGAAAAGAAAAAAAAAGTGATTGATTATAGAGGGGGGGAAAGGAGAGCGGAGGAAAAACCCGGCCGGTCTTTTTATCAGATTTTTGGGCTGGCTTTGCGTGCAGCGGTGCAGGACGTTGGGAGTACGGCGGGGGGCACACGAGTCCGGCCGCGGCGGCCAGCTTGACGCCTCCATGGAAGGGAAGGGAAGGGGCAAGCACGGACGGCCACTCAACCTCGAAAAAACAACAGGCGATGCCTTGCCGGTGACGGAAGCGCGGTGTACCTGTCCCCGACGACGAGGATGCCTTGCCGTCGTCCTTCTCCAGCACCTCGTCGGTCCTGCTCCCCTCCTCCTCCTCGGACCTGGACAGCGCGTCGTCCGGGTCTTGCTTGCCCAAATCTGTAACGGGGACGGCAAGGTCGTCAGGCAGGTCAGGTCGTGGATTGGTACAGTACAGTAACCGTGTTAGTTGTTAGTGATGACGGGATGGATCAGTTAAGGTGAGTAGGCATGTCGCCCTGTACTTGGAGAAGATCCTCCTCGCTCGCTCCTAGGGATGAGCTGACGGTGGCTCACTCACCTAATCGCTTCTTGGAGTCGGAGGTGTCGGCGGCGGCGCCCTCCAGCGGGCCGATCCCAGCCGCATTGCCGGAGACGGGGCTGACTGCTGGAGCGAACAAACAGACACATCCGGAGAGTCAGGCACGGGACGGGACGGGATGGATGGCGTCGAACTTGGCGGTCGGCTTACTCATGGCGACGTGGATGGCGTCGAACTTGGCGGTGGAGAAGTAGGCGCAGGTGACGAGCAGGAAGCCCGCGACGAGGGCGAGGCCGAACTTGCGGGGCTCCACGCGGCTGAAGCTCTTCACCAGCTTGCCGTCCTGGTGGGCGGGGTAGCTGTACGGCAGCTTCCCGCCGCCGGCGTCCATCCCCATGCCTCGCGGGGTAGCTGTGCGGCAGCTTCACGCTGACGCCCGCGGGCGAGGCGGTGCGCAGTAATACTTGCGTTCTCTCGTGAGCTGCTGCCTGCTGGGGAGGGAGGCTGGTTTGGTTCTGGGGGCGGGGCGGGGCGGGGCGGGGATGGATGAGGAAGAGAGAGGAGTGGCAAGCAGCCCCGGCGGGCAGGGCGTGGCGTCCGTCCGTTTCGTCCGTCTCTCCTCCGCTCGCCACCTCCATTTATTCCTCTCCATAACTCCATCTGTCACGCCCCGCCCTGTTGACAGTAGACTGTCATTAGTATTTTACATTTTTAACTTCTTGTGTTTTGGGGGAACACAATTTTCCTGCCCCGCCAATAAAGAATGCAGCTGGAGCTTCCCAAGCAAACAAACAAAAAGAAAAGAGAAACTAGTATAATTAAAAACAGAGATGGCTGACCAGCGGTCACCGGCAGGTGTAAATAACGTGCGGGAGGGAGAAACGGGTCCGTCCGTGTATTATTGAGGAGGGTTCGACACGAGTAGCCCGCCGCGGGATGCGAGATCGGGAATCTCTCTTGCTCGCTCGGATCGTTGCCTGGTATACGTACTCCGCTGTCAAGCAAGCAGTGGCACATGGCACTTCACTGAGAATCTCATCTCCTTGCTGCGTCGGTACAGGGAAATCGTCAGGGTATCCTGGCCGCCTGACCCCTGAGGGGAAAAAAATTCTTTACAGGCCCTGAGCAGAAGGCAAACGCGTGGACGAGCAAGCGAGCGAGCGTGCGTGCGTGAGCCAACTCGGAAGTCCGATGAACCGCGTGACACTCGTCCACCGGGTGGAACTTGTCTGCGGCGCCGGCGCAGCGCAGAGCGAGAACGTGTCCCGCCACGAGCAGCGCTGGACCCTTTCGGGTAATCGGTGCCCCCTGTGCCGGTCGGCGCACAGAGACCGGACGAGGACTTCGTGGTGGGGGGTGGCGACGGCGAAGCTGAAAGAGAGGAGAGCTGCTGCCTGCTGGGCTGGCCTCACAGGCGGCTCAGCTCAAAAGCCGCCGGCCCGCCGCGGCTTCTTTTCCGTGCTTTGTGCGTCTGCTTCCGTCTCCCATCGCGTGCTCCTGTTCCACGATGCGTTTTTTTTTATTGAGCTTGTTCGGCTGAGCTTGTGGGAGCACTGTTGCAGCTGCAAAATACTGTTGCAGCTGCAATCCATAGAGAGAAAAATACTGTAGAAGCCGCAGCCGCAGCCGGATTAAAGCCGCAGCAAGCCGCAGCGAACAAGACCGCCGGCTGACTGAAGAACAGCACGGCGAAAGCGACGCCTACGGCCTTTCTGTTTTGCAGGCTGGAAACATGCACACGTCTACTCGTGGTGACTGTAAAAAATGTGTACGGACCCGTGCGGTGATAGCTGGATTAGTACTCTGAGGCTCGGCAGTCACGACGAGCTCGATTCAGTAGCAGTAGCAAGCACTGGAGTCGAGAGTAGTAGCAGTAGTAGGTGGGTTCCTCTTTTTTTCGGGAAGTGTATTTATTATTCGTAATAGTAACTCTCTTGTTTGTTTGTTTTTTTCGGTCACGGTTAGCTGTTGCTCTCCGGCCATCGTTCCCCTCTTCCTCCCTCCTTTAGCCAAGCAGTCGGTGCGCGCCTGGTTCGTGCGCGCCGGCTCGCACCGAAGCTTTTGCCGGCCCAATTCTGAAACTTCCAAACTGCCGAGATGCGTAGCAGAGGCAGCTTCACGGCCAGGGAAAGGCTGAAGTTACATGTTCACAGATGTCCTTTTCGCCGATCAATAATACAACCAGCTTCCGTTCCGGCGTATGGCAGTCAAATTATACCCGCGCCGGCCACAAGCAGCAAAGCTAGAGTTCTTGATGGTACATAATAATAATTTATAGGTAGGGTATATATAATGAAAATTTAGTCTACATTACTAGTTTTATAAATTTCCACAGGCACATCTGCATCCATTACTTCCAAAAGTAGCTTGGCCTCTGGCGGCCACCACGGTAGCAGTATACCATATATGGGGCCAGGCTCTTCGCTGTAGTACCACGTAGCAGTTACTACCTTTACTGGCATACAGATACAAGTAGGCATATATCTATAGATGGTCAAGTGGACCAATGTAAATAGATCGATACTAAGTACAGTATGGTCCAGTGTTTCGGCATAGAAAAGACACAATTTATATATATAGTGTCAGTGCCAGCAAGACACAGATTTAGTGTCGTGTTTGGATCGTCACCCCGTTACGATTAAGTGGTCGACTTTAGTGGTGGAGCCAGACAAAAAAAACTTAAAGCCCCTGGGCGCAGCCGGAGAGGGGAGGGGCGACATGCGCGCACGCATGCAGACGAGAGCGAGAGCGAGAGCGTGGCGAGCTAGAACAACGGGAGGGAGAGGACGAATGGGTCGGACAGTGGTAAGAGGTGGGGAAGGACGAGAAGGCTGACATGCTTCATGTGGCGTTGGATTCACAATCTTTCTGGACACCCCGGCGATCTGTTCCAGGCACCGTCGGAGCCGAGGGTGGGCGGTGGCTTCGCATTCGCCATGGGTCGATACGATTGGTCACGGCTTAGACTAACTAGTGGTCTATGGATATAATTGTGATATGCGTATGTGATCGTGATTTGTTATGATTTTAAACATAATAAATTCACTTTATAATGGTATAAATATTCAAATTTTAAAATTATACATATAATCTTAAAGCTCTTCTGTGTTTTTAAGCTCTTAAAATGAAATAGGTATTAATGTTGTATAGTATCGACACAACACGATTAGACGCTATAGTGTCGTGTTTAGGCTGATGGATAGACACTAGTGTCGGCATAATACAACACGATTAGACACTATAGTGTCATGTTTAGGCCGATGGATAGACTAGTGTCGGCACAACACAACACGATTACTATAATAATGTCTAATATTGTTGTGTGTAATAGTGCTGATGACAGTACCGTGCGCAGACCGTTTAGCCAGTAGATCTAGCTACTACCTGCCTAGTAGTTCAATTCCTTGCTGAATCGCCGCGCCGTCATGCTCATGCAAAGAAGGGCCACAGAGTACTACGTCTAGTAGCCAAGGAGGAGAAAGAGAACGAAGCACCGTCCATGATCGATCCGCCAGCCACTGATCGAGGGGTGGCAGTGGCGCACCACGCGGAGATGCAGCAGTGGTTGCAACATCGCTTCACGAGAGCGACGAGTGGCCATGCGCTGACGGGCATTCGGTCGCGCTTGCACATCGGCGCTGCCACTACAGTGCCAGCCACGGACGGACGGACGGACGCGAGGAACCCAACTTGGCCTTCCGGCCTTGGTTCTCCAACGAGACACACACGAGCCCTCGCGCGCTTTCCGACCGAATTCCCAACAGAACAGCGTTGAAGATGAGGGTACACTGTTTCTTCAGGAGGGGGCCACGCGTAGACAAACAATCGTGTGTCGTCCACTCCACGCGTTTCAGGCGTTCCAAATCACACCACCGTCGGTCAGGAAACGCCCCTCGAACCTGCCAGCCTGCCTGCCTGCCTGTTCACCGGGAACTCCCAGGGACGAACGACGATCGAAGGGGAGGTCAGATGAGTCCAGACTCTACATTTCAGAGTAGAACTTAGCGCTCGGGAGTTCTCGCCCGCCCCAACCAAAAACCTTCTGCTCTGTTTGACCCTTCTCCGCATCGTAGCTGAACTGACGACGACGCCTGTCGTGATCCTTTTCTGTGGGTACTGATAATTCAATCAACTGCTTGCCTTCTTCTGCTCCTAGCTGAACTGACGACGACGCCTGTGCTCACCGTCGGTGCAAGCAGGAGGTGTGGCACAGGCACAGCAGCAGTAGCGCTGATTGGGACCGCGTGGTGTCAGGGACAGGGAGGTCGTGATTTTTGGAACAGCTAGATCCATAAAATTCACTTTTAGATTGGTTTATTTATTTTAATTTGTCTGGAACAGTTTCATCGTTAAAGAAATGAAATTTGAATGCAGGAATCATTGTAAATCAGTTCGACTAGTAAACCTAAAATCCGCCGTAACCATAAGGACAATTTGGTTAGAGGTGTCTAATATGCCATTGCCATATGCCCATATGCCCCATGCCATGTGTACGTCAGTGTCTCTTATTTCTATTTCTATTCTATTAAAGCCGGTACAAAACGGCTCCTGTAAGCCTATTCACGTCGACAACAAAACGTGGGTCGTTAGATATAGAATCAACGTTTTTCTCTGTGCTGTGCGGTTGCAGCAGCGCCGAGTTGGGTGGGAAAAAAAGACACGGCGGCTGTATTCTCCAGAGATTTCCATCACACAACTCTCCAGCGGCTTTCTCTAGAGATTTCCATCGCATACCTCTCCAGTCTCCATCTGTCGGGACGCCGCATCTTGCTTCGTCTCGCTTTCATCCTCTTCGCGTCACTTGGGTTTCGTCGGCGTCAAGGACTCCGCTTCCGCCCGAAGACTTCGCCTTCTCTTGGCTTGCTCACCGGCTGCGTCTCTTTGGTTAGATACGTTTTTCTTCTGTCTTTTGTCGTCCCTTTCAATTCGGTCGATACCTGGATCCAGATCCGTTCGTCGATCATATCCAGCCTCCTCTACTTGAGATCCTCTTGCTTTTTGGAGATCCTGTTGCTTCGGTGCGTGGAGATTGAGATCTAAACGACAAGTATTTTCTTTTGGTTAACTGGTTCGCAAGAAGTGCAGATGGACATCTGGTTCCAAATTTGTGCTTCGATCATATCTAGTTGCCAGCTTGCCAGCTTGGTCGTCGACACGTTTATTTCCACAGGTGTGCTCCCATTCTTGCTTCATCGATTGTTTCGTTTTGGTGCACAGATGATCTCGTTTGTGTCAAATGGTATGTATGAAGTTCAAATTTTGCCTTCTTCGATTTATGGCATTTAAATTTGCTGCGTTTTGTTTGTCCAGCATAAGGTTGTCTCAGGTCGGAGATTTCCGGTTGTGCTCATTGCGACCAAGACGAAGAAGACGACGACGATCCGTCCATGGCGGCCGTCTCCTCCACGGGCGTATTGACGCCACAGCCCGCTATGGGTACCTTGAGTTGGCCATCGAGCAGATGGCAGAGACCGCAGACGCCAACAACCCACTCGACCACGGGCTTCACTACCTTCGGTCGACCTACAATACATGTGCGGCGAGGGCGCTGTTATGGTGGGGATGGGAGAACTCCGATGCTCACGCTGGTATGGCCTCTTCCATCGAATTTTCCTTGTTCTTGCCTCCTTCGGTGAACTTCCTCGGTTTTCGCCTCCTCCAGCAACTTCATGTACTCACGGCCGATGTTGCCGCCACACACCGTCTCCTGTGCTCCTCCTCCGGCGAACATCCACTGCTCGAACCACCATGGCGCTCGGCTACAGGGCGTCATGACAGCAGCTCCCCAAGCGATGCAAGCCGCCTGTTCGACGAAATGTGTGAGAAGAAAAATAGAGACATCAACGGTGTTTTCATGTGTCTAATACAAATTTATTTTTTAAAACATAGCCAGATAGCATTTTCGACAGGAACAAAGGATTCATAATGCACTCGGCTACAAGGCGTCATGACAGCAGCTCCCCG
The DNA here is from genome assembly GCA_029449295.1 of Zea luxurians. NCBI lineage: Eukaryota > Viridiplantae > Streptophyta > Magnoliopsida > Poales > Poaceae > Zea > Zea luxurians. The sequence continues at coordinate 74,161,289 of JAOPSE010000014.1, forward strand.
AGCGATGCAAGCCGCCTGTTCGACGAAATGTGTGAGAAGCAAAATGAACATGCCCGCGTGTTAGATCCTTTATGTGACCCAAATAACTGAATTTCAGCTAAGCACCAGAGCTAATATCTCTAATCCTTCGAGCTTCCATGGGTGAGGCAATTAACACTTACTCCAATTTGTTCTTCCTTCACGGTGCTACTTAATTCAACATGTTCTTCGTTGCAATGATTACAGTTACACTTGGTTTATCACCATTGCTTTCAGCTTGACAAAGCCTTATCTTTGCTACATACTTAATTAATGCTTCAAAGCACTGACAATTCCAAATGACAGGTACAAGCTCAGCTTCATTGTCACTGATGGAACATGTGAAGCAGAGTTCTTTTGTTTTGATAGCATAGCCAGAAAAATAGTAGGAAAACCTTGTGACAACCTTGTTACAACAATTACAACTTCTCAAGGTCCCCCAGCAGACCTAGCCGCTGTTATGTGACTGAAATTTACCCTTGCAGTTGCCATCAATATGTCAGCCTACTCTGTCACAAACAGTCTTCTCTATTCTGTCTATTTTAACAATTCATGTAAGACATGCCTTCATGCCATCTAACATGCCTAACCATCCTCAAGAGTTGTATACACAAGATGAAGTACCTAGCCTTCCGGTCACACAAAACTCTCCAACAACATATTTTGCGAAACTATCTACCTGTAGCAACGAAAGAAACGAGGTACGAAACTTCTTGTTTTCTTGCCATGTACAACCTATTAGAAACATCTTATTTTTTCATGCATACAACTTGATAAAGTCTATTCAACTGGCGCTGCGCGTTCTAACATATTCAGATATGCTACAGTACATAAAGGTACCTTTAGTACTACTAAATTCTAAACTTCCATACACTCACATAGTTATGTATCTATTGCATTCTAATACCGCAAATATAAATTAATACAGACAAAACTCACTAGCAACAAATTTTTAGTTTATAAAATAAATAAATGAAGACAAAATGGACTTCCACTTTGTCATAGCAAACTAGATTCACATATTTTATGCATTTAACCACAGGGTGATGACCAACGTACAAGTGAACTCAACAAGCAAGAGTTATCATCACCACCGAAAAGGTATGTATTACAAAAGATTGTTGGACTTAATAGCAATAACAACTACGACCTCATTTTAAATGGTAGATCTTATTTTCCACGATAATACAACAATTATCCCAGAAAGAAAAGCTCCTAGATGAGCTCATTGAAGGTATAACACCATGTGCGATCCTTAGTCATACACAACAAATATCTATCTTTATACACAGTCAACACAATGTATTCCACTCACCCTTTTACCCAATACACATCAGCAAACTATTGGGGGGGGGGGGCTTTCAACAGATCTAATATTTTTCTCTCTCTTGTACACAGGTATTTGTTTTTTGTGCACCTATCAGGATCACCATCACTTTTGGACCATAAATGCTTCCCTTTAGATATGAACCAGCCGTTAGCCTGTTTGTGGATCTATACATATGGACTTAACACCTGCAAGCACACTGTTGCTAGGTCTTGATGTACGGTGGTTGAATGCTACTTACTATATATTTTTTATTGTAGTCTAAATTAACTCTACAACTGATATCAACTATTAGAGAAAAACAATGTTATATGCTTATATTTGGTTCTATGCCTGCACATTCTATACTTATATTCTGTTCAAATTTGTTTTCATACCTGGGTACAACAACCAGATGTGCGTCATACACTAGTCACTTCTTCCTCCTCTCCTCTCAGGACGACTCTGCTGCCACTATATGCATGGCAGCTAGGCGGGGTAGGGCCGTCAGCTAGGCTGACTTTCTCGGATCCAACAGCCGACGAAACATCTTCAGCTGATTCGACGCGTGTTGTTTACTGATGTTGTCCTGGCGAAAATGGAAGAAAGTTGTTAAGGAACAAGACAAGTATACGGTGGACTATGAGCCCCATCCGAAGAGAGAGAGAGAGGAGAAGCCAATATGGTGTATATGATCTTGTCCGTGGTATCATCAGGTGACACAATAGGTTTTTAATAGATTAATATATAGAAGTGCTAAAGTCATAGCCAGAGCCAAAGCTTCGAATCTACTATTTATGATTTTTCCTATGTAGTATAAAAATGGCTCTGACTTTTATGTGCTTCACGTTAAATCGTTCTAAAAAATGCAGAGCTCTGACTTTTCTCCGTAGAAAATCTAGAGACGAAGCCTTGCTTAAGTCACAAGCTCACTCGACGAGGTTCCCGCGTCGCCTTGCCAACTGTTTCTTTTCCGTCTCCGTTTGCACTCCATTTTGGAGAATCGTTTTAACTTTTTCGAACAATAAAGGAAAGAATTAAGAGTACAAATAATCTACAAATAATCTCCGCAGAAATTTAAAAAGGCACGCTGCCAGGTTTAAAAAAATCGAGCGCTGGCGTTTGGGCCCATGGGCCATGGCGAAGCGTTCCTTCAGTTGTCCGTCGTGTACGGACGTCCACAAGTTGCTTCAAGCAGCCAATGAGATCGAGGGACTCGTCTGCCAGTCGGCACAATCTGTAGACCGAGCTAGTGGGTCTGTGGGCGTATCACTGACTCGCCGGCTTGTTTGGCGCATCGTGCGCGCGCGCCCAGATGCCCCTGCAGCCTGCCGGTGCCGGTGCCGGCTTGGCTGCCAAACTGACCGAACCGAAGGCAAGAGGAGGAAGCAGACAAGGCAGCCATGCCCGCTTGTATTGTATTGTGCGGTTCACGAGGGAGCAGGAGCATGTCGTCGAGCCAGAAGCTGGAACAGAGATCCACGAATAAAACGTGCGTGTGATAATTCCATGGCTCACCTGCCGTATATACTCCACTATGGTGCTGACAAACCTTCCCCACGGAAGAGAGGCTTCACGGAATACTAGTAGTACTAGCAAGTTATCCGTGCACCGACTACGGTTTCATATAGGATTTCTCTCTGTACAACACAAATCAATATGACGAGTGGTTAGGGGTCAGTGCTATGGCGTTTCGACCCCGGGGGTCGCAGGACCGACGAGTAAAATTATCGCTGCGTGTCCCAGTCCAGATGGGTTGGCGCGAGAGAAACACAAGGGGGGAAAACGTGGCTCGTGTTATCCTGTGCGCCAGGGGGATGCGTTTGCAGTAGGAGAGAGAGTGAGCCTGCTCGTCAGCCCGTCCTCCCGCGTGACCCTCTCGCATGAGGGCCCTAGACCTTCCTTTTATAGATGCAAGGAGAGGGTCCAGGTGTACAATGGGGGTGTAGCTATGCGCTAACGTGTCCAGCAGAGAGGTGCCAGAGCCCTGTGTACATGTCAAACGTGGCTGTCGGAGAGGTGCTAGAGCCCTGTGCACGCGGTATCGTGGCCGTCGGAGGAGCGCTTGAGCCCTGTAGAAGCACAACTGTCGGGGCTCCTGGGACCTTGTTGACGTCTCCTTGCTTTCGTAGGGGGCTGAGAACCGCCGTCGTCATGGACGCACGCGGGGAGCCATCATTACTTGTTACCGGGGCGAGCCTGGATGGGACGCCGGTCTTGTTCCCCCGTAGTCTGAGCTAGCTAAGGGTAGGGTAATGATGTATCCCCTGTGGCGCGGTCGGTCCGAGCCCAAGGTTGGGCGAGGCGGAGACTCTTCCTGAGGCCGAGGCCGGGGTCGGGCGAGGACGCGATTCCTCCCGAGGTCGAGGTTGAGGCCAAGCCCACGGGTCGGGCGAGGCGGAGACCACCTTCCGAGGCCGAGGTTGAGGCCAAGCCCTGGGGTCGGGCGAGGCGGAGTCCTCCTTCCGAGGCCGAGGTTGAGGCCGAGCCCTGTGGTCGGGCGAGGCAGAGACCACCTTCCGAGGCCGAGGTTGAGGCCGAGCCTTGGGGTCGGGCGAGGCGGAGACCTCCTCCTGAGGCCGAGGCCCAAGGTCGGGCGAGGCAGAGCTTTCTGTTGCGCCTGAGGCTGAACTTAGCTGTTGTCAGCCTTACCCTGGCGGGTGGCACAGTAGTCGGAGAGGGGCGAGCGGCGCTGTTTTCCTGTCAGGTCGGTCAGTGGAAGGGCGAAGTGACTGCGGTCACTTCGACCTTGCCGACTGAGGCATGTGTGTCAGGATAAGGTGTCAGGCGATCCTCGCATTGAATGCGCCTGCGATATGGTCGGTTGGTGAGGCGATTTGGCCAAGGTTGCTTCACTACGAAGCCTGGCCGAGCTGGGCTTCAGGCGAGTCGAGGGTGCGCCCGTTGCTTGAGGAGGCCCTTGGGCGAGGCGTGAATCCGTCTGGGACTATAGTTCCCGCCCGAGGCTGGGCTCGGGCGAGGCGAGATCGCGTCCCTTGAGTAGACGAAGCCTTGACCTGAATCATGTCCATCAGTCTCTGTAGCTTGTGCTGATGGTGGTTACCAGCCGTGTTTAGGACTGTTGGGGGTACCCCTAATTACGGTACCCGACAGTAGCCCCCGAGCCTCAAAGGGAGTGTTGGTACTTGCTTGGAGGCTTTGTCGCACTTTTTTGCAAGGGGACCGACTTTTCTCGGTTACACTTTGTTCCGGTGGGTGCGCGCGAGCGCACCCGCCGGGTGTAGCCCCCGAGGCCTCGGAGGAGTGGTTTGACTCCTCTGAGGTCTTAATGCCTTTCGTGACGCCTTGGCCGACCTGGTTGTTTCCTCATGCGACCTGATCGTAGCCGGGTGCATGGTCAGGTTCCGAGTTTTTAGGCTGGTTTGTTGACGCTGTCGGTTTGGCCGTAGCTGGGTTTGCGAGAGCAGCCCCCGAGCCTCTGCACGGAGCGAGAGGACGATCAAGGACTGTCCCGACTTTTATCATACGCCCCTTCGTCGCCTTTCCGCAAGGAGGAAGGGGGGGGGGGGGGGGGGGGAAAGCGCCATGTTGCCCTCGGAGGGCGCCGAACATGGTGTCTCTTGTGAGTTGCTAACGGGTGATCCGAGTGGACGCCCGTGCCCCGTTTGATGAGGGTCGGCTAGTGGCCCAGAGGCGCGCTCCAAAAGTACCTGCAGGTGATTTGTCGGACCCGGTCCCGTTCGATAGGGTCCGAGGGCTCGATGCCTCCCTCTGATGGGATTCCATTACAAAATCGCTCCTGCTGGTCTTGGAAATGTCCTAGGGTACCTCGAGAGCGTAGCCCCAGCCTCGGCCATGTATCGGACGTACCCAGAGTCATCCCTCGCTCTGCATGCTCTGGGGCGGCTGTCAAACCCTTCTGAGGGGCTAGCCTTCGAACCCCTGATCAGTAGTGGGCGCGGAGCCCGAGTGCTCTGGGGCGGCCGTCGAACCCTTCCGAGGGGCCAGCCTTCGAACCCCTGATCAGTAGGAGGGCTCGGGGCCCGCTTCCTTCGCGGAGAAGGATCCCTTTTGGAATATCCCCTTTCCCGGTCCCTGTAGCAAGAGAGAGAAAGGGGAGGAGGAAAAGGATATGAATTTAAATGGTGTGGCGTACCTTTTTTGACGCGGTCATCATGGCGGAGGTGAAACAACGCCTGCTTCGCCTGCCAAGGGCGTCGCTTGCCCTGCCGAGTAGTTAATGCAACGGGACGGGCGATTCGCGGTGCGGCCGCGTACGCGTGTCGTTCGAGGAACGGAACACAGGCGCGTCGTCTTCACGACATGGGAGAGGGCTCCCCTGCTGCTTCAGGAGGGGACGTGAGCCTGCAGGCGATTTGACCGCTGCTTCCACTCGTCTGCTGCCGCCATTACTGCCGGTCCACTTTTGGCCATATCAACCGTCGTGCCTCCTCCCGCGGCTGACTGACCCGTGATCGATGTGCTTGATTGGCACTGTTGGGCCATGCACAGGGTTGCCTCGAGTCGCGGCACTGGTTCCGCAGTCGAGAAGGCACGGTATTGGCGCGAGTGGCGGTGCAGTTTCTTGCACGTAGTAACCGGCGCGCCGGTTGCATGACGTGTGGGCCTAGGCCTCCATGCTGGATGCGACGAAGCCGAAGGGGTGCGCCTCCGCGGTGCGGTCGCACGCCACCTGCATGGCAGTCCGCCCTTTCAACCGCTGGTTTCGGCGAGGATGGAGGAGTGCTTGTAACCGCGGGGCGGTTACACGCTCCGCGTGCGGCGGTTTGGCTTCTTCCGTTTCGGGTCAGCTTGCATGACGCGTGGGACCCAGCCCCCGTGTCGTTGGGGGAGGACCCTGGAGCATGTTGGTGAAGACTTTGTCCGTGACGCCTGAGGACGCGAGTGGGGAGAGCCGCCTTTAAAAAGGGGTCGATCCCCCAGGCGGTAGCCATGTCTTCGTACTCCCCTCATGCATCGCGCCCTTCCACCTTCCGAGCCCCCGGATGGGGAGCACCCGCGTTGCCTTCGTCTTGCTGCTGTTGGAGGAGCACGACCTTGCGGGGGTTGGCGCCTTTCAGCCATCGCTCGGCTTCAAGGATTTTCATCATGCAGCCCGGCTGCATTCCCTCACCAATGGTCACCCAGGATGGTGACCACCAGTTCGATGGTGGGGAGAAGCAAGCCGGGCTGTGGCCTCTGCCCCGCCCTCAGCTTCAAGGATCTTCATCATCCTTGCTGGGGAGGAGGGCGGGGCAGGTCGTGGCCTGCCTCCACATGGGCCGGTGACTCGCTTCTTCCTCCGGCATCCGGGGGAGGAAGACATCCTCCAGCTCTGTGGAGGAGGCGTCCTCCAGCCATGCGAGGAAGGCGAACTGCTACTGCCTGGCCAGGGTGCAGCATTCCGTCCTCCGTCTGGGCGACTGTGGCTGGCTGCACCGGGGGGTCGCACAACACGTCGTACGCCGCGAGGGCGGTACTCGTGTTCTGGGACGGTCCCGTTCTCGTTCTCGTGGCGAGAACGAGAGTGAGGACCTGCTGGTGCACTTTGGGGCGGCCGCCGCTCACTGGTGCGGTGTTGGTGGGCAGGTGGCCACTGTCGTTGGTGCTGAGGTGGTGGCAGTCGGAGAAGGTTTCTCCGCTGACGAGACCGTCGGCGCCACCTGCGGTCGGACCTCCGACTCTTCGGCCTTGACAGCTTGTCCTTGCCCCTCGTGTGGGGACATGGGCGAGGGCCTTCCAGCAGCAGCGTTTGCCCTGAGGCTGTTGCTGCAGCTGTCTTGCCGCCCGAGACGGAGGTCGTTGTCGCTGCTGCAGTGGTCGACGGCGAGCCACCCGGAGTTTGTCATCCCGCAGGCCCTCCGATGTGGAGGTTGTTCATACCCGCGGGAGTGGAACCGGAGTTCCGTTTGTAATGGCACCTTGAGTACCGGTGTTTGTTCATTGTGGCTGTCGAGGCCTGAACATCTGGGTATCTGGGCGTGAAGCCGTGTTTCTTCCTCATTTCGAGCACTAGGACTCGCCTGTCGGCTGTCTGAACCGCTTAATCGAGTGTGAGTTGCCCTGCGTGGAAGGTGACAAGTGAGGTATCTGTATCTCAGAGGCGTAGGAGTCCCTCGGCTCGGTCGGCCTTGCCACTCAAGGCTTCTCTTGCTCAGTTCTAGAACCTTCGGCCGCTCTACGATGAGCTAGAGCCGGAGGCAGCGGTGTCGGCGTGGATAGAGGCGGAGTCAGCTCGAGAAGAGGCTTCGTCGGCCCAGGAGCAGGTGGCTTCCCAGGCTGAGGAGGTGCAACAGCGGTGGCTGGAGCTTGGCCAGGTCGTCTGCTAGCGGGACCAACCCCAGAGTAGCGCTGCTGAGGCCGTGAGCCGGGCTGATGCCCTCGGGGGACAACTGGCTGAGGCTACGGAGTGGCCAACCGAGGCGTCCGCTCGAGCCGGAACCCTTGCAGAGACCCTGGCTGTGATGGCCCAAGCGCGGTGCCGGCGCCCACCTTCGAGGTGGAGATCCTTCCGCCCGTGTCGCCGTCCGAGGCCGGGCCAAATTCCGCCAAAGGTGGAAACAACGCCGAGGGTGCTGCTGCTCCCTCTGTCGATGTCTGAACCTGCAGGAACAATTTGTCTGTAGTATGCGTATGTTTGTTGCGGTCGCCGAGGCCCAAACATCTTATTGTCGTGTTATAAAGCTGCGTTTCCTTTCCTCTTGTTTCGAGTATCAGGACTTGTTCATCGATAGCAGAATCGCTTATCCGAGCTAGAGTTACTTTTCGTGGAAGGTGATGAGTGAGGTATCCGTATCCCAGATGCGTAGGAGTCCCTCGGCTCGGTCGACCTTGCCGCTTACGTGTACTCTGACTCGTCCGCAGGATTCTGTTATCGATATAGTCGAGAAGGCACGAAAATCGTTCTGGCAGAAAAGTTTTCGAGCATTAGGACTTGTTCGGTTAGCAGAATCGCTTATCCGAGTATGAGTTACTTATCGCGGAAGGTGATGAGTGAGGTATCCGTATCTCGGAGGCATAGGAGTCCCTCGGCTCGGTCGGCCTTGCCGCTTACGTGTACTCTCATCGTTTTCAGGATCCCGCTATCAAAGCAGTCGAAAAGCGCGAAAGACGTTCTGGCAGAAAGACTTTTTCCGAGGAAAATTTTGACGCAGAGGGGGTTCCCCCCTTCTAGCCCCCGAGGAAGGGTCGGGCTTCGCCGAGGCAAGGCTGACCCTTCCTTGACGGTTAGACTCTATTTGTGTATGTAAAGAGAACGGGGTATATGAACGACTTGAAACATCTTAAGGGTAGAAGCGACATAGCTGTTGGGTGTTCCAAGCGTTGCTGTAGACCTCGCCTTGATCGTTGGCCAGCTTATATGTCCCGGGCTTCAAGATCTTGGCGATGATGAACGGCCCTTCCCAGGGAGGAGTAAGCTTGTGCCGCCCTCTGGCGTCTTGCCGCAGCTGAAGTAACAAGTCTCCCACTTGGAAGCCTCGGGGCTGAACCCCTCTCGCGTGGTAGCATCGCAGAGACTGCTGATACCATGCCGAGTGTAGTAAGGCCACGTCCCGAGCCTCTTCGAGCTGGTCCAGTGAGTCTTCTCGGCTGGTCTGGTTTCTTCGGTAGTCGTACGCCTTTGTCCTCGGGAACCGTATTCTAAGTCTGTGGGCAAGATAGCCTCGGCCCCATTGACTAGAAAGAACGGTGAGAAACCCGTGGCCCGGCTCGGCGTCGTCCTCAGACTCCAGACTACCGAGGGTAGCTCCTTCATCCACCACTTGCCAAACTTGTTGAGGTCGTTGTAGATCCTCGGTTTAAGTCCCCGCAGAAGCATGCCGTTGGCACGCTCTACCTGCCCATTCGTCATGGGGTGAGCTACGGCGGCCCAGTCCACACGGATGTGGTGGTCCTCGCAGAAGTCCAGGAACTTCTTCCCAGTGAACTGGGTGCCATTGTCAGTGATGATGGAGTTTGGGACCCCAAAGCGATGGATGATGTTGGTGAAGAACGCCACCGCCTGCTCGGACCTGATGCTGGTTAGGGGTCGGACCTCAATCCACTTGGAGAATTTGTCGATGGCGACCAGTAGGTGCGAGAAGACCCTAGGTGCCTTCTGCAAGGGACCGACGAGATCCACACCCCACACAGCAAACGGCCAGGTGATGGGTATTGTCTGCAGGGCCTGAGCGGGAAGGTGTGTCTGTCTCGCATAGAATTGACACCCTTGGCAAGAGCGCACAATCCTAGTGGCGTCGGCCACCGCGGTCGGCCAGTAGAAGCCTTGTCGGAAGGCGTTCCCGACGAGGGCTCAAGGTGCTGCATGGTGACCGCAAGCCCCCGAGTGTATCTCTTGCAATAGCTCCTGTCCTTCGGCGATGGATATGCATCGTTGGAGAATGCCCGAGGGGCTGCGGTGGTAGAGCTCCTTTTCATCACCCAGTAAGACGAACGACTTGGCGCGCCACGCCAGTCGCCGAGCTTCGGCTTTGTCGAGGGGTAGCTCTCCTCGGTGGAGATATTGCAGGTACGGGGTCTGCCAGTTTCGATTAGGCGCGACCCCATTCTGCTCTCCCTCGATGCGCAGTGCCTCACCCTCGGCGGCCAAGGATACCGCGGGCTGGGCCGAGGCCTCCTCGGGCTTGGGCATGTCGTCGGTCTTGACGGAGGGTTGATGTATGTCTCTGGAGAAGACGTCCGGGGGAACCGTTGTCCGCCCCGAGGCTATTTTAGCCACCTCATCCACAGTCTCGTTGTACCGCCGAGCGATGTGGTTGAGCTCGAGCCCGTAGAACTTGTCTTCCAGGAGCCGAACTTCGTCGCAGTAGGCCTCTATCTTCCGGTCGCGGCAGTGGGAGTTCTTCATGACTTGGTCAATGACAAGCTGCGAGTCACCACGAGCGTCGAGGCACCGAACCCCTAGCTCGATGGCGATGCGCAACCTATTAACCAGTGCCTCGTACTCGGCCACGTTGTTTGATGCCGGGAAATGGAGGCGCAGCACGTAGCGGAGATGTTTCCCGAGGGGTGAGATGAAGAGCAGGCCAGCACCTACTCCTATTTTCATCAGTGACCCATTGAAGTACATGGTCTAGATTTCCGGTTGGATCGGAGCTGTTGGCAATTGGGTGTCGACCCATTCAGCCACGAAGTCCACCAAGATCTGGGACTTGATGGCCTTCCGAGGAGCGAACGAGATTGTCTCGCCCATGATCTCCACCACCCACTTTGCTATCCTACCCGAGGCCTCTCGGCACTGGATGGTCTCCCCCAGGGGGAAGGACGACACCACAGTCACCGGATGAGACTCGAAGTAGTGTCGCAACTTTCGCCGTGTCAGAATTACTGCATACAGTAGCTTCTGAATTTGCGGGTAGCGGATATTGGTCTCGGATAGCACTTCACTGATGAAGTAGACCGGCCTCTAGACGAGCAGTGCATGCCCTTCTTCTCGTCTCTCGACTACGATCGCGGCGCTGACCACCTGAGTGGTTGCGGCTACGTAGATCAAGAGGGCTTCTCCCGCAGCAGGGGGCACCAAGATGGGCGCGTTTGTAAGGAGCACCTTTAAGTTTCCAAAGGCTTCCTCGGCCTTGGGGGTCCAAGTGAAGCGCTTGATCTTCCTTAATAGGCGGTACAAGGGTAGGCCTTTTTTGCCAAGGCGCAAGATGAAGCGGCTCAGAGGCGCAAGGCATCCCATAACCCTTTGTACTCCTTTCAAGTCTTTGATAGGCCCCATGTTGGTGATGGCCGCGATTTTCTCCGGGTTGGCCTTGATGCCCCACTCAGAGAGGATGAACCCCAGGAGCATGCCTCGGGGGACTGCGAAGACACACTTCTCGGGATTGAGTTTCACGCCCTTCGCTCTCAGACACTTGAATGTCATTTTAAGGTCAGAGAGGAGGTCGGAGGCTTTCCTCGTCTTGACTACGATGTCATCGACGTAAGCCTCGACCGTTCGGCCGATGTGCTCTCCGAACACGTGGTTCATGCACCTTTAGTATGTCGCGCCTGCATTCCTCAAACCAAATGGCATAGTAGTATAGCAGTACATGCCAAAAGGTGTGATGAAAGAAGTCGCGAGCTAGTCGGACTCTTTCATCTTGATTTGGTGATACCCTGAGTAGGCGTCGAGGAATGACATGGTTTCGCACCCAGCAGTGGAATCCACAATTTGATTGATGCGAGGCAGAGGGTAGGGAACCTTCGGACATGCTTTGTTTAGACCAGTGTAGTCTACGCACATCCTCCATTTCCCACCTTTCTTTTTCACAAGCACAGGGTTGGCTAACCATTTAGGATGGAATACCTCTTTGATGAACCCTGCAGCCATCAGCTTGTGGATCTCCTTGCCTATGGCCCTGCGCTTCTCTTCGTTAAAGCGGCGCAGGTGCTGCTTCACGGGTCGGGCTCCAGCTTGGATATCCAGCGAGTGCTCGGCAACATCTCTCGGTATGCCTGGCATGTCCGAGGGACTCCATGCAAAAACTTCGGCGTTTGCGCGGAGAAAGTCAACAAGCACTGCTTCCTATTTGGGGTCGAGCTCGGAGCCGATCTGGACTTGCTTGCAGGCGTCATTGTTGTGGTCGAGAGGGACGGACTTAACCGCCTCTGCTGGCTCGAAGTTGCCGGCATGGCGCTTCGCATCAGGCACCTCCTTGGAGAGGCACTCCAGGTCGGCAATGAGGGCCTCAGACTCGGCGAGGGCCTCAGCGTACTCCACGCACTCCACGTCGCATTCGTCCGTGTGTCGGTACGTGGATCCGACGGTGATGACCTCGTTGGGGCCCGGCATCTTGAGCGTGAGGTAGGTGTAGTTGGGGATGGCCATGAACTTGGCGTAGCACGGTCTACCCAGCACCGCATGGTAGGTTCCTCGGAACCCGACCACCTCGAACGTGAGAGTTTCCTTTTGGAAGTTGGAGGGAGTTCAGAAGCAGACGGGTAGATCGAGTTGTCCAAGGGGCAGGACGCGCTTCCCGGGGATGATCCCGTGAAAGGGCGCCGCACTGGCCCGGATCGTGGACAGATCGATCTCCAAGAGCCCGAGGGTCTCGGCGTAGATGATGTTGAGACTGCTGCCCCCGTCCATGAGGACCTTGGTGAGCCTGGTGTTGCCGATGACGAGGTCGACGACGAGCGGGTACTTTCCTAGGCTCGGCACACAGTCGGGGTGGTCGCCTTGGTCAAAGGTGATGGGCTTGTCGGACCAGTCTAAGTAGACTGGCGCCGCCACCTTTACCGAGCACACCTCCCTGCGCTCCTGCTTGCGGTGCCGAGCTGAGGCGTTCGCCACTCACCCACCGTAGATCATGAAACAGCCGTGGACCTCGGGGAACTCCTCTGCCTTGTCGCCCTCCTTCTTGTCGTTGTCTTGGCCTTTGCCACCTTCCGCCGGGGGCCCGGCCTTATGGAAGTAGCGCCGAAGCATGACGCATTCCTCAAGGGTGTGCTTGATGGGGCCCTGGTGATAGGGGCATGACTCCTTGAGCATCTTATCGAACAGGTTGGCCCCTCCGGGAGGCTTCCGAGGGTTCCTGTGCTCGACAGTAGCGACGAGATCCACGTCAGCGGCGTTGCGCTTCGCTTGCGCCTTCTTCTTCGTGCCATGCTGGGCGGACGCCTCGGGGACATCTTCCTGCTGGCGTCCCTGAGGCTGCTTGTCCTTCAGGAAGATGGCTTCGACCGCCTCCTGACCAGAGGCGAACTTGGTGGCGATGTCCATCAACTCGCTCGCCTTGGTGGGAGTCTTGCGACCCAGTTTGCTCACCAGGTCGTGGCAAGTGGTGTCGGCGAGGAACGCCCCGATGACATCCGAGTCGGTGATGTTGGGCAGCTCGGTGCGCTGCTTCGAAAACCACCGGATGTACTCTCGCAGGGATTCCCCTGGCTTCTGGCGGCAGCTTCGGAGATCCCAAGAGTTCCCAGGGCGCACGTACGTGCCCTGGAAGTTTCCAGCGAAAGCCTTGACCAGGTCATCCCAGTTGGAGATCTGCGCAGGAGGCAGATGCTCCAGCCAGGCTTGGGCGGCGTCGGAGAGGAACAGGGGGAGGTTGGGGATGATGAGATTGTCATCGTCCGTTCCACCCAGCTGGCAGGCCAGCCGGTAGTACGCAAGCCACAGTCTCGGCCTCATTTCCCCCGAGTACTTGGTGATAGTAGTCGGGGCTCAGAACCGGGTCGGGAACGGCGCCCGTCGTATGGCCTGGCTGAAGGCTTGCGGACCAGGTGGTTCCGACGAGGGGCTCCGATCCTCCTCGCTGTCATAGCGTCCCCCACGCTTGGGGTGGTAGCCTCGGCGCACCTTCTCGTCGAGGCAGGCTCGTTGGTCGCGGCGGTGGTGCTCGTTGCCGAGGCGACGGGGGGCTGCAGGCGTTGCGTCTCGCGTGCGCCCGGTGTGGACCGAGGCTTCCCACATGAATCGGGAAGTCGCTGCGCGATGCTCTGGGGGGCACCCTTGCCTTCGGGAGGTAGAGCTCTCGGCCCGTCGGACCGCGGCATCCTCCAGGAGATTCTTGAGTTCTCCCTGGATACGCCGCCCCTCGGTGGTGGATGGCTCCGGCATCGCTCGGAGTAGTATTGCCGCTACAGCCAGATTTTGGCCGACCCCACTGGAGGCCGGGGGCAGCCTTGCCCTAGCATCGTCGACGATACGGCGCTGGACGTCCCGGGCCTGATGACACGCTTCTCCGGCGGGTGCTCGGTCTGCCCACTCCTGCTTGATGTTTTGCCGGAGCTACACAAGTTGTCTTGCTTCCTCGTCGAGCTTGGCCTGCATCTCGCAGATTTGCTCAAGCTGTGTGTCCTGACCCCCCGCAGGGACTGGGACCACAGCTAGCTCCCGCAGGATGTCAACACGAGGCGCAGGCCCAGGGGGATCGTCATCCTCCGGCATACCAAGGTGGTTGTCTTCATCATGACCCCCTATATCTACGTGGAAACATTCGCGACTTGGGCCACAACCCTCATCGTCAAGGTTGTGGCCATCATCGGAGCAATCAGAGAGGCAGTAGTCACATGCGGTCATGAAGTCTCGCATGGCACTGGGATTACCGAGCCCGGAGAAATCCCAACCAGAGTCGGGCTCGTCTTCTTCCTCGGAACCCGGGGGCCCGTAGGTCGAGACGGCCGTTAGTCGGTCCCAGGTTGACCGCATATGGTACCCCGAAAGGTTAGGATATGCCTTTATGAAAGCGCTCACCGAAGCGGGGTCGCTTGGTGGATCAAAGCTGAATCTAAAAGGCACAGGGTGGAAAACGGACGGTACCTCTCGATCGATGGATAGTGACAAAGTCACATCGGGGACGGACTGCACCGTTATCTCAGTTACGTGGCTAACGCCCAGCAAGCCCTCCGCGAGTGTGCTGGCGTTATCTGTCCGCTTGGGGCTGGCATGTTGTGGGGAAACGTCACTCGTCGTCGTCTCAGGCGCGATGACAATGCCCGACATGTCCCCCGCTGGGGTGCGAGCGTCGTCGACTCACTCGACAGCCGACGAGGTGCCGCCTCTTGCCTGGCCACGGTTGCCCCGCCTCCTCCTCCTGCGGCGAGGAAGGCGACGGGACAAACCCGGATGCTGCTCTTCCGCCATGGGGGCAATACGTCGTTGAGTCCGCCGCCGCCGGGCGAGCTGACGGCCGTCGTTGTCGTTGTCGTGCTGCGGGGGAAGGAGTACCATGTCATAGCTGCCGTCGAGGGACATGAACTCGAGACTGCCGAAACGGAGTTGCGTCCCGGGCTGAAGAGATTGCTGGAGACTACCCATCTAGAACTTAAAGGGAAGTTGTTCGTCAACACACAGCAAGCCCCTACCTAGCGCGCCAACTGTCGGCGTTTCGACCCTGGGGGTCCCTGGACCGACGAGTAAAATTGTCGCTGCGTGTCCCAGCCCAGATGGGTTGGCGCGAGATGGAACACAAGGGGGAAACGCGGCTCGTGTTATCCTGCGCCAGGGGGATGCGCTTGTAGTAGGAGAGAGAGTGAGCCTGCTCGTCAGCCCGTCCTCCCGCGTGACCCTCTCGCATGAGGGCCCTGGACCTTCCTTTTATAGATGCAAGGAGAGGGTCCAGGTGTACAATGGGGGTGTAGCTATGCGCTAACGTGTCCGGCAGAGAGGTGCCAGAGCCCTGTGTACATGCCAAACATGGCTGTCGGAGAGGTGCTAGAGCCCTGTGCACGCGGTATCGTGGCCGTCAGAGGAGCGCTTGAGCCTTGTAGAAGCATAGCTGTTGGGGCTGCTGGGACCTTGCTGACGTCTCCTTGCTTCCGTAGGGGGCTGAGAACCGCCGTCGTCATGGGCGCACGCGGGGAGCCATCATTACTTGTTACCGGGGCGAGCCTGGATGGGACGCCGGTCTTGTTCCCCCGTAGCCTGAGCTATCTAGGGGTAGGGTAATGATGTATCCCCTGTGGCGTGGTCGGTCCGAGCCCAACGTTGGGCGAGGCAGAGACTCCTCCTGAGGCCGAGGCTGGGGTGCGGGCGAGGACGCGATTCCTCCCGAGGTCAAGGTTGAGGCCGAGCCCACGGGTCGGGCGAGGCGGAGACCACCTTCCGAGGCCGAGGTTGAGACCGAGCCCTGGGGTCGGGCGAGGCAGAGTCCTCCTTCTGAGGCCGAGGTTGAGGCCGAGCCCTAGGGTCAGGCGAGGCGGAGACCACCTTCCGAGGCCGAGGTTGAGGCCGAGGCCCAAGGTCGTGCGAGGCGGAGCTTCCTGTTGCGCCTGAGGCTGAACTTAGCTGTTGTCAGCCTTACCCTAGCGGGTGGCACAACAGTCGGAGAGGGGCGAGCGGTGCTGTTTTCCTGTCAGGTCGGTCAGTGGAAGGGCGAAGTGACTGCGGTCGCTTCGACCTTGTCGACTGAGGCACATGTTTCAGGATAAGGTGTCAGGCGATCCTCGCATTGAATGCGCCTGCGATACGATCGGTTGGTGAAGCGATTTGGCCAAGGTTGCTTCACTACGAAGCCTGCTCAAGCTGGGCTTCGGGCGAGTCGAGGGTGCGCCCGTTGCTTGAGGAGGCCCTCGGGCAAGGCGTGAATCCGTCTGGGACTACAGTTCCCGCTCGAGGCTAGGCTCGGGCGAGGCGAGATCGCATCCCTTGAGTAGACGAAGCCTTGACCTAAATCATGCCCATCAGTCTCTGCAGCTTGTGCTGATGGTGGTTACCAGCCGTGTTTAGGACTGTTGGGGGTACCCCTAATTACGGTACCCGACAAGTGCTCTTAAGATGTACCTTCTCTTTGATCATCGGGCACAGGCGATGGATGGATGAAACCAATCTCTACTACTATAAGCATCAGTTTCATGCGTCGCGCCACGTGCGTCACGTACGAAACACATAGATCTATAACAATGGGCCCAATAAGCTTTCTCGTCTAACAATGGGCTCAATGAGCTTTTACATTACACCACAAAAGGGCGTAAGAAACCACCCAAGCACAAACATAAGCCACATGTAGTGCGATGCTCCCACATAGTACCACCTCGCTATCTGAAGGGAGATGATCAACCGAGCTAGCTATAAAAAATTGGGTTGGATTCTTTTTTCAGTTCATATCTTTCTCGACCTTTTGACTAAGTGTGATATTGATTTTTATCAGTTTATTATTATATATGTGAACCATATGCTCAAAAAGATTTACGGTTCCCAGCATAAGCTCAAAAAGACATCTCCAATGTTCAGCTTATGACTACCTTGCAACTTAACCATTTGCTCTAAATTATAGGCCATTTTATTTTTGTCCTAAGTCAAACTTCTCTATTTTTGATCAAGTTTTTTTTAAAAAATATTTCTAACATCTACAGCTACAAATAAAATGCACTACCAAATAGTTGGGTCATTTATGTTATTTTAGTGTGTGATTTTTCCTCATTGCTGATTTGCTGGTATCTATAAAACAACCTTTGCAGAAACAATGACAAAAAATCTAACTTATCAAGAAAGTTGTGGTTCAGTAATTGCAAGAGTGTTTAATTGTGCCCACACCTACAATAAGTACAAACAATTATTGGTTCAATAGACATGATTCTTGTGACCATGCTGTCAAAAGTTGTACTTTTAGCACTAAAAACAGACAATCATTACTCCAGAGTTCAGAACACCTCGAGTAGCATGATTCTTTCCTATTGGCAACCAATAAGTTTGGCTCTTTCCAGTGCTTTAAATATCTCAGACTAACAAAACAAGAAGATAGAGCTTCTTGAGAAAATGACTTCGAAAATAGCAAAGCAAACATCTCAATAGGGAAATAACCTCAACTGTTGGCTCAGTGTTACCTTCGGAAAAAAAAACCATGGAATCTGCACATGGACAAGCAGAATCATATGATGGGGAGAAAAGACATATCACAAGTAATACAAGTTGCATAAGGACAAGCATGAACAAATCACATGAGCAGATGTGAAGAGAATATCAAACAGTTTAAGGAAAAAATAAAACATGTTATAAAGTTTGAGAAGAAGCATGGTTTTTAAAATATATATTTGTTTGGGATCAAATGTAAGCAGTTTAGTAATTACAATGAATAACAACAATTGTTTTTGGTACCGACATGAGTACATGACTTGATCAATAATAAAGACATCCAATTTAAGGGGAAAACTCTTGGCATGCAACATTATTGTCGGCGTTTCGACCCCGGGGGGTCCCTGGACTGACGAGTAAAATTGTCGCTGCGTGTCCCAGCCCAGATGGGTTGGCGCGAGACGGAACACAAGGGGGGAAAACACGGCTCGTGTTATCCTGCGCCAGGGGGGATGCACTTGCAGTAGGGGTTACAAGCGTTCGTGAGGGAGAGAGAGTGAGCCTGTTCGTCAGCCCGTCCTCCCGCGCGACCCTCTCGCATGAGGGCCCTGGACCTTCCTTTTATAGATGCAAGGAGAGGGTCCAGGTGTACAATGGGTTGTAGCTATGCGCTAATGTGTCCGACAGAGAGGTGCCAGAGCCCTGTGTACATGCCAACGTGGCTGTCGGAGAGGTGCTAGAGCCCTGTGCACGCGGTATCGTGGCCGTCGGAGGAGCGCTTGAGCCCTGTAGAAGCACAACTGTTGGGGCTGCTGGGACCTTGCTGACGTCTCCTTGCTTCCGTAGGGGGCTGAGAACCGCCGTCGTCATGGGCGCACATGGGGAGCCATCATTACTTGTTACCGGGGCGAGCCTGGATGGGACGCCGGTCTTGTTCCCCCGTAGCCTGAGCTAGCTAGGGGTAGGGTAATGATGTATCCCCTGTGGCGCGGTCGGTCCGAGCCCAAGGTTGGGCGAGGCGGAGACTCCTCTTGAGGCCGAGGCCAGGGTCGGGCGAGGACGTGATTCCTCCCGAGGTCGAGGTTGAGGCCGAGCCCTAGGGTCGGGCGAGGCAGAGACCACCTTCCGAGGCCGAGGTTGAGGTTGAGCCCTGGGGTCGGGCGAGGCGGAGACCACCTTCCGAGGCCGAGCCTTGGGGTCGGGCGAGGCGGAGACCTCCTCCTGAGGCCAAGGCCCAAGGTCGGGCGAGGCGGAACTTCCTGTTGCGCCTGAGGCTGAACTTAGCTGTTGTCAGCCTCACCCTGGCGGGTGGCACAACAGTCGGAGAGGGGCGAGCGACGCTGTTTTCCTGTCAGGTCGGTCAGTGGAAGGGCGAAGTGACTGCGGTCACTTCGACCTTGCCGACTGAGGCACGTGTGTCAGGATAAGGTGTCAGGCGATCCTCGCATTGAATGCGCCTGCGATACGGTCGGTTGGTGAGGCGATTTGGCCAAGGTTGCTTCACTACGAAGCCTGCCCGAGCTGGGCTTCGGGCGAGTCGAGGGTGCGCCCGTTGCTTGAGGAGGCCCTCGGGCGAGGCGTGAATCCGTCTAGGGCTACTGTTCCCGCCCGAGGCTGGGCTCGTGCGAGGCGAGATCGCATCCCTTGAGTAGACGAAGCCTTGACCTAAATCATGCCCATCAGTCTCTGCAGCTTGTGCTGATGGTGGTTACCAGCCGTGTTTAGGACTGTTGGGGGTACCCCTAATTACGGTACCCGACAATTATAGTCGTTTGTTTCCACTAGTGTGCATACATATAAAATTGAGCCTGGTTGTTGTGGTAAACAGGAGCTCCAAACATTATTATATTGCTACCAAGAACAATACTAACAATTGCAATCTGCGACAACCTAGGTCTATGTTTCCCTTCACGATTCGAGGACATGAGCCTATTATTATATAGTGTAGAAATCCTTACAGTATAACCTTAGGGTATCATTGATGTCTGGATTGGAGACTTAGGCCCTGTTTGGGACTAAAGTTTAGTCGCTAAAAAACTCATTTGGTTCCCGTGACAAAAACTGGCTAATAAAAAATATTAATTGCTACCAGTCCATTGGGTATAAATTAACCAAGGCAAATCTCAGAATTTACAAAATACCAAGCTGTTACCCACCTAACTAAGCCCCTGTTTGGTTTAGCTTCTGGGCGGCTTCTAGCCACCAGAAGCAGAAGGTAGAGCCAAACGTGTAGATTCCTGCGCCGCTTCTCCGCGACGCGCTTGCCCACGAAGCCGCCCGGCCACGGAACGCTAGAAGCGCCCGTCAGTTGGCTTCGGTTCGAAGCCGCGCCCACTTCGCTACGGTTCTAGCCCACACGCAACGCTCCTCCGCCGCCGCGAACCCATCACGCCGCCACCGGTCCGTCTCCTCCCCGCGTCGTGGTAGGTAAGGGTGACCTCCTCCACGCCGGTGTGTGTTCTCCTACGCCGCGTCTCATTCTCGTCTTCCCTAGGGTACGCGCTCTGAGGACACAGCCTCATTCCCGTCGCGAAGGAACCTCTCCGCCCCGGTCGTCTTCGTCGCAGGTACGACCTCTCTCCTCCATCCGGACCCTCTCATTCTCCACCGCCGCCGTGGTCGTTCCTTGACCCTTTACTCTCGCTAGGGTTGCCGCACCCACACCGGCACCGCTGCTCCGACGTGTAGCTTCGACTCCTCCACCCGTCGCGTCGTCATCTATGCAGGTACGGTGTTGCTTGACTCGATCCTGACCCTCGGCGCCCCTCCGGTCATGTAGCTAGGGTTCGTCGTTCCCTATTTATCCAGTACATGGTAGCCTGATCTGCATTTAATTCAGTACATCAAAACGGGTATGGATGGAAGTAGTACCTAATTGTTTCTCCAATTTGCCTGCAGATTTCCTTATCAACTCGGGGTCTTCGTCTTCGGTTCCAATTTCCAGTGCAACTAAGGTATTCTCATACTGAATTTGTTGCGCAGTTTACTGTCAACATGGGCTAAACCAATTACTGTTTAAGGTTTACTAGGGATGGCATTGCTCTGTTGCATCAGTATTATTTGTTTAGGGATTAGTTCTTAGTTTGTTTGTCAGAACCTGTTGGGTCAGAGTTCAGTTCATACTTTGTTCATACTTTTGTTTGTTACTAGCTGTATGTTAGTTGCTTCAACCAACAATTCTCCCTTGTCGGCAATTCATGTAAATACATGGAAGTTAGTAGATTGTCCCCTTGTCTAGTACACTAACCAACCTAAATCCACATCAGATGGATTCAGCAGACTCCATAGCCGACAAGGCAATTGGAAGGATGCAAGAGATTGCGGACAAGATTTTTTCCGTAGCTCGAGAAACAATCCGTCCAGGACGTGGGTTGACCTCCTTTGACGCTACCAAACTTCGTGTAGCATTGGAGGACATTGCTTGCATGATGGAGCAAGATTCTCTGGTGTTCCAAGATTATTTGGACAAGGTCAACAACGTAACCCACCAGCCTGACAGCAACTACGAACCCTCAGACTTGTCCTCACCACCCCTGGGTGAAGACAACCTTAGTCTAGACTGGGACTTTGCCGAGCACTTCGAAAGCTTTTGGGGTATTGAATATGACTCCGATCAGATGCCTTCGTTTAGTGACAATGAGGTTTAAGTTAGAACTTGGTTAAGCTTGTAGTAAGGTCTTAGGGAAACAGGGATATGATCAGGCTTTTGCTTAATGGGCTGCTGTAAATGTCTTCCCTGTCCTTTTGTGTCCGGTACCAGGTTAATTAAGGTTGTGTTTGTGTAATTAATCAACTCCGAATGATACTACTTATGGAACTACCTGATGTTATTATGGTTAGTTCAGTGTTCATTTTTTTGTTCTTAATCCGAGAGCACTACTACGTATTTTCAAAACTGTACACTTGTTTTGCACTAGATGGACAAGTCTGGCAAAGTGATTGCAAAGTGGGATACTAGAGCAACAAAAATTTACACAGAAATTTGTGTAGAAGAGGTCAATGCTCGGAACAGGCCACAACAGTTTCTAAATGCAGAAGGGTATGCTAACCTCATTAGGAATTTTACGGAACACACTGGTCGCACTTACACCAGAGATCAAATGAAGAATAGGTGAGACTCCTTAAAGAGAATGTTCACCCAATGGAAAACTCTTAATGAAAGGGCTACAGGTCTTGGTCGAGACCCTCATACTGGTTCTATCAGTGCTCCAGATGAGTGGTGGGCTAAGCAAAATGAAGTAAGTAGACTTTCTTTTACATTTTTTTAGAGTAACAATAGTAATGGCCATCTGAAAGTAGGAAATAACGTGTTGCTGCAGGCAATGCCAGGGTGTATTATGTTCAAAACAGCCCCCCTAGAGAATGAGGACGAGCTAAAGGTTATGTCTGGACCCATTGTCTGCACAAATGAAACAACCCTTGTTCCTGGCGTCGAGGATGCAAATTCATCATCTGATGATCATGTCGAAGCCACTTTAGGTGGGGGTGAAAATAGTACAGCGGACCCATGCTCAAATGCGACTGCGAAGCGTAAGGTTCGTCATGATTCTCCTAAACCAAAGAAGAAAAAAGATACGAGGGAAGAGTACATGAAACGACTAGTGGAGGCTTTTGAGTCGCGTTCAATGACCACTAGCAAGTCCATCACCTCTGCTGAGACCGACCCTGTTCGTGTTGAGGTTATTGCGCAGTTGCAACAAGTGATCGATGATGGTTCACCTGAAGGCAGCGAGCTACATTTGTTTGCCATTCATCTGTTGATTGAGAAAAAGTATAGAGATGTTTTTGCATCACTGAAGACCAAAGAAGGAAGGAACGCTTGGCTGCGCCGTGCTTTCGAGATAGATGTTAAGAAGTCCACTTAGATGGTGGTCGTCCGACAACAGAGCCTGATGTTCACTTTTATGTTGCTGTTCATGTTAGTCGTGTTGCAGTCGTGTCACTATTATGAGTCTTGTCGTGTTACAAAATAAACATGTCGTACGCATATTTTTCGCCTTCGAACAATTTTGCAATTATTCGAGTTGAACATGTATTTGAATAATCAGAGTTGTATGTTTGTGAACAATGTAAATCTGTGAACTTTCTTTGAGCTATGATACATCAATATG
Organism: Zea luxurians; assembly: GCA_029449295.1. Lineage (NCBI taxonomy): Eukaryota > Viridiplantae > Streptophyta > Magnoliopsida > Poales > Poaceae > Zea > Zea luxurians. Next base: position 74,183,907 of record JAOPSE010000014.1, read on the forward strand.
TGTCTTATATACTATGCTTATACATGAATGTGTGCCTGCTGTTTGTGTGCATGCAGATGTGTGACCCTGCTGCACACACATATGTTGATGACACGAATGACAGAGATGCAGAATTGCTTGTTGCCCTATATGCTGTAGACATTTGGGGCAGGCCTTCCAGTGAGGTTCCTAGAAGAACAATGGTTGAAATAGGTATTCAATGGGTTGAGCGAACTTTGGAGAATAGTAACGACTGCTTTGACATGTTTCGCATGCGACGTACTGTTTTTAGACGATTGCATGATACGTTGGTGGAAAGTTATGGTCTGCTTCCAAGCCGTGGTGTCAGTACTTTGGAAGCTCTAGGTATTTTCTTGTGGGCATGTGGGGGTCCACAATCATTTAGGCAGATAAGGAATAAGTTTGGTCACTCCTTGGAAACTATTAGTCGCAAGTACAGTGAAGTACTTAATGCACTATACAAGATGTCATCTGACGTAATCAAGCCGAAAGACCCAAATTTCACAGAGATTCATCCTCGTTTGCGAGAGGGGAGATTTTGGCCCCACTTCAAGGATTGCATAGGAGCAATTGATGGTACTCACTTTCCAGCGTCTGTCCCCGCCTCGGAGCAAGCCAAATATATTGGTCGGCACGGTTACGCATCACAGAATGTAATGGCCATTTGTGACTTCGATATGAGGTTCACATTTGTTGTCACAGGTTGGCCAGGTTCAGTACATGACACTAGAGTATTACAAGATACTTTGATAACTTATGCAGGCAGGTTCCCCCATCCACCTGAAGGTAAACAAGTATGTTGTACTTTTGTATCATACGATATTCATTTATGTGTTAAGTATTGAACTTTATATTTCTGTTTGTGCAGGTAAATACTATCTTGTGGATTCAGGTTATCCAAATAGAAAGGGGTACCTTGCACCTTATAAGGGTCAGAAGTACCACATTTCAGAATGGCAAAATGCAAGGCAACCTATTGGGAGCAAAGAAGTATTCAACTATGCACACTCGTCGCTACGCAATGTTATAAAGCGATCTTTTGGTGTGCTTAAAATGAAGTGGAGAATTCTGTTAAGTCTCCCTTCATTTTCGCTTAAGAAACAATCCAAGATAATTATTGCATGTATGACATTGCATAACTTCATTAGAGACAGTGCTCTACACGATAGAGACTTTGATCAACTAGGACCTAATAGCCTTGGTCATGATGTATCTGTAGGTGAGAGTAGTAGTAGCACATCTGATGAGTTATACATGAGTGCATTTCGAGATGGAATTGCTAATGCATTAGTGTCGTAGTTAAATATGTAAATGTAACGGTAGTTATGTTGTAATGAACTCCACTAATTATATGTAATGATCTTTTGTTGGTTCGGTGGTAATGTGTATAGTTTGTTCAAACAGAATCTGCAATCTGAGAATCTGCGTATCCAAACGCCTAGATTTTAACCACCAGCTTTTCTGCATAGCTGGCGAACCAAACACCTAAATTCTAACCACTAGCTTTTCCCAACAGCCAGCTTTTCCCCCCAGCCAGCTTTTCAGAAAAGCTATTCAGAAAAAAGCCAAACCAAACACGCCCTATAGACCTGTCCGGGGGTTCCATTCCCTTTGCTTCATCCCCTCTGCCCTTCGGCTAGCCACGGCATCAAGCACCTGGCGAGCATATTTCTGTGTGAAGTCAATTTGGTTAATTTGTACCCAATGGACTGGTAGCAATGCCGATCATGCTAACTCGACGCTGGCTTGTAATTGCAATCCCTTGTTCCGAGAGAGCTGTGGTAGTGCCTTATGTGCTACACATTTGGTTCACTTAATTTTTTTAAGGCATGAATGGAGCGGTGAGTACTAGGACTGTGCTGTCTGCTTGTTTCAAATAATCGTAGGTTCATTTATAAGGTTGTGAAACGTTGCAGAGATGGTACGTACCTATATGAGCAATCCTCTGGTTTATTTGTTTGTAGAGCATTGTAGGTGATATGATCTGATTGGTTGCCTTTAATGTCGCTCGTTTAGCCTCAAGTTCTATCTATGACGATTATCTTATTTGGCTTGTACAATCCGAGGGTCATGCTATAATTGGAAGATGGGAGGCCAATTTTAGAATCCAATGCTGATTTAGCAAAATTTGAGGGATCAATCATTTCATGTGAGAGAACAGTTAGGGCGTGTTTGGTTCGGCTTTTTTCTAAATAGCTTTTCTGAAAAGCTGGCTGTGGGGAAAAGCTGGCTGTTGGGAAAAGCTGGTGGTTAGAATTTAGGTGTTTGGTTCGCCAGCTGTGCAGAAAAGCTGGTGGTTAAAATCTAGGCATTTGGATACACAGATTCTCATATTGCAGATTCTGTTTGAACAAACTATACACATTACCACCGAACCAACAAAAGATCATTACATATAATTAGTGGAGTTCATTACAACATAACTACCGTTACATTTACATATTTAACTACGACACTAATGCATTAGCAATTCCATCTCGAAATGCACTCATGTCTAACTCATCAGATGTGCTACTACTACTCTCACCTACAGATACATCATGACCAAGGCTATTAGGTCCTAGTTGATCAAAGTCTCTATCGTGTAGAGCACTGTCTCTAATGAAGTTATGCAATGTCATACATACAATAATTATCTTGGATTGTTTCTTAAGCGAAAATGAAGGGAGACTTAACAGAATTCTCCACTTCATTTTAAGCACACCAAAAGATCGCTCTATAACATTGCGTAGCGACGAGTGTGCATAGTTGAATACTTCTTTGCTCCCAATAGGTTGCCTCGCATTTTGCCATTCTGAAATGTGGTACTTCTGACCCTTATAAGGTGCAAGGTACCCCTTTCTATTTGGATAACCTGAATCCACAAGATAGTATTTACCTGCACAAACAGAAATATAAAGTTCAATACTTAACACATAAATGAATATCGTATGATACAAAAGTACAACATACTTGTTTACCTTCAGGTGGATGGGGGAACCTGTCTGCATAAGTTATCAAAGTATCTTGTAATACTCTAGTGTCATGTACTGAACCTGGCCAACCTGTGACAACAAATGTGAACCTCATATCAAAGTCACAAACGGCCATTACATTCTGTGATGCGTAACCGTGCCGACCAATATATTTGGCTTGCTCCGAGGCGGGGACAGACACTGGAAAGTGAGTACCATCAATTGCTCCTATGCAATCCTTGAAGTGGGGCCAAAATCTCCCCTCTCACAAACGAGGATGAATCTCTGTGAAATTTGGGTCTTTCGGCTTGATTACGTCAGATGACATCTTGTATAGTGCATTATGTACTTCACTGTACTTGCGACTAATAGTTTCCAAGGAGTGACCAAACTTATTCCTTATCTTCCTAAATGATTGTGGACCCCCACATGCCCACAAGAAAATACCTAGAGCTTCCAGAGTACTGACACCACGGCTTGGAAGCAGACCATAACTTTCCACCAACGTATCATGCAATCGTCTAAAAACAGTACGTCACATGCGAAACATGTCAAAGCAGTCGTTACTATTCTCCAAAGTTTGCTCAACCCATTGAATACCTGTTTCAACCATTGTTCTTCTAGGAACCTCACTGGAAGGCCTGCCCCAAATGTCTACAACATATAGGGCAACAAGCAATTCTGCATCTCTGTCATCCGTGTCATCAACATATGTGTGTGCAGCAGGGTCACACATCTGCATGCACACAAACAACAGGCACACATTCATGTATAAGCACAGTATATAAGACACATATTGATGTATCATAGCTCAAAGAAAGTTCACAGATTTACATTGTTCACAAACATACAACTCTGATTATTCAAATACATGTTCAACTCGAATAATTGCAAAATTGTTCGAAGGCGAAAAATATGCGTACGACATGTTTATTTTGTAACACGACAAGACTCATAATAGTGACACGACTGCAACACGACTAACATGAACAACAACATAAAAGTGAACATCAGGCTCTGTTGTCGGACAACCACCATCTAAGTGGACTTCTTAACATCTATCTCGAAAGCACGGCGCAGCCAAGCGTTCCTTCCTTCTTTGGTCTTCAGTGATGCAAAAACATCTCTATACTTTTTCTCAATCAACAGATGAGTGGCAAACAAATGTAGCTCGCTGCCTTCAGATGAACCATCATCGATCACTTGTTGCAACTGCGCAATAACCTCAACACGAACAAGGTCGATCTCAGCAGAGGTGATGGACTTGTTAGTGGTCATTGAACGCGACTCAAAAGCCTCCACTAGTCGTTTCATGTACTCTTCCCTCGTATCTTTTTTCTTCTTTGGTTTAGGAGAATCATGACGAACCTTACGCTTCGCAGTCGCATTTGAGCATGGGTCCGGTGTGCTGTTTTCACCCCCACCTAAAGTGGCTTCTACATGATCATCAGATGATGAATTTGCATCCTCGATGCCAGGAACAAGGGTTGTTTCATTTGTGCAGACAATGGGTCCAAACATAACCTTTAGCTCGTCCTCATTCTCTAGGGGGGCTGTTTTGAACATAATACACCCTGGCATTGCCTGCAGCAACACGTTATTTCCTACTTTCAGATGGCCATTACTATTGTTACTCTAAAAAAATGTAAAAGAAAGTCTACTTACTTCATTTTGCTTAGCCCACCACTCATCTAGAGCACTGATAGAACCAGTATGAGGGTCTCGACCAAGACCTGTAGCCCTTTCATTAAGAGTTTTCACTGGGTGAACATTCTCTTTAAGGAGTCCCACCTATTCTTCATTTGATCCCTTGGTGTAAGTGCGACCAGTGCATTCCTTAAACTTCCTAATGAGGTTAGCATACCCTTCTGCATTTAGAAACTGTTGTGGCCTGTTCTGAGCATTGACCTCTTCTACACAAATTTCTGTGTAAATTTTTGTTGCTCTAGTATCCCACTTTGCAATCACTTTGCCAGACTTGTCCATCTAGTGCAAAACAAGTGTACAGTTTTGAAAATACGTAGTAGTGCTCTCGGATTAAGAACAAAAAAAATGAACACCAAACTGACCATAATAACATCAGGTAGTTCCATAAGTAGTATCATTCGGAGTTGATTAATTACACAAACACAACCTTAATTAACCTGGTACTGGACACAAAAGGACAGGGAAGACATTTACAGCAGCCCATTAAGCAAAAGTCTGATCATATCCCTGTTTCCCTAAGACCTTACTACAAGCTTAACCAAGTTCTAACTTAAACCTCATTGTCACTAAACGAAGGCATCTGATCGGAGTCGTATTCAATACCCCAAAAGCTTTCGAAGTGCTCGGCAAAGTCCCAGTCTGGACTAAGGTTGTCTTCACCCGGGGGTGGTGAGGACAAGTCTGAGGGTTCGTAGTTGCTGTCAGGCTGGTGGGTTACGTTGTTGACCTTGTCCAAATACTCTTGGAACACCAGAGAATCTTGCTCCATCATGCAAGCAATGTCCTCCAATGCTACACAAAGTTTGGTAGCGTCAAAGGAGGTCAACCCGCGTCCTGGACAGATTGTTTCTCGAGCTACGGAAAAATCTTGTCCACAATCTCTTGCATCCTTCCAATTGCCTTGTCGGCTATGGAGTCTGCTGAATCCATCTGATGTGGATTTAGGTTGGTTAGTGTACTAGACAAGGGGACAATCTACTAACTTCCATGTATTGACATAAATTGCCGACAAGGGACAATTGTTGGTTGAAGCAACTAACATACAGCTAGTAACAAACAAAAGTATGAACAAAGTATGAACTGAACCCTGACCCAACAGGTTCTGACAAACAAACTAAGAACTAATCCCTAAACAAATAATACTGATGCAACAGAGCAATGCCATCCCTAGTAAACCTTAAACAGTAATTGGTTCAGCCCATGTTGACAGTAAACTGCGCAACAAATTCAGTATGAGAATACCTTAGTTGCACTGGAAATTGGAACCGAAGACGAAGACCCCGAGTTGATAAGGAAATCTGCAGGCAAATTGGAGAAACAATTAGGTACTACTTCCATCCATACCCTTTTGATGTACTGAATTAAATGCAGATCAGGCTGCCGTGTACTGGATAAATAGGGAACGACGAACCCTAGCTACATGATCGGAGGGGGCGCCGAGGGTCGGGATCGAGTCAAGCAACACCGTACCTGCGTAGATGACGACGCGACGGGTGGAGGAGACGAAGCTACACGACGGAGCAGCGGCGCCGGTGTGGGTGCGGCAACCCTAGCGAGAGTAAAGGGTCAAGGAACGACCGCGGCGGCGGTGGAGAATGAGAGGGTCCGGATGGAGGAGAGAGGCCGTACCTGCGACGAAGACGACCGGGGGGGAGAGGTTCCTTCGCGACGGGAATGAGGCTGCGTCCAAGGAGCGTGAACCCTAGGGAAGACGAGAATGAGACGCGGCGTAGGAGAACACACATTGACGTGGAGGAGGTCGCCCGTACCTACCACGACGTGGGGAGGAGACGGACCGGCGGCGGCGCGATGGGTTCGCGGCAGCGGAGGAGCGTTGCGTGTGGGCTAGAACCCTAGCAAAGTGGGCACGACTTCGAACCGAAGTCAACTGACGGGCGCTTCTAGCGTTCCGTGGCCGGGCGGCTTCGTGGGCAAGCGCGTCGCGGAGAAGCGGCGTGGGAATCTACCCGTTTGGCTCCAGCTTCTGCTTCTGGCGGCCAGAAGCCGCCCAGAAGCTGAACCAAACAGGGGCTATGACGATGCAGAGGTAGCGGATAAGCCCCTTTTGGATGCGGGCAGCGGCAGCCGCGGCGTACCGGAGTAGGAGGCGCCGGCGGGACTACACGTGGACGCGGGTCTTAGTGTCGATGGGACGCAGGTGGCCCAAATCATCCTCCTACAGTGACTCATATGACCGTTCATCGGCGTAACGCGCTCCCATGCCTTGAGCTAGTTTAAGCACTTTGAGCTAGTTTAAGCACCAAATGTAATCAAAGTATTCTCAGATAACACTCACGCAGTTCACTTAATGTCCAAGTCAACTTTCTATGGAGAGCGGCCAATCAATCATGTTCAAAAATAGATGGCTTCTAAGCACAACCCTTAGGGACTATGGCTACAAGTTGAACAAATTCTCTCTCCTATGTGATAATGAGAATGCAATCCGCATGGCGGGTAATCCCGTTGAACACAGCCGCACTAAGCACATAGACATCCGATATCATGTTTTGAGAGATCACCAACAAAAGGGATGTCGAAATTGCTTATGTTAGTACCCACAATCAATTATCCGATATCTTCGCCAAGCCACTAAATGAAAAACTTTTAGCAAGCTTAGGAATTAGCTAAACATCTTAGATTCTCAAAACTTTGATTAAAACATTGCACACATTGCTCATTTATATAACTTTGATCATGTCTCTTTCATTTGGTACAAATGCATATTTCTTGTGCCAAGGCTAAGACTAATGTGCTTCCATAAGTATCTTCACAATCAGTCCTATATTGAAAGAAAAATGGAGTATTCGGCAAAGGCAAGGCTTCCACTCCAACTCTATCAGTATGATTTATCCTTTGTCTTACTCATAAAACTCTCAATCGGTATGAACTTTCACTTATATCCTTTAATTAGGCTGTCTCCAACAACGTCCCCTAAATTTCGCACTCTAAAGGAATATTCTCTGTTCTTTACAGCATTCTCTAAAAGATTCTGTCCTTTATATCTTCTTCGTCTCCAACAACGTACTCTAAATTTGTTCCTCTATATCTACAGTATCAACAGAATATATAAACTATCATATTTATTCATTGTTTTTCTCTTATTTCACTTGGATGTAAGGTACATCATTGAAATTATGAAAATAATAATTTTTCAATACTACAAATTTGTGAACGTATAAATATTATACAAAAAATAAGATACACAACTTAGATAACATAATATTTGTTTAACTAAATATCAACTTGTCGACGTTTCGGACCCGCGAGGACCCTCAACCGACTAGTGAATTTGTCGCTGCGTGTCCCTGCCCAGATGGGTTGATACAAGATGGAATACAAGAGGGAGAATGGGGCTTATATTATCTTGCACCGGGGTGCTCGTAGTAGGGGTTACAAGCGTCGCGAGAGAGAGAGAGAGAGGGAGGGGGTCCGACCTTGAGGTGAGGTGTCTGAGTTAGCCTCCTCTGCATTTCTCCCACTCTGCATCCCTCTGCTCTCCCCCTTTAGGAAGGCCCTAGACATCCCCTTTTATAGATACAAGGAGATGGTCCAGTTGTACAATGGGGGTGTAGCTATGTGCTAACGTGGCCGGTGGAGAAGTGCTTGAGCCCTGTATATGTGCTAACATGGCCGTCGGAGAAGTGCTTGAGCCCTGTAGAAGCGTAGCTGACGGTGCGACCCGGGGTCCTGCTGACGTTTCTTTGCCTTCGTAGGGAGTTTGAGAGCAATCGACGTCATGGACGCATGCAGGGAACCATCATTACCTATTGCCAAAGTAATCTAGATGGGACACCGGTCTTGTTCCTTCGTAGCCTGAGGCAGCTAGCTAGAGGTAGGGTAATGATGTATCCCTTGCGGTGCGGTCGGTCCGAGGTCGAGGTCGGGTGAGGCGGAGACTTCTCCTGAGGCCGAGGCTGAGGCTGAGGCCTGGGGTCAGGCGAGGCGAAGACCTTCTCCCGAGGCCGAGGCTGAGGCCGAGGCCTGAGGTCGGGCGAGGCGAAGCTCCCTGTTGCGCCCGAGGCTGAACTTGGGGGAGGTCGTGACTTACTGTCGTTGGTTTTACCCTGGTGGTTGGCACAGTAGTCGGAACAGGGTGAATAGTGTTGTTTTCCTGTCAGAACAATCAGTAAAGGGGGCGAAGTGACTGCGATCACTTCAACCTTGCCAACTCAGGTGCGCGTGTCAGGATAAGGTGTCAGGCGATCCCCGCATTAAATGCGCATGCGATACGATCGGTTGGGAGGGCGATCAGGCCGAGGTCGCTGTACGACGAAGTTCACCCGAGCTTAGCCTTGGGTGAGACGGGGGTGCGTCTGCTGACAGAGGGGACCCTCGGGCGAGGCGTGAATCCGTCTGGGACTATTGTTCTTACCCGAGGCTGGGCTTGGATGAGATCGCGTCCCTTGGTAGACGAGGCCTTGACTTGAACCGTGCCTATTAGTCTTTATGGTTTGTTCTGAAGATGTTTTCCAGCCATGTTAAGGAGTATTGGGGGTACCCAAATTACGGTACCTGACAGTAGCCCCCGAGCCTCGAAGGGAGTGTAGGTACTCGCTTGGAGGTTCTGCTGGATTTTTTGCAAGGGGACCAGCCCTTCTCGATCATATTTTGTTCCGATGGGTGCGCGCGAGCGCACTCGTCGGGTGTAGCCCCTGAAGCCTCGGAGGAGTGGTTTGACTCCTCTGAGGTCTTAATTCTTTTTGTGATGCCTCGGTCGGCCTTGTTGTTCCCTCATGCGGCCTGGCCGCAGCCCGGGTGCACGGTCAGGCTCCGAGTTTTTAAGCTGGTTTGCCGACGTGGTCGACATTTTGGCCGTAGCCTTGGTGTGAGAGCAGCATCCGAGCCTCTGCACGGAGCGAGAGGACGATCAAGGACCGTCTCGACTTTTATTGTACGCCCCTTCGTCGCCTTTCCCCAAGGAGGAAGGGGGGAAAGTGCCATGTTACCCTCGGAGGGCACCGAACACGTTGTTTCCAGTGAGTTGCTATCGGGTGATCCGAGTGGACACCCGAGCCCCGTTCGATAAGGGTCGGCTAGTGGCCCAGAGGCACGCTCCAAAAGTACCCACAGGTGATTTGCTAGACCCGGACCCATTTGATAGGGTCCAAGTGCTCAGTGCCTCCCTCCGGTGGGATTCCATTACAAATCATTCCCGCTGGTCTCGGAAATGTCCTAGGGTACCTCGGGAGCATAGCCCGAGCCTCGGCCATGTAACGAACATACCCAGGGTCATCCCTAACTCTGCATGCTCTAGGGCAGATGTCGAACCCTTCCGAGGGGCTAGCCTTCGAACCCCTGATCAGTAAAGGGCTCGGAGCCTGAGTGCTCTGGGGTGGTTGCCGAACCCCACAGGGCGCAACCTTTGAACCCCTGATCAGTAGGAGGGCTCGGGGCCCGTTTCCTTCGCTGAGAAGGATCCTTTTTCGAAATATCCCCTTGCCCGATCCCTGTGGCAAGAGAGAGAGAGAGAGGAAAAGGATATGAATTTAAACGGTGTGGTGCACCTTTTTTTGACGCGGTCATCATGACGGAGACGAAACGGTGCCCGCTTCACCTGCCAGAGGTGTCGCGTGCCCTACTGTCGGGTACCGTAATTAGGGGTACCCCAACACTCCTAAACATGGCTGGTAACCTCCATCATCACAAGCTGCATAGACTGATGGGCGCAATTCAGGTCAAGGCTTCGTCTACTCAAGGGACACAATCTCGCCTCGCCCGAGCCCAGCCTCGGGCGAGAACAGTAGTCCCAGGCGAATTCACGCCTCACCCGAGGGCCTCCTCAAGCAACGGGCGCACCCTAGACTCGCCCGAAGCCCAGCTCGGGCAGGCTTCATTGTGAAGAAACCTTGGCCAAATTGCCTCACCAACCGACCGTATCGTAGGCGCATTCAATGCGAGGATCGCCTGACACCTTATCCTGACACATGTGCCTCAGTCGGCAAGGTCGAAGTGACCACAGTCACTTCGCCCTCCCACTGACTGACCTGATAGGAAGATAGCGCCGCTCGCCCCTCTCCGACTGCTGTGCCACCCGCCAGGGTGAGGCTGACAACAGCCAAGATCAGCCTCAGACGCAACAGGAAGCTCCACCTCGCCCGACCCCAGGGCTCGGCCTCAATCTCGGCCTCGGAAGGAGGACTCCGCCTCGCCCGACCCCAAGGCTCGGCCTCAACCTCGGCCTCGGAAGGTGGTCTCCGCCTCGCCCGACCCCAGGGCTCGGCCTCAACCTCGACCTCGGGAGGAATCGCGTCCTCGCCCGACCCCGGCCTTAGCCTCAGAAGGAGTCTCCGCCTCGCCCAACCTTGGGCTCGGACCGACCGCACCACAGGGGATACATCATTACCCTACCCCTAGCTAGCTCAGGCTACGAGGGAACAAGACCGGCGTCCCATACAGGCTCGCCCCGGTAACAAGTAATGATGGCTCCCCGCGTGCGTCCATGACGATGGCGGTTCTCATCCCCCTACGGAAGCAAGGAGATGTCAGCAAGGTCCCAGCAGCCCCATCAGCCGTGCTTCTACAGGGCTCAAGCGCTCCTCCGACGGCCACGACACCGCATGCACAGGGCTCTAGCACCTCTCCGACAGCCACGTTGGCATGTACACAGGGTACTGGCACCGCTCTGCCGGACATGTTAGCACATAGCTACACCCCCATTGTACACCTGGACCTTCTCCTTGCATCTATAAAAGGAAGGTCCAGGGCCCTCATGCGGGAGGGTCGTCTCGCGGGAGGACGGGCTGACGAACCGGCTCACACACTCTCTCTCTCTCTCCCTCGCGAACGCTTGTAACCCCTACTGCAAGCGCATCCCCCTGGCGTAGGATAACACGAGCCACGGTTTTCCCCCTCTGTGTTCCATCTCGCGCCAACCCATCTAGGCTGGGGCACGCAGCGATAATTTTACTCGTCGGTCTAGGGACCCCCCGGGGTCGAAACGTCGATAGTTGGCGCGCCAGGTAGGGGCCTGCTGCGTGTTGACGAACAACTTCCCGTTGAGCTCCAGATGGGTAGTCTCCAGCAACCTCTTCAGCCCGGGACGCTGCTCCGCTTTGGGAGCCTCGAGTTCATGTCCCTCGACGGTAGCTACGACATGGTACTCCTCCCCCCGCAGCGTGACAGCGACAACGACGACCGTCAGCTCGCCCGGCGGCGACGAACTCAACGACGTCTTCCCCCCGTGGCGGAAGAGCAGCATCCGGGATTGTCCCGCCACCTTCCTCGCCGTAGGAGGAGGAGGCGGGGCAACCGTGGCCAGGCAAGAGGCGGCACCTCGTCGGCTGTCGAGCGAGTCGACGGTGCCGGCACCCTAGCGAGGGACGTGTTGGGCGTTGTCCTCACGACTGAGACAACGACGAGCGTCGTTTCCCCGCAACATGCCAACCCCAAGCGGACAGATGACGCCAGCACTCTCGTGGAGGACTTGCTGGGCGTTAGCCTCGTACCTGAGATAACGGTGCAGTCCGTCCTTGACGCGACCTCGTCACCGTCCATCGATCGAGAGGTACCGTCCGTTTTCCACCCTGTGCCTTTTAGATTCAGCTTCGATCCACCAAGCGACCCTGCTTCGGTGAGCGCTTTCATAAATGCATATCCAAACCTTCCGGGGTACCATATGTGGTCGACCTGGGACTGACTGACGGCCGTCTCAACCTACGGGCCCCTAGGTTCCGAGGAAGAAGACGAGCCCGACTCTGGTTGGGATTTCTCCGGGCTCGGTAATCCTAGTGCCATGCGAGACTTCATGGTCGCATGTGACTACTGCCTCTCCGATTTCTCCGATGATGGCCACAACCTTGACGACGAGAGTTGTGGCCCAAGTCGCGAATGTTTCCATGTCGATCTAGGGGGTCACGACGAAGGCAACCACCTTGGTATGCTGGAGGATGACGATCCCCCTGGGCCTGCGCCTCGCGTTGACATCCTGCGGGAGCTAGCTATGGTCCCCGTCCCTATGGGGGGTCAGGACACACAGCTCGAGCAAATCCGCGAGATGCAGGCCAAGCTCGACGAGGAAGCAGGACAACTTGTGCAGCTCCGGCAAAACATCAAGCAGGAGTGGGCAGGCCGAGCACTAGCCGGAGAAGCGCGTCATCAGGCCCAGGACGTTTAGCACCGTATCACTGACAATGCCAGGGCAAGGCTGCCCCCGGCTTCTAGTGGGGTCGGCCAGAACCTGGCTACAGCGGCAATTCTACTCCGAGCGATGCCAGAGCCATCCACCACCGAGGGGCGGCGTATCCAGGGAGAACTCAAGAATCTCCTGGAGGATGCCGTGGTCCGACGGGCTGAAAGCTCTACCTCCCAAAGGCAAGGGTACCCCCCGGAGCATCACGCAGCGACTTCCCGATTCATGCGGGAAGCCTCGGTCCACACTGGGCGCACGCGGGATGCGACGCCTGCAGCCCCAGGTCACCTCAGCAACGAGCATCACTGCCGCGACCGTCGAGCCCGCCTCGACGAGAAGGTGCGCCGAGGCTACCACCCTAGGCGTGGGGGACGCTACGACAGTGGGGAGGATCGGAGCCCCTCGCCTGAACCACCTGGTCCGCAAGCCTTCAGCCGGGCCATACGACGGGCGCTGTTCCCGACCCGGTTCCGAGCCCCGACTACCATCACCAAGTACTCGGGGGAAACAAGGCCGGAACTGTGGCTTACGGACTACCGGCTGGCCTGCCAGCTAGGTGGAACGGACGATGACAACCTCATCATCCGCAACCTCCCCCTGTTCCTCTCCGACGTCGCTCGAGCCTGGCTGGAGCATCTGCCTCCTACGCAGATCTCCAACTGGGATGACCTGGTCAAAGCCTTCGCTGGAAACTTCCAGGGCACGTACGTGCGCCCTGGGAACTCCTGGGATCTCCAAAGCTGCCGCTAGCAGCCAGGGGAATCCCTGCGGGAGTACATCCGACGATTTTCGAAGCAGCTCACCGAGCTACCCAATATCACCGACTCGGATGTCATCGGGGCGTTCCTCGCCGGCACCACTTGCCGCGACCTGGTGAGCAAACTGGGTCGCAAGACTCCCACCAGGGCGAGCGAGTTGATGGACATCGCCACCAAGTTCGCCTCTGGTCAGGAGGCGGTCGAGGCCATCTTCCGGAAGGACAAGCAGCCTCAGGGAAGCCAGCAGGAAGATGTCCCCGAGGCATCCGCCCAGCGTGGCACGAAGAAGAAGGCGAAAAAGAAGTCGCAAGCGAAACGCGACGCCACCGACGCAGATCTTGTCGCTGCTGCCAAGCACAGGAACCTTTGGAAGCCTCCCGAAGGGGCCAACCTGTTCGACAAGATGCTCAAGGAGTCGTGCCCCTACCACCAGGGTCCCGTCAAGCACACCCTTGAGGAATGCATCATGCTTCGGCGCTACTTCCATAAGACCGAGCCCCCGGCGGAAGCTGGCAAAGGCCAGGACAAGGACAAGAAGGAGGGCGACAAGGCAGAGGAGTTCCTCGAGGTCCACGGCTGTTTCATGATCTACGATGGGCGAGTGGCAAACGCCTTGGCTCGGCACCACAAGCAGGAGCGTCGGGAGGTCTGCTCGGTAAAGGTAGCGACGCCAGTCTACCTAGACTGGTCTGACAAACCCATCACCTTCGACCAAGGCGACCACCCCGACTGTGTGCCGAGCCCAGGAAAGTACCCGCTCGTCGTCGACTCTGTTGTCGGCAACACCAGGCTCACTAAGGTCCTCATGGACGGAGGCAGTAGCCTCAACATCATCTACGCTGAGACCCTTGGGCTCTTGGAAATCGATCTGTCCATGATCCGGGCCGGTGCGGCGCCCTTTCGCGGAATCATCCCCGGGAAGCGCGTCCTGCCCCTTGGACAACTCGATCTGCCCATCTGCTTCGGAACTCCCTCCAACTTCCGCAGAGAAACCCTCACGTTCGAGGTGGTCGGGTTCCGAGGAACCTACCACGTGGTGCTGGGGAGACCGTGCTACGCCAAGTTCATGGCCGTCCCCAATTACACCTACCTCAAGCTCAAGATGCCGGGCCCCAACAGGGTCATCACCGTCGGATCCACGTACCGACACACGTACGAATGCGACGTGGAGTGCATGGAGTACGTTGAGGCCCTCGCCGAATCCGAGGCCCTCATCGCTGACCTGGAGTGCCTCTCTAGGGAGGTGCCTGATGCAAAGCGCCACGCCGGCAACTTCGAGCCAGTAGAGGCGGTTAAGTCCGTCCCTCTCGACCCCAGCAACGATGCCTGCAAGCAAGTCCGGATCGACTCCGAGCTCGACCCCAAATAGGAAGCAGTGCTCGTCGACTTTCTCCGCGCGAACGCCGAGGTGTTTGCGTGGAGTCCCTCGGACATGCCAGGCATACCGAGGGATGTCACCGAGCACTCACTGGATATCCGAGCCAGTGCCCGACCAGTGAAGCAGCCTCTGCGCCGGTTCGACGAAGAAAAGCGCAGAGCCATAGGTGAGGAGATCCACAAGCTGTTGGCTGCAGGGTTCATCAAAGAGGTATTCCATCCTGAATGGTTAGCAAACCCTGTGCTTGTGAAAAAGAAAGGTGGGAAATGGAGGATGTGTGTAGATTACACTAGTCTAAACAAAGCATGCCCGAAGGTTCCCTACCCTCTGCCTCACATCGATCAAATCGTGGATTCCACTGCTAGGTGCGAAACCCTGTCATTCCTCGACGCCTACTCAGGGTATCACCAAATCAAGATGAAAGAGTCCGACCAGCTCGTGACTTCTTTCATCACACCTTTTGGCATGTACTGCTATACTACTATGCCATTTGGTTAGAGGAATACAGGTGCAACATACCAAAGGTGCATGAACCACGTGTTCGGAGAGCACATCGGCCGAACGGTCGAGGCTTACATCGATGACATCGTAGTCAAGACAAAGAAAGCCTCCGACCTCCTCTCTGACCTTGAAACGATATTCAAGTGTCTGAGAGCGAAGGGTGTGAAACTCAATCCCGAGAAGTGTGTCTTCGGAGTCCCCCGAGGCATACTCCTGGGGTTCATCGTCTCCGAGCGGGGCATCGAGGCCAACCCGGAGAAAATCGCGGCCATCACCAACATGGGGCCTATCAAAGACTTGAAAGGAGTACAAAGGGTCATGGGATGCCTTGTGGCTCTAAGCCGCTTCATCTCGCGCCTTGGCGAAAGAGGCCTACCCTTGTATAGCCTCCTAAGGAAGACCGAGCGCTTCTCTTGGACCCCCGAGGCCGAGGAAGCCCTCGGAAACTGAAAGACACTCCTTACAAGTGTGCCCATCTTGGTGCCCCCCGCTGCAGGAGAAGCCCTCTTGATCTACGTAGCCACAACCACTCAGGTGGTCAGCGCCGCGATCGTAGTCGAGAGACGAGAAGAAGGGCATGCACTGCTCGTCCAGAGGCCGGTCTACTTCATCAGTGAAGTGCTATCCGAGACTAAGATCTGCTACCTGCAAATTCAGAAGCTGCTATACGCAGTAATCCTAACGCGGCGAAAGTTGCGACACTACTTCGAGTCTCATCCGGTGACTGTGGTGTCATCCTTCCCCCTGGGGGAGATCATCCAGTGCCGAGAGGCCTCGGGTAGGATAGCAAAGTGGGCGGTGGAGATCATGGGCGAGACAATCTCGTTCGCTCCTCGGAAGGCCATCAAGTCCCAAGTCTTGGCGGACTTCGTAGCTGAATGGGTCGACACCCAGCTACCAACAGCTCTGATCCAACCGGAACTCTGGGCCATGTACTTCGATGGGTCGCTGATGAAAACAGGAGCCGACGCGGGCCTGCTCTTCATCTCACCCCTCGGGAAGCACCTCCGCTACGTGCTGCGCCTCCATTTCCCGGCGTCAAACAACGTGGCCGAGTATGAGGCTCTGGTTAACGGGTTGCGCATCGCCATCGAGCTAGGGGTTTGGTGCCTGGACGCTCGTGGCAACTCGCAGCTTGTCATTGATCAAGTCATGAAGAACTCCCACTGCCGCGACCAGAAGATGGAGGCCTACTGCGATGAAGTTCGGTGCCTGGAAGACAATTTCTACGGGCTTGAGCTCAACCACATCGCTCGACGGTACAACGAGACTGCGGATGAGCTGGCTAAAATAGCCTCGGGGCGGACAACGGTTCCCCCGGACGTCTTCTCCAGAGACATACATCAGCCCTCCATCAAGATCGACGACACGCCCGAGCCCGAGGAGGCCTCGGCCTAGCCCGAGGTATCCTCGGCCGCCAAGGGTGAGGCACTGCGCGTCGAGGGAGAGCGGAATGGGGTCATGCCTAATCAAAACTGGACCCCATACCTGCAATATCTCCACCAAGGAGAGCTACCCCTCGACAAGGCCGAAGCTCGGTGACTGGCGTGGCGCGCCAAGTCGTTCGTCTTACTGGGTGATGAAAAGGAGCTCTACCACCGCAGCCCCTCAGGCATTCTCCAACGATGCATATCCATCGCCGAAGGATAGGAGCTATTGCAAGAGATACACTCAGAGGCTTGCGGCCACCGTGCAGCACCTCGAGCCCTCGTTGGGAATGCCTTCCGACAAGGCTTCTACTGGCCGACCGCGGTGGCCGACGCCACTAGGATTGTGCGCTCTTGCCAAGGGTGTCAATTCTACGCAAGACAGACACACCTGCCCGCTCAGGCCCTGCAGACAATACCCATCACCTGTTCGTTTGCTGTGTGGGGTCTGGACCTCGTTGGTCCCTTGCAGAAGGCACCCGGGGGCTTCTCACACCTGCTGGTCGCCATCGACAAATTCTCCAAGTGGATCGAGGTCCGACCCCTAACCAGCATTAGGTTCGAGCAGGCGGTGGCGTTCTTCACCAACATCATCCATCGCTTTGGGGTCCCAAACTCCATCATCACCGACAATGGCACCCAGTTCACTGGGAAGAAGTTCCTCGACTTCTGCGAGGACCACCACATCCGTGTGGACTGGGCCGCCGTGGCTCACCCCATGACGAATGGGCAGGTGCAGCGTGCCAACGGCATGATTCTGCAGGGACTTAAACCGAGGATCTACAACGACCTCAACAAGTTCGGCAAGCAGTGGATGAAGGAACTACCCTCGGTGGTCTGGAGTCTGAGGACGACGCCAAGCCGGGCCACGGGTTTCTCGCCGTTCTTTCTAGTCTATGGGGCCGAGGCTATCTTGCCCACAGACTTAGAATATGGTTCCCCGAGGACAAGGGCGTACGACGACCAAAGCAACCAGACCAGCCGAGAAGACTCACTAGACCAGCTGGAAGAGGCTCGGGACATGGCCTTACTACACTCGGCGCGGTATCAGCAGTCTCTGCGACGCTATCACGCCCGAGGGGTTTGGTCCCGAGACTTCCAGGTGAGAGACTTGGTACTTCAGCTGCGGCAGAACGCCCGAGGGCGCCATAAGCTCACTCCTCCCTGGGAAGGGCCGTTCATCATCGCCAAGATCTTGAAGCCCGGAACATACAGGCTAGCCAACGATCAAGGCGAGGTCTACGACAATGCTTGGAACATCCGACAGCTACGTCGCTCTTACCCTTGAGATGTTTTCAAGTCGTTCATATGCCTCGTTTTCTTTACATACACAAATAGAGTCTAACCGTCAAGGAAGGGTCAGCCTTGCCTCGGCGAAGCCCGACCCTCCCTCGGGGGCTAGAAGGGGGGAACCCCCTCTGCGTCAAAATTTTCCTCAGAAAAGTTTTCTACCAAAACGACTTTTGTGCTTTCCAACTATATCGATAACAGAATCCCGCAAAACGAATAAGAGCGCACGTAAGCGACAAGGCCGACCGAGCCGAGGGATTCCTACACCTCCGGGATACGGATACCTCACTCGTCACCTTCCGCAAAAAGTAACTCTTACTCGGATAAGCGATTCTGCTACTGACGAACAAGTCCGGATACTCGAAACGAGAGGAAAAGAAACGCAGCTTTATAACACGACAACAAAGTGTTTAGGCCTCGGCGGCCGTGAAAGACACATGCATGCTCCAAACAGACTGCTCCGGCAGAATCAGGCATCGCCCGGGGGAGGAGCGGCACCCTCGACTTCGTCTCCACCCTCGGCGCCCTCTCCACCCTCGGCGAGATCTGGCCCGTCCCCGGGTGGCGACGCGAGCGGAAGGATCTCCACCTCAAAGGAGGACGCCAGCACCGCGCTTGGGCCCACGACGGCCGTGTCAAGCCTCTGAACCTCGGCTAAGGCAACCTTGTCTTCGTCGGGTAGACAGTACCCCTCGCTGACCCGCTCTAGATCCACGTCGTAGTGGGAAGCGAGCACGGCGAAGGCCCGCCTAACGCCGTGATGCAGCGCCTCGCGGAGTCTACTACGCACATGGCCGCCCAAGGCCCATAGGCGACTCTGGGGGGAGCTACCCGAGGGGACGTCATCGAGGCCAAAGACCTGGCAGAAGGCCGAGATAGCTTCGGACATGGCCACGCGGTCGGCCTCCTTCTGCTTAGCCGCCTGGGCAAGTGCCTTGACGGACTCGTTGAGAGCTGTCTCGAACTCTGCAAACAGCCAAACAGAATTCTTCAGACACGAGTTGAAGAATGAAGCTGAATCAAAGTCACAAAGCGGCCGAAACATACCTTCAGCCCGGGCACGCTGCTCCGAGGCTACGGCTTGGACGGACTGGGCAGACCCGACGGCCACGGCCAGGTCCTCCGCAAGGGCTCCGCCCCGAGCAGACACCTCGGCTAGCTGGCCCCCAAGGGCCTCAGCCCGGCCTACAGCCTCGGCAGCCTGGTTCCGAGATTGGTCCCGCTCGCCAATGACCTGGCCAAGCTCCAGCTACCGCTGTTGCGCCTCCGTCCGTGCCGACGCCACCTCTGCCCGCGCCGCCGCTGCCTCCACCTCCAGCTCCAGCTCATCACAGAGCAACCGAAGGTCCGCTGCTTCAGTGCTCCGTTGGGCAAGGCATTCGGTAGGTTCGGCAAGCGCGGCCCTTAGGAACCATAGCGGACCCCAGACGTCGGCCTCGCGGCGGATGAACTGCGACTTGGCGGTGCTCAGATCAGTCAGTTCCTGAGGAAGGGAAGCAAGGTGTCACAAAGAATGCCCTCGTCACGTGAAAGGTATGCCTGAAATCCTTACCTGGAGTACCCTGGGAACGTCCCTGGAAAGGATCTCCATGGTCGACCAAAGCGACCCCATCGCTGCCTCGGCATACTCACGGAGCTCATCCCGAGATTGCTCCTCCCGCTCATCATCAAGGACGAAGAGGGGTTTCGAGGCGTCGCGGGTCCAGAACCGAAGCGCCTGCCCACGCCACCCTTTGGGATCGTGCCGCGCGGGGATGAGGTCGCCGCTCCCCAAGATGGGCCGCGGTTCTGCGCGCCCCTCCACCAAGGCGTCGGGACCCCCTGCAGTCGATGCATCGGATACCGTCGCTGGCGACGTACCGGGCCTCCTCTTGGCTAAGGAGGTGGGCTTCCGATCACCAACCTCGAGCAGCGGCACCTCAGCCATCCCAGCATCAGCGGCGACGGGTGGCTCCACAGGCAAAACAGCAACGGCCTCGGCAGGAGCTGGTGTCGGCGCCGGCAACACGTCAGGTGGGCTCAGGGCTGCGACCACGCCAGCAGCCTCCCCTGGCACGATGGCCGCCCCGGTGGAGGGGTCAGCCTAGGAGGCTTGCCCCATGGCAACTCGTGCCGCCTGGGCCCCCCGCTTGAGGGCGTCTTGTGCGGAGGCCAGCCAACCGGCATGGCATGGTGCGACACTGGCTGCAGAAGCCGGCACCGTCTTAAGGGCCTTCCGGGGAGCCAGACCGGCCGAACCTTGCCTCCGTTTGCTGAAAGGAAAAGGTAAAGCAGGACCAGGACACACGAAGAAGGAGCCAAAATAGAGGTATCCTCAGATACTTACTCGCTCCGGACCAAGGCCAATCGTGCCTACGGGGAGGCCCCTCGGGCCTCGGTCCCCACAGGCGCTGTCGAGGTTTGCCCCGCTGCCGGCTTCGGCGCCGTTCTCGCCTCAGGCGCCCGGGGCGCCGAAGGGACGGCCCGCCCAGGCATAGTCACGATGGCCCGAGGATCAACCTCCTGTACAGCCGGCACGGGCGACTGCTCTTGGGGGACAGGCGGGTCGGCCTGACTCCCCGGAGTCACCTCAACTACCTCGGCCAAGGGGTCAAGTACCCCCTCGGCCTGCCCCCGCTCCTCGGACCGGGACCTTGATGTCCCGGCCCCAGATGCCGATGGCGCCAGCCCACTTGGAGGCTGGCTCGACGACCCCTGGCCCAGCCTCAGATCTGGACTAAGGACAAGGTGGGCCGCCATGTCATCGTCCTCGTCATCATCATCATCATTGTCGTCGTCAGGCGTCTCCGGCGATGGCTCCCTCGGGAGCTCGTCCCTCTCCTACCTCCGATGGCACCTCTCCAAGACGTCCCGAGCCCGCATCCGCTTGCGAGCCCGGGCCTTCTCCGCGTCCTTCTTCTCCTTCTTCTTCTCCGCGGCGACCCTCCGCGCGGCTCGGTCCACCGCGTCCTCCGGGACCGGTGGCAGGGAGGGCTTGTAAAACCCCAACTCCTGGAGACGAACGGAAATCCCGACGGTAAGAATCAAAGGCGACCCGACACAAGATAGAAGGAGCGGACACTCACCAAGGACACGTACCCGCGCTCGGGACGCATCGCGGGCTAGGTAAGGGCGCCGGCATCCAGCCTCCCTACCGTGCCCGCTACCCGCCTGCGGAGGTCATCGGCAGAGAGGGAGACCGAGGACATCTGCGAACTCTCCAAGTCAACCCCTGGCATCATCTCTG
Organism: Zea luxurians; assembly: GCA_029449295.1. Lineage (NCBI taxonomy): Eukaryota > Viridiplantae > Streptophyta > Magnoliopsida > Poales > Poaceae > Zea > Zea luxurians. Next base: position 74,205,276 of record JAOPSE010000014.1, read on the forward strand.
AAAGTGGCAAACGCCGCTCTGCCAAGGGAAGCACCCTCCGGCGATGGATGGCGGCAACCACCCCCGCGGCGGTGAGCCCCCCATCTCATAACTCCTGCAAGGCCTCCAAAAGGGGCTGGAGTTTCTCCTGTTTCTCGCGCGTGGCCCCCCAGCGCCAATTGCTGCCGGCGGCAGTCACCACTCGTTGAGAAAACGACGGGAGCCTTCCATCGTCATTCTGGAGGTAAAACCACCGGTGCTGCCACCCCTTGTTTGAAGACACAAGGATGGCGGGGATGTACTGCTGCGCGCGCCCCTGCCTCAACTGGAGGGTGCAGCCACCGGCCCGCACTGCCATGCGGACCTTCTTCTCCCCCGTCGTCAAGGCAAAAAGCTCCACGGAGAAGAGATGGGTCCACAGATCCCAGTGGGGGTCAATCCCCAAAAAACCCTCGCAAACCGCTGCGAAGATGGCCGCTTGCGCAATGGAGTTGGGGTTGAAGTTGTGCAGCTCCACCCCGTAGTAGTGCAGGAGCGCCCGCATGAAACGGCTCGCTGGCACTCCGAACCCCCGCTCATGGAAGGAGACGAAACTCAGCACATACCCTGGCGGCGGGGTCGGGTCGGCCCCGCTCGAAGGGACCATCCACTCCGGCTGCGGGTCACCGGAGAGGGGATGGAGCAAACCATCGATGACGAGGGCCTCCAGATCGCCCACCGTGACGGTGGAGAAAGGCCACGGATCGCGCGACGGAACGACGGTCACCCTGTCGGCCATCGCCGAACGAAGGGGGTGAAGGCGGAGGGACAAGGTGCGTGGTTTTCTTTTCTCTGGCTATTCTCTTAAGTTGTGGAAACCAAAGCAGAAGGCGAGCAGCAGAGTAAAGAACCACCGTCGGCCCCTCTTCCGGGTATATAAAGGCCCGGGCGAGATCCGTTCAACACTTCGCCCGAACCCACCGCGAAATTCAAACTCGAAGGCGAAACGGCCGTTCCTCGAACGACTCGTGCACGCGCAACCGCCGCCCCGCGAACCACCCGTCCCGTCGCATTAACTCCACGGCAGGGCAAGCGACACCTTTGGCAGGCGAAGCGGGCGTCGTTTCACCTCCGCCATGATGACCGCATCAAAAAAGGTGCACCACACCGTTTAATTTCATATCCTTTTTCTCTTCCCCTTCCTCTCTCTTGCTACAAGGACCGGGAAAGGAGATATTCCGAAAGGGATCCTTCTCCGCGAAGGAAGCGGGCCCCGAGCCCTCCTACTGATCAGGGGTTCGAAGGCTGGCCCCTCAGAAGGGGTCGACAGCAGCCCCAGACCACTCGGGCTTCAGGCTCATTACTGATCAGGGGTTCGAAGGCTGGCCCCTCGGAAGGGTTTGACAGCCGCCTCAGAGCACTCGGGCTCCGCGCCCACTACTGATCAGGGGTTCGAAGGCTGGCCCCTCGGAAGGGTTCGACAGTCGCCCTAGAGCACGCAGAGCGAGAGATGACTCTGGGTACGTCCGATACATGGCCGAGGCTCGGGCTACGCTCCCGAGGTACCCTAGGACATTTCCGAGACCAGCCGGAGCGATTTTGTAACGGAATCCCACCAGAGGGAGGCATCGAGCCCTCGGACCCTATCGAACGGGTTCGGGTCCGGCAAATCACCTGCAGGTACTTTTGGAGCGTGCCTCTAGGCCACTAGCCGACCCTTATCGAACGGGGCACGGGCGTCCACTCGGATCACCCGTTAGCAACTCACTGGAGACACCATGTTCGGCGCCCTCCGAGGGCAACATGGTGCTTTCCCCCCCTTCCTCCTTGCGAAAAGGCGATGAAGGGGCGTATGATAAAAGTCGAGACAGTCCTTGATCATCCTCTCGCTCCATGTAGAGGCTCGGGGGCTGCTCTCACGAACCCGGCTACGGCCAAACTGTTGACAGCGTCAACAAACCAGCCTGAAAACTCAAAACCTGACCATGCACCCAGACTACAATCAGATCGCATGAGGGAACAACCAGACCGGCCGAGGCATCACGAAAGGCATTAAGACCTCAGAGGAGTCAAACCACTCCTCCAAGGCCTCGGGGGCTACACCCGGCGGGTGCGCTCGCGCGCACCCACCGGAACAAAGTGTAACCGAGAAAGACCAGTCCCCTTGCAAAAAAGTGCGACAAAGCCTCCAAGCGAGTACCAACACTCCCTTTGAGGCTCGGGGGCTACTGTCGGGTACCGTAATTAGGGGTACCCCCAACACTCCTAAACACGGCTAGTAACCTCCATCATCACAAGCTGCATAGACTGATGGGCGCAATTCAGGTCAAGGCTTCGTCTACTCAAGGGACACAATCTCGCCTCGCCCGAGCCCAGCCTCGGGCGAGAACAGTAGTCCCAGGCAAATTCACGCCTCACCCGAGGGCCTCCTCAAGCAACGGGCGCACCCTCGACTCGCCCGAAGCCCAGCTCGGGCAGGCTTCATTGTGAAGCAACCTTGGCCAAATTGCCTCACCAACCGACCGTATCGTAGGCGCATTCAATGCGAGGATCGCTTGACACCTTATTCTAACACATGTGCCTCAGTCGGCAAGGTCGAAGTGACCGCAGTCACTTCGCCCTCCCACTGACCGACCTGACAGGAAGACAGCGCCGCTCTCCCCTCTCCGACTGCTGTGCCACCCGCTAGGGTGAGGCTGACAACAGCCAAGATCAGCCTCAGGCGCAACAGGAAGCTCCACCTCGCCCGACCCCAGGGCTCGGCCTCAACCTCGGCCTCGGAAGGAGGACTCCGCCTCGCCCGACCCCAAGGCTTGGCCTCAACCTCGGCCTCGGAAGGTGGTCTCCGCCTCGCCCGACCCTAGGGCTCGGCCTCAACCTCGACCTCGGGAGGAATCGCGTCCTCGCCTGACCCCGGCCTCGGCCTCAGGAGGAGTCTCCGCCTCGCCCAACCTTGGGCTCGGACTGACCGCACCACAGGGGATACATCATTACCCTACCCCTAGCTAGCTCACGCTACGGGGAACAAGACCGGTGTCCCATCCAGGCTCGCCCAGGTAACAAGTAATGATGGCTCCCCGCGTGCGTCCATGACGACGGTGGTTCTCAGCCCCCTACGGAAGTAAGGAGACGTCAGCAAGGTCCCAGCAGCCCCGACAGCTGTGCTTCTACAGGGCTCAAGCGCTCCTCCGACGGCCACGACACTGTGTGCACAAGGCTCTAGCACCTCTCCGACAGCCACGTTGGCATGTACACAGGGTACTAGAACCGCTCTGCCGGACACGTTAGCACATAGCTACACCCCCATTGTACACCTGGACCTTCTCCTTGCATCTATAAAAGGAAGGTCCAGGGCCCTCATGCGGGAGGGTCGTCGCGCGGGAGGACGGGCTGACGAATCGGCTCACACACTTTCTCTCTCTCCCTCGTGAACACTTGTAACCCCTACTGCAAGTGCATCCCGCTGGCGCAGGATAACACGAGCCACGGTTTTCCCCCTCTGTGTTCCATCTCGCGCCAACCCATCTGGGCTGGGGCACGCAGCGACAATTTTACTCGTCGGTCCAGGGACCCCCCGGGGTCAAAACGCCGACACCTACCAGGGAGTTAATGCGACGGGACGGGCGATTCGCTGGGCATCTGTTGCGAGTGCGCGAGTCGTTCGAGGAACAGAAAAACCGTTTCACCTTCGAGTTTGAATTTCGTGACGGGTTCGGGCGAAGTTTTGAGTGGATCTCGCCCGGGCCTTTATATGCCCGGAAGAGGGGCCGACGGTGGTTCTTTACCCTGCCATTTGCGCTTGCCTTCTGCTTTGGTTTTCGCAACCTAAGAGAATAGCCAGAGAAGGGAAAACCGCGCACCTCATCCCCTTCGCCTCCACCACTTCCGTTCGGCGATGGCTAACAAGGCGACCGTCGTTCCGCCGCGCGACCCATGGCCTTTCTCCACCGTTACTATGGAGGAGCTGAAGGCCCTTGTTTCTGACTGTTTGCTCCGTCCTCTCTCCGGCGGGCCGCAGCCTGAGTGGATGGCCCCCGGGAGTGAGGCCGACCCGACTCCGCCGCCGGGGTATGTGGTCAGTTTCATCCCCTTCCATGAGCGGGGGTTTGGGATGCCAGCAAGCCGCTTCATGCGGGTGCTCCCGCACTACTATGGGGTGGAGCTGCATAACTTCAACCCCAACTCCATTGCGCAAGCGGCCATCTTCGCGGCGGTTTGCGAGGGTTTTTTGGGGATTGACCCTCACTGGGACCTGTGAACCCATCTCTTCTCCGCAGAGTTCTTCGCCGCGTCGACGGATGTGACTAAGGTCTGCATGGCGGTGCGGGCCAGTGGCTGCACCCTCCAGCTGAGACCGGGGCGCGCGCAACAGTACATCCCTGCCTCTCTTGTATCTTCGAACAAGGGGTGGCAGAACCGGTGGTTTTATCTCCGGAACGACGACGGGATGCTTCCGCTGTTTTCTCAATGAGTGGTGACCGCCGCCGGTAATAACTAGCGCTGGGGGGCCACACGCGAGAACCAGGAGAAGCTCCAGCCTATTTTGCGTGCCTTGTAGAAGTTACAAGACGAGGGCCTTACCGCTGCGGGGGTCGTCGCCGCTATCCATTGCCGGAGGGTGCTCCCATTGGCGGAGCGGCGGTTGCGACTCTCGGAGATGAAGCCGGGGGTTGATTTGGAGGGTTCGCGGATGTCCTCGACCTCCCTCTCCGCCGACGACCTCCTCAAGCGGGTAGCGGGTACGGTAGGGAGGCTGGATGCTGACGCCCTTAGCCAGCCCACGATGCGTCCCGACCGTGGGTATGTGTCCCTGGTAAGTGTCCGATCCTCCTTCTGTTTTGTGCCGAGTTTTTTATGTTTTTAGCTCTCATTGTTGGGATTTTCGTTCGTCCTTAGGGGTTGAGGAGTTTTAAGCTCTCCCTGCTACCGGTCCCGGAGGACACGGCGGACCGAACCGCGCGCAGGCTCGCCGTGGAGAAGGAAAAGGAGAAGAAGGACGCAGAAAAGGCCCGGGCTCGCGAGCGGATGCGAGCTCGGGAAGCCTTGGAGAAGCGTCGTCGGAGGCAAGCAAGGGATGGGCTCCCGTTGGTGCCATCGCTGCAGACGCCTGACGACGACGACGACAATGATGATGATGATGATGATGAAGATGACATGGCGGCCCGACTTAGCCTCAGCTCGGACCCGAGGCTGGGCCAGGGGTTGCCAAGCCAGCCTCCAGGTGGGCTGGCACCACTAGTGTTTGGGGCCGGGATGTGGCAGAACCTCCAAGTTATTGGGCCCACATGCACCTGTCCTTGTTCCAAAGACCTCAGACAGCCATGCATGTGCACCAGATAACTCAACAGGATCTGTCCGATTGCCCCGAGGACATCGGATAAACCACTTTCAACCAGAACCGCGGGATTAAGTAACACAAATCACACACACCAACATTTTTGCAGCGGAAATCTTATTACCAAATTTTACAGGTTACAAAATTTTTATATTATTTTATCGGAGTGGTTACAAAAGTGTAGGTTTGAAATATATGCTAGCTCAAATGACCATCCTCAATAAGAAGTATAGAAGGGTTACTTAGACTTATAAGAAGGCCGAGCCCACCGGCACTTAACACCATCACAGCAGCACAAGGTTAGAACCTGAAAAACAACAGGGAATAAAACCCTGAGTACGGAATTACTCAGCAAGACTTACCCGACTAAAGAAAAGACTCTCAAGGGTATGCAGGCTAGAGGGATTCAAGGTATGACTGTTCAAGAATCAAAGACTCTGTTTTGCAGAAAAGCTTACTATGAGTGGATCCTTAAAAATCCATTTTTATTGTCAGGTTAAGTAAAATTACCTGCATCTAGAGTTCTGTCTACCCTAGTTCAAGCACTTGACCTGCACTAGCCAATTTCTTTATCCACCCGTCATCTTCACTGGAGTTCTACGTGTAAGTCAGTGACCAAGTCTTCATAACCGCGAAGGTATGGCGATCCGAATCGATTATACTCAGCTGAGGATCTCCGATCACACGACATATGTAGCACTTAACCCTTGCATATGTCAACCGGCCACCGGGTTTCTTAAGACCAGATCAGGTTCATGCAAACCGAGAGTACAGATACACCACCGTCCAGCCTCTTGCCACGGAGGGTACACGCTACTCCCGCCACCGCTCCACGCCCATTTCGTGTTATCTTATTCTGGCCTTAGTCTGCCCGAGGCAAGGCTTACCCATGACGAGGCATGTGACCAGTTAAAGGGTCCTCGGTCATCAAGCCTACATCGACATGGTCCTTAATCGACTCAGACGGAGACACTACACCGAGACTCTCTTCTCGTGCAAGTCACCCGCCCGGTCTCAGCTTAATTATTTCAAACCCAAAGCTTGGTACCTGACAGAGGTACATCTTTTCCGATGTTGAACCCATTACGGCCATAATGGATCTACCATCAAGTTTTATTTTCGAAAACATCCCACCCACTTTTGCCACATCATCATTTGTAAAAACAAACATTTTGTTTTAGCTAAAGCAATACTAAGCATAGTAAAACTTTTTGTAATAACAGGGTTTCAAAGGAAGGGTACTCAAGTTCAAGGAAGGTAATGCAGGAATTGTTTGAGCAATCAACTCCTATCACTTAATGCAGCAAGCAAGTGAGAAAGATTTTAAAAACATCAAGGAAGTGGCAAATGCACCGGGGCTTGCCTGAGTAACACTAGGTTAGTGTTTGTTAGACGACCACTTGACGATCATCCTTGTCCTAGCACTGGATCGGGCAGGTTCGTCCATCAGCATTATCCTGCGGATTTGCCCGCGCTTGGGGTCGACTTGGCTTGTCTTCCGCATAGTGATTAATTAACATACCTGAATGGAATGCATTATGCACATGAATGCATATCGAAGGAAATATTACAAACCTAAATAGTGTTACGCGATAGCGGATTTAAACACCTAGTGGCGAGGCATTGTACAATTTTGTACGGAAACACTAGTTATTAATATACGACTACGCGCAATAATTACGCTTCTCGAACCTATCGCAAGCATCACAAACAACAAATTATACACATGAAATACAATTAGCCTACACAACTCACCAGCTAATTAATTAAATGCTAACCTTATCTCTTGCGTTATAAATTATACTACATCTTTACAAGTGATTAAAATATTTCTTTACCACATAGGCCTACTAATATTCTACTCAGTACATTAATTCAGCTAATTGACCGGAATAGCGAAAGAACTCGCTATAACGGAACCTGGCTCGATAATCGCAAGAACTGCGAAGTCGACGAGAGTTTCGTGACTTACGCAATTTATCGAGCACCTTAATAAGCCTCGCCCTAACACATTATTTTATTCAATGATCGAACTATTCTGAATAATTTATCAGCTTACCGTTTCAACAGCTGACACGAATCCGTGAGATCGGTAGCGATTTTCCGATCCAGGCAATTCGTCGAGCGCTTGGCAGGGGCCACACGAACTTCACGCACACTACCATCCGATCTTTGGACATCTTCTCTTGGGGATCCTTTTGTCCGCGCGATCACAATTTGAAGGCATCACGTAGGGACTGGCGTCAAAGCGAGGGAACTGAACGATGACGTGGACAAGGGACACAGAAAATTGCGGTCACGGCATGGGCAAGATGACGACGAACTCCAGTTCAAACAGGTAGCGGAGTCGACAACGAGCACCAAAGAGAGAACAACAACGTTGCTGTGGAAGTTGGATATGGTGGCCGACAAGCGAGGTACGAGCAGCGATGACACGAGGATGGACATGAGCGAGCGCGAATCGGCGCCAGAGAAGCCGAGTGCACGATGTCAACAATCAACGGAGGTGGACGCGAGCTGGGCACCATGAGTGAGATGCTCGCCCACCAGCGAGGGAGTATGCCAAGCGGGAAAAATACACAGGGCGCACACGAGCTGAGCGATAGTAGGACGGACAGATCGACGCCATGGGCGAGATCCAAGTTAGACTAGCAGCACACCGGCGAGCTCGCGCGCATAGAGACTGAGCTAAAGGCTAGACGCAGGAACGCGAAGGCCACGGCAAGAGAGCTCCGCGAGCTGCGCGACTGCGCGCAGCAGGGGCGAACAGGCGCAGACGGTTTGGTCCGAGCTAGAACTAGCCAGGCACGCAAAAGGAACAGCGCGCGCGGCGAGCACCAGGGAGACGGACAAGCGGCAAACAGAGAGGGAGCGACTGGGCATGAGTAGGAAGAAGCTCGGCGCTGGGCGCGGTCGAGTCTGTTTCCAAACAACGGCCACCAGGACCCACTCGAGCAGAGCGACGACGCTGGGCGCGCGCGTCAGGAATTTCGATGGCGACCATGGCGCGGCGGGAGAGCAGAAAACTAAGCCGGAGCTCGCGACGCCGCAGAAGCAGAGGGCACGGCGAGCTCGAGCACAGGGAGATACGGTCGAGCAGAGAGTGGGCGCGGTGGGCAGATCAAGCAGAGGATGGGGAACGGACTCGGACATGGGGATGAGAGCTCGGTTAGGAGCAAGAACCAGCGCGCCGTGGAGAGACCTCGGGGGAGAAAATCGCGTTGGGGAAGAAGCGCTGGACGCCAGCAGGGATGGACGCCGAGCAGAGGACTGGGGCGAGCAGGCAGCTGAGGAGCGCGGTGGAGAAGATCTGGCTGGGCGCCATGGGGGAGCGCAGGGGAGAAGCATCCCCAGCCGTCGGCGTCCACAAGAAGAAAGGCAGGGTCAGCTGCACAAGGAAGAAGAAGTACCCAGGCAGCCCACGCGAACAGCAGATAAAAAGAAGCCAGGAACAAAAAAATCGGCAAGGGCGGTGGGAGGATAGAACAGATGACGGCTGATGAGCGGCGAGAGGATGAGTATCCTAGGATATTTGCTGTCCTTTTTTATTTCTTCTCTTCCTTTTTTTAGAAATGCGTAGGTATTTTTGGGTTCTGAAATCTAGGTCTAAAAAATATGAATAAGTCGAATCAAACAAAACCGGCGATAACAATTTGAACCAGGTTTGTTTTGATTCAAAATCCTGATAAATTTATCTGCAATCTAAATGTCTGATTCCATGGTTGCGGGTAATTGGTATGATAATCGGATCTCAATTTTTTTAGCGATATAAACTGGGTCGAATTAAACGAGATTGATGACGATAAATAGGACACGATTTGATTTGGTGAATACTTCAGAATCGGATGCATTTGCACCCGTTATTTATATCCAAAGTTTTGGATCGGGGCAAGACGTCGTCGGAACAAATCCAAACGGTGTGAACAACTTTATTTCAGACGGTGTTCAATTTGATTTGAAATCAAATTATTTCATCCGCCGTCGACACCCGATTCCACGTCAATAGATAATTTATGTGGAGAATCAAATCTCAATTATAAATTCTCGGACAACGCGTGATACAAATTATTTTGGCCCGAATAATTTTAGTCGTCGAGCTCAAAATTAATCTATCCAGGATAAAAATCATCCGAGTAAGTCGGGCTTCCGAATTCGTACTCGTGCGAGTGATGAATTTTAAATAATCACCGGACGCACCAATTTTCGGAACGACTATGTTCTGAACAACATGAAAATTTCGGAAGAGCCCGGACAGATAAAAATAACAACGACGTCGCATTCATGACAGACGAAACAGATACGATATTAAAATCGCGATAGGCGAAAATAATTAGACCTTAGTGTCAGTCTTATTCACTGATATCACGTGCTTAAATCCGTATTCGTTGTCGAGCGGAATACAAACAACAGGGGTGTTACAGCCCTCCCCCTTAAAAGAATCTCGTCCCGAGATTCGGAACGAAAGACTTCTAAGAGTAGAGAAGCATGTAACCCATATCCATATCAGCGATAATCATGAGACAGTTCTAAGCGAAGGCAAGTGTCTCAGGATGTTGTTTCTTTAGTGGACATAGCATGTATCGCCTTAGGCTAATTTAGATATGTCCACCAATAGAGACGCTGTCTGCCAGAAGAACACATAAGGTTTCATGTGTGCAGTTTACTTTTTCTGATGACACTGTACTATCTGGGTCTGTTGAGCGAGCAACAAATATGCAATTTTACCCAAACAGAATCAGATGCACCATCTTGGGTAAAACATACAGAATGAAGTTTACCAACAAGTGGTCACAGTGAGTTCGTAGCACACGAGACGAGTGGGGACGTTGAATACTGTCGCGGTTAACATGTGGCTAACCCGACAATTCAAGTCCACGAAAGATGGTATAGATTCGAGAGAATCACCAGCGGAGGGATCTATAGATATGGACTTTACAATCAGTCCATTTTATCGGGCACTAATCATAGATCGACTTGATCACACCTGCTGGAAAAGCACACGTGAGGCGATCGAGGCTTGACTAGAGCGATGATTAGGTGGTTACTAGTCGACTTAACTTAACTTTGGTGAGTACTTTCTTTAGAGTGGGTTAGACCAAAGTGAGTTTAGACCACTCGACAAACGATCTCTAAACTCAACCTTTGATCACAAGGCAGTTTACAAGTTAGTAAAACCAACTTGTTGAACTACTTTTGACATTGGGTAAGTCCTCTCAGTACCATCGGTAAGCCAAGGGTTGAGAGTTCACCCATACTAACAAGAGATTATGTATTTGGGTAAAATTCCATTTGGTTAGGTTGTTCATCCATTTCTTTATGCGAGATGAATCATCCACTTGGTTAGGGAATACTTGGATTAAATAAGATAGCGAATGAACAAACTTTTGCATTTCAATAGTAGGGAAAATCAATCTCTGTTTTGAGAGCTGATTAGCTGTCTCTTGACACTAAAAAGTTCCAAGGCTTCACCTTTACACAAAGGATGTAAAGGGAACGGGTATGAGTAGTTACTACCAAGATCAAAAGAAATAAGACCACCCATGAGAGTGGTATGCCTTTTTGATCCAACAGAGATGACATATGTTGCTTGATCACTTCACAAACAACATAGAAATTGTTTTAAGGGAAAGTCCACGGAAGATAACACATCAGTGTAATTCCATAACGGATCATGACTAGAGACTTCGATACCAGCATGCGCCAAGCAGCAGAATCCTGTGTGCACATTCACAGGAGGCTCTCAGTTTCGCCGCGGTACCATAAGTTCTTAACCATGACACCATTACAAAACTAGCACCAATAATGAATCTCACGTGGTAAAAACAATTCGTGTAGAGATAACATATTGATATAATCTCATAATGGATTATGACTACCAACTATGATACTAGCGTGTCCCGAGCAGCACAACCGTGTGTGCGCACACACAGAAGGCCCCCGGTTTCGTCGCAGCATCATCAATTTTAGTCATAACGCCAATACCAGACGTAATCAATAAGAAATCTCACACAACACAAATAGACTGGTCAAGGATGACAATTTACAAAGAGTTACTCCACCTGTAAGAAGGGTTACAAGTAGAGAGTCAAAGAGATTATGGCCCAAGGAAATGAACAAGGCATGGCCATAACCTAAACTTGATGAAAGGAGTACGATGGGAGACTGTTAATTCAGCCAAAACATATTTCTATGCTTATCGTAGGGATTATAAGGTCAAGGATTAAGTTGGTATGCCTGTGATAGATATGAGGGAACCAAAGGCATCAAGTTCAAGGAAAAGATTGGGTATTCCCTTCCTAGGTTGGGTTGATAATGCAGCATGGCGATCCTTAAGAACAGGCAACTGGATAAGGGACATCAACTTGTGCCAATCGAAGAAGGGCATGATCTAGGATGGAAACATGAGTCGAGATTCTTATTTTAAGCTTAAGTACCATTTTTGTCCAACAAAGAAATTATCTAAGCATTTATTTTCATGTGTTTGGTCAGGGAGTGATAACGGAAAAATTCAAGTTTTGGGTCAGGGTTCACTAAATGAGAACATGTCCTAGTTTTGGGTTTAGGCAATCAATCTACTAGCCTTCTACCAGTACATCAAGCACCGGAGCAAACACATATATAACACCTAAATAGGTTACCTAAGAATGGAGGATAGCTATTTCATCGAAGTTCATAATACCGCATTACACCACATTATCTACAATCATCGGCTATTAGATTAAAGGTGAGAGAAGCATTTTGGGTGTATAGGTGACAAACATGATGCACCAATCAGGATGCATGCTCGTCTTATTCGTCCTCACTGATTTTGCCAACATAATGTGGCGATAGCGTTTTATATCGGTGGCATACTTACGACTCTCACGGTATTTTACTAGTCGTCACTACACATACGTTTTCGAGGTTAGTGTACCTGCAGAAAACTTCATCACAGCCCATTTCCTAATGATGCAATTCACACATGACAGTTTATCACAGTTTATACTCCATATATTTCTATATGGAGGCCAGCTCCTCATTAAGCGTCGAGCCACGCATAGGCGCCGTTGCCACACTTTAACCATAGGGCAACTCATTATGGTAACTCACCTTCTTACCTGAGCGTAGGTGCGTCGTTACAAGTACATTACACTTCTCAGTATTCCCATGTCTGTATACCCATACACATCCATGGGGTACTGAATTCCCAGAAAAGTAAATACTCCACATTGCAGCCTTCATATATACATATGTAGAACATGTATATATTCAAGCGCTTCAATTAAGCACTTCCCTAGACCGACGTTTGTTCGGTCATGCTTTCACATCTCACCTTACCTGAGCGTCGATCCATTCAAAAATGAATGGCCTCAAAAATAACAATACACATGTATGCAATACCCACCCGGTTATGGGTTATGGTTTTCAACTAAGCCACCTGATAATCCTTAATTTAGGGCTTAACAGAGGATGTCGCTAGCATTATAGTTTTTCAAAGCGATTTTTTTCAAAGCCAAACAATGTGTTTAGTTGAAAATAGGTTTTCTAAAACCAAAACCTTTGTTTTGAAAATACGTATGTGACCGTATATACTTAATCCAGCTCCGATACCAGCCTGTGGCAGAACCTCCAAGTTATTGGTCCCACATACACCTGTCCTTGTTCCAAAGACCTCAGACAGCCATGCATGTGCACCAGATAACTCAACAGGATCTGTCCGATTGCCCCGAGGACATCGGATAAACCACTTTCAACCAGAACCGCGGGATTAAGTAACACAAATCACACACACCAACATTTTTGCAGCGGAAATCTTATTACCAAATTTACAGGTTACAAAAATTTTATATTATTTTATCGGAGTGGTTACAAAAGTGTAGGTTTGAAATATATGCTAGCTCAAATGACCATCCTCAATAAGAAGTATAGAAGGGTTACTTAGACTTATAAGAAGGCCGAGCCCACCGGCACTTAACACCATCACAGCAGCACAAGGTTAGAACCTGAAAAACAACAGGGAATAAAACCCTGAGTACGGAATTACTCAGCAAGACTTACCCGACTAAAGAAAAGACTCTCAAGGGTATGTTGGCTAGAGGGATTCAAGGTATGGCTGTTCAAGAATCAAAGACTCTGTTTTGCAGAAAAGCTTACTATGAGTGGATCCTTAAAAATCCATTTTTATTGTCAGGTTAAGTAAAATTACCTGCATCTAGAGTTCTGTCTACCCTAGTTCAAGCACTTGACCTGCACTAGCCAATTTCTTTATCCACCCGTCATCTTCACTGGAGTTCTACGTGTAAGTCAATGACCAAGTCTTCATAACCGCGAAGGTACGGCGATCCGAATCGATTATACTCAGCTGAGGATCTCCGATCACACGACATATGTAGCACTTAACCCTTGCATATATCAACCCGCCACCGGGTTTCTTAAGACCAGATCAGGTTCACGCAAACCGAGAGTACAGATACACCACCGTCCAGCCTCTTGCCACGGAGGGTACACGCTACTCCCGCCACCGCTCCACGCCCATTTCGTGTTATCTTATTCTGGCCTTAGTCTGCCCGAGGCAAGGCTTACCCATGACGAGGCATGTGACCAGTTAAAGGGTCCTCGGTCATCAAGCCTACATCGACACGGTCCTTAATCGACTCAGACGGAGACACTACACCGAGACTCTCTTCTCGTGCAAGTCACCCGCCCGGTCTCAGCTTAATTATTTCAAACCCAAAGCTTGGTACCTGACAGAGGTACATCTTTTCCGATGTTGAACCCATTACGACCATAATGGATCCATCATCAAGTTTTATTTTCGAAAACATCCCACCCACTTTTTCCACATCATCATTTGTAAAAACAAACATTTTGTTTTAGCTAAAGCAATACTAAGCATAGTAAAACTTTTTGTAAAAACAGGGTTTCAAAGGAAGGGTACTCAAGTTCAAGGAAGGTAATGCAGGAATTGTTTGAGCAATCAACTCCTATCACTTAATGCAACAAGCAAGTGAGAAAGATTTTAAAACATCAAGGAAGTGACAAATGCACCGGGGCTTGCCTGAGTAACACTAGGTTAGTGTTTATTAGACGACCACTTGACGATCATCCTTGTCCTAGCACTGGATCGGGCAGGTTCGTCCATCAGCATTATCCTGCGGATTTGCCCGCGCTTGGGGTCGACTTGGCTTGTCTTCCGCATAGCGATTAATTAACGTACCTGAATGGAATGCATTATGCACATGAATGCATATCGAAGGAAATATTACAAACCTAAATAGTGTTACGCGATAGCGGATTTAAACACCTAGCGGCGAGGCATTGTACAATTTTGTACGGAAACACTAGTTATTAATATACGACTACGCACAATAATTACGCTTCTCGAACCTATCGCAAGCATCACAAACAACAAATTATACACATGAAATACAATTAGCCTACACAACTCACCAGCTAATTAATTAAATGCTAACCTTATCTCTTGCGTTATAAATTATACTACATCTTTACAAGTGATTAAAAATATTTCTTTACCACATAGGCCTACTAATATTCTACTCGGTACATTAATTCAGCTAATTGACCGGAATAGCGAAAGAACTCGCTATAACGGAACCTGGCTCGATAATCGCAAGAACTGCGAAGTCGACGAGAGTTTCGTGACTTACGCAATTTATCGAGCACCTTAATAAGCCTCGCCCTAACACATTATTTTATTCAACGATCGAACTATTCTGAATAATTTATCAGCTTACCGTTTCAACAACTGACACGAATCCGTGAGATCGGTAGCGATTTTTCGATCCAGGCAATTTGTCGAGCGCTTGGCAGGGGCCACACGAACTTCACGCACACTACCATCCGATCGTTGGACATCTTCTCTTGGGGAACCTTTTGTCCGCGCGATCACATTTTGAAGGCATCACGTAGGGACTGGCGTCGAAGCAAGGGAACTGAACGATGACGTGGACAAGGGACATAGGAAATTGCGGTCACGGCATGGGCAAGAAGACGACGAACTCTAGTTCAAAGAGGTAGCGGAGTCGGCAACGAGCACCAAAGAGAGAATAACAACGTTGCTGTGGAAGTTGGATATGGTGGCCGACAAGCGAGGTACGAGCAGCGATGACACGACGATGGACATGAGCGAGCGTGAATTGGCGCCAGAGAAGCCGAGCGCACGATGTCAACAATCAACGGAGGTGGACGCGAGCTGGGCACCATGAGTGAGATGCTCGCCCACTAGCGAGGGAGTATGCCAAGCATGAAAAATACACAGGGCGCGCACGAGCTGAGCGACAGTAGGACGAACAGATCGACGCCATGGGCGAGATCCAAGTTAGACTAGCAGCACATCGGCGAGCTCGCGCGCATAAAGACTGAGCTAAAGGCTAGGCGCAGGGACGCGACGACCACGGCAAGAGAGCTCCACGAGCTGCACGACTGCGCGCAGCAGGGGCGAACAGACGCAGACGGTTTGGTCCGAGCTAGAACTAGCCAGGCGCGCAAAAGGAACAGCGCGCGCGGCGAGCATCAGGGAGACGGACAAGCGGCAAACAGAGAGGGAGCGACTGGGCATGAGCAGGAAGAAGCTCGGCGCTGGGCGCGGTCGAGTCTGTTTCCAAACAACGGCCACCAGGACCAACTCGAGCAGAGCGACGACGCTGGGCGCGCGCGTCAGGAATTTCGATGGCGACCACGGCGCGGCGGGAGAGCAGAAAACTGAGCCGGAGCTCGCGACGCCGCAGAAGCAGAGGGCACGGCGAGCTCGAGCACAGGGAGATACGGTCGAGAAGAGAGTGGGCGCGGTGGGCAGATCAAGCAGAGGTTGGGGAACGGACTCGGACATGGGGATGAGAGCTCGGTTGGGAGCAAGAACCGGCGCGCCGTGGAGAGACCTCGGGAGAGAACATCGCGTTGGGGAAGAAGCGCTGGACGCCAGCAGGGATGGACGCCGAGCAGAGGACTGGGGCGAGCAGGCAGCAGAGGAGCGCGGTGGAGAAGATCCGGCTGGGCGCCATAGAAGTACCCAGGCAGCCCACGCGAACAGCAGATAAAAAGCAGCCAGGAACAAAAAAATCGGCAAGGGCGGTGGGAGGATAGAACAGATGACGGCTGATGAGCGGCGAGAGGATGAGTATCCTAGGATATTTGCTGTCTTTTTTTATTTCTTCTCTTCTTTTTTTTGAAATGCGTAGGTATTTTTGGATTCTGAAATCTAGGTCTAAAAAATATGAATAAGTCGAATCAAACAAAACTGGCGATAACAATTTGAACCAGGTTTGGTTCGATTCAAAATCCTGATAAATTTATCTGCAATCTAAATGTCTGATTCCATGGTTGCGGGCAATTGGTATGATAATCGGATCTCAATTTTTTTTAGCGATATAAACTGGGTCGAATTAAACGAGATTGATGACGATAAATAGGACACGATTTGATTTGGTGAATACTTCGGAATCGGATGCATTTGCACCCGTTATTTATATCCAAAGTTTTGGATCGGGGCAAGACGTCGTCGGAACAAATCCAAACGGTGTGAACAACTGTATTTCAGACGGTGTTCAATTTGATTTGAAATCAAATTATTTCATCCTCCGTCGACACCCGATTCCACGTCAATAGATAATTTATGTGGAGAATCAAATCTCAATTATAAATTCTCGGACAACGCGTGATACAAATTATTTTGCCCCGAATAATTTTAGTCGTCGAGCTCAAAATTAATCTATCCGGGATAAAAATCATCCGAGTAAGTCGGGCTTCCGAATTCGTACCCGTGCGAGTGATGAATTTTAAATAATCACCGGACGCACCGATTTTCGGAACGACTATGTTCCGAACAACATGAAAATTTCAGAAGAGCCCGGACAGATAAAAATAACAACGACGTCGCATTCACGACAGACGAAACAGATACGATATTAAAATCGCGATAGGCGAAAATAATTAGGCCTTAGTGTCCGTCTTATTCACTGATATCACGTGCTTAAATCCATACTCGTTGTCGAGAGGATTACAAACAACGGGGGTGTTACACGGGACACTAAGGTCCCAGTCCGAGGAGTGAAGGTGGGCCGAGGGGGTACTTGACCCCTTGGCCGAGATAATTGGGGTGACTCCGAGGGGTCAGGCCGAACCGCATGCCCCCCAAGAGCAGGTGCTGAGGTCGGCCCCTCGGCCGTCGTGACGACGCCTGGGCAGGTTGCCCCCTCGGCGCCTCGGGTGCCCAAGGTGGAAGCGGCGCCGAAGCCGGCAGCGGGGCAACCCTCGGCAGCGTCTGCGGAGACCGGGGCCCAAGGGGCCTCCCCGCAGGCACGATTGGCCTTGCCCCAGAGCGGGTAAGTATCTTAAGATACCTCTGTTTTGGTTTTTTTCGCTGTGTGTCTTGAACTTGCCTTCTCTCTCTTTCAGCAAGCGAAGGCAGGGCTCGGCTGGTCTGGCCCCCACGAAGGCCCTTAAGACGAGGCCGGCCTCTGCAGCCGGCGCTGCGGCGCGCCACGCCGGTTGGCTGGCCTCCGCACAAGGTGCCCTCCGAAGGGGGGCCCAGGCAGCGCGGGTCGCCCTGGGGCAAGCCTCCCAGGTTGACCCCCCTGTTGGAGCGGCCATCATGCCGGGGGAGGCCGTTGACACGGCCGCAGCTCCGAGCCTGCCTGTCTTGTTGCCGGCGCCGGCATCGATTCCTGCAGGGGCCGTCGCTGATTCGCCCGCGGAGCCGCCCGTTGCCGTCGATATCGGGATGGCTGAGGCGCCCCCGCCCCTGGTCATCCCCGACCTCCCCGTTCTCGACCGTGAGGATAGGGCGGCCGTCGTTGCCGAGGTTGGGGAGCGGAGGCTTGTCACCTTAGCCGAGGAGAGGCCTGGTATGTCGATTGTGGTGGTACCCGATGCATCGACTGCAGGGGGTCCCGACGCCTTGGTGGAGGGCGCGTAGAACCGTGGCCCGTCTTGGGGAGCAGCGGCCTTATCCCCGCACAGCTCAACCCTAATGAGTGGTGTGGGCAGCCGCTCCTGTTCTGGAGCCGCGATACTCGGAGCCCCTCCTCTCCCTCAACGATGAGTCAGAGGAGCAGTCTCGGAATAATTTCCGTGAATATACCGAGGCGGCGATGAGGTCGCTTCGGTCGACCATGGAAATCCTTTCCAGGGACGTCCCCAGGGTCTTCCAGGTAAGGATTTTGATGTACACCTTACGTGATCAGGGCATTCTTCGTGATATCTTGTTTTCCTTCCTCAGGAGCTTGCAGACGTGAGCACCGCCAAGTCGCTGTTCATCCGCCGTGAGAGCGACGTCTGGGATTCGCTGCGGTCCTAGTGGGCCGCGCTTACCGAGGCCAATGAGCGCCTCGCCCAACAGAGCGCCGAGGTGGCGGACCTTCGGCTGCTCTGTGATGAGCTGAAGTCGGAGGCAGCGGTGGCGCGGGCAGAGGCGGCGTCGGCACGAGCGGAGGCTTCATCGGCCCGGGAGCAGGTGGCTTCCCAGGCCGAGGAGATGAAGTAGCGGCAGCTGGAGCTTGGCCAGGTCATCGGGGAGCGGGACCAATCTCGGAGCCAAACTGCCGAGGCCGTGAGCCGGGCTGAGGCCCTTAGGGGTCAGCTGGCTGAGGCTATGGAGCGACTAGCTGTAAAGCCCAAAATTTGTATAAGAAAATAAATAAATAAATATGCTTATAAGTGGGTGTTTTAGAATTATAAAGCCTTTGGAGATTATTTGGTTTTCCTTTCTTTGCGCTTACTATCAATAGTATCAAATTAGTCAAGTGACCAATAAATAAATAATAAGTATGCATCTCATGCTGATATTTTATT
Source organism: Zea luxurians (assembly GCA_029449295.1). Taxonomy (NCBI): domain Eukaryota; kingdom Viridiplantae; phylum Streptophyta; class Magnoliopsida; order Poales; family Poaceae; genus Zea; species Zea luxurians. The sequence goes on from JAOPSE010000014.1 coordinate 74,224,357, forward strand.
GGCGCATCTAAAGGTAAAAAAATTGGAATTCAAACTTGAGTTTGATTTGGATTTAGAATATAAACTAGAAAATAAAAAGAAAAAAAGCCACACCAGCAGTCACCTGGGCCAAAATCACTGCTCGCGGCCCATCTCCCTGAGTCCGCCACGCCGCTGCTGCCAACCTCTGAGGCCCGCACGCCAGCCTCCCCAAATCCTTGCTCAGTCACTTGTTGGTGGGACCATGCTGTCATAATCATCCCTCTCACCCGAACTCTGCATCCAGCGCGTGCAGTGGCGCGTAACAAACCCGTGGTTTCCGTTGGGTTGATTCCCAGGTCGGACTCCGCTGTAGCCTATAAAAACATACACCGGGGCCCCTTCGACCTCAACCACCTCGCCCAAGCGCCACAGAACCGTAAGTGAGGGAGAGAGAGGAATCGTCTCTGTTGAACCCATGCTTGCAGCGGTGGTCAGGGGCCGTCGAGGTGGTCGCTTGAACCTGTCGCTTGTTCATAGAGCCTATCCGAGTGGGATTATGCAAGGCAGCTAGGAATTCGTCACCGGAGTTCTTCAAGCGCTGCAGATCCGCGTGCCGTCGTGGGCAGCTCATCTGCTGGGTTGCGGGGGCTTTGATTTTCGGTCTGGGGAGTCATCAGGACCCTGGGTGCGTGTCTATGGATCAAGGAAGCCGATGGAGCAAGCGGCGCATCGAGATGGTCGGTTGGCGGGGCAAGTTCTCGCCATGGCTGGGTTGGACAGCTATGCCGCTGGACGTTGGGCGAGCTCCCTCCACTGCTTAAACGGCCGGTAAGTCGGCTACCTGCATGCTCACCATGTCATCCTCGGTGCGTGTAGGGACTTCGGTTTGGGCGGGGCTATCGGGTTGGCTCGGAGCCGAGCTCCGGCGGGTTCGCCACCGCTCGGTATCTGGCGCCGCCATGGGGCGTGGTGTTCACCATGTGGTGTATACGGGTGGAGGAGATGGGTCGTAACCACTGATCCGTAAACCAACGGCCGTGATTGAGCGCTGAACGTTCTCATCAGTGGCTAAATCTGGGCCCTTGGTATGGATCGGGTGATCCAGATTGGATCGCGTCTTCATAAAATCTGTACCATAGATTCGGGGATCTGCGGTGGAGAGAGCATACCGGTTCGAGAAGACAAAAATCTGATCTGGTCCGTTGGATTGCGATCGGACGGGCGCCTGGTGATTCGTGCTATTTAAAAATATGGCCGTTGGATCTAAATCTGATGGTCTGCGTGGCGTACCTGTTCGGGGCTGGCTAGATTTAATCCTGGCCGTCCCTATTGATCGGATGGCCGAGATCGGCCCGTACCCCCTTCGGCCATGCACTTCTTTCAAAAGAACCCCTCGTCCTGGTACAAATAAACCCGCAGTCCACCTCAACACTAAAAGTATTACTTTTAAGGCCTAGAATTTACGCAGAACCCCCTGTTCTTCCGTAGAATAGTGTCCCTAGTCCAGCCAGCGAGTATTAGGGGATAAATTAATTTAGGAAAAAGGATTTTAGCACAAAAATAAATCTTGAAACTTGGTTAATTCATATTAAATCCATTTTAGCTCCAAATTGAGTCATTTCAGTTGCAATAATTTTGTATTAACATTGTCTATCAACTAGTAACACTGTTTAGCCATCAAACTTGAATTAAAATTGTTCATTTGGATTAATCTATTCTAAGCACTAAATAATTTTAGAAATTCATAACTTAATAACCGTAGCTCCGAATTTAGTGGTTCTTGTTTCTACGATCTCGTAGCGACGCGTAGATTATTATTACATAGTTTGTTCTTATGTTTGGTGTGATGTTTATTTTGCCTATACCATGTTTGTTTGTATTGCTACGATTAGCAGTGAGGTCACGAGGATCTGAAGAATCATCCTGGTACCTGGAATCTCAAGTCCCAGGCAAGTTGTGCCCTTGATCACTTCTTTTTACCCACTCATGTTCTAATTAATCATAATGATCTGCATAGGTTAATTGTGATGGGACCCAATAGGATACCCTAGTTTGTCTGTCTTTATACCTTGTTTACCACTGAACTTTCTGGGTAGTACTTGCTAGTGCTATATGTGGTTTTGGGTATGGAGATACACATTACTCATGATTACACTTTTTACTATCTGTTTATTATTTACTGTTCATGATAAAATCATTATGTTAATTGGAACATGGAGAACCACCCGGGAAAACAGTGCTACCACAAGGGTTTAATGGGACGCCCTTGGCTGATTAATTAGGAAAGCTAGTGGATGACTACCTTACCCGAAAGGGGCAAGGGCAGTAGGGGAGTGGTCAGTGTAGGGAGGCCCTTGGGATGATTTTGCTGCGATGGCGGTCATGCGAGGGATTCCTGCATTGGAGCTTCCTATAAACTGTAGCGGGTTTTCTGAAGCTAGTGGAACTTTGTAAAGGCCTCGTAGTGTTACCCTGCCTCGCCTCCTCGGTAGAGGTGTATGGGATTGGTCGTCTCTTGGCAGATGGGTAACATGACTTGTGGGTAAAGATGCGCAACCTCTGCAGAGTGTAAAACTGGTATACTAGCCGTACTCACGGTCATGAGCAGCTCGGACACTCACATGATTAATTTATGGAATTAAATTCAATTTGTCATATGTGTTGCATTGCAGGTGTTGTTGTTACTTTTGTTCTACTACTTAATTGGGTTGGTATTTACTTATACTTAGTAATTTCTAATAAAATTTTGACCAACTTTAAAAGCAATGCTCAGCTTCAACCATCTCCTTTGGTAAGCCTTACACTTCACGTGAGCTCCCACCTTTGGCGAGTTCATGCACATTATTCCCCACAACTTGTTGAGCTATGAACGTATGTTAGCTCACTCTTGCTGTCTCACATCCCCCCACAGGTCAAGAACAGGTACCACAGGATGAGGCGCTTGGAGGATGCTGTGATGTGTTCGTGAGAGATCTAGGTCGTCGTCTCCCAGTCAACTTTGGGTTGCTGGACCGTTGTCTCCTTATAATGTAATTATTTATTTTGTATAGAACTCCTATTATATAGGAAAGATGTGACATTCGATCCTGTGCCATGATTCATCATATGTGTGAGACTTGGTCCTAGCACACCTGGTGATTATGTTCGCGCCCGAGTTTTGGACCCCTAAAACCCGGGTGTGACACTAGCCGAGGCGTCCGCTCGGGCCGAGACCCTTGCGGAGGGCCTGGCCGTGGCCGTCGGGTCTGCCCAGTCCGCCCAAGTCGTGGCCTCGCAGCAGCGTGCCCGGGCCAAAGGTATGTTTTGACCCCTTTGTGACTTTGTTTTTGTCTCCATTCTTCACCTTGTGTCTGAAGAACATTGTCCGGCTGTCTGCAGGGTTCGAGACGGCTCTTAACGAGTCTATCAAGTACTGCGAGGCGCTTGCCCAGGCGGCCGAGCAGAAGGAGGCCGACCACGTGGCCATGTCCGAGGCTATCTCGGCCTTCTGCCGGGCCTTTGGCCTCGACGACGTCCCCTCGGGTAGCTCCCCCCAGAGTCACCTGCGGGCCTTGGGCGGCCATGTGCGCAGCAGACTCCACGGGGCGCTGCACCACAGCGTTAGGCGGGCCTTCGTCGTGCTCGCTTCCCACTACGACGTGGATCTGGAGCGGGTCAGCGAGGGGTACTGCTTACCCGACGAAGAGGAGGTCGCCTTAGCCGAGGTCCAGAGGCTTGACGCGGCTGTCGAGGGCCCAAGCGCGGCGCTGGCTTCCTCCTTTGAGGTGGAGATCCTTCCGCCTGTGTCGCCGTCTGTGGCCGGGCCAGATTCTATCGAGGGTGGAAACGACACCGAGGGTGCTGCTCCTCCCCCTGCCGATACCTGAGCCTATAGAAACAATTTGTTTTAGTTATGCGTATGTTTCTTGCGGCTGCTGAGGCCTAAACATTTTTAGTGTCAGAGTATAAAGCTGCATTTTCTTTCCTCTTGTTTCGTGCGTTAGGACTTGTTCATCGGTAACAGAATCACTTATCCGAGCATGAATTACTTTTCGCGGAAGGTGATGAGTGAGGTATCCGTATCCCGGAGGCGTAGGAGTCCCTCGGCTCGGTCGGCCTTGCCGTTTAAGGTTCCTCTCATCGTTTTTAGGATTCCGTTATCGATATAGTCGAAAAGCAAGAAAGTCGTTTTGGCGGAAAACTTTTCTGAGGAAAATTTTGACGCAGAGGGGGTTCCCCCCTTCTAGCCCCCGAGGGAGGTTCGGTTTTTGCTGAGGCAAGGCCGATCCTCCCTTGACGGTTAGACTTCATTTATACACGTAAAGAAAGCGAGATACATGAACGACTTGAAACATTTTAAGGGTAGAAGCGACGTAGCTGTTGGATGTTCCAAGCGTTGCTGTAGACTTCGCCTCGATCGTTGGCCAGTTTGTATGTCCCGGGCTTCAAAATCTTGGCGATGATGAACGGCCCTTCCCAGGGAGGAGTAAGCTTGTGGAGCCCTCAGGCGTCTTGTCGCAGCCGAAGTACCAAGTCTCCCACTTGGAAGCCTCGGGGCCAAACCCTTCAGGCGTGGTAGCGTCGCAGAGACTGCTGATACCGCGTCGAGTGTAGTAAGGCTACGTCCCGAGCCTCTTCCAGCTGGTCCAATGTATCCTCTCGGCTGGTCTGGTTGTTTTTGTCGTCGTATGCCTTTGTCCTCGGGGAACCGTATTCCAAGTCCGTGGGTAAGATGGCCTCGGCCCCATAGACTAGAAAAAACGGCGAGAAGCCCGTGGCCCGGCTCGGCGTCGTCCTCAGACTCCAAACCACCGAGGGTAGCTCTTTTATCCACCGCTTGCCGAACTTTTTAAGGTCGTTGTAGATCCTCGGCTTTAGTCCCTGCAAAATCATGCCATTGGCGCGCTCCACCTGCCCATTTGTCATTGGGTGAGCTACGGCGGCCCAGTCCACATGGATGTGGTGGTCTTCGCAGAAGTCCAGGAACTTTTTTCCAGTGAACTGCGTGCCATTGTCGGTGATGACGGAGTTTGGGACCCCAAAACGATGGATGATATTTGTAAAGAACGCCACCGCCTGCTCGGACCCGATGCTGGTTAAGGGTCGAACCTCGATCCACTAGGAGAATTTGTCGATGGCGACCAGCAGGTGCGTGAAGCCCCCGGGTGCCTTCTGCAAGGGACCGACGAGGTCTAGACCCCATACGGCAAACAACCAAGTGATAGGTATTGTCTACAAGGCCTAAGCGGGCAGGTGCGTCTGTCTCGCGTAGAATTGACACCCTCGACAGGAGCATACAATCCTAGTGGCGTCGGCCACCGCGGTCGGCCAATAGAAACCTTGTCGGAAAGCGTTTCCCACGAGGGCCCGAGGTGCTGCATGGTGACCGCAAGCCCCGAGTGTATTTCTTGTAACAGCTCTTGTCCTTGGGCGATGGATATGCATCGTTGGAGAATGCCTGAGGGGCTGCGGTGGTACAACTCTTTTTCATCACCTAGTAAAACGAACGACTTGGCGCGCCGAGCCAGTCGTCGAGCCTCGGCCTTGTCGAGGGGCAGCTCTCCTCGGAGGAGATATTCTAGGTACGGGGTCTGCCAGTTCAGGTTTGGCGCAACCCCATTCTGCTCTCCCTCGACGCGCAGGGCCTCACCCTCGGCGGCCGAGGGTACCTCGGGCTGGGCTGAGGTCTCCTCGGGTTCGGGCGCGTCGTCGATTTTGATGGATGGTTGATATATGTCCCTGGAGAAGACGTTCGGGGGAACCGTCTTCCGCCCCGAGGCTATTTTAGCCAGCTCATCCGCAGTCTCGTTGTACCGTCGAGCAACATGGTTGAGTTCTAGCCCGTAGAACTTATCTTCCAAGCGTCGAACTTTGTCGCAGTAGGCCTCCATTTTTTGATCACGGCAGTGGGAGTTCTTCATGACTTGGTCAATAACGAGCTGCGAGTCGCCACGAGCGTCGAGGCGCCGAACCCCTAGCTCGACGGCGATGCGCAACCCATTAACCAAAGCCTCGTACTCGGCCACGTTGTTTGACGCCGGAAAATGGAGGCGTATCACGTAGCGCACGTGTTTCCCGAGGGGTGAGATGAAGAGCAAGCCAGCACCTGCTCCTGTTTTCATAAGCGACCCATCGAAGTACATGGTCCAAAGTTCGGGCTGTATTGGAGCTGTCGGCAATTGGGTGTCGACCCATTCAGCCAGGAAGTCTGCCAAGACTTGAGACTTTATGGCCTTTCGAGGAGCGAATGAAAGTGTTTCGCCCATGAGTTCCACTGCCCATTTTGCTATCCTACCCGAGGCCTCTCGGCACTGGATGATCTCTCCCAGGGGGAAGGATGACACCACAGTCACCGGATGAGACTCGAAGTAGTGTCGCAGCTTTCGCCGTGTAAGAATTACTGCGTACAGTAGCTTCAGGACTTGCGGGTAGCGGATCTTGGTCTCGGAAAGCACCTCGCTGATGAAGTAGACTAGCCTTTGGACGAGCAGTGCATGCCCTTCTTCTTGTCTCTCGACTACAGCCGCAGCGCTGACCACCTGAGTGGTTGCGGCTACGTAAATCAAGAGAGCTTCTCCCGCAGCGGGGGGGCACCAAGATGGGCGCATTAGTAAGAAGTGCCTTTAAGTTTCCGAGGGCTTCCTCGGCCTCAGGAGTCCAAGAGAAGCACTCGGCCTTCCTTAAGAGGTGGTACAAGGGTAATCCTTTCTCGCCGAGGCGCGAGATGAAGCGGCTCAGAGCCGCAAGGCATCCCATGACCCTTTGTACTCCTTTCAAATCTTTGATTGGCACCATGTTGGTGATGGCCGCGATTTTCTCCGGGTTGGAGGCCCGGGCAGCGTCGGAGAGGAAAAGGGGGAGGTTGCGGATGATGAGGTTGTCGTCGTCCGTCCCTCCCAACTGGAACGCCAGCCGGTAATCCGCGAGCCACAACTCCGGCCTTGTCTCCCCTGAATACTTGGTAATGGTAGTTGGGGCTCGGAACCGGGCCGGGAACGGCGCCCGTCGTATGGCCCGGCTAAAGACTCGCGGACCTGGTGGTTCGGGTGAGGGGCTCTGATCCTCCTCACTGTCGTAGTGTCCCCCGCGCCTGGGGTGGTAGCCTCGGCGCACCTTCTCCTCGAGGTGGGCTCGACGGTCGCAGCGGTGTTGCTCGTCACCGAGGCGATCCCAGGCGGCAGGTGTCCTGTCTCCTATGTGCTCGGTGTGGACCGAGGCCTCGCGCATGCATCGAGAGGATGTTGCATGATGCTCCGAGGGGCCTTCCCACCCTCGGGAGGCGGAGCTCTCGGCTCGTCGGACAGCGGCGTTTTCCAGGAGGTCCTTGAGTTCGCCCTAGATACGTCGCCCCTCAGTGGTGGATGGCTCCGGCATTGTTCTAAGTAGCATCGCCGCTGCAGCTAGGTCCTGGCCGGCCTCGCTGAAGGCCAGGGGCAGCCCTGCCCTGGCATCGTCAATGATACGGCGCTGGACGTCCCGGGCCCAATGATGCGCTCCTCCGGCGAGGGCTCGGCCTGCCCACTCCTGCTCAATGTTTTGTCAGAGCTGCACAAGTCGCCCCGTTTCTTCGTCGAGCTTGGCCTACATCTCACAGAGTTGCTCGAGCTTCGTGTCCTGACCCCCCGCAAGGACTCGGACCACAGCTAGCTCCCGCGGGATCTCAACACGAGACGCAGGCACAGGGGCGTCGTCATCTTCTGGCATGCCGAGGTGGTTGTCTTCGTCGTGATCCCCCAGATCGATGTGGAAACACTCGTGACTTGGGCCATAACCCTCGTCGTCGAGGCTGTGGTCATCGTCGGAGCAGCCGGAGAGGCAGTAGTCACATGCGGACATGAAGTCTCGCATGGCACTGGGATCACGGAGTCCGGAGAAATCCCAACCGAAGTCGGGGTCGTCCTCTTCCTCGGAACCCGTGGGTCCGTAGGTTGAGACGGCCGTCAGTCAGTCATAGGTTGACCACATATGGTACCCTGGAATGTCAGGATATGCCCTCGCGAAAGCGCTCACCGAAGCGGGGTCGCTTGGTGGATCGAAGCTGGATCTAAAGGGAACAGGGTGGAAAACTGATGTTACCTCCTGGTTGATGGACGGTGGTGAAGTTGCATCGGGGACAGAGTGCGTCGTTATCTCAGGTGCGAGACAAATGTCCGACAAGTCCCTCGCAAGGGTGTCGGCGTCATCAGTCCGCTTGGGGTTGGCACGTTGCTAGGAGGCGACACCCGTCGTTGTCTCAGGTGCGAGGACAACACCCGACATGTCCCCCGCAGGGGTGCCAGCGTCGTCGACTCGCTCTGGTCTGATAGCCGACGAGGTGCCACCTCCTGCCTGACCACGGTTGCCCCGTCTCCTCCTCCTCCAACGAGGGGGTGGCGGGGCAAACCCGGATGTTCCTTCTCTACCACGGGGAGATGCCGTCGTCGAGTTTGCCTCCACCGGGCGAGCTGACGACTGTCGTTGTTGTCGTGCTGTGAGGGGAGGAGTACCATGTCGTAGCTACCGTCGCGGGACATGAACTCGAGGCTCTCGAAGCGGAGCACCGTCCCGGGCTGAAGAGGCTGCTGAAGACTGTCCATCTGGAACTCAACGGGAAAGTATTTGTCAACATGCAGCATGCCCCTACCTGGCGTGCCAACTGTCGGCATTTCAGACCCACGAGGACCCTCAACCGACTAGTGAATTTGTCGCTGCGTGTCCCTTCCCAGATGGGTTGATGCAAGATGGAATACAAGAGGGAGAATGGGGCTTATATTATCTTGCACTGGGGTGCTCGTAGTAGGGGTTACAAGCGTCGCGAGAGAGAGAGAGGGAGGGGTCCGACCTTGAGGTGAGGTGTCTGAGTTAGCCTCCTCTGCGTTTCTCCCACTCTGCATCCCTCTGCTCTCCCCCTTTAGGAAGGCCCTGGACATCCCCTTTTATAGATACAAGGAGATGGTCCAGCTGTACAATGGGGGTGTAGCTATGTGCTAACGTGGCCGGCGGAGAAGTGCTTGAGCCCTGTATATGTGCTAACATGGCCGTCGGAGAAGTGCTTGAGCCCTGTAGAAGCGTAGCTGACAGTGCGGCCCGGGGTCCTGCTGACGTTTCTTTACATTCGTAGGGAGTTTGAGAGCAATCGACGTCATGGATGCATGCAGGGAACCATCATTACCTGTTGCCGGAGTAATCTAGATGGGACATCGGTCTTGTTCCTTCGTAGCCTAAGGCAGCTAGCTAGAGGTAGGGTAATGATGTATCCCCTGCGGTGCGGTCGGTCCGAGGTCGAGGTCGGGCAAGACGGAGACTTCTCCTGAGGCTGAGGCTGAGGCTGAGGCCTGGGGTCAGGCGAGGCGGAGACCTTCTCCCGAGGCCGAGGCTGAGGCCGAGGCCTGAGGTCGGGCGAGGCAGAGCTCCCTGTTGCGCCCGAGGCTAAACTCGGGGGAGGTTGTGACTTACTGCCGTTGGTTTTACCCTGGTGGTTGGCACAACAGTCGGAACGGGGTGAATAGTGTTGTTTTCCTGTCAGAACGATCAGTAAAGGGGGCAAAGTGACTGCGGTCACTTCGACCTTGCCGACTCAAGCGTGTGTGTCAGGATAAGGTGTCAAGCGATCCCCGCATTAAATGCGCATGCGATACGGTCGGTTGGGAGGGCGATCCGGCCGAGGTCGCTGTACGACAAAGTTTGCCCGAGCTTAGCCTTGGGTGAGACGGGGGTGCGTCTGCTGACTGAGGGGACCCTTGGGCGACGCGTGAATCTGTCCGAGACTACTGTTCTTGCCCGAGGCTGGGCTCGGATGAGATCGCGTCCCTTGGTAGACGAGGCCTTGACTTGAACCGTGCCTATCAGTCTTTATGGTTTGTTCTGAAGATGTTTTCCAGCCATGTTAAGGAGTATTGGGGGTACCCCTAATTACGGTACCCGACACTACTATAAAACAAATGCGTAGTAACACTGGGTATAATTGCTTCCTTAAATTTTAACTTTACAAAGATAAATGACGAGCAAAAGGCTCAAAGTAATACGATAATGTTCATCTTCATCTTTTTAAGCATCAAATGCAGCGTCCGATTGGCTAGAGAAAAACGTTGAACACCTCCTGTGTGTAATCCCTGGCCTTCCTGTCATCGTTGTTTGCGTGGCTCCATCGGGGAAGCGATCTGGTGGTTAACCGTCGTCGTTGTGTGGCTCCGACGGGGAGCGACCTGGTGGTTTGCCATCGTCGTCGCGTGGCTCCGACGACTTGGCTCGCCGTCCTCGCTTGGCTCCCAGATGCTGACCTTGTTCACCGTCCTCTTGGCTGTCGCTTCCCTGCCGGCCTCGGCCGGCTTTCGTGATGCTGTCTGATTGCTCGAGACCCAGCGATCTCACGTGGCTCCTGGACGAAGACGAGCAACAAGATGAAGCGCAGCGAGACGCTTCTACCTCGACGAGGCAAAGAGAGAGAACTTAGCGAACGCCAGAGATCTGTTTCCTTTAGAGTGTGCGAGGACATCCTCTAAACTTACAGGACGATTTAGCGCTACTTGTTGGACGAGGAGAGGAGGTCACTGTCCGCTAAATTTAGCGTACAGAACCATTTAGAGTTCTTTGTTGGAGCTAGCCTTACCAAAAGGGGATAAAATAGGCCCCAAAAAGGGGAGAATTTAAAGGGCTCTCAAGTTTCTTCATTTTTTTTGCGATTAATGCCAAAGGGGAGAATTTATTGGTCCAAAGCAAAAGGACCGCACCACCACTCATTTCAAAAACTATTTCACAAAAAGGAAGAAATTGTTTCAACTGGTATCTGTTTCACGAAAAGAAGAAATCATTTCAATTGCAAAACCCCTCTTGACAGCTAAGTGGAGAACTTCTTCAGGGGGAGCTTTTATTTAGCCAAAGGAAAAAGCATTTCATACAGGGAGAGAATTTTCAAAATCTTGAAAGTGCGTTTTGAAATCATATTCTTATACCTTTGACTATTTGCAAAACAATTTGAAAGGGTTTTACAAAAGATTTACAAAAACAAGATAAGTGGTGCAAATATGGTCCAAAATGTCAAACTAGAAGAAATCAATCATACACATGTAGAAAGACTTTCAATTGGTTTAAATCTAAGTAACCTATGCACATCTATCATAATTACAAACAAGTTACATTTTTACACTTTATATTTGCTTTGGTTTGTGTTGGCATCAATCACCAAAAAGGGGGAGATTGAAAGGGAAATGAGCTTAAAACATTTTCTATAATCGATTTTGGTGTTTGACGTCCATCACAAACCACGTGGACTAACAAGTTTGCCTAGTTGTCATTTATCTCAGGTGCATAAGGTTCAACATAAACCAAGAAATAAATTAAGTTGGGGACTCAACCAAGTTTGGAGCAAAGACTAGAAATGGTGCTCCCAGTGGCGCACCGGACACTATCCGGTGCCCAGGTCAAGGAACCAACAAACTGGCCACTCTCGGGTTTTCTGAGAGGCGCTCCGCTATAATTCATCGGACTGTCCGGTGTGCACCGGAAAGTGTCCGGTGAGCCAATGGAACAACGGTCACTTGCGCGCAACGGTTGAATGCAAAAGTGAATAGTGAATAGTCAGAAGTCAGAGCAGCGATGTCAGGACGCACCAGACATGTCCGGTGTGCCACCAGACTGTCCGGTGCAACTTTAAGACAAAGGACTTCAACGGTCAACCGCTCCAAACCCCAACGGGCAGCTGACGTGGCACGCACTGGACACTGAATAGTGCCATGTCCAATGCACGATCGGACTGTCCGGTGTGCCATCGACAACAACGACTAGAATAGTGGTTGGGGCTATAAATACCCCCAACCACCTCCACTCAAGCCATCCAAGTTTTCTGAACTTCACATTCATTGCAAGAGCAAAAGAATACACTCCAAGACACAATCAATAGATCAAATCCTCTCCAAGCCTCCAAATCAACACAATTGCTTAGTGACTTGAGAGAGGGTATTTTGTGTTCTTTTGTTGCTCTTGTTGCTTGTATTGCTTTCTCCTTCTCCTTATTCTCTAAGTGTTTTGTAAAGCTAGTAAGAGACACCTAAGTGTGTGGTGATCCTTGCAGGGTCTTAGTGACCCAAGTGATTAAGGAGAAGTCTCGACCGGTCTGTGTGACCGATTGAGAGAGGGAAAGGGTTGAAATAGACCCGGCCTTTGTGGCCTTCTCAACGGGGACTAGGTTCTTTGGAACCAAACTTCGGTAAACAAATCGTCGTGTTCATTGTGTTGATCTCCATTCGATTTGTTTATCCCCTCTCCTCTCTCTAAAAGTTCCCTTGCACATATTGGTTTGAGTTGGCTCCCAAAGTTATCCGTATTGATTGAGCAACTCTTGGCAAGGAAAACTATCTTCTGTACTCCGTTTTAATTCTAACGCTAACCCCGGCCTTAGTGCGTGTTTAAAGTTTGTAAATTTCATGTTTCGGCTATTCACCCCCCTCTAGGCGACTTTCAGCTACAGTAAAGCCGTAGGAAGGTAGCCAGCTAACTTCCTACGGGGCTACAGTAAACCGTAGGAAGTTAGCTGGCTGACGGCGTGAACCTACTAACTTTCAAGAGGCACCGCTGGTTGTAGGAAGTTAGCTAACTTTCGACAAAAAAATCCCGAGAGCTAAACTTTCGACGGGATAGCTTTACTTTCGAGGGTTTCGCTAACTTTTTAGAGTTTAGGGCTAACTTTCTGGAGTTTAGGCTCTAGAAAGTTAACTATTTTGGTGTAGTGGCTATATACATTGCAAAAATGTGTTTTACATGGCTATGTGCACGAGGTGCTGGCCACATCATGTGCCAAGTTTTATTTTACAACTTATTTAAAATGAAATACAATATTTTATTTAGTAAAAAATACATAGCATATAATTAAAGAAAAAGATACAATTCAAACAAAGTACATAAAATACAAAAAATAAAAAAAACATAGCTCCTAAAAAAATCAAACTACCACTCGGATTCCAGAGTGCTACCGTTGACAATTAATCAGAACTAGACAAGTCAACCTTATGTTCGCAAATTCCCTTCTCCACTGAATCTGCTATCGATCGTTAGGTCTCTACTACTTATCCCCGTCCCTCTTTATTAGAACACTAGGTATATGCCCGTGCATTGCAACGGGTAATACTTATGCAGGCATAGGTCATTATTTAATGAGGTAATCAACCGGTAGGGTGACACTTGTGTATGTATAGATCATTGTTTAGTGATGTTATCAACCAAACTTCACGCGTCGGGTCGACATGCGAGGGAGGTGACATTGGGAGGTGGGCTCGGGGGGGGCGGGACGTCGGGTGTGTGGGACCGCGAATTGCGTCGGGAGGCAGATTGGAGGGCGTTAGGTGGATGGAGGCTGCGACATGTGGAACGTGGCACGGTTAGAGCGAGAAGCAGGAAGAGGTGGAGGAGTCCGGGTGCGGACAGTTCTGCCAAAGTGGCCTTAGGCGAGTCGTGACTGTGTCTGCTACCCGGGCTTGGCCTCGGATGAGTCATGATTGCGTCTGCTGCCCGGGCTTGGCCTCAGACGAGTCATGATTATGTCTCCCGCTCGAGGGTGGCCTCAGGCGAGTCGTGACTGCGTCTCCCGCGCGGGCTTGGCCTTGGGTGATTCTTGACAGCCTCTCCCGCCCGAGAGTGGTCTCGAGCGAGTCATGACTACGTATCCCACCGGAGGATGGCCTCGGGTGAGTTGTGACTACCTGTCTTGCCGGAGGTTGGCCTTGGGCCAGTCGTGACTGTCTATCCCACTCGCGGATGGCCTCGGGTGAGTCATTACTGCTTGTCCCGCCCGCGGATGGCCTCAGGCGAGTTGTGACTATCTGTCCCACCTGAGGATGGCCACGGACGAGTCGTGACTACGTCTCCCGCTCGGGGTTGCCCTTGGGTGAGTCATGAATGTCTGTCCCACCCGAGGGTGGCCTTAGGCGAGTCGTGACTGACTGTCCAGCCAGGGCTTGGCCTCGGTTGAGTCGTGACTGTGTCTCCCACTAGGGGTTGGCCTCGGGCGAGTCGTGACTGCCTGTCTCGCTCGAGAATGGCCTCAGGCGAGTCGTGGCTGCCTGTCCCGCTCAGGCTTGGCCTCGGACGAGTCGTGATTGTGTCACCCGCCTGAGTGTGGCCTCGGGCGAGTCGTGACTGCCTCTCCCACCCGAGGATGGCCTTGGGCGAGTCGTGACTGCCTCTCCCTCCGAGGATGGCCTCGAGTGAATCGTGACTGCCTCTCCCACCCAGGGTTGCCCTCGAGCGAATCATTACTGCCTTTCCCGCCCGGGGTTGCCTCGGGCGAGTCGTTACTGCCAGTACCGCCCGGGGTTGTCCTCGGGCAAGTCGTGTCTGCTTGTCCCGCCCGAGGGTGGCCACGGGAGAGTCGTGGCTGCTTGTCCCACCTGGGCATGGTCTCGGGTGACTCGTGCCTATGTCTCCTGCCCAAGAGTGTCCTAGGACATGTCGTGACTGTTTGTCCCGTGTAGGCTTGGCCTCAAGCGAGTCGTCACTGTCTCTCCCACCAGAGAGTGGCCTCAGGCAAGTCGTGATTGCGTCTCTCGCTTGGGCTTGGCCTCGGGTGACTCGTGACTGCCTGTCCCATCTGGGCATGGCCTTGAGCGAGTCATGACTGCGCCTCATGCCCAAAGGTGGCCTCGGGTGAGTCATGACTACGTCTCCTGCCTGGGCTTGGCCTCGGACGAGTCATGATTGTGTCTCCGGCCCGAGAGTGGCCTAGGAAGAGTCGTGACTGCCTGTCCTGTTTTGGCTTTGCCTCGGGCGAGTCATAACTGCCCCCCCCCCCACCTGGGGTTGACCTCAGGCGAGTTGTTACTGCCTCTCCCACACGATGGTGGTGGTGCACGCGGGGCCAGCGGAGGTAGGCCGATCGTGGGGGCGACGCGCTCATCTCCTCGAGAAAGCTATCACCGCAGGAGGAGAGGGAGACAAGGAGGCACTACATATTTGTGACATGTCTTTAATTGGATACACCTACAAAACAATTATAAATATTGCATAAAAAATAAAATACATGCAAACAATAATCGTGTAAATTTCAAACTCATATTTACCGTGTCATGGTCTAGGTAAAGTAAAACCCTTTATTCAGCACTACATATTTGTGACATGTCTTTAATTGGATATAGCTCATCTATT
Organism: Zea luxurians; assembly: GCA_029449295.1. Lineage (NCBI taxonomy): Eukaryota > Viridiplantae > Streptophyta > Magnoliopsida > Poales > Poaceae > Zea > Zea luxurians. The sequence continues at coordinate 74,239,411 of JAOPSE010000014.1, forward strand.
TTAGTTTCAACATCACCGTCTCGCTTTAGAAAGTTGAACTAAAAAGCATTTTCTATGTGGACACGACCTCCAGATCGGCACATTAGATGATCTTGAGATTTTATTAAATTTATGCAATAGTCTATCACATGTAAGTGTGTAAGTTGTTGTTAAAAATACCAGAGTGGGTAAAAAAATTATACATACCAGGGTCACCAAATGAAAAACTAAGCATGAATTATCTCATCACCTAGATATCTTAGTTGAGGTTGAATGGAAACCAACATGAGTCGAGTTGGCTAGTGGGTGGGAGCCTAGGCATTCTGCTCAAGTCATCTAGGGTTCGATCCCTGAGCCTAGTTGCATTTTTTTTTGCTGCGGACGGACAAATAACGGACGGGAGAGGGCAGAACGGGGTGGCAGCCTACCCCTTACATTCTTCATAGTAGTAGAGATATAAAGCACTGAATATTCATAAATGCAAACATGAAAGCGTATAACCTTACATTTTATTATTTGAGAATGTAATCATGTTTTGAACAATAAATCTCTACAAGTTGGTGTTTCCAAACTCCCAAGTCTAGAAAGTTGCTAAAATGATATTACATCAGTAACGTACCAGATGATTCAATACACCTTGATCGGACTATCTTTCACATGCTTCATTACCTTGCAAGAAACCATTCCAGAACAAGGCTTATCAGGCACGCAAATCCACTTACCAAGCCATCACTATATTGTACAATTACAGCATTCCAGTTTCCACTGGTCAGAGATCCCAGCTGCCATAATTCCACATCATTATATTGCAGAAACCATCCTGTTTGCTAATTACTTTGCTCTGCTGGGCACAATTTCAGCTACATATGCTAGGCATTACCAGACAGTACGACAAATTGATCGTATACTCTAGAAAGCTCTAATTTTGATTTTGGATTCTTTGTGCACATCCAAGATTGCATAGCATCTTTGCGTCACTTCTGCATTATTTCATTGAATAGGAGCTTGAAGTTTGCACGACTCTCCACCTCCTCCCCCAATTCACCCCGCACAAAGTTATTTACACCAGCATGGAGAACCCAGAGAATAGAAACTCCAGTCATAATACCTCCGCCAACGAAGACAAAGAAACAGGAAAGAATAATAGCGACTTACCGGCGCTCGTGCCCCGTTGCCTCGGGCCTGGCGGCGGTCTTGCTCCCGGTGGATGGCATCGAGTGTGGCGAGCAGCTTCTTGCCGCGGTCAGGGAGGCGTTCGGACATGCCTCCGGTGAGCATGACCTGGATGCGCTGCGCCTTCTCCCGCAGCGGCTCATCCGAGAGCTGCGGCGACATAACCTCGGCATCATCCCTCCCCGCCACCTCCTTTTCTTTGTCACCTGACCCCGCCTCGCCGCAGTGGAGCTTCTCTGGCGAGGCCGCAACCATCGGCATTCACCTGCCGCGCGGGGGTGGAGGCGAAGAGACGAAAGGGGCAGGACCGCAAGAGTCCTTTGGTGGGGGTAGTTAGCCGTGCGCGCGCAAGGAGCGGCATGACGGTGGGTTGTGCGAGCGGCAACCGTGCGCGTAGGGAGCGGCAATAGCGGCGGGAGGCCGGGCGGGCGCGACGTGCGCAACGTGCGCGACCCGCGGGAGGTGGGCGGGGAATCGCGGCTGGGTGGGGGCGGGCGTGCGCGCGCGCGGTCCGCGGGAGGTAGCGATAGGGATCCGCGGCGGCGGTTGTTTGCCGAGAGGCCGGGCGGGCGCGACGTGCGCGAGGCGGCTGGATCCTCGGCGGGGCAGTTAGCCGTGCGCGCGCAGGATTCACGGGAGGTGGGCGGGGAATCGCGGCTGGGTGGGGGCGGGCGTGCGCGCACGCGGTCCGCGGGAGGTAGCGATAGGGATCCGCGGCGGCGGTTGTTTGCCGGGAGGCCGGGCGGGCGCGACGTGCGCGAGGCGGCTGGAACCTCGGCGGGGCAGTTAGCCGTGCGCGCGCAGGATTCGCGGGAGGCAGGGGTGAGCGGAGCCAGTCTACACATGGCTTTTAATATTTGTAGAGAAAAGACCTCTAGCTTACTAATCGGCTTTGTTATTTGTTAACGTGTGACCACCAGTTTGTGGCCTCCAACTCAATAATGGCTAGCTAGCACTGCCGAAGCGGCCGTTGGTGCCGGACTTTGTCAAGCTCTGTCTGGACAGCCCATATTCTAAGAATGAGCAGCAGCAGTCAGCAGCCTCACGCCTGCAGCAAGCTAGGTCTGAAAAAGGCAAGCAAGAAAAAGCTTCCCGCAAGCAACAACAACAAAAAATAAAGCAGCGTGTCTGATTAGAGTTAGCAAGCTGGCTAGCACTAAGGTCAGCAGCTGTGCCTTCGATCCTGTGACAGAGACCCGGCCGCAGAATTAACAAATAACAAGTGATTAACAGATGCCATGCTAGAGAGCGGCACATACAGTGACATCCCTCCCTCCCACCGAGACGGAGCGTCCAAATGCATGCAATGCAAGCTGTGTGTTTTGTTTTTTCCATGGGGATAGCTGTCTCGCGTCCTCTCGCTGCCTGCCACGTAGTACAAGCGCATGCGGGCGTTGGGGAGGAACTTCTGGAGTTGATTAAGCGAGCGATGCGCTTTCCTGCATCACCAGAGTAATCAAAATCATTTGCTTGTCCTCTTGCATGCATGCGCCGCGCAGCGCCAACGACTCGGCGCTTCCACCCTGGCCTGCGCCTGCCGCGGCGTCGGGCGCGGGGCGCCGTATACATACATACCCGGTCCGTTTCACCATCTCTCTCCCTGGCCCCAAGGCATCGCCCGACCGCCGTCTCGTCCCCTCCTCCGACCTCCGACCTCTCGAGTTGGTGTGCGTGCGTGCGTGTCCATGGGGAACACGCCGTCGTGCATACCGCTGGCGCCCGCGGGGTGCGGCGCCTCGGCGGCGGCGACCAGCGCAGCCACCGAGGTGATCCACGCGGACGGCACTGTCACCCGGCTGGCGCGCCCGGTGCGCGCGTCGGAGCTCATGCTCCACCACCCGGGCCGGTTCGTCTGCGACTCCAGCCGCCTCGCGGTCGGCTGCCGCGTCCCCGGCGTGGCCGCCGCCGAGCTCCTCCGCCCGCGCCACGCCTACTTCCTCCTGCCCATGGACATGCTCTACTCCGTGCTCACCGACGACGAGATGGCCGCGCTCTCCGAGTCCCACGCCGCCTCCTCCTCCTCCTCCTGGAAGAGGATCACCACGTCCACCCGCCGCGGCCGCCGGAGCGCGACCGCGGGCCGGGGCCACGCGAAGGACGAGGCCTGCAGCAGCGATGGCGCCACCAGGGTGTACCCGATGCTCGGGCTGCTCGAGACCGCCGATCTGCAGGGCGCGGATAATACTAAGAAACATGAAGTACGCGCCGGCCCCGCAGGCAAGTCGAGCGGCGGCGGGTTGAGGCGCCAGTGCCACCGGTCGTGGCAGCCGGTGCTGGACACCATCGAGGAGGTTCCGTGACGCGGCGGACGGCCGGTTCACCAGCGGGGCGCCGCAGGAGTGAGCAGCTTTGGTTTCTCTGGTGCTAGGCGAGCGGCAGCTAGCTTGAGCTGGCTACCGACGTCGACTACCCAGTGTACAGTAGCTAGCTTCCAGATATTCTTTTTTCTCTTGCGTTTTCCTTTTTTTTTGTAAAGCCATTATTTTTTGCGTCTAGACACGCACGACTGGCAAATTGATTGTCAAGCTTTTGTGCTCGGGAAACAAAATAAGAAGATTGAGAACATTTTTCAAAATGAATCTCTACTACTCTATATGTGTGGACTGTAGGCGTCTACACCGAGCGTTCTGCTATCGCGCCCCACCCCACAGGCAGCCGCACCGCAATCCCCGCCCCGCAATCCGCCGCTGGAAGGTGCTCGCCGATTCCGCGCCCGCAGATGGAAGGTCCTCACGCCCGCCGGATTGAGCGGAGAATGGAAGGTTCTCCAAGCCTCCCCCACCGCGCCAGATCCCTCGGCCCGGCCCCGCCTGCTCCTCACCACACCGTCGTCGTCTTCCTTCCCATGCCACCGCCTTTTTCCTTCCCATGCCGCTGCCGCCGCTGCACACCTATTAGGTGTGTTCTGCCTCTCCTCTCTATAGCTGGGCAGCTGAGCTTCTCTCCCCCTGGCTTCACATCCGCCAACGAGCCGCGCCTCCGCCGTCGCCTGCTCGGACCGGCGGGATCCAGCTCCCCCACGCGGTCTCATCCCATCCATCAGCCTGGATCTCGCGTCCCGCTCCCTCTGAGGACCCTATCGTCCTCCTCCTTCGCCGCCGCTGGGACCTCCTTCGAGAAGATGGAGCTCGCTACTGCAGGCGCCGCGAGGGACCTTGACCATGGCGTGGCCACCCTTGGCCCCCAAATCGAATCGTGCTGCCTCCATTATCCCATCTCCTCTCCCCGCCACTCCTCCCCCATGGACGCCAGACCCGACGCTGCCATGCCCCGCATCAAGGTGGCCACGCCCCTCCCCCTATGCTTCCGCCACGACGGCACCTTCAAGATCTTGGCGGTGGTGCGGGCGAGCTTGGCGGTGGTCTAGTTACTGACCGCCGTCGCCGCGAGGGACCTTGACCATGGCGTCACCGTGGGGGCGGTCGATCCAAGAGACGGTGCTGGAGACCATGGCACTTACCTCCACCAGCAGCAGGCCAAGCAGAAGCTGCTCAAGAGCCTCACCTTCGTTTTCTCGCTCTGCAGGCTTGACAACGATGAACCCTACTGGGAGGAGAAGGAGGACACCGTCGAGCTTGTCCAGCTCAACGCCAACCGCACCAAGAACGTCCTCATCCTCATGAGCGACACCGGCGACAGACATCGTGCCTCCACCGAGGCCATCAAGGATCGATTACCACCACCACACCGCCACCGGAGCAGCCTCCTTAAGGAGGGCAGATCAAGCACCAGATCCCGCCCGAGGAACACTAGGCCTTCACCTACTCCATGCTCTAGAAGGTCTCCCGCAGCTTCGCCCTCGTCATCCAGCAACTCGGGCCCGAACTTCGCAATGCCGCCAGTATGAACTCGCTTCGCCTCCTCCCATTTTTTCCTCCGTCCAACACGAATTCGCTGGCGTCGTCAATTGTGCAACTGCAAGTATTGTTCTGTTCCTCGACAAGGGCCCTATTGATTCCAGTGAGCTTTTACCATCAGTGCGAATGCTTTCTCTGAAATATGAATTGGAAGTTGAACTAATCTGAACATTGCAAGATATGCATTATAACTATTCATTATCCTATCCTAGAGTATTGCATTTATTTTTTCTAGAGGTCCAAGCTTTTCATGCAGTGGGCCTTTAATAGACAGCCATAAATACAACTAGGATTTTTCACTTTTTTAAGTGATGGTTTTCATTAATCAAAACATTTGTTATGATAGTTCTTCATACAGATAGTTGCTTATTGGTCTCTTAAATAGCATTCTTGTGGAATTACAAAGAGCTCTTTACAGATGATAGTAAAGGACGTGCACTTAAATACGAAACAGAATTATACTGGTCATCTAGAAAGAATAAATCTCTAGGTTAGTCCTTGTTTTATTAAGGTAAGTGGCTTTGTTTTCTTTTTCTTACTAAACAATGTCATGTTTCCTATTCCCAGTTGATAATGAACTTTGTTTATCTTGCCATTGGAGCAGGGCTTGGTTCAACACTTCATAAGTGGATTATTTCCTATCCAGAATTTGTCATAACCATTACAAGGCAGAAATCATCATTTGGTTTTAGAATTTGCAAACTATAGGAAATGGTTACTTATACATAAGACTTGTTTTCCTGAATTTCTTTTTCAGTAATGGATATCGCTAGAAACAAACCTATGTCAATTAATTAACTTGCTATTTTGCTAGAGGTATCATGTTGGACAATTACTGGAGAAAGACAAGCAGCACGAATCAAAGCCTTGTATCTCAAGGCAATTCTAAGACAGGATGATTCATTCTTTGACATGGAAATGAGCACTGGGCAAGTGGTTGAGAAGATGGCAGGGGATACATTTCTAATTCAAGATGCCATTGGAGAAAAGGTATGCTACTTTTAGCCTGCAGGAAGTGAAAAGCTAATAGCTAAACCACATTTCTTCTTTGATTTACATGTTTTGAAGGCTTTGACGTGTAGTCGCACTGGTTCTTCTCTTAGTGAAATGTGTAACAAACCAAAGTAAACTATTAACTTAGGAAAAAGATGGCTAAATGCAAAATTACCTAATTTATCTGAACCACAAAAGTACTGATGAAAACTTGTATAGAGTTGTAGTAGGCACCTTAAAAAGCTGGGCTGCAGGTAATTATTTTTGACTAATCAAACACATAATCAATATTAACAAAATTGTTTTTAACACAATTATATCAAAAATTTGCAAGGGGAGTAACTGCCACTGGGTAGAGCAAACGAATGCTGAAGTAGACAACCTGGGCTGAAAGGAAACGACTTGTGCATGTGTGGAACTCAAAGACCACAAGTTTAGAACTATCAATAATGCAATCTGAATTCATACGTCATCTTGGAATTTCTTAACTAAGACACTACACACGTTACACAAAAACTTCAGAAGGATTCGAGGATAAGAATTCAACACAAACACTGGTCGAAATGCACAAGAGAACCTATAGGTAGCATCCTAAGTATCCTGCATTAGCAATTTACAAAAAGAATAATGTTGAAACCACCTGAGGAGACAACATTTGCCCACTTATCAACAAAACAAACACACATTCATTAAACCGCTGGACAATGGCCATCTCTGCTGGAAGCGGTCGAGTAATTGAACAGGCATCCAGCTCTGGTGTAGGTTCAGAGGCCAAGACACTTGTTATAATGATTTCTTGTGGTATAACCTGAATTATGATGCCTTTTGAACCCAACTCATGTTCTCTGTTTACCTTGTTTCTAACTCTACTCTACATATGTGCATATGTATTGTCTTTAACTTTGGAATATGAAATTAAGCATTCCACCTCATTAGCATCCCAACATCCAATTTCGACATCGATTTCCTCATGGTTGTGCCTATGTGAAATCTTCATCAGATCACCATCAGTATCAAGGCCATCCCCCACTTTTGCTCGAGGACCACCAACTCATTCTTCTTCAGCCTCTCCAGCATGATTAGCTGGTGCAGCTCACACTTTCTCTTGTATGCGCGCCTAGAACTTATGTTTAGAAGGTTCTATCTTGGCACAAACTACTCCTTAAAAGTTACCCAGACACTCTTGGGCATTCAATCCTTTAATGCTCCTTAGGCTCTTAATAGGTAGTAGAGATATTAGGGTACCCCAGACAAAAAGGGTTTGATTATATTTTAAAAAATGTTACAATCATGGAATATAGAATTGAGTTAACTAAGGGCATGGTGCATTTCATGTCTTCCTGGATGCACACCTCTCAAGGACTGCAAACCTGTTGCATGCCACAAATACAGTAAAACCACTAGCTCCATTCTTTGCCTCTTGCAAGTAACGTGGCCTGCCAACAGAATCCTTGGGAACAATGTAGAGATCATATGGACCCTCATCAGCATAAGAGCAAAACAAGACAACATTCTCGATTGGGCTGTAGGACAACGTCTTGGGTGATTGGTTCAAGTTGTCTGATCCAGGTTTTCTTATTGTAGCCACTTGAACTTCCTTCTGGGTGGAGTACACAAAGAATCAGATAAACTAATCCTTCAAATAGAAAACAGTCTGAAACCCTTTTGGTCACCCAATGCTGTTGAAGGATGATGACAGTAGGCAAATTACATAGTTTTGTTGTTGCTCTAACAGACATTAGAGAATGGAGCACTCCCTTACTTGTCGTTAAAAGGGTATGAAGTATGTTTCTCCTTCTTGCATGCAAGCTTTGTGTGTCCCTAAGAGAAAAATGTACTAGCTTCTAGCCTTCGACCAATAGTGATATGGTAGCTTGGTTACACGAGAAGCATCTCCATGTTAATAACTAATAATAATCATGCACTGCACTGCACTGCATGCAATTGTTATCGATTGCTTTATTATGTAGATGTAGGCTGGCAGTGTGTCATAGCAATAGAAGTAGGCTGGCAAATTGGCAATGTGTCATAAAATAGTTGTACATGCTACCTTGTTCATGAACTGTATTCTCAGTCATCAAGTTGTCCCCTATTCCCATTATACACATAATATAAATTGATATGTTATAGATGCACCACTTTATTCAAAATAAACATATGTACTCGCTATTACTTTTGTTAGGGAAAGGCCGAGAATTGAGGAAAAAAGAGATCTTTTGGCGCACTCACTGCTCAGTTCCTATCAAAGTAAAAATGGTAAAGGCTTCTAATTTTCATTGTTTATATTTGTTTGTCTTAATTGTTTCTACCTGCGTTAAATATTCTTGTCTCCTGCTATCCACTGAAAGTTCCCAATCCCAAATAGTTATGCCAAAAAAATCTTCTTGTCAGTGTTAGTCAAGGTTGTGCTGTGTTCTAGAGATTTGAAATGATTTTGTTAAGGCTGGCCATCGATACCTTGGATGCAAAGGCATTAGATTTTACCTGCTCATAAGAAAGAATATCATTTAAAAAAACTAGCTCGTGAATGATTTGAAGAATAAACTAACTTATGAATGGTTCGAACTTGTAAGATGTTCAACTCCTGATAAAGTAATAAGTACAAGTGACTATGTAAAAACACTCTTACTGCTTCAGAAAAGCCTGATTGATGCATGATTATTTCGATTAAATATTGTCAGTGAAATCATCATATGTTTTAGCTGTTTGGATCCTTCCTAGCAGTGTTACTTGCTTTTTTGTCGCTCTTTGGAAGCAAGAGTTTTTAGTCAACTCTCCATAACTGCCTATGAAGAGAAGTTTCTTTCTCGCAGTGATAGAATTCAGTCACACGCACGCACATATGCCTTGTAATTCTGATACTTTAACCACCTTACACCTGCTGGTCTAATCCTCAAAAATACCTTTTTCTTTACGTCTAAACATGAATTTTTCTTGTTACCCCAACATCACAGGAAAACGCCTGAAACACTGCAGTGTTGATACTACTTTGTTACTGCTCCCATAGAAGTGAGTATGTTGTCCTTAGCCTTTATGTTATATGTCTCTTTGGTTGTTTTAAAATGCATTATTTTATTTGTTATATGTTCACCTTCATACAATATAGTTGTTCCTGTACAATTACTAAACAGAGGACACAAATTCATATAAGAAGTTGTACACAAAACAAAGATAAAAGGAAAACAATGATACTAAATGGCGCCCTCATGGTCTCCTCTGGCCTCGCTGGCTGCCTCCACGAGGTACCCAGGCACTTCTTCGAGGACGACTTTGAGCTGGAGGACCCGCACACCTTCCAGGTCGCCTGCCCAATATGGCACCATATTTATTGTACTGTTGGCCCCATTGCAAACAATGATATTACATTCTGCTAGCAGAACTAAACATCATCATTATCATCCATGCCAGTAAAATCACTGGTAGGTGAATATGAGATCTTATAGAGATATTGTTTTTTGGATTAACAATCTTATTGTTCCTTGCCTAACACAGTTTAGACTTAGATTGCAACAAGAATTGTTTGTACTAAATTTTGTAATTGTAATGTGACAACCTATTTTGTTTTATTAGATGTATTAGTTCCTTTTCCTCTGCTTTGCATTTAGAATCTGTAAATAAATACTTTTATCCGTCATAAGTGTTACAATGGGTAGACTATGTCATGGCTGGACAGCCGAGAGGAGAAGGTGGGTGCACCTAATGAAAAAAAATTTATATGATGTCATTTTTTGTTTACTATAATGTCTGCTTTTCTAACAAATGAATCTAATGTTAACTTTTTTGGCTGACTTAACCGAAGGCAATAGCTCTAGAAAGTGTAATCACTTGACAATATATAGTCAGGCTCCGCTGCCTGCTCGTCGACATCAGGGGCAGATCGAGGGGGAGATTTGGCACGTTCCCGTACCAGAGCCCAAAGGCCACCACCTTGTGCAATCAAGCTTGACAATGACAATGTTATTTAGGAATCTTTTACCAATTCATAACATCTATTATCTGGATATTGTTACATGCCCATGCATATCTCTACTATTATGAAGAACCCACGGGATAGGATGCCTGTCCTGGTTCTGCCTTCCATTTGAGTTGTAAGATCTTGTGATATTTCCTGAAGATTTGTATAAGTTCGTAATTTATTGTGATAGTTTTAGCATTTAAATGATACAATTGACATACATTATTAAAATCAATATATAGAAGTTTGTATGATACAAAGGATTGTAATATAGTGGTGAAATAGCTAAATTAAAATAACAAAAAAATATTTATGGCTAAGATCACAAATGGATTACGAAATCTTTTTTATCCTAACAGTACAACACACATTTGTATATAAGTCATTGTGATATTATATATTTCCGTTGCAACGCACGGGCACTCACCTAGTAACGACTTAAATCCTAAAAATCAATTCTAAATCGGACGTGGCCCCTTCCACCGTCTGTCTTCACAGCACAGGGCAGGGCTCCTCCTCCCACCAGGAGAAACCAACCAAAAACCCCGAGCCCATTAGAACCGTGTCACCCCGCCTCGCGAGCGAGTGCCACTGCTGCGACGACCCCGACGCGGCTCCGGCCATGTCCCGCCTCCTCCGGGCCCTCGCTGCCCTCCTCGTCCTCCTCCTCGCGACCGCCTCCGTCATCGTCGCTGATGACGATCAGATATACAGCTAGCGGAGGGAGGGATGGGGAGGCTTCGGGCAGTCGCGGCCGCACGTGGAGCCGACATCCCAGGCGGCGGGGCCTCCGCTCCTATCCCCGGCGCCGCCAGCTCACCAGATTCCTCAGATCTGGCGGGGGCTAGCCTTGCTCGTCTGGTGCCGCCTTCGTCTCCTGCCTTCCGCGCCAGAGTTCGTCTTCCCGTGGAGAGAGGCAGAGGTTGTTTGGAAGATCCTGCAGGGCCGCTCCGGCAGCGCTCTCCAGCTTCGGTAAGTTCTTGGGGGACTGTTCCTTGCCTTCCGCACCAATCTAAGCCGGCAATTCGCAAATCTAGTCAAGATCTACAGATTTGTGGGGATGGTTTCTTGTCATCTCTGGGGGGACCTGCGGGGAATCGATGCATCCGGTCATGGCGTCACTATCTGTGCTAAGTCGCCTGTGGATTCTAGAATCAGAGATGGGATTCGTTCTCCTCAGACTTTATTGGCAGATCCTTTGCAGCGGATCCCTTACCCGGAGAAGATGAAATGGTCGGCGGACGGCCTGTCGGTCTTGCAGCAGGAATTCAACTCCTCCGCCGCAGTGGATGCAAACAGTACCCTTTTCCATCAACCTGCGGCATGCGGCACCAATTCTGGGCCATTCGGTCATCTCCACTTCAATTGCCGCGAGACTGCCTCGATGCGACTAGAGGACGCCGGTTGGTCTGTAGTTAAGCCAAACTTCTGGTGGCGTAAAAACTTTGCAAATCCTAGGAGATCCTCACAGTTATTGGATGAGAAGGCCTCCAGTCACTTCAAACTGAAGCTTCATGATAAATGCTACAACTGCCTCTCTCCAGGCCACCTTGCCTTCCGCTGCTCGGTTCCTTCGCGCTGTTGGTTTTGCCTGCTACCTGGACACCGGACTAGGACTTGCCCTCGTAGAGGTGCTCAGAGAAAATTGAATTTACCTTATGCTAGTCTAGAACCAGGGAAGCACTCATTGCAGGGTATTGGCAGGTTTAATTGTTCACAGCAGCAGCACAACTCCTGTACTGAGCATGGTCTACAAAAGCAGGAGCAGCAGTCGGCTTCCTTTCACAGCCTCCCTCCCCGTTCCCTCAAGAAAACCTATCTACAGGCTTTGCAAGAGAGCCCTGGCATGGAAGCCCGCTACCTAGGTGATCCTCGGGGGAGGCCAGCTCGTGCGTCCTTCGCCATCTCGACGACGGGACCAATTCGACGTCGCAGGGACGATCTGATCAGCAAGGCGGTGGTCTGTTCCTTCGATGGTAACAGCCATGAGGTTGACTCTCTGTTCGCTGGGGATATGCTGCGTGAAAAATTCAATCTTCAACTGGTCAGTATCAGCTTGTCAAACACTTTCCTGAGCAGTTTCTGATCATATTCTCTGATCCTAGATCTAAGCAGTGGGGTCATGACCGGAGGTCTGCTTCTTATCGTGGTCGGGTCTTTCATTTCGGTGACTGGTCAGAGGATAGCTACGCTAGAAAAACCAGTTTTGAGTTCAGAGTCAAAGTTAGGGTAGAGGGGATCCCTATCCACTGCTGGGGTGAGGATGTTGCAGCAAGGGCCTTGGGCAGAAGTTGTGCCATTCACTTTGTTCAGGAGAGTTCTAGACGTAGAGAGCACACTAGGTCCTTTGACCTGTGGGCCTGGTGCTCTGATCCCTGTGATATTCCTAAGGAGGTGTGGCTAACTATCACTAAGCCAGATAGAGAGCTTCCTTCTGTTGACATTCCTCTGACTCTGGTTGGTTCCCATCATGAGGACCCGACAGATCTGAAAAGGGGTCATGTGTACACTCTGAGCAACCATATTGAGGTAGTTGAAGACCTCACTTTCATTCCTGGTAGGGGCAGCAGGGGGGCCTCCCAACCGTTTGCCCCGGCGTGAGTTCATTTGGAGCTATGGTGCCCCAGATTCTGTTGGCGAGAAAAAGGGAGTATCCAATTGTTCACCGTTGCCGAGATTATGTCCGTCGTGACCGGGATCATGATGACGATGAAGACTTTCAGAATGGTCGTCGCCAGGGCACCCGTCGTCGGCGCAGTCTATCTGGTTGGGCACGGGCGTCTCGCTGCCAAGGAGGTCTTGATGACTACTACAGTTCCAATGGAAGGCATAGATCGTCCACTCCCTTCCGTCGTCATGGGCAGGGGTTGACAGTCACTAAATCTTGGGTCCCTGTGGTAAAAGCTAAGAAGGTCTCCTTTGCTAACCCTCTGATCTCGGCTATGTGGCCGTCGGGCGTGGACGAAGGGACGACAGTTGCTGAATTTTCAAGGCTAGCCAATGTTCACCTCTCTGGCAACAAGGCTCATAAGGCTGATGAGGAGAGTTCCAGGCCGATTGATGACAACAGCCGTGATAACAGCACTGATTCGCTTCTGTCCCAGGCATCTGCATCTCCCGAGGTACCTCCTCTGGCTTCTCTATATTCTGTTGATGTTCCTCTTCTTTCTAATGTAGAATGGGGGACCAAACCTAATTATAACCCAGACCAGAATTTTAGTATGTTGTCCAATGATCCATTGATGCAAGAAACACAAAGGTCAACTCAATCACAAAGGTCAACTCAAGGTGTAACAAGGGTGGATCCTAACTTAGATGGTCGCGATTTAGTCACAGAGCAACACTGTAATCAACATAATCAGGATGTTCCTACTTCTAACGCAGTTCACATCAATGATCCTCTCTTAGTTGGTCAGTCAACCGCGCATAGGCAGGGGGTTTGCTCCGATGCACAGCTACAAGAGTTTGTTGAATCTATTGCTATGCCAAAAGAACAACCGCTAATCCATCCACCTCCTAATGATACCACATGCAACTTTAATTCAATAATGGGGCGATCCACTGAATCTCCTGCTGTATTGTATAATCAGGCTCCTACCTTCACAAAGAGATCCAGCGTTAGACTAGCTGCCAAGAAAAAGATTACGATGGGGCGTTCCAGGGATGCAATAACAAAAGCTCAGGACATTCTGATAGCTAAGCTCAATAATGCTGCAACAAATCAAAACCAAAACTCTACTACTTCATGTTCCTCTAACCAAGGTAATTCTTTTGATCAGATTGCACGCCTATTCACAAGACCGTTAACCAAAGAGCAGATGGAGGCAATCATGGAACTGGTCAATCATGGGAAAGAGAAGACAAGGCCAAAGAAGAGGGGGCGCAAGGTGGCTCCTCTAGCTTCCCCAACCATCAGGGTTGTGGGGGATGCCTAAGCTCTCTGCACGGTGGTTGCTATCTTCTTATGATGCATCAGATCTGTTGCTCCTGGTCCCCTCAGTGGGGTTATTTAGTTATGTCTGAGTCTATTCTATTTGATGTTTCATTAGCGAGGTCTTGGCTTATGTGGTCTTGGCTTCTTGTGCTTTTGTGTCGGCTGGCCCCCAATTTGTTTGTGTGGGGATTGCTATGTGACAGTAATCTACGTTGTCTGTGTTGGGAGTTGTTAGGTGTTTGGTTGCAGCACTCGTCTGTCTGTTGTTCTGTCTCTTGTTCTTCTAGTCTGTCAAGTGGAAGTGGTATTAACAGTTAAATGTGTTCCAACTGCACTATTTTCTCTTGGAATGTGAGGGGTTTAAATGACCCGGCCAAACGTGCAAGTGTGAAACAAACAATTCTGTCCTCAGGTGCAACCATAGTTTGTCTCCAAGAGACAAAAATCATGAACTGGACCAATGACTTACTGAAAGAAATCGTGGGATGCAAGCTGGCTAGCCAGACAGTTCACCTCCCTTCGCAGGGTGCCTCTGGTGGAATTCTTTTGGCCTCTGACGCAGATTTGTTCGAGATGGATCTCTTTCCATGCGCTTCAACTTACTCGATCTCGGTTAGAATCAGCTCGAGAGTGGAGGATGAGGTCTAGGACCTCTGAGGGTTTACGGTCCCCAGCCAGAAACTGAAAAAATGAATTTCCTATCGGATCTCCGAAACATCCAAAATGTGATGCGTCCGGAATGGGTGATCCTGGGAGACTTCAATATGATAAGGAGAGCAAGGGGAAAAAATAAAGGATCAATCAATAGAAGAGTTATGAGTCAGTTCAACAGTACAATTGATGATCTGCATCTGTTAGAGCTTGATCTCAATGGTAGAGCCTTTACTTGGACAAATGAACAAGTGGACCCTACAATGACCAGGATAGATAGATTCTTTGCGACAACTCAATGTCATGGGCTCTTCCCATCGGCGGATCTACTGTCCCTTTGCACTATGACTTCAGACCACTGCCCAATTATTATGCAAGGTCGTTCCCATTTTCGTTTCTTCAAAGGCTTTAGATTTGAATCATTTTGGACGAAGCTAGATGATTTTAAGGAGGTGGTTCAGCGAGCTTGGTCTACTGAAGTTAACTCTGAGGATGCCATTCTGAGGCTGCATGTCAAGATGTCACGCACAGCTAAGGCTCTAAGTACGTGGAGACGCAAAACAGTAGGTAGCGTCAAGATCCACCTGGCAATTATTCAGACAGCTCTCCAATGATGAATTGGAGTTCAGGAGAAGACTGAAAACCAAAATTATTGGTATTGTTTCCATTCAAAAAGCAATGGCAAGACAACACTCCAGATAGATATGGATGCGTATGGGAGACGCTAACACTAAATTCTTTCACTTGGTAGCCAACAATAGGAGAAAGAAGAACTATATCAGATCTCTCCGTCAGAATGGTAATTTATTGTCTAGCCAACAAGACAAACTGCAAGAGGCTCACCAACATTTCAAGGAGATTCTTGGAGAGACATGATTGAGACATAAGGTAGTTCAGTGGGCCGCTCTAGATTATTCCCCCTTTTCGTTAGGTGAACTCGACATCGTGATACATGAGTCGGAGATCAAGAATGTGGTCATGAGTTTACATTCAGAAAAAGCTCCTGGCCCGGATGGTTTCATTGGCCTGTTCTATAAATGTTGCTGGACCTTGGTTAAAGAGGACCTCACTTCTGCAATTAACGATTTCTACAATTTTAGATGTAAAAACCTTCACCTAGTTAATGAAGCAAACGTTGTTCTACTCCCAAAAAAAGAGGTCTCGGATAGTATCAATAAGTTTAGACCTATCAGTCTAATAAATAGCTTTATGAAGATTGTAACCAAAATTTTGGCAAACAGACTGGCACCGTGTATGAACGAGATTGTCTCTGTTGCCCAAAATGCCTTCATCCAAAAGCGGTCAATTCATGATAACTTCCTATACGTTCAAAGGGTGATTATGAAGATGCACAAGAGGGGTCAGTCTGCGCTCTTCATCAAGCTTGACATCTCCAGAGCCTTTGACTCCATAAATTGGGCTTATCTCCTTGATGTGTTAAAGGCCCTCGGT
This sequence comes from Zea luxurians, assembly GCA_029449295.1. Taxonomy (NCBI): domain Eukaryota; kingdom Viridiplantae; phylum Streptophyta; class Magnoliopsida; order Poales; family Poaceae; genus Zea; species Zea luxurians. Next base: position 74,255,405 of record JAOPSE010000014.1, read on the forward strand.
TTCTCCCAAAGGTGGCGTGATTGGATCACTTTAATTCTGGGTTCATCTTCTTCCAAAATAATAATAAACGGAGAGCAGACAAACAGAATCAACCACAAGCGTGGTGTCCGACAAGGGGATCCTCTTTCTCCATTTCTTTTCATTTTAGTAATGGATCCTCTCCAGCGAATGATCGATAAGGCGGCTCAGGCTGGGCTACTGGGAAGTGTCCTGCCGAAAGGGGCAAAGCTACGTTGTTCCCTGTATGCAGATGATGCCGGTGTGTTCGTGAGAGCAGACATGTCGGACCTCAAAGTTCTTAAAACGATACTGGAAGTCTTTGAAGGTTGTTCAGGGCTAAAGATAAATTTTGATAAAACTGAAATCTTTCCAATACGTTATCCTGAGTCGTTTTGGCCAAATCTCGCCGAAGTGTTCCCGGGTAAATATGCTAATCTGCCTGTAAAGTATCTTGGTCTTCCCCTTCACTTTAGGAAGGTTAAAAGGATCTCCCTGCAACCTCTATTGGAAAAAATCAACAAAAGATTGGCCGGTTGGAAAGGCAGACTCCTCTCAAAAGCAGGCAGAGAAACATTGGTTAAATCTGTATTAACAGCCCAACCGATTTATCATCTTACGGTTTTTCCAATTCAAAAATGGCTGCTAAAGAAAATTGATAAGATAAGAAGAGGCTTTCTCTGGAAAGGAAACAACCCTGCATCTTGCAGTGGAGGTCACTATTTGATCAACTGCTCTACAACATGTCAGCCAAAGAACAAGGGGGGTCTGGGCATTCTGAACCTAGAACGCTTCGCAAGGGCCTTAAGAATCAGATGACTGTGGATGCGTTGGAAGGACAGAGATAATGCATGGATCGATTTGCAATCGCCATGCGACAAAATAGATGAAGAGCTCTTCAATGCATCCACGGTGGTCAACGTTGGTAATGGGAGAACCGCAAGTTTTTGGAAATCAAGTTGGATCCATGGTCAGACGCCTAAGAATATAGTACCAAGTTTGTTCAAGAAAGCAATGAAGAAAAGCATCTCGGTTTTTCATGCTCTTAGAGCCAATAGCTAGATTCAGTTATGTCTGCCATGCATACAAGAAGACGAAATAAAAGACTGTTACCCTTTGGCAGGCTATCAGTAACATGCACGAGCTTAACATCTTGGAGGATACCATCTCTTGGAGATGGACGACTGATGGACAGTATAGTGTAAGCAGCGCATATAACATTCAGTTCTCAACAAACTTCTGCACAATGAAAATCTGTTCCATTTGGAAAGCAAAAACTGAACCAAAGTGTCGCTTCTTCGCTTGGACTCTTTTACACAACAGAGTGTTGACAGCAGAGAACCTTCAAAAAAGGGGATGGCCTTTCAATCCTTCTTGTTGCCTCTGTAATTCGACCTTTGAAACGACGGTTCACTTATGCAAGGACTGCCCCTTCAGCAGGGAGGTGTGGGACATAATCCTGTCTTGGGTGAACCTTTCGTCCTTTAGGGGGAGCTATGGCTCTAAATCCTTGTATGATTGGTGGAGGAATTTGAGAAGTAGGTGCAGCAAGCATTCGAGAAGATCTTTTGATGGCATTATGATTTACTTTTGGTGGAGCGTTTGGTTAGAAAGGAACAATAGAATCTTCAATAGTCAGCTTAGATCAGCGGAGCAGGTCGCGTTAGTGGTCAAAGAGTTAGTTGGTTGTTTCCAGGGTTCGGCTGGCTAGTAGGTTTGCTCAGTAGGTTGGTTCAGTAGTTTGCAGTAGTCTTATAAGTCATTTCGGTTCCCTATAATTTCCTGTTAGTTCTTCTCTTTCTAATATATTGGAGTGGCAAGTCTTTTGCCTCTCCCTTTCAAAAAAATCTAAATCAAGCTTCTTAATTAAGAATATTGTAATAAAAATGAGTATCCTAATGTTTGTTATATTGTTTTAAAGGAGGTATATAGTTTTCATAGTAATAAACATAAACAATAGACAACTTGTCGTTGTTTAAACACGTGGTTGATATTTGCTCACGATGTTAAGTGTAATGAACCATTGTTAAGAAAATGATCCACTTTTTGTTGAGTTTGAAGACTAACTATAGTGTGAGTGTGCTGTTATGTAACATGTCTTTTGACATATGGAGCATAGAGGTGGTGGTCGATGACGAAGGTGGACATCATGTAGGTTCGTGTCATGGATTAAGAGTGGTGAAGGACAAACATCGAGCTTGGACTAAGGGATTAGAGAAGCTAGAGGACCAACCATAGGTGGATGACATTGAAAAGTGCAAGAGTACATGGAGGAGTAGATTATATTGACCAGGTCAAGATGAGGTTGAAAGTCAGGTGTAAACATTGGATAACTTGGTGATCAGGTAGTCGAGGACTGACTGTGACACACAACTAGATCATGAAGGGAGTATATCAAATATGCTACTCACGAGAGGGTTTGATGGTTTGAGCCTTAAAACCAACAGGCGGACAGTTTCTGGTTTGAGGCTCAAAACTCGAATGGAGTTCTAGCAGGAACTAGAGACGACATGTGGCATGATTGAGGAGTTCGCATTGAGGCAAAGCTATCTCATGAAGGTCACATGATTGTTGGATCTATAGATCTTGAGTTAGACCATAATAACATTCGGATTAAGTTGTTCGACTCTATCTAGGGGCAAATTGGGAATGTGTAATAGCCCTAGAAATAAGGGGAGGTTGATCCAACTAATTTTATCTCTTAAGTTGTCATTAGTTTATCTCTTTGTTAGGTTTTCCCTCTTTAGACTATTGTAGAAGATCTACACATGGTTTAGAACTTTAGATACTACATAGTTTTTTCTGTGTAACTGAATTTTGTAGCCTATAATTGCTCATGGAAATGGAGGCCCTTTAGAACAAGATATTCACTATCCTAGAATGCTACATAATTCATGTTGGTCTGGCCCCACACGATGCTGAACTGTTGAAAGGAAATTAGGCTTACACCTAGTTCCTAATTGATTTTGGTGGTTGAATTGCTCAACACAAATAAATGACTAACTAGTTTGCTCTAGTATATAAGTTATACAGGTGTCAAAAGTTCACATTTAGCCAATAAAAAGACCAAGAATTGGGTTCAACAAAGAGAGCAAGGGATAACCGAAGTGTGCCCTGGTCTGGCGCACCGGACTATCCGGTGTGCCACCGGACAGTGTCCGGTGCACCAGGGGACTTCAAGCTGAACTCCTCACCTTCGGGAAAATCCAGATGCGCTCCGCTATAATTCACCGGACATGTCCGGTGTGCACCGGACTGTCCGGTGAGCCAGCAGAGCAACGGCTACTTCGGGCCAACGGTCACCTGCAGAGTCATTTAATGCGCGCCAGAGCGCGCAGAAGTCAGGCACGCGCGAAGTGGCGCACCGGACACTCTACAGTACATGTCCGGTGTGCCACCGGACATCCAGGTGGGCCCAGCAGTCAGCGCTCCAACGGTCGGAACCCAACGGCCTAGTGACGTGGCTGGCGCACCGGACACTGTCCGGTGTGCACCGAACTGTCCAGTGCACCATGCGACAGACAGCCCCACCAAACGGCTAGTTTGGTGGTTGGGGTTATAAATACCCCCAACCACCTCACATTCAAATCATCCAAGTTTTCCACCTTCCAACTACTTACAAGAGCTAGGCATTCAATACAAGACACACTCAAGTGATCAAATCCTCTCCCAACTCCACAAAAGCTTTAGTGTTAAGTGAGAGTGATTTGTTGTGTTCTTTTGAGCTCTTGCGCTTGGATTGCTTTCTTTCTCATTCTTTCTTGCGATCAAACTCACTTGTAATTGAGGCAAGAGACACCAATCTTGTGGTGGTCCTTGTGGGAACTTTGCGTTCCAAGTGATTGAGAAGAAAAGCTCACTCGGTCCGAGGGACCGTTTGAGAGAGGGAAAGGGTTGAAAGAGACCCGGTCTTTGTGACCACCTCAACGGGGAGTAGGTTTGCAAGAACCGAACCTCGGTAAAACAAATCCGCGTGTCACACTCTTTATTCGCTTGCAATTTGTTTTACGCTCTCTCTCTCGGACTCGTTTATATTTCTAACGCTAACCCGACTTGTAGTTGTGATTAATTTTGTAAATTTCAGTTTCGCCCTATTCAGCCCCCCTCTAGGCGACTTTCAATTGGTATCAGAGCCCGGTGCTTCATTAGAGCCTAACCGCTCGAAGTGATGTCGGGAGATCACGCCAAGAAGGAGATGGAGACCGGCGACAAGCCCGCTACAAGCCACGGGAAAGCTTCATCGGGAGAGTCCCGCAACAAAGGGAAGGGGAAGGAGAAGAAACCCTCTTCCCACAAGTCGCATCAGAGTGGGGACAAGAAAAAGAAGATGAGGAAGGTGGTCTACTACGAGACCGACACCTCATCGCCATCTACCTCCGGCTCCGACGCGCCATCCGTCACTTGTAAGCGCCATGAGCGCAAGAAGTTTAGTAAGATCCCCTTACACTATCCTCGTACTTCTAGACATACTCCATTACTTTCCGTTCCATTAGGCAAACCGCCAACCTTTGACGGTGAAGATTATGCTAGGTGGAGTGTTTTAATGAAATTTCACCTAACCTCACTCCACAAAAGTATATGGAATGTTGTTGAGTTTGGAGCACAGGTACCATCCGTAGGGGATGAGGATTATGATGAGGACGAAGTGGCCCAAATCGAGCACTTCAACTCCCAAGCCACAACCATACTCCTCGCCTCTCTAAGTAGGGAGGAGTACAACAAGGTGCAAGGATTAAAAAGCTGAAAGGGAAATGTGCCCTTGGGCCATTTCTAAGTATTTTGGTGATTTAGTGCCCAACACATGTGCTTAATTGTAAAATGGGACAAAGTACAAATCATGGAGAAAAGGTATGTTTCTAATCCTTAGTACATTGGTTTTGTGTACTAATATATTTGTCTAAGTGTTAGAAACAGAAAAGGAGATGAAAAGAAAAGAGGAGAAAGTCTTGGCTGTGTGCAGCCAAGACCCAGCTCGGCCTGGAGCACCGGACTGTCCGGTGTGCACCGGACAGTGTCCGGTGCGCCAGGCTGCCTCGGCTCGTACTGGCCGCTCTCGGGAATTCGCCGACGGCGTACGGCTAAAATTCACCGGACTGTCCGGTGTGCACCGGACTGTCCGGTGAGCCAACGGTCGGCTAGGGCCAACGGTCGGCCGCGCGATCAGCGCGCGACACGTGGCCGGGCCAACGGTCGGGAAGGAACACCGGACTGTCCGGTGTGCACCGGACATGTCCGGTGCGCCAACTGAGCGCAGATCTGGAGCAGCCAGCAACGGTCAGAAGTGCTGTTTTTGGAAACAAATCGGGCACCGGACAGTGTCCGGTGTGCACCGGACTGTCCGGTGCGCCACGAGACAGAAGGCAAAGATGGCCTTCCAGATTTGTTCCCAACGGCTCCTAGCTGCCTTGGGGCTATAAAAGGGACCCCTTGGCGCATGGAGGAAGTACCCAAGCATTCCTTGAGCACTCTTGATCACTCACACATCAATCTTGCGCACTTGTTTGACATTCTAGTGATTTGAGCTCCGTTCTAGTGTGTTAGCCTCTTGAGCTCAAGTCTGGGTTTTGTGTGTGCGTATTCGCTGTGATCTTTGTGTTGTGTGTGAGTTGCTAATCCCTCCCTTACTCCGTGATTCTTTGTGAACATCTTTTGTAAGGGCGAGAGGCTCCAAGTTGTGGAGATTCCTCGCAAACGGGATTGAGATAAGAACAACAAAACACCGTGGTATTCAAGTGGGTCTTTGGACCGCTTGAGAGGGGTTGATTGCAACCTTCGTCCGTTGGGACGCCACAACGTGGAAGTAGGCAAGCATTGGCTTGGCCGAACCACGGGATAAACCACCGTGTCCCTCTGTGCTTGATTCTTGTGGTATTGTGTTTTGTTGAAGACTTCACCTTAGCCACTTGGCATTAACTGTGCTAACGCTTAACAAGTTTTTGTGGCTTAAGTTTGAAGTTTTTACAGGATCACCTATTCACCCCCCCCTCTAGGTGCTCTCAATTGGTATCAGAGCCGTTCTATTCACAAAGGGACTAACCGCCCGAATAGATGGATCCTAAGGGGAAGGGTATAGTGATCAACGACAAAGAGAAGGAGACCTTCGTCAACGAGCCGAAGGACGACAAGCCTACCGACTCCGGCTCGGGTCAAAGACGAAAGGATGGGAAAAAGAAGAAGACCAGGCGCATCAAGGAGATCATCTACTACGACAGCGACGAGTCTACTTCTTCCCAAAAGGATGAGGACCACAACGACTACGAGAGGAGAAAACCGGTTAATTCGAACTTTTCCTTTGATTACTCTCGTATTCCGCAAAGTTCACATTCTCATTTGCTCTCCATTCCACTTGGCAAGCCCCCACACTTTGATGGAGAGGACTACGGATTTTGGAGTCACAAAATGCGTAGTCACCTATTCTCTCTCCATCCTAGTATATGGGAGATTGTAGAGAGTGGAATGCACTTTGATAGTTCGGATAGTCCCATGTTCATTAATGAACAAATTCATAAAAATGCACAAGCTACTACTGTTCTTCTAGCTTCCTTGTGCAGGGATGAATACCATAAGGTGAGCGGCTTGGACAACGCCAAGCAAATCTGGGACACCCTCAAGATTTCTCATGAGGGGAACGACGTCACCTTACTCACCAAGATGGAGTTGGTGGAGGGCGAGCTTGGACGGTTCGCGATGATAAGGGGCGAGGAGCCAACACAAACGTACAACCGGCTCAAGACCCTTATCAACAAGATAAGAAGCTACGGGAGCACGCGATGGACAGACCACGACGTCGTCCGCCTAATGCTCAGGTCCTTTACCGTACTTGATCCTCATCTCGTGAACAATATTCGTGAGAATCCCAGGTACACGATGATGACGCCCGAGGAAGTACTTGGAAAATTCGTGAGCGGGCGGATGATGATCAAGGAGGCAAGATACGTCGACGACGCGTTGAACGGACCACTCCACGAGCCTCAACCCATTGCTCTAAAGGCAACGAGGAGCAAGGAGTCGCTACCTAGCAAGGTGGTGCAAGTTGAGGCGGCTGGCCTTAATGATGAAGAGATGGCTCTCATCATTAAGAGATTCAAGACGGTGCTTAAAGGTCACAAGGGACAACCAAGCAAGACCAAAGCCAAGGGGAAGCGCTCATGCTTCAAATGCGGTAAGCTTGGTCATTTCATTGCTAATTGTCCCGATAATGAAAGTGACCAGGAAAAGGGGAACAAAAGAGAGAAGAAGAAGCAATACAAGAAGGCAAAAGGCGAGGCGCATCTAGGAAAGGAGTGGGACTCGGATTGCTCCTCCTCCGACTCCGACAACGAAGGACTCGCCGCCACTGCCTTCAACAAATCAGCTCTCTTCCCCAACGAGCATCTCACTTGCCTTATGGCAAGGGAGAAGAAGGTGAGTATTCAAGACTCCACTTATGCTTCATCTAGTGATAGTGAGTCTAGTGATGATGACATAGATTATTCTTGCTTATTCAAGGGCTTAGATAGATCTAAGATAGAGAAAATCAATGAATTGATTAATGCATTGAATGAAAAGGATAGGCTTTTAGAAAAGCAAGAAGATTTATTGTATGATGAACATGATAAATTTGTAGAGGCACAAAAATCATATGCTTTAGAAGTGAAAAGAAATGAAATGCTTTCTAGTGAAATATCTTCCTGTCATGAAACCATTTCTACCTTAAGAAGTGTTAATATTGATTTAAGTGCTAAACTAGAAGTAGCTAGTAAATCAAATTCTTTTGTTGAACATGTTGAAATTTGTACTAGGTGTAAGGATTTTGATGTTAATGCTTGTAGTGAACACCTAGTTCTAATTTCCAAATTAAATGATGAAGTGGCTAGTCTTAATGCCCAACTTAAGACTAGCAAGAATGAAGTTGATAAAATAAAATTTGCAAGGGATGCCTACACGGTTGGTAGACACCCCTCAATTAAGGATGGGCTTGGCTTCAAGAGAGAAGCCAAGAACTTAACAAGCCATAAGGCTCCTGTCTTCGTCAAGGAGAAAGGGAAGGCCCCTATGGCAAATAGTGCTAAAAAGAACCATGCTTTCTTATACCATGATAGGAGACATGCTAGAAATGTTCATAATGATTTTGATTCACATGTTTATGATTCTCATGCCATGTTTGCCTCTAGTTCCTCTCATAAACATGATAGAAATATGAGTAGGAGAAATGTTGCGCATATGCCTAGGAGAAATATTGCTCATGTACCTAGAAAGAATGTTAGTCATGCTCCTAGAAAATTAATGAATGAACCTTCTACCATTTATTATGTTTGTAATGCTCCCTTTGCTATTTGTAGAAAGGGAAAGAAGGTTGTTGCTAGGAAATTAGGGGCTAGATGCAAGGGAGATAAAACTTGCATCTGGGTCCCTAAGAATATTTGTGCTAACCTTGCAGGACCCAACATGAGTTGGGTACCTAAGACCCAAGCCTAAATTTGCCTTGCAGGTTTATGCATCCGGGGGTTCAAGCTGGATTATCGACAGCGGATGCACAAACCATATGACGGGGGAGAAGAAGATGTTCACCTCCTACGTCAAAAGTAAAGATTCCCAAGATTCAATTATATTCGGTGACGGGAATCAAGGCAAGGTAAAAGGGCTAGGTAAAATTGCAATTTCTAATGAGCATTCTATATCAAATGTATTCTTAGTGGAGAGTCTTGGATATAACTTGCTATCTGTTAGTCAATTATGTCAAATGGGATATAATTGCTTATTTACGAATGTAGATGTGTCTGTCTTTAGAAGATGTGATGGTTCACTAGCCTTAAGGGTGTACTAGACGGCAAGCTTTATTTAGTTGATTTTGCAAAAGAAGAGGCCGGTCTAGATGCATGCTTAATGGCTAAGACTTGCATGGGCTGGCTGTGGCATCGCCGCTTAGCACATGTGGGGATGAAGAACCTCCACAAGCTTCTAAAGGGGGAACACGTAATAGGTCTAACAAATGTGCATTTCGAAAAGGATAGACCTTGTGCAGCTTGTCAAGCAGGGAAACAGGTGGGAGGAGCACATCACAGCAAGAACGTGATGACCACGTCAAGACCCCTGGAGCTGCTACACATGGATCTCTTCGGACCCGTCGCCTATCTAAGCATAGGAGGGAGTAAGTATGGTTTAGTTATTGTTGATGACTTTTCCCGCTTCACTTGGGTATTCTTTTTGCAGGATAAGTCTGAAACCCAAGGAACCCTCAAGCGCTTCCTCAGGAGAGCTCAAAATGAGTTTGAGCTCAAGGTGAAGAAGATAAGGAGCGACAACGGGTCCGAGTTCAAGAACCTTCAAGTGGAGGAGTTTCTTGAGGAAGAAGGGATCAAGCACGAGTTCTCCGCTCCCTACACACCACAACAAAATGGTGTGGTAGAGAGGAAGAACAGGACGCTAATCGATATGGCGAGGACGATGCTTGGAGAGTTCAAGACCCCCGAGTGCTTTTGGTCGGAAGCCGTGAACACGGCTTGCCACGCCATCAACAGGGTCTACCTTCATCGACTCCTCAGGAAGACTTCATATGAGCTACTAACCGGTAACAAACCCAATGTATCGTACTTTCGTGTTTTTGGGAGCAAGTGCTACATTCTAGTAAAGAAGGGTAGAAATTCTAAGTTTGCTCCCAAAGCTGTAGAAGGGTTTTTATTAGGTTATGATTCAAATACAAAGGCGTATAGAGTCTTCAACAAATCATCGGGTTTGGTTGAAGTCTCTAGCGACGTTGTATTTGATGAGACTAATGGCTCTCCAAGAGAGCAAGTTGTTGATTGTGATGATGTAGATGAAGAAGATGTTCCGACGGCCGCGATACGAACCATGGCGATTGGAGACGTTCGGCCACAGGAACAGGATGAACGTGATCAACCTTCTTCCTCATCGACGGTGCATCCCCCAACTCAAGACGATGAACAGGTTCATCAAAAGGAGGCGTGTGATCAAGGGGGAGCACAAGACGATCAAGTGATGGAGGAAGAAGCGCAACCGGCACCTCCAACCCAAGTTCGAGCGATGATTCAAAGGGATCATCCCGTCGACCAAATTTTGGGTGACATTAGCAAGGGAGTAACTACTCGGTCTCGATTAGTTAATTTTTGTGAACACTACTCCTTTGTCTCCTCTATTGAGCCTTTCAAGGTAGAGGAGGCCTTGCTGGATCCGGATTGGGTGTTGGCCATGCAGGAGGAACTTAATAACTTCAAGCGCAACGAAGTTTGGACGCTGGTGCCTCGTCCCAAGCAAAATGTTGTGGGAACCAAGTGGGTGTTCCGCAACAAACAAGACGAGCACGGGGTGGTGACAAGGAACAAGGCTCGACTTGTGGCAAAAGGTTATGCCCAAGTCGCAGGTTTGGACTTTGAGGAGACTTTTGCTCCTGTGGCTAGGCTAGAGTCTATTCGTATCTTGCTAGCATATGCCGCTCACCATTCTTTCAGGTTGTACCAAATGGATGTGAAGAGCGCGTTCCTCAACGGGCCAATAAAGGAGGAGGTGTACGTGGAGCAACCCCCTGGCTTCGAGGATGAGCGGTACCCCGACCACGTGTGTAAGCTCTCTAAGGCGCTCTATGGACTTAAACAAGCCCCAAGAGCATGGTATGAATGCCTTAGAGATTTCTTACTTGCTAATGCTTTCAAGGTTGGGAAAGCCGATCCAACTCTTTTTACAAAGACATGTGATGGTGATTTGTTTGTGTGCCAAATTTATGTCGATGACATAATATTTGGTTCTACTAATCAAAAGTCTTGTGAAGAGTTTAGCAGGGTGATGACGCAGAAATTCGAGATGTCAATGATGGGCGAGTTGAACTACTTCCTTGGGTTCCAAGTGAAGCAACTCAAGGACGGCACCTTCATCTCCCAAACGAAGTACACGCAAGATCTGCTGAAGCGGTTTGGGATGAAGGACGCCAAGCCCGCAAAGACTCCGATGGGAACCGACGGACACACCGACCTCAACAAAGGAGGTAAGTCCGTTGATCAAAAAGCATACCGGTCAATGATAGGGTCTTTACTTTATTTATGTGCTAGTAGACCGGATATTATGCTTAGCGTATGCATGTGTGCTAGATTTCAATCCGATCCTAAGGAGTGTCACTTAGTGGCTGTGAAGCGAATCCTTAGATATTTAGTTGCTACGCCTTGCTTCGGGATCTGGTATCCAAAGGGGTCTAACTTTGACTTGATTGGGTACTCAGATTCCGACTATGCTGGATGTAAGGTCGATAGGAAGAGTACATCGGGGACGTGCCAATTCTTAGGAAGGTCCCTGGTGTCATGGAATTCTAAGAAACAAACCTCCGTTGCCCTATCCACCGCTGAGGCCGAGTACGTTGCCGCAGGACAGTGTTGTGCGCAACTACTTTGGATGAGGCAAACCCTCAGGGACTTTGGCTACAATCTGAGCAAAGTCCCACTCCTATGTGATAATGAGAGTGCTATCCGAATAGCGGAAAATCCTGTTGAGCACAGCCGCACAAAGCACATAGACATCCGGCATCACTTTTTGAGAGACCACCAGCAAAAGGGAGATATCGAAGTGTTTTATGTTAGCACCGAGAACCAGCTAGCCGATATCTTTACCAAGCCTTTAGATGAGAAGACCTTTTGCAGGCTGCGTAGTGAGCTAAATGTCTTAGATTCGCGGAACTTGGATTGAATTATAGCATACATGTATTTATGCCTTTGATCATGTTCCTTCTGCATTTTGTTGCTTAATTATGGTGCTCAAGTTGTACAAACACTCCCTGGACCTCACAAGTCCGTTGCAAAGTGATGCACATGTTTAGGGGGAGATGTGTTACAACTTGACCCTTTGAGACTAACCATATGTTTGAGTTTGCTTGTGTTAGTCACAAAGGAGAATTGAAAGGGAAAAGGTGGACTTGGACCATGAAAGACTTCCACTGCACTCCGATGAGGGGTAACTTATTCCAAGTTCATCTCATGAACTCTTATTGCCATTTGATCTTAATTGAAGATTTTGGTGAGGCAATGGGGTTCAAATGCCACAATTGATCCCGTTTTGGTGCTTGATGCCAAAGGGGGAGAAAATAAAGGCCAAAGCAATAAATGGATCAGCTACCACTTGAGAGATTTTGAAAATAGTAGAATAGAGTTTTTGGTTTGTCAAAATTCTTAAGTTGTCTCTCTTGTCAAAGTTGGCTTCTTGTGGGGAGAAGTAGTAATTATGGGAGAGTTTTTGGTTTGTCAAAATTCTTAAGTTGTCTCTCTTGTCAAAGTTGGCTTCTTGTGGGGAGAAGTAGTAATTATGGGAAAAAGGGGGAGTTTTTGAAATCCTTGATCAATCTTTTTTGTAAGACTCTCTTTATGCTTAAACATGTGTGTTTAACTTAGAGATAGAGATTTGAGTTTTGATTTGCAAAAACAAACCAAGTGGTGGCAAAGGATGATCCATATATGCCAAAATTGAATAACACTTAAATTTATGTTATTTGAATTGAGTTTGCAATTGTTCTAGTGGCTTTATGAAGTGTTGGCATAAATCACCAAAAAGGGGGAGATTGAAAGGGAAATGTGCCCTTGGGCCATTTCTAAGTATTTTGGTGATTTAGTGCCCAACACATGTGCTTAATTGTAAAATGGGACAAAGTACAAATCATGGAGAAAAGGTATGTTTCTAATCCTTAGTACATTGGTTTTGTGTACTAATATATTTGTCTAAGTGTTAGAAACAGAAAAGGAGATGAAAAGAAAAGAGGAGAAAGTCTTGGCTGTGTGCAGCCAAGACCCAGCTCGGCCTGGAGCACCGGACTGTCCGGTGTGCACCGGACAGTGTCCGGTGCGCCAGGCTGCCTCGGCTCGTACTGGCCGCTCTCGGGAATTCGCCGACGGCGTACGGCTAAAATTCACCGGACTGTCCGGTGTGCACCGGACTGTCCGGTGAGCCAACGGTCGGCTAGGGCCAACGGTCGGCCGCGCGATCAGCGCGCGACACGTGGCCGGGCCAACGGTCGGGAAGGAACACCGGACTGTCCGGTGTGCACCGGACATGTCCGGTGCGCCAACTGAGCGCAGATCTGGAGCAGCCAGCAACGGTCAGAAGTGCTGTTTTTGGAAACAAATCGGGCACCGGACAGTGTCCGGTGTGCACCGGACTGTCCGGTGCGCCACGAGACAGAAGGCAAAGATGGCCTTCCAGATTTGTTCCCAACGGCTCCTAGCTGCCTTGGGGCTATAAAAGGGACCCCTTGGCGCATGGAGGAAGTACCCAAGCATTCCTTGAGCACTCTTGATCACTCACACATCAATCTTGCGCACTTGTTTGACATTCTAGTGATTTGAGCTCCGTTCTAGTGTGTTAGCCTCTTGAGCTCAAGTCTGGGTTTTGTGTGTGCGTATTCGCTGTGATCTTTGTGTTGTGTGTGAGTTGCTAATCCCTCCCTTACTCCGTGATTCTTTGTGAACATCTTTTGTAAGGGCGAGAGGCTCCAAGTTGTGGAGATTCCTCGCAAACGGGATTGAGATAAGAACAACAAAACACCGTGGTATTCAAGTGGGTCTTTGGACCGCTTGAGAGGGGTTGATTGCAACCTTCGTCCGTTGGGACGCCACAACGTGGAAGTAGGCAAGCATTGGCTTGGCCGAACCACGGGATAAACCACCGTGTCCCTCTGTGCTTGATTCTTGTGGTATTGTGTTTTGTTGAAGACTTCACCTTAGCCACTTGGCATTAACTGTGCTAACGCTTAACAAGTTTTTGTGGCTTAAGTTTGAAGTTTTTACAGGATCACCTATTCACCCCCCCCTCTAGGTGCTCTCAAAAGCGCCAAGGAAGTTTGGGACGTGCTCAAGACCGCGCAGGAGGGTGATGAACTAACCAAGATCACCAAGCGGGAGACGATCGAGGGGGAGCTCGGTCGCTTCCGGCTTCGCAAAGGGGAAGAGCCACAAGACATGTACAACCGGCTCAAAACCTTGGTGAACCAAGTGCGCAACCTCGGGAGCAAAAAGTGGGATGACCACGAGATGGTTAAGGTTATTCTTAGATCATTTATTTTCCTTAACCCTACACAAGTTCAATTAATTCGTGGTAATCCTAGATATACACTAATGACTCCCAAGGAAGTAATCGGGAATTTTGTGAGCTTTGAGTATATGATCAAGGGCTCAAAGAAAATCAACGAGCTAGATGATCCCTCCACGTCCGAAGCACAACCGGTGGCATTTAAGGCGACGGAGGAGAAGAAGGAGGAGTCTACACCGAGTAGACAACCAATCGACGCCTCAAAGCTCGACAACGAGGAAATGGCGCTCGTCATCAAGAGCTTCCGCCAAATCCTCAAGCAAAGGAGGGGGAAAGATTACAAGCCCCGCTCCAAGAAGGTTTGCTACAAGTGTGGTAAGCCCGGTCACTTTATAGCAAAAGGTCCTAATTCTAGTGACAGTGACAGGGGCGACGACAAGAAGGGGAGAAGAAAGGAGAAGAAGAAATACTACAAGAAGGGTGGCGAAGCCCATGTATGCCGCGAGTGGGACTCGGACGAGAGCTCCTCCGACTCCTCCGACGAGGATGCCGCCAACATCGCCATCAACAAAGGCCTTCTCTTCCCCAACGTCGGCCACAAGTGCCTCATGGCAAAGGACGGCAAAAAGAAGAAGGTTAAATCCAAATCCTCCACTAGATATGAGTCCTCTAGTGATGATAATGCTAGTGATGAGGAAGATAATTTACGTACTCTTTTTGCCAACTTAAACATGCAACAAAAGGAGAAATTAAATGAATTGATTAGTGCTATCCATGAGAAGGATGATCTCTTGGACACCCAAGAGGACTTCCTTATTAAAGAAAATAAGAAGCATGTTAAGGTCAAAAATGTTTATGCTCTAGAAGTAGAGAAATGTGAAAAACTATCTAGTGAGCTAAGCACTTGTCATGAGACTATAGACAACCTTAGAAATGAGAATGCTAATTTGCTAGCTAAGGTTGATGCAAATGTTTGTAATGTTTCAATTCCAAATGATAATGTTGAGTTGCTTGCTAAAATAGAAGAATTGGACATTTCTCTTGCTAGCCTTAGGATTGAAAATGAGAAATTAATTGCTAAGGCTAAAGATTTTGATGTTTGCAATGCTACCATTTCCGACCTTAGAAGTAAAAATGATATATTGCATGCTAAGGTTGTAGAATTAAAATCTTGCAAACCATCTACATCTACCGTTGAACATACTTCTATTTGCACTAGATGTAGAGATGTTGATATTAATGCTATACATGATCACATGGCTTTAATTAAACAACAAAATGATCATATAGCTAAACTAGATGCTAAAATTGCCGAGCATGAACTTGAAAACGAAAAATTTAAATTTGCTACAAGCATGCTCTATAAAGGGAGACGCCCTGGCATTAAGGATGGCATTGGCTTCCAACAGGGAGGCAATGTCAAACTTAATGCCCCTTCTAAGAAATTGTCCAACTTTGTTAAGGGCAAGGCTCCCATGCCTCAAGATAACGAGGGTTACATTTTATACCCTGTCGGTTATCCTGAGAGCAAAATTAGGAGAATTCATTCTAGGAAGTCTCACTCTGGCCCTAATCATGCTTTTATGTATAAGGGTGAGACATCTAGCTCTAGGCAACCAACCCGTGCTAAGTTGCCTAAGAAGAAAACTCCTAGTGCATCAAATGATCATAACATTTCATTTAAAACTTTTGATGCATCTTATGTTTTAACTAACAAATCCGGCAAGGTAGTTGCCAAGTATGTTGGGGGCAAACACAAGGGATCAAAAACTTGTGTTTGGGTACCCAAAGTTCTTGTGTCTAATGCCAAAGGACCCAAAACCATTTGGGTACCTAAAGTCAAGAACTAAACTTGTTTTGTAGGTTTATGCATCCGGGGGCTCAAGTTGGGTAATCGACAGCGGGTGCACAAACCACATGACAGGGGAGAAGAAGATGTTCTCCTCCTACGAGAAAAACCAAGATCCCCAACGAGCTATCACATTCGGGGATGGAAATCAAGGTTTGGTCAAAGGATTGGGTAAAATTGCTATATCATCTGACCATTCTATTTCGAATGTTTTTCTTGTAGATTCATTAGATTACAATTTGCTTTCCGTTTCTCAATTATGCAAAATGGGCTACAACTGTCTATTTACTGATGTAGGTGTCACTGTCTTTAGAAGAAGTGACGATTCAATAGCATTTAAGGGAGTGTTAGAGGGTCAGCTATACTTAGTAAATTTTGATAGAGCTGAACTCGACACTTGCTTAATTGCTAAGACTAACATGGGCTGGCTCTAGCATCGCCGACTAGCACATGTTGGGATGAAGAATCTTCATAAGCTTCTAAAGGGAGAGCACAATTTAGGATTAACAAATGTTCATTTTGAGAAAGACAGGATTTGTAGCACATGCCAAGCAGGTAAGCAAGTTGGTGCTCATCATCCACATAAGAACATCATGACGACTGACAGGCCGCTCGAGCTCCTACACATGGATCTATTCGGCCCAATTGCTTACATAAGCATCGGCGGGAGTAAGTATTGTCTAGTTATTGTGGATGATTATTCTCGCTTCACTTGGGTGTTCTTTTTGCAGGAAAAATTTCACACCCAAGAGACCTTAAAGGGATTCTTGAGACGGGCTCAAAATGAGTTCGGCTTGAGGATCAAGAAAATTAGAAGCGACAACGGGACGGAGTTCAAGAACTCACAAATCGAAGGATTCCTTGAGGAGGAGGGCATCAAGCATGAGTTCTCTTCTCCCTACACGCCACAACAAAATGGTGTAGTGGAGAGGAAGAATAGAACTCTATTGGACATGGCTAGAACCATGCTTGATGAGTACAAGACATCGGATCGGTTTTGGGCCGAGGCGGTCAACACCGCCTGCTACGCCATCAACCGGTTGTACCTACATCGAATCCTCAAGAAGACATCATATGAACTCCTAACCGGTAAAAAGCCCAATATTTCATATTTTAGAGTCTTTGGTAGCAAATGCTTGGCGTCCATAAACCCTTGTGGTGGCACGTGTTTCTCAAGTTAAGCTCTATGTTCCAATTAACATTAATGATCTTGACATGAACAGTAAATAACAACGGATAACAAAAGTATAATAATAAATAATGTGTATCTCAATGCCCAAAACCACATATAGCACTAGCAAGTACTACCCAAAAAGTTCAGTGGTAAACAAGGCATAAAGATAGACAAACTAGGGTAACCTATTAGGTCCCATCAAAATTAACCTATGCAGATCATTATGATTAATTAGAACATGAGTGGGTAAAAGAAGTGATCAAGGGCACAACTTGCCTGGGACTTGAGATTCCAGGTACCAGGATGATCTTCAGATGACTCGTGACCTCACGCTAGTCGTAGCAATACAAACAAACATTGTATAGGCAGAATTAACATTACACCAAACATAAGTACAAATTGTGTAATAATAATCTACGCGTCGCTACGAGATCGTGGGAACAAGAATTACTAAATTCGGAGTTACAGTTAGAAAGTTATGATTTTATGGAGTTATTGAGTACCTAGAATAGATTAATTCGAATGGACAATTTTAATTCAAGTTTCATCGCTAAACAATGTTACTGGTTGGTAGACAATATTAAAATAAAATTATTGCAACTGGAATGACTCAATTTGAAGTTAAAATGAGAAAGTTATGAATTTCTAATGATTTTATGTGTTTTGTACAAGATTAAATAGAATATAAATTTTAATGTGACTTTCATGTCAAAACAGATGTACTATGTGATAAATAATATATTACAGAATTATAGAAATCAGAATGAACTAATTTGGACTTAATATGAATTTCTTATGGATTAAACAAGTTTTTGTATTTATTTTTATATTAAAAATCTATTTTCTAATCTATTTTTCCTGTTTTACTGATCTCAGGACTGGGCGCCAATAACAGAGAAACACATGGACTAATGTATAAAAATATCCCAGACTCAGATTCAACCCGCGGTGGACGGCGGGTTGTTTTTGAAATTCTGCGGGGGTTCTTCTGTAAAACGCGCAACCGAAGGGGTATGGGAGGATCGTGGCCACTCGATTAGATTTAAACGACCCGAATTAAATTGCGACTCAAGTGAACCAGTGTGCGATCCCAACCGCTGGATCCTCCATCAACGAAGTAGATTTTAAGTGACTAAATCCGCTCTAGGTCACCCGATCACGGATCGACGGCTACGATTCAACTGAACGAAGGGGTATGATGTAATCTAATCCTAGCCGTTCCCGGTGAGATCAACGGACACCGTGGTCCGCGCATTCTCCTTCTTCCCAGACCCCCGCCGAGCGGTGGCGCACCCGCCGTGATGCGGCGGCGCCATCATCGGCGCACGCAAAGCGGCCCAACGAGGCACTAAACTCCAGTACGTTTAATCCTAAACGATTCAGAGGCGACCTCGAACTGATCTAGGGTTTTCTTACCGGGAATCAAGAAGTAGCCGAGGCCAACCACGAGCAGCAGCGGACACCGAGCTCCAGCGTGGAATTCCGGTGCCGCCCCAAATCCTTCTTCCAATCCGATTCTTCGGCCACCACCGCAGAGACCCGCTAAAGCTTCTCCGATCGATACCGAGTTCAACCACAGCGACGGAAGTGGAAATCGTCAGCGACGAAACGATCCCGCCTCCCTCTCTCTCTGTTTTCTCTCTTCTCGGCAATGGCGGCACGGCTGCGTGGCTACCGGGGTGCACAAGGGCGAAGGGGAGGGAGAATAGGGTGGCCGCAAGCTTTATAGTCTCCAGAGAGCGGATTCCGCAAGCAATGGCGACGACCGAGCCGTGGGAGGAGCTCGCCGCAGATCGCGCGAGTTCTGTTGCCGCGACCACGTGGATGCTGGTGACAGGTGGGCCCCCAAACGCAGCGTAAGAGCGGGGATGCAACGTGCGCGCAAAACGGGGTATGACGCGCGGGTCCCACGAGTCAGGCAGTGCGCGCGGGTGGATTTAGTGCGACTGGTGCGTGGGCCCAACGGCGCAGTGGCAGCGACGGGATTGGGCTGCGCGGGGTCAATTCCTTGGTGGGCCGAAATGGAGGTGTGAGGCCCAAATAGCCTTTTATTCTTTTCCTTTTTATTCTCTATTCCCAAATTCAATTTGAATTTCTAATTTGAATTCAAACTTGTGCCTAATTTATTCTCAATTCATGTTGTGGAATTTAGAATACCAACTTTGGAAATATAATTATATTATTTTTTTATATCATTTCTCCTCTTCTCATTTTCAAAAACCCTAATTTTAAATTTAGGGTTTAATTCCACTTCTAAGAATTATCATCTTATTATTATTACCTTATTATTTTATTTAATGCACAAACATATAACTCCAACATGATGCATATTTTTTTATCCTTCGTTTTAGTTCATCTCTAAATTTTATGTATGCTCTTTTTATGATGCAAATGAGGCACATATAATAAGGAAATCACTATATAATCCCTTTATACAATTTTGAGTATTACAAATCCTACCCCCTTAAAAATAATCTCGTCTTCGAGATTTGTAAGACAAAGGATATATATACTCATATTGTTGTGGGAACATATGCACAAACAAAGAAATCTCGGCATGATGCGTAACTTATTTGCAAAACAAAGGGTCAAATCGACCTTATTATTATTCCTAAAATAGTAAAATACGAACAACTGGCCAAACTAATATTTAGGTCTTACAAATAGTAAAATATATATATGTATCTATATTTATGTTTATCTCTATTCTTGTTGTTCGTTGACTTCTTCACCGACTACTTCATCTTCAACTAGCTCTTCTTCTTGAATTTCCAGTTCACCTGGTTCAACCTCTACTTCTGCATGATGGGCATGTCCCCGGTTGATAGATAGGGGCTGACTCTTTCCTGCCAAGGCTTGTCCTTGCTTCATCGGAGCCGGTGTAGTGTAGGCAGCTCTGTTGGTACAGTAGTTGGCGTAGTGTCCCGGTTGTCCACACTTGAAGCATGCCTTGTTGGTGGTTGTGTTAGGAGCAACGGGTCCTGCTGGGGTGCTTGCTTTCGGAGGAGCAGTTAGTGCCTGTTGAGTTTGTTGTCCGGTACTTCCACTAGCTGGTGTACTTGGAGTGGTAGTATAGCGAGGACAGGAACTACTTCCAGCTTGCCCATGGTTATCAGCCCTTCTTTTCTCTCCAAATATACTCCTCTTGTTTTCTACAGCAATAGCTTTGTCAAGTAGCCTTTGGAAGGATGGGAATAAGTGCGATACCAGTTGATATTGCAAGGGTCCAATCAAACCGTCCAGAAAAAGCTCCTGCTTTTGCTCATCATTCTCAACATCTCTAGGAGCATATCGAGATAACTGGATGAATTTGTCCCTATATTCACTCACGGACATACTTCCTTGCTTGAGGGATAGAAACTCCTTTCTCTTAATCTTCATGAGCCCGGCAGGAATGTGGTAATTCCTGAATTGAGTGGAGAATTCTGCCCAGGTAATTGTGTCGACGGCAGCATGAGCGGCACAGTATGCATCCCACCAATCCGCAGCGGGACCAGTAAGACGACCTGATGCGTAGAGCACTTTCTCTCTGTCCGAGCACTGAGCTATGTTGAGCATCTTTTCTACAGACTTTAGCCAGTCATCTGCATGCAGCGTATCCGCGGAGTTGGAGAAGGTTGGTGGTTTGTGGCTCATGAATTCTCGGTGCTTGTCCCGGGGTGGAACTGGTGGGGGTGGGGGAGGCAATGGTACTTGTTGTTGTTGCTGTTGCGCCCTTCTCTCTTGACGTATCTCCTCCCGCTCTTGGCGCATCTCCCGACGTACATCCTCTCTTTCCTGGCGCATTTCCTGGCGTTCTTGTTGCATCTGAGTGCGCATATCTGCCATAGTGTCCGCCATTTGCTGCATCATCCTCATCTGAGCTGCAATCAGTGGGTCACCTCCGCCTGGTGGAGGATTAGGAGGATTCATCTCTGATGGCTGTGGCTGGGGTTGTCTATATATCCACCGAGTGTGTCGATTAGGAGGTAAATCAATTCCACCACCCCACCTGGTATTGACCATCTGAGTTAGATACATATGGTAAGATAGTTTTGCAAGGGAATCATTTGGTAGGCGGAATGAATGAGCTAATAGTTGGTTATGTACTGAAGATTCTTTGGTAGGGCTTGACCAGATATTTTATGTCAAGACTAGGGTAACTAGTTGGATGAGGTGAATGTCCAAAGGTAAGATAGAATCTGTTAAGATGAGATAGATACGAAATACTAGATATATTTTTTAGGGGATAATCTAGATTGTCTAGTTATCTTATAAATACTATCCTTTATGCCTAGATGTTTATGCAGATGTAATTGTGGACATTACTCCACAACTCATCACACTCAATCAAAAATCCAAATCAGACAAGTATCATAAGAACAAACATTCAAGTGAATAGATAATTATAAAAATAAAATATAGTTTTTTTTGTTCCTAAGAGTAGGTCTCCTATCCCTAAAAGTCACTTTAGGCACATGATTTCAAAGTGTGAAATCCACATTTTTTTCTTTAGAAAGAAAAGGTAAGAATAATCAGAGTAAAGCAGAAATAGATGAGAAAAGATTAAAAAAAGTTTAGAAAAGAATCAGAGTAGCAAAGAAAAGTAGACAATGGTTGTCCAGTTCTATCTAGGTTTCGTCCTACAGTCAACATTCCTCTGATACCACTTCTGTCACACTCGGATTTCGGGGCACCAAGACCCGGGCGCGAACATAATCACCAGGTGTGCTAGGACCAAGTCTCACACATATGATGAATCATGGCACAAGATCGAATGTCACATCTTTACTACTTAACAAGAATTCTATACAAAATAAATAAATAATTACATTATAAGGAGACAACGGTCCAGCAACCCAAAGTTGACTGGGAGACGACGGCCTAGACCACTCACGAACTCGTCACAGCATCCTCCAAGCGCCTCATCCTGCGGTACCTGTTCTTGACCTGTGGGGGGTGTGAGACAGCAAGAGTGAGCTCACATACGTTCATCGCTCAACAAGTTGTGGGGAATAATGTGCATGAACTCGCCAAAGGTGGGAGCTCACGTGAAGTGTAAGGCTTACCAAAGAGGATGGTTAGAGCTGAGCATTGCTTTTAAAGTTGGTCAAAATTAGCAGTTACTAAGTATAAGTAAATACCAACCCAATTAAGTAGTAGAACAAAAGTAACAACATCACTTGCGATGCAATGCATATGACAAATTGAATTTAGTTCCATAAATTAATCATCAGAGAGTCCTGAGCTGCTCATGACCGTGAGCTCGGCTAGTATACCAGTTTTACACTCTGCAGAGGTGGTACCCTTTACCCACAAGTCATGTTACCCATCTGCCAAGGGATCGCGACTTCCCATACACCTCTACCGAGGAGGCAAGGCAGGGTAACACTACGAGGCCTTTACAAAGTTCCACTAGCTTCAGAAAACCCGCTACAGTTTATAGGAAGCTCCAATGCAGGGTTCTTGACTGACCGCCATCGCAGCAAAATCAACCAAGGACCTCCCTACACTGACCACTCCCCTACTGCCCTTGCCCCTTTCGGGTAAGGTAGTCCTCCACTAGCTTTCCTAATTAATCAGCCAAGGGCGTCCATAAACCCTTGTGGTGGCACGTGTTTCTCAAGTTAAGCTCTATGTTCCAATTAACATTAATGATCTTGACATGAACAGTAAATAACAACGGATAACAAAAGTATAATAATGAATAATGTGTATCTCAATGCCCAAAACCACATATAGCACTAGCAAGTACTACCCAAAAAGTTCAGTGGTAAACAAGGCATAAAGATAGACAAACTAGGGTAACCTATTAGGTCCCATCAAAATTAACCTATGCATATCATTATGATTAATTAGAACATGAGTGGGTAAAAGAAGTGATCAAGGGCACAACTTGCCTGGGACTTGAGATTCCAGGTACCAGGATGATCTTCAGATGACTCATGACCTCACGCTAGTCGTAGCAATACAAACAAACATTGTATAGGCAAAATTAACATTACACCAAACATAAGTACAAATTGTGTAATAATAATCTACGCGTCGCTACGAGATCGTGGGAACAAGAATTACTAAATTCGGAGTTACAGTTAGAAAGTTATGATTTTATGGAGTTATTGAGTACCTAGAATAGATTAATTCGAATGGACAATTTTAATTCAAGTTTCATGGCTAAACAGTGTTACTGGTTGGTAGACAATATTAAACTAAAATTATTGCAACTGGAATGACTCAATTTGAAGTTAAAATGTGTCGGCGTTTCGAGACCGGGGGGTCCTCGAGCCGACGAGTGAGAGTGCCGCGTGCCCCAGCCCAGATGGGTCGAGCGCGTGGAGCGAGCGCGAAGGGGGGAACAGAGAGAGAGAGTCGGTGGCCGGAGCCGGGTCGTGAGGGAGTCAGAGAAATTCCCGCGGCCTTCGTGTTCGTCCCGCGCCCAGGTCGGGTGCGCTTGCAGTAGGGGGTTACAAGCGTCCGCACGAGGTGAAGGGAGAGAGCGGCCCCGAGAGAGCGCCTGCCTCTGCCTTTCGTCCCCGTGAGGCCAACCTCCTCTAAGAAGGCCCTGGCCCTTCCTTTTATAGTCGTAAGGAGAGGGTCCAGGTGTACAAGATGGGGGTGTAGCAACGTGCTACGTGTCTAGCGAGGGAGAGCTAGCGCCCTATGTACATGCCCAGGTGGCAGCCGGAGAGATCTTGGCACCCTGTTGGTGTGGCGTCGTGGCTGTTGGAGGAGTAACGGAGCCGGACGGGAGGACAGCTGTCGAGGTGGCTGGGTCCTTGCTGACGTTCTCCTGCTTTCGTAAGGGAGCTGGGAGCCGTCGTCGTCATGATCTAGCGGGGCGCCATCATGGCCTATCTGGCATAGCTGGCCAGATGGGACGCCGGTCTTGTTCTCTGCGACCCAAGTCGGCTCAGGGCAGGGTGATGATGACGCTTCCTGTTGACGTGGCGGTCTCGTATCCTAGGTCGGTCGTCGTGGAGGCTCCTCCGAGGCCGAGGCCGAGTCCGTCCTGCAAGACAGAGACAGAGTCCGAGCCCTGGGTCGGGCGAGGCGGAGATTATTCGGCAGAGGCCGAGGCGGAGTCCGAGCCCTGGGTCGGGCGAGGCGGAGGTCGCCGTCTTCCGGGGCCTTAGCCCGAGTCCGAGCCCTGGGTCGGGCGGAGCGGAGTTCGCCGTCTTCCGAGGCCTTAGCCTGAGTCCGAGCCCTGGGTCGGGCGGAGCGGAGTTCGCCGTCTTCCGGGGCCTTAGCCCGAGTCCGAGCCCTGGGGTCGGGCGGAGCGGAGTTCGCCGTCTTCCGGGGCCTTAGCCCGAGTCCGAGCCCTGGGGTCGGGCGGAGCGGAGTTCGCCGTCTTCCGGGGCCTTAGCCCGAGTCCGAGCCCTGGGGTCGGGCGGAGCGGAGTTCGCCGTCTTCCGGGGCCTTAGCCCGAGTCCGAGCCCTGGGTCGGGCGGAGCGGAGTTCGCCGTCTTCCGGGGCCTTAGCCCGAGTCCGAGCCCTGGGTCGGGCGGAGTCTCCTATGGCACCACTGGCGAAGTCTGGTCGCCCGTCGGTCTTACCCTTTGCGTTAAACGCCCCGGTGACTCGGTCGGTTGGTGCGGTGATTTAGTCAGGGTTTCTCCTTATCGGAGGCGGGGCCTAGGGCGAGCCGGAGATGCGTCTGCCGTGAAAGAGGAGACCTCAGGCGAGACGGAGTCATCTTAGGGTCGGCTGCCCTCGCCCGAGGCTAGGCTCGGGCGTGGCGTGGTCAAGTCACTCGTATGGACTGATCCCTGACTTAATCAAACCCATCAGGCCTTTGCAGCTTTATGCTGATGGGGGTTACCAGCTGAGAATTAGGCGTCTTGAGGGTACCCCTAATTATGGTCCCCGACAGTAGCCCCCGAGCCTCGAAGAGAGTGTTAACACTCGCTTGGAGGCTTGCATCGCACTTTTTTGCAAGGGGACCAGCCTTTCTCGGAGGTACTTTGTTCCGGTGGGTGCGCGCGAGCGCACCCGCCGGGTGTAGCCCCCGAGGCCTCGGAGGAGTGGTTTCACTCCTTCGAGGTCTTAATGCCTTGCGCAATGCTTCGGCTGGTCTGGCGGTTCCCTCATGCGAGCAGGGCGTAACCCAGGTGCACTGTCGGGGCCCAAGTTCTCGGGCTGGTATGTTGACGCTGTCAACGGTTCGGCCGGAGCCGGGTTTGCGAGAGCAGCCCCCGAGCCCTCGCACGGAGCGAGAGGACGATCAGGGACAGACTCGACTTTTTATATACGCCCCTACGTCGCCTTTCCGCAAGGAGGAGGGGGGGAGTGCGCCATGTTACCCTCGATGGGCACCGAACATGGTGTCTCCGGTGAGCTGCGATCGGGTAATCCGAGTGGACGTCCGTGCCCCGTTCGTTGGGGGTCGGCTAGGGGCCCGGAGGCACGCCCAAAAGTACCTGCGGGTGATCTGCCGGACCCGGTCCCCTAGCGACGGGGTCCGAGGGCTCGTTGCCTCCCTCCGATGGGATTCCGTTACAGAGTCGTTCCCGCTGGTCTCGGAAATGTCCTAGGGTACCTCGGGAGCGCAGCCCGAGCCTTGGTTATGTATCGAACGTACCCCTGGTCATCCCTCGCTCGGTGTCTGAGGCGACTGTGAACCCTTCGACAGGCCAGCCTTCGAACCCCTGATCAGTAGGGGGCACGGAGCCCGAGTAGCCTGAGGCGGTCGTGGAACCTTTCGGGGGCCGACCTTCGAACCCCTGACCAGTAGTGGGTGTCGGGCCCACGCGATCTGAGGCGGCTGTTGAACCCTTCGGGGGGCCAGCCTTCGAACCCCTGATCAGTAGGGAGGCTCGGAGCCTAGTTCCTTCACGGGGAAGGATCCCTTTGGGGTTATCCCCCTTCTCGGTCCCTGTTGCAAGAGATAGAGAAAGAAGGAAAAGGGAAATGGGTTCGAAATTGAACGTCGTGGCGTACCTTTTTCGGCGTGGTCGTTTTGGCGAAGGCGAAACGTCACCAGCCGCTCCCGCTCGTAGCGCTGTCCGTCGAGCCGCGGAGTTAATGCGCCGGGGTGAGTAGTTGGCGAGGTTGCCGTTGCGCGTGCGCGAGCCGTTCGAGGTACGGGTCACGGACGCGTCGTCTTCACGCCGTGAGAGGGGGTTCTCTTGCTGCCTCCGGATGGGACGTGAGCCTGGCCGATGGCGTGACTGCTGCCCTCGCGCGCCTGCCACCGTCATCACTGCCGGCCCATTTTTGACCGCGTTTGACCGCTGCGCCAGGCTGGCGCCGCTGGATCGCAGGCTGGGCGGCCTCGAGTCGCGGTATCGGTTCCGCAATCGAGGAGGTGCGGTGGTGGAGCGAGAGGCGCGGTGGTTCGCATGCAGCGCCCGGCGCGCCAGTTGAACGACGCGTGGGCTTGAGCCGTCACGCTGGCCTGTCAGGAGTCGGAGAGGCGCGTCCACTTGGCGCGGTTGCATGCCGCCTGCATGGCCGCTCGCCCCTTTTACCCGTTGGTCTGGGCAAAAGTGGAGGGTTACTTGTAACCGCTGGGCGGTTGCGTGCGTCGTGCGCGGCGGTTCGGCTTTCTCTGCTTGGAGCCGGTCCGCATGACAGGCGGGCCCCAGCCCCCGTGCCGCAGGGGAGGACTTTGGAGGCGTGTTGGAGAAGACTCAGCCCGCGACGGTTGAGGGCGCAAGCAGGGGGAGTTGCCTTTAAAAGGAGGGCGACCCTCTTCGTGACGTGACCATGTCTCCTACCTCCCTTATGCATTGCGTCTTTCCATCTTCCGAGCCCCCGGATGGGGGAAACCGCCGTCTTTTCGCTCCATCGCCGGAGGGACGCAACTCTGTGGGAGTTGGTACCTTTCAGCCATCGTTCGGCTTCAAGGATTTTCATCACACAGCCCAGCGGCTTCCCTCCGCCGGTGGCCACCCAAGGTGGTGGCCTCCAGCTCCCGAATGGGGAGGGGCAAACCGGGCTGTGGTCTTGGCCCCGCCCTCAGTGTTGAGGGTGTTCGTCATCCTCGCCGGGGCGGGGAGCGAGGCGAGCCGGGGCCCCACCTCCTACGCGGGTTGGCGGGCCACCTCATTTTCCAGCTTCTGGTGGTGGCAATCGCCTTTTAGCCCCATGGCGGAGACATCCTTCAGCCATGCCGGGGAAGGAGAACTGTTGCTGCCCAGCTAGGATGCAACATTCCGTCTCCCTCCTCGCATTCGCGGCGAGGGCGGCTGCGAGGATCTGCCGGGGTGATTAGGGGTGTCCCGCGTTTGCTGGTGATTCGCCCGGAGCTTGTTGCTCCACGGGCTTCCCAGGCGGGGAGGTTGTCCGTACCCGCGGGGACGGAACCAGAGTTCCGTTTGTGATGGCACTTCGAGTGCCGGGTTTTTTGTTCACTTCGGCTTTCGGGGCCTGAACATGTATGTAACTCCGGCACAGAGCCGTGTTTTTTCCTCATTTCTGAGCAATAAGGCTCGCCTGTCGATTGTCTGAATCGCTTCACCAAGCATGAGTCGCCCCGTGTCCAGGTGACGAGTGAGGTATCCGTATCCCGGAGGCGTAGGAATCCCTCGACTCGGTCGGACCTGTTGTCCGAGGCTCCTCTAGCTTAGTTAAAGAGACCCCTCGGCCGCTCTTCGACGAGCCGAGGCCAGGGGTAGCGATATCAGCACGAGCAGAGGCGTTGTTAGCTCGGAAATGAAACCTGGTCGGCCGAAGCCTAGCCGAGTTGTCTGTCGGCAGGATCGACGTCGGAGCTGATTAGCCGAGGCCTCGGACCGGGCTGGCGCCCTCGGAAGGTGGTCGGCCGAGGCCCCGGAGGTGGCCGGCCGAGCCGTCCGCTCGGGCCGGGTTCTCGGGGAAGTCTCTGGCAGAGATTGCTCGAGCGCGGTGACGACGTCGTCCTTCGGAGCGGAGGCCCTCGGACCGCGTCGTCGCCCGAGGCTAGGTCGGGCCTTGCCGAAGGTGCTGCTGATGCCGAGGGCGTCGTCGCCCTCTTCCATCGTCAAGATCCGCGCCTGCAGGGTCAAGTCGTCTTGTAGCGCGGGCCTTGTGCGGCCGTTGAGGCCAGAACACACACCCTTGTTGCGTTGTAAAGCTGTGTCTCTTTTCCTCTTGTTTCGAGTATCTGGACTTTCTGTCGGTAGCAGGGATGTTAGTGCGAGCAAGAGTTGCTTCTCGCGGGAGGTGATGAGTGAGGTATCCGTATCCCGGAGGCGTGGGAGTCCCTCGGCTCAGTCGGCCTCGCCGCTTACGCGTACCTTTACCCATCCATGAGGCCCTGTTACCGACTCGGTCGAGAAGGCTCGAAGAACCGCTTCAACAGAAGAGCTTCCGTACGTAAAGACTCGTTCGATCCACGGAGTCACTTTATCCGAGCGCGAGTTACTTATCGCAGAAGGTGATGAGTGAGGTATCCGTATCCCGGAGGCGTAGGAGTCCCTCGGCTCGGTCAGCCTTGACTGCTTACGTGTACCCCGTCGTTTCCAGGACCCACTTTCCGAAGTAGTCACAAAGCACGAAAGATGTTCTGGTGAAAGAGGTTTTTTGTTCGAGGAAAATTTTGACGCAGAGGGGGTTAACCCCCTTTTAGCCCCCGAGGGAGGGTCGGGCTTTGCCGAGGCGAGGCCGACCCTTCCTTGTTGACTAAACTTTGCGCAGGTGCGAGGTATATGAATAACTTGGAAACATCTTAAGGGTAAAAGCGACGTAGCTGTTGGATGTTCCAAGCGTTGCCGTAGACCTCGCCTTGACTGTTGGCCAGCTTGTACGTTCCGGGCTTCAGAACTTTGGCGATGATGAACGGCCCCTCCCAGGGGGGCGTGAGCTTGTGCCTCCCTCGGGCGTCTTGCCGCAGCCGAAGCACCAGATCGCCCACCTGGAGATCTCGGGGTCGGACCCCTCGGGCGTGGTAGCGTCGCAGGGACTGCTGATACCGTGCCGAGTGTAGTAAGGCCCTGTCCCGAGCCTCGTCCAGCTGGTCCAGCGAGTCTTCTCGGCTGGCTTGGTTGCTTTCTTCGTTGTAAGCCCTCGTCCTCGGGGAACCGTATTCCAGGTCCGTGGGCAGGATTGCCTCGGCCCCGTAGACCAGGAAGAACGGCGTGAAACCCGTGGCTCGGCTTGGAGTCGTCCTCAGGCTCCAGACCACCGAGGGGAGTTCCTTCATCCACCGAGGGGAATGATCCCGTGGAAGGGCGCAGCGCCTGCTCGGACAGACGACAGGTCGACGCGCAGGAGCCTGAGGGTCTCGGCGTAGATGATGTTGAGGCAGCTGCCTCCATCCATCAGGACCTTGGTGAGCCTGACGTTGCCGATGACAGGATCGACGACGAGCGGGTACTTCCCCGGGCTCGGCACGTGGTCGGGGTGGTCGTCTCGGTCGAAGGTGATGGGCTTGTCGGACCAGTCTAGATAGACTGGCGCCGCCACCTTCACCGAGCAGACCTCCCGACGCTCTTGCTTACGATGCCGAGCCGAGGCGTTTGCCGCATGCCCTCCGTAGATCATGAAGCAATCGCGGACCTCTGGGAACTCTCCTGCTTGGCGATCCTCCCTTTTGTCGTCGTCGTGAGCCTTGCCACCCTCTGCGGGTGGCCCGGCCCGATGGAAGTGACGCCGAAGCATAACGCACTCTTCGAGGGTGTGCTTGACGGGCCCCTGATGGTAGGGGCACGTCTCCTTGAGTGCCTTGTCGAAGAGGTTAGCACCTCCGGGGGGCTTCCGAGGGTTCTTGCGCTCGGCGGCGGCGACAAGGTCTGCATCGGGAACGTCGCGTTTCGCTTGCGACTTCCTCCTGCCTCTCTTCTTGGCGCCGCGCGGAGTAGACGCCTCGGGAGCATCTTCCGACGGGCGGCCCTGGGGCTGCTTGTCCTTTCGGAAGATGGCCTCTACCGCCTCCTGGCCGGAGGCGAACTTGGTGGCGATGTCCATCAGCTCGCTTGCCCTGGTGGGGGTCTTGCGACCCAGCTTGCTCACCAGGTCGCGGCAGGTGGTGCCAGCGAGGAACGCGCCGATGACATCGGAGTCGGTGATGTTGGGCAGCTCGGTGCGCTGCTTTGAGAACCGCCGGATGTAGTCCCGAAGGGACTCTCCCGGCAGTTGCCGACGGCTTCGGAGGTCCCAGGAATTCCCGGGGCGCACGTACGTGCCCTGGAAGTTCCCGGCGAAAGCCTGGACCAGATCCTCCCAGTTGGAAATCTGCCCCGGGGGCAGGTGCTCCAACCAGGCACGAGCGGTGTCGGAGAGAAACAGGGGGAGGTTTCGGATGATGAGGTTGTCATCGTCCGTCCCACCCAGCTGACAGGCCAGGCGGTAGTCCGCAAGCCACAATTCCGGTCTCGTTTCCCCCGAGTACTTCGTGATAGTAGTCGGGGGTCGGAATCGGGGCGGAAACGGCGCCCGCCGAATGGCTCGGCTAAAGACCTGCGGGCCGGGTGGTTCGGGCGAGGGACTTCGATCCTCCCCGCTGTCGTAACGTCCCCCACGCCTGGGGTGGTAACCTCGGCGCACCCTTTCGTCTAGGCGTGCCCGACGGTCGCGATGAGGGTGTTCGCCGCCGAGGTGGCCCGGGGCCGCAGGCGCGGTGTTGCGCGTGCGCCCGGTGAAGGCCGAGGCTTCCCGCGTGAGTCGGGAAGTCGCGGCACGAGGTTCCGAGGGGTATCCCTGCCTGCGGGAGGCAGAGCTCTCGGCCCGCCGGGCCGCAGCGCCTTCCAGGAGATGCTTGAGTTCTCCCTGGATTCGCCGACCCTCGGTGGTTGATGACTCCGGCATCGCGCGGAGGAGCATTGCTGCAGCGACCAGGTCCTGGCCAGTCCCGCCGGATGCGGGTGGCGGTTTGTCCCTGGCATCGTTGGCGATGCGGTGCTGGAGACCTTGGGGCAGGTGACGTATTCCTCCGGCCGGGGGTTGGCTCGCCCATACCTGCCCGATGTTCTGGCGGATTGCCTCGAGCGCTCCTGCTCCTTCATCGAACCCGGCCTGCGCCCCGCGGACTTGCTCGAGCTGTGGGTCGTGACCCCCCGCCGGAACGGGGGCCACAGCTAGCTCCCGCGGGATGTCGGCGCGAGGCGCTGGCCTAGGGGGATCACCATCCTCCGGCATGCCGAGACAGCCGCCTCCGGAGGGATCCCCTAGCTCGATGTGGAAACATTCGCGACTCGGGCCGCAGTCCTTGTCGCCAAGGCTGCGGCTGCCGTCGGAACAGTCGGAGAGGCAGTAGTCACATGCGGTCATAAAGTCCCGCATGGCACTAGGGTTGCCAAATCCGGAGAAATCCCAGCAGATGCTGGGGTCGTCATCTTCCTCGGACCCAGAGGGTCCGTAGGTCGAGACACCCGTCAATCGGTCCCAAGGCGACCGCACAGGAAACCCCAGAGAGGTTGCACTCGCCTCAATGTGAGTGCCCGCCAAAGCGAAGTCGCCAGGCGGGCTGAGGCCGAGTCGAAATAACGAAAGATGGGGAGCAGTCGGTACCTTTTTGTCGACGAGGAGCGATGAAGTCGTGTCGGGGGCTGACCGCGCCGTCGTCTTGGGTACGAGGGCGACGTCCTGCAGGCCCTCCGTGAGCGTGCTGGCGTCGTCCACTTGCTCGGGGTCGACGTGTTGCGGGGGGATGGCGCTCGCGTTTGCCTCGAACGCGAGGGCGACGCTTGGCGTGTCCTCCGCTGGGGCGCCGGGGATGTCGATTTGCTCGACAGCCGTCGGAGCGCGGCCTCCCGCTCGGCCCCGGTTGCCCCGCCTCCTCCTCCTCCGATGGCGAGGGAGAGGATGGGGCGAGCTCGAACGTTGTCCTTCCCCAACGCGGGAAAGACGTCGTCGATTCCGCCGCCGGCGGGCGGGCTGTCCGCCACCAAGTTCGTCGTCGCGCGGCGGTGGAAGGAGCATCATGTCGTAGTTGCCATCGAGAGACATGAACTCGAGGTTCCCGAAACGGAGCACCGTCCCGGGTTGAAGAGGTTGTTGGAGACTGCCCATCTGGAGCTTGACGGGAAATCGAACGTCAACACGCAGCGTGCCCCTACCTGGCGCGCCAACTGTCGGCGTTCCGAGACCGGGGGGTCCTCGAGCCGACGAGTGAGAGTGCCGCGTGCCCCAGCCCAGATGGGTCGAGCGCGTGGAGCGAGCGCGAAGGGGGGAACAGAGAGAGAGAGTCGGTGGCCGGAGCCGGGTCGTGAGGGAGTCGGAGAAATTCCCGCGGCCTTCGTGTTCGTCCCGCGCCCAGGTCGGGTGCGCTTGCAGTAGGGGGTTACAAGCGTCCGCACGAGGTGAAGGGAGAGAGCGGCCCCGAGAGAGCGCCTGCCTCTGCCTTTCGTCCCCGTGAGGCCAACCTCCTCTAAGAAGGCCCTGGCCCTTCCTTTTATAGTCGTAAGGAGAGGGTCCAGGTGTACAAGATGGGGGTGTAGCAACGTGCTACGTGTCTAGCGAGGGAGAGCTAGCGCCCTATGTACATGCCCAGGTGGCAGCCGGAGAGATCTTGGCACCCTGTTGGTGTGGCGTCGTGGCTGTTGGAGGAGTAACGGAGCCGGACGGGAGGACAGCTGTCGAGGTGGCTGGGTCCTTGCTGACGTTCTCCTGCTTTCGTAAGGGAGCTGGGAGCCGCCGTCGTCATGATCTAGCGGGGCGCCATCATGGCCTATCTGGCATAGCTGGCCAGATGGGACGCCGGTCTTGTTCTCTGCGACCCAAGTCGGCTCAGGGCAGGGTGATGATGACGCTTCCTGTTGACGTGGCGGTCTCGTATCCTAGGTCGGTCGTCGTGGAGGCTCCTCCGAGGCCGAGGCCGAGTCCGTCCTGCAAGACAGAGACAGAGTCCGAGCCCTGGGTCGGGCGAGGCGGAGATTATTCGGCAGAGGCCGAGGCGGAGTCCGAGCCCTGGGTCGGGCGAGGCGGAGGTCGCCGTCTTCCGGGGCCTTAGCCCGAGTCCGAGCCCTGGGTCGGGCGGAGCGGAGTTCGCCGTCTTCCGAGGCCTTAGCCTGAGTCCGAGCCCTGGGTCGGGCGGAGCGGAGTTCGCCGTCTTCCGGGGCCTTAGCCCGAGTCCGAGCCCTGGGGTCGGGCGGAGCGGAGTTCGCCGTCTTCCGGGGCCTTAGCCCGAGTCCGAGCCCTGGGGTCGGGCGGAGCGGAGTTCGCCGTCTTCCGGGGCCTTAGCCCGAGTCCGAGCCCTGGGGTCGGGCGGAGCGGAGTTCGCCGTCTTCCGGGGCCTTAGCCCGAGTCCGAGCCCTGGGTCGGGCGGAGCGGAGTTCGCCGTCTTCCGGGGCCTTAGCCCGAGTCCGAGCCCTGGGTCGGGCGGAGTCTCCTATGGCACCACTGGCGAAGTCTGGTCGCCCGTCGGTCTTACCCTTTGCGTTAAACGCCCCGGTGACTCGGTCGGTTGGTGCGGTGATTTAGTCAGGGTTTCTCCTTATCGGAGGCGGGGCCTAGGGCGAGCCGGAGATGCGTCTGCCGTGAAAGAGGAGACCTCAGGCGAGACAGAGTCATCTTAGGGTCGGCTGCCCTCGCCCGAGGCTAGGCTCGGGCGTGGCGTGGTCAAGTCACTCGTATGGACTGATCCCTGACTTAATCAAACCCATCAGGCCTTTGCAGCTTTATGCTGATGGGGGTTACCAGCTGAGAATTAGGCGTCTTGAGGGTACCCCTAATTATGGTCCCCGACAAAATGAGAAAGTTATGAATTTCTAATGATTTTATGTGTTTTGTACAAGATTAAATAGAATATAAATTTTAATGTGACTTTCATGTCAAAACAGATGTACTATGTGATAAATAATAATATTACAGAATTATAGAAATCAGAATGAACTAATTTGGACTTAATATGAATTTCTTATGGATTAAACAAGTTTCTGTATTTATTTTTATATTAAAAATCTATTTTCTAATCTATTTTTATTGTTTTACTGATCTCAGGACTGGGCGCCAATAACAGAGAAACACATGAACTAATGTATAAAAATATCCCAGACTCAGATTCAACCCGCGGTGGACGGCGGGTTGTTTTTGAAATTCTGCGGGGGTTCTTCTGTAAAACGCGCATCCGAAGGGGTATGGGAGGATCGTGGCCACTCGATTAGATTTAAACGACCCGAATTAAATCGCGACTCAAGTGAACCAGTGTGCGATCCCAACCGCTGGATCCTCCATCAACGGAGTAGATTTTAAGTGACTAAATCCGCTCTAGGTCACCCGATCACGGATCGACGGCTACGATTCAACTGAACGAAGGGGTATGATGTAATCTAATCCTAGCCGTTCCCGGTGAGATCAACGGACACCGTGGTCCGCGCATTCTCCTTCTTCCCAGACCCCCGCCGAGCGGTGGCGCACCCGCCGTGATGCGGCGGCACCGTCATCGGCGCACGCAAAGCGGCCCAACGAGGCACTAAACTCCAGTACGTTTAATCCTAAACGATTCAGAGGCGACCTCGAACTGATCTAGGGTTTTCTTACCGGGAATCAAGAAGTAGCCGAGGCCAACCACGAGCAGCAGCGGACACCGAGCTCCAGCGTGGAATTCCGGTGCCGCCCCAAATCCTTCTTCCAATCCGATTCTTCGGCCACCACCGCAGAGACCCGCTAAAGCTTCTCCGAACGATACCAAGTTCAACCACAGCGACGGAAGTGGAAATCGTCAGCGACGAAACGATCCCGCCTCCCTCTCTCTCTGTTTTCTCTCTTCTCGGCAATGGCGGCACGGCTGCGTGGCTACCGGGGTGCATAAGGGCGAAGGGGAGGGAGAATAGGGTGGCCGCAAGCTTTATAGTCTCTAGAGAGCGGATTCCGCAAGCGATGGCGACGACCGAGCCGTGGGAGGAGCTCGCCGCAGATCGCGCGAGTTCTGTTGCCGCGACCACGTGGATGCTGGTGACAGGTGGGCCCCCAAACGCAGCGTAAGAGCGGGGATGCAACGTTCGCGCAAAACGGAGTATGACGCGCGGGTCCCACGAGTCAAGCAGTGCGCGCGGGTGGATTTAGTGCGACTGGTGCGTGGGCCCAACGACGCAGTGGCAGCGACGGGATTGGGCTGCGCGGGGTCAATTCCTTGGTGGGCCGAAATGGAGGTCTGAGGCCCAAATAGCCTTTTATTCTTTTCCTTTTTATTCTCTATTCCCAAATTCAATTTGAATTTCTAATTTGAATTCAAACTTGTGCCTAATTTATTCTCAATTCATGTTGTGGAATTTAGAATACCAACTTTGGAAATATAATTATATTATTTTTTTATATCATTTCTCCTCTTCTCATTTTTAAAAACCCTAATTTTAAATTTAGGGTTTAATTCCACTTCTAAGAATTATCATCTTATTATTATTACCTTATTATTTTATTTAATGCACAAACATATAACTCCAACATGATGCATATTTTTTTATCCTTCGTTTTAGTTCATCTCTAAATTTTATGTATGCTCTTTTTATGATGCAAATGAGGCACATATAATAAGGAAATCACTATATAATCCCTTTATACAATTTTGAGTATTACAGGGATCCACATTTGATTTAATTGGTTATTCGGATGCCGATTGGGCGGGGTGTAAAATCAATAGAAAGAGCACATCGGGGACTTGCCAGTTCTTGGGAAGATCTTTGGTGTCTTGGGCTTCAAAGAAGCAAAATTCCGTAGCTCTTTCTACCGCCGAAGCCGAGTACATTGCCGTAGGCCATTGTTGCGCGCAACTACTTTGGATGAGGCAAACCCTTAGGGACTACGGTTACAAACTAACCAAAGTTCCTCTTCTATGTGATAATGAGAGTGCAATTCGCATGGCGGATAATCCCGTTGAGCATAGCCGCACTAAACACATAGCCATTCGGTATCATTTTCTAAGGGATCACCAACAAAAGGGAGATATCGAGATTTCATATATTAACACTAAAGATCAATTAGCCGATATCTTTACCAAGCCTCTTGTTGAACAAACCTTTAACAAACTTAGGCATGAGCTAAATATTCTTGATTCTAGGAACTTCTTTTGTTGATTTGCACACATAGCTCATTCATATACCTTTGTTCATGTCTCTTTTATATATGCTATGACTAATGTGTTTTCAAGTCTATTTCAAACCAAGTCATAAGTGCATTGAAAGGGAATTGGAGTCTTCGGCGAAGACAAAGGCTTCCACTCCACTCCATAACTCATCCTTCGTCGTCGCTCCGAGCGTCTCTCCGT
Organism: Zea luxurians; assembly: GCA_029449295.1. NCBI lineage: Eukaryota > Viridiplantae > Streptophyta > Magnoliopsida > Poales > Poaceae > Zea > Zea luxurians. Next base: position 74,291,522 of record JAOPSE010000014.1, read on the forward strand.
CTTTGGTATAATCTTCACTCATGTTTTATTTGCCAACGGGGATAAAGTAGCTAGGATAAGGGCTCTAATGATTCCGTTTTTGGCGATTTATGCCAAAGGGGGAGAGAGCATGAGCCCAAAGCAAAAGGACCGCACCACCACCTAATTTTAAAACTAAGGTTTTTCAAATTGGAAAATTTCAAACTGGTATCCTATTGTGTTCAAAAGGGGAGAAAGTAGTATTTTCAAAATTAATATCTTAAAACCCTCTTGAACACTAAGAGGGGGATTTCATTTAGGGGGAGTTTTGTTTAGTCAAAGGAAAAGCATTTGAAACAGGGAGAGAAAATTTCAAATCTTGAAAATGCTTTCTAAAATCTTATTCATCTACCCTTGACTATTTGCAAAAGAACCTTGAAAAAGGATTTACAAAAGAATTTGCAAAAACAAAACATGTGGTGCAAGCGTGGTCCAAAATGTCAAAATTTAAAGAAACAATCCATGCATATCTTATAAGTATTTGTATTGGCTCAATTCCAAGCAACCTTTGCACTTACATTATGCAAACTAGTTCAATTATGCATTTCTATACTTGCTTTGGTTTGTGTTGGCATCAATCACCAAAAAGAGGGAGATTGAAAGGGAATTAGGCTTACACCTAGTTCCTAATTGATTTTGGTGGTTGAATTGCTCAACACAAATAAATGGACTAACTAGTTTGCTCTAGTATATAAGTTATACAGGTGCCAAAAGTTCACATTTAGCCAATAAAAAGACCAAGAATTGGGTTCAACAAAGAGAGCAAGGGATGACCGAAGTGTGCCCTGGTCTGGCGCACCGGACTGTCCGGTGTGCCACCGGACAGTGTCCGGTACACCAGGGGACTTCAAGCTGAACTCCTCACCTTCGGGAAAATCCAGATGCGCTCCGCTATAATTCACCGGACATGTCCGGTGTGCACCGGACTGTCCGGTGAGCCAACAGAGCAACGGCTACTTCGCGCCAACGGTCACCTGTAGAGTCATTTAATGCGCGCCAAAGCGCGCAGAAGTCAGGCACGCGCGAAGTGGTGCACCAGACACTCTACAGTACATGTCCGGTGTGCCACCGGACATCCAGGCGGGCCCAGCAGTCAGCGCTCCAACGGTCGGAACCCAACGGCCTGGTGACGTGGCTGGCGCACCGGACACTGTCCGGTGTGCACCGGACTGTCCGGTGCACCATGCGACAGACAGCCCCACCAAACGGCTAGTTTGGTGGTTGGGGTTATAAATACCCCCAACCACCTCACATTCAAATCATCCAAGTTTTCCACCTTCCAACTACTTACAAGAGCTAGGCATTCAATACAAGACACACTCAAGTGATCAAATCCTCTCCCAACTCCACAAAAGCTTTAGTGTTAAGTGAGAGTGATTTGTTGTGTTCTTTTGAGCTCTTGCGCTTGGATTGCTTTCTTTCTCATTCTTTCTTGCGATCAAACTCACTTGTAATTGAGGCAAGAGACACCAATCTTATGGTGGTCCTTGTGGGAACTTTGCGTTCCAAGTGATTGAGAAGAAAAGCTCACTCGGTCCGAGGGACCGTTTGAGAGAGGGAAAGGGTTGAAAGAGACCCGGTCTTTGTGACCACCTCAACGGGGAGTAGGTTTGCAAGAACCGAACCTCGGTAAAACAAATCCGCGTGTCACACTCTTTATTCGCTTGCAATTTGTTTTACGCTCTCTCTCTCTCTCTCTCTCTCTCTCTCTCTCTCTCTCTCGGACTCGTTTATATTTCTAACGCTAACCCGGCTTGTAGTTGTGATTAATTTTGTAAATTTCAGTTTCGCCCTATTCACCCCTCCCCCTCTAGGCGACTTTCAACTATGCCGGCTTGGATTGGTACCTCTCGTGCCTGGGCCGGGTTGGCCCGACCCGGCCATTGGACATGTATACTTGAATGTAATACAACAATGGAGCCAAGCAAGGCTAAAGAAACCCTCTCTGTGCTGTGGTGGCTCCCTCGCTCCCAAGCGACAAAGGTTTAACTTAGAGGAGAGGCAAAGAAGGGTGGAAACAGGGCCGGTCCTGACATTTTAAGAGCCATGAGCGAAAACTACAAAAACTAACATAGAGACCTCTTACATTGTTATTATTGATGTGGGCGTCAACATTTTTCTAATAGCTGATTCTTCTTTCTCCACAACAACTACCGTCAACTCATTATTTGGATTAGTTACAGCATATGGATTACACATCATAAATTTATCCACAGCTCATCTCTATATTTCTATGAAGCTATCGACTTGTTTTTTTTTCTTTTTTTAACAGACGAATACTTTCTTGATGATTTGATATCACAAATCACTTGGTACCGGTATAAGAAATGTTTGGGACAAAAAATTAGACTTTAGAACCCTCTATAGCATATATCAATGAGCAATCATTAGTATGTGAGATTAAAAAATATACACATATATAATACAAGGACTAGTACACTATGTACTACATCTACGGGCATGTAACGAACAACGAGAGGTTGTGTGAATCACCTGATACGTGATGTCGTGATCACGTCGTCCGTAAACATTGAAGAACTCATTGCGATTTAGGGTTAGATGATCCTGAGTTATGGGACATTGTCGAGGTCAGAGAGATTAGGGCATCGAGGCCATGAGGACGTTGACGCGTCAATAATTTAGCGTGTCGACACGTCGCGTTAGGAGTATGCGATGATTTTTTTCCTTCTGCGGTTGTGATAGCCTCGTCGAGTCTATTCATTTCTCATGTTTCCTAAAAAGTTGTAGTTAGCGATTATACTATCGGACGATAACAAGACCAGATAAATTACCAAAGGTCCATAATATGCTTAGTATATTTTATGTATACTTAGGGGCCCATAGTTTATGGGGGCTTGGGACGGCACGCCCTAAGCAACTTACTCATCTTTATCCCCATATTCAAACTTCACACTACGAATAACACAGTCTATAATACAGAACAGTGTAAAAACGATGTTTTGGGTAAACTACGGGTAAACTGCTAGACATGGTGGTCTTAGGGCTAGTGCTCGACTCCAAGAGTCTAGGTTTCCACCTCGATCGTCTAGGAGTAAGAGTGGTAATAGATCATGATTCAATTTTTTTTTTTTTTTTGCAGTAAGTTGGAGTCCTTAATTAATATCGTGAGAGGCCTGCTATGGCGCACGATTGCATGGGCTGCCGCCGCCGGCCAGGAGGCGCTGACTTCATGACTTGCAGTGGTGGTGCTCTACATGGAGGAGGAGGTGGGCGGGATCACGGCGCGGTGCATGCGATGCACCCGACCGAGGTGGACCGTGGAAGTAGGTAGATGGATTGAATGAGTGCAATTATCGTTTCATGAGATGTTTGCCCGACTTGTATCTCGCTGATCACTTCTCTCCAAACAGGGAAATAATGACAGTCGACAGCATTCCACACGCCAACGAGCACGTCGTCCTCAAGTTAGTTGAGGATGCAGAACTATGGAACACGGCTGTCTTTCGCCGCGTGATTGGTCATGGGAACCCTGATCGATTATTCCGTTTGTCCATGCAGCAATATACACCATGGGTGCATCGGTTTCGACCTAACTCTCTCCACTGCAAAATGGGGCCTTTTGTCCCCACCGAAGTGCTTCCGGTTTCTCCCCCTCCTCTCCGCACTTCAACGACGTCTCCCGGAACTCGCTATACCGAAACTATTTTACATAGCCATGGAATGGAACTGTACTAAACTCTGGTCACCATGGGACCAAGCAGCCTCACTAGCTCATAGACATCCCGCTGCGCCGCTTGCTTGCTTGCTTCTACGACGGAGAGCTGTCTACCGGCGCGATCCTCGACCCCGACGCCAGATCGGACACCTCCTCCCTTCGGGGGCGGTCCGCGAAGAGCATCCAGACGAGGCAGAGAACAAAGGCCGAGGCAATTAGCGCCAGACCCGCGGAGACCAGCACGAGGTCGTGCCCCAGTGGAGGGCAGTACCGCGAGGCGATGGCGCTGAAGGTGGCCCGGACGAACTTGCAGTCCTGGAGGTTCAGCAGGAAGGGGGCGTAGTGGTACAGCGCGTAGCTCACGTTTGCAGCCAGCACGAGTTGGCCGTAGATGTCGTAGGTTAAGGTCTTGTTGCCTGAACACAGGTCCGTGTCTTGAGCCATGCACGTGTAGTTCAACCATGCCTGGAAAGTGGAAGACGTCATCAAACAAACAAAGCTATATACGAAAAATATTATATGTGTGTGTGTAAGAAAACATTTTACAAAGACTGAAAAATAATAGTAAGTTTAGTAACTGAAGAGTAGCGAGGCTTACTGTTGTCGCGTTTTCAAACGTGGCCTCCCTATACTTGCACGGTCGATCGTTGAGGTTTGAGTCGTAGGGGGAGCACAAGTAAGGCATGAACTGTCCTGGGTGCTTGTGATGCGGCCTTCGATTTGAAAGGGCGGAGATAGCTCTGTTCACTATCCCCACAAGCCGCACCACGACCTCTTTGCTCTGGTACAGCGTTCGGTTGGTCGTGCTCTCGTCCACACACGGAAGGATGCTGCTCAGAGCTGTCTCTGCCTGCGGGTGCTGGGCCCACTGGTCCATTGCTTCGCAGGTATCCTGCGCAGCGCTGTTGCCAGAGGATTGTAGAGTTGTGTTAGTGGACTTTGTTCCCTCCGTGACGGAACAGAGTTCCAGTGTGTTTAGCCAAGGGGGAGCGAACGATCGATCGATGCTAGTTACATTGTGAAAACAGAGCTTAGATTAGTGTGCGAGCAATTTTACTTAGATTAGTGTCCTGAGTGTACGTGATTTAGCCGTGACACTCTGGACATATCCAAATCACAGCAAAAGGTAGATCAAGTCAATGTTACCTGTTTAGTATCAGGAAAATCCCTAGAAGGATAAAGAGAGCCGCCACAGCTTTCCAGCATAAGGTAACAAATCTGTAAGGTTCGAATGGAAAGGTGTCAAGGCTTCAGGTGTAAAGCCCAGTCCAAAACACACTACCCAGCACATGATACAAAACTTACATGTAAACTGTATATCTCGGTCCATACTTTTCTAAGCCTGCAGAAAAGAGGGGAACACATGTTCAGAAGGGAGCGTTAACACACACAATGTCAACAAGGAGGGAGGAGGGGGGATTGGAAATTGATTAACTAGGCTGCATACCGTATCCAAGGAACACAAGAACAAGCAGCACCACGGCTATGCAAATCAATACAACCGACCTGTAAGGAAATAGGAGTTCAATTCTGAAGATGTAATTGCAGTAAAATATCACTAGTATCGCTAGCCACAAGAAACAATGCCATAATTATCCATTTTGGCATGTTAATATGCTTCTTGAAAGTGCAGCTGTGCAATATTATAGGAAAATTAACCTAATGATAAAGTGATATACACTCCATCTGGTTTTATTCGTATTAGCTTTGTCCTAAGTGATATATTTTTTACCATCGATTTTAAAAAATATAAGTAGATTCATGATACAAGCTTTATATTTTTAGATTTACTATGACAAATACTTTCATAATACATAATTCGCATGTTGTGAAACTATAATGGTTTTTAAAATACATGGTAAATGATAGTAGTGTTTCAATTTAATGGAAATCCCTGTCAGCTTTCCGTGAAAGCCGTGTGGTCAAGGACTTCAACATGTCATAAGCTAAACCTGTTCTGAAAAATAACTAACCCGCAATGTGAGTATATAGCACATGCATAGCTATCGAATGCTGATTCTATCAGTCAAGAAAATTTGAAGGAATCTGGTGAAAGGGAAGTTCTGAAACATACATGATATGGAGAACTTTTCTTATCATTTTGTAATTTTCTGCTGTCTTCACAGATATTGTGTCAGCTGCTTTGTTCAAGTCCCCTTTCAAACTGTCAATTTGACCTTGAACTTCTGATGGAAGATAGAGTGCTGCCACAGTGATCGTCTGTGCAAATGACAAGTATTCTGTAACATTCCTTAGTGTCTGAATAGTGAAATCAGATTGGTTCACAACAAAATCGACGGTCCGCGTAGCTTCTTCATGGAATTTACTCTGCCCATACAGAAGGAGAATGCACCCAGCTCTGGTGTGAAACAAATAACTATCAAAACCAATGGTAATACAGCATTACAGCTGTGAAAAGTTAGTTCTTGTTAAGGAAATAAACATAAAAGTAACAGAGAAGAATCATTTTCTTATACCACAATCACACAACAAAGCTAAAGAAAAAAATGGTTGCAAAGAGATGTAGTGCATTACATTATAGCAAGTGTGAAGACCCCAAGCAACACAGGACCTACTACATCTGCATAAGAAACCTTTCTTTTGGACATTCTTGTTCCAAAATAGCATCGTCCAGCCACAGCTATCCCGAAAAATATGAACCACAAAGCACCGAGAAGAAATCCAGAAACACCTGTGAATGAAACAGACTGAAACAAACTAGGTTCAGCTAACGCAACAATGGAATATGAGTATTCCACAAAATGAAAAAGGATGGATTGACAGATAGCAGTCCCATCCTAATAACAAACAGAACGCTAACAAACTTCATTGTGCTTGGTAAGTATAGAAGCCCAGAGTTCAGGCTTAGGTCTACCTTAACTTAGTATGCTATGCCAATCCATGAAAGCAATGCCATTTGAAGATTTAAACTAATATTTTTTAGCAAGACAAAATCTGGAAAAGAATAGACAGACAGAACTTCTCCATCTGTTTCAGATCTACAGATGGCAAAGCATGTAACTGGTACAGTTCCATGTCACTTTGTCTATCAAGTGTATAAACATTATAAATTAGCGAACCAACAAGATGTTGTATAGTTCTGACTCTTGGCCCATGCAGTGTTTCCTATTACAGGAAAGAGATAATCAAGCTAGTCCATGTCCTTATCATCATTAGAGTTCTAGCCATGTCTTTATCATCTAGATTACAGAGTTTACACTATATGCAACAGACTGAATCTCGGCTGTATGCAAAGCCTGTACTAGTCCTGTCTAACCTGCTTCCATCAATCACATAAATACTACCTGATATACTACGGCATCCATAACCAACTGAAGCTTTATGCTCATGAGTTCCTTTAAAGTTCAAAAAACGACACATACCGCCCAGTAGTGCTTATTGGTGACGTTCCACCCTCCTTCATACATTTTGAGATGCCTGAGAACATCCGGCCGCCGCGTCCGGTCCTCTGCCAGAACCAGCGGATACTTCGCAACAGGCGCCATGGCTGCCGGTCCCGCCGCTGCCTGCGGCATGCCTTTCAGCAGCCCCTTTGCCCATGGTCCCAGGTTCTTGATCTCTAATAAAATAAGATAATATATTTTCGTGAAGCGCAACACTTTACAACTAATGTTCGCACAATCGCACTTGCTTACACGATACGGAAGGCATGACACGGAAACTAGTGGAACATATGAGGCTTTTTACAGAGACGAAAAAACACCGTTCCACTCGTAAAGAAGAAATGCTACGTGGTAATCTGGTCCGAGTGCATGTGCATGAACATGTGAAGGAGACGTGAGAGAGAAGGGGCAGGTGGATCAGAGCACCGACATGACTGCAGCAATCGAACGGCTGGCACTTGACTTGTTCTAACCAAGGTACTAAAAAAACACTAATAGAATAGCCGAGACATATGCGGGTTTACTTGACCGACGGAGAAGATCTACCGACAAGATCGTCGGTCACGTCGTCGGTCACCGAATAAACCGAAACGTCCAGAACTGGTGCTACGTAATCAAGCGCAAGAAAAACAATCATATTAAACAGCCCAACGAATTTGGGTCGCGTAATCGATACTACTCGAATCCAATCCTACTAAACGCCTATCCATCGAATGAGCTGACGGCCGGGATCGCCTGACACTGGCGTTTCCGCATACACCTAACTAAGGTACGACAGTACTAGCAGGTAATGGAAACAGTGGAGGCGGAGACAGTAAAACACATCGGACAGTCTTCTAACAAAACACAGTATAACTACCATGACTATGGCAAAGCTTCTTCCGAAGTGGAATGGATTGGAGGCACCAATCGAGGTCGCCCGATCACAGTCCGACGCCCCGACTCCCCGACCGATCGCGCAGAAACGACAAACCGATAGCGCTACGAGACAGAGATCGCCAGTGGAGGAGAGGCGGGTGCGGGTGGTGGTACCTGGTGCGCTTTCGATCTCCCTCGCCGCGCCTCCGAGGTCGCCGAGCGAGTCCCCGGAGGCAGCGGCGGCGACCGCCAGCCCCGCCGCCGCAAACACGGCCACCGCGGCGGCGCGGAAACCCATCGCCACGGCAGGAACCGCGCTCACGGCTCGCGGCGCCGCCCCGGCCGCATCTAGGGATCCCGGCGCGGCGTAGGTCGGCCCCTAGCCCCTGGGAAACGGCGGGAGCGCGGAAGGGTGGGAGGGACACGGACGAGGGGGAGGGCCGGAGGGGAGAGACCACCGCTACTAGTGACACTGTCGCGGCGCGCCACGCCACTAGTGCCTGCGTCGGGCGGGACCCGGGGTCTTGTACGCCCGCGCGGCGCAAGGCGGAGCCGCGTGTGTGCTTCCCCGAGTGCCCGTAGCGGCGTGGCGCCGTTGACGTGTCCCCTGCCTTTCCGCGCCGCGTGCGACGCGGTACACGCGGCTGGGTCCCGCTCGGGGAACACGTGGGCGGGTGGTCCGGCGTGCCAGCGGGTGTGGAGGGGCCCGGGTGTCGCGGGGACGGGTGCACGTAGCGCTGGTGACCAGAGGGCGCGAAAGTGGCAGGACAGGAGGTGATGGAGGGTGGGACCCAGCCCGACCTCGTGTGGCTCCGTGGGGACTGGTGCCGGTCAGTTCAGACTGCCCTCAGCTTTGAAGGTAATTACGGGCTATGCTGTGGGCACTGCAGATGGATATGGGCCTGTGACGCAGGGGTATTTGGGGGAGATGGGTAGGGTTCTGAGGGCAGGCGAAGTGACGGGAACAGTGGAGCGGGGTATGGCAACGTGGAACGGGCGTCTCTGTCTCTCGGGATGCGGGCCCACCTGCATGATATTCTGTTATCAAACGTGTTCGGTAGTGGGCTGGTCACTGCTCACTAGTGCGGGCGGGCGATGCAACGCTTTGGTTACTTTCAGATCACCTAGACTTCCTTTTTGTGCGGCAACGAGTCAAGAAAGGTGGCCAGGCCACTCAAGGATGCACATCACATTTTAACGGGTCGAGGATGGCCGTTAATCTTAAAAATCTTCCTGGAAACACGCGATCGGGATACAAGCCTCCTTGTCCTTGACGGAAAGGTAGAGATACATGTTTGCTTTGTAAAAAACCACTAGTAGCTCACATAGCAGTAGATCAGTCCTTACCTCACTTCTTATCTCATTATCTATTTTAAACCTCACTCTAAAAACAGTACAAAATAATACTTTACACGACACTTTACACGATACTTTACACTTAGAGTGTATAAATACAATTATACATTTTTATTAGATTATGTGTATGTGTTTTGAATAAAAAGGCTTATTGTACAGGTTGCCTACCGTATTTCTTTTTTCTTCTTTATATATGTGAAAGGGACCTGGGAATGTATAGATTTACAACCTAGTTTTGAGAGAAACGCGTAACACGGTTTGTACCCAAACTTTAACGGAGGCAGCTAGCGACTCTTTCATCCTATAGGAGTTAAGTACCATGGCATCAACGAACATGCCTTGCACCATATGTTTTACAGAGGAATTTCATTAAAAATTCACATGTTTCGATATTTCCAAATGCACCACATGATGGTTATAACGATCTTCATAGACCATGGCTTCCATAACTCTACGGTGATTCTGCTTACTGCCAAGTGCAGATTAGTTGACCTACGGGAGTGACTCCAACGATCTGCCAACACCTCCATGCGAACTTGCATCTCAGGAATAAATGGGGCCATGTTTCAAGTCTCTGCAGCATGCAATTTTCGCATGTGTATGATTCCAACTCCATATTCCGTCTTTTGAACATATCCTTTGTATTGAGCTTGTCATGCAGGAGTAACCAAAAGAATAGCTTTTCTTTTGGTTGACACTTGGTGGTCCACAAGCGTGGAAAGGTCTGCGGCACTTGTGGGGGCTCATTTTATATGTTTTCTAGGATGAGAAATGTGTAGACCCCCACATATACCCCTATTTGTCAAATTGCTCAGTGACCTACATACCACTAAGGTCATTGTCTAGATTTTGAAACTGCTCAAAAGCTTCGGTAGACAAGGGCAGATGAAACGGATCCTCTGCTGGATTTAACATTTTCACCTGATGTAGAGTGGTACCTTTGCTTGTTGCATATGAAAAGAGTTTGGGGTATAAATATCGAAGCTCCCTTTCACCCCGTGCATCATACCAGAGTTGGATGGACCAACCATCACCAATTACCGGTCTAGCAATGCTCTTGAAGAGGGTTAGATTTTTTAAAACATCATTCCACCAGAACGAGCCTTTTGTCTTGTTCGAGGGAACATCCCCCCTTGAGTAGTGATTATTCTAGATCAGGTGTACCCAGGGTAAGTCATGCCTATTGAAGAATTTGTGCAAAGCTTTCACAACTAGGCAGCTTCAGTGTGCAGAGGTGGTAAGCGGGAAGAGAGGAAAGCACTGAGTTTACTATTTGCAATCTGCCTGCCAAGGAGAGAACCAAAGAAGATGATATCCTTCTTTCAATTTTTCTAAATCAGTAGTAGGAACGAATCAAGCTTTGGAAACTTCCTAGGTAAGTAAAAGGCAAACTTCCAGTGCTACAATTAAAAGATTTGGCTTGCCAGCTCATCCGCTCAACTAATATATTAATGGGATATATGTTGGATTCCTAATAGTTGACGTGCAGGCCAGTTGAGGTTGCAAACGAATTCAACATTGCTTTGAGGAAGAAGAGTTGTCTGGGCCATGCTTCCATGATTAAGATGGTGTCACTGTATTGTATAATGGGAAAATCATGTCCACACCTGGTAGCTAGAGGCATTTTGAGGAGGCCAAGCTCCTTAGCCTTATTCACAATAGCTCCAAGAAGGTCTGCGGTCAATACAAAGAGGAGAGGGGAAAGAGGGTCTCCTTGACGAACTCCTCTCCTGTAGTGGAAAGTTTTGCCTGGAACCCCATTTAGCATAACAGATGAAGTCCATGATTCCATGATCATTGTAGTCCATTTCAGCCATTTGTCTCCAAAGCCTTTGTACTTCAATGTATCCATAATAACATTGTGTTCAAGTTTATTAAAAGTTTTTCTAAAATCCAGTTTGGGAATTACCATTTGCTTCTTGGACTGCTTGCATAGATGTAGGTATTCGAAGGACCAAGCAAGACAATCTTGAATGGTATGTTCTTTGATAAAGCCATACTTATTGTTGTGAAGTAATCTGGTGACAATTTTTTGTAGATTGTTTGCCATAAGTTTTGTAAGCAGTTTGACACTTGTATTCATAAGAGAGATGGGGCGATAGTCACCAACTAAATTAGCGACAGTTTTCTTAGGCAACAATACAATGTGATACCCATTTATACTCTGCATGCAAGTGTTCCCTTCATGAAAGTCCCTACATAGGTCATAGAAATACTGAGAGATAGAGAGATAACTGGCCCACATTTTTTCATGAATTCTGTGTTGAAGCCATCGGGTCTGGGCGCTTTACCTGAGGGAAAGTTCGCTACCATGGAATTTATCTCATCCTTCGATTATACACATATTAAGTTTTTATTTTATATATAATGGATTTTACAATTCTATTTTTTCTCTGAACTCTTGAATCTATCTCTTAATAGAAATCATGTGCGGAACATGGGGCATCCGATAGGATCACATCACGTATCACTAGATAAACCGTTAGATCTAGCAAGCCTAGGATGTGAACCATCTTATTCTGGATTGATCGATTCCGATCAAATGTTTAGCCATGAACCCAAGAGTTAGCAAATCGTAAACAATCGTACAAACCTTCTCTTCTCCACACAACATACTCTCTAGCATCGCTCCGACGAGGCGGCACGAGCTCATCGTGGGTCAATGCGCAACCAACACCTAGTTAAGAAGGGTGGTCCAATAGCGACGACACACAAGCCGAGCACTCTCGTTCACCCCCACTCCCTATTTGTTTATGTCGATGGCGTCTACGCCCGACGGAGCTAACAACATAAGCATTGTCCATTTGTTGCAGAAGCCCAAGCCACTACAAAGTGGAACGTCGGTGCTTAATTAGGTCACCATGCTAGTAAGGAGCTAGATCGTTCAATGTAGGGTCTAGCCAACATTTAGCTTGGCCGATGCCTAGGGGTTTTCCCATCCGAGCTTTGTGCCTCTAGCAACGAGCATGATACACTAGACACATCATCTGAAGAGCCTCACTAGAAGCATAATATGCAAGGCACATCAACGAAGTCTCTAGAAACTCAAAACCCCACATGCTCAATATGGACCCCGTCTGGGTGTGTGTGGTGGCTATGGGATGCCCTAGTCATCTTGTCCATTCTAGTGCTCTATGGTTGTCGATCCTCCAACCATGCTGCATCAATGAATGACAAGGAGAGAGGATAGATGAAAAAGCAGTGTTGGAGGAGACAAGAATGCTAGCCCCTCTTCTCGTATAGGTCATCCCATACAGTGTTAGGCAAGATCGTTTCTCTTTGCTTGCAATACTAATGTTTGTTAGATGATTGTGTCGGTGTTTTGAACCTCCGCTCCATTAAGTAAATTTTTATGTGCGTGTTCTGGGTTTCAGATGGTGTGCTCGGTGAGCGTAAGGTTTATATTGGTTCGGGTAGAACATCCCTACATCCAGTCTTCGGCGGCTCACGCTACTGGCACCTCTGTTGCTCGATGCTTGTAGTATGAGTTACAAGTGGGTTAGAAGCGAGCGAGAGAGGAGGAAAGGCTCCCAAGTATCTTATGAGGGAGTGGCCCTAAAGACTTCGAAACTGGAGTTCTACACTAAGCCTTGACTCCGGTCTCCAGGTCTCTTCGGGCATGTGTCTTCTGTCTTGAGTCTTCTTCGGTTCATCTTGGTCCATATGGATCCTCTCTGCCTAGCCCAGCTAGCCCCTTATCCTCAAGGCTAACCTCCTCAATTTATAAGCCAAGGCGGGGTCTGTGGGGGACAGATATCCCCCGGGTCCACTAGAAGGATAAAAGACCTCACGAAAGGCCCAAGGGCCCAATAAATCGTAAGGTCATCCCTTCGTGGGCCTGGGGAAGAACGACTAGCGAAGCAGATCGATGTAAGGCCGGATCGGCGCAAGCCTGGATGGCCCCAACAACGTTGAGCAAGCAACCACAACAGAGACCCGACTTTCCTGCGCTGGAGCTCCGTACGATGGAACCAGGCGAGGATAAGTCGGCCGAATTATAGCAAGATAGACTCGATCAGTTCAGTATCTCTTAGGTGCGCATTGTTATCATATCTGCATGTATTGCCCCACGGTCGAATATATAAGGCCTAGGGGCACCCCTTCAGATCGATCGATCTCATTACTTAGCCACCAACTCCGGCTCTCTACGTTTCCAATACTAGAGAACCTAATTGTAATCTACCACATAAAGCATACTCACCAGGACGTAGGGTGTTACGCATCTCAAAGCGGCCCGAACCTGTAAACACTGTCCATTGCTCCTCGTGCATCCAGCACGAACCATTTAGCTACAGTCGGCGATACTGTCCTACTCCTAAAAAACACCTTGAGGGGCAACCCCGGGTGTGCGGTCGGACCCAAAACACCGACAGCTGGCGCGCCAGGTAGGGGGTGTGTCGCCGATCTAAGCTAGCTCAATGGCCGTCACCTTCCACCGCAAGATCACCCTCCGCCCCGGATCTGTGTTCTGCTTTGGAACAATCTCATCCGTGGCGGATGAAGAAGGAACTCTACATCGCATCGCAGACCTGCCAAGGAAGAAGTCTCCTCCAACAAACTCCAGGAATATCGGAGTAAGGAAGGAAAAAGCGCAACCTCCGGCGCTTCGAAAAGAGATCACCTTCAGCAAGCCAGGGGCCGAGGGCCCGCTGACCCGGAGAACTCCGCTGTCTACTTCCCCGACGAAAGAACGGACACAAATCGCAAGGAAGAAAGAAACGAACGAAACCGGGAGGAAGCAAGTTGTTCTTTCCATGCCTCTGCCCTCGAAGGAGAACGGAAAAAAGACTGCCACAACAGCCACACCATTCTACCCCGACGTTCTTTTCATCGGAAGAGTGGAGTCGCCCCCCGTCTCCGACGACGAACCGACCGCGCCCAGAGAAGAACCACCTCAGCGGGAATCCTGTCGACGGAGAAACCGGCGCCGAAATATCCGGCGGCATCACGAGGCCGGAGAGCGAAATCTAGAGCAGCCTGTCTCGCGAGATGAGGCCTCAGAGATAGGAGAAACTCCGGAGGAACGCGTCTTCAGAGAACGAAGGAACTCCCGACGGCGTGATCGCCGGCGAGCTTAGGAACAAGCCGAGCAGGAGGCAAGGCAACGTCGGGAAAATCCACTCTTCAGGCGCAACCTGAATCCTGACTTCGCCCGAGCCATGAACACGCCGAGTGAAGTCGGAGGGGTACTAGCTCAGATAGCTGATGGACTCCCTCGGACTCCCGACGTCGAGGGCTATCGACGACTGTTCACTCAAGCAGCCAACCATCTTCTACCTCTCGCTCACCCGCCGAACGACCTACGACACGCCATCAACAGCCGCCGGGACGCGCGAAGCTCCATCAATGCTTCACGTGAACGACGACATGAGAACGAGATCCGCCGTCGGGAGGAGTACGACAGGGATCATGGTGTCCCAGCTCGGAGTCACGCCACCAGAACTGAGTCGGCAACGGCCTCGACTGGCGGTACTACCCGGGGACGGTCGAGGGACCACGACAACTACTCCCCTCCCTGGGACAGACATCATCCCCGTCGACAAGAAGACACATGTGGAGTGTCTGCCCTTACTCCACGCCTTAGGGCCATTCAATGGCCCCCTAACTTCAAGGTATCAAATGTCGACAAATATGAACCTAAGCAGGATCCAGGAGGCTGGCTGGCCGTCTACACCACCGCTGCTCGAGCTGCCGGAGCGTCCGAGGACGTGATGACCGCATACTTACCAATCGTCCTCAGACAAGACGCGCTACAATGGCTGCGACACCTACCCCGACACTGCATCGACGACTGGAGCGACTTCAGTCGACGCTTCACCGCTAACTTTCAGTCCCTCTCCTACAAACCAGCGCAACCATGGGACCTCAAATCCATCAAGCGTCGGGGGGACGAAACTCTCCGATCGTACCTCAAAAGGTTCCAGACCATGAGAAATCGTATCCCTGAGGTCACGGAGGCAGCCGTAATCGAAGACTTCTACAGAGGATCCAACGACTTGGCCTTCGTCCGAGCCATATTGCAGAAGGCACCGACTACCTCCGAGCAGCTATTCCGGGAAGCCGACCTCTACATCACCGCCGACGAGCGAGCTCAGGACCTCATCAGGGAAACGAAACCTGCACCGACAGCGCCACGACGCGACACAAACCAGCAACCCGACAAACGCTGGGAGAAGAGGCCTTGCGAAGAAGTGCATGCCGCCGGACCACATGCCTCTCGCGCCCGAGGAGGACCTCACGGAGGCGAACGTACATTGGACGATATCCTCGACGCTCAGTGCCCGTACCACAAGGACATGCGCCACACCCTTCGGAACTGCAGAGACTTCAAGCACTCCGTCGGGCATGGCCGACCCTTCCAACCTCTACCTCCTCCTCCGCCGCGGGGAGGACCAGGGGAACCGCGACAACCCCAGCAGCAGGAGGAGGGAAGAGGTGGAGCCTTCCCGTGCATTGATGGAGAAGTCAACGTCATCTTCGGTGGACACGGATCGCAGGAGAGCAGAAGACAACAAAAGCTCAACGATCGCCAAATATTGGTGGCGACCACCGGTCCTCCCGCTCCGTACCGATGGTCGGAGCACCCGATCACCTTCACTCGGGCCGATCAATGGCTCAACTTCGACCACTCAGGCAAATACCCGCTCCTTGTCGATCCGGTGATCCGAGAGAACAGGGTGAAGAAGGTATTAGTTGACGGGGGGAGCAGCATCAACGTCACCTTCCCCCGGACACTCCAAGGCTTGGGGGTTCACCTCAAAGAGCTCCACGAGTCAGACACTCCTTTCTTCGGCATCGTGCCGACTGAAGGGGAATACCCGCTGGGCCACATCTACATGACTGTCACCTTCGGAACTCCAGAGAACTACAGAACCGAGTTCCTGAGGTTCGAAGTGGCAAACTTCGACTGCGGGTACAACGCCATCATCGGGAGGCCGGGATTGGCAAAATTCATGGCCATTCCGCATTACACGTACATGATACTGAAGATGCCAGGACCGCAAGGAATCATAACTGTGCGCGCTGACTTCCAAGGCGCCGCAGAGTGTTTCCGTGTGGCCATCCAGGCGGCCCTCACCACCAAACCGTCGGCAACTTCTTCAACGCAGGCAAACTCTAAGCCTGAGGAAGACCTTGCAGTACCTGCAAATGAAGCCCAAGCGGTGACCTCTATGCAGCCGACTGAAGAAACCAAAAGGATCAACCTGGGGTTCGCTGATGAACGCAAGACTGCCATCATCAACTCTAGCCTGGATAACAAATAGGAAGGCGCGCTCGTCCAGTTTCTGCAAGATAACCGAGATGTATTCGCATGGCAACCTGCGGATATGTCGGGAGTCCCGAGAGAACTGGTCGAGCACAAATTGAATGTCTATCCCCAGGCGAGGCCGATTCGGCAAAAACTACGTCGCTTCACGCCCGACAAGAGAGAGGCCATTCGCGCTGAGCTAGCCCGCTTGGTCGCGGCTGGGTTTATCAGAGAGGTGTTACATCCCGAGTGGTTAGCCAACCCAGTTCTTGTACTCAAAAAGAATAAAGTGGATTGGCGCATGTGCGTCGACTACACGGATCTCAACAAACACTGTCCAAAGGATCCCTTCGGGCTTCCTAGGATAGATCAGGTGGTAGATTCCACCGCTGGATGTTCTGTGCTATCTTTCCTGGATTGCTACTCTGGATATCATCATATTAGCCTGGCAAAAGAAGACGAGGAAAAAACAATGTTCATCACTCCGTTCGGTGCTTTCTGCTATACCTCCATGCCGTTCGTCCTCAAAAACGCTGGAGCGACTTATCAGAGAGCCATTCAAACATGCTTAGTCGATCACTGGGGCAAGCGTGTGGAAGCCTATGTAGATGATGTGGTAATCAAAACGGAGAACTCGGAAAATTTCATCGAGGATTTACAGCTGGTTTTCAACAGTCTACGGCGATATCGATGGAAGCTTAATCCCGAAAAATGTGTCTTTGGGGTGCCGGCAGGAAAGCTACTCGGATTTATTGTCAGTCACCGGGGAATTGAAGCTAACCCGGATAAGATTGAAGCTATCATGAAAATGGAAGCACCACGATCACAAAAAAAGGTTCAAAGACTCACCAGATGTATGGCAGCCCTGAGCAGATTCATATCCAAGCTGGGAGAAAAAGGCTTGCCTTTTTACCAGCTACTCAAGAAAGTGGATAAGTTTCAGTGGACTTCAGAAGCACAGGAAGCCCTGGATGCACTGAAAAAATTCTTAACAACACCACCAGTGCTGAAGCCGCCGCGGCGAGCCACGTCGACTCAACCGGCTGAAGATTTGCTGCTATATATCTCTTGCACGACTCACGTGGTAAGCACCGCGTTAGTAGTCGAGCGAACAGAAGAAGGGCATGCCTACCCAGTACAACATCTTGTTTATTTCATCAGTGAAGTTCTGGGTCCCTCAAAGAAAAAGTATCCTCAAGTTCAGAAGCTATTATATGCAGTACTTCTAACTGCCCACAAGTTACGTCACTACTTTGACGACCACAAAGTCATAGTAGTCACTGGTTTTTTGATAGGGGACATTCTTCACAACAAGGAAGCCATTGGCCGAATAGCCAAGTGGGCCTGTGAACTGGGATCTCATGACATCGAATTTCGACCTCGCACTGCCATCAAAACTCAAGCGTTGGTTGAGTTCGTATCAGAATGGACTGAACAACAAGTACCAGACAACCCAGAAACAGTGGAAGTATGACAAATGTATTTCGATGGCTCGTTGAAACTACAGGGAGCAGGCGCGGGAATTCTCTTTACCGCACCTGGAGGCGAGCACCTCAAATATGCCCTCCAGTTGCTATTTCCAGCCTCCAACAACGCAGCCGAATATGAAGCTCTAATTCATGGACTGAACATTGCTATATCACTAGGCATCAAGAGACTGATGGTATACGGAGATTCCTTGGTAGTTATAAGCCAGATAAACAAAAAATGGGACTGCTCGAGCGATTCAATGGGAAAGTACTGCACCGTCGTCCGGAAGCTAGAAGATAAATTCGAAGGTCTGGAATTTCATCATGTAGAAAGAGATCGAAACACGGCAGCTGATGTACTGTCCAAGTTAGGATCCAGTCGAACTCAGACCCCACCTGGAATCTTCGTACAAGAAATACCGCGTCCGAGCATCTCGATGGACCAGGCAGAAGAATGCAATATCGTGAACCAACCAGAGTCAGATTCCGATGACTGGAGAAGGCCGATCATCAGATATATAAAGAATGAAGAGGAACCAGATGACAAAAATGTAGCTGAGCGCATCGCTAGACAGTCGGCTCACTACACACTCATCGGGGAGACACTGTACAGAAGAGGTGCATCGGGTGTCCTCATGAAATGCATTCTCTCATCTACGGGGAGGCAACTTCTAGATGAGGTCCATGCTGGGCAATGTGGAATACACGCAGCATCCAGGACACTAGTCGGGAAGGTCTTCAGGTCGGGATTCTATTGGCCAACGACGAAAAGTGATGCAGCCGAGTTAGTTCAGAGGTGCGAAGCTTGCCAGTACTTGTCAAAGCAACAACATCTACCAGCACAGCAACTGCAGACCATACCAGTAACATGGCCGTTCGCATGCTGGGGACTAGATATGATTGGACCTTTCAAGAAAGCTCAAGGAGGATACACTCATGTACTGGTAGCAATCGACAAATTCACCAAATGGATAGAATTCGAACCCATTGCTTCTTTAACCTCAGCCAAGGCCGTGGAATTCATACAAGACATAATATTCAGATTCGGAATACCAAACAATATCATAACTGACCTAGGATCCAACTTCACAAGTTCAGAATTCTTCGATTTCTGTGAGCAAAAGAGCATTCAGATCAAGTATGCTTCGGTAGCACACCCGAGGGCCAACGGGCAAGTTGAACGAGCTAACGGGATGATATTGGAGGCTCTCAGGAAAAAGGTCTTCGATAAAAATGAAAAGTTCGTAGGAAAATGGATAAGGGAACTGCCCTACGTTGTTTGGAGCCTAAGAACTCAACCTAGCCAAGCTCTGCATGGAAACACTCCTTTCTTCATGGTCTATGGGTCAGAGGCAGTATTACCCGCTGATCTCAAGTTTGGGGCACCAAGGTTAGTCTTTGAAAGCATAGCAGAAGCCGAAGCTACTAGGCTGGATGATATTGATGTACTCGAAGAAGAGCGACTGAACACAGTAATTCAGTCGGCACGATACCAGCAGACTCTGAGACGCTATCACGACAAGGTCGTGCGACGACGATCCTTTGTAGTGGGAGACCTCGTCCTCCGCCGAATTCTAACGGGGGAGGGACGACACAAGTTGTCACCCCTATGGGAAGGACCATTCATAGTAGCAGAAGTCACTCGACCGGGATCATATCGTCTCACTCAGATGGATGGCACGGAAATTGGGAACTCCTGGAATATAGAACACCTCAAGAAATTTTATCCCTAGCTGTATTTCAAAAGCTACTGGGACGACAATGTACTCTGTAAAATGGGAAATACGTCATCAATAAACAAGATTTCAAGAATACTCAGTTTGTTCATGATCGACCTACATTCTTACTTAACTCGGGGTGACCACTATGCCCTGCTAACGGAGCAATCGGCTTAAGTCGGCAACGACTTAAGACGGTGCAACATGCTCACGCTTACTTAACTCGGGGTGACCACTATGCCCTGCTAACGGAGCAATTGGCTTAAGTCGGCAACGACTTAAGACGGTGCAACATGCTCACGCTTACTTAACTCGGGGTGACCACTATGCCCTGCTAACGGAGCAATCGGCTTAAGTCGGCAATGACTTAAGACGGTGCAACATGCTCACGCTTACTTAACTCGGGGTGACCACTATGCCCTACTAACGGAGCAATCGATCTAAGTCAGCAACGACTTAAGGTGATTCCACATGCTTACGATTACTCATATAGGGGTGATCTCTATATCCCGTGAAGAAAATTTCAAAATCATCATACAACATTTTACCCCTGCAAATCTATGTACTGTTGAATTCTAAAACAGTAGGAGAATAACAGTAGTATGCAAATGTCGAGTTGGTTTCCTCTAACAAATAGCTGGGCACGATAACCGCGTGCTCAAAGCACGCAATGTTTCTCTATTTTGCAACACTTTTCTCAGGAGCAACCGACGAAGAAGGGCGACTCGAGGAATCAGGAGCAGCGTTCACATCAGCCCTTATATCGTCAGGAACAATCACGCCGGGTCTCCTCATCAAGATCCGCCCCGCACGAATGGCTTTATCCATAGCCCTGTCGCGCTGGGCCCTCAGAGTGACGGAAGTTTCTTCAGCAACTTTGACGGCCAGCTGAGCGGTCTCCAGCTCCTAGGCGATGGACTTCTTGGAAGCGCGCAGTTCCTTGATAGCAGCATCCTTAGCCGATATCAACTGCCTGAGAGAGATCACGTCATCCGTGGATTCCTGCAGCTTACAGCGATGATTGTCTAACTCCTCCATGGTGAAGCGATGACTCCTTTCCAGGATAGTCAACGAGTTGCTAGAGTCACGATATAGCCTGTCAAGATTGTCACGGGAAGCAACAAGGGCACGTTTTTCTTCCTGCAAACAAGAATCAGCTTCTTCAAACATCAAGCAAGCAATAAGAGCACAACAACACAAGGCGCAGATTCATAAATCACCTTTTCAGAATCAAGCTGAGCGTGAAGAGTAGAATTCAGCATATTAGCATCATTCAGAGCAGCAGAGACCCGGGCCAGCTGTAACGCCCCGAATTTTGCAGTTGAATTTTTTCTTTTCTTTACTCGCCAAAATTCGGGCGTTACCTTTTCTTTTTCTTTTCCCCTCGCTAAACCTTGATCTTTTACAAAGCTAGCGGGATTCGGTTTGGATTTCCCGTGTAAGAAAAACTCTAAAAATACTTTGTGTTGTTTGATGCACCATGCCGAACCTTGCATTTTTTTTTGATTGTTTGAAAGTGCAAATGCATTCATCTAGGAAGATCGGATTTCGAAAACAGGGAAATAATCTTTTCTTTTCCTTTCTCTTTCTTTCTCTCTCCCTCTTCCCCTTTCTCTCTCTCCCGCGCCATGGGCTCCTTGGCCGGCCCAGCCGCCCCTTGGCCGGCCCAAGCCCCCTGCGCGCCCCCCCTCTTGGGCCTGGAAGGCCCAGCCGCCCCCACCCCCCTTTTTTTCCCCAAAACCCCCTCTCCCTCTCCCTCATTCTCTCCCTCTCTCTCTCCACCGCCGCCCTACCCCCTGCCCTAAGCCGCCGCCGCTGCCCCTTGCTCGGCCGCCGCCCCTCGCCGTCGGCCGCCCCCGCCGGTGAGCCCCCCCTCCCCCCTCTCTCCTTCCTCTCTCCCTCTCCCCTCCCCCTCCTATCCCCTCGGCAGCCCGGCCGCCTGGCCGCCCTGGCCTGGCCGCCTTGGCCACGCCCCCCAGCCGGCCGCTGCCGCGCCGCCCTGGCCCCGGCCAGCCCCCAGCCCGCCCCCTACTCGGCCCCAGCCGGCCGCTGGCCGCGCCCAGCCCGCGCCCGGCCGCCCGCCTGGCCCCCTGGCCGCGCCCCCTGCGCAGGGCCGGTTCAACCGCCCAGTCGGCCGGTTCAACCGCCCGGGCCGGCTCAGCCGCCCTCCCCCGCGCTCGGCCGCCCCAGCCCAGCCGCCCTGCCTAGGGCCGGTTCAACCGCCCCCCTGTTTTTTTATTTTTATTTTATTTATTTTATTTACTTTCTGTGATCATAGTTATTTTATTTTAGGTAGACTAATCATTGTTCATGCTATTGAAATAGGAAGTTTAATTTAGAATTCTGTTGCGCTGGTTGATTCATTTAGTTAATTGTTTATCTCGTGCAATGTTGATCAACTTAAAATGACTAGGTTTCCATTAGTGTATATAACAGAATTCTTTTGATAAGAATCAGTTGTAACTAATCATTAGTGCATAAACTTTAACCCCCTGCGAGACCCTTTTCCCCGTTTCTTTCTAACCATAACAAATGCGATATCGAATGTCATACTTGATGCATACTCGCTTTACTTGTTCCCTTGTATGGTGTACTGTTCTTTTGTATTAAATATGTGGATGTATGTATGTTTGCGCTCGCATAGAGAACGATCCGGTCGAAGAGCCCGAGGAATTCGCAGGAGAAGCCCCTGAGCAGCAGTCGGTTGGTGGAGGCAAGTGTCCTTTGACCTATTGCTGTCCTATTCATTCTTTAATTCACCTCCCGCATTACACATTTATACCTAAGGATTGACTAGCTTTTGTTATTCATGTCCTTGTTTACCTATTTGGGTCGGATTATTACTGCTTAGTCTGATGCTATTGCTCAACTCTAATCAATGAACATGATGTGATTATCTATGATACGCTGTTTTCCCCTTCTTATTTATGATCATACTTGTGGCATTTAAGGGGACTCGAGCGGTTTCTCGAGTGCCTCTCCGTAAGGACCTGTTCAATGGATGACCGCCCGGGAAAACAGTGCAACCATGAGGGTGGAATGGGACGCCCTTAGCTGAATAATTAGAGGAACCGGGGTGTAGTTCGCTTAGCCGTTGTGCCGTCAATGGGGCTCGGTGTATGCGGCTCGCTCTGCCAAGGTTGATTTGTCCCTTGGGGAGGAGTGCGGTACATTTAGGAAACCTAACGGGTGGCTACAGCCCCGGGGAATCTTTGTAAAGGCTACGTAGTGAGACCCTGCCTATTCACCTTGGTAGTGTTTAAGGGTTTGATCAGCCCAAGGCAAGAGGGAATCACGGCTTGTGGGTAAAGTGCGCAACCTCTGCAAAGTGTTATGAAACTGATATATCAGCCGTGCTCGCGGTTATGAGCGGCCAAGGGAGCTACAGAGATTAGTGATACTTGATCGGAGATACTTTGGTACAGGTGACAATGAGATTGATGGTTCTGATTATGATTATGGTATTGGTAAGTGGTATTCTTTCCGTTTGGAAAGGATACATTGGGCTAATAACTTGGGTTAATGTTAAAACCTGGCTCTCTACTAGTAAATAATAACCTGACCAATTAAAAGCAACTGCTTGACTTATCCCCACATAAAGCTAGTCCACTACAGCCAAACAGGATGCTTGCTGAGTATGTTGATGTGTACTCACCCTTGCTCTACACACCAATCCCCCCCCCCAGGTTGTCAGCATTGCAACCACTGCTCAGGAGAAGATGAAGCTGTGGAAGGAGACTTCCAGGAGTTCCAAGACTACGACGAGTTCTAGGTGTGGGTTAGCGGCAACCCCCAGTCGGCTGCCTGTGAAGGCCGCGTTATCTACGTTTCTTTTCCGCACTTTGATTTATTGTAAGAACTATATGGACGTCTCAGACGTATGATGTAATCGACTATTATTTCCCTTTTAATACTATTTGAGCACTGTGTGATGATGTCCATGTTATGTAACTGCTGTGTACGTGAATAACTGATCCTGGCACGTACATGGTTCGCATTCGGTTTGCCTTCTAAAAACCGGGTGTGACATAAGTGGTATCGGAGCCGTGCTGACTGTAGGACCGCTAACCTAGAGTAGAATGGTCGTTCTAAGGACTATAGACCTCTGTCCCTGCCTTGACTTTGGTATCCCTTCAAAAGTTGGTCCTACTGACCAAACCTATGTTCTACTATATATTATACCTTGCTGAAAATTATGTTTTATTCTGATCCTTCATTTATTTATGATTCATTATTTGCTGGTCATATTAATTCTGTTCTCACCCTTTTGCTTGCGATGTCTTTTGTAGATGGCTCGTCTTAGACACACTGCACGAAAGTCCGTCATCCCCTTCTTACCCTCCCGCCTTGCTGAGCGTCCGCTTCGCCGTCCCGTGGCCGGACAATCCAGCCACTTGGAGAGACTGCACCACCGCCTGCATGAGGAGCAGGAACGTCGACGACAGGAGCAGCAGGGCTCTTCCTTCTCGCTCCAACAGGAGATAGAGTCTGTGAGGAGCTGCTCCCCTGTGCTTCCCCTGGAGGCGCCCCCTGCACCACCACTGGGCGCCCCAGCTTCTGGAGTAGCTGCTGGAGGAGACCCAGACGACGGAGATGGCGACGACAGCTCGAGCCACGACCTCGACCTCTCTAACCATGAGCCGGAAGGATGGGTTGCTCGACCCATCACTCGCGACGCTGCTCGCGGGTGTCACTTCCACGACGCGCTCGACACCCTGCTACGTCGGGCACTTGACCGGCGTACTTGGTCCATCGAGTATCGCTGTGTGGTCTACCAGCATAGTCGCGGGGTCTACCCGGACCGCTGGGAGGCGACCTGTTTGGTGCGCCGTCCGGAGAACAGTCTCCAGGGCGCGGAGGCTTGCTCAGAGCACTATTCTATCTCTGAGCGGGACTCAGCTGAGGCAGCCATGCAGGATGCTGCACGGCGTGCGCTTTCGCACTACTGCTCGGTTCTCGGTGGGGTAGCTGACGGTCTCGACCTGAAGTATTACCCCCGCCGTCCATCTGGCAGCACAGGAGGCGTGATTGTTTCACCTGCCGGTGAGGACAATCCTAGGTTGAGCAGCACAGTCAACCTAGCCGCCGTGCTAAACACGGAGCTGGACCATGCATTAGACGAGCTGAGTAGGGCTCGTGCTGAGATCGCCCTGCTGCGGGCTGAGCGCGCGGAACGTCGTCACTTGGATGATGGTTCCCCCGCTCCCGTTGGGACTCAGCACCCGTACCGTTCACCTCGGCGTGGACTCCAGTCTTATGGCAATCCCGACTGCAAGACCAAGATAAATCTAGGACCATAGATCGTTAGAGTTGGATCTTGTAATTAATACAAAATATATACATAGAAGCTTCAGTCTTAGCGTTAGTCTCGGTTTTAGTTAGTCTTAGTTAGACAGGGTAGTTTGCTATATCCTGTGCATTTATGTTTATCATGATGAACTATGTTTGGTTTGGATCTTTGTAATGATTGTCACCAGAGTGTGGGTATCCCCTGCATTTTGGTTTACCTGTTATATGTTAATGGAGTTAGTTATGTAGTTGGGAAACCCTTTATTCTACTTTCCTCTTTATCTGAGAAGCTGTGTGGTCTGTGTTGGAGATCAGTGAAGATGCTCACCTGTTCAGTGCTGTTGGAGAATTCTATACCCTTTTCTTATGCTGCAAGATTTGCCAGATCAGTTCTGATGTGTGGTTGCGTTCTGCAGATGTCAGAGAACAGGCGCAGAGGAGCAAGGCGTGCTCAGCAGGAGCAAGCCGCTCCGCAGGATGGGGTGCCCCAGCAGCAGCACCTGCCACCCCCGCCCCCGATGTCGATTGAGCAGATGTTTCTGATGCAGACTCAGGCAGTTCAGGCCATCGGTCAGACTCTGGCCGCCATTCAGCAGCAGCAGCAGCAGCAACAGCAGCAAGCACCACCTCAGCCTCAGCCTCAGATGCCCAGAGATAAGCGTGCTGAATTCATGAGAGGTCATCCCCCAACGTTCGCTCACTCTTCTGACCCCATGGATGCTGAAGATTGGCTGCGCACTGTGGAGCGGGAGTTGCATACCGCTCAGTGTGATGACAGGGAGAAAGTCTTGTATGGTCCCCGTCTGTTGAGAGGAGCAGCCCAATCATGGTGGGAGTCTTACCTCGCCACCCATGCCAACCCCGATGCCATCACTTGGGAAGAGTTCAGAGGTAGCTTTCGTCAGTACCATGTGCCTGCAGGTCTGATGACAGTGAAGAAGGAGGAGTTCCTGGCCCTTAAGCAAGGGTCATCATCTGTCAGTGAGTATCGAGACAGGTTTCTGCAGTTGTCTCGCTATGCCCCTGAGGATGTCAACACTGACGCCAAGCGACAGTACCGTTTCTTGAGGGGCTTGGTCGACCCTCTTCAGTACCAACTGATGAATCACACCTTCCCGACATTCCAGCACCTGATTGACAGAGCAATCATGACAGAAAGGAAGCGTAAGGAGATGGAAGATCGTAAGCGCAAGATTAGTGGACCCCAGCCTGGAAGCAGCAGCCGTCCTCGTTTTTCAGGCAATCAACCTCAGCAGTTCAGGCAGAACCAGCGTCCACCTCAGCAGCATCAGCAGCGTCAGCAGTATCAGCAGTTCCAAAGGCAGTACCCTCAGCACCAGTACCAGAACCATCAGAGCAATCAGTCAGGAGGCCAGTTTCAGAGGCAGAATCAGCAGACACCTCGTCTTCCTGCCCCAGCAAGCCAGCAGAACAATCAGGCAGCACCAGCTCAGGTTGGAAACAGAGCATGTTTCCACTGTGGAGAGCAAGGCCACTGGGTGATGCAATGTCCGAAGAAGGCAGCCCAGCAGCAGTCAGGCCCCAATGCCCCTGCAAAGCAGAATGCGTCTCAGTCTAGAGCAGGCAACCGCCCTCAGCAGCGCTATAATCACGGAAGATTGAATCACTTGGAGGCTGAAGCAGTTCAGGAGACCCCCGACATGATAGTAGGTATGTTCCCAGTCGACTCCCATATTGCAGAAGTGTTATTCGATACTGGAGCAACGCATTCTTTCATTACTGCATCATGGGTAGAAGCACATAATCTTCCAATTACTGCCATGTCAACCCCCATTCAAATTGACTCAGCCGGTGGTAGAATTCGAGCTGATAGCATATGTTTGAATATAAGTGTGGAAATAAGGGGGATAGCGTTTCCCGCTAACCTTATAGTAATGGGTACTCAGGGAATAGATGTCATCCTAGGGATGAATTGGCTAGATAAGTATCAGGCAGTTATTAGTTGTGATAAAAGGACAATCAAGTTGGTGTCCCCACTAGGAGAGGAAGTGGTGACCGAGTTAGTCCCGCCTGAGCCAAAGAGAGGAAGTTGTTATCAGATGGCTGTCGATAGCAGTGAAGCAGACCCAATTGAGAGTATCAAGGTTGTGTCTGAATTTCCAGATGTGTTTCCAAAGGATTTACCGGGTATGCCACCAGAGCGGAAAGTTGAGTTTGCCATAGAGCTTCTTCCTGGAACCGCCCCTATCTTTAAGAGAGCTTACAGAATATCCGGACCAGAGTTGGTTGAGCTTAAGAAGCAGATTGATGAGCTGTCAGAGAAAGGTTACATCCGGCCAAGCACCTCGCCTTGGGCCGCCCCTGTCTTGTTTGTGGAGAAGAAAGATGGCACGAAGAGGATGTGTATCGATTATCGAGCTCTGAATGAAGTCACGATCAAGAACAAGTATCCCTTGCCCAGAATAGAAGATCTGTTCGACCAGTTGAGAGGAGCCAGTGTGTTCTCCAAGATTGATCTGAGATCAGGTTATCATCAGCTCAGGATCCGACCTTCGGACATACCGAAGACGGCATTCATTACCAAGTATGGGTTGTATGAGTTCACAGTGATGTCTTTTGGTTTGACCAATGCACCAGCGTTCTTCATGAACTTGATGAACAGTGTATTCATGGATTATCTTGATAAGTTTGTGGTGGTATTCATTGATGACATTCTGGTTTATTCTCAAAGCGAAGAAGAACATGCAGATCATTTGAGGATGGTATTGCAGAGATTGCGAGAGCACCAGTTGTATGCAAAGTTGAGCAAGTGTGAGTTCTGGATCAGTGAAGTCCTGTTCTTGGGTCACATAATCAACAAAGAAGGATTGGCTGTGGATCCGAAGAAAGTGGCAGACATTCTGAACTGGAAAGCGCCAACGGATGCTCGAGGAATCAAGAGCTTCATTGGAATGGTCGGATATTATCGGCGATTCATTGAAGGGTTTTCGAAGATTGCGAAACCAATGACAGCGTTGCTAGGCAACAAGGTTGAGTTCAAGTGGACCCAGAAATGTCAAGAGGCCTTCGAAGCGCTGAAAGAGAAGTTGACAACAGCACCTGTCCTAGTCTTGCCTGATGTGCACAAGCCCTTCTCTGTGTACTGTGATGCTTGTTACACGGGTTTGGGATGCGTGTTGATGCAAGAGGGAAGAGTTGTGGCTTACTCGTCCCGACAGCTGAAGGTTCATGAGAAGAATTACCCAATCCATGATCTAGAGTTGGCAGCAGTGGTTCACGCACTGAAGACATGGAGGCACTATCTGTATGGACAGAAATGCGATGTTTACACAGATCACAAGAGTCTGAAGTACATATTCACTCAGTCAGAATTGAACATGAGGCAACGAAGATGGTTAGAGTTGATCAAAGACTATGAGTTGGAGATCCACTACCATCCAGGTAAAGCAAACGTAGTGGCAGATGCTTTGAGCAGGAAGAGTCAAGTCAATCTGATGGTCGCTCGTCCGATGCCTTATGAGTTGGCCAAAGAGTTTGACAGGTTGAGTCTCGGATTTCTGAACAATTCGCGAGGAGTCACAGTTGAGTTGGAACCTACCTTGGAGCGAGAAATCAAAGAAGCGCAGAAGAATGATGAAAAGATCAGTGAGATTCGGCGACTGATTCTAGATGGCAGAGGCAAAGATTTTCGAGAAGATGCAGAAGGCGTGATATGGTTCAAAGACCGCTTGTGTGTTCCCAATGTCCAGTCCATTCGGGAGTTGATTCTCAAGGAAGCCCATGAGACAGCTTATTCGATTCACCCTGGTAGTGAGAAGATGTATCAGGATCTGAAGAAGAAATTCTGGTGGTACGGAATGAAGAGGGAAATCGCAGAGCATGTGGCTATGTGCGATAGTTGCCGAAGAATTAAGGCAGAGCACCAGAGACCTGCTGGATTGTTGAGAGCACCTAGAGGGGGGGGGTGAATAGGTGATCCTGTGAAAACTTAAAACTTAAGCCACAAAAACTTGTTAAGTGTTAGCACAATAATTGCCAAGTGGCTAAAGAGAAGTCTCAACAAAACACAATACCACAGGAGATCAAGCACAGAGGTGACACAGTGGTTTATCCCGTGGTTCGGCCAAGACCAACGCTTGCCTACTCCACGTTGTGGCGTCCCAACGGACGAGGGTTGCAATCAACCCCTCTCAAGCGGTCCAAAGACCCACTTGAATACCACGGTGTTTTGTTTTGCCTTTCACTATCCCGTTTGCAAGGAATCTCCACAAATTGGAGTCTCTTGCCCTTACAAGTATATGATCACAAAGAAGCACAGAGTAAGGGAGGGAAGCAACACACACAAATCCACAGCGAAACGCGCACACACACGGCCAAGAATCGAGCTCACAAGAGTATCACAAAGTTCTCGCTAGAACGGAGCTCGAAACACTTAGAATGACAAACAAATGCGCAGAGACTGAGTGTGGATGATCAAGAATGCTCAAAGGTTGCTTGTGTATCTCCTCCATGCGCCTAGGGGCTCCTTTTATAGCCCCAAGGCAGCTAGGAGCCGTTGAGAACAAATCCGGAAGGCCATCCTTGCCTTCTGTCATCGGGGGCACCAGACAGTCCGGTGCACACCGGACACTGTCCGGTGCCCGATTTGTTTCCATAACTGGCGCTTCCGACCGTTGCCGACCGTCGGAGATGTGGGAGCCGTTGGCGCACCGGACATGTCCGGTGCACACCGGACAGTCCGGTGCCGTCTTCCGACCGTTGGCTCCGCCACGTGTCCCTCGCAGATTGCGCGGCCGACCGTTGGCCCGGCCGACCGTTGGCTCACCGGACAGTCCGGTGCACACCGGACAGTCCGGTGAATTTTAGCCGTACGCCGTCGGCCAAATTCCCGAGAGCGGCCAGTTCGAGCCGAGTCAGCCTGGCGCACCGGACACTGTCCGGTGCACACCGGACAGTCCGGTGCTCCAGACCGAGCTGGGTCTTGGCAGCACACAGCCAAGTCTTTTCTCCTCTTCTCTCTTCTTCCTCTTTCTGTTTCTAACACTTAGACAAATATATTAGTACACAAAACCAATGTACTAAGGCTTAGAAACATACCTTTACTTCATGATTTGCACCTTGTACATAAATTCACAATTAAGCACATGTGTTGGCACTCAATCACCAAAATACTTAGAAATGGCCCAAGGGCACATTTCCCTTTCAATCTCCCCCTTTTTGGTGATTTATGCCAACACAACATAAAGCAACTAGAACAAGTGCAAACTCACTTCAAATAAAACTTAAATTTATTTTGAATCAATTTTGGCATATATGGATCATCCTTTGCCACCACTTGGTTTGTTTTTTGCAAATCAAACTCAAATCTCTATCTCTAAGTTAAACACACATGTTGAAGCATAAAGAGAGTCATTCCAAAAGAGATTGATCAAAGATTTCAAAAACTCCCCCTTTTTCCCATAATCAATACTTCTCCCCACAAGAAGCCACTTTTGACAAGAGAGACAACATAAGAATTTTGACAAACCAAAAACTCTATTCTACTATTTTCAAAATCTCTCAAGTGGTAGCTGATCCATTTATCGCTTTGGCCTTTATTTTCTCCCCCTTTGGCATCAAACACCAAAACGGGATCAATTTTGGCCCTTTAACCCCATTGCCTCACCAAAATCTTCAATTAAGAGCAAATGGCAATAAGAGTTTATGAGATGAACTTGGAATTAGTTACCCTCTCATCGGAGTGCAGTGGAAGTCTTGCATGATCCAAGTCCACCTTTTCCCTTTCAATTCTCCTTTGAGACTAAATCAAACAAACTCAAGCATATGATTAGTCTCAAGGGATCAAGTTGTAACACATCTCCCCCTAAACATGTGCATCACTTTGCAACGGACTTGTGAGGTCCAGGGAGTGTTTGTACAACTTGAGCACCATAATAAGCACCAAAATGCAGAATGAACATGATCAAGGGCATAAATACATGTATGCTTCATTTCAATCCAAGTTCCGCGAATCTAAGATATTGAGCTCACTACGCAACCTGCAAAAGGTCTTCTCATCTAAAGGCTTGGTAAAGATATCGGCTAGCTGGTTCTCGGTGCTAACATAAAACACTTCGATATCTCCCTTTTGCTGGTGGTCTCTCAAAAAGTGATGCCGGATGTCTATGTGCTTTGTGCGGCTGTGCTCAACAGGATTTTCCGCTATTCGGATAGCACTCTCATTGTCACATAGGAGTGGGACTTTGCTCAGATTGTAGCCAAAGTCCCGGAGGGTTTGCCTCATCCAAAGTAGTTGCGCGCAACACTGTCCTGCGGCAACATACTCGGCCTCAGCGGTGGATAGGGCAACGGAGGTTTGTTTCTTAGAGTTCCATGACACCAGGGACCTTCCTAAGAATTGGCACGTCCCCGATGTACTCTTCCTATCGACCTTACATCCAGCATAGTCGGAATCTGAGTACCCAATCAAGTCAAAGTTAGACCCCTTTG
Source organism: Zea luxurians (assembly GCA_029449295.1). Taxonomy (NCBI): domain Eukaryota; kingdom Viridiplantae; phylum Streptophyta; class Magnoliopsida; order Poales; family Poaceae; genus Zea; species Zea luxurians. The sequence goes on from JAOPSE010000014.1 coordinate 74,323,009, forward strand.
GATACCAGATCCCGAAGCAGGGCGTAGCGACTAAATATCTAAGAATTCGCTTCACCGCCACCAAGTGACACTCCTTAGGATCGGATTGAAATCTAGCACACATGCATACGCTAAGCATAATATCCGGTCTACTAGCACATAAGTAAAGCAAAGAACCTATCATGGACCGGTATGCTTTTTGATCAACGGACTTACCTCCTTTGTTGAGGTCGGTGTGTCCATCGGTTCCCATCGGCGTCTTTGCGGGCTTGGCGTCCTTCATCCCAAACCTCCTTAGCAGATCTTGCGTGTACTTCGTTTGGGAGATGAAGGTACCGTCCTTGAGTTGCTTCACTTGGAACCCAAGGAAGTAGTTCAACTCGCCCATCATCGACATCTCGAATTTCTGCGTCATCACCCTGCTAAACTCTTCACAAGACTTTTGGTTAGTAGAACCAAATATTATGTCATCGACATAAATTTGGCACACAAACAGATCACCATTACAAGTCTTAGTGAAAAGAGTTGGATCGGCTTTCCCAACCTTGAAAGCATTAGCAATTAAGAAATCTCTAAGGCATTCATACCATGCTCTTGGGGCTTGTTTAAGTCCATAGAGCGCCTTAGAGAGCTTACACACGTGGTCGGGGTACCGCTCATCCTCGAAGCTAGGGGGTTGCTCCACGTACACCTCCTCCTTTATTGGCCCGTTGAGGAAAGCGCTCTTCACATCCATTTGGTACAACCTGAAAGAATGGTGAGCGGCATATGCTAGCAAGATACGAATTGATTCTAGCCTAGCCACAGGAGCAAAAGTCTCCTCAAAGTCCAAACCTGCGACTTGGGCATAACCTTTTGCCACAAGTCGAGCCTTGTTCCTTGTCACCACCCCGTGCTCGTCCTGTTTGTTGCGGAAAACCCACTTGGTTCCCACAACATTTTGCTTAGGACGAGGCACCAGCGTCCAAACTTCATTGCGCTTGAAGTTGTTAAGTTCCTCCTGCATGGCCAACACCCAATCCGGATCTAGCAAGGCCTCCTCTACCCTGAAAGGCTCAATAGAGGAGACAAAAGAGTAATGTTCACAAAAATTAACTAATCGAGACCGAGTAGTTACTCCCTTGCTAATGTCACCCAGAATTTGGTCGACGGGATGATCCCTTTGAATCATCGCTCGAACTTGGGTTGGAGGTGCCGGTTGCGCTTCTTCCTCCATCACATGATCATCTTGTGCTCCCCCTTGATCACACGCCTCCTGTTGATGAATCTGTTCATCGTCTTGAGTTGGGGGATGCACCGTTGTTGAGGAAGAAGGTTGATCTCGTTCATCTTTTTCCTGTGGCCGTACTTCTCCAATCGCCATGGTTCGTATAGCGGCCGTCGGAACATCTTCTTCATCTACATCATCACAATCAACAACTTGCTCTCTTGGAGAGCCATTAGTCTCATCAAATACAACGTTGCTAGAGACTTCAACCAAACCTGATGATTTGTTGAAGACCCTATACGCCTTTGTATTTGAATCATAACCTAATAAAAACCCTTCTACAGCTTTGGGAGCAAACTTAGAATTTCTACCCTTCTTTACTAGAATGTAGCACTTGCTCCCAAAAACACGAAAGTAAGATACATTGGGTTTGTTACCGGTTAGTAGCTCATATGACGTCTTCTTGAGGAGGCGGTGAAGGTAGACCCTGTTGATGGCGTGGCAAGCCGTGTTCACGGCTTCCGACCAAAAGCACTCGGGGGTCTTGAACTCTCCAAGCATCGTCCTCGCCATATCGATTAGCGTCCTGTTCTTCCTCTCTACCACACCATTTTGCTGTGGTGTGTAGGGAGCGGAGAACTCGTGCTTGATCCCTTCCTCCTCAAGAAACTCCTCCACTTGAAGGTTTTTGAACTCGGACCCGTTGTCGCTCCTAATCTTCTTCACCTTGAGCTCAAACTCATTTTGAGCTCTCCTGAGGAAGCGCTTGAGGGTCCCTTGGGTTTCAGACTTATCCTGCAAAAAGAACACCCAAGTGAAGCGGGAAAAGTCATCAACAATAACTAGACCATACTTACTTCCTCCTATGCTTAGATAGGCGACAGGTCCGAAGAGGTCCATATGCAGCAGCTCCAGAGGTCTTGACGTGGTCATCACATTCTTGCTGTGATGTGCTCCTCCCACTTGTTTACCTGCCTGACAAGCTGCACAAGGTCTATCTTTTTCGAAATAAACATTGGTTAGACCTATCACGTGTTCTCCCTTTAGAAGCTTGTGGAGATTCTTCATCCCCACATGTGCTAAGCGGCGATGCCACAACCAGCCCATGCAAGTCTTAGCCATTAAGCATGCATCTAGACCGGCCTCTTCTTTTGCAAAATCTACTAAGTAAAGCTTGCCGTCTAGTACACCCTTAAAAGCTAGTGAACCATCACATCTTCTAAAGACAGACACATCTACATTTGTAAATAAACAGTTGTATCCCATATTGCATAATTGGCTAACAGATAGCAAATTGTAACCAAGAGACTCAACTAAAAACACATTTGAAATTGAGTGCTCATTAGAAATTGCAATTTTACCTAACCCTTTTACCTTGCCTTGATTCCCATCACCGAATATAATTGAATCTTGGGAATCCTTACTTTTGACGTAGGAGGTGAACATCTTCTTCTCCCCCGTCATATGGTTTGTGCATCCGCTGTCGATAATCCAGCTTGAACCCCCGGATGCATAAACCTGCAAGGCAAATTTAGGCTTGGGTCTTAGGTACCCAACTCATGTTGGGTCCTACAAGGTTAGCACGAATATCCTTAGGGACCCAAATGCAAGTCCTGTCTCCCTTGCATTTTGCCCCTAACTTCCTAGCAACTATTTTCTTATCCTTTCTACAAATAGCAAAGGAAGTGTTTAAAGCACAATAAATTATAGAAGGTTCATTCACTACTTTCCTAGGAGCATGAATAACATTCTTTCTAGGCACATGATGGATAGCATTTCTCCTAGACATATTCCTACCATGCATATAGGAAGAGCTAGAAGCAAACATGGCATGAGAATCATAAACATGTGAATCAAAATCATTATAAGCATTTCTAGCATGTCTCCTATCATTATACATAAAAGCATGGTTCTTTTTAGCATTACTAGCCATAGGGGCCTTCCCTTTCTCCTTGACAAAGATGGGAGCCTTATGGCTTGTTAAGTTCTTGGCCTCTCTCTTGAAGCCAAGACCATCCTTAATTGAGGGGTGTCTACCAACCGTGTAGGCATCCCTTGCAAATTTTATTTTATCAACTTCACTCTTGCTAGTCTTAAGTTGGGCATTAAGACTAGCCAATTCCTCATTTAATTTGGAAATTAAAACTAGGTGTTCACTACAGGCACCAACATCGAAATCCTTACACCTAGTGCAAATCATAACATGTTCTACACAAGAATTAGATTTATTTGCTACTTCTAACTTAGCATTTAAATCATTATTAACACCTTGTAAAGTAGAAATGGTTTCATGACAAGTAGATAGTTCATAAGAAAGCATTTCATTTCTTTTCACTTCTAAAGCATATGATTTTTGTGCCTCTACAAATTTATCATGTTCATCATACAATAAATCCTCCTGCTTTTCTAAAAGCCTATCCTTTTCATTCAATGCATCAATCAATTCATTGATTTTATCTATCTTAGATCTATCTAAGCCCTTGAACAAGCATGAATAATCTATGTCATCATCATCACTAGACTCATTATCACTAGAAGAAGCATAAGTGGAGTCTTGAGTACTCACCTTCTTCTCCCTTGCCATAAGGCATGTGAGACGCTCGTTGGGGAAGAGGGAAGACTTGTTGAAGGCAGTGGCAGCGAGTCCTTCATTGTCGGAGTCGGAGGAGGAGCAATCCGAGTCCCACTCCTTTCCTAGATGTGCCTCGCCCTTTGCCTTCTTGTATTGCTTCTTCTTCTCTCTTTTGTTCCCCTTTTCCTGGTCACTTTCATTATCGGGACAGTTAGCGATAAAATGACCAAGCTTACCGCATTTGAAGCATGAGCGCTTCCCCTTTGTCTTGGTCTTGCTTGGCTGCCCCTTGCGACCATTTAGCGCCGTCTTGAATCTCTTGATGATAAGAGCCATCTCTTCATCATTGAGTTCGGCCGCCTCAATCTGTGCCACCTTGCTAGGTAGCGCCTCCTTGCTTCGTGTTGCCTTGAGAGCAAGAGGTTGCGGCTCGTTGATCGGACCATTCAAGGCGTCGTCCACATACCTCGCCTCCTTGATCATCATTCGCCCGCTAACGAATTTCCCAAGAACTTCTTCGGGCGACATCTTGGTGTACCTGGGATTTTCACGTATATTGTTCACCAAATGAGGATCAAGAACGGTAAATGACCTGAGCATTAGGCGGACGACGTCGTGGTCCGTCCATCGTGTGCTTCCGTAGCTCCTTATCTTGTTGATAAGGGTCTTGAGCCGGTTGTATGTTTGCGTCGGCTCCTCGCCCCTTATCATTGCGAACCGTCCAAGCTCACCCTCTACCAACTCCATCTTGGTGAGCAAGGTGACGTCGTTCCCCTCATGAGAAATCTTGAGGGTGTCCCAGATTTGCTTGGCGTTATCCAAGCCGCTCACTTTATGGTATTCATCCCTGCACAAGGAAGCTAGAAGAACAGTAGTGGCTTGTGCATTCTTATGAATTTGTTCATTAATGAACATGGGACTATCCGAACTATCAAAGTGCATTCCACTCTCTACAATCTCCCATATACTAGGATGGAGAGAGAATAGGTGACTACGCATTTTGTGGCTCCAAAATCCGTAGTCCTCTCCATCAAAGTGTGGGGGCTTGCCGAGTGGAATGGAGAGCAAATGTGAATGTGAACTTTGCGGAATACGAGAGTAATCAAAAGAAAAGTTCGAATTAACCGGTTTCCTTCTCTCGTAGTCGTTTTGGTCTTCGTCCTTTTGGGAAGAAGTAGACTCATCGCTGTCGTAGTAGACGATCTCCTTGATGCGCCTTGTCTTCTTCTTCTTCCCTTCCTTCCGTCTATGACCCGAGCCGGAGTCGGTAGGCTTGTCGTCCTTCGGCTCGTTGACGAAGGATTCCTTCTCTTTGTCGTTGATCACGATACCCTTCCCCTTAGGATCCATCTCTTCGGGCGGTTAGTCCCTTTGTGAAGAGAACGGCTCTGATACCAATTGAGAGCACCTAGAGGGGGGGGTGAATAGGTGATCCTGTGAAAACTTAAAACTTAAGCCACAAAAACTTGTTAAGTGTTAGCACAATAATTGCCAAGTGGCTAAAGAGAAGTCTCAACAAAACACAATACCACAGGAGATCAAGCACAGAGGTGACACAGTGGTTTATCCCGTGGTTCGGCCAAGACCAACGCTTGCCTACTCCACGTTGTGGCGTCCCAACGGACGAGGGTTGCAATCAACCCCTCTCAAGCGGTCCAAAGACCCACTTGAATACCACGGTGTTTTGTTTTGCCTTTCACTATCCCGTTTGCAAGGAATCTCCACAAATTGGAGTCTCTTGCCCTTACAAGTATATGATCACAAAGAAGCACAGAGTAAGGGAGGGAAGCAACACACACAAATCCACAGCGAAACGCGCACACACACGGCCAAGAATCGAGCTCACAAGAGTATCACAAAGTTCTCGCTAGAACGGAGCTCGAAACACTTAGAATGACAAACAAATGCGCAGAGACTGAGTGTGGATGATCAAGAATGCTCAAAGGTTGCTTGTGTATCTCCTCCATGCGCCTAGGGGCTCCTTTTATAGCCCCAAGGCAGCTAGGAGCCGTTGAGAACAAATCCGGAAGGCCATCCTTGCCTTCTGTCGTCGGGGGCACCGGACAGTCCGGTGCACACCGAACACTGTCCGGTGCCCGATTTGTTTCCATAACTGGCGCTTCCGACCGTTGCCGACCGTCGGAGATGTGGGAGCCGTTGGCGCACCGGACATGTCCGGTGCACACCGGACAGTCCGGTGCCGTCTTCCGACCGTTGGCTCCGCCACGTGTCCCTCGCAGATTGCGCGGCCGACCGTTGGCCCGGCCGACCGTTGGCTCACCGGACAGTCCGGTGCACAACGGACAGTCCGGTGAATTTTAGCCGTACGCCGTCGGTCAAATTCCCGAGAGCGGCCAGTTCGAGCCGAGTCAGCCTGGCGCACCGGACACTGTCCGGTGCACACCGGACAGTCCGGTGCTCCAGACCGAGCTGGGTCTTGGCAGCACACAGCCAAGTCTTTTCTCCTCTTCTCTCTTCTTCCTCTTTCTGTTTCTAACACTTAGACAAATATATTAGTACACAAAACCAATGTACTAAGGCTTAGAAACATACCTTTACTTCATGATTTGCACCTTGTACATAAATTCACAATTAAGCACATGTGTTGGCACTCAATCACCAAAATACTTAGAAATGGCCCAAGGGCACATTTCCCTTTCAATTGTTGCAACCGTTGCAGATCCCTCAGTGGAAATGGGATGAGATCGGTATGGATTTCATAGTCGGATTGCCTCGCACTCGAGCCGGCTACGATTCCATTTGGGTAGTAGTGGACCGTTTGACCAAGTCAGCCCACTTCATACCTGTCAAGACCACCTACAGCAGTGCAGTATTGGCAGAGTTGTATATGTCTCGGATCGTTTGTCTTCATGGTGTGCCAAAGAAGATAGTGTCAGACAGAGGAACGCAGTTCACCTCTCATTTCTGGCAGCAGTTGCATGAAGCCTTGGGCACACATCTAAATTTCAGTTCAGCTTATCATCCGCAGACAGATGGCCAGACCGAAAGAACCAACCAAATTCTTGAAGACATGTTGAGAGCCTGTGCGCTGCAAGATCAGTCCGGATGGGATAAGCGATTGCCTTATGCAGAGTTTTCCTATAACAACAGTTACCAGGCCAGTTTGAAGATGTCACCATTTCAAGCGCTTTATGGAAGGAGTTGCAGAACTCCGTTGCAATGGGATCAGCCTGGAGAGAAGCAAGTGTTTGGGCCAGACATTTTGCTTGAAGCCGAAGAGAACATCAAGATGGTCCGAGAGAATCTGAAGATAGTGCAATCGAGGCAGCGAAGCTATGCAGACACAAGAAGAAGAGAGCTGAGTTTTGAAGTCGGAGACTTTGTCTATCTGAAAGTGTCACCGATCAGAGGAGTCAGAAGGTTCGGAATCAAAGGCAAGCTAGCACCCCGCTACATTGGTCCGTACCAGATCCTCTCAAGGCGTGGAGAAGTGGCCTATCAGCTCAGTCTGCCAGAGAATTTGTCAGCTGTGCATGATGTCTTTCATGTGTCTCAATTGAAGAAGTGCTTGCGTGTGCCAGAAGAGCAGTTGCCAGTGGAAGGTCTGGAAGTCCAGGAGGACTTGACCTATGTTGAGAAGCCAGCTCAGATCCTTGAGGTTGCAGACAGAGTCACCCGAAGGAAGACCATCAGAATGTGCAAAGTCAGATGGAGTCACCACTCTGAGGAAGAAGCAACCTGGGAGTGTGAAGATGATCTGATGGCCAAGTACCCAGAGCTCTTTGCTAGCCAGCCCTGAATCTCGAGGGCGAGATTCTTTTAAGGGGGGATAGGTTTGTAACGCCCCGAATTTTGCAGTTGAATTTTTTCTTTTCTTTACTCGCCAAAATTCGGGCGTTACCTTTTCTTTTTCTTTTCCCCTCGCTAAACCTTGATCTTTTCCAAAGCTAGCGGGATTCGGTTTGGATTTCCCGTGTAAGAAAAACTCTAAAAATACTTTGTGTTGTTTGATGCACCATGCCGAACCTTGCATTTTTTTTTGATTGTTTGAAAGTGCAAATGCATTCATCTAGGAAGATCGGATTTCGAAAACAGGGAAATAATCTTTTCTTTTCCTTTCTCTTTCTTTCTCTCTCCCTCTTCCCCTTTCTCTCTCTCCCGCGCCATGGGCTCCTTGGCCGGCCCAGCCGCCCCTTGGCCGGCCCAAGCCCCCTGCGCGCCCCCCTCTTGGGCCTGGAAGGCCCAGCCGCCCCCACCCCCCCCTTTTTTTCCCCAAAACCCCCTCTCCCTCTCCCTCATTCTCTCCCTCTCTCTCTCCACCGCCGCCCTACCCCCTGCCCTAAGCCGCCGCCGCCGCCCCTTGCTCGGCCGCCGCCCCTCGCCGTCGGCCGCCCCCGCCGGTGAGCCCCCCCCCCTCCCCCCTCTCTCCTTCCTCTCTCCCTCTCCCCTCCCCCTCCTATCCCCTCGGCAGCCCGGCCGCCTGGCCGCCCTGGCCTGGCCGCCTTGGCCGCGCCCCCCAGCCGGCCGCTGCCGCGCCGCCCTGGCCCCGGCCAGCCCCGGCCAGCCCCGGCCAGCCCCCAGCCCGCCCCCTGCTCGGCCCCAGCCGGCCGCTGGCCGCGCCCAGCCCGCGCCCGGCCGCCCGCCTGGCCCCCTGGCCGCGCCCCCTGCGCAGGGCCGGTTCAACCGCCCAGTCGGCCGGTTCAACCGCCCGGGCCGGCTCAGCCGCCCTCCCCCGCGCTCGGCCGCCCCAGCCCAGCCGCCCTGCCTAGGGCCGGTTCAACCGCCCCTAGGGCCGGTTCAACCGCCCCCCCTGTTTTTTTTTATTTTTATTTTATTTATTTTATTTACTTTCTGTGATCATAGTTATTTTATTTTAGGTAGACTAATCATTGTTCATGCTATTGAAATAGAAAGTTTAATTTAGAATTCTGTTGCGCTGGTTGATTCATTTAGTTAATTGTTTATCTCGTGCAATGTTGATCAACTTAAAATGACTAGGTTTCCATTAGTGTATATAACAGAATTCTTTTGATAAGAATCAGTTGTAACTAATCATTAGTGCATAAACTTTAACCCCCTGCGAGACCCTTTTCCCCGTTTCTTTCTAACCATAACAAATGCGATATCGAATGTCATACTTGATGCATACTCGCTTTACTTGTTCCCTTGTATGGTGTACTGTTCTTTTGTATTAAATATGTGGATGTATGTATGTTTGCGCTCGCATAGAGAACGATCCGGTCGAAGAGCCCGAGGAATTCGCAGGAGAAGCCCCTGAGCAGCAGTCGGTTGGTGGAGGCAAGTGTCCTTTGACCTATTGCTGTCCTATTCATTCTTTAATTCACCTCCCGCATTACACATTTATACCTAAGGATTGACTAGCTTTTGTTATTCATGTCCTTGTTTACCTATTTGGGTCGGATTATTACTGCTTAGTCTGATGCTATTGCTCAACTCTAATCAATGAACATGATGTGATTATCTATGATACGCTGTTTTCCCCTTCTTATTTATGATCATACTTGTGGCATTTAAGGGGACTCGAGCGGTTTCTCGAGTGCCTCTCCGTAAGGACCTGTTCAATGGATGACCGCCCGGGAAAACAGTGCAACCATGAGGGTGGAATGGGACGCCCTTAGCTGAATAATTAGAGGAACCGGGGTGTAGTTCGCTTAGCCGTTGTGCCGTCAATGGGGCTCGGTGTATGCGGCTCGCTCTGCCAAGGTTGATTTGTCCCTTGGGGAGGAGTGCGGTACATTTAGGAAACCTAACGGGTGGCTACAGCCCCGGGGAATCTTTGTAAAGGCTACGTAGTGAGACCCTGCCTATTCACCTTGGTAGTGTTTAAGGGTTTGATCAGCCCGAGGCAAGAGGGAATCACGGCTTGTGGGTAAAGTGCGCAACCTCTGCAAAGTGTTATGAAACTGATATATCAGCCGTGCTCGCGGTTATGAGCGGCCAAGGGAGCTCCAGAGATTAGTGATACTTGATCGGAGATACTTTGGTACAGGTGGCAATGAGATTGATGGTTCTGATTATGATTATGGTATTGGTAAGTGGTATTCTTTCCGTTTGGAAAGGATACATTGGGCTAATAACTTGGGTTAATGTTAAAACCTGGCTCTCTACTAGTAAGTAATAACCTGACCAATTAAAAGCAACTGCTTGACTTATCCCCACATAAAGCTAGTCCACTACAGCCAAACAGGATGCTTGCTGAGTATGTTGATGTGTACTCACCCTTGCTCTACACACCAATCCCCCCCAGGTTGTCAGCATTGCAACCACTGCTCAGGAGAAGATGAAGCTGTGGAAGGAGACTTCCAGGAGTTCCAAGACTACGACGAGTTCTAGGTGTGGGTTAGCGGCAACCCCCAGTCGGCTGCCTGTGAAGGCCGCGTTATCTACGTTTCTTTTCCGCACTTTGATTTATTGTAAGAACTATATGGACGTCTCAGACGTATGATGTAATCGACTATTATTTCCCTTTTAATACTATTTGAGCACTGTGTGATGATGTCCATGTTATGTAACTGCTGTGTACGTGAATAACTGATCCTGGCACGTACATGGTTCGCATTCGGTTTGCCTTCTAAAAACCGGGTGTGACACCAGCTCAGTCTGGCTTTGGGAATACCTTTCCTCAAAATCAGAGCATCGCCGGACCAGCTCAGCCTGACTTTGAGAATGTTTCTCTTCAAGAACAGAAAACTGCCGAGCCATATCTAGCGAGAAACAATCAAACGAAAGAGTCAAATTGAGAAGCAGTTTAACAAGGTAGACGAAGGGAAGCAGAAAAGCACCAACCAGCATTCGTTGCCTCTAAGTCAGAGACACGCTGTTGAAGCAGCACCGGATTCCAACGGGCCAGTGACGAAGCTCTTTCCGGAACAGAAGCACCCTGTAATTTCAGCTGACTAGCCATCTCATCCACTAATGCCTGATAACGAGAGCAAATGAGTGCAAAGACAGCAATTCGTCAGGTGTAAAAGTCAAACTAGAACATGGCATAGTGTAACACCCAATTTCTGAATTTGGAATTGGTAGAAGAAATCTGAACAAAGTATCATAATGTTTTGGAAATTGGGAAATAAGAAAAAGAGGAGAAAAGGGATTTATCTTTCAAAGGAAATCATTTATACATCCCATGAAATAGATAACAAGGAGAATAAAACTTAAATTAGTAATATTAAAATAATGTGGTTTATATTCACCTTTGGATTTCAATTGATACATTTGAAAAATCTGAAAACTAAAATAGAGGTATGAATTTGAATTTGGAATAGAAAATAGAAAATAAGAGAAAGAGAAGGGATATAAAACAAAAATATAAGAAATATATATATAAATAAATAAATTCAGAATTAATATCCCTAACTTCACAAAAATAAGTTGAAATGATGAGCCATAGAGGTTTGAATTTAAGTTTGAATTCAAATTTAACTTGGAAATGAAGAAAAGAAATAGAAAATAAAATGGAAAAAGATAAGAACCTAACTGGGCCTGCTATCTTGTTTTCGGCCCACTTGCAACATGCCCTCCCGCGCGCCAGCCCAAACCAATGCGCGTGTCACCTACATATGGGCCCCACCTGCTAGACGGATTTCGCGCGCTCGCGCTCGTTGCCGAAGCCGGCTGACGTCTTGGGCGCTGACTCAGTGGCCCCACCTGGAAGTCCCTTTGACACGCAGCCGCAATATTTTAAGAATTCTTGGCCTGCTGACGATGCTGTGACATCAGGGATGTCGTCACCCACGCACCTCACACGGCCACTTACGACTGGGTCCCACGGCGTATTCTTATACGCATGCAGCTGGACTTCCTCTGCGGCCGCTCGCTTCGCGCCTCACGTCCTTGGGCCACTGACACGCCAGCCCACAAGACAGGTGCCCAATCACGCGATTCCTTCGGGTCTTCCGCCGTCAAACTCCGCACCGATCGCGCGAAGCTCGCTCGGACCCTGCTCAAACCATGTGCTCGCAAATGTCGGCGCCGTTGGCTCAACAGCTCCCCTCAGCGGCCCTATATGAACCTTGGGCGCTGCCGTTCCTTCCCCCTTGTGCTCGTCTACGTGAAGCTCTTGTCGGATTCTAAGCAGGAGGCGGGTCATCGCGCGACGACGGTCGTCGGCGCTGCACACCATATCCGGTAAGCCGTTTGACCTCCGTGATATTCTTGTTGACGTAGGGTATTCGAATGGCGAAGGTCGAATCTGCTTGCTGCCGTGTCCATGGCGTCCGGCCATGGCGGATTTGCGGTGGAAAGAAATAGGAGAGAAACGGGGGTGGACAGCAGGGAACCCTTGGATCCTGCTCGCCCAACAAACTAAGACCCGAGCCCTAGTGTCATCACCGCGGGGAAGAAGGTCGTGGCCACCGTGTCACAGCCGTGCGGGGTGAGCAAGGAGAGAGAATGAAAACCCGAGGGCGGGTTGGGGAAGATGACCCCTGGGCCGTTGGATCTTATTCAACGGTCACGATTAGATCGGGGGCGTACCCCTTCGTGGCATTGATCCGGGCCGTAGGTTTGATCGAACGGTTTGGAATGCGTTAGGCTTCATAAAATCTAAACCCTAGACTCTAGATCGGACGGCTCTGAGCGCTCGCGGAATTCATAATGGACGAGATCATCCTGGCCTTTGGATCTGATCTGAACAGCCCAAATCCCTCCGTACCCCTTCGCGTGGCAAACTTCATAAAGAGACCCTGAGTTTTATTGAAATCAACCCGCCGTCCAGGGACCCTGTTCCCTGTGCCTCGGGAATCTTACACCGAGCCCCCTGCGTTTTCCAGTAATTGAGGCCCAGTCCAGAACATAATAAAACCAGGGAAAATGATTATTAAATAGATTTTTAATATGAAAATAATTGCTAGAACTTAATTAATTCATAACTAATTCATTTTAGCTCCAAATTGAGTCATTCCAATTCCTAAAATTTTGTAATAATATTCTCTACCATTTAGAATCACTGTTTTGACATGAACTCTGTCAGAAAATTTATTTATCATTTAATCATATTATAATCACCTTAAATCTTAGGAAATTCATAACTTAAAATCTATAACTCCAAAATTAATAATTCTTTTTCCTGTGATCTTATTTTAACATGTAGATTATTAATATGTATTTTGCATATATGTTTGGTGTAATGTTAGTTCTGTCTATACACTGTTTGTTTGTAATGCTACGACTAGCAGTGAGGACACGAGACACCTGAAGATCATCCTAGTACCTGGAATCTCAAGGCCCAGGCAAGTTGTGCCCTTGATCACTTCTTTTTACCCAGCCATGTTCTGATTAATCATAATGATCTGCATAGGTTAATTTTGATGGGACCCAATAGGTTACCCTAGTTTGTCTATCTTTATACCTTGTTTACCACTGAACTTTCTGGGTAGTACTTGCTAGTGCTATATGTGGTTTTGGGTATGGAGATACACCATTCATGATTACACTTTTGTTATCAGTTGTTATTTATTGTTCATGTTGAGATCATTATGTTAATTGGAACATGGAGCGACCACCCGGGAAAACAGTGCTACCACAAGGGTAGTATGGGATGCCCTTGGCTGATTAATTAGGAAAGCTAGTGGAAGACTACCTTACCCGAAAGGGGCAAGGGCAGTAGGGGAGAGGTCAGTGTAGGGAGGCCCTCGGGAGGATTTTGCTGCGATGGCGGTCCTGCAAGGGATTCCTGCACTGGATCTTCCTATAAACTGTAGCGGGTTTTCGGAAGCTAGTGGAACTTTGTAAAGGCCTCGTAGTGGATCCCTAGCCATTCACCTCGGAAGTGTCTAAGGGCTTTGCAAACCCTGGCGACATGGGATACACGACTTGTGGGTAAAGATGCGCAACCTCTGCAGAGTGTAAAACTGGTATACTAGCCGTGCTCACGGTCATGAGCAGCTCGGACCCTCACATGATTAATTTATGGAACTAAATTCAATTTGTCATATGCATTGCATTGCAGGTGATGTTGTTGTTACTGTTGTTCTATTACTTAATTGGGTTTGGTATTTACTTATACTTAGTAACTGCTAATAAAATTTTGACCAACTTTAAAAGCAATGCTCAGCTCTAACCATCTTCTTTGGTAAGCCTTACACTTCACGTGAGCTCCCACCTTTGGCGAGTTCATGCACATTATTCCCCACAACTTGTTGAGCGATGAACGTATGTGAGCTCACTCTTGCTGTCTCACACACCACAGGTCAAGGCCAGGTACTGCAGGATGATGCTCATGGAGGATGCTGCGATGAGTTCGTGAGTGGTCTAGGTCGTCGTCTCCCAGTCAACTTTGGGTTGCTGGACCGTTGTCTCCTTATAATGTAATTATTTATTTTGTATAGAACTCCTGTTATATATAAAGATGTGACATTCGATCCTGTGCCACTATACATCATATGTATGAGACTTGGTCCCAGCATACCTGGTGTTTATGTTAACCCCGGGTTTTGGACCCCTAAAATCCGGGTGTTACAGAAGTGGTATCAGAGCAATGTTGACTGTAGGACGAAACCTAGATAGAACTGGACAACCATTACCTACTTACCTTATTCTGATTCTTTTTATACTTATCTTGATCATGTCTCACCTTCTACTGTTCTACTCTGATTAACCTTATCTTTGCTACTCTGATTCTTTTCTAAACTCTTCTTAATCTTTTCTCATCTATTTCCGCTTACTCTGATTACTCTTATCTTTTCGTTCTAAAGACAAATGTGGATTTCAAACTTTGAAATCCAGTGCCTAAAGTGACTTTAGGAATAGGAAACCTAATCTTAGGAACGAAAACAAAACTATTTCTGTCTATGTATTTGAATGTTTGTTCTTATGTTATCTGTCTGATTTGGATCTTTGATTGAGTGTGATGGGTTGTGGAGTAATGTCCACAATTACATCTGCATATACATCTAGGTATAAAGGATAGCATTTGTAAGATAACTAGACAAACTAGATTATCCCCTCAGAAAATATATGTAGTATTCCGTATCTATCTCATCTTGACACATTCTATCTTATCTTTGACATTCACCTCGTACAACTAATTACCCTAGTCTTAACATAAAATATTTGGTCCAGCCCTGCCAAAGAAATTCCAGTACATAACCAACTATTAGTTTGTTCATTCTATCTATTAAATGATTCCCTTGTAAAGCTATCTTACCATATGCTTCTAACTTAGATGGTCAATACCAGGCGGGGTGGTGGAATTGATTTACCTGCTAATCAACAACCCCAACCACAGTCAGCAGCAATGAATCCTCCTAATCCTCCACCAGGCGGAGTTGATCCACTAGTCGCAGCTCAGATGAGAATGATGCAGCAAATGGCGGACACTATGGCAGATATGCGCACCCAAATGCGGCAAGAACGCCAAGAAATGCACCAGGAAAGAGAGAATGCACGTCGGGAAATGCGCCAAGAACGGGAAGAAATACGCCAGGAGAGGAGGGTACAACAACAGCAGCTGCAACAACAACTTCAACAACAGCAGCAACAACAACAAGTGCCATTGCCTCCACCTCCACCACCAGTTCCACCCCGGGACAAGCACCGGGAATTCATGAGCCACAAACCACCAACCTTCTCCAACTCCGCAGATCCACTGCAAGCAGATGACTGGTTAAAGTCCATCGAGAAGATGCTCAACATAGCCCAGTGCTCGGATCGAGAGAAGGTACTCTATGCATCGGGTCGTCTTGCTGGTCCCGCTGCGGATTGGTGGGATGCGTACTGTGCAGCTCATGCTGCTGCCGATACAATTACCTGGGAAGAGTTCTCCACACAATTCAGGAATTACCATATTCCTGCTGGACTCATGAAGATTAAGAGAAAGGAGTTCCTCTCCCTCAAGCAAGGAAGTATGTCCGTAAGTGAATATAGAGACAAATTCATCCAGTTATCTCGATATGCTCCCAGAGACGTTGAGGATGATGAGCAAAAGCAGGAGCTCTTTCTGGATGGTTTGATTGGACCCTTGCAATATCAACTGGTGTCGCACACATTCCCATCCTTCCAAAGGCTACTTGACAAAGCTATTGCTGTAGAAAACAAGAGGAGTATATTTGGAGAGAAAAGAAAGGCTGTCAACCAAGGGCAGGCTGGAAGTAGTTCCCGTCCTCGCTATACTACCACTCCAAGTACACCAGCTAGTGGCAGTTCCGGACAACAAACTCAACAGACACCAACTGCTCCTCCAAAGGCAAGCACTCCAGTAGGAACCGTTGCTCCCAACACAACCGCCATCAGGACATGCTTCAAGTGTGGACAACCAGGACACTACGCCAACTACTGTCCCAATAGAGCTGCCTACACTACACCGGCTCCGATGAAGCAAGGACAAGCCTCGGCAGGAAAGAGTCAGCCCCTATCCATCAACCGGGGATATGCCCATCATACAGAAGTAGAAGCTGAACCCAGTGAACTTGAAATTCAAGAAGAAGAGCCGGTTGAAGATGAAGTAGTCGGGGAAGAAGTCAACGAGCAACAAGAATAGAGAGATAAACATAAATATAAATACATATATATATATATATTTTACTATTTGTAAGACCTAAATATTAGTTTAGCTATTAGTAGTATTTTACTATTTTAGTAATAATAATAAGGTTCATTTGACCCTGTGTTTTGCTAATAAGATATGCATCATGCCGAGATTTTGTTTATGCATATGTGTTGAAACCATATGAACATACATCCTTTTCTTACAAATCTCGGGGACGAGATTATTTTTAAGGGGGGTAAGATTTGTAACACCCAATTTCTGAATTTGGAATTGGTAGAAGAAATCTGAACAAAGTATCATAATGTTTTGGAAATTGGGAAATAAGAAAAAGAGGAGAAAAGGGATTTATCTTTCAAAGGAAATCATTTATACATCCCATGAAATAGATAACAAGGAGAATAAAACTTAAATTAGTAATATTAAAATAATGTGGTTTATATTCACCTTTGGATTTCAATTGATACATTTGAAAAATCTGAAAACTAAAATAGAGGTATGAATTTGAATTTGGAATAGAAAATAGAAAATAAGAGAAAGAGAAGGGATATAAAACAAAAATATAAGAAATATATATATAAATAAATAAATTCAGAATTAATATCCCTAACTTCACAAAAATAAGTTGAAATGATGAGCCATAGAGGTTTGAATTTAAGTTTGAATTCAAATTTAACTTGGAAATGAAGAAAAGAAATAGAAAATAAAATGGAAAAAGATAAGAACCTAACTGGGCCTGCTATCTTGTTTTCGGCCCACTTGCAACATGCCCTCCCGCGCGCCAGCCCAAACCAATGCGCGTGTCACCTACATATGGGCCCCACCTGCTAGACGGATTTCGCGCGCTCGCGCTCGTTGCCGAAGCCGGCTGACGTCTTGGGCGCTGACTCAGTGGCCCCACCTGGAAGTCCCTTTGACACGCAGCCGCAATATTTTAAGAATTCTTGGCCTGCTGACGATGCTGTGACATCAGGGATGTCGTCACCCACGCACCTCACACGGCCACTTACGACTGGGTCCCACGGCGTATTCTTATACGCATGCAGCTGGACTTCCTCTGCGGCCGCTCGCTTCGCGCCTCACGTCCTTGGGCCACTGACACGCCAGCCCACAAGACAGGTGCCCAATCACGCGATTCCTTCGGGTCTTCCGCCGTCAAACTCCGCACCGATCGCGCGAAGCTCGCTCGGACCCTGCTCAAACCATGTGCTCGCAAATGTCGGCGCCGTTGGCTCAACAGCTCCCCTCAGCGGCCCTATATGAACCTTGGGCGCTGCCGTTCCTTCCCCCTTGTGCTCGTCTACGTGAAGCTCTTGTCGGATTCTAAGCAGGAGGCGGGTCATCGCGCGACGACGGTCGTCGGCGCTGCACACCATATCCGGTAAGCCGTTTGACCTCCGTGATATTCTTGTTGACGTATGGTATTCGAATGGCGAAGGTCGAATCTGCTTGCTGCCGTGTCCATGGCGTCCGGCCATGGCGGATTTGCGGTGGAAAGAAATAGGAGAGAAACGGGGGTGGACAGCAGGGAACCCTTGGATCCTGCTCGCCCAACAAACTAAGACCCGAGCCCTAGTGTCATCACCGCGGGGAAGAAGGTCGTGGCCACCGTGTCGCAGCCGTGCGGGGTGAGCAAGGAGAGAGAATGAAAACCCGAGGGCGGGTTGGGGAAGATGACCCCTGGGCCGTTGGATCTTATTCAACGGTCACGATTAGATCGGGGGCGTACCCCTTCGTGGCATTGATCCGGGCCGTAGGTTTGATCGAACGGTTTGGAATGCGTTAGGCTTCATAAAATCTAAACCCTAGACTCTAGATCGGACGGCTCTGAGCGCTCGCGGAATTCATAATGGACGAGATCATCCTGGCCTTTGGATCTGATCTGAACAGCCCAAATCCCTCCGTACCCCTTCGCGTGGCAAACTTCATAAAGAGACCCTGAGTTTTATTGAAATCAACCCGCCGTCCAGGGACCCTGTTCCCTGTGCCTCGGGAATCTTACACCGAGCCCCCTGCGTTTTCCAGTAATTGAGGCCCAGTCCAGAACATAATAAAACCAGGGAAAATGATTATTAAATAGATTTTTAATATGAAAATAATTGCTAGAACTTAATTAATTCATAACTAATTCATTTTAGCTCCAAATTGAGTCATTCCAATTCCTAAAATTTTGTAATAATATTCTCTACCATTTAGAATCACTGTTTTGACATGAACTCTGTCAGAAAATTTATTTATCATTTAATCATATTATAATCACCTTAAATCTTAGGAAATTCATAACTTAAAATCTATAACTCCAAAATTAATAATTCTTTTTCCTGTGATCTTATTTTAACATGTAGATTATTAATATGTATTTTGCATATATGTTTGGTGTAATGTTAGTTCTGTCTATACACTGTTTGTTTGTAATGCTACGACTAGCAGTGAGGACACGAGACACCTGAAGATCATCCTAGTACCTGGAATCTCAAGGCCCAGGCAAGTTGTGCCCTTGATCACTTCTTTTTACCCAGCCATGTTCTGATTAATCATAATGATCTGCATAGGTTAATTTTGATGGGACCCAATAGGTTACCCTAGTTTGTCTATCTTTATACCTTGTTTACCACTGAACTTTCTGGGTAGTACTTGCTAGTGCTATATGTGGTTTTGGGTATGGAGATACACCATTCATGATTACACTTTTGTTATCAGTTGTTATTTATTGTTCATGTTGAGATCATTATGTTAATTGGAACATGGAGCGACCACCCGGGAAAACAGTGCTACCACAAGGGTAGTATGGGATGCCCTTGGCTGATTAATTAGGAAAGCTAGTGGAAGACTACCTTACCCGAAAGGGGCAAGGGCAGTAGGGGAGAGGTCAGTGTAGGGAGGCCCTCGGGAGGATTTTGCTGCGATGGCGGTCCTGCAAGGGATTCCTGCACTGGATCTTCCTATAAACTGTAGCGGGTTTTCGGAAGCTAGTGGAACTTTGTAAAGGCCTCGTAGTGGATCCCTAGCCATTCACCTCGGAAGTGTCTAAGGGCTTTGCAAACCCTGGCGACATGGGATACACGACTTGTGGGTAAAGATGCGCAACCTCTGCAGAGTGTAAAACTGGTATACTAGCCGTGCTCACGGTCATGAGCAGCTCGGACCCTCACATGATTAATTTATGGAACTAAATTCAATTTGTCATATGCATTGCATTGCAGGTGATGTTGTTGTTACTGTTGTTCTATTACTTAATTGGGTTTGGTATTTACTTATACTTAGTAACTGCTAATAAAATTTTGACCAACTTTAAAAGCAATGCTCAGCTCTAACCATCTTCTTTGGTAAGCCTTACACTTCACGTGAGCTCCCACCTTTGGCGAGTTCATGCACATTATTCCCCACAACTTGTTGAGCGATGAACGTATGTGAGCTCACTCTTGCTGTCTCACACACCACAGGTCAAGGCCAGGTACTGCAGGATGATGCTCATGGAGGATGCTGCGATGAGTTCGTGAGTGGTCTAGGTCGTCGTCTCCCAGTCAACTTTGGGTTGCTGGACCGTTGTCTCCTTATAATGTAATTATTTATTTTGTATAGAACTCCTGTTATATATAAAGATGTGACATTCGATCCTGTGCCACTATACATCATATGTATGAGACTTGGTCCCAGCATACCTGGTGTTTATGTTAACCCCGGGTTTTGGACCCCTAAAATCCGGGTGTTACACATAGTACCTAGAGGTTGGAGAAGAATGAGGGGACTCCCAGATCATGAGAAATCAATTGATGGCTTGGCATAGAGTCACCATCCAGAGCGACTTGCAATGAACCAGCGGGAACCAATTCAGTGTCATCAGCAGAGCCCAAAGCTTGGTCGTCAGGAACACTGGCCTCTAAAGCGACTCCCTGACCAGAAACTTGGGCCACCACCATGCAACCAGAGTGTGGAGGAGATCCGACGTGAACATCCATGGAAGTACAAGAGGGAGACCCCGCTCGGACACCCTCGGGGGCTAGGTCATAGCTCACGCTGCCCACTTGAGCCGGATCGTCCCCGGCAACACCCTTGGGGGCTGGGTCATGACTTACGCTTCCCACCCGAGCCGAATCATCCCCGGCAACACCCTCGGGGGCTGGGTAAGCGTCAACACCATCCCTAAGGGTCAAGTTCTCTGTGGCAGCCGCCTCTAAGGCTGAAGGCCCCTCAGTTACTTCCATGAGAGCAAGACGATCAAAGTCAGTTTCCTGGCCCTCAAGACCGCGCTCTAAGGTCGATGAGACGCGGGACGCTGCCTGGGATGACCCCAACCCGGCGTCGAACACATCAGCACAAACATCCATCGCGTCACCATCCGCTGGCTCTGATAACAGGTCCACTGGAACCATATCTTCTAGAGTCTGATCAAAGTTCGCTAAAGATAATTCCTGTAGACCGATGAGGGTTGACAGAGCAGGAGAAGGAACCCCACTACTTTCCCCACTAGCAATATATTGCCGACTGTTTTTCTGAGTCAAAGGGACCTCATCTTCTTCCTCCCCCACGATTTTGTCAGCAACACACACAGCACCCCCATTGGGATCAGCGACAGATGGAGCACACCCATTGGGTTCAGCGACTGATGGATCACACCCATTGGGATCAGCGTCGGTAAATTTAGGCACAGGCACTTCCTCAGCGGCAGGAACCGAAGGACCAACTTCCCGATCCAAACTACATACTCGCCAAAAACGTCTCATTTTCTTTTTCTGCTCATCAGCAGGAGAATCAGGTTGATTGGCTCAGCAAGGGCGTTTCGAGCGAACACTGACAGGCCTCTGAACATCCAAGGTTGTACCAGCTTCCGGGAGAGGCACCACCGCCAATGTCCTAGCAGGAGCAGCATTAGAAGAGTCTTCAGCCAGCATATCAAGCATAGCACTTATTTCTGCATCATTAGGATCCAAAGGCACCTCAAAGTGGACTTGTCGTTCATCATCGGGAATTTCTCCAATCGAAGCAACCAAAGCACTAACTTCTTCGGCAGAGGGTCGTACTCTAAGGCCCAAACCACCGTCAGCAATAGGAGGATTCGACACAAAATGAGTAAAAGCCTTGGAAGGAGGCAGGTTCCAGGCCGAGTATGCGATAGGGGCACCAACATTTGATACCTTGCCTCTAAGTTTCATTTCAAGCCGGTTCACCAAGTCTACAGCGGTAATTCTTCTATTGGTGACCCGGGTTGAGTCAGCTAAACCTCGGTACAAGTAGGCTGGGTATGCCCTATCCTTCAACGGCTGGATGTTCTTGAAAACAAAATCAGCAACCACAACCTCTGCAGTCAGACCCCTCTCCTTCAACAGCCCAACCTCAGCCAGCAAAGCCCCTGCCTCAGCCACCTCCTGGTCCGTAGGAGACTCGGTCCAACTCGGAGTACGAACATCCGGCTGTCTCCCTGACCGTGGGGGGAGAGATTTTCCGTGGTTCTCAACAATAAACCATTCCAAGCGCCATCCTTTGATACTATCCTTGAGCGGGATTTCAAGGTAGTCGGTCTTCCTCCCACGGCGCATCTCTAAACTCGCACCCCCACTAGCTGATGCTGCCCCCCGACCATCCCAGGGCGACAGTGATACAAGTACTTCCATAGTCCAAAATGTGGCAGGACGCCAAGAAAAGCCTCACATAAATGAATGTAAATGGAAATTTGCAGAATGGAATTGGGATTCAGATGGGTCAAGTTAAGGCGATAGAAATCAAGGAGACCGCGGAAAAAGGGAGAAATAGGAAGAGCGAGACCACGGAGAAGAAAAGGAACATAAATCACGGATTCGTGGGTATCCTCTGTTGGGACAGTGACCCCGTGGCAAATCCGCCAAGAACAGAGCTCCTTCGGAGGAAGAACCCCGATGAACACGAGATGGAGATGGTCGGGCTCAGAAACGACAGACATGTGGTTACCTGCGAAAGGCAACTGGCTGTTGGGGTCGATAGGGGGAATCACCGCAGCGGATGAACTCGAGGCCTTTCGCTTGGGCGCCATCTCAATTCCACCGGCGAACAGAACGGGAGCCGAATCGCAAAAGGACAGAGAGGATCTGGAGGTAGGAAAGCAAGAACTAGGGCACGGAAAGCAAAGGCGGCTGAAAGCGCAATGCATATGGGATCTTCCCGGGCCAGATACCGTTTCCAAAAAGCGCCTAGTCATCACCCGACAGTTACTTCTAAAAGCACCGGTGCGCCACATCATCACTCGGCTATTACCTTCAAAGTGGCCGACGTCATCTCCAGTCACTCGGCAGTTATCTCTAAAACGCCGACGTCGTCTTCAGTCACTCGGCAGTTATCTCTAAAACGCCGACGTCGTCTTCAGTCACTCGGCAGTTATCTCTAAAACACCGACGTCGTCTCCAGTCACTCGGCAGTTATCTCTAAAACGCCGACGTCGTCTTCAGTCACTCGGCAGTTAACTCTAAAACACCGATGTCGTCTTCAGTCACTCGGCAGTTATCTCTAAAACGCCGACGTCGTCTTAAGCCACTCGGCTGTTACCTCTAAAAGCGCCGACGTGGTCATCAGTCATTCCAACGCTGATGTGGCTTCGTCATCACTCGGATGCCACTTCAAAGGCATAAATGTTGACAATAATAACTCGGTCATCACCCTAAAAATGACGATATGACGCCTGATTGACTCAACTACTACTCCAGAGGGATTGACTTCACAGACAAAGCAAACAGAGAAATGACTTGAAAACTCCAAGCTGCGACACAAGCATAACAGACAGAGAGCATCATGGACAATAAATATCGAGACAATCATCAACTGACTATGAAGCAGAATAATCAACACAGGAGGAGACGAAATCATTCTTCATTAAGGGAAGTTTCAGAACTTGCAAATCAACTCATTATGAGTTGATACTTTCCTATTACTACCACTACACTACATTCTACTGCCACTACACTACATTCTACTACTACTACACTACATTCTACTACTCTACACTACTAACTACTACTACATTATTTCACTATACTACTTCTAATCTATACTAACATCTAAAAACCAGTGGCATCTAGCCACTGGCCTTGTTGCTGCCTTTGCTGCTGCCGCCGCCGTTGCTGCCCCTGCCGTTGCCGCCTTTGCTGCCGCCGTTACCGCCCCCGCTGCCGCCGTCACCGTCATCGTCGCCGTCGTCATCATCGCCCCCGCCGTCGCCGTCGTCTCCGCCATTGCCGCCGCCGCCCTCCTCGGACGAGTACAAAGAGTCCTCCTCGTTCGAGGAGTACTCTAACTCATCCGAGCCCGCGAGCCCGGAGCGCTCGACGGCCCGGATGTAAGTCCAGACCTCCGCGGCAATCCCCTGGGAGTCGTCTGAATCGTCAGACGATGCCGGGGGAGAGACGGGAGCCGGAGACCCCTCGGACTCGGAGGAGAACTCCTCCGAGTATTCCGAATCGCCGAAGTCCTCTGACGGAGGAGTTGGCTCGCGCTTGCGTTTGTTGCTCTTGCCCATGGTGGAAACGAAAGGAGAAGAAGAAAGCAAGCAGTGGAGAACAGCAAAGAGGTGTGAAGAAACCGGAGAGGCAAAGGCACTATTTATATAAGAAGAAGGCAACCGCTCACCTCCTACCACGGTCACCGAACAGTCGCAAAATATTCAATATACGCTTCAACCCGTCTGAAGATACATCAGGCGGCTGACGCCGTTTCATGCAACGCAACACCCATTGGTACTCCAGTCAACCGCACGGGCGATATGATTACACCCGCCGTCACATCACATTACTACTCAGAAGCAGTCGGCTAAAACACTCAGCGTACCAAGCCGTCCCTTGCCCACACCCAATGGGGGGACGCCCAAGAATTATCAGTATATTTTTGAAAATTGTCACGTCCGTGTAGGGCATATAATGAATACCTCAAGACAAAAATGAGATATCAGTAAAGATCAAAGGAAAGCCAAATATAGCCGGTGAAGTATAAAGTCTGACTGACAGAAGCGACATGAAGACTAGCCAGGGGACATCCATCGAATGTCCAATCAGTTGCAGATCAAATAAATTGCACCACCTAGCAAGATATGGGCAGATCACGAACTCGGCTCCAAAGACAAAAATACATGCTGACCTCTAAAGCATAATATCAATGACATAATGCTGACCTCTAAGGCATTCGAAAGAAAAAAAAAGAAAAGATGACTCTCAGCAAAAGGACACGAAATGAAGACCTTCGAGTGGATTATTTTCAAAAAATCCACTCGAAGCCCGGGGGCTACACCCATTGGGTGCACCTCCGGTGCACCCCATGAATCGCCATTTCAAGTTAAGACAATGCTAACTTCTAAAGCATATGGCAAGATCAAAAGTAAGGCTGACCTCCAACAAAGTGCAAGCGGAAAATAAAATGATTTTTGATGAGGACCTTCGAGTGGATTATTTTCAAAAATCCACTCGAAGCTCGGGGGCTACACCCATTGGGTGCACCTCCGGTGCACCCAATGAAGTTCAGGATCCTACAAATATGAAATGCTGACCTCCAAAGCACGAGTTTGAAACAGAATGCCAGTTTTTGAGCAGAAGGAGATAGTGAGAAATTGTTTTTACCAAACTACCCGGAAAGCATCCCTTGTCATAAAATGAAGACCGCAAGCTGGACCTAGGATCTTTGGGCCGATTATATCAAAATCAACCCAAAGATCGGAGGCTTGTGGGGGACAGATATCCCCCGGGTCCACTGGAAGGATAAAAGACCTCACGAAAGGCCCAAGGGCCCAATAAACCGTAAGGTCATCCCTTCGTGGGCCTGGGGAAGAACGACCAGCGAAGCAGATCGATGTAAGGCCGGATCGGCGCAAGCCTGGATGGCCCCAACAACGTTGAGCAAGCAACCACAACAAAGACCCGACTTTCCTGCGCTGGAGCTCCGTACGATGGAACCAGGCGAGGATAAGTCGACCGAATTATAGCAAGATAGACTCGATCAGTTCAATATCTCTTAGGTGCACATTGTTATCATATCTGCATGTATTGCCACACGGTCGAATATATAAGGCCTAGGGGGCACCCCTTCAGATCGATCGATCTCATTACTTAGCCACCAACTCCGGCTCTCTACGTTTCCAATACTAGAGAACCTCCTTGTAATCTACCACATAAAGCATACTCACCAGGACGTAGGGTGTTACGCATCTCAAAGCGGTCCAAACCTGTAAACACTGTCCATTGCTCCTCGTGCATCCAGCACGAACCATTTAGCTACAGTCGGCGACACCGTCCTACTACTAAAAAACACCTTGAGGGGCAACCCCGGGTGTGCGGTCGGACCCAAAACACCGACAGGGTCGGTGGTTGGTTGCCCCCTTTGAGAAGGAGCCACTATTCTGTGGTAAAACCGAGTGCCTTTACAGTGGCATAGCCTCTTATCCGTATGCGCCTTGTCGTCTCTGTCTGTGCTCATTATGATGGCTGACATGGGCGGCGTCGGCCTTGGCGCCATCATTACTATCTCTACGCCACCCCTAGCCTCCGCAGCCTGGGTCTCAGTGTGGCTCATCGTGTTACGGTTCCTATGGGCGGTTCACGCTTTTAGACCTAGGCCCCATAGGTCATGAGTGCTCCGCGGGCCAAGGGGCTCATAGGTCATGAGTGCACCGCTGACCAGAGGGTTGCATAGGTCATGGGTGTGCTTTAAGCCGAGGGGATGCATAGGTCATGAGTGGGGGGGCTCTTTACTGTGACCTGGTGTCAGGTGTAGTTAATGCAGTAGACTACTTACGGTAGGTCGGTCTCGGGCCAGACGAGGAACCCACTCGAGTGGTTTCCTTCCGGTTCGCCCAGCCCCCTCTGCTGCTCCGCCACGCTCAACCCCAGGCTCGAGACCTTGGAGGTTTATCTCAGGGCGGGTGTTTTCTGGGTAGATGATTCTCTTGCCTCCTCATTGATGGGTGACCCCTGCCAACCAGAGGCCCTTCCCTCGTGTGCTCTCCCATTCTCTTGCATCTTTTCTCTGACAGATTGTGAACCATCATTGGTGGGCTTTAAGGCCATGCAGCGAAATGATCAATTATTAATGTGTCTGAGATTTTCTGATGGTGTCATTTTTTGTCTATCTCGTTGAGACCATTTAGAGTAGGTCTTTGCAGGGTGAGGAGGGACAACGATACGACATAAGAGAATATGAAAAATGTGGCGAGGGCGAAGCTAGGGCCATGTGTTCTTAATTTATGAGGCCTCCTTTCATGATTGTTATAGTGGTTTAGGTGCTTTGGAGAAGGGGTTGAGGTTTCCTAATGTATTGTCCTTGGCATAGAGGAATATACTTCCATCCTAGAGCAGATGGAAGGTGTCGGGGACCGTAATTAGGGGTACCCCCAAGGCTCCTAATCTCAGCTGGTAACCCCCATCAGCACAAAGCTGCAAAGGCCTGATGGGTGCAATTCCGGTCAAGGCTCCGTCCACTCAAGGGACACAATCTCGCCTCAGCCGAGCCCAGCCTCGGGCAGGAACGGTAGACCAAGGCAGATTCGTGCCTCGCCCGAGGGTCTCCTCAAGCAACGGACGCACCTTCGACCCGCCCGAGGCCCAGCTCGGGCAGGCTTCACGGAGAAGCAACCATGGCCAGATCGCCTCGCCAACCGACCAGATCGTAGGAGCATTCAATGCAAGAATCGCCTGACACCTTATCCTGTCGTGCGCTTTCCAGTCGACAAGGCCGAAGTGACCGCAGTCACTTCGCCCCTCCACTGACTGACCTGACAGGAAACAGCGTCGCCTACGCTGCTCCGACTGCTGTGCCACCCACCAGGGTGAAGCTGACAGCAGCCAAGTCCAGCCTCGAGCGCCATAGGAATCTCCGCCTCGCCCGACCCCAGGGCTTGGACTCCACCTCGACCTCGGACGATGGACTCCGCCTCGCCCGACCCCAGGGCTCGGACTCCACCTCGACCTCGGACTCCACCTCGACCTCGGACGATGGACTCCGCCTCGCCCGACCCCAGGGCTCGGACTCCACCTCGACCTCGGACGATGGTCTCCGCCTTGCCCGACCCCGGGGCTCGGACTCAACCTCGACCTCGGACGACGGTCTCCGCCTCGCCCGACCCCCGGACTCGGACTCAACCTCGACCTCCGGACGATGGTCTCCGCCTCGCCCGACCCCCGGGCTCGGACTCAACCTCGACCTCGGAGGAGTCACCACCTCGCTCGGGCCGACCACGCCACAAGGGGGGGGGGCATCATTACCTTACCCCTAGCTAGCCCAGGCTACGGGGAACAAGACCGGCGTCCCATCTGGCTCGCCCCGGTAAAACAAGTAATGATGGCACCCCGCGTGCTCCATGACGACGGCGGTTCTCAGCCCCTTACGGAAGCAAGGAGAAGTCAGCAAGGATCCGACAGCCCCGACAGCTGTGCTTCTACAGGGCTCAAGCGCTCCTCCGACGGCCACGACGCCACATGAACAGGGCTCCAACACCTCTCCGACAGCCACGTCGGTATGTACATAGGGCTCTGACTCCTCTCTGCTAGACACGTTAGCACACTGCTACACCCCCCGTTGTACATCTGGACCCTCTCCTTACGTCTATAAAAGGAAGGTCCAGAGCCCTCGTACAAAAAGGTGGCCGCGCGGGAGAACGGGCTGACGCGCAGTCTCACGCCCTCTCTCTCTCCCTCGCGAACGCTTGTAACCCCTACTGCAAGCGCATCCGCCCTGGGCGCAGGACAACACAAGGCCGCGGTTTCCCCTCACTGGTTTTCCCCCCTTGTGCTCCGTCTCGTGTCGACCCATCTGGGCTGGGACACGCAACGACAATTTTCTCGTCGGTCTAGGGACCCCCCGGGGTCGAAACGCCGACAGAAGGGCAATACGATCTCTTGTATTGCCTATGAACTAGGGATGACAATGGGTACGAGTATGAATAAATAACCACAGATAATTGCCCATTGAACATGGGTATGGTGGAATTTGCTATCCATGTGTACAGGTATAGATATAATAAGGTATATGCAGATAACTTTTTCGCAGGTATGGATATCTAGTATCCATATCAGTTACTCGATGGGTAACTGACATGTGGGCCAACCGAATTCAATACATTATCCTAAATTCCCATTTTTCTTTTTTCCATCCATATATGTTGTTTGGTGCTGAAGTTATCATTTGATGCTGCTAGAATGATAATTTTTTTGAAATGTGATAAAATTGTTGTTTGATGTTGAATGCTCAAATTATAGTGGTCGGGTAGATAATGGATATCCGACGGGTACGTGTATGGATACAGATTTATACCCACGAACATATATATATGTACGGATATGAGTTGAGTTTTATCTCGCGAGTATGTGTTCGTAAAATGTATATCTGTGTCCTGCCCGTTCGATTGTTATCTCTATTGACGCATATAAATAGTGCCTACAAGGACACTGGTTAGGTGGACAAGAGTAATGATGTCTGTGTACATCAAGGTTTTTTCCAGTCCTATTATTTCTACTCGTTTTCGTTTCAACTTCATTGCTTTCAGGGCAATTGTTTGGTTTGACAACTCCTGGAGACTGCGGTCGCCGGTCTAGAAGAACTGTGACTCCCCTCATGGTTGTTCGAACCTTAGTTCCTTGGCCCCAAGAAATACTGCAAGACAGAGATGAAAGATGTAGAATCAGCAAAGGCTAGGCGCCCAAGGTTAGCATGTCGTGATGTCTTGATATCATTTTGATAACGATATAATAATGAATTCTGTAACTATTTCAAGGTACATAAATAATTTGGAGCAATCCACCCCATGTATCTTTTTGCCTCCTTTGTTACCACTTGTGCCCAAGATTGTTTACACGAGAAGACATCTTTCCTTGGATTTGTAACATGTAATGTCTTTGATCAGTTCTTCCGTGAGTGTTTTACATGGTTAGAAAAGGACATGCGAATAAAACTAGAAGTACGCTGTGGCAATATGGAAAGGGTTAGAATTTGATGGCTAGAGAGGTACATGGTATCTGACATCATTTGAATGTTTCAATAAACTGGATATTTTTAAATAACTTTAGAGATTACGATATATATTTTGAGTTGAGTTGCAATTGTCTTATACATAGTTTGATTACTAGAGAGGTACATAGTATCTGACATCATTTGAATGTTTCAATAAACTGGATACTTTTTAAAATAACTTTAGAGATTACGATATATATTTTGAGTTGAGTTGCAATTGTCTTATACATAGAAATTATAATTTGGTTGTTGTATATATGGATGCCGCCGTAGTGTGGGCATATGTATTAGGCTTAGATCTGACCATAGACCACCCAATCCGACCAAAACCAACTTGACCCGTGTGAAAAAAAACTCGGCCGATCTGATCCGACCAATTCAACAGCTAGGTACGGACCGTAATTTTTGACCTACAATAATTCATGGATCAGATATGGGGCCATGATTTTTTTACCCAAAACCCGACCCAATCCGAAAAAATTCCGAGCCAAAGCCAAAACATCCCGACCTAACATTAGACACAAGTTGGATACGAGCCATGTAAAATGACTCATGACTCGATCTTGATCCGACCCATTTGAACATGTTTAATTAGGCTAATAGTATGGGAAAGTGATTCGGGACAACGGATATGCTACTTTTCTACGGGCCTCAATCAAACCCGCTTACCTGCAGTCTCGCAATGGTGCAACGGGCCAGGCGTAGGCCATCGTGTAGTAATGGGGCTTTCTGGAGGGCCAGTTTGATAACTGTAGACCTACTTATTCGGTTACATCAGGGGATTAAATCTCTCTAGGGTCTAGTTAGGTATTTTAGTATTGACTTTAATCTATATGTATTGAGATAGATTAGGTGTAATCTAAACTAATTTACACTTAATTCATCTTAACACATGTGAATTAAGGTTAATACTAAAATATAAAAAAAGTCTTTCTCTATAATCCTATTCTGAATTGGTGTAACCCAACAAACCTACGTGGCTCAGCCTTTGAACTTACGTGGCAGAGAAGCGTCCTGTGGCTCAGCCTGGCGTTCCGTCGGCCCAAGGCCCACGTATTACCGGAGGACAAGGGTTTGGGCCCTCTGCAAGTCCTTTTGCATCTACCACGGAGGGAAAGAAAAAAGAGCGAGTCACTGCCTGTCCTTTGTCTTGAGGATACCAAACTTTTGAAACCAACCAAGAAAAACCATGACTCTAGTATACAGGGTTGGACGGTTGTTTTATTATCGCTTGGAAAGCAGTTAGCAGCCGCCAAGTGACAACCAACCAACTAGACCAGTATAGAGATGGCAACGGAAAATTCTACGTCGGGTTTTGAGTTCCTATACTCGCTCCCGTGACAAAAAAAAAGTTCTCCGCGAGGATCACCACGAACTAATCCCCATCGGGGATGCCCGTCCCCACTTAAATTATAATCATGACATATTTTCTTTGTTATTAATACAAAACATTGTCACTTATACATATTGTTAGATGTTAGAAATTATTATATGTACATCAAAATAAACATATTTGTACAACGAGTTATCTCTTAACAATGTAATTATTTAATTTTTTTCATTTCATATTACATGGAAACATCATTATCATATATAAGTTTAACGGGTCCCCGCAGGGAACGGGGATGGAAAATCTCGTCCCCGTTTACCCGTCGGGGAAGGATTTTCCCCGTTTACATCCCCATGGTAGGAGAACCTTCTCCATCCCCATTCCCTAATATAGGAATTCCCTGCCGGGAATCGGGGATCGGGGCCCATTGCTATCTCTAGATCAGTGTATCTGTGGCCGATGACTGCTCGGAGGAAGTCTAAAGCGTTGGTTAATTTTTTACGGTGATTAAGAGGACCTCTAAGAGACTAGTTAAATGATTTGTCAAGCTAAATTTTAGCTACTCAAATGTAAAATAACTCTATAACAGATTGACTATCTTACTCGTCAAGTTACTCGGTTCTCTAAATTAGCTCGCTAACTAGCCAAACTTGGCTAGCCACTCTAACTAATCAAATTAGATAAATGGTTTGTTATATTAAGATACTACATATAGAATATAATATTTATAAAAAAATAAATAAAGAGTTAAATAGAGATAAAAAAAAATAAAGAGTCAGATGCTCTAATTGCAGCCGGTGGTATCACTGTCATCGGAATAGGATAAAGAGCACGCGGCCCCGAAGAGGGACGTGCAGATGAAGCGTTCGCATGAGTTACGGGCACGGCACGCCCCGCCCCCGGCGGCCATCACGTCACGGTTTCCGGATTAGACCCGGGACAAAGATTAACCGACGAATCAGCTTCTAGTTAATATTTGGTAAAGAGTAATTTAGGCTATCTCCAACAGTTTATCCATTCATATACGTATATTGAAACTTTACTCTATAAATAATATGATCTACGATGTAAAACGGTGTTATGGATAGACTACCGAACAAGGATCAGATCAGTCAGCCTTAAGTAACCATGATCAAGTACTAGCAGCACTAATGTATCCTAGTTCTAGCTCTAGCAAACAGTCCAACGAAACCGGGCCAAACTAGAACTAGACGACGACGTTAGGTGCAAGCGCAACAAGTACTACATTGCACAGCTCCTCCTACGGCGTTATAGCTGTGTCACGGAGATGAATCATGTATTATAAGTATTAAAATACTCATTCACTGCTATTGATGTAATATAAGTATTAAAATGCATGCCATAAGCAACATCTTATGCAATATATAACTATAAGCCATTTATCAGAACGGGGCAAAATATATAATAACTACATATTGATTACATAGATGAACTGATTAGATGCTAGATCGCATAAAAGCTACGCAGAAACCTTCATGATCTAGTAAGTAAAATAAAGAAATGCATATACCCAATGAGAGGCTAAACAGATGCACTAAGAAACATGATTAAACATTTCTTGTAAGCAACAAACAAAATGGGCGAAGCCTATATCTGCTAATGATGGCTTTAACTACCGGAGAGGCTAAAAAGATGCTAGACGCAAGTTCCTTTTCAGCACAAAGGACGGAGACTCACGAATAGACTCGTACTGGAGATGGGAGCGGACGGATGCGACATAGCTAAGATGGGACTGACTCACGGACGGAGACTAGAGATGGTGCGCCGTCGCGTTGATTTGTCGGGCTGGTGAGTTTCAGCGGGCGTCGACGCCTCATACTAGAGATGGGAGCGGGGCGTGCGCCAAGCAGCGTCCGGCCGCCGGACTATGGGAGTCCAGACTCCGGCGAGCGTATAGGACTATGGAGTCGGACTGTCATCTACAGATCTACAAGTGCATAGCCGACAAGCGGGGACGGAGTGCAAAGTGCGAGCGGAGCCGGGGCCGGGGGGGGGGGGGGGAGTGCCGAGGCGGTGGCGGCTGAGCACGGAGCACAGTAGGACACGGGACACAGACACACTATTAGGGTGTTTGGTTCTGTGGACTAAAGTTTAGCCCGGGTCACATCAAACGTTTGACTTTCAAATAGGAGTATGGAATATAGACCCAACCAACTGTACTAGATTCGTCTCACTTTTTAATCTTCGGCTGAGAAATTAGTTTTATAATCCGACTACATTTAATACCCCGAACGGAGGTTCAAACATTCGATTTGATAGGGGCTAAATTTTAGCAGGGGCAAACCAAACACCCCCTATATATTGGAACTTCAGACTTTGGGAGTTGGATACGAATGGGTGAGGATCCATTGAAGCCTCCACGTCTATACAAATCCATCTAAACCCATGGGTATGAATCGTTTTGACCCACAATAGAAAAAAACCTACCCGACCCAACCCGTTGGCAATTAAAACCCATCACAACCCACCAAAACAAACTCATTTTTAAAACCCACCCAAAATACCTGTTTTCACCCGCCCTATTTGCAAGCCTACTTTCCATATATGGATAGACTACCGAACAAACCCTATGATCAAGTACTCCGCCAGACTAGCAGCACTAATGTATCCTAGTTCTAGCTCTCGAGCAAACAGTCCAACGAAACTAGGCCAAACTAGAACTAGATAGGTACGACGACGGTAGGTGTAAGCGCAACAAGTACTATGTTGCACAGCTCCCCCCTACGACGTCATAGCTGTGTCGCGGGGATGAATCATGCAAACTCTCATGTGCACGTTGACCATGTGAGCGGACATGGCCCATGAAGGAGCCAGTTCCGCAGGTGGGGGGCTACGCAGCACTGATACTTCACTCAGGGTTGTATCCGATCAGATACGTATCCTATACGGATAGGCGTAAAATTCAACGCATATATGTATCTGTTTTTTATTTTTAATTTAGTGAACTTATACATATGTATGTGTTGGATACGGCCCAGCCAGCCCAACAAGGTGTAGATGCTAGTAACCTGAACCTAGACCCGGTTCCCTCGTGTCGCCTCCGGTCTTGCACTCATGCAGGCAACGCGCCATCGTCGTTTGGCGCTAAGAGGAGAAAGTGCCGCTAGAGATGGCAATGAATATTCAAAATTAAAATATTCGACGGATTTTATCTAATATGTAGGTAAATATAGAATGATTTTTACCTACGAGTATGTTAATGAGCTACAATATCTACCCATTGGGTAGACATGTACGGGTATGGATGGGTAGTACCCCTACGCGTATACCCGTATCATACCACTATTATTATCTAATAAAATCGATCTTAGTTAAAATAAAATTCTTCTTTGGCTATTGTTTATTTAACTACCAAGTTATGTAATCATATGATTTTTTATATTTCAAGTTGAACTTACTTTCGTGTATTTATTTGACATTTTAAGTGATCGAATTGTTTTGAGACCTTAGCGGGTACGGGTTATTCGACGGGTAAAATTACCCGTGTGGGTACGAGTATGGGTAAGATTTCATATTGTAAAGAAAATGGACCTCGACCCATTTAACTAAGCGATTTCGGTGTTTGATGAACAACATAACTAGTGAACTAATGTTTTTAAAGTGTTTGTGTTTTGTAGTTCACAGAATGCGAAGTAGATTAGACTTAGGCTCTGAGAATGAAACACATCAAAAGAATACCCAAAAGACTCCTAGAAGACTCACAAATACTCAACACAAGTCCAAGACACAAGACCAAAAGAGCCCAAGAAAATAGGATTGAAGATTATGAAGTGGGCTATCAGCTGGCGCACCGGACTGGTTACGTAGAGAGCTTTGCAAATGGCTCTTGGGCTACAGGCGCACCGGACCATTGTCCAATGACTAGTTGCCAACGGTCACATGACATGGCAGGCACTAGACCATCTCCAGTACCAGCAGGGTACAACGGCTAGCTGACGTGGAGGCCGGTCCGGTGCACACGCAGATAGAAAGTCGACATCCTTTTCCAACAGGTAGAATTGAGGGTGACCTCTATATAAACCGCTAGTCGGTCATTTGATGGTGTGGGAGCCCAAGCAACATACCAAGGAAGGTTATACACATCTCCAAGTGCTCAAACACCCAAGTGCTTAATAAAATCACTCAAATAATTACGTAGGTGTTTTGCGAGGTGCTTAGGTTAGTTAGATCGCTATTGCGCTTGCTCTAGGTGATTCCTAGTGAATTGAGTGAATTTAGATAAACCCACAAAACCCCTTGGCTCTTGCGCGAGCCATTGTAATTGTATCGATTAGGGCATCGTTTTGCGAGACCACATCGACCACGAATCTGGTGTGACCGCTACCGTGTACCGGAGGGAACGAGGCCCGTAGCGTTTTGGCCGGAAGCTCGATAGTGAATACGACATGGAGCGTCCGAGAGGAGCTGGAAGCGAAGCACCAGTTGCGCGTGGGGAAGGCCCACAACTCTATGGATTTACTCGTCCGTGGTGCTTGGCCCTCGCGTGGGATACCCTTTTCGTAGGGGCATCAACGAGGATTAGTCAGGACCTTGCGCGGTTCTGGATACCTCGGTAAAAATACAAGCGTCGTCCATGGGAGTTTGCATATCTACCATTGCCCTTTAGCTTCCGCATTTATATTTGATTACTTAAGTTCCTTTCTCTCTATTCCTAGTTTAGATTTGTTAGGATTGGAACTTAGGTTGCAAAACTACTTTTGGGTAGAGATAGCGACACTTAGACAAAACCTAGTTTACACATTCAAGTTTACATATTTGCATATGTTTTGTTCTAGGGACTTATTTATGGCCTAGACTAGCAAAGTTTTTAGAAGTCCTAATTCACCCTCCTCTTGGGCGTCTGTGTTGCTTTCAATTGGTATCAGAGCTGGGTTTGGCTTATTTGGAACATTTTTAGCTTCATCGCTAATAGAGCCGACACTTTTTAGAGAAAGGGGATAGATACCCATAGGCCACCACACTTTTACAACACTAACTTCCCTTATTATAGTGCTAGAATGGCTTGTTACCTAGAAGCGGTTGATCTAGGTGTTTCGAGAGTCACTCGCAATGGGATCAAGCTACCTAAGAATCCTGAGAAGCTCACTGTGTGTGACGAGAAAGAAATTCATTTAAATGATAGAACTAAAAATTGCTTGTATGAATCTCTTAGCATGGAAATTTTCAATCAATTCTTTACTTTGAAAACTGCTAATGAGATTTGGCTAAAATTACATGAGCTCCATGACATCACTTCAAATGTCTATGAGCAAAAACATTGCCTAGTCTTGAATGAATATAATTCTTTTACAATGAAAAAATGAGCTTGTCAGATATATGTACTCTCGCTTGAATCTAATTATCAATGAGCTCAATTCTATTGGAATTAAAAAGCTAGGTGATGCAGACATTGTGATGAAGATCATCTTCCTTCTACCACAACAAAAATATGGGAGTATCATCACCTCCTTCACAACTTGGAGGACTTGAGTCAAATGACTCCGACGCTCATGATCGAAAAAATTGTGGCATTTGAGATGTCATGAAAAACAGGTCAAGAGGAGGCCACTTCATCGATGTCATATGCTTTTGCATGTGATGAAAAGAAGAAAGGCAAGAAGAAGGCTCCTAGCTTAAGTTCCTCGAGTGAAGAAGAATAGGAATATGAAGAAGGTGAAGATGATGACGATGAAGATAATCAAGCCTCAACATCATCATTCGTGGACAAAGAAACGACTCGGTACATTAAAAAGGTAATGACGATGATTCACAAGATTAATCTAATGGGTGTGCCCCTGCAGGTCAAGGATCTTCTCTTTAATCATTGACAGAAAAACAAAGAAAGAGAGGATTCTTTACATGTGGGGAGAAGGGCCATTTTTGGATAGTTTCCCAAATATGTCTGAACCCAAAACATTTATTTGTGCTTAGATCTCTCTATAATGAAGCAAAGGTGTTGTGCATGTGTATGGGAGTGTTCTCTTGCTCTAGGGAGGCTTGAGTACTCGATGTGCCTGATGGAGGAGGTATTTATAGCCCTAACTAGCCAAAATAGTCATTGGAAGACGTGCTAGAATTCTGCTTTGCACGGACGCACCGGTCCGGTCTGGTGCATCACCGGATCTCCAGCGTGTCACTATCTCCCGGATCCTGACTGGGACCTTCTATCTAACGCTGCCACATGACCTGTCCGGTTTACCACTGTACTGCCTGCCACATTAGCTAGCCATAGCGATTACTATTGGAGCCGAAAGTAGGTGTTGGACCAAGGTCCGGTGCACCAACGGACCATGGACCGATGATTTTTAATCTTCAAGGCTAAGAGTGTCGTGTTCGTTGTAGACGGTCTGGTGTGTCACCTGATTCGAGGTCCGGTGCACCAGGCCACCATGAAAGTCGCCTAGAGGAGGGGTGAATAGGCGTAATCTGAAATTTACAACTTTAAACACACACTACAAGCCGGGGTTAGCGTTAGAACTAAAATCAAGTCTGGGAGAGAGGGGAAAATAAATTGAATGAGAAACAAGCGAATGACACAGTGATTTGTTTTACCGAGGTTCGGTTCCAAAGAACCTAGTCTCCGTTGAGGAGGTCACAAAGACCGAGTCTATTTCAACCCTTTCCCTCTCTCAAACGGTCACTTAGACCGAGTGAGCCTTTCTCTTCATCAAACGGGTCACTAAGATCCCACAAGGACCACCACACTCTTAGGTGTCTCTTGCTTTGATTACAAGTCACTTGAGAACAAGAATGAGAAAGAAGAAAGGCAATCCAAGAAGCAAGAGCTCAAAAGAACACGAAATCTCTATCTCACAAGTCACTAAGTATTTGAGATGAATTTGGGACTCGGAGAGGCTTTAATCTTTTGAATTGTGTCCAGGAGTGAATGCTAGAGCTCTTGTATTGAATGTGATGTTCAGAAATCTTGGATGCTTGGAGTTGTGGTGGTTGTGGGGTATTTATAGCCCTCAACCACCAAAGTAGCCGTTGGGGAGGCTGCTGGCGATGGGCGCACTGGACAGTCCGGTGCGCCGCCATGTCACCCAACCGTTAGGGTCCGGAGCGAAGTCGATTGTTGGAGCTTTGTCTCCTTGTGGCACCGGACAGTCCGGTGCCCTCTGACTTCGCGGCTCTGACTTCTGCCGCTGCACTGTTCACGTCGTCATTACTTTAGCAGTTGACCGTTGCGCGCAGATAGCTGTTGCCTGCTAGCTCGCCGGACAGTTCGGTGGCACACCGGACAGTCCGGTGAATTATAGCGGAGCGCGCCTGCGAAAACCCGAGAGTGGCTGCTTGGACTATGTACGGTCCTAGTGCACCGGACACTGTCCGGTGGCACACCAGACAGTATGGTGCGCTAGACCACAGCACACTTGGTTCCTTTTGCTCCTTTTGAATTGGATCCCTAACTTGAATATTTATTGGTTTGTGTTGAACCTTTATGCACCTGTAATACATGAATACTTGCCAAACCAATCAGTCCATGTGTTTGTGTTGACGATCAACCACCGAAATTAATTATAGGAAAAGGTTAACCCTATTTCCCTTTCACACCGGTTCTTCTTTAAGGCTCTTTGGATAAATGGTCCGATGAGCCAGAATATAGCTGAAAAAGTGCAACTTTGCTCTTTTCTTCTCCAACTCGAATTGGTTGTACTTGAGAGCTTTCCCATGACCTATACAAACATATTTAGAGTATGTTTAACTTGTCTAAGTCACAAATTCATACTTGTAGCCGATTCTTCAACTCAGAAATATGTTTAGCTCAAAACAAGCACTAAGAAGCACTTTCTCTGGAATATGTATTATTAAACAATCTAAAGTGCTCAAAAAACATTCTTAAGGGCACTTAGAACTTATTCAAACCTTAGAACCACTCATGGTTCAACTCCATCATGAAATTTCCCTGTTTTGCCTCTGTTTGAGCTAGATATCATGTTGAATGATACAATTTGACTCTTCTGAACTTACAAATGCACACTTCACAAACTAGTTAGATCACATAGTACTGGTCATTACTCACCAAAGCTAAGTTAGAAATAACCTATAGCACATTTCTCTTTCACTCCCTCAAGTGCTTTGGCAGGACTGCATGAGCTTCGCTACCTCCAACGCGAGTTCCCCTGCCTCCCGTGCGTGCTCTGGTGCCCCCCCACAGTTGTCTGACACCGCTCGCGATCTCCAACCTCCCCCTTTGTGCTTGAGTCGCGCCTGTGCGAGCTCTGCCACCTCCCGTGTGTGCTCCGACACCTCCCACCCACACAACCTCTTGTGTTTTTTTGCACTTAGGGCATTTCCAGTGGGAGTTTCATCATAGTTTCATTCTCATTAATTGAGATAACACATCATCGTGGCACGATATTTATGATGAGAGATGGAGAGGGTTTAATGGAAGAAGAGAAGGTTTCATCCAGATAAAGCTTAGGATACACAGTTTCATAGATAAAATCTGATGTGTCGTTTTTGAAAACCGTGCAATGAAACTTTCATTGGGAATGACCTTACCTTTTTTATGCCCTTAAAATACGAGTTATTTATGTGTGCTGTACATGCCCTTATTACATCAAAATTCCTGATGCAAATATTTCTAGGTACTTCTACAACAATATCTTTTTTTTAAAAAAAATAACTTAAAATTACTACGTAAAGAGGGGTATCGTGCAATCGTAAGTATGGTTCCCGCACGACTGTTAGAGCTACAGGGATCGTTTTTAGCAAGTTTCGCAAGTTGCTTTTTCTTTCTTTCTCAGTAAAAAAGTTGCCATAACATTCTTATCTATCATTTAAAAAAACCACAAGATTTACAAAAAAAAATAGCAACACTTATTCTTATAATAAAGAGCCGGGAGCAAATTCGAATTCAGGTGAGTCCACGTCGTCTTCAATTTTCCAGGCCGCACGATCGTTTTTCAACGGCATCCAACGTTCTCATCTCATCTCGTCATTCTTTTTTATAATAAAGAGCCGAGAGCAAAGTCGAATCCATGTGAGTCCACATCGTC
Source organism: Zea luxurians (assembly GCA_029449295.1). Taxonomy (NCBI): domain Eukaryota; kingdom Viridiplantae; phylum Streptophyta; class Magnoliopsida; order Poales; family Poaceae; genus Zea; species Zea luxurians. The sequence continues at coordinate 74,362,519 of JAOPSE010000014.1, forward strand.
TTCAATTTTCCAGGCCGCATGATCGTTTTTCAACGACATGTCCTCTCGTCTACTCCAGAAGCCACGAGCATTCCAGACTTGTCGTCGTGCTCCTCTGCACCGTCATCGTCGCTTCTTCACTTCCTCTCCCCCTTTCAAACACATCCCCAGCCAGCACGCCGCACTCCACATGCCTTGCATCCTCCGCCTGCTGTCGCCTCCTCCACGCGGACACGCTCGTGGCGCTCTTCCATGCCGCGCCTCCGCTGCCGCCTTCGCTCCCCGTCTTCGTTGCGCCACCCCTCTCCCCCCGCTTCTCCCACGTTGACGCCAAGGTACACCAAATGTCCCGCCGTCTCCCTGCTCCATACGTCCTGCCTCCTTACCTTCTCCGACCACCCATTCTCGCCGCTCCTTTGCGCGTTCCAGTTGCTCCCGTTCCTCCGCCTTTTCCTCTCTTATTCCCCAATCACCCCTATGAAACATTGCCACTGTGCCCTCACAAGTTGGCTCCAGCCGCGACGCCGTAGGATGAGGTGCTTCGACAACTCACATGCACCTTTGCTTTACTCCTTTTCTCTTTATCGGTATCTGTAGTTATTTGCGAGGAGATGTGTGCATACATAATACTGGAGATGTGAGTATTTGAGATGGAGAGAGAGAGAAGTCAACAACAAAAACAAGTATTCTTCATATTTGTTCCTTTGTTTTATGTCAGTAACAACCGCAATACTGCTCTGCCTTCTTGCCTGTTCCATCTACTGGGTCCTTTGAATTGTACAACCAAGCAATGGCCTACAATTACAGAAATAACAAATCAATATAATTTCAATGGGCGTACATACACACTGCTCTCAAGTTTTGAAGTAATAAAGAAAACTTACCGATCTTTTATCTTCATCAACCAACCAGTTCAAACGCTTATCTACTTTGATTATTTCAGTTCATTATTCATCTAATATCCTCCACTGTATTTTATTTTGTGCTGGAGAGGGAGTTCCTTTAGCACACATTACCAAATGGAGACACCGAAGACTAGCTAATGTCATCACCGACTAAGTGAAGATTTTCCGCAATATTATTTCCATTAGAATGGTTAGCAAATGGATTTGACTGTAGATAATTTGTGAATATCTTGGTCGGCAACCTGCAATGCATGGAAAATGGAATACGTATGACAACCCCTACTTTTTGCAGGCATATCTGAAAAAATATTGCTGCACTAATTTTTTTGGTGTTGCAAGTTGCACTCTTAGATTCAATAACCAACATAGGCATAACAAATCATCATGAGGTAAACCACAAAAGGATTATAGAAAAACTTTATCATCACACTTGAAATTGATTTATAGATATCTAGAGTAATCATATGGTAAACTCATTCTACCTTGCACCATTTCACTAGCATTCTAATGGCACATGAATTTCCCTATCAAAGCTAGGTACTTGTCGTCAATATTACTAATGTCAGCATAAAAAATAGCACAATATTCCACTACAACACTTACCCTTCGCTAGGAGATAACATCGAGAAAGTTAGATTTTTTGGGACTCAAAATAATATACTTCACACTTTTCTATAACATTGATTTTGCAAAAATAAGACCCAAAACATGTCACACTTGAATAGCTTATGTTACAATGTTGGTGATCTTGATAACCGCGTAGTTTGTATGAGCAAGAAAGAAAATTCACTTCTGTAGTTTTTAGAGTTCCTTTCCCTTTTGCTCACAATGGTGATCAGAGAAGCAAATGAAAATCATACGATAATATATCAATGGACAACGTCACGAAAGTATATTACTTACACTACATATGAATTACTTGCATAGAAAGATATAACACTCTTATCATTAACGCTCGCCGGGCGTGCACAAGTTACTAGTATCTTTAAATACGTCTATAAAACAATATTTATTGATTCATTTAATGATACTAACAGTATATCATAAATATTATTATTTTTAAATATAATGTCAAAATTTAAAATATTTTATTTCTCAACAATTGAGAATAATAACTCTATCTCTACTACTATAATACATCAGTTGTCATGGTTCTACAATTATCTCTTTTGCAAAAAAAATCTCTACACTTTTTTTTCTGCACTAACCCGCAGTCTAATTATATTATCTTTTCTCTATTATATATCTATCTCTACTACTATAATGTGATAGTTTCGTGCACGCCCCCACTCCTCGTCGTCCTCATACGTCGTCGCCTGCCCACACACACTGGCATCTCTGCACCACCGCCAACAACATACTCCCCCCGCTTGGTAATCGCCCACATCCACCAGCCCCACTCGCGATCCTCGCACGCCGCGCATTGTCCGGAGAGGACATATCTGATGCACATGAAAGCTTAGAGCACATGGTACACATATTAAATCATCACTATCCATTTTAGATCTAACGTCTCTGGTTGATCATTGCAATTTACAAATAACACTTTCCACCACTACACTCCACCACGTCGGAGGATGTTCTTAGCAAAATATATCAAACAAATAGAGAGGTTAGATCTAAGATGAGTGGTGATGATTTAATATGTGCACAATATGCACTAAACTTCCATGTGCACTTGCCCGGGAGCAGCAACCTCGCGGCTCGCCGCTCGCCGCATCGACTTCGAGAACTCCGTCTTCTCCTCTGCTCCTCAAATGGTGGTGGCCACCTCCACTCTCTCGCGCGATGCTAAGGAGCAGCAACCGCGCGGCTCCGTGCCCGCCGCGTCGACTTCGAGAACTTCGCCTTCCCCTCTATTCCTCAAATGGCGACAGTCACCTCCTCCATCAGATAAAATACTGCCAGTGGCGGAGGAACCATTATGGCTTAGTGTGCCATCAGTCATACCTTACTTTTAAAAACTCTCATATCTTCTACTATAACAACAAAACAAAACGTGGTGTGGTGGATGTGTTGCCTTTATTGCAGCAGCAGGTCTTGAGTTTGATTCACAATTCTTGTATATTTCATTTTTTTTAGCCATATCACATTTTTTTTCTTTACCCTCCGCTACTGAATACTGTCGCTATTATAGTCGTTCACTCCCCTCCCGAGTCCCGAGCGTCGTCCCTCCCTAGCCGCCACAACATCACGGATCGGATCTTGGTGAGCAGCGTGCAGTGGGCATCGCTCATGTCAGACGGTCAGACCTCGTCTGCCACGGCAGCCGCAAGCTGTTCCGCCCGACGGAAGCGGTCGTGACGACTGGCACCTGCGTGCACCGCATGACGGCCACCACGCGGCGGCTCTTGGAGTTGCCCGACTCGCTCGGCCTCCCATTCCTGTATGGCGCCCTCCGCATGTGCAGCGACGAGGACTAGCACAGCTTTGCCACGAGCTGCTGCTCGTGCTCAATGTTGGTCTCGTGCGACACGACGGATATTCAGTACTACTACTCTGCATCCAATGTGCGCCGGCATCGCCTGCAAAAGTCGTAGCCTTCTTGCGTCCTTACTCTGCATTGCGCCCAATCACATGATGAGGCTTCAAGCAGCAGAGCAGCGATACATATCACAACTGCCTGCTACTGATCTACTTCTTTTTTGTTGTAAAAGAGGTACAGTCAAATACTAATTTTTTATTCCAAAACAAGTTTCATCAAAACTATGGTTATGTCCACATGCTAGGATTAATCTAACCAGTTTTTACATGTTCGATGATATACTGTCATGCATAAATCTGAGATGAGAACAATATTGCATCCAATAAAGTTTTCTTGGGCTTTTAGGAGGATGAGCAGAACTATAAGACGTATGATTCAAGTGGAAGATGACGGGCTAGATGAGGAACTTGATGAATTCATGCTTATTATGGTGGGGGAATATCCTAAGAGGAAGTGAAGTGTGAACAACGTAAAACGTATTGCGTTGTCAATTTATGGACACTAGAAAATTATATCGCGATTACTGCTCAGCACATGGCGTGTATAAAAGATCTCAGGAAACTAAATGGAGATTACATCAATATCATTTACAAAACATAATGAAGGCAGATTCAGAGATAGTGGCGTAGCAAATATTTCTATGTGAATTGGCTGAGGAAACTCATATTGAATCTGAATGGGTACTATTTTTTATCAACGTCCATTTGTATAATATAAGATTAGAAATTCCTATAATTTTTGTCTTGTAGTTCCAAGTCGAGTCTGTCACACAAGAATTTAAGGGACAAATCCGGGTGCATCTTATATGTGCGCCAAGGAAGAACAACACACATAATAACAAGTGCATAGAGATAAATGTCATAATTATCATAAATGTACTTATTACATAACAGAAGTCTTACAAAAATAAATGATAAAGTAAAGCGAACTAAATATTATTCCCTGGCGCCACAAAGCTGACTGGAAGACATCACCTAGATCAAGTCGAATGTCTCAGTGTTAGGCGGCTCTACTTTGACCACCTGTTCTTCTCCTATGGGGGGTGTGAGACAGCAAGAGTGAGCTCACATACGTTTATAGCTCAACAAGTCGTGGGGAATAATGTGCATGAACTCACCAAAGGTGGGAGTTCATGTGAAGTGTAAGACTGATCAACAAAATAGAGGCTGAAGCTGAGCATTGTTAAAGAAAAGTAATAATAAAATAATCTCAAATGCGATGCAAATGTCAAATTAAGTTTAAGTTCCATAAATTAATCATGTGAGGGTCCGAGCTGCTCATGACCGTGAGCACGGCTAGTATACCAGTTTTACACTCTGCAGAGGTTGCACATCTTTACCCACAAGTCATGTTACCCATCTGCCAAGAGACGGCCAATTCCATACACCTCTACCGAGGAGGCGAGGCAGGGTAACACTAAGAGGCCTTTACAAAGTTCCACTAGCTACAGAAATCCCGCTAAAGTTTATAGGAAGCTCCAGTGTAGGAATCCCTCGTCTGACCACAATCGCAGCAAAATCAACCCAAGGATCTCCCTACACTGACCACTCCCCTACTGCCCTTGCCCCATTCGGGTAAGAAAGTCATCCACTACCTTTCCTAGTTAATCAGCCAAGGGCGTCCAATTAAACCCTTGTGGTAGCACTGTTTTCCCGGGTGGTCGCTCCATGTTCCCATTAACATAATGATCTTAACATGAACAGTAATAATAAATAGAGAATAAAAGTATAATCATGAATAATGTATCTCCATACCCAAATCCACATAAAGCAATAGCAAGTACTACCCAAAAATATTTCAGTGGTAAAACAAGGTATAAAGATAACCAAAACTGGGGTAACCTATTGGATCCCATTAAAATTAACATATGCAGATCATTATAATTAATAAGAACATGGCTGGGAAAAAGGTAAGTGATCAAGGACACAACTTGCCTTCAATGAGCTCCTGCTCAGCTACTTCTACTTGCTGAACCTCAGAATCTACAGTGGCTTGCTCGTCTACTCGCATCAACACAATACATACATAGTATAGCAAAAATTAACATCACACCAAACATGTAAATAAAATACATGATAAAAATCTACACATTAAAATAAAAACCTAGGAACAGGAATTATTAATTTTAGAGTTACAGATTTTAAAATATGAATTTCCAAAGGTTTAATGTGCTTGAGATGGGATTAAATGAGAAATAAATTCTCCTACTGTTTTCATGTCAAAACAGTGGCACTAATGGATAGACAATAATATTATAAAATTATAGAAATTGGAATGGATGAATTTGGGGCAAGTATGAATTTTCTAGGAATTTAACAAATTTTAGCAATTGTTTTTGTATTAAAATGCATTTTACTAATTCATTTATCCATTTTAAATAAGTTCTGGGCTGAGCGCATAAAAACCAGAGAGGTCAGGGGGTTTGGCGCTAAAATACTAAGACACAGGGCATAGGGGTATGGACCGCGGGTTAAAACCGAGAAAACCTAGGGCTTCTTTTATAAGATCGCCTGGCCGAAGGGGCACGTGTGGCTTTTTGGGCATCTGATCCAATACGAGCGGTCCGGATTAAATCGGTGCCTCCCGCGAACCGGTACGCGCTAGGCACCGCCCGATCTGGATCCAACGCGCCCGATCTAAATACCCTAAATCAATTCTAAGCCGGTCATCGACAGATCGACGGCGCACAACGGCTACGACGAAACGGTACACGATCTTCTAATCCGAGCCATCCGTTGGGGATCTGACGGCATCGGGGTAACGTCTTCCCCACACGGACACCGACGGCGGTGCCGCGCCCGCACGACGGCGGTGCCACGCCCGCACGACGGCGGTAGCGTCGGCGAACAACGCGTCGCACGCACGGGTGACAATTCCTAGGTTTTGAAAGCGTCTACACCACGCGTATATTACAGTGAATTCGTGGGTGGGTGACATACCGGCCCTGATGTCGCGGTAGCGCCTAGTCGCGGAGCGAGGCAGTCTGCGACAGAAGTTAGTCGACGGCAAGAAATTGCCGTGGGTCCGCGGCCTCTCCTTCCAATTGCGGACACGAACAACAACTCGGAGTGCAGATGACCCTCCCCGGCACTTCACCGAGACCAGATGAGACACAGTGACGAGATTCGTCGTCGGTGGCGTGAATCGGTGTGGCGGCGCTGTTAGGAGCTAGCAGTGAGGGCTTGGGTCGGTGCTGGGTAGATGGGAGAGGTGGAGAAGGCCGCAGAGGCCGCCAATTTAACTCCTGTGGTCTCGGCACGGGGGTGGAAGGAGGTCTTCCACGTTCCACTGACAATGGCGGCGAGATGTGCGCGAGGTGGGTGAGTCCCGTGCGGAGTCCGGGCGCTGACAAACGGCGGGTTGACGTGTGGGTCCACGCGGCAGGGTAACAGGCGGAGCACACGCAGCTGGCAACCGGGTCCCGATGTGCAGTGAGCACGGCGGTGCGCGCGCAGGCAGGGAATGATCGGTGGGCTCCAGGTGTAAGCGCCAGCGACGTGCGCGCGAGAGCAAGCGTGCGCGACCGACGAAAGGGACCCACCTGTCGGTTTCTATTCTTTTTCCTTTTTCTATATTTTCAAATCCAAATATGAATTCAAATTTAAATTCAAACTTTGTGACTCACATTCACATACTATATTTGTGGAATTAGAATTAATAAGTTTGAGGATATTTATTTAAATATATTATTTACATTTTTATATCCCTTCTCTTTTCTCATTTTCAAATCCTGATTTCAATTTAGGGTTTAACCCATCTTCTAGTAATTATTATATTATTATTATTAACCTTATTATTTTATTTAATGCACAACCATATAAACTCCAACATGACGCATATATATTTTTTATCATTTCTTTTAATTCACCTCTTAATTATATGTATGCTCTTTTTATGATGCAAATATGGCACATAAAATAAGGAAATCACTCTGTATTTCTTGTATACAACTTTTGAGTATTACAAATTCTACCCCCCTTACAAAGAATCTCGTCCTCGAGATTTAGGAAGATCTAGGGAAAAGATGTGGAAAATCTATGCGATGCTCTTCTTCTCTCTCCCAAGTAGCTTCATCTTCTCCGTGGTGACTCCATTGCACTTTGCACATCTTTATAACCTTATTCCTCGTGACACGAGTCAGTGTATCAAGAATCTTGATGGGGTACTCAGCATAAGTTAGATCCTCTTGAACACTAAGGTCCTCCAGTGGTAGCTGCTCTTCAGGTACCTTGAGACATTTCTTCAGCTGTGACACGTGAAAGACATCATGCACATCCGCAAGATGATCAGGTAACTCTAATTGATATGCCACCTCTCCCACTCGCTTTAAGATCAAGAAGGGTCCAATAAAGCGAGGGGACAACTTTCCTTTGACTTTAAATCTTTTCATACCCCGGAGTGGTGACACCTTCAAATAGACATGATCACCCTCCTTAAACTTTAGCAGTCTTCTTCGGGTGTCAGCATAGCTTTTCTGCCTGGATTGTGCAGTTCTCAAATTCTCCCTTATTTGATGGACTTGTTCCTCTGCTTCTTGTATAATCTCTGGTCCAAATAACTACCTTTCACCAGTTTGATCCCAATACAGTGGAGTCCTGCACTTCCTGCCATACAAAGCCTCAAATGGGGACATCTTCAAACTGGCCTGGTAGCTATTATTGTAAGAGAACTCCGCATAGGGCAAACTCTTATCCCAACTACCACCATGCTTAAGAGCACAAGCTCTTAACATATCTTCTAGCACCTGGTTGGTCCTCTCAGTCTACCCATCAGTCTGTGGATGGTAAGCCGAACTAAAATTCAATCTTGTATCCAAGGACTCGTGCAACTTCTTCCAATACCGAGAAGTAAACTGTGATCCCCGGTCTGACACAATCTTCTTTGGCACACCATGTAGGTAGACAATCTATGCCATGCACAACTCTGCTAGCTTGGCTCCTGAATATGTGGTCTTCACTAGAATAAAGTGGGCTACTTTAGTTAGCCTGTCCACAATCACCCATATAGAATCATACCCAGCAGATGTGCGGGGTAATCCAATAATGAAGTCCATGCCAATCTCTTCCCATTTCCACTCAGGTATCTTAAGCGGGTGTAGTAAACCAGCAGGTCTTTGATGTTCTGCTTTCACCCTCTAGCAAACATCACACAGTGCAACATGTGAAGCAACATCCTTCTTTAATCCATACCACCAATACTTCTGCTTCAGGTCCTGGTACATCTTAGTACTACCAGGGTGGACAGAATAAACTGAGTCATGTGCTTCCTTCAATATGGTTTACGAAGACTATCAATATCAGGAACACAAATCCTATTCTTGAACCATATCGTGCCTTGCTCATCCTCCGTGAAATCTGGGCCTCTACTTTCTGTTATCAGATCCTTAATCTCTTGAATTTTAGCATCACCAACCTGACCTTTACGAATTTCTTACTCCAAGGTAGGTTCCAATTCGATGGTAACTCCTTCCGTATGTGTAACAATTCCTAGGTTGAGCCTCTCAAAATCTTTTGCTAATTCATCGGGTAGCTGGACAACAATAGCGGAGTGAACGTGCTCCTTCCGACTCAAGGCATCTGCAACCAAATTCGCCTTGCCCGGGTGATAGTGAATCTCCAAATCATAATCCTTAATGAGCTCCAACCAACGGCATTGCCTAAGGTTGAGATCCTTCTGAGTGAATATATACTTCAAACTCTTATGATCCGTGTATACTTGACACTTGGTTCCCATAATATAATGTCTCCAAATCTTAAGCGCATGCACAACGGCTGCCAGTTCCAAGTCATGAGTGGGGTAGTTCAACTCGTGTTTCCGCAACTGACGAGACGCGTAGGCAATCACATGTCCTTCTTGCATGAGCACACATCCTAATCCTTGGCCACATGCATCACAATAAATGTCGAATCCCTTCTGTAGATCTGGCATAACCAACACTGGTGGCGACATCAACCTCTTCTTTAATTGATCAAAGCTTTCTTGGCACTTCTCATCCCACTTAAATTCTCTTCCTTTCTCCAGAAGCGAGGTCATAGGCTTGGCAATCTTAGAGAATCCTTCAATAAATCTCTGATAATATCCTGCAAGCCCCAAGAAACTCCGAATCTCAATGACGGTAGTGGGCACGCTCCATTCCATTATCTCCTTCACTTTAGCAGGATCCACTGCTATTCCTCCATTAGAAATAATATGTCCAAGGAATGGCACCTTGTCAATCCAAAACTCGCACTTGCTAAACTTGGCGTAGAGTTGATTATCTCGTAGCTTCTGTAGCACCAACCTTAGATGTTCTTCATGATCACTTTCACTCTTAGAATAGATAAGAATATCATCGATGAACACCACGACGAATCTATCCAAATACTCCATCAACACCTTATTCATCAAATTCATAAAATAAGCTGGTGCATTGGTTAATCCAAACGACATAACAGTGAACTCATATAATCCATATCGGGTTGAGAAAGTCGTCTTAGTAATATCCGATGGTCTAATCTTCATTTGATGGTATCCCGATCGGAGATCAATCTTCGAGAATACCCTAGCACCTCTCATCTATCAAATAAATCCTCAATACGGGGTAATGGATACTTGTTCTTCACAGTAACATCATTAAGTGATCTATAATCCACACACATCCGATGTGATCCATCCTTCTTCTGTACAAATAGTACTAGTGCTCCCCAAGGTGAGGAACTCAGATGAATGTGCCCTGCCTCTTGTAACTCAGTTAACTGCTTCTTAAGTTCTTTTAATTCTTCTACGGACATCCTGTAGGGCCGTTTAGAAATACGGGCAGTTCCAGGTAAAAGATCAATGACAAACTCAACTTCCCTATCTGGTGGCATCCCTGGTAACTCCTCTGGAAAGACATCCAGAAAATCTCTAACCACCCGGATGTTGTCACCAACAAACTCCTCAGCTATAAAATATATCGCTCATTTGGAAGAGGTGGTTACTGCAATTTGAACTTGGAATCTTTCTCCTTTAGGGCTGGTGAGTTCTACAGTACCCCTACCACATGCTATAATGGCCTTTGCCTTTCTTAACCATAACATACCAAGGATCAGATCTATACTGCTTGCCTCTAATATTATAGCAGTAGCCCCAAATTCTCTTCCCATGATTGTTAATGTCAATCTATGTGTCATTTGATTTGCCTCAATAGGCCCTTTAGGTGTGATTACTATCATTGGTTTTCTCATATTTAGCAGTGGTATCTCATTTGTGTTGGCATATCGAGCAGACATGAAAGAATGTGTAGCACCAGAATCAAATAATATGGTTGCAGGAATGGCATTAATGTAAAACATACCGAATACGATGTTAGCACCATCAGGAGTAGCATCGACGCTGACTTGATTAACTCTGGCTATAGAATATCCCTTGCTAGGAGTCTGTTGCTTGTTCTTAGCTGGTGTACCAGAATTCCCCATCGCACAAGCATTAGCATAGTGCCCAATCTGACTGCACTTGAAGCATGTAGGGCCGGTCTTCTGTCCTGCAGACCTCGTCGGGGTGCCAGTGGGGGTAGCCTGACGAGTAGGAGGTGTCCGTGGGGACCCCTATGGAGCGTACTGAGCTGGGTGTGGTCCTCCTCCTGGACGAGTACGTGTACCCTGTGGCAAAACGTAGCGGGGATGAACACTGCTGCTACCCTGCCCCTGTGAGATAGCCTTTCTCTTCAAGTCTCCTAGTTGAACACGCTTGTGTTCAATAGCAAGAGCCTTATCCAGCAGCCTCTGAAATGATGGAAATGTGTGTGCAACCAGTACATACTGTAGGGGTCCATTAAGTCCTTCAATAAAGTGCTCCTGCTTTCTCTCATCCTTAGCAACCTCATCTGGAGCATATCTCGACAGCTGAATGAATTTATCTTTGTACTCGCTGACAGACATGTTGCCTTGCTTCAATGATAGAAACTCCTTCTTCTTGATCTTCATTAACCCAGCTGGAATGTGGTAGTTTCTGAACTGTGTACTGAACTCTGCCCAAGTAATAGTATCAGCAGCATCATGGGCAACAGTATAAAAATCCCACCAGTCAGCAGCAGGACCTGTCAGACGACCAGAGGCATAAAGAACTTTCTCCCGGTCTGAGCATTGGGTGATGTTGAGCATCTTCTCAATTGACTTCAACCAATCATCTGCATCAAGTGGATCTGGTGAACTGGTGAAGGTCGGCAGCTTGTGACTCATAAATTCCCGGTGCTTATCATGAGGTGGAACTGGTGGTGGTGGAGGAGGCCATGGTACTTGTTCCTATTGCTGCTGTTGATGTTGTTGTTGCTGTTGCTGTTGTGCTCTTCTCTCCTGGCGTATCTCTTCTCCTTCCTGGCGCAACTTCTGGCGTATCTCTTCTCGTTCCTGTGGCATCTCCTGGCGTTCTTGCTGCATCTGAGCACGCATATCAGCCATAGTGTCCGCCATTTGTTGCATCATCCTCATCTGAGCTACAACCAGTGGGTCAACTCCGCCTGGTGGAGGATTAGGAGGATTCATCTCTGCTGGCTATGGCTGGGGTTGTCTAAATATCCTCCGAGTGTGTCGTCTGGGAGGTAAATCAATTCCACCACCATCTGAGTTAGATACATATGGTAAGAGAAAAGTGGACAAGGTAGGTAGTTACGAATCATGTTACTTTGGAGAGTTTATTAGCTAAGCAGATTAATGTCTTACCTACCATAGCTAATCCATTACCTTATGGTGGCACATGCTAAGATGTCCATATATAATATTTCAATCAATCAAAGAAACAAATCAGACATTTATCATCAGAACAATCAAACAACATTTTTAAATAGAGAAAATAGTTTTTGATTTTGTCTTAGGCCTCCTATCTCTTAAAAATGTCATAGGGGTAAGGATTCCAAGGTGTGAAATCCATCTTGTCTTAGAATAGAGAAGATAAGAATTATCAGAGTGGAACAGTAGAAGGTGAGATAGGATCAAGATAAGTATAGAAAGAATCAGAGTGAGATAAGTATAGAATGAATCAGAGTAAGATAAGTAGGCAAGGGTTTTGTCCATTTCTATCTAGGTTTCGTCCTACAGTCAACATTTCCTCTGATACCACTTCTGTCACACCCGGATTTAAGGGACAAATCCGGGTGCATCTCATATGTGCGCCAAGGAAGAACAACACACATAATAACAGAGTGCATAGAGATAAATGTCATAATTATCATAAATGTACTTATTATATAGCGAAAGTCTTACAAAAATAAATGATAAAGTAAAGCAAACTTAATATTGTTTGATAGTCGCCTAGAGGGGGGGTGAATAGGGCGAAACTGAAATTTACAAAAATAATCACAACTACAAGCCGGGTTAGCGTTAGTAATAAAGAAACGAGTCCGCGAGAGAGGGCGCAAAACAAATCGCAAGCAAATAAGAGTGTGACACAAGGATTTGTTTTACCGAGGTTCGGTTCTCGCAAACCTACTCCCCGTTGAGGAGGCCACAAAGGCCGGGTCTCTTTCAACCCTTCCCTCTCTCAAACGATCCCACGGATCGAGTGAGCTTTCTCTTCTTCTCAATCAAACGGGAACAAAGCTTCCCCGCAAGGGCCACCACACAATTGGTGCCTCTTGCCTTGGTTACAATTGAGTGATGATCTCAAGAACAAATGAGAAAGAAAGAAAGCAATCCAAGCGCAAGAGCTCAAAAGAACACGGCAAATCTCTCTCGCTAGTCACTAAGGGTTTGAGTGGAATTGGAGAGGATTTGATCTCTTTGTATGTGTCTAGAATTGAATGCCTAGCTCTTGTAAGTGGTTGAGAGTTGGAAGACTTGGATGGCAATGAATGTGGGGTGGTTGGGGTATTTATAGCCCCAACCACCAAAAGTGACCGTTGCTAGAACTCCTCTGTTCGATGGCGCACCGGACAGTCCGGTGCACACCGGACAGTCCGGTGCCCCTGCCACGTCACCAGTGCCGTTGGATTCTGACCGTTGGAGCTTCTGACTTGTGGGCCCTCCTGGGTGTCCGGTGCACACCGGACATGTACTGTTTGATGTCCGGTGCACCGGCATGGGCGTGCCTGACGACTGCGCGCGCTGCGCGCGCATTTAATGCACCGCAGGGAGCCGTTGGCGCCGCAGAGAGCCGTTGCTCCGCTGGTACACCGGACAGTCCGGTGCACACCGGACAGTCCGGTGAATTTTAGCGGAGTGGCTGTCGAGCGAACCCGAGGCTGACGAGTTCCGGAGGCCGCGTCTCCTTGGAGCACCGGACATGTCCGGTGCACACCGGACAGTCCGGTGAATTATAGCGCGCCGGCTTCCGAGAAATCCCGAGGGCGAAGAGTTTGAAGTCGAAGTCCTCTGGCCGCACCGGACAGTCCGGTGCACACCGGACAGTCCGGTGCCTCCGGCCAGAGGAGCCCTCGGTTGCCTTGCTGCTCCTTTGTTGAATCCAACACTTGGTCTTTTTATTGGCTGATTGTGAACCTTTTTGCACCTGTATAACTTATGCACTAGAGTAAACTAGTTAGTCCAATGTTTGTGTTGGGCAATTCAACCACCAAAATTATTTAGGAACTAGGTCTAAGCCTAATTCCCTTTCAATCTCCCCCTTTTTGGTGATTGATGCCAACACAAACCAAAGCAAATATAGAAGTGCATAATTGAACTAGTTTACATAATGTAAGTGCAAAGGTTGCTTGGGATTGAGCCAATATAAACTTATATGATGCGCATGGATGGTTTCTTTGTTTTTGACATATTGGACCAAATTTGCACCACGAGTTTTGTTTTTGCAAATTCTTTTGTAAATTCTTTTCAAAGTACTTTTGCAAGATAGTCAAAGGTAAATGAAAAAGATTTTGCAAAGCATTTTCAAGATATGGAATTTTCTCCCCCTATTTCCAATGCTTTTCCTTTGACTAAGCAAAACTCCCCCTCAAATAAGGTCTCCTCTTAGTGTTCAAGAGGGTTTTAAGACATCAATTTTGAAAATACTCGTTACTCCCCTCTTAGAACACAAAGAGATACCAATTTTGAAATTTACCAATAAAATTATCAAATTTATGAAATTAGGTGGTGGTGCGGTCCTTTTGCTTTGGGCTCATATTTTCTCCCCCTTTGGCATGAATCGCCAAAAACGGAATCATTAGAGCCCAATGAAGTACATTCTCCCCCTTTGGTCATGAAATAAATGAGTGAAGGTTATACCAACGTTGGAGAGATGATGCGGAGCGACGGCGAAGGATGAGTAGTAGAACGGAGTGGAAGCCTTTGTCTTCGCCGAAGACTCAAATTCCCTTTCAATACACCTATGACTTGGTTGAAATACACTTGAAAACACATTAGTCATAGCATATATAAAAGAGACAAGATCAAAGGTATATTCATGTGCTATGCGTGCAAGACTTAGCAAAAGAAATTCCTAGAATCAAGAATATTAAGCTCATGCCTAAGTCGGGTAAAAGATTGTTCATCAAGTGGTTTGGTAAAGATATCGGCTAATTGATCTTTAGTATTAATATAAGAAATCTCGATATCCCCCTTTTGTTGGTGATCCCGAAGAAAATGATACCGAATGGCTATGTGCTTAGTGCGGCTGTGCTCGACGGGATTGTCGGCCATTTTGATTGCACTCTCATTGTCACATAGCAAAGGGACTTTGGTTAATTTGTAACCATAGTCCCGCAGGGTTTGCCTCATCCAAAGCAATTGCGCGCAACAATGACCTGCGGCAATATACTCGGCTTCGGCGGTAGAAAGAGCGACCGAATTTTGCTTCTTTGAAGCCCATGACACCAAGGATCTTCCCAAGAACTGGCAAGTCCCCGATGTGCTCTTTCTATTTATCCTACACCCCGCCCAATCGGCATCCGAATATCCAATCAAATCAAAGGTGGATCCCCGAGGGTACCAAAGCCCAAACTTAGGAGTAAAAGCTAAATATCTCAAGATTCGTTTTACGGCCGTAAGGTGTGATTCCTTAGGGTCGGCTTGGAATCTTGCACACATGCAAACGGAAAGCATAATGTCCGGTCGAGATGCACATAAATAAAGCAATGATCCAATCATCGACCGGTATACCTTTTGATCCACGGACTTACCTCCCGTGTCAAGGTCGAGATGCCCATTGGTTCCCATGGGTGTCTTGATGGGCTTGGCATCCTTCATTCCAAATTTGCTTAGAATGTCTTGAGTATACTTCGTTTGGCTAATGAAGGTGCCCTCTTGGAGTTGCTTGACTTGAAATCCTAAGAAATATTTCAACTCCCCCATCATCGACATCTCGAATTTCTGTGTCATGATCCTACTGAATTCTTCACATGTAGATTTGTTAGTAGACCCAAATATAATATCATCAACATAAATTTGGCATACGAACAAATCGTTGTCAAGAGTTTTAGTGAATAAAGTAGGATCGGCCTTGCCGACTTTGAAGCCATTTGCAATAAGGAAATCTCTAAGGCATTCATACCATGCTCTTGGGGCTTGCTTGAGCCCATAAAGCGCCTTAGAGAGCCTATAAACATGGTTAGGATACTCACTGTCTTCAAAGCCGGGAGGTTGCTCAACATAGACCTCCTCCTTGATTGGTCCATTGAGGAAGGCACTCTTCACGTCCATTTGATAAAGCTTGAAGCCATGGTAAGTAGCATAGGCTAATAATATACGAATTGACTCAAGCCTAGCTACGGGTGCATAGGTTTCACCAAAATCCAAACCTTCGACTTGTGAATATCCCTTGGCCACGAGTCGAGCTTTGTTCCTAGTCACCACACCATGCTCGTCTTGCTTGTTGCGGAAGACCCACTTGGTTCCTACAACATTTTGGTTAGGACGTGGAACTAAGTGCCATACCTCGTTCCTCGTGAAATTGTTGAGCTCCTCTTGCATCGCCATCACCCAATCCGAATCTTGTAGTGCTTCCTCTACCCTGGTTGGCTCAATAGAGGAAACAAACGAGTAATGTTCACAAAAATGAGCAACACGAGATCGAGTAGTTACCCCCTTATGAATATCGCCAAGGATAGTGTCGACGGGGTGATCTCGTTGTATTGCTTGGTGGACTCTTGGGTGTGGCGGCCTTGGTTGTTCATCCTCCTTGTCTTCATCATTTGAATCTCCCCCTTGATCGTTGCCGTCATTTTGAGGTGGCTCATCTTCTTGATTTTCTTGTTCAACATCTTGAGCCTCATCCTCAACTTGAGTTGGTGGAGATGCTTGCATGGAGGAGGATGGTTGATCTTGTGCATTTGGAGGCTCTTCGGATTCCTTAGGACACACATCCCCGATGGACATGTTCCTTAGCGCTATGCATGGAGCCTGTTCTTCACCTACATCATCAAGATCAACTTGCTCTACTTGAGAGCCGTTAGTCTCATCAAACACAATGTCACAAGAAACTTCAACAAGTCCTGAGGACTTGTTAAAGACTCTATATGCCCTTGTGTTTGAGTCATATCCTAGTAAAAAGCCTTCTACAGTTTTAGGAGCAAATTTAGATTTTCTACCTCTTTTAACAAGTATAAAACATTTGCTACCAAAAACTCTAAAATATGAAATATTGGGCTTTTTACCGGTTAGGAGTTCATAGGATGTCTTCTTGAGGATTCGATGAAGATATAATCGGTTGATGGCGTAGCAGGCGGTGTTGACCGCCTCGGCCCAAAACCGATCCGGTGTCTTGTACTCATCAAGCATGGTTCTTGCCATGTCCAATAGAGTTCGATTCTTCCTCTCCACTACACCATTTTGTTGTGGAGTGTAGGGAGAAGAGAACTCATGCTTGATGCCCTCCTCCTCAAGAAAGCCTTCTATTTGAGAGTTCTTGAACTCCGTCCCATTGTCGCTTCTAATTTTCTTGATTCTTAAGCCGAACTCATTTTGAGCCCGTCTCAAGAATCCCTTTAAGGTCTCTTGGGTTTGTGATTTTTCCTGCAAAAAGAATACCCAAGTGAAGCGAGAATAATCATCCACAATTACAAGACAATACTTACTACCGCCGATGCTTATGTAAGCGATCGGGCCGAATAGATCCATATGTAGGAGCTCCAGTGGCCTGTCGGTAGTCATGATATTTTTGTGTGGATGATGGACACCAACTTGCTTCCCAGCTTGGCAAGCGCTACAAATCCTGTCTTTCTCAAAATGAACATCGGTTAGTCCCAAAATGTGTTCTCCCTTTAGAAGCTTGTGAAGATTCTTCATTCCAACATGGGCTAGTCGGCGGTGCCAGAGCCAGCCCAAGTTAGTCTTAGCAATCAAGCAAGTGTTGAGCTCAGCTCTATGAAAATCTACTAAGTATAGCTGACCCTCTAACACTCCCTTAAAAGCTATTGAATCATCACTTCTTCTAAAGACAGTTACACCTGTATCAGTAAAAAGACAGTTGTAGCCCATTTGACATAATTGGGATACGGAAAGCAAATTGTAATCTAAAGAATCTACAAGAAAAACATTGGAAATAGAATGGTCAGGAGATATAGCAATTTTACCCAAACCTTTGACCAAACCTTGATTTCCATCCCCGAATGTGATAGCTCGTTGGGGATCTTGGTTTTTCTCATATGAGGAGAACATCCTTTTCTCCCCGGTCATGTGGTTTGTGCACCCGCTGTCGAGTATCCAACTTGTGCCCCCGGATGCATAAACCTACAAAACAAGTTTAGTTCTTTGTTTTAGGTACCCAAACGGTTTTGGGTCCTTTGGCATTAGATACAAGAACTTTGGGTACCCAAACACAAGTCTTGGAGCCCTTGTGTTTGCCCCCAACAATTTTGGCAACTACCTTGCCGGACTTGCTAGTCAAAACATAAGATGCATCAAAAGTTTTAAATGAAATGGCATGATCATTTGATGCATTAATGGTTTTCTTTCTAGGCAACTTGGCATGGGTTGGTTGCCTAGATCTAGATGTCTCACCCTTATACATAAAAGCATAATTAGGGCCAGAGTGAGACTTCCTAGAATGAATTTTCTTAATTTTACTCTCAGGATACCCGGCAGGGTACAAAATGTAACCCTCGTTATCCTGAGGCATGGGAGCCTTGCCCTTAACAAAATTAGACAAGTTCTTAGGAGGGGCATTAATTTTGACATTGTTTCCCCTTTGGAAGCCAATGCCGTCCTTAATGCCCGGGCGTCTCCCATTATAGAGCATGCTTCTAGCAAGTTTAAATTTTTCATTTTCTAAGTCATGCTCTCTAATCTTAGCATTAAGTTGTGCTATGTGATCACTTTGTTTCTTAATTAAAGCTAGGTGATCATGGATAGCATCAACATTAATATCTCTACATCTAGTACAAATGGAAATATGCTCAACATTAGATGTAGAGGGTTTGCAAGATTTTAGTTCAACAACCTTAGCATGCAACAAATCATTTTTAGCTCTAAGGTCGGAAATAGTGGCATTGCAAACATCAAAATCCTTAGCCTTAGCAATTAATTTCTTATTCTCATTTCTAAGGCTAGCAATGGAAGCATTCAATTCATCAATCCTAGCAAGCAAATCAACATTATCATTTCTAGGATCAATGCAAACATGAGAATCAACCTTAGCAATTAAATTGGCATTTTCATTTCTAAGGTTGTCTAAAGTCTCATGGCAAATACTTAGCTCACTAGACAATTTTTCACATTTTTCTCTTTCTAGAGCATAAGCATTTTTAACCTTAACATGTTTCTTGTTTTCCTTGATTAGGAAGTCCTCTTGGGAGTCCAAGAGATCATCCTTTTCATGGATGGCACTAATTAGCTCATTTAATTTTTCTTTTTGTTCCATGTTAAGGTTGGCAAAAAGAATACGCAAATTATCTTCCTCATTTTTATCATTATCCTCATCACTAGATGTTTCATATTTAGTGGAGGACCTTGATTTTACCTTCTTTTTGCCGTCCTTGGCCATAAGACACTTGTGGCCGACGTTGGGGAAGAGAAGGCCCTTGGTGACGGCGATGTTGGCGGCGTCCTCGTCGTCGGAGGAGTCGCTTGAGCTTTCGTCGGAGTCCCACTCCCGACAAACATGGGCATCGCCGCCCTTCTTCTTGTAGTACTTCTTCTTTTCCTTCCTCTTGCCCTTCTTGTCGTCACCCCTGTCACTATCACTTGATAATGGACATTTAGCAATAAAGTGACCGGGCTTACCACACTTGTAGCAAACCTTCTTGGAACGGGATTTGTAGTCCTTCCCTTTCCGTTGCTTGAGGATTTGCCGGAAGCTTTTGATGATTAGGGCCATCTCCTCGTTGTCGAGCTTGGAGGCGTCAATTGGTTGTCTACTTGGTGTAGACTCCTCCTTCTTCTCCTCCGTTGCCTTGAAGGCCACGGGTTGCGCCTCGGATGTGGAAGGCTCATCAAGCTCGTTGATCTTCTTGGAGCCCTTAATCATGCATTCAAAACTAACAAAATTCCCGATGACTTCCTCGGGGGTCATTTGTGTATATCTAGGATTGCCACGAATTAATTGTACTTGAGTAGGGTTAAGGAAAATAAGGGCTCTTAGAATAACCTTAACCACTTCGTGGTCATCCCATTTTGCGCTCCCGAGGTTGCGCACTTGGTTCACCAAGGTCTTGAGCCGGTTGTACATGTCTTGTGGCTCCTCCCCTTGGCGAAGACGGAAGCGACCGAGCTCCCCCTCGATCGTTTCCCGCTTGGTGATCTTGGTGAGTTCATCACCCTCGTGCGCCGTCTTGAGTAGGTCCCAAATCTCCTTGGCGTTCTTCAACCCTTGTACTTTGTTGTATTCCTCCTTGCTTAGGGAGGCAAGGAGGATGGTTGCGGCTTGGGAGTTGAAGTGCTCGATTTGGGCCACTTCGTCCGTGTCATAGTCTTCATCCCCTACGGATGGTACCTGTACACCATACTCAACAATATCCCATAATCTTTTGTGGAGAGAGGTTAGATGAAATCGCATCAAATTACTCCACATAGCATAATCTTCACCATTAAAAGTTGGTGGTTTGCCTAATGGGACGGATAGTAAAGGTGTATGTTTAGGAATGCGAGGGTAGCGTAGGGGGATCTTACTATACTTCTTACGCTCTTGGCGTTTAGAAGTGACGGACGCCGCGTCGGAGCCGGAGGTAGATGTTGATGAGGTGTCGGTCTCGTAGTAGACTACCTTCCTCATCCTTTTGTGCTTGTCCCCACTCCGATGCGGCTTGTGAGAAGAAGATTTTTCCTTCTTCTCTTTATGGTGAGAAGAGGAAGATCTTTTCTCCTTCCGCTTGGAGGATTTCTTCTTCTTCTCTCTTCTCTTGGTGCGGGACTCTTCTGATGAAGATGAAGTGCTCCCTTGACTTGTAGTGGGCTTGTCATCGCCGGTCTCC
Source organism: Zea luxurians (assembly GCA_029449295.1). Lineage (NCBI taxonomy): Eukaryota > Viridiplantae > Streptophyta > Magnoliopsida > Poales > Poaceae > Zea > Zea luxurians. Next base: position 74,383,181 of record JAOPSE010000014.1, read on the forward strand.
ATCTCCCTCTTGGTGTGATCTCCCGACATCACTTCGAGCGGTTAGGCTCTAATGAAGTACCGGGCTCCGATACCAATTGATAGTCGCCTAGAGGGGGGGTGAATAGGGCGAAACTGAAATTTACAAAAATAATCACAACTACAAGCCGGGTTAGCGTTAGTAATAAAGAAACGAGTCCGCGAGAGAGGGCGCAAAACAAATCGCAAGCAAATAAGAGTGTGACACAAGGATTTGTTTTACCGAGGTTCGGTTCTCGCAAACCTACTCCCCGTTGAGGAGGCCACAAAGGCCGGGTCTCTTTCAACCCTTCCCTCTCTCAAACGATCCCACGGATCGAGTGAGCTTTCTCTTCTTCTCAATCAAACGGGAACAAAGCTTCCCCGCAAGGGCCACCACACAATTGGTGCCTCTTGCCTTGGTTACAATTGAGTGATGATCTCAAGAACAAATGAGAAAGAAAGAAAGCAATCCAAGCGCAAGAGCTCAAAAGAACACGGCAAATCTCTCTCGCTAGTCACTAAGGGTTTGAGTGGAATTGGAGAGGATTTGATCTCTTTGTATGTGTCTAGAATTGAATGCCTAGCTCTTGTAAGTGGTTGAGAGTTGGAAGACTTGGATGGCAATGAATGTGGGGTGGTTGGGGTATTTATAGCCCCAACCACCAAAAGTGACCGTTGCTGGAACTCCTCTGTTCGATGGCGCACCGGACAGTCCGGTGCACACCGGACAGTCCGGTGCCCCTGCCACGTCACCAGTGCCGTTGGATTCTGACCGTTGGAGCTTCTGACTTGTGGGCCCTCCTGGGTGTCCGGTGCACACCGGACATGTACTGTTTGATGTCCGGTGCACCGGCATGGGCGTGCCTGACGACTGCGCGCGCTGCGCGCGCATTTAATGCACCGCAGGGAGCCGTTGGCGCCGCAGAGAGCCGTTGCTCCGCTGGTACACCGGACAGTCCGGTGCACACCGGACAGTCCGGTGAATTTTAGCGGAGTGGCTGTCGAGCGAACCCGAGGCTGACGAGTTCCGGAGGCCGCGTCTCCTTGGAGCACCGGACATGTCCGGTGCACACCGGACAGTCCGGTGAATTATAGCGCGCCGGCTTCCGAGAAATCCCGAGGGCGAAGAGTTTGAAGTCGAAGTCCTCTGGCCGCACCGGACAGTCCGGTGCACACCGGACAGTCCGGTGCCTCCGGCCAGAGGAGCCCTCGGTTGCCTTGCTGCTCCTTTGTTGAATCCAACACTTGGTCTTTTTATTGGCTGATTGTGAACCTTTTTGCACCTGTATAACTTATGCACTAGAGTAAACTAGTTAGTCCAATGTTTGTGTTGGGCAATTCAACCACCAAAATTATTTAGGAACTAGGTCTAAGCCTAATTCCCTTTCATTGTTCCCTGACGCCGCAAAGCTGACTAGGAGATGCCACCTAGATCAAGTCGAATGCCTCAGTGTTAGGCGGCTCCTCTTCGACCACCTGTTCTTCTTCTGTGGGGGGTGTGAGATAGCAAGAGTGAGCTTACATACGTTTATAGCTCAACAAGTCGTGGGGAATAATGTGCATGAACTCACCAAAGGTGGGAGTTCATATGAAGTGTAAGGCTGATCAACAAAATAGAGGCTGAAGCTGAGCATTGCTTTTATAAGTTGGTCAAAATTTCATTAGCAATTACTAAGTGTAAGTAAATACCAAACCTTAATAATAATAAAGAAAAGTAATAATAAAATAATCCCAAATGCGATGCAAATGTCAAATTAAATTTAAGTTCCATAAATTAATCATGTGAGGGTCCAAGCTGCTCATGACCGTGAGCATGGCTAGTATACCAGTTTTACACTCTGTAGGGGTTGCGCATATTTACCCACAAGTCATGTTACCCATCTGCCAAGAGACGACCAATCCCATACACCTCTACCGAGGAGGCGAGACAGGGTAACACTACGAGGCCTTTACAAAGTTCCACTAGCTTCAGAAATCCCGCTACAGTTTATAGGAAGCTCCAGTGTAGGAATCCCTCGCCTGACCGCCATCGCAGCAAAATCAACCCAAGTACCTCCCTACACTGACCACTCCCCTACTGCCCTTGCCCCTTTCGGGTAAGGAAGTCATCCATTAGCTTTCCTAGTTAATCAGCCATGGGCGTCCCATTAAACCCTTGTGGTAGCACTGTTTTCCCGGGTGGTCACTCTATGTTCCCATTAACATAATAATCTTAACATGAACATCAATAATAAATAGTGAAAGGGAAATGTGCCCTTGGGCCATGTCTAAGTATTTTGGTGATTTAGTGCCCAACACAGGTGCCTAATTGTAAAAGGTGGACAAAGTGCAAATCATGAAGTAAAGGTATGTTTCTAAGCCTTAGTACATTGGTTTTGTGTACTAATATACTTGTCTAAGTGTTAGAAACAGAAAGCGGAAGAAAATAAGAAAGGTGCAAAAGACTTGGCTGTGTACAGCCAAGACTCAGCTCGGTCTGGCACACCGGACTGTCCGGTGTGCACCGGACAGTGTCCGGTGCGCCAGGCTGACTCGGCGTGAACAGGCCGCTCTCGGGAATTCGCCGACGGCGTACGGCTAAAATTCACCGGACTGTCCGGTGTGCACCGGACTGTCCGGTGAGCCAACGGTCGGCCGGGCCAACGGTCGGCCGCGCAATCTGCGTGGGACACGTGGCCGAGCCAACGGCTAGAAGACGGCACCGGACTGTCCGGTGTGCACCGGACATGTCCGGTGCGCCAACGGCTCCCAGATCTGCAACGGTCTGCAACGGTCGGCTTCGCTGTTTAAGGAAAGAAATCGGGCACCGGACAGTGTCCGGTGTACACCGGACTGTCCGGTGCACCCGACGACAGAAGGCAAGGATAGCCTTCCAGATTTGCTCTCAATGGCTCCTAGCTGCCTTGGGGCTATAAAAGGGACCCCTAGGCGCATGGAGGAGATATCGAAGCAACCTTAGAGCATTCTTGATCATCCACACTCATTCTTTGCGCATTCGTTTGTGATTCTAAGTGATTCGAGCTCCGTTCTAGTGAGAACTTTGAGATAGTCATTCGAGCTCGATTCTTGGCCGTGTGTGTGCGCATTTCGCTGTGGATTTGTGTGTGTTGCTTCCCTCCCTTACTCTGTGCTTCTTTGTGATCATATACTTGTAAGGGCAAGAGACTCCAATTTGTGGAGATTCCTTGCAAACGGGATAAAGAAAAGAAAACAAAACACCGTGGTATTCAAGTGGGTCCTTGGACCGCTTGAGAGGGGTTGATTGCAACCCTCGTCCGTTGGGACGCCACAACGTGGAGTAGGCAAGCGTTGGTCTTGGCCGAACCACGGGATAAACCACTGTGTCATCTCTGTGATTGATCCTCTGTGGTTTCTGTGTTTTGTTGAGACTCCTCTCTAGCCACTTGGCATTATTTGTGCTAACACTTAACCAAGTTTTGTGGCTTAAGTTTGAAGTTTTACAGGATTACCTATTCACCCCCCCCTCTAGGTGCTCTCAATTGGTATCGGAGCCGTTCTCTTCACAAAGGGACTAACCGCCCGAAGAGATGGATCCTAAGGGGAAGGGTATCGTGATCAACGACAAAGAGAAGGAATCCTTCGTCAACGAGCCGAAGGACGATAAGCCTACCGACTCTGGCTCGGGCCACAGACGGAAGGAAGGGAAGAAGAAGAAGACGAGGCGCATCAAGGAGATCATCTACTACGACGATAGTGATGAATCTACTTCTTCCCAAAAGGACGACGACAACGACTACAGGAAGACGGTCAATTCGAACTTTTCATTTGATTATTCTCGTATTCCACATAGTTCGAATTCGCAATTGCTTTCCATTCCTCTTGGCAAACCTCCACACTTCGATGGGGAGGACTACGGATTTTGGAGTCACAAAATGCGTAGTCACTTATTCTCTCTCCATCCAAGCATATGGGAGATTGTGGAGAATGGAATGAAATTTGATAGCTCGGATAGCCCTGTGCTTATAAATGAACAAATTCATAGAAATGCACAAGCTACTACTGTTCTCTTAGCATCTTTGTGCAGGGAAGAGTACAATAAGGTGAGCGGCTTGGACAATGCCAAGCAGATATGGGACACCCTCAAGATCTCTCACGAGGGGAACGACATCACCATGCTCACCAAGATGGAGTTGGTGGAGGGCGAGCTTGGACGATTCGCCATGATAAGGGGAGAGGAGCCAACTCAAACGTACAACCGGCTCAAGACCCTTATCAACAAAATAAGGAGCTACGGAAGCACGCGATGGACGGACCACGACGTCGTCCGCCTAATGCTAAGGTCCTTTACCGTTCTTGATCCTCATCTCGTGAACAATATTCGTGAGAATCCCAGGTACACGATGATGACGCCCGAGGAGGTACTCGGAAAATTCGTAAGCGGGCGGATGATGATCAAGGAGGCGAGATACGTCGACGAGGCGTTGAACGGTCCAATTCACGAGCCTCAACCCATTGCTCTCAAGGCAACAAGGAGCAAGGAGTCGCTACCCAGCAAGGTGGCACAAGTTGAGGCGGCCGGGCTCAATGATGAAGAGATGGCTCTCATCATCAAGAGATTCAAGACTGCGCTAAATGGTCGCAAGGGGCAACCAAGGAAGACCAAGACAAAGGGAAAGCGCTCGTGCTTCAAATGTGGTAAGGTTGGTCATTTTATTGCTAACTGTCCCGAAAATGATAGTGACCAGGAGCAAGGGAAGAGGGAGAACAAGAAGGTTTACAAGAAGGCCAAAGGCGAAGCACACCTTGGAAAGGAGTGGGATTCGGATTGCTCTTCGTCCGACTTCGACGACGAAGGACTCGCCGCCACTGCCTTCAACAAATCGGCCCTCTTCCCAAACGAGCATCACACTTGCCTCATGGCAAGGGAGAAGAAGGTAATCACTAGTAATGCTAATACTTATGATTCTTCTAGTGATGATGAGTCTAGTGAGGATGAAATAGATTATTCTAGTTTATTCAAGGGATTGGATAGAACTAAGATAGCTAAGATTAATGAATTGATTGATGCCTTGAATGAAAAGGATAGAATCTTAGAAAAACAAGAAGATCTCTTATATGAAGAGCATGATAAATTTGTTAGTGCACAAAATTCACTTGCTCTAGAAGTTAAAAGAAATGGAATTCTTTCTTGTGAACTTTCTACTTGTAATGAAACCATTTCTTCCTTAAAAGGTGAAATTAATGATTTAAATGCTAAACTAGAGGTAGCAAATAAATCTAACTCTTGTGTTGAACATGTTTGCACTAGGTGTAAAGATGTTGATATTAATGCTTGTTGTGAACATCTAGTTTCAATTTCCAAACTAAGTGATGAATTGGCTAGTCTTAATGCCCAACTTAAGACTAGCAAAAGTGAGTTTGATAAGTTAAAATTTGCAAGGGATGCCTATACAATTGGAAGACATCCCTCAATTAAGGATGGGCTTGGCTTCAAGAGGGAAGCCAAGAACTTAACAAGCCATAAGGCTCCCATCTTCGTCAAGGAGAAAGGGAAGGCCCCTATGGCTAGTAGTGCTAAAAAGAACCATGCCTTCTTGTATCATGATAGGAGACAAACTAGAAATGTTTATAGGAGTTATAATGCTTATGATGATTTTGACTCTCATGCCATGTTTGCTTCTAGTTCTTCCTATATGCATGATAGAAATATGTCTAGGAGAAATGCTATTCATCATGTGCCTAGAAAGAATGTTATTCATGCTCCTAGGAAAGTAGTGAATGAACCTTCTACAATTTATTGTGCTTTAAATGCTTCCTTTGCTATTTGTAGAAAGGATAGGAAAATAGTTGCTAGGAAGTTAGGGGCAAAATGCAAGGGAGATAAAACTTGCATTTGGGTCCCTAAGGATATATGTGCTAACCTTGTAGGACCCAACATGAGTTGGGTACCTAAGACCCAAGCCTAAATTTGCCTTGCAGGTTTATGCATCCGGGGGTTCAAGCTGGATTATCGACAGCGGATGCACAAACCATATGACGGGGGAGAAGAAGATGTTCACCTCCTACGTCAAAAATAAGGATTCCCAAGATTCAATTATATTCGGTGATGGGAATCAAGGCAAGGTAAAAGGGTTAGGTAAAATTGCAATTTCTAATGAGCACTCAATATCAAATGTATTTTTAGTTGAGTCTCTTGGTTACAATTTGCTATCTGTTAGTCAACTATGCAATATGGGATATAATTGTCTTTTTACTAATGTAGATGTGTCTGTCTTTAGAAAATGTGATGGTTCACTAGCTTTTAAGGGTGTACTAGACGGCAAGCTTTACTTAGTTGACTTTGCAAAAGAAGAGGCCGGTCTAGATGCATGCTTAATGGCTAAGACTTGCATGGGCTGGCTGTGGCATCGCCGCTTAGCACATGTGGGGATGAAGAACCTCCACAAGCTTCTAAAGGGAGAACACGTGATAGGTCTAACAAATGTTTATTTTGAAAAAGATAGACCTTGTGCAGCTTGTCAAGCAGGTAAACAAGTGGGAGGAGCACATCACAGCAAGAATGTGATGACCACGTCAAGACCTCTAGAGCTGCTGCATATGGACCTCTTCGGACCCGTCGCCTATCTGAGCATAGGAGGAAGTAAGTATGGTCTAGTTATTGTTGATGACTTTTCCCGCTTCACTTGGGTGTTCTTTTTGCAGGATAAGTCTGAAACCCAAGGGACCCTCAAGCGCTTCCTCAGGAGAGCTCAAAATGAGTTTGAGCTCAAGGTGAAGAAGATAAGGAGCGACAACGGGTCCGAGTTCAAGAACCTTCAAGTGGAGGAGTTCCTTGAGGAGGAAGGGATCAAGCACGAGTTCTCCGCTCCCTACACACCACAGCAAAATGGTGTGGTAGAGAGGAAGAACAGGACGCTGATCGATATGGCAAGGACGATGCTTGGAGAGTTCAAGACCCTCGAGTGCTTTTGGTCGGAAGCTGTGAACATGGCTTGCCACGCCATCAACAGGGTCTACCTTCATCGCCTCCTCAAGAAGACTTCGTACGAGCTTCTAACCGGTAACAAACCCAATGTATCTTACTTTCGTGTATTTGGGAGCAAATGCTACATTCTAGTGAAGAAGGGTAGAAATTCTAAGTTTGCTCCCAAAGCTGTAGAAGGGTTTTTATTAGGTTATGATTCAAATACAAAGGCGTATAGGGTCTTCAACAAATCATCGGGTTTGGTTGAAGTCTCTAGCGACATTGTATTTGATGAGACTAATGGCTCTCCAAGAGAGCAAGTTGTTGATTGTGATGATGTAGATGAAGAAGATGTTCCGACGGCCGCTATACGAACTATGGCGATTGGAGAAGTACGGCCACAGGAACAAGATGAACGAGATCAACCTTCTTCCTCAACAACGGTGCATCCCCCAACTCAAGACGATGAACAGATTCATCAACAGGAGGCGTGTGATCAAGGGGGAGCACAAGATGATCATGTGATGGAGGAAGAAGCGCAACCGGCACCTCCAAACCAAGTTCGAGCGATGATTCAAAGGGATCATCCCGTCGACCAAATTCTGGGTGACATTAGCAAGGGAGTAACTACTCGATCTCGATTAGTTAATTTTTGTGAGCATTATTCCTTTGTCTCTTCTATTGAGCCTTTTAGGGTAGAGGAGGCCTTGCTAGATCCGGATTGGGTATTGGCCATGCAGGAGGAACTCAACAACTTCAAGCGCAACGAAGTTTGGACACTGGTGCCTCGTCCCAAGCAAAATGTTGTGGGAACCAAGTAGGTGTTCCGCAACAAACAGGACGAGCACGGGGTGGTGACGAGGAACAAGGCTCGACTTGTGGCAAAAGGTTATGCCCAAGTCGCAGGTTTGGACTTTGAGGAGACGTTTGCTCCTGTGGCTAGGCTAGAGTCCATTCGTATCTTGCTAGCGTATGCCGCTCACCATTCTTTCAGGTTGTACCAAATGGATGTGAAGAGCGCTTTCCTCAACGGGCCAATAAAGGAGGAAGTGTATGTGGAGCAACCCCCTGGCTTCGAGGATGAACGGTACCCCGACCACGTGTGTAAGCTCTCTAAGGCGCTCTATGGACTTAAACAAGCCCCAAGAGCATGGTATGAATGCCTTAGAGATTTCTTAATTGCTAATGCTTTCAAGGTTGGGAAAGCCGATCCAACTCTTTTCACTAAGACTTGTGATGGTGATTTGTTTGTGTGCCAAATTTATGTCGATGACATAATATTTGGTTCTACTAACCAAAAGTCTTGTGAAGAGTTTAGCAGGGTGATGACGCAGAAATTCGAGATGTCGATGATGGGCGAGTTGAACTACTTCCTTGGGTTCCAAGTGAAGCAACTCAAGGATGGCACCTTCATCTCCCAAACAAAGTACACACAAGACTTGCTGAAGCGGTTTGGGATGAAGGACGCCAAGCCCGCAAAGACGCCGATGGGAACCGACGGACACACCGACCTCAACAAAGGAGGTAAGTCCGTTGATCAAAAAGCATACCGGTCAATGATAGGGTCTTTACTTTATTTATGTGCTAGTAGACCGGATATTATGCTTAGCGTATGCATGTGTGCCAGATTTCAATCCGATCCTAAGGAGTGTCACTTAGTGGCAGTGAAGCGAATTCTTAGATATTTGGTTGCTACGCCTTGCTTCGGGATCTGGTATCCAAAGGGGTCTAACTTTGACTTGATTGGGTACTCAGATTCCGACTATGCTGGATGTAAGGTCGATAGGAAGAGTACATCGGGGACGTGCCAATTCTTAGGAAGGTCCCTGGTGTCATGGAACTCTAAGAAACAAACCTCCGTTGCCCTATCCACTGCTGAGGCTGAGTACGTTGCCGCAGGACAGTGTTGTGCGCAACTACTTTGGATGAGGCAAACCCTCAGGGACTTTGGCTACAATCTGAGCAAAGTCCCACTCCTATGTGACAATGAGAGTGCTATCCGAATAGCGGAAAATCCTGTTGAGCACAGCCGCACAAAGCACATTGACATCCGGCATCACTTTTTGAGAGACCACCAGCAAAAGGGAGATATCGAAGTGTTTCATGTTAGCACCGAGAACCAGCTAGCCGATATCTTCACCAAGCCTCTAGATGAAAAGACCTTTTGCAGGCTGCGTAGTGAGCTCAATATCTTAGATTCACGGAACTTGGATTGAAATGTAGCATACATGTGTTTATGCCTTTGATCATGTCCATTCTGCATTTTGTTGCTTACTATGGTGCTCAAGTTGTACAAACACTCCCTGGACCTCACAAGTCCGTTGCAAAGTGATGCACATGTTTAGGGGGAGATGTGTTACAACTTGACCCTTTGAGACTAACCATATGCTTGAGTTTGCTTGATTTAGTCTCGAAGGAGAATTGAAAGGGAAAAGGTGGACTTGGACCATGAAAGACTTCCACTGCACTCCGATGAGAGGGTAACTTATTCCAAGTCCATCTCATGAACTCTTATTGCCATTTGCTCTTAATTGAAGAATTTGGTGAGGCAATGGGGTTAAAGAGCCAAGATTGATCCCGTTTTGGTGTTTGATGCCAAAGGGGGAGAAAATAAAGGCCAAAGCGATAAATGGATCAGCTACCACTTGAGAGATTTTGAAAATAGTAGAATAGAGCTTTTGGTTTGTCAAAACTCTTTTGTTGTCTCTCTTATCAAAAGATTGGCTTCTTGTGGGGAGAAGTATTGATTATGGGAAAAAGGGGGAGTTTTTGAAATCTTTGACCAGTCTCTTTTGGAATGACTCTCTTTATGTTTCAACATGTGTGTTTGACTTAGAGATAGAGATTTGAGTTTGATTTGCAAAAACAAACCAAGTGGTGGCATAGAGTGATCCATATATGTCAAAATTGAATCAAAATAATTTGAGTTCTTATTTGAAGTGTTTTTGTACTTGTTCTACTTGCTTTATGTTGTGTTGGCATAAATCACCAAAAAGGGGGAGATTGAAAGGGAAATGTGCCCTTGGGCCATGTCTAAGTATTTTGGTGATTTAGTGCCCAACACAGGTGCCTAATTGTAAAAGGTGGACAAAGTGCAAATCATGAAGTAAAGGTATGTTTCTAAGCCTTAGTACATTGGTTTTGTGTACTAATATACTTGTCTAAGTGTTAGAAACAGAAAGCGGAAGAAAAGAAGAAAGGTGCAAAAGACTTGGCTGTGTACAGCCAAGACTCAGCTCGGTCTGGCACACCGGACTGTCCGGTGTGCACCGGACAGTGTCCGGTGCGCCAGGCTGACTCGGTGTGAACAGGCCGCTCTCGGGAATTCGCCGACGGCGTACGGCTAAAATTCACCGGACTGTCCGGTATGCACCGGACTGTCCGGTGAGCCAACGGTCGGCCGGGCCAACGGTCGGCCGCGCAATCTGCGCGGGACACGTGGCCGAGCCAACGGCTAGAAGACGGCACCGGACTGTCCGGTGTGCACCGGACATGTCCGGTGCGCCAACGGCTCCCAGATCTGCAACGGTCTGCAACGGTCGGCTTCGCTGTTTAAGGAAAGAAATCGGGCACCGGACAGTGTCCGGTGTACACCGGACTGTCCGGTGCACCCGACGACAGAAGGCAAGGATAGCCTTCCAGATTTGCTCTCAACGGCTCCTAGCTGCCTTGGGGCTATAAAAGGGACCCCTAGGCGCATGGAGGAGATATCGAAGCAACCTTAGAGCATTCTTGATCATCCACACTCATTCTTTGCGCATTCGTTTGTGATTCTAAGTGATTCGAGCTCCGTTCTAGTGAGAACTTTGAGATAGTCATTCGAGCTCGATTCTTGGCCGTGTGTGTGCGCATTTCACTGTGGATTTGTGTGTGTTGCTTCCCTCCCTTACTCTGTGCTTCTTTGTGATCATATACTTGTAAGGGCAAGAGACTCCAATTTGTGGAGATTCCTTGCAAACGGGATAAAGAAAAGAAAACAAAACACCGTGGTATTCAAGTGGGTCCTTGGACCGCTTGAGAGGGGTTGATTGCAACCCTCGTCCGTTGGGACGCCACAACGTGGAGTAGGCAAGCGTTGGTCTTGGCCGAACCACGGGATAAACCACTGTGTCATCTCTGTGATTGATCCTCTGTGGTTTCTGTGTTTTGTTGAGACTCCTCTCTAGCCACTTGGCATTATTTGTGCTAACACTTAACCAAGTTTTGTGGCTTAAGTTTGAAGTTTTACAGGATTACCTATTCACCCCCCCTCTAGGTGCTCTCAAATAGAGAATAAAAGTGTAATCATGAATAATGTATCTTCATACCCAAATCCACATAAAGCAATAGAAAGTACTACCCAAAAATATTTCAGTGGTAAAACAAGGTATAAAGATAACCAAAACTGGGGTAACCTATTGGATCCCATCAAAATTAACCTATGCAGATCATTATAATTAATAAGAACATGGCTGGGAAAAAGGTAAGTGATCAAAGGCACAACTTGCCTTCAATGAGCTCCTGCTCAGCTACTTCTACTTGCTGAACCTCAGAATCAACAGTGGCTTGCTCGTCTACTCACATCAACACAATACATACATAGTATAGCAAAAATTAACATCACACCAAATATGTAAATAAAATATATGATAAAAATCTACACATTAAAATAAAAACCTAGGAACATGAATTATTAATTTTGGAGTTACAGATTTTAAAATATGATTTTCCAAAGGTTTAATGTGCTTGAGATGAGATTAAATGAGAAATAAATTCTCCTACTGTTTTCATGTCAAAACAGTGGCACTAATGGATAGACAATAATACTATAAAATTATAGAAATTGGAATGGATGAATTCGGGGCAAGTATGAATTTTCTAGGAATTTAACAAATTCTAGCAATTGTTTTTGTATTAAAATGCATTTACTAATTCATTTATCCATTTTAAATAAGTTCTGGGCTGGGCGCATAAAAACCAGAGAGGTCAGGGGGTCTGGCGCTAAAATACTAAGACACAGGGCATAGGGGTATGGACCGCGGGTTGAAACCGAGAAAACCTAGGGCTTCTTTTATAAGATCGCCTGGCCGAAGGGGCACATGTGGTTTTCTAGGCGTCTGATCCAATACGAGCGGTCCGGATTAAATCGGTGCCTCCCGCGAACCGGTACGCGCTAGGCACCGCCCGATCTGGATCCAACGCCCCCGATCTAAATACCCTAAATCAATTCTAAGCCGGTTATCGACAGATCGACGGCGCACATCGGCTACGACGAAATGGTACGCGATCTTCTAATCCGAGCCGCCCGTTGGGGATCTGACGGCGTCGGGGTAACATCTTCCCCACACGGACACCGACGGCGGTGCCGCGCCCGCACGGCGGCGGTAGCGCCGGCGAACAACGTGTCGCACGCACGGGTGATAATTCCTAGGTTTTGAAAGCGTCTACACCACGCGTATATTACAGTGAATTCGTGGGTGGGTGACATATCGGCCCTGATGTCGTGGTAGCGCCTGGTCACGGAGCGAGGCAGTCCACGGCGGAAGTTAGTCGACAACGAGAAATTGCCGCGGGTCCACGACCTCTCCTTCCAATTGCGGACACGAACAGCAACCCGGAGTGCAGACGACCCTCCTTGGCACTTCACCGAGACCAGACGAGACACGATGACGAGATTCGGCGGCGGCAGCGCGAATCGGTGTGGCGGCGCTGTTAGGAGCTAGCAGTGAGGGCTCGGGTCGGTGCTGGGTAGATGGGAGAGGTGGAGAAGGGCGCAGAGGCCGCCAATTTAACTCCTATGGACTCGGCACGGGGGTGGAAGGAGGTCTTCCACGTTCCACCGACAATGGTGGCAAGATGTGTGCGAGGTGGGTGAGTCCCGCGCGGAGTCCGGGCGCTGACGAACAGCAGGATGACATGTGGGTCCACGTGGCAGTGTAACGGGTGGAGCACACGCAGCTGGCAACCGGGTCCCGATGTGCAGTGAGCACAGCAGTGCACGCGCAGGCAGGGAATGACCAGTGGGCCCTAGGTGTAAGCGCCAGCGGCGTGCGCGCGAGAGCAAGCGTGCACGACTAACGAAAGGGACCCACCTGTCGGCGCATTTGTGCGGTGGCTGGGCTGTCCGCGCGGTAGAGAAAAGGTAATGGGCCAGAATGGAGGTGAGTGGCCCATTTAGTTGGTTTTGTTTTATTCTTTTATTTTCTATTCTTTTTCCTTTTTCTATATTTTCAAATCTAAATATGAATTCAAATTTAAATTTCAAATCTAAATATTATTATTAACCCTATTATTTTATTTAGTGCACAACCATATAAACTCCAACATGACGCATATTTTTTTTTATCATTTCTTTTAATTCACCTCTTAATTATATGTATGCTCTTTTTATGATGCAAATATGGCACATAAAATAAGGAAATCACTCTATATTTCTTGTATACAACTTTTGAGTATTACAGAGTCTCGCCTCCTCTGACTTGTCAATTATCATTACTAAAGGATGGTTGAAATATGCTGGATCAATCCCACCACACAAATAAATGTGTTTGATCACCAGTGCCGGAAAAGATGATATGATTTACTGACATTTTTATCTTTGTCTTGATTGCGGCGTTCGGTAGTTTCAATGCGTAGTTATTTGGTTAGGCAAAGGATACAACACAAAATAAAATAGTTTTTGAAGTTTTTTAGAATTCATGGTAAAAAGATGCATTTCTATTTTAATATTACCCTTTGACAAATAGATCTGGATAGGACCATTCACATCTTATGAAAAGTTGGACTTTGTAGAAAAGAGAGAATTCTGTTTACACAAGTCATTTTCTCATACGGTACAACCATTGCAATGATATTTTGGTGAAAGGAGTAAACATACTTGTTGCTTCTTCTGTTTGTATCTAGAGACTGACCATGGTATTTGGAGGTATCCATCTATAAAGATCTGTTTTCAATGTCAATCTGCTTCTCCTATTACTTTATCCTGTAGTTCCTTTGCAATTCCCTTATTTTCTCTTATGGCCTATTCTCTATCTTTTTGTCTTGTGTTATTCTTCCAATTTCACTATAGTTATTTTCAAGTGCATATTAGTGGTTGTTTCAGGTTAGTAGACATGCAATTTCCTGAAGCTCCTTATGAGTTAGTTTTTAAGGTTTCACACTGAATGGATGATTGTCTATGGAGAACCTTTGTAGGATGTTTCCACACATAAAGATTCAAGCGTGGATTGTGCCAAAGACTTTAACCTTAAAATTTTTATTGATACTGATGAACTTGATCAAATATCTTTGAAAGAGCTCTATAAGATCCTTCTAGCAGACCAAAGTCCAGGGCTTGGTACAGTATCAGCTGGTAAATCTATAATGCGTATGGAAACCAACAGAGTATCACCCAAATCAGAAAAAGCAACCAACTATGATAGTGCAGATATATACTAGGGCTTAGTTGTTACTAGGGTGCTACCTCCAAGTATCGTTGACTATCAGTTTATGTAGAAGCGAGCCATGATGCACCACTTAGTCAAAGTCTTTTCCTGCATAGTGATAGTGACATGATTAGATGAAACACAGATTAATGTTTTAAATAAGTAACTATCACAACTAAGTGGAATTAAGCATTATGATAAACAAAAAATCTATGCATTTTTAAGTAGAGTGTAATAGACAGATTATATTTTAGACAATATTATGTTAGGGTTTTGTAACTTTTTGATTTAAATTGAGCTTGTCAAAGATTGTTTGGTGGTGAATATAAGGGGTAGATTTGAAGGTTAGAGCACGAGGGATATGGATATTTATACAGATTCAGGCTCTCAATGTGAGAGGATACCATATGTCCTGCGTGTGGTGGATCTGTTGTATCTTATTTTGATGTTCGGGGGTTCCTTGACACCTCCTTCTATATCCTAATGAGTATCTTCTTCTAATGTTCATGGGTTCATCCGCACCACCTTCTATATTCTAAGGAGGGACAACAGTTACATGTTAGGCTAAGTCTGTTACCAAGTTTATGACGTGACAGAGTTGGTTACCGAGTCATACATGAGTTCAACTCTATATTTACAAGCTTATGTCTTATTCAGTTGAGACTTTTGCTATGTCTGCACTTTTAGAAACCTCCTGGCTATGTGCTCTCTCCCATATTTATTGGCGAGTCCTCGGGCTCGATGTTGAGCTCATGGGCCCTTCTACTCAGGCTCCTCTTTGTGAAGCTTGTCTTGATGCCTATAGTACATATATTTCATAATAATATAGCCCCCGAGGTCTATTTGGCCGAGTCATTAATTCAGGCAAATGATACTCTTCTTGTGAATCTCCTCGAATGACTTGAATTATTATGTCAGTGTAAAAATGTCCTTAGTCGAGTGCCTGACTTATTCCAGTAGACCTTGAGCGATAGAGTCGGTTCGAAGCTCGAGACTCGTCCATTTATTAATCCAACGCTTTAGGTTCCACGATCCCACTTCTCTAGGCCTCTACAAAAAGAAAACCTCCACATCGTTCGGTTTTCTTGAGCCAGCAGCTTGATACCCATGATACATATCTTTCATACAGATAGTAGTAAAGTTTTAGAAATTAAACTAGCCTTTCAATTTTCTAAAAAAATATAAGACTATTCTAAAACTTGGAAGATGGTGATAAAAGTTGTCCGGTGTTTATAGTTTAATTGCTAAATATTTTGGGTTTTAGAGTTACAAGATCAAAGACAAACATGGGTAGTAGTCATATGGCCGCAGTGGGATTCTCCCTGTTTTGTGAAATTATTACTGTAGTGAATATTCAAAAATGGTAAGATGTGAATTTTCATCTAGCTATATTTATACCCTCTATGTCACAAATTTGTGCATCTACAATGTAGATGTATTCCCCTTGAGTTTTCACCGGCACCGTCCGTCCGTCCCTGCTAAGGAGGTATATACATATGTTTTATCCATAAATCCATGTGACGACAAAAGGCAAAAATGAATGAATGAACACCAGGAAAACACGACTAAAGTAGTGAGATTATGAGAATATATGCCCCTGGGACGATCGATTGATCAGGAAGATTTTCGAACCAAGGTTTGCATTCTTCTTTTCCGGCCGAAAGGACGTTAAGACGTACGCAGTGTCGATTGATGCTGTTGCTAACTTTACAGGCATTAAGATTCTGTATGCGCTAGTACTGTTTTTTTTTCATCTTTGGAAAAGCATCAGTTGATCCACACAATCCTCTTGACGAGACAGATGGAGCTACGAGCTTTTTATCCTTGTCGTTTCTTTGCTCTCGTTTAATTTCAACCGGGCAATTCGACCGGACTTTTGTCTGCATTTTTTTTAGGGATTTCTATTTTTTTTTAAAAAAAATGAGCTATTTTTTCTTAAGAAAATAAAAATTACTTAGAAAAATAAAGTTCCTAAACTAGCTCTCAAGGTACACCGACAGTTAAAAAAAGAGAGAATAAAAACGATAAAAATCGTAAAAGTGTCATCAACCTATTTGGCGGACTATTTTACTATGCTAATCATGATTGCCGTTGACATTCCGCCAGCTTACTATGTCGCTTAATTATTAAGGCAATGTACGCAAAAGATGAAGCATCTATCTTGTCTAAAGTACTGTATATATTTCCGATGTAGGCATGTAGCTATACCTAATCGTGGCAAAGATCAGTCGACACTCGGTTCGTTAAAGGCACACATCACTACCTACAAAACGGCATTGATCCTCATCCATGCATCCATCCCTACCGTTCCCAACAAACGGTGGTACCAGGTGCAATGGATCCATCCGTGGATGGACATTAGGGGTGACAATAGTTATATACTCGTTGGGCAGTAGCATTTCACGCTTATATCCCTCATAAAAAAATTATACTCGTCGGGTTACCTATATACACTCATAGGTATAAGATCTTACCCATCCGCGTGGCTAATTTTATCCGTCGAGTAACCCATACCCGCTAAAAAGATCTCAAATTTTAATATTTCGATCACACAAAATGTCAAATAAATGCACAGTATAACAAACCATATGATTTCGTAACTTGATAGTTAAATAAACAATAGCCGAAGAAGAGTTTTATTTTAACTAAGATGAATTTTATTAGATAATAATAGTGATATGATACAACTATATGTTACCCACGGGTATGCGGTTACGGGTAGTACCCATCCATACCCGTACCCGTGTACCCAACAGGTAGAGGTTGTTGCCTATTAACATACTTGCGGCTATAGAAATCATACAATACCTACGCCTACATATCGGATAAAACCCATCGGGTATTCGGGTTTCAGGTACCCGTTGCCATCTCTAATGGACATGCATGAATCAGGGAAAACCTAAGCATCATGTGTGAGAAATCTAGTTAGATACTGCTTGCAACAAAGATCTCAATTGATTCTTTTTTCTCAACCATAAAACCAGCTGCCAATGAGAAAAAACTATGCATGATTTCGGGGGTGGATCTAGGAATTTTGGTCGATGGTGTCACCAAGAAACTATAGTATATAAGGTTCTTGTTTAACTATATATATTTTAATGGTACATTAAAATAAAAGGTTATAAGATACAAACTATTTAAATGCTTCCATAGTAGTCAAAACAGTCAATAGTCAATAGCTAAATAGCGTAGACATCAATATAAGCTGGTGTAAAAAGGATGAAGTAACCTGAAAATAGAAATTTAATGTGTCATATATTGAAGTACTGATTAAAATAATTTGATAATTAACAATAATACAATTCTTTCAAATAAATCGTAGATACTTACCTCTCATAAAAGCATTTTGCTGTTACGATTCTCCATCTTTTGGAATTGGACTATTACAACATTGTCTAGTATTGTGGCTAGATAGGCCGACTCGACAAAGCAAACGATACAATCATTCATAAATGTATTTCCAATGCGATTTCACAATATTATCTTCACAATTTTTATTGCTGAGAAACACCTCTCAACAGATGCAATGGCAATAGGAAAAACAAGCACTAACTTTAATAGTCGATAGACCAAAGGAAAAGCAAGAAGCTTATTTTTGTCCGCCATCTCTTTAGCAAGCTCAGTAATAGTGTTTAGATTAGAATATCTTTCATCAGCTTGTATATTGTCAGTGTAAATAGGAAGATCATGAGAAAGATCCTTCAACTCATCTGAACTAAAATCATTTGGATAGAGCTTATCTAATTCCATTAAGCTCTCTACCTTGAAGTCACCAAAACAATTATTGGGGCTAAGAGTAGCCATGTAAGTAAGAAAATTAGAATTTGTTTCACCAAAGCGATCATTGAACTCTATAAGTAGCAAGTCATGAACCGAGTTTAAACAATCCCATCCATAGTGCTCATAATTAGTTTTTTGTCTTTGTTCTTGGTTTATGGTGATCAATATTGTTCCTCCATTTTAGGCTTAGGAATTCCATGCTCTTCACAGAAGGAATATAGTTTCTCCAATAAACATTCCCATCCATCATCTCTAATTTGCTAGATTTGTGCTTGGTTAATTTAACCTTAGACATGGTCTCCAATATACCCTGATCTTTCCTCTGCAAACAAAGTGGCAAAGAATTTGATGTCCCAAGATCATCAACATCAAGTGCAAATGAAACACAAAATCGAAGTCCTTTAGATTATCTAGTAGCCCACAAGCTTGTGGTTTCTTCTTATCATTTGGGCCATCCTTTTCCACATATTCAAGAACTTCGATAACACAAGGGAACAAGTTGTTAAGACTCTTAAGAGTCTTATAGTGAGAGCACCATCGTGTGTCTCCAGATCTTTGAAGAGATTATTCTTGGTTCAATCCTGTTCTAGTACTGATATGTCCACTACATATGGCTTTTTTTACTCTTTCTTGTTGATTTAAGATTGTTGGGTTATGCACCATGTAATGCCATGTTGCGACAATATTTATTCTGTTTTAAAAATTCATGATTTAGGGAAATTTCATTGTAATTTATGTTTAGCATTTGAATAACACTGACAATAGGCATGGATTTGGATATTTATTCGAATGTTAATTTTTTGGTCTTCTTGATTGTGAACAAATATGATATATAATTTGTTATGTAAATTTATATTTTTGTTTTTAGTATTGAGCTTATTAAGATTCATAAAGTGTAAATTTCAAATTCATTTTATATCTTTTTAAATAATTGATATAAAATTCGGATACTCATACGATTCACATTCAGATATTTTTGCACCTTTTTTGTTCTAGGGAGAAAATAATGCACAAAAAATATACAAAAATTTATTTTTGTCCTCAATAATATGCTTAACAATATGACTAAAGAGTAGCACTAAATTCTATGCACATATATGCTAAAATATTAAATTTATCATATAATTCGGATGCTTAGGATCTATCCCTACTGTTAACGACTATTGATGGAAGGGGTTATTAATATTCCATGTTAAGGTCTATAGGTAGGCAGAGGCATGAAAGACGCGTGAATCGAGAATGAAAACAAAAAAAAATATTTTCTATAGAATTAGAGCTTGTTTTTAGGCTTTATTACATTGTTTAGGAAACGTGCCAAGAATCAAACCCGTAAAGTTGGTGATTATAGTTGTTTTTTAGGCTGTCTCTAGCAGCTCTCGTATGTCATTATTTTAAACTTTACTATGCAAACAATATCAACTACTGCGTCCTCTATTTTATATTATCCATCGAAGACAGTTTTAAATTTTTAGTTTTCTTTTACAATATATCAATATTGGCTGAAAATTCTTACCCATAGTCTTTTCACATTGTTAGAGCAAACACATTGAGAACCAAAGCCGTAAAAAAAACTCAAGCGTTTTTTAAGGTTTTAATATTTTTTATGATTTTTTGTTATATCTAAAAATTCTTATTGATAACTTGCTTAACCCCTGCCAGTCCCGCTCACGGTGCGGCATCACGCAAAAAAGACCAGTGTGCTCACAGAGAAAGGATGAAGAATATTGTTTAACAATATTATCATATAGCTCATACCAATGCTAGGATCTTGAAGATTGGAGGGAAAGAAGGGGTTGACAGCTACAGTGCAAGGGGAGGGGTTGACCGCGACATCAGCGACATGATTATGAGGGGTGAGGAAACGACGGAATGTGAGGGAAGGGGAAAAGAGAGGTCGGAGACGACAGAGGAAGAAGATAGATGAGAAATAATTTAAATAATATTGTTTATTATATTTAAGTGAGTAAGAGAGAGATTATCTAATGATCTGAACTGTTGATTTTGATGATGTGTTAAATTTAGTTGCAATTTGTTTGTTGGATTTATTGGAGGCTATGAATATGAGGGTGATTTGGTTAATTGAGTTTTGCAAAGTTTAATTCGAACCGGTAAACACGAAATCATGGTTGTTTCTCTTAAGTAGGAATTCCTACTAGGCTAAAAATTCTTACCGATACATGCCTTTCCCTCTAGCAGCATCGCTCGCAATGTTACATCACGCAGAAGAAGACCCATGTTTTGCTCACAGAGAAAGAAACAATAATATAATGTTCTTTGCTAAAATAGCTAGAGCTTGTTTTTAGGCTTTTGTCACACTATTTTAGGAAACGCACTAAGAACTGGACCGTAAACATGGAAAACCGTAGTTGGGAATTTAAAGTTTTTAGCTTTTTTTACAAATTATCGTTATAAGTTGAAACTTTTTCACAGATAACATGTCTTCCCCCATAACTGTTCCGCTCACGGTATTGCAACATGCCAAAAAAAACCAGTGCTTAACTCACAGCTAGTCGGTTGTTCGTGTGTTGTGACGGCTCACAACAATACAAACGTAAACTATCCACCAAAAAGATCTCAAGATTTTTATGATTGTCTCCGCTCTCCACATATATTTTAGATTTGACTAACTGATGTTGTTATTTACTCCATCCGACATGTCTTAGTACAACACGACCAATGAAGGGAGCGATTAGAAGAAAGTTCACAACGACTGAATGAACGAATAGAGATTATAGAATGACATAATTCCACCATACACAGACCAAATAAGAGAAAGTTTGTGAGTTCAAGTTTCTAAAATAAGTCAAATGAATTCAAACTTATAAAAAAAGATATGTCAAAATATAGAGTGGTTGCTAAACTGGATGCGCTTCATACAAATTATTGTACTTCGTAGCAATTACTAATGTTTAAAACCAACAAATAACATTTCCTTTTACTGTTAGCAAGACAAATCATTGTTGTTCCATCCAATTCAGCAACCTCAAACACCATGGAGTCCATTGCGCCAATGTGGTCTTAGAAACGACCTAATGCATCTAAGAGCCAAGAACACAAGGGACGAGCACTATGTGGTAGTGCCCGCATGGATCTCCAAATTCTAACACATATTTTGCAAGATCCATGAGCCATCATCAGAAGAACACATACCTTGTGCAGACAACACATAAAGTATTAACACATCCAAATTATGTTCAATCCTTAGCACAACAAAAGGCTAACACCCAAAACAACAGAGGAACAACACAATAATTTTTGCGATGACAGAAGGATGTGTGACAGGTACTGTCGGTGTTTAGGGTCCGACCGCACACCCGGGGTTGCCCCTCAAGGTGTTTTAGGAGTAGGAAGGTGTCGACAACTGTAGCAGAATGGTTCGTGCTGATCGCACGAGGGACGGTGGACAAGATTTACAGGTTCGGGCCGCTTAGTGATGCGTAACACCCTACGTCCTGATGAGTATGCTTGGTGGATATGGTTACAAGAGAGCTCTCTGGATTGAGAATACAGAGAGTTGATGTGGGTGGCTAAGTAATGGGTCGATCGTTCTGAAGGGGTGCCCCCTAGGCCTTATATACTCGACCGTGGGGCAGTACACATGGATAAGATAACAACAAGTGGCTAAAAGATAGTGAACCTCTCGAGATTATCCTTTACGTAACCCTCGCCGACTTATCCTCACGTGGCTTCGTTGCATGGAGGCCCCGACGCGGGAAAGTCGGATCTCTGTTGCGGCCAATGGCTCGACGCTATGGGCCGTCCGGGTTTGCACCAATCCGGCCTCATGTCGCCCTGCGTTACTGGTTGTCTTTCCCCAGGCCCACGAAAGAATAACCTTACGATTTATTGGGCCCTTGGGCCTTTCGTGAGGTCCTTTACTCTTTTAGTGGACCCGGGGGATATCCATCCCCCACAAGCCCCCGATCTTTGGGTTAATTTAGAAGTAATCAACCCGAAGATCTCAGGTCCAGCTTGTAGGTGATTTGAAGAAAGATGACTCCTTGCTGTTCTCTCCTGCTTCGATCACTTGTTGACCAGAGCCTAGCTTGGTGCCTGTGCCTTAGAGATCGGCATTCCTGTTTGTTGGATTCTGAACTTTATTGGGTGCACCGGAGGTGCACCCAATGGGTGTAGCCCCCGAGCTTCGAGTAGATTTTAGAAAATAATCTACTCGGAGGTCATCATCAGAGATTGCTTCCATTTGTGTTCCTTTATTCCAGTTGAGGATTGGCTTCTTAATCTTGTCCCATGCCCTTAGAAATTGGTGCTATCCTGGCTTAGAATGACAATCCATGGGGTGCACCGAAGGTGCACCCAATGGGTGTAGCCCCCGACCTTCAAGTGGATTTTTTGAGGATAATTCGCTTGAAGGTCTTCTTTTTGTATCCTCTTGCTGAAAATTACTCTTTCTGCTTATAAAAAAGTTGGCATGATGTCATCCGTGCTATGTCATCAATATTATGCTTCAGAGGTCAGCATGTGTTTTGTCTTTTGCAGCTGAATTTGCAATCCTTCCGTATCTTGCTAGGTAGCATAGTGTATTTGCTCTGCACTCGATTGGACATTCGATGGACGTTCTCTGTCTAGTCTTCAAGTCATGTCTGTCGACCATATTTTGCACTCTGCTGGCTATACTTGGCTTCCCTTTAACTCTTGTTGATATCTCATTTTTGTCTTGAGGCATTCACTGCATGCTCTGCACAGATGTGACCATTTTGAAAAATATACTGACAATTCCTGGGCGTCCCCCCCCCAATGGGTGTGGGCAAGGGACGGCTTGGTACGCTGAGTGTTTTAACCGGCTGCTTCTGAGTTGTAATGTGATGGGACGGCGAGTGTAATCATATCCTTTGCGCTGTTGACTGGAGTCCCAATGGGTGTAGTGCTGCATGAAACGGCGTCCGCCGCCTGACGTGTCTTTGGACGGGTGGAGGTGTATATTGAATGCTTAGCGACTGTTCAGTGACCGTGGTTGGAGGTGAGCGGTTGCCTTTCTCTTCTATAAATAACGCTGTTGTTCCTCTGGTTTCTTCACATCCCTTCGCTATTCCTTACTGCCTCCTTCTCTTCTTTTTCTGCTTGCCTCCATGGGAAAGAAACGCAAGCGCGAGCCGACTCCTCCATCGGAGGACTTCGGCGACTCGGAGTACTCGGAGGAGGAGTTCTCCTCCGAGTCCGAGAGGTCCCCGGCCCCCGTCTCTCCCCCGGCGTCGTCCGATGACTCGGACGACTCCCAGGGGTTAGCCGCGGAGGTCTGGTCCTACATCCGGGCCGTCGAGCGCTCCGGGCTCGAGGGCTCGGATGAGTCCGAGTACTCCTCGGACGAGGAGGACTCGGACGGCGGCGGCGAGGGCGAGGGCGAGGACGACGACGACGACGACGACGACGACGACGACGACGACGACGATGACGACGACGACGATGACGGCAGCGGCAGTGGCGGGGGCAACGACAGCAGCAGGGGCAGCACCAGAAGCGGCGGTGGCAGGGGCGGCACCAAGAGCAACGGCGGCAGGGGCGGCAGCGGCGGCAGGAGCGGCGGCGGCGGCAGCAGGGGCAGGGCCAGTGGCTAGATGCCACTGGTCCTTTTAAATATTAGTATAGATTAGAAGTAGTATAGTTAGATAATGTAGTAGTATTAGTAATGTAGAGTAGTATAGTGTAGCGTAGTAGTAGTAGTAGAAATAGGGAAGTATCAACTCATAGTGAGTTGATTTGTAATTATTGCCACTTCCCTTGAATGAAGAACGAATTTGGTTTCCTTTTGATGAATCATTTCGTTTGACTATGAATCTGGGTCCTTTGAGGCCATAGACGAACAGCTTGATCATTATACTGATGCTTCCGAGCAATATTGCAGTTTGTATCAATGTTTTTAGAAGTAATGCCGAGTGATCGGAAGTCGCCGTCGACATTTTAGAAGTAATGCCGAGTGATCGGAAGTCGCCGTCGACATTTTAGAAGTAATGCCGAGTGATCGGAAGTCGCCGTCGACATTGTAGAAGTAATGCCGAGTAGTTGAACTCCAGATCATTGTTTTAGAGGCAACGCCGAGTGACTAAGTAGTGACTTCGGCATTTTAGAGGCAATGCCGAGCAATTAGACTCGAGGTAAGCGTTTTAGAGGCAACGCCGAGTGATTAAGTAGTGACTTCGGCATTTTAGAGGCAATGCCGAGCAATTAGACTCGAAGTAAGCGTTTTAGAGGCAACGCCGAGTGATTAAGTAGTGACTTCGGCATTTTAGAGGCAATGCCGAACAATTTAACTTAAGGTCAGCGTTTTAGAGGCAACACCGAGTGACTGAATAGTGGCGTCGGCATTTTAGAGGCAGCGCCGAGTTATTGAGCTCGAGATCAGCGTTTTAGAGGCAACGCCGAGTGATTGAGGGTCAACGTTGGCATTTTAGAAGTAATGCCGAACGATTGAACTCAAGATCAGCGTTTTAGAGGCAACGCCGAGTGACTGAATAGTGACGTCGGCATTTTAGAGGCAACGCCGAGTTATTTTGAGGATTAACACCCGAGTAAGGAGATGGCCCACCAGTTTTTTGGGAAGTAACTGCCAAGTGACCACGTGGCATGCTGGGATTTCGGAAATAACTGCCGAGTGATGACTGGGCACTTTTTGAAACGGTATCTGGTCCGAGAATATCCCATAAGAGTTGCACTTTTAGCCGCCTTTGCTTTCCGCGCCCTAGTTTTTGCATTCCTGCTTCCAAATCCTCTCTGCGCTTGCCTCCAATTTGCTCGCTGGTGAAATCGAGATGGCTCCCAAGAGGAAAATCGCGAGTTCTTCCGCTGTGGTGATTCCTCCAATTGATCCCAACAGCCAGTTGCCTTTCGCAGGTAACCACATGTCCATCATCTCTGAAACCGAACTCCTCCACCTCGTGTCTATCGGGGTTCTTCCTCCACGGGAACTCTGTTCTTGGCGGATTTGCCACGGAACTACGGTCCCGACGGAGGATACCCACGAGTCCGTGGTTTACGCTCCCTTTCTTCTCCGCGGCCTTGGCCTTCCTATTTCTCCCTTTTTCCGTGGTCTTCTTGATTTCTACCACATCAACTTAACCCATCTGAACCCTAACTCAATTCTGCAAATTTCTATCTTCGTCCACTTATGTGAGGCCTTTCTTGGCGTGCTGCCGCATTTTGGCTTGTGGAAACACCTGTATCATTGTCGCCCTGGGATGGCCGGGGGACAGCATCAGTTGGTTGGAGGTGCCAGCTTGGAGATGCGCCGGGGACGGAAAACTGAGTATCTTGAGATCCCCCTTAAAGACAGCATTAAGGGATGGCGCCTGGAATGGTTTATAGTTGATAACTATGGAAATTCTCTCCCCCCCCGGTCAGGAAGACAGCCAGATGTTCGCACCCCGAGCTGGACCGAGTCTCCTACAGACGAGGAGGTGGCTGAGGCCAGTGTGCTGCTAGCTGAAGTTGGGCTATTGAAAGAGAGGGGTTTAACTGCTGAAGCTATAGTTGCTGACTTCGTTTTCAAAAACATTCAGCCGCTGAAAGATAGGGTCCACCCGGCTTATCTGTATCAAGGGCTAGCCGACCCAACTCGAGTTACCAATAGAAGAATCCCTTCTGCAGATTTGGTGAGCCGACTGGAGATGATTCTCAGAGGCAAAGTATCCAATGTTGGTGCTCCGGTGGCGTATTCAGCCTGGAATCTGCCTCCTGCCAAGGCCTTCACTCGTTTCGTGTCAAACCCACCTTCAACTGATGGCAATTTGGGCCTTAGAACGCGGCCCTCTGATGAGGAGGTTAGTGCTTTGGTTGCCTCACTTGGGAAAATCCCTGATGATGAAAGACAAATCCATTTCGAGGTGCCTTTGGATCCTACTGATGCTGAAATGAATGCCGTGCTTGACATGTTGGCTGAAGATTCTTCTGACGCTACTCCTGCTGAGACATTGGCAGTGGCACCTCTCCCAGAGGTCGGTATAATCTTGGATGCTCAGAGACCTGTCCGTGCTCGCTCGAGGCGTCCCCGCCGAACCAATCAGACTGATCTTTCTGTTGATGAGCGGAAAAAGAAGAAGAGACGTATTCGGCGAGTATCTAGTTTGGATCAGGGTGCTGGTCCCTCGGTCCTTGCTGATGAGGAGGTTCCTGCGCCTGAATTTGCTGATGCTGATCCCAATGGGTGTGGTATGACTGTTGCTGATCCCAATGGGTGTGGTCCATCTGTTGCTGATCCCAATGGGTGTGGTCCATCTGTTGCTGATCCCAATGGGGGTGTTGCCAGTGTTGCTGATGAAGACGACGAAGAGGAAGAGGATGAGGTTCCTCTGACTCGGAAGAACAGTCGGCAATTCCTCGCCAGTGGGGAAAGTAGTGGGGTTCCTTCTCCGGCTTTATCTGCTCTTGTTGGTCTGCAAAACATATCCCTGGCCGACTTTGATCAAACTCTGGAGGATATGGTCCCAGAAGACTTGTTATCAGGGCCAGTGGATGATGATGTGACAGAAGCTTGTGATGCCGTGCCGGACGCTGGGTTGAGGTCATCCCGTGCCTCATCAACCTTAGAGCGCGATCTTGAGGGACGGGATGTTAGCCTGGATTGTCCTGATTCCGTGGAAGTAGCCGAGGGCCCATCAACCTTAGAGATGGTTATTGCTGAAAGTTTGGACCCCAGGGATGGTGTTGATACATGTCCAGCCCCCGAGGGTGTCGTCGGGGATGACTTAGCCCGGGCGAGGAGTGCGAGCTACTGCCCAGCCCCCGAGGGTGCTGCCGGGGATAATCCGGCTCAAGTGGGCAGTGCCAACTATGGCCCAGTCCCCGAGGGTGCCCAAGCAGGGTCTCCTTCCGGCACTTCCATGGACGTTCACGCTGGGTCACCTCCACACTCTGGCTGCATGGTGGTGGCCCAAACTTCAGACCGGGGCATCGCTTTGGAGGGCAGCGTCCCCGTTGATCGAGTATCCGGCTCTGTCGAAAGAGATGAACTGATTCCCACTGTTCCATTGCATGCTGCTTCGGGTGACGACCTTGCGCCTGGTTATCATCTGATTTCTCCTGACTTGGGGATCCCTTCGTTCTTCTCCAATCTCCAGGTACTGTGCTGTTTCTTAGCTTGACTTTTACATGAACTCTTGCCATTATGCTCATCTGCTCTTCTCATCAGGTTTTGGTGGATGGGATGACCAGCCAGCTGAAATTGCATGGTGCTCCTATCCCAGAAGTAGCTTCATCCTTTTCGTGTTGGAATCCGGTGTCTCTTCATCGCCGTGTATCCGAGTTGGAGGCGACTAACGCTGGTTAGTGCCCTTTTTTCTTTTCTTCGTGCTTGTTGTGGACTGTTTTACCTTTTGACCTCGCTTTGTTTGGTTATCCTTCGCTAGGAATGACTCGACAGATTACACTACTTGAGGAGAAACATTCTCAAGATCGGGCTGAATTGTCTCAGCGATGCACTGATCTTGAGGAAAAGTACTCTCAAGGTCAGATTGAGCTGAGTCAAGTCTCTGCCGCCCTAGACGATGCCAACGCGTTGAGTTCTTCCTTGCATGCTCAGCTTGACTCTGAAAAGGTGAAATACGAAACTGTGCTTTTGTCTTGCTGTGCTCCTGTTATTTGCCTGGTTTTCTGAAGTAACCGATTTGTGCTTGCAGGAAGAAAAACGCATCCTTGCCGCTTCTCGTGACAATCTTGATAGGTTGTATCGAGATTCTAGCAACTCGTTGACTATTCTGGAGAGGAGTCATCGCTTTTCCATGGAGGAGTTGAACAATCTTCGCTATAAGCTGCAGGAGTCCTTGGATGATGTGATTCGCCTTCGGGAGTTGATATCGGCTAAAGACGTTGTCATCAAGAATCTGCGTGCTTCCAAGAAATCTGTTACCCAGGAGCTAGAGGCTGCCCAGTTGGCTGTCAAGGTTGCTGAAGAGACTTCCAATACTCTGAGAGCCCAGCGCGATAGGGCCATGGATAAGGCCATTCGAGCGGGACGAATTCTGATGAGGAGACCTGGCGTAGTCGTTCCTGAAGATATAAGGGCTGACGTGAACGCTGCTCCCGATTCCTCGAGTCGTCCTTCTTCGTCAACTGCTCCTGGAAAAGACATTGCAAAATAGAGAAAACATTTCGCGTGCTCCAATCGCGCAGCTTACATGATTGAACATTTGTTAGAGGACGCCAGTTTATTTAAACAACATAGTTATTCACTCATTGTATCAGAATTTTTTAGTTAATGAGTTAGGTAGTTATGACGCATGATGACTATGAATTTTGTCGGTGGGATATGGAAATCATCCCCTGAATTAAATAGGCGAGAGCATGTTGCATTGGTCTTAAGTAGGCGCCGACTGGAGCTGATTGCTTCGTTAGCTGGGCATAGTGGTCACCCCGAGTTAAGTAAGCGTGAGCATGTCGCACCGCCTTAAGTAGGCGCCGACTTAAGTCGATTGCTCCGTTAGCAGGGCATAGTGGTCACCCCGAGTTAAGTAAGCGTGAGCATGTCGCACCGCCTTAAGTCGCCGCCGACTCAAGTCGATTGCTCCGTTAGCAGGGCATAGTGGTCACCCCGAGTTAAGTAAGCGTGAGCATGTCGCACCGCCTTAAGTCGTTGCCGACTTAAGTCGATTGCTCCGTTAGCAGGGCATAGTGGTCACCCTGAGTTAAGTAAGCGTGAGCATGTCGCACCGCCTTAAGTCGTTGCCGACTTAAGTCGATTGCTCCGTTAGCAGGGCATAGTGGTCACCCCGAGTTAAGTAAGAATGCAAGTCAATCGCAAATAAATTGAGTATCCTTGAAACCTTTTCTTTATTGATGACATATTTCCACTTTACAGAGTACATCATTGTTATCCCAGCAGTTTTGAGGTACGGCTAAGGATAAAACTTTCTCAGGTGTTCTATGTTCCAAGAGTTCCCGACTTCCGTGCCATCCGTCTGAGTGAGGCGATATGATCCGGGCCGAGTGACTTCTGCTACTATGAAGGGTCCTTCCCATAAGGGTGATAACTTGTGTCGTCCTTCTCCCGTTAGAATTCGGCGAAGGACGAGTTCCCCTACTGAAAAGGATCGTTGCCGCACAGCCTTGTCGTGATAGCGCCTTAGAGTCTGCTGGTATCTTGCTGACTGGATTACTGCGCTTAGCCGTTCTTCCTCGAGTACGTCTATGTCCTCCAGCCTGGTGGTCTCAGCTTCTGCTATGCTTTCAAAAATCAGCCTTGGCGCCCCAAACTTGAGATCAGCAGGCAGCACTGCCTCCGACCCATAGACCATGAAGAAAGGAGTGTTTCCATGCAAAGCTCGGCTAGGTTGGGTTCTCAGGCTCCAAACAACATAGGGTAATTCCCTTATCCACTTTCCTGCGAATTTTTCGTTCTTATCGAAAATCTTTTTCCTGAGTGCATCCAATATCATCCCGTTGGCTCGCTCAACTTGCCCGTTGGCTCTTGGATGGGCTACAGATGCATACTTGATCTGAATGCTTTTTTGCTCGCAGAAGTCAAAGAATTCTGAACTCGTGAAATTGGATCCTAAGTCAGTTATGATGCTGTTTGGTATCCCGAATCTGAACATTATATCTTGTATGAATTCCACGGCCTTAGCAGAAGTTAAGGAGGCAATGGGCTTGAATTCTATCCATTTAGTGAACTTGTCAATTGCTACCAACACATGAGTATATCCCCCTTGAGCTTTCTTGAAAGGTCCAATCATATCTAGCCCCCAGCATGCAAAAGGCCAGGTCACTGGTATGGTCTGCAGCTGCTGTGCTGGCAGGTGTTGTTGCTTTGACAAGTATTGGCAGGCTTCGCACCTCTGAACTAACTCGGCTGCATCATTCTTTGCTGTTGGCCAATAGAATCCTGACCTGAAGACCTTCCCAACTAGTGTTCTGGAGGCTGCATGTATTCCACACTGCCCAGCATGGACCTCCTCCAGAAGTTGCTTTCCAGTGGATGGGAGAATGCACTTCATGAAGACGCCTGATGCACCCCTTCTGTATAATGTTTCCCCAATAAGTGTATAGTGAGCTGACTGTCTTGCAATGCGCTCTGCCGAGTTCTTATCATCTGGTTCTTCTTCATTCCTTATGTACTTAATGATTGGCTTTCTCCAGTCATCGGGATCTGACTCGGGTTGATCTATGATGTTGCATTCTTCCATTTGACCCAATGAGATACTTGGCTGCAGAATTTCTTGCACAAAAACCCCGGGTGGGACCTGAGCTCGACTGGACCCTAGCTTGGACAGTACATCGGCTGCTGCGTTCCGATCTCTCTCCACATGATGAAATTCTAGACCCTCGAATTTATCCTCCAGTTTTCGGACGGCAGTGCAGTATCTTCCCATCGAATCGTTTGAGCAATCCCACTCCTTATTTATCTGGCTGATGACTACCAGAGAATCCCCATATACCATTAATCTTTTGACGCCCAATGATATGGCAATGTTCAATCCATGGATCAAGGCTTCATACTCGGCTGCATTGTGGGAGGCCGGGAATAGCAGCTGGAGGGCGTACTTGAGGTGTTCGCCTCCTGGTGCAGTGAAAAGAATTCCCGCTCCTGCTCCCTGCAGCTTGAGTGAGCCATCAAAATACATTCGCCATACTTCTGCAGTCTCCGGATTGTCTGGTACTTGTTGTTCAGTCCACTCCGATACGAAATCAACCAGTGCTTGGGTTTTGATGGCAGTGCGAGGCTGAAACTCGATGTCATGAGATCCCAGCTCACAGGCCCACTTGGCTATTCGACCGATGGCTTCCTTGTTGTGAAGAATATCCCCTATTGGAAAACTTGTGACTACTATGACTTTGTGGTCGTCAAAGTAGTGACGCAGCTTGCGGGCAGTTAGAAGTACTGCATACAATAGTTTCTGAACTTGAGGATACTTTTTCTTTGAGGGGCCGAGGACTTCACTAATGAAGTAGACAGGATGTTGTATTGGATAGGCATGCCCTTCTTCTACTCGCTCGACTACCAACGCGGTGCTCACCACGTGAGTCGTGCAAGAGATGTACAATAGCAAATCTTCGGCTGGTTGAGTTGGTGTGGCTCGCCGAGGTGGTTTCAGTACTGGCGGTGTTGTCAAGAATTTTTTCAGAGCATCTAGAGCTTCTTGTGCTTCTGAAGTCCACTGAAATTTATCCACCTTCTTGAGTAACTTGTAAAACGGCAAACCTTTTTCCCCCAGTCTGGATATAAATCTGCTTAAAGCTGCCATGCATCCAGTAAGTCGCTGAACCTTCTTCTGCGATCGAGGTGCTTCCATCTTCATGATAGCTTCAATCTTATCCGGATTAGCCTCAATTCCTCGGTGACTGACAATAAATCCGAGCAACTTTCCGGCTGGTACCCCAAAAACACATTTCTCGGGATTAAGCTTCCATCTATACCGCCTCAGGCTGTTGAAAACCAGTTGCAAATCTTCGATGAAGTCTTTTGAGTCCTGTGTTTTGATCACCATGTCATCCACATAAGCCTCCACACGCTTGCCCCAGTGATCGGCTAAGCATGTTTGAATAGCTCTCTGGTAAGTCGCTCCAGCGTTTTTGAGGCCAAACGGCATGGAGGTATAACAGAAAGCGCCAAAAGGAGTAATGAATGCCGTTTTTTCTTCATCTTCCTTCGCCAGACTGATCTGATGGTACCCGGAATAGCAATCCAAGAAAGACAGCATAGAACACCCAGCGGTGGAGTCCACCACCTGATCTATCCTCGGAAGCCCGAAGGGATCCTTCGGACAGTGTTTGTTGAGATCGGTATAATCAACACACATGCGCCAGTCCACTTTATTCTTTTTGAGTACAAGAACAGGATTGGCTAACCACTCGGGATGTAATACTTCTCTAATGAATCCAGCCGCGACCAAGCGAGCTAACTCGGCGCGAATGGCTTCCCTCTTATCAGGCGTGAAACGACGTAATTTCTGTCGAATCGGCCTCGCCTGGGGAAAAACCTTCAGTTTGTGCTCGGCCAGTTCTCTCGGGACTCCCGGCATATCCGCAGGTTGCCATGCGAATACATCTCGGTTATCTTGCAGAAACCGGACGAGCGCGCTTTCCTATTTGTCATCCAAACTGGAGCTGATGATGGCCGTCTTGCGCTCATCAGCGAACCCCAGGTTGATTCTTTTGGTTTCTTCAGTCGGCCGCATAGAGGTCGCGGTCTGAGCTTCATTTGCTGGTATTGCGAGGTCCTCCTCAGGCTTAGAGTTCGCCACTGCGGAGGGAGCTGTCGATGGCTTGGCGGTGAGGGCTGCTTGAATAGCCACTCGGAAACATTCTGCGGCGCCTTGGAGGTCGGCGCGCACAGTTATGATCCCTTGTGGCCCTGGCATCTTCAGTATCATGTATGTGTAATGCGGAATGGCCATGAACTTGGCCAATCCTGGCCTCCCGATGATGGCGTTGTACCCGCAGTCGAAGTTTGCCACTTCAAACCTTAGGAACTCGGTTCTGTAGTTCTCCGGAGTTCCAAAGGTGACCGGCATGTAGATGTGGCCCAGCGGGTATTCCCCTTCCGTCGGCACGATGCCGAAGAAAGGAGTGTCCGACTCGTGGAGCTCTTTGAGATGAACTCCCAAGCTTTGGAGTGTCCGGGGGAAGGTGATGTTGATGCTGCTCCCCCCGTCCACTAACACCTTTTTCACCCGGCTCTCTCGGATCACCGGATCGACGAGAAGCGGGTACTTGCCCGGGTGGTCGAAGTTGAGCCATTGATCCGCCCGAGTGAAGGTGATCGGGTGCTCCGACCATCGGTATGGGGCGGGAGGGCCGATGGTCGCCACCAGTATCTGGCGATCATTGAGCTTTTGCTGTCTTCTGTTCTCCTGCGATCCGTGTCCACCGAAGATGACGTTGACTTCCCTGTCAACGCGCGGAAAAGCTCCTCCTCCTCCTCCCTCCTCCTGCCGATGGGGTTGTCGTGGTTCATCTGGTCCTCCCCTCGGCGGAGGAGGAGGTAGAGGTTGGAAGGGTCGGCCGTGTCCGACGGAGTGCTTGAAGTCTCGGCAGTTACGAAGAGTGTGGCGCATGTCCTTGTGGTACGGGCACTGGGCGTCGAGGATGTCGTCCAGCGTGCGTTCGCCTCCACGAGGTCCTCCTCGAGCGCGAGAGGCAGGTGGTCCGGCGGCGTGCACTTCTTCGCGTGGCCTCTTCTCCCACCGCTTGTCAGGTTGCTGGTTCGTGTCGCGTCGTGGTGCTGCCGGTGCGGGCTTTGCTCCTCCGATGAGATCCTGGGCTCGCTCGTCGGCGGTGATGTAGAGGTCGGCTTCCCGAAACAGCTCCTCCGAGGTGGTCGGCGCCTTTTGTAGTATGGCTCGGACGAAAACCGAATCATTAGATCCTCGGTAGAAGTCCTCGATCACGGCCGCCTCCGTGACATCGGGGATACGATTCCTCATGGTTTGAAACCTCTTGAGGTATGACCGGAGAGTTTCGTCCCCCCGGCGCTTGATAGATTTAAGGTCCCACGGTTGCGCCGGCTTGTCGGAGAGGGACTGGAAGTTGGCGGTGAAGCGTCGACTGAAGTCTCCCCAGACATCGATGCAGTGTCGGGGTAGATGTCGTAGCCATTGCAGCGCGTCTTGTCCAAGGACAATGGGCAAGTACGCGGTCATCACGTCTTCAGATGCTCCGGCAGCTCGAGCGGCGGTGGTGTAGACGGCTAGCCAACCCCATGGATCCTGCTTAGGTTCATACTTGTCAACATTGGATACCTTGAAGTTGGGAGGCCACTGGATGGCCCTAAGGCGCGGAGTAAGGGCGGACACTCCGCACGTGTCCTCCTGTCGTCGGGGTCGATGTCTGTCCCGGGGAGGGGAGTTGTGGTTGTGATTCCTCGACCGTCCCCGGGAAGTTCCGCCAGTTGAAGCCGTTGCCGACTCAGTCCTGGTAGCTTGGCTCTGAGTCGGGGCGCCATGATCCCTATCGTACTCCTCTCGACGACGAATTTCGTTCTCATGCCGCCGTTCCCGCGAAGCATTGATGGAGCTCCGCGCGTCTCGGCGACTGTTGATGGCGTGTCGTAGATCGTTCGGCGGGTGAGCAAGCGGTAGAAGATGGTTGGCCGCCTGGGTGAACAGTCGTCGGTAGCCGTCGGCGTCCGGAGTCCGAGGAAGTCCTTCCGCTATCCGAGCTAGCACCCCTCCGACTTCGCTCGGCGTGTTCATGGCTCGGGCGAAGTCGGGGTTCAGATTGCGCCCGAAGAGTGGATTCTCTCGACGTTGCCTTGCATCCTGCTCAGCCTGCTCCTGAGCTCGTCGGCGATCACGTCGTCGGGAGTTCCTTCGCTCTCTGAAGACGCGTTCTTCCGGGGTTTCTCCTACCTCCGAGACCTCGTCTCGCGAGACAGGTTGTTCCAGATTCCGCTCTCCGGCCGCGTGATGTCGTCGAACATTCCTGCGCCGGTTTCTTCGTCGACGGGACTCTCGCTAAGGCGGTTCCTCCCCGGGTACAGTCGGCTCGTCGTCGGAGATGGTGGGCGATTCCGCCCTTCCGACGAAGAGGACGTCGGGGTAGAACGGTGTTGCCGTCGCGGTGATCTTTTTTCGGGGAGCCGGAGAGCGGTGCTGCACTTCTCCGGTATTTTCGGAGTTTGTTGAGGAAGACTCCTTTTCCGGCGGATCCGTGATACGGTGCAGAATTCCTTCTTCGTCTGCTACGAATGAGATTGTTCCGAAGCAGAACATAGATCCGGGGCGTAGGGCGATCTTGCTGTAGAAGGAGATGGCCATTGAGCTAGCTTGGATTGTCGACACACCCCCTACCTGGCGCGCCAGCTGTCGGTGTTTAGGGTCCGACCGCACACCCGGGGTTGCCCCTCAAGGTGTTTTAGGAGTAGGAAGGTGTCGACAACTGTAGCAGAATGGTTCGTGCTGATCGCACGAGGGACGGTGGACAAGATTTACAGGTTCGGGCCGCTTAGTGATGCGTAACACCCTACGTCCTGATGAGTATGCTTGGTGGATATGGTTACAAGAGAGCTCTCTGGATTGAGAATACAGAGAGTTGATGTGGGTGGCTAAGTAATGGGTCGATCGTTCTGAAGGGGTGCCCCCTAGGCCTTATATACTCGACCGTGGGGCAGTACACATGGATAAGATAACAACAAGTGGCTAAAAGATAGTGAACCTCTCGAGATTATCCTTTACGTAACCCTCGCCGACTTATCCTCACGTGGCTTCGTTGCATGGAGGCCCCGACGCGGGAAAGTCGGATCTCTGTTGCGGCCAATGGCTCGACGCTATGGGCCATCCGGGTTTGCACCAATCCGGCCTCATGTCGCCCTGCGTTACTGGTTGTCTTTCCCCAGGCCCACGAAAGAATAACCTTACGATTTATTGGGCCCTTGGGCCTTTCGTGAGGTCCTTTACTCTTTTAGTGGACCCGGGGGATATCCATCCCCCACAGGTACATAGAAGTGGTAGAAGCATACTGAGTCGACATCGTGGTAAGGAAAAGGCCATGTAGACAGGCGATGCCGAGCCATTGAACAATAAACAGCAAATCAGTGACCCCCATCTCTCGCCTCCCCACTTTCAAGGTTTCGTAGAGCAGGAAGGGAAGGAAAGAGGCGGGTATACCTGTTCATTGCCAGAGAAGGACACAACAAAGACCTGGATATCTAGAGGCGACATAGGTAGTATACCGCTAGATACATATAGCGAGAGAGCATGAAAGTGGAGAAAGAAGCCCAGCTGGAGCAGCTTTAAACCGAGAGGCACCCGCACCAGGCGTCAGTCTGAGAAGGACGAGAGAATGTGAGTGCCTTCCCAGACCTGGACTCGCCGAGGCGACACAACACCACCACCAACTCTGTAGCATATGCCGACTCCTGCCGCGCTACGGGCCTTGGTTGTCCAATATTTCAGACCTAGACTCCTCATCGCCAAGATAACCTAAGCGTGGCAGGCGGCACCGTGTCCTCCTCGGCGGCACGCACGAAGAAAGGCCAGGAGCAAGACCGACTCGCCCCGTACCCGCATCGAAGAGCATCGGCCGGCTCGCGGTTGCGACCGTGGGTGAGGGCAGTAGGTTGGGGAGGAAGAACAGGGCAAAGGTCGGGAAGACGAACGGGACGTCCAACGACGGTAAAAACGATGGTGCGCGCATACTGTGAAACGTCCTCGTGGACGTGCAATAGTCATTGCGCGGATCGGTGTTGGGGCTGGTGTTGGACGAATACGGGGAGGAGGTGCCTGCTCCCACGCCCTCTGCCGAGAATGGGGTGGCGCGGAAGCGGAGGCATGAGGGTAGAGAGAAAAGAAGCAGGATGACGAACGAGGTGGCAGCAACTGAGGCGAGGATCATCATTATCGTGCGGAGGTATAGATGACCAAATGGGTCGTGTATGACGGGCCGACCCGAGGGACGACCCATTTAATAGTGCCTGGGCCAGCCCGGCACGAGCGTCGTGCCGTGCTTGGGCTGTAGACTCGTCCCATAGTGCTAGTCTGGCCCGACACGATTATATTTTTTATTTTACAAAAAAACATATATAAATATGTACAATTTATGTTCAGTATTAAAAACTCCTGATCATGATGTTGTACTGGTTAGACGACTTAACACAATGTCTTCCGCCCTTCTTCCATCAGGACGTGGGTTCGAACTCTACCTCCTGCACCGTTTTTTTAACATTTCATGCTGATTTAACCAAACGGACCGAGCCGGCACAATCAGTAGGTCGGCATGCCGTGCCTGGGCCAGAGCTGTGGCCCGCGGGCGTCGGGGCCGTGTGGAGCCACCGTTTGGCCATCTATATGCGGAGGTGTGTTTTGGGACGTGGAGGTTGGTTGCGCGGAGCGGACGAGTGTGAAGCAGGTTAATTTGAAATAGATGTGAGCGGTTATTTGTAAAAATATGACGTAGGACGACCATTGAAACTGATGCTTTAATATAGTATATAGATATATAGATATAAGGGCTAGTTTGGAAACCCCATTTTCCCAAGGTATTTTCATTTTCCCAAAGGAAATAGTTCATTTCTCTATGGGAAAATAAAAATACATTGACAAAATGGGGTTCTCAAACTAGTCTTAAGGAAGAAGAATGGTGTTTAGGGCTACTTTCGGAATTCAATTCTCCCAAGAAATTCATATTTTTCCAAGGTAAAATAAACTAATTTTTCTTGGAAAAATAAAAATCCCTTCAAAATATAGGTTTTCAAACTAGCCCTTACTAATATAATTAAATAATATAATTAAAGCTTGTGTTTAGGCTTTATCGCGCTATTTTAGGAAACACGCTAAGAACTGAACCTGTATTCATGGAAACCGTAGTTGTTTTTCTTAAGTTTTTAACTTTCTTATGATGTACTATTATAGGAAAAAAAATCATTACCTATAGGATGCCTTCCTCCCTTAACAACCTCGCTCACAACGTTGCACCATTCAAAAAGAGCAGTGACTATCTCCAGGGGAAAGGAAGAACTTAAAACCTTGTTTTAGGCTTTACCACTAGCAAAACCAAGGTCTGACATGGCTAAAGTTTAGCCTAGGTTATATCTAAAGGTTGAACCACTTAGAGGTTTGTTTGGTTAAAAATGGATTAAAGGAATTAGAGAGAAATAATCTATTTCTAGTCAAAACTGATAGAAGGATTTAATTCTCTTTATTAATACCTTTTTATCCCTGTCTAACCGAACAAGTCCACTAGGTGAGGGCTTATGATCTCCCAGGACATGGGTGCTTAGGTGGTCCACTGCATTAGCTAATGGTGACTAGTCTTCGATTCTAGCCTGACTCTACCACTGAGCTTTACCACATTATTTTAAGAAACGTAATAAGAACCGAACCGTAAACATGGAAACCGTATTTGTCCTTTAAAAGTTTTAAGCCATTGTTTACGGTTTACCATTATAGGCTAACATTTCTTATCGAAAAGGTGTCTTTAAGTTCTTAACGTTTCTTATGATTTATCGTTTACTACCGGAAACATGTTCTCTGCCGAATGTTCAGAGGTTTATCAAGTGCAATATCTTGATAACTCGGCAAAGAAAGATTTGCCGAGTGTTCCGCTTGGCAAAGAATGCCACTCGGCAAAGTACCAACATAAAGCACTCGACAAAGAGATTGTTGCTGATGTGCAGTTCATTGAGTACTCTTTGTCAAGTGTCACACTCGTCAAAACATTTGTTGAGTGTTATCGAGGATTTCCCGAGTGCCTGCGGCACTCAGAAAAGTACTCTCACTACCGGAAACAGGCGCTTTGCCGAGTGCCCGAAGCACTCGGCAAAGCCCCACTCGGCAAAGGCTTTGCCGAGTGTCGCACTCGGCAAAGAAGGCTCGGCAAACAGTACATCGGCAAATGCTTCTTTGCCGAGTACTTTTTCTCGGGCACTCGGCAAAGAGGTTTGCCGAGTGCCAGGGAGCACTCGGCAAAGAAAAGTGGCCGTTACGGCGACGAGGTAACGGAGACGGCTTCTTTGCCGAGTGTCAAGGACGACACTCGGCAAAGGCTTCACCGCCTTTGCCGAGTGTCTTCCCGGAAGCACTCGGCAAAGAATACATCTTTGCCGAGTGCCTTCTGGGACATTCGGCAAAGAGCCCGCCAGGGAGGGTCCCCATGTCAGGCTCTTTGCCAAGTGCTCTCTGGCACTCGGCAAAGCCTGCCTCTTTGCCGAGTGCCAGAGACATAACACTCGACAAAGTACCTAAACCGGTGCCCAGGTTTTGGCTCTTTGCCGAGTGTTATGACCCTGACACTCGGCAAAGAGCCTCTTTGCCGAGTGTAACACTCGGCAAAGTGACCAGTATATACCTTTTTTATTTGTTTTTTGTATTCCATCCACACAAACAGAAGATATCACATATATATCACATATATACATCACAGATATCATCACAAACATAAATAGCCAACACAAACATAAAACCGTCACCACAAACATAAATATCCATCACAAACATAAGTGTTCAACACAAGTATCAAACACAAACATAAGTCTCTAACGTCGCAAGCTCTCACATAAGTATCAAACACAGACATAAGTATTATACACAAGTACGGAAGTCTAAAACAATGAAAACACAACACTCATGGAGGTGGGCGGCTTGACCGGGGCTGCGTTGGGCTGAACCCTTCCGGAGGGTTGTTGGATGCCGCCCCAGATTGGCCCTGCACAGAGAAGAGATTGCATGTATTATACCAGACGCATTACAAACATCTAACTACAATTTTGATACTCACAGGAGTGTTGAAGAGAGCAGGGTCAACTGGAGGGAACAATGGAGGTGGCGGAGCGATGCCCTGTGCGGCGCCAAGGCTCTGCATGTACTGGAACATCTCCGCCATCCTCTGATGATCTGCCCGGCGCTCCGCCTCCCGCTCCGACATCATCCTCGCCTCCATCTCGTGACGTTCCCTCCTCTCTTCTTCTAGTTGGGTCTGTAATATTACAAGCCAACGTTATAGTAACTCAAAGAGTAGGTATATAACTCAAGGAAGGATGAGTTACAGAAGCACTAACCTCGAGTTGCTGTATGTGATGCTGTGAGCTGTCGTGCCGAGGTCGTATGGCTGGACTCGAGCCCGTGCTCCTTGCTCTCACCTGAGACAGAGTGGGAGTGGAGGACGAGTCGATTGCCCCGTCGGCAATCCAGTACCGCCCATGTCTCTTGCCTCCTCCGACCCTCATGAGCACATCGGGGTCGATCGGCTCGGTGCTCGGATCATAGTCTGGGCCATGGACCTCCTGCGCCATGGCGGTGTAGTCATGGAGGCGGTTGTAGACGGTGGGGTTGGTGTAGGCCTCGGGCCCGTCATCCGGGTTGTAGGTGACGTCGGACGTCGCCTTACCCTTATGGGCCATAGCATAGGCCGAGAAGGTGGAGCAAGGCCGGCCACCATGTGACGTCGACTGCAATGAAAACCAACGAGATAGTTAGAAATAATATCTAACTCAGTGCTATATATCTAAATAAAAAAGATGACGTACCCATGCTTCGGCATATTGGCCCAGGCTCCGGCTGCCTTGGTGGTGGGAGGGGCCTTGCATCATCAAACGTCGTTCCCGGCTAGCGGTGTGCGCCTCGTCCCACTCAGCCGAACACCACCTATCCACCATCTGCTCCCAGCACAGAGGATGTGCGGCGCACCAATATGGAATCATCTACAAAGTATACACGTAAAGTGCATATCAGAAGATAAAATAAAATTCATGCATGGATTACTGGTACCAAACATGCATGACTTTACCTGCAGGTACTGCTCCCTGGTCAACGACATGGTTCGGGCTTGAGGTTTGGTCACCCTCTCCCCAAGGACGAAGCCGTGGTAGGTGATGATGGCCTGGATTCGAGCCTCATAGTGCATGTCCACGACGAGCTTCTTACAGCTCGTGGTGGCCACCACATCCGCCCTAGCCTCATATCCAGCATCACATCTAAAGAAATCCTGCATACAAAAACGATGTATCCATACATTATTTGAAGAATTTGCAACGAATGCGACATATTTTACATTATACTAAGACTTACCCACAGCTCTTGCTTCACCCGCTCCGCCTTGTTATTGAATTCCCTGTCGTCCCGGTCTACTGCATCGGGGGCGACGGCGTAGTAGTCGAAGGTGAAGGCTAGGCCCGTCACTCCGGGGTACTCCACAAGTCTAGGGAAGTATTCACTGCACAGCAGGCCGAGGATGCCATTGGGGGGGGCGACGATGACCCCCAGCATAATCCAAAACCGTCCAAGACCTGTCCAAGTGATAAATAAAAAGTATTAGTTTATATTATGATTTTGAACACATAATATGAACAAGAATGAAGAACATAAAGTTACATACCTCTCCCCTTCCGGCCGAATCAGCGGCCGCCTGTCCCGAAGTATGGGACGCTGAGGGAGACTCGCGGGGCCTCACAGGTAGATGCTCCTCGAACTAGAGCCGCCTGAACCTGAGGCGTCCTGCTGTTGGTCGTTGTCGTCCTGCTGCTGGTCGTCGTCGTCCTGAGGCGCCGCTTGCTGCTGTGCTGCCTGCTCTGCCTCGTTAGGGCCGTGCCTGAGGTAGGGCGGGAGGGGCGGCCGACCTGGGCCCCCATCTTCCAGGGGCCCCACCGCACACAAAGTCCAATAAGAATATAGGATAGAAACGGATATTATTTACTATACCAATATATTTTTGAGTTTGTTAGGAGAATGGATTGCTATCACAATATATTTGTTGCTTATCGAATATTATTTACTATACCAATAACTATGGCATCAGCTGAAAGGAGCTTCTCAAAGCTTAAGTTATTGAAGAATTATTTAAGGTTTGGAATGTCTCAAGAAAGGTTAGACGGGCTAGCAACTTTATGTATTGAGAAGAAATTATTAGATGATGTAAATATTGAAGCCATCATTGATGATTTTGCATCTAGAAATGTTAGAAGACATTTTTAAATTGATCTCTAAAATATATTTAAGGTAATAATCTTACTTATATTTTTTACTGCTCAAGTCTTTCTGTGGTACATCAAGTATAATTAGTTGATACTCCCTCCGTTTCTTTTTAGTTGTCGCTGGATAGTTCAATTTTGTACTATCCAGCGACAACTAAAACGAAACGGAGGGAGTATATATAATAGTAAAAAATAGTTTTTATGGTGTTGGGGCCTATGTTTATAATCTTGTCCCGGGCCCCTCAAAAGTCAGGAACGGCCCTATGCCTCGTCAGGCTGTGCTGCCTGCTC
Organism: Zea luxurians; assembly: GCA_029449295.1. Taxonomy (NCBI): domain Eukaryota; kingdom Viridiplantae; phylum Streptophyta; class Magnoliopsida; order Poales; family Poaceae; genus Zea; species Zea luxurians. The sequence continues at coordinate 74,424,926 of JAOPSE010000014.1, forward strand.
TGCCTCGTCCGCCTCCTCCCCCTCCTCCTACTCAGCCAACCGCCCACCATATTTGTCCAACAACCTGCAATTAAGAGTAAGCAAATAAGCACATATAAAAAGATGTATTTAACAATAGGTGCGAAATAAAAAATCATATAGCATTACATCGATTAAAAATAATCTTCATATGTGTCGGGGTTAGCCGGATCATAACTCTCATCATCACTATCAAGCATTTCAATCTCAACACCATCGGAAGACTCAACCTCGTCATTAATGTCATTGCCTTCAAGGATTACTAAGTCATTATCATTTTGCACCTCATCATCCTCCTCATCAACAACCATTTCAATATCTACGTCCATTCTGATAGCTTCAGTTAAGTCTATCTCAAATCGCCCTTCTAGCGCATCTTCTTGGAAGAACTCTCCATCATATGTGTCCGGGTCTAAGTTGTAATCTTCATCGTTAGGAACTGGTAACCTCCCGTGCGGTGATACCTTATACACAACATCCCAACCCTTAAGATGTTCTTTCATTTGACACGCATATGGGAGATAATACACTTGTGTGGCCTGTTGGGCCACGATAGAGACATCGTCTCCTGCTAAGGTGGAATCTTGTCGAGTTTCGACTATCCCAAGATTAGAATGTGTCCGTCTCGTCACTTGAGGGTCAAACCAATGACATTTGAATATCACTGGAGTAAGAGGTTTGGAACCATAAAAATTGAGCTCATATATTTCTTCGATTCGTCCAAAATAATCGACATTGTCAAGGCTGGGCGTAAAGACTCCAGAACACGTTGTTTTCCGATTGGGCCGACTTTTGTCGTAGTGTGTTGTGCGAAAACGGTATCCATTGACGTCATACCCAGAATATTTCTTGACCCTATAAGCAAAGCCATTGGCTACTTGTCTCAACTCGGCACTCATAGACGGATCTCCTTGGCCCTGCAAGTATTCACAAGTTAAAAGATGCTAAATTGAGTTCAAAGACGTATCTCTTTTACAAACTAAGCATGTACCTTACGTTTGAACCAGGAAATGAAATCGGGCAACCCATTTCTCGCACCCTTTCTAAGAAGAGCGTCATATTCCTGTGGAGTGGGGTCCCTTGATTGACGCCAGAATTCATGAAGAAATTGTTCCATGTATGGCGTCACCTCTTTAAGGTTGGTCAATACGTATAGCATGATATGCCGCCACTCTTCATGTGTCAGGGTCTTGGTGGTCGAGCCACTTGCGCTTCCGAGTTGGCCTCAAAATATGATAAGGTTCGATTCATTGTCGCCATCATTGTAACGAGGGGGTGGATTATGCACGCTCGGCAGTTTGTCATCATAATAAGCTGTTGTGAAGTTTGAGACCTCCTCTAGAATGTATGACTCTGCAATGGAAGCCTCGATTTTGCATTTATTTCTACATTTCTTTCGAATAGTCTTTAGACATCTCTCGATTGGATAGCACCAACGTCCCTGCACGGGCCCCCCATTCGTGCCTCATAGGGGAGATGAAGAATCAAATGCTGCATTGGATTGAAGAAGTCGGGTGGAAATATCTTCTCAAGCTTCCACAGTAACACGGGTGCCAATCTTTCCAAGTCTGCAACCACGGTCCGAGATAACTCTTTTGCACAAAGCTGACGGAAGAAATAGCTCAACTCTGAAAGCGCTAGCCAGACATGCTCAGGGACATAGCCTCGAACCATCGCAGGAAGAATCCATTCAATCCATATGTGGAAGTCATGACTCTTCATCCCTAAGACTCGCATAGTAGATAAGTTCACCCCCTACTCAGGTTAGCTGCATACCCATCAGGGAACATCAACATCTTGATCCACTGAAGTACTTCCTTCCTCTGGGCCCTGCTTAGGACGAAATCGGCCTTAGGCCTTCTCCACGTCTTTCCGCCACTTGGCGGCTTCATCTCTAGTTTTGGTCTATCACATAACGCTGCCAGATCCACTCTTGCCTTCACATTATCCTTTGACTTATCAGGAATGTCCGTAATTGTTGCCCACAGTGCCTCGGCAACATTCTTTTCAGTGTGCATCACGTCAATGTTGTGTGGAAGGAGCAGGTCGTCATAATAGGGGAGCCGAGTCAAGCCAGACTTATGTGTCCACATATGCTGCTCACCATATCCCACAAAACCACCTTCTGTATTGGCCACGAGCCCATCTATCTGTTGACGAATTTCGGCACCAGTCATCGTTGCAGGTGGGCGGTCTATCACTACGACACCTTTCGTAAAGTTCTTGATGTCTAGGCGGAATGGATGGTCAGCAGGAAGAAATTGTCGATGTTTATCGAAGGACGAATATTTGCCACCCTTTTTCAACCAAATGAACCTGAGAGCTTCCTTGCAAACTGGGCATGGGAACTTACCGTGAACACACCAGGCACAGAATAGCCCATAGGCCGGTAAGTCATGCATGGAGTAATGGTACCAAACATGCATTCTGAAGTTTGTCTTCGTAGCTCGGTCATACGTCCATACCCCTTCCTCCCAGGCACGTACCAATTCATCGATCAAAGGCTCCATGTACATGCCCATTTTATTCCCCGGGTGTCCGGGAATTATCAACGACACGAATATATTCTGCCTTTGAAAGCACACACCAGGGGGGAGATTGATTGGGATAACAAACAAGGGCCAACATGTGTATGGGGCAGCGTTCATTCCATAGGGATTGAACCCATCTGTGGCCAACGCAACACGTACATTACGAGCCTCTTCGGCTTTCTCACGGTGAATGGCATCAAAGTGTTTCCATGCTTCACCATCGGATGCATGCACCATCTTGTCAGGATTGTATCGTTTTCCATTTTTGTGCCATGTCATCTGTTTCGCGGATTCCTCTGTCATGTACAGATGCTGGATCCTTGGTATGAACAGAAGGTGCCGTAGGAATGTCAAGGGGATGTCGAGTTGTCTCTTCTGTCCATCACCAGAGTCTACCTCCATGAACCTAGACGATGTACACTTGGGACAGTACTTTGCCTCCGTGTATTCTTTCCTAAATAGCACGCAGCCCTTCGGACAAGCATGAATCTGCTCATACGTCATCTTGAGTGCACGAAGGAGTTTCTATGCCTCGTACATGCTCTTTGGCAGAACATGATCATCCGGAAGCAGGCTCCCAATAACCGTCAACAAGCCATCGAATGCGTCTCTACTCATGATGTACTGCGACTTGAACGCCATTACACGCCCAATGGCATCCAGTTGAGAAACCTTTGTCTGGCCATGAAGGGGCTTCTGTGCCGCGTCGAACATGTCGTAGAACGCCTTTGCAGTCGGCTCTGGCTCGTCATCCATACATCCTCCCGTGTACTGTGCCTCCTGATAGTCGTTCAACATATCCGCTACCCCCGCATCGGTGTCATAATCCTCGACACGTTGTCTCAGCACCTCATCTCTCGTACGATGCGCTTCACCATGAAATATCCACCGAGTATAGTCCGGCGTAAATCCATTCTTCCAAATATGTTCTACCATGGCCTTCTTTGGTTTTCTTTTCTGATTGGCACATTTGCTGCACGGGCATGGGACTAGACTCGCTCCCTTAGCAGCTTCGCCATATGCCCGTTCCACGAAATCATCGGTCTTTCTAATCTATTCAGTGGTGACATCGTTCCTTCCTCTACGGGTCGTGTACATCCACTCACGGTCCTCCATCCTATAACATATATAACCGACTATAGTTTAATATAACATGTAAGACATTTGCAAAAAATAACTCAAGCATATCAACAAAAAATTCGGCAGCACCTCCCCTGTACGGGGATGTTTACAAAACCTGCAAATAAAACTAGTAGCACGATGGCCGACATCCACAAATATATCTAATTGACACACATAGTATAAACTCCCTAAATTCAATAAACATGTACTATAAATTTAATAAACACACATAGTAAATTCAATAAACACACGAAATTCATTATAAACACATAATATAAACACGTAGTATCAACTCACTAAATTCAATAAACATGTAGTATAAATTTAATAAAACACATAATATAACTATAAACATACATAAATTAAATAACATATGACAATATATAATATGAACACAAACAAACATAAATTTAATAAATTCAATAAACCTTTACGGCTTGGCGACGGTCGGCCGGCGGCGGCGTGCCGGGCGCGTCGGGGGCGGGCGGCGGTTGGCTCGCCGACGGCGGCGTGCCGGGCACGTGGGGCACGTGGGGCGGCCGGGCGGCCGGGCGAGGGCGGCGGTGAGGCGTGGGCGTGGGCGCGGGCGGCGGTGGGGAGGCACCGGCGGCGAGCCAGAGCGCGGTGAGGCGGTGAGGCGTGGGCGCGGGCGGCGGTGAGGCGTGGGCGCGGGTGGCGGTGGGGAGGCGCCGGCGGCTTGCCGGAGCACGGGGCGGGCGGCAGGCGTGGCGGTGGTGAGGCAGAGGGAGAAGCGAAAGGAGAAGGAAAGGAGAAGGAAGAAGAAAGCCGGTCGCGCGGCCGGTTTAGTCACTTTCTTTGCCGAGTGCCCGCGATCCGGCACTCGGCAAAGATTTTTTTAAAGTTTAAAAGTAAACTTTGCCGAGTGCCGGATCACGAGCACTCGGCAAAGGCTGCTTTGCCGAGTGCTAGATGTACAGCACTCGGCAAAGTTCTGTTCTGCATACTTTGCCGAGTGTCAAAGGACAGACACTCGACAAAGCCGCCTTTGCCGAGTGCTAGCTGTACATGCCAAGTATACTTTTTTTTTTTATTTTTGGCAACCAAACTTTTTGTGGTGTGTTCCTACACTATTTAGACCTACTAGTACCATTTTGGTACAATTATAAAAGTGTTTTTTATAACTATTAGATTTAGTTCGTTTATTTGAATTTCTTCGGAAAATTCAGATTTGAACTGCAGGTCACTCGAAACTTGGGAAACCGTGCATGCAAAAATGATACCCATCCTATTTAGCACAAGTTACGACCGATTTCAGGAGCGGACCGGAAACTTCGAGCACCATGCTCACTCAACATGGCCGTGAACTTGCTATCCAGCTGTTTAAAAATTGTATAAAACACAAACAAAGTCAAAAAATCATGAAACTTATCCACGTGTCATGATATCATATGTAGAGGCTGTGATAAAAAAATGAGAATGTTTGGAGAAAGTTGTGAGACACTATGTGTAGAAATCTAAGAGAACCACACATGAAATCATAAAGTTTCAATGTGGTTCTCTTAGGTTTCTACACATAGTGTGTCACAATTTTCTCGAAACTTTTTCAAATTTTTATCACAGCCTCTACATATGATATCATGACACGTGGACAAGTTTCATGATTTTCTGACTTTGTTTGTGTTTTATACAATTTTTAAACAGCTGGATAGCAAGTTCACGGCCATGTTGAGTGAGCATGGTGCTCGAAGTTTCCGGTCCGCTCCTGAAATCGGTCGTAACTTGTGCTAAATAGGACGAGTATCATTTTTGCATGCACGGTTTCCCAAGTTTCGAGTGACCTGCAGTTCAAATCTAAATTTTCCGAAGAAATTCAAATAAACGAACTAAATCTACTAACGATTCAAAACTCTGTTATAATTGTCCATAAATGATACATGTAGGTATACATAGTGTAGGAATATACCACAAAAAGTTTGGGAGACAAAATCTAAAAAATAAAAGTATACTTTGCTGAGTGTCTTGATAAGACACTCGACAAAGCATCCTTTGCTGAGTGCCAACCCCCGCTCTCGGCAAAGACTGACGGCCGTCAGCTTTGGGACGGCCGCTGACGGCCCTTTGCCGAGCGCCTCCTTTGCTGTCTTTGCCGAGTGGCGCCCTGTGCCGAGTGTCCAGCAATCGGTAAAGAGGCTCGTTGCCGAGAGCCTAACTTTACCGAGTGCCCGATAAAAGACACTCGGCAAAGAGGCCGACACTCGGCAAAGCCTCGGATTCCGGTAGTGTCTATTTCGGTAGTGGTTATAGGCTAAAATTGCTTACCCATAACATGTCATTTCCCCTAAGAGTCCTGCTCACAGTGTTGCATCATGCAAAAAGATCGGTGCCTTACCTCCCAGGCAAAGGAAGAAGAAGCACCCATGACCACATAATCAGAGTTGTTGCTGATAAATCGGAAGCCCAGAGCAAGGTTTAAAATAAAGACCCTTATTTTTATAATATATATAATATTCTCTCTGTACCAAAATATAGTTCGCTATAGGGAAAATACACATTCATTTAATAAGCTATGAATGTAGTTGGTATGCATGTCTATACTCATTTTCATTAATTTGAATGTAGATAGAAAAAGAGGGCTAAAAAGAACTATATTTTGGGATGAAGAGAGTATATGTTACTACAAAATATTCAAACATGTATAAAAATATTTATCTCAAATAAAAAATACATAATATATGATCACTTTAAAATTTTCTTCTAATATGTTTCGATGCAAAGTCATTAGATGACATCAATATCAATTTTATCCACTAATATCTTCTCGATATATAAAGCAGCCAAACAATTTAGCCTTACTTGCGATATTTTAGACCATAAATAATTTTTCATCAATTTCAACTTTGGAAAGCTCCTTTTTAATAATGCAACAGTCACACATACAATCACAAGTCGTGCGTCGTAAACTCGTTTGAAGTGATTTGCTAATGGGTGGCACCACATGACAACCGCTAGGTGACAAGAGACGAGACACATAAATTGCGTGTGTGCACCCTCGCACCCCAGCGAGGAATGGCCCTGCACACAATATTGATTGGATGGCTCACAATGTCACTCGACACACTAGAGCGTGGTATCTCTTATGCTACTCTCAATAAGCATTTTAATAGAGTTTTATTCTCATTAAATGGCAATGTCATATATGCAAGCAGAATGAAATGGTATGCAATTTAATAAAGAGAGATATAAGAGAGTTTCATGGATACACTGTATCTAGATAAATGTTGACATGATAGCCTTGTAAACAATGTGATGAAGTTATACATTATTGATAATAGCCTTACTAATCTTTTCATTTATCTCTTGCAAACATAGTACATTATATGAATGCAAGTGGATTGCCTCGCCAACCCATATATAAACTTAATTCTTTTATTTGTAGTTCCATAGACAACCGACAATATTAGATATGCATGCAAATTTGCAAACCACTCAAATCACATAGTAGTGTACGTGTTGAAAACACGATCTAATGATTTTTTTCCTGATTTTCTGTATTTTAACTCTTTTTCATAAAAATGAAGTATAGATCTCTGGAAAATTAATCTCATCTTTGGACCTATTGAGTCAAAGTTATGGTTTATGGCACTAGATTATAGGATCCGACGACACAATTCATTGTATGACCAATGACGTGGTATGACCTTGATGCTAAGTCCACCTACCTCGGTCGACCGTTCTCTTTTCTCCGTCTAGTGTCTCGTACTCATCTGGCCTATAATTATTTTTCACCTCTCTTCATGTTTGTCTCTCTCCAGTCCTTCAAACTTTCTCTAATCTATTGATTCAAAAAACCTTAGATTTGATCATTAGATCTTCAAAACCAAAGTATCCTCCATCTTCTCTTTAATTTATACACATTGTTTTGATCTACCTTAGGCATATTTTGGCGGTCTATTTTTAGGTAGATATGAGTTTTGATTCAATTTTGACATGGGTTGAATTTGGTTGTTGTCTATGGGTTTTATTTTGTCGTTTACAATGTTTAGTTTTGTAAGTTGTTTATAGTTTATATTATATGGCTATAGTAATTTAAAGTGCTTAGATTATTGTAAAGCCCAAAATTTGTATTAAAAACAAAACAAAATGAATAGATAAATAAATAAGTGGGTGTTTTTCTTGGAATTCTTTTTTTATTTATTTTCTTTGTGCATACTCAATTATGGGAATTAAAGTAGTCAAACAGCAAATAAATAAATATGGAATTATGCATCTCATGCTGAAGTTATTGTACTGTTGCACTTTGTATTCAAATTTGTGAGACGGGTTTAAATTCGGAAATTAGAATTTGAAAATGGAAATAGGAAATAAATGGGATGGAAAAAAATATATTAATGCAAAAAGGTGGGTGTTATATCTTCATTAGGTATGAGTTTTATAAATTGAAAGTTCAAAACATTAATTTGAATTTTGTTTGGATAATTCAAATTGGAACTAGAGAAAAGAAAATAAAGAAAAAGGAAAAATAGAAGAAACCCGCACTTGGGCATTTTCCCTGGTCGACCCATCTTCACCATCCCATCCCCGGCGGGCGGCGGCCCACTTCCTCATTCCTCATCTACGCGCTGACGATGCCCCACCGACCAGTTGCACGGAATTGCACCAACCTTTCCCCCTAGGTGCCAATGGGTGGGACCACCCCGTCAGTCGCGCCCAACCGTGTTTCTCTCCCTGACCAGTTGCACGGAATTGCACCAACCTTTCCCCCTCGGTGCCAATGGGTGGGACCACCCCGTCAGTCGCGCCCACCCGTGTTTTTCTCCCTCCGTTGCTGACCGGTAGGCCCCCTCGGCAGACGGATCTTCTTCCCTGTTGCAACAGAAATCGCTGCTATCCTCGATTTGTTTGCGCAGTGGGCGAATCTTCTACCTAAGTCGTGGGTTTTCGGTTGCGGTCGATCGGACTCTACCTGCCCCTTTTCTCCGTGCTATATAATCCCAGAGCTCGCCCCAACACCTCGTCTCATCACGACATGGGATAGAGATAGCTTTGTCGCTAGAAAGGGAGAGAGCGTCATCGTCAAGTATAGCAGTGGGTGCCGCTGTCAGCGTCTTTCGCGTATGCCATCGTCGAGCCCTTGATGATCGCTCGTTGGGGTCGTGGGGATCCAGGGAAGGTACTCATGAACTAACCAGTGCTGGGCGGCATGGCTGGATCGACCGATTGCTCGCTGGGGGACAATTTCTGCCGTGGTGCGTAGTCACGATTGTCTGCGTCATAACTACAGGTAAGAAGCTACCCGATTGGTCCGCTCTCGTATCTAGTTCGCGTGGGACCGATTAGTTGTGAGCTTGGAGTTCTAGCTCGACGAGAGGGCTTGCGCCGGAGAAGGTCCACCATGGAATGTCGGTTGCGCCGCCGCTCTGGGGGTTGCAGGGTAGAAGAACGCCTTGGACCATTGGATCTGTAATAAACGTCCGTGATTGATCGACTCATACCGGTTCGTCGTGGACCGTTGATCTCTATAGGAGCGGTTGGGATTAGATTTTGATACCGTTTCCGTCAATTACAATCGGACTGATGGATCTCGATCCAGTGGCTGTCATCTGATACCGGTTCGCTTAAAAGGATCAATCTAATCTGGATCCTTGTGATCAGATCGGGCGACCAGGATCTTTGCGTACCCCTTCGGTCAGGGTGTTTTATGTAAGAGACCCTATGCTTTTAGCTATCCAACTCGCCGTCCATATGGGGGAATCCTGAGTCTTGGGAAATTTGCGAGTTAACCCCTGCGTTCCTCTGTTTTTGACGCCCAGTCCAGAGAATAATGAAAATAGAAAATTAATTATAGAAAATGATTTTTAATACAAAAATAATTCTAGAAACTTGTAAAATTCATAGAAATTTCATATTAAGTCCAAAGTGATCCATTCAAGTTTCTATAATTTTGTAATATTATTGTTTATCAACTAGTGTCTCTGTTTTGACATGAAAACCATATTAAAATTAATCTCCTAATTAACCTTGTACCTAGCACCTAGAACTTTTGGAAATTCATAACTCCAAAATTAATGATTCATGTTCCTATGATCTTATTTTAATATGTAGATTATTAATATGTATTCTGTTCTTATGTTTGGTGTGATGTTAATTTTGCCTATACCATGTTTGTTTGTATTGCTATGACTAGCGCGAGGTCACGAGTCATCTAAAAGCAAGTTGGTACCTGGAATCTCAAGTCCCAGGCAAGTTGTGCCCTTGACCACATTTATTACCCAATAATGTTCTTTAATATCACTTATTCATGCATAGGTTTAATTTTGATGGGACCCAATAGGTCACCCTAGACTGGTTATCCATTTTACCTTGTGTATCCCTGAATCATTTGGGTAGTTATGCTATTGCTTTACATGGTTTTTGGTTACTATTTCATTATATCCATGTTTCAATTATTTTGTTATGTTATTTATGTTCATGTCAAGATCATTAATTTTAATTGGAACATGGAGCTTAACTTGAGAAACACGTGCCACCACAAGGGTGGAATGGGACGCCCTTAGCTGACTAATTAGGAAAGATAGTGGAAGACTAACTTACCCGAAAGGGGCAAGGACAGTAGGGGAGTTGCATGCAGGGAGGTTCTCGAGTTGATTTTGCTGCGATGGCGGTCAGACGAGGGATTCTTGCAAGTGCTCTTCCCATAAACTATAGCGGGTTTTCGGAAGCTAGTGGAACTTTGTAAAGGCCTCGTTGTGTTACCCTGCCTCGCTTCCTTGGTAGAGGTGTATGTGGCCCATACAACCCTGTGGCAGATGGGTAACATGACTTGTGGGTACAGGGTACAACCTCTGTAGAGTGTAAAACTGGTATACTAGCTGAGCTCACGGTCAAGAGCAGTTCAGGACTCTCACATGATTATTTATGGAACTAAATTCAATTTGTCATATGCGTTGCATTGAGGGTGTTGTTATTACTTTTGTTCTACTACTTAATTGGGTTTGGTATTTACTTATACTTAGTAATTGCTAATAAAATTTTGACCAACTTTAAAAGCAATGCTCAGCTCCAACCATCCTCTTTGGTAAGCCTTACACTTCACGTGAGCTCCCACCTTTGGCGAGTTCATGCACAGTATTCCCCACAACTTGTTGAGCTATGAACGTATGTGAGCTCACTCTTGCTGTCTCACACCCCTCCCCCCACAGGTCAAGAACAGGTACCGCAGGATGAGGCGCATGGAGGAAGCTGTGATGAGTTCGTGAGAGGTCTAGGCCGTCGTCTCCCAGTCAACTTTGGGTTGCTAGATCGTGCCTTCATATGATGTAATTATTTATTTATTTTGTACAGAACCCCTATTATATAGTAAAGATGTGACATTCGTTTCTGTATCACTATTCATCATATGTGTGAGACTTGGTCCCAGTACACCTGGTGTTTATTTCGCGCCCGGGTTTTGGACCCCTAAAACCCGGGTGTGACAGAAGTGGTATCAGAGAGGATGTTGACTGTAGGACGAAATCTAGATAGAACTGGACAACCATTACCTACTTACCTTTGCTACTCTGATTCTGTCTAAACTCTTCTCATCCATTGCTGCTTTACTCTGATTACTCTTATCTTTTCTTTTCTAAAGACAAATGTGGATTTCACACTTTGAAATCCTGCACCTAAAGTGACCTTTAGGAATAGGAGACCTACTCTTAGGAACAAAAACAAAACTATTTTTATAGGTATCTATACGCTTAAGTGCTTGTTCTTATGATACTTGTTTGATTTGGATCTTTGATTGAGTGTGATGAGTTGTGGAGTAATGTCCACAATTACATCTGCATATACATATAGATATAAATAGAATTCATAAGATAACTAAACAACCTAGATTATCTTCCATTAAAATATCTAGCTTAATAGATCCATCTTATCTTAAAATATACTCTCTTATCTTAGTAAGATCCATCTTATCTTGAAGGAATCATCTTATCCTAACCACTATACTTATCTCATCCTAAAGTAACAACCAGGATCTATCCCAAAATAAATTAAGTAGATCTTATCTGGTCTAATCTGATTACACCAATTTAATTCTGATCCCATCTAATCTGATCAGATCTAATCTAATGGACAAACATGGTTAGATAATACTGGTAAAATAAGATTGGATCCTACTCTTAAAAATATGTTTTAACCTAAATTGGAGTCTTAGTCCAACCTGGCCATATGCAACTACCTTAACCACCCGATAGTTGCATAACCCCTCTGTTTTAACCTAACAGAAATTCTGACTTACCTACACCATATAATCTATCCTATCTCAAAAGATTATAACATATCCTAATAATATTTATTCTACCCCGGTAGATCTATCTAACTTTAACTAGTCTAATCTAGTTATATCCAACCTAATCTAGATTCTATCTAATCTATTATGATCTAATCTAGGGTAAGTTGTGTAATGCTAGTACAAAAGATAAGGCCATACTCCTAATTCACTTAAGCCTAAAATTGGTGACTTAGATCAACTCGTCCATAAACAACAACATGACCTAAATAATAGGTTACATAACCTATTCAACCAATCTAGGGGCAAAACAATCAAACCAAATTCTAACTAATCTCATTTAACTCATAGCCATCTAATAAACCAATCTAATGTGGTCCACCTAATCAGACTAGTGATACTGGTAAGAAGAGATTAGACCTTACTAGCCAGGTGTTAACTTAACTCAGTACATTAGACCAACTCAACCATGAGCAGAAGATCTAACTCAACTAGTAGAGTCATGATGGATTGTATAATCTATCTATCCCACCTAACATCAAACAAACTTTTTACCTACATCATGTAGTCTATCTCACCCATATTTATCTTAACCCTGTTTCCCACTCCGATAAAATACACTAACCTCGAATGAATGAGATCAAGACCATAGAAGAAAATATCAACATCAACAAGGAAGGATATAACAGTCAAAGCGAATCTCGAGATGAATGAAGACTTAAACATTTCAGACGAAGTCTTTTCCTTGCCATAATCTTTCTTACCTCAAACTTGTCCAACTTATATCCTACACAATAAGTAGATGGATACATGTGCTCTCCTAATCACCCACTATTGACTATAAAAAAATGAGACTCTGATTTTTGAACCAATTATAGACTAAAAGCTGAATTACAAACCAATCCTTCTATGTCCCTTTTCTTACAAATCTCGAGGACAAGATTTTTGTTAAGGGGGGTAGGATTTGTAAAGCCCAAAACTTGTATTAAAAACAAAATAAAATGAATAGATAAATAAATAAGTGGGTGTTTTTCCTGGAATTCTTTTTTATTTTCTTTGTGCATACTCAATTATGGGAATTAAAGTAATCAAATAGCAAATAAATAAATATGGAATTATGTATCTCATGCTGAAGTTATTGTACTGTTGCACTTTGTATTCAAATTTGTGAGACAGGTTTAAATTTGGAAATTAGAATTTGAAAATGGAAATAGGAAACAAATGGGATGGAAAGAAAAAATGTATTAATGCAAAAAGGTGGATGTTATATCTTCATTAGGTATGAGTTTTATAAATTGAAAGTTCAAAACATGAATTTGAATTTTGTTTGGATAATTCAAATTGGAACTAGAGAAAAGAAAATAAAGAAAAAGGAAAAAATGGAAAAATAGAAGAAACCCACACTTGGGCCATTTTCCCTGGTTGGCCCATCTTCACCATCCCATCCCTGGTGGCCCACTTCCTCATTCCTCATCTAAGCGCTAACAACGATGCCCCACCGACCAGTTGCACGGAATTGCGCCAACCTTTCCCCCTCGGTGCCGACGGGTGGGACCACCCCGTCAGCCGCGCCCACCCATGTTTCTCTCCCTCCGTTGCTGACCGATAGGCCCCCTCAGCAGATGGATCTTCTTCCCCATTGCAACAGAAATCACTGCTATCCTCGATTTGTTCATGCAGCGGGTGGATCATTTGTCGAAGCCGTGGGTTTTCGATTGCGATCGATCGAACTCTGTCTGCCCCTTTTCTCCGTGTTATATAATCCCAGAGCTCGCCCCAACACCTCGTCTCATCACGGCATGGGAGAGAGATAGCTCTGTCGCCAAAAAGGGAGAGAGCATCGTCGTCAAGTATAGCAGTGGGAGCCGCTGTCAACGTCTTTCGCGTATGCCGTCGTCAAGCCCTTGATGATCGCTTGCTAGGGTTCGCTGGGGTTCGCTGGGAAGGCACTCATGAACTAACCAGTGCAGGGCGGCATGGCTGGATCGACCGATTGCTCGCCGGGAGACAATTTCCGGCGTGGTGCGTAGTCGCGATTGTCTGCGTCATAACTACAGGTAAGAAGCTACCCGATTGGTCCGCTCTCGTATCTAGTTCGCGTGGGCCGATTAGTTGTGAGCTTGGCGTTCTAGCTCGACAGGAGGGCCTGCGCCGGCGATGGTCCACTGTGGAATATCAGTTGCGCCGCCGCTCTAGGGGTTGTAGGGTAGAAGAACGCCTCAGACCATTGGATCTGTAATAAATGTCCGTGATTGATCGACTCATACCGGTTCGCCGTGGACCGTTGATCTCTATAGGAGCGGTCGGGATTAGATTTTGATACCATTTTAGTCAATTAGAATCGGACTGATGGATCTCGATCCAGTGGCTATCATCTGATACCGGTTCGCTTAAAAGGATCAATCTAATCTGGACCCTTGATCAGATTGGGCGGCCAGGATCTTTGCGTACCCCTTCGGTTAGGGCTTTTTACGTAAGAGACCCTATGCTTTTAGCTATCCAACCCGTCGTCCATATGGGGGAATCCTGAGTCTTGGGAAATTTGCGAGTTAACCCCTGTGTTCATCTGTTTTTGACGCCCAGTCCAGAGAACAATGAAAATAGAAAATTAATTATAGAAAATGATTTTTAATACAAAAATAATTCTAGAAACTTGTATAATCCATAGAAAATTCATATTAAGTCCAAAGTGATCCATTCCAGTTTCTATAATTTTGTATTATTATTGTTTATCAACTAGTGTCTCTATTTTGACATGAAAACCATATTAAAATTAATATCCTAATTAATCTTGTACCTAGCACCTAGAACTTTTGGAAATTCATAACTTAAAATCCATAACTCCAAAATTAATGATTGATGTTCCTATGATCTTATTTTAATATGTAGATTATTAATATGTATTTTGTTCTTATGTTTGGTGTGATGTTAATTTTGCCTATACCATGTTTGTTTGTATTGCTACAACTAGCGCGAGGTCACGAGTCATCTAAAAAGCAAGTTGGTACCTAGAATCTCAAGTCCCAGGCAAGTTGTGCCCTTGACCACATTTATTACCCAATAATGTTCTTTAATATCACTTATTCATGCATAGGTTTAATTTTGATGGGACCCAATAGGTCACCCTAGATTGGTTATCCTTTTTACCTTGTTTATCTCTGAATCATTTGGGTAGTTATGCTATTGCTTTACATGGTTTTGGGTTAATATTTCATTATATCTATGTTCCAATTATTTTGTTATGTTATTTATGTTCATGTCAAGATCATTAATTTTAATTGGAACATGGATCTTAACTTGAGAGACACGTGCCACCACAAGGGTGGAATGGGACGCCCTTGGCTGACTAATTATGAAAGCCAGTGGAAGACTACCTTACCCGAAAGGGGCAAGGGCAGTAGGGAGTTGCATGCAGGGAGGTTCTCGGGTTGATTTTGCTGCGATGGCGGTCAGACAAGGGATTCTTGCAAGTTCTCTTCCCATAAACTGTAGCGGGTTTTCGGAAGCTAGTGGAACTTTGTAAAGGCCTTGTAGTGTTACCCCGCCTCGCTTCCTTGGTAGAGGTGTATGGGGCCCATACAACCCCGTGGCAGATGGGTAACATGACTTGTGGGTACAGGTACAACCTCTACAGAGTGTAAAACTGGTATACTAGTCGAGCTTAGGGTCAAGAGCAGCTCAGGACTATCGCATGATTAATTTATGGAACTAAATTCAATTTGTCATATGCATTGCATTGAGGGTGTTGTTATCACTTTTGTTCTACTACTTAATTGGGTTTGGTATTTACTTATACTTTGTAATTGCTAATAAAATTTTGACCAACTTTAAAAGCAATGCTCAGCTCCAACCATCCTCTTTGGTAAGCCTTACACTTCATGTGAGCTCCCACCTTTGGCGAGTTCATGCACATTATTCCCCACAACTTGTTGAGCTATGAACATATGTGAGCTCACTCTTGCTGTCTCGCACCCCCCACAGGTCAAGAACAGGTACCGCAGGATAAGACACATGGAGGATGTTGTGATGAGTTCGTGAGAGGTCTAGGCCGTCGTCTCCCAGACAACTTTGGGTTGCTGGATCGTGTCTTCATATGATGTAATTATTTATTTATTTTGTACAGAACCCCTATTATATAGTAAAGATGTGACATTCGTTTCTGTACCACTATTCATCATATGTGTGAGACTTGGTCCCAGCACACCTGGTGTTTATTTCGCGCCCGGGTTTTGGACCCCTAAAACCCGGGTGTGACAATTATGGTACAAGACAAAGAGGCTGATTTTGATACATGCGGGACATATGACAAGAGTGACAAAAACCATGTCATTCCAAAGGTCTCGCAAGGATGCACCTGTACCTTAGGCGCTACCAATACATAAATGTGATTGTGGTAAGCGAGCTCACATGTTTCAAACTAAGGCATCCAGACACAACTGCATATTCCTCTACACATATGATCATTTTAAAGTAAGTAATTGTTTCTAGATATTTTTTCTTTGTTCCTTGATACAAGTTATCACCTTGTTTTAACGTAAGTAATTTGGTGGTATCAACTTGTTTAGGATCATGAGAGGTGTATTTTCTTGTAGTGGATCAATGGTCTTGATAAGTGGAGAGACAAATGGTCACATGAGTGTTTCGAGCAGTGGGTTCCATAACTCGTGATTCCTACGCAGATAATAGACAAGGAGAAGACAAAAGTTGCCAACTAACTTCTAGAGAACCCTTCTCTATGTGATTGTGAAGATCTAGATGTTCTTGCACCTTGGGGTTCGTTAGATTTCAACAAGAATGAAGCAAGTGCATATTTGTTTCTATTCAACTTTATATATGTTTGTACAAAATTAGTAATCTAAAAGGAACATGGATGTCTAAGAGAGGGTGAATTAGGACAAATACTTTTTTCACACTAATATATGGCCTCTATTTTTTTGTTAAACAAAACCTATGCAGATAACCAAACATTCATATGAGCAACTAGGGCTTTATCTAAATATTACGATTTCTATCGCAAAAGAAGTTTTGCAACCTAGATTCCGGACCTATCCACTAGCCTATGTGTAAGTCGCCTAGAGGGGGTGAATAGGTGAAACCTGAAAATTATAAACTTTGAACATGCACTATACCTAGAATTAGTGTTAGAAATAATTCAGAGTGCAAAAGATAGTTTTTCTTGCAATGAGTTGCTCAATCAATGCGGATAACTTTTGGAGCAAACTCAAAACGATGTGAGCAAGAGAACTTTAGAGAGAGGAGTGGGGAGAAACAAATCGAATGGTGAAGATTAATACTAGTGGACACGACAATTCGTTTCCCGAGGTTTGGTTCCAAAGAACCTACTCCCTGTTTAGGTGGCCACAAAGAACGGGTCTATTTCAACCCTTTCCCTCTCCCAATCAGTCACTTAGACCAGTCGGGTGCTTTTCTCAATCTGACGGATCAATAAGACCCCGCAAGGATCACCACACAATTAGGTGTCTCTTGCAAACTTTACAAAACACTTAGAGAGGTTAGAGAGAGATGAAGAAAGCACGATTAAGAAAACCAAGCAACAAGAGCAACAAATGAAACACGAATCACAGTCTCTCAAGTCACTAATCACTAATGATCATTGTCTCACTTGTGGAACTTGGAGAGATTGGAAGCTTCGAATGTGTCTTGGAATGGATTGCTAGCTCTTGTATTGAATGTGTATGAGTGGAGTGCTTGGATAATGTGAATGGAGACGGTTGGGGTTGTATTTATAGCCTCCAACCACTTTCTAGCCGTTGCTCCTTTTCTGTCGACCGCGGACGGTCCGCGCTCCTGGTCCGGACGGTCCACCCCTGCACATCAACGATTGAAATCGCAACAGTCAACAGTAATGGCTATAGTGCATTTAATGCATCGTCAGATGTCAGATAAAGCAGTCGTGAACGGTCCTACCGTGCACCCCGGACGGTCCATGAAGACGCTAAAAATTCATTTTATCGAACCCGTCACCTTCGGATTTTTCTGGTTTTCCAACGATCGGACGGGCCGCGCCTGAGACCAAACGGTCCGCGCTTGGTCTCGGACGGTGCTCGCTTCCCCATTGGACGGTCTGTAGTGTTAACTTGTGTTTTTGTAGTGTTCCTGTCCGAGGCTCACCCTGGTGTCGCGGACGGTCCGCCGTAACGGCCTGGACGGTCCGCACATAGGTGTTTTTTCAAAAAAGGTTCTCTTGTCCGGAATAACTTACGGTATTCCGGACAGTCGACTTAGAATACTTGTAGATGAACTTATGCATCTGAGAAATGATCAACTAGGCAAACTAGTTAGTCCATAAGGTTTGTGATGGTTGTCAAACACCGAAATCGATTATAGGAAATGTTTAAGTCCATTTCCCTTTCAATCTCCCCCTTTTTGGTGATTGATGCCAACACAAACCAAAGCAAATATAAAGTGTAGGAATGTAACTAGTTTGCAATTTTGACAGATGTGCAAAAGTTACTTGAATTTAAACCAACTGAAAGTAATTTTAAGTATATATGATTGCTTTCTTCTAGTTTAACATTTTGGACCACATTTGCACCACTTTGCTTGATTTTGCAAATCTTTTGAAAAAGTCTTTTCAAATTCTTTTGCAAATAGCCAATAGTATGAGAGTATGATTTCAAATAGTATTTTCAAGATTTTTAAAATTCTCCCCCTATTTCAAATGCTTTTCCTTTGGCTAAATAAAAGCTCCCCTGAAGAAGTTCTCCCCTTAGCTGTAAGAGGGTTTTTGTAATTGAAATAATTTCTTACCCTTTGTGAAATAGTTTTTGAAAATTTGAAAATGGGTGGGTGGTGGTGCGGTCCTTTTGCTTTGGGCCTATTACTTTCTCCCCTTTGGCATTAAGCGCCAAAAATGAAGAAACTTGAGAGGCCTTTTAATTCTCCCCTTTGGAGTAGAAGGATATGAATGAAATTTTACAAGTAGGGCAAAGGGTAAATGATACCGACAGAGTAGTAGTGGAAGCTATGCCTTTGTCGAATACTCCATTTCCCTTTCAATCTAAGACTAATCATAGAGATACTCATGGAAGCACATTAGTCTTAGCTTTGGCACAAGAAGAAATAAGAAATATGTATTTGTATCAAATGAAGGAGACATGATCTAAGGTATATAAATGAGCTATGTGTGCAATGTTTCAATCAAAGTTCTGAGAATCTAGGATGTTTAGCTCATTCCTAAGCTTGCTAAAAGTCTTTTCATCCAAGGGCTTGGTAAAGATATCGACTAATTGGTTGTGGGTGCTAACATAAGCAAATTCGATATCCCCCTTTTGTTGGTGATCTCTCAAAAAGTGATACTGGATGTCTATGTGCTTAGTGCGGTTGTGTTCAATAGGATTATCCGCCATGCGGATTGCACTCTCATTATCACATAGGAGAGGGACTTCGATCAACTTATAGCCATAGTCCCTAAGGGTTTGTCTCATCCAGAGTAATTGTGTACAACAATGACATGTAGCAATATACTCAGCTTCGGCGGTGGATAGAGCTACTGAGTTTTGTTTCTTTGAAGCCTAAGACACTAGGGATCTTCCCAAAAACTGACAAGTCCCTGATGTTCTCTTCCTGTCAATTTTATATCTGGCATAATCAGCATTGGAATACCCAATTAGATCAAAGGTAGATCCCTTGGGGTACCATAGCCCAAATTTAGGAGTGTAAACTAAATATCTCATGATTCTTTTCACGTCCCTAAGGTGAACTTATTTAGGATTTGCCTGGAACCTTTGAGAGCACCTAGAGGGGGTGAATAGGTGATCCTGTAAAATCAAACAATAAATAGCCACAAACTTGATTATAAAGATGTTACTGCAAGTTAATCAAGTTTATGGAGCGAGCTCTTGCGAACACAAGCAATCACAGAGAGGAGCAACACAAGAGACACGCGATTTTTATCCCACGGTTCAGCCAAGTAACACTTGCCTACTTCCACATTGTGGCGTCCCAATAGATGAGGGTTGCACTCAACCCTTTTCAAGTGATCCGATGATCAACTTGAATACCACAGTCTTTCCTTTGAGATCTTTTCTCGTTTGCGAGGAATCTCCACAAGTTGGAGCCTCTCGCCCTTACAAAGTTTTGATCACAAGAAGCACAAGAGTAAGGGAGGGAAAACAACACACACAAGATTCAATCTGCAGCACACACACACGCACACAAGCAAAGACTTGAGCTCAAAGCACAGCATAGGGAGTTCACAACTCGAACAGAGCTCAAATCACTAACACAACGAATCAAATGTGTGGAGGCGGAGTCTGGATGTCTTAGTATGCTTAGAGAATGCTTGGTATAGTGCTCCATGCGCCAAGGGGTCCCTTTTATAGCCCCAAGGCAGCTAGGAGCCGTTGGAGATCAGTTTGGCAAGCAATTCTTGCCTTCTGTCGAGTGGTTCACCGGACAGTCCGGTGCACCACCGAACAGCCACTGTAGCAGTCCGGTGCGTGATCTCCTTCCATATCGGGAGCAGCCGACCGTTGGGCCTTGGGACCGATTGGCGCACCAGACATTGTCCGGTGTGCCCAACCGACCGTTGGCACGGGCCACGTGTCGCGCGTTGATCGCGCGACCGACCGTTGGCCGTTGGCGCCATTGGCTCACTGGACAGTCCGGTGCACTACCGGACAGTCCGGTGATTTATAGCCACGTCGCCTTACTCTTTTCCCGAGAGCGCCTAGTTGCCGCCGAGCCAACCTGGGGCACCAGACGCTGTCCGGTGCACCACCGGACAGTCCGGTGTGCCAGGCCCGAGCTGGTGTTGGCTAAACTTTACCAACTTTACTCCAATTCAAATCTTCTTTTATTGGCTTTGTTTCTAGCACTTAGATAACCATGTTAGTGTATCAAAAACAATTCACTAAGTCTAGAAACATACCTTGTTCTTGATTTCACACTTCTTACTCATTTGGTACATAAGAACTTACTCAATATGTGTTGGACATCTAATCACCAAAATACTTATAGAAATGGCCCAAGGGCACATTTCCATTTCAATCTCCCCTTTTTGGTGATTTATGCCAACACATCAAAAAGCAACAAAAGAAGTGCAACATCAATTCATATGAAGACCAATTCCCTTTTTACTTAATATTTGACATATTTGGATCACTCTTTGCAACCACTTGGTTTTTTTGCAAATCAAATTCTTTTTCCTATCTCTAAGTCAAACACTCTTGTCTGGGCAAATAGAGAGATATTCCAAGAGTAAAATTGATCAAGTGCCAAAAACTCCCCCTTTTCCCATAATCAAAATTCTCCCCCATAAGAGACCAAATTTTGCAATAAGAGTATTTTTACAAAAACCAAATTCTAATTCCTCTATTTTCAAAATCCCCAAATTCTAACTCCTCTATTTTCAAAATTCACAAGTGGTTGGCTGATCCATTTGCTTTGGCCTTAATTTCTCCCCCTTTGGCATTAAGCACCAAAACGGGATCATTCTTGGCCCTTTAACCCCATTGTCGCACCAAAATATCAATTAGCAGCATAAAGGCAATGAGAGCACAAGTATGAACTTGGAATTAAATACACTAATACCAGAGTGCAGTGGAAGTCTTATCGTTGTCTAAGTTCATTTTCCCTTTCAATGTACCTTTGAGACTACATCAAGTGTACTCAACCAAACAAGTTAGTCTCAAAGGGGTCAAGTTGTAGCACATCTCCCCCTAAATATGTGCATCATTTGCATATGGACTTGTGAGGTCCGGGGATGACTTGTACAACTTGAGCACCACAAATACGCAATAAATGATGTAAATGCTCAAAATAACATGATCAAAGGCATAGAACACATGTATGCTATAGATCAATCCAAGTTACGCATCTAAGACATTTAGCTCACTACGCAACCTGCAAAATGTTTTCTCATCCAAAGGCTTGGTGAAGATATCGGCTATCTGGTTCTCGATGCTAATATGATAAATATCGATATCTCCCTTTTGCTGGTGGTATCTTAGGAAGTGATGCCGGATGTCTATGTGCTTAGTGCGGCTGTGTTCAACAGGATTATCCGCCAAGCGGATTGCACTCTCATTATCACATAGGAGTGGGACTTTGCTCAGATTGTAGCCAAAGTCCCGGAGGGTTTGCCTCATCCAAAGTAGTTGCGCGCAACACTGTCCTGTGGCAACGTACTCGGCCTCAGCGGTGGATAGGGCAACGGATGTTTGTTCCTTGGAACTCCAGGACACCAGGGACCTTCCTAGAAATTGGCACGTCCCTGATATGCTCTTCCTATCTACCTTGCACCCGGCATAATCGGAGTCAGAGTATCCAATCAAGTCAAAGGTAGACCCCTTTGGATACCAGATCCTGAAGCAAGGCGTAGAAACTAAATACCTAAGAATTCGCTTAACAGCCACAAGGTGACATTCCTTGGGGTCAGATTGAAATCTAGCACACATGCATACACTAAGCATGATGTCTGGTCTACTAGCACAAAGATAAAGTAATGAACCTATCATTGACTGGTATGCCTTTTGATCAATGGACTTACCTCCTTTGTTGAGGTCAAGATGCACGTCAGTTCCCATCAGTGTCTTTGTGGGCTTGGCGTCCTTCATCCCAAACCTCTTGAGAAGATCTTGAGTGTACTTCGTTTGGGAGATGAAAGTGCCATCCTTGAGTTGCTTCACTTGGAATCCAAGGAAGTAGGTCAACTCGCCCATCATCGACATCTCGAATTTTGCATCATCACCCTGCTAAACTCCTCACAAGACTTTTGATTAGTAGAACCAAATATTATGTCATTGACATAAATTTGGCAAACAAAAAGATCACCATCACAAGTTTTTGTGAAAAGAGTTGGATCGGCTTTCCCAACCTTGAAAGCATTAGTAATTAAAAAGTCTCTAAGGCATTCATACCATGCTCTTGGGGCTTGCTTAAGTCCATAGAGCGCCTTAGAGAGCTTATAGACATGGTCAGGATACCTATCATCCTCAAAGCTAGGGGGTTGTTCCACATATACCTCCTCCTTGATTGGCCCATTGAGGAAAGCGCTCTTCACGTCCATTTGAAACAGCCTAAAGGAATGGTGAGCGGCATAGGCTAATAAAATTCGAATTGACTCTAGCCTAGCCATAGGAGCAAAAGTCTCATCGAAATCCAAACCTGAGACTTGGGCATAACCTTTTGCCACAAGTCGAGCCTTGTTTCTTGTCACCACCCCGTGCTCGTCTTGCTTGTTACGGAACACCCACTTCGTTCCCACAACGTTTTGCTTTGGACATGGCACCAGGCTCCAGACTTCATTCCTTTTGAAGTTGTTGAGCTCTTCCTGCATGGCCAACACCCAGTCCAGATCCTGCAAGGCCTCTTCTACCTTGAAAGGCTCAATAGAAGAGACAAACGAGTAATGCTCACAAAAAGTAGCTAATCGTGAGCGAGTGGTTACTCCCTTGCTAATGTCACCCAAAATCTGGTCGATGGGGTGATGTCTTTGGATTGACGCCTGAACTTGAGTTGGAGGGGCATGTGGTGCTTCTTCCTCCATAACCTGTCTTCTTGTGCTCGCCCTTGATCCTGCCCCTCTTCTTGAGGTACCTATACATCGTCTTGAGTTGGGGGATGCACTAGTGTCAAGGAAGAAGGTTGATCTTGTTCCTGCAGTTCCTATGGTCGCACATCTCCTATCACCATCGTTCGCATTACGGCCGTTGGAACTTCATCTTCATCTATGTCATCAAGATCAACTTGCTCTTTTGGAGAGCCATTAGTATCATCAAATACAACGTCACTAGAGACTTCAACTAATCCTGATGATTTGTTGAAGACCCTATATGCCTTTGTATTTGTGTCATATCCTAGTAAAAACCCTTCTACTGCCTTGGGAGCAAATTTAGAATGTCTACCTTTCTTCACCAGAATGTAGCATTTGCTCCCAAATACACGAAAGTAAGAGACATTGGGTTTGTTACTGGTAAGAAGTTCGTAGGAGGTCTTCTTGAGAAGGTGATGCAGATAGGGACGGTTTATGGCGTGGCAGGTTGTGTTCACAGCTTCCGACCAAAACCGCTCAGGCGTCTTGAACTCTCCAAGCATTGTTCTCGCCATGTCAATTAGCATCCTATTTTTCCTCTCTACCACACCGTTTTGCGGTGGTGTGTAGGGAGTGGAGAACTCATGCTTGATGCCTTCCTCCTCAAGAAACTCTTCAACTTGTAGATTTTTGAATTCGGACCCATTCTCGCTTCTTATCTTTTTCACCTTTAGCTCAAATTCATTTTGAGCTCTCCTTAAGAAGCGCTTTAGAGTCCCTTGGGTTTCTAACTTATCCTGTAAAAAGAATACCCAAGTGAAGCGGGAAAAATCATCAACAATTACAAGACCATACTTACTTCCCCCTATGATGAGGTAGGCAACGGGTCCAAAGAGATCCATGTGAAGAAGCTCCAGTGGTCTTGATGTTGTCATCACATTCTTGCTGTGATGAGTGCTTCCCACCTGTTTTCCTACCTGACATGCTGCACAAGATCTGTCTTTCTCAAAACAGACATCGGTTAGGCCTAACACATGATCTCCCTTTAGAAGCTTATGAAGGTTTTTCATCCCAACATGTGCTAGACGGTGATGCCACTGCCAGCCCATATTAGTCTTAGCGATTAAGCATGCATCTAGATCGGCATTCTCTTTCGAAAAATCAACTAAATAGAGCTTGTCGTCTAATACACCCTTAAAAGCTAATGAACCATCACTCCTTATAAAGACAGATACATCTACATTTGTGAATAAACAATTATAACCCATGTTACATAATTGACTCACAGATAACAAATTATATCCGAGCGGTTCAACTAAAAACACATTAGAGATAGAATGCTCAGATGTGATGGCTATCTTTCCCAATCCTTTGACCTTGCCTTGGTTCCCATCTCCAAAGATGATCAAATCCTTGGAATCCTTGTTTTTGACGTAGGAGGTGAACATTTTCTTTTCCCCAGTCATGTGGTTTGTGCATCCGCTGTCGATAATCCAGCTTGAGCCCCCGGATGCATAAACCTGCAAGACAATTTAAGCTTGGGTTTTAGGTACCCAACTCTTGTTGGGTCCTACAAGGTTAGTCATAATAACTTTTGGAACCCAAATACAAGTCTTGTCTCCTTTGCATTTGGATCCCAATTTTCTAGCTACTACTTTTGCATTTTTACATGAAAGTACAAAGGAAGTATCACAAGCATGATAAACAGTAGTAGGTCCATTGCAAACTTTTCTAGAAGCATGAGAAGTAGAATAATTTCTCCTAGGCCTACTTCTACCATGAACAAAAGCAGAACTAGATGCAATCATAGCATGTGAATCATTATAAGCAGCATGATCATAACTCCTATTATAATGAGAAAGTTTCTTAACATGAGCATAAAGATAGGCATGTTTCTTTTGATCATGTGAGCTACTGGCCATAGGAGCCTTCCCTTTTCCTTTGAGATCGGAAGTCCTTTGGCTTGTTAAGTTCTTAGTTTCCTTTCGAAAACCAAGTCCATCCTTAATTGAGGGGTGTCTACCAACGGTGTAGGCATCCCTAGCAAATTTTAATTTCTCATAATCATCTTTGCAAGTCTTAAGTTGAGCATTAAGACTTGCAACCTCATTGTTTAATTTTGCAATAGTGATAGCATGTTCATCAAAATTAATATCTTTACACCTATTGCAAATAACTACATGTTCTACACATGAACTAGTTGCATTTGATTTCTCTAGTTTAGCATTTAATTCATCATTTAAATCCTTTAGACTAGAGACAGATTTATGACAAGCAGACAACTCAGAGGATAGTATTTCATTTCTTTTAATTTCTAAAGCAAGAGATTTTTTAACACTAACAAGTTTATCATGTTCCTCATATAAGATATCTTCTTGCTTCTCTAGCAGTCTATCCTTTTCATTTAGGGCATCAATTAATTCATTTATTTTGTCTACTTTATTTCAATCTAATCCTTTAAACAAATCAGTATAATCTACTTCATCATCAGATGATTCCTCATCGCTAGAAGAAGAGTGCTTGGGGTATCTCGTATGCGTACCTTCTTCTCCTTAGCCATAAGGCAAGTATGGAGTTTGTTGGGGAAGAGCGAAGATTTGTCGAAGGCTGAGGCAGCCAAACCTTCATCATCGGAGTCGGATGAAGAGCAGTTAGAATCCCATTCCTTTCCAAGATGCGTCTCGCCCTTCACCTTCCTGTAGTTCTTCTTCTTCTCTTTCTTCCCATGCCTTTCTTGTTCCTGGTCATTATCATTATCGGGGCATTGAGCTATGAAATGACCAGTCTTACCACATTTGAAGTAGGAGCGTTTTCCCCTTGACTTGTTTTTGTTGGGGTACTCCTTGCGTCCTTTTAGCGCGGTCTTGAAGCGCTTGATGATGAGTGCCATCTCATCTTCATTGAGCCCGATAGCCTCCACTGGTGCCACCTTGCTTGGTAGCGCCTCCCTGCTGCTGGTTGCTTTGAGAGCAATGGGTTGTGGCTCGTAGACGGGTAGTGGACCGTTTAGTGCATCGTCTACGTATTAAGCTTCTTTCACCATCATACGCCCGCTTACAAATTTTCCGAGTATCTCCTCGGGCGTCATCTTGGTGTACCTAGGGTTTTCACGAATAAGATTCACAAGATGGGGGTCAATAACTGTAAATGACCTGAGCATGAGTCAGACGACGTCATGATCCGTCCATCTTGTGCTTCCATAGCTTCGGATCTTGTTGACCAGGGTCTTGAGCCTGTTGTAGGTTTGTGTTGGCTCTTCTCCCCTGATCATGGCGAATCTCCCCAGCTTGCCTTCCACCAGTTCCATCTTGGTGATCATTGTAGCATCATTTCCCTCATGAGATATCTTGAGGGTGTCCCATATTTATTTAGCGTTGTCCAGGCCGCTCACCTTATTGTATTCATCCCTGCAAAGAGATGCTAGCAAAACAGTAGTGGCTTGGGCATTTTTATGAATTTGTTCATTTATGACCATAGGGTTATCAGTACTATCAAAATGCATCCCATTCTCTACAATTTCCCAAATGCTAGGATGGAGAGAAAATAGATGACTACGCATTTTATGGCTCCAAAATGAATAGTCCTCTCCATCAAAGTGTGGAGGTTTTCCAAGGGGAATTGATAGTAAATGCGCATTTGAATTGTATGGCATGCAAGAATAATCAAAAGAGTAGTTCTGTTTGATCATTTTCTTTTTTGACGAAGAATCATCGTCGTCGTCGTTTCTTGGTGAAGAAGAGGAGGCATCGCTGTCGTAGTAGATGATCTCCTTGATGCGCCTCTTCTTCTTCTCGTCCTTCTTCTTGTGACTCGAGTCTGAGTCAGTGGGCTTGTCGTCTCTTGGCTCATTGAAGATGGACTCCTTTTCCTTGTCGTTGACCACCATCCCCTTTCCCTTAGGATCCATCTCTTCGGGCGGTTAGTCCACATAGATGAAGAGTACGGCTTTGATACCAATTGAGAGCACCTAGAGGGGAATGAATAGGTGATCTTGTAAAATCAAACACTAAATAGCCACAAACTTGATTATAAAGATGTTAGTGCGAGTTAATCAAGTTTATGGAGCGAGCTCTTGCGAACACAAGCAATCATAGAGAGGAGCAACACAAGAGACACACGATTTTTATCCCGTGGTTCGGCCAAGTAACACTTGCCTACTTCCACGTTGTGGTGTCCCAATGGACGAGGGTTGCACTCAACCCCTTTCAAGTGATCTGATGATCAACTTGAATACCACGGTCTTTCCTTTGAGATCTTTTCCCGTTTGCGAGGAATCTACACAAGTTGGAGCCTCTCGCCCTTACAAAGTTTTGATCACAAGAAGCACAAGAGTAAGGGAGGGAAAACAACACACACAAGATTCAATCCGCAGCACACACAAGCACACAAGCAAAGACTTGAGCTCAAAGCACAGCACAGGGAGTTCACAACTCGAACGGAGCTCAAATCACTAACACAACGAATCAAATGCATGGAGGCGGAGTCTATATGTCTTAGTATGCTTAGAGAGTGCTTGGTATAGTGCTCCATGCGCCAAGGGGTCCCTTTTATAGCCCCAAGGCAGCTAGGAGCCATTGGAGATTAGTTTGGCAAGCAATTCTTGCCTTCTGTCGAGTGGTGCACCGGATAGTCCGGTGCACCACCGGACAGCCACTGTAGCAGTCCGGTGCACGATCTCCTTCCATATCGGGCGCAGCCGACCGTTGGGCCTTGGGACTGGTTAGTGCACCAGACACTGTCCGGTGCACACTAGACAGCCTGGTGTGCCCAACCGACCGTTGGCACGGGCCATGTGTCGTGCGTTGATCGCGCGGCCAACCGTTGGCTGCTGGCGCCGTTGGCTCACCGGACAGTTCGGTGCACCACCAGACAGTTCGATGATTTATAGCCACGTCGCCTTACTCTTTTCCTGAGAGCGCCCAGTTGCCGCCGAGCCAGCCTGGGGCACCAGACACTGTCCGGTGTGCCAGGCCCGAGCTGGTGTTGGCTAAACTTTGCCAACTTCACCCCAATTCAAATCTTCTTTTCTTGGCTTTGTTTCTAGCACTTAGATAACCATGTTAGTGTTCAAAAACAATTCACTAAGTCAAGAAACATACCTTGTTCTTGATTTCACACTTCTTACTCATTTGGTACATAAGAACTTACTCAATATGTGTTGGACATCTAATCACCAAAATACTTATAGAAATGGCCCAAGGGCACATTTCCCTTTCAACCTTGCACACATGCATACATAAAGCATAATATCCGGTCGTGAAGCATATAAATAGAGTAGTGAACCTATCATCGATCGTTATACCTTTTGATCTACGGATTTACCTCCCGTGTCGAGGCCGAGATGCCCATTTTTCCCATGGGAGTCTTGATGGGTTTGGCATTCTTCACTCCAAACTTCTTGAGTATATCTTGAATGTATTTAGTTTGGCATATGAAGGTGCCCTCTTGGAGTTGCTTGATTTGGAATCCAAGGAAGTACTTCAACCCCCCATCATAGACATCTCGAATTTCTGTATCATAATCCTACTAAATTCTTCACAAGATGACGTGTTAGTAGACCCAAATATAATATCATCAACATAAATTTGGCATATGAACAAGTCTTTAGCAATTGTTTTAGTGAAGAGAGTAGGGTCAGCTTTACCAACTTTGAAGCCATTAGTGATAAGAAAGTCTTGCGGGCATTCATACCATGCTCTTGGGGCTTGCTTGAGCCCATAAAGCGCCTTTGAGAGCTTATAAACATGTGTAGGATACTCACTATCTTCAAAGCCGGGAGGTTGCTCAACATACACCTCTTTCTTGATAGGGCCATTGAGGAAGGCACTCTTCACGTCCATTTGATACAACTTAAAGTCATGGTAAGTAGCATAGGCAAGTAATATACAAATTGACTCAAGCCTAGCTATGGGTGTATAGGTTTCATCAAAATCCAACCTTTGACTTGTGAATAACCTTTAGCAACAAGTCAGGCTTTGTTCCTAGTCACCACACCATGTTTATCTTGCTTGTTGCGGAATACCCACTTGGTACCTACAACATTTTGGTTAGGACGTGGAACTAATTGTCATACCTCATTCCTTGTGAAGTTGTTGAGCTCCTCTTGCATTGCCACCACCCAGTCTAGATCTCTTAGTGCATCCTCTATCCTGTATGGCTCAATAGAATACACAAAAGAGTAATGTTTACATAAATGAGCAACTCGAGATCTAGTGGTTACCCCTTGTGGATGTCACCAAGTATGTGGGGGATCTCTTTGAATTGCTTGGTGGACTCTTGGGTGCGGTGGTCTTTGATCCTGAATCTCTTGATCATCTTCCTTGTTTTGATCATCTTCATCTCCCCTTGATCAATGTCCTCCTCTTGAGGTGGCTCATCGTCTTGATCTTCATCCTCTTCTTCTTGAGCCATGTCCTCATCTTGAGTTAGTGAAGATGCTTGTATGGAAGATGATGGTTGATCTTGTGCTTGTGGAGGCTCTTCGGATTTTTTTGGACACACATCCCCAATGGACATGTTCCTTAGTGTGACGCACGGAGCCACTTCATCATCTAGTTCATCAAGATCAACTTGCTCTACTTGAGAGCCATTAGTCTCATCAAACACAATGTCACAAGAAACTTCAACTAATCCAGTGGACTTGTTGAAGACTCTATATGCCCTTGTGTTTAAGTCATAACCAAGTAAAAACCTTCTACTTCTTCAGGAGTAAATTTAGAATTTCTACTTCTCTTAATAAGAATAAAGCATTTGCTCCCAAAATCTCTAAAATAAGAAACATTTTGAGGAGTTCATATGATATTTTTTGAGGACTCGGTGAAGGTAGAGACGGTTGATGGATTAGCAGGTGGTGTTAATTGCTTCCGCCCAAAACTGATCCGGTGTCATATACTCATTAATCCTGGTCCTTGCCATATCTAAGAGAGTTCTGTTCTTTCTCTCCACAACACCATTTTGTTGGGGTGTGTATGGAGAAGAGAACTCATGCATGATGCCCTCCTCCTCAAGAAATCCTTCAATTTAAGAGTTCTTAAACTCTGTTCCATTGTCGCTTTTAATCTTTTTTATTCTCAATCCGAACTCATTTTGAGCCCGTCTCAAGAACCTCTTCAAGGTTTCTTGGGTTTGTGATTTTTCCTGCAAAAAGAATATCCAAGTGAAGCGAGAATAATCATCCACAATAACAAGACAATACTTACTCCCGCCGATGCTTATGTAAGTGATCCGGCCGAATAGATCCATGTGGAGCAGTTGAAGCGGCCTGTCAGTCGTCATGATGTTCTTGTGTGGATGATGAGCTCCAACTTGCTTCCCTGCTTGACATGCGCTACAAATTTTGTCTTTCGCAAAATGAACATTTGTTAGTCCTAAAATGTGTTCTCCCTTGGAAGCTTCTAAAGATTCTTCATCCTAGCATGGGCAAGTCGGCGATGACAGAGCCAGCCCTTATTAGTCTTAGCAATTAAGCAAGTGTCTAGTTTAGTATTGTTATCATTGAAATCAACTAAGTATAGCTGACCATCTAGCACACTCCCTTAAAAGCTATTGAATCATCACTTCTTCTAAAGACAGTAACACCAACATCAGTAAAGAGACAGTTGTAGCCGTGTTGGTCACTTGTTCTCAAAAGCTACGAATCAAGAACAAGGCAACACAAAGGTTAATGGTTAAAGACCTTCATTACATTATTTCCCTTAGGATATAATGATCCTCGGATGAAGGTCATGAAGGACATACCTTCTTCATTACAATACACAGAGATATAAACATGATCGTATGAAACACAAAGAAAGTATGAATAATCATTTTATATCATCAGATTATTCGTATTATCATAAAATATCTATAAACAAACATCAATGATATTAAATTACATATGTACCTTCGGCTTGACAGAAGATAAAAATCCAAGAGTGGCGTGCAAGTGATTACAAGTCAGCATGAACAGTACGATGTTACTGTTCATCTATTTATAGGCACAGGACGGAGCCTGGGGAAAATTACATTCATGTCCATGACATTTACTATTAGCTAAAAGGTAAACTATCGAGGACTAGACAGTCTTTTCTCCTTTAGGTCGGTTTCATTCTCCACCACCGTCCTTGTGCTAAGTCGAAGCTTCTTCATCCACAACTTCGGAACTGGTTCATCCTTCTTCTAGATCGTGCCTTTCATATCATGTACACCTTCATCTCAAAGCCAAAACTTTCTGTGGCAGTATATTATACTAGAAAGCATGTTAGTCGTGTTTTTTAGGACCTTCGAAAGACGAAGGCCCCCAACAGTAGCCCCTCACGGTATTAATTTGTTCTTGTATCTAACAAATTCAGATTGTGATGTGAACGAAGGCCTTTAGCCGAAGGTTCTAAAAAACACCTTCCCTTCGCTAGAATAGCGAAAGTCAATGACAAATGGGGCCCGCCAAGTTGCAATGCGCTAGACATATAAATAGAAATCCACAGCGGCAGCATTTGTTGTGTCATTTTAGTTGCTTGTGCTGTTTTCTCAAATTTTAATTCTCTTGCTATCAGCTCTCGCTTGATCTGCGAGCTTCGTGATATACACAAGTGCTTGTTGAATGTCTGAAGAGAAGAAAATGTCTGAGGAGAAGAAGGTTGTGGACCCTGCTCTTGCTGGGTTTTACTATACCTGTAGATGTGGGCCGGCCTAGCCCAGCATGGCACAGGCCCACAAAGGTACGGCCCACAAAAGCACATATCTAATTATGGGTTGTGTCGTGCCAGCACTTGTGCCCAGTCATCAGCCCACAACGCGGCCCACATACATACAACAGTAATACATAAACAAAAAGTATAGAATATATATATGACCAAAATAAACTTAGATGTTTTGTGGATGCACATTAAAATCCTTTGGTCAGAAAGAAAAAATATTACAACTAGCTCAGAAATAATATTCAGTTCTTTGTTCAGTGTTTAATTGAGTACTATACAATCATACATAATACATATACATTGATCATCATCACTAATCATTATCCCTATCTAGGTATTGGTTCTCGAAGGCCTATTGAAGCTATAGATTCTCCAAATTGTGCTGGTCATGTTGGCTTTGACGGGCCTTAGTTAAATACTAAGTCTATATTTAGTGGGCCTCGATGGGTCTTAGTTGAATGGGCCATGCCAGGCCGGCCCGTGGACTTGACTTGAGGCCCAGGCACGGCCCACATATTGGGTCGTGCCGGCCCAGGCCCACAATTAGGTTGGGCCATGCCAGATCTGGGCCGTGCCAGAAATTGTGTGCTTTGGGCCGGCCTATTAGGCACAGCACAAATGTACACCTATAGGTTTTACGAAGCTATGGAAAAAAACAAACACAGAGAAGATCATAAATGAAATAATGGCAGATTTGTCTGAAGATTCTGACGATAATGATGACTATGATGTGGAAAGTGGGGATGAAGATTTCGAAGATCGGCCCTGGCGGCCAAGCCATACCATCTTCGGAAAGTCGTCCATTAAACAGAGCCAGATTGATGCCATGAAGGGAAGATACTTTCGTGACATGTCTATTATGAGGGTTGGAGGGGACAGCGCCGCCCCTGCACCTGAAGAAAATGAGGTTGTTGTCTACAAAAGCTTTATGAAGGCGGGTCTTCGATTCCCCTTGAGCAGATTTTTGGTTGAAGTTTTGAAGACATTTGAAATCTTCCTTCATCAAATCACTCACAAAGCTATAATTAGAATGGGTACTTTTGTTTGGGCCATGAGGAGCCAAGTGCTAGAGCCGAGCGTGAAGTGCTTCTACAACATGCACGAACTGCTATACGAGACGAAGGCCACTGGTAAAGAGCAATATCACAACAACTTTGGTTGTTATGGCTTCATTCCTCGTTCCGATGTGAGTTATCCCGTTCCAACCTTTCGGAAAAGGTGGTCCGAAGCCTGGATGGAGGAATGGTTTTATGTCAAGAATAATCTAATTGAAAGGGAAGACATAAAGGGGATTATTCAACGCCCCATCTGGTCTCGCTTTGGCCTTCGAAGGCCGACCACTGCGCTTAAAAATGATACCAAAGCATGTCAGAAGGCTTTCAATAATGTTTGCGCCTTCATTGGTACGAGAGACCTGGTTCAAGAACACATAGCCTACAGGGTATGGCCGCTTGTGGATAAGTGGGAGATGTCGAAGGAGACTGCTGTCGGGTCCAGCAAGGTGGCTTGGTTTACTTGAAATACACCTTCAGGTACAGAGACCAGTTTGACAAACCAAACGACGAGTGGCCGAAATGTATTGAAGCTACTAGCGATGAGTTACTTGGGGCATACACTAGAGCGGAAGATGATGCTCTAACCTCAGCCTTTAGAGGTCGAGGCAAGAAAAGGTTGAACAGAGTTTTTGACGTTATCGGCTTCGTGTATCTAGACTACACTTACCCCTCGCGAAAGCAGGGGAAGAAAAGGAAAACTAGTGCCTCAGCCATTTCTGCTGCGCCGAAGGGCAAGAAAATTAAGGTCTTGACCCACCGGCCAAGATACATTGAAATGGCCATATTGCTGAAGTTTAGTGAAGGAACATCTTCCACTACCGGGACAGAACAAACTACTCCTGCCGGACTGAGTGCCGAAGGCGCCTATAGCCGAGCCAGCCGAAGCCAAAGAAGAAGCGGCCAAAAAGCCAAAGCTAGAAAAAGTAATAGTGCCGTCAGAAATCTTGAGCCCACCGGCAGAAGCAGAATTACCGAAGGTTACAAAGGCTCCTGCCACAACTCCCAAGAGGAGGAGAATGGCCAACATGCTAGACGCTGTTATGGAAACAACAAGGGCATTAACTCCTCATGAAAAAAAGGTTGCCGAAGCTGTTACAGCTCGTGCTGAAAACGAAGCTAGGCCCTCAGTGCCCATGGAAGCAGAGCCTGTCGCGACTGAGCAGAGAGCTGAACAAGAATTTCTGGATACTAGTATGGCTGTGGAGAAGGATGTAGCCGAAAAAGCTAAATCTCCTGCTCCCGAAGCACCGTCCGAGAATCTCGACTTTATTGTTCGACATGCTTCGGGAAAAAGACTATCTGAAGAAGAAATTGCGGAAGCCAAACACTATGCCCGGGAACTGAAATACCTGAAGGGGGCCTTAGTGTTCAACGACAAAGACAAAGAAGATTTCCTATACTGTCTCCTGGACAACAAAGAAATATCCGTCTACCGGGAGATGGCCAAAAATTTGTTATTTCGAAGCTTGAAGCTAGCCTCTCTGCCATGTCAAAAGATGACCTTACAGATAGCCTTGCATACAACAGTCTGAAGGTATGAAAGTGATGAACTTAAAAATAGATTATCTTGTCTTGTATACCCGTGCTGATTCTATCTTTTTGCAGGGCTTAATTCTTAGCAACGCTTTGAGGGCACAAAAGAATGCTGAAGATGAAAGTTGCGTGATAGCCCTCGGCAACCTTCGTTCAGAAGTTATTAAACTAAGAAATGAAGCCTTGAAGAAGGATAAAATTCTACTTTCATTGATAGATAAAGTGAAGAAAGACGAAGCGAGATTTAATGCTGAATCCGAAGCTCATAAAGCCGAAGTTGAAGACCTTCATAAAAAACTTGTCGAAGTTAACGAAAATTTTGCACTTGCAAAAGCTAGTCAAGAAATAAGTGAATGGTCAAACACTAGGCTAGAGAAAAATGTTGAGGAGCTTCGTGAATCCAAGGATAGGTGCTTCGAGAAATCCTTGGAATGCGTAAGAAAATTGAAAACTAGCTTTGCTAGAGTAGGTGCTTATTCTTCTGAAGAGAATTTTATTCGAGGCGACCCCGAGGGTGTTATTGATTGGATAAGCGGGGAAGCCGAAGCTTTTGAAGAGATCCTGACCGATCGCGGGGACATCTGTGCTTTAACTGGCGCTCGGGGGATTGCGGCAATTTTGGAGAAGGCTGGTTGCGACCACGTTAAAGCTGCGGCCCAGGTTGAAGCCACCTTCTCCACAGACGACACGAGAGACCCTTCGGCCGAAGCTACTTTGTTGGGTGGAATGTTTTACTCCGATGTTTGGGTGAACGGTGGCCGAGAATTGGCCAACGAAATCATAAAGAAAAATGAAAAAGAAACCCACGATGCCCGAGAAGAAGCTAGGCGAGTTGAAGAGGCTGCCGAGCGCGCAAGGCGTATAGGTATTGTTTTTGAATTTTAGCTTCAACGTTTATTTTCTAGCTTCGAACTAACAGTTTGCCTTATTATAGCTGAACTGTCTCCGCTGCCCGAGCCATACAACCCCCTGTCCGATCCGATCATGAAAGAAGCACTGGATATAATGAGCGTTGCTAACTCCATCGTCGACGAAGTCGTCGACAGGCTGCTAAACGAAGCCGCTGAGAAAATACTTGAGGAAGATTAGACTTTTATTGTAATGATACTATGTAACATTTGGTGTATGGAACAATTAGTCAGACATGTAAATTATTGTAATACATTTCTTTACGATGCATGAAATCTACGCACATACCGTTTTTGAGCCTTCGGCGAAAAAACACCTTCCCTTCTTTTCATGCTTCATAAAGAAAGAAACCCCTTTTTATGTCAAATCTGTTGTGATGAAATTGTATTTTCCGAAGATTTTCTTTGTGCCTCAGCACATTTTCATTCAACAAAGTATTGTCGAAGATCTGCTTCGTATCCAATCTTTTTGCCGTTGATGCAATATGATGTATGATGTAATGTTATGCGAAATGATGCGATGATACGATGCAATATGATGGTGATGCCGAACACACACACGCGCCCACACTGGAACACACAAGGCTCTATATCCCCTTAGGGACGTCTTTGGAGTCTTTAAGCTCTGCATCCCCTTAGGAACGACTTTGGAGCTTCTTCACCTTATATTTCGGTGGTATTTAAGCTCTGCAACCCCTTAGGAACGACTTTGAAGCTTCTTCAACTTCTATTTCTGTGGTATTTAAGCTCTGCATCCCCTTAGGAATGACTTAGGAGCTTCTTCACCTTCTATTTCAGTGGTATTTTGGCTCTGCATTCCCTTAGGAACGACTTTTGAGCTTCAAAACTTACTCTGCACTCCCTTAAGAACGACTTTTGTAGCTTCGAAACTTACTCTACGCTCCCTTAGGAACGACTTTTGTAGATTCAAAACTTACTCCGCTCTCTTAGGAACGACTTTTTGTAGCTTCGGAAGTCTGTTAGGAAGAAGCATTTTACTTAATGATATGAGCAGAGTTATTACATGAGACCAAAATTAAGTCCTTCATAACTTGTTTTTCACACAAGAAAAATAAAATTACAAAAAATAAAAAGATACATCAGGGGTAGGATATTCTTTTTAATAGATATGCTTGGATTTAGGCACAGTGCTATTGACTGTGCGAGCTTCGGACCCCTCCCGAAAATCACGCTGCTGCTGTGCGTGTTGGTGCCCTTCTGGCTGCTGGCCTCGGGTCTGAGTAGGTGGTAATGGTGGTGGTAATGGGAGCTGGGCCTAGGAAGCTTGGGAGTGATTACCGAAGCGATAGAAGCTAAAGGTTGTTGGTTGCCTACGTACTCTGGTACATAGGGAGAGTAGCATGAAGTAGTATGTAAGACTTGCTTTGGCTGATTCTGCCGCGCCTCAGCTTCGGCAATCTCCTTTTGCTTCTGAATTGTGACCTGGCATGTTCTTGTGGTGTGGCCCTTGTCTTCACCGCAGAATAAGCAGTATAGTCTTCTAGGCTGATCTCCGTATCTTCCTCCAAAGTTTCTGCCGCCTCTACCCCTTAGGGCTGGTGGCCTGAAGGAACTTTGCTGTGGACCTGAGGATTGGGAGCTATGTTGTTGCCTTTGAGACTAACCTCTGTCATCACTGGGGTTAGAGTTATGAATCGATCTGACATACCTAGGGTGAATTCTTCCTCTAAAGCCCCTGGTCATCTCAGAAAACTTGTATGCTTCTTCCCTTCTTTGGCGGAAATCATTATCAGCCCGGATGTATTCATCCATCTTCTGAAGGAGCTTCTCTAGGGTTTGTGGGGGTTTCCTGGCAAAATACTGCATCGTAGGTCCTGGCCGAAGCCCCTTGATCATGGCCTCAATGATAATTTAATTAGGCACTGTAGGCGCTTGTGCCCTCAGATGCAGGAACATTTAGACATACGCCTGAAGGTACTCCTCGTGGTCTTGCGTGCACTGGAACAAAGCCTGAGTAGTGACTGGCTTCGTCTAAAAGCCTTGGAAGCTGGTGATTAGCATATCCTTAAGCTTCTGCCATGAGGTGATCGTCCCTGGCCGGAGGGGAGAGTACCAAGTTTGTGCGACACTTTTGACTGCCATGACGAAGGATTTCGCCATGACTGCAGTGTTGCCCTCATATGAAGATATGGTTGCTTCATAGCTCATTAGGAACTGCTCCGGGTCTGAGTGCCCATCATACATAGGAAGTTGAGGTGGCTTGTATGATGGGGGCCATGGGGTAGCCTGTAACTCTGCTGCTAGAGGAGAAGCATCGTCAAAAGTGAAATTACCATGATGGAAATCATCGTACCATTCATCATCGTTGTGCGAATTGTCTTGACGAAGCTCTCTGTATTGAGGCCTTTGGTCTTGGTCATCTTGGGTGAGATGACGTATTTCCTCAGTGGCCTCATCAATCTTCCTCCGAAGATCAGCGAGACGAAGCATCTTTTCTTTCTTCTTTTGGACATGTTGATGAATGGCTTCAAGGTCCCTGATTTCTTGGTCCAACTCCTCCTCTTGGGATGTTGGACCGGTAGCCTTCCTTTTCTGGCTCCTAGCTTCGCGTAACGTTTCTTGATTAACATCCAGCGGCTGCAGTGCAGCCCCTGGCCCTGATGACTTCTTCGGCGGCATGACAAAGGTCAAAGCTTGCCGAAGGTGGTCAAGTGAGTTCACCGGAGGTGGGCGCCAATGTTGGTCACTTGTTCTCAAAAGCTACGAATCAAGAACAAGGCAACACAAATGTTAATGGTTAAAGACCTTCGTCCTTCGTTACATTATTTCCCTTAGGATATAATGATCCTCGACGAAGGTCATGAAGGACATACCTTCTTCATTGCAATACACAGAGATAGGGCTGGAAACGAGCCGAGCTCGGCTCGGCTCGGCTCGGTGTGGCTCGGTGCCTGAACGAGCTCGGCTCGGCTCGGCTCGTCCATTCCACGAGCTGGTGAAAGAGGCTCGGCTCGGCTCGACCTTGGCTCGCGAGCCGGCTCGGCTCGGCTCGCGAGCCATATTTTGGTACTTTTCGTTGCATTATTTGGTGAATTAACATTATATAAATTTGAAACATAGAATCATCATTCTACATTATGAGTAAATTAAATTATAACTTGTAATATATTCATCATCAAAGACTAAAAAATGAGCTATTATCCATAAAATTATCTAATATTCATTATTATTCCATAAATTGACCATTTTTGCAAGGCTTGCGAGCCGGCTCGCGAGCTGGAACGAGCCAGCTCGGCTCGGCTCGCTGCAAAAACGAGCTCGAAGAAGAGGCTCGGCTCGGCTCGTTCGAGGCTCGCGAGCCGCTCCGAGCCGAGCCGAGCCGCTCCGAGCTCGAGCCGGCTCGCGAGCCTCGAGCTTATTTTCCAGCCCTACACAGAGATATAAACATGATCGTATGAAACACAGAGAAAGTATGAATAATCATTTTATATCATCAAATTATTCGTATTATCATAAAATATCTATAAACAAACATCAATAATATTAAATTACATATGTACCTTCGGCTTGACAGAAGATAAAAATCCAAGAGTGACGTGCAAGTGATTACAAGTCAGCGTGAACAGTACGGTGTTACTGTTCATCTATTTATAGGCACCAGACAGAGCCTGGGGAAAATTACATTCATGTCCCTGACATTTACTATTAGCTAAAAGGTAAACTATCGAGGACTAGACAGTCTTTTCTCCTTTAGGTCGGTTTCATTCTCCACCACCGTCCTTGTGCTAAGTCGAAGCTTCTCCATCCACAGCTTCAGAACTGGTTCATCCTTCTTCCAGATCGCGCCTTTCATACCATGTACACCTTCATCTCAAAGCTGAAACTTCTTGTGATAGTATATTATACTGGAAAGCATGTTAGTCGTGTTTTTGAGGACCTTCAGAAGATGAAGGCCCCCAATAAGCCCATTTTACACAATTGAGAAACTGAAAGCAAGTTGTAATCTAAAGAATCTATAAGAAAAACATTGGAAATGGAATGGTCAGGAGATATAGCAATTTTACCCAAACCTTTGACCAAACCTTGATTTCCATCCCCGAATGTAATCGCTTTTGGGGGATCATCAATTTTCTCATATGAGGAGAACATCCTTTTCTCCCCTGTCATGTGGTTTGTGCATCCGCTATCGATTACCCAACTAGACCCGCCGGATGCATAAACCTACAAAACAATTTTAGGCCTTGTTTTTAGGTACCCAAACGGTCTTGGGTCCTTTGATTTTAGAAACAAGCACCTTGGGTACCCAAACACAAGTCTTGGGACTCTTGTGTTTGCCCCCAACATATTTGGCAACTGCTTTGCCTGATTTGTTAGTGAGCACAAAAGATGCATCAAAAGTCTTAAATGAAATGCTATGTTCATTTGATGCATTGACAATTTTCTTTTTAGGAATCTTGATATGAGTTGAATGCCTAGAGCTAGATGCCTTATTACTATACATATAAGCATGATGAGAAACAGTATGAGGCTTTCTAGCATGAATTTTCCTAATCTTATGCTCAGGATAGTTTTCAGGATATAAAATGCAACCCATTCTATCCTGAACCATGGGAGCCTTACCCTTAACAAAATTAGAGAGTCTGTTCTTGGGGGTATTAAGCTTGATGTTGCTTTGGCTCCCTTGTTGGAAGCTAATGCTATCCTTAATGCCAGGGCGTCTCCCATTATAAGGCATGCTACGAGCAAATTTAAAATTTTCATTCTCTAACTCATGCTCGGCAATTTTAGCATTTAATTTAGCCATGTGATTATTTTGTTCTTCAATCATAGTAATGTGATCATTCATAGCATCAATGTTAACATCTCTACATCTAGTGCAAATGGTGACATGCTCAATGGTAGATGTAGAAACATTGCAAGCATCCAATTCTTCTATCTTAGCATTTAAACTAGCATTTTTAGTTCTAAGACAGGAAATTGAATCATTGCAAATATCAAGCTCTTTAGAGAATTTTTCACAATTTTCTACTTCAAGAGCATAAGCATTTTTTAGCTTAACAAATTTCTTGTTTTCTTTAACGAGTAGGTCCTCTTGGCATTCCAAGAGATCGTCCTTCTCGTTAATGGTTTCTATCAATTCATTTATCTCTTATTTTGATCCTTAGTAAGGTTTCCAAAAAGAGAAGTTAAGTCATCATTATCATCACTAGAGCTACCCTCATCATTAGAAGTAGTGTATTTGGGGGTATCTCTAGAATGTACCTTCTTCTTTTTGCTCTCCTTAGCCATGAGGCATTTGTGGCCGATGTTGGGGAAGAGAAGACCCTTGTTGACGGTAATATTGGTGGCGTCCTCGTCGGAGGAGGAGTCGATGGAGCTCTCATCGGAGTCCATTCCCGCCCCATGTGTGCCTCACCATCCTTCTTCTTGTAGTATCTCTTCTTCTCCATCTTCTTCTTCCCTTTCTTGTCGTTGTCCCTGTCACTGTCACTTATATATGGACATTTTGCATTAAAGTGACCGGACTTACCACACCTGTAGCAAACCATCTTGGAACAGGGTTTGTAGTCCTTCCCCTTCCTTTGCTTGAGGATTTGCCGGAAGCTCTTGATGATAAGAGCCATCTCCTTGTTGTTGAGCTTGGAGGCGTCGATTGGTAGTCTACTTGGTGTAGACTCTTCCTTCTTTTCTTCCGTTGCTTTGAATGCAACGGGTTGCACCTCGGATGTAGAGGTGGCACCTTGCTCCAAGTTGACAATGTGTTTGGAGTCTTTGATCATAAGTTTAAAGCTCACAAACTTGCCAATGACCTCCTCG
Organism: Zea luxurians; assembly: GCA_029449295.1. Classification (NCBI taxonomy): domain Eukaryota; kingdom Viridiplantae; phylum Streptophyta; class Magnoliopsida; order Poales; family Poaceae; genus Zea; species Zea luxurians. Next base: position 74,466,276 of record JAOPSE010000014.1, read on the forward strand.
GGGGACATCTATTGGTATCTAGGATCTCCACGAATTAATTGAATTGGAGTAGGATTACGAAAAACAAGAGATCTTAGAATAACCTTGACCATTTCATGGTCATCCCATTTGGTGCTCCCGAGGTTGCGGACATGGTTGACCATTGTTTTGAGCCAGTTGTACATTGCTTGTGGCTCTTCTCCTTTGTTGAGGACGAATCGACCGAGCTATCCTTCAATCGTCTCGTGCTTGGTGATTTTGGTCACCTTGTCCCCTTCATGCACCGTTTTGAGGACATCCCAAATTTCTTTGACATTTTTTAACCCTTGCACCTTATTATACTACTCTCGACACAAGGAGCCGAGGAGTATAAAAGTTGCTTGGGAATTAAAATGCCTTATTTGGATGGCCTCATCAGAGTCGTAGTCCTCGTCGCCCGCCTGTGGTGCTTGCGCTCCAAACTCAACAATATCCCATATGCTTTTGTGGAGTAAGGTTAGATGGTGCCTCATTTTATCACTCCACATACAATAATCCTCACTATCAAAATATGATGGTTTTCCTAGGGTTACGGAGAGTAAAGGAGTGCGTTTAGGAATGCGAGGATAGCGTAGAGGCATCTTACTATACTTCTTGCGCTCTTGGCGCTTCGAAGTGGTAGACTCGGCGCCGGATGTGGAATGTGATGAAGAGTTGGTCTCATAGTAGACCACCTTCTTCATTTTCTTTTTCTTCTTGTCACCCTTCCTATGTGACTTGATGGAGGAAGCGGGTTCCTCCTTATGCTTGTCGCCGGCCTCCATTGATGGAGTCTGTTCATCGTTCTTCCTTCCTAAGCCTTCGAGCTTTTCGCCGGTGACCATCTCTCTCTTGGCGTGTTCTCCCGACATCACTTCGAGTTGTTAGACTCTTAATGAAGCACCGGGCTCTGATACCAATTGTAAGTCGCCTAGAGGGGGGTGAATAGGCGAAACCTAAATTATAAACTTCTAACACGTAGTATACCTGGGATTAGTGTTAGAAATAATTCAGAGTGCAAAAGATAGTTTTTCTTGCAATGAGTTGCTCAATCAATGTGGATAACTTTTGGAGCAAACTCAAAACGATGTGAGCAAGAGAACTTTAGAGAGGAGTGGGGAGAAACAAATTGAATGGTGAAGATTAATACTAGTGGACATGGCGATTTGTATCCCGAGGTTCTGTTCCAAAGAACCTACTCCCCATTGAGGAGGCCACAAAGGTCGGGTCTATTTCAACCCTTTCCCTCTCTCAATCGATCACTTAGACCGGTCAAGTGCTTTTTTGTCAATCTCACGGGTCACTAAGACCCCGCAAGGATCACCACACAATTAGGTGTCTCTTGCAAACTTTACAAAACACTTAGAGAGGTTAGAGAGAGATGAAGAAAGTACGATTAAGAAAACCAAGCAACAAGAGCAACAAATGAAACATGAATCACACTCTCTTAAGTCACTAATCACTAATGATCACTTGTCTCAATTATGGAACTTGGAGAGATTGGAAGCTTTGAATGTGTCTTGGAATGTATTGCTAGCTCTTGTATTGAATGTGTATGAGTGGAGTGCTTGGATAATGTGAATGGAGGCGGTTGGGGTTGTATTTATAGCCTCCAACCACTTCCTAGCCTTTGCTACTTTTCTGCCGATCGCAGACAGTCCGCCCTCTTGGTCCGGACGGTCCGCCCCTCCACATCAACGGCTGAAATCACAACGGTCAACAGTAACGGCTATATCAACGGCTATAGTGCATTTAATGCGTCGTCAGATGTCAGATAAAGCAGTCGCGGATGGTCCTACCGTGCACCCCAGATGGTCCGCGAGGACGCTAAAAATGCATTTTACCAAACCCGTCACCTTCGGGTTTTTCTGGTTTTTCAACAACCGGACGGTCCGCGCTTGGTCTCGGACGGTGCTCACTTCTCCATCGGACGGTTCGTAGTGTTAACTTGTGTTTTTGTAGTATTTCTGTCTGAGGCTCACCCTGGTGTCGCGGACAGACCGTCGTAAGGGCCCAGACGGTCCGCGCATAGGTGTTTTTCAAAAAAACTTCTCCTGTCCGGAATAATCTATGGTATTCCAGACAGTCGACTTAGAATAGTTGTAGATGAACTTATGCACCTGAGAAATGATCAACTAGGCAAGCTAGTTAGTCCATAAGGTTTGTGATGGTTGTCAAACACCAAAATCGATTATAGAAAATGTTTAAGTCCATTTCCCTTCACTATGACTAAGTTAATAATATAAAGCACATAATCAAAGGTAACGAAATAAATGCAAGAGCTCAAGTATGATAGCGATACAAACTCCCATTTACACGCTAGTATATTTACCAAGGTATCAAGAAATGTGCAAGCTTCTTACTAATCCTTGTTAGATCCAACGCAAGGGTAGCCCATATGAGGGCCAAGCTACCGGTTGGGTAACTCCATATATAGATGCGGGCATTAACCACGCGTAAGTGGTGCTTTGCTTCCAGCCTCTCTCAGATGCTCCCAAATGTATCCATTATTGAGATTTTGGCTAAAACATCATGGACCTCGTTCTCTCTGAGACATAGTGGCGACCTTACCACAAATGTAGTTGGTGTGATCTTGCAAGATACAACGTCTCCCAGTACAATAATGATTCGTGGAAATGTTAAGGGATACAATGGTGCAGGCAAGCACCAATGTTGGAGCAAGGTGTCTATTTCTCACTACTAATCACTAGGGGTTAACCAAGGGCAAGCTCTATAATAGCAGTCTTGAAAGGGAAATGTGCCCTTGGGCCATTTCTAAGTATTTTGGTGATTAAGTGCCAACACATGTGCTTAATTGTGAATTTATGTACATGGATGAACAAGGTGCAAATCATGAAGTAAAGGTATGTTTCTAAGCCTTAGTACATTGGTTTTGAATACTAATATACTTGTCTAAGTGTTAGAAACAGAAAGTAGAAGAAAAGAAGAGAGGAGTAAAAGACTTGGCTGAGTGCAGCCAAGACTCAGCTCGGTCTGGAGCACCGGACTGTCCGGTGTGCACCGGACAGTGTCCGGTGCGCCAGACTGACTCGGCGCAAACTAGCTGCTCTCGGGAATTCGCCGACGGCGTACGGCTAAAATTCACCGGACTGTCCGGTGTGCACCGGACTGTCCGGTGAGCCAACGGTCGGCCGGGGCCAACGGTCGGCCGCGCAATCCGCGCGGGACACGTGGCCGAGCCAACGGTCGGAAGACGGCACCGGACTGTCCGGTGTGCACCGGACATGTCCGGTGCGCCAACGGCTCCCAGATCTACAACGGTCGGCAACGGTCGGAAGCGCCAGTTATGGAAACAAATCGGGCACCGGACAGTGTCCGGTGTGCACCGGACTGTCCGGTGCCCCCGACGACAGAAGGCAAGGATGGCCTTCCGGATTTGCTCTCAACGGCTCCTAGCTGCCTTGGGGCTATAAAAGGGGCCCCTAGGCGCATGGAGGAGACACACAAGCAACCTTTGAGCATTCTTGATCATCCACACTCAGTCTTTGCGCATTCGTTTGTCATTCTAAGTGTTTCGAGCTCCGTTCTAGTGAGAACTTTGTGATACTCTTGTGAGCTCGATTCTTGGCCGTGTGTGTGCGCGTTTCGCTGTGGATTTGTGTGTGTTGCTTCCCTCCCTTACTCTGTGCTTCTTTGTGATCATATACTTGTAAGGGCAAGAGACTCCAATTTGTGGAGATTCCTTGCAAACGGGATAGTGAAAGGCAAAACAAAACACCGTGGTATTCAAGTGGGTCTTTGGACCGCTTGAGAGGGGTTGATTGCAACCCTCGTCCGTTGGGACGCCACAACGTGGAGTAGGCAAGCGTTGGTCTTGGCCGAACCACGGGATAAACCACTGTGTCACCTCTATGCTTGATCTCTTGTGGTATTGTGTTTTGTTGAGACTTCTCTTTAGCCACTTGGCAACTATTGTGCTAACACTTAATAAGTTTTTGTGGCTTAAGTTTTAAGTTTTCACAGGATCACCTATTCACCCCCCCCTCTAGGTGCTCTCAATTGGTATCGGAGCCGTTCTCTTCACAAAGGGACTAACCGCCCGAAGAGATGGATCCTAAGGGGAAGGGTATCGTGATCAACGACAAAGAGAAGGAATCCTTCGTCAACGAGCCGAAGGACGACAAGCCTACCGACTCCGGCTCGGGTCATAGACGGAAGGAAGGGAAGAAGAAGAAGACAAGGCGCATCAAGGAGATCGTCTACTACGACAGCGATGAGTCTACTTCTTCCCAAAAGGACGAAGACCACAACGACTACGAGAGAAGGAAACCGGTTAATTCGAACTTTTCTTTTGATTACTCTCGTATTCCGCAAAGTTCACATTCACATTTGCTCTCCATTCCACTCGGCAAGCCCCCACACTTTGATGGAGAGGACTACGGATTTTGGAGCCACAAAATGCGTAGTCACCTATTCTCTCTCCATCCTAGTATATGGGAGATTGTAGAGAGTGGAATGCACTTTGATAGTTCGGATAGTCCCATGTTCATTAATGAACAAATTCATAAGAATGCACAAGCTACTACTGTTCTTCTAGCTTCCTTGTGCAGGGATGAATACCATAAAGTGAGCGGCTTGGATAACGCCAAGCAAATCTGGGACACCCTCAAGATTTCTCATGAGGGGAACGACGTCACCTTGCTCACCAAGATGGAGTTGGTGGAGGGTGAGCTTGGACGGTTCGCAATGATAAGGGGCGAGGAGCCGACGCAAACATACAACCGGCTCAAGACCCTTATCAACAAGATAAGGAGCTACGGAAGCACACGATGGACGGACCACGACGTCGTCCGCCTAATGCTCAGGTCATTTACCGTTCTTGATCCTCATTTGGTGAACAATATACGTGAAAATCCCAGGTACACCAAGATGTCGCCCGAAGAAGTTCTTGGGAAATTTGTTAGCGGGCGAATGATGATCAAGGAGGCGAGGTATGTGGACGACGCCTTGAATGGTCCGATCAACGAGCCGCAACCCCTTGCTCTCAAGGCAACACGAAGCAAGGAGGCGCTACCCAGCAAGGTGGCACAGATTGAGGCGGCCGGACTCAATGATGAAGAGATGGCTCTCATCATCAAGAGATTCAAGACGGCGCTAAATGGTCGCAAGGGGCAGCCAAGCAAGACCAAGACAAAGGGGAAGCGCTCATGCTTCAAATGCGGTAAGCTTGGTCATTTTATCGCTAACTGTCCCGATAATGAAAGTGACCAGGAAAAGGGGAACAAAAGAGAGAAGAAGAAGCAATACAAGAAGGCAAAAGGCGAGGCACATCTAGGAAAGGAGTGGGACTCGGATTGCTCCTCCTCCGACTCCGACAATGAAGGACTTGCTGCTACTGCCTTCAACAAGTCTTCCCTCTTCCCCAACGAGCGTCTCACATGTCTTATGGCAAGGGAGAAGAAGGTGAGTACTCAAGACTTCACTTATGCTTCTTCTAGTGATAGTGAGACTAGTGATGATGATGACATAGATTATTCATGCTTGTTCAAGGGCTTAGATAGATCTAAGATAGATAAAATTAATGAGTTGATCGAGGCTTTGAATGATAAGAATAGATTACTAGAAAAACAAGAGGATCTTTTATATGAGGAGCATGATAAATTTGTTAGTGCACAAAATTCTCTTGCTCTAGAAATTAAAAGAAATGAAGTGCTTTCTAGTGAATTATCTTCCTGTCATGAAACCATTGCTACTTTAAGAAGTGTTAATAATGATTTAAGTGCTAAACTAGAAGTAGCTAGTAAATCAAATTCTTGTGTTGAACATGTTGAAATTTGTACTAGGTGTAAGGATTTTGATGTTAATGCTTGTAGTGAACACTTAGTGTCAATTTCAAAACTAAATGATGAAGTGGCTAGTCTTAATGTCCAACTTAAGACTAGCAAGAGTGAGGTTGATAAAATAAAATTTGCAAGGGATGCCTACACGATTGGTAGACACCCCTCAATTAAGGATGGTCTTGGCTTCAAGAAAGAGGCCAAGAACTTAACAAGCCATAAGGCTCCCATCTTCGTCAAGGAGAAGGGGAAGGCCCCTATGGCTAGTAGTGCGAAAAAGAACCATGCCTTTATGTATAATGATAGGAGAAATGCTAGAAATGCGTATAATGATTCACATGTTTATGATTCTCATGCCATGTTTGCTTCTAGTTCTTCTTATAAGCATGATAGAGATATGCATAGGAGAAATGTTGTACATATGCCTAGGAGAAATATTGCTCATGTGCCTAGAAAGAATGTTATTCATGCTCCTAGGAAAGTAGTGAATGAACCTTCCATAATTTATTGTGCCTTAAACACTTCCTTTGCTATTTGTAGAAAGGATAGGAAAATAGTTGCTAGGAAGTTAGGGGCAAAATGCAAGGGAGACAGGACTTGCATTTGGGTCCCTAAGGACATTTGTGCTAACCTTGCAGGACCCAACATGAGTTGGGTACCTAAGACCCAAGCCTAAATTTGCCTTGCAGGTTTATGCATCCGGGGGGTCAAGCTGGATTATCGACAGCGGATGCACAAACCATATGACGGGGGAGAAGAAGATGTTCACCTCCTACGTCAAAAATAAGGATTCCCAAGATTCAATTATATTCGGTGATGGGAATCAAGGCAAGGTAAAAGGGTTAGGTAAAATTGCAATTTCTAATGAGCACTCAATTTCAAATGTGTTTCTAGTTGAGTCTCTTGGTTACAACTTGCTATCTGTTAGTCAACTATGCAACATGGGATATAATTGCCTTTTTACTAATGTAGATGTGTCTGTCTTTAGAAGATGTGATGGTTCACTAGCTTTTAAGGGTGTACTAGACGGCAAGCTTTACTTAGTTGATTTTGCAAAAGAAGAGGCCGGTCTAGATGCATGCTTAATGGCTAAGACTTGCATGGGCTGGCTGTGGCATCGCCGCTTAGCACATGTGGGGATGAAGAACCTCCACAAGCTTCTGAAGGGAGAACACGTGATAGGTCTAACAAATGTTTATTTCGAAAAAGATAGACCTTGTGCAGCTTGTCAGGCAGGTAAACAAGTGGGAGGAGCACATCACAGCAAGAATGTGATGACCACGTCAAGACCTCTGGAGCTGCTGCATATGGACCTCTTCGGACCCGTCGTCTATCTAAGCATAGGAGGAAGTAAGTATGGTCTAGTTATTGTTGATGACTTTTCCCGCTTCACTTGGGTGTTCTTTTTGCAGGATAAGTCTGAAACCCAAGGGACCCTCAAGCGCTTCCTCAGGAGAGCTCAAAATGAGTTTGAGCTCAAGGTGAAGAAGATTAGGAGCGACAACGGGTCCGAGTTCAAGAACCTACAAGTGGAGGAGTTTCTTGAGGAGGAAGGGATCAAGCACGAGTTCTCCGCTCCCTACACACCACAGCAAAATGGTGTGGTAGAGAGGAAGAACAGGACGCTAATCGATATGGCGAGGACGATGCTTGGAGAGTTCAAGACCCCCGAGTGCTTTTGGTCGGAAGCCGTGAACACGGCTTGCCACGCCATCAACAGGGTCTACCTTCACCGCCTCCTCAAGAAGACGTCATATGAGCTACTAACCGGTAACAAACCCAATGTATCTTACTTTCGTGTATTTGGGAGCAAGTGTTACATTCTAGTGAAGAAGGGTAGAAATTCTAAGTTTGCTCCCAAAGCTGTAGAAGGGTTTTTATTAGGTTATGATTCAAATACAAAGGCGTATAGAGTCTTCAACAAATCATCGGGTTTGGTTGAAGTCTCTAGCGACGTTGTATTTGATGAGACTAATGGCTCTCCAAGAGAGCAAGTTGTTGATTGTGATGATGTAGATGAAGAAGATGTTCCAACGGCCGCTATACGAACCATGGCGATTGGAGACGTTCGGCCACAGGAACAAGATGAACGAGATCAACCTTCTTCCTCAACGACGATGCATCCCCCAACTCAAGACGATGAACAGGTTCATCAAAAGGAGGCGTGTGATCAAGGGGGAGCACAAGATGATCATGTGATGGAGGAAGAAGCGCAACCGGCACCTCCAACCCAAGTTCGAGCGATGATTCAAAGGGATCATCCCGTCGACCAAATTCTAGGTGACATTAGCAAGGGAGTAACTACTCGATCTCGATTAGTTAATTTTTGTGAGCATTACTCCTTTGTCTCTTCTATTGAGCCTTTCAGGGTAGAGGAGGCCTTGCTAGATCCGGATTGGGTATTGGCCATGCAGGAGGAACTCAACAACTTCAAGCGCAATGAAGTTTGGACGCTGGTGCCTCGTCCCAAGCAAAATGTTGTGGGAACCAAGTGGGTGTTCCGCAACAAACAAGACGAGCACGGAGTGGTGACAAGGAACAAGGCTCGACTTGTGGCAAAAGGTTATGCCCAAGTCGCAGGTTTGGACTTTGAGGAGACTTTTGCTCCTGTGGCTAGGCTAGAGTCCATTCGTATCTTGCTAGCATATGCCGCTCACCATTCTTTCAGGTTGTACCAAATGGATGTGAAGAGCGCTTTCCTCAACGGGCCAATAAAGGAGGAGGTGTACGTGGAGCAACCCCCTGGCTTCGAGGATGAGCGGTACCCCGACCACGTGTGTAAGCTCTCTAAGGCGCTCTATGGACTTAAACAAGCCCCAAGAGCATGGTATGAATGCCTTAGAGATTTCTTAATTGCTAATGCTTTCAAGGTTGGGAAAGCCGATCCAACTCTTTTCACTAAGACTTGTGATGGTGATTTGTTTGTGTGCCAAATTTATGTCGATGACATAATATTTGGTTCTACTAATCAAATGTCTTGTGAAGAGTTTAGCAGGGTGATGATGCAGAAATTCGAGATGTCGATGATGGGCGAGTTGAACTACTTCCTTGGGTTCCAAGTGAAGCAACTCAAGGACGGCACCTTCATCTCCCAAACGAAGTACACGCAAGATCTGCTAAAGCGGTTTGGGATGAAGGACGCCAAGCCCGCAAAGACTCCGATGGGAACCGACGGACACACCGACCTCAACAAAGGAGGTAAGTCCGTTGATCAAAAAGCATACCGGTCAATGATAGGGTCTTTACTTTATTTATGTGCTAGTAGACCGGATATTATGCTTAGCGTATGCATGTGTGCTAGATTTCAATCCGATCCTAAGGAGTGTCACTTGGTGGCGGTGAAGCGAATTCTTAGATATTTAGTCGCTACGCCTTGCTTCGGGATCTGGTATCCAAAGGGGTCTAACTTTGACTTGATTGGGTACTCAGATTCCGACTATGCTGGATGTAAGGTCGATAGGAAAAGCACATCGGGGACGTGCCAATTCTTAGGAAGGTCCCTGGTGTCATGGAACTCTAAGAAACAAACATCCGTTGCCCTATCCACCGCTGAGGCCGAGTACGTTGCCGCAGGACAGTGTTGCGCGCAACTACTTTGGATGAGGCAAACCCTCAGGGACTTTGGCTACAATCTGAGCAAAGTCCCACTCCTATGTGATAATGAGAGTGCTATCCGAATAGCGGAAAATCCTGTTGAGCACAGCCGCACAAAGCACATTGACATCCGGCATCACTTTTTGAGAGACCACCAGCAAAAGGGAGATATCGAAGTGTTTTATGTTAGCACCGAGAACCAGCTAGCCGATATCTTTACCAAGCCTTTAGATGAGAAGACCTTTTGCAGGCTGCGTAGTGAGCTAAATGTCTTAGATTCGCGGAACTTGGATTGAATTATAGCATACATGTATTCATGCTTTTGATCATGTTCCTTTCTGCATTTTGTTGCTTATTATGGTGCTCAAGTTGTACAAACACTCCCTGGACCTCACAAGTCCGTTGCAACGTGATGCACATGTTTAGGGGGAGATGTGTTACAACTTGATCCCTTGGACTAACCATATGCTTGAGTTTGTTTGATTTAGTCTCAAAGGAGCATTGAAAGGGAAAAGGTGGACTTGGATCATGCAAGACTTCCACTGCACTCCGATGAGAGGGTAATTAATTCCAAGTCCATCTCATGAACTCTTATTGCCATTTGCTCTTAATTGAAGATTTTGGTGAGGCAATGGGGTTAAAGGGCCAAGATTTATCCCGTTTTGGTGCTTGATGCCAAAGGGGGAGAAAATAAAGGCCAAAGCAATAAATGGATCAGCTACCACTTGAGAGATTTTGAAAATAGTAGAGTAGAGCTTTTGGTTTGTCAAAACTCTTTGTGTTGTCTCTCTTATCAAAGTTGGCTTCTTTTGAGAGAAGTAGTAATTATGGGAAAAAGGGGGAGTTTTTGAAATCGTTGATCAATCTCTTTTGGAATGACTCTCTTTATGCCTCAACATGTGTGTTTGACTTAGAGATAGAGATTTGAGTTTGTTTTGCAAAAACAAACCAAGTGGTGGCAAAGGATGATCCATATATGCCAAAATTGATTCAAAATAAATTTAAGGTTTATTTGAAGTGAGTTTGCACTTGTTCTAGTTGCTTTATGTTGTGTTGGCATAAATCACCAAAAAGGGGGAGATTGAAAGGGAAATGTGCCCTTGGGCCATTTCTAAGTATTTTGGTGATTAAGTGCCAACACATGTGCTTAATTGTGAATTTATGTACATGGATGAACAAGGTGCAAATCATGAAGTAAAGGTATGTTTCTAAGCCTTAGTACATTGGTTTTGAATACTAATATACTTGTCTAAGTGTTAGAAACAGAAAGTAGAAGAAAAGAAGAGAGGAGTAAAAGACTTGGCTGAGTGCAGCCAAGACTCAGCTCGGTCTGGAGCACCGGACTGTCCGGTGTGCACCGGACAGTGTCCGGTGCGCCAGACTGACTCGGCGCAAACTAGCTGCTCTCGGGAATTCGCCGACGGCGTACGGCTAAAATTCACCGGACTGTCCGGTGTGCACCGGACTGTCCGGTGAGCCAACGGTTGGCCGGGGCCAACGGTCGGCCGCGCAATCCGCGCGGGACACGTGGCCGAGCCAACGGTCGGAAGACGGCACCGGACTGTCCGGTGCGCCAACGGCTCCCAGATCTACAACGGTCGGCAACGGTCGGAAGCGCCAGTTATGGAAACAAATCGGGCACCGGACAGTGTCCGGTGTGCACCGGACTGTCCGGTGCCCCCGACGACAGAAGGCAAGGATGGCCTTCCGGATTTGCTCTCAACGGCTCCTAGCTGCCTTGGGGCTATAAAAGGGGCCCCTAGGCGCATGGAGGAGACACACAAGCAACCTTTGAGCATTCTTGATCATCCACACTCAGTCTTTGCGCATTCGTTTGTCATTCTAAGTGTTTCGAGCTCCGTTCTAGTGAGAACTTTGTGATACTCTTGTGAGCTCGATTCTTGGCCGTGTGTGTGCGCGTTTCGCTGTGGATTTGTGTGTGTTGCTTCCCTCCCTTACTCTGTGCTTCTTTGTGATCATATACTTGTAAGGGCAAGAGACTCCAATTTGTGGAGATTCCTTGCAAACGGGATAGTGAAAGGCAAAACAAAACACCGTGGTATTCAAGTGGGTCTTTGGACCGCTTGAGAGGGGTTGATTGCAACCCTCGTCCGTTGGGACGCCACAACGTGGAGTAGGCAAGCGTTGGTCTTGGCCGAACCACGGGATAAACCACTGTGTCACCTCTGTGCTTGATCTCTTGTGGTATTGTGTTTTGTTGAGACTTCTCTTTAGCCACTTGGCAACTATTGTGCTAACACTTAATAAGTTTTTGTGGCTTAAGTTTTAAGTTTTCACAGGATCACCTATTCACCCCCCCTCTAGGTGCTCTCAAGTCTAACTAATCTAAACACTTCACAAAGCACCTACACTAATCAACAAGTAATTCTTTGAGCACTTGGGTGTCTAGAGATAAAGGGTTGGAGTCTCAACACCCTTTCTATGTTTCTTAGCTCCCACACTTGAGAAATGGCTAGTTGGGGTGGTATATATAGTTTTCCATCTCGAAAAGAGTTGTTTGAACAAAGCGTACTTTTCTGCACAGCACTAGACACGTCCAGTGACACTCCATACATGTCCAGTGAGTTCCATGTAAGCTAGCAGTGGGCAGTGCCACAATGGGGCAGGTGCACTGGCACGACTAACGTCTGGTGGCTAGTGTGAGACAAGACAATCAAAATTGTTTTTTCATTTTATCTATTACTTCTTGTCGGGTATCATAACTAGGGGTACCTAGATTATGCCCCTAAACATGCTTAACACCTAACTACTGAAAAATCATCAGACACATTCCCCGAGGTCAAGAAAGGATGAATCATGATTCGCCTGAGACCCCGCTCGACGGTCGCTCAAAACCTCGCCTCCCTCGAGCCTGACCTCGGGCGAAGGAAGCGCTCGGGAGAAATCCTCGTCTCGCCCGAGGGCCCTCTACACGGAATGGCGGTTTTTGCCTTGCCTGAGCCCGTCTCGGCCAGGAGGACAACCTCGAGCCTAGCCTCAGTCAAAGGTCACGGAAACCGTGAATACGTGTGCATTTAATGCGATGATTCGTATACCTACCCCATGTGACGCCACAGATAAACATGGAGCGATGGGACCATGGTCCCATCTACTTTCACCAACTATGATGACGCACGCTCGAGAATAACGGTCGCTGCTCCCAAACATCGACTACTATATTCAAACAACTCTGGATGAGACGTGCGCACGTCAGAGCATGGTCTCACCCTCGGGAAGGAACTCTGCCTCACCCGTAGTCGGCCTCAACCTTGGAGAAAACTCTGCCTCGCCCGAGCTCGGCTTCGGCCAACTTCCCGGCAACAACTCCCCGCGAATCCCGCAGGAGGCCACTCTGACAACTGAACTAAGCCCTCCCTGTACGACTGCGTGCCTCGAGGCAGGCTCGACCAAGGCCTTGGGAGGAACCTCCGTCTCGCCCGAGCCTAGCCTCGACCTAGATAACATCGACCAAAGGACACCACCAACTCCTCCGCGAAGGCTGTTGACAATGGGATTGCTGCAGGACCAACGTCAAGTCTGTTTAACACCATACTGGGTGGATTACCATGTGCTTTTCACCATACTTATCATTGTTTCAACAACTACGACCAAGACAACACCTCCATCAGGAAGGATCGGGTACGCGTCCGAGCCCCTGGCCTAGACCTCGGCTCTCTGCTCGGTCAAGATGCTAGATACATGGGCTAGACGTCCTCACCCCGGTTCAAGTTGACCGCTAGTACAAGGGTCATTCACCCGGGTTCGATTCCTTGGGTTAAAGAGATCCCCTCGTTGTGCCCCATCCGCTCTCGGGTTACGATGTTATGTGCGCGATCCTCCGACTGGTCCATTCAGAGTGGATAGTTGATACCGGTCCGTTAGTGATGGGGCCTCAGTCTGTTCGATGTGGCTTTAATCCACTGACTTATGGTTTTTCTACAGTATTTTGTCTCTATGGATTACAGCTGCAGCAGCCCGAATAGCTTTAAACCAGCCGCAACAAATAGACTCTAGGGTTTCGAGATTTTCTCGGATGGAACTATTTTTTTGTTCCTTCTTAATATAATATATAATATTGGAAGGACGTTCATTCCCTGTATGATCGAGTTTTTTTTATATGTTGGTGTTATCATCCGTAGCGTCGAGATGTGTTATCTATAGCCTTACTTCTAAAGATAGATTAATTCCGTATGAGTCCATATGTGATTTTTAAAGCTGCCAAAATAAAAAAAATATTTTTCAACTGAACTGTGGACTGTACACGGAAAAAAAACTCGTAGATGCGACGTATTGGAAGAGAATGGCTGGTGTGGGCCACTGGACGTGGGTAGACAGGCAGGAAATCGTCAATCGACGTCGCTTGCGGCAGACGATAGATCCACGACCTACAGATATGCTCCTGGCTAGTAAAAGCTCCCCTGTCCCCTTCCATTTCACGAAACGCACATATAGTATATAATAATATAGCATAGTAAGAAAAGGAAACCAAACGGTGAAATAATAAAGTAGGAGTAAAAATGGGATCGGAAACGACGGAAGGCAATGAACGCCTTCCTCCGAACAGGCGGCCCTCTTCCCCTCCTCGGCTTCTATAAAAGAAACCCTTCGTCTCCGGCCCTTTCAACCCATGAACAGCAAGGGCGAATAGTCTAGTCCAGTTCCCTCCCCAGATTCCCCTTTTCGTAAAGCTCCCCATCTCGTCGTCTTCCTATTCTACATCTGCTGTGTTTTTTATTATTATTATATCATTTCTGCTACGTATTTTTCCTTTTTTTTTTGCTTCTCTAGTCGTCTATGCGATAGTTTACGGTGTTCTGCACATAGATCTCATGTCCGGTTTTGCTTCTTTCTCGCGTTTCTCGGCCGTGGTCTGGTCTGGTCTTTGGTCTCTGGCCACAAACAGGCAGATGCTTTGGATTTGAAGCGGAGCTCCTCTCATTCCAATGAAGGGTCCTTCCGAAGGGTGGTTCCGCTGCTCGTTCATGGTTCCCACTATCCTATCTCATCCATGTTTGTGTGTCTTCGAGAGGAAGCGGAAGAGATTCCTGTGGTCGCCTTTTGAGATAGGCTTGTGGTTTGCATGACCGAGGAGCTGCACCGACCCCGTGCTGGCCGCTCTTTGGATTGAAGGGAGCTCTGCATCCTGATCCACCCCCCATGCTTGCCTCTTGCTGCATCCGTCGTCCTCGGTCCATGAGATCTGAGGCTCATGTAGCCGACGAGTCTTTTTTTTTCTTTCTCCTCCTGCTGTTTCTCCAAGATTCAAGTTGGCTGGCCGTGCTTATCCGTGCAGGAGCTGTAGCAGGTTTCTGCCCTGTTGGTGGTGATGGTATCTATCGGTACCCGTACTTTGCGTCGCTTTATTCCCATCTTTGCTGGTGAGGTGCTATGTCAGCGTTGTCACACTCGTTTATTTTGTTCGTACCGGCGGCGCGTGCATTTTGCGGTGGGGCTCCTGGATCTCGCTCTGGACGGAGGCATGGACAGCTACCCTGGCGTCCCCAAGCTGCTGGTAGATTCACGCCAAGCGGCTACCGTGCTCTCTATCGCTTGCTGGCTGAGCGCTCATCGTCGCACATCGCGCGCGGCGGCTTCTATCTTGTGGTTCGTCTATACTTTTGACTGACATGTGATGTGCCATGATGAAGCTCTGACCCAGATCTTTGCATGCGTTCGCGCAGTGCTCCTGTGCCGTTCGAACGAAGACGGACGCTTCAGGGTCTCTTGCCGTTCATCTGTAAGGCCTGGGATACAGGGAGTCGTTCTAGCAGTAACATCATTCGCCGTGGATATGATGCGCCAAGTTTATTGTTCTTGTTTGGGCTAGGGATCTTGCGTTTTTTTAGCTAGAGAAGTCTTGTAACCAAATGCAGCGTAATGGAAAACGAGGTATCTATGCGTCAGTGCCACTTGGATACTGTGTCGTTGGATGTTTGTAAGGCTAATTCACAGCGAGGATTTCAACTTTATGGATGAATGAAACACTTTCTTTCAATACAGAGTTTCATCTCACGTCCCTATTTTCAAAAAAGGCTGGATTAACTTTATGGATGAATGAAACATCCTCTCTTAATAGAGAATTTCATCTCACTATTTCATATGTCATCCTCTCTCAATAGAGAATTTTATTTCACTATTTCATATGTTAACATATTTTTTAAATGCTGTATATAAATAATTAATAGAATTTACTCAATTATATTAAGATGAAACAAAAACTCTCAATAGAGGTTTTATATAGTTTCCAAGACCTTGGAACGAGTTAACATAGTTTCATTCCCATAAAACTCAATGAAACTCTTCCTCCTTAAATAATAACATGTCATTTAAATAGCTGATGTGACAGACAAATTAATACATGAAATATCTCATGAAACCTCTATTATGATTAGCCTAATTGTAATACTCAGCGTTTCTTGTTTCAATAATGGTGTTTATTATATGTAATCCCTTGTTCGAATAACAGTGGAGAGAGTCGTCCAATGTCTACATCGCATGCGTAACTGCCGATTGCGATTCAGCTTTATGGTGGCTAGTTTGTCTTTGCGTATAATTAGACCATTAGTATTCAGGAGCAGAAATTAGATGTGTAGATATGTACATATGTCATACATTAAAAGCTATATAAATATTGCCTAATATCTAGATATGTACTAAATTATATATTTATATGATGTACATATAGATGTCTCGATATATGTGTTAAAATTTATGCTAAGAACAGAACTAGTTTGTGAACCTTATTTTTCCAAGGAAAAATTAACTAATTTTTCTTGGAAAAATAAAAATACCATAGAAAAATACGGTTCCCAAATTAGCTCTAATAGTTGGGTTTTTAACTTCAATTTTTTTTAATCTTCAACTTTCTAGGATAAAAAAACAGGCCCTTGTATAACTACTAGCATATTTTTTTCTTTGGTTCTCTTAAGCATGCACTACTTAATAGAGTATTTAAAATAAAAAAGTTGTTAGAGGTAGTCTTATAGTTTCAACGGATACTCATAATATTGTACACAATATTTCCTAAAGAAGTCAAACGGTCATTTTTAGTACAATTTTTTTTATAAAATCTGAGTATCTAGTTGAACTTACATAATGTTAGATAATGGACACGTTACCAATGCTACAATCTAAGACTTAGCAAACATAGCCTTACGATGTATACTTTAAAACTTACTTGGCCGTGTTCGAAAATAAAGTATTTTAAACTATAGTTTTGGAATACTACTGTTTTAAAATGTTATGATATAACTGTACTTTTTACGTCACTCTTAGCTATACGTATTTGGAGATAAAGTATCTCAAATCTAGTATTTAGTATACATGTGCGAGGCTAGTTATAGATAAAATTTGGAGTAGAGTTTCAAATACTCTAAAAATAATATGGTATTTATAAAACCATAGTTTTCAAAATAGATTTTTTTTTACAATGTAGCCAAATACCTTGGCAAAAAATACTATAGTATTCTCAAAAACTATGATTTTGCCTTGAAACTTCAAAAATACTTTGTTTCCAAACACTTGCATAAGTCAACTAGATACCCTTGGCTTGTGGCATAAGCTAGATGTGTACTTAATCTACTACTCTATTGTCCTCTCCTTTGCTTTAACATTACATTTATACTCTATTGGTATTTAGTAACCTGTAGTATCCTACATTTATAGTTCGAGGCGGTTCATACTTGTGTCATGAATTATTTCTAGATGTGCCCATTTTTTAATCTCACCTATCATACTACGACACGTCTCTAGCTCCCTTTATATATACATATTTATATATACATATGAGTACAAATCATATATATTGTGGAGAGCTCAAGAACATTGTCTTGGTGGTGGTTCAACTAGGACCGACAAGTAAATTTGTGTATTGGACGCAAGAGTTATACTGATTTAGGCAGAACGTCCCTACTTTCATTCTTCGGTTGCTTGCGCTACCAGCACTTGATTTCTCATAGTAGGGGTTACAAGCGGGTGAGAGAGGGAAGGATCCCAAATCTCTATGAGGCATTTGTCTGAGGGATGATCTGATCGCTAGAGTCCCTAAGTCATTTGTCTGTTCGCACTCTAGGAGTCAGGGTTTTCCGGTCGTTCCCTCCTCTCTCTAGAGGTCGATCGTCTTCCTTTTATAGACCAAGGGGAGGGTGACTTACAAATATCTTCTCTAGAAAGAGAGCGTAGCATTAGGGTAAAAAGGAACAGTTTCACTCCCGGTAAAGTCTTGTCGTGTCTCGATATCTCTTCTCACGTGTGGCGCCTGCCGTGCCATGAATCCATCGGGGAGCGTGTGATCCATGCTGGTGAAGGAAACTCGGGCGTCGTCATCATTCTCTCCACACAGATCTTCTGACTTCATGGCCTGACTGTTTGCCTTCTTTGTTGTTGTGTGAGCTCGTAGGGTGTCAGGGGACTTAGACCTAGAGTTCGTTGGTCATGAGTGGGGCTCGGTGCTAGGGTTTGTAGGGCGTCAGGGGGCTCAGACCTAGCATCCACGTGTCTCGAGTGGCCGCAAACCTAGGATTCATAGGCCATGAGTGGAAGACCGGTGTTCGCACGCGCCACATCTTGCTGTCAGGTGTAATTAATGTGGCGTGTCCGGGTGGGCGGTGGGAGCAGTCTGACGGGCGTGTGGCGCCCACTTGGGTGGGCCTCGATCGACTCGTCCGACCCCTAGCTCCAGCCTCCTAGCTTGACCCCTGGCTCGGTGCGCAGGGGTCATCCAACAGCGAGGCGATCTTAGGCAGGCTTATCGTTGTCTTCCTACTGACTTGTGGACCCCTGGGTGCCTATGGATTTGATCCTTGATAGTTTCTCTCTGAGTCACTATGGGGAGAGTGTCTCCCTTTAGTGGCTTCATTTGGGTCCGTCGGCGACCATTTTGTTTTTTCTCTTGTTTGTCAATTTTTAGGCCTATGGAGCAAGGCTCCTCAAGGTGAAAGTATCCTAGATGGGGGGGGGGGTGAATAGGCTACACCTGAATTTTTCACCATAAACTTCGAAATAAAGTCAAATTACCATTTCAACTGGTGTAGTCCGGTTCAACCGATTCCAAGGGCGGTTGAACCACTCTAAACCAGTTCAACTACGAGAATAGATCTAGGTTAAGAACAACACGGAGAATAATGAGAGATTCTATTAACCAACGAACTCTAGGGATAATCTAGATGAAAGATGTGATTGATCGAAGTGGAACAACTCAACAAAACTCCACAGACGCAACAAATCGCCAAAGCCTTGCTTGCTAAAGATAAAGCATAGCAGATGAATGAACCAAGAACTTTTCCAAGGTTCTGCCACACCACAAAGGTGCCCTCCTCCCTATTGAGGAGCCCACAAAGGACCGAGTCTTTTCCAACTATAATCCTCCCTTGGCCGACCACAAATGTCAAGGTAACCATTTTATCAATCTTGTTCCACGAGCAGGCGATACAAACTTCTTGTGGTCATCCACAATTTTGGATACTCCTAAGCAACCTCAATCGTCAAGGAACGCACGGTTCCAAGAGTAACAAATTCACACAAGAGGATGTTTGCAACAAGCTCAAAAGAAGGAGAAAGAGAGAGATAACGTAAACCAAGTCGTGGAATTGAGGAACTCAAACTTCACACCAAGTGCTCCTTCAATCAATTGACAAGGGAGAGAGTTGGGGTGTGAGAGGGGAGTTAGAGCTCTTGTCTCAAGTTTGGTGAGGAGTAAATGTGTTGGTAGTGTCGGTGGTTTGGGTCTGACCGCACACCCGGGGGTTGCCCCTCGAGGTGTTTTTAGGAGTAGGGCGGTGTAACTGACTGTAGCTTGATGGTTCATGCTGAATGCACGAGAGATAGTGGACAATCTTGTACAAGTTCGGGCTACTTTGAGATGCGTAATACCCTACGTCCTGGGGTAAATCTTATACGTGGTGGGTTACAAGGGAGTTCTCTAGTATGAGAGATACAAGAGAACTGGGCGGATGGCTGATGAGTGAGATGATCTTGAAGGGGTGCCCCCTAGGCCTTATATATTCGACCGTGGGGCATTACATGTGGATATGATAACCACGTGTTCCTAAGTAATAGTGAACCAACTGAGTTTATCTTCCTATAATCTTGCCGACTTATAGTCCTTCGGCTCCGACGTCCGAGGGCGCTGCGCGGGAAAGTCGGATCAATGCTGTGGATAGCGTTCGAGTTCGGCGAACCGCATGGACTCGAGTTGATCCGACCTCGTGTTGATCCATTCTGCTGGAAGTTCCTCCCCTGGCCCACGAAGGGATGGCCTTGCGAAGTAATGGGCCTGGGGCCTTTCGCGAGGCCTTCTTGCCTTCTAGTGGACCCAGGGGGTATCTGTCCCCCACAAGCCCCCAATCTTTGTGTTGATTTTGAAATAATCGGCCTAAAGATTCTAGGTCCAGCTTACGATTTTGAAACATGTCTGCTAAGTCGTTACCTCCAGCTCTGAGTAACTTGGTAAAAACAATCTTCTGTCATCTTCTTTTGGCATTATTCCACAGTCTTTTGCTTTTAATCTTCAGTAATCGGTGCTCTGTTTATGCTTTAGAGGTCGACATTTTGTTCTTAGGGGTTAAGGATTCATTGGGTGCACCGGAGGTGCACCCAATGGGTGTAGCCCCCGAGCTTTGAGTGGATTACTAAAAATAATCCACTTAAAGGTCTTCATCTCATACTTCTCTGGAAATCGTTGTCTCGGACTTAGACTTATGCTTTAGAAATCAGCATTTTGCCATCAGCCTATGCTTTAGAGATCAACATTTTGTTCTCGGTGTCTCAGGATTCATTGGGTGCACCGGATGTAGCCCCCGAGCTTTGAGTGAATTACTTAAAATAATCCACTCAAAGGTCTTCATCCCATGCTTTTTTAGAAACCATTGTCTCTGACTTAGACTCATGCCTTAGAAATCAACATTATCTCATCTTCATTTCATGCCTTAGATTTCAGCATTATATCATCAGTTTATGCTTTAGAGATCAGCATATAGTTTTTTGTCTTTTTGAGATCAACAATACGGCCTGCCCATGCATCAGCTTGAAATTTATTTGATCAGTGGCGGATTGGACATCCGGTAGATGGCCCTTGGCTAGTCTTCCTTTCGCTTCGTGCTTCAATGCTTCTGTTGATTAGACTTGTACTTCATCAGCTATTTTTTGGCTTTCTTCCGATCTCCATAGATATCTTCTTTTTGTCTTGATACATTAATTGCATATACTGTATGGATGTGACTGCTTGGGAAAATCTATTGAAAATTCCTAGACGTCCCCCCCAATGGGTGTAGGCAAGGGACGGCTTGGTGCGCTGAGCGTTTAGCGAACTGTCCCTGAGTAGTAACTTGATGTGACCGCGGGTGTAATCATATCATCCATGCAGTTGACTTGAGTCCCAATGGGTGCTGTGTTACGTGAAACGGCGTCAGCCGCCTGACTTGTTTCAGACGATTTGAATTGCTTATTGAATACTTGCGACTGTTTAGTGACCATGGTAGGAGATGAGCGGTTGCTTTCTTCCTCTATAAATAGAGCGCTTGCTTCACTGACATCTTCACACATCTCTCTACCGTTGCTTTCTTATTCTCCTCTTCTCTATTCCACCATGGGAAAGAGCAAGAAGAGCGAAAGTTCGTCGCACCACTCTGGCGACAAGCGAAAGCACGAGCCGACCCCTCCCTTGGAGGATTTCGGCGATTCTGAGTACTCGGAGGAGGAGTTCTCCTCTGAGTCCGAGGGATCGCCAGTCTACACCTCGCCCCCGGCATCGTCCGAAGACTCGGACGATTCCCAGGGATCGCCGCCGAGTTGTGGACATATATCCGGGCCGTTGAGCGCTCCAGGCTCGAGGGCTCGGATGAGTCGGAGGTCTCATCGGACGAGGAGGATTCCTCTGACCCGTCTGAGGAGGGGAGTGGCGGTGACGGTGACGGCGAGGGCGACAACGATGATGGAGGCGACGGCAAGGGCGACGGCAAGGGCGGCAGCGACAGCGACAAGGCCAGTGGCAAAGCGCCACTGGCTTAAAATATTAGTATAGATAAGTAGTGTTAGTATTAGTAGAATAATGTAGTAGTAGTTAGTAGCATAGTGTAGTGTAAGTAGTGTAGTAGTGTAATGTAGTAATGTAATGCGTCGAAAAGTGGGAAGAAGCCCGACTCATAATGAGTCAGCCTTTTGTGTAAGAAATTCCCCCTTATATAATGAAGTAAACTCGGGCTTGATCTTGTGTACACCCTTTGCCTTTGCGTCGCTTCTTTATAGTTGATCGACAATTTGTGTTTGTATTCGATGCGGCCGTTGTTCTTAGAAGTAACTCTTGAGTAATGACTTGCCATTGCTGTGTCACATTTTAATTCTGTCTGCATTTACGTGGAGAAAGAATGATCTAGTTTACTGCTGGTGTCTTCAGGGGTAACGGCCGAACGGTTTTTGGCGACGCCGGCGTTTTAGAGGTAACAACCGAGTCCTTTCGAGCCACATCAGCGCTTTAGAAATAATGGCCGAGTGATTAGTGGTGACGTCAGTGTTTTAGAAACAACAGCTGAGCCACATCGAGCCACGTCGGCGTTCTAGAAATAACGACCGAGTGATGACTGGGCACTTTTTAGAAATGGTGTTTGACCCGAGAAAACCCCACTTGTACCGCGTCGTCGCATGCCTCTGCATTCTGAGCCCTAGCTTTACTTTCTGCCTCCAAACCTCCTATGTTTCCCTTTGATCTCGCTTCCGCTTAGTTCGCCGACGAGATTGAGATGGCGCCCAAACGAAAGAGTCAGAATTCTGCCGCTGCGGTTATTCCTCCCATCGATCCTAACAGCCAATTGCCTTTCGCAGGTAATCATATGTCTGTTGTTTCCGAGTCAGATCTTCTCCACCTCGTCGATGTCAGAGTTCTTCCTCCGAAGGAGCTTTGTTCTTGGCGGATTTGCCGTGGGGTTACTGTCCCGATGGAGAATACTCACGAGTCCGTCGTTTACATTCCTTTTCTTCTCCGCGGCCTTGCTCTTCCAATTTCTCCCTTCTTTCGCGGTCTCCTTGACTTTACAATCTGAATCTGACTCATCTGAATCCCAACTCTATTCTGCAAATTTCTATCTTTGTCCATCTGTGTGAAGCCTACCTTGGAATTCTTCCTCACTTTGGTTTGTGAAAACACTTGTATCACTGTCGTCCTGGTATGGCTAGGGGCAGCATCAGCTTGTGGGCGGTGCGAGTCTGGAGATACGTCGTGGGAGGAAAACAGAGTACCTGAATATCCCACTCAAAGACAACATTAAGGGATGGCGCTTAGAGTGGTTCATTGTTGAAAATCATGGCAAGTCCCTCCCCCCTCGGTCAGGGAGACAGCCAGACGTGCGCACTTCTAGTTGGATTGAGTCCCCCACCACCTTGGAGATAATAGAGGCCAAGGTTCTACTTGATGAAATTCGTTTGCTGAAGGAGAGAGGTCTAACCGCTGAAGCTGTGGTCGCAGACTTTGTTTTTAAGAATATTCAGCCCCTGAAGGATAGGGCGTACCCGGCTTACTTATACAGTGGTGTCACCGACTCAACTCGGGTTACTGACAAGAGGATTCCTGCTGTGGATTTGGTGAGCCGGCTGGAGATGATATTAAGGGGCAAAGTATCGAATATTGGTGCTCCTATTGCATATTCTGCTTGGAATTTGCCATCTTCTAAGCCCTTTTTCAGTTTTGTGTCCAATCCTCCTGCTGGTGACAATGGTTTGAGTCTTAGAGTACGACCCTCCCCCGAAGAAATTGAAGTCCTGGTTGCTTCACTTGGTGGCCTTCCCAATGATGAGAGGCAACTACTAATCCGAGTGATGCAGAGATAGGTGCTATGCTGGATATGTTGGCAGGGGATTCCTCTGATTCTATCCCTGCTGAAATGGTGGCTGTTGCAACTGCTCTAGAGCCTGAGAAAACTGTGGATACTCGAAGGCCTGAGGGTACTCGCTCGAAACGTCTTCGCCAAGTTGGTCATCTGACTGCTCCTGCCGAGGGGAAGAAAAAGAAAAAGAGATGGCTTCGGCGAGTGTCGTGCTTGGATCATGATGCTGGCCCTTCTGCTCCTGCTGCTGAAGAAGTACCAGTGGAACTCTTTACTGGAGCTGATCCCAATGGGTGTGACCCTATTGATGTTGATCCCAATGGGGGTGATCCTGCCAGAGCTGAACCCAATGGGTGTGGCCTTGACAATGTTGATCCCAATGGGGGTGAACCTGCTGATGGTGGACCCAATGGGTGTGGCCTTGACAATGTTGATCCCAATGGGGGTGATCTTGCCAGAGCTGATCCCAATGGGGGTATTGTTCGTATTGTTGACGAGGACGAAGAAGAAGAGGAGGAAATCCCCTTAATTTGGAAGAATAGTCGACGTTACATAGTCAGTGAGGAGATTAGTGATATCCCTTCTCCAGCTTTGTCTGCTCTCGTCAGTCTGCAAGAATTATCCCTAGCAAATTTTGATCAGGCTCTCGAGGATGTTGTTCCTGAAGATTTGCTGTTCGAGCCCACGGACGGTGGTATGATGGACGTTTGCTCTGACATTCCAGTTGTGGGATTAGAGTTATCCCGAGCGGCGTCTTGTGCCTCGTCGACCTTGGAGTGCAGTCTTCGGGGCCAAGAGGCTGGTCAAGGTTGTTCAATTCCCATGGAGGTGACTGAGAATCCTTCAGCCTTAGAGGTGGCTGCTGCAGAGAACCCGGTCCCCGAGGATGGTGCAAGCGGTTACCCAGCCCCCGAGGGTGTTGCCGGTAATGATCCGGCTCGGATGGGTAGCGCGAGCTGCGGCCCAGCCCCCGAGGGTGTCCGGGCGGGCTCCCCTTCTCATACCTCCATGGATGTCCATGTTGGGTCTTCTCCTCCACATTCTGATGGCACGACAGCGGTGCATGCTTTAAACGAGGAAGTCGCCTTAGAGACCGGTGCACCTGATGCTAGAGTTCTAATGTCTGCTGGTGATGTTGAGTTGATCCCTGATGATGCTCTTCTGATTGCCCCAGTTGATGTTCCCTCGTCGAGCCATCACCTGGCTTCTTATGATTTGGGGTTTCCTTCATTCTTCTCCAATCTTCAGGTAATCTGGCTTTTCTTGGTTTTGCTATACTCCAGGCGAAATGTTGTCTTTGTACTCATTTGTTTTTAATATCAGGCTCTGGTCGACGAGATGGCTGGTCAGCTGAGATCGCAAGGTGCCTCTGTCCTAGAAAGAGCTCTGTCTCTAATGCATTGGAATCCGATGTTGCTTTAGAGGCAGATATCTGATTTGAAAATGACTAATGCTGGTTAGTGCCTTTATTTTCTTCCTTGACTTCTTGATTAGTCCGTTTTTAACGGTGTGCCCTTCTTCAACTGTTTTCTGTTAGATATGACCCGTCGGTATTCTGAACTTGAGGAGAAGTATTCTCAAGGTCAGGCCGACCTGGCCCGGATTTCTGCTTCCTTGGATGATGTCAACTCATTGAATTCCTCTCTCAGTGCTCAGCTTGACTCTGAAAGGGCGGCTAATGAGGTAAGCTCACTTGACTTTCTCTTTTGTGTTTTTGTTAGTTACTAGGTGCTTGAGAGCTGATTCTTGTCTGCAGGAAGAAAAACACGTACTCGCAGCTTCTCGCGATAACCTTGATAGGTTGTACCGTGACGCTAACAATTCTTTGACTATCTTGGAGAGGAGCCACCGTTTCACCATGACAGAATTGGATCATCATCGTCACGAGCTACAATTATCTCAGGATGAGATCCTTCGTCTCAGGCAATTGGTGTCGAGCAAAGATTCTGTCATCAAGGATCTGCGTGCCTCCAAAAGATCATTCGTCCAGGAGCTGGAAGCTGCTCGACTGGCTACCAAGGTTGTTGAAGACACTTCTACTACTTTGAAGGCTTAGCGCGACAAGGCTATGGATAAAGCCATTCGCGTGGGCGGATCTTGATGAGAAGGCCGGGTGTGATTGTTCCTGATGGCATAGTTGCTGATGTCAACGCTGCTCCTGACTCCTCGAGTCGCCCTTCTTCGTCAGTTGCTCCTGAGAAGAACATTGCCAAGTAGAAACACTGAATGCATTTGTGAATTGTATGCGTATGTGGTCAATGTGCTCGAATATTCTGTCAGAAAGTGTTCCTGGTATTTAACGCTATTGTTACTTCTCTGTTGTTTGAATTCAACGGTTGTTACGACTGCAGAAGTAAGTGTAGTGTGATGGTTTTGAAACTTCTTCCTATTTCGTGAGGCATAGAGATCGCCCTGAGATGAATAATTGTAAGCATGTTTACACTACAGGAAACGCCTAAATTTTCGTGGGACAAAAACCCACGAAAATAAGCGTAAACCGACAAAAATAGCCTGTTTTCGTCGGCGTTTTATTTTCGTTGGCCCCGGTGGCCCATGAAAATAGCTGCGTTGTATTTTCGTCGGCCTGGTTGGAGGCCGACGAAAATTCATGATACCCCCCCAAAACAGATTTTTCTGCACCTTTTAATTCATAGCAAAATACACATAATTCACAATATCACATATACAGATTCACAAGCAATACAGATTTCACAAAACACATTCACAACCAATACCATATACGTAGTCCATAGTACATAAATAGTCCATAGTCCATAAGTCCATAGTCCATACATAGTTTCAATACCATAATCACATCCATAGTTTCAAACAAACTCACTACTCACTCCTGCGGGCTGTGGGAGTTTTGGCCACTCCCTCCTCCGCCACCAGGAAGGTGGCCACTCCCTCCAGAACCATGGACGTTGACAGCACCCTCCGATCCCTGAGCATGTGACGCTGAACCCTGCAATTCATCAATCATTCAAATAAGGCTGTGTTTTGCTATCCCTATACCTATACATTGCTATGTTTGGTCACTATTTGCATAAAACTAAACATGGAACGTCACCTGTGATCCATGGTGATGAGGAGGCTGTGCATGCATCCATGGGTACTGTTGTGCTGGCCACCCCTGAGGTGGTGGCACCCACCCCGTCGGTGGCGGTGCCATCCACGCTTGAAATGGCTGGGAGACCGGTGGCACCCATCCCGGGACTGACTGTGATCATTGGGGTGGTGGAGGCGTCCAAGTGCTTGGAGGTGCCTGCGTCCACCCAACACCGGTCCACTGTGGCTACGACGCTGGAGCTTGTCCTGGCCACTGTCCCCATCCTTGTGCCTGCGAGCCATTTTTGATAATAAAAAAAGATTTGCTATGGAATTGAAGTGTTCAGATAGTGTTACCTGGGGAGGGCGAAAAGCGGGCAAGTTCATATCAGGGCCGAGTCGAGTAGTCATTTCCTGCAAATGGATGAAACGTTAGAATCACAACATTATACTTTGAATTCAATGACACGTGATAAGATAGACGAATTACCTGAAAATAAGAAGCCATATACTGCGTCAGCTGTCCGACTTGCTCCTGCGCTGCTCGAGCCTGCTCCTATGCTGCCCGAGTCTCGTCCTCCAGCTGAGCCTCACGAGCAGACCTGGAGGAGCGAGAACTCCCTCCCGAAGACGATGCCTTCCCTTGACCTATTGTCCTGTTATACTCCACAACGCCGGTGCCAAAGGCAAACCTGCATGATACACATAGTTGAGCCATTAAGTGGACACATTCTTGTTAATGAAATTGTCGAATCAAACACAAACACCTCACCTGCCATGGTTTCTACCCCCACCACTGTGGTACAACGCCGAGGCATCTAAGTCTGAATGCATCCAGTCGAAGCCATGGCGTTGAGTCATTTCCTCCCCATATGCATTCTACAAAGAAAGTTAGAGTTGGAGTTAGACACAAAACATGCAATTTAATTCGTAAATACAAACTTTTTTACCATTTTCTCCCTTGCCGCCTCGCTGCATAGCACATCAGGGTTCGCCGGATCAGGGCCACGGTGACCACAGATGTAAACCTCCATAAAACTTGGAGCAACTCCACTTTCAGCTTCCTGCATGAAAAAGAAGAGTTAAACCATAGGATTTTCATAGATGTAACATACAAGTTTGATTTATATACTTACCATGCGGCGTGCGGTACCAAGGTGTCCATCGGCGCCGTACCTGTGCCTCGGTCCTTCAGTGCCACGGTTGGCACGGTGCTTCTGGGACTCTGCAATCCACTCAGGCGACGCCCATCTCTTAGCCAACCACCTCCAGGCTTCCATGTCCTTCGCAAGCCAATCCACAACGCTCTCCATGTACTGCTCCTCTGTGAGGTAGATCTCATTGGCCCCTAATGATTTGATCATTTTCTGCCCCTTTATCTTCTTGTAGTAGTAGTTGACGGCCGCGATGCGAGCATTGTACATGGCATCCTTGATGACCTTATCAGCGCACTTCTGAAAGTGCCTCTTCACACGTGCCCACTGAGCCTGATCCTCCTCGATCTCATTCGGCAATTGGAACCTCCCTTACATATCAACGGAGAAGTTAAGTTAAAGTAAGATTAGGAGAAGCAATAATTCAGTGAATTGCTTATATACGAAAGTAAACTCACCCAGAACTCGTCCCACACAGCCACCTGACAAGTCCTTCGTTTTTGTTCTGAACTTCCCCCTTCGCTACTGCTTTCCCCTGGCTCCCCTGGCTAGACATAGTCCTTCAGACCCCAGTCGGCCCACTGCATAGCCGCGAACCTCTCGCCATTGAGCTCCACCATGCCAGGGTAGTAGAAGCAACAGAGGCTACCGAACACCGCATTCACCTTGGGACGTCTGCCTGTACTGTCTCAAGTCAAGTCTTCCCATGACCTACAAACATTAATAAAACAAGTAAACCAGTGCAATCACGTTCACATTAAAAAATTAACACAACAGAAATAAGCCCCACCATTCTCCATGCGGCCGGATGAGCCTCCTCTCGGTAGGTCTCGGACCAAGCGCATTGCTCTTCTTATACCTAAGTATATACAAGTAAATTCAATATGATGAAATGATTAAAAACTAATATGCATAACTAAGTTGAATAAACATTAATTAATAATACCTGAAGGACGTAGAACCATCCGACGCGTCGCCCGCGCTGCCTGCCCCCACAGGGTCAACCTCGTCCTCATCCTGTACATGAGCCTCCTGCTCACCCTCCTCACCCTGCACATGAGCATCCTCCGTAGGAGCCTCCTGCTCACCCTCCTCCCCCTACACTTCGTCTAGATAGTTGAGAAGCTGCTGCTGCTACCTCAGTCGGCTCTGTGAGGTGCCCTGAAAAAGCCCACTGCTCGAGCTGTCCTCGCTGGCTGCGCTGCCCCCACTCCTCCTCGATCTTCTATGCTTGAACATGTTCAACTGTAGATAAATATGAAAATTAATGTCAAACCACAGTATATGAAAGAAATAATATGAAAATTAATAATATGAAAATTGCAATACATAGCTTAATTGATTAACTAAAAGAAACATACTAATCAAAAGTCATCCGCATCCGATGATGCTTCTTCGGCTCGTTGTTTATTCATACGCTCTTGATTTCGTTGGATCCTTACTGATCTTCTAACGACGACAGGTCGTTTGCGCTTTGAGCTAGGTTCTTCAATTAAGTCGCTTGAATTGCTACAGATATTTTTGTACAGTACAACCATTGTGCGCGCTCTGCAAAAGCGAGGTTGCCGACTGCGGATCTGCACTCCACCCTGTCAGATCTGCAATTTATTCCACAACGTGTAGTAGCAGTAGTAGTACGCTATACAACAGTGACTAGTGTAGTAGCAGTAGTAGCAGCGTAGGTCTAGCTAGCTGAGTCTGAACTGCACGCACGACTGCTTTAGCACGCTTCAGTTTCTGGGAGGTTGACAACTTAAACTAGGTGCATGGGAATGGTGTGACACGGTGAGATGATCAGGGAATCAACTATGACATAGGAAGTGCAATTTTGTGCCATATCTCACCATGACAAGCAGCTAAAAAGGGGTGGAGTTTCTAGGTTAAATGGGCACCTCACAAAGAAGTACAAGGTTACATGTTCCACACTTCTATTGCATGGCCACCATGTAGGATAGGGGCATAGGAAAGTAGCAGTTGTGGCCAAATCTCCACTAGACAGCAAGTCATCAGGTAGACAGACAGCTAGTAAATGGCCTGAACTCTCACCTCCAATGACGACCCTTGTCTAGGCCCTGCCTCATCCATTTACTACCCCTGGAACTCAGTAGAAACGGTAGTGGAGATAGATATTTTTGGTAGATATTTTGCTCAAGTCTGAACATGTTCAGGTCAACTGCAGGATCGATTTGGCCTCCCCTTTTCTCCTAAAATTACACAGCAACAAGGGAACCCTCTTTAATGAACTTTATTTCATATGTCTGACAGAGCCATTTTGAGCCCCCTTTTCTCCTAAGTTTATGTAGTACCAGGTCCACATGACTTAAAGGAATTCATTCTCCTATACATGGTCTCCCATTTTTCTACATAGTTCTCAGTTCAAAACCACAAGGATTTGCTACACAGGGACTCTAAACTGAGCACCAACATTGAAGTTCAGTTTCTTTCGGTTACTATTTCTAGTCTGAAAATTCAGACCTCTGCCGCCCAGTTATTGGGTTACTTTTTCTTCTAGTAGCATAATGATCATTAACCAAAACTCTATGGATAGAACTCTGAATTTGGACCAAACACAATTTTAGAACACAAAATTGCAGGCGTGGAAGAAGGGAGACGGGGAGGCTCACCGCGGGGAACAAGGGCGGCGTGGACAGACGGCGGGCGCGCGCGACGGAGCTCGGTGATCGTCGCGACGGCGGAATGGACGGACGGCGGGCGCGCGCGACGGAGCTCGGTGATCGTGCGACAGAGCTCGCCGAGCTTGCGTGAGAGAACGGCGGGCACGTGCGACGGAGCTCGCCGAGCTTGCGTGAGAGAACGGCGGCCACGGGGCGCCAGAGAACGGCGGGCGCGCGCGATGGAGCTCGCCGAGATTGCGTGAGAGAACGGCGAGGCGGGGCGCGAGCGCGGTGAGGCGGGGCGCGACGGAGCTCGCCGAGCTTGCGTGCGCGCGATGGCCACGGGGCGCCAGAGAACGGCGGGCGCGCGCGACGGAGCTCGCCGAGCTTGCGTGAGAGCGCGGCGAGGCGGGGCGCGAGTGCGGCGGTGGCACGACGGGATTGGGACGATTTAGGGCAGGCGGGGAGTGAGCGAGATGGTGCGGGCTGAGGCCGGGATGGACGATTTAGGGACACTATTTTCGTCGGCCTCAGTGAGGCCGACGAAAATAGTGGTCGGTCAATGACTTATTTTCGTCGGCCGGGTAGAGGCCGATGAAACTACGCCACATTGTCGTCGGTCCAGAGGCCGACGAAAATAACTTCCCTATTCTTGTGGGCCTGCCCACGAAAATATTCCTCGGCCCACGAAAATACGCCACATTTTCGTCGGTCACGAGGCCGACGAAAATAACATCCGTATTTTTTGGGGCCGACCGACGAAAATAATTCGGCCCACGAAAATTTATGCGTTTCCTATAGTGTTATGCTGGATCGAGTAGACGTGAGCATGTCGCACCGCCTTAAGTCATCGCCGGCTTAAGCCGATTGCTCCATTAATAGGGTATAGTGGTCACCCTGAGTTAAGTAAGTGTGAGCATGTCGCACCGCCTTAAGTCATTGCCGACTTAAACCGATTGCTCCGTTAGTAGGGTATAGTGGCCACCCTGAGTTAAGTAAGCGTAAGCATGTCACACTGCCTTAAGTCATTGCCGACTTAAGCCGATTGCTCCGTTAGTAGGGTATAGTGGTCACCCTGAGTTAAGTAAGCGTGAGCATGTCGCACCACCTTAAGTCATTGCCGACTTAAGCCGATTGCTCCGTTAGTAGGGTATAGTGGTCACCTTGAGTTAAGTAAGCGTGCAGATTGGCAATAGGTCGAGTTCTTTTGAGAATGAAGTCTTTTTATTGATGATGTACTTTTCCCATTATAGAATACAATGCTGCCATCCATTTCTGTGCCATCCTAAGATGCTCTATATTCTATGAATTCCCTATTTCTGTGCCATCCATTTGAGTAAGTCGATATGATCCTAGCCAAGTGACTTCTGCTACCATGAATGGCCCTTCCCATAGTGGCGACAATTTATGTCGTCCTTCCCCTGTTAGAATTCGGTGAAGGACCAAGTCTCCCACTGCGAAGGATCGATGTCGTATGGCCTTATCATGATAGCGCCTTAGAGTTTGCTGGTACCTAGCCGACTGAATTACTGCATTCAATCGCTCTTCTTCTAGTACATCAATATCCTCTAGTCTGGTAGCTTTTGCCTCAGCTATGTTTTTGAAGACTAATCTTTGGTGCCCCAAACCTGAGGTCGGCAGGTAGCACTGCCTCCGAACCATAGACCATGAAGAAAGGAGTATTTCCATGCAAGGCTCGACTAGGTTGAGTTCTTAGGCTCCAAATCACATATGGCAACTCTCTGATACACTTTCCTGTGAACTTTTCATTCTTGCCCTTTCTACCTGTCCGTTAGCTCTTGGATGTGCTACTGACGCGTACTTGATCTGAATGCACCATTGTTCACAGAAATCAAAGAATTCAGAGCTAGTGAAATTGGATCCTAGATCAGTTATGATGCTATTTGGTATTCCAAATCTGAATATTATATCTTGTATGAATTCTACTGCCTTGGCTAAAGTCAGAGAAGCAATAGGTTTGTACTCTATCCATTTAGTGAATTTGTCGATGGCAACTAGCACATGAGTGTATCCTCCCTGAGCTTTCTTGAAGGGTCCAATCATGTCCAGTCCCTAGCACGCAAATGGCCATGTTACGGGTATGGTCTGTAGTTGCTATGCTGGTAAATGCTGCTGCTTTGATAGGTATTGGCAAGCTTCGCACCTTTGGACTAACTCAGCTGCATCACTCTTCGCAGTTGGCCAGTAGAAACCAGACCTGAAGACCTTCCCAACTAGTGTTCTGGACGCTGCATGTATCCTGCACTGCCCGGCATGGATTTCATCTAATAGTTGCTTCCTAGTAGCCGAAAGAATGCACTTCATGAGAACTCCCGTCACGCCCCTCCCGTATAGCGCTTCCCTAATGAGAGTGTAGTGGGCTGACTGCCTTGCGATGCGTTCTGCTGCAATTTTGTCATCTGGCTCCTCTTCATTCTTTATATATCTGATGATAGGCTCCCTCTAGTCATCAGCATCTGACTCTGGCTGGCTCCAAACATTGCACTCTTCTGCCCGTTCTAGGGAAATACTCAGGTGTGGCACTTCTTGGACGAAAATCCCAGGTGGGACTTGGGCCCGATTGGATCCCATCTTTGACAATGCATCTGCAGCTACATTGCGATCTCACTCTACATGATGAAATTCCAGCCCTTCGAATTTGTCCTCTAGCTTTCGGACGGCTGTGCAATACTTACCCATAGAGTCATTCGAGCAATCCCATTCCTTATTTATCTGACTTATGACCACCAGTGAATCTCCGTATATCATCAGTCTCTTAATGCCCAGTGATACAGCAATATTCAGTCTATGAATCAAAGCTTCATATTCTGCTGCATTGTTGGACGCTGAGAATAACAACTGAAGAGCATATTTGAGTTGTTCACCTCCAGGTGCAATGAAGAGGATCCCTGCGCCTGCCCCTTGCAGCTTTAACGAGCCATCGAAATACATCTGCCATACTTCTACGATTTCTGGGTTATCTGGCACTTGTTGCTCGGTCCACTCTGATACGAAGTCAACCAATGCTTGAGTCTTTATTGCAGTGCGAGGTCGAAACTCGATGTCGTGAGCTCCCAGCTCATAAGCCCATTTGGCTATTCTTCCGATGGCTTCTTTGTTGTGGAGAATATCCCCTATCGGAAATCCAGTGACTACTATGACTTTGTGGTCGTCAAAGTAGTGACGGAGCTTGCGTGCAGTTAGAAGTACTGCATACAGTAGTTTTTGAACTTGAGGATATTTCTTCTTTGAGGGCCCCAGAACTTCGCTGATGAAATAGACGGGGTGCTGTACTGGATATGCATGTCCTTCTTCTACTCGCTCGACTACCAACATAGTGCTCACCACGTGAGTCGTGCAAGAGATATATAACAGCAGATCTTCGGTCAGCTGACCCGACGTGGCTCGGTGCGGCGGTTTTAGTACTGGTGGTGTTGTCAGGAATTTCTTTAGTGCATCAAGAGCTTCCTGGGCTTCTGAAGTCCACTGGAACTTGTCTACCTTCTTGAGCAATTTGTAGAAAGGTAAGCCTTTTCTCCCAGTATTGATATGAACCTGCTCAAAGCTGTCATGCATCCAGTGAGTCTTTGTACTTTCTTCTGTGACCGTGGTGCTTCCATTCTCATGATAGCCTCGATCTTTTCTAGGTTAGCTTCAATTCCTCGGTGGCTGACATTGAATCCGAGTAATTTTCCTTTCGGTACTCTGAAGACACACTTTTCTGGGTTAAGCTTCCATCGATATCGCTGTAGACTATTGAAGACCAACTGCAAATCTTCAATGAAATTTTCTGAGTCTTTTGTCTTGATCACCACGTCATCCACATAAGCTTCTACATGCTTGCCCCAGTGGTTGGCTAAGAATGTCTGAATGGCTCTCTGGTAAGTTGCTCCAGCGTTTTTGAGGCCAAACGGCATGGAGGTATAGCAGAAAGCTCCAAACGGGGTGATGAATACAGTTTTTTCTTCATCTTCTTTTGCTAGACTGATCTGATGATACCCAGAGTAGCAATCCAAGAAAGACAACATAGAGCACCCGGCGGTTGAACCTACCACCTGGTCTATTCTAGGAAGTCCAAAGGGATCCTTCGGACAGTGCTTGTTGAGATCTATATAGTCAACACACATGCACCAATCCACTTTATTCTTTTTGAGTACAAGAATCACTACAAGAAATTGATAAATGTTCGTGGGTAAAATTAAGAACGTGGGTACACACGTTCTTACTTGAGTTAAGTTCATGGGTTACGTTAAGAACGTGGGTACCCACGTTCTTAAGTTAAGTTCGTGGGTCCTGTATAAAACCGTCGAACTTAACGAGTTAGGAACGTGGGTACCCACGTTCTTAAGTTAAGTTCGTCGGGCGTTTGGACACCGTGGAACTTAATTATGAAAACCTAAATAAAAAATCCCACACGCTCTCTCTCTCACGCCCTGTCTCTTCCCGTCCACGCGCTCCTCTCTGTCACCCGCGCCAGGCCGCGCCGCCGCCTTGCCACCGCCGGCAGCCCGCGCTGCCACGGCGCCACCGTGAGGGAGCCGTGCCACCGCGAGCGGGACGCGCCGCCGCCGCGCCCCCAAGAGCTGTCCGCGTCGCTGCCGCTACCCCAAGAGTTGTCCGCGCCGCCGCCAAGCCCTAGCGAGTGGTCCGGGCGCCATCTCGCCGCCGCGCCCCAGCGAGCGGGCCGCACAGCCGCCGCGCCACCGCGCCGTCGGCCCGACTAGCAACCCCCAGCCGCTCGGCCTCACCTGTCCTGCCGGCGCGCAGCGTCAGCGCACTGCAGGCTCTGCAGCAGCTCCAGCTCGGGCGCTCGGCTGCGGGCTGCTTCGCTGTTGCCTGCTCGCTTGCTGATGCTGGCTGCTCCCGCCTGGCCATCTCCCTGCTGCTTGCTCTCGTGCTTCGCTACTCAGTGCTCGCTCTCCAGCCTCCAGCTCAAGTGCTCGGCGGTGAGTATTTAAATTATTGAATATAGTCCAGTTCATTAGTTCACTGCGCAGCACAATTCCAAATCCAATTTATTTGATTATGCGTGTGAATAGAAACAAATCAACGTGTCTAATCCATTAGATTTTTAATGTGCAGATTTTCTAATTTCTAAAAAGCAATATTGGATAGAAACAAGACACGCTAAGGTTATGTATGGCAAGCTGAAAGAGATTTTAATCACTAGCTTATCAATGCATAATTTTCTTCTGGATTTATTTGCATATCTGATATTATATGGTTACCATATGGTAATAATTGCAGGACAAACTAAGAAAATCACTTGCTGAACCTGTGGAGTCTCTATTTGATGTTGCAGACCAAACAACCTGGCAATCAATAAGAAACATTTACAAACATGAGACAGAGGCCATCCTACCAGAGTTTCTGAATAACCTTTGTCAGTTTGAAATGGAATACGCTCCAGCAGAAGAAATGGTATCCAAATTAAAGGATTATGCCCAGAGTGTTGTGGAAAGTAAAGCTAAAGAGGAATCTAGCAAAGTATTGATCCATATGAAGGAGAGGTTGATAAAATTCTTTATTTAATTTTTTTTGGGGGGGAGGGGGATTCTGACACTGTTTCCTCTGTTGCCAGGTTCACAACAGTGTTTAGCCATGACAAGGATTCAATTCCAAGGGTCTGGACAGGAAAGGAAGATGTTCGTGCAATAGCAAAGGAAGCTCGATCTGCGGTACAAGAACCACACACTTCCAACAATCCTCAGTCTTATGTTTTCTGTTTGTAAAATACACTTATGCTTATGTTGCAGGCTCTCAAACTTCTGTCTGTAATGGCGGCCATTCGTTGGGATGACGAGCCAGATAGGATTGAAAGCATCCTCACTTCAACACTTCTGGAAGGCTCTGTTGTATCAAAGATTGCAAGTGCTGCTTCTGCTGATCCACTTGCTTCTACCACTTGGGAAGAGGTAACTTTGTGTTGGTCTGTTCTTGCACAAGCAAACAATGGAAGCGTAGGTGTGCATGTAACACCACTTTATGGAACTCGAAACAGATTCCTCCGAAGCATACAATGATTACCCTGTCTCAGTGCAAGTCACTGTGGAAACAATTTAAAGCAGAAACTGAGTTCACGATTACAAGCAGTATCCACACAGGTGTGCATTTCATACAACATAGCTTTGATTTCTGATATCAGTCAGCGTGGTGCAACTTTTTTCCCTTAAGGGCTACTTTGGGAACCTTCGGGATTAGAGGGGATTGAGGTGTAAATAAACTAATTTTCTCTCCAATCCCCTTCAATCCCGAAAGGGATTTGAGTTCCCAAACTAGCCCTAAGGGTGAAAGTTGTACCTACATCTCTTCTTCAAAAATTTTTACTTCACCTTTTGTTTTTTCACCCCAGCAAGCTCATAGGCGCGGTAATAGTAAACTGCCTCCTCCTTGGGCAATCGTGGTCATTGCTATTCTTGGTTTCAATGAGATCATGGTGCTTATTAGGTACTTTCGTACTTGGTAGCACTATGCTATGTAGTTCTTTACGTTCAGCTTAACAATTGCATGGCACTGATGTTCTTACTGTCCACAGGAATCCCATTTATCTGTTCTTGCTATTTGTGGGCTACTTGATGGTCAAAGCTTTGGCGATGCAGCTAGATGTCAGCAGAGAATTCCAGAATGGAGTGGTATGATCTGAACACTTGATATAACGTTCCGCCGTCGCTTCATTCTTATTGTAACAAGAACGTCATATTGGTTCATGAGTTGCCTCAGCTCTATCCACTTTGAATTAGGCTCATAACAAGTTAAACCGATCGTGTGCACGCAGGTTCCTGGGATAATCTCTGTGTCGGTGAAGCTCCTACCAACGATACAGAACCTGCTTTCTAAGTTAAGTTATTTTGTTTAAACCTCACGAGACATTTAACCATTTGCATAATTAAACCTCACAAATGCATTGTTTATTGAAAAATGCATGTTACCATTTGAATGCACTAGATGCTAGTTGGGTGCATGATAGATTCATTGGTTCTGCCCTCTCTTTAGAAAGCCATTTGATATTATGTTAGTTTTTTCCCTCCTGTTGGGAACTGCATGTTGGCCCCACATGATATATGTGGTACCATCCCAGTATGCTGCTTGACAAGTCCCTAGTTTTTAACAGAATCAAGTTCAGTCTCTAAGTTTCATGGTCACCTCTCTTTTTCAGACCACATAACCAACTCTAGAGGCCCTTTCACATGTGTTGTATTTATAGCTTCTGGTTAAGGATAAAAAGGGGGGGATTGCATCATGCATTCTTCCTTTGTTCTATTCACCTCTTGCTATTACTCAAATAACTGACCATATTTACTTAGCAGTCAACACCTTCTAGCTTAGTTTTTCCCTTGAACATGTAAAACTGCATGTCATTGCATTAAGAGAAAGTAAGGCCAAAATAGCAAAATACAACGACCTTACATTCTTACACTATCACGACAACCAGAACAAACACCTTACATTACCATGCATGACCAGAACAACCTTACGTGACCTTACAACCAAAACAACAACCTTATGTGACCAAAACAACCACTAAAAGATGACTTAAACAGCCTTAAGCAACCAACTTGATGCAAGGCAACAGATGACAACGGCCAACCACAAACCGTAAGGGATTTAGATCCCAATGGGTTTTGAGGAAAATATTTTTACATTAAGCAAAACTCTGAACAGAAGTTATGTGCTCTACAACTTCCTATTTCTTCAGTTTGGCTATTGTACTTAACAGCAGTGTGTTGTATGCTATTCTAGTGGTGTTTGTAGATCGTTTTCTTTTATATAAACATGACAGCTATCCCTTTAAAATTTTCTATATTTATTTCATTATTTTTTTAATCTCAGTATGCATCAACATTTTTGGGATTTTCTGTAGATATCAATATATGATTTACGCATGTCTTCTCCTCTGAGAGTTAAGGATCACATGTAAGTCTCTATTTTCTCTTGTGAAGGGTTTTCACTTGTTAATCTTTATCAAAAGTTAGTTCCAGCCAATCAACCATTTCTACATAAATCTTCTGAAGGAATTCTCTCATTGGATGGGATTTTCTTACTCTACTTCCTTCTGCAAACAGGGCCTTACCTTTTCTTGGTTCTCCATCCTAATATCATGCCATTTCACACACATTCTGTCTGTTTTGTTAAAAAACAGATACAACTGCTGCAATTAGTTTTTGAATCTGTATGTTTTTTAATGTGTCTTGGAAGAATAAGCTGTAAACAGCGGGTCCAAATCTCTATTACTTTTGAAATGCAATCAATAGTTGAATGCTTATTGAGTTACATATTGTACCTTTCACTGGGCATGTAATTGCTATTATCTGTTTCAGGTATGGTAGCCCAATATTAAATATCAAATGGCACCAGACACTTAATTCTACTGAACCTAAACTGATCACTGCTGATAAGCACATAATGAGAATCTGGGATCCTAATACAGTGAGTTTCTTCCTTTCCATCTTGTTCAAATGTTTTCTTCATTAGTATTCATGGTGTAATTTTACATATATATTGGGTTTGATGTGGATTTAAAGCAAACTCTAATTTAAGACATTACTGATATTTTATGATCCATTGGGTGTTGGTTTGCTTGCATTCTTGAAGTAAAACATGGCCGTGGTTATACCTTAAAAGGCTTTAAGCTAGTTTCTATTATGGTGCAATCTGAAATTCTGAACGTATCTTGAACTCTTCCTGTAAGGCTGTAACATTTGAATCCGTACTGGTAATGCATGCCATAGCCTCTAT
The DNA here is from genome assembly GCA_029449295.1 of Zea luxurians. NCBI lineage: Eukaryota > Viridiplantae > Streptophyta > Magnoliopsida > Poales > Poaceae > Zea > Zea luxurians. Next base: position 74,505,032 of record JAOPSE010000014.1, read on the forward strand.
CTGAAGCAAATTAGGGAAGTTACTACTTACTAGAATAGAACCCAAATTTTGTATATTAGGTTGTGCTGACAGCTTTATTCCTTATTTACCCTTGTTTGACTTTAGGTTTATTTGGGAAGCATGTATTTGCATAGCACTTGAAACCCAGCTACCTTCAAACATATCTGCGAATTCTTAGGGAATATGTGAGTTATCAGTTTTACCAAATTATCTGTGGTTCTAGGCTACATTTATGTCTATGAGGAATATGTTTCTCACGGCACTAATATCTATTTAGTACCTGCATTCTTTTTGTTGCTTGTTGATGATACTAATACTGTCTGATATAACTAGTTGCTTTTTCTCTCTTTGGTAAGAATCTGCAATTAAATTTGACATCCATTGGTTATATATTTTTTCCTTGTTCAGTTACCACACATGCTGCCATATGAAAATGCATTTTTAGCTGCTGTATCTGCTCTGGAGTGAATGAAGGACATCGTCTTTGGAAGTCAGACATCACCTAGAGCTAGGGTGTCCATTCTTGACATGTTTCCCTTAGTGATAGGTGGATACTGTCTAGCTAGGAACAGAGTCTCGAGGGATTGATGGATGCATGCATCTTCAATTCCTGTGTGTTGTATTACTACTGGTACAATCTCCAATTCTTGTGAACTTATGTATTTGGACTGTCAATTTGTGATATGAACATATATCAATGTGTTTGAAATCTGTATTGTATGTGATATTCTGTGTTGTATATGATATTATGTGTGTCTAATTTTTCATTTCTGTATTTTTTATTTTTTTCTGGAAAAGGGTTAAAAACGTGGGTACCCACGTTCTTAATGTTAAGAACGTGGGTACCGTCGAACTTATTGTGCAGTCCTCGCAGACCCACGCAGGACACATAAGTTCGACGGCCACGTGGCCCCGTCGAACTTAACCGTAAGAACGTGGGTGCCGTCGAACTTATGGGAAAAAATTCGACGGCCCCCGTCGAACTTAAAAACCCACGTTCTTAACCTTAAGTTCGACGGTACCCACGTTCTTAATGTTAAGTTCGACGGTACCCACGTTCTTAACCTTAAGAACGTGGGGGCCGTCGAACTTACTTCTTTAAGTTCGTCCAAAAATCGCCGTCGGCTATATTCGTCGGTAAACCCACGTTCTTATGGTAAGTTCGACGGCCTATTACATTAAGTTCGACGGTTTTTCACCCACGTTCTTTAACTAGTTTCTTGTAGTGAATAGGATTTGCCAACCATTCAGAATGCAGCACTTCTCTAATGAACCCTGCCGCGACTAAGCGAGCTAGCTCGGCACGAATGGCTTATCTCTTGTTGGGCGTGAAATGATGCAACTTTTGTCGAATCGGCTTCGCCTGAGGGTAGACTTTCAGCTTGTGCTCGGCCAGCTCTCTTGGGACTCTCAGCATATCCGCAGGTTGCCATGCGAATACGTCTCGGTTGTCTTGCAGGAACTGGATGAGTGTGCTTTCCTATTTGTCATCCAGGCTGGAGATGATGATGGCAGTCTTGCGTTCATCAGCGAACCCGAGGTTGATTCTCTTGGTTTCTTCAGTCGGCCGCATAGAGGTCACGACTTGAGCTTCATTTGCAGGTACAATGAGGTCCTCCTCAGGCTTTGAGTTTGCCTGTGCAGAAGAAGTCATCGATAGTTTGGTGGTGAGAGTCGCCTAAATGGCCACTCGGAAGCACTCCGCGACGCCTTGGAAGTCAGCGCACACAGTGATGATTTCTTGTGGTCCAGGCATCTTTAATATCATGTACGTATAATGCGGGATGGCCATGAACTTCGCCAGTCCGGGTCTGCCAATGATGGCGTTGTATCTGCAGTCGAAACTTGCCACCTTGAACCTAAGGTACTCAGTTCTGTAGTTATCTGGAGTTCTGAAGGTGACTGGCATGTAGATGTGTCCGAGCGGGTACTCTCCTTCAGTCGGCACGATCCAAAAAAAGAAGTATCTGACTCTTGGAGCTCTTTGAGTGCGATCCCCAAGCCTAGGAGTGTCCGGGGAAAGGTGACGTTGATGCTGCTTCCCCTGTCCACTAGCTCCTTTTTCAACCTGCTTTCTCGGATCACCGGATCGACAAGGAGCGGGTACTTGCCCGGATGGTCGAAGTTAAGCCATTGATCCGCCCGAGTGAAGGTGATCGGGTGTTTGGACCACCGGTACGGGGCGGGAGGACCGGTGGTCGGCACTAGTATCCGACGGTCGTTGAGCTTCTGCTGCCTCTTGCTCTCTTGAGACCCGTGTCCGCCAAAGATGACGTTGACTTCTCCGTCGATGCGGGGAAGTGCTCCGCCTCATCCCCCTTCCTGCTGCTGAGGTTGTCGAGGTTCTTCGGGCCCTCCTCATGGCGGGGGAGGTGGTAGAGGTTGGAAAGGTCGACCGTTCCCGACGGAGTGCTTGAAGTCTCTGCAGTTCTGAAGGGTGTGGCGCATGTCTTTATGGTATGGACATTGGGCGTCGAGGATGTCGTCCAACGTTCATTCTCCTTGGCGGGGTGCCCCTCGGGCACAAGAGACGGATGGTCCGGCGGCGTGGACCTCATCACGAGGCCTCTTTTCCCAGCGTTTGTCGGGTTGCTGGTTCGCGTCGTGCCGTGGTGCCGGCGGTGCAGGCTTTGCTCCTCCGATGAGGTCCTAGGCTCGTTCGTCGGCAGTGATGTACATGTCCGCTTCCCTGAACAGCTGCTCAGAGGTATTCGGTGCCTTCTGTAGTATGGCTCGGATGAAGGCCGAGTCATTAGATCCCCGGTAGAAGTCCTCGATCACCGCTGCTTCCGCAACCTCAGGGATTTGATTCCTCATGGTCTGAAATCTTTTGAGGTACGATCGAAGAGTCTCATCCCCTCGGCACTTGATGGTCTTGAGGTCCCATGGCTGCGATGGCTTGTCAGAGAGGGATTGAAAGTTGGCGATGAAGCACCGACTAAAGTCGCTCCAGTCGTCGATGCAGTGTCAGGCTAGGTGTTGTAGCCATTGCAGTGCATCTTGCCCGAGGACGATGGGCAGATACGCAGTCATCACGTCTTCAGTTGCCCTAGCGGCCCGGGCATCGGTGGTGTAGACGGCCAGCCAGCCTCCCGGGTTCTGCTTAGGCTCGTACTTATCGACGTTGGAGACCTTGAAGTTAGGGGGCCATTGAATGGCCCTAAGACGTGGAGTGAGCGCCGATACCCCACACGTGTCCTCCTGCCGACGATGATGATGTCGGTCCCGGGGAGGGGAGTCATTGACATGGTGCCTCGACCGTCCTAGGGTTGTGCCACCAGTTGAAGCCGTTGTTGACTCAACCCTGGTGGCCTGACTTCGCACGGGGATGCCGTGATCCCGGTCATACTCTTCTCGGCGCCGAATCTCGTTCTCGTGTCATCGTTCGCACGAAGCGTTGATGGAGCTCCATGCGTCCTGCCGACTGTTGATGGCGTGTCGTAGGTCGCTCGGAGGATGAGCGAGAGGCAGAAGATGATTAGCTGCCCGAGTGTGTAATATCCCAAAAAAAGTTGCCAAAGGTTGATCTTTGGTGCGTGGATGTGGGAAAAGGGTTGTGGGCCGTTGGATGCTAAGTTGGAGTCATCTGTGGTGTCGCTTCTTTTCTCCCAAAAAGAAAACCCTAGTGGTGGCCTTTTCCCCCTTTTGCCCCTACTTGGCCGCCACCCCTTCCCCCCCTCCCACACTTGGCCGCCCCTCCCTCCTTTCCCTTGGGCTGGCCTTCCTCTCCTCCCATGGCAGCCCCTCTCCACGGCTTCCTCCTCCCTCTAGATCTCCCCCCGCGCAGCAAGGATCGAGAAGAGGAGGAGCACGTTGAATTGAAGGGGAAGAGAGGATCAAGGAGATGTTCTTCCCCATCTCTTCTTGCAAAATTTTTTGGGGAAACCCTATGTATGGATGAGATCCTTGTTCCTCCCTGTAATTATGTGCTTTTGGAGGTTGTGGATCATGGGAATTAAAGAATTAGAGGTTGGATTAGATGTGGGGTTAGGTTTTGATCTCGAATTCAGTTTTCTGCAGAATGGCAGATTCAATAGTTTCTGTTCATGCCAGTTTTCCGTGGTCTTAGTGGCCTCAAAAAAAATAAAAATTCTATATATGAGTCGTAGATGATTTGTAGATCTTTCCGTGGCCGTGAAGAACACATCAATCGGACATCAGAACAGAAAGTTATGACAGTTTGATTATAGCAGTTTTTCAGTCTCATAATTCTATGCAGAATCTGTTCTCTTATGAGTTAGGCAATTTTATCAACAGAATTAAACTGTGAGTTGGTAAAAGAAGTTGTAGATAATTTCATAAGCTTTCCAGATTGTTAAAGAGTGCATTCATATGATTTGTGAAACTCCAGTTATGTTTGTTTTACTGTGGCTGTTTCTGTTTACCTGACAAAAATGAGTGGGTCTGTTCACTGATGGGTTTCATCTAGTAAATGGCCGAATTGGCTCTTCCAACTATGAAGACTATTGTAGAGGGATAAAAGTTCTTACTTCCAGCAGAATTTCATAATTTTTGGTTCAGTAGTTTTGGAGATAGCGAATTTTAAAGTTAACCATATTGCTGTCTAAAACAGATTCAGTCAGTTATCTTGTCAGATGTTTTAGAACTTGTAGATGGCAGAATTTAATTATCTATTGAATACTGAAGTTGTAGAGTATTTTGTGTAGATACTCCTAGAGTATTTGTTTGATATCACCGCTGTTTTAATTTTAAAGATACAAAATTAACAAACAGCGTTGCTGCTGTATGGCATGTGGTTCAGGGTGGGAGTCTTTCCACAGGGTCTTGGTTTCAAGTGTAGGAGTGTTTTGTTGATTGATGGCAAATGTTTGTGAAATATTTGTACTAAGTTTTATGCCCACTAGCAGGTGCCTACACTCCAGATCATGTCTAGTACATTTCTTCTTCTTCGATGAAGGCAAGTGAATGTAGCGGTGGTTGCTTCCGTTCTGACCTGTTATTTCTATTGCCTACACTCTAATATTCAGAATTATTGGATTCTTTCATAATTGGACTCTATGGTGATGCTTTACTTGCTTGCATTATACTGATGCTCAATCATATATTGATGATGATTATGATTCGAGTATGATTCATGAGATTAATTCACACCCCTGAAGGTAAATGAAGTATTATTTGAGGTTGGTATTGTATCTGAAGGTAAATAAAGTATTATTTGAGGTTTGTATTGTATCTGAAGGAAGTGAAGTTTATTGATAAATGCAGCATGCCATATACATTGCATGACTCATTTGCATCTGAAGTTTTGTCGTGACCTATGGTCTGACCGTACCGGTACAATTTAGCATCGTACGTTGCCCGAGGAGGGGTACGATGCGGCTTCATACCCTTAGAGGTATGAAGGCAGAGGACATATGCATTGCATTCATATGCATTCATTGAAGTGATATTTGCAGATGATGTGGTTTTATACCCTCAGAGGTATGAAGATAGAGTACCTACACATTGCATTCCTATGCATACATTGAAGTGATATTTGCAGGTATTGTTGACGCAGGGAAGTGTTATAGAACCTATTGTGGTTGTTCGAGGAAATGAGATGGTATTGGTTATAGTGGGACTACTGAGTTCTATATCTACAAGTATTTCTGATTTTAATTGTGACTCTTTTAAAATGTTGATGAATTCAATTTGTGGTTTAAATATCTCGTCAAAATAATTCGCTTGCTGAGATGTTTCATCTCACTCTTGCATTACTCAATGCAGGTGCTTGTTGCTCATCAAGGGAAGTGGGAAGTAGCAGCACATCCACGTTCACTCTTATAATAACGCTGCTTAAGCGCAGTCATGATTTAATTAGAAGCTTCTTGTCAAAGGATGTTTGTTTCTAACTAGTTGTGCGCACTGGTTAATTTAGCTCATGCCATTATGGTTGTCTTCCCATTGCTAGCAGACTATTAATGTCTATTATGTTTTCTTATCATGATATCTATTTATACTTTGTTGCTTCCCCGTTTATGCAATTTTCAAAGGAGATGCTGTCGAAATTTTATATACGAATGTTAGATGTGTAGTTTAGTAGCATTCTGGGGTGTTTGTTGATCCCGGGGTGTTACAGTTGGTATCAAAGCATAAGCTTTAGATTCTTGGCAATTTGAAGATAAATTTGACACACTCGCACATATAGGAAGGGTATGGGTTTAAATATCTTTGATATATGTTAGTGTCTTTGAAGTGCAGATGACAATAACCTCACCCCTCCCTATTCCTTTACGGTGATGTGGTAAGTTGTTTATGGCTTAATGCTTGATATAATTTATTTCTGAAATTTTGATATTGTTTTATTAATGCGGTAGATATCGCTGGTCATTTATGAGAATGAAGTTGTTATTATGCTTGTGATATACATGTATGCCTATGTTGTTTTCACCATGTTTTTCATGGTTGAGTTTTATTACAACAATATTGTTATATATGCTTGATTGTGGATGTTTCTAAGAGGAGTGTGAATTGCGTGTTTTGGGGTACAAGGTAATCATCAATTTGAATTTAAGTTGTTGAGCGGTTGGTGGATAGCTCCAACTATCATTGCAAAGAATGATTGTTTATGTTGAGAAACTAGTTCTGAAAGAAATGAATATTGGTACTTTATATGGATTTTTGGGGGAAGTCTTTTCATAGCCAGAATGGCCTACATGTCTCTCTCCTATTGCGTGTTTTAGTTGCCATAAAGCCTAGATGTGGTTTAAAGTGGTTGCCTGTTAGTCATACTAATTGTAGAATAAATCTTTGATTCTCTTGATCCATTGATTATGTATTGATACATTGAGGATCTGATGGTTCCCATTCCAATGCATGCTTGTGGAGCCATTTTTTAGACCACCTGTTGGGGGCCTTCGGCTCCCGAAGGTCCTCAAAAACATAGTTTGACAATGTTTTCCGAGTGTAATATGTGAACAGGCACCTTCGGAGTCAGGTCGCGGATATACAAGGGCAAGGTTAAGATGAAGCTTGACTGGAACGAAAAACGATCATGACGAAGGATAAGACGATCACGAAGCTATGTGCAGAAAAGCTTCGGCGTAACGACAGAAAAGAGGAACCGACTTAAAGATGAAAAGCCAAATTGGACCTTGAAGAATTACTATAGAGTTATTGATAAATGTAAGGGGTATCAATATAATTTTACAAGGGCTGCGTCCCGTGGCTATAAATAGGTGAACAGTACTCCCGTAGTGTTCACGCTGACTTGGCATACGTTTTTTCACATCACGTCTGTACTTTTACTTTACATCGATCTGAAGGTACATTTGTAATTCTATTTTATGAATTTAATGATGGAAATACATTAATAATAATACTGATATTAGTACTCGCATATTATATATGGATGCTATGTTTTATCATTTGTCAACCTTACGAAGGCCTTTTCTTTGGTAACCTTCGTCCGAGATTCATTATATCCGAAGGGATATACTGTTTTTAAGGACGAAGGAGTTTAACATTTAACACTTTTATGTTGTCTTGTTCTTAATTCATAGCATTTGAGAACAAGCCCCCAACATTGGCGCCCACCTCCGGTGAACTCACTTCTACTTTTTGAGTTTTGAAAACCTTCGGCAAGCATCACCTTCGTCATGCCACCGAAAAAAGCTTCAGCGACAGGGGCTGCCACTCTGCAGCCGCTGGACCCTAATCAGGATGTCGTTTCTCTTAGGGAGGCCCGAAGCCAGAAGAGGAAAGCCACCAGTCCAACGCCTCCGGAAGACGACTTGGACCAAGAAATCCAAAAAATGGAGGTGCTCCATCAACAGGTCCAACGGAAGAAGGAGAAGATGGCTCGTCTAGCTGATCTTCAAAGGCAGATAGATGAAGCCTCTGAAGAGCTTCGGCACCTCGCTCAAGATGACCAGAATCAAAGGCCCCCGCGCAGAGAGCTTCATCAAGAGGGTTTCTACAACGAGGACGACTGGTATGAAGATTTCCATCATGGAAATTTTGCTTTTGATGATACTTCTCCTCTGTCAACAGAACTGCAGGCTACACCTTGGCCACAGTCTTATAAGCCACCTCAGCTCCCCATGTACGACGGTCATTCAGACCCGAAGCAATTCTTGATGAGCTATGAGGCAACTATATCTTCGTATGGTGGCAACACAGCGGTCATGGCAAAGTCCTTTGTCATGGCTGTCAGGAGCATGGCACAAACCTAGTATTCTTCCCTTAGGCCAGGAACAATCACTTCATGGCAAAAGCTGAAGGATATGTTGATAACCAGCTTCCAAGGCTTTCAGACGAAGCCAGTCACTGCTCAAGCTTTATCCCAGTGCACCCAGGATCACGAAGAGTACCTTCAGGCATATGTCCGAAGGTTCCTACGTCTGAGGGCACAGGCACCAACAGTGCCCAATGAAATTGTCATTGAGGCCATGATTAAAGGGCTTCGGCCAGGAGCTTCAGCTCAGTACTTTGCCAGGAAGCCTCCTCAAACTCTGGAGAAGCTGCTCCAGAAGATGGACGAGTATATTCGAGCTGACAATGATTTTCGCCAAAGAAGGGAGGAAGCTCTCAGGTTCTCTGAAATGACCAGGGGCTTCGGAGGAAGGTTTTATCCGAGGCATGTCAGGTCAATTCATAACTCTACTCAAAATGATGACAAAGGGAGTCACCAGCAAAGGCTACAGTGTTCCTCGCATGCTTCGGGGCAACAGCAAAGCTCTTTTCGGCCGCCAGCGCCAAGAGGCAGAGGCGCCAGGGGCTTCGGAGGAAGATTTGGAGATCAACCAAGGAAAATTTACTGCTTATTTTGCAGTGAAGGCAAGGGCCATACCACCAGAATGTGCCATATTACCATTCTAAAGCAAAAGGAACTAGCAGAGGCTGCAGCGCAACAGAGTCAGCCGAAGCAGGTTATGCATACTGCTTCGTACCATTCGCCTTACATTCCAGAATATGTAGGCAATGACCCTGCAGCCTCTATTGCTTCAGCAAGCCAACCCCAAGCTTCCTGGCAACAGCTTCCACCGCCACCACCAATACAACGAGCTCCGCAGCCAGAAGGGAGCCAGCATTCTCACCCCCAGAGGGACTTCAGAGAAGAATCCGAAGCTCGCACAGTCAATAGCACTGTGCCAGAGTCGAAGCACATTTACTGACAAAATATCCTACCTCGACACCAGCTTTTTGCACTTTCGCGTTCAGTTTTACTTTCTTCGTAATAAAGAACAATTATGGAAAGTTTAAGTGTTTTTTGTCGTTTTTCAAATTCTTGTAACAGTTTAGATTATTATCATAATGAAAATATATCTTCTCCATCGGTTTGAATTGCCGAAGCATAAGAATCTATGGTGGCACGGAGAACCTTCGAATTATCAAAAAATTGTTCTAAGGAACACAGTACAATTTTTTCAAAGAAGTAAAAAAGTCGTTCCTAAGGGAGCGCAGTGTAAGTTTTCTGCTCAAAAGTCGTTCCGAAGGGAATGCAGAGCTTACAGCGAAAAATAAACGCTGATTCCGCTGAAAGTAAAAGGCGAAGAAGCTCCTAAGGGAGGCTTACAGCGATAAATAAACGCTGATTCCGCTGAAAGTAAAAGGCGAAGAAGCTCCTAAGGGAGGCTTACAGCGAAAAGTCAGCGCTGAGATAAAAAGATTATGTGCTCCATTGTAGAGATGTGTGTATCTTCAGCATAAATATCATTTTGCATAGCATAACATCATCCCACCATTTTGCATAACATAAGCATCATACATCATATTGCATGAAAAACGAGAAGGCGACACAGTATTAATCTTCGAAGAATGTTTTGAAGAATGTATTAAGAAGAAGTATAGCTTCGTCAGAGAGGCAACATAAAACTCTTTTATAGCTTCGAAGAATGTTTGCGCGAAGTTTGGTTATTCTTCACCAAGAGAAGTATGAAAGTTATTATGATACATAAAAGATTTTTCTTCACGAAGCATGAAAAGAAGGGAAGGTGTTTTTTTCGCCGAAGGCTCAAAAGCGGTATGTATATAAAATTTCATGCATCGTAAAGAATTGAACCATAAGTAGATTATATATTACATTTAAAGTTGCAAAGTTTTACACATGTCATGTTCCAAGTATTTTTTACATTAACACTTAATCTTCCCTAAGAACTACTTCTGCAGCTTCGTTTAATAGCTGATTGACAACTTTGTCCATAATGGCTTCGGCCATTTGTCTAATTTTGTCGTCCCCCTTCGGGGGGGGGGGGTCCGGAGCTGCCCCACCAGATTCTGAGGGAGGAGAGGATATGACTATATTACTATTACAGAATCGCGAACAAAGTTTAAAATAAAAAAATCACAACAGAATAAAAACCACTAACTAATACCTATTTGCCCTTCGGGCCCTGTGCCCTCTTCAGCAGCCTCCGCTACTTTTCTAGCATCATGGATGCCTTTTTCACTTCTCTGAATAATTTCTTGAGGCATTTCTCGACCGCCATTGTCCCAAATGTCTGTGAAAAATTTTCCACCGACCTGGCTTGCTTCGGCTGAAGGGTCTTTGATGTCTTCAGAGGATAAAGCAGTTCCAGACTGTGCTAAAGATTTCACATGTTCGCATCCTTTCTTTTCCAAAATAGTAACAATTCCTCTGGCGCCTGAAAAAGCACAAATGTCCCCTCGACTATTCAAGATTTCCTCGAAAGCTTCAGCTTCGCGACTGATCCATTCAATCGGGCCTTCTGGATTCCCTCTTGTGAAATTTTCTTCACTAGAAAATGCGCCGATGCTGGCGAAGCTGGATTTTATCTTTTTAACACACTCTATGGATTTATCATAATACCTTTTCTTCGAAGCACGAAGCTCTTCGACATTTATTTCCAAATGATTTGCCCATTGATCGCTTAGTTCTCTCTTTGTTTCTTCAAGAATGCGTTCTTCTTTAGCTCGGGCTAGCTATTTCCGAAGATCTTCGATTTCGCGCCTCTGAGCTTCGGCTTGAGTTTTGGAGTTAGCTTCGTCTTCCTTCATTTTTTCCACCAACGTAAGCAGAATTTTGTCCTTCTCCAAGGCTTCGCTTCTTAGCCTGATGACCTCCGTTCGAAGGTTGTTAAGAGCAATGGTGCAGCTTTCATCTTCGGCATTCTTTTGTGCCCTTAAGGCATTGCTGAGTATTAAGCCCTATTCAAAAGAATGAACGAGTTAACATAAGAACAAAAGACTAATTCAAAATTGATAAACTTCAAAATTCACAATTTTTGTACCTTCAGACTATTGTATGCCAGGCTATCCGCAAGATCGTCCTTCGTCATGGCGCAGAGGCCAGCTTCGAGTTTCGGGAACCCCATGCTTCTAGCCATTTCCCGGCAGACGGATAATTCTTTAGTGTCTGGGAGACAGTATAGGAAGTCATCTTCGTTTGTTCCATTGAACACTACGGCCCCCTTCGGATATTTCAGTTCTCGGGCATAGTGATTGGCTTCAAAAATCTCTTCTTCGGATAGTTTCTTCCCCGAGGCATGTCGCACAATATAATCACGTATTTTGGAAGATGCTTCGGGGGTGGCAGTATCGATTTCCTCAATCAAAATCGGCTTTGTTGTTTTTGTTTTTTCAGCTTCTAAACTTGCCTTTGACATTTTCTCGGCTTCCAAAGGTTGTATCTTGGTGGGCTCTGAAGGCCCAGCTTCAGTTTCAAATTGTTGCTTCGAAGTTTAAGCAACAAAGCCTTCAGTAGACACTTCAGAAGTTTCAGCGGTTTTCTTTGGAGTTATGCTTGAAGATTTAATTGTCTCCAAAACATCCAGAACATTAACCATCCTTTTTCTTTTTGGGGTCGCTGCTGGCCCCTTTTGGCTTTTAGCTGCCTCGACTTTTGATGAAGGACTTAAAATGTCTAATGTTTTTCCTTTTTCAGTTCTCGGTTCTTCCGTTTTTTCCATTGCTGGTGCTTCGGCCATTTCTACGGATTTTGGCGCTAGAGTTGGTTCTCTGGCTTCGCTGGCCGAAGAAGCCCCACCAATAAACTCAGGCACTGTGGCTAGCTCAATACAGCGTGGAGGGTGGGTGAGCACTTTTACCTTTTTCCTCTTCGGAGCTGGTTCCCTAGCAGCAGCCGAAGCAATTTCCTTTGCAGAAGAAGTATTTTTCCTTTTTTGGCCTCACATTGGATAATGGTAGTCCGGGTAGATAAACCCAATTGCATCAAATACTCGGTTGAGTCTCTTCTTCTTTCGGCCTCCGAAAGCCGCTGACAATGCAGTATTTTCGGCCTTTGAGTATGCCCCAAGCAATTCATCACTTACATTCTCAATGCTTTTTAGCCAATCATCATCTGGTTCAACGAACTTATCTCCATACTTGAATGTATATTTTAGCCTGATTAGCCCACCCTCGTCAGCTTCTTTAACAGTCTCCTTCGGCATTTCCCAGTTATCTGCAAGTGGCCACACTCTAAAGGCAACGTGCTCTTGCATTAAGTCCCTGGTCCCAATAAAAGAGCAGACTACGCCGAAGGCTCTCTGACATTCTTCAGCTGCTTCGTCCATTTCTACCTTCGGTTTCCGGAGTCCGAAGCGCTGCCACATAGGCCGCATGATGATATCTTTAATATCTTCTCGAACCTTCAAATCGTTCTTCACATAGAACCACTCCTTCATCCATTCCCTGGGCCATCTCTTCCGAAAAGTTGGCACGGGACAACTTGACCCAGAGCGGGCACCGAAGCTATAACAACCAAAATTATTATGATATTGCTCCTTACCCCAGGGCTTTGTCTCATATACTAGCTCGTGTATATTGCAAAAGCTTTTTGCACTTGGCTCCAGGCCCTGGCTCCTCACGACCCAGACGAAGACTCCCAATCTTATCACTGCTTCAGGGGTAAGTTGATGAAGGTAAACCTAATATATTTTCAGAACTTCTACCACAAATCTGCTTAGAAGGAATCGTAGCCCAGCTTTAAAAAAGCTTTGGAAGATCACGACTTCATTATCTTCGGGAGTCGGCGTAGTTTTCTCTCCGTCATCTGCCCTCATAATGGATATATCTCGGAAATATCTCCCCCTCATATTTTCAAGGTGACTCTGCTTTATAGTTGATTTTCCGAAATTTGAGTGACTAGGCCGCCACGGGCGATCTTCGGAATCCTCCCCACCACTATCCACATCATAACTATCACTGTCGCCAGTATCTTCAGATAAACCCTCCAAAGTCTCCCTGACAATCTTCTCCGTATTGGTCTTCGACATTGATTCAAGAAAACCCAGGTGCATTTCCTCACAAAGACTTAGCTTCGAAGCACCAGCAACTTTCTTATCCTCAGACATCTTCGCGAATGCTGGCAAACCAGACTTGAAACCGAAGCTTAGAAATTTAAAACCAAGCAAATGTTGTCGCGTGCAGGCTGAAAAACTGGGTGAGTAAAGAGCAGATGGCAAAAGAGCGTGCCAAATAAACTCGCGGTGAGCTTGTATTTATACACCCAGTGTGTCGAAAACTGGAGGGCCCCGCTTGTCAATGACCGTTGCTATTCTAGCAAAAGGAAGGTGTTTTTTCGGACCTTCGGCATAAAGCCTTCGTCCATTTCGCAATATGAATTTATCATTACAGTAAATTAATATTGCGAGGGGCTACTGTTGGGGGCCTTCGGCTCCCGAAGGTCCTCAAAAACATAGTTTGACAATGTTTTTCGAGTGTAATATGTGAACAGGCACCTTCGGAGTCAGGTCGCGGATATACAAGGGCAGGGTTAAGACGAAGCTTGACTGGAACGAAAAACGATCATGACGAAGGATAAGATGATCGCGAAGCTATGTGCAGAAAAGCTTCGGCGTAACGACAGAAAAGAGGAACCGACTTAAAGATGAAAAGCCAAATTGGACCTTGAAGAATTACTATAGAGTTATTGATAAATGTAAGGGGTATCAATGTAATTTTACAAGGGCTGCGTCCCGTGGCTATAAATAGGTGAACAGTACTCCCGTACTGTTCACGCTGACTTGGCATACGTTTTTTCACATCACGTCTGTACTTTTACTTTACATCAATCTGAAGGTACATTTGTAATTCTATTTTATGAATTTAATGATGGAAATACATTAATAATAATACTGATATTAGTACTCGCATATTATATATGGATGCTATGTTTTATCATTTGTCAACCTTACGAAGGCCTTTTCTTTGGTAACCTTCGTCCGAGATTCATTATATCCGAAGGGATATACTGTTTTTAAGGACGAAGGAGTTTAACATTTAACACTTTTATGTTGTCTTGTTCTTAATTCATAGCATTTGAGAACAAGCCCCCAACACCACCTATCTATTGGTTTGAAGGAAGTCATTGCCTAGCCTAGAGTTGGTTGGGTGTGGCTAGTCACCTACTCCTAGATGATGTGGTTTTTATATCAGCTTAATATGTTTGTCAAATGTGTGAAGGATTAGGGGTTATTATTGACTTTGTATGTCTGGTACTTTGAGTGCATCGTATGATAGAATGAAATGTAAGTTTCTGAAATACAGTAGATGAAGACTTATGTTATGTGTAGGTTAACCTTACTAGTTTAGATATTTTTCCCTAGTTGAGTTGTTGAATGGAGTATAGTGACATTGGTTAACCAAGTATTGTGTTGTTGTGCTGTCAGTGCTCTTTGTGGAGCTTTTGGCATTTCTTCGATGAAATGTGCCGTGCAGAATGTTATTGGCTTCTTGTTGGCTTTATTGCTCCATTAGTTCTATATATTTTCTCCCTTTTGTGGGGTGCAAAGAATGTTAGATTACATGATTATCTTTTCATTATGGCAAGAACAAGGTTTAGGAAGATTAGGAGTTTTGTTTCAATAGAACTACTTGTTTCGTGGTGCTGTGAGGTGAGGTGTTTGATCTTCTTATACATTCATCTGGTGTGGATGTTTTACCATTAAATTAAAATGAATTGTTGAAGTTGGTAAAGGTTGTGCTTAGTGCATATTACTCCTTCATAAAAGAGTGTCGTTTTAAGACATTGATGCGGATGTATGGCTGCATCCAAATTCGATGTTGTGAAATCGTAGTGTTGATTGCATCTATGACTTGGTTTGAGCTTCATTACATGTTGGTTCATGCTTGATGTCAGGTGGTGTAGTTTCCATAGACATTTAGTCCGAGGTAGAAGTTATTGTGTTAATTAAGACCAATAATGACCCATGTTTTGGAATGGTGGTGCTATATGGGGTACCTTGGATGTTTTGTTTGGAGTGGACGAATTCGAGGACAAATTCTTTTTAAGGGGGTAGAGTGTAATATCCCAAAAAAAGTTGCCAAAGGTTGATCTTCGGTGCGTGGATGTGGGAAAAGGGTTGTGGGCCGTTGGATGCTAAGTCGGAGTCATCTGTGGTGTCGCTTCTTTTCTCCCGAAAAGAAAACCCTAGTGGTGGCCTTTTCCCCCTTTTGCCCCTACTTGGCCGCCACCCCTTCCCCCCTCCCACACTTGGCCGCCCCTCCCTCCTTTCCCTTGGGCTGGCCGTCCTCTCCTCCCATGGCAGCCCCTCTCCACGGCTTCCTCCTCCCTCTAGATCTCCCCCCGCGCAGCAAGGATCGAGAAGAGGAGCACGTTGAATTGAAGGGGAAGAGAGGATCAAGGAGATGTTCTTCCCCATCTCTTCTTGCAGAATTTTTTGGGGAAACCCTAGGTATGGATGAGATCCTTGTTTCTCCCTGTAATTATGTGCTTTTGGAGGTTGTGGATCATGGGAATTAAAGGATTAGAGGTTGGATTAGATGTGGGGTTAGGTTTTGATCTCGAATTCAGTTTTCTGCAGAATGGCAGATTCGACAGTTTCTATTCATGCCAGTTTTCCGTAGTCTTAGTGGCCTCAAAAAAATAAAAAGTCTATATATGAGTCATAGATAATTTGTAGATCTTTCCGTGGCCGCGAAGAACACCTCAATCAAACATCAGAACAGAAAGTTATGACAGTTTGATTATAGCAGTTTTTCAGTCTCATAATTCTGTGCAGAATCTGTTCTCTTATGAGTTAGGCAATTTTATCAACAGAATTAAACTGTGAGTTGGTAAAATAAGTTGTAGATAATTTCATAAGCTTTTCAGATTGTTAAAGAGTGCATTCATATGATTTGTGAAACTACAGTTATGTTTGTTTTACTGTGGCTGTTTCTGTTTACCTGACAAAAATGAGTGGGTCTGTTCACTGGTGGGTTTCATCTAGTAAATGGCCGAATTGGCTCTTCCAACTATGAAGACTTTTGTAGAGGGATAAAAGTTCTTACTTCCAGCAGAATTTCATAATTTTTGGTTCAGTAGTTTGGGAGATATCGAATTTTAAAGTTAACCATATTGCTGTCTAAAACAGATTCAGTCAGTTATCTTGTCAGATGTTTTAGAACTTGTAGATGGCAGAATTTAATTATCTATTGAATACTGAAGTTGTAGAGTATTTTGTGTAGATACTCCTAGAGTATTTGTTTGATATCACCGCTATTTTAATTTTAAAGATACAAACTTAACAAACAGCGTTGCTGCTGTATGGCATGTGGTTCAGGGTGGGAGTCTTTCCACTGGGTCTTAGATTCAAGTGTAGGAGTGTTTTGTTGATTGATGGCAAATGTTTGTGAAATATTTGTACTAAGTTTTATGTCCACTAGCAGGTGCCTACACTCCAGATCATGTCTAGTACATTTCTTCTTCTTCGATGAAGGCAAGTGAATGTAGCGGTGGTTGCTTCCATTCTGACCTGTTATTTCTATTGCCTACACTCTAATATTCAGAATTATTGGATTCTTTCATAATTGGACTCTATGGTGATGCTTTACTTGCTTGCATTATACTGATGCTCAATCATATATTGATGATGATTATGATTCGAGTATGATTCATGAGATTAATTCAGACCCCTGAAGGTAAATGAAGTATTATTTGAGGTTGGTATTGTATCTGAAGGTAAATAAAGTATTATTTGAGGTTTGTATTGTATCTGAAGAAAGTGAAGTTTATTGATAAATGTAGCATGCCATATACATTGCATGACTCATTTGCGTCTGAAGTTTTGTCGTGACCTATGGTCCGACCGTACCGGTACAATTTAGCATCGTACGTTGCCCGAGGAGGGGTACGATGCGGCTTCATACCCTTAGAGGTATGAAGGCAGAGGACATATGCATTGCATTTATATGCATTCATTGAAGTGATATTTGCAGATGATGTGGTTTTATACCCTCAGAGGTATGAAGATAGAGTACCTACACATTGCATTCCTATGCATACATTGAAGTGATATTTGCAGGTATTGTTGACGCAGGGAAGTGTTATAGAACCTATTGTGGTTGTTCGAGGAAATGAGATGGTATTGGTTATAGTGGGACTACTGAGTTCTATATCTACAAGTATTTCTGATTTTAATTGTGACTCTTTTAAAATGTTGATGAATTCAATTTGTGGTTTAAATATCTCGTCAAAATAATTCGCTTGCTGAGATGTTTCATCTCACTCTTGCATTACTCAATGCAGGTGCTTGTTGCTCATCAAGGGAAGTGGGAAGTAGCAGCACATCCACATTCACTCTTATAATAATGCTGCTTAAGCGCAGTCATGATTTAATTAGAAGCTTCTTGTCAAAGGATGTTTGTTTTTAACTAGTTGTGCGCACTGGTTAATTTAGCTCATGCCGTTATGGTTGTCTTCCCATTGCTAGCAGACTATTAATGTCTATTATGTTTTCTTATCATGATATCTATTTATACTTTGTTGCTTCCCCGTTTATGCAATTTTCAAAGGAGATGCTATCGAAATTTTATATACGAATGTTAGATGTGTAGTTTAGTAGCATTCTAGGGTGTTTGTGGATCCCGGGGTGTTACAGAGTGAGCAGCCGTCGATAGCCCTCAGCGTTTGGAGTCGGGGGAGGCCATCAGCTATCCGAGCCAACACTCCACCGACCTCGCTCGGTGTGTTCATGGCTCAGGCGAAGTCAGGGTTCAAGTTTCGGCCGAGAAGAGAGTTCTCTCGGCGTTGTTTCACTTCCCGTTCGGCCTGCTCTTGAGCTTGCCAACGATCGCGCCGTCGGGAATTCCTTCTTTCCTGGAAGACTCGTTCATTCGAAGTTTCTCCCACCTCCGAGATCTCATCTCGTGACACGGGCTGCGCTGGATCGCGTTCTCCAGCTTCATGATGTCTCCGAATATTTCGGCGTCAGTTCCTTTGTCGGCGAGATTCCCGCTGAAGAGGTTCTTCTCCCGGCGCGGTTGGTTCATCGTCGGAGATGGGGGTAAATTCCACTCTTCCCTCGATAAAGAGGACGTCGGGGTAGAATGGCACCGCTGTAGTGACAAGCTTCTTCCTGTTCTCCTTTGAGGGTGGAGGTATCTAGAGAGCAGCCTGACGAGCTTTTACCTTGTTTGGTTCCTTTTCCTTGTGATCCGTGTCCATTTTTTCGTAGAAGAGGTGGTCAGCGGAGTCCTCCGGGTAGTCGAATCTTCTGCTCCTGGCTGGTGGGAGGTAGTCTTCGCTCGGAACGCTAGAGGTTGCGCTATTTCTGGCTTTGCTCCGACTTTCCTAGAGAGTGTTGGGGAAGGCTTCCTCTCCGGTGCATCTGCGATGCGATGTAGAGTTCCTTCTTCGTCTGCCATAGACGAAATGGTTCCGAAGCAGAATACGGATCCAGGGTGGAGGATGATCTTGTGCTAGAAAGTGATAGACATTGAGCTAGCTTGGATCAGTGACACACCCCCTACCTGGCACGCCAGCTGTCGGTGGTTTGGGTCCGACCGCACACCTGGGGGTTGCCCCTCGAGGTGTTTTTAGGAGTAGGGCGGTGTAACTGACTGTAGCTCGAGGGTTCATGCCGAATGCACGAGAGATAGTGGACAATCTTGTACAGGTTCGGGGCGCTTTGAGATGCGTAATACCCTACGTCCTGGGGTGAATCTTATAAGTGGTGGGTTACAAGGGAGTTCTCTAGTATGAGAGATACAAGAGAACTGGGCAGATGGCTAATGAGTGAGATGATCTTGAAGGGGTGCCCCCTAGGCCTTATATATTCGACCGTGGGGCGTTACATGCGGATATGATAACCACGTGTTCCTAAGTAATAGTGAACCAACTGAGTTTATCTTCCTATAATCTTGCTGACTTATAGTCCTTCGGCTTCGACGTTCGAGGGCACTGCGCGGGAAAGTCGGATCAATGCTGCGGATAGCGTTCGAGTTCGACGAACCGCATGGACTCGAGTTGATCCGACCTCATGTTGATCCATTCTGCTGGAAGTTCCTCCCCTGGCCCATGAAGGGATGGCCTTGCGAAGTATTAGGCCTGGGACCTTTCGCGAGGCCTTCTTGCCTTCTAGTGGACCTAAGGGATATCTGTCCCCCACAGGTAGCTAGAGTAAATGAGGGGGGAGAGAGGAGGGAATATATATGGGGGTCTCTCCAGAAGGTCTAACTATCTGAACTTTCTACGCAAAATTCAGTTGAACCGCATCCCAAGCCGGTTGGATTGGTTTTGACTAGAGGCAAACCAGGTTAAATAGGCCAGCTCAACCGTGAAGCTCAACTAGCCCACCCCGGTTGAATCACCCCTCAGGTCAGTTCAACTGCCTGCGCAACATGTCCTTACATAATGAGCCTCTAACCAAGGGCCAGTTGAACTACCCCTGGGGGCTGGTTCAACCGCCTATGCAGCAAGGCTTCCAGACTGTGCTGCAGGGGTGGCAGAATGACAGTCTGCAGAAACAGCGGTTGAACCACCCCTAGGGGTCGATTCAATCGGTTTCTACTAGAGAGGTCTAGGAACAAAGCCTAGTTGAACCGTCCATGGAGGCCAGGTCAACTATTTTTGAGCATAGAGCTCCACTAGCTAGGGCAGTTTGAACCACCCTTGATGGTAGGTTAAACCGCCTTAAACCAGAGAGGTTCTCCAACACCAAAACCTCAGATCAATTGAATGCGCACAAAATACTCTAAAGATTGACTTGGTTTTGAAATGAGCTTTTGAAAAAGAGAAACTTGAGCTTTGTGCAAACACTGTTACCTTTGTGGATCCCTCTTCATGGTACAGTGATTCCTACAACTCAAGAAATGTAAAATTTGAAGCGCTCTTCACATGGAATCACACAAAACAAACCACAAGATATGAAGTATTTAGCCATTGTGTGTTCCTTTTTCGTTTGTAATTTATGCATGTACTCCTTTTGTCTTCGAAATAACTAAGCATGTACTAAGAGCAAACTTATTAGATACTTTGATTGTTTTATAATTTAATCACCAAAATCGTTAATTAGATTGATTGCACTTACAATCTCCTCCTTTTTGGTGATTGATGTCAAAACAAATAAAATAAAAAAGCGATAAAAATATGAATTTATAATATTTTGAATACTTTGTGTATATGTTACTCCCCTAAATACGTGCATATGATTCAAAATTCAAAACTGACTTGATACGCCAAATGTGCATCACATTTGGAGTTAAAGTGAACGAGTCATACAATACACAAATATTCGAGGGGTGCAAAAAGGTGCCAAATAAATTCCGTGATGCATATGATAAGTCATGCACTCGATTCATCAGATAGCATATAAGAATATCTCATGGCATAAGATAACATTTCATAAGATGAAGAGAGTCCCTAACTTACTATTACAATAATTGTTCCATCACACATCACAAATGTTTCGTGGCCCATGGTCATCACAAATTGTTAAAGCATCTAGAGCATAAATATTACAAACCACATTACATACACAAAAGCATAGATAAACTTCCAAAGCCCAAGAGCCTCAACCACCAAAAGCACTATCTTCTCCCCAGTTTTGGCACCAAGAACCAAAAAGAGAGGGAACCGCAGACTCACCATCTACTGGAAGAGCCAGGCCTCCATAAGAGCTAGGAGGAGGGTAAGAGGGGAAAAGGTGCTAAACCCAATCATCTGTAGGTGTCGACCTACGAGGAGAGTCATTTATAGGGGGATAGGCTGAGGAAGAAGGATCCTAAAATGGAGGAGGAGTGGAGGAGGATGGACGAGGGTCACCAGGAGCTAGGGTAGAAGCAGCAGCAGCAATGGCGACAGACTGACCGAAGGTACCGTCATTAACAAATTCTTCTTCATCCTCTGGAGTGATGAAGGGGAAACCATATTGCTGTTGGTGCCACTAGTTGAGATCATTTGGATATTGATACAGGGGAGCTGCGGGCTGCCGAGCAGGCATCTAATAACGCATGGAAGCAACAAACTGGCACAGGTTGTCGTCTGTCTCCTAGGCCTCACGATGTAGCTCAACTATGTCAGCTGCATGGCTGTGATGGATGGAGAACACACCAGCAATACCTCTGGCCAGGAGCAACCATGGACTAGGCCTTCTTCCATGACTTCTTCATCACCCACCATAGTCAAAAGGATGAGAAGCGATAGCATCATGAGAGGAAGAGACATAGGGAGGCACCCGAGGAGCCGACTTGGTGATATTCACTCTAGATTTGAGGCAGCAGATGAGAGATTTGATGATGTGGTGATAGAAATTCAAAACCTTCAAGAAAACAAGCAAGATCAAATATATCAACCTATTATGAATAGAATGGACAACATGCATTAGAGCTTTTATGATAATATGGGTGCTCTGTCAAGTCAATTTGAGGATTTGTCCACTTAAGATCAATGTCAACAACTTGTCTAGAGGTAGCAAGATCTTCAGAATGACCTTAGCCACTTCACCTCTATCTATGATGCCTTATTTAGCCATTTCTACTATGTGTATCCTTGTCTCCCTCTGTCTGGTGGTCAGTGATTCCTCCTTTGTGGCAATGTAATGACAAAGCGGGAGTGGACGCCAAGGGGTTGCTAGATAGGAGTGCTCATGGACATGGACATGATCTTTATTCATGCATGAACTTTATTTATCATTATGAAGTTGCATTTATGTGTTTATGTGTGTGAGCATTTGAACTATTTGTGGTCGTAATGACCTATATAATATGTGTTTGTTAGATTGTGGACGTTTAAGTTCTATCTCATTTTATTCTAGCATTAATGTATGGATGATCGGGTTGTTGTGAATGTCTCATGATCTTCTTGAATTATTATTATGCTCTAGATATTGCCTCGATAGGGAAAACTCTGCCAAAATTCTGATTATGTATATGTGCAAATGATTCACTATCATATAATGCGCACATTTAGGGGAGCTATCTCTACACCCTTGAGCTTTGATATGGCTTATTCTCCTTTCAAAAGGAACTCCGCTGAAAGGATAAGTCACTAAAAGCTCACCCTTAAATCCTTCTTATACCTTGGGTACTAGAATGATTTGAACCCCACCAACCTCTTGACATGTGTTGTCATTAATTACCAAAAGGGGGGAGATTGTGAGCATCTAGGCCCTAAGAAATGTTTGGCAATTAATGACAAACATGTGTGGACTAATGATTTCATTAAGGAAATAAGAATTTAGGATGGTCCATGAAAATGTGATCAACAATAAAGTATTGAAGGACTTTAGTGAACATTGTTGGATAGCCAAGGTAAAGGTATATGATAGGATTTTCATTTTGTCTGTCAAGAGGAGATTAGAGAAGTAAATTGACTGAATTAGTAATCTATAAAGTCATACTATTAAGAGGGTCATTGATGGTTTCTTGACAAATTCTTAGTGTCTCATAATTCATATAGTTAATGCATCTACATGTGGGTTAACAATGCTTCCGGCTGTGAAAAGGAAAACTCATTCAAAAGCTATTTTTGCCTCGGGCATATTTGAGGTACTATGGACTGTCCGAGCCAGGTGGCCTTACTGTCTATAGGTCTAACAGAGGGGTGTGCAGAAACTTTGAGTTTTTATGTGGAATTATGACTTTGTACTACGGACCATCCGTAGCAGTGACCAATCCACCCTCCAGATTTGGCTAAGTCCTTAGTGGTTTGTATGTGTCTACTGTGGACTGTTCAACCTTTTCTGACAAACTCTGACAGTAAATTCGAATGCAACTAGCTATTACATTCAAGTGTGAATCGGCCAGGCTTTGGGCGTGGACCATCCGCGAGCGCGTAGAAAAGGGGGAACTGTCCCATAATGGTTAGATTGTTGGAGGGGGCTATAAATATATGGTGTCTAGATGTTGGGCACCTCTCTTGGCCATTTTGCATCAAATATTGAGCACATTTAAGCCTTCCTTCCTCTCTCACTCACACACATTGCTTGGGATTGCATTCTAGCAAGTTGGAGTGACATCTAGTATGTTGCATCGAGTTGTTCATCCTTTGAGGCACTAGGGATTCATGAAACAAGCATCATCGTCTTGTTAGTCTTGTAGGTTGCCGCCTCCTAGATGGCTTGGTGAAGGTTCTCCGTTGAGCTCTTAGACAAAGATTGTGGGTAGGCCGTGGTGGTGATTGTGAGAGGCATTGTGCTTGCCTCACCAGAGCGGTGAAAAGCACACTAGTAAAATCAAGGTACGAGCAGTTCATTGACCTTCCAGCTCAAAGATCAAGCAGAGTCTTGATAGAGGAGTGGTTGAGTGTTTTGAATCCACCTCAATGTGGATTAGGGATGGTTGGCAAGTCACCAGATCACGATTACAAATTTGGTCCCTTATGTGTTGATTAATAGTCTCAAAGTTATTTTTTGTATTTACTCTAACACCCCAGGTGTTTACCTCTCATTCGACAACGGTTATGGACTTAAGTACGTGTTATCAATGAGAATAGCAATATCTATATCATAATCATCTTCACCTATGACGATTTTGATATTGTATCTGTTTCTGTATATCTGGACTATGCCAAAATATTTCACAAAATCCAGACTTTATTAATCTTCCGCAATGTCGAGTTTGGTACTATTCAGATTGGTCGAGTGCGTGAATGTGATTTCGAAAAGAATTCAATTTCTTCAAAAAATTCGACCTCGTTCCATATCCAATAAATACAAGGCATAAAGTTATTAATGAGTTTCTTTCTAGACGAATGTTCGGGTAGCGGCAAAATTCATCTAGGCTCGGCTAAATCAAATGTTGATTTAAAATATCGAATCCGATCTCATTTTGGTTTGCTCTGTATACATCTCACTTGGATTCAAATCCCAAAATCCACTCATATGTATATTCTTTTGTTCAAACAGATGAAAGAAGAAAAATTCTCTTTTTCTTTCTCATCCTTATCCCCCACCGCTTCCTTCTTTGTTCTTATCTTATGTACTCACTAGATCTAGGTAATGTTTCGCCCGTGACCATCAGATCTAGATCGGGCGGCTCTGGGCGTGTACCGGTTTGGCCGAGATCCGATCTAATCCATGCCCTCGACTGTTGATCCAACGACCCAGATTTCACCATACCCCTTCGACCGAGATTCATTTGCAGAAGAGCCCTCAGCTTTGGAGGTATTCAACCCGCCGTCCTTATATGTGTATGAGTTATCACAAAACAGTCCTGAATTTTATAATTCAGACCCTAGACTTCTGGGGTATTGCACCTGCTGTCGGTGTTTGGAGCCCAACCGCTATAGGTGTACATTTATGCTGTGCCTAATAGGCCGGCCCAAAGCACACAATTTCTGGCACGGCCCAGATCTGACACGACCCAATCTAATTGTGGGCCTGGGCCGACACGACCCAATATGTGGGCTGTGCCTGGGCCTCAAGTCAAGCCCATGGGCCGGTCTGGCACAGCCCATTTAACCAAGGCACATCGAGGCCCACTAAATATAGACTTAGTATTTAACTAAGGCCCTTCAAAGCCCACATGACCAGCACAACTTGGAGAATCTAGAGCTTCAATAGGCCTTCGAGAACCAACACCTAGATGGGGATAGTGGATTGTGATAATGATCATTGTATATGTATTATGTATGGCTGTATAGTACTCAATTAAACACTGAACAGAGAACTGAATATTATTTCTGAGCTAGTTGTAATATATTTTCTTTCTGACCAAAGGTTTTTAATGTGCATCCACAAAACATCTTAGTTTTATTTTGTTCATATATATTCTATATTTTTTGTTTATTTATTGTTGTTGTATGTATATGGGCCGGTCTGACACATTAAGGTATTTTGGGCTATTTGGGCCGGTCTGGCACACATAACTAATTGTGGGCCGTGCATGGGCTGATGACTAGGCACATGTGCTGGTACGACACGACCCATAATTAGATATGTGCTTTTGTGGGCCGTGCCTTTGTGGGCTGTGCTTTTGTGGGCCTGTGCCGGGCCAGGCCAGGCCGGCCCACATGTACATGTATACCAACCACACACCTGGGGTTACCTCTTGCGGTGCTTTTGGGTAGGACGATGTTGTTGACTGTAGCTCAATGGTTCGTGCGAGATGCACGAGAGATGACAAGCGATTTTCTATAACTTCAGGCCGCTTTGAGATGTGTAATACCCTACTTCCTGGTGTGTCTCTTTATGTGGTAGGTTACAAGAGAAGTCTCTAGTGTGGAGGAAGGCTAATGAGTTGAGTAGATGGTTGATCGATGGAAATGATGGGGTACCCCTAGGCCTTATATACTCGACCGTGGGGCACTACATGCGTATAGGATGATGATGAGTACCTAAACAATAGTGAACTGACTGAACTTATCTTCCTATAATCTTGTCGATTTACCTTTAATCCATTTTGATGTTCAAGGGCACTGCGCGCGGGAAAGTCGAACGGACGCTACGGATAGCGCTCGAGTTGCTTGGGCCTGAGCCTGCTTCCTTCTCACGTCAGCCCATTCCACCAGTAGCCCTCCCATGGCCCACGAAGGAATGGCCTAGTGAGATAACAGGCCTAAAGCCTCTCGCGGGCCCTTCTTTCCTTCTAGTGGACTTGGGGGATATCTGTCCCCACAAGCCCCCGATTTTTGAGTTGATTTTGAAATAATAAGCCTAAAGATCCTAAGTCCAGCTCATGAGTTTGTAGCATGGTTTCCACTCTAACAATGGGCGCACCAGAGGTGCTCCCATTGAGTGTTGCTCCTAAATTTCGAGTGACTCAGTGAAAACAGTCTTCTCAAGGGTCTTCATTTGATGCTTTGGAGATCAACATCTTGTCATCATATCATGCTTTAGAAGTTAGCATTTCATCTTCTAGGATTGATAATCTACTGGGTGCACCAAAGGTGTACTCAATGGGTGTAGCTCCCGAGCTTTGAGTGGATTTTTGAAAATAATCCACTCAAAGGTCTTATCTCATGCCCTATAAATCAGCATTTCATCATCATCTTGTGCTTTTAGATATCATCCTTTTGTCTCATCTTGTGCTTTAGAAATCAGCATTCTGTCTCATCTTATGCTTTAGAAATCAGCATTTTGTCTTCTGGAATTAAAAATCTATTGGGTGCACCGAAGGTGCACCCAATGGGTGTAGCTCCTGAGCTTTGAGTGGATTTTTGAAAATAATCCACTCAAAGGTCTTCATCTCATGCTTTAGAAATCAACATTTCGTCATCATCTTGTGCTTTAGAAATCAGCATTTTGTCTTCATCTCATGCCCTTGCGAATTCAAACAACGTTATCTGCCCACACCTTGTTAGGTCTGAAATTTATTTGATCGGTGACAGATTGGACGTTTGGTAGATGACTCTTGGCTTGTCATCACCCTGCTTTGTGCTTCAATGCTTCTGCTGATTAGACTTGCGGTTCAATAGCTATATTTGGACTTCCTCCGATCTCTATTGATCTCTTCCTTCTGTCTCAATACATTCATTGCGTATATTGTATGGATATGACCTCTTAAGAAAATCTTTTGATAATTCCTGGCTACCCCCCAATGGGTGTGACCAAGGGGCATCTTGGTACACAGAGCGTTTAGAACACTGTCCTAGAGTAGTAACTTGATGTGACCGTGGGGTGTAATCATACCGTCCGAGCAGTTGACCTTGGTCCAAACGGTGTCGTGTTACGCGAAGTGGCGCCTGTTGCCTGACTCATTTTCAAGCATCTTGAATTGCTTATTGAACACTTGTGATTGTTCGGTGAGCGTGGTTGGAAGTGGATGGTCACTCCCGGCCTCTATAAATAGCCTGCTTGCACCATCGTTCTCCTCACTCATCTTTCGATGATCTATTGCTTTTCTTCTAACTCCCTCTTCTCCTCCATCCGACCATGGGCAAGGGCAAGAAAGGTCGAGGTTCACCCCGTCGCGCAGGCGACAAGCGGAAGCGTGATCCAAGTCCTCCCTCGGAGGACTTCGGCGACTCGGAGTATTCGGAGGAGGTTTCCTCCGGGTCCGAGGGGTCGCCGGTCTATGCTTCCCCCCCGGCGTCGTCCGATGACTCAGATGACTCCCAGGGGTTAGCCGCTGAGGTGTGGACCTACATCCGCTCCGTCAAGCACACCGGGCTCGAAGGCTCAGTTGAGTCGGAGGTCTCCTCAGATGAGGAGAACTCCTCCGACTCGTCTGAGGGAGAGAGCGGCGGCCATGGTGGCGAAGAAGGTGACGGCAGTGGCGACGACAGTGGCGGAGGTGGCAGCGGCGATGGTGAAGGCAGCAAAGGCGACGGCGGCAACAACGGCACCAAGCGCTACGGTGGCGATGGCGGCGGCAAGGGCGGCAGCAAGGCTAGTGGCAAAGCGCCACTGGTCTAAATATTAGTAATGATAATAATAATAATAATAATTATTATTAGTAGTAGAAGTAGAATAATGTAGTGATAGTTAGTAGTGTAGTAAGGTAGTGTAATGTAATGTAAGGTAATGTAATGTATTGTAGTAAAATAGGGGAAAAAAGGCCGACTCATAATGAGTTGGCTTTTGAGTTTGTGAAAACCCCCTCCAATATTAATGAAGAACTTTAGTTGTTCCGAGTGATTTTTGTCTTTTGCTGCTTTTCTATTCACGTGCTTGATAGTTGGTCCATATGTCTGATACTGCCAGTGTTTTAGAGGTAACCGCCGAGTGATGCCTGAAAGTTTGCTTTTCTGAGTAGTGACCTAGCACTTTAGAAGTAGTGCCCGATACAGGAAACCCCATTTATACTTGTGCCGACGTGCTTTTTTGATTTCTGAGCCCTAATCTTCACTTTTTGTCTTCAAACCACTCCTCCGCTTCCCTGAGATTTCAAACCTACTCGTTCCGCTAGAGAGATCACGATGGCGCCAAAACAGAAGAGGCAGAGCACTGCTGCTGCATTCATCCCCCATCGACCCCAACAGCCAACTTCCCTTCGCTGGTAATCATGTGTACGTTATTTCTGAATTTGACCTTCTTCATCTCATTGAAGTTGGGGTTTTGCTTCCAAAAGAGCTCTGCTCTTGGCGGATTTGCCGCGGTGTCACCGTCCCGATAGAGGATACACATGAATCTGTCGTTTACGTTCCTTTTCTCATCCGTGGGCTTGCTCTTCCCATCTCTCCCTTTTTGCATCTGAACCCTAATTCCATTCTGCAAGTCTCCATTTTCGTTCACCTGTGTGAGGCCTTTCTCGGGATTCTCCCCCCCTTCGGTCTCTGGAAGTATCTCTATCACTGTTGGCCTAGGATGGCTGGGGGACAACATCAACTTGTTGGCGGCGCAAGTCTAGAGCTTTGCTGGGGGAGGAAAGCAGAGTACCTTGACATTCCTCTCAAGGACAGCATCAAAGGGTGGCGCCTTGAGTGGTTTATTGTGGAGAATCATTGCAAATATCTCCCCCCTCGGTCGGGGAGGTAGCCAGATGTTCGCACACCTAGCTGGATAGAGTCTCCAACCTCTTCAGAGATAACAGAGGCCAAACCACTGCTTGCCAAGATCTGCTCACTGAAGGATGGGGGTTTAACTGCCGAAGCTGTAGTTGTCGACTTCGTATTCAAGAACATCCAACCCTTGAAGGACAGGGCTTACCCTGCTTACTTGTATAGCGGTGTCAACGATTCTACTCAGGTCACAAACAGAAGAATTCCCACTGAAGATCTATTGAGCCGACTGGACATGATCCTGAGGGGCAGAGTTTCAAATGCTGGTGCTCCTGTGGCCTATTCTGCATGGAACCTGCCACCACTTAGGCCATTCTCTGAGTTTGTATCCAACCCTCCTGCTCGTGACGGAAGCCTGGGTCTTAGAGTGCGACCCTCTCTTGAGGACATTGAGGCTTTGATTGCTCCACTTCGGAGTCTTCCCGAGGATGAGAGGTAGACTCACTTTGAGATGCCAGCTAGCACTGATGACACGGAGATAGATGCTGTGCTTAGTCTGCTGGCTGGGGAATCATCTGACTCTACCCACACCGAGCCGATGGCCATCACAACTGGGCAAGAATTTGGTGAAGAGGTAGAAACTAGGAAACCCAAAGGTGCTCGCCCAAAGCGTCCACGCTGAGTGAGCCGCCCGACTGCACCTGTCGAGGAGAAAAGAAAGAAGAGGCGGCTTCGGCGACTGTCGCGCTTGGATCGGGATGCCGGCCCTTCTGTTCCGGTTCCTAATGATGCCCCGACAGAGGCCATTCCTGAGGTTGATGCGAAGGGTTGTGATCGTGCACAAGCTACTGGATGCATGTTTGATGATGACGAAGAGGAAGAAGAAGAGGAAGTCCCGCTGATCCGCAAGAACAGCCGGCACTATAGAGGCAGCGAGGGGAGTAGTGACATTCCCACTCCAGCTCTGTCAGCGCTTGTCAGTCTTCAAGGGCTTTCAATATCAGATTTCAATCAAGCACTGGAGGAGGTTATTCCTGAAGATATGTTGTTTGAGCCTCCTGAAGATGATATACCAGCCATCTATTTAGAGGTCCTAGACAGTGGGCTTTCGTTGCTTGACTCTACCGGTTGAGAGATAACCCGAGTGGTGTCTCATGCATCGTCGACTTTGGAGGGCAGTCTTCCATGCAGAGATGCTGACCTGAGTCATTCGATTCCCATGGAGGTGGAGGAGGGGCCTTCAGCCTTAGAGGTGGCTATTGCAGAAAACACAGCCCCCGAGGGTGATGCTGGCAGTGATCCAGCTCTAGTGGGTAGTGCAAACTGCTACCCAGCCCCCGAGGGTGTACAGGTGCACTCTTTATTCAATGCCTCCATGGATGTCCACGTCGGGTCATCCCCACTTCGGTCCGACGGGGCGACGGCAGCTCACGCTTCTACAACTTTATCTGGACAAGTCGCCTTAGAGGTCGGCGAGCTAGACACGAGGAGCCTACTGTCTCCTAGTGGGGCTGAGGTCATCCCAAATAATGCTCTTCAAATTGTTCCTGCTGATCTTCCTTCGTCAAACCGTGCTCCTCCTATCCTGGGTCTCCCGCTGTTCCTTTCCAATCTCTAGGTGAGTCAGTCTTCTGCTCTATATTGTTCATACTAGCGGATTATCCTTCTTCTGCTCATCCATCTATGATCACATGATTTTGTTGATGGAATATCTACCTAGCTGAGGTCCTGCGGCGCCGCTGTTCCTGAACAAGCTCTATCTCTGATGCAGTGGAATCCGTTGCTGCTCCAGAAACAGGTCGATGATTTGAAGGCGTTGAATGCTGCTTAATGAGCTTGCATTTTTCCTAGCTGCTATTGATTGATGGACTTATCCTTTAATCATGCATTCCTTTTCAGTTGTGTTGTCAGATATGGCTCAACGATGCTCTGACCTTGAGGAGAAGTACTCTCAAAGTCAAGCCGACTGGGCCCAGACTTCTGCTTTTCTAGACGGTGCATGCTCTTTGAATTCCTCTCTTAATGCCCAGCTTGACTCTGAGAAGATGGCACATGAGGTAAACTTCCTTGGCTGACCCTACTTCGTTATTGTTGTCTTGGTGCTGAATGTTGCTTTCTGTTTGTAGGAGGAGAAATGAGCACTTGTTGCATCTCGTAACAATCTAGACAGGCTATATCATGACGCCAGCAACTCCTTGACTATCCTAGAGAGGAGTCACCGCTTCACCATGTCTGACCTAGATCATCACTGTCATGAGATGCAGGTATCCCAAGATGAAGTTCTATGACTTGGACAACTACTATTGGCCAAGGATTCCACCATCAAGGATCTGCGCGCATCTAAGAAGTTTGTCGTGTAGGAACTAGAGGCCGCCCAAGCGGCTGTTAAAGCTTTAGAGGATAGCTGCACCGTCTTGAAGGCTCAATGCAAAAGCTATGGATAAAGCTGTTCGTGCTAGGTGGATCCTGATGAGGAGGCCCGGCGTCGTGGTGCCTGACGACATTGTTGCTGATGTCAAGGCCGCGCTCGATGCTGCAAGCCGTCCTTCTTCTTCCGTCGCGCCTGCGAGAGACATTGTCAGCAAAGATGTTTCGATGCAGTGATGTCCTGTCAAGTACTGATTGTTATCGAGTTAGCATCTTTTTGTAATATGAATTCTATGTGCATGTGACAGCTGTGTTAGAACTCAAATATCTCATGAACAGGGTGCTAGAACACGCCCCTGGCACCAGCAAGTAAAATGTTCTTTTTCCTGGCGAGCTTTTAATCTTAGCTAATTATTTCGCTGTTAGGGTATAGTGGTCACCTTGAACAGCGCAAAAGCAAGTGCACCATGCTGGCTTAAAGGCATTTTCCGGCTTAAGCCAATCGCAGATTCCTGGTAGGGCATAGTGGTTACCCTAAGCAGAATAAGTCGGAGTATATGTACCGTCTTAGATTGTTAGCAGGGTTTAGTGGTCAACCTAAGCCAAGCAAGCGTGAGCATTTCACACCAGCTTAAATCGTCGCCGACTTTAAGCCGATTGCTCCGTTTGTAGGGTATAGTGGTCACCCTAAGTCAAGTCAACGCGAGCAAGTCGCACTGACTTAAGTCGCCGCCGACTCAAGCCGATTGCTCCGTTAGTTTGGTATAGTGGTCACCCTAAGTCGAGTAAGCATGAGCATGTCACACTGACTTAAGTCATCGCCGACTTAAGCCGATTGCTCTGTTAGTAGGGTATAGTGGTTACCCTAAGTCGAGTAAGCATGAGCATGTCACACCGACTTAAGTCGTCGCCGACTTAAGCCGATTGCTCTGTTAGTAGGGTATAGTGGTCACCCTAAGTCGAGTCAACGCGAGCATGTCGCACCGACTTAATTTGCTGCTGACTTAAGTCGATTGCTCTGTTAATAGGGTATAGTGGTCACCCTAGTTGAGTCAGCGTGCTGATTTCAAGTCCAGCCCAATCGAAGTCAGCTGTAAGTCAAGAGTCTGAATGCCTTTGAGAACGAAAACTTTATTGCTGATGAAGTCCCCAGATTACAGAGTACAATGTTTCTTCGAGAATTTTTGAGACCTCGCCATGGATAGAACTTTCTGAGGTGTTCTATGTTCCATGAATTCCCCACTTCTGTTCCGCCCATCTGAGTAAGCCGGCATGATCTGGCCGAGCGACCTCTGATACGATGAATGGTCCTTCCCATAGTGGTGACAGCTTGTGCCGTCCTTCCCCCGTTAGAATTCGGCGAAGGACCAAGTCTCCCACTGCAAAGGACAGGTATCACACATTTTTATCATGATAGCGCCTCAAGGTCTGCTGGTATCTAGCCGACTGAATTACTGTGTTCAATCGTTCTTCCTCCAGCACATCGATATCTTCTAGTTTGGTAGCTTCTGCCTCGGCTATGCTTTCAAAAGTCAACCTCGGCGCCCCGAATATTAAGTCGGTGGGCAACACTGCCTCTAACCCATAGACCATGAAGAACGGGGTATTTCCATGCAGAGCTCGACTGGGTTGAGTTCTCAGGCTCCAAACCACATATGGCAGCTCTCTGATCCACTTTCCAGCAAGCTTTTCACTCTTATCAAAAACTTTCTTCCTGAGTGCTTCCAGTATCATTCCATTAGCTCTTTCTACTTGGCCATTGGCTCTTGGGTGCGCTACTAATGCATACTTGATCTGGATGCTCCGTTGCTCGCAGAAATCAAAGAATTCAGAACTGGTGAAGTTGGATCCTAGGTTAGTGATGATGCTATTTGGTATCCCAAACCTAAATATTTTGTATAAACTCCACCGCTTTGGTTGAGGTTAGAGAAGCGATTGGCTTGTACTCTATCCATTTTGTAAATTTGTTAATGGCAACCAGTACGTGAGTATAGCCTCCCCAAGCTTTCTTGAAAGGTCCGATCATGTCCAGTCCCTAGCATGCGAATGGCCATGTTACAAGAATGGTCTGCAGCTGCTGCGTGGGTAAATGTTGTTGCTTTGATAAGAATTGGCAATCTTCACTTCTCTGGACTAACTCGGCAGCGTCACTCTTCGCTGTTGGCCAATAGAAACTAGATCTGAAAGCCTTCCCAACCAGAGTTCTGGATGCTGCATGTATTCCACACTGTCTGACGTGGATTTCCTTCAACAATTGCTTCCCAACAGCCGAGTGAATGCACTTCATGAGGAGTCCTGCCGCACCTCTTTTATACAGTATACCTCCTATGAGGGTGTAGTGGGCTGACTGCCTTGCGATGCGTTCCGCTACCGTCTTATCATCCGGTTCTTCTTCATTTTTTATGTACTTGATGATAGGCTCTCTCAAGTCATTGGGGTCCAACTCTGGCTGGCTCAAGGTGTTGCACTCTTCCGTCTAATCTGAGAGGATACTTGGTTGTGATATTTCTTGGACGAAGATCCCGGGCGGAGCCTAGGCCCGACTAGACCCTAGCTTCGACAACGCGTCTGCTGCCGCATTGCGGTCCCTTTCCACGTGATGGAACTCCAATCCTTCGAATTTGTCCTCCAGTTTTCGCACAACTGCACAGTACTTTCCCATGGAGTCAGTCAAGCAGTCCTAGTCTTTGTTTATCTGGCTTATGACCACTAGCGAGTCACCATATACCATCAGTTTCTTGATGCCGAGTGATACAGCGATGCTTAACCTGTGGATCAGTGCTTCATACTCTGCTGCATTATTTGATGCTGGAAACAGTAGCTGGAGTGCATACTTGAGTTGTTCTCCTCCAGGAGCAATAAAGAGAATCCCTACACCCGCTCCTTGCAACTTTAATGAGCCATCAAAGTACATTTTCCATGCTTCGATGATCTCTGGGCTATTTGGGACCTGATGTTCAGTCCACTCAGATACGAAGTCAACCAGTGTCTGAGTCTTGATTGTCGTGCGAGGCCGGAACTCTATGTCGTGAGCTCCCAGCTCACACGCCCACTTGGCTATCCTTCCAACAGCTTCTTTGTTGTGGGGAATGTCCCCTATTGGAAATCTTGTGACTACTATGACTTTGTGGTCGTCAAAGTAGTGTTAGAGTTTGCGTGCGGTTAGAAGTACCGCATACAACAACTTCTGGATTTGAGGATATCTTATCTTTGAGGGCCCAAGGACTTCACTAATGAAGTAGACTGGATGCTGTATCGAGTGCACATGCCCTTCTTCCTCCCGCTTGACTACCAACACGGTGCTTACCACGTGAGTCGTGCAGGAGATATATAGTAACAGATCTTCTACTGGCTGATTCGGTGTGGCTCAATGTGGCGGCTTGAGTACCGGTGGTGTAGTCAGGAACTTTTTCAGTGACTCTAGGGCTTCCTGTGCCTTTGTGGTCCACTGAAACTTGTCCACCTTTTTGAGCAACTTGTAGAATGGCATGCCTTTCTCACCTAGCCTTGATATGAATCTGCTTAGGGCTGCCATGCATCCAGTAAGCCTTTGTACCTTTTTCTGTGATCATGGTGCTTCCATTCTCATGATGGCCTCGATTTTTTCTGGGTTAGCTTCAATTCCTCGGTGGCTGACAATGAATCCGAGTAGCTTCCCTGCTGGTACTCCGAAGACACACTTTTCTAGGTTGGGCTTCCATCGGTAGCGCCTCAAGCTGTTGAAGACAAGCTGCAAATATTCAATGAAGTTTTCTGAGTTTTCTATTTTGATCTTTGATCACCACATCATTGACATAGGCTTCCACTTGCTTGCCCCAGTGGTCAGCCAAGCATGTCTAAATGGCTCTCTAGTAAGTCGCTCCCGTGTTCTTGAGGCCAAACGGCATGGAGGTATAACAGAAAGCCCCAAATGGGGTGATGAATGCAGTTTTCTCCTCATCTTCTTTTGCTAGGCTGATCTGATGGTATCCAGAATAACAGTCTAGGAAGGACAACATAGAATAGCCGATGGTTGAATCAACCACCTGATTTATTCTAGGGAGCCCGAAGGGATGCTTCGGACAATGCTTGTTGAGATCAGTATAGTCGACGCACATGCGCCAATCCACTTTATTCTTTTCGAGTATGAACAGGATTTGCTAGCCACTCAGGACGCAGCACTTCTCTGATGAACCCCGCAGCCACTAAGCGAGCTAACTCAGCGCGAATAGCTTCTTTCTTATCAAGCGTGAAATGATGCAGCTTCTGTCGAATCGGCCTTGCTTGGGGATAAACCTTCAGTTTGTGCTTGGCCAGTTCTCTTGGGACTCCCAGCATATCCGCAGGTTGCCATGCGAATACATCATGGTTGTCTTGTAGGAACCGGACGAGCGTGCCTTCCTATTTGTCATCAAGGCTGGAGCTGATGATGGCAGTCTTGCGCTCATCAGCAAATCCCAGGTTGATTCTTTTAGTCTCCTCAATCGGCCGTATAGAGGTCACGGCTTGGGCTTCGTTTGTAGGTATTGCGAGGCCTTCCTCAGGCTTTGTGTCTGCTTGCATGGAGGAAGTTGTCGGGGGTTTAGTAGTAAGGGATGTCTGAATGGCTCCTCAAAAGCATTCCACGACGCCTTGGAAGTCAGCGCGCACGGTGATGACTCCTTGTGGTCCTGGCATTTTCAATATCATGTATGAATAGTGCGGAATGGCCATGAATTTTGCCAGTCCCGGCCTGCCAATGATGGCATTGTATCCGCAGTCGAAACGCGCCACCTCGAACCTCAGGAACTCAGTTCTATAGTTCTCCGGAGTTCCGAAGGTGACAGGCATGTAGATGTGCCCGAGTGGGTACTCCCCTTCGGTCGGCACGATGCCGAAGAAAGGTGCGTCTGACTCAATGAGGTCTTTGAGTGCAACCCCCAAGGCTCGAAGCGTTCAGGGGAAGGTAACGTTGATGCTACTTCACCCATCCACTAGTACTTTCTTTACCCTACTCTCTTAGACCACCGGATCAACGAGGAGCGAGTACCTACCGGGGTGGTCGAAGTTGAGCCACTGATCCACTCGGCTGAAGGTTATGGCATGTTCCGACCACCGGTAAGGAGCTGGGGCACTGGTGGTCACCGCTAGGACCTACCGTTCATTGAGCTTCTGCTGCCTTCTGTTCTCCTACGATCCGTGCCCTTCGAAGATGACGTTGACCTCCCTGTCAACGTGTGGGAATGCTCCTCCCACTCCCCCTTTTAGTTGCTGAGGTTGCCTGGGCTCGCTGGGCCCTCCTCGTGGTGGGGGAGGTGGTAGAGATTGGAACGGTCGGCCATTTCCAACGGAGTGCTTGAAGTCCCTGCAGTTTCGTAGAGTGTGGCGCATGTCCTTGTGGTACGGGCACTGGGCATTGAGGATGTCATCCAGTGTCTGCTCGCCTCCATGGGGTGCCCCTCGGGCACGAGTGATGGGTGGTCCAGCGGCGTGGACCTCCTCACGAGGCCTCTTCTCCCAACGCTTGTCGGGCTGCTGGTTCGCATTGCGCCGTGGCGCCGGTGGCGCAGATTTTGTTCCTCTGATGAGGTCCTGAGCCCGCTCGTCAGCGGTGATGTAGAGATCTACTTCTCGAAACAGTTGTTCGGAGGTGGTTGGCGCTTTCTGTAGTATGGCTCGGACGAAGGCCGAGTCATTAGATCCTCGGTAGAAGTCCTCAATCACTGCTGCCTCAGTGACTTCAGGGATACGATTTCTCATGGTTCGAAACCTCTTAAGGTACGACCGAAGTGTTTCATCGCCCTAACGCCTAATGGATTTGAGGTCCCATGGCTGCGCTGGCTTGTCAGAGAGGGACTGGAAGTTGGCGATGAAACACCGACTGAAGTCACTCCAATCATCGATGCAGTGTTGTGGCAGATGTCGTAGCCACTGCAACGCATCTTGCCCGAGGAAGATGGGCAAATATGCTGTCATCACATCTTCGGTTGCCCCAGCGGCCTGGGCGGCGGTCGTATAGACGACCAACCAGCCTCCCAGGTCCTGTTTAGGTTCGTACTTGCCGATGTTGGAGACCTTGAAGTTCGGGGGCCACTGAATGGCCTGGAGACGTGGAGTAAGCGCGGATACTCCACATGTGTCTTCCTATCGACGTTCATGGTGTTGGTCCCGGGGAGGGGAGTCGGTGATGTGCCATCTCGACCGTCCCCGGTTCAGGCCACTAGTTGAGGCCACAACCGATTCAACTCGGGTGGCGTGACTTCGGGCCGAGATGCCATGGTCCCAATCATATTCCTCTTGGCACCTTATCTCGTTCTCGTGTCATCGGTCGCGTGAAGCATTGATGGAGTTCCTTGCGTCTCGCTGACTGTTGATGGAGTGTCGCAGGTTGCTCGGGGGATGAGCGAGGGGTAGAAGGTGGTTAGCTACTCGAGTAAGCAGCCATCGATAGCCTTCTGCATCTGAAGTCCATAGGAGGCCATCAGCTATTTGAGCCAGCACTCCTCCGACTTCGCTCGGTGTGTTCATTGTGCGAGCAAAATCAGGGTTCAGGTTCCGAGCAAAGAGCATTTTCTCTGCGTAACCTTGCGCCCTGCTTGGCTTGTTCTCGTTCTCGGCCTTGAGCTTGTCGGCGATCGCGTCGGCGAGAATTTCGCCTTTCTCGGTATACCCGCTCGTCAGGGGTTTTTCTCCTACTTCTGAGACTTCATCCCTAGATACGGGCTATGCTGGGTCCCGCTCCCCAACCTTGTGATGTTGCCAAATATTCCGGCATCTATTCCTCCGTCGCCGAGCTTCTTGCTGCGGAGGTTCTTCCCCTAGGATGGTTGGCTCGTCGTCGGAGATGGGAGATGACTCCAATCTTCCCTCGATGAAGAGGACGTCGGGGTAGAAAGGAGTTTCTATTGTGGCGAGTTCTTTTATGTACTTCTTTGAGGGCGAAGGCGCCGGAAAGGTAGCTTGGCGGAGCTCTGTCCCCTTTTGAGGAACGCTTGCTTCTTTCTTTCTTGTAATCCGTGTCCACTCCTTTGTGGGCGAAGTGGGCAATGGAGTTTGTCGGGTAGGTGAATTCTCGATCCTCAGCTTGCAAGAAGTAATCTTCGCCCGAGGCACAGGAGGTCGTGCTATCTGTTGTCTTGTTCTGGCTTTCCTGGGAATTTCCGAGGAGAATTTCTCTTTTGGTGGATCTGCTATGCGGTGTAGAATTCCATCCTCGTCTGCTACGAATGAGATGGTCCCGAAGCAAAATACGGATCCAGGGCAAAGAGCAATCCTACACTGGGAAGTGACGGCCATTGAGCTAGCTTGGATCAACGACACAACCCCTACCTGGCGCGCTAGCTGTCGATGCTTGGAGCCCAACCGCACACCTGGGGTTACCCCTCGCGGTGCTTTTGGGTAGGACGATGCTGTTGACTGTAGCTCAATGGTTCGTGCGAGATGCACGAGAGATGACAGACGATTTTCTACAGGTTCGGGCCGCTTTGAGATGCGTAATACCCTACTTCCTAGTGTGGATCTTTATGTGGTAAGTTACAAGAGAAGTCTCCAGTTTGGAGGAAGGCTAATGAGTTGAGTAGATGGTTGATCGATGGAAATGATGGGGTACCCCCTAGACCTTATATACTCGACCGTGGGGCACTACATGCATATAGGATGATGATGAGTACCTAAACAATAGTGAACTGAATGAACTTATCTTCCTTTAATCTTGTCGATTTATCTTCCTATAATCTTGTCGATTTACCTCTAATCCATTCTGATGTTCAAGGGCGCTGCACGTGGGAAAGTCGAACGGACGCTACAGATAGCACTCGAGTTGCTTGAGCTTGAGTCTGCTTCCTTCTCACGTCGGCCCATTCCACCAGTAGCCCTCCCCTGGCCCACGAAGGAATGGCCTAGTGAGATAACAGGCCTAAAGCCTCTCGTGGGGCCTTCTTTCCTTCTAGTGGACCTGGGGGATATCTGTCCTCCACACCTGCCATCCACAAGCTACCTAAAAATACGAAATAAATATAGAAATTTAGTTTTAATAGGAAAAAGGGATTCCATAAGTTTATTTAATTCATAGCTTATGCATTTTAACTCTGTTTTGATCCCTTCCAATTGCATTAGACTCATGATAATATTGTTTATCGTTTAGTAACCATATTTCACTATGTGACTTAGTTATAAAAATAACACTCATTTTATTTTATGATTAACACCTAAATTATACAGGAAATCATAACTTTTACACCGTAACCCTGATTCGACCCATTCGAATTGTGTTAGCCTCATAAAAATATTTACTACGCAGTAACAATATTAATTATACTATAACACATACTTTTATAATTATATATTTATTTAGCCTTTATCTACAAGATTAACTCTGCTAATCTAGGTTAATCTCTCTATAAATATAATCTAGGTAAAAGGTAATCCCTAATCACGTTATAATCTAGATTAAAGTTGGATTAGTTATTCAGAGTATATTTCCTCATATACGGTATAATAATCAATTTATAATTTAATATTCAACCACATAGATCTTTCGTAAATCGTAACTCGGTAACCGTAACTTTGATTTTACTAGTTCTTGACCCCACGATCTCGTAGCAACGCGTAGATTATTATTAAGCAGTTTGTTCTTATGTTTGATGTGATGTTAATTTTGTCTATACCATGTTTGCTTGAATGCTTGTTCTTATGGTGCTTGTTTGATTTGGATCTTTGATTGAGTGTGATGAGTTGTGGAGTAATGTCCACAATTACATCTGCATATACATATAGACATAAATAGAATTCATGAGATAACTAAACAACCTAGATTATCCTCCATTAAAGTGTATCTATTTTAATAGATCCCTCTTAACTTAAAGGAATCTACCTTATCCTAATAGGTTCATCTTGTGTTAAAAAAATTATCTTATCCTCTTAAATTGTTTATAAGATAAACTAGACCAACTAAAAGTACCCCCACTAGAATATATCAAATAGATCCATCTTATCTTGAAAGGTTCTCTCTTATCATACCAGATCCATCTTATCTCAAAAAGATTTTATCTTACCCTAATAGATCTAACTAATCTCAAAAGATTCTATCTTATTCTTAGAGACTTATCTTGTCCTCATAAGCATACTTATTCCCACCACTTTGCTTATCTCATAATAGTGTAACAAACATGATCTATTCCAAAATAAATTAAGTAGATCTTATCTAGTCTAATATGATTACACCAATTTAATTATGATCCCATCTAATCTAATCAGATCTAATCTAATGGACAAACATGTGAGATAATACTGGTAAAATAAGATTGGATCCTACTCTTATAAACATGTTTTAACCTAAATTAGAGTCTTAGTCCAACCTGGCCATATGGAACTACCTTAACCACCCGATATTTGCATAACCCCTCTGTTTTAACCTAACAAAGATTCTGATCTACCTACACCATATAATCCATCATATCTCAAAAGATTCTAACATATCATAATAATATATATCCTACCCTGGTAGATCTATTTAACTTAAACTAGTCTAATCTATCCAATTTAATCTAGACCCTGCCTAATCTAATATAATCTAATATAAAGGGAGTTACTTAAACAAGTTAGTTAATACTGGTAATATAGATTAGACCATATTCCTATAAATGGGCTTTAAATCTAAATTGGTATCTTAGACCAACTCGTCCATGAAATCACGACCTAGCCTATGTTATAGGTTGCCCAACCCATTTATCCCAAAAGCAAAGTAAAACTCTGTTTAACCTACCTACCCCATGTACCCGCAAATGTTATCTCAATTCTGATAATGGCATCTAGCACCACAACCGATGGTCCCTAAATCAGACCCAAGAAGAAGGTTAACCTCGATAATGAAGGATATGAGTAGAAACAGATCTTCAGATAAATCAAGACCCACCACTTGGAATGAAAGTCTCCTGTACCTAACTAGTCCTTACTGTTGGGGGCCTTCGTCCTCCGAAGGTCCTCAAAAACATGATTTGACAATGTTTTCCAAGTGGATTATGTGAACAGGTATTTTTGGACTCAGAACTATGAATATGAAGCACGGCCAGGACGAAGCCTGAACCAGACGAAGGACGAGCGCAGCCGAAGCTGTGCGCAGGGAAGCTTCGTCGTGACAGCAGAGGGGGGAACCGACTTAAAGATGAAAAGACTGCGTGGGCCTTGACAAATTTCCATAAGCCATTAACAAATGTAATGGACAAGGATGTAATTTTACGTGGGCTGCGTCCCGCGCCTATAAATAGATGAACAGTACTCCCGTACTGTTCACGCTGACTTGGCATTGGCATTTGCGTCACGCTTGTACTTTTTACCTTCTCTCAAGACCGAAGGTACATTTGTAATTTGTAATCATTTCTATTTTTCTGTGTTAATAAAATAGAAATGATTCTATGATTTACATTTCATGTTTTATATGAATCCTTCGTTATTACTTGTTGAATTTACGAAGGTATGTCTCTTATGACCTTCGTCCGGGACTCATTATTCCCGAAGGGGAATAATGTTCGGTAGGACGAAGGGCCTTAACATTTAACACTTTTTATGTTGCCTTGTTCTCAAGACCGAAGCATTTGAGAACAAGTCCCCAACATTGGCGCCCACCTCCGGTGAACTCACTTCCACTTCGAGCTTTTTTGAACACCTTCGGAAGCTGTAGATCTTCGCTATGGCACCGAAGAAAGCTTCAGCGGCTGGGGCTGCAGCACTGCAACCGCTGGACCACAACCAGGAGACCGTCTCTCTTCGGGAGGCCCG
Organism: Zea luxurians; assembly: GCA_029449295.1. Lineage (NCBI taxonomy): Eukaryota > Viridiplantae > Streptophyta > Magnoliopsida > Poales > Poaceae > Zea > Zea luxurians. Next base: position 74,546,640 of record JAOPSE010000014.1, read on the forward strand.
AAGCCAGAAGAGAAAGGCCGTAAGCCCGACGCTTCAGGAGGAAGAGCTAGACCAAGAAATCAGGGATATGGAGATCCTACATCAACAGGTGCAAAGGAAGAAGGAGAAGATGGCCCGGCTAGCTGAGTTGCAACGGCAGATAGACGAAGCCTCTGAGGAAGTCCGCCATCTTACCCACGATGAGCAAAACAGAAGGCCTCAGCAGAAAGACCTTCATCAGGAGGGCTTCGTCAACGAAGATGACTGGTATGACAATTTCCATCAGGGAAATTTTGTTTTCGATGATGCTTCTCCTTTGTCCGCTGAGCTGCAGGCTACACCTTGGCCTCCATCCTATAAGCCACCCCAGCTCCCCATGTTCGACGGTCACTCAGACCCGAAGCAGTTCCTGATGAGCTACGAAGCAACAGTGTCTTTGTATGGGGGCAATGCTGCAGTCATGGCGAAGTCTTTCGTTATGGCTGTCAGGAGTGTTGCTCAGACCTGGTATTCCTCCCTTCGGCCAGGAACGTTTACTTCATGGCAAAAGCTGAAGGATATGTTACTGACCAGCTTTCAAGGATTTCAGACGAAGCCGGTCACAGCTCAAGCCTTGTTCCAGTGCATTCAGGATCATGAAGAATACCTTCAGGCTTATGTCCGAAGGTTCTTACGTTTGAGGGCGCAGGCACCAACGGTGCCCAATGAAATTGTTATTGAAGCCATGATCAAGGGGCTTCGTCCTGGGCCTGCAGCTCAATACTTTGCTAGAAAGCCGCCTCAGACCCTGGAGAAACTGCTCCAAAAGATGGATGAGTACATTCGTGCTGACAATGACTTTCGCCAGAGAAGGGAGGAGGCCTTCAGATTTTCTGAAATGACCAGGGGCTTCGGAGGAAGATACTACCCGAGGCATGTCCGGTCCATCCACAGCTCCACTCAGAATGATGATAAGGGGAGTCAGCAGAGCAGACCGCAGTGCTCCTCGCAGGCTTCGGGGCAACAACAAGCTTTCTTCCGGCCACCAGCTCCGAGAGGCAGAGGCGCCAGGGGCTTCGGCGGAAGATTCGGAGATCAACCAAGGAAATTGTTTTGCTTGTTCTGTGGAGAAGGCAAGGGCCATACCACCAGGACGTGCCATATTACAATCCAGAAGCAAAAGGAGATAGCCGAAGCTACATCTCAACAAGTTCAGCCGAAGCAGGTCATGCATACTGCTTCGTATCATCCGCCTTACATCCCACAGTACATAGACAACCACCCTGCAGCTTCTGTAGCTTCGGCAAGTCAACCTCAAGCTTCCTGGCAACAGCCCCCGCCTCCACCTCCATTGCAACAGGGTCAGCAGCCAGAAGGGAGTCAATATGCTCCACATCAAAGGGACTTCAGAGAACAATCCGAAGCTCGCACAGTCAACAGCACTGTGCCAGAGTCGAAGCACATTTATTGACACATATCCTACCTTTGATAGCAGTCTTTTCCATTCATTTCTATTCTCTGTAGCAAAAAACATTGATCGTTTCCATGTAATAATTCCGCTGTTTCCCACGAGGAAAATCTATTTTCTCCACAGGATTAAGTTGATGAAGTTTTTGTGTTAACAAGGAGGACCTTCGAAATATTAAAAATCCTTCGGATTAACAGAAAGTCGTTCTAAGGAACGCAGAGTAAGTTCATGAAGTCACAAAAAGCCGTTCCACAGGGAGCGCAGTGTAAGTTTTCTGCTCAAAAGTCGTTCCTAAAGGAATGCAGAGCTTACAGCGAAAAGTCAACGCTGATACCGTCTAAGTAAAAGACGAAGAAGCTCCTAAGGGAGGCTTACAGCGAAAAGTCAACGCTGATACCGTCTAAGTAAAAGACGAAGAAGCTCCAAAGACGTTCCTAAGGGAATGCAGAGCTTACGAATAAATTTTGTGTGTATCTTCGGAACAAAGGTCATTTGCATAACATAACATCATCACATCATCTTGCATAGCATAAGCATCATACATCATATTGCATTTTGCAAGAGAAGGGTACACAGTATCGACCTTCGGAAGAATGCTTTGAGAAAGCAATATCGAAATTGTATAAATTCGGAATACAGCTTCGGAGAATATTTTTACGAAGCATGGACAAGCTTCGTCAGAGCAATATCGAAATTATATAGCTTCGGAGAATGCTTTCACGAAGCATGGATGTGACTTATCAGAACAGTTTTAACGGAGAATATTTTCTTCACGAAGCATGAAAAGAAGGGAAGGTGTTTTTTCGCCGAAGGCTCAAAAATGGTATGTATGTAGAGTTTCATGCATCGTAAAGAATTGAATAGTGAAAAGAAACTTGTATATTACATTCAAATGTACAAAATGTTACATAGATCACAATTTAAATGTTTTTTCTAAATAGCATTTAGTCTTCTCTTAATACTGCTTCGGCGGCTTCATTTAGAAGCTGATCAACAACTTTGTCCATGATAGCTTCGGCCATTTGTTTAATTTCATCATCACCTTTTGTGTGCGGGTCGGTAGTCGATTCAGCAGCTTCTAAGGCAAAAGAATATTTCTTCATTACTATTACAAACCGTGAGCAAAGTTTGAAATAAAAATTACAACACAATAAGAACGGCTAGTTAATACCAAATTGCCTTTCGGGCTCTGTACTTCTTTCGGTAGCTTCTGCCACTTTCCTAGCATCATGGATGCCTTTTTCGCTCCTTTGGATGATTTCTTGTGCCATTCCTCGGCCGCCGTCGTTCCAGATATCAGTAAAAAATTTGCCACCAACAACGCTTGCTTCGGCCGAGGGGTCCTTGATGTCTTCGGAAGATAAGGCAGCTTCGGACTGAGCTAAAAATTTTACATGCTCGCAACCTTTCTTCTCTAAGACAGAAGCAATTCCTCTGGCGCCCGAAAAAGCACAGATGTCGCCACGACTGCTCAGGATCTCTTCGAAGGCCTCTGCTTCGTGACTAATCCATTCCAGTGGACCTTCGGGATTACCTCGAGAGAAATTCTCCTCGCTGGAAAAGGCGCCCACGCTGGCGAAGCTGTTTTTAATTTTGTTCACGCATTCTACAGATTTAACATAGCATTTTCTTTGAGAGGCACGAAGCTCCTTAACCCTTAACTCCAACTTATCCACCATATGATCACTAAGTTCTCGTTTTGTTTCCTCAAGCACACGTTCTTCTTTCGCCCGGGTTAGTTGTTTCTGAAGATCTTTGATCTCGTGTTTCTGAGCTTCGGCCTGATTCTTTGCAGCAGCTTCGTCCTTTTTTATCTTGTCTACTAGAGTAACCAGAATTTTGTCTTTTTCTAGAGCTTCGTTCCTTAGCTTTATAACTTCTGATCGTAGATTGTTGAATGCAATTTCATAACTATCATCTTCGGCACTCTTTTGTGCTCTCAACGCGTTGCTCAGGATCAAACCCTATAAAAAAAGAGAGAGTCTATATAAGAATAAAGGAATGAATTACGTATTAAAAAGTTTTTTCAAACACTTAATTTCCATACCTTTAGGCTATTATAAGCAAGACTGTCTGCGAGATCCTCTTTTGTCATGGCGCATAATCCAGCTTCGAGTTTAGGGAACCCCATGCTCCTAGCCATTTCCCGGCACACGGATAGTTCCTTATTGTCTGGGAGACAGTACAGGAAATCATCTTCGTTTGTCCCATTGAATACTACTGCCCCCTTCGGATATTTCAACTCTCTAGCATAATGATTCGCTTCATAGATTTCTTCTTCAGACAGTTTCTTCCCCGAAGCATGTCGCACGATGTAATCGCGTATGCTGGAGGGAGCTTCGGGGATGGCAGTGTCAATTTCTTCAACTACAACTGGTTCTGATATTTTTAATGCTTCAGCTTCCAAAGGTTGCTCCTTGTAGGGCTCTGAAGGCCCAGCTTCAGCTTCAGCTTGTTGCATCGAAGCTTCAGTAGAAGCTTCGGCAACTTCAACACTCTTTTTTGGAGTTGTGCTTGAAGACTTGATTGTCTCCAAGACATCTAGTACGTTTACCATTCTTTTCCTTTTTGGGGTCACCGATGACCCCTTTTGGTTTTTTATTGCTTCGACATTTACCGAAGGACTTAAGATTTCAGACATTTTTGGCTCGTCAACCTTCGGTTTCTCTGATTTTTCCGCTGAAGGCGCTTCAATCTTTTCTTCCATCTTCGGCACTGAAGCTGGTTCGGTAGCCTCAGATGCCAAAGAAATTTCACCAATAAATTCGGGCACTGTGGCCGGTTCAATAAAACGTGTCCGATGGGTGAGCACCTTCATCTTTTTTCTTTGAGGTGCTGGTTCACTAGTGGCACTTGGGGTAGCCTCTGTTGCAGGAGAAGCATTTTTCCTTTTGCGACCCAGTACCGGATAGTGATAGTCAGGGTACATAAACCCGACCGCGTCAAACACACGGTTGAGCCTTTTCTTCTTTCGGCCTCCGAAGGCTGCTGATAATGCAGTGTTCTCAGCCTTCGAATATGTGCCAAGCAGTTCGTCACTTAATGTCTCAATACTTTTCAACCAGTCATCATCAGGTTCAACAAATTTATCTGCATACTTGAATGAGTATTTTAGCCTAACTAGTCCGCCTTCGTCGGACTCTTTAATGGTTTCCTTCGGCATTTCCCACTTTTCTCCAAGTGGCCATATCCTGAAGGCAATGTGCTCTTGCACCAAGTCCCTTGTTCCAATGAAGGAGCAGACTACGCCGAAGGCTCTTTGGCACTCCTCGGCTGCTTCGTCCATTTCAACCTTCGGCCTTCGTAGTCCGAAGCGTTGCCAGATGGGGCACATAATAATACTCTTAACATTTTCTTGCGCTGTTAAGTCATTCTTCACATAAAACCACTCTGTCATCCAGGCTCCGGGCCACCTCTTCCGAAAGGTCGGCACAGGGCAGCTTGACCCGGAGCGGGCACCGAAGCTGTAACACCCAAAATTGTTGTGATATTGTTCTTTTCCCCAGGGCTTTGTCTCGTATAATAATTCATGAATGTTGCAAAAACTCTTAGCATTTGGTTCCAAACCTTGGCTTCTTGCAGCCCAGACAAATATCCCCATCCTTATGATAGCTTCGGGAGTAAGTTGATGAAGGTAGACTTGAAATGTTTTCAGTACCTCAACAACAAAGTTGCTCAGGGGAAATCGAAGCCCAGCCTTGAGAAAGCTTCGGAAGATTACAACTTCATCTTCTTCGGGAGTGGGAGAAGTCTTTTCTCCAGCGTCAGCCCTCACAATAGATATATCTCGAAAATACCGCCCCCTCATATTATCAATATGACTCTGCTTGATAGTGGTTTTCCCGAAAACCGTGTGACTTGGCCGCCATGGACGATCTTCGGCCTCTTCCCCACCACTCTCTACATCAAAGCTGTCGCTGTCACCAGTATCTTCGGACAAACCTTCGAGAATCTCCTTGGTGATTTTCTCTGTATTGGTCTCTGCCATCGCTATCAGGAACCCCAGATTCTTCTCCTCCTCGAGACTCAGCTTCGTCTCAGCAGGGATCTTCTTCCCTTCAGACATCTTCGGAAACGCTAAAAAATTGTTCCCGAGGCCGAAGCTTCAAAATCAAAAAGACCAGCAAATCTTAGTGCACAAGAGCTAAAAATTTTAGTGGGTCGAAGCAGAAGGCAAGTGTGCGAACCAAATGAGTTTGCGGTGCGATCTTATTTATACGCCCAGGGCGTTAAAAATTGAAAGGCCCCGCTTGTCAGTGAATGTTGCTATTCTAGCAAAGGGAAGGTGTTTTTTTCGGACCTTCGGCTCAAGGCCTTCGTCCATATCGCAATCTGAATTTATTATTAACAAATTAATATTGCGAGGGGCTACTGTTGGGGGCCTTCGTCCTCCGAAGGTCCTCAAAAACATGATTTGACAATGTTTTCCAAGTGGATTATGTGAACAGGTATTTTTGGACTCAGAACTATGAATATGAAGCACGGCCAGGACGAAGCCTGAACCAGACGAAGGACGAGCGCAGCCGAAGCTGTGCGCAGGGAAGCTTCGTCGTGACAGCAGAGGGGGGAACCGACTTAAAGATGAAAAGACTGCGTGGGCCTTGACAAATTTCCATAAGCCATTAACAAATGTAATGGACAAGGATGTAATTTTACGTGGGCTGCGTCCCGCGCCTATAAATAGATGAACAGTACTCCCGTACTGTTCACGCTGACTTGGCATTGGCATTTGCGTCACGCTTGTACTTTTTACCTTCTCTCAAGACCGAAGGTACATTTGTAATTTGTAATCATTTCTATTTTTCTGTGTTAATAAAATAGAAATGATTCTATGATTTACATTTCATGTTTTATATGAATCCTTCGTTATTACTTGTTGAATTTACGAAGGTATGTCTCTTATGACCTTCGTCCGGGACTCATTATTCCCGAAGGGGAATAATGTTCGGTAGGACGAAGGGCCTTAACATTTAACACTTTTTATGTTGCCTTGTTCTCAAGACCGAAGCATTTGAGAACAAGTCCCCAACACTTACCCCCAAGTCATCTCTGCACTCACCTACTAGCTAAAACCTGGTGTAGCCTTGATTTCTATGCCACACCAGCTAATGGCATGAAAATTTTAGGTATATAAAAAATAATAAATACTAACTGGAAGTTCCACTTCAAAAAAATGCTGGAATTTCATAAAAATAAAGTCAGCTTGATATGCTCAACTAAACGGTATTCCTAAATAGAATCATGGAATCTAATGAGAGTCACTTAATAAACTAGATCCTATTCCTATAAACCTTGTTCTTCCCTCATGCACTTAAACCTAAATTAGTGCATTAAACCAACTCAACCGTGAGCAAAACAGCTAACCTAACCAATAGAGTCACGATGGATTACACAAATTGTCTGTCCCCACCTATCATCAAACAAGATTTTGACCTGCATCATGTAGTCTATCTTACCCATACCTATCTTAACCATACTCCGCTAACTTCGATGATATACACTAACCTCGAATCAATGAGACCAAGACCGGAGAAAAAAGATCGACATCGACAAGGAAGGATATAATAGTCAAAGTGAATCTCGAGATGAATCAAGACTTAAACATTTCGGATGAAGTCTTTTCCTTGCCATAATCTTTCTTACCTCAACCTGTCCGGCTTAGATCCTACGTAATAAGTAGCTGGATACCTATACTCTTCTAATCACCCACTATTGACTATAAAAAACAGACTCTAGAATTTTAACCAATTATAGAAAAAAATGAAATTACAAACCAATCCTTCTGTATCCCTTTTCTTACAAATCTCGAGGATGAGATTTCTGTTAAGGGGGTAGGATTTGTAACACCTCAAAACCTTGTCTTAAGAATTTGGTGAAACTCTCCAAAAATTTTGAGAAAATCCTCTAAGAAAAGAAGTTTCTTACCCTTGAAGTAATATCCTCTAAAAATAATATTTTGGAATGGAAGGTTTAATAAAACAATCCATGATGAATTATATGTTGGAACATACGCTTTTTAAAGGAGCAATCGGCTTGAGTCGGTAACGACTTAAAGCGGTGCAACATGCTCGCGCCTACGCAATTCAGGGTGACCACTACACCCTATTAACAGAAGCAATCGACTTAATTCAGCAGCGACTTAAGGCGATCTGACGTGATTACAATTACTCATATAAGGATGGTTTCTATATCCCGCAAACAAATTTCAAAACCATCACACATCGTTTTACTACTACAAATTTATGAACTGATGAATTCTGAAACGATAGGAAAATAACAATATCGTCCAAAGTACTGAAATGACATCCTCTAACAAATGTCTGACCATGCTAACCGCGCGTTCAAAGCACGCAAAATGTTTCTCTATTTTGTGATATTTTTCTCAGGAGCAATTGATGAGGAGGGACGACTCGAGGAATCAGGGGCAGCATTCACATCAGCCCTTATATCTTCGGGAACAATCACACCGGGTCTCCTCATCAAGATTCGCCCCGCCCGAATAGCCTTGTCCATGGCTCTATCGCGCTGGGCTCTGAGAGTAACAGAAGTTTCTTCGGCAACCTTGGCAGCCAGCCGAGCAGTTTCTAACTCTTGGGCGATGGATTTCTTAGAAGCTCGGAGTTCTTTGATAGTAGCGTCCTTCGCTGATATCAACTGCTTGAACCGGGTCACTTCATCCATGGATTCCTGCAGCTTACAGCGTTGGTGGTCTAACTCTTCCACGGTGAAGCGATGACTCCTCTCCAAGATAGTCAGCGAGTTGCTAGAATCACGATACAATATGTCAAGACTGTCGCGAGAAGCAGCAAGGATACGTTTTTCTTCCTGTAAACAAAAGTCAGCTCCCTCAAACACCAAGCAAGTAGTAGGAGCACAACAAGGCAAAGCACAGTTTCATAAATTATCTTTTCAGAATTGAGCTGAGCATGAAGAGAAGAACTCAGTGCATTGGCGTCATCTAAGGCAGCGGAGACCTGACCCAGTTCAGTCTGACTTTGAGAGTACTTTTCCTCAAAGTCAGTGCACCGCTGGGCCAATTCAGCCTGATCTCGGGAATGTTTTTCCTCAAGAGTGGAAATCTGCCGAGTCATACCTAGCAGGAGACAATCAAACAAAAAGGGGTCAGAATGTAAGGCAGTCTACAGTGAAGACAAAGAGAAGCAAAAAAAAGCACTAACCAGCGTTGATCGCCTCCAATTCAGAGACACGATGTTGAAGTGACACTGGATTCCAACATGCAAGTGACGAAGCTACTTCTGGGATAGAAGCACCCTGTAACTTCAACTGGCTAGCCATCCCATCCACCAAAGCCTGATGAGGAGAGCAGATGGATGTAATGACAGCAGTTCATGCAATATAAAAACCCAAGCTAAAATACATCATAGTACCTGGAGGTTGGAAAAGAACGAAGGGATCCCCAAATCAGGAGAGATCAATTGATAACCGGATGTAAGGCCACCACCCGAAGCAGCTTGCAACGAACCAGCAGGAATCAACTCGGTGCCATCAACAGAGCCCAACACTCGGTCAGCGGGGATGCTACCCTCTAAAGCGACTCCCTAGTCCAAGGCTTGGGCTACCACCACACAGTCGGAGTGTGGGGGCGATCCCGCATGAACGTCCATGGAAGTACAAGAGAGAGACCCCGCTCGGACATCCTCGGGGGCTGGGTCATAGTTTGCACTGCCCACTTGAGCCGGATCATCCCCGGCAGCACCCTCGGGGGCTGGGCAGTGGCTTGCACTTCCCACCCGAACCAAGTCTTCCCCGACAACATTCTCGGGGGCGGGGCACGTGTCAACACCATCCTTGGGGTCCAAGTTCTCTGCGGTAGCCACCTCTAAGGCTGATGGGCCCTCAGTTACTTCCATGGGACCAGGACGATCCAAGTCAGTCTCCCGATCCTCAAGATCGCGCTCTAAGGTCGACGAGGCACGGGATGACCTCAACCTAGCATCAAGCACATCAGCACAAACCTCCATCACACCATCATCTGCTAGCTCCAATAACAAATCCTCTGGAACCATTTCCTCAAGAGTCTGATCAAAATTAGCCAAGGACAGTTCTTGCAGACCCATGAGAGCAGACAAAGCAGGAGAAGGAACTCCACTACTTTCACCGCTAGCGATGAACTGCCGACTGTTTTTCCGAGTTAAAGGAACTTCATTTTCTTCCTCCTCGTCGTTCACATTAGCAACGCAGGCAGCACACCCATTGGGGTCAGCAACAGATGGAGCACACCCATTGGGATCAGCAACAGATTGGGTACACCCATTGGGGTCAGCATCAGTAAGTTCAGTCACAGGCACTTCTTCAGCATCAGGAACCGAGGTACCAACGTCTCGATCCAAACTGGATACTTGCCGGAGGCGTCTCTTTTTCTTTTTCTGCTCATCAGCAGAAGGATCAGGTTGATTGGCTCGGCAAGGGCGCCTCGGGCGAGTACCAGCAGGCTTCTGAGTATCTAAAGTTGTATCAGCCACTGGGAGGGGCGCCACTACCAATGCCCCAGCAGGAGCAGCGTCAGAAGAGTCCTCAGCCAGCAAATCAAGCATAGCATTTATCTCCGCATCACTAGGGTTCAGGGGCACCTCAAAATGGACCTGCCGTTCATCATCAGGAATCCCCCCAAGCGAGGCAACCAAGGCACTAATTTCTTCAGCAGAGGGCCGCACTCTAAGGCCCAAACTGCCATCAGTGACAGGAGGATTCGACACAAAAAAGAGTGAAGGCTTTGGGAGGAGGCAAGTTCCAGGCTGAGAATGCCACTGGGGCACCAACATTTGACACTTTGCCTCTAAGGATCATCTCAAGTCGGCTCACCAAGTCCATAGAGGGAATTCTTCTGTTAGTGACCCGAGTTGAGTCAGGTAGGCCTCGATACAGATAAGCCGGGTATGCCCTGTCTTTCAACGGCTGAATATTCTTGAAAACAAAATCAGCAACCACAGCTTCAGCAGTCAGACCCCTCTCTTTCAGCAATCCAACTTTAGCAAGCAAAGCACCTGCCTCAGCTACCTCCTGATCTGTGGGAGACTCGGTCCAGCTCGGGGTGCGAACATCTGGCTGTCTTCCCGACCGGGGGGGGAGAGAGTTTCCATAATTCTCAACTATGAACCACTCCAAGCGCCACCCCTTGATACTGTCTTTGAGAGGGATTTCGAGATACTCAGTCTTCCTCCCGCGGCGCATCTCCAAGATAGCACCCCCAACCAATTGATGTTGTCCCCCGGCCATCCCAGGGCGACAATGATACAAGTACTTCCACAACCCAAAATGTGGTAGCACGCCAAGAAAGGCTTCGCATAAATGAACGAAAATGGAGATTTGCAGGATAGAATTGGGATTCAGATGGGTCAAGTTAAGACGGTAGAAATCAAGGAGGCCGCGGAAAAAGGGAGAAATGGGAAGGCCAAGGCCGCGGAGAAGGAAAGGAGCATAAATCACGGACTCATGGGTATCCTCAGTTGGGACAGTAACCCCATGGCAAATCCACCAAGAGCAGAGTTCCCTTGGAGGAAGAACCCCAATGGACACGAGGTGGAGAAGTTCGGGCTCAGATATGACGGACATGTGGTTACCTGCGAAAGGCAACTGGCTGTTGGGGTCGATTGGAGGAATCACCACGGCAGACGAACTCGAGGCTTTCCTCTTGGGCGCCATCTCGATTCTACCGGCGAGCAGAGTAGAAGGCGAATTGCGGAGAGGATTCAGAAGCAAGAAAGCAAGAACTAGGGCATGGAAAGCAGAGGCGGCTAAAAGCGCAGCACTTATGGGATATTCCCGAGCCAGATACCGTTTCAAAAAGCGTCCAGTCAGCACCCGGCAGTTATTTCCAAAACACCGGTGCGCCACATCATCACTCGGCTATTAACCTCAAAGTGGCCCACGCAGCCCGCTATTGCTCGGCAGTTGACTCTAAAACTCCGACATAGTATTAAGTCGCTCGGCATTACCTCTAAAAAACGCTGACGTCGTCCTCAAGTCACTCGACATTACCTCTAAAATGCTGATGTCGCCCTCAAGTCACTCGGCATTACCTCTAAAACGCCGACGTCATTAGCAAGTTACTCGGCAGTTGACTCTAAAACCCCGACATCGTGTTTAGTCGCTCGGCGCTACCTCTAAAACGCCAACGTTGTCTTCAAGTCGCTCGGCAGTTAACTCTAAAACTCCGACATTGCGTTCAGTCGCTCGGCGTTACCTCTAAAACGCCGACGTCATCAGCAAGTTACTCGGCAGTTGACTCTAAAACCCTGACATCGTGTTCAGTCGCTCGGCGCTACCTCTAAAACGCCGACGTTGTCTTCAAGTCGCTCGGCAGTTAACTCTAAAACTTCGACATTGCGTTCAGTCGCACGACGTTACCTCTAAAACGCCGACGTTGTCTTCAAGTCGCTCGGCAATTAACTCTAAAACTCCGACATCGTGTTCAGTCGCTCGGCGTTACCTCTAAAACGCCGACGTTGTCTTCAAGTCGCTCGGCAGTTAACTCTAAAACTTCGACATTGCGTTCAGTCGCTCGGCGTTACCTCTAAAACACCGACGTTGTCTTCAGTTGCTCGGCGTTACCTCTAAAACGCCGACGTTGTCTTCAAGTCGCTCGGCAGTTAACTCTAAAACTTCGACATTGCGTTCAGTCGCTCGGCGTTACCTCTAAAACACCGACGTTGTCTTCAGTCGCTCGGCAGTTATCTCTAAAACTCTGACATCATCTACAAGTCGCTCGGCAACTACTTCTAAAAGCATTCATATGATGTCCGAGTTATTCACTTACTATTCCAAGGGAATCAACTTCACGAAAAAGGCGGGAAGAGGAATGATTCAAGAACTTTGAGTTACGAATATCAACGAGCAATAATCACAGAGAAGCCAACATCATTTCTTCATTAAAGGGAAGATATCATACTTACAAATCAACTCATTACGAGTTGATACTTCCCTACTACTACTACTGCTACATTACATTATACTACTACTACTACTACACTACACTATACTACTCTACATTACTAAATACTACTACATTATTCTAACTATACTATACTAACATTTAAAGGACCAGCGGCATCTAGCCACTGGCCCTGTTGCTGCCGCCGCCGCTGCTGCCCTTGCTGCCGCCGCCGTCACCGTCCTTGCTGCCACTGCTGCCGCCACTGCCGCTGCCGTCACCGTCATCGCCGCCACCGCCTTCGTCGTCATCGCCGTCCTCGTCCTCGCCGCCACCGTCCGAGTCCTCCTCATCCGAGGAGTACTCCGACTCATCCGAGCCCTCGAGCCCGGAGCGCTCGACGGCCTGGATGTACGTCCAGACCTCCACCGCGAGCCCCTAGGAGTCGTTTGAGTCGTCAGACGACTCACGCAGAGGGATGAGAGCCAGAGACCCCTCGGATTCAGAGGAGAACTCCTCCTCTGAATACTCCGAGTCACCAAAATCCTCAGACGGAGGAGTTGGCTCGCGCTTGCGTTTCTTGCCCATGGTGGAAATGCAGGTAGAAGAAAGAAAGCAGGCAGTGGAGAACAGCGAGAGACGTGAAAAAGCCAGGCAGGCAAAGGCACTATTTATAGGAAAAGAAGGCAACCGCTCACCTCCAACCGTGGTCACTGAACAGTTGCAGAGCATTCAATAAGCACTTCGACCCGTCTGAAGACACGTCAGGCGGCTGACGCCGTTTCACGCAACACAACACCCATTGGGACTCCAGTCAACAGCGCGGAGGATATGATTACACCCGCCGTCGCATCACATTACTACTCAGAAGCAGCCGACTAAAACACTCAGCGTACCAAGCCGTCCCTTGCCCACACCCATTGGGGGGGGACGCCCAGGAATTATCAGTATATTTTTCAAAACGATCACATCTGTGCAGGGCATGCAGTAAATACCTCAAGACAAAAATGAGATATCAGTGAGGATCAGAGGAAAGCCAAATATAGCCAGTGAAGTACAAAATATGGCCAATAGAAAAGATGTGAAGACTAGACAGAGAACGTCCATCAAATGTCCAATCAGTCGCAGAGCAAATAAAGTACACTACCTAGCAAGATATGGATGGATTGCGAACTCGGCGGCAAAATACAAAATACATGCTGACCTCTGAAGCATAATATTGATGACATAATGCTGACCTCCAAAGCATAATGCGGATGACATCATGTCGATTTTTACAAGCAGAAAGGATAATCTTCAGCAAAAAGACACAAGAGGAAGACCTTCAAATGGATTATCCTCAAAAATCCACTTGAAGGTCAGGGGCTACACCCATTGGGTGCACCTTCGGTGCACCCCATGGATCATCATTCCAAACCAAGATAGTGCCGACTTCTAAGGCATGGGACAAGATTAAAGACAAGGCTGGCCCTCAACCATAACGCAGGAGTAAAAATGGGAATAATTTCTGGTGAAGACCTTCGAGTAGATTATTTTCTAAAATCTACTCGAAGCTCGGGGGCTACACCCATTGGGTGCACCTCCGGTGCACCCAATGAAGTTCAGGGTCCTACAAAACGAAATGCCAACCTCCAAGGCACGAGCACGAAACAAAGCTTCGGTTTACGAGAGATCAAAAGCAGGAGGAGACAGTAAGAAGTCGTTCTCTTCAAATCGCCTGCAAATTGGACCTGGGATCTTTGGGCTGATTACCTCTAAATTAACCCAAAGATCGGGGGCTTGTGGGGGACAGATATCCCCCGGGTCTACTAAAAGAGTAAAAGACCTCACGAAAGGCCCAAGGGCCCAATAAATCGTAAGGCCATTCTTTCGTGGGCCTGGGGAGGAACAATCAACAAAGCAGGTTGACGCGAGGCCGGATTGGTGTAAACCTGGATGGCCCACAGCGTCGAGTGAGCGACCACAACAAAGATCCGACTTTCCCGCGCCGGAGCCCCCATGCAACGGAGCCTCGCGAGGATAGGTCGGCGGAATTACAGGGAGATAAACTCAAACGATTGCTGATCCTTTAGCTACGCATCGTTATCATATCCACGTGTATTGCCCCATGGTCGAGTATATAAGGCCTAGGGGGCACCCCTTCAGAACGATCGACCCTATTACTTAGCCATCCACTTCAACTCTCTGCATTCTCAATTCAGAGAGCTCTCTTGTAACCTCATTCACCAAGCAAACTCACCAGGACGTAGGGTGTTACGCATCTCTAAGTGGCCCGAACCTGTAAACATTATCCACTGTCCCTCGTGCGACTGGCACGAACCATTTTGCTACAGTCATCGACACCGTCCTACTCCTAAAAACACCTTGAGGGGCAACCCCGGGTGTGCGGTCGGACCCAAAACACCGACAAGGAGGTCCACAAGCTAATGGCTACAGGGTTCATCAAAGAGGTATTCCATCCAGAATGGTTAGCTAACCCTGTACTTGTAAGGAAAAAAGGGGGGAAATGGAGGATGTGCGTAGACTACGCTGGGTTAAATTAAGCATGTCCAAAGGTTCCCTACCCTCTGCCTCGCATCGATCAAATTGTGGACTCCACCGCTGGGTGCGAAACCCTGTCTTTTCTCGATGCCTATTCAGGCTATCACCAAATCAAGATGAAAGAATGCGACCAGCTCGCGACTTCTTTTATCACACCTTTTGGCATGTATTGTTATACTACTATGCCATTTGGTTTGAGAAATGCAGGTGTAACATACCAAAGGTGCATGAACCATGTGTTCGGAGAGCAAATCGGTAGAACGGTCGAGGCTTACGTCGATGACATCGTTGTCAAAACAAGGAAAGCCTCTGACCTCCTCTCTGACCTTGAGGTGACATTCAGGTGCCTAAAAGCGAAGAGCGTAAAACTCAATCCCGAGAAGTGTGTCTTTGGAGTCCCCCGAGGCATGCTCCTAGGGTTCATCGTCTCTGAACGAGGCATCGAGGCCAACCCAGAGAAAATCGCGGCCATCACCAACATGGGACCCATCAAAGATTTAAAAGGAGTACAAAGGGTCATGGGATGCCTTGCGGCTCTGAGCCGCTTCATCTCGCGCCTTGGCGAGAAAGGATTGCCCTTGTACCGCCTCTTATGGATGGCCGAGCGCTTCACTTGGACTCCCGAGGCCGAAGAAGCCCTCGAAAACTTAAAGGCACTCCTTACTAATGCGCCCATCTTGGTGCCCCCCGCTACGGGAGAAGCCCTCTTGATTTACGTAGCCGCAACCACTCAGGTGGTCAGCGCTGCGGTCGTAGTCGAGAGATGAGAAGAGGGACATGCACTGCTCATTCAGAGGCCAGTCTACTTCATCAGCGAGGTGCTATCCGAGACCAAAATCCGCTACCCGCAAATCCAGAAGCTACTGTACGCAGTGATTCTAACACGGCGAAAGCTGCGACACTACTTCGAGTCTCACTCGGTGACTGTGGTGTCATCCTTCCCCTGGGAGAGATCATCCAGTGCCGAGAGCCCTCGGGTAGGATAGCAAAATGGGTAGTGGAACTCATGGGGGAAACACTTTCATTCGCTCCTCGTAAGGCCATAAAATCCCAAGTCTTGGCCGAATTCCTGGCTGAATGGACCGACACCCAGTTGCCAACGGCTCCAATCCAGGCCGAACTTTGGACCATGTACTTCGATGGGTCGCTTATGAAAACCGAAGCAGGTGCTGGCTTGCTCTTCCGGCCTATTTGGTTCAGCTTTTTTCTGACCAGCTTTTTCGAGAATCTAGTTGTAGAGAGAATCTGGCTGTGTAGAGAATCTGAGTATCATTAGGATTACGTGTGGAGGAAGATAAAGTTTTCAATGGGGCTCAGGATATATAAAGTGACGGATTACTACTATTATAATGACTCAATCGATTATGTGTTTATGTTGATATTGAATGGTTTTTACCCAAACGAATTTTATAGAAGCTGGCTGAAAAGCTGAGTGTTTGGTAGTCTGCGGCAGCTTTTGATGGCCAGAAGCTATGAAAAGCTAAAACAAACAGGGGCTTCATCTCACCTCTCGGAGAACATGTGCGTTATGTAATACGCCTCCATTTTCCGGCGTCAAACAACGTAGCCGAATACGAGGCCTTGGTGAATGGGTTGTGCATCACCATTGAGCTAGGGGTTCAGCGCCTCGACGCTCGTGGTGACTCGCAGCTCGTTATTGACCAAGTCATGAAGAACTCTCACTGCCGTGATCAGAAAATGGAGGCCTACTGTGACGAAGTTTGGCGCATTGAAGATAAGTTCTATGGGCTAGAACTCAACCATGTTGCTCAACGGTATAACAAGACTGCAGATGAGCTGGCTAAGATAGCCTCAGGATGGACGACGGTTCCCCTGAATGTCTTCTCCAGGGACATATATCAACCATCCGTCAAATTCAATGACGCACCCGAACCCGAGGAGACCTCGTCCCAGCCCGAGGTACCCTCGGCCACCGAGGGTGAGGCCCTGCGCGTTGAGATAGAGCAGAATGGGGTCACACTAGTCCCAAACTAGCAGACCCCGTACCTAGAATATCTCCTCCGAGGAGAGCTGCCCCTCGACAAGGCCGAAGCTCGATGACTGGCTCGGCGCGCCAAGTCGTTCATTTTACTGGGTGATGAAAAAGAGTTGTACCACCACAGCCCCTCAGGCATTCTCCAACGATGCATATCCGTCGCCCAAGGACAAGAGCTGTTACAAGAAATACACTCGGGGCTTGCGGTCACCATGCAGCACCTCGAGCCCTCGTAGGAAACGCTTTCCGACAAGGTTTCTACTGGCCAACCGCAGTGGCCGACGCCACTAGGATTGTACGCTCCTGCCGAGGGTGTCAATTCCACGCGAGACGGACGCACCTGCTCGCTCAGGCCCTACAGACAATACCCATCACTTGGCCGTTTGCCGTGTGGGGTCTGGACCTCGTTGGTCCCTTGCAGAAGGCACCCGAGGGCTTCACGCACCTGCTGGTCGCCATCAACAAATTCTCCAAGTGGATCAAAGTCCGACCCTTAACCAGCATCGGGTCCGAACATGCGGTGGCGTTCTTTACAAATATCATCCACCACTTTGGGATCCCAAACTCCATCATCACTGACAATGGCACGCAATTCACTGGGAAAAAGTTCCTAGACTTCTGTGAAGGCCACCACATCCGTGTGGACTGGGCCGTCATAGCTCACCCAATGACAAATGGGCATGTGGAGCGCGCTAATGGCATGATTTTGCAGGGGCTAAAACCAAGGATCTACAACGACCTCAACAAGTTTGGCAAGCGGTGGATAAAAGAGCTACCCTCGGTGGTTTGGAGTCTGAGGACGACGCCGAGCCGGGCCACGGGTTTCTCGCCGTTTTTCCTAGTCTATGGGGCCGAGGCCATCCTACCCACGGACTTAGAATACGGCTCCCCGAGGACAAAGGCATACGACGACCAAAACAATCAGACCAACCGAGAGGATTCACTGGACCAGCCGGAAGAGGCTCGGGACGTGGCCTTACTACACTCAGTGCGGTATCAGTAGTCTCTGCGACGCTACCACGCCCAAAGGGTTCGGCCCCGAGGCTTTCAGGTGGGAGATTTGGTGCTTCGGCTACGACAAGACGCCTGAGGGCGCCACAAGCTTACTCCTCCCTGTAGGAAACGGGTGACGCCTAAGAGGGGGGGGGGTGAATTAGGACTTCTAAAACTTTTACTAAACTAGGCCACAATTAAATCCCTAGAGCAAAACCTATGCAAATAATCAAACTAGAATGTCCAAACTAGGTTTTGTCTAAGTGTTGCTATCTCTACCGCAAAGGCTAAGTTTCAATCTACGCTAGATAAGTATGAATACAAGATTGAAACTTAAATGCTTAATATAAATGCGGAAACTTAAAGAGCAAAGTAGAGAAGCAAACTCTCGTGGATGACACCGGTATTTTTACCGAGGTATCTGGAACCACGCAAGATCCTGACTAATCCTCGTTGGTGCCCCTACGCAAAGGGAAGCCCACGCGAGGGCCAAGCACCACGGTCGAGTAACTCCGTAGAGAGCCGCAGGCCTTCTCCACGCGCAAGTGGTGCTCCACTTCCGGCTCCTCTCGGACGCTCCCCGCCGTCTCCACTATCGAGCTTCCAGCCGAAACGCCGCGGGTGTGATACCCCAAATTTTCTGAAAAGAAGTTAAACTTATTTTTCTCTTTTCTTTGATGTTCTGTGGCATTGGGGTTTGGAGTTTCAGGAGGCATTCCTCAGAAAACAGTAGATCTTTTGGCATTTTTCCGCTGGGGTCGGGAGCTCAAAGGGGAGAGCGAGTTTGGGCCATTGATCTTGATCCGGTGGATGGGAGCCCTCCTCTCCTCCCCAACCCTAGCCGCCCCCTCTCCTTCTCCCCAATTGGGTTGCAGCCACCCCCTTTCTCTCTTGCTCTCCTCCCTAATGGCAGCCGCCCCTACCCTCTCTATGTCTCCCTCCTCCCTCTAGATCCCCCCACACAGCAAGGATCAAGAAGAGGAGGAGCACGTTGAATTGAAGAGGAAGAGAGGATCAAGGAGATGGTCTTCCCCATCTCATCTTGAAGATTTTCTTGAGGAAAACCCTAGGTATGGATGAAATCCTTGTTCCTCCCTGTAATTATGTGCTTTTGGAGGTTGTGGATCATGGAGATTAAAGGATTAGAGGTTGGATTAGATGCGGGGTTAGGTTTTGATCTCGAATTTAGTTTTCTGCAGAATGGCAGATTCGATAATTTCTGTTAATGCCAGTTTTCTGTGATCTTAGTGGCCTCAAAAAAATGAAAATTCTATATATGAGTCGTAGATAATTTGTAGATCTTTCCGTGGCCGTGAAGAACACCTCAATCGGACATCAGATCAGAAAGTTATTGCAGTTTTATTATAACACTTTTTCAGTCTCATAATTCTGTGCAGAATCTGTTCTCTTAAGATTTAGGCAATTTTATCAACAGAATTCAACCTTGGGTTTGTAAGAAAAGTTGTAGATAATTTCATAAGCCTTCCAGATTGTTAAAAAGTGCATTCATATGAATTATGAAAATCCAGTTATGTTTGTTTTACTGTGGCTGTTCCTGTTTGCCTGACAAAAATGAGCGGGTCTGTTCACTGGTAGGTTTCATCAGGTAAATGGCCGAATTGGCTCTTCTAACTATGGAGACTTCTGTAAAGGGATAAAAGTTCTTACTTCCAGTAGAATTTCATTATTTTTGGTTGAGTGGTTTGTGAGATATCGAATTTTGAAGTTAACTACGCTGCTGTCTGAAACAGATTCAGTCAGTTATCTTGTCAGATGTTTTAGAACTTATAGATGGCAGAATTTAATTATCCATTGAATACCGAAGATGTAGGGTATTTTGTGCAGATACTCCTAGATTATTTGTTTGATATCACCACTGTTATAATTTTAAAGATACAAAATTAACAAACAGCGCTGATGTTGTATGGCATGTGGTTCAGGGTGGGAGGCTTACCACCAAGTCTTGGTTTCAAGTGTAGGAGCGATTTGTTGATTGTTGGCAAATGTTTGTGAAATATTTGTACTAAGTTTTATGCCCGCTAGCAGGTAGCTACACTCCAGATCATGCCTAGTACATTTCTTCTTCTTCGATGAAGGCAAGTGAATGTAGTGGTGGTTGCTTCCGTTCTGACCTATTATTTCTATTGCTTACACTCTAATATTCAAAAGTATTGGATTCTTTCATAATTGGACTCTATGGTGATGCTTTACTTGCTTGCATTATACTGATGCTCAATCATATATTGATGATGATTATGATTCGAGTATGACTCATGAGATTAATTCACACCCCTGAAGGTAAATGAAGTATTATTTGAGGTTGGTATTGTATATGAAGGTAAATGAAGTATTATTTGAGGTTGTATTGTATGTGAAGGAAGTGAAGTATATTGATAAATGCAGCATGTCATATACATTGCATGATTCACTTGCATCTGAAGTTGGGTCGTGACCTATAGTCTGACCGTACCGGTACAACTTAGCATTATACGTTGCCTGAGGAGGGGTACGATGCGGCTTCATACCCTTAGAGGTATGAAGGCAGAGGACATATGCATTGCATTCATATGCATTCATTGAAGTGATATTTGCAGATGATGTGGTTTTATACCTTCAGAGGTATGAAGACAGAGTACCTACACTTTGCATTCCTATGCATACATTGAAGTGATATTTACAGGTTTTGTTGACGCAGAGAAGTGTTATAGAACCTATGGTGGTTGTTCGAGGAAATGAGATGGTATTGGTTATATTGGGACTACTGAGTTCTATATCTACAAGTATTTCTGATCTTAATTGTGATTCTTTTAAAATGTTGATTGATTCGATTTGTGGTTTAAATATCTCGTCAAAACAATTCGCTTGCTATGGTATTTCATCTCACTCTTGCATTACTCAATGCAGGTGCTTGTTGCTCATCCAGCGAAGTGGGAAGTAGCAGCACATCTACCTTCACTCTCATAATAACGCTGCTTAGGCGCAATCATGATTTAATTAGAAGCTTCTTGCCAAAGGATGTTTGTTTCTAACTAGTTGTGCGCACTGGTTAATTTAGTTCATGCCATTATGGTTGTCTTCCCATTGCTAGCAGATTATTAATGTCAATTATGTTTTCTTATCATGATATCTATTTATACTTTGTTGCTTCCCCGTTTATGCAATTTTCAAAAGAGATGTTGTCGAAATTTTATATACGAATGTTAGAGGTGTAGTTTAGTAGCATTCTAGGGTGTTTGTGGATCTCGAGGTGTTACAGTTGGTATCAAAGCATAAGCTTTAGATTCTTGGCAATTTGAAGATAAATTTGACACACTTGCACATATAGGAAGGGTATGGGTTCAAATATCTTTGATATATGTTAATGTCTTTGAAGTGCAGATGAAATAATTTCACCCTCCCTAATCCTTTACGATGATGTGGTAAGTTGTTTATGACTTAATGTCTGATGTAATTCATTTCTAAATTTTGATATTGCTTTATTAATGCGATTGATATCGCTGGTCTTTTGTGATATTGAAGTTGCTATTATGCTGGTGATATACAGGTATGCCTATGTTGTTTTCAACATGTTTTTCATGGTTGAGGTTTATTACAATAATATTATTATATATGCTTGATTGAGGATGTTTCTAAGAGGAGTGTGAATTGCGTGTTTTGGGTTACAAGGTAACCATTAATTTGAATTTAAGTTGTTGGGCGGTTGGTGGATAGCTCCAACTATCTTTGCAAAGAATGATTGTTTATGTCGAGAAACCAGTTCTGAAAGAAATGAATATTAGTACTTTTATATGGATTTTGGGGGAAGTCTTTACATAGCCAAAATGGCTTACATGTCTCTCTTCTATCGTGTGTTTTAGTAGCCACAAAACCTAGATGTGGTTTAAAGTGGTTGCATGTTAGTCATGCTAATTGTAGAATAAAATCTTTGATTTTTTTGACCCATTGATTATGTATTAATATGTTGAGGATCTGATGGTTCTCTCCCCGATGCATGTTTGTGGAGCCATTGTTGGACCACTTATCTATTGGTTTGAATGAAGTCATTGCTTAGCCTAGAGTTGGTTGTGTGTGGTTAGTCACTTATTCCTAAATGATGTGGTTTTTACATCAGCTTGAGATGTTTGCCAAATGTGTGAAGGATTACAGGGTTAGTATTGACCCTTTAGGTCTGGTACTTCGAGTGCATCATATGATAGAATGAAATGTAAGTTTCTAAACTACAGTGGATGAAGACTTATATTATGTGTAGGTTAACCTTACTAGTTGGATATTTTTCTTAGTTGAGATGTTGAATGAAGTATAGTGACACGGGTTAAGCAAGTATTGTGTTGTTGTTGGGCTGTCAGTGCTCTATGTAGAGTTTTTGGCATTTCTTCGAGGAACTGTGCCGCGCAAGATGTTATTGGCTTCTTGTCGGCTTTATTGCTCCATTAGTTCTGTAGATTTTCTCCCTTTTGGTGGGGTGCAAAGTATGTTAGATTACATGATTATCTTTTCATTATGGTAAGAACAAGGTTTAGGAAGATTAGGAGTTTTGTTTCAATAGAACTACTTGTTTCGTGGTGCTATGAGGTGAGGTGTTCGATCTTCTTATACATTCATCTGGTGTGGATGTTTCACCATTGAATTAAAATGAATTGTTAAAGTTGGTAAAGGTTGTGCTTAGTGCATATTACCCCTTCATAAAAGAGTGTCGTTTTAAGACATTGATGCTGATGTATGGCTGCATCCAAATTCGATGTTGGGAAATCGTAGTGTTGATTGCATCTATGACTTGGTTTGAGCTTCATTACATATTGGTTCATGCTTGATGTCAGGTGCTGTAGTTTCCTTAGACAATTAGTCGATGTAGAAGTTCTTGTGTTAATTAAGACCAATAATGGACCCATGTTTTGCATGGCGATGCTATATGGGGTACCTTGGATGTTTTGTTGGAGTGGTCGAATTCGAGGACGAATTCTTTTTAAGGGGGGTAGAGTGTGATACCCCAAATTTTCTGAAAAGAAGTTAAACTTATTTTTCTCTTTTCTTTGATGTTCTGTGGCATTGGGGTTTGGAGTTTCAGGAGCCATTCCTCAGAAAACAGTAGATCTTTTGGAATTTTTTCCGCTGGGGTCGGGAGCTCAAAGGGGAGAGCGAGTTTGGGCCATTGATCTTGATCCGGTGGATGGGAGCCCTCCTCTCCTCCCCAACCCTAGCCGCCCCCTCTCCTTCTCCCCAATTGGGTTGCAGCCCCCCCCTTTCTCTCTTGCTCTCCTCCCTAATGGCAGCCGCCCCTACCCTCTCCATGTCTCCCTCCTCCCTCTAGATCCCCCCCACACAGCAAGGATCAAGAAGAGGAGGAGCACGTTGAATTGAAGAGGAAGAGAGGATCAAGGAGATGGTCTTCCCCATCTCATCTTGAAGATTTTCTTGAGGAAAACCCTAGGTATGGATGAAATCCTTGTTCCTCCCTGTAATTATGTGCTTTTGGAGGTTGTGGATCATGGAGATTAAAGGATTAGAGGTTGGATTAGATGCGGGGTTAGGTTTTGATCTCGAATTTAGTTTTCTGCAGAATGGCAGATTCGATAATTTCTGTTAATGCCAGTTTTCTGTGATCTTAGTGGCCTCAAAAAAATGAAAATTCTATATATGAGTCGTAGATAATTTGTAGATCTTTCCGTGGCCGTGAAGAACACCTCAATCGGACATCAGATCAGAAAGTTATTGCAGTTTTATTATAACACTTTTCAGTCTCATAATTCTGTGCAGAATCTGTTCTCTTAAGATTTAGGCACTTTTATCAACAGAATTCAACCTTGGGTTTGTAAGAAAAGTTGTAGATAATTTCATAAGCCTTCCAGATTGTTAAAAAGTGCATTCATATGAATTATGAAAATCCAGTTATGTTTGTTTTACTGTGGCTGTTCCTGTTTGCCTGACAAAAAAGAGCGGGTCTGTTCACTGGTAGGTTTCATCAGGTAAATGGCCGAATTGGCTCTTCTAACTATGGAGACTTCTGTAAAGGGATAAACGTTCTTACTTCCAGTGGAATTTCATTATTTTTGGTTGAGTGGTTTGTGAGATATCGAATTTTGAAGTTAACTACGCTGCTGTCTGAAACAGATTCAGTCAGTTATCTTGTCAGATGTTTTAGAACTTATAGATGGCAGAATTTAATTATCCATTGAATACCGAAGATGTAGGGTATTTTGTGTAGATACTCCTAGATTATTTGTTTGATATCACCACTGTTATAATTTTAAAGATACAAAATTAACAAACAGCGCTGCTGTTGTATGGCATGTGGTTCAGGGTGGGAGGCTTACCACCAAGTCTTGGTTTCAAGTGTAGGAGCGATTTGTTGATTGTTGGCAAATGTTTGTGAAATATTTGTACTAAGTTTTATGCCCGCTAGCAGGTAGCTACACTCCAGATCATGCCTAGTACATTTCTTCTTCTTCGATGAAGGCAAGTGAATGTAGTGGTGGTTGCTTCCGTTCTGGCCTATTATTTCTATTGCTTACACTCTAATATTCAAAAGTATTGGATTCTTTCATAATTGGACTCTATGGTGATGCTTTACTTGCTTGCATTATACTGATGCTCAATCATATATTGATGATGATTATGATTCGAGTATGACTCATGAGATTAATTCACACCCCTGAAGGTAAATGAAGTATTATTTGAGGTTGGTATTGTATATGAAGGTAAATGAAGTATTATTTGAGGTTGTATTGTATGTGAAGGAAGTGAAGTATATTGATAAATGCAGCATGCCATATACATTGCATGATTCACTTGCATCTGAAGTTGGGTCGTGACCTATAGTCTGACCGTACCGGTACAACTTAGCATTATACGTTGCCTGAGGAGGGGTACGATGCGGCTTCATACCCTTAGAGGTATGAAGGCAGAGGACATATGCATTGCATTCATATGCATTCATTGAAGTGATATTTGCAGATGATGTGGTTTTATACCTTCAGAGGTATGAAGACAGAGTACCTACACTTTGCATTCCTATGCATACATTGAAGTGATATTTACAGGTTTTGTTGACGCAGAGAAGTGTTATAGAACCTATGGTGGTTGTTCGAGGAAATGAGATGGTATTGGTTATATTGGGACTACTGAGTTCTATATCTACAAGTATTTCTGATCTTAATTGTGATTCTTTTAAAATGTTGATTGATTCGATTTGTGGTTTAAATATCTCGTCAAAACAATTCGCTTGCTAAGGTATTTCATCTCACTCTTGCATTACTCAATGCAGGTGCTTGTTGCTCATCCAGGGAAGTGGGAAGTAGCAGCACATCTACCTTCACTCTCATAATAACGCTGCTTAGGTGCAATCATGATTTAATTAGAAGCTTCTTGCCAAAGGATGTTTGTTTCTAACTAGTTGTGCGCACTGGTTAATTTAGTTCATGCCATTATGGTTGTCTTCCCATTGCTAGCAGATTATTAATGTCAATTATGTTTTCTTATCATGATATCTATTTATACTTTGTTGCTTCCCCGTTTATGCAATTTTCAAAAGAGATGTTGTCGAAATTTTATATACGAATGTTAGAGGTGTAGTTTAGTAGCATTCTAGGGTGTTTGTGGATCTCGAGGTGTTACAGTTGGTATCAAAGCATAAGCTTTAGATTCTTGGCAATTTGAAGATAAATTTGACACACTTGCACATATAGGAAGGGTATGGGTTCAAATATCTTTGATATATGTTAATGTCTTTGAAGTGCAGATGAAATAATTTCACCCTCCCTAATCCTTTACGATGATGTGGTAAGTTGTTTATGACTTAATGTCTGATGTAATTCATTTCTAAATTTTGATATTGCTTTATTAATGCGATTGATATCGCTGGTCTTTTGTGATATTGAAGTTGCTATTATGCTGGTGATATACAGGTATGCCTATGTTGTTTTCAACATGTTTTTCATGGTTGAGGTTTATTACAATAATATTATTATATATGCTTGATTGAGGATGTTTCTAAGAGGAGTGTGAATTGCGTGTTTTGGGTTACAAGGTAACCATTAATTTGAATTTAAGTTGTTGGGCGGTTGGTGGATAGCTCCAACTATCTTTGCAAAGAATGATTGTTTATGTCGAGAAACCAGTTCTGAAAGAAATGAATATTAGTACTTTTATATGGATTTTGGGGGAAGTCTTTACATAGCCAAAATGGCTTACATGTCTCTCTTCTATCGTGTGTTTTAGTAGCCACAAAGCCTAGATGTGGTTTAAAGTGGTTGCATGTTAGTCATGCTAATTGTAGAATAAAATCTTTGATTTTTTTTTGACCCATTGATTATGTATTAATACGTTGAGGATCTGATGGTTCTCTCCCCGATGCATGTTTGTGGAGCCATTGTTGGACCACTTATCTATTGGTTTGAATGAAGTCATTGCTTAGCCTAGAGTTGGTTGTGTGTGGTTAGTCACTTATTCCTAAATGATGTGGTTTTTACATCAGCTTGAGATGTTTGCCAAATGTGTGAAGGATTACGGGGTTAGTATTGACCCTTTAGGTCTGGTACTTCGAGTGCATCATATGATAGAATGAAATGTAAGTTTCTAAACTACAGTGGATGAAGACTTATATTATGTGTAGGTTAACCTTACTAGTTGGATATTTTTCTTAGTTGAGATGTTGAATGAAGTATAGTGACACGGGTTAAGCAAGTATTGTGTTGTTGTTGGGCTGTCAGTGCTCTATGTAGAGTTTTTGGCATTTCTTCGAGGAACTGTGCCGCGCAAGATGTTATTGGCTTCTTGTCGGCTTTATTGCTCCATTAGTTCTGTAGATTTTCTCCCTTTTGGTGGGGTGCAAAGTATGTTAGATTACATGATTATCTTTTCATTATGGTAAGAACAAGGTTTAGAAAGATTAGGAGTTTTGTTTCAATAGAACTACTTGTTTCGTGGTGCTATGAGGTGAGGTGTTCGATCTTCTTATACATTCATCTGGTGTGGATGTTTCACCATTGAATTAAAATGAATTGTTAAAGTTGGTAAAGGTTGTGCTTAGTGCATATTACCCCTTCATAAAAGAGTGTCATTTTAAGACATTGATGCTGATGTATGGCTGCATCCAAATTCGATGTTGGGAAATCGTAGTGTTGATTGCATCTATGACTTGGTTTGAGCTTCATTACATATTGGTTCATGCTTGATGTCAGGTGCTGTAGTTTCCTTAGACAATTAGTCGATGTAGAAGTTCTTGTGTTAATTAAGACCAATAATGGACCCATGTTTTGCATGGCGATGCTATATGGGGTACCTTGGATGTTTTGTTGGAGTGGTCGAATTCGAGGACGAATTCTTTTTAAGGGGGGTAGAGTGTGATACCCCAAATTTTCTGAAAAGAAGTTAAACTTATTTTTCTCTTTTCTTTGATGTTCTGTGGCATTGAGGTTTGGAGTTTCAGGAGCCATTCCTCAGAAAACAGTAGATCTTTTGGCATTTTTTCCGCTGGGGTCGGGAGCTCAAAGGGGAGAGCGAGTTTGGGCCATTGATCTTGATCCGGTGGATGGGAGCCCTCCTCTCCTCCCCAACCCTAGCCGCCCCCTCTCCTTCTCCCCAATTGGGTTGCAGCCCCCCCCTTTCTCTCTTGCTCTCCTCCCTAATGGCAGCCGCCCCTACCCTCTCCATATATCCCTCCTCCCTCTAGATCCCCCCCACACAGCAAGGATCAAGAAGAGGAGGAGCACGTTGAATTGAAGAGGAAGAGAGGATCAAGGAGATGGTCTTCCCCATCTCATCTTGAAGATTTTCTTGAGGAAAACCCTAGGTATGGATGAAATCCTTGTTCCTCCCTGTAATTATGTGCTTTTGGAGGTTGTGGATCATGGAGATTAAAGGATTAGAGGTTGGATTAGATGCGGGGTTAGGTTTTGATCTCGAATTTAGTTTTCTGCAGAATGGCAGATTCAATAATTTCTGTTAATGCCAGTTTTCTGTGATCTTAGTGGCCTCAAAAAAATGAAAATTCTATATATGAGTCGTAGATAATTTGTAGATCTTTCCGTGGCCGTGAAGAACACCTCAATCGGACATCAGATCAGAAAGTTATTGCAGTTTTATTATAACACTTTTTCAGTCTCATAATTCTGTGCAGAATCTGTTCTCTTAAGATTTAGGCAATTTTATCAACAGAATTCAACCTTGGGTTTGTAAGAAAAGTTGTAGATAATTTCATAAGCCTTCCAGATTGTTAAAAAGTGCATTCATATGAATTATGAAACTCCAGTTATGTTTGTTTTACTGTGGCTGTTCCTGTTTGCCTGACAAAAATGAGCGGGTCTGTTCACTGGTAGGTTTCATCAGGTAAATGGCCGAATTGGCTCTTCTAACTATGGATACTTCTGTAAAGGGATAAAAGTTCTTACTTCCAGTAGAATTTCATTATTTTTGGTTGAGTGGTTTGTGAGATATCGAATTTTGAGGTTAACTACGCTGCTGTCTGAAACAGATTCAGTCAGTTATCTTGTCAGATGTTTTAGAACTTATAGATGGCAGAATTTAATTATCCATTGAATACCGAAGATGTAGGGTATTTTGTGTAGATACTCCTAGATTATTTGTTTGATATCACCACTATTATAATTTTAAAGATACAAAATTAACAAACAGCGCTGCTGCTTTATGGCATGTGGTTCAGGGTGGGAGGCTTACCACCAAGTCTTGGTTTCAAGTGTAGGAGCGATTTGTTGATTGTTGGCAAATGTTTGTGAAATATTTGTACTAAGTTTTATGCCCGCTAGCAGGTAGCTACACTCTAGATCATGCCTAGTACATTTCTTCTTCTTCAATGAAGGCAAGTGAATGTAGCGGTGGTTGCTTCCGTTATGACCTATTATTTCTATTGCTTACACTCTAATATTCAGATGTATTGGATTCTTTCATAATTGGACTCTATGGTGATGCTTTACTTGCTTGCATTATACTGATGCTCAATCATATATTGATGATGATTATGATTCGAGTATGACTCATGAGATTAATTCACATCCCTGAAGGTAAATGAAGTATTATTTGAGGTTGGTATTGTATATGAAGGTAAATGAAGTATTATTTGAGGTTGTATTGTATGTGAAGGAAGTGAAGTATATTGATAAATGCAGCATGCCATATAAATTGCATGATTCACTTGCATCTGAAGTTGGGTCGTGACCTATGGTCCGACCGTACCGGTACAACTTAGCATCGTACGTTGCCCGAGGAGGGGTACGATGCGGCTTCATACCCTTAGAGGTATGAAGGCAGAGGACATATGCATTGCATTCATATGCATTCATTGAAGTGATATTTGCAGATGATGTGGTTTTATACCTTCAGAGGTATGAAGACAGAGTACCTACACTTTGCATTCCTATGCATACATTGAAGTGATATTTACAGGTTTTGTTGACGTAGAGAAGTGTTATAGAACCTATGGTGATTGTTCGAGGAAATGAGATGGTATTGGTTATATTGGGACTACTGAGTTCTATATCTACAAGTATTTCTGATCTTAATTGTGATTCTTTTAAAATGTTGATTGATTCGATTTGTGGTTTAAATATCTCGTCGAAACAATTCGCTTGCTAAGATATTTCATCTCACTCTTGCATTACTCAATGCAGGTGCTTGTTGCTCATCCAGGGAAGTGGGAAGTAGCAGCACATCTACCTTCACTCTCATAATAACGTTGCTTAGGTGCAGTCATGATTTAATTAGAAGCTTCTTGCCGAAGGATGTTTGTTTCTAACTAGTTGTGCGCACTGGTTAATTTAGTTCATGCCATTATGGTTGTCTTCCCATTGCTAGCAGATTATTAATGTCGATTATGTTTTCTTATCATGATATCTATTTATACTTTGTTGCTTTCCTGTTTATGCAATTTTCAAAAGAGATGTTGTCGAAATTTTATATACGAATGTTAGAGGTGTAGTTTAGTAGCATTCTAGGGTGTTTGTGGATCTCGAGGTGTTACAGCGGGCCTCGTTCCCTCCGGTACACGGTGGCGGCCGTGACACAAACGCGGTTGTCACGATCTCGCAAGACTCTCGCCCCACTCGGTACAATTACAACGACTCACGCAAGAGCCGAGGGGTTGTGTGGTTTTACAAAACTCACTCAAATAACTAGGGTTCACCTAGAGCAAGCGCTAAAGCGGTCTAACTAACCTAAGCACTTCGCAAAGCACCTACGCTAATCACCGAGTGATTCTATTAAGCACTTGGGTGTTTGAGCTCTTGGAAATGTGCACTATATGCCTTGGTATGTTGCTTGGGCTCCCACACTTGAGAATGGCCGGTTGGGGTGGTATTTATAGCCTCCAATCCCCAAACTAGCCGTTGGACAGACAGTAGCAACTTTCTGTCGTCGGGTGCACCGGACAGTCCGGTGCACCACCGGACAGCCACTATGCAGTGTCCGGTGCACGCCACGTCAGCCGACCATTGACGCCTGTAGCAGTTGACCGTTGGATCCGACTGTTGTCGTCTGTCCGGTGCACACCGGACAGACCGGTGCTACAGCCAGAGAGCGCCTGTCTGTGGCCTCTCTGCGCAGACTGTCCAGTTCTCCACCGGACAGTCCGGTGCACACCGGACAGCACTGTCCGGTGCGCCACCAGGCGCTGGCTGACAGCCCGCATCTTGGATTCCTTTGCTGATTTCTTCGGGCTTCTTTTGTTCTTGAGTATTGGACTCCTATGCATCTTTTATGTCCTCTTTTGAGGTGTTGCATCCTCATTGCCTTGGTCCAATTCTCTTCGCATCCTGTGAACTATAATTACAAACACTAGCAAACTTATTAGTTCACGGATTGTGTTGTTCATCAAACACCAAAACTCGATTAGCCAAATGGCCTAGGGTCCATTTTCCTTACAATCTCCCCCTTTTTGGTGATTGATGACAACACAACCAAAGCAAGCAAATAATACAAGTATTTGAATGAAAATATGCAATCTACTTGCTAGGATGCATGTTTGTCCCCACAATGTGATATTATGGACTTAAGCCTCCCCCTAACTCCATAATTCAATTACTTCCCATTTTATAACCAAAACCACTTGAAAAACCATTTGGAGATATAAAATTTTAAATTGGTGGTGTTTGGTGTTTGATATAGTTTTCAATGCTTTGGTCCCTAAACTTCTCCCCCTTTGGCATCAACCACCGAAAAGGAAGAAATTAAAGCACGTAGGAAGTAAATAAAAACTTGCCCCCAACAAGAATTTTATCAGATGATATCACTTGAAGGATACTAAATTAAGCCACATGAATGATATCAGTTGAAAGGATTACTCCCCCTAAATGAGTGTTCTCTTTAGAAAGAATTTTCTCCCCTTTTTAGAGATGAAGAAATACTCCCCCTGACAGAGATCCTCTACTTAGGAAAAAAGCATGTGAAAATTAGAGATGCAAGACATGATTTGAAAAGACTAACTCCCCTTATGCATAGGTAACAGAATACGAGTTAAGTACTTATGCATTTTTAGCAAAATGGAAGTATATGATATGAAATGTAGTTTAATCAAATGTTGGAGAAGACATGTAAATGATATAAAAAGTAGTCTCAAAAGATACCAATTGAAAGTCAATGGTGAGCTTGAGAGACATGAGAGATCTTGGAGATTTTGCAGTGGAAGATTGTTGTCTTTCTCCGGGGACCTTATTTTCCTTACAATGAGACTATCATATGAAATAGACTTGAAAAGGTGTTAGTCTCAAAGTATTAGATTATAGAGTAACCTCCCCCTAAAGGTGTGCATACAAGTTTTGAATACTTGTAGGAGACATGCACTTTGATTTGATATCAAGAGGGGCAAATTATCTATAATCCAAACTTTGGCACATATAAGTTAAATGATACAACTTGTAGAAATCAAAATTTTCAATTGATGCATCATTTACTATGGAGTGATATAGAAGCTATGTGTCGTGCTTTAAATAAACATTTTAGGCCATGTAGGTTTGCTTAAGTATATGAATTTGAAAACAAGCAATCCTACCATATGATTCACCTAGTATGCATAATTTAAAACAAAGGTAAATAACAAATGTAATACTAGGCAAGAAAGGTAAACTAGATACAAGGTAAATAGATACGCATATCTAAAAACAAAAGATACAATAAATCTAGTTACCTTAGTCATGGGTGGGAAATTTAGGTCCAAAATTTTCACTAACCCACTTGGCAATAAACTTGATCCAATATGATGTATCCCATGATATACATCCCAACTTTGCCAAGTCTCCAAATTTCCCGCCGACCTTCGGTCCACTCACTTCCCTTTCGGGATCCAAACCTTCTTGGTGCTCTTCATGGTTGAAATTATTTCTTTTGGCACCCAGATGCATTTGGCCCCTTTTCCTTTTTTGGCTTGCTTATTGGCCTTGATTGCTATCACCTTTCCATTCTTTATCTTCTTGATCAAATATGGTGTAGTAGACTTTTTATCCACCTTTTTGATGTAGGTGTTGGAGATTTTGCTTGATGGCTTTTGCTTGAGCTTTTGCCTTTGCTTATCCCCGGTCATCGCCTTGCATTGGAAAGACTTCTGGCCTTCCTTGTGGCATAGCCTACAAATCACAGTTTCTCCCTCTACAGGTTTGTTCACTCCCACAGTGGTGTTATCCTGTGGAGGTCGGATTTGTTTGGCTTTGCCTTTCTTGTCATACAAAGCCTTGCCAAGGCGAGCCACTTCTTGCTTTAATTGTTCATTTTCCTTTGCAACCTCATCCGAACATGTCTCTACAACAATATTCTCAACAACGACTTGGTTGTAGGGGTTAGAATCATCAATTAAATCAAAGCAGGAAGTAGAAACATCTTTCTTAATAATTTTAGGAATTTCAACTAAAGATGCTGCTGGGGTGCTACCAATGTTTTCTAGCTTAGTAGTTAGCTCATTATTGTGTATGCTAAGAATTTCCATTTTCTCTAGCAAATTTTCAATAGCTTCTTGGGAGCTAGCTAACTTAGCCTTAAGTTTTTCATTCTTTTTAATGAGACTATCATCGGTAGCAGTGGATGGAGCACTAGATTCTAATAGCTCAATTTTAGTTGACAACTCACTATTTAAGTTTGCAAAAGTTTCAAATTTTTCTAGCAAACCTTTATAATCATTTTGGGAGCTAATCAACTTATTTTTCAAAGTTTTAAGTTGAGCCTTTTGCTTAGTGCAAACATCCTGAAAAAAATTTACGGCTTTCGCAAGCTCATCTACGGAGGGCTTTCCCTCACCTTCTTCATCACTGCTACTTTCATCACTAGAGGATGGAATGCTTTTGTTACCTCTTGCCATAAGGCATTTGTGTGATGACCGTGATGAGCGTGATGAGGACCGGTGGCTGCGCGTCCTTAGAGGTTCATCTTCACTTGAAGAGTCATCCCAAGTTCTAACACTTGTTAGCGCCTTGCCTTTGCTCCTCTCCTTTTTGGGTTTGGCCATATTTGGACAGTTGTCCCTGAAGTCGCCCTTCTCCCCACATGCGAAGCATCCTCTCTTCCTTTGCTTTTTCCTTTCAATGTTAAAGAGAAAATCCTCGACCTGCAGGGGCACACCCATTAGATTAATCTTGCAGATCATCCTCATTACCTTTCCGACGCATCGGATTGTTTCTTCGTCCTTGGAGGATGATGTGCATGGTTGATTATCTTCTTCATCATCACTTTCTTCTTCTTCCTCTTCTTCACTTGAGGAACTTGGAGTGGGAGCCTTCTTTTTGCCCTTCCTTTCATCACATGCAAAAGCATATGGCCTTGAGGAAGTTGGCTCCTCTCCCCGACTCATTTTTCGCGACATCTTAAAGGCCGCGATTTTCCCAATCACAATGGTCGGGATCATGTTGCTCAAGTCCTCCATGTTGTGAAGGATGGTGATGATGCTCCCATATCTTTGTTGTGGTAGCAGGGAGATAATCTTCCTCATAATGTCCGCATCACCTAGCTTATTAATGCCAATAGAATTGAGCTCATTGATAATTAGATTCAACCGAGAATACATGTCTCTAACAAGCTCATCATCTTTCATAGCAAAAGAATTATACTCATTTAAGGCTAGGCAATGTTTTTGCTCACGGACATTAGATGTGCCGTCATGGAGCTCATGCAATTTTAGCCAAATCTCATTAGCAGTTTTCAAGGTAAATACTTGATTAAAAATATCCATGCTAAGAGATTCATACAAGAAAGCTTTGGCTCTAGCATTTAAATGAATTTCTTTTTCCTCACTCGTGGTGGGTTTCTCGGGATTTTTGAGGGGTTTCATCCTGTCACGAGTGACTCTCCAAACACCTAGATCAACAGCCTCTAGGTAACAAGCCATTCTAGCACTATAATATGGGAAGTTAGTGCCGTCGAAATGTGGTGGCCTATGGGTATCCATCCCTTCTGTCGGTGTTTTGGGTCCGACCGCACACCCGGGGTTGCCCCTCAAGGTGTTTTTAGGAGTAGGACGGTGTCGACGACTGTAGCAAAATGGTTCGTGCCAGTCGCACGAGGGACAGTGGACAATGTTTATAGGTTCGGGCCGCTTAGAGATGCGTAACACCCTACGTCCTGGTGAGTTTGCTTGGTGAATGAGGTTACAAGAGAGCTCTCTGAATTGAGAATGCAGAGAGTTGAAGTGGATGGCTAAGTAATAGGGTCGATCGTTCTGAAGGGGTGCCCCTAGGCCTTATATACTCGACCGTGGGGCAATACACGTGGATATGATAACGATGCGTAGCTAAAGGATCAGCAATCGTTTGAGTTTATCTCCCTGTAATTCCACCGACCTATCCTCGCGAGGCTCCGTTGCATGGGGGCTCCGGCGTGGGAAAGTCGGATCTTTGTTGTGGTCGCTCACTCGACGCTGTGGGCCGTCCAGGTTTACACCAATCCGGCCTCGCGTCAACCTGCTTTGTTGATTGTTCCTCCCCAGGCCCACGAAAGAATGGCCTTACGATTTATTGGGCCCTTGGGCCTTTCGTGAGGTCTTTTACTCTTTTAGTAGACCCGGAGGATATCTGTCCCCCACAAGCCCCCGATCTTTGGGTTAATTTAGAGGTAATCAGCCCAAAGATCCCAGGTCCAATTTGCAGGCGATTTGAAGAGAACGACTTCTTACTGTCTCCTCCTGCTTTTGATCTCTCGTAAACCGAAGCTTTGTTTCGTGCTCGTGCCTTGGAGGTTGGCATTTCGTTTTGTAGGACCCTGAACTTCATTGGGTGCACCGGAGGTGCACCCAATGGGTGTAGCCCCCAAGCTTCGAGTAGATTTTAGAAAATAATCTACTCGAAGGTCTTCACCAGAATATATTCCCATTTTTACTCCTGCATTATGGTTGAGGGCCAGCCTTGTCTTTAATCTTGTCCCATGCCTTAGAAGTCAGCACTATCTTGGTTTGGAATGATGATCCATGGGGTGCACCGAAGGTGCACCCAATGGGTGTAGCCCCCGACCTTCAAGTGGATTTTTGAGGATAATCCATTTGAAGGTCTTCCTCTTGTGTCTTTTTGCTGAAGATTATCCTTTCTGCTTGTAAAAATCGACATGATGTCATCCACATTATGCTTTGGAGGTCAGCATTATGTCATCAATATTATGCTTCAGAGGTCAGCATGTATTTTGTCTTTTGCCGCCGAGTTCGCAATCCATCCATATCTTGCTAGGTAGTGTAATTTATTTGCTCTGCGACTGATTGGACATTTGATGGACGTTCTCTGTCTAGTCTTCACGTCTTTTCTGTTGGCCATATTTTGTACTTCACTGGCTATATTTGGCTTTCCTCTGATCCTCACTGATATCTCATTTTTGTCTTGAGGTATTTACTGCATGCCCTGCACAGATGTGACCGTTTTGAAAAATATACTGATAATTCCTGGGCGTCCCCCCCCAATGGGTGTGGGCAAGGGACGGCTTGGTACGCTGAGTGTTTTAGTCGGCTGCTTCTGAGTAGTAATGTGATGCGACAGCGGGTGTAATCATATCCTCCGCGCTATTGACTGGAGTCCCAATGGGTGTTGTGTTGCGTGAAACGGCGTTAGCCGCCTGACGTGTCTTCAGACGGGTCGAAGTGCTTATTGAATGCTCTACGACTGTTCAGTGACCACGGTTGGAGGTGAGCGGTTGCCTTCTTTTCCTATAAATAGTGCCTTTGCCTGCCTGGCTTTTTCACGTCTCTCGCTGTTCTCTACTGCCTGCTTTCTTTCTTCTACCTGCATTTCCACCATGGGCAAGAAACGCAAGCGCGAGCCAACTCCTCCGTCTGAGGATTTTGGTGACTCGGAGTATTCAGAGGAGGAGTTCTCCTCTGAATCCGAGGGGTCTCCGGCTCACATCCCTCTGTGTGAGTCGTCTGACGACTCAGACGACTCCTAGGGGCTCGTGACGGAGGTCTAGACGTACATCCGGGCCGTCGAGCGCTCCGGGCTCGAGGGCTCGGATGAGTCGGAGTACTCCTCAGATGAGGAGGACTCGGACGGTGGCGGCGAGGATGAGGGCGGCGACGACGACGGCGACGACGACGAAGGCGGTGGCGGCGATGATGGTGACAGCAGCGGCAGGGGCGGCAGCAGCGGCAGCAAGGACGGTGACGGCGGCGGCAGCAAGGGCAGCAGCAGGGGCGGCAGCGGCGGCGGCAGCAACAGGGCCAGTGGCTAGATGCCATTGGTCCTTTAAATGTTAGTATAGTATAGTTAGAATAATGTAGTAGTATTTAGTAATGTAGAGTAGTATAGTGTAGTGTAGTAGTAGTGTCGGGGACCATAATTAGGGGTACCCTCAAGGCTCCTAATTCTCAGCTGGTAACCCCCATCAGCATGAAGCTGCAAAGGCCTGATGGGTGCGATTAAGTTAGGGATCAGTCCATTCGAGGGACACGATCACGCCTCACCTGAGCCTAGCCTCGGACAAGGGCAGCCGACCCCGGAGGATTTCCGTCTCGCCCGAGGCCCCCCTTCAGCGGCGAACATATTCCCGGCTCGCCCGAGGCCCTGCCTTCGCTAAGAAGCAACCCTGACCAAATCGCCGCACCGACCAACCAAGTCGCAGGAGCATTTAATGCAAAGGTGGCCTGACACCCTTATCCTGGCGCGCGCCCCCCGCCGGCAAAGCCGAAGTGACCGCCATCACTTTGCCGCTCCACTGATCGGCCTGACAGAAGGACAGCGCCGCCTACGCCACACCGACTGCAGTGCCACTAGACAAAGTAAGACTGACAAGCAGTCAGGCCCTGCCGGAGGCACCATAGGAAGCTCTGCTTCGCCTGACCAAGGGCTCGGACTCGGGCCAAGTCCCGGAAGACGGCGAACTCCGCCCGACCCAGGGCTCGGACTCGGGCTAGGCCCCAGAAGACGACGATCTCCGCCCGACCCAGGGCTCAGACTCGGGCTAAGTCCCGGAAGACGGCGAACTCCGCCCGACCTAGGGCTCGGACTCGGGCTAAGTCCCGGAAGACGGCGAACTCCGCCCGACCCAGGGCTCGGACTTGGGCTCGGCCCCAGAAGACGACGATCTCCGCCTCGCCCGACCCAGGGCTCGAACTTGGGCTCGGCCCCAGAAGACGACGATCTCTGCCTCGCCCGACCCAGGGCTCGGACTTGGGCTCGGCCCCAGAAGACGGCAATCTCCGCCTCGCCCGACCCGGGGGCTCGGACTCGACCTCGGCTTCGGAGGAGTTTCCACATCGCTCAACCTAGGGCGTAGACCAGCCACGTCAACAGGAGGCGCCATCATCACCCTACCCCGAGTTGACTCGGGCCGCAAGGAACAAGACCGGTGTCCCATCTGGCTCGCTCCGCCGGATAGGCAATGATGGCACCCCGCGTGCTCTGTGACGACGGCGGATCTCAGCCCCCTTATGGAAGCAAGAGGACGTCAGCAAGGACTCAACCGCTCCGACAGCTGTCCCTCCGCCAAGCTCCATCGCTCCTTCGACGGCCACGACATCACACCAGCTGGGTGCCAAGATCTCTCCGGCTGCCACAACGGCATGTACCTAGGGCGCTAGCTCACCTCCGCTAGACACGTAGCACCCTGCTACACCCCCCATTGTACACCTGGATCCTCTCCTTACGCCTATAAAAGGGAGGACCAGGGCCCTCTTAGAGAGGGTTGGCCGCGCGGGGACAATGACGAGAACAGGCGCTCGCTTGGAGCCGCTCGCTCCCTCTCCCGCGTGGACGCTTGTAACCCCCTACTGCAAGCGCACCCGACCTGGGCGCGGGACGAACACGAGGGCCGCGGGATTCCCACCTCTCTCATGCCGGTCTCCGGCCGCCTCGCGCTCGCCCTCGCGCTCGACCCATCTAGGCTGGGGCACGCGGCGACATTCACTCGTCGGCCCAGGGACCCCCCGGTCTCAGAACGCCGACAGTTGGCGCGCCAGGTAGGGGCCTGATGCGTGTTGACGAATAGTTTCCCGTCAAGCTCCAGATGGGTAGTCTCCAGCAACCTCTCCAACCTGGGACGGTGCTCCGTTTCGGGAGTCTTGAGTTCATATCCCTCGACGGCAGCTACGACATGATACCCCTTCCACCGCCGTGCGACAACAACGGTGGCGGCCGACAACCCGCCTGCCGGCGGCGGAATCGGCGACGTCTTCCCCGCATAGTGGAAGAGCAACCTTCGAGCTCACCCTGTCCTCTCCCCCGCCGATGGAGGAGGAGGCGGGGCAACCAAGGCCAAGCAGGAGGCAGCGCCTTGTCGGCTGTCGAGCGAGTCGATGGTGCCGGCACCCCAACGGGGGGCGCACCGGGCGTCGACCTCGCGTTTGAGACGAAGGCGAGCGCCGTCTCCCCGCGACACGCCAATCCTGAGCAAGCGGACGACGTCAGCACACTCGCGAAAAGCTTGCTGGACGTCACCCTCGTACCTGAGACGACGGCGCAGTCAGTCCCCGACGCGACCTTATCGCCGCCTGTCGACCAAAAGGTACCGATCGATTCCCATCCCGCGTCTTTCGGTTTCAGCCTCAACCCGTCTAGCGACTTCGCTTTGGTGGGCGCTCTCGTAGAGGCAAATCCAGACTCTCTGGGGTTTCGTGTGCGGTCGCCTTGGGACCGGATGACGGACGTCTCGACCTACGGGCCCTCTAGGTCCGAGGAAGACGACGAACCCAGCATCTGTTGGGATTTCTCTGGACTTGGTAACCCCAGTACCATGCGGGACTTCATGACCGCATGCGACTACTGCTTTTCCGACTGTTCCGACGGTAGCCGTAGCCTCGGCGACGAGGACCGTGGCCCAAGTCGCGAATGCTTCCACGTCGATCTAGGGGGTCCCCCCGAAGGCAACCATCTCGGCATGCCGAAGGACGGTGACTTCCCTAGGCCGGTGCCTCGCGTTGACATCCCACGGGAGCTAGCTGTGGTCCCCGTTCAGGTGGGGGGTCATGACCCACAGCTCGAGCAAATCCGCGGGGTGCAGGCCAGGCTCGACGAGGGAGCAGGAGCGCTGGAGCCGATCCGTCGGGACGTCGGGCAGGCATGGGCGGGCCAACCTCCGGCCGGAGAAATACGTCATCTACCCCAGGGCTTCCAGCACCGCATCGCCGACGACGTCAGGCTCAGGCCACCACCCGCATCCAGTGGGGTCGGCCAGAACCTGGCGGCAGCAGCAATGCTTCTTCGCGTGATGCCAGAGCCATCAACCACCGAGGGGCGGCGAATCCAGGGAGAACTCAAGAATCTCCTGGAAGGCGCCGCGGTCCGACGGGCCGAGAGCTCTGCCTCCCGAAGGCAGGGGTACCCCTCGGAACCTCATGCTGCGACTTCCCGATCCATGCGGGAAGCCTCGGTCTACACCGGGCGCACGCGCAACACCGCGCCTGCGGCCCCGGGTCGCCTCGGCAACGAGCACCACCACCGCGACCGACGGGCCCACCTCGACGAGAGGGTGCGCCGAGGCTACCACCCCAGGCGTGGGGTTCGCTACGACAGCGGGGAGGATCGGAGTCCCTTGCCCGAACCACCCGGTCCGCAAGCCTTCAGCCGAGCCATCCGACGGGCGCCGTTCCCGACCCGGTTCC
The DNA here is from genome assembly GCA_029449295.1 of Zea luxurians. Classification (NCBI taxonomy): domain Eukaryota; kingdom Viridiplantae; phylum Streptophyta; class Magnoliopsida; order Poales; family Poaceae; genus Zea; species Zea luxurians. The sequence goes on from JAOPSE010000014.1 coordinate 74,586,487, forward strand.
GACCCCCGACTACTATTACAAAGTACTCGGGGGAGACGAGACCGGAACTGTGGCTCGCGGACTACCGTCTGGCCTGCCAACTGGGTGGAACGGACGATGACAACCTCATCATCCGCAACCTCCCCCTGTTCCTCTCTGACTCCGCTCGCGCCTGGTTGGAGCACCTGCCTCTGGGGCAGATCTCCAACTGGGATGACCTAGTCCAAGCTTTCGCCGGCAATTTCTAGGGCACGTATGTGCGCCCCGGGAATTCCTGGGACCTCCAAAGCTGCCGACAGCAGCCGGGAGAGTCTCTCCGAGACTACATCCGGCGATTCTCGAAGCAGCGCACCGAGCTGCCCAACATCACCGACTCGGATGTCATCGGCGCGTTCCTCGCTGGCACCACCTGCCGCGACCTGGTGAGCAAGCTAGGCCGCAAGACCCCAACCAGGGCGAGCGAGCTGATGGACATCGCCACCAAGTTCGCCTCCGGCCAGGAGGCGGTCGAGGCTATCTTCCGAAAGGACAAGCAGCCCCAGGGCCACCCATCGGAAGGTACTCCCGAGGCGTCAACTCAGCACGGCGCCAAGAAGAAGGGCAAGAAGAAGTCACAAGCGAAACGCGACGCCGCCGACACGGACCTTGTCGCCGCCGCCGAGTACAAGAACCCTCGGAAACCCCCCGGAGGTGCCAACCTCTTCGACAAGATGCTCAAGGAGCCGTGCCCCTATCACCAGGGACCCGTCAAGCACACCCTTGAGGAGTGCGTCATGCTTCGGCGCCACTTCCACAGGGTCGGGCCACCCGCGGAGGGTGGCAAGGCCCGCGACGACGACAAGAAGGAAGGTCACCAGGCAGGAGAGTTCCTCGAGGTCCGCGACTGCTTCATGATCTATGGTGGGCAAGAGGCGAACGCCTCGGCTCGGCACCGCAAGCAAGAGCACCGGGAGGTCTGCTCGGTCAAGGTGGCGGCGCCAGTCTATCTAGACTGGTCTGACAAGCCCATCACCTTCGACCGAGACGATCACCCCGACCATGTGCCGAGCCCGGGGAAATACCCGCTCGTCGTCGACCCCGTCATCGGCGACGTCAGGCTCACTAAGGTCCTCATGGACGGAGGCAGCAGCCTCAACATCATCTACGTCGAGACCCTCGGGCTCCTGCGTGTTGATCTGTCCTTTGTCCGGGCAGGCGCTGTGCCCTTCCATGGGATCATCCCTGGGAAGCGCGTCCAACCCCTCGGACAGCTCGACCTTCCTGTCTTCTTCGGAACACCCTCCAACTTCCGAAGGGAGACCCTGACGTTCGAGGTGGTCGGGTTCCGAGGAACCTACCACGCGGTACTGGGGAGGCCATGCTACGCGAAGTTCATGGCCGTCCCCAACTACACCTACCTGAAGCTCAAGATGCTGGGCCCCAACGGGGTCATCACCGTCGGCCCTACGTATAAACACGCGTTCGAATGCGACGTGGAGTGCGTGGAGTACGCCGAGGCCCTCGCCGAGTCCGAGGCCCTCATCGCCGACCTAGAGAGCCTCTCTAAGGAGGTGCCAGACGTGAAGCGTCACGCCGGCAACTTTGAGCCAGCGGAGACGGTTAAGTCCGTCCCCCTCGACCCCAGCGGCGACACCTCCAAGCAGATCCGGATCGGCTCCGGGTTCAATCCCAAATAGGAAGCAGTGCTCGTCGACTTTCTCCGCGCGAACGCCGACGTCTTCGCGTGGAGCCCCTCGGACATGCCCGGCGTACCGAGGGATGTCGCCGAGCACTCGCTGGACATCCGAGCCGGAGCCCGACCCGTCAAGCAGCCGCTGCGCCGATTTGATGAGGAGAAGCGCAGAGCCATAGGCGAGGAGATTCACAAGCTAATGGCGGCAGGGTTCATCAAGGAGGTATTCCATCCCGAATGGCTTGCCAACCCTGTGCTTGTGAGAAAGAAAGGGGGAAATGGCGGATGTGTGTAGACTACACTGGTCTCAACAATGCATGTCCGAAGGTTCCCTACCCTCTGCCTCGCATCGACCAAATCGTGGATTCCACTGCTGGGTGCGAAACCCTGTCTTTCCTCGATGCCTACTCAGGGTATCATCAAATCAAGATGAAAGAGTCCGACCAGCTTGCGACTTCTTTCATCACACCCTTCGGCATGTACTGCTATGTCACCATGCCGTTCGGTTTGAGGAATGCGGGCGCGACGTACCAACGGTGCATGAACCATGTGTTCGGCGAACACATTGGCCGCACGGTCGAGGCCTATGTCGATGACATCGTAGTCAAGACGAGGAGAGCCTCCGACCTCCTTTCCGACCTTGAAACGACATTCCGATGTCTCAAGGCGAAAGGCGTCAAGCTCAACCCCGAAAAGTGTGTCTTCGGGGTGCCCCGAGGCATGCTCTTGGGGTTCATCGTCTCCGAGCGGGGCATCGAAGCCAACCCAGAATAGATCGCAGCCATTACCAGCATGGGGCCCATCAAGGACTTGAAAGGCATACAGAGGGTCATGGGATGCCTCGCGGCTCTGAGCCGTTTCATCTCACGCCTCGGCGAAAGAGGTCTACCTCTGTACCGCCTCTTAAGGAAGGTCGAGTGCTTCACTTGGACCCCCTGAGGCCGAGGAAGCCCTCGGGAACCTGAAGGCGCTCCTCACAAAGGCGCCTATCTTGGTGCCCCCAGCTGCCGGAGAAGTCTTCCTGGTCTACGTCGTCGCTTTGTGGTCGAGAGGCAAGAAGAGGGGCATGCATTGCCCGTTCAGAGGCCAGTCTACTTCGTCAGCGAGGTACTGTCCGAAACCAAGATCCGCTACCCACAAGTTCAGAAGCTGCTGTACACGGTGATCCTAACGCGACGGAAGCTACGACACTACTTCGAGATCATCCAGTGTCGGGGACCACAATTAGGGGTACCCTCAAGGCTCCTAATTCTCAGCTGGTAACCCCCATCAGCATGAAGCTGCAAAGGCCTGATGAGTGCGATTAAGTCAGGGATCAGTCGATTCAAGGGACACGATCACGCCTCACCCGAGCCGAGCCTCGGACAAGGGCAGCCGACCCCGGAGGATTTCCGTCTCGCCCGAGGCCCCCCTTCAGCTGCGAACATATTCCCGGCTCGCCCGAGGCCCTGCCTTCGCTAAGAAGCAACCCTGACCAAATCGCCGCGCCGACCGACCAAGTCGCAGGAGCATTTAATGCAAAGGTGGCCTGACACCCTTATCCTGGCGCGCGCCCCCCGCCGGCAAAGCCGAAGTGACCGCCGTCACTCCGCCGCTCCACTGACCGGCCTGACAGAAGGACAGCGCCGCCTATGCCACACCGACTGTAGTGCCACTGGACAGAGTAAGACTGACAAGTAGTCAGGCCCTGCCGGAGGCACCATAGGAAGCTCCGCTTCGCCTGACCAAGGGCTCGGACTCGGGCCAAGTCCCAGAAGACGGCGAACTCCGCCCGACCCAGGGCTCGGACTCGGGCTAGGCCCCAGAAGACGACGATCTCCGCTCGACCCAGGGCTCGGACTCGGGCTAAGTCCCGGAAGACGGCGAACTCCGCCCGACCCAGGGCTCGGACTCGGGCTAAGTCCCGGAAGACGGCGAACTCCGCCCGACCCAGGGCTCGGACTCGGGCTAAGTCCCAGAAGACGACGAACTCCGCCCGACCCAGGGCTCAGACTTGGGCTCGGCCCCAGAAGATGACGATCTCCGCCTCGCCCGACCCAGGGCTCGGACTTGGGCTCGGCCCCAGAAGACGACGATCTCTGCCTCGCCCGACCCAGGGCTCGGACTTGGGCTCGGCCCCAGAAGACGATGATCTCCGCCTCGCCCGACCTAGGGCTCGGACTTGGGCTCGGCCCCAGAAGACGGCAATCTCCGCCTCGCCCGACCCGGGGGCTCGGACTCGACCTCGGCTTCGGAGGAGTTTCCACATCGCCCAACCTAGGGCGTAGACCAGCCACGTCAACAGGAGGCGCCATCATCACCCTACCCCGAGCTGACTCGGGCCGCAAGGAACAAGACCGGTGTCCCATCTGGCTCGCTCCGCCGGATAGGCAATGATGGCACCCCGCGTGCTCTGTGACGACGGCGGCTCTCAGCCCCCTTACGGAAGCAAGAGGATGTCAGCAAGGACTCAACCGCTCCGACAGCTGTCCCTCCACCAAGCTCCATCGCTCCTTCGACGGCCACGACATCACACCAGCTGGGTGCCAAGATCTCTCTGGCTGCCACAACGGCATGTACCTAGGGCGCTAGCTCACCTCCGCTAGACACGTAGCACCCTGCTACACCCCCCATTGTACACCTGGATCCTCTCCTTACGCCTATAAAAGGGAGGACCAGGGCCCTCTTAGAGAGGGTTGGCCGCGCGGGGACGAGGACGAGAACAGGCGCTCGCTTGGAGCCGCTCGCTCCCTCTCCCGTGTGGACGCTTGTAACCCCCTACTGCAAGCGCACCCGACCTGGGCGTGGGACGAACACGAGGGCCGCGGGATTCCCACTTCTCTCACGCCGGTCTCCGGCCGCCTCGCTCTCCCCCTTTCGCGCTCGCCCTCGCGCTCGACCCATCTGGGCTGGGGCACGCGGCGACATTCACTCATCGGCCCAGGGACCCCCCCGGTCTCGGAACACCGACAAGTAGTAGTAGTAGTAGTATAATGTAATGTAGCAGTAGTAGTAGTAGGGAAGTATCAACTCGTAATGAGTTGATTTGTAAGTATGATATCTTCCCTTTAATGAAGAAATGATGTTGGCTTCTCTGTGATTATTGCTCGTTGATATTCGTAACTCAAAGTTCTTGAATCATTCCTCTTCCCGCCTTTTTCGTGAAGTTGATTCCCTTGGAATAGTAAGTGAATAACTCGGACATCATATCGATGCTTTTAGAAGTAGTTGTCGAGCGACTTGTAGATGATGTCAGAGTTTTAGAGATAATTGCCGAGCGACTGAAGACAACGTCGGTGTTTTAGAGGTAATGCCGAGCGACTGAACGCAATGTCGAAGTTTTAGAGTTAACTGCCGAGCGACTTGAAGACAACGTCGGCGTTTTAGAGGTAACGCCGAGCGACTGAAGACAACATCGGTGTTTTAGAGGTAACGCCGAGCGACTGAATGCAATGTCGAAGTTTTAGAGTTAACTGCCGAGCGACTTGAAGACAACGTCGGCATTTTAGAGGTAACGTCGAGCGACTGAACACGATGTCAGAGTTTTAGAGTTAACTGCCGAGCGACTTGAAGACAACGTCGGCGTTTTAGAGGTAACGCCGAGCGACTGAACGCAATGTCGGAGTTTTAGAGTTAACTGCCGAACGACTTGAAGACAACGTCGGCGTTTTAGAGGTAGCGTCGAGCGACTGAACACGATGTCGGGGTTTTAGAGTCAACTGCCGAGTAACTTGCTGATGACGTCGGCGTTTTAGAGGTAACGCCGAGCGACTGAACGCAATGTTGGAGTTTTAGAGTTAACTGCCGAGCGACTTGAAGACAACGTCTGCGTTTTAGAGGTAGCGCCGAGCGACTGAACACGATGTCGGGGTTTAAGAGTCAACTGTCGAGTAACTTGCTGATGACGTCGGCGTTTTAGAAGTAATGCCGAGTGACTTGAGGTCGACGTCAGCATTTTAGAGGTAATGCCGAGTGACTTGAGGACGACGTCAGCGTTTTTTAGAGGTAATGCCGAGCGACTTAATACTATGTCGGAGTTTTAGAGTCAACTGCCGAGCAATAGCGGGCTACGTGGGCCACATTGAGGTTAATAGCCGAGTGATGATGTGGCGCACCGGTGTTTTGGAAATAACTGTTGGGTGCTGACTGGACGCTTTTTGAAACGGTATCTGGCTCGGGAATATCCCATAAGTGCTGCGCTTTTAGCCGCCTCTGCTTTCCGTGCCCTAGTTCTTGCTTTCTTGCTTCCGAATCCTCTCCGCAATTTGCCTTCTACTCTGCTCGCCGGTAGAATCGAGATGGCGCCTAAGAGGAAAGCCTCGAGTTCGTCTGCCGTGGTGATTCCTCCAATCGACCCCAACGGCCAGTTGCCTTTCGCAGGTAACCACATGTCCGTCATATCTGAGCCCGAACTTCTCCACCTCGTGTCCATTGGGGTTCTTCCTCCAAGGGAACTCTGCTCTTGGTGGATTTGCCATGGGGTTACTGTCCCAACTGAGGATACCCATGAGTCCGTGATTTATGCTCCTTTCCTTCTCCGCGGCCTTGGCCTTCCCATTTCTCCCTTTTTCCGCGGCCTCCTTGATTTCTACCGTCTTAACTTGACCCATCTGAATCCCAATTCTATCCTGCAAATCTCCATTTTCGTTCATTTATGCGAAGCCTTTCTTGGCGTGCTACCACATTTCGGGCTGTGGAAGTACTTGTATCATTGTCGCCCTAGGATGGCCGGGGGACAACATCAATTGGTTGGGGGTGCTAGCTTGGAGATGCGCCGCGGGAGGAAGACTGAGTATCTCGAAATCCCTCTCAAAGACAGTATCAAGGGGTGGCGCTTGGAGTGGTTCATAGTTGAGAATTATGGAAACTCTCTCCCCCCCCCGGTCGGGAAGACAGCCGGATGTTCGCACCACGAGCTGGACCGAGTCTCCCACAGATCAGGAGGTAGCTGAGGCAGGTGCTTTGCTTGCTGAAGTTGGATTGCTGAAAAAGAGGGGTCTGACTGCTGAAGCTGTGGTTGCTGATTTTGTTTTCAAGAATATTCAGCCGTTGAAAGACAGGGCATACCCGGCTTATCTGTATCGAGGCCTACCCGACTCAACTCGGGTCACTAACAGAAGAATTCCCTCTATGGACTTGGTGAGCCGACTTGAGATGATCCTTAGAGGCAAAGTGTCAAATGTTGGTGCCCCAGTGGCATTCTCAGCCTGGAACTTGCCTCCTCCCAAAGCCTTCACTCTTTTTGTGTCGAATCCTCCTGTCACTGATGGCAGTTTGGGCCTTAGAGTGCGGCCCTCTGCTGAAGAAATTAGTGCCTTGGTTGCCTCGCTCGGGGGGATTCCTAATGATGAACGGCAGGTCCATTTTGAGGTGCCCCTGAACCCTAGTGATGCGGAGATAAATGCTATGCTTGATTTGCTGGCTGAGGACTCTTCTGACGCTGCTCCTACTAGGGCATTGGTAGTGGCGCCCCTCCCAGTGGCTGATACAACTTTAGATACTCAGAAGCCTGCTGGTACTCGCCCGAGGCGCCCTTGCCGAGCCAATCAACCTGATCCTTCTGCTGATGAGCAGAAAAAGAAAAAGAGACGCCTCCGGCAAGTATCCAGTTTGGATCGGGACATTGGTACCTCGGTTTCTGATGCTGAAGAAGTGCCTGTGACTGAACTTACTGATGCTGACCCCAATGGGTGTACCCAATCTGTTGCTGATCCCAATGGGTGTGCTCCATCTGTTGCTGACCCCAATGGGTGTGCTGCCTGCGTTGCTAATGTGAACGACGAGGAGGAAGAAAATGAAGTTCCTTTAACTCGGAAAAACAGTCGGCAGTTCATCGCTAGCGGTGAAAGTAGTGGAGTTCCTTCTCCTGCTTTGTCTGCTCTCATGGGTCTGCAAGAACTGTCCTTGGCTAATTTTGATCAGACTCTTGAGGAAATGGTTCCAGAGGATTTGTTATTGGAGCCAGCAGATGATGGTGTGATGGAGGTTTGTGCTGATGTGCTTGATGCTGGGTTGAGGTCATCTCGTGCCTCGTCGACCTTAGAGCGCGATCTCGAGGATCGGGAGACTGACTTGGATCGTCCTGGTCCCATGGAAGTAACTGAGGGTCCATCAGCCTTAGAGGTGGCTACCGCAGAGAACTTGGACCCCAAGGATGGTGTTGACATGTGCCCCGTCCTCGAGAATGTTGTCGGGGAAGACTTGGTTTGGGTGGGAAGTGCAAGCCACTGCCCAGCCCCCGAGGGTGCTGCCGGGGATGATCCGGCTCAAGTGGGTAGTGCAAACTATGACCCAGCCCCCGAGGATGTCCGAGCGGGGTCTCTCTCTTGTACTTCCATGGACGTTCATGCGGGATCGCCCCCACACTCCGACTGTGTGGTGGTAGCCCAAGCCTTGGACCAGGGAGTCGCTTTAGAGGGTAGCATCCCCGCTGACCGAGTGTTGGGCTCTGTTGATGGCACCGAGTTGATTCCTGCTGGTTTGTTGCAAGCTGCTTCGGGTGGTGGCCTTACGTCCGGTTATCAATTGATCTCTCCTGATTTGGGGATCCCTTCGTTCTTTTCCAACCTCCAGGTACTGTGATGTATTTTAGCTTGGCTTTTTATATTGCATGAACTGTTGTCATTACATTCATCTGCTCTCCTCATCAGGCTTTGGTGGATGGGATGGCTAGCCAGTTGAAGTTACAGGGTGCTTCTATCCCAGAAGTAGCTTCGTCACTTGCATGTTGGAATCCAGTGTCACTTCAACATCGTGTCTCTGAATTGGAGGCGATCAATGCTGGTTAGTGCTTTTTTTGCTTCTCTTTGTCTTCACTGTAGACTGCCTTACATTCTGACCCCTTTTTGTTTGATTGTCTCCTGCTAGGTATGACTCGGCAGATTTCCACTCTTGAGGAAAAACATTCCCGAGATCAGGCTGAATTGGCCCAGCGGTGCACTGACTTTGAGGAAAAGTACTCTCAAAGTCAGACTGAACTGGGTCAGGTCTTCGCTGCCTTAGATGACGCCAATGCACTGAGTTCTTCTCTTCATGCTCAGCTCAATTCTGAAAAGGTAATTTATGAAACTGTGCTTTGCCTTGTTGTGCTCCTACTACTTGCTTGGTGTTTGAGGGAGTTGACTTTTGTTTACAGGAAGAAAAACGTATCCTTGCTGCTTCTCGCGACAGTCTTGACAGATTGTATCGTGATTCTAGCAACTCGCTGACTATCTTGGAGAGGAGTCATCGCTTCACCATGGAAGAGTTAGACCACCAACGCTGTAAGCTGCAGGAATCCATGGATGAAGTGACCCGGCTCAAGCAGTTGATATCAGCGAAGGACGCTACTATCAAAGAACTCCGAGCTTCCAAGAAATCCATCGCCCAAGAGTTAGAAACTGCTCGGCTGGCTGCCAAGGTTGCCGAAGAAACTTCTGTTACTCTCAGAGCCCAGCGCGATAGAGCCATGGACAAGGCTATTCGGGCGGGGCGAATCTTGATGAGGAGACCCGGCGTGATTGTTCCCGAAGATATAAGGGCTGATGTGAATGCTGCCCCTGATTCCTCGAGTCGTCCCTCCTCATCAATTGCTCCTGAGAAAAATATCACAAAATAGAGAAACATTTTGCATGCTTTGAACGCGCGGTTAGCATGGTCAGACATTTGTTAGAGGATGTCATTTCAGTACTTTGGACGATATTGTTATTTTCCTATCGTTTCAGAATTCATCAGTTCATAAATTTGTAGTAGTAAAACGATGTGTGATGGTTTTGAAATTTGTTTGCGGGATATAGAAACCATCCTTATATGAGTAATTGTAATCACGTCAGATCGCCTTAAGTCGCTGCTGAATTAAGTCGATTGCTTCTGTTAATAGGGCGTAGTGGTCACCCTGAATTGCGTAGGCGCGAGCATGTTGCACCGGCTTAAGTCGCTGCCGACTTAAGCCGATTGCTCCGTTAGCAGGGCATAGCGGTCACCCCGAGTTAAGCAAGCGTGAGCATGTTGCACCGCCTTAAGTCGTTACCGACTCAAGTCGATTGCTCCGTTAGCAGGGCATAGTGGTCACCCCGAGTTAAGTAAGCGTGAGCATGTTGCACCGCTTTAAGTCGTTACCGACTCAAGCCGATTGCTCTGTTGGCAGGGCATAGTGGTCACCCCGAGTTAAGTAAGTGTGAGCATGTTGCACCGCCTTAAGTCATTACCGACTTAAGCCGATTGCTCCGTTAGCAGGGCATAGTGGTCACCCCGAGTTAAGTAAGCGTGAGCATGTTGCACCGCCTTAAGTCATTACCGACTTAAGTCGATTGCTCCGTTAGCAGGGCATAGTGGTCACCCCGAGTTAAGTAAGCGTGAGTATGTTGCACCGCCTTAAGTCATTACCGACTTAAGCCGATTGCTCCGTTAGCAGGGCATAGTGGTCACCCCGAGTTAAGTAAGAATGCAAGTCAATCGTGAACAAACTGAGTATCTTTGAAGCCTTTCTTTATTGATGACATATTTCCATTTTACAGAGTACATCGTCGTCCCGATAGCTTTTGAAATACAGCTAGGGATAAAACTTCCTGAGGTGTTCTATGTTCCAGGAGTTCCCGACTTCTGTGCCATCCATCTGAGTGAGACGATATGATCCTGGCCGAGTGACTTCTGCTACCATGAAGGGTCCTTCCCATAAGGGCGATAACTTGTGTCGTCCCTCCCCCGTTAGAATTTGGCGGAGGACGAGATCTCCTACTGAGAAGGATCGCTGTCGCACGGCCTTGTCGTGATAGCGCCTTAGAGTCTGTTGGTACCGTGCTGATTGGATTACCGCATTCAGCCGTTCTTCCTCGAGTATATCAATGTCTTCTAGCCTAGTGGCTTCGACTTCTGCTATGTTTTCGAAGATCAACCTTGGCGCCCCGAATTTGAGATCGGCGGGTAACACTGCCTCCGACCCATAGACCATGAAGAAAGGAGTGTTTTCATGCAGGGCTCGGCTAGGTTGGGTTCTTAGGCTCCAGACGACATAGGGCAATTCCCTTATCCATTTTCCTGCAAACTTTTCATTCTTGTCGAAGACCTTTTTCCTGAGTGCCTCCAGTATCATCCCGTTGGCTCGCTCAACTTGCCCGTTGGCTCTCGGGTGTGCTACAGAAGCGTACTTGATCTGAATGTTTTTTTACTCGCAGAAGTCGAAGAACTCTGAACTTGTGAAGTTGGATCCTAGGTCAGTTATGATGCTGTTTGGTATCCCGAATCTGAATATTATGTCTTGTATGAATTCCACGGCCTTGGCTGAGGTCAAAGAGGCAATGGGCTTGAACTCTATCCATTTAGTGAATTTGTCGATTGCTACCAATACATGAGTGTATCCTCCTTGAGCTTTCTTGAAAGGTCCAATCATATCCAGTCCCCAGCATGCGAAAGGCCAAGTTACTGGTATGGTCTGCAGTTGCTGTGCTGGTAGATGTTGTTGTTTTGACAAGTATTGGCGAGCTTCGCACCTCTGAACTAACTCGGCTGCATCACTCTTCGCTGTTGGCCAATAGAATCCTGACCTGAAGACCTTCCCGACTAGTGTTCTGGATGCTGCATGTACTCCACATTGCCCAGCATGGACCTCCTCCAGAAGTCGTTTCCCAGTAGATGGGAGAATGCACTTCATAAGGACGCCTGATGCACCCCTTCTGTATAATGTCTCCCCAATGAGTGTGTAGTGAGCCGACTGTCTGGCAATGCGCTCGGCTGAATTCTTGTCATCTGGTTCCTCTTCATTCTTTATATACTTGATGATTGGCCTTCTCCAGTCATCAAAGTCTGACTCAGGTTGATCTATAATATTACACTCTTCTGCTTGATCCATTGAGATGCTCGGCCGTAGTATTTCTTGCACAAAGACTCCAGGTGGGACCTGAGTTCGACTGGATCCTAACTTGGACAATACATCAGCTGCCGTGTTTTGATCTCTCTCCACATGATGAAATTCTAGACCTTCAAACTTATCTTCTAGTTTCCGAACGGCGGTGCAGTATTTTCCCATTGAATCCTTCGAACAGTCCCATTCTTTGTTTATCTGACTTATGACCACCAGAGAATCTCCGTATACCATTAATCTCTTGATGCCCAATGATATGGCGATGTTTAGTCCATGGATCAGAGCTTCATACTCGGCTGCATTGTTAGAGGCTGGAAATAACAGTTGGATGGCATATTTGAGGTATTCGCCTCCAGGTGCGATGAAGAGAATTCCTGTGCCTGCTCCCTGCAGCTTCAGCGAGCCATCAAAATACATCCTCCATACTTCTGCAGTTTCCGGGTTCTCTGGTATTTGCTGTTCAGTCCATTCTGATACGAAGTCAACCAATGCTTGGGACTTAATGGCAGTACGAGGTCGAAATTCAATATCATGAGATCCCAGTTCACAGGCCCACTTGGCTATTCGGCCAATGGCTTCCTTGTTGTGGAGAATATCCCCTATTGGAAAACCGGTGACTACTATGACTTTGTGGTCATCAAAGTAGTGACGCAGCTTGCGGGTAGTTAGAAGTACTGCGTATAATAGCTTCTACACTTGAGGATACTTTTTCTTCGAGGGACCCAGAACTTCACTGATGAAATAAACGGGGTGTTGCACAGGGTAGGCATGTCCTTCTTCTACTCGCTCGACTACCAACGCGGTGTTTACCACGTGAGTCGTGCAAGAGATATATAGCAACAGATCTTCAGCTGGTTGAGTTGACGTGGCTCGCCGTGGTGGTTTTAGTACTGGTGGGGTTGTCAAGAATTTTTTCAGTGCGTCTAAGGCTTCCTGCACTTTTGAAGTCCACTAAAACTTGTCCACCTTCTTGAGTAGCATGTAAAACGGTAAACCTTTTTCTCCCAGCCTGGATATAAATCTGCTCAGAGCGGCCATACATCCGGTAAGTCGTTGAACCTTCTTTTGTGATCGTGGAGCTTCCATTTTCATGATAGCTTCAATCTTTTCCGGGTTAGCTTCAATTCCCCGGTGGCTGACAATAAATCCGAGTAGCTTCCCCGCTGGTACCCCGAAGACACATTTTTCGGGATTAAGCTTCCATCGGTACCGCCGTAGACTGTTGAAAACCAGCTGCAAGTCTTCGATGAAGTTTTCTGAGTTCTCCGTTTTGATTACCACATCGTCCACGTAGGCTTCCACACGCTTGCCCCAGTGATCGGCTAAGCATGTTTGGATGGCTCTCTGATAAGTCGCTCCAGCGTTTTTGAGGCCGAACGACATGGAGGTATAACAGAAAGCACCAAACGGAGTGATGAACGCCGTTTTTTCTTCGTCTTCTTTTGCCAGGCTGATCTGATGGTATCCCGAATAGCAATCCAAGAAAGACAGCACAGAACATCCGGTGGTGGAGTCTACCACCTGATCTATCCTTGGGAGCCCGAAGGGATCCTTCGGACAATGTTTGTTGAGATCAGTATAGTCGACGCACATGCGCCAATCCACTTTATTCTTTTTGAGTACAAGAACAGGGTTGGCTAACCACTCGGGATGTAACACTTCTCTAATGAATCCAGCCGCGACCAAGCGGGCCAGCTCAGCGCGAATGGCCTCTCTCTTGTCGGGCGTGAAACGACGTAGCTTTTGCCGGATCGGTCTTGCTTGGGGGTAGACCTTCAGTTTGTGCTCGACCAGTTCTCTCGGGACTCCCGGCATATCCACAGGTTGCCATGCGAATACGTCTCGGTTGTCTTGCAGAAACCGGACGAGCGCGCTTTCCTATTTATCATCCAGGCTAGAGCTGATGATGGCAGTTTTTCGTTCATCAGCAAACCCCACATTGATCCTTTTAGTTTCTTCAGTCGGCCGCATAGAGGTTGCAGCTTGATCTTCATTCGCCGGTGCTGTGTGGTCATCCTCAGGCTTAGAGTTTGCCTGGGTCGAAGAAGTCGCTGACGGTTTGGTGGTGAGGGCCGCCTGGATGGCCACTCGGAAACATTCTGCGGCGCCTTGGAAGTCGGCGCGCACAGTTATGATTCCTTGCGGTCCCGGCATCTTCAGTATCATGTACGTGTAGTGCGGAATGGCCATGAATTTGGCCAATCCCGGCCTTCCAATGATGGCGTTGTACCCGCAGTCGAAGTTCACCACTTCGAACCTCAGGAACTCGGTTCTGTAGTTTTCCGGAGTCCCGAAGGTGACGGGCATGTAGATGTGGCCCAGCGGGTATTCTCCCTCAGTTGGCACGATACCAAAGAAGGGAGTGTCTGACTCGTGGAGTTCTTTGAGGTGAACTCCCAAGCCTCGGAGTGTCCGGGGGAAGGTGACGTTGATGCTGCTCCCCCCATCCACTAACACCTTCTTCACCCTGCTCTCTCGGATCACCGGATCGACGAGGAGCGGGTATTTGCCCGGATGGTCGAAGTTGAGCCATTGATCTGCCCGAGTGAAGGTAATTGGGTGCTCTGACCACCGGTATGGGGCGGGAGGGCTGGTGGTCGCTACCAATATCTGGCGATCGTTGAGCTTCTGTTGTCTTCTGTTCTCCTGCGATCCGTGTCCGCCGAAGATGACATTGACCTCCCTGTCAACGCGCGGGAAGGCTCCTCCTCCTCCCTCCTCCCGCTGCTGGGGTTGTCGTGGTTCTTCTGGTCCTCCCCACGGCGGAGGAGGGGGTAGAGGTTGGAAAGGTCGGCCGTGCCCAACGGAATGCTTGAAGTCCCGGCAGTTCCGAAGAGTGTGGCGCATGTCCTTGTGGTACGGGCACTGGGCATCGAGGATGTCGTCCAGCGTGCGCTCGCCTCCGCGAGGTCCTCCCCGGGCGCGAGAGGCAGGTGGTCCGGCGGCATGCACCTCTTCGCGCGGTCTCTTCTCCCAGCGTTTGTCAGGTTGCTGTTTCGCGTCGCGTCGTGGTGCTGCCGGTGCGGGCTTTGCTCCTCCGATGAGGTCCTGGGCTCGCTCATCGGCGGTGATGTAGAGATCAGCTTCCCGGAACAGCTCTTCGGAGGTAGTTGGTGCCTTCTGTAATATGGCTCGGACGAAGGCCGAGTCATTGGATCCTCTGTAGAAGTCCTCGATCACGGCCGCCTCCGTGACCTCAGGGATACGATTTCTTATGGTCTGGAACCTTTTGAGGTACGATCGGAGAGTTTCATCCCCCCGGCGCTTGATGGATTTGAGGTCCCATGGTTGCGCCGGTTTGTCGGAGAGGGACTAAAAATTTGCAGTGAAACGCCGGCTGAAGTCGCTCCAGTCGTCGATGCAGTGTCGAGGTAGATGTCATAGCCATTGCAGTGCGTCTTGCCCGAGGACAATGGGTAAGTACGCAGTCATCACGTCCTCGGATGCTCCAGCGGCTCGAGCGGCGGTGGTGTAGACGGCCAGCCAGCCTCCTGGGTCCTGCTTAGGTTCATATTTATCGACGTTGGATACCTTGAAGTTAGGGGGCCATTGAATGGCCCTAAGGCGTGGAGTAAGGGCAGACACTCCACATGTGTCCTCCTGTCGTCGGGGATGATGCCTGTCCCGGGGAGGGGAGTAGTTGTTGTGGTTCCTAGACCGTCCCCGGGTAGTACCGCCAGTTGAGGCTGTTGCCGACTCAGTTCTGGTGGCCTGGCTCCGAGCTGGGATGCCATGATCCCTGTCGTACTCCTCCCGGCGGCGGATCTCGTTCTCATGCCGTCGTTCACGCGAAGCATTGATGGAGCTTCGCGCGTCTCGGCGACTGTTGATGGCGTGTCGTAGATCGTTCGGCGGGTGAGCAAGCGGTAGAAGATGGTTGGCTGCCTGGGTGAACAGTCGTTGGTAGCCCTCGGCGTCGGGAGTCCAAGGGAGTCCGTCAGCTATCCGAGCTAGCACTCCTCCGACTTCACTCGGTGTGTTCATGGCTCGGGCGAAGTCGGGGTTCAGGTTACGGCCGAATAGTGGATTTTCTCGGCGCTGCCTCGCGTCTTGCTCGGCTTGTTCCTGAGCTCGTCGACGATCACGTCGTCGGGAGTTCCTTCGTTCTCTGAAGATGCGTTCTTCCGGAGTTTCTCCCATCTCCGAGACCTCGTCTCGCGAGACAGGCTGCTCCGGATCCCGTTCTCCGGCTTGGTGATGTCTCCAGATGTTTCGGCGCCGATTTCTTCGTCGGCGGGATTCCCGCTGAGGTGGTTCCTCCCCAGGCGCGGTCGGCTCGTCGTCAGAGACGGGAGGCGACTCCGCTCTTCCAATGAAGAGAACGTCGGGGTAGAATGGCGTAGCTGTTGCGGCGATCTTCTTTCGGAGAGCCGAGGGTAATGCTTCCCCGGTATTTTCGGAGTTTGTTGGAGGAGGCTTCCTTCCTGGCGGATCTGCAACACGGTGTAGAATTCCCTTTTCGTTGGCTATGGATGAGATCGTTCCAAAGCAGAACATGGATCCAGGACGGAAGGTGATCCTGCTGTTGATGGTGACGGCCATTGAGCTAGCTTGGATCGTCGACACACCCCCTACCTGGCGCGCCAGCTGTCGGTGTTTTGGGTCCAACCGCACACCCGGGGTTGCCCCTCAAGGTGTTTTTAGGAGTAGGACGGTGTCGACGACTATAGCAAAATGGTTCGTGCTAGTCGCACGAGGGACAGTGGACAATGTTTACAGGTTCGGGCTGCTTAGAGATGCGTAACACCCTACGTCCTGGTGAGTTTGCTTGGTGAATGAGGTTACAAGAGAGCTCTCTGAATTGAGAATGCAGAGAGTTGAAGTGGATGGCTAAGTAATAGGGTCGATCGTTCTGAAGGGGTGCCCCCTAGGCCTTATATACTCGACCGTGGGGCAATACACGTGGATATGATAACAATGCGTAGCTAAAGGATCAGCAATCGTTTGAGTTTATCTCCCTGTAATTCCGCTGACCTATCCTCGCGAGGCTCCGTTGCATGGGGGCTCCGGCGCGGGAAAGTCGGATCTTTGTTGTGGTCGCTCACTCGACGCTGTGGGCCGTCCAGGTTTACACCAATCCGGCCTCGCGTCAACCTGCTTTGTTGATTGTTCCTCCCCAGGCCCACGAAAGAATGGCCTTACGATTTATTGGGCCCTTGGGCCTTTCGTGAGGTCTTTTACTCTTTTAGTAGACCCGGGGGATATCTGTCCCCCACACCTTCCTCTAAAAAAGCGTCGGCTCTTTTAGCGGTGAAGCTAAAGCGTTTCAAATGAGCCAAATCGGGCTCTGATACCACTTGTAGGAAACGGGTGACGCCTAAGAGGGGGGGTGAATTAGGACTTCTAAAACTTTTACTAAACTAGGCCACAATTAAATCCCTAGAGCAAAACCTATGCAAATAATCAAACTAGAATGTCCAAACTAGGTTTTATCTAAGTGTTGCTATCTCTACCGCAAAGGCTAAGTTTCAATCTATGCTAGATAAGTATGAATACAAGATTGAAACTTAAATGCTTAATATAAATGCGGAAACTTAAAGAGCAAAGTAGAGAAGCAAACACTCGTGGTTGACGCCGGTATTTTTACCAAGGTATCCCGAACCACGCAAGATCCCGACTAATCCTCATTGGTGCCCCTATGCAAAGGGAAGCCCACGCGAGGGCCAAGCACCACGGTCGAGTAACTCTGTAGAGAGCTGCGGGCCTTCTCCACGTGCAAGTGGTGCTCCGCTTCCGGCTCCTCTCGGACGCTCCCCGCCGTCTCCACTATCGAGCTTCCGGCCGAAACACCGCGGGCCTCGTTCCCTCCGGTACACGGTGGCGGCCGTGACACAAACGCGGTTGTCATGGTCTCGTAAGACTCTCGCCCCATTCGGTACAATTACAACGACTCACGCAAGAGCCGAGGGGTTGTGTGGTTTTACAAAACTCACTCAACTAACTAGGGTTCACCTAGAGCAAGCGCTAAAGCGGTCTAACTAACCTAAGCACTTTGCAAAGCACCTACGCTAATCACCGAGTGATTCTATTAAGCACTTGGGTGTTTGAGCTCTTGGAAATGTGCACTATATGCCTTGGTATGTTGCTTGGGCTCCCACACTTGAAAATGGCCGGTTGGGGTGGTATTTATGGCCTCCAATCCCCAAACTAGCTGTTGGACAGAAAGCAGCAACTTTCTGTCATCGGGTGCACCGGACAGCCACTGTGCAGTGTCCGGTGCATGCCACGTCAGCCGACCGTTGGCGCCTGTAGCAGTCGACCGTTGGATCCGACCGTTGCCGTTTGTCCGGTGCACACCGGACAGTCCAGTGTCGACTGTCCGGTGCTCCACCGGACAGACCGGTGCTACAGCCAGAGAGCGTCTGTCTGTGGCCTCTCTGTGCAAACTGTCCGGTTGTCCACCGGACAGTCCGGTGCACACCGGACAGCACTGTCCGGTGCGCCACCAGGCGCTGGCTGACAGCCCGCATCTTGGATTCCTTCGCTGATTTCTTCGGGCTTCTTTTGTTCTTGAGTATTGGACTCCTATGCATCTTTTTATGTCTTCTTTTGAGGTGTTGCATCCTCATTGCCTTGGTCCAATTCTCTTCGCATCCTGTGAACTATAATTACAAACACTAGCAAACTTATTAGTTCATGGATTGTGTTGTTCATCAAACACCAAAACTCGATTAGCCAAATGGCTCGGGGTCCATTTTCCTTACACTCCCTGGGAAGGGCCATTCATCATCGCCAAAATTTTGAAGCCCGGGACATACAAGCTGGCCAACGATCAAGGCGAGGTCTACAGCAACGCTTGGAACATCGAACAGCTACGTCGCTTTTACCCTTAAAGTGTTTCAAGTTGTTCATGTACCTCAGTCCCTTTACATGTATAAATAAAAAGTCTAGCTGTCAAGGGAGAATCGGCCTTGCCTCAGCGACCCTCCCTCGGGGGCTAGAAGGGGGAACCCCCTCTGCGTCAAAATTTTCCTCGAAAAAGTTTTCTACCGAAACGACTTTTGTGCATTTCGACTATATCGATAACGGAATCCTAAAATCGAGCGAGAGAGACTTTGAATGGCAAGGCCGACCGAGCCGAGGGACTCCTACGCCTCTGGGATACGGATACCTCACTCATCACCTTCCGCGAAAAGTAACTCACGCCCGAATAAGTGATTCTGCTACCGAACAAGTCATAACGCTTGAAACAAGAGGAAAGAAAACGCAGCTTTATACTCTAACACTAAAAATGTTTAGACCTCATCGGCGCAAGAAACTTACACATACTTAGAATAAACTATTCCCCATCAGGCTCAGGTGTTGGCAGGGGGAGGAGCAGCACCCTCGGCGTCGTTCCTACCCATGGCGGAATCTGGCCTGGCCTCGGACGGTGATACAGGCGGAAGGATCTCCACCTCAAAAAAGGAAGCCAACACCGCGCCTTGGCCCTCGGCAGCCGCATCAAGCCTTTGGACCTCCGCTAGGGCAGCGTCCTCGTCATCAGGTAGGCAGTAGCCTTCGCTGACCTGCTCCAAATCCACGTCGTAGTGGGAAGCAAGGATGGCGAAGGCCCGCCTAACGCCATGGTGCAGCGCCCCACGGAGTCTGCTGCGCACATGGCCGCCCATGGCCCACAGGCGACTCTAGGGGGAGCTGCCCGAGGGGACATCGTCGAGGCCAAAGGTCCGGCAAAAGGCCGAGATGGCCTCGGACATGGCCATGCGGTCGGCCTCTTTCTGCTCAGCCGCCTGGGCAAGCGCCTTGCAATTCTTGACGGACGCATCGAGAGCCGCCTCGAACCCTGAAGCCAGCCGAACAATATTCTTCAGACACGAGGAAAAATATGAAGCTAAAACAAAGTTGCAAAGCAGGCAAAATATACCTTCGGCCCGGGCACGCTGCTGTGAGGCCATGGCTTGGGTGGACCGGGCAGACTCGACGGCCACGGCCAGGCCCTCCGCAAGGGTCCTGGCCCGAGCGGTCGCCTCGGGTCTAGAAGGAGGGAACCCCCTCTACGTCAAAATTCTCCTCGAAAACGTTTTCTACCAAAACGACTTTCGTGCCTTTCGACTATATCAAAGAAACCGCACCGCCACTTACGCCAATGCAGCATCTTCTCGGGACTACAGAACCAGTGCAGCGACTCGAGGCAGCGCCGCACATGACCCAACAGTGCCAATTAAGTGCGACGGTCACGGGTCAGTCAGCCGTGGGGATAGACACGATGGTTGGTATGACCATAGGCGGACCGGCAGTAATTGCAGCAACAGACATACGGAAGCAGTGGTCCAACCACCAACCAGGCCCTGGTCCCACCTACAGGCTCGCATCCTCCCCTGAAGCGGCAGGGGAGCCCTCTCCTACAGCATAAAGACGACGCACCCGTGTTCCATTCCTCGAACGACTCGCACACGCGCAATAGATACCCCGCGAGTCACCCGTCCCATCGCATTAACTTCCTGGCAGGATACACGTCCCCTCTGGCAGGCGGGCGGGCACCGTTTCGCTTCTGTCATGATGACTGCCTCAAAAAAGGTGCGCCACACTGTTTCGAAATATCTCCTTTCTCCCTTTCCTCTCTCTTTCTCTCTCTCCGCAGGGATCGGGAAAAGGGACATTTCGAAGGAGTCCTTCGCAGCAAAGGAGACGGGCCCCGAGCCCTCCTACTGATCAGGGGTTCGAAGGTTGCGCCCCGCGGGGTTCGGCGATCGCCTCAGAGCACTCGGGCTCCGAGCCCTTTACTGATCAGGGGTTCGAAGGGTGGCCCCTCGAAGGGATTCGACAGCCGCCCCAGAACATGCAGAGTCAGGGATGACCCTGGGTACATCTGTTACATGGCCAAGGCTCGGGCTATGCTACCGAGGTACCCTAAGATATTTCTGAGACCAGCGGGAACAGTTTGTAATGGAATCCCACCGAAGGGAGGCACCGAGCCCTCGGACCCTATCAAATGGGTCCGGGTCCAGCAAATCACCTGCAGGTACTTTTGGAGCGTGCCACTGGGCCACTAGCCAACCCTTATCAAACAGGCTCGGGCGTCCACTCGGATTACCCAATAGCAACTCACCGGAAACACCATGTTCAGCGCCCACCGAGGGTAGCATGGCGCGTTCCCCCCTCCTTGCGGAAAGGCGATGAAGGGGCGTATAATAAAAAGCCGAGACAGTCCTCGATCATCCTCTCGCTCCGTGTAGAGGCTCGGAGGCTGCTCTCGCACCAGGCTACGACCAAATTGTTGACCATGTCGACAAACCAGCTTAAAAATTCGGAGCCTGACCATGCGCCCGGGCTGCGGCCAGGCCGCATGAGGGAACAACAAGGCCGACCAAGGAATCACAAGAAGAATTAAGACCTCAGAGGAGTCAAACCACTCCTCCGAGGCCTCGGGGGCTATGCCCGATGGGTGCGCTCGGAACAAAATATAAACGAGAAAGGCTAGTCCCCTTGCAAAAAATCCGGCAGAACCTCCAAGCGAGTGCCTACACTCCCTTTGAGGCTCGGGGGCTACTGTCGGGTACCATAATTAGGGGTACCCCCAATACTCCTAAGCATGGCTGAAAAACATCTTCAAAACAAACCGTAAAGGCTGGTAAGCACAGCGCAATGTTAAAGCCTCATCTACCAAGGGACGCGATCTCATCTTGCCCGAGCCTGGCCTCGGGCAAGAATAGTATTCCCGGACGGATTCATGCCTCGCCCGAGGGCCTCCTCAGGCAGCGGGCGCACCCTCGGCTCGCCCGAGGCTAAGCTCGGGCAAACTTTGTCGTATAGCAACCTTGGCCGAATCGCCTTACCACCGATCGTATCGCATGCGCATTTAATGCAAGGATCACCTGACACCTTATCCTGACACGCGCGCCTCAGTTGGCAAGGTCGAAATGACCGCAGTCACTTCGCCCCTTTACTGATCTTTCTGACAGGAAAACAATACTATTCACCTCATTCCGACTACTGTGCCAACCACCAGGGTAAAACTAACAATAGTAAGTCACGGCCTCTCCCGAGTTCAGCCTCGGGCGCAACAGGGAGCTCCGCCTCGCCCGACCCCAGGCCTCGGCCTCAGCCTCGGCCTCGGGAGAAGGTCTCTACCTTGCCCGACCCCAGGCCTCGGCCTCAGCCTCGGCCTCGGGAGAAGGTCTTCGCCTCGCCCGACCCTAGGCCTCAGCCTCAGGAGAAGTCACCGCCTCGCCCGACCTCGGCCTCGGACCGACTACGCTATAGGGGATACATCATTACCCTACCTCTAGCTAGCCGCCTCAGGCTACGAAGGAACAAGACCGGTGTCACATCTAGATTACTCCAGCAACAGGTAATGATGGTTCCCTGCATGCGTCCATGACATCGATTGTTCTCAAGCTCTCTACAAAGGCAAAGAAACGTCAGCAGGACCCAGGGCCGCACTACCAGCTACGCTTCTATAGGGCTCAAGCACTTCTCCGCTGGCCACGTTAGCACATAGCTACACCCCCATATGTACAGCTGGACCATCCCCTTGTATCTATAAAAGGGGATGCCCAGGGCCTTCCCAAGAGGGGAGGAGGTGGCAAGGACGACGGAGACAGACTCACTCAAACATCGAACTCCACTCCGCAACACTAGACTTCTCAAGGGACCTAGGACCGGTTCCCTCTCTCACGAAGCTTGTAGCCCCTACTGCAAGCACCCCAGTGCAAGATAATATAAGCCTCATCCCTCCTCTTTTGTTTCATCTTGCATCAACCCATCTAGGCAGGGACACGTGGCACAAAATTCACTAGTCGGTTCGGTTGAGGGTCCCCCGGGTCCGAAACGCCAACACCTAGGTATAAGAACCTTGGGCACCACCTTGCAGTTTTCGGTGGCTCTGGTCCATGCCTAGGGCCTCGCCATGGCCGTGAGCTACTAGGAGAGAGAGGGTGAGCACAGGAAACTAACAGGGGAGGTTCGCCGCCGCACTCAGGGAGAGAGAAAAGGGGGGAAGTTCATTGGGTCGCCGTGCAAGCCACGCGCGGAGGCCGTTGTCGTGCATCTAGTGTCGTCGTCGTGCTGGGGGTGAGAAGGGACCCATGCCGTCGCTGTAAGCCACCATCCGCCAGTCCCGCCACTAGGTCTGCTTGCCGATGTAGCCGTTCGGGGCAAACACGGAGACCTCGGGAGCCAGGGAACCTGCTGGGGGATGCCGTGTGTGGCGGCGCTGACCATCGCGCTATGAATTTCACGCCGGAGGGAGTTCTCCACTGTAGCACTACCCTTCACCGGGAACACAAACCTTCACGCCCCTCCTGAGGTAAGGACTATCTCCATCGATTTCCCACCGCCCTCACATCATGTAAACGCAATTAGGTAGGCATGTTGTAACATCCCAATTTTCAACTATGGAATAAAACTTGTTCAAAATTATTGATAGCTTTGTTAGCCTAATCCAAACTATGCAAACCAATGCCTCTATGGGTTATTCCTCGATATTCTTCTAAATTATAGGCTAAGCTTGTCTTTCACCGTGGTAAATTCTTGAAAACGTCTAATGCCCACCCACACTAGACAAAGGGAGCCCACAACCACCTGTGGCAAAACACATGCGTAAATAAATCGTAAGCCTGCCTCTAGCCGCCTTGGCATTTGTGCGTCCTAGCAAGCCCCACCTACACCCTCTACCCTAAGACAGCCTTGTCATGCACGCCGAACTGCTATATTAAAGTGTCGGGTTGTAGACCTTGAAGTGATACCTCAGTGCAGAAAGTCACTCCAACAAGACCTCGTGCACCCGCATGAGCACACGCCAGTCACTTGTCACAATGACAACTAAATGAATGCCCCACCATGAGCCAAGTTACCCTACCAACCTCAGGATGTTGCGACTGCACTGTGGCAACATCGCCAATCACAGTACGCCGGTCAAGACTCCCTCCATTATAAATTGTCGTTCCTCCGCCTATAAATATCGATGCCCTTGCCGCGGAACCTCACAGCCAGCCACCATCTCATTGTCACCCCACATCCGAACAACGCGTGCCTTACTCTTCAAACCAGAGGACAAGCCCTCACCGTTGATTTGAGCCATAGGTGAGCATGCCATGATCTTCGACCTCTTCCTCCCCCGAAGTCATTCTTAAACTATAGAAGTTATGACCTTAGCATCAATTAAGACAGCTTTTCCCATGGCCATCACTTGCCCATTGAAAATATGCAAGGAAAACCTCGCTTAAACAGTTGTCATATAATAAGCATAACCAAGTTTCTAGAAGCTTCTACAATATTCATGTTAAACCTTAATCATAAGCAAGACAACTTTCTAGGAACAACCATGGATAACCATGATGTACATAGCCTTCTAGAATTCCCTACACTAATCGTGATAAATCACGAAGCCTAGATATTTTTAGACCTCTCTAGAACTATGGTGATGTGTCATGGTGAAGTGTCCCCCCATGTAAGGTGGAGGTGACACATGCATGGTGAAGTGTCCCCCCATTAAGGTGGAGGTGACACATGCATGGTGAAGTGTCCCCCCCATTAAGGTGGAGGTGACACATGCATGGTGAAGTGTCCCTCCATTAAGGTGGAGGTGACACATACATGGTGAAGTGTCCCCCATTAAAGTGGTAGATGACACATGCATGGTGAGGTGTCACTCATCCATAGCTCCTAGGTGCCTATATAAGGATGTGCTCCCCCTCTTGCCATGACATACCATCCCACTCCCATCCACACACATTCAAGGGCAAGGTAAAAGTAAAGTAGTGTTGAAGTATAGGAGCCCTTGCATAATCATACGTGTCCTTGTTTTAAGTATACTGTTATGCTATAAAATTTCTATTTGCTTAGTGCATAAGTTGTGATCCATCTGAAGGAGTGCTCTGCCTCCCGGGATCACAAGGCTTCATCTGTAGGAGTGCTCTGCCTCTCGGAAACTAGCTTCATCTGTAGGAGTGCTCTGCCTCCCGGAAGCAAATATGGCTGGCTCTGCCGCCTACCATGCACTAAGTAATTAGAGATTAAATATGAACTATTTTAATGTATTGATGTATGTTATTTTGATTGTTGTCTATCCACCCACAATGTCCCACAAGTAGAACCAGTTCCGGAAGAGAATCCAGAGGAGCCAGGAGACAAAGAACGTGACGCTGTGGACGCGCAACTGAACGAAGGCAAGTCACATCGACCCCTTGCTTTAATCATGGTTGCTCCTAAGTGAGAAAATATATAAAAATTGCTAGACATAGTGATTGCATAAGATGACACACCTGATATTGAGTGAACGAGAGAAACTATGCATTGATGCCATGATGCATGTTGATTATCTTATACCTTGATACTTGATGATACTGAATGGAAATGAGACCAGAGCAGCATGGTAAGTGTTGGAGCATGCGCTACCGTGGTGGTAGATTTGCGACCGAGTTGCCGTGGTGACATCTCGGGTTTGCTAGTTTTGGTTGGTGGCTGCTCTGGTGAACCATAAGGACTGTGTGTTGTGGTGCCATCTCACCTAACTTATTTCCAGTACAACCACATGAGCTTGTATGGGAAAGCCTTAGCCTAATCCCACTGGCTGGCCTGGTAGTCGTTCGAGGTGGATATGTTTTGGGTTGGAGACCTGAGTGGTCAGGACCCAGGGTTTGTGGGTGGTTAGGCAAGGTTGAGCCATGTTTGGGTGTCGACTATTGACAGAGCCGTCTAGGGATGGTGATGTGCGTGTGGGTACAGTGTACAACCTCTGCAGAGTGTATAATCCATTCGAATGGTCTGTGTCCTCAGTATAGGACAGGTTATGGTGTGGACACTTCAACTAGTTGAACTACCTAACTTACGAGATGGATAACGAGCATGGATATAGTTCCAGCATTGCACTTGTTAATCATGTTTATTGATCATTGCATACTAATCTGTAACTCCCTCCCTGTAAGCGCGAGGTAGGACTTGCTGAGTACCTTTGTGCTCACCCGTTATTTTTACAGAGGATCCTGATTTCGTGCCCAAGGAATTTTGAGTAGTTCGTGCCCTATACCCAAGTTTGTCGTGGTGCCGTCGCGGTAGAAGCCACCATGTGGGAAGAAGATAATACCCTCGTGTTTATCTTATCGACTATAGTTCTTCTAGTTGGTGTTATCATTGTAACCGAATGTACTAAATAAAGTTATGTATGGCTGTGGCACCACTTGTGTAATGTATTTCACCAGAGACTGTTTTCTGGTGCTTAAATACATGTTTAGCTTCGGTTGTTTAGACCGGGGCGTGTCACATGTAGGGCATTAGGGCACCTGACCGGTGTGCTCACCGGAGCTCTGATGTAGCGGCGCACAACCACCATATTCTGCATTGGGTAGCCAACAGGAGCTCGGGTCGCAGGGATGAGGTAGAGAGGCATTGGTGGTCGTCGATCCCACGATGGCCGATCTGGATGGGATCGGCGTACCGATCGGGTGTGGGATGGCGGTGGTCGTTGATCTTCCGATGAACTCGCTGGATTAGATCTAGGTAATGTTTCGCCCGCGACCATCGGATCTAGATCGGGCGGCTCTGGGCGTGTACCGGTTAGGCTGAGATCCGATCTAATCCGTGCCCTCGGCTGTTCATCCAACGACCCAGATTTCGCCATACCCCTTAGATCGAGACTCATTTGCAGAAGAGCCCTCAGCTTTGGAGGTATTCAACCCACCGTCCTTATATGTGTATGAGTTATCACAAAATAGTCCTGAATTTATAATTCAGACCCTAGACTTCCAGGGTATTGCACCTGCCATCCACAAGCTACCTAAAATACGAAATAAATATAGAAATTCAGTTTTAATAGGAAAAAGGGATTCCATAAGTTTATTTAATTCATAGCTTATACATTTTAACTCCGTTTTGATCCCTTCCAATTGCATTAGACTCATGATAATATTGTTTATCGTTTAGTAACCATATTTCACTATTGACTTAGTTATAAAAATAACACTCATTTTATTTTATGATTAACACCTAAATTATACAGGAAATCATAACTTTTACACCCTAACCCTGATTCGACCCATTCGAATTGTGTTAGCGTCATAGAAATATTTACTACACAGTAACAAAATTAATTATATTATAACACCTACTTTTATAATTAGATATTTATTTATCCTTTGTCTACAAGAATAACTCTGCTAATCTAGGTTAATCTCTCTATAAATATAATCTGGGTAAAAGTAATCACGTTATAATCTAGATTAAAGTTGGATTAGTTATTCAGAGTATATTTTCTCATATACGGTATAATAATCAATTTATAATTTAATATTCAACCACATAGATCTTTCGTAAATCGTAACTCAATAACCGTAACTTCAATTTTACTGGTTCTTGATCCCATGATCTCGTAGGAACGCATAGATTATTATTAAGCAGTTTGTTCTTATGTTTGATGTGATCTTAATTTTGTCTATACCATATTTGTTTGTATTGCTACGACTAACAGTGAGGTCACGAGAATCTGAAGACCATCCTGGTACCTAGAATCTCAAGTCCCAGGCAAGTTATGCCCTTGATCACTTTTATTCACCCAATAATGTTCTTTAATATCACTTATTCATGCATATGTTTAATTTTGATGGGACCCAATAGGTCACCCTAGTCTGATTATCTTTTACCTTGTTTACCCCTGAATCATTTGGGTAGTTTTGCTATTGCTCTATATGGTTTTGGGACTAATACTACATTATGTCCATGTTCCAATTATTCTGTTATTTTATTTATGTTTATGTCAAGATCATTATATTTTTAATTGGAACATGGAGCTTAACTTGAGAAACACGTGCCACCACAAGGGTGGAATGGGACGCCCTTGGCTGACTAATTAGGAAAGCTAGTGGAAGACTACCTTACCCGAAAGGGGCAAGGGCAGTATGGGAGTAGGCATGTAGGGAGGTTCTCAGGTTGATTTTGCTGCGATGGCGGTTAGACGAGGGATTCTTACAATTGCTCTTCCCAGAAACTGTAGCGGGTTTTCAGAAGCTAGTGGAACTTTGTAAAGGCCCCATAGTGGATCCCTAGCCATTCACCTCGGTAGTGTCTAAGGGTACAACTAACCCTAGCGACATGGGATACACGACTTGTGGGTAAAGGGTACAACCTCTATAGAGTGTAATACTGGTATACTAGCCGAGCTCACGGTCAAGAGCAGCTCAGGACTCTCGCATGATTAAACTATGGAACTAAATTCAATTTGTCATTTACATTGCATGGGATTTGTTATTAACTTTGTTTTATTATTATTATGGTTTGGTATCTACTTGTACTTAGTAATTGCTAATAAAATTTTGACCAATTTTAAAAGCAATGCTCAGCTTTAACCATTCTCTTTGGTAAGCCTTACACCTCACTTGAGCTCCCACCTTTGGTGAGTTCATGCAAATTATTCCCCACAACTTGTTGAGCTATGAACGTATGTGAGCTCACTCTTGTTGTCTCACACCCCCATAGGTTAAGAACAGGTACCATAGGATGAGGCACATGGAGGATGCTGCGATGTGTTCGTGAGAGGTCTAGGTCGTCGTCTCCAAGTCAACTTTGGGTTGCTGGATCGTTGTCTCCTTACGATGTAATTATTTACTTATTTTGTATAGAACTCCTATTATATAATAAAGTTGTGACATTTGTTTCTGTACCACTATTCATCATATGTATGAGACTTGGTCCCAGCACACCTAGTTTATGTTCGTGCTCGGGTTCCTAAAATCCGGGTGTGATAGTCCCCTACTCCATCATCGCGGACAATGGCACACAGTTGACGAGGAAGAAGTTCTTGAGTTTCTATGTCGACCACCACATCCATGTGGACTGGTCAGCCATACATAGCTCATCCAAGGACAAATGGGCAAGTAGAGCATACAAACGGCATGATCCTACAAGGCCTAAAACCGAGAATCTTCAACGAACTAAACAAGCTCAGTCGAAGATGGATCACCGAGCTCTCCTTGGTGATCTGGAGTTTGAGGACAACCCCGAGCTAGGCCACAGGGTTCACGCCATTTTTTCTAGTCTACGGAGCTAAGGTTGTCTTGCCCATGGACTTAGAACATGGTTCCCCGAGGCTGTTGGTGTTTAGCGAGAGTAACAACCAAGTCAACCGTGAAGACTCGCTCGACCAGCTGGAGGAGGCTTGGGACGTAGCACTTCTTCACTCGGCCAGGTACCAGCAGTCGCTCTGACATTACCATGCAAGGCTCGTCCGACCTCGGGGGTTCTAGGAGGGTGACATGGTGCTTCAGTTACGACAATACAACCGAGGGCGCCACAAGCTTACTCCCCCTGGGAAGGACCCTTCATCATCGCCAAGTTGCTGAAGCATGGATGAAAGCTCTCTTGAGAGTTTTGGTGTTTGAATGACAACTCAATTAAAGGACTAACGAGTGTACTAAGTGTTGAACAGGTGCTTAAGGTAAAGCCTACAGGGTTCAACACAAGTGAACAATTGTGATGGTCCAAGAACTGGATTATGGATACATGATGGACATCACAAGTAGGATGGACATTGCATAAAGTGAGACTCGGGTGCGAAGCTCGGAGACAACTGATCAAGCCAAGGACGGAGGCAAGAGAAGCTTCGAGGTACCAAGTGCACGGGAGAAGGTCAAGGAGGCTGAGGAACCCAAAGCCAAGGGTGAAGAAGAAGGCTTGCAAAGTCAAGGGTGATCGAGTTGAGAAGAGCTATAACACACCAAGGATCACTACATAAGGACGTGACTTACAACCAATGAAGTAACAGCTACAGTTATGTGGTGTAAGTCATAAGGCTCAAGACCAAACTCTAAGAAGGAGATCAAGGTCACTAGAAGGAGAACAAGTGTCAAAACCAGAACTGGAAGCAGCCTAAAAGAGCTAAGTTCACCTTGATCTTTAGTTTGGGTTGTTCCTAGGTTTGGAGATGTTCTATGTGATCTTTGCAGGATGTTGGAGCCAAGAAATGTCAATCTAGATCAAGTCAAGCAGACTTGATGATTTATGAGTCCAACATCGAAGCTCATGCATGTGAAATGCTATAGATGTAATAATTAAGAGAAGGTATGTTTCTAGACTTAGTACATTGGTTTTGTGTACTAATATATTTGTCTAAGTGTTAGAAACAGAAAGAAGAAGAAAGAAGAGGAGAAAATGACTTGGCTGTGTGCTGCCAAGACCCAGCTCGGTCTGGAGCACCGGACTGTCCGGTGTGCACCGGACAGTGTCCGGTGCGCCAGGCCGACTCGGCGCGAACTGGCCGCTCTCGGGAAATTGGACGACGGCGTACGGCTAAAATTCACCGGACTGTCCGGTGTGCACCGGACTGTCCGGTGAGCCAGCGGTCAGCGGGGCCAACGGTCGGCCGCGCGATCTGCGCGGGACACGTGGCCGAGCCAACGGTCGGAAGACAGCACCGGACTGTCCGGTGTACACCGGACATGTCCGGTGCGCCAACGGCTCCAGATCTGCACCGGTCGGCAACGGTCGGCAGCACCGTTTAAGGAAAGAAATCGGGCACCGGACAGTGTCCGGTGTGCACCGGACTGTCCGGTGCCCCCGACGACAGAAGGCAAGGTTGGCCTTCCAGAATTGCTTCCAACGGCTCCTAGGCTCCTTGTGCCTATAAAAGGGACCCCTAGGCGCCTCCAGCAGAAAAGAAGTGCAGCCAACAAGTGTAGACATCACTCGGATCAATTCTCGCTCTCTCTCTTGTGTGTAACTCTATAGTTTGTGTAGAAGGCACAACTATAAGCCTTTAGAGAGAGGAGTAGTGCTGCTAAGAGCTAGAGCAAGGTCTTGAGCGTATCGTTACTCTGCCGGGGTGCTGCCAAGAAGTTTGTAAGCAGCCGCGGTTCTGTTGTAACCCCACTCAATAGTGAAAGGCTCTATCTGTCATTCTGACAGATCTGAGCAAACGGAGGAAGGAGTTGAAATAGACTCCAAGCCCAGGTGTGGCTAACTCCAACGAGGACTAGGCAAGCATTTCAGGCTTGGCCGAACCTCGGGATAAATCCTTGCGTCTGTGTGCTCTATTCTGTAATTGTATCCTGACTCTCTGTCTTACTCGTCTTTATATCTGCACTTCAATACTTATCTGTGGTATAAGCTTTATTTGAAGTGCAGGACACTTTTGAGACAGGATCTCTGATTCCGCTGCAACCTACTCGAAGAGTCTTCTCACTCCACTGCGTACTAAGTCTTCGAGTAGAGTAAGAATTTAAGTTTTAAAGTAATAAGTTTTATTCGCCTATTCACCCCCCCCCCCTCTAGGCGACATCCAGATCCTGTTCCCGGGTCAAAGGGAACTTTCAATTGGTATCAGAGCTAGGCCTCTCCAGTGTGGGCTTAACCGTCCGGAGATAACGATGTCGTCACAAGAGGTAATTGTAGAACTTCTTTTAGGCGATGGTTCTAATTACAAATCTTGGTCTGTCTCTATTTACAAAGCTTTCATGAATATTGATCCTGATTTGAGACAGATCTTTAGTAGAAGTATTTTTCCATCTGATATTAGTAAAAATCCCTCTAATGATGAACTAAGATGTTTTTCTCTCAATCACCGTGCTTGCAGCATCTTAGCTGATTCTCTTTCTAGAGGTGCCTATTTTGCCATCATGAGTAGTGATAGTGATCTATTTGTTGATGCTCATGATTTATGGAATAGGATTAAAGAAAAATTTTTTGTGGCAAATTGTGATGCTCCTACTCCCTATATTACTTGTGTTACTAACCATTCAAAGGGAGAAGAACAAGAACGATGGCGCCCAAACGATGAATCCACCTCGTCGACAGGTTTGTCTTCCACTAGTTATAAATGTCTTATTGCTAACAATGATAGTGGAGACGAAAGCGATGATGAGGAGGAATATGAGGATGATAGCGAGGATGAGTCTTCATCACCACAAGGTACATTTTCCTGTATTGCTTCCACTAATAATAATGACAGGGAAAATGAGACCGGTGATGTGGAAGAAGAGGAGATTCGCCGGTTCTACACCAATCTCAACAAAGAAGACAAAGTGCTCTTGGTTAAGTTGTTGAGTAGGAACAAGGAACAAGGCGAGACGCTTCTCAGGCTAGAGGAGACTCTCATCAAAACCAACGACAGCCTAGAGAAGATGACCAAAGAACATGAGGAGCTAAAGTGCTCTCATGATAATTTGGTCCAACGGTATGAATCTATTTTATTTGAGCAAAGAAATAATCATGATGTATTATCTGATGTTGCTCAACTTAAAACTGAGAATTCTATGCTTAAGAGTCAAGTGGAAATGATAAATTTAGAAAAACTTGCTCTAAGTGAAAAATATGATATGCTATCTTATTCTCATAATGAATTAGTTGATGACCATATCATGCTTAATGTTGCTCATGAGGTTGTAATTTCAAACTTAAACTCATGTGAACCTCATTCTTGCACATGTGCACATTTAGATAACATATCACCATGTGCTAACCCCTGTTGCTCAAAAGAAAGCAAATTTTTGAATGAGCATCAAGCTGCAGGATCAAAAGAAAGGAACAAGAAAGCAAAGCAACTAAGGAGAAGACGCATTGCTCAACCTCCTCAAGATATCCACGGACGCGTGGTGAAGAAGCTTGAGACGGGAGAAACCGCAGCAAGTGTTAAACTCCATAAGAAGGATGTTCCTAAAGCAATAAATGAAGAAATCAACATGAACAAGGAAAAAGGTAAAAATTCAATTAGTCATGTTGTTTGCACTGATCATCTCTCTATGTCATCCAAGAGCAAAAAGGGAAGAGGAAAAAGGAGGTGCTTCAAGTGCAAGGAATTAGGTCACTTCATTGTGTCTTGTCCACACAAAGACAAGGATGAAGGAATGAGGAGATGCTTTGGATGCAACGATAAGGACCATATGATCACTTCATGTCCGCTCATGAAGAATCAAAGACGTGCACCCTCCAAGATGACCCTCACTAAGCAAAAAGACAAACAACAAGTGTCAAGTAAGGTTGAGCGACGCTTCTGCTACATGTGTGGTGAGCATGGTCATCTACCTAAGGTATGTAAGAAGGGTAAGGTTCCTAAACAAGTAAATTTATCTCAATCTTATTCGCTTAGGAGACCCAAATCATACACTTGTGCTAGATCAGTAATGAGATCACCTAGAACTAGCACAACTGCTATTTGGGTACCAAAGGCCCTTTTAGATGAACGTTATGGACCCATCTCGAGATGGGTACCAAACTGTGCTAACTAGACCATGCAGGTGCCTTGAGATGGACTGGAGACCATGGGAGAGCTTAAGACGGTTATCTTAAACTCTATGCTTAAGCTGTTAATTGTTTTGGTGCCTTTATTGTGAAACACTAATCCCATGTTCATCTCAAGTGAAATAAGGTGTGTAGGTCCTGAATCATTATTGGTGAATCAAGTAAAGGACCTTGATGAGAATCTAAAACCTGCTCTCCAAAGGACGGTACCTGTGTATTTTAAGTACATCATTGCAATTTAGTATTGCTCTTAAGTTGGCTTGATGTGCTACCTGTCCTTAGAGTAGTTATGCTTTATGATTGCCTGCGTTAAATGAATCATAATGATGTTTGCTTAATCATGACTGGTGTTATATAGGATATATCTTTTGAATCATTCATGGGTAGTTCTTTCATTTGTTATATCCACAACGATCAACTCTCTTGGTGTATATGGATAAACCTGTAACTTTTTGTAAGTCATGCTATGTGCAAAGATGACATATTGTTTAGTGCATGTTCACATGATCTCCCTAGTTTAGTATTGTGTGAATTTCAAATCCATGTCGTGCCCCTTTGAGCTATGAGGTGCGTAAGCAAAAGGAGCCCCGAATTGGTGATAACAAGGGCTCTCATAAAGGCAAAGGTATGGAAAATGGAGCTATGCAATTTCATTAAATATTCTTGAAATTCCGTTGAGTGTGATCATAGCAATGTTCTTGTTTTTCAATTGGTAATATCTTAGCTTAGGTAATTTATGCCTTTGAAATGTTGTTTCTTTTGTGCACCTAAGAAACCTTCTTAATTATGACATGCTTAGATATTTCACTTTATATACATGATTGTGTTGATCTTGAATTGGTATATGCAATGATAGTTAAGTATGAAGCATGTACAAGTTGCGTATAAATGTTATACTTCCTTGAGTATTGAATTGGCTTAGGTACCACTGAGGCATGCATTGTTGATCTTTCATTTAGCCTTTAATTAGTGTTAAGTGGTTTTACAATTGATATTCAAATTGGCATCCTTGTGTGATGAAAGTAATAGAGTATGCTTTGACCAAGGTATGTTGTGTTCCCCTCTAGTTCTAAGGAAGCTAGAATGTGCAAAGTGCAAGTCATTCAAATACTTGATGCACAACTTGAGGGGGAGCACACATAACTTGTGTCCTTTGAGACTAACTGTTTCTTGAGCGATCTTGTATAGTCTCTAGGTGGAAAAGAGAAGATAAGCAAGAAATGGAGCAATCAGGACTTGGGTACCTCTGTAAGTCAAGAAATTGGTATCTCAAGTTGTGAGTAAGTGCATATCTTTAGATTGCTCATGCTCTATAATATCTGGTGATAATAGATGCTTAAATATCATGGAGCCATGATAATAAATGAACTTTGCAATTGGTATCTTTAAATCGGTATCTTTCAAGTGGTAGCCGTAATAGTTCGCTTCAATTGACATCTTTTGATAATCATGAGAATAGAAGTTTCTTCTTGTGCCCAATACTATAACTTGTTCTAAGTTTGGTGTCTTAGCAACAAGAAAAAGTTAGGAGAAAGAATCAGGCACAAGTATGGAGAAGCTCTCAAGAGATTAACTACTTTCAAGATGGGAAGTACACTACAATATGGTAAAGGTACAAAAGGAAGTATTAATCTTTTTGCATATATGTATCTTACCTAAATGTTGGTAGGGCATATGTTCAATAAGTAAGGGGGAGTCTTGATAGTCGTTTTTTTCTCCTTAACACCCTGTTGTCCCTTGACATCATCCTATGTTCTTGCTTGAGTATAGTTTTTGGTGTTTGATGTCAAAGGGGGAGAATTTGTGTGTATTAAAGCTTATCTCAACCTGAGAGGAAAGCTTATCCTGCTTATCCTAAGGGGTGACGTGTTAGTTTGAGCTTTGTCAAGTGTGATATTTTGCTTATCCTAAGGGGTGACGTGTTAGTTTGAGCTTTGTCAAGTGTGATATTTATATGCTTCTTGCAGTTATTATATGTGTTGCATCATATGGACTAATGCTTCCGTTGCTATGAATTAATTGGCATCTATTGTGTTCATTCTGAAATAGACAGTCATGTGGTTAATGGTGCTTTAAGATTGCTTTAAATTGGTATCTTAGTTTAAATTAGTATCTTAATGGTGAATAGTGGTAGGTTGATATTCCTATGATATATCCACTAATTTGAATGGTGTTTAACTCTGATTATGTGCATTTGTGTGTTTGATTACGTGCATTTGTGTGGTATAGTATCATGATTTGATTCTTGACACAATGCATCCTAAAAAGTGCTAAGGTGTAGAAATGTTTCGAATTGCCTAAGTATGTGCAAATTGGCGTCTGAGGTGCAGATTATGTTTTTGAAGTAAGCACATATTTAGGGGGAGCATTCTATAAACTTAGAATTCAAAATTTGTGCTTCAAATTTTATTCTTATGTAAGCTTTAATTGTGTTGCCATCAATCACCAAAAAGGGGGAGATTGAAAGCTCTCTTGTGAGTTTTGGTGTTTGAATGACAACTCAATTAAAGGACTAACGAGTGTACTAAGTGTTGAACAGGTGCTTAAGGTAAAGCCTACAGGGTTCAACACAAGTGAACAATTGTGATGGTCCAAGAACTGGATTATGGATACATGATGGACATCACAAGTAGGATGGACATTGCATAAAGTGAGACTCGGGTGCGAAGCTCGGAGACAACTGATCAAGCCAAGGACGGAGGCAAGAGAAGCTTCGAGGTACCAAGTGCACGGGAGAAGGTCAAGGAGGCTGAGGAACCCAAAGCCAAGGGTGAAGAAGAAGGCTTGCAAAGTCAAGGGTGATCGAGTTGAGAAGAGCTATAACACACCAAGGATCACTACATAAGGACGTGACTTACAACCAATGAAGTAACAGCTACAGTTATGTGGTGTAAGTCATAAGGCTCAAGACCAAACTCTAAGAAGGAGATCAAGGTCACTAGAAGGAGAACAAGTGTCAAAACCAGAACTGGAAGCAGCCTAAAAGAGCTAAGTTCACCTTGATCTTTAGTTTGGGTTGTTCCTAGGTTTGGAGATGTTCTATGTGATCTTTGCAGGATGTTGGAGCCAAGAAATGTCAATCTAGATCAAGTCAAGCAGACTTGATGATTTATGAGTCCAACATCGAAGCTCATGCATGTGAAATGCTATAGATGTAATAATTAAGAGAAGGTATGTTTCTAGACTTAGTACATTGGTTTTGTGTACTAATATATTTGTCTAAGTGTTAGAAACAGAAAGAAGAAGAAGAAAGAAGAGGAGAAAATGACTTGGCTGTGTGCTGCCAAGACCCAGCTCGGTCTGGAGCACCGGACTGTCCGGTGTGCACCGGACAGTGTCCGGTGCGCCAGGCCGACTCGGCGCGAACTGGCCGCTCTCGGGAAATTGGACGACGGCGTACGGCTAAAATTCACCGGACTGTCCGGTGTGCACCGGACTGTCCGGTGAGCCAGCGGTCAGCGGGGCCAACGGTCGGCCGCGCGATCTGCGTGGGACACGTGGCCGAGCCAACGGTCGGAAGACAGCACCGGACTGTCCGGTGTACACCGGACATGTCCGGTGCGCCAACGGCTCCAGATCTGCACCGGTCGGCAACGGTCGGCAGCACCGTTTAAGGAAAGAAATCGGGCACCGGACAGTGTCCGGTGTGCACCGGACTGTCCGGTGCCCCCGACGACAGAAGGCAAGGTTGGCCTTCCAGAATTGCTTCCAACGGCTCCTAGGCTCCTTGTGCCTATAAAAGGGACCCCTAGGCGCCTCCAGCAGAAAAGAAGTGCAGCCAACAAGTGTAGACATCACTCGGATCAATTCTCGCTCTCTCTCTTGTGTGTAACTCTATAGTTTGTGTAGAAGGCACAGCTATAAGCCTTTAGAGAGAGGAGTAGTGCTGCTAAGAGCTAGAGCAAGGTCTTGAGCGTATCGTTACTCTGCCGGGGTGCTGCCAAGAAGTTTGTAAGCAGCCGCGGTTCTGTTGTAACCCCACTCAATAGTGAAAGGCTCTATCTGTCATTCTGACAGATCTGAGCAAACGGAGGAAGGAGTTGAAATAGACTCCAAGCCCAGGTGTGGCTAACTCCAACGAGGACTAGGCAAGCATTTCAGGCTTGGCCGAACCTCGGGATAAATCCTTGCGTCTGTGTGCTCTGTTCTGTAATTGTATCCTGACTCTCTGTCTTACTCGTCTTTATATCTGCACTTCAATACTTATCTGTGGTATAAGCTTTATTTGAAGTGCAGGACACTTTTGAGACAGGATCTCTGATTCCGCTGCAACCTACTCGAAGAGTCTTCTCACTCCACTGCGTACTAAGTCTTCGAGTAGAGTAAGAATTTAAGTTTTAAAGTAATAAGTTTTATTCGCCTATTCACCCCCCCCCCCTCTAGGCGACATCCAGATCCTGTTCCCGGGTCAAAGGGAACTTTCAATGGAACGTACAAACTATGCAACAAGCAAGGAGAGGTCTACAACAACGCCTGGAACATTGAACAACTACATCACTTCCACCCCTAGAGTTCTAGACCTATTTGTATTCAAAACTTTCATGAATAATAAAACATGGCCTTCAAGTGAGGCTCAACCCTGTCTTCAAGACCAAGCTTCCCTTGGGGGCTGGAAGGGGGAGCCCCTCTATGTCATTCTTCTCGCATTTTTTCTTTAAAAAACAAGTTTCGTGCCCTCGCCCTAGTCAAAAAACGGAACCCTAAGGAACAAGATACATCCCGATTAGAAAGGATAACCGAGCCACGCGAGCACCTACAGCAGAGTAAGACCCGACAGGAGGGGACGACACTGGCGGCACCACCTCATCCTCAAAGTGACATGCCAACACCGAGCCTAGCTCCTCGACATCGTCGGTGAGCCTCTGCATCTTGGCCTCGGCAAGGTTGCGCTCGTCAGGGAGTGATACACCCAGCCCAGGTGGGGTTGGCCGAGGCCCAACAAATTAGGGTTTCCCGGAGCCCAACAGTTCATTATGCACACCCAACTCAGGGAAAGGCCCAATCGCCCCAAAAGACTAGTCCAATGGGGGAAGGGTGGCTCTCCCTTTTAAAGTGGCTTCCTCCTCCCAATTTAAGCGAGGTGGGATAATTCTGAGGCACACACAGCCACCGTCCGACTACAATTGGGCCAACTGGGCCAATTGCGTCTTTGTCAACGGGTAATAGTGGAGGATGTCCTCATCATTCCCACCTTATTAAAATGGGCTCTAGCTCTGATACTAGATGATACACCCAGCCCAGGTGGGGTTGGCCAAGGCCCAACAAATTAGGGTTGCCCGGAGCCCAATAGTTCATTATGCACATCCAACTCAGGGAAAGGCCCAATCGCCCCAAAAGACTAGTCCAATGGGGGAAGGGTGGCTCTCCCTTTTAAAGCGACTTCCTCCTCCCAATTTAAGCGAGGTGGGATAATTCTGAGGCTCACACGGTCACTGTCCGACTACAACTGGGCCAATTGCGTCTTTGCCAACGGGTAATAGTGGAGGATGTCCTCATCAGGGAGAATGTAGCCCTCGCACACCCGCTCGAGATTGATCTCTATTGGTCACTGGTTCTCAAATGTTGTGGATCAAGAACAAGGCAACACAATTGTTAATCATTAAGGACCTTTGTCCTTTGAAGCATTATTTCCTCAAGGGTATAATGCTTACCAGACGAAGGTCGAGAAGGACAAACCTTCATCATATTAATATACTAGGCGAGTGCCCGTGCGTTGCAATGGAACCGAATAATAACATGGTAACTTATATGTACATATGTGTGTTATATTGTTATAGATATGTGCCCGTGCGTTGCGACGAAAGTAAAAGATTTGAATGAAACATTAATACGGAACGACAAACATCACTATAATATGCAAAATCCGTGTGGAAAACATTATCAATATCACACAAATTATTTCTAAAAAGTTAATTTAGAATTTTTAATTATAGACAAATGTGTCGACAACTGTACACTAATCAGCTAATCCTTTTTAGCGATATCGATAAGTCTCTGTTGTATGTTTGCAGGGATGGCATATCGGCACGAATTGTCCTCATAACTTAACAGATCAATCACAAAGTTCCTTCGAACAATCTTTGCATCCTACAGACAAAGACGTAAGAGAACAAAACATATTATCTTGTAGTCCAAGATAGCTGGAATGTATGTTTTGAACATAAAACGAACGTACTACACTCACCCCAACAAATTTCATTCGTCTGTCATTCCCCCACATGGTCATAGCTTGTAGAACGAGGTAGCTAGTATTAAACCTATAGAATAATGTTTGGCCAACTATGTTTTATACAATGATTATCATAAAAAAATTTAAACTACTGAGAAGGTGGTACGAAGAAAATACCCTCTTAAGTCAATTGGAACACCAGTCTGAATTGTATGTTCCCACTTAAAGATATCCTCCGCCAATCCAGAACGTTTCTTGTTGTAAGCAATCTTATATTTCTTTGAGGCCATGATAATCGCTTCTGCAAACCTCTTGTATGGCATGTGTTTACACCAATCTTGAGTCGGTGTAAAGTCGATAAAAGTCACATGCTTTTTAACATGATCTATTACGAAAAGGGCGTGACATCCATTGAATTTCCATGGCATAAGAACCTGCAAAATATCAGTCATTAGGATTGCAAAGAACTATCCTTTATAAATACATTCAAAATGAACACATACTTGCATATCTACAACCCATGATATAATAATTCATTGATGGCCAACAATCGAGTGTTTTGGCTAACTCTTCTGTTGTAGGATCCTGATGGTACTTTGAAAGTTTACCAAAACCAACCATTCTCTGGACAGTATATATACATGTCCACATGAGGATTAGATGTAGAGATACTATATATTAATACATTAATGATTGGAAACAAACTTACCCAAAAACACATGTCCATATAATGCTTTCTATTATTTATGATTTCTCCTTTCGGCCTACGTGACTCTTTATTGGCAAGCAGCCGAACAGCCATGTCAAAACATCTTAGAGTCATATCTTGATGTATCGTTAATATGTTTTGCAGGTCTTTGACAGATATTTCTATCTTAAAAGGATTGAAACTTCGCACCCATGTCATCCTGTAATGTAGCATGACAAAAGTCTATATCAAAAATCTAATTAGTTGGTATACATAAAATAGATAAACCAATGAGCACTTACTCTAGTGTCGTATCGTCTTCTATTGCCATGATATAATCACATAAAACATCTATTGAATCAGATTCGGTCACTGGCATGTCCTTTGTGGAAAGACCAACCATTAAAAAGTCATTGGTGCACCCGTCGGTAGAGACTTTTACAGGAGGTATTTTATCCCAATCATCAACAAACCACTTTTGCAAGTCTGCTTGAGTAATAGGGTCTTCCTCATCTTCAAACACTACTTCGCTATCATCAAGCACATGGAGTAGTTTCCTCTTCTTAGAATCTGTTAGGTTTTCTAATATCTCAACATCTGATGGGCTTCCAGAGTCAACTTCTTTTTCATATTTGTATAACAGACACCCCCTTCTCTTATTCAGGTCTGAAGATAGTAATATAGCAGCCATTTTTTCCCTAAAGTGTGACATGTCATCCTACAAATAAGAAACAATTAATTTAGCATTATATGTTGTAACACTGACTGTAGATGTGCATATATGTCATAGTAGTAATAATATACCTGGGTAAAACTATCAAACAGTTCATCCCCTGTCCAGTATTCGATATAGTTCAAAATAAAGAGGTCACATGAAGAGCTACAATATACATTAATAAAAACATAAAGATTAGTATGAATGAAGAAATTGGTAAAGAAGATTTATGTGCATACCTATCTGTCTGCTTTGCATATGCTATTTCTATTTCTCTGAGCGGCCAAGAAGCAACTTGGAGGTCTGGCCACCTGTGGTCTTTTAACTCCTTACGTTGAGATATCATATCAATTTGTCTTTGGAATCCTTTAATCTTTATATATTGTAAAACAAAATCAGAGATCAGGATAAGTTAATAGTGAATTAGTAATTAGTTTGTGCGTACTCACAGAGTCAGTGAGGTCTTTGCGGTCTTGTGAAGTACCAAGTGAATGGAGCACTTGTATCTCCATATTTCTTGCATGGATCACGGCAAGATACCAATGCGTCTCTCGGATGTTTATCGGAATAAACACCTACAAAACAATTATAAATACTTGCATAAGAATAAAATACTTGTAAACACTTACTATTTTGTTTAGATTGTAAACTCATATGTACCATGTCATGGTCTAGGTAAAGTAACACCCTTTGTTTAGCGCTACATATTTGTGTCATGTCTTCAATTGGATATAGTTCCTTAGTTTTAATTTCAACATCGCCATCTCGCTTCAAGAAATTAAACTAAAAAGCATTTTCTATGTGAACGCGACCTCCAGATCGGCACTTTAGATGCTTTTGAGCTTTTATCAAATTTATGTAACAGTCTATAACCTGCAAGTGTGTAAGTTGTGGTTAAAAATACCAGGGTGAGTAAAAAAACCTATACATAACAAGGTCACCAAATTTAAAAACTAAGCATGGATTACCTCGTCACCTAGATATGCATTCGACTGAAATAAACATTCCATCGACTTTCTTTCAACAAAGGCATCATCAATAAGCACGACTTCTACCCTTGGTTCACAAGGGATTTCCTTAATAAAATCGATGAGGGCAAGATCGTCTTACGTGCAAATATAGTCTAGAGCAAACAATCGTGAGATAAAACTAAAATTAGTTATTACAATGAAATACAAATTGATCCATACAGAACTACGAAAATTATAATACCTTCTGGAACTATTGTGGTTGCCACCGATTTTTTTGGCTTGTTATGACACAAGCCTACAGATAGAGATTCCATTCTCGCGGGACAAAAATCTACATTCATAAGGTAAGATACGCCAGTGTCCATGCTTTGCCATGTTAGTGGAAAAAATAAATGACGATTTAGGATAGTAAGCCAACATGCAAACAAATTGTTAGATGCATAATAAATTAATAAATAAAACACGGAGTCATCTCTGAACTAATTAAGAGAGTAGACAAAATAAAAAAACGACACATGATTGCTTGTCAAAATATTTGTGCGGATCTGACCACATTTTCGAATCACCGCTGTGATCTGTGCCTAGATCTACCATGACATTTGTACACTTTATTAAATATTAGTTTTCTCCAGGTATATTGTGCTTAGGTCAATCGATTCTAACTGCAAATAGGTTATTTGTGCACCTTTTCTTGAGTCGGCTGATTCTTTATCCACTAAATAATTAAGTGCCATACATCTTGATATACGTCTGCATTCCTAGGTTCTATGGAACAAAACCGTCAGTACCATGCTAGTTGTAGACCAGTACCATGCTAGCTTTCGCTCTCTGCTCGTGCTCGGCGTGCATGCATGGCTATGCAATGTTATGAAAAATATAAATTCAA
Source organism: Zea luxurians (assembly GCA_029449295.1). NCBI lineage: Eukaryota > Viridiplantae > Streptophyta > Magnoliopsida > Poales > Poaceae > Zea > Zea luxurians. Next base: position 74,628,549 of record JAOPSE010000014.1, read on the forward strand.
AGACATCATTATACTATATGCAGCAATAGTAAACCTACAACAGATTGTGGTATCACACAATCGGCAACCCATAGGACAGATTTGGCTCACAGGCATGTCTCACCAGGTGAAACCGTCAGTTCCCAACCAAATCACGCTCAGGCGGTAAGAAGATTACTAGAACTTATAGGTTAAAAGAATACTTTATTGGTAAGAAGAACATTCTAGCAATAATTGTCGCTTGGTCACCGTGCGCTGTGTCACCAGGCGCTGCTACGTACGCTGCCTCCGCTGCAGGCTTCGAAGAATAACTAACCAAATAATGGATCAAGGCTTTTGCTCATGACCTTTTTAACTCAGGTGGATTTTAATATTTTCTATCATAAGTAGGTGCCATATAAATACTAACAACCAAAAAAAGACATGGAGAAAATATCATTCGGGAATTCCCAGTGGGTAATAATAGCTATTTGAGATCACAAAACTCCATTTAGGTTTCAACATAAATTCTAGTCCATAAAGGATAAACTGATTGTCGTAGATGATGAAAGGAAAAAATATTTCCAGAAAATAACACAAATTGTCATACAGAAGTATAAGGCATAACATTGAGATGCAAAGTGCAAGAAAGAAACACGATTAGAGATTGATAGCATGGCAGAGCTGCTCGGCATGCATGCATGGCAGAGGCAGGGAGAGAGAGAGAGTAAGAAGGAAAGAGACAGACCTGCGGTGCCGCTGTTGTTGGTCTGGCGTTGGTGTTGGTGTTGGTGTGAGGAAGAAGATAACACTCTGCAATGCAATCTTAATTTTTTGTGATAGAAGACAAATTCTGGAGGCCTGAAAAGAGGGAGAGCAGAATAGAAATTAGGGGGTGTGGCTATATTTATAGCCGGTGAGGACACTGCCGATTTCCACCTTCCATCAATGAAGGAAGTTAGAAAGGAAAGAGATCCACACATTCAAGGAAACAGAGCAGAGGAAAATATAGTAAGGGATCCACCTTAGCTAAAATTACGGAGGTAAATATGGCATTCGCACTACAGACATAAGGCAGGATTACCTTCTAAATGGAGCAAAATTATAAACCCAAAATAGCAGTCAAATCTGTTCAAAACACTGTTCAAAACACACTGACGCCTAAATGGAGCAAAATCATAAACCCAAAATAGCAGTCAAATCTGTTCAAACAAAATTCCCCAACAATATCCTACTTTCTGAAACACACACCGACCGGTCAGTAGTGCGAAGTTGCTTCCAGTTGAAACCTAGAATATGCCCGTGTGTTACTTCTCTTCTTTTTTCATACTTCCAGTTGCTTCAAACGCACGGGCACTTAGAATATGGTGTCTGTTGAAACCTAGAATATACATGTGCGTTCATTCATCGTGTTTGGGCCTAGAATCGTATACCATCTTCCGAACATAGAAGCTCTGACCAGTGCGCCGTGAGAACATGATTAGCAATGCCTTAGGAAAGCCTCCTTTCTACTCAAACTAGAATTTTAGAAGATGTAAACGATCATCAGAAGATTGATGCAATGGTACATATAAAAAGTCATATTATAAGGAAACATGAAAACATTACCTCAGATTTATGCCCGGTAAGCCTGCAATCAACAATCTATAGTGTATGTGCTAATATTCAATTGTGAAAATGATTTTGTGGTCCTTGTATGTACAGTTGTACACCTTGGTCTTTTGGCCATCCAGTTCTTCAAATGCCTTCTCCACCTCTTCTACGTCATTGCATGAATTACATGTGGAGTTCATATTCACCTCGTATTCTCGAATCAATCTATTGAAAAGAAAAGTAGTGTAATATAGTGTTATTAAATATGAACTCATGATTCCTTCTTTGTAGTGTAATAGTAGTTCATATTCACATGCGAGAGTATTTGTTTTCCCCAAACTGTTATATAACAAGAAACTGTTATATTCAGCTCAGTAGTGTAATAGTAGTTCATATTCACCTCGCATAAAAACACACACCATACTGCCTCACCATTCCTGGCATGTAAGCATGCCAAGGTTTAAAATCAACAGAACCTTCATCCTTGCCAGTTCAAAAGTGTTCTGATTTAACCAGGAAGGTGTTTGAAAAAGTGCAATAGTAGTTATATGTGCAGAAGACAAACTGTTATATGTGCCAAGCTTTGTATGCCCCTATCGGTTCTCTAAAGGTGTATATGAACTCAAGCATGACAAGGTGTTCATATAACAGTTTCTTGGTGGGGACTTTGTATGCTTACTTGGCATTCTTGAGTTCATATACAGCAAGTGTTCCAATCCGTGCTTGTGTCATGTCTGAAAGTGAACAGTAGGAGAGTGATGAACTGAACTACAACTGAAGCAGTAGTAAAAGGAATACACATGCAGAGAGGGCAAGTAAAAAGGTAATAAAAAAGGCAAGAACAATAGAAGGGTCCCAGTTCCGATGGGCACATGGGCAGGAAGGCAGGCAGAAGTTTCAGAGTAACAGCGTGTGAGCGAAGTGCAATGATTGGTGTTTCTCAGCTGGCCCTCTACAAGGCAAATCTAGCCATTATCATTGCTGCCACTCGTATGTCTAGGAAAAGGGCTCTCTAGGCATTATGAGCGACAGAACACAGTGCAGTCGGTGAAAGAATCGCATCACCTATGGTTCTGCTGTCTCGAAAAAAATACTACTACTAACCATGTCTCTGTGCTCGGTAAGCACATGGTGTTGCATTGGAGACTGCATGTGTTTACATGCCCCGGTGTTGGAGTCTTTGGATAGTTTCATCAGTCTATGGGCACAGTGCAGCTAGCGTCGCCGAAAAGACTCTATTGTCGTATCCTTTGAATGCACAAGCATAAACATGAACCTATCACCGCTTAGAAACTGAATCTAGATCTAGATTTATCATAGAGCAGTTCTACTGATGAATCTAAAAATTATCGTAAAAAGTGTTCAGCTAGCTATCATCTTTAGGTCCACACAAGAGTATTTTAGTTAAAATGGGTTAGATTACTCTTGTGGTAGTGTTATTAAATAACTGCATAAAAACACACATACCAAGCACAGTAGATCGTAGCATCTGGAAGCAATATACCAAGCTCAAGAAGTGAAGCATGAATACCCCAACCTATCAAACAGAACAGTTACAAACAAATCAATATTATTTTATAAAGCTCCTTAACATCTCCTCATCAAAACAGAACAATTACATTTGAGTGTTAGTCTTGTGTCGGTGTCTTTTTATTGAAACAAACAATTGAGTTTTGACAGACTTACCGTAGGTCTAGTTTGTTAGGACCTCCTTGTAGACGATGTTCTTAGTATATGTACCACAATCTACTGTGGGGTTCTTTCTTACACCCTTCCTCGACGTTTTTTCCCATCGACAGGTGGGATTGCAAGAATCTTTATGTTTGATCAAGCTATAGCTCTAGATAGAGCAACATATAGTTGGCCATGAGAGAACACTGGTTCGGGCAAGTATACACCAACATTGGGAATAGTCTGACCCTGTGCTTTGTTAACCGTCATTGCAAAGCTAAGCCGTACAGGAAACTGCTTTCTTTTGAACTGGAAAGGGAACATCTCTTCATCGGAGGGACATATAGGTATACGCGACAGGAAAATCCGTTTTCCAGCGTGTTGACCCAGTACAATTTCTACGTCAATGCTATTTCTTTGGAAACCACGAACGACCAGCCTGGTGCCATTAAAAAGTCCATTCGCAGGGTCTATATTCCGAAGCAATATAACAGGGCATCCAATCTTGAGCTTCAAAACATGCGGTGGCAGCCCATTAGGCGTCAGTGTGTTTAGGAACTCGGGTGGGTAGTAGTTATGGGGATCATCCATGGCGCTATCGAAACTATGGTACACCATATGCTCCCCTTGAAAACGATCAATCATCTTAACATTTATCATATCCACCCATTCGTTCCGTGTTGACAGTATCGCCCTTGAAGTGATGTAGGTCGAATCGGACATATTTTTGTTGAGATTTGGGAAAACAAAGCATATTAGGTTGTCAAGATCGCTGTCACTCCCACTATAAGGCACACATACCTCATCAGGAAGACGGATGTCACTGTCACTATTTGTGTCCTCAGTTCCACCGCCTACGCGCAGCAAATACTACGCAAACCAAGGGTCGTTTTTTGCCCTCATATTGGTAACAAGCTTTAAGTGGGACATGGACTCCCATAGGTAAGACATCTGTAGCGAAGAAGCGACCACTTGAGCCCTTGACCCTTTACGAACAACAGGAAAGACCTGTCTGAAATCCCCACCGAAGACGATGGTTTTACCACCAAATGGGAGTCCGAGTCGACCCATTATATCGCGCATGCTATTGTCCAGTGCCTCCATGGCTTGTCTCTTAGTCATAGAAGCCTTGTCCTAGATAATGAGAGATGCTTTCCGTAGCAACTCTGCGGTTCCACTCTGCTTTGTGAAGCTACATACAGCGCCATCGTCAATAGTGAGAGGTATCTTGAAGCGTGAATGGGCGGTTCTTCCTCCAGGCATTATGGAAGCCGCAACGCCAGATGTAGTTGTTGCCACTGCAATCTTGCCCTGGCTGCGTAGCGTCGCGAGCAGCACTCTATATAGGTAAGTCTTCCCGGTGCCACCAGGTCCATCCACAAAGAACAATTCGCCCTGATCAGTGTCAACGGTAGACATAATCTTATCATAGGAGGCCCTCTATTCCTTGTTAAGACAGTCTTTGAGAGCCACATCTCCTGCTGCCGGTTCGATAATTTCCTCCTCGTAAACCTCCCTAGCAGTACCAATAGCATCGTCATACGCGTCCATGATAGGAGGAAGAGGGAATGTCTTTATGTCTTTTCCCATTGACTGTAGCATGTTCCTAATGTCAATCAATACCATCTGCTCAACATGAGTTTTGCACGGACTCCTGTGTTGATAGTCCTCGGACATAGAATCTAGGTGTTTCTGCCAAGAGTACAGCCACATCGCTTGGCTCACAGTACACCAGTATTGTGGCAAAAAGTCATCGCAGCGCCGATGGCATCTGGAAAAGAGCACGTTCAGTGAGACACTCATCTAGTTTGTTGTCCGACTCAAGCAGTCCCCTTCTCTCTGCTGCCTCACGAAAAGTCGGTAGCATGACACCATCTATTGTCCTTAGATCCACATAGGAGGTGGCACCGGTCACATGGTTTAGGAGAACACGAAGATAGTAGCGCTCCCCCTCGACCGGATGAACCGAGACTATTCTACCGACTTGTCCACCCGTATCTTGTTTCCTCTGTTGCCATACTTTTCCCTTACCACTCTACCAAGTGTACCATTCAGGGAAGTCGCGATACAGGATGCCACGAGCCTCCTCGTGTAGACTATTCGCCTCAAAATATGCTGTGAACATTGACCTATCAACACCTGGACGGTTGACGACTCGCTCGGCCATTTGCCGCTCGTGAAATGCCACCATGTGCATGTTTGGAAGATGGAGTTGCAGCTGCATCACAGGTGGAGATATCTGACTAAGCTCAAAGTCGTATATCATCCATAAGGCTTCTGGAGGAGTCACCCACCTTGCATCTATGTACTGCTTGATCTCATCTACATCATCATCTGCCTTGCTCGCATCTCTCAGAACAACAAACGCACAATCATGGCCTTTGTATATGTACTTGAACAGGTATTTAACAGCCTTGATGCTCCCACATGCCTCAACATTGATATGATAGTTGAAGAGACAAAGGAGGTATGGGTTGTAAGGGACAACCCATCTATTGTCCAATTCGCACCCTCGAACCTTTTCGGTACAGCCATCGTCACGACATCTGTAAACAGGGTACGAATCCTTCCCTTGCAAGGTTGTGTCACTGAAAGGCCGAGGGTAATGATTCTTGCACGATTTACGAACCTTAGTGCATGGTCAGTTAGGGTTTAGCGACCCACATGGGCCATGCATCATATGCTTGATAACCATCTTTCGTAGTTCAGGGTACTTGTTGCTTGGGATCTCAGCTGAGATCAAAATGTCATACTACTCAGGGCATGTGAGCTTGTACTTCCTCTGCATTATGAGTAGAAAATGGGCATGCGGCAAACCCTGCTTCTGAAACTCCACGACATAGACGTAGGCTCGGACCTTACCAAGAATATCCTGTTTAGTTAGCCTATGCTTTAACTCCTGTAGCTTTGCATGAAAGACACGCACTACAAGATCTAGACGATCTTGCGGTGTCTGCCCAGGGAGAAGCTCCCTCGTTATCTCATCCCAGTTAGGGTTACATGTCATGGTAAGGAAGATGTCTGGTTTACCAAACTTGCGCACCAGAGCCATAGCATCCATATACTGACGTCTCATGTCACGAGGACCGCCAATAAACGATGTCGACAGCACAGTTTGCTTGCCAACCTTCTCTGCTCTAATATCTCCATCTAGCTTGCTATCCACCAAGCCCTGGTATAGGTCTGCCCTTAACCGATCTTGATTCTTACGTATGAAATCTAAACGAGTGCTCTCAATCTTTATGTACGTGTCAACCACGAACTGTTGGAAAAGCCGCTTTCCATGAAGTATTGGATTGAATACCCCGAGACGAATCTAGAATTTGTAGCAGTAGTAGTCACGTATAGACACACATAAATGGCTAGGAGATTCTGCATATGCAAGGATTGAAAAGTGAGTGATGTCGAAATCATAGTTAATAATGTGCAAATATCTCGAATATCAAATTAACAACTAACCCGCATCTTCATCATTTTCATTACTTGCCCTATGTGTCGCGCGGTATGCATCCACTTCGTCCATGGATACTCCAACCTTTGGGATATTTGCATGCCATCCAAGTTTGCCTCTAGGGAAGAACAGTGGATATGATAGTGCATCGTAGCATCCATGGTATGAGCGGATGCAGTGGCTTGAACTGTCCTTCCCATGGAGCATAACACTCTTGCTGAACTGGCCTCGCCCTTCGCTCCCTTCGATCCAGGCAGCAGCCACCTTCGAAGTGAGAGGTGTGTTATATGTCTTCTGGTTCAATGTCTGGTCTAGGTTCAACGCGATACGATAGTCATCAAGGTTGTCAACATGGCCCATGGTCCTAAGGTGCTCGGAGTACGGGTTTCCACGTAGTATGTCGACTATCTGTTTGATAACCTCCTTGTCTTTCTATTGATGCTCTTCATGGCACTTACGGTACCGATGCTCGAGTCTGGGATCGTCATCATAAAAGTAAAGCTCAAGGTGTTTATGCTCTGCCCCACCTTCCCTACCAAATGACTTGATATTGTGGTACATCATGCCCTGTGCTCGAAAAGTGTATATACTAGAATCCCTTACATTAGTTGTCATACTATCAAGGCAACCGTATAGGGAAGTGAAAGAGAAATGGCCATTGAAAAACCTAATGTTATCACGAAAGTGCCTAGCATCAGAGTCTGCACTATCCCACAACCTCTTGAGTTGGGGAGGGGTCTCCACTGGAGCTAGCTCAACCTTCCCACCATGACAGCAAAACCCAGGTGGCTCATACTCAAACTTCTTCGCGGTGCAATAACCGCAGTTGGGAACAAGCTTCAGCATATGTGTTTCTTCAGGGATGTTGTTGTACACCTTGTCGTATGGGTCAGAAACATAAGTGGCAGTAGATTCATCTTGAGTACCATCCATCTCGATATCCTCATCGGTATCGTCTTCTGATATTTTTTTTGAAAACAATGAGTAAGACATGACTATTTACATAAGCCTTGCTAGGATAAAAAAAATTGAAAATAGTACATTACGCAGCGAATAGGTATCCCTCGTTCTCATCATCACCGTCTTCGAATATGACACCCTCATCATCATCACCTAAATCGTTCCAAGATGATGTAAGCACATGTTTAGCCAGACTACATACTATCGATGTCTTGCAAGATCCATTTAAACTTGGATAGTAATTACCATTGTTGGTGATCTTCATAGGCGTATGGCGCTATGTCCAATCGTCCCCTTCAACAGCGTCACCGCTAGTATCCTCAATCGAAGTACCCACCTTCCTTGATATGGTTGATTCAAATAGCTGGTTTCGACGAGCTAATATAGCTTGTCTTTCCCCACAAGGAACATGATGTTTACGCTTTAGTGTACTGGTAGACATATCGGGCGAAGCGACATCCTCGGTCTGGGTTGGAGATGGCAAGAAAGGTGCATTGACGAATTCAGGGATAACCTAGTCGCAGACGGATAATATGGATCCATCAGATCCCTTTGCATCTGCTGTAGGGTGTACAAACTCAGGGGTATATGTTGGGTCCTCCATGGCGATGGAGGACTGATTCAAAGTGTTGGCTTGCATAACTCTATGTCTCCTGTTGTGGTCTACCTTTGCCTCTTTTCGCCTTGGTGTTCTATTATACAACCTAAGGCGTTCACGCTTAAACTCCCTCTCGATGGGAGTTAAGTTTTTGTACCTCTCGCTAAAGTAGGTGGTCCTCTGCATAGTATGCTTAGGTGTGTGACCAACATTTTCGTGCACACTGCCTGGAATAAGGCATACTACGTTAAACCATATGAAACTTGAATTTTTTTGCATGTTTAGTCTAATGAACAGTCATGTACCTAGTGTCAGAACTTCTGTCGTTGCGTCAATGTTGTTTGACTGTAATGTATAATTGATATGCAACCAGTCGGAATCATCATCTGGATCAACATTTACTTTTTCGTCTCCACCTACAAAATATGAACACATTACTTTCAGTAGTAGGTTTATGCACAGAAACATTACTCTAAAGTTGACGTATTTCATCACCTCTTGGCGCGTTGGGCATCATATTTTGGCCATTGTTTCGTTGACGCGCTTCACGATGCTTCTTATTCAACTCGTTCCTTTGTTCAACTGACAAATTTGCATGTCTTTCCCTTTGCTTTTGCATCTTTCATTCAATCGAACAATCATCTGGTTGCGTGTTATTTTTAGTACCTACCACGATAGCATACAAGGCATTAGAGAAATCAGCAGTGGTAAAGATGATTATCATGGCTAGAAATGCAGTTTGACAAAGGTAGCAACAGTACAATAGAACAATACAATGGAAAGTAGTTATGATTATTTTACCTGCAACGTCTTGTGTTGCAAAGCTTGTGGAATCAATGGTGCTACAGCCATCTGAAATGCTATATGTCAGCTTTGTGTAGTACGAGCATGGAGCACTAATAATTAGGAATTTAACTTTTCGTCACCTTTGGATGACTCAGGCTTTATCGGTAGTACTTTATTTCGTAGACGTGCTTCTCGACGTTTTTTGTTTTTCTCGTTTTTCTGTTCATCGGACATCATGGCATATCTTTCCTTATCTCTTTGCCTCTTACGTTCCTTAGCATCAACAATTGGTCGTAACGAGTTTGATCCATTTTGATCACCTACAATGTAACTTTGTCTATTAGTGTTCTATTACATACTGCGTTGCAATCATTAATCTACACGCATGTACTAAGCTTTACCTCTATTAATGGTGTTTGAGATGTCTGCACATGGTGTGCGAACAACATTATGTCCCATCTGATTTGTTTGTGTTTGTTCTCTGTTCTCCATAAAGAAAACCTGATAGGGGCAATGGACTATTTAAATAATTTTCAAGCTCGTCAAGGTTCACAGAGTAGAATAATTAAAACATAGATATGAAACGACAAACATCATTTTGATATGCAAAATCCATGTGACAGAATATCTCATAAATTATTTGACAACAAACAATACAACTCTGTTGTCTCTATATATTATCTTTACAAACAATACATTGAGTGTGTTATCTTTACAATACATTACAGGTATGAATTCCTTGATCTCAGATTTGGACACCAAAATTAGTTCCTGTTTGAATGAAGTGTTGTGTATCTGTGATCTAAAGAAGTGCACTTGTGGTGGCTGTCAATTTGTATTTACTTTTGTTTGTGGGTGTGAATTGGCACTGAAGTTTTAGACCTCAAACTGTGAATTGGTGGCTAAAAATGTGTAGACTAAAAACTGGCACTGAAGATTCAGACTTCAAATTGTGCATAGCCTAAAACTGCCTTTTAACTGTGTATAACCTGAAAGAGGCACCTAACTGTGTATAACTCGATAGAAACATTTTCAAATATTATTGAAACAAACTGACACAATGCAACCTGAGTTCACTGAAACAAATTGAAGTAGCCCGCAAAACATATACACAAACACAAACACATACTATCAAAAACACATAGATCAAACTGTGTACAACCTGAAACATATAGTTCACTAAAACAAATGCGGCCTCAATTAAGACAAACACACATATAGTTCACTCATACACATAGTTCACTAAAACTCCCTTACACAGACACATACACCCAGTGTTCACTGAAACATTCAGATTTCACTAAACTGCACCTTCTCCAAACAAACACCATCTGCTGATCGGTCAAGTAACTCATACACCCAGTTGTATGTTAGTTTCCTTATTTGTTCAATTTGTATTCTAAACCACTGTATTTTCCTAGATATTTGTATGGAATGTTTTATTGTCCTATGTATCTTTGTATCACTTTTTTCAGTGGCATTTCGAATGGATAGGCGAGGGTTTGATAACATTATACGTATCGAATTCAACAGAGCAAAGAGACAGTTTTTAATACATAAACGGCGAAATACAAATAATTGTGACAATCTTTAGTTGACACATAACTTCAAATCCTATAACGTAACAAGCTATCACACTACACATCCGGTACCACTGTTGCCAGATAAGCACGTCTCCTCTCTAGATAATTGTTGATTAAAGCACTCCTCGGATTTTGGATCATGGAGCACCGAATTGCTGCAATTTAGTAAATGATATGTAATAACATGATTACTTAATTATAATTTCTAAATTATTGCAAGAAACACTCACTCTGCAACCGTTGTGTGGTGTGATGATCTGGATCGAATTCAACAGTGTTATGGTCCGAGGTTTGCAAGCATCCTATTGGTATATAGTAGACTTAGTTACTAAAGAAGTTCATAGAGATTACTCCAACAAAGATGTTTAAGTATAATAGAATTTACTGTGTAGCTTGTTACGGCGCAGCATAGTTCCGATAATTATGCTCTTGTTTTCTCTAGCTAACACCCACCGTAGAGCATTTCTTTGCAACAGTTCAGGCCATATACCCACGACGATTATATCCCACCTATAAATAAAGCTTTTATTGTTTGAATAAAATCTAACACATCTACAGTTTAAAAAAGATTGTAGCTATAAATTAATGACCTGGAATCCATTAGTATGGCCTCTCTGTACGGCCTTCCACCGATGTGCTCTAACGGCGCCAAATGAATGACTACTCCTATTACATCTGAGCCATTCATATGTGGGGTTAAATTTCGAGTATAAGTATACTCCATATATAGAAAGACGGGCACATACCTATAAACCTCTTATGAGGTTGTTGGAGGACCTCATGAAATGGTATAAGATGTTTTGGATACGCGGCGGGAACTGAATTGGCAAGTGGAATGGGTCCACAACAGTCCGAGTTGCCAAGGTCAATTCTAGCCTATGTCCAAAATTCCGAAATAGATACGGCCCCCAGCTTACACAGAACGCCACTCCATATAATGTATATGTAGATCCTTGTTGGAGTAAGGTGTCAAATCTTTGGACATTATCGCGGTATGAAATTGCTTCTATTTTTTACCCCTAGTCATTTCAGAATGCATGTCGTATGAGTAAGAGAAATACTTGACGTCATTTATTTTTGTTTGAATGTTTGACCCAGTGACTTACAGTGATGTCTTGTAGAATAAATGTTGGCTGTCATGACGTCTAGGGAACTTAACAACTATTTTGGCTACGATACTCTTAAATTTTGGTAAGTCAATGCTCTCAACATCATCAAATAACACGAAACTACATTAAAAGTGAGTTTAGATTCTTTTGTCCACGTGTATATATATATGCGACAAGTGAAATGTGTACTTACGGAAACTCTGTAGGGACGTGATGTAGGGCTGCAACCGACCTATGTTGGTTAAGTGTAGATGGTGCCATTGATCTTATAGTATTGATCATAGTTACAAATATGTTTGAAACAAATCAAAACATCAAAAAAAAGCCATGTAATCTCCACATTTGAAGGAAGTATGAAACAAAAAATAAAAATAAACCAAAACAGCATAGATTTGAGATTTATAACATGAAATAAATCAAAACAATGCAACTGAAATAAATCACAACTTCATAATAAAAATATAAAGCATAAACATAACAATGCATTTTAGGTTATGATCAAAGCATGTATTAATATATAATACAAACATTCAAACCTAATGAACAGTCGAAAGACATGACATTCTCAATTCTTTCAGTTTTATCCTACCAATCTAGTGATCCAAACAGTTTAATTACAAGTGAATCAACAGAAGTGCATGGAATTACTACCATCAACCAACAACATTATTACTTTGCATTAGCATATACATATACATGTACATAGGAATGTTTATAATATCAAGTATATATAGCTTTCTTTTGCAGGAAGTATGAAACAAAAATAAAAATAAACCAAAAAACAAAGCATAGAATAAAAATATGAGGAAAACTTGTGTACCGTGATTATTACACATGGTAGGAGAAGAAGTTGTCGATGAGGCTGCGCTCGCCGCTGATTTCCAAGACCTTCGGAATCTCCTCGGGCATATACCAGCTGAATTTAAGCAGATTTCGAACATTTAGACTTCACAAAAACACTGAACATCACTCGGTAATGGCGGGAGCAGCAAGACTGAACTTCACTCAGTAACGGCACTAACATAAATCGGTATGAAAAATAAGAACAAAGCCAAGTTTGTGACTGAACTTCACTCAGTAATGGCGGGAGCAACAAGACTGAACTTCACTCACTAACGGCACTTGCCATAAACAGGTATGAACTCCACGCTCTGACTCACTATGTTTTATTATCAACTGAGAAATAAGTACAGTGCAAACAAAGAAAAAATGAATACAACAAGACTGACCAACAACAGTAGCCTATCCTTTTATTGGAATAAATGGCAAGATGTAGCCCAACCCTAAACATAATAATGCATTTTATCCTACCAAATGAACAGTCGAACTCACGGTATATAAACCCTAAACATAATATATAATACAAAGATTCAAACCAAATGAACAGTCAAACTCACTGTATTAATATAAAGATTAAAATTCAGGCCCAAAGACATGCCATTCTCAATTCTTTCAGTTTTATCCTACCAATCTAGGATTTCAGTTTTATCCTACCAATCTAGCATATGGGCAGATTTCACACGGTGTGAAATTAAAGTGCCATGTAATGTCTGGCTTCACTATCAAAATGAGAACTACATGTATGTAACCTAACGAAAAGAAAACGCAGATTGTTACCAGAGCATCAAAATGGTGGTCCCTTTGCAATAGATCTGGCTACTGTTGTGACCAACTGAAAGAGAAAAAAATATGCAAAGAATACTGTCAGTAATAATATCACAGTAGAATGCCATAGTGTGCACTGAAGGAGATGAAATGCAATGGAATGATTGAAAGTGACAAAATGAACTCTCTGAGCAGTAAACTTAGTCATGAATTAGTACCAATCACCATCTCCTTCGTTTTGAAATTTTTTTGAAGCTGGCCAATGCCAAGTAGCAGATTGGAATAAATGGCAAGATGTAATCTACTGGAAGCACGGGTAATGCCAAGCAGCAGCAACACAACCCAACAAGACTGCAACGCGCTCAACAGATAGGGAATATTTTGCTGAGACAAAAAAACTAAAACAAGCTTTGATTCACCTCTCCAACAGACAGGAACATGATGGAAAACTATGCAGCAATTCGTTTGCCAAAAAACTAAAAGGAGCATGCATGTGGGTGTTTCAGAGCCTATCAAAACTTGATGACACCCCCATTCTAATCCACATTTGGGAGTAACAAATAAGCAAGATGGAACTAAACAGACAGGAACCTAAGCATATCATTATTAATAAAAGTGTAGAATGTCTAACAATACCTCTAAGATGAAAAGAACAGCTGCGAATCAGTGGATCTGAGGAGAGTGGGGATGGGTTGGAGGGCTCACCTCTATCCATCCTTTTAATAGCAGTCGATTGAGGCGGGGAAGGGGCGCAGTGAATGCTGTCGCCGCGTATGGAATGGGGCGCGTCCACGGATCTCACCTTCTAGTTTGGTGGGGGGGCAGGTCGGGGCAAGCTTGGAGGGGGCGGGCTCGGGGACGGGGTTGGTGGGCGGCGAGCTTGGTGGGGGTGGGATTGGCGGGGGCACGGAGGCGCGGCCTTCCTTCCTCTCCCTCGCGAGCAACCGGATCTCGCCTTCCGGTTTGGTGGGGGGCAGGTCGGGGGTGGGCTCGGGGACGGGGTTGGTGGGCGGCGAGCTTGGTGGTGGGTGGGATTGGTGGGGGCGTGGAGGTGGCGGCTTTCCCGACGTCTCCCCCGCGTGGCCTTCCTTCCTCTTCCTCGTGAGCAACCGGATCTCGCCTTCCAGTGATGCCTGGCGGCTATCCCGGCGTCTCCCTCATGCGGGCATCACTGCGGCGGATCTCGCCTTCTGGTTTGGTGGGGGCGCGGGGGAGGCGGGTATCCCGGCGGCGGCTCGCACGGCTGGTGGGGCGCGCGGAGCGCGGAGCGTGGAGCTGGCGGGTGCGGGCTGCCGGTGAAGGAAGGGCGGTGTTGGTGGGGGACTTGGCGGGTGGGGGCTGCTGAGGAAGGAAGCGCGGAGCTAGCGGGTGAGGGCTGCCGGGGAAGGAAGGGCACCATTGGTGGGGGTCGCGCGTGGCATCACGCCAGCCAAGGAAGAAGACGCGTGGGGGAGAGGCGGCGGCGAGCATCACGGGCGGGGGCGTGGTGAGGCTGTGGACGCCCTCCGTCCACCCTTAAGGATTAGTAGAGATGAAAGGAAATGCGAAGGGGTGAATATGATAATCATATTTTAATGATCCATTTATTCTTGCATTCCATAAAACATATATGAATATCAATAATGTTAATATTACATTGATACCTTCAGCTTGCTCGAAGGTGAGGATGCGAGAAAGTAAATACAATCCAGCGTGAATAGTACGATGCTACTGTTCATCTATTTATAGGCACGGAACGCAGCCCGAGTAAAAGTACATTTATGTCCTTGTTAACCGTCTACAATTATAATACAAATTATTAAGGACTAAATAGTCTTTATCCTTTTTGGTCACTATTGTATTTGGTCTTCGTCATCAACCCGAGCCGAAGTCCCTTGACTATAGCTTCGTCGCCCATTTTTGTCACCTTCGGGTTACGCCTCTATTCTTGTCATAGAAGATCTCTATTCCGAAGCTAAAGCCTCCTGTAATAATCTGTCATACTGAAGACATATGGTTAGTTACGTTTTGTAGGACCTTCAGAGGAGAAAGGCCCCCAACAGTAGCCCCTCGTAGTATTGATTTGTTTCTTTGTAACAAATTTAGACTGCGACGTGAACGAAGGCCTCTAACCGAAGGTCCTAAAAACACCTTCCCTTCGCTAGAATAGCGAATGACACTGACATGCGGGACCCACCAAACTATGGGCGCTGCACATATAAATAGGAGCTTGCATTGAAAGCATTTCTTGTGCTATTTTAGTTGCTCACATTACACTTGTTGTTTTAAACTTTCTTGCTTTGTCGAGTTTGATTGGATTTCAAGCTTCGACTTTTCAACAACCATCGCCTTAATGGCTGACGAGAAGAAGATTGTTGATCCGGCGCTGTCCGGGTTTCATGAAGCTATGGAAAAAAACCAATGCAGAGAAGATTGTAAACGAGATGCTGGCTAGGATATCTGAGAACTCCAGCGACAGTGAAAGTTTTGATGTGGAAAGTGGGAATGAAGATGCCAAATATCGGCCCTGGAGACCAAGTCATGTTGTCTTCGGGAAATCAACTATTAAGCAAGGGCAGATCGATGTGATGAGGGGGAGGTACTTTCGTGATATCTCAATTGTGAGAGCTGGAGGGGAGAATAATGTCCCTCTGCTCGAAGATGATGAAGTGGTAGTTTATAGAAGTTTCATGAACGCAGGGCTTCGGTTCCCTCTAGATAAATTACTGGTCGAAGTGCTGTGAAGCTTTGAAATTTACATCCATCAACTTACTCCCGAAGCTATTATCAAGGTGGGGATTTTTATATGGGCCATGAGGAGCCAGGGACTGGAGCCAAATGCAAAATGCTTCTGCAACATCCATGAGTTGTCTTCCGAGATGAAGGCTACCGTAAAGGAGCAGTATCACAACAACTTCAGTTGTTATAGCTTTGTGCCTCGCTCTAAGGCAAGCTATCTGGTTCCTACATTCCGGAAGTGATGGCGGGGGCCTGGATGCAAGAATGGTTCTACGTGAAGAATGATCTAAGTGAAAGGGAGGATATCAAGGGGATTATTCAACGTCCTATATGGTCTCGCTTCGGCATTAGGAGACCATCCACTGTCCTTGGGAATGATATACAAGCATGTCAGGTAGCTTTTAATACAGTATGTACTTACATAGGCACAAGGGACTTGGTGCAGGAGCACATTGCTTATAGAGTATGGCCACTTGCAAATGGGTGGGAGATGCCGAAGGAGGCTGCTGCTGGCTCTAGCCAAGGTGGTTTAATCTACCTAAAGTACACCTTCAAATATAGGAGTCAGTTTGATGAGCCAAATGATGACTGTCTAGACGCCATAGAAGCAACCAGCGATGAATTGCTTGGAGCCTACTCGAAGGCTGAAGATGATGCCATGACAACGGCCTTCGGGGCTCAAGGCAAGAGAAGGCTGAACAGGGTGTTTGATGTCACTGGATTCGTATATCCAGATTATTGTTATCCTTCACGAAAGCAGGGAAAGAAAAGAAAGACTGCTACCTCAATGACTTCTAGTGCGCCCAGGTCAAAGAAGGTTAAAACTTTGACGCACCGGCCCAAGCGCATTGAAACAGCGGAAGTGCTGAAGCTAATTGAAAGGTCTGCTTCTATGCCTGAGCCAAGTCGCTCTGTGCCTGTCGAAGCTGAGACAAGGTCGGCTAAAGAGCCAAAATTGAAGAGGGCGGCAGAACAGATGAATGCCCTAAGTCCATCGTGTGAGACTGAATTGCCGAAGGCATCAAGAATCCCTATGACAACTCCAAGGAAGAGGAGAATGGCCAACGTGCTAGACGCTGTCATGGAATCCGTAAAAGTATCAACTCCTGCTTCTGCTGAAGCACCTAGTATAGAAGGCAAAAGTTTAAAGAAGTCTGATGAAACTGGAATGGCACAAGATATTTCCGAGGTTGGACCCTCAGCTCTTGCTGAAGCAAGACCTTCAAAGGCTGCAACACTAATTTTGGAGAGAGAAGGTGCCCCTAAGAAGTCCAAGTCTCCTGCCCCCAAACCACTTGCCAAAGAGCTGGCGTTTATTGTGTGTCATGCTTCGGGGAAACAATTGTTGGAGGAGCAAATAGCCGAAGCAAGGCAATATGCCAAGGATTTGAAGTATCCGCAAGGATCTTTATCTTTTCTGTCATTTTATTTTTTGTATGAGAAACAAGTCACAAAGGACTGAATTCTGATTTCATGTAATAATCATCCTCGTATCATTGAGTAAAATGCTTCCTCCTAACAAACTTTCGAAGCTACAAAAGTTGTTCCTAAGGGAGCGCAGAGTAAGTTCCGAAGCTCAAAAGTCGTTCCTAAGGGAATGCAGAGCCAAAATACCACCGAAATATAAGGTGAAGAAGCTCCAAAGTTGTTCCTAAGGGGATGTAGAGCTTAAATACCATCGAAATAGAAGATGAAGAAGCTCCAAAGTCGTTCCTAAGGGGATGCAGAGCTTAAATACCACCAAAATATAAGGTGAAGAAGCTCCAAAGTCGTTCCTAAGGGGATGCAGAGCTTAAAGACTCCAAGACATCCCCAAGGGGATGCAGAGTCTTGAGTGTTTCGGTCTGGGCGTGTGTATTAGGCATAAATGTCATGTTGCATCATATCATTGCATCATTCCGCATAGCATTACATCATACATCATACTGCATCAATAGCAAACACTGAGCACGAAGCAAACCTTCGGTAATAACTTGAATGAAAGTCTACAAGAGTACGAAGAAAACCTTCGGCCAACACAATCTTACCTGGAAAGCCTATTGATAACAGTGTCACACAACAACTTTGCTATAAAAGGGATTTTTCTTTATGAAGCATGAAAAGAAGGGAAGGTGTTTTTTCGCGGAAGGCTCAAAAATGGTATGTGCGTAAATTTCATGCATCGCAAAGAAATATATTACATTAGCATACACAAATGTTACATTATTTGATAATTTGTTTCATACACAAATGTTACATTGTATCATCACAACAAAAGCCAAATCTTCTTTGAGAATTTTCTCGTCGGCCTCATTCAGCAGTCTATCGAAATGATGGTATTGGCAACACTCATCACATCCAACGCCTCTTTCATAACGGGATCGACCTGGGGGTCGTATGGCTCAGGTAGCGGAGAGAGTTCAGCTGTAGTAAACAAATCGTTAGTCCAAAGCCAGAAAATAAACACTGAAGCTAAAATTCAAAAATAATACCTATACGCCTTGCGCGCTTGGCAGCTTCTTCGGCTCGCTTAGCTTCTTCTCGCACATCATGGGATTCTTTTTCATTCTTCTTTATAATTTCGTTGGCCATTTCTCGGCCACCGTTCACCCAGACATCGGAGTAAAATTTTCTGCCCACCAAAGTGGCTTCGGCTGAGGGGTCTTTCGTCTCGTTTGTAGAAAAGACGATTATGGTCTGGGCTGCAGCTTTAACATGGTCACAACCAGCTTTTTCCAGAATTGCTGCAACCCCTCGGGCGCCGGCGAAAGCACAAATGTCCCCGTGATCACTAAGGATCTCTTCAAAGGCATCGACTTCTTCACCTATCCAATCAATGACTCCTTCAGGGTCACCTCGAATGAATTTTTCTTCCGAAGAGTACGCACCCACCTTGGCAAAGCTGATTTTTAGTTTTCTTACGCAATCCAAGGATTTTTCAAAGCATCGCTCCTTTGATTCACGAAGCTCCTTAACATTCTTTTCCAGCCTAGCATTCGACCATTCACTTATTTCTTGCTTCGCTTTTGCAAGTTCAAAATTTTCATTAGCTTCGGCAAGTTTTTTCTGAAGGTTCTCAACTTCGTCTTTATGGACGTTAGATTGAGCTTTAAATTTCGCCTCGTCTTTCTTCACTCTGTCCACTAGGGAAAGCAGAATTTTGTATTTTTCTGCAGCTTTGTTCCTTAGTCTGATAACCTCCAACAGAAGGTTGCTAAGCGGTATCTGACAACCTTCGTCCTCAGCATTTTTCTGCGCCCTCAAAGCATTGCTAAGAATTAAGCCCTGTAAAAAGAAAGGAAATAAAGGATCAGCACGAGAATAAAAGACAAAAAACAATCTATTTATAAGTCTGTAACTTCCGTACCTTCACACTATTGTACGCAAGACTGTCTGCGAGGTCATCCTTTGACATGGCAGAGAGGCCAACTTCAAGCTTCAAAAATCCCATGTCTTTTGCCATCTCCCAGCAAACAGATATTTCCTTGTTGTCCGGGAGACAGTATAGAAAATCATTTTCGTTGGTGCCATTGTACACCAGGGCCCCCTTCGGATACTTCAATTCTTGGGCGTAGTGTTTGGCTTCTGCGATTTCTTCTTCAGACAACCTTTTACCTGAAGCATGTCGTATAATAGAGTCAAGATCTTCGGAGGGTGCTTTAGGAGTAGGAGATTTAACTGTTTTGGGCGCGTTTTTCTTCTCCAGAGCCAAGCCAGCATCTAAAGATTCTTGTTCAGTTCTCTACTCAGTTTTAGCAGGCTTTGCCTCAGTGGGCACTGAGGGCCCAGCTTCGGTTTCAGCGCGAGCTGAAGCAGCTTCAGCAACCTTCTTTGCAGGGGCAGGAGTTAATGCCCTTGTCGACTCCATGACAGCGTCTAGCACGCTTGCCATCCTCCTCCTCTTGGGAGTTATTGCAGGAGCTTTTGACACCTTCAGCAATTCTGGCTCAGGTGGCGGACTTAAGATTTTTGGTCCTGCCGTTTCCTCTCGGTTTGGCTCTTCGGCTGCCTTTCCTTTAGCTTTGGCAGTATGTTTTGGCGCTTCGGCCGACCCGGTTGCACGAATCTTTGGCACTTCAGCCAATTCTTCAGTGCTTCGGCCGGCAGGAGCAAACTGTTCTGCCTCACCAGTGGGAGATGTCCATTCACCAAGCTTTGGCACTGTGGCCGTTTCAATATACCTAGGGCGGTGTGTTAAAACCTTGATCTTTTTGCCCTTCGGCACAGCAGAAATGGCCAAAGTAGCAGCTTTCCTTTTTTTCTCTGCTTTCGCGAGGGATAGCTATAATTAGGGTATACGAAACCAATGACGTCAAAGACTCTATTCAACCTTTTCTTGCCTCGGCCTCCGAAGGCCGAGATCATTGCATCATCTTCGGCCCTTGTATAGGCCCCAAGCAATTCGTCACTGGTTGCCTCAATACTGCTCAACCACTCATCATTTGGCTCATCAAACTCGCCTCTATATCTGAAGGTATACTTTAGATAGACCAGGCCACCCTGACTAGACCCGGCAGCAGCTTCCTTCGGCATCTCCCACTCATTCACGAGCAGCCATACTTTGAAGGCGATGTGCTCTTGAACCTAGTCTCTTGTGCCAATAAAAGTACACACAGTGTTGAAGCTTCTCTGGCATGCTTCTATATCATTCCTAAGAGCACTGGCTGGCCTCCTGATGCCAAAGCGAGACCAAATGGGGCGCAGAATAATCCCTTTCATATCTTCCCTCTCAACTAAGTTATTCTTCACATAAAACCATTCTTCCATCCAGGATCCTGGCCACCTTTTCCGAAATGTTGGAACTGGGTAACTTACATCAAACCGAGGCACGAAACCATAACAACCAAAGTTGTTGTGATACTACTCCTTGCCAGTAGCCTTCGTTTCATACAGCAACTCGTGCATATTGCAGAAGCATTTTGCGCTTCTCACGGCCCAAACAAAAACCCCCATCCTGATAATGGCTTCAGGGGTAATTTGATGAAGGAAAATTTCGAAGGTCTTCAGCACTTCAACCAGGAATTTTCTTAACGGGAACTGAAGCCCTGCCTTCATGAAGCTTCTGAAAACAACCACTTCATCTTCTTCGAGAACAGGGGCGGTGCTATCCCCTCCAGCTCTCACAATGGAAATATCTCAAAAATACCTCCCTTTCATAGCATCAATTTGATTCTGCTTAATGGATGATTTTCCGAAGATGGTGTGACTTGGACGTCAGGGCCGATTTTCAGCATCTTCGTCTTCACTTTCCATATCAAAGCTTTCGCTATCATCAGAATCTTCAAACAGATCAGCTAGTATTTCATTTGTAATCTTTTCTGTGTTTGTCTTCTCCATAGCCTCATAAAAATAGCTAAGGCAGGATCAACAACCATCTTCTCGTCAGACATTTGATGGGCACTTGAACAAATGCCAAAGCTCACGAATCAAGTGAAAATTTGACAGCAAGAAAATTCAAGCTTGAAAACAACAGTGTAAATGATTAAGATGGCGCAGCAAATGCTATCGTTGTGGGTTCCTATTTATATGCCCAATGCATTGCAACTTGGTGGGCCCTACATGTAATTGATTTTCGCTATTCTAGCGAAGGGAAGGTGTTTTTTCGGACCTTCGGCTAAAGGCCTTCGTTCATGTCACATTCTAAATTTGTAAAATACAAAAACAAATTAACACTGCGAGGGGCTACTGTTGGGGGCATTCGTCTTTCGAAGGTCCTCAAAAACTTAACTAACCTGGTTTTCAGTATAACATAGATTGTTACAGGATGCTTCGGCTTTGAGATGAAGGTGTGTATGGAATGAAGGTGCAGTCTGAAGGAAGGATGAACCAACTCCGAAGCTGTGGCGGAAGGAGCTTCGGCTTAACATGAGGACGATGGTAAAAAATGGAACCAACCTAAAGGAGAAAAGACTGCTTAGTCCTCGACAGCTGACTTTATGGTCATTAGTAAATGTCAGGGATATGAATGTAATTTTGTCCAGGCAGTGTCATGTGCCTATAAATAGATGAACAGTAACACCGTACTGTTTACGTTGACTTGTAATCACTCTTGCGTCACTCTTGTATTTCCATCTTCTGTCGAGCCGAAGGTACAAATGTAATATAAACATTGTCAATGTTTATTCATGTTTATAAAATAAGAATATAAATAATAATTAACGGTTCGATACGATTGTTTATATTCTTTACATGTTTCATATGTTTCTATTTACATCTCTGTTCATCAAAATGATGAAGGTATGCCCTTCATGACCTTCGTCTGAAGATCATTATATCCTAAGGGAAATAATGCTTCGAAGGACGAAGGTCTCTAATCGTTAACAATTGTGTTGCTTTGTTCTTGGTGTATAGAATTCGGGAACAAGGATCAACAGCTTTCTTGACGAAGCTCCCTGTGCTGGGGCCTTCGGTCCTGGTCATCTTAAGTGAGATGACGCATCTCCTCAGTTGCTTCATCAGTTTTCTTCTGAAGATCAGCTAGCCGAAGCATTTTCTCTTTTTTCCTCTGTACTTGCTGGTGGATTGCTTCTAAATCCATGATCTCTTGGTCAAGCTGCTCCTCATGAAGCGTTGGGCAAGTGGCCTTTCTCTTCTGGCTCCTAGCTTCTCGCAGGGAGACTGCGTCCTGATTTGTGTCCAGTGGCTGCAGGGCAGCCTCTAGCACTGTTGCCTTCTTCGGTGGCATGACGAAGGTGATTGCTTGCCGAAGGTTGTGGAAGTGAGTTCACCAGAGGTGGGCGCCAATGTTGGTCACTTGTTCTCAAATGTTGTGGATCAAGAACAAGGCAACACAATTGTTAATCATTAAGGACCTTCGTCCTTCGAAGCATTATTTCCTTATGGGTATAATGGTTACCATATGAAGGTTGAGAAGGACATACATTCATCATATTAATATGTGAAAGGAAATGCGAAGGGGCAAATATGATAATCATATTTTAATGATCTGTTTATTCTTGCATTCCATAAAACATATATGAATATCAATAATGTTAACATTACATTGGTACCTTCAGCTTGCTCGAAGACGAGGATGCGAGAAAGTAAATACAATCCAGCGTAAACAGTACGATGCTACTGTTCATCTATTTATAGGCACGGAACGCGGCCCGAGTAAAAGTGCATTTATGTCCTTGTCAACCGTCTACAATTATAATACAAAACATTAAGGACTAAATAGTCTTTATCCTTTTTTGGTCACTGTTGTATTTGGTCTTCGTCATCAACCCGAGCCGAAGTCCCTTGACTATAGCTTTGTCGCCCATTTTTGTCACCTTCAGGTTACACCTCTATTCTTGTCATAGAAGATCTCTATTCCGAAGCTGAAGCCTCCTGTAAAAATCTATGTCATACTGAAGACATATGGTTAGTTACGTTTTTTAGGACCTTCGGAGGAGAAAGGCCCCCAACAATCTCAGAGTGGAAGGCGACTGTGGCCAGTGCCCGCTTCACCCCAAGATGAACGGTCTCACGGAGTTCGCTCCGCACGTAGCTACTCAGGGCTTGCATACGGCTCTGTGAGGACTCACCCGAGGGGACATCCACAACACTAAGGTCTCGGCTTACCTTCCATTTAGACCCTTAGGCTTTGGACCTTAGACTGCTCCACCTCTAGATCCCTCGCAAGGGAGTCGGCACGAAGAGAGGCCACGGTAGCTTGACGCTGAGACTCGTCTAGCTCACCGGCCCGCACTCGAAGGTTCTCCTTCGGCTGCCACACTTCCTCCTCCAGCGGAGCCACTTTCTCCCTCAGCGATTGGGCCTCCCCCTCTAGAAGCACCACCCTCTCACGTGCGGCCATGGCTTCGTCCTTTAATTCCATGCACAATGTTGATAGGTCTGCCGCCTCGACAGTCTTTAGAGCCAGCTACTCGTTTGATCGACACAGCATGGCCTGATGGCGCTACAGCACGGTCCAGACGTCGTGCTCACAACAGAGGAAAATCGACTTGGCCATAGACTTTTCCATAAGCCCCTTTGAGGAAAAAGAGCCACATCATCAAACCACTCGGAGGGAGGAATCTCTAGCGCTAAGGAACGATCCCCTTACCCAAGCCATTGCTTAGAACTCTGGCCAAAATTGCTTCTCCCTCTGTGTTGTCAAGGATGAAGTAGGGGTTGCCCTTGGTGTCTGTCGGAGGGGAATCTCTCCGGCTGGGTGGCGGATTGCACCCACCCTAAATCCTAAGAAGAGGAGGGGCCTAAGTGTTTTGCTTGTTACGAGACTGGTGGATGAACATACGAGAGCACGCGAGGGTTTAGAGTGGTTCGGACCGCCGGAGCGTAATACCCTACTCCACTGTGTGATGTATTGCTTGAGAGCTTGTATGAACTTGTGAGTGTCTAAGGGAGCCTAGGGTTGGATCTATCTAGTGACGCTGCATGCCTCCCCTTTTACAGCCTGTCGGCGTTTCGACCCCGGGGGGTCCCTGGACCGACGAGTAAATTATCGCTGCGTGTCCCAGCCCAGATGGGTCGGCGCGAAACGGAGACACAAGGGGGGAAAACAGTAAGGGGAACCGCTGCCTCGTGTTGTCCTGTGCCCAGGGCGGATGCGCTTGCAGTAGGGGGTTACAAGCGTTCGCGAGGGAGAAAGAGAGAGAGAGCCTGTGCGTCAGCCCATCCTCCTGCGCGGCCACCTTTTTCGTACGAGGGCCCTGGACCTTCCTTTTATAAACGTAAGAAGAGGGTCCAGGTGTACAACGGGGGGTGTAGCAGTGTGCTAATGTGTCTAGCAGAGGGGAGCCAGAGCCCCATGTACATGCCGACGTGGCTGTCGGAGAGGTGTTGGAGCCCTGTTCATGTGGCGTTGTGGCCGTCGGAGGAGCGCTTGAGCCCTATAGAAGTACAGCTGTCGGGGCTGTCGGATCCTTGCTGACGTCTCCTTGCTTTCGTAGAGGGCTGAGAACCGCCGTCATCATGGAGCACGCAGGGTGCCATCATTACTTGTTTTACTGGGACGAGCCAGATGGGACACCGGTCTTGTTTCCCGTAGCCTGAGCTAGCTAGGGGTAGGGTAATGATGTACCCCCCTGCGATGTGGTCGGTCCGAGCCCAAGGTCAGGCGAGGCGGTGGCTCCTCCGAGGTCGAGGCTGAGTCCGAGCCCGGGGGTCGGGCGAGGCGGAGACCGTCGTCCAAGGTCAGGGTTGAGTCCGAGCCCGGGGGTCGGGCGAGGCGGAGACCATCTTCCGAGGTTGAGGTGGAGTCCGAGCCCCGGGGTCGGGCGAGGCGGAGACCGTCTTCCGGAGTCGAGGTTGAGTCCGATCCCTAGGGTCGAGCGAGGCAGAGACTGTCTTCTGGAGTCGAGGTTGAGTCCGATCCCTGGGGTCAGGCGAGGCGGAGACCGTCTTCCGGAGTCGAGGTTGTGTTCGATCCCTGGGGTCGGGCGAGGTGGAGCTTCCTATGGCGCCCGAGGCTGGACTTGGCTGCTGTCAGCCTCACCCTGGCAGGTGGCACAGCAGTCGGAGCAGCGCAGGTGGTGCTGTTTTCCTGTTAGGTCAGTTAGTGGAGGGGCGAAGTGATTGCGGTCACTTCGGACTTGTCGACTGGAGAGCGTGCGTCAGGATAAGGTGTCAGGCGATCCTTACATTGAATGCTCCTGTGATACGGTCGGTTGGCGTGGCGATCTGGCCAAGGTTTCTTCTCCGCGAAGCCTTCCCGAGCTGGGCCTTAGGCGAGTCGAAGGTGCGCCCGTTGCTTGAGGAGACCCTCGGGCGAGGCATGAATCTGCCTTGGTCTACCGTTCCTGCCCGAGGCTGGGCTCGGGCGAGGCGAGATCATGTCCCTTGAGTGGACGGAGCCTTGACCTGAATTGCGCCCATCAGGCCTTTGCAGCTTTATGCTGATGGGGGTTACCAGCTGAGATTAGGAGTCTTGGGGGTACCCCTAATTACGGTCCCCGACAGTAGCCCCCGAGCCTCAAAGGGAGTGTGGGTACTCGCTTGGAGGCTTTGTCGCACTTTTTACAAGGGGACCGGCCTTTCTCGGTTGCATTTTGTTCCGGTGGGTGCGCGCGAGCGCACCCGCCGGGTGTAGCCCCCGAGGCCTCGGAGGAGTGGTTTTACTCCTTCGAGGTCTTAATGCCTTTCGTGATGCTTCAGCCGGTCTGGTTGTTCCCTCATGCGAACTGGTCATTGCCCGGGTGCATAGTCAGGTTTCGAGTTCTCGGGCTGGTATGTTGACGCTGTCAATGGTTTGGCCGGAGCCGAGTTTGCGAGAGCAGCCCCCGAGCCTCTGCACAGGGCGAGAGGACGGTCAAGGACTGACTCGGCTTTTTTCATACGCCCCTTCGTCGCCTTTCCACAAGGAGGAGGGGGAAAGCGCCATGTTGCCCTCGGAGGGCGCCGAACATGGTGTCTCTGGTGAGTTGCTAACAGGTGATCCGAGTGGACGCCCGTGCCCCGTTCGATAACGGTCGGCTAGTGGCCCAGAGGCGCGCTCCAAAAGTACCTGCAGGTGATTTGCCGGACCCGGTCCTGTTTGATAGGGTCCGAGGGCTCGATGCCTCCCTCTGATGGGATTCCATTACAGAATCGCTCCTGCTGGTCTCGAAAATGTCCTAGGGTACCTTGGGAGTGTAGCCCGAGCCTCGGCCATGTATCGGACGTACCCAGAGTCATCCCTCGCTTTGCGTGCTCTAAGGCGGCTGTCGAACCCTTCGGGAGGCCAGCCGGCGAACCCCTGATCAGTAGTGGGTGTGGAGCCCGAGTGGCCTGAGGCAGCTGTTGAACCCTTCCGAGGGGCCAGCCTTCGAACCTCTGACCAGTAGTGGGGGCTCAGAGCCCGAGTGCTCTAAGGCGGCTGTCGAACCCTTCTGAGGGGCCAGCCTTTGAACCTCTGATCAGTAGGGGGCTTAGGGCCCGCTTCCTTTGTGGAGAAGGATCCCTTTCAGAGTATCCCCTTTCTCGGTCCCTGTAGCAAGAGAGAGAAAGGGGAAGCAAAAAAGGATATAAAGTTGAACGACGTGGCGTACCTTTTTTGACGCGATCATTATGGCGGAGGTGAAGTGTCGCCCGCTTCGCCTGCCAAAGGTGTCGCCTGCCCTGCCGCAGAGTTAATGCGACGGGACAAGTGGTTCGTGGGGCAGCCGTTGTGCATGCGCGAGCCGTTCGAGGAACGAAACACGGGCGCGTCGTCTTCACGCCGTGGGAGAGGGCTCTCTCGCTATCCCAGGAGGGGACGTGAGCCTGCAGACGATTTGACCGCCGCTTCCGCTCGCCTGCTGCCGCCATTACTGTCGGCCCACTTTTGGCCATATCGACCGTCGCGCCCTCTCCCGAAGCTGACTGACCCGTGACCGGCGTGCCTGGTTGGCACTGTTGGGCCATGCGCAGGGTTGCCTCGAGTCGCGGCACCGGTTCCGCAGTCGAGAAGGCGCGGCGCTGGCGCAAGTGGCGCTGCAGTTTTTCGCATGTAGTAACCGGCGCGCCGGTTACATGACGTGTGGGCCTGGGCCACCATGCTGGATGCGTCAAAGTTGAAAGGGCGCGCTCCCTTGGTGTAGTTGCATGCCGCCTGCATGGCGGTCCGCCCTTTCACCCGCTGGTCTAGGCGAAGGTGGAGGAGTGCTTGTAACCGCTAGGCAGTTGCGCGCTCCGTGCGCGGTGGTTTGGCTTCTTCTGTCCTGGTCCAGCTCGCATGACGCGTGGGACCCAGCCCCCGTGTCATAGGGGGAGGACCTTGGAGCGTGTTGGTGAAGACTTAGTCCGCGACGGCTGAGGACGCGAGTGGGGAGAGTCGTCCTTAAAAAGGGATCAACCTCCTAGGTGGTAGCCATGCCTTCGCACTTTCCTCATGCGTCGCGTCCTTCTGCCTCCCGAGCCCCCAAATGGAGAGCGCCCGCGAGGCCTTGCTCTTGCTGTTGTTGGAGGAGCGTGGCCTTGAGCCGCTTGGAGTTTGTTGTCCCGCGGGCCTCCTGGTATGGAGGTTGTTCATACCCGCGAGAACGGAACCGGAGTCCCGTTTGTAATGGCATTTTGAGTGCCGGCGTATGTTCATTGCGGTTGTCGGGGCCTGAACATCTGTGTGTTTGGGCGTAAAGCCGTGTTTCTTCCCCATTTCGAGCACCATGACTCGCCTGTCGGCTAGCTAGACCACTTAACCAAGTGTGAGTCGCCCTGTGCAGAAGGTGACGAGTGAGGTATCCGTATCCCGGATGCATAGGAGTCCCTTGGCTCGGTCGGCCTTGCCGCTCAAGGCTTCTCTTGCTCAGTGAAGGAACCCTCGGCTGCTCTGTGATGAGCCGAAGCCAGAGGCAGCTGTGTCAACACGGACAGAGGCAGAGTCGGCTGGAGAACAAACTCCGTCGACCCAGGAGTAGGGGACTTCCTAGGCCGAGGAGGCATAGCAGCAGCGGCTGGAACCTGGCCAGGTTGTCCACTGGTGGGACCAACCCTGAAGTCGGGCTGCCGAGGCCATGAGCCGGGCTGGTGTCCTCGGGGGACAGCTGGCTGAGGCTATGGAGCGGTCGGTCCGGCCGTCTGCTTGGGCCGAGTTCCTGAAAGAAACCCTAGCGATGATGACCCAGGCGCGGTGCTGACATCTTCCTTCGAGGTGGAGATCCTTCCAACCGTGTTGCTGTCCGAGGCCGGGTCGGATTCCGCCGAAGGTGGAGTTGATGCCGGGGTTGCTTTTGCTCCCCCTATTGACGTCTGATCCTGCAGGAACAGTTTGTCTGTAGTGTGCGTATGTTTTTTGCGGCCACCGAGGCCCAAACATGTTGTCGTCGTGTTTGTAAAGCTGCGTTTCTTTTCCCCTTGTTTCGAGTATCAGGACTTGTTCGTCGGTAACAGAATTGTTTATCCGAGCGAGAGTTACTTATCACAGAAGGTGATGAGTGAGGTATCCGTATCCTGGAGGCATAGGAGTCCCTTGACTCGGTCGGCATTGCTGCTTACGTGTACTCTTACTCGTCCGTAGGATTCTGTTATCGATATAGTCGAGATGGCATGAAAAATCATTTCGGCCGAAAAATTTTCGAGCGCTAAGACTTGTTCGGGCAGCGGAATCGCTTATCTGAGCGTGAGTTACTTATCGCAGAAGGTGATGAGTGAGGTATCTGTATCCCGGAGGCATAGGAGTCCCTCGGCTCGGTCGGCCTTGCCGCTTACGTGTACTCCGTCGTTTCCAGGATTCCACTATCGAAGTAGTCGAAAAGCACGAAAGATGTTCTGGCAGGAAGACTTTTTTCGAGGAAAATTTTACCGCAGAGGGGGTTCCCCCCTTCTAGCCCCCGAGGCAGGGTCGGGCTTTGTCGAGGCAAGGCTGACCCTTCCTTGATGGTTAGACTTTACTTGTGTATGTAAATGAGGTATATGAACGACTTGAAAACATCTTAAGGGTAGAAGCGACGTAGTTGTCGGATGTTCCAAGCGTTGTTGTAGACCTCACCTTGACTGTTGGCCAGCTTGTATGTTCCGGGCTTCAGAATCTTGGCGATGATGAACGGCCCTTCCCAGGGAGGCGTGAGCTTGTGGCGCCTTCGGGCGTCTTGTCGTAGCTGTAGCACCAAGTCGCCCACCTGGAGGTCTCGGGACCGAACCCCTCGGGCATGGTAGCATCGCAGAGACTGCTGATACCTTGCCGAGTGTAGTAGGGCCATGTCCCGAGCCTCCTCCAGCTGGTCCAGTGAGTCTTCTCGGCTGGTCCAGTTGCTACGGTCGTTGTACGCTCTTGTCCTCGGGGAACCGTATTCTAAGTCTGTGGGCAAGATAGCCTCGGCCCCATAGACTAGAAAGAATGGCGTGAAACCCGTGGCTCGGCTTGGCGTCGTCCTCAAACTCCAGACCACCGAGGGGAGTTCCTTCATCCATCGTCTGCCGAACTTGTTGAGGTCGTTGTAGATCCTCGGCTTGAGTCCTTGCAGAATCATGCCGTTGGCACGCTCTACCTGCCCATTCGTCATGGGGTGAGCTACGGCGGCCCAGTCCACCCGGATGTGGTGGTCCTCGCAGAAGTTCAGGAACTTTCTGCCAGTGAACTAGGTGCCGTTGTCGGTGATGATGGAGTTCGGGACCCCAAAGCGATGGATGATGTTGGTGAAGAACGCCACCACCTGTTCGGACCTGATGTTGTTTAGGGGTCGGACCTCAATCCACTTGGAGAATTTGTCGATGGCGACCAGCAGGTGCGTGAAGCCCCCGGGTGACTTCTGCAAGGGACCGACGAGGTCCAGACCCCACACAGCAAACGGCCAGGTGATGGGTATTGTTTGCAAGGCCTGAGCGGGCAGGTGCGTCTGCCTTGCATAGAATTGACACCCTTGGCAGGTGCGTACAATCCTAGTGGCGTCGGCCACCGCGGTTTGCCAGTAGAAACCCTGTCGGAAGGCGTTTCCCACGAGGGCCGGAGGTGCTGCGTGGTGACCGCAAGCCCCTGGGTGTATTTCTTGCAATAGCTCCTGTCCTTCGGCGATGGATATGCATCGCTGGAGGATGGCTAAGGGGCTGTGGTGGTAGAGCTCCTTTCCGTCACCCAGTCACCGAGATTGGGCTCTGTCGAGGGGTAGCTCTCCTCGGTGGAGATATTGCAGGTATGGGGTCTGCCAGTTTCGATTAGGCGTGACCCCATTCCACTCTTCCTCGACGCGCAGTGCCTCACCCTCGGGGGCCAAGGGTGCCTCGGTTGGGGCCGAGGCTGCCTCAGGCTAAGCCGAGGGTGCCTCGGGCTGAGCCGAGGGCGCCTCGGGCTGAGCCGAGGGCGCCTCGGGCTAAGCCGAGGGCGCCTCGGGCTGAGCCGAGGCCTTCTCGGGCTCGGGCGTGTCGTCGGTCTTGATGGAGGGTTGATGTAGGTCTCGGGAGAAGACGTCCGGAGGAACCGTTGTCCGCCCCGAGGCTATCTTAGCCAGCTCGTCTGCAGTCTCGTTGTATCGTCGAGCGACGTGGTTGAGCTCGAGCCCATAGAACTTGTCCTCCAGGCGCCGAACCTCGTCGTAGTAGGCTTCCATCTTCGGGTCGCAGCAATGGGAGTTCTTCATGACTTGGTCGATGACAAGCTGCGAGTCGCCACGAGCGTCGAGGCACCGGACCCGAAGTTCAATGACGATGCGCAACCCGTTAACCAGAGCCTCATACTCGGCTACGTTGTTGGACGCCGGGAAATGGAGGCACAGCACGTAGCGAAGGTGCTTCCCGAGGGGTGAGATGAAGAGCAGGCCCGCGCCCGCTCCTGTTTTCATCAGCGATCCATCGAAATACATGGTCCAGAGTTCCGGTTGGATCGGAGCTGCTGGAAGATGGGTGTCGACCCATTCAGCCACAAAGTCCGCCAAGACTTGGGACTTGATGGCCTTCCGAGGGGTGAACGAGATTGTCTCGCCCATGATCTCCACTGCCCACTTCGCAATCCTACCCGAGGCCTCTCAGCACTGGATGATCTCCCTAGGGGGAAGGATGACACCACAGTCACCGGATGAGACTCGAAGTAGTGTCGCAACTTTCGCCGCGTCAGAATTACCACGTACAGTAGCTTCTGAATTTGCGGGTAGCGGATTTTGGTTTCGGACAGTACCTCACTGATGAAGTAGACCGGCCTCTGGACGGGCAATGCGTGCCCTTCTTCTCGTCTCTCGACCATGATCGCGGCGCTGACCACCTGAGTGGTAGCGGCGACGTAGATCAAGAGGGCTTCTCTGGCAGTGGGGGGCACCAAGATGGGCACGCTTGTAAGGAGCGCCTTTAGGTTCCCAAGGGCTTCCTCGGCCTCGGGGGTCCAAGTGAAGCGCTCGGTCTTCCTCAAGAGGCGGTACAGGGGTAGGCCTCTTTCACCGAGGCGCGAGATGAAACGGCTCAGAGCCGCAAGGCATCCCATGACCCTCTGTACTCCTTTCAAGTCCTTGATGGGCCCCATGTTGGTGATGGCCGCAATTTTCTCCGGGTTGGCCTCGATGCCTCGCTTGGAGACGATGAACCCCAGGAGCATGCCTAGGGGGACTCCAAAGACACACTTCTCGGGATTGAGTTTTACGCCTTTCGCCTTGAGACACTTGAATGTCATTTCAAGGTCGGAGAGGAGGTCGGAGGCTT
Organism: Zea luxurians; assembly: GCA_029449295.1. NCBI lineage: Eukaryota > Viridiplantae > Streptophyta > Magnoliopsida > Poales > Poaceae > Zea > Zea luxurians. The sequence goes on from JAOPSE010000014.1 coordinate 74,660,583, forward strand.
TCCTCATCTTGACTACGATGTCATCGACGTAAGCCTCGACCGTTCGACCAATGTGCTCCCCAAACATGTGGTTCATGCACCTTTGGTATGTCGCACCCTCATTCCTCAAACCGAATGGCATAGTAATGTAGCAGTACATGCCAAAAGGCATGATGAAAGAAGTCGCGAGCTGGTCGGACTCTTTCATCCTGATTTGGTGATACCCTGAGTAGGCATCAAGGAACGACAGGGTTTCGCACCCAGCAGTGGAATCCACGATTTGATCGATGCGAGGCAGAGGGTAGGGAACCTTCGGACATGCTTTGTTTAGACCAGTGTAGTCTACACACATCCGCCATTTCCCACCTTTCTTTTTCACAAGCACAGGGTTGGCTAGCCATTCGGGATGGAATACCTCTTTGATGAACCCTGCAGCCATCAGCTTGTGGATCTCCTCGCCTATGGCTCTACGCTTTTCTTCGTCGAATCGGCACAGAGGCTGCTTCACGGGTCGGGCTCTAGCTTGGATATCCAGTGAGTGCTCGGCGACATCCCTTGGTATGCCAGGCATGTCCGAGGGACTCCACGCAAAAACCTCGGCGTTTGCGCGGAGCAAGTCGATGAGCACTGCTTCCTATTTGGGGTCAAGCTCGGAGCTGATCCGGATCTGCTTGGAGATGTCGTTGCTGGGGTCGAGAGGGACGGACTTAACCGCCTCTGCTGGTTCGAAGTTGCCGGCGTGGCGCTTCGCATCTGGCACCTCCTTGGGGAGGCTCTCCAGGTCGGCGATGAGGGCCTCGGATTCGGCGAGGGCCTCGGCGTACTCCACGCACTCCACGTCGCATTCGTACACATGTCGGTACATGGGGCCGATGGTGATGACCCCGTTGGGGCCCGGCATCTTGAGCTTGAGGTAGGTGTAGTTGGGGACGGCCATGAACTTGGCGTAGCATGGTCTCCCCAGCACTGCGTGGTAGGTTCCTCAGAACTTGAACACCTCGAACGTGAGGGTTTCCTTTCAGAAGTTGGAGGGAGTCCCAAAGCAGACGGGCAGATCGAGTTGTCCAAGGGGCTGGACGCGCTTCCCGGGAATGATCCCATGAAAGGGCGCCGCATCGGCCCGGATCGAGGACAGATCGATCTGCAGGAGCCCGAGGGTGTCGGCGTAGATGATGTTGAGGCTGCTGCCTCCGTCCATGAGGACCTTGGTAAGCCTGACGTTGCCGATGACAGGATCAACAACGAGCGGGTACTTCCCCAGGCTCGGCACGCGGTCGGGGTGGTCGCCTTAGTCGAAGGTGATGGGCTTGTCAGACCAGTCTAGGTAGACTGGCGCCGCCACCTTCACCGAACAGACCTCTCAGCGCTCTTGCTTGCTATGCCGAGCCGAGGCGTTCGCCACTTGCCCACCATAGATCATGAAGCAGTCGTGGACCTCGGGGAACTCCTCTGCCTTGTGACCCTCCTTATTGTCGTTGTCGGGGGCTCTGCCACCTTCCACCGGGGGCCCGGCCTTGTGGAAGTAGCGTCGAAGCATGACGCACTCCTCAAGGGTGTGCTTGACGGGACCCTGATTATAGGGGCACAATTCCTTGAGCATCTTGTCGAACAGGTTGGCGCCTCTGGGAGGCTTTCGAGGGTTCCTGTGCTCTGCGGCGGCAACAAGGTCTACGTCGGCAGCGTTGCGTTTCGCTTGCGACTTCTTCTTGCCCTTCTTCTTCGTGTCGCGCTGAGCGGACGCGTCGGGGACGTCTTCCGGCTGGCGCCCCTAAGGCTGCTTGTCCTTCCAGAAGATGGCTTCGACCGCCTCCTGACCAGAGGCAAACTTGGTGGCGATGTCCATCAGCTCGCTCGCCCTGGTGGGAGTCTTGCGACCCAGCTTGCTCACCAGGTCTTGGCAAGTGGTGCCGGCGAGGAACGCGCCGATGACATCTGAGTCGGTGATGTTGGGCAGCTCGGTGCACTGCTTCGAAAATCGCCGAATGTAGTCCCGCAGGGATTCTCCTGGCTGCTGGCGGCAGCTTCGGAGATCCCAGGAGTTCCCAGGGCGCACGTATGTGCCCTGGAAGTTGCCAGCGCAGGCTTTGACCAGGTCATCCCAGTTGGAGATCTGTGCAGGAGGCAGATGCTCCAGCCAGGCTCGGGCGGCGTCGGAGAGGAACAGGGGGAGGTTGCGGATGATGAGGTTGTCATCGTCCGTTCCACCTAGCTGGCAGGCCAGCCGGTAGTCCGCGAGCCATAGTTCTAGCCTTGTCTCCCCCGAGTACTTGGTGATGGTAGTCGGGATTCAGAACCGAGTCGAGAACGACGCCCGTCGTATGGCCCGGCTGAAAGCTTGCGGACCGGGTGGTTCGGGTGAAGGGCTCCGATCCTCCTCGCTGTCGTAGCGTCCCCCACGCCTGGGGTGGAAGCCTCGGCGCACCTTCTCGTCGAGGCGGGCTCGACGGTCACAGTGGTGGTGCTCGTTGCCGAGGCGACCCGGGGCCACAGACGCTGTGTCCCGCGTGCGCCCGGTGTGGACCAAGGCTTCCCGCATGTATCGAGAAGTCGCGGCGCGATGCTTCAGGGGGTATCCCTGCCTTTGGGAGGCAGAGCTTTTGGCCCGTCAGACCGCGGCATCCTCCAAGAGATTCTTGAGCTCTCCCTGGATACGCCGCCCCTCGGTGGTGGATGGTTCCGGCAACGCTCGGAGTAGTATTGCTGCTTCAGCCAGGTTCTGGCCGACCCCACTGGAAGCTGGGGGCAGCCTTGCCCTGGCATTGTCGGCGATGCGGTGCTGGACGTCCTGGGCCAGATGATGCGCTTCTCCGGCTGGTGCTCAGCCTGCCCATTCCTGCCCGATGTTCTGCCGGAGCTGCACAAGTTGCCCTGCTTCCTCGTCGAGCCTGGCCTGCATCTCGCGGATTTGCTCGAGCTGTGCGTCCTGACCCCCCACAGGGACTGGGACTGTGACGGAACCTCCCAAGTTATTAGGCCCACCTACAGTTGTCCTTGTCCAACAGACATCAGACAACCCTGTAGATGTTCCTGAATCACTTGACAAGTTCGGTATCTTTTCTTACCTTTCCAGGAACGTTTCACCCGTCTTGCAGACATTACAGAACATCGGAGATATCGAAATGCGGAAGTGATTACATAAACTTACATTTATTTAAAAAGTAAGATCAAGTTGCTTATTACAGACCAGAGCTATGAACGAGTGTTGAGTAGTATTATTACATTACCAAGGGAGGCAAAAACTCCTCCCGATAAGTTTTTACATAAAAGTTTCTTATGGAGGACCAGGTCCTCCCGTAGCTTCACTCTTGTTTTCCTTCACTTGGAACCACCTTGGTACAAAAGCAACAAAAATTTCTGCTTCCTCACCTAAAAACAACGGGGGAATAAACCCTGAGTACGGAATTACTCAGCAAGTCTTACCCGACTAAGGAAAAGACTCTCAAGGGCATGCTAGTTATAAGGGAGTCAAGGTAAGGTATCTCAAGATCAAAGACTCTGTTTTTGCAAAAATGCTTACTAAGAGTGGATCCTTAAAAATCTAATTTTATTTTCAGGTTAGTTGAACTTACCTGCATCTAGAGTTCTTTCTAACCTAGTTCAAACACTTATCCTGAACTAGCCAAGTTCTTAATTCAACCTTCGTCTTTACTGGAGTTCTACGTATAGGGCAGTGACCAAGTCTTCATAACCGCGAAGGTACGGCGATCCGAATCGATTATACTCAGCTGAGGATCTCCGATCACACGACATACGTAGCACTTAACCCTTGCATATGTCAACCTGCCACCGGGGTTCTTAAGACCAGATCAGGTTCACGCAAACCGAGAGCACAGATACACCACTGTCCAACCTCTTGCTACGGAGGGTACACGCTACTCTCGCCACCGGTCCACGCCCATTTCGTGTTATCTTATTCTGGCCTTAGTCTGCCCGAGGCAAGGCTTACCCATGACGAGGCATGCGACCAGTTAAAGGGTCCTCGGTCAGCAAGCCTACATCGAGACGGTCCTTAATCGACTCAGACGGAGACACTACACCGAGACTATCTTCTCGTGCAAGTCACCCGATCGGTCTCAGCTTAATGATTTAAAACCCAAAAACTTGGTACCTAGCAGAGGTACATCCTTTCCGATGTTGAATCCATCACGGCCGTGATGGATTCACCATCAAATTTTATTTTCAAAGACATCCCTTCCACTTTGCCAATCATCTTTTGTAAAACAAAACCTTTTGTTTTTGCTAAGCAATACTAAGCATAGTAAAACCTTTTGTAAAATCAGGGTTTCAAGGAAGGTACTCAAAATCAAGGGAGGGTAATGCAGGAATTGTTTAAGCATTCAACTCCTATCACCTAATGCATCAATCAAGTGAGAAAGAATTTAAACATATCAAGGAAGGTGGCAAATGCACCGGGGCTTGCCTTCGTTAGTAGGTGAGTCAGGCTCAGGCCCGTAGATGTCAAAGTAGAGACAAGATCCTGCCTGAGATTCCAAAGGTGGTGATGCCTTCTCTTCAGTTACTTCGATCTCTTCTTCGTTTTCTAAACATAATCATACATATGTGTATATAAGAATGAATGTCATGTAGTGCTCATGAGAGTGCAAAGATAATAAGAACCTATTATCTAAAATCTTGAATACAATTTTCCTTCATGGAACTCCGAGAACTTAGGGTTTCCGGGGTCAGTAAAGGAGTTCACAGGGCAGGGGGTTTTGGGTTCTAGTTATCAAACAAGGTCCAAATCAAACCAAACTCTACCCAAGGCTTCTAAATGATGTGTAGGGCTCATATAAAAAGTTTGGGAAATTATGGGATTACCATTTACTTTCTAAAAATCCAGAACTAATACTTTAAACTACTTTAAATGCCTTAAAATTCCTTATTTAACCTAAAAATCATGAAACTATTTTTATTAAATACTATGGAAAATAAGAAGTCTAGGAAAATTGGTTTGACAATTTTAGGATTTTTCTACAATTTGCTATAATTGTTGGAGTTCTGCTGGAAAAAGAAAAAGATAAAGAATGAACAGTTCCTGGGCCGATTTCAGCCCAAGCAGCCCAACACCAGAGGGAAAGCGTGCGCGCCCGCGGGGAAGACTTTGCAGAAGAGCCCTCAGGGTTTAGGCTAATTGGAAATGGGTTCGGTCACTGTTGCACTGAGTCGCTGACTGTTTGCAGAAAAGACCCCCGGTTTCTATTTCTTCGCAGGGGGAGGTCCCCGACGACGGTGAACGCGGCCGAGCTCCGGTGAGCTAGCAGACCGGCCAAACGGAGCAACGACTGGCGTTCCCGAGCGGTGGACACCAAAGCAGACCTACCCCGAGCATTTCCCCTAAGTTAATTGCACAGTTGGTGAGCTATCAAGCTCTGTCCACGTGAACCGAGGGGGTGGCGGATAGATGAGTGCGTTCCCGGTGATCCCTGGCGATCCAGTTCAATTAAAGGGGTCGAGGGGCATCACCAGCATGCAAAGATGCTAGAACAGGAACAGGGAGGGTATGAGCAGACCTGTGGAGGGCTGGCCACGGCGAGCTTGGTTCTACGGTGGCGGAAGCTTGATTTGGGGGAAACAAGAAATTCGGGCACACTGGTGATAGATTGCTAGCAATTCTTGGTGGCTGGGTAGTTGATGACCTTGCGGAACTGGTGGAGGGCTCAATTTATAGGGAGAGCGAGCGGTGATGATCAATTCGGCCGAGCCGTGCTGGCTGCCGGAGATGAAGAAGAACCTTGGTGCAGTGAATTCGTGTCCACCGTCGTGGCAACCTCCCCGGCGACGATGGGACAGCACTAGGGAGTCACGGCGACACGGTGGAAAGGCAGAGCCACGCGGCACAAGGCCGAGAGGCGGCGGTCACCGGTGAAGTTATCGGATTCCGCTGCGGTGAACATGGTACGGTGGTCGGAGTTGTTTAATGGCCGGAGTCTATCCACGGCGAGGATATTTACGCGACCCCAAGTGCTATTCGGTTACCAGTGAGTGCGAATCTTAACGGCGGCGACGATCCTGGCGCGAAGTCATCGGTGGCGAGGGGAGCGGTTGATCTGATCTGTCCAGGCACTTTACCATGGCAATGCTTATTCAGTGTGTCTGACAGCCAATATTTAGGGCCAGATTCCTCCCAATTTTCTATGGAAACATCCCCAAGTCTCTGCATCAAAGTTGTAGTGCTACATACCAGCTACAAATTTGTTATGGGAATCATGCTCAAACTTGCACTAGATCATGTTTAAATCTGAGCCCTAACTCCATGCCATTCCACTGTTAATCTGAATTTCAGATTTCAAGCAGTCTGACAGTCCAACTTCAGGCTCATTTATCTCAAAATTCTTCATGGTACCAAGGCATGAGTTCTATAGCAAGGTTATTCTTCTTCCATAGATCTACAATATTGATGTGGTTACCTAGGGCAAAAACCCTATATTTTGAAAGCTACAAGGCTCAAAAGTTGAGCCCATAACACTAAAATTCAGACTTAGAATAAATTCTCAATTGGGGTCATTTTTGCAAATCAATCCAAAACTCAAGGTTTGGCTTGCAAATTCATATATTTGTGAACCAAATGACTTAAGATACTTATTCAACTTGGTTTTTGCACTTTAGTCCAAAAGTGGACTAATTTTGCACATAAGTCCCTAGGGTTTGGCTTTAGGGTTTTCTAGGGTTCCAATTAGGGTTTTTGGTACCCCAGGGGTATAAATGCAATTCAACTTTATTCTTGGGACCATTTTATGACCTTTTCCTTTAAGCTTTTAGGTTTTCTCAACTTGAGCTAGGTTTTACCCCTTTAATCCCCCTTTAGGGCTAAGTTCCCTATCCAGGGTTCTATTTACAAAATACAACTTGTTTGAAATTTTTACCTAGTAAATGCACTCTAGGTGTGTCAAACATATGCAATGCCAATGTTTATGATGCCATGCTCAAGTTTTAGTTATAGTAACACCAGGGGTGTTACAGGGACCACAGCTAGCTCCCGAAGGATGTCAACGCGAGGCGCAGGCCTAGGGGGTCACCGTTCTCTAGCATGCCAAGGTGGTTGCCTTCGTCGAGACCCCCTAGATCGACGTGGAAACATTCGCTACTTGGGCCACAGTCCTCGTCGCCGAGGCTGTGGCTACCATCGGAGCAATCGGAGAGGCAGTAGTCGCATGCGGTCATGAAGTCCCGCATGGCACTGCGGTTATCGAGCCCGAAGAAATCCCAACCAGAGTTGGGCTCGTCGTCTTCCTCGGAACCCGGGGGCCCGTAGGTCGAGACGGTCGTCAATCTGTCCCAGGTTGACCACATATGGTACCCCGGAAGGTTTGGATATGCCTTTATGAAAGCGTCCACCGAAGTGGGGTTGCTTGGTGGGTCGAAGCTGAATCTAAAAGGCACAGGATGGGAAACAGACGGTACCTCTTGATCGACGGATGGTGACGAAGTCGCGTCGGGGACGAACTGCACCGTTATCTCAGGTACGAGGCTAACGCCCAGCAAGTCCTTTGCAAGCGTGCTGGCGTCGTCCGTCTGCTTGGGGTTGGCGTGTTGCGGGGAAACGACGCTCGTCTTCGTCTCAAACGCGAGGTCAATGCCCGACGTGTCCCCCGCTGGGGCACCGGCACCGTCGACTCGCTCGATAGCCGACGAGGCGCCGCCTCCTGCTTGGCCATGGTTGCCCTGCCTCCTCCTCCGTCGGTGGGGAAGGTGACAGGACAGACCCGAATGCTGTTCTTCCATCACGAGGGAAAGACGTCATCGATTCCGCCGCCGGTGGGCGGGCTGACGGCCGCCATTGTCATTGTCGCGCGGTGAAGGAAGGAGTATCTTGTCGTAGCTGCCGTCGAGGGACATGAACTCAAGACTCCCGAAACGGAGAATCGTCCCGGGTTGGAGAGGTTGCTGGAGGCTACCCATCTGGAGCTTGACGGGAAGCTGTTCGTCAACACGTAGCAGGCCCCTACCTGGCGCGCCAACTGTCGGCGTTTCGACCCCGGGGGGTCCCTGGACCGACGAGTAAATTGTCGCTGCGTGTCCCAGCCCAGATGGGTCGGCGCGAGACGGAGACATAAGGGGCGAAACAGTAAGGGGAACCACGGCCTCGTGTTGTCCTGCGCCCAGGGCGGATGCGCTTGCAATAGGGGGTTACAAGCGTTCGCGAGGGAGAAAGAGAGAGAGAACCTGTGCGTCAGCCCATCCTCCCGCGCGGCCACCTTTTTCGTACGAGGGCCCTGGACCTTCCTTTTATAGACGTAAGGAGAGGGTCCAGGTGTACAACGGGGGGTGTAGCAGTGTGCTAACGTGTCTAGCAGAGGGGAGCCAGAGCCCCATGTACATGCCGACGTGGCTGTCGGAGAGGTGTTGGAGCCCTGTTCATGTGGCGTCGTGGCCGTCAGAGGAGCGCTTGAGCCCTGTAGAAGTATAGCTATCGGGGCTGTCGGATCCTTGCTGATGTCTCCTTGCTTCCTTAGGGGGCTGAGAACCGCCATCATCATGGAGCACGAGGGGTGCCATCATTACTTGTTTTACCGGGGCGAGCCAGATGGGACGCTGGTCTTGTTTCCCATAGCCTGAGCTAGCTAGGGGTAGGGTAATGATGTACCCCCCTACGACGTGGTCGGTCCGAGCCCAAGGTCGGGCGAGGCGGTGGCTCCTCCGAGGTCAAGGTTGAGTCCGAGCCCGGGGGTCAGGCGAGGCAGAGACCGTCGTCCGAGGTTGGGGTTGAGTCCGAGCCCGGGGTCGAGCGAGGCGGAGACCGTCTTCTGAGGTCGAGGTGGAGTCCGACCCCCGGGGTCAGGCGAGGCGGAGACCGTCTTCCAGAGTCGAGGTTGAGTCCGATCCCTGGGGTCGGGCGAGGCGGAGACCGTCTTCCGGAGTCGAGGTTGAGTCCGATCCCTAGGGTCGGGAGAGGCGGAGACCGTCTTCTAGAGTCAAGGTTGAGTCCGATCCCTAGGGTCGGGCGAGGCGGAGCTTCCTATGTCGCCCGAGGCTGGACTTGGCTGCTGTCAGCCTCACCCTGGCAGGTGGCACAATAGTTGGAGCAGCGCAGGCGGCGCTGTTTTCCTGTCAGGTCAGTCAGTGGAGGGGCGAAGTGACTGCGGTCACTTCGGACTTGTCGACTGGAGAGCATGCGTCAGGATAAAGTGTCAGGCGATCCTTGCATTGAATGCTCCTGCGATACGGTTGGTTGGCATGGCGATCTGGCCAAGGTTTCTTCTCCGCGAAGCCTTCCCGAGCTGGGCCTCGGGCGAGTCGAAGGTGCACCTGTTGCTTGAGGAGACCCTCGGGCGAGGCGTGAATCTGCCTTGGTCTACCGTTCCTGCCCGAGGCTGGGCTCGGGCGAGGCGAGATTGTGTCCCTTGAGTGGACGGAGCCTTGAGCTGAATTGCGCCCATCAGACCTTTGTAGATTTGTGCTGATGGGGGATACTAGCTGAGATTAGGAGTCTTGGGGGTACCCCTAATTACAGTCCCCGACATAGCCGAAGGGGGGCATGCACAAAGGTTCTGAGCCCCGACATGCGGGCCCAGGGACATAGCGATTACAGTACTTGGAGCCACAAACGTTTTCTGTAGGGGCAATCTTCTAGTGTCCTGACACCCGAGATCTCCGTATCCTCGGTGTCCAGGGGAGGCTTCTTGTAGAAGGGATGATGAGTACAGTGCGCTGCTTGGCACAGGCGCACTGTTTGCCAATAGACTGGTCAGGCGCGCCGCCTCTGGATGGCCCTGATGCCGCCTGCCATCGGATTGGACAAGACGTATTAAATGCTGGGAGGACACGTCGCCCGTTAGCGTGGTGGCAGGCAGCGCGTCCTTTCGGCAATAAATGCAGAGGCTGCATGGCTTCATGGGCTTTACGTCAGGTTTGGCCCGTTGGCTTATGTCGCAAGCCTTGCACCAGTAGCGGGAAGCGCAGGGCAAGGCCTGGACACGTGCCAGCACCGGACCCCCCCCCTCATGCAGGGTCCTTCCCATCCCGGGACCTTGCTAATGCTCAGACCTTACTTAGAGGGGGACTGGGGCCTTCCCAAGGGACCTAGCGTGCCTTCTTGGGGGCCCTGGACTTGTACGTATAGGGGTCCGGAGTCCTTCTGCGGAGGTCCGGACCCAACGGTGAAGACTAGGATGCACTACCTTTCCTTGCCATGTGGCGCCCTTGGACCTGCCCATGTGGTGGGGTTGGGTGCCATTCTCCATGTGGCCTTGAGGTGTTGTACGGATGCGACGCCTTCATGCTGTAGGAGAGGGTACCCCTGATCGAGGGTATTGACAGTGGCCCTCAGGCCCGCCTCAGGGGAGGATGCGAGCCTGCAGGTGAGGCCAGAGTCTGATTGGCGATCTGCCTGCTTCTCCTGCGCTTCTGTTGGTGCAATTACTGTCGGCCCACCTATGGCTACACCGACTGTCACGCCCGTTCCCACGGTTGACTGGCCCATGACCTTTGTACTTAATATCACCGTTGAGCCATGCGCGGGGAGCCTCGAGTCGCTGCACCAGATCCGAAAACTTATCCTTTCAGTCTTCTACGACGGTTCCCGAGGGGGCGCGGCATTGGTGCAAGCGGCGGTGCGATTTTTCCGCACCAAGTAACCGGCGCGCCGGTTACATGACATGTGGGCCTGGGTCCGCATGTTGGACCGCCGACTGGTGCGAAGCCGAGGGAGCGTACAACCGTGGGGCGGTTGTTCGCTTTCTGCGTGGCGGTTTGCATCCTTGACCGCTCGTTTTGGCGAAAATGGAGAGGCGCATAACCGCGGGACGGTTGCACGTTCCTTGTGCGGCGGTTCATCTTCTTGACCGCTGGTTGCTCCGCAAATGAAGGGGCGTATAACCATGGGGCAGTTGTGTGCTCCTTGTGTGGTGGTTTGCCTTCTTCGTGCTTCAGGCCAGCCTATATGATGTGTGGGCCTGGCCCCCGTGTCATAGGGCGGGATCCTCGATGCACACCGAGGGAGACTTTACCCATGATGCTTCGAGGCGCAAAGGGAAAACCTCCCTTTTAAAAAGGGGCCGACCCCTCGGGTAGTAGTCATGCCTTGGTCCTCTTGCATCCTTTGCGCCCTTCTGCCTTCTGGGCCCCCAGATGGGGTGCGCTTGTGTCCTCTGGAGAGATCCGTGTCAGGACCGTCCCTTTCGGTGATCTCACCACCGGTGAGCTTGCGCTCGTGGTGGTGCCGGTGGTCTTGTTCTCTTTTTACTGCTGTTAGGGGGGCGCAACCCCGTGGGGGTTGGTGCTCTTCCGCCATTGCTCGGCTTCAAGGATTTTCATCATGTAGCCCGGCTGCAGTCCCCGCCAGTGGCCATCCAGAAGGATGACCACCAGCCTCGTGGTGGGGAGAAGCAAGCCGGGCTATGGCTTCCCCCAGCTTCAGCTTCAAGGATATTCATCATCCTCGCTGGAGTGGAGGGCGAGCCAAGTCGGGGCCCTGCCCTCCGCGTGGGCTGGTGACCCGTTCTTCCTCCAGCATTCGGAGGAGAGGGGTGTTCACCAGCCTTGCGGAGGAGGCGAACCTCGGCTACGCAGGGCCGGCTGGCTACAGGCTGTCAGCTGCAGCATGCCCGGCCCTTTGGGCTGGATGGCTTCGGCGCCGCCTCCGACACTGCCTCCTATTGTCTGGCCGAGGCGTGGCTGTCCGTCCACCGCACGGGCGACGATCGCGTCGTGCGCAGGTCCGCCACATCCATAGCTTCTCCTGCCCGTCGGCCGCACTAGGGGGTCGTACAAGACGTCGTACACCGCGGGAGTGGCGGTCGTGTTCTTGGATGGTCTTGTCCTCACTCTCGTGGGAGGATGGGAGCGAGGACCCCTTCGTGCGTGCTGAGGCAGCCGCCGCCCACCGGCGCGGAGGTGGGCACTGTCGTCGGAGCTGAGGTGGTCGCCGCCGCTGGTGAGGCTACCCGTTGTAGAGGTGGTTGCCTCCACCGACGAGACTGTCAAAGCCACCTACCGCCGAGTCCCCGACTCTTTGGCTTTAATGGCCTCATTGTCACCCCCCGTAGGAGGATGGGGGCGAGGACCTCCTTGCAACGGCGCACACCCTGAGGTGGACGCTGCTGCTAGCAAACCACTCGGAGTGGTGGTCATTGTCGCTGCTGGTGCAGAGGTGGTCGCTGCCACCAGCGATCTGCTGATGTAGAGGTGGCCGCCGCCGCTAGTGAGGTTGCTTGGAGCCAACTTCCAGCGCGACTCCTGCTGGTGCAGCGCAGTTCATTCCTACAAAAATGGAGCTAGGGCCCCGCTTGTAAGGGAATGTAATAACATATGCTGGCTCGGAAACAAAATGTAATAACATATGTATACAGGATCTTAGTCTGGGAAGCCAAGTTGTGCGCCCGAACCCCCTGGATGGTGGTTCTAGGTACTAGGACACCTGCCACAGGGTGGTGGAGTGTGTAGGGCCACGGTACGGGACCAGGCTGAGCGGCTACACGACTCCAGACCACCCCAGGAGACAAGCATCGCTTCTCTAGTTCCGGACCCCAAGCTATCGGACGCACAGGACTTATAGTTCCAAATACTAGGGCACCCGTCACTGAGTGATGGAGTGTGCAGGATTTCAGGTATGGAACCAGGCTAACCAGCCACACAGGCTCCGGACCACCCCATGGAACGGGCATCTGTTCTTTAGAACCGGCCCCCAGGCTTTTTCCTATTTTTGTAAGGTACTCCTGAGTATTATTTATAAAGCAGTGTTAATACTTATCTATGTATCGCTCGCTCCTGCTGTGTGAGGTGTTATGCTGTTGACTCCCCCCCGGTACCTGGCCCCCCCCCCCCGCCTAGGATGCCGGCTTGATGTGTTGAGATTGGATACCAGTGCGTCTGAAAGAGTTTTCAACAATTCTTCGGGAGGCAGCTTTGCCAAGACCTGGATCTGTACACAGCTTCAGCTAAGGAGTGTTAGCAGTACACCCGTAGGACCCATCGTCTGACACTAGTCTTCCTTTGATACATGCACGGGACTTGCAGGGTCTAGCCTGGGGGAGCCAAGTTGTGCGTCTGGACCCCCTGGACGGTGGTTCTAGGTACTAGGACACTTGTCGCAGGGAGGCGGAGTGTGCAGGCCCATGGCACGGGGCCAGGCTGAGCGGCTGCATGGCTCCGGACCACCTTAGGAGACAAGCATCGCTTCTCTAGTTCCGGACCCCAAGTTGCCGGACCCACAGGACTTATAGCTCCAAATACTAGGGCACCCATCACGGAGCGGTGGAGTGTGCGGGGTTTTGGGTACGGAACCAGGCTAACCGGCCACACAGGCTCTGGACCACCCCATGGAACGGGTTCCCATTCTTCAGAGCCGGCCCCGAGGCTGTTGGGCCCCCCGCTTTTGCATAGAGGTCCTAAACTACAAACCTGGCTGCTCAATTCGGATGTCATTATGCTTGATAGGATGGGAACTGATCGGGTGGGTTAGATAGAATATAATCCGAAAACTGTAGGGTAAGACCTTGGAGCAGTAGGATAACACTATCGTAGAGGTACATCTGAGACGTTAGTTTTCCTTTATAACTTATCATGCATGTGTGCGGACCAACAGGCCGGGTTTATGGGGACAGACCCCACCAGGTTGGCGTACACGTATGTGCTATCTAGTTACAAAAAGGGAAACACTTCGACCCCTCAGACTTGCTCTATAGATAAAACTTACAGAGATGTTTCGGCACCGGGGGGGCTCTCCTTCACCCGTTGCCTTGAAGGGTCCTTCCCAGCCGGTGGAGTGTTGTGGAGCCCTAATTTGGCTTGGTACTTTCGTAAGATTAGGCCCCGCCCCCAGGTTTCCATCTGCATTTGATGAAGGAGCCCCCGTCTTTGGCTACGGTCATTCCTGGATGAACCTGTCAGAAGTCTGGACCCGTGGGGGATCTAGAGGGGTTCCGGAGGAAGGCAGGCTTCAGCTCCGTAGGCCGGGGGACATGGGGTCCCGCCGGCGGTCCGTCTAGTCATCGCCATCGGAGTGGGAGTCCCTAGTGAAGACATCCTTTAGGTCCCCTTCGGGTGACAGATACCCGAGGTCTCGCTCAGCTGCAGCTATCTCGCCGTCGTCGACCTTTTCCTTCCCAGGGCGGCGACGAGGCGGGGAGCCGTCCTTGGAAGACTGCTCACACCGCTCGCTGATGCGTTTCGCGAGATCAATGATCTTGCGACACTCCACTGCACTATGGCGACCGTTGGGGTGTACAGGGCACGAGCCGCTATTACCCCTTTGCGACCGTGGGCGTTTGTTGCGGTCGCCCCGGCCCCCAGCCGCAGTTGCGACAACCAGCGCGGTAGACTGTGGCCTTTCGTAGCCGCGGCCCTTCTTTTTCTTTTTGCCGTCCCGGGGGGCGGCACCCGAGCCACCCGTCTGGGTAGCCCCGGTTTGTGGGGCCGAGTGCCATGCACGGCCCTCGGCGGCTCTAGCGCACTTGTCGACCAGAGCGAAGAGCATGGGGATAGTCTCCACGTCATGTGTGGCTAGCTTCTCCAACATTTTCTTATCACGTACCCCCTGTCGGAAGGCCGTGATGATGGAGGCATCAGAAATACGAGGTATAGTACCTCGTACCTTGGTGAAGCGGGAGATAAACGTCCGGAGGGTCTCCCCGGGCTCCTGCCTCACTGCGTGTAGGTGGGCCTCCACGCCGTGTTGCTGGTAAGCGCTGGCGAAGTTCGCAAAGAACCGTGCGCAGAGCTCTTCCCAGGTGTAGATTGACCCTAGGGCAAGGTTCATGAGCCAAGTCCAGGCAGGTCTAGACAAGGCGACATGAAAATACATCGCCATCACAGCGGTGTTTCCACCTGCTGCACTGATGACGGTGACGTACACCTACAGGAACTCCGATTGGTTTGATGTTCCATCATATTTTTCTGGCAGGTGCGGCGGGAACTTGGGCGGCCATGACGCCGCATGGAGATGGTCCACGAGGGCAGCGTAGCCCACGCCGGCCAGGGGGACACCCGTTTGGGACCGGGTGCCCATTGGTGTCTGCGGTGTTGCTGCAGCAAAGTCTTGATCGAGGTTGTGGCCCTCGATGTTTTGGCGGCGTTCGCGCGCCCTTTCCAAAGAGATCCGGGCATCCTCTCCCGTACGCCTGCGGTTGAGTTCTGCCCAGAGGTCATTGGTTTGTGCACCCCTTACGGAGGGTGAGTGTACAGACGCCGTTGCCTCGCGTTGGCGCAATGATGACCGAGGCTTGGACCTGGCTGAGGTAGAATGCGCCATGCCGAGTAACTGGTCAATGTTGTCATGCCACTACTTCGTGGCCCCCGATGAAGCTGTGGAGCTAGGGGTGGCGTAGCAACTCCCTGGCCGCAAACAGCACCGTAGGCGCTGCCCTCGACGGAGTCCGGGACATCTGTGTCGGCGTGTGCTGATGTACAGCATGTACAGCAGCAGCCCCAGACTCAGGGTGGTCGGGTACTCATGGCGCTGAGGACGCAACCTCTTGCTCCATCACTAAATCTTCTGAAGTTTCGGCGCGGTGCTCGATGATCCACACCATCATGTTGAGTGAGAAAACAAGCAAAAACTTCAAGCCTAGGCCCCTACCTGGCGCGCCAAATGTCAGAGGGGAATCTCTTCGGCTGGGTGGCGGATTGCACCCGCCCTAAATCCTAAGAAGAGGAGGGGCCTAAGCGTTTTGCTTGTTACGAGACTGGTGGATGAACATACGAGAGAACGCGAGGGTTTAGAGTGGTTCGGGCCGCCGGAGCGTAATACCCTACTCCACTGTGTGATGTATTGCTTGAGAGCTTGTATGAACTTGTGAGTGTCTAAGGGAGCCTAGGGTTGGATCTATCCTGTGACGCTGCATGCCTCCCCTTTTATAGCCGAAGGGGGGCATGCACAAAGGTTCTGAGCCCCGACATGTGGGCCCAGGGACATAGCGATTACAGTACTTGGAGCCACAAACGTTTGCTGCAGGGGCAATCTTCTAGTGTCCTGACACCCGAGATCTTCGTATCCTCAGCGTGCAGGGGAGGCTTCTTGTAGAAGGGATGATGAGTACAGTGCGCTGCTTGGCACAGGCGCACTGTTTGCCAACAGACTGTCAGGCGCGCCGCCTGCTAGATGGCCCTGACGCCGCCTGCCATCGGATTGGATAGGACGTATTAAATGCTAGGAGGACATGTCGCCCGTTAGCGTGGTGGCAGGCGGCGCGTCCTTTCGGTAATAAATGCAGAGGTTGCACGGCTTCGTGGGCTTTACGTCAGGTTTGGCCGGTTGGCTTATGTCGCAAGCCTTGCGCCAGTAGCGGGAAGCGCAGGGCAAGGCCTGGACACGTGCTAGCACCGGACCCCCCCCCCTCATGCCAGGGTCCTTCCCGTCCCGGGACCTTGCTAATGCTCGGACCTTACTTGGAGGGGGACTGGGGCCTTCCCAAGGGACCTAGCGTGCCTTCTTGGGGGCCCTGGACTTGTACGTATAGGGGTCCGGTGTCCTTCTGCGGAGGTTCGGACCCAACGGTGAAGACTAGGATGCACTACCTTTCCTTGCCATGTGGCGCCCTTGGACCTGCCCATGTGGTGGGGTTGGGCGCCATTCTCCACGTGGCCTTGAGGTGTTGTACGGATGCGGCGCCTTCATGCTGTAGGAGAGGGTACCCCTGATCGAGGGTACTGACAGTGTCCATCCACATCAGGGTCGGCCCTCCCCACGTCGAGTGGTTCGGGCCGGAGCGGACGAGGCCGCCACTCGCCACGGTGATGGGGGGCGATATGATATGCTCACCGACCGGTTCCCCGGGTCGCCTCAAGGCACCAGCCTCCTCAACATTCATCGCCTTTAGGCTCTGGACGACATCTGGAGTGTCGGGGTTGGCCCGTATGAGGTTCGAGACGGTGGGCGACTCCATGTTCGATGTTGTGTCTGCCACCCCCGCCTCCTCTTCGGAAGAGATAGGAATGGCCTCGACCAATAGCGCTAGAGGTGACATGGCCACCTCAGTGACAGAAGGCGCCACAGTCACCTCGGCGATAGGAGGCGCCGCAGCCACCTCGGTGATAGTAGATCCTGCCCGGCCTGCCCACTAAGGGCAAGCTAGGTCGCATCGGTGCTCCATTGGATGACCTCCTGCACAATGTCAAGCCACGTGTGAGAGCGGGACGCAGTTCCGGCCGACGTCTCAGCGTCGCGCTTCACCCCCTTGGTGGCAGTAAAGGTTGGATCATGGGCTCGGCGCTTAGTGCTGAAACACAGCAAAGCAAAGGTCACAAAAAGACTTCGAGCACAAAGGATGAAAGGAAATATGCTCATAGTTCAGTAGCTTACCCGAACCGAGGCACGACGTCCACAGCCACCCTCGGCTTCTGGCTCCTCAGGGCCCTCCGCCCCGTCATGGAGTGGGACAACATCTTTCTCCTCCGAGAGCCCTGTGGCAGTCACCCAAGGTGGGGTAATAGCCCTTTCCTCCGCGAGCCCAGGGTTGAGCACCTGGGGTGGGTCGGCGATGCTCTCCTCGATGACCATCGCCTCCTCAGCAACTGCGTGGACAGGGCCCAGCTCGGCTGACACCCGCAGCTCGGACAGGGATGCTGTCGGCCCCTGCGTAGGCACGTCCACGCCACCAGATGGGCCTACCGAGGCTAGTTCGAACCACGATTCAGACCAAAGTTCGGCCTTGGGGCTGAAGCCCAGCCGGACCGCCATCCCCTCATCGTCATCATCGTCATCATCATCCTCCATGCTGGGAGAGGCCTCCAACGGCAACCCCTCCCTTGCCTACGCCTTGTGGTGCTTCTCCAATGCGTCTCGGGCCAGCATTTTCTTGCAGGTCCGCTTCTTGTCCACATCTTTCTTCTTCTTCTCCTCGGTGGCCAACCGACGCGCCTCTCGGCCATCCACATCCTCCAAAACCGGGGGTCGGGCAGTTCGATAGCCCCACAACCCCTACGAAAGAGATGAAAGAGGTGAGATGAGAGAGAAAGGACTAGAAGCAGAAGGAGAAACCAAAGAATTCACCAGACATGTAGCCTTGGTCGGGGCACATCGGGACGGGAGTGGTGTAGTCAGTCCTCCTCACTGCCCCTTTCACCCACCGGAGGAGCTCATTGGTGGAGAGGGCGGCCAAAGCCATCTGGGAGCTTTCCACGGAGGCGTCTGACGTCATCTTGTCCAGACGAAGTTGGCGCTCGGTCAGCGGTAGTATCCTTCTTTGGTGGAAGGCGACGACAACCCCGGTCGTGGTAAGACCACGCCCCGAAGCCTCCAAAGGGCGTCCAACATCAGTTCTAGCTAGCCTGAAGCTCCCAAGAGGAGCCCCACCGCCAATGTTCTACTGCCGCAAAGAGAACGCGCTGCGTATATGCCGGCAGCCGCCCATCATCGATGTGGAGTTAGAACCATCGACTCTGTCACCCCTTGTTCGACAAGGTAAGCGTGGCAGGGATGTACAGCTGCGCCCGGTCCGAGCGCAGCAGGAGCGTGCAACCACCAGCCAAACCGCATGGCACACCTTCTTCACGTCAGAGAGGGAGAACGCCTCCATGCGGAAGAGGTGGAGCCACAGGTCCTAATGGGGCTCAATACCTAGGTACCCTTCACAGACGGTGATGAAGATGGTCGCCTGCATGATCGAGTTTGGGTTGAAGTTATGGAGCTCCACCCCGTAGTAGTGTGGGAGCGCCCGCATGAAGCGACTCGACGGCACCTCGAACCCCCGCTCATGGAAAGCAGTGAATCTCACCACATAACTAATGAGGACATCACTCGCATACAACCAATGCTTGGATCGACAACACGAGCACGTGCACAACATCTAAATCTCCAGGTTCGTTCTAACCTAGTCAATTATGTTTTAGAGCTTACGCTTGGTGCCATGGATGTTTTAATGATTAGTAACCTTGGAGAGGACCAACAAGGACTTGAGAAAGGCCAAGATATCAAGGAGGATAAGCTAGGACGTTCACAACAAGAGAAAGCCAAGTCCGACTCAACTTCGTCTCCACATTGGAGTTCAGAACTAGTCTGCACTAAAACGGACGCCTAGGAGGCATCCGAACTCCAATTAGGTTGGGCTTTATATGTATGGAAAGTGTGACGGAACCTCCCAAGTCATTAGGCCCACCTACAGTTGTCCTTGTCTAACAGACATCAGACAACCCTATAGATGTTCCTGAATCACTTGATAAGTTTGGTATCTTTTCTTACCTTTCTAGGAACGTTTCACCCGTCTTGCAGACATTACAGAACATCGGAGATATCGAAATGCGGAAGTGATTACATAAACTTACATTTATTAAAAAGTAAGATTAAGTTGCTTATTACAGACCAGGAAATATAAACGAGTGCAGAGTAGTATTATTACATAACCAAGGGAGGCAAAAACTCCTCCCGATAAGTTTTTACATAAAAGTTTTCTTATGGAGGACCAAGTCCTCCCGCATCTTTACTCTTGCTTTTCCTCCTGAGGAACCACCTTGGTACAGAAGCAACAGAAATCTGCTACTTCCTCACCTAAAAACAACGAGAGAATAAACCCTGAGTATGGAATTACTTAGCAAGTCTTACCCGACTAAAGAAAATACTCTCAAGGGTATGCTGGATAAATAGGAATCAAGGAGAGGCTTTAGCAAAAATCAACTAAGATACTTTTGAAGAAATAGCTTACTAAAGTGAGTCCTTACTTTCAACATTTTAACGCCAGATTAAATATTAATAGACTCTGTTTGCCTCTAGTCTAATTTCATCATTTCATTAATAAAATATCATTTTTATTCACGAAGTTCACATCCTGACTTAGGTTGTAGGGAAGTGACCAAGTCTTCATAACCGCGAAGGTACGGCGATCCAAATCGATTATACTCAGCTGAGGATCTCCAATCACACGACATATGTAGCACTTAACCCTTGCATATGTCAACCCGCCACCGGGTTCTTAAGACCAGATCAGGTTCACGCAAACCGAGAGCACAGATACACCACCGTCCAGCCTCTTGCCACGGTGGGTACACGCTACTCCTGCCACCGCTCCACGCCCATTTCGTGTTATCTTATTCTGGCCTTAGTCTGCCCGAGGCAAGGCTTACCCATGACGAGGCATGTGACCAGTTAAAGGGTCCTCGATCAGCACGCCTACATACGCATTCAATCCTTAATCAACCTGGGTAGAACATCACCTGTTCCTAACCCAAGTCTCGATTTAAGTACTTCCATCCTTAGGATTGTTTCTGTTCCTTAGGATGAAAAGAGCATCACAGGGAACTTTGTAGTAAGGTCCCATCATTGCTCCTCAAAAGAAAATATTCTTGCAGGTAGAAGCCATCCTTTCTCGAGCTAGGCTAAGGACAACCTCTATCCACAAGATCTAAGCAGGGCTAAGCATTTTTGTAAATCATGTTTTGATACTTCACCAAAAGTACCTATATAGGTGTGGATAGCAAGGAAGGTAATGCATCAAAAGGTTCCAAGCAACTCCTATAAACCGAATGCACATTTCACTAGACTTAAAGTGTGCAGAAATTATTTGAAAACACAAGGAAGGGTTGCATGCACCGGGGCTTGCCTTCATTAGTAGGTGAATCAGGCTCAGGCCCACAGATGTCAAAGTAAAGACAAGATCCTGCCTGAGAGTCCGAAGGTGGTGGTGTCTTTTCTTCACTTACTTCAACTTCTTCTTCGTTTTCTAAACATAACCACATATATGTATAAGAATGAATGCCATGTAATGCTCATGAGAATGCAAAGATAATAAAAACTTATTATCTAAAGTCTTGAATACAACTTTCCTTCACGGAACTCCGAGAACTTAGGGTTTCCTGAGTCAGTAAAGGAGTTCACAGGGCAGGGGGGTTTTGGGGTTTAGGTGTCAAACAAGGTTCAAATCAAGCCAAACTCTACCCAAGGCTTCTAAATAATGTGTAGAATTCATGTAAAAAGTTTGGACATTTTTGGAATTACTATATGTTTTCTAAAAATCCAGAATTAATACTTTAAACTACTTAAAATGCCTTAAAATTCCTTATTTTATCTAAAAATCATAAAACTATTTTTATTAAATTCTAGGGAAAATAAGAAGCCTAGGAAAATTAGTTTCACATTTTTAGGATTTTTCTACAATTTTCTACAAGTTATTTGGTTCTGAAGTAAAAAGGAAAGGAAAAAGGCAGCAACAGTAATGGGCTGACTTTGGCCCACACGGCCCAGATCTAAGCAGAAGCGCGCCTGCACCCGCGCGCGCTGGCGGCTTTGCAGAAGGGTCCTCGGGGTTTTTACTAACTGGGATCCGGTTTCTTTACTGTTACCCAGGGTCACTGACACTTTGCAAAAATGACCCACGGTTTCTATTTCTTCGTAGAGGAAGGTCCCCGACGATGGTGAGCGCGGGGAACGCAACTCCGACGAGCTAGACCGGCCGGATGGGGCCAAGACCGGCGCTCCGCGTTGGACTAAACCAATTCCACGACCTAGAGAGTATTTCCCCTAAGTTAATTGCACATTTGGTGAGCTATCAAGCTCTGTCCGCGTGAACCGAATGGGGGCGGACAAATGAATGCGTTCCCGATGACTGGTGGTCTCTTAGTTCGAATTGGTGACACGGTGAGCATCACAGAGCTATGAGAGTGCTCCAACGAGGAAGCAGGGGACATGGACTGACTGGAAAAGGGCTGGCCGCAGTGAGGTGTTCTTCGCGGGGGCGGAAACCGAATTGGGGAAAGTTTAAAATTCGAGCTCACTGGTGATTGACTGGGAGCAATACTGGTTAGGGTGGTGCATGATAATGTGGTGGAGCTGGCCGCGGGCTCAATTTATAGAAGGAGCGAGCGGTGGTGATCAATTTGGCCGAGCCGTGCTGGCAGCCGGAGGTGAAGAAGAACCTGGGCGCTGTGAATTCGTGTCCACCGTCGTGGCAAGCTCCCCGGCGACGATGGGACAGCTATAGGGAGTTACGGCGACGTGGTGGAAAGGCTCAGACACGCGGCACAAGGTCGTGCGACGGTGATCACCAGCGTTCTTATCCAATTCCGCCGCGGTAACCATGGTACGGTGGCCGGAGTTATTTAATGGTCGGAGTTATCCACGGCGATGACCTTTAGATGTTCTCCAGTCGATCAAGTCACGAATCACGGCGACGATGGCACGAATCCTCGTGCAGGGAGGTCACCGGCGGTGAGGTCGTCGTGCTGGCGATCTGATCTATATCAAACTACTGTACCATGGCAAGTTCCATTCAGATGAACTGACAAAGCAAGTTTAGGTCACATTTTCTCTGATTTTCAAATGGCAACACATCCAGTGACCTACAGCAAAGTTGTAGAGCTATATACCATCTACAATTCGGATATAGGGGTTGAACTCATTTGAGCACTGGATCATGCTCAGAATTGAGCTTGAAGTTGATGTCAGTCCACTGTTAGTCTGAAAATTCAGACCTTAACAACCTGACAGCCAAATTTTTAGCATGATTATCTCCAGATTTCTCTTAACAACTATGCTCACACCCTTAAACAAAGTTGTTCTCCTTAATTTGGTCTACAACTTTGATGTGGTGACCTAGGGCAAAAACCCCATGATTTGAAAGTTACAAGGCTCAAAAGTTGGGCCCGTAACACTGTTTTTCAGACTTAGGATAGAACTCAATTGAGGTCTATTTTGCAATTAAGTCCAAAACTCAGGGTTTGGCTTGTAAATTCACATATGAGTGACCCAAATGACTTAAAATACTTATTTAACTTGGTTTTTGCACTTTAGTCCAAAAGTGGACTAATTTTGCACATAGGCCCCTAGGGTTTGGTTTTAGGGTTTTCCAGGGTTCCAATTTGGGTTTTTGGTACCTTAGGGGTATAAATGTGATTCAAGTTTATTCTTGGGATCATTTATGACTTTTCCCCTAAAGCTTTTAGGTTTTCTCAACTTAGGCTAGGTTCTATCCTCTTTAATCCCTCTTTAAGGTTAAGTTCCCTATCCAGGGTCCTATTTGCAAAACATTAGAACAATACAACTTGTTTGAAATTTTTACCTAGTGAATGCACTCTAGGTGTGTCAAACATATGCAATGCTAATGTTTATGATGCCATGCTCAAGTTTTAGTTACAGTAACACCAGGGGTGTTACAGAAAGCTAAGGAGATAAGCTTTCCAAGACAACTAGAACCACCTTAAAATTCATCCGGAGTCAACAGGAATCGTCGAAACAAGTCATCATTCAGATTCAGTTTTGGTGCTGCGACACCGTCTATTGGGCTGTTGGGCCATGTATCGTGTTGAAGCCCATTAGGGGTGTGACTAGGGCTCCCACACGCCCCTAACCTCTATTTTACCAGCAGTCGCCGCCACACTAGGGTTTGGGTTTTGCTTAGATCATATCTACCATCAAACAGTTTGCTGTTCATCAGTTTATGAGGCCCTAACTCGTAATCAACACAGTTTTGGTTGTGTTCTACCTGTTTTTGCTTGGGTTCTTGATTGTGCTTACAGGGATAAGCCTTCATGGCGAGGTCACTCGTGTGTGACGGGTGAAGACCAACGAAGCCGTGGTGTAGTGATTGCAAGGATCCGTCGCTCGGAGCCTTGTATCATCAATGTCAAGATCTCCACCCAATCAAGTTATCATACCTCACAAAAGATTGTGCCTTCTCCCCTATAAATTACCTGGCAGTGGGGATGGCTCTTGCTCGTCGCTCGGTGCAAGCCACTCAGGTTATGGGTCGTGGGAGCAAGGCAGAGCAGCCCAACATCCACCAACGCCTCCAGGTCCTCATCGACAACTGAGGAAATGGGCCACGGGTCACGAGGAGGAAGAACACTCAACTTCTCAGCCATCGGGGCTAAGGAATAATACGGGAGAAGAGCAGGCATTTTCATGGCGAAGGTAGAAGGCGGCTAGGGCAGGAAGGCAAGAGCGAGAAGTAAAGAATCAAAGAGCCCATCTTGGGTGAATTTATAAGGGTGAGCGGAGTCACCAAGGCGTGGGCCAAGCCATCCTAAGTCCAAACCAGGAACGAGCTGGGTCACTTCGAATTCCACGCACACGCGTGCTGCAACGGTCTGCCTGTAGACTGAAGTGTCCCATCGCATTAAGTGCTCTCTCTTCCTGACGTTAGCCAGCCAGTGCCGCTTCACATAACGCATAAAAAGGTGTGCCTCTCTATCTCCCGCTCTCTCCCTTTGCCTCCTTTTTCCACTACTTCACAGGTAGCGGAAGAGGGCGCCTCCACCTCGAGCTCCTCCCTCGAAGGAAGATGAGACATCACCTACTGCTCAGGGGTTCGAAGGTTGAGCCCTCAGTAAGGCTTAGGAGATCGCCCCAGAACATATTGGCTCCGGGCCCGTTATGGATCAGGGGTTTGAAGTTTGACCCCTCGGAAGAGTATCACAACCGCCCCTGAACATAGAGTCTGGGATGATTCCTTTGGAAGGCTCGGGGGCAACTGTTGGATATGATAATTAGGGGTACCCAGATTATGCCCCTAAAACGTGCTTAAAATCCTAAGAACTCCATCAAGATACGTCCCCCAAGGGCAAGGAACCAAAACCCTGCCTCACCTAAGGTCCCCCTCAGGGGTCTTACTAAAACCCCACCTCACCCGAGGTCCCCCTTAGGGGTCTTACCAAAAACTCAGCCTCGCCCGAGGCCCATCTCGAGTAGGACGGAAGCTCGGGAGAATCTCCATCCCGGTTGAGGCTCCCTCACCCCAGGATGACCATGTCCGTCTCGTCTGAGCCTGCCTCAGGCGATAAAGACAAAGCTTACCCGAGGGTTGTTGGGAGACATCCGCATTCAATGCATGCATCTACCTCATGTCGGGCTGTATGTGAATCTTTCAACAGGATCACGGTCTTGTCAAAGATTCATGTACATAATTATGCGTGCGCAAGCCGCCTAACAGTTCCTGACGTGACGAGTAATACGATAAGACACGGACCAAGACCTCAAGCGTGAGTTCTGTCTCACCCGATGCTAAACTCAATCTTGGGCGCAAGCTTTGCCTCACTCGAACCAAGCCTCGGTTACCTGCTCCCCCACGAATCCCATGGAAGGCCACTCCGTCGACTATGGCACACGTCATCAAGTCTCAAGACAAGGCTCGGTCGCAACCTCGGACAGACCTCCGCCTCATCCGAGCTCGGTTCTTACCTCAATATCTATGATAGAGGACTTCCCAACACCATAAAAACAACAAAGATGACGCACCCCGTAAGATCCTTTTTCCCATAACAAGCATTGTGTCAACCACTATGGTATGAGCAACTCCACGCCATAAGGGCTTGGATACGTAACCGAGCCATTGGCCTCGCCCTCGACTCTAAGTTAAAAACAAGCAAGTACAAGTCAACAACAAAGTACCGGGCCATACTATTTATAGGACATGAAGACACCCCTTCACAGCATGTAGTCGGCTCCCGTCTACAAGGTGGCCCTCCATGGGCCTATAAATAGGGCAGTCCATGGCTCCACAAAGGGGGGCAAACACTTGGTAGTTTTCTCCTTCATTCAGTATTGGCACTTGCCTCAATCACTCCTAGGGACTTGGGGTCCTCCCCTCTCCCGCCATGCTTGTAGCCCCTACTATGAGCACTTTGGTGCGAGTAATATAAACCTCATCCCTCCTGTGTTGGAAGTAGGTCCCTTCGTAGCCCGAACCAGGATAAATCGCTTGTGTCAACTCGCATCACCATCTGGGTCCGGAGCACGCGACGCTATTTCACTGGTTGGTTAGGCCCATGGGTCCGAACACCGACATATAGATAAGTTGAGACCTACTACTACTTCACTAGTTGTTTCAACCTACTCAACAATCGAAACACAACAATGTAGAGCCAAGAAGAGGTCAACAAAACATATGGTTGATTCCTTCAATTATTTTAGATTCATACCACTTGCTTGTGTGTATCTTGTCGGTGTTTGGACCATGGGTCCTTAACCAACTAGTAAATGTACCGCACGACTGACTCTAAATGGTGTGCGAGGAGAGACAAGCAGTTGTCCTAGTTCGGGCAACACAAGGCCCTACTTACAGCAGAGGGGGATGAGGCTTATATTACTCGCATTGTGGTACCTGTAGTAGGGGTTTACAAGCACGATGGGGGAGGGGAAGTCCCCAAGTCTCTAGAGATGATTGAGGCAAGTGCCAATATCTAAGACAAAGTGGAGGAGTGAGCGTTCGTCAGCGTGTGTTGTGGATGTCGTCCCCGTCTCCAGGAGGGATCACTGGCCTATTTATACACGAAGGGGAGCGTCCGTAGTGAAGTCGAGTGTTGTATTCGAAGGAGAGATGTCCTAGCGTCTGCAAGCTGATGTGATGGTGAACTGTGTTGTTGCCCCGCGGCTGTTGATTTCCCATAGAGAGCTGAGGCAGAGACCGAGGGGTTGTCCGTATGCCCAAGCCCCCGAGGGAAAGGTTGTCCATGCTGTAGTTGTTGTAACAGCGCCAGGGTATGGGCCAAAGGCTGCTTACAGGGTGCGTCAATGTCCTGGCATGTGATGCCGTAGAGATTCTTTGCTGCGCTTATCGAGATCAGAGCCCTTGCTTGGTTGAGGTAGAAGTCTTCCCGAGGCGTTAGCCGAGCCGTCCCTTGACGTGTGCCACAGTCAGGCGGAGTGGCCATTTGTGGGATTCACGGCATAGTTGGTGTCCGAGGCTGAGCTCGGGCGAGGTGGAGAATTCGCTCGAGGGCCGAACTTGATGTCGGGCGAGGCGGAAAAATCAACCGAAGGCTGGACTCGGGGTCGGGCGAGGCGGAGAGGTTGTGCTCGTAGGCTGGATCCTGCTTCGGGCGAGGCAGAGAGATTTTGCCTGAAGGCCAGCCTGCTCAGCTTGTCGCATTAGGCATCCCATCAAAGGATGGCAGGTGGCATGCGTACACTGTAGTGTAGACGTAATCATGCTGTTGCGCCAGACGTGATCGATGTCTTGTCCATCACTGTGCTCTGTTGTAGCAACGTGGGTTGGCACACGCATTAAATGTGCACGTCCCCTTCCTATTTTCGGGCGTCCCTATCCTATCTGCCTAAGGCCGACTTGAGCGAGACGGACGGTGTGGCGGCGACCTCGGGCGAGGCGGAGTCCTGCCCAAGGTGGGAGACTCTCAAGGAGATGTCTCGGTTTTTGGGGTAGCTCGGCTGTCACCCCTCGGGGGTTTAGTCCTTATTTTTCTAAGCGCGTTTGTTAGGGGGTAATTTGGGTGTCCCTAATTATTGCCCCCGATAGTAGCCCCCGAGCCTAGGGATGGTAATGGGTACGGGTATGGGTAAATAACCGTAGATAATTATCCATTGGATATGAGTGTGGTGGAATTTGGTATCCGCGGGTACGATTATAGATATAATAAGGTATCCACGAATATTTTTTCGCGGGTATGGATATCCAGTATCCATATCCATTACCTAATGTATACCTAACATGTGGGCCATCTGGATTTATATATTATCATAAATTTTTTATTTTTCAATTTTTATCCATAACATGTTGTTTGGTGCTGAAATTATCATTTGGTGCTACTGGAATGATAATTATTTTGAAATGTGATAAAATTATTGTTTGGTGTTGAATGCTAAAATTGTAGTGGGCGGGCGGGTAACGGGTATCCACTAGATGACAGATACGGGTATGGATACAGATCCATACCCACGAACATTTATGGGTACGGGTATGGGTTAAGTTTTGTCTCACGGATATGGATTCATGAACTATATATCTGTGTACTACCAGCCTGATTGCCATCCCTACCCGAGCCTTCCAAGGAAGTACTTCTGTTACTTGTTTGGAGGCTCTGCTGCTCACCCGCGATCGTGCTGGTTTTCGAGAGGTGGGACATGCTTGTTTTCCGATGGGTGCGCACCCGTCGGGTGTAGCCCTCGAGGCCTCGAAGGAGTGGTTGACTTCTTCGGGGGATTTTGTTCTTTGATAGGTCCCGTTTGATTTTTGGTCAAGCCGCGGGAACCTTTTGCGTGATTTGCGAGGGCAGCCCTCGATCCTTTGCATGGAGCAATAGGTCGACCGAGGGGTGTCTCGACTTTTGATTTATATGCCCCTTCGTCACCTCCCTGCGAGGAGGAATGGGGGGAATGCGTCATGCTACCCTTGATAAGCAACGAGCATGACGTTTCCATTGAGTTGTTAACAGGTGATCCGAGCGGGGGTCTGAGCTCCTTCCGATCGGAGTCAGCTTGAGGTCCGGAGACACGCCCAAAAGGTACATGCGGGTGATTCGTCTGGTCCAGACCCGTTCGATGGGGTCTGAGGGCTCGATGCGTCCCTACGATGGGATACTGTCACAAATCGCTCCTGGGGGTATCGGATATGTCTTAAGGTACATCGGGTTGCAACCCGAGCAAGGGCCATGTAAGGGTGTACCTACAGTCATCCCCGACTCTATGCTCTGGGGCGTTTTTGGAGCCCTTCCGAGGGGCCAACCTTCGAACCACTGATCAGTATTGGGCTCAGAGCCCTGAAGTCCTGAGGTGGTTCGCTCGAAACCTGCTGAGGGCCGAACCTGAGAGCACCTAGGGGGGTGAATAGGTGATCCTATAAAATCAAACACTAAATAGCCACAAAACTTAGTTATAGAAGTGTTAGTGCGACTAAGTAGTTTTGAGGCGAGTTCTTGTGGACAAAACAATCATAGAGAAAGCAACACAAGAGACACGTGATTTTATCCCGTGGTTCGGCCAAGTAACACTTGCCTACTTCCATGTTGTGGCATCCCAATGGACGAGGGTTGCATTCAACCCCTTTCAAGTGATCTGATGATCAACTTGAATACCACGGTCTTTTCCTTTAGTGTATTTTCCCGTTTGCGAGGAATTTCCACAACTTGGAGTCTCTCGCCCTTACAATAGAGATCACAAAGAAGGCACATAGTAAGATTGGGAAGAGCAACACACACAAGACTCAAATCCGCAGCACAACCACGCACACAAGTCACGACTTGAGCTCGAAACACAACACACGGAGTTCGCAACTCAAATGGAGCTCAAATCAATAACACAATGAAGCAAATGTGCGGGAGCGGAGTCTGGATGCTATAGAATACTTAGAGAATGCTTGGTGTGCTCATCCATACGCCTAGGGGTCCCTTTTATAGCCCCAAGGCAGCTAGGAGCCGTTGAAGACCAACTTGGAAGGCCAATCTTGCCTTCTGTCGAGTGGCGCACCGGACAGTCCGGTGCTCCACCGGACAGCTACTGTTCATGTCCGGTGCTTGATTTCTTTCCATACGAAGAGCAGCCGACCCGTTGGTCTTTGGGATCGGTTGGCACACCAGACACTGTCCGGTGCACACCGGACAGTCCGGTGCGCCCAACCGACCGTTGGCGCGACCACGTGTCGCGCGAAGATTGCGCGGTCGACCGTTGGCGCTGGCGACCGTTGGCTCACCGGACAGTCCGATGCACCACCGGACAGTCTGGTGAATTTTAGCCGTACGTCGCAGATCCTTTTCCCGAGAGCGACGAGTTCGCCGCGGATGACTCACCGGACAGTCCGGTGAATTATAGCCATACGCCTGCGTCGCTTCCCGAGACCGGCTACTTCACTGGAGGCTCGCCTGGGGCACCGGACACTGTCCGGTGCGCCACCGGACAGTCCGGTGTGCCAGGCCAAGCTGGAGTTGGTTGTACATAGTCAACTCTTTTCCAATTCAATTATTTTCTCCTCGGCACTGTTTCTAGCACTTAGATAACCATGTTAATACTCAAAAACAATTCACTAAGTCTAGAAACATACCTTGTCTTTGATTTGCACCTTTTGCTTGTTTAGCACCTAAGAATTCAAAACATTTGTGTTGGACACTTAATCACCAAAACAATTATAGAAATGGCCCAAGGGCACATTTCCCTTTCAATCTCCCCCTTTTTGGTGATTTATGCCAACACATCAAAAAGCAACAAAAAGAAAACAACACCAATGCAATTGAAGACCAAATTAATTTTTGCTTATGATTTGGCATATTTGGATCACTCTCTGCCACCACTTGGTTTGTTTTTGCAAATCAGATTCTTTTTCCTATTTCTAAGTCAAACACACTTGTTTGGGAAAATCGAGAGGTATTCCAAGGGAAAATTGATCAAGTGTCAAAAATTCCCTCTTTTTCCCATAATCAAAATTCTCCCCCATAAGAGACCAAATTTTGCAATAAGAGTATTTTGGACAAATCAAAAATTCTAACTCTATGATTTTCAAAATTCTTCAAAATTCACAAGTGGTTGGCTGATCCATTTGCTTTAGCCTTAATTTCTCCCCCTTTGGCATTAAGCACCAAAACAGGATCATTTTTGGCCCTTTAACCCCATTGCCTTACCAAAGATGTCAATTAAGAGCAAAAAGGCAATGAGATTACAAGTAAGAACTTGGAAGTAAGTACACTAATACCGGAGTGCAGTGGAAGTCTTTTCATCGTCCAAGTTCACTTTTTCCTTTCAATGCACCTTTGAGACTATCTCAAGTGGACTCAAACAAACAGGTTAGTCTCAAAGGGTCAAGTTGTAGCACATCTCCCCCTTAATATGTGCATCATTCGCATATGGACTTGTGAGGTCCGAGGATCACTTGTACAACTTGAGCACCATAAATAACAATAATTGATTGAAATGCACAAAGTAACATGATCAAAGGCATAGAACACATGTATGATGTCTATCAATCCAAGTTATGCGAATCTAAGACATTTAGCTCACTACGCAACCTGCAAAACCTTTTCTCATCTAAAGGCTTAGTGAAGATATCGGCTAGCTGGTTCTCGGTGTTAATATGGTACACCTCGATATCTCCCTTTTGCTGGTGGTCTCTCAGGAAGTGATGCCGGATTTCTATGTGCTTAGTGCGGCTATGTTCAACAGGATTATCCGCCATGCGGATTGCACTCTCATTGTCACATAGGAGTGGGACTTTGCTTAGATTGTAGCCAAAGTCCTGGAGGGTTTGCCTCATCCAAAGTAGTTGCGCGCAACACTATCCTGCGGCAACATACTCGGCCTCAGCGGTAGATAGGGCAACAGATGTTTGTTTCTTTGAACTCCAGGACACCAGGGACCTTCCTAGAAATTGGCACATCCCCGATGTGCTCTTCCTATCAACCTTGCACCCGGCATAATCGGAGTCTGAGTATCCAATCAAGTCAAAGGTAGACCCCTTTGGATACCAGATCCCGAAGCAAGGCGTAGAAACTAAATATCTAAGAATTCGCTTAACAGCCACAAGGTGACATTCCTTGGGGTTGGATTGATATCTAGCACACATGCACACACTAAGCATGACGTCAGGTCTACTAGCACATAAATAAAGCAATGAACCTATCATGGACCGGTATGCCTTTTGATCAACGGACTTACCTCCTTTGTTGAGGTCAACATGCCCGTCGGTTCCCATCGGTGTCTTCGCGGGCTTGGCGTCCTTCATCCCAAACCGCTTGAGAAGATCTTGTGTCTACTTCGTTTGGGAGATGAAGGTGCCGTCCTTGAGTTGCTTCACTTGGAACCCAAGGAAGTAGGTCAACTCACCCATCGTCGACATCTCGAACTTTTGTGTCATCACCCTGCTAAACTCCTCACAAGACTTTTGATTAGTAGAACCAAATATTATGTCATTAACATAAATCTGGCACACAAAGAGATCTCCATCACAAGTCTTTGTAAAAAGAGTGGGATCAGCTTTCCCAATCTTGAAAGCATTAGCAATTAAGAAATCTCTAAGGCATTTATACCATGCTCTTGGGGCTTGCTTAAGTCCATAGAGCGCCTTAGAGAGCTTATATACGTGGTCGGGATACCTATCATCCTCAAAGCCAGGGGGTTGTTCCACGGATACCTCCTCCTTGATTGGCCCGTTGAGGAAAGCGCTCTTCACATCCATTTGGAATAGCCTAAAAGAGTGGTGAGCGGCATAGGCTAATAATATTCGAATAGACTCTAGCCTAGCCACAGGAGCAAAACTCTCCTCGAAATCCAAACCTACGACTTGGGCATACCTTTTTGCCACAAGTCGAGCCTTGTTTCATGTCACCACTCCATGCTCGTCTTGCTTGTTGCGGAACACCCACTTGGTTCCCATGACGTTTTGCTTTGGATGTGGCACTAGGCTCCAAACTTCATTTCTCTTGAAGTTGTTGAGCTCTTCCTGCATGGCCAACACCCAGTCCGGATCCTGTAAGGCCTCTTCTACCCTGAAAGGCTCAATAGAAGAGACAAACGAGTAATGCTCACAAAAATTAGCTAAGCGTGAGCGAGTAGTTACTCCCTTGTTGATGTCACCCAGAATCTGATCGACGGGGTGATTTCTTTGGATCATAGCTCGGACTTGGGTTGGAGGAGCCCGTGGTACTTCCTCCATCACTTGTTCTTCCTGTGCTCCCCTTGATCCTATCCTTTTTCTTGAGGTACCTGTTCACCGTCTTGAGTTGGAGGATGCACCATTGTGGAGGAAGATGGCTGATCTTGCTCCTGTTGCTCCTGTGGTCGCACATCACCGATCGCCATCGTGTGCATTGCTGCCATCGGAACATCATCTTCATCTATGTCATCAAGATCAACTTGCTCTCTTGGAGAGCCATTAGTCTCATCAAATACAACGTCGCTAGAGACTTCAACCAAACCCGATGATTTGTTGAAGACTCTATACGCCTTTGTATTTGAGTCATACCCTAGTAAAAACCCTTCTACTGCCTTGGGAGCAAATTTAGAATGTCTACCTTTCTTCACCAGAATATAACATTTGCTCCCAAATACACGAAAGTAAGAGACATTAGGTTTGTTACCGGTAAGGAGTTCGTAGGAGGTCTTCTTGAGAAGGCGATGCAGGTAGAGCCGGTTTATGGCGTGATAGGCTGTGTTCACAGCTTCCGACCAAAACTGCTCGAACGTCTTCAACTCTCCAAGCATCGTTCTTGCCATGTCGATTAACGTCTGGTTCTTTCTCTCTACTACACCATTTTGCTGTGGTGTGTAGGGAGCGGAGAACTCGTGCTTGACACCTTCCTCCTCAAGATACTCCTCAACTTGCAGATTCTTGAACTTGGACCCGTTGTCGCTCCTTATCTTTTTCACCTTTAGCACAAATTCGTTTTGAGCCCTCCTTAGAAAGCGCTTTAGGGTCCCTTGGGTTTCTGATTTAACCTACAAAAAGAACACCCAAGTGAAGCGGGAAAATCATCAACAATTACAAGACCATACTTACTTCCCCCGATGCTAAGGTAGGCAACGGGTCCAAAGAGGTCCATGTGAAGAAGCTCCAGTGGTCTTGATGTTGTCATCACATTCTTGCTGTGATGAGTGCTTTCCACCTGTTTCCCTGCCTGACATGCTGCACAAGGTTTGTCTTTCTCGAAACAAACATTGGTTAGTCCTAACACATGTTCTCCCTTTAGAAGTTTATGAAGGTTCTTCATCCCAACATGTGCTAGACGGTGATGCCACAGCCAGCCCATACTAGTCTTAGCTATTAAGCATGCATCTAGATGGGCCTCCTCTTTCAAAAAATCAACTAAGTAG
This sequence comes from Zea luxurians, assembly GCA_029449295.1. Taxonomy (NCBI): domain Eukaryota; kingdom Viridiplantae; phylum Streptophyta; class Magnoliopsida; order Poales; family Poaceae; genus Zea; species Zea luxurians. The sequence continues at coordinate 74,693,950 of JAOPSE010000014.1, forward strand.
AGTTTGCCGTCTAATACACCCTTAAAAGCTAATGAACCATCACTCCTTATAAAGATAGAAACATCAACGTTTATAAAAAGACAATTGTAACCCATGTGACACAATTGACTTACATACAGAAGGTTGTACCCAAGCGACTCTACTAGAAATACATTCGATATGGAGTGCTCGCTTGTGATGGCTATCTTTCCCAAACCTTTGACCTTGCCTTGATTCCCATCTCCAAAGATAATCGTATCCTGGGAATCCTAGTTCTTGACGTAGGAAGTGAACATCTTCTTCTCCCCCGTCATATGGTTTGTGCATCCGCTGTTGATGATCCAGCTTGAGCCCCCAGATGCATAAACCCGCAAGGCAATTTAATCTTGGGTTTTAGGTACCCAACTCTTGTTGGGTCCTACAAGATTAGTCACAATAGTTTTTGGAACCCAAATACAAGTTTTGTCTCCCTTGCATTTGGATCCCAACTTCCTAGCAACTACTTTTGCATTTTTACATGAAAGTACAAACGAAGTATTGCAAGCATGATAAATAGTTGAAGGTTCTTTGCACATTCTACTAGATACATGAGGCACAACATGATTTTTCCTAGGCCTGCTTCTACCATGAACAAAAGTAGAACTAGAGGCAAACATAGCATGTGAATTATGAGGAGCATGATCATAACTCCTATTGTAATGAGAACGACTAGCAACTTTCCTATCATAAATAAATGCATGGTTCCTTTGAGGACTACTAGCCATAGGGGCCTTCCCTTTACCCTTGTTGAGAACGGGAGTCCTTTGGCTTGTTAAGTTCTTGGTTTCCTTTCAAAAACCAAGTCCATCCTTAATTGAGGGGTGTCTACCAACAGTGAAGGCATCCCTAGCAAATTTTAATTTATCAAAATCAATTTTGCAAGTCTTAAGTTGAGCATTAAGACTTGCCACCTCATCATTTAATTTAGCAATAGAATTAAGATGTTTATCACAGGCATCAACATCAAAGTCCTTACATCTATTACAAATAATGACATGCTCAACACATGATCTAGTTTCATTTGCTTCCTCTAGCTTAGCATTTAATTCATCATTTAAACTTTTTAAACTAGAGATAGATTCATGGCAAGCAGATAACTCAGAAGATAGCACTTCATTTTTCTTAGTTTCTAAAGCAAGAGATTTTTGCACACTAACAAATTTGTCATGTTCCTCATACAAAATGTCCTCTTGCTTTTCTAGCAGTCTATCTTTTTCATTTAGAGCATCAATTAATTCATTAATTTTCTCTACTTTGGCTCTATCTAAACCTTTAAATAAACTAGAGTAATCTACTTCATCATCGAAGGATTCTTCATCACTAGATGAAGTGTACTTGGGTGTGTCCCGAACATGTACCTTTTTCTCCTTGGCCATAAGACATGTATGGCATTCGTTGGGGAAGAGTGAGGATTTGTTGAAGGCCGAGGCAGTGAGTCCTTCGTTGTCGGAGTCGGAAGAGGAGCAGTCCGAGTCCCATTCCTTTCCAAGGTGCGCCTCGCCCTTTGCCTTCCTGTAGTTCTTCTTTTTCTCCTTCCCGCTCTTTTCTTGTCCCTGGTCACTATCATTATCGGGACAATTTGCAATAAAGTGACCAGTCTTACCGCATTTGAAGCAGGAGAGTTTTTCCTTTGTTTTATTCCTGTTGGGGTACTTGCGTCCTTTGAGCGCGGTCTTGAAGCGCTTGATGATAAGCGCCATCTCATCTTCATTGAGTCTAGCAGCCTCCACTTGAGCTACCTTGCTTGGTAGCGCCTCCTTGCTGCTCGTTGCTTTGAGAGCAATGGGCTGCGGCTCGTAGATAGGTAGTGGACCGTTCAAGGCGTCATCCACGTATCGTGCCTCCTTTACCATCATGCGCCCGCTCACGAATTTTCCGAGTATCTCCTCGGGCATCATCTTGGTGTACCTGGGGTTTTCACGAATAAGATTGACAAGATGGGGGTCAATTACAGTAAATGACCTTGGCATGAGTCGGACGACAACATGATCCGTCCGCCTTGTGCTTCTATAGCTTCGAATCTTGTTGACCAGGGTCTTGAGCCTGTTGTAAGTCTGAGTTGGCTCCTCTCCCCTGATCATTGCGAACCTCCCCAGCTCGCCTTCCACTAGTTCCATCTTTGTGATCATAGTGGCATCATTTCCCTCATGTGATATCTTGAGGGTATCCCAGATTTGTTTGGCATTGTCTAAGCCACTCACCTTATTATACTTGTCCCTGCAAAGAGATGCTAACAACATAGTAGTAGCTTGGGCATTCTTATGGATTTGTTCATTGATATGCACAGAGTTATCCGAACTATCAAAATGCATCCCATTTTCTATAATTTCCCATATGCTAGGATGGAGAGAGAATAAATGACTACGCATTTTATGGCTCCAAAACGAATAGTCCTCTCCATCAAAGTGTGGAGGTTTTCCAAGGGGAATTGAAAGAAGATGCGCATTTGAATTATAGGGAATGCGAGAGTAATCAAAAGAATAGTTTTGATTAACCGTTTTCCTTTTTGAAGAGTCATCGTCGTCATCGTCCCTTGGTGAAGAAGAAGATGCATCGCTGTCGTAGTAGATGATCTTCTTGATGCGTCTCTTCTTCTTCCTGTCCTTCTTCTTGTGACTTGAGCCTGAGTCGGTAGGCTTGTCGTCTCTTAGCTCGTTGAGGAGGGACTCCTTCTCCTTGTCGTTAATCACCATCCCCTTTCCCTTAGGATCCATCTCTTCGGGCTGTTAGTCCCTTAAGTGAAGAGTACGGCTCTGATACCAATTGAGAGCACCTAGAGGGGGTGAATAGGTGATCCTGTAAAATCAAACACTAAATAGCCACAAAACTTAGTTATAGAAGTGTTAGTGCGACTAAGTAGTTTTGAGGCAAGTTCTTGTGGACAAAACAATCACAGAGAAAGCAACACAAGAGACACGCAATTTTATCCCATGGTTCGGCCAAGTAACACTTGCCTACTTGCACATTGTGGCGTCCCAATGGACGAGGGTTGCACTCAACCCCTTTCAAGTGATCCGATGATCAACTTGAATACCACGGTCTTTTCCTTTAGTGTATTTTCCCGTTTGCAAGGAATCTCCACAACTTGGAGTCTCTCGCCCTTACAATAGAGATCACAAAGAAGGCACAGAGTAAGGTTGGGAAGAGCAACACACACAAGACTCAAATCCGCAGCACAACCACGCACACAAGTCACGACTTGAGCTCAAAACACAACACACGGAGTTCGCAACTCAAATGGAGCTCAAATCACTAACACAATGAAGCGAATGCGCGGGAGAGGAGTCTGGATGCTTTAGAATACTTAGAGAATGCTTGGTGTACTCCTCCATGCGCCTTGGGGTCCCTTTTATAGCCCCAAGGCAGCTAGGAGTCGTTGAAGACCAACTTGGAAGGCCAATCTTGCATTCTGTCGAGTGGCGCACCGGACAGTCCGGTGCACCACCAGACAGTCCGGTGCACCATCGGACAGCTACTGTTCATGTCCAGTGCTTGATTTCTTTCCATACTGAGAGCAGCCGACCGTTGGTCCTGGGGATCGGTTGGCACACTGGACACTGTCCGGTGCACACCGGACAGTCCGGTGCGCCCAACCGACCATTAGCGAGACCACGTGTCACGCGAAGATTGCGCGGCCGACCGTTGGCGCTGGCGACCGTTGGCTCACCGGACAGTCTGGTGCACCACCGGACAGTCTGGTGAATTTTAGCCGTACGCCGCTGATCCTTTTCCCGAGAGCGACGAGTTCACCACGGATGACTCACCAGACAGTCCGGTGCACCACCGGACAGTCCGGTGAATTATAGTCGTACGCCTACGTCACTTCCCGAGACCGGTTACTTCACCGGAGGCTCGCCTGGGGCACCGGACACTATCCGGTGCGCCACCGGACAGTCCGGTGTGCCAGGTCGAGTTGGAGTTGGTTGTACACAGCCAACTCTTTTCCAATTCAATTATTTTCTGCTCGGCACTGTTTCTAGCACTTAGATAATCATATTAGTACTAAAAACAATTCACTAAGTCTAGAAACATACCTTGTCTTTGATTTGCACCTTTTGCTTTTTAGCACATAAGAATTCAAAACTTTTGTGTTGGATACTTAATCACCAAAACAATTGTAGAAATGGCCCAAGGGCACATTTCCCTTTCAGAACCTTCGAACCTCTTAACAGTATTCTTCCTTGCCTTTTTCCCCCGTAGTGACATGCCGAGGCAGAAGATGACTTTTTCCGATTCGCATCTCCCTTTTTGAGGGGGTTGCCTGAGGCAGAAGACGCTTCTTTCCAGTTCGATTGTTGAGAGGATAAAGGGCAGAGTAGTCGAGGGTAGAGGGCGTACCTTTTGAGGTGGGATGCAGAACGGCGCTCGACGCGTTTTTCCTCGGAGGGGACACGATCATTTAATACGACGGGACATACTGCCGATCAGTCGATCGTTCACGGCACGCGTGCGTGCGTGATTCAAAACGGTCGACGTCCGGCTGTTTGCGAATCACACTTCAGTGCTCCATCTGTCCCTATATAAAGCTCACCGAGAGGGGGTGTAAGGCCCAAAATCTGTATAATAGAAAGATAATAGGACAAATAAATAAATACGTGAATGTGCATTTCATGCTGGAATTCTTGTATGATTGCATTTGTACTCATATTTTTGAGACAAATTAAGTTTGAAAGGTAAAATTTGTAACACCTAAAATCCTATTTTAAAACATATAAAAGTCCTCCAGAGATTTGAGGATAAAAATGACTTCCAATAACAATTTCATTCCTTTATAGAATATATCTCTCTAAACTAAACACATAATGATAACTAAGAATTTAGTATTCAAGATTTATATCCAAAACTTAAAACTAAAAGGTTGGAGCAACAAATAAAAGAGAGACTTTCAAACTACTTACTATTTCCTTTATAAACTATAATACGCCCCTTAAAAATATAGTTGAACTAAAATAATTCATGAGGAGATTATGTATTAACTTCTCCTAAGTAGATATGTAATGAAGATTATCTTTTCTAAGTGTGCATTCAAAATAATGTTTTCTAAATAAATAAATGAATACCATGTGTATATTTCATTATTGAAGTATTCATCTATATATATATAAAGAAAGAAGGAATGCATCATGTTAGAATTTTGGATGTGCATTTAAAACATAGATTTGAATTTAAATTTGAAAAACTATAATTTGAAATAAAAAAGAAAAGAAACATCAAATATAAAGGAAAAAAATAATAACTTCCCCCTACACCTGAGCCACAATTCCTCGGCCCAGGGTAACCCCAGCTTGTGGCCCACTGCCCCTTCCCAGCCCTATAGCGAGCCTCCTCTGGTACCGGCGGGTGGGTCCCGCAGGTCGGGCTCCCAGCCAGCGTGCGTGTCCTGGTATCCCCTGATTAGCGGGCCTAGGTTGTCAGTCGCTCGTGCGCATTTGTGGCACTGCCATGTGGGACAGTCTTGTCAGTATCGTCCTCAACAACCCACGCAAACCCGTCGCAACCGTAGCGCCAAACCCGTCGTAGTGGAGGGGATATATTCCGCAGTCTTGGGATGCACCTGCTAGGTTCCTGTCCTCGAGAATATATGCACGGTCCTCTTGGCCTCAACACTCAACCACCTTTAACCGATTGGGGTCGTATTCGCTTGGAGTCTGTTGCCGTGGGTGGAAGAGGTCCGCCGTGGGGGAGGTCTTCGTGGATTCGCCTTCGTTCGAGCTTCGATAAGTACTCTGGGGACTACGTCTGTGTCCCGAAAGGGAATTCGTGGTCTCCCCAGACACCATTGGTTGGCCGGATCCCTTGGAATTGCTCGTCGTATTACTGCCTTCCGCTGTCGCTCGGGGTCAGCGGCAGTCGCGACACAGCTCACGGTGAGAATACACTCATCTGGTTCGCCTTATCCTCTGGTACGCATAGTACTGAATAGCAGGGGTTTTTAGTGCCCTGAATTGTCGTGTTGGGTTTCGCCGGTGTGCGCCGCCGCGGCTGGACGTTTGGCTGGGGGAAGAAAAGCGTCGTCGGGCCTCAGCGGGGAAGAAAGGCTGGGCGCCGTTGATCGGGTGATTAACGGTGCGGATTGGGGCCTGAGCTTACCTCTTCGTGTGGTAGATCTGAGTCATAGAACTTCGATCGGATGGATTTCAAGTGGTTTGGGTGGTTTAATATCCATGCCCTTGATCTCGGGTCCAATGGCTAATCCCGCGTGTCCGATTTAGATCGTGCGACGGTAACGCGCCATACCCCTTCGGCCAGAAGATTATGCATAAGAGACCCTAAAGTTTAGGTTATTCAACCCGTCGTCCCGTGCTCTGTTGACTGAGTCTCGGGATTGTTTCGCAGAGACCCCTGCCTTTGTCTAAAATCATGTGTCCAGTCCAGTGAATCGATTAATTAGAGAAATAGTTAGAGAAACTGAATTTAAAATACAAAAATAATTCCAAAGAACATATATAATTCATATTAAATTTATTTTAGCTCCAAAATAATCGATTCTAATTTCTATAATTTTATAAAATTGTTGTTTATCATTTAGTACCACTGCTTTGACATGAAAGTCACAATAAAATTTATATCTTATTTAATCTTGTACAAAACACATAGAATCTCTGGAAATTCATAACTTAAAATCTATAACTCCGATTTGATCCGTTCAAGTTGCGTTAGTCTCGTATAAATATTTACTATGCAATAACAACATTTATTATACCATATTTCATTATTTTATAATTAGATTTGTATTTAACTGATGTTGGATAGCCTTGTTAATCTGCTTATCATTATAATATATTAAAATATGATCTATGGTCCATTTGTAACTTAGATCAAAGTGAGTTAATTATTTATAACATATTCTCTCATATGATTTATAGTAACCAATTTATAACATAGTTAATATTTTAATCATATAGATCTTCTATAAAAATCATAACTTGGTGACCACGACTCCGATCTTAGTAGTTCTCGATCCCGCGATCTCGTAGCTTCGCATAGAGCATTATTATGCAGTTTGTACTTATGTTTGGTGTGATGTTAATTTTATCTATACCATGTTTGTCTGTATTGCTACGACTAGCGCGAGGTCACAAGGAATTGAAGAATCACCCTGGTAACTGCAATCTCAAGTGCCAGGTAAGTTGTGCCCTTAATCACTTTTGTTACCCAATAATATTCTTTATTATCACTATTCACTGCATAGGTTTAATTTTGATGGGACCCAATAGGTCACCCTAGTCTATTTATCATTTTTACCTTGTTTACCCCTGAATCACATGGGTAGTTTTTGCTATTGTTTATATGGTTTTGGGATTAATGTTACATTATGTACATGTTCCAATTATTATGTTATTTTATTTATGTTCATGTCAAGATCATTATATTATTGTTAATTGGAACATGGAGCTTAACTTGAAAAACACATGCCACCATAAGAGAGGAATGGGACCCTTGGCTAACTAATTAGGAAAGCTAGTGGAAGACTACCTTACCCGAAAGGGGCAAGGGCAGTAGGGGAGTTGCATGCAAGGAGGTTCTCGGATTGATTTTGCTGCGATGGCAGTCAGACGGGGATTCTTGCAAGTGCTCTTCCCATAAACTGTAGCGGGTTTTCGGAAGCTAGTGGAACTTTATAAAGGCCTCGTAGTGGATCCCTAGCCATTCACCTCGATAGTGTCTAAGGGCCTTACAAACCCTGGCGACATGGGAAACACGACTTATAGGTAAAGGGTACAACCTCTGTAGAGTGTAAAACTGGTATACTAGCCGAGCTCACGGTCAAGAGCAGCTCAGGACTCACGCATGATTAAATTATGGAACCTAAACTCAATTTGTCATTTGCATGGGATTTATTATTAATTTTGTTCTATTATTATGGTTTGGTATCTACTTGTACTTAGTAATTGCTAATAAAAATTTGACCAACTTTAAAAGCAATGCTCAGCTTTAACCATCATCTTTGGTAAGCCTTACACCTCACATGAACTCCCACCTTTGGTGAGTTCATACCACATTATTCCCCACAACTTGTTGAGCAATGAACATGTGTGAGCTCACCCTTGCTGTCTCACACCCCCCGTAGGAGAAGAACAGGTGGTTCAAGAGGAGCCACGTATCGAGGAGTTCGATTTGGTCTAGATGGCGTCTCCCAGTCGACTTTCTAGCGCCAAGGATGGATTTTAGATCCTGTTAGATTTATCTTTTATTTTGTAAGACTTCTGCTATGTAATAAATACTCTGATTATATTGTGACATTTATCTCTATACACTCTGTTATTATATATGTTGTCTTCTTTGGCGCATGTATGAGATGCACCCGGCTTTGTCCCTTAAAATCGGGTGTTACAGGGGGGCTTCGAACCGTTACCTTTGCTGTTTTAGTCCTTTGCCTTCGAACGTTGTTTTCGCCTTCTACCCAAAGAGCCCTTCATCTTCCTCTCGCCTCTTCCTTCGTTTCGATGGCAGAGAAGATCACCGTCCTTCCTCCCCGCGACCCATGGCACGTGTCCTCCATCATCGACGGGATCTGGAGGCGCTGGTTGAAGCCTGCCCGCTCCTGCCCCGATCCACCGGCCCGTAGCCCGAGTGGATTGCGCCGCACGACGAGCAGGTGCCAGATCCGCTCGCGAGCTATATTGTCAGCTTCACCTCATTCCATGAATGAGGTTTCGGAGCTCCGGCAAGCCACTTCATGCGGGCTCTGCCGCACTACTACGGGGTGGAGTTACACAACTTCAACCCAACTCCATCGCGTAGGCGGCCATTTTCTCCGCCGTCTACGAGGGGTTCCTGGGGATCGAGCCCCACTGGGACCTATGGGTCCATCTCTTTCGTGCGGAGACTTTCTCCCTCCTTAGCGAGGTGAGCACGCTCCGATTACGCTCGAACCGAGCGGCGCTGCACATCCCTGCCACCCTCACCTCGTCGAATAAGGGGTGGCAGAGCCAATGGTTCTACCTCTATGACGATGATGGGCGGCTGCTGGCGTTTACACACTGCGTCGTCCTCGGAGCAGAGGACAAATGGAGGTGGGGGCTGCCGCGGGAGCTCTAGACCACCTCAAGTCGCTGCTGGAGGCGCTGCGGAAGCTCCGGGACCGCGGTGTCACCGCGACCTGAGTTGTCGCGGCCTTTCACCGGCAGCAGGTGCTGCCGCTGGCCGACCGCTGACTCTGCCTCGACGAGATGACCCCCGAGGCCTCCGTGGAAAGCTCCCGGATGGCCTCGGCCGTCCTCTCCACCGACGAACTTCTCCGAGGGGGTGAAGGGAACAGTTGGGAAGGTGGATTATTCGGTTGTGGTGTCGATGTGCAACGAGTAGGGCTATGTGTCCCTGGTGAGTCCTCTATTTTTTGTTTTTGTTTTTGATTTTTTCTTCTTTTCATCTCAGTCTTACCACCTCGTCCCCTCGACAGGGGCTCTAGGGCTTTCGAACCGCCCAACCCCCTGGTCCCAGAGGACGTGGTGGCCATGGAGGTGTGCCAGCTAGCGGCCGAGGAGAAGAAGCAGAAGAAGGACGAGGCGAAGAAACATGCCCGCAAGAGGATGGTGGCCCACGATTCGCTTGAGAAGCGCCGCAGAGCGTAGACAAGGGAGGGGCTCCCGCTCGAGGCCTCTCCCAGCACTGAGGAGGAGGAGGAGGAGGATGACGACGACGACAATGATGGGATGGAGGTCCGCGGTCCGCGCGGGCTTCAGCCCCGAGGTCGGGCCCAGGTCCGTGCCAGCCTCGGCGGGCCCTTCTGGCAGCGTAGCCCATTCAGCGCAGGGGCCGACAACGTCCCTGTTCGGGGTGTGGGCGTCAGTCGAGCCTGCCCCCATCCCTGCCTCGACAGAAGAGGCAGAGGTCGTGGAGGGGGAAGCTGCTCCCCTTCCTGTGGAAGCCATTGTCACGCTTGCGGGTGCGCCGGCCAGGTCCCCTCAGTGGCCGCCATTGGGGGGAACATGGAGGAGGGTCCCATCACTCCCCCTCATGCCGTCATCCTGGGGCCCGTAGTGGCCCCAGCCATCGTTCCACCCCCGGCCCTCGCGGAGGGGGTTGCAAAAGAGGTGACCACTGCCCCCCCTACATCGGCGGCGGGGCAGCAGGGGCCAGAAATCCAGAGGCCAAGGCCTTCAACATTACCTATCTCCGGGTATGTAGTCAAAGTGCAAGAACGCCTTTTCGTGCACCATTTTTTCCTCTGACTATCGTTTCTGTCTTTAGCTCCAAGCGCCGAGCCATTCCAGTGATCTTTACTGCCACTAAGGCGGTGAAGCGCGGCGTGGGGATGTCCATGGGGGCCTTGTCCCGCCCCCTTCTGTCTAGGAGCCATCTTAGCATGGTGCTGAGGTGGCTGTGACCGCTCTCGGGGCGTCGGTTGAGCCCGACATAGCTACGGCCGATGTGGCTCCCGCGTGTCCCGCGTCACCGCCGGAGGCCATCGTCATCTCCTTTGAGGATGAGGCGGAGGTTGCGCCACGCGTCATGTCGCCCATGGTCTCCGACCTCCTGCGCACCATCCCTGACACCCCCAAAGTCATACCGAGCTCGAGGGCGGGATGCGCCAAGGGGGGGCAGCTCCTCGGGGCAGCCATGGAGGATAGTCTATGGGCCGCTACTCGGTGACAAGACAATCATCGAGCCCCCTATCACAGGGGTTAGCGGTGACCTTGTCCGCTCCGGGCTGGACCCCATGTTATGGGTAGGGCCGCCCCTAGCATGGACATCTACCGAGGGCAACCCGTACTTTGTCCTTGACGACATCGAGGAGCGGGAGTACTGGGTCGAGATCAGGACATTGGCCAATGTACGGGCATTGCTCTCTTTATAAAGATTCTTTGTCCCTTAGCAGCATGGTGACAAAAGTTTTCCTTCCCCCGCAGGAGCTCATGACGAGGTCGATGTCCAAGTCCATCTTCCTCCGCCGCGAATGGGGTGTCTGGGAAGCGTTGCAGTGCCACCGGACCACGCTGCTTTGGTCGAATGAGCAGCTGGCACGAAAGAGCGCCAAAGTGGCTGGCCTGACGTCCCGGTGCGAGGGGCTGAAGGAGGAGGACATGACCGACCACAAGGAGCTCCGTCGACTGAGGGCTGAGGTCCTTGGTCTGAAGGCGGAGGCGGACCGCCGCAAGGGGGTGCTACGGTAGATGCAGGAGGGCCTCCAAGTGGTGACGGTGGAGCGCGACTCCCTCACCATGTCCCTGGAGAATGAACGGTATGTGGGCCGAGCTTTGAAAAGCCCGGATAGGAGGTATTTTTGCCGATGTCTTGTTTCGTTTTTCAGGTTGGGTCTTTTCTCTTAGCCTCGGCTTGATGCCTTCATCCACTTTCTAGGTCTTGAGCAGGATCTGGCAGTCGCGGCCCAGACCTCTCTGACTCTGACCCAGACCGTGGAGCAACAGGGGACCAAGCTGAGGGAGTTGTTTGAGGCGGTGGCGGACCTCTTCCGAGACCTCGACATGGTGGGTGTCCCTCGAAGTGGACCCCCACGGCCTCGTATGCAAGCTCTGGGCAGCTTTGTACAGGGTGAGCTCCGCGGGGCCGTCCACCTCAGGGTGAAGCGGGCCCTGGCGTGGTCACCTCCCACTATGAGATTGATCTCGAGGGGGTGTGCGACGGCTACGTGCTCCCCAACGAGCCCGAGCTGGCTGCTGCCGAGGCACAGAGGCTGAACGACGCCGTCGAGGGGCCAGGGACTTTCCTAGCTCGTCACTTCGAAGTCGAGGTGGTGCCTCCTCCCCCGTTGCCAGCCGCTGCTGAGCCCCCTACAGGACCTCCTCTGATAGCATGAGCATGGCCATCGCCCTGCGGGGGATTTTTAAAATTTTGTAATATATACTAAGAATTTGGTGGATACTAAGTATCTGAACTTTTTTCTGTTTGCTATGTGTTTTTCCCGCTGTCTTGCGCCTGTTTCCTTAGTCCTACTACCGTGTCCTCGTTAGAATGTGAGTCACTCTTTAGGGAGAGAGTAGTGAGTGAGGAAACTGTATCCCTGAGGCGTAGGTGTTTCTGTGGCTCGGCTATTCTTCCTTAGTCGAGACATCCTCTGTTCCTAGTGGTTTTCACGTTACGACTTAGGGCGAGGCTACGAAACATGTTCGTTTTTCAAAACTATAAGAAAAAAGGCAACATAGAGGAGGGGTTCCCCCTTCTAGCCCTCGAGGGAGGCTCGGTTTTGGAAGCAAGTCCAAGCCTCTCTTGAGTGCCATTCTTTATTAAATATGCGGAACATAGTACAACTAGGCCTGGGTCTGTATGCCTAATGGTAAAAGCGACGTAGTTGCTCTATATTTCAGGTGTTGTCATAGACTTCTCCTTCCTCGTTGCAGAGCTTGTATGTTCCAGGCTTCATCACCTTGGCGATGATGAAGGGTCCTTCCCAAGGAGGAGTGAGCTTGTGGCGTCCTCGGTTGTCTTGTCTTAGCCGAAGCACCAGGTCGCCTTCCTAGAACCCTCGGGGTCGGATGCATCATTCGTGGTAGCGCCAAAGGGATTGTTGATATTTTGCTAAGTGAAGGAGAACTACATCTCGGGCTTCGTCCAGTTGGTCCAGCGAGTCTTCATGGCTGACTTGGTTGTTATGTTCGTTGTATGCCTACAGCCTCGGGGAGCCATACTCTAGGTCAGTGGGTAAGATGGCCTCGGCCCGTAGACCAGGAAGAATGGCGTGCATCCCGTGGCTCGGCTCAGAGTAGTCCTCAGGCTCTAGATCACTGAAGGGAGCTCGTCGAGCCATTGCCTGCCGAACTTGTTCAGGTCGTTGAAGATCCTCGGCTTTAGACCCTATAGGATCATGCCATTGGTACGCTCCACTTACCCGTTGCACCTCGGGTGTGCCACTACCGACCAATCGACACGGATGTGATGGTCGCTGCAGAAGCTGAGGAATTTCTTCCCTGTGAACTAGGTGCCGTTGTCGGTGATGATCGAGTTGGGAACCCTGAAGCAATGAATGATGTCCGTGAAATGCGACCGCCTGCTCGGATTTAATGTTGTTGAGGGGCCGGACCTCGATCCATTTGGAGAATTTTTCGATGGCGACCATCAGGTGTGTGAAGCCCCCGGGTGCCTTCTGTAGAGGACCGACGAGATCCAATCCCCACACTGCGAATGGCCACGTTATTGGGATCATTTGAAGGGCCTGAGTTGGCATATGCGTCTACTTCGCGTAGAACTAGCAGCCTCGGCAGGACCGCACGATCTTAATAGCATCCGCTACTGCAGTCGGCCAGTAGAACCCTTGCCTGAAGGCATTGCCGACGAGGGTCCAGAGTGCCGCGTGGTGCGCACAAGCCCTCGAGTGGATTTCTCCCAGCAACTCTCGCCCTTGGCTGATTGGTATATGCCGTTGCAGTATTCCCGAGGGACTGTGTCGGGACAACTCCTTTTCTTCTCCTATCAACACAAAGGTAGGACTGGCCAGTGGCTAGGTAGGGCGGATGGGCAAGGGGCCAAGGAGTCCTCATCATTGCCAGGCAACCGAGTGGGGGAGTCCCGCCGTGCCACCACCATAGAAGAAGAGGAAGCCAGGAATGAGTGTCTGTTTCGCACTGCAGAAAGCAAGAAAGTGGATAACTGGAGAAGGGGCGACGCCAACAAACCAGTTGGCCGGTGGGTGCTTGTCGGCGACGTGCCCTGTTGTTGCCGTCGATCGCCCTGCACAGGAGAGGAGAGGAGGATTGAGGAATCAAGGAATGCGGATAGGGGATTAGGGACGATGTTCAGGATGATATTTTAATGACATGGACCTGTAGAATTATATCGGTAGCAGGCACTAATCACAAGCGAGATTTTATGTCTATGTCCTGCGTGGGTGAAATTTTTTGCCCATACCCTTTCTCGTTGGCGCCATCAGGTACAAAACCTCCAGATACCCGTGCCTGCAAGCAGAATTGCAATATCTAATTATAGGCTAGAATGTTTGGTAGTCATTATCCGCGTGATTGGTTACCTAGCCCCTGACATCCTGGGTTCCCGTATGCGTTGATTGTGTTTGTGTCTTTGATTGGTTGGCTGTACAACAGTGCCGGAGCCTGTACACGCGGCTGCAGGCAAGATTTTTTTACGCTCATTAGCCTGCATGCATGGAGAAGCCAAATATAAACGTCTTAACCGGTGCAGACTCGTGCAAGCTAGACGCAGAGGCTGCCGGCAACCAATCAGGCCATATAAGTTTCAACCGTTTCTCGTGATATATGGCCAAACAGAACCATAACGGTTGCATAGTCGAAGGACTAATACTATTCTCACTTATGCTAAAATATCATGTGCCTTGAATTCATTATCATTTGTGGTTTCATTGTTCGTGGAAAAAACCATCATATTTTCTCTGTAGGGCATATATAGTGCGTCTAATTTTCTAGTATAGCTTGGAATTCGATGGAATTTGGAGGAATAAATAAAGGAAGAACGTACAGGAAGGAAACACACGAACACAACGCGAGCGCCAAAATAGCATAGTCCCGCCGCCGCCCCGTTAAACGGAACCCGCGCGGCCGACCCCAGCTCCGCCTCCTCCGCTCGTCCTCTCATCCGCCGTCTTCCGTTCCTCCACTGCATGGCAACCACCCTCCGCCCCAGCACCTCGGCTCCTCCATCCTGCGGCCCCACGCCTCGGCTGCTCCGCTCGTCCAGCCTTCGGCCCCGCGCTCACCGCGGTCGCCGTATCTCCCGTCATCTGGCCATCCACAACGGTGATGTGGAGCACGTGGTGTGTCGTGAAGGGCTAAAGGCAGTTTCATCTCTGGCGTCACGGTGAGGGAATGCCACAACGTGGCGGACGCCACCGCCGTGGTGCTCCCCTTGCGACGCCTAAGCTACTTCTTTTGCTGGTACGGGCGACCTAGCTTGCATCTGTTAATTGGTTTATATGTTTTGCCCGCAAGATGTGTACAATACTCAAGTCGCTACATTCTGGACGTTTGGTTGCTTTGTATGAATAGCAGTTCAATTGTTTTTCAAGATTTAGGATCTGATTTGGTTGGACTCTCATGATAGTATAGCAATACAGACGCAAATAGGTGTGGAATGATATTAGGATTTGATTAACATTTTGAAAGGACCTAGGAAATAATCCGTTTGAAGATTCAAGATGATGCAGACCTGGACACTATCATTGCAAGCAAGAATTGTGAGTGTTGCTGCCAATCTCACCGTTCGTTAAAAAAACCGTGTACCTTTTTCATTAATAATATAAGTGACCTGTACTGGTCTACGTTGGAGCCACCTTTTCTTCTTATTATATTGATGCGCAACTCGAGAAAAAAAGTAATGCCCTAGAAATTGTCTATTCAAATGAGTTCAAGGTTCAATATCACCTGTAGTCCCGAAAGTTCAGGGTAATATTTATTCAATTAGGAAACTAGATGACTCATAGTACCATTTGCTCATTACATATTGCCAAGTACACCAAATGAACTTTTTGGACAGCACTTAATAATTTTCTCATACTTTATAGAGCTGCCTCCAAGGCCAGTTGTAGAGGAATTGGCAAGCCGCTTCGTGCCTGTCTGGTATTGCAGTTATTGTTCTGAACTGTGCGTATCTGTTTCATGTTCTAATATTCTGGCTTCTGCGCATGTAAACAAAACATAATTTGTGGTTTTCTTTCCGAAGGAAGCTCTGTAGCAGTGGCCTTGCAGTTGCAGAAATTTTTTGAAGCTAATCCATATCCTTTTAATCTGGTAGCAGTGATTAGTCAGAGTAGGGCATCTAGCTGAGTGGTTGGATGGCTTGAGTAGCATTCCTCAAGTCCTGATTTTGACTCCCCGTTGAGCGAATTTTCAGTTTGAGGTTAAAAAAGTGCCCCCGTTTGTACGAGTCTAAGGTCCGGCCCCAGTCATGGTCATTCTTACATGTGCTACGGTACCACTGAGTGGGGCAAGGGTTCGAGTGTTTTTTCGAACTGTGAGAAAATCTTCTTATGCAATGCCCGAGGCTATCTTAAGTTTTTTATGGTGCGTTTTGTTCAGCTTTTTGAACTTGCTTCTACTTTAAAAAAGCAGTAGCTGAACTAAAGGGTTTAGCTTTTCTAGTAGTAATTGAAAAACCAGTTTTTTTATAGTACAAATTTAAAAGCAGCTTGGACCTTGCTTTTTGCTGCTTATCTAAGTTTGTTATATTAATAAAGAGATATGACAAATAGAAATTTAAATGAGATAAAAAATAATTAAATGTTATAATAAATGAAATAAAAATATATATATTTTAAAAATATAAAACTGGAATTGTAAAAATGATTATTAATTCAATGAAGTGATATGGCAATTGACAAATAGAAAATAAAATGGGACTAAAAATAATTAAGTGTTAGAATAAATGAAATAAAAATATATAGCAGGTGTCTATTTTTTTTGTAAAAAAAATTAGGAACACAAATGTGAAATCGATTTTTTAATTAGATACATTGATTAAGAGATGTAGTTAAACAACACAACAGTTTGAACCAAACGACCTTTAGTTTTTTACAGCGGACAACTCATAACAGTTTTTTTTCACAGCTCACAGCTGAACCAAACACATTCTTAGACTACTGTTGGCTTCTAATTTTGTTAATATATTTTGGACCCAAAACTGAATATTTTTTGAACCCGCAAAAGGCTTGCGCGCCATTCATCAGAAGGAAGAAAAGGTAGTACATAAAAGCGGGGTCACTAGCCTAAAGCGGCCAGTGGAAACCCGCCCATAGTGAATCTAGCCTATAGAGGCCGGAGAGGCAGAGACAATCCACCCAACTGCAGAAAAGAGAAAGACTAACAACAGATTAGAGAGGCAGCCGTGGCCCTTCTAATAGTTCTCTAAGCCCTGAAGCCCCAGCCATACACCATAGTTTGCCTTCATTTGAGATGGACTGCAGGATAGTCCTCTCTTTGGGCCTAGCTAGCCCCATTGAAAACACAATCATCCCGATGCTTCCATAGTTCCCACATCGTGAGGATTATCAGGGATTTTAGCCCTTTTCTCATCCCTTTAGGGACTTCTTTTGCTGATCTGCACCACCAGGATGAGAAGCTTGGCTTTTATAGCTGATAGGTTATGAACAAACGAGAATACTGATAAAATTTTCTGTACAAGGTGTGGTCATTTGTTAGTGGTGCTGACTTGCGAACTATTACAAGTATTTGTTCCTTCTCATCCGTGGTCTCTTGTTGGGAACAAATAATATCACACACTGCTGTCTCACAAGCACACACTCTGCTGACCGATTCTGGGTTCTGCCGTATCACAGAAACAGTGAATAGATAGGCTGCAGGTGCAAGAGTTGGTACCAGTGAAGCTGATGCATCTTAATTTGTTCTGACCACATGTTTAGTAGCAGCAGCACTATCAAATGCTTCTTGCCATTTATAATACGTAAGAATATGATTTTGTCTTGCATATTTCTTCAGGGGACTACTGAGGATCTGATACGTGCTGAAGCACAACAGGATACTGTAAAACAGTAGAAGTAAGCAAGTAGCCCTCATATAGAGGACATTTTTAGCTAAATTATTTAGAATGGATCAATTGCAATTTGCAAATATGCATCAGCGATCAAATGGACTAAATACTTTGTAGTGAGCATTAGATGGACTTGTGTGGCTGGTCAGTGCTGGACGTACCTTTCATTTGCGCGCAATCCGATCTTTGATTGGTACTGTTGCTTTGACCGCAGTAGTGGTTGGTCAAGTGGGTCGTGAAATTAGCGCTTGGCAATGAGCGATAGTAGTTGATTGAGGAGCGTTTGGCATGTTGCAAATGCTGCAATGCAGTAGATGGCATCGATTTAGTTTGTTTGCTCGTTGGGACATGCTTGAAAATTGTGATTGCTCCATGGACCATGGGCTGTGATTTGACTTAGAACTTTCTTCTTTATCAGGGTTTGGTACAAGTGGAGTGGCCCATATGTTGTGCGGAGGAGCACTGGTGAAGCCTAAGAACCCTTATGTCGATGGGCGTGGTCTCAAGGGAGGTGTTGTCAGCATGCGAGAGGCTCTGCTTCATTTGCCCGTCACTGCGGACGAGGTCCCGCCATCCGGTCAAGCGCTACAAGAAATTGCTTGCAGAAATCTTCCCTCGGACACAGGTCACATCTTTTACAGATGCTCAAAACTTCTGGTCATATCTACTATTTCTATAGCCTACCTATCATTACTCTGTATCAGGCATAATATAATGTTGCATGGTTTGAGATTCTCCATTACACTTATTGTTTATATTTAGCTCCTTCCGTAACACATTCTACCTCCACAAAAGTGTTTGTTGTAGACGTGGAGATGATTATTGTAAAATTTATGTTGTCACTATATTTTCAATAATGGACACATAACTATAAGAATCTTTGTTTTGGCAACTCTCTACAATGTGAGCACTATCTGCAAAAGTCCTTATTCTTCTTTTCAGGATGAAGAACCAAATGATCGCAAGATAGGGAAACTGTGTGAATATATTTCAAGGAATCCTATGCGTGTTCCAAAGGTTTATTTCTTTTTTATGCTTTGCCCGTATAGTTTTATGTGTAACATGAGTTCAATAACGAAAACTGTTTCCGTTACAGATTACATTTTACTTAGAGCAAAAGTGCTACAAGGAATTTAGGGCTGAGCGCTATGGTTCAGTGAAAGTTATTATTGCAATCTATCGAAAGGTGATATGTTCTTGTCAGGAGCAATTGTAAGTTTTTTTTTCTACTTATAAACATAGCTGCATTTTCTCCTTTGCATATGTCATGCGTTTCTAGTTTCAATCCATTGGAATTTGCTATCTTCAACATCCATTTATTATTTTTTCTTCAATGATCATTATTTTTTTCTGACAACATTTGAATTTGTACTTGGAGCAAAAAATACTTATTTTTCTTATAGGAAACATGCTCTTACTCATTTGTACTGGAGCTTTAATAAGAAAGTGTTGCATCGATAAATTAAATTTGTACTGTAATGAGTGAAACCATTGCTTTGCAGGCCACTTTTTGCCAACAGCTTGCTAACAATTGTAGAGACATTATTGGAGCAAAATAGACAGGATGACTTGCGGAAATTGGCATGTCAAACACTTTTTGACTTTATAAATAATCAGGTATTTAAACATTCTTGTAGCATCAATTTGCAAAATTGATGCACCATGTTTTAATGGTCTCTTTTTAGACTGTTTTGACTCGTGGAATATTAACTTCTCATTGTAGGTTGACAGTACTTACATGTTCAATTTAGAAAACCAGATTCCTAAACTATGTCATCTGGCCCAAGAGATGGGTGAAAAGGAGAAGATATGCATTCTTCATGCAGCTGGGCTACAAGCTCTTTCATCTATGGTATTTGTTTCTCTTGTTATGCCATGTGGCCTTGGTGTGCAGCTGTTTGGTTCAAGATTAGCTTGTCCTGCATTCCTATTTTCATTGATAGGAGAAATTCATAGTATAATGTGATATTTTTAAAATATTCTTTCTTTCTCATGCACCATCTATTCAAGGTAATCAATTCAATCCCTTCTATCAAGCAGTGATGGTGGACCTGCTTGAAAGAGGAGGATTCTTTTTGTCAAACTTGAACTAAATCCTTTGGATCTCAATCCCCCTTCCTCTTATAAAAAGGTCAATAATGTTCCAACAAAGTTAAACAAAAAATATCATTTCATTTTTCGTGCTGCTACATTTGCATTTTTTCTGTTTACCCAGAATTGTAATGCCTAATGTTGATTTGTATGCTTGCAGATTTGGTTTATGGGTGAGCATTCCCATATGTCTGCAGAGCTCGATAATGTAAGTGTGTTATTTTGCCTCCCCCCTTAAGCTGCTTAGTTGATTTTGGTAAGAAGTGAAGTAAACACTTGTTAGCCCAACCAAAGCCTTTATGTTTGGCGATTCTGAATAATTTGGTAACCCATAGTAATTTCCAGTATTTCATTTTGTAAATAGATCTAGAGTTCTAGATAGGATACCTTATGGTGGCCTAGCTTGGACATGTCCTTTGTGGTTCTTAGCCCTGTAAATTGTCCAAATCACGCAAGCTGAAGCATTTGGCCATTCCCTTTGGTTATTAACTTCTTGTAATATCAATCCCTTCTGGCATCATAGAGCAGGAAGCCTGGAAGTGTAGAATGTCGTGTCATTATAGTTACCACTGCTCCTCTATTCTTAGCCACTGCTGTTCAATGATTTCACAGGTTGTTTCTGCAGTTCTGGAAAATTATGAGAGCCCATATGCAAATGCTGATAATGATGCCACTATTGAGGATAGACGAATTCAGTGGGTGGATGAAGTGCTCAAAGCTGAAGGTCATGAACCTCCTGCTGTTACCATTTTGACAAGGGTTCCTTCATGGAAAGTTATTAGAGCTGTTCACGGTGAATTAAGTTTGACAATGTAAATAAAGTTCAGGCATATGGAATACTTGTAAAGTTTTATACTGTATCAGATTTATCTAATATATTTTCTCTTCTAAATCATTTTGTCACAGAGAAGAATCAACAAGTCCAAATTTTTGGTCAGGGATTTGTCTACATAACCTTGCTAGAATATCCAGGGAAGCAACAACAGTGCGACGAGTTCTGGAAGTTATATTTCGTTATTTTGATAATAACAATCTATGGTCACCTTCTAAAGGATTTGCACTGTGTGTCCTACTGGATATGCAGATTGTCATGGAGAAATCTGGTATTCATTGTTTCCTCAATCTTCTTATTTGATTCGTATACATTTTGCACTTATCTGTGATATTTATATAATCTCTATAGGCGTTCTTGTCTTCAACCATTGCTTATTCTGACAGATTCTTCATTGCATGCCAGGACAGAATGCTCATATATTGTTGTCTATGTTAGTCAAGCATCTTGAACACAAGAATGTATTGAAACAACCAGATATGAATCTAGATATCATTGAAGTTACTTCACGCCTTGCTGGGCACTCCAAAGCTCAGTCTTCTACAGCACTAATGGCTTCAATAAGTGATATGGTCAGGCATATGGGTAAAAGCATGCAATCCTTGGCCAGCGATGCAGGTCCTGGAGACAACATGGTCAAATGGAATAGCAGATATGGGAAAGCTGTAGATGAATGTCTTGTTCAATTGTCTAGAAAGGTCATTTTTTCTAAATATATTTTAAGGGTGTATTTTTTTTTCATTTATAGCTCTACAGCTGCAGTCTATGGATAATTTGTTCGATTATTTTTATCCTCTTCAGGTCGGCGATGCTGGACCTATCCTTGATACATTAGCTGTAGTGCTGGAAAACATTTCAAGTTCTATGATTGTTGCACGGTCTACTATCTTTGCAGCATATCGTACTGCTCAAATAGTTGCATCATTGCCAAACTTGTCACATCAGAGCAAAGTAAGTTGGTTAACAATATTTTTCTGCATCCTCTACTAACTATACCAGATCTTTAGGTGACATACTACACATTGTAGGCATTTCCTGAGGCATTGTTTCACCAACTGCTTTTAGCAATGGTCTATCCGGACTGTGGGACACATTTAGGAGCACATCGGATTTTCTCTGTTGTTCTTGTTCCCTCTGCTGTTGCTCCGTGCTCATTTTCAGACACTTCACGGACAAGGAAGATTGATCTCCGAAGGACATTATCTAGAACAACATCAGTGTTTTCATCTTCTGCTGCTTTGTTTGGGAAACTTAAAAGAGACATGCTTTCATTTCGTGAAAGTCCGCTCCATGATAATACAAAGCTACTACCCATCAGTGAGGATGCAGATGACATCAGCGCAAATGATGCAAAACTATTCAAGTCACAGACTATTCAAAGGATGGCTAGTACAAAAGATATTTCTCTTCCCTCTTCCACAGATGCAAGTACTTCGAGTGAACAAACTCCAAATCAGGAAAAGGTCCATGTTAGATTTTCCTTTTTTGTCGCTAATAGGATCCTCTAGTAACTGTGATATTTCCTTTCTCATTAGAATAAAAGGTATCATTTAATTACACGCAGGATGCTGTCACCCTTATGCTCAGTGTTCGTCAGGCAAATCTTCTTCTTTCCTCCTTATGGACTCAGGCACTGTCACCTGAAAATGTTCCACGGAATTATGAAGCAATTTCTCATACTTACAGCTTGATGCTATTGTTTTCTAGAGCCAAGGTGAGATGGCACATTACTCTGCTTTATATCTGAAACAATGGTGTGTATTTGACTTTACTCTTTGTTGGTATGAGACAAGGTCATAATGCTGTAAACATTATTGCGTAATTTATTACTTGGTATTGGGAATCCATTTTACTTTTCACATTCAACACCATTTACAAAGATCCATGACTAAATACAGGAATCTGTTACTCAAAGGCAAAGCAAACTAAAACTATTATAGCGCTATCCATAAGATGTTGGATTTATTGCACTGCCAATTACATCATAATCAATTCTCTTTGAAGGACTAAAGTCAACAATTTTTATCTCATTTGTATGATTTACTAGATTGTTGATTGAGGGTGAACACATGCAACTGCAATCTTAACCTGACATAGTTCCTTGTCTCCCTCCCTTGCCACTGCCCCCTCTGATTTGATTTGTTTAGTACTTTAGTTCGTAGCTAACCTATTCTTACCGCAGGGCTCAGGTGCCGACGTTTTGGTTGGTAGCTTTCAGCTTGCTTTTTCATTAAGAAGTGTTTCGTTACAAGCAGGTACATTTCTCTCTTATACAGTTCATTATCTATTGAGTCAGTATAGCTCTTTTAGCATCTTTAGCTACGTGGTTGTTTGGTTGCCTTCTGTCATGGAGGACATTCAATTCAGTACAAATACATCAACATCAACATAGTCTTTTAGTCCCAAGTAAGTTGGGGTAGGCTAGAGTTGAAACCTAAAAAGATGTCACCAAAAGGAGAAAGAGAGAGAAAGGGGAGGGGAAAGGCTTTTGAGAGCACTAAAAGGAAAAGGCCTAAATCAGGGTTGGGGCACGTGGATAGCCTCTTTCCAAGCACTTCTATCCAAACACAACTTTATTGGGATATTCCATTCCTTCAAGTCCCTTTTGATTGCCTCCTCCCATGTCAAGTTTGGTCGACCTCTACCTCTTTTCACATTATTGTCCCGTCTTATGATGCCTCTATGCACCGGTGCCTCTTGGGGTCTCCGGTGGACATGCCCAAACCATCTCAACCGGTGTTGAATAAGTTTTTCTTCAATTGGCGCTACTCCTAGCCGATCGCGTATGTCATCGTTTCTCACTCGGTCTAATCTTGTGTGCCCACATATCCAACGCAACATACGCATCTATGCGACACTTAGTTGTTGGATATGTCGTCTCTTACTAGGCCAACACTCAGCCCCATATAACATAGCATGCCTAATCGCTGTCTTGTAGAACTTGCCTTTGAACTTCTGTGGCACTCTTTTGTCGCATAGGACTCCTGACGCTTGACGCCATTTCATCCACTCTGCTTTGATTCTATGGCTAACATCTTCATCAATATCACCATCTCTCTGTAGCATCGATCCCAAATAACGGATGGTGTCCTTTGGTACTACCTGGCCTCCCAGACTTACATCTCCATCCTCACTAATTGTAGTACCAAAGTCACATCTCATATACTCGGTTTTGGTCCTGCTAATTCTAAATCCTTTTGACTCTAGGGTGTTTGACGCCATAACTCTAGCTTTCTATTTACTCCTTCCTAGCTCTCATCTACTAGAACTACATCATCAGTGAAAAGCATACACCAACGGATATCTCTTTGTATATGGTATGGCCGGTACTGCGCAGGTTGTATTGGTGGGAAACTGGAGGGTGGGGCGTGGTGGCTCGTCGCCTGGAAGATGGTCCAGGCGCCGTGGCTGCCTGAGAGGAGAGGCAGGTAGGTGAACAAGGGGCAGGGAGCAGTATCTTTATTACTTCTTACCTATCTGGCAGATCACAAAAGTCCTACTTATATAGGCCTATAGCCAACTGAAATCTCCTAACAAATAGGCTGATCTAATCAGCTTTAATCCCTTATCTTAACAAACTCTCCTATAACAGACTTATCCCTTCAGGCGGCCTAGGACTCGCCATCCTTATCCCTTCTCTTGTATGTCTGCCCGACCATAACATCTCTCCCCGCCTTCAAGAACAGCTCGTCCTCGAGCTGATGATCTGGGTACTGCTCCTTGAACTTTTGGCCTGTAGGATCTTGTCTGGTACTGGCAATAGAGACCCTGTGCTGTTGGGGGCAATTGTGGAATCTCTGTTGGCGGAGTGACGTGAAATGCCTTTAAGAGTCCCACATGAAAAACATCATGTAAACGAGCACCGGCTGGGAGCTGAAGTCTGTAGGCTCTAACCCGACTCGTTCTAGAACTTGGAAAGGACCTGCATACTTTGGTGCCAGCTTGCTGTGTGCTTTGTCAACCAGGGAGCGCATTGGCCTATGTAGGAGTCGAAGCCAGACCCAGTCTCCTACCTCAAAAGTCACTTCCCGGTGATGGTTGTCATACCAACGCTTGGCATGCTGCTGTGCTTGAAGAAGACAGTCCCGCACCTCTGCTAGGAAATTGTCTCGGTCTTGTAGCAGGTCTTCCACGGTTTGGGATTGCGTTGTGCCCTGTTGGTATGGTAGTGGTACTAGTGCCGGAGGCTCACGTCCGTATACCAATTTGAATGGTGTAGTCTGCAGCGCTGAGTGGAAGGATGTATTATAGCAATATTCTGCCCATGGAAGCCAGTCCAACCAGGAACGGGGTCGATCTCCTGTGATGCATCACAAGTACATAGCAATTGTGCGATTGACGACTCCGATTGACCATCTGTTTGGGGGTGGAACGCGGTGCTTAACCGGAGTTTGCTGCCAGTCAGCTTGAATAAGTCCTTCCATAGATGGCTAGTGAAGACTGGGTCCCGATCACTCACAATAGATGAGGGGATGCCATGAAGACGAACAATTTCCGCAAAGAAGATCCTGGCAACAGAAGCTGCGGTATAGGGGTGACTGAGTGCAATGAAATGGGTGTATTTGGAGAATCGATCCACTACTGTCAGGATCACATATTTTCCATGAACTCGTGGCAATACTTCAACAAAGTCCATTGAGATATCTGCCCACACCTGTGAGGGAATGTCCAATGGCTGTAAGAGGCCTGCTGGGTGCAGATGCTCTATTTTGTTGCGTTGACATGTTGTACAGGACTTAACAAAGTCTCGAACTCGAGCTTTGTCCCGTGGGATATAGAAATCAGCCCTTAGTCTGGTAAGTGTTTTCTGAATCCCTTCATGGCCTGCATTATGGACTGTTTGCAGCAGCGCCATCAAACAATCTGATGATGTTGGCACGTAAATGCGTCGGCCACGGAGAATGAGACCGTCCTGCACGCGCCATGGGGGAGGTAAGGTCCCTCTCGAATCTAGGTGCACATGGTCTGGCAGTCTGGGTCCTGGGCAGTGTCCCTTCAGAGGTCATCATAGAGGGTAAAAGTTGGTCCCGATAGAGCTGCAGAGAAAAGGGTGTCTGCATCGTGACGGGAGAGTGCATCTGCTGCTGTGTTGAGGCGACCTGGCTGGTACTGGACAGAAATCAAACCCAAGGATTTTACTAATCCACTGGTGCTGCAGAATTGTGGAGAGTCGCTGGTCCAGGAGTGGTCTGTCCGTATGATGAAGCGGCGTCCCCACAAATATGGCCACCAGTGTTGTACTGCTTGTACGAGACCAATAAGCTCTCTTTCATATGCTGCTAATTTGTGGTATCTTGCTGCAAAAGGACGATTGAAGAATGCAATGGCTCCTGTTCCCTGATGAAGGACTGCCCCAAAGCCTGTGCCGGATGCATCACAATCAACCATGAAGTCTTTGGTGAATGATGGTAGCTGGAGTACATGTGCTTCTGTTAATGCTGTTTTGAGGGCTGCAAAGGCGGACTCGGCTGCTTCAGTCCATTTGAAGCCTTTGCGCAAAAGCTGTGTAAGGGGTGCTGCTATGACTTCGAAGTTATGTATAAATTTCCTGTAGTACCCTGCGAGACCCAGAAATCCACGCAACCCTCGAACGGAGAGTGGCTGCGGCTAGGTAATGACTGCTTCTACCTTATCTGGATCCATGGCCACTCCTTGTGCTGATATCACATGTCCCAAATATGCAATGGAGCTTGCCCCAAATATGCATTTGGATCGTTTGACAAATAGGCTATTGCTCCGGAGGGTGTCCAAGACTGCTGCAACATGGCGTAAATGCTCGGTCCAAGTAGTACTAAAAATCAGTATATCATCAAAAAATACGAGCACAAACCGCCGCTGGAATGGCCCTAGGACTTCATTCATCAAGCTTTGAAATGTCGAGGGAGCATTGGACAATCCAAACGCCATAACTAGAAATTCGAAGTGACCATGATGAGTAGACAAGTTGTTTTCTCCACATCCTCGGGATGTACCCGTACTTGATGATACCCCGAGCGGAGGTCCAATATGGTGAAGTAGTGTGCCCCATGGAGTTCATCTAAGAGTTCATCAACCACGGGTATTGGGTATTTATCTTTTATTGTGCAGTCATTCAAAGCTTTATAATCTATACAAAAGCGCCAAGAATTGTCTGCTTTTCTTACCAAAAGGACAGGAGCAGAAAATGCAGATGTGCTGGGTCGAATAATCCCTTGTGTGAGCATAGTTGTGCACTGTCATTCCAATTCATCTTTCTGCAATTGTGGATACCTGTACGGTCTAACAGCCACTGACTGTGTCCCTGTTTTTAGGTGAATCCTGTGATCACAGTGGCGGGCTGGGGGAAGTCCTTATGGTTCTTGAAACACTGATTCAAATGACTGCAATAGTTGCTCTATCATCTGAGGGTCTGCCATTTGTAGTGAACGAGTGGCTGGTTCATGGATGTCATTGCGTGGTGACCCAAGTCCCTTCCAAAAGACCCGCCGACCCCCACGCCAGAATGTCATACAAAGGTCGTCAAAGTCCCATAAGATTGGACCCAACGTACGGAGGAAATTAACCCCTAGGATGACATCAAAACTGTCCAATGGAATGGCGCAGCAGGGTATTGCGAAATGCTCGTGGCCGATGACGATTGGAATGCCCTCTGTGAATCCCTTGCAGGCCACTCTTTCGCCATTAGCGACGGTCACTTGACGGCCTGGGCTTGGTCCCATGGTGATGTCCAGTTGCTTCAATGAGGCTAGGTCGAGGAAATTGTGTGTGGAGCCTGAGTCTAGCAATGCTGTCAGGTGATGGCCATGTATAGAGAGCACGATCTGCATTGTGTCTTCTGTCCGGGTTCCCATAAAAGCATGGAGTGAGAGCACAGGCTCTATTGCTGCTAGGTCTTCTTCGGACGACATGTCCTCATCATAATCCAAGACCTCTAGATAGAAGAGACGCTGACAACGGTGCCCCCGAACATATTGCTCATCACAATTGTAACAAAGGCCTTGCTTGCGTCGCTCGGCCATTTCCGTGGGTGTCAGGCGTTTGAATATCTGTGTCGACTGCTGGGGGGTTTTGAGCTGGTTAACTGCTCTGAAACAGATGTTCCCGTAGCTGCAGGGCGAGGTGTGAACCGTGGCTGCCTCTGTCCTGCTGGCAGGTGACCCCATGGCAAGCTTTGTGATCGGCGTTCGTATGCTCGTGCTGTTGCGAGTGCCGTATTGAGGTCTGACGGATTGAGCAGCTCCACATCGATGCAAATTAGGCCAGGGAGTCCTGCAGTAAACAGCTGCACCTGCTGTTCTGGTGCTAGGGGAGCCACATGGCAGAGCAGCGCCATGAAGCGATCTTGGTAGTCTTCCACCGTCGTCCGAAAAGATAGCCGGGCCAACTCGCCGAGGGCATTCTGTCAAAGGGGAGGACCAAACCGCTGGTGGCACAGATTCTTGAAACGTGGCCAGGACAGGGAAGGCTCCTCGCGCTCCAACAGATGGTACCATTGCTGTGCTGCGCCCGTCAGGTGGTAGGAGGCTAACTAGACCTTATCTTCTTCAACCGTGCACTGGCCGCAAAAGTATTGTTCGCATCGATTGAGCCATCCGAGCGGATCTTCTTTGCCGTCGAAGAGGGACAATTCTAGATTGTGGAATCTTGGAATATGGGGTGGTGGCGGCGCATGGCAGTCGGTCGTGGAAGTGCGAGGGGGTGTGATGGAGAAGGTGGGCAGCGGTGAAGGTGATGGCGGAAAGTTGATCTGGTGGATGGGGGCGGAGGATGTGGCTGGGCTGCAAGAGCGGTGGTTGGCGGCGAGGTGGTTCTTGGCGGGATGCGGCCGAATCCTGGCATCCTGTACGGAAAACCTGGAGGATTGGGAACCAACGGTGTTGAAGATGAGGCCCCTTCCATTGTAGCCATCCGAGCTGTTAGGGATGACATCTGTTGCACCATCTGACGATGGAAATCCATCATCATTCGCTTCAAATCCGCCATCTCGCTGGTCTGGATGGCTGCCGGTGAAAGATCTTCGGCTTCTGTGTCCCCGACGGTGGCTGCTGGTGACACTTCTAAGCCCGGCATCTCCGATACCAGGTTGGTATGGCCGGTACTGCGCAGGTTGTATTGGTGGGAAACTGAAGGGTGGGGCGTGGTGGCTCGTCGCCTGGAAGATGGTCCAGGCGCCGTGGCTGCTCGAGAGGAGAGGCAGGTAGGTGAACAAGGGGCAGGCAACAATATCTTTATTACTTCTTGCCTATCTGACAGATTACAAAAGTCCTACTTATATAGGCCTATAGCCAACTGAAATCTCCTAACAAATAGGCTGATCTAATCAGCTTTAATCCCTTATCTTAACAAACTCTCCTATAACAGACTTATCCCTTCAGGCGGCCTAGGACTCGCCATCCTTATCCCTTCTCTTGTATGTCTGCCCGACCATAACAGTATATCCCTCGTGACCTCATCTATCACTAAGGCAAATAGATAAGGGCTCAAAGCTGAACCTTGATGTAGTCTTGTGTTAATCGGGAAAACATTTGTATCACCATTAGATGTTCGGACGCTAGTCACAACCTTGTCATACATGTCCTTGATAAGCGTAACATATTTTGTTGGGACTTTATGCTTATCCAATACCCACCACATGAGATTCCTAGGTATTTTATCATAGGCCTTTACCAAGTCGATAAAACCATGTGCAAGTCCTTCTGCTCCTTATATCGCTCCATGACCTGCCTTATTAAGAAAATTGCTTCCATGGTTGATCTTCTAGGCATGAATCCAAATAGGTTCATGGTGATATGCGCCATTCCTCTCAGGCGATGCTCAATAACTCTCTCCCATAGCTTTATAGTGTGGCTCATGAGCTTAATCCCTCGATAGTTGGTAGAACTTTGAATATCTCTCTTGTTCTTGAAGATTGGTACTAATGTTCTCCACTAATCGGGCATACTGTTTGATCGAAAAATATGGTTGAACAACTTAGTTAGCCAAACGATAGCAATATCCCCAAAGCATTTCCACACCTCTATTGGGATATACCATCAGGGCCCATCGTCTTGCCCCATTTCATCCTCTTTAAAGCTTCTTTGACCTATGATTCTTGGATCCTGCGTACAAAGCATCTATTTAAATCATCGAAGGAGTCATCCAATTGGATGTCCATAGTCTCATTCTCACCATTGAAAAGATTGTCAAAATACCTCTGCCACCTCTGTTTGATGTCTTGTCCTTTCACCAAGAGTTGATTCATCTCATCCTTAATGCATTTAACTTGGTTGAGGTCCCTTGTCTTCCTTTCCTGAATCCTAGCTATCTTATAGACATCTTTCTCCCCTTCCTTTGTACTTAGTCTTCGGTAAAGATCATCATAGGCTCAACCCTTTGCCTCACTCACAGTTCGCTTTGCAGTCTTCTTTGCCACCTTATACCTCTCTATGTTGATCGCACTCCTGTCATGGAACAAGCTCCTATAACATTCTTTCTTCTCCTTTATTGCCTTTTGAAGATCCTCGGTCCACCATCAAGTATCCTTAGATTCACCGCTGCTCCATTTGGTCACTCCAAACACCTCTTATGCCACCTTCCTAATACAAGTTGCCATCTTCACCCACATGATGTTTGCATCTTCTTCTTCGGACCAAGCGCCCTCCACAAAAACTCTTTCCCTAAAAACTTCGAATGTCTCCCCTTTGAGTTTCCACCACTTCGTCCTCGCAATTTTGGCTTGTTTAACCCTATGGGTACTGATCCGAAAATGGAAGTCAGCCACCACAAGATTATGTTGGGGCACAACACTCTCTCCAGGTATCACCTTATAATCCAAACAAGCTTGTTTATCTTCTCTCCTTATGGGCACGAAGTCGATCTGGCTCGAACGATGGCCACTGCTAAAAGTCACCAAATGAGAATCTCTCTTTCTAAAGAAAGTGTTGGCTATCACTAGGTTGTAGGCTACAGCAAAGTCCAAAATATCCTCTCCTTGATTCCTACTACCATACCCGAAACCTCCATGATCCAACTCATAACCTACATTTGTTGAACCTACATGACCATTGAGATCTCTTATGAAAAGCTTCTCATTGGTGGGTACCGCTCTAACCATGCCATCTAAGTCTTTCCAGAACTTCCTCTTCTCACTCTCACTGAGACCAACCTGAGGGGCATAAGCACTTATAATGTTCAAGACTACATCCCCAAAATTAGTTTGACTAGGATAATCCTATCTCCATGCCTTTTGACGTCCACCACTCCATCCTTGAGGGTCTTATCAATCAGGATACCTATTCCATTTTTGTTTGCCACTGTTCCTGAGTACCATAGTTTGAAACCAGTGTTCTCCACCTCCTTGGCTTTTTGTAAGGGACCCTACATTCCAACTACCTACACGGATCCTAGTCGGCTCAACTAGCTTCCTTACCCCTCGCACCCGTTGAGACAGATGCGAAGACCCTTGCACATTTGTTACTACACCTGGGCGTCGATGTAGCGCGCCACTAAGGAAGCGACGACCCGATCCTTGCTCACTTGACACTGCATCCAGATCACGACACGGCGCGCCACCAAGGGGGTGGCGTCCCGGCCCTTGCCCATTTAACATCATACCCGGGTTCCGATATGGCGCGTTGCTAAGAGGGTTACGCCCCAACGGTTTTCTATTGGGTTTCATCTCCATTTTGAGTGGCTAAGTTTTTATAGATGGCTCGCCACGCCTAACACAATCCTCCTCCTTGTACCTGGACTTGAGACTAGGCTATGCTGCACCAACATATGCTGAGACAACATAGACAGAGTTTCAATTCAGTACAATGATTGAAAATATTTTTTATACTCATTAGAGGCACATATAACTTGATGTGTTGCATATGAGTTCATGAAATCCACCAGAGCACTGCAATCTAAATAATGATCAAAGTGGCAGGATCGGGGGGGTTTCATGCATCATGTATATTGAGTTGCATGCACCAACCAATTTAACCCAAATTTTTAAGTTGATGGAAAGAGGTGGTCAATTGCAGCCAGTTCAATAAAAAAACTTAAGCTGATGCAGAGAGGTGGGCAATTCACTTGTATTCTAACAATATATAGTAGTAACTAACTTTGTTTCCCATGCTGTGTATATGGAGATAGTAGTGACATGATTCACTGATCATGTCGGAGTAGAGAACATATCTACTGGCAACAGAGAATAACCTGAGCCTCAGAAATAAAAGTTGTGTCTATTGTGGAAAGCAAACATAAATGAGGAATAGTATTTAAAAGGAACATAGCTTGCCTTGACGGGGAGACTTCAATAGTGGTTTGAGTAACCTACCTTGATGAAGACTTTAAACATTTGGGCTCGATGGCTGCCGGACAGATTTAGTTCATTGGCCCAAACAGTTCTGATTCTCCTTTCTCATAAAAGACAATGCAGATCAAGACACGATAGGGATAGGGATGAGTCATGAAAGTCCATAGACTGCTTAATAAAAAAAATTGCATTGACAAGATTGTCTTTAACTCGATTTCCTGATATTAATAGAGTTGTGAGGGCTGTCGTATAGTAAGGTGTGGTGTGCTGTTGGTGCAAAGCATCTGTTTCATCTGTTGGTGCCTTACGTTTTCATCTGGCATTTTTGGTTTGGGCTGCTGCAAAAAACTTGGGCTTTAGAGCCTCTGTCCCCAGCAGGAGAGTTCTCTTTTGATGGTTGGTGTTCTAAAGCCAGCGATGCTGTGCTTGACTGGTTCATCATGGTCTGAATTATATAATCATCTTTTTTCTCTTCTCTCTCTCGAATATGCAGGAGAGTTGCATATCATTGTATTAAAAGAGAAAAAAATGATCCTGCACAATTATACCCACATTAGCTGAAATTTCAGTTTCAGATAATTTTTCGAAGAACCTTAAAAATGGTAGGGATCTCCTGCAGTTCATTTAAGAAAAAACTAACCTATTTTATAAGGTGAATTGGGCCCAAAAACCATACAACTACACTGTTAATTAAGGAAAACCGGCAAAAAACATGGCAAACACAATTGCCCAGGTGACTCACCCAAAACAACACAACGGAGTACACCAATTCACAGTTTCAGATTGCTTGTTATAGCTATGACAGTTTAATTTGGCAGTTGAAATAAACGTCCCTTCATGTAAGATTGTGCCTAAAGTTTCACATGGTGGCTGTGACACTTATTCAAATAGGATGTTGCTGTTAGGGAGGACGCACTAAACAATTCAACACAAAAGCTTAAACTATTAGAAGAAGGTAGGCAATCCACTTATACACTTCAACACTCCCACTCACGTGCAGCCTGAGAGAAAGGTACAAACATGGAAATAAATGGGCGGAGGCACAAATAAAACCTCTGTCAGGATTCGAACTCGAGAGCTATGGCTTTGATACCATGTTAGAGTGGACGCATTGACCAATTTAATCTAAAAGTTTAAACTATTAGGAAAAGGTAGACAATCCACTTATACACTTCAGCAGTTGTTAGCATGTTGCGCTTCAATGGCAACTCAGAATCAAAGTACTTAGCACTTAGCAATTGCCTTTTTCATAGGTTTCCTCACAATACTCGGGAACTAAGGAACTTAGAACCGAAGGCTTCCTAATTTGAACTTCACATATATAACTACACCTCGGCAACTATGCTGTACAATACACAGTGAAAAACTTGTGCTTCTGCCAAATATTTTTCCACATGGATGTTTCTTTCACTTTAATATTTGTATATATTTATTGATAATTTAATTCTATGGACATGCTCTGCAGGTTTTCTTCCACCTTCACGCAGGCGCTCTCTTTTTACTTTGGCAACTTCAATGCTTGTGTTTTTCTCGAAAGCTTTCAACGTTCCAGCGCTCATTCCAGTTGTGAAGCATGTGTTGACAGAAAGTACAGTAAGTGAAACACAGTTCCTTGCTTCATTAGTATTTGGTGAAGTAATGTATGTGATCTGTACAGTTGACAAAAGCTCACAGTGAATTCTGGCACTGTATATCCATCTAAAGACATGTATGAGGCAATCCCAAAAAACAGCACTGAACACTCAAATCCTAATCCAAACTGACAGATCCCAGGCTCTGGACCATCAAAGCTCTCCTTTTGCTATCAGGCCTGGGCCAGCAAAGCTCTCCTTTTGCTATTAGGCCTGAGATTTCATGTTCGGGGTCTCAGGATGTAAGGCCCATACTGAAGTTCTTATTGGATCTGCCAGGGCATGCCTAATTGGGCCAGACTGGCCTGTTTTTCTTAGCTCTGACTTTAGAAGTTATTGAGTCAATTGTTGCACTTCTTTCATTGAAATCCAGTACAGAACTATTCAATCTACTGCTTACATGTTCTGTTATAAATTGATCTCTATTGAGCTGTTCAGCAGCATTGGATCATTGATCCAAGAAATATGAATATATATTTCATCGATTATTTTCTATGCGCCATGTTGCAGGTTGATCCATTTCTTTGTTTAATAGAAGACTGTAGATTGCAGGCTCTTGATAGTGCTGCTCAGTCTTGCACGAAACTCTATGGTTCAAAAGAAGATGACGATCAAGCTCTGAAATCACTCTCGAACATTGACATGAATGAACATCAGTTAAAAGAAACATCAGTGTCTCTTATACTTGATAGCTTGGAAGATCTGTCAGAGGTACTGCACAAAAGATTATGCTATATATGCTATTCCTCATGCTGTGAACCTTTTACTTGCTTATTTGATAATGCTCTGATGTTATTCACTCTGCAGTCAGAATTGTCTACTATTAGAAAACAGCTGATTGAGGAATTTTCAGCAGATGACATTTGTCTGGGATCTCATTTTACTGAAACACCTTCGAAATCTGCAGCACAAAATGGAAAACTGCACCACAAATCTATGGAGGTGATCGGTCTTGTTCGTGATAGATAAGAAACAACGAAACACCTGTGAAATTTTATCAGTTTGTTCTTATATTACTATGATGGCACCCTGCAGGTTATTCCATTCGGATTTGTTTTTGAAGATGATACTCTCGTTGAAGCATCTGACAGCTCAGTAGAACCTCACTTGCGACATCTGCCATGTAACAGCGTTCTTGATGTTGACCGGCTTCTTAATTCGGTATCTACTTATCTCCTGGTTCTTCTACATTGTTCAAAATGCTCTGGAAAAAAGAGCATTTTTAATAGAAGTTAATAAATTCTAAGAAGGGTTATAATTTATGTATAGGTTTTGGAAACATCTCAGCATGTTGGAAGGATGTCAGTTTCAACAGACCAGGATTTGCCTTTCAAGGAGGTAGCCAACCAATGTGAAGCACTTCTGATTGGGAAGCAGCAAAAGCTATCTATCTGCATGAGTGTCCGTGAAAAAGAGGTTAGAGATCGTGAGCAGCTTGAGCTGTCCACACAGCTGCCAGTAGTTTATCATTAACAGTTGCACATTAGTGAACTGAGTACATTTTTCAGTGTCACCAAGTGACGGAAGCAATTTTTCTTTAGATATAGCTGGCATTTATTTTTGTTTTGCATTTCCTTTCTTAAAAGTTGCAGTTTTGATGTTCTATCTGATAGGTAAATTTAAAATGAGATATTGAGATTCACCTCAGGAGGAAACTAAATGTTTCTTTCTCTTTATTTAGGCATAATAAAAGTTAGTGACACCATGCAGTTCTTACTCTCTGCACCCTTATATTGTGCATGTGCTCACAAGGTTCTTAACTTTCAGGATGGTGAATCATCCATTGAGAAGTCATCTCAGCAGGATCCTCAAGCATATACGTTTCTCTGCACAGCTGATGAACAATGGCACCCCAATTCCTGTAAGCTGCCAGTGCTGTGTCCCTATGACCGGTTCCTTGCAACGTCTGGGTGCTAAGATGATCTCTTCTGGTACGCGGACCTCTATAACTATGAATGTGTTCAGTGGACTCCTAAAACTTGGTGGTTCCAGCTCATGCATGCCAAAATAGGTGCCCTACAAACTGATGTCCGTCGGGCCAACCCAGATGAGCCCATGTGTGCCAGATGACATCATTTCCATCATATGTAAAGTCTAGTTTGAGAGCTAAAATATCGGAGGGGATTGAAGGAGTTAAAATCCACTTTTTATTTAAAATTAAATAAGGAGATTTTAGCCCCTTTAACTCTCTTTGGTTTTGTGGCTCTCAAACTAGCTTTAAAAAGTTCGTCTACCGTGGGAAATACAGGGTTGATCCTGACATTTTTGAGGCCCGGAGCGAAAGTTAACATTGAGGCCCCTTCTATATCCATGAGTGTGTGTATATATATGTCTATATGTATAATATATATACTTTTATATGGAAACTTATAAATACATAAATACTGATCTCAAATAGTTTTTCATTAAATTTAGTTTTAAAATATTTTTTGGTAAATGAAACAATCACGGACTCAATAAATAAGATTTAATATGCAATAGAGACATTAGAATAACAATCCATCTCTTTGGTATGCTAAAAAATTCCTATAGCAGATAATACTCATCCAAAACTCTCTTATCTTGGCCTTTCAATCATTTGGTGTCAAGGTAAGATAAGAGTTTGGGACAAAATTTTTGGCTTTTGAACCCTATATATAATAATTAATGATCAATGATTAATCTGTGAGATTGAAAAATACACATATATACAATAAAAGGATTGGTACACTATACACTGGCTATAGGCATCTAACGAACACGCACTTAGCGTGTCGTCGCGTCGTATTAGCAGTCTACGCTGATTTGTTTCCTTTAAGATTGCTGATTTGTTTCCTTTAAGACTACGATTCATTTCTTATATTTTCAACAAGCTACAATTAACGAATAGCTAACGAATAGAATACCGAATGATTACTAAACTAAAATCAGTTACTAAAATTTCATAGCATAAATCATATAGTCGATACATAATTAGGAGCCATATAGCTTTGGGGGCCTAGTGCGGCCGCCCACCCTGCCCCCTTAGGCCTGGCCCTGAGGAAATATGGGTGGTGCATCATTTAGCTTATTTCATTTTTTTTTGATAGAACCACCTTTTTCTCATGCTTTTGTGCTCATCATTAGCTTGCGATGGATGATGTGATAGAGAATTAACCAATTTTATTTCACAATCTAAACGAAAACGAGATGATTAATCGTTTTAAGGCCTGTTCACAAGGTGGGTTTTCAACCCAAACTAGTGCGAAATACATGCCCATGAACCTTTATGGGTCCAACTGACGGTCCAGAATCCGAATCAAATAAAGTTACACCAGTTTTGATCCGTTAGCCATTGTCATCGTATAATACACCAGTGTATTGTAGGTGCTTGAGAGATAATGTTGAAGGATAGAACGAGGAACGTAGGTTGGAGGTATGCTGAGTTTAGGTACTACTTAGCTACTAGCATGTAGATGACACGTAGATGATTTATAGAGGATTAGCTACCATAGATGATTTATAGAGGTTCGTGCTATAAGATATACAACAATATATTATTTCTTTATGTATGGTAGGTTGAGTATAGCAGAGACGAAGAATATAACATGCTCAGATATCACTGCCTCACGAGTATCTAGCTCTCTTTTTTTTTTAGTTTTGGTGAGAATTCTAGCCTATGTGGTCTCTGGTCTCTATATCACATCTGATTGTCTTTTCTAGATACTAAAAGGTTTAGACTGACCTAAACCCTGCTATGCTGCTCTACCTCTCTTTTATAGATTTAAGGATGAAGAGAGATACATCCGTGTTGGATAGTCGATCTTGCATAGCGGAAACTTAACTAATGTTATCTTATCCTAGATGTGAGTCGTACATGGTGCATGTTTGGGTCATACCACAAAGTTAAGTTTGTCACAACAACAGCAAATATGTCCTATCATAGTGATAGGTACAGAAGCTACCCGATAGTCAGTAAATGGTATCGTAGTGGTAGGAATTGAAGCTACACGATATAGTTAGTAAATGGTATAGCTGATTGTACTTTGTAATACTTACTGGTATGCTAGTACATGTAGTTGTGGCAGCAAGGACTATGGAATACACTGCACGGTGCCTCGAGGTACGCCTGCTATTAATTATGGTGGCTACAAGAACAATAACACATACTGCATCTGCATGGTAGTCTTAGGTGTGACCACCATGTTGTCGTCCATCATATTTGATATGATAGACATAAGTCTTATCTCAACTATCCAATACCAAGTGATCATTCTGTGTAGGGGCATACATGCCACTAGGATCGTCCTACCCTATGGGCTTATACTTTTGAGGTTGCCTTGTCCTTGGGGCATTTGAAGGTGTCCAAGAGGTCTAGTTAAGATTGGTTCTTTATGGCCCCCAACCTTAGGTTAGATCCTAGCTTGTAGAGCCTCGGGAGACTAGGAGGGTCACTTAAATCGAGAGGGCCCCATGATCTGGTTCCTACATATTGGGTGTAAAAGGCTAGGAGAGCCTTAGAGATCATGGGGAGCCAGTCTATAGCACGGGACCCAAATCGAGTTAGAGTCAGACATGGCCCTTGTGACAAGGGGTCCCGTGGACACGTGGCTGGCGCCGGTCGGACCTTTTTTAGGTTTCCTTTTATCGATGAATCTTTCAGAAGACGTATTATCTGTAGGAGACATGACTTTCCTCGGACACTGAAAAGGCATTACAATCAAAAAACAAAAATATGTTGATAGTCGTCTAGAGGGGGTGAATAGATGAAACCTAAAATTTAATCACTTACAACAAAAACTCTGATCCCAATTAGTTGTTAGAGAAAGGGGAAATAAAATCGGAGTGGAGAGAGGAGCTCTTCTTACAAAGTATTTATCAAATGACTGCAAAATAAACTTAGAGAGCAACACTTAATGATTTGAATTAAGATCAAAGCAAGAGAACTTAGAGAGGGTGACGGAAGAACAAATCGCATGCAAAAACACACAAAGAGACGCCACAATTTGATTTATCAGAGTTCAATTCCAAACGAACCTACGTCTCCGTTGAGGTGTCCCAAGGGATCAGGACTCTTTTAACCCTCTCAAGTGATTCCAAAGATCAAACTTGAGTCATCTCTTTTCCTCAACTCAATTCGAGAGGCCAGTCTCTGCAAGGCACTCCACAGACTCAAAGTTTCTTGCTAGCCTTTACAATTAATGAGAGTTTACAACTCCAAGCACAAGATCCTAGCAACACACTCTTCTCTATCGCACTCACACAAGGCACTATCACAAATTGCTCAGAATGACCAGCACTTACTTGATTCTATCTATTTGGCACTTGGGAGACTTTTAGGGGATGTTTGGAATGGCTCTAGGTTCCGGCTACAGTGTGGAGCTGTAGTTTATAATATCAATTTAAATAGTTTTAAAAATATGTTTAATCTAAATAATAAACAAAATGACTTATTTAAATGTCTTCTAAAAGGTTACAACTCTAGCTCCACGATTTTTTGGGGCACCTAATGACTTGCTCCACCAACTTCACCAAGTTTCCTAGAGCTAGAGCTATCCCAAACAAGGCCTTAATCTCTTTGGACTGTTGCTCTAGCATGTAGGAGTTAATTCACAACTCTTGTGTATTAAATGGGCTGGTTGGGGGTATATTTCTAGCCCTAACCATCCAAAGAGTCGTTGGGGACAATCCCCAAAATATGCACTTTCTGTGAATGCACTAGACCTCCAACAGTATAGGTCCAGTGCACCACAAGACTCCTGTCAGACTGCGAAATTAGTAGCCATTCTGATGGAACCAGCATGGCAATGGTCTGGTGCATCACTGGACCCTGCCATTAATGTCGCCACGTCAGCTAGCCATTGGAATAGCCGTTGGAACTAGAACTATATGTTGAGTCCTAATTGGCTCGGTGCGCCATGGCTAAAACTGGTTTGGTGTGCCAAATCCTAACTGTCTAGAAACAATCTTCTTTGCGAAGTGGGTCTGGTGCACCACCGGACTGGACTGGTACACCAACTCGCACAAGTCCAGACTTAGCCCTTTCTGCGTAACCGGTCCGGCGCACCATCGAATTGGTCCGGTGCGTCGCAGACCAGCTCACCTAAGTCATTTTAAAGCTTATCTTCTTGATTTCCATTTGACCGTCTTTAAGAGTATTCCTATGACTTAGACAAACATATCTAGGGACTGTCTAACTAGTCTAAGTCATAGTTCTTTGCCTTTTTTATTTATCCAACTTAGATTCTAGTTCTAGCTCAACCTTGGCTTCAATTGCACCTTTTTCTAAAATTTGAATTTCCAATCCTCTTAAGGCGCTCAAAAACATTTCAAAGGGCATTTAGAACTTATCCAATCTTAGGAACTATCTATAGTTCACCTTACCTAAATTGTGCCCTTTTTAGCCTTAATTTGAGCCATTGTTGCATTGAATACTTCAGTTTCACTCTTATGAACTTGCAATCATAGACTTAGCAAACTAGTTAGATCACAATATCGTTGTTGGTCATTAATCACCAAAAACAATATAGAAATAGCATATAGCCCATTTCTCTTTCACATGTGAGCACGTTACACTATTTCTCCGACAAATATTGAGCATCTGTCTCGCCTGACCTAGTGCCCCATCTCTTGAAGATCTAAGGTCTCATATCACGATGCATCGGTACTTGTGGGGGCTCGACCTCGTCAGCCCCCTACATCCATATTGAGCACAACCCCCTCTGCATCTGAGACTCTTTTGGCAACTCCAGTGACCACTAACGTGGAGGGGGAGAACACTGTCTACAACCTTCACCACGTCGTTGGTGTGATGCTTCAGATGCGCAATAGTAGTGGACGGAAAAATCTCCTTTCCATTTTGCCATATTTTTTATGGACATAGGATCGGGTTTGAAAAAATGGGATGAAAAATGAAACCAAAACATGTGGACATCGAAACACAGTTAAATATGAATGAAGAAATAAAAAATAAATTAGAATGAACAATTGATGATGCAAATGAGTGGTGGATTTGGATTTAACCGAACAATGATAAGATGTTCTATGTTCTTTATGCAATTTTTGGTGCTTGTTTCTGACATATTTAGTCTATGCATGATACACACACCACTTGTTTTCTCTTTCAAAGAAAACAAAATAGCTCTATTAAGCATTTAGTTCTTCACTTTTTCTATTTGCTAGTCCTATATTTAACTCAACATTCTTAAAAATAGATTAACTCAAATCAGGAACACCTCAAAGAAAAACAACCTGCTCACATACCCGAGGGTGGCTTCAGTGCCCTGCTAACAAAATAATCAGTTCAAGTGTAGCACAATTACATGCACATGAAATCCATGATACACTGTTTCGCTAAAAAATGCTAACTCAATGAAAAGTGTTTTTCATCCGAACAAATCACCGTACAGGAGCATTT
The DNA here is from genome assembly GCA_029449295.1 of Zea luxurians. Taxonomy (NCBI): domain Eukaryota; kingdom Viridiplantae; phylum Streptophyta; class Magnoliopsida; order Poales; family Poaceae; genus Zea; species Zea luxurians. Next base: position 74,734,569 of record JAOPSE010000014.1, read on the forward strand.
TTGCAGGAAGCCTCAGCAGCAGGAGTAGCAGAAGAAGAAGGTCTGCTCATGACAGCATGTGCAGCAAGAACATCGGCAACAATGTCCTTAGGCACCACAACACTAGGCCTCTTCATTAGTATTCACCTGGCACGAACAGCCTTGTCCATGGCTTTGTCACACATCGCTTTCATAACAACACAGTCATCCTTTAAGGCCTTGATGTTGAGGCGAGCAGCCTCCAGCTCTTGCGTGACAAGTTTTTTTAAGGCACGCAGTTCCTTGATGATAGAATCCTTCGAAGACAATAGCTTACCAAGTCGTGACACTTCAGTCTGAGATGCCCTCAATTCATCCTCATGATGGTCCAAGTCCGACATAATGAAGCGATGACTCCTCTCTAGGATAGTCAAGGAATTGATGGCATCGCGATATAATCTGTCTAGATTGTCGTGAGAAGCAAGAAGCGTCCGCTTCTCCTCCTGCAAGCAAGAAAAGCACTGAGCATCAAAGCAAAGAAAGCAAAGTAGAAGCAGTCAGAAAAATCTACCTCATGAGCCATCTTCTCTGAATCAAGTTGGGCATTCAAAGAAGAGTTCAAGGTCTGAGCGCTGTCCAAGAAGGTAGAGACCTGGTTCAGATCAGCTTGGCTCTGGGAATACCTCTCCTTAGCATCGGAGCACCGCTGAGTCAGAACCGGTGAAGCAGGAGGAAAAGAACACAAGATGTGAGATAAGAAAAGCAATAAACAGCAAAAAAGGAAACCACAGACTCACTAACCAAGGTTTGAGGCCTTCAGATCATCTATTTGCCTCTGGAGCAGTAGAGGGTTCCACTGCATTAAAGACGAAACTTGGTCGGGGACAGGGGCGCCACAAGATTTTAGCTAGGCAGATACAGAGTCGAAGACATTCTGCAATTTCAAAAATTAGAAAGAGAACCCATTTGTCAGCATAAATGATAAGAAACAAAGGTCGACTCACCTAGAGATTGGAGAGAAATAAAGGAAGTCCCAGAGCTGGAAGCATTGATGCACTGCCCGTTGATGGGGCATTGACAGGGATAATGTTGAGAGCATCACTCGGGGAGACCTCAGCTCCATCAACAGGCGGTAGATTCTCAGCATCCAGGCCATTGGTCTCTAAGGTGATCGGACCAACGAGAGCAGTAGATAAATTCGTCAACACGGGTTCCTCAGATTGAAAATGTGAACGTCCATGGAGGCAGCCGAAGAGGAGCCTGGCTCGGCATCCTTGGGGGCTGGGTCATCCTCAGCACCACCCTCGGGGGCTAGGTCGTCCTCAGCACCACCCTCAGGGGCTGGATCGTCCTTAGCAGCACCCTCAGAAGCTGAAGGCCCCTCGGTCAAACCCAAAGGAGCCAGGTGACTCTGTCCGACAATGTCAAGGGCCAGCATGTCCTTGTGAACTAGACCGCCCTCCAAGGTTGACGAAGCGTGAGAAACTGTCCAGGTTATCTATTGCCTGACAGGATCACCAGCCAAAGGGACATCATCCGGGACCTCTGAACGGACGATAGAACTTTCAACCTCAGGAGGCTCTGATAAAAGATCCTCAGGGATAATTTCTTCTAATGCATGGTCAATGGCAGACATTGTCAACCCTTGGAGGCTACCAAGTCCTAATAAAGCCTGCATTGGGATGTCACTGCTCCTGCTGCTGCGGCTATTCTTGCTAATCAAAGGGACCTCTTCCTCCTCTAAATCTTCATCCTCATCAAGCACACGACCGTCAACTCTGACATCATCATAACCTCCGATAACGTCCTCGAGGTTGGTGCTCGCTGGGCCACCGCCAAGGAGTGAGGTCATGGGATCAGCATCCTGTTCCAAGCCTGATGACTGCCAAAGTCTCTTCTTTCTTTTCTTCCCCTCGGCAGGCACAGCGGAATGGATTGTCTAGCGCGATCGTTTGCGACGAACACTTCTAGGACTCTAAACTCCTTCATCCTCACCAAGGCCATGTCTAATGGCAACAATCATCGACTCAGTACGGGCAGAGTCAGACGATTCTCCTGCCAGCAGACTGAGAACACTATTCACCTCAGCCTCATTAGTGCTAGTCGACATGTAGAAATGGGTCTGTCTCTCCACTTTAGGAAGATTCCGGAATGGAGCAATGAAAGCCTTCAATGTCCTCTGAGGAGGTCACACTCTATAGCCCGGACTGCCATCTTGAATAGGAGGGTTGGAAATGAGCTCAGAAAAGGGGCTCGGTGGAGGTAGATTCTAGGCAGGATAAGATAGAGGAGCACCAGCATTTGAAATCTTGCCTCTCAGCATCAAGTCAATTCGGCTCAGCATGTCGTCTTTAGGAATCCGTCTGTTGGTAATTCGGGTACGGTCATTGATCCCAGTATACAGGTAAGCCAGGTAAACTCTATCCTTCAGAGGTTGAATATTTTTGAAGACGAAATCAGCAACAACAGCTTCAGTAGTCAAGCCTCTGTTCTTCAATGTGCATATTTCAGTAGGTAGCACTCTGGACTCAGCTAGCTCTGAATATGTAAGGGACTCTGTCGAGCTGGGCGTTCGAACGTCAGGCTGCCTCCCCGATCGAGGAGGGAGTGACTTGTTGTGGTTCTCCATGGTAAACCAGTCAAGGCGCCATCCCTTAATACTATCCTTTAGAGGGATATCAAGATATTCGACCTTCCTGCCTCGGCGAAGTTCCAAGCTAGCACTGCCAACAAGCTGATGCTGTCCTCCAGCCATCCCGGGTCGACAGTGGTAGAGATACTTCCAAAGCCCAAAATGAGAAAGAACTCCAAGGAAAGCTTCACAGAGGTGAACAAACACGGCAATTTGAAGAATAGAATTGGGGTTTAAGTGTGTGAGATTCAGAGCATAAAATTCGAGAAGGCCGCAGAAGAAAGGAGAAGCTAGCAGGGCCAGTCCTCGGATGAGAAATGGCACGAAGATGACAGCTTCATGGGTGTCCTCTATCGGACCGGTAACCCCACGCCAGATTCGTCAGGAACACAACTCTTTTGGCGGAAGAACACCAGTTTCGACAAGGTGCAGAAGGTCAGCCTCGGAAACAACAGACATGTGGTTGCCGGCGAATGGAAGTTGGCTGTTGGGATTGATTGACGGGATAATCGGAACAACAACACTCTGTCTCTTCCTCTTGGGAGCCATCACGATCTCTCAAGCGAAGCGGGTGGACTCAGGAGCTCAGGAAACAGAGAACCGGCGGAGAAAAAAGCGAGAACTAGGGTTCGGAATTCAAGGGTAAACGTCAGCAAAAGTATGGGTTGGCTCGATAAGTCGGGTGCAAAGTGCCAGACCGTAACTCTAAAAAGTGGATATCACAAGCATCACTCGGGCATTACCTCTAAAATGCCAGCGAGCCGCCAAATGCACAAACAAAAACGTGCAACAGTGGACCAGCAAAGGATTGCATTTTCATTCGTAGGGGGAGATCGTTACAAACTGGAGACCGACTCATTTTGAGTCGGCCTCCTCACCCCTTGGTGATTACATTACATTACACTACACTACTAATTACACTACGCTATACTACTACCTAATACTACCTTATTCTACTTACTACTACTACTATTGCTACCTATACTAATATTTAAACCAGCGGCATTATACTGTCGGCCTTGCCATCGCCACCGTCGCCCTTGCCGCTGTCATCGCCCTTGCCGTCACCATCGCCCTTGTCATCGCCGTCGCCACTGCTGTCACCACTATCGCCCTTGCTGTCGCCATCGCCCTCGTCGTCGCCACCTCCCTTGCCGCCGTCGTCGCCGCTGCTGCCGTCGTCCTCGCCGCCATCACCCTCGCTGCAGCTCCACTCCTCGGAGTTGGAGGAGTCTTCCACCTCCTCCGAGGAGATCTCTTCTGAGTCGTCTGACCCACCGAGCCTGGCACGCTCGATGGAGCGCCAGTACGCTCAGGTCGCGGTGGACAACCCTATGGAGTCATTCGAGTCCTCGAACGACATTGTGGGGGATGCGAGAGCAGGCGACCGATCATACTCGGAGGAAGCTTCCTCCGAGTACTCTGAGTCACCAAAATCCTCCGAGGGCGGACTTGGAGGGCGCTTGCGCTTGCCGTCGGCACGGCGAGGCCATCCCTTGTCCCTTTTGCCCCTGCCCATGGTCGTGCGGAAAGTGGAGAAGTGACAAAGAAGAAGAGAGCAAGTGATCAAGGACGAGTGAAGAAAACAGCCAGGGCAAGCAAGCTATTTAAAGAGGCCGAGGGGTGACCGTCCACTTCCTACCCCGCTCGCCGAGCAGTCGCAAGAATTCAATAAGCAATTCAAGCCGCCTGAAAAGGAGTCAGGCAACTGGCACCGTTTCGTGTAACACGACACCGGTTGGACCCAAGTCAACTACTTAGGCAAATGATTACACCGCTCTGTCACATCAAATTACTACTTCAGGACAACACGATAAACACTCTACGCAGGGCATACACCCCTTGGGCACACCCATTGGGTGTATCGCGTGGAATTTTCAAGATTTTCTGAAAAAGTGATATCCACAAAATATACACAATGATGTACCACGACAAAAAGAGGAGATCTGCTGAAACGGGAGGAAGCCCCATTGTGGTTACTGAAGCGCAAGTCCAATCAACAGAAGCATTAAAGTACAGGGCAGAGTGGTGTCCAGCTGAAGGCCCTCTGTCTCAACCAGCCAGATGTCCAACTTGTCACTGATCAAATTGATTCCAGACTTAACAAGGCATGGACAGATGGCATCGCCTGGTTATTTTGAAAATGCTGATTTCGAAAGCATAAAAATGAAGACCTTTGAATGGATTACTTCCAAAATCCACTCAAAGCTCGGGGGCTACACCCATTGGGTGCACCTTCGGTGCACCCAACAGATTCACAATACCTTGAGGCCAAAATGCTGACTTCAAGAGCATAAAGATGAAGATCTTTGAATGAATTACTTCTAAAATCCACTCAAAGCTCGGGGGCTACACCCATTGGGTGCACCTTCGGTGCACCCAACAGATTCACAATACCTTGAGGCCAAAATGTTGACTTCAAAAGCATAAAGATGAAGACTTTTGAATGGATTACTTCTAAAATCCACTCAAAGCTCGGGGGCTACACCCATTGGGTGCACCTTTGAATGGATTACTTCTAAAATCCACTCAAGGCAAAAAATGCTGACTTCAAAAGCATAAAGATGAATACCTTTGAATGGATTATTTCTAAAATCCACCCAAAGCTTGGGGGCTACATCCAATGGGTGCACCCAACAATAGTACAAAAAGTCAGGCCATGCAACGAACTCACAGGCAGGACCAGGAACCTTTGAGTCAATTATTTCAAAATCAACTCAAAGATTAGGGGCTTGTGGGGGATAGATATCTCCCAGGTCCACTAGAAGGCGAAAATCCTTGCATGGGGCCACTGACTAGTCGCCCCACCAGGTCGTCCCATCATGGGCCGGGCAAAGGCTACAATTGAAATGGGCTGACCCAAGAAGGCAATGGGCTCGTGCTTGGATCATCCGTGTATTATGCCTAATCTTAAGGGAACCGTCCGTTTTTCCCGCGCCCGACGCCCTCGAAGGCCGGAGATAGGTCGGGATGAAGTGGTTGGGTTTTTTTCCTTAAGATAAGCTAAGTTAGTTCGCTATTAATTAGGAGATATGCTAGAGGAATGTGATCATCATGTGCGTAGGGAGTGTCCCACGGTCGTGTATGTAAGGCCTAGGGGGAACCCCATCATTTTCATCTCATTGGCACCTCTCCGTTCGGGAGACACCACTTGTAACATACCACGCATACAGAGCCACCCTAGGAAGTAGGGTATTATGCCTCTTAAAGCGGCCCAAACCTGCAGAAAATCGCCCATCTCTCTCTCTCGTGCTCCTAGCACGAACCATCGAGCTACGATCAACAACACTGTCCTACCAAAAGCACCACGAGGGTATCCCCGGGTGTGCGGTCGGAAACTAGACACCGACAACAACCTCATATGGTATGTAGTTACAGTCAATCAACAACCTCATACGAATGTTGTTTCAAGGATTTTATGGTACAACTGAAATTGTAGCTGATTTTCTCTTGTTGTGGTGTTAGACATTTGATACTGCAAGAACTTAATGGTTTCTATGACAAGCTTTTGGCATTTTGAGATGTCTATTTTACAAACTTAGAAGTTTTCATCCTCGGTTTTATTTTTCACTTAGTTTTATTGGTATCTTGTTGCCATATAATTATCTAAAGTTGATTTCTTGGTATGTACTATTATTGTATTTGTTTGTTTATTGCACATATAATATATTACGATATTGTACATACTAAATAGTTTGACTTTATATAATACTAATACAATGTCCGTGTGTTGCGATGACATACAAGAATAAATATTACACTTTATCTTAGTCAAAATGTCTAGAAAGGTATGCGTTGAAAAAGAGCCTGACCCTTCTTTTTATAGCCCACTCGGTCGCTCATTCTCTTTTAACTAGCGGGGTGGTACTATGTGGAATTACTGCGCTGCATGTGACTTTCTATCGTGTTAGGTTTGAATGGTTTCTCATAGTCCATCTGTACGGTAACAACCCACTAATAAAGGCTTAGGCGGTTTTCACGACCTATCTATGGGTATGAGCCACTACTAAAGGGATAAGAATAGACCTGCATGCTTCACGCGTAAAGTAATAAGACCATCAAAACTTGTGCTTTATAGTAGTTAGGATTATATATAATATTTTTTTATCTTTTAGGGCTAGTTTGGAAACCTATTTTTTCAAAAGATTTGTATTTTCCAAAAGAAATTAGTTCATTTTCTTTTATGAAAATAAAAATCTCTTGAAAAAAATAAAGATCTCAGGACTAGTTTGGGAACCACAATTTCCTATGGTATTTTTATTTTTCTAGGCCCCGTTTGTTTCGTTAGAATTGAATTTCATTTTAACAATTATAATTTAGTCAAAACTAATTAAGTTCATATATTTATATATACAATATATTTGTATATTATTCTAAATCATATGAGAGAAATAGTTATATACATTTATGTTATAGCGAAGCAAGTAGAAGAGCATGCTATAAGTTGTATATCGGAAATATAGTATGTAAATATATAGAATCGATTTCCATCTCTCACCCCATGAATTTGAGATAAGCTTATATGATAATTTTGGAAAGTGGTGGAATATCACATTCTAAAAAATAGTCTATTTTATTAGTATGATTCCAATTCCTCAAAATGAAAGGAAACAAACGGGAACTAAGGGAAATTAGTTTATTTTTCTTAGGAAAATGAAAATCTCTTAAGGAAAATGAGATTCCCAAACTAGCCTTTAAACCCTGGGGTTCACGGAGATCGACCAGAAAATTAAGCAGAGGAGATTTAAGTGGCCAGACTAACAATTTCAAATACCCATCTTCGAGTCGGGGTCCGTCTGCACGTCCAGCCATTTCCTCGAACCAGAAAAGTGGTGCCTGATGCGGACGAAACTGCAACGAAAACCTACGTTCCACACACGCACTCGGTTTTCAGCTAACCGCGTCAACAAAAGCCTGAAAATGACACCTGATGGACATGCAACGTGTGTGGCGTCCAACTTTTCCGGCCAATGAACCTGCCAACTGCCGGTGGTATCGCCCACACGCTTTAGGGGCACCCGTAATGAATACCATCCAATCTTGAGATATGTGGCATTGTATTACATCTTGAATACAGATAGCATGTTAAATGCATGTATTAGGGTGTGTTTGGTTTTTAGAGACTAATCTTTAGTTCCTTCATTTTATTCTATTTTAGTCTTTAAATTATCAAATACGAAAACTAAAATAGAGTTTTAGTTTCGTATTTAGCAATCTAGGTACTAAAATGGAATAAAATGTAGGGACTAACCATTAGTCCCTAGAAACCAAACACCTCCTTAATGGAGGTTCTAACACTAATCTTAATTAAACTATCATTTTTCAGAAGTTATAAAAGAGATTAATGTTGTTAGTCATGTGCCAAAAACAACCATATTCCAACGTAAACTGAAGTCAGTATCAGGGGCGAGTGTTATGGTGTTATTACCAATACAACTAGAGATGGCAATGGGTACCCGCTATCCGAAACCCGGTGGGTTTTTCTCTATTAGGGCATGGGTTTGGGTTAATTTCTCTACCCATGGGTTTGTTAATGGGTTCAAATGAAAACCCAATGGGTACGTGGGTATGGGTTTGTTCTTCCACTACCCATACCCGCAAACCCATGGGTTTTTAAAACCCGCCTTAAAATCAATATTCCTTGTGAATATGTCTTATAATATTATTAATTAAATATGTTCTAATTGAAATAAACTTTATGTAACAAATTTTAAGCTAAAATTAGTTATCACTTGTTCCTTTTATCCTAGCTTATTAATGTATTGATTGTCATTTATATGATGAATTATTTTTTATGTTGATGTTAGTGGGTATGTGTCGGCGTTCCGAGACCGGGGGGTCCTCGAGCCGACGAGTGAGAGTGCCGCGTGCCCCAGCCCAGATGGGTCGAGCGCGTGGAGCGAGCGCAAAGGGGGGAACGGAGTGAGAGAGAGGTCGGTGGCCGGAGCCGGATCGCGAGGGAGTCGGAGAAATTCCCACGGCCTTCGTGTTCGTCCCGCGCCCAGGTCGGGTGCGCTTGCAGTAGGGGGTTACAAGCGTCCGCACGAGGTGAAGGGAGAGGGCGGCCCCGAGAGAGCGCCTGCCCCTGCCTTTCGTCCCCGCGAGGCCAACCTTTTTTAAGAAGGCCCTGGCCCTTCCTTTTATAGTCGTAAGGAGAGGGTCCAGGTGTACAAGACGGGGGTGTAGCAAGGTGCTACGTGTCTAGCGAGGGAGAGCTAGCGCCCTATGTACATGCCCAGGTGGCAGCCAGAGAGATCGCGGCACCCTGTTGGAGTGGCGTCGTGGCTGTTGGAGGAATAACGGAGCCGGACGGGGGGACAGCTGTCGAGGTGGCTGGGTCCTTGCTGACGTTCTCCTGCTTTCGTAAGGGAGCTGGGAGCCGCCGTCGTCATGATCTAGCGGGGCGCCATCATGGCCTATCTGGCATAGCTGGCCAGATGGGACGCCGGTCTTGTTCTCTGCGACCCAAGTCGGCTCGGGGCAGGGTGATGATGACGCTTCCTGTTGACGTGGCGGTCTCGTACCCTAGGTCGGGCGTCGTGGAGGCTCCTCCGAGGCTGTGGCCGAGTCCGTCCTGCAAGACAGAGACAGAGTCCGAGCCCTGGTCGGGCGAGGCGGAGATTATTCGGCAGAGGCCGAGGCGGAGTCCGAGCCCTGGGTCGGGCGAGGCGGAGGTCGCCGTCTTCCGAGGCCTTAGCCTGGGTCCGAGCCCTGGGTCGGGCGGAGCGGAGTTCGCCGTCTTCCGAGGCCTTAGCCTGAGTCCGAGCCCTGGGTCGGGCGGAGCGGAGTTCGCCGTCTTCCGAGGCCTTAGCCTGAGTCCGAGCCCTGGGTCGGGCGGAGCGGAATTCGCCGTCTTCCGAGGCCTTAGCCTGAGTCCGAGCCCTGGGTCGGGCGGAGTCTCCTATGGCACCACTGGCGAAGTCTGGCCGCCCGTCGGTCTTACCTTTTGCGTTAAACGCCCTGGTGACTCGGTCGGTTGGTGCGGTGATTTAGTCAGGGTTTCTCCTTATCGGAGGCGGGGCCTAGGGCGAACCGGGGATGCGCCTGCCGTGAAAGAGGAGACCTCAGGCGAGACGGAGTCATCTTAGGGTCGGCTGCCCTCGCCCGAGGCTAGGCTCGGGCGTGGCGTGGTCAAGTCACTCGTGTGGACTGATCCCTGACTTAATCAAACCCATCAGGCCTTTGCAGCTTTATGCTGATGGGGGTTACCAGCTGAGAATTAGGCGTCTTGAGGGTACCCCTAATTATGGTCCCCGACAGTAGCCCCCGAGCCTCGAAGAGAGTGTTAACACTCGCTTGGAGGCTTGCATCGCACTTTTTTGCAAGGGGACCAGCCTTTCTCGGAGGTACCTTGTTCCGGTGGGTGCGCGCGAGCGCACCCGCCGGGTGTAGCCCCCGAGGCCTCGGAGGAGTGGTTTCACTCCTTCGAGGTCTTAATGCCTTGCGTAATGCTTCGGCGTGACTAGCGGTTCCCTCATGCGAGCAGGGCGTAACCCAGGTGCACTGTCGGGGCCCAAGTTCTCGGGCTTGGTATGTTGACGCTGTCAACGGTTCGGCCGGAGCCGGGTTTGCGAGAGCAGCCCCCGAGCCTTCGCACGGAGCGAGAGGACGATCAGGGACAGACTCGACTTTTTATATACGCCCCTACGTCGCCTTTCCGCAAGGAGGAGGGGGGGAGTGCGCCATGTTACCCTCGATGGGCACCGAACATGGTGTCTCCGGTGAGCTGCGATCGGGTAATCCGAGTGGACGTCCGTGCCCCGTTCGTTGGGGGTCGGCTAGGGGCCCGGAGGCACGCCCAAAAGTACCTGCGGGTGATCTGCCGGACCCGGTCCCCTAGCGACGGGGTCCGAGGGCTCGTTGCCTCCCTCCGATGGGATTCCGTTACAGAGTCGTTCCCGCCGGTCTCGGAAATGTCCTAGGGTACCTCGGGAGCGCAGCCCGAGCCTCGGTTATGTATCGAACGTACCCCTGGTCATCCCTCGCTCGGCGTCTGAGGCGGCTGTGAACCCTTCGACAGGCCAGCCTTCGAACCCCTGATCAGTAGGGGGCACGGAGCCCTAGTAGCCTGGGGCGGTCATGGAACCTTTCGGGGGCCGACCTTCGAACCCCTGACCAGTAGTGGGTGTCGGGCCCACGCGATCTGAGGCGGCTGTTGAACCCTTCGGGGGGCCAGCCTTCGAACCCCTGATCAGTAGGGAGGCTCGGGGCCTAGTTCCTTCTCGGGGAAGGATCCCTTTGGGGTTATCCCCCTTCTCGGTCCCTGTTGCAAGAGATAGAGAAAGAAGGAAAAGGGAAAAAGGGATTCGAAATTGAACTTCGTGGCGTACCTTTCTCGGCGCGGCCGTTTTTGGCGGAGGCGAAGCGCCGCCAGCTGCCCCTGCCAGAAACGTCACCTATTTCGCCGTGGAGTTAATGCGCTGGGGTGAGTAGTTGGTGAGGTTGCCGTTGCGTGCGCGAGCCGTTCGAGGGACGGCTGTTTCGCTTCGCGTTTTTTGAACCGCGCGTCTGGTTCGGGCGATGCGTTGGAACCGTCTCGCCCTGGGTCCTTTATGTACCCCTGAGAGGGTCCTGTGACGATTCTCGACTCCACTTTTCGCCTTCTTCTCAGGTTTTTTGCAACCTGAGAGATCTAGCCAGGAAAAGGAAACCGCCTTCCCCTGTTCTTCACGCCGCCATTCCTTCTGCCTTGGCGATGGCCGACCGGGTGACCATCCTCTCGCCGCGCGACCCGTGGCCCTCCTCCACGGTGACGGCGGGTGACCTGGGGGACCTCGTCGACGAGGGTTTGCTCCGCCCCCTCACCGATAAGGAGCGGCCGGAATGGATCCCTCCCTCGGGCGAAGCTGCTCCGTCCCCTCCGCCGGGGTATGTCGTGAGCTTCATCTCCTTCCATGAGCGGGGGTTTGGAATGCCGTCGAGCCGCTTCATGCGGGCCATCCTGTTCCACTACGGGGTGGAACTACACAATCTTACCCCCAACTCCATCGCACAAGCCGCTATCTTTGTAGCGGTGTGCGAGGGGTATCTGGGGATCGCCCCTCATTGGGATTTGTGGACTCACCTCTTCTTTGCTGAGCTTTTTGCTTCGTCGACGGGGGAGAGGAAGGTCCGTGCGGCGGTGCGGGCCGGCGGCTGCACCCTTTTGCTGAGGCAGTCACGGGCGTTGCAGTATATCCCTGCCGTCCTTTCGTCCTCAAACAAGGGCTGGCAGCGCCGGTGGTTCTATCTCCGGAATGACGGAGAGTCGCTCCCGCCGTTCTCTCAGCGGGTCGTCACCGCCGCCCCCGACGCCTGGCGTCACGGGACTCCACACGAGAGGCAGAAGAAACTCGAACCTCTTCTCCAGGCTCTGAAGGTGTTGCGGGAGGAAGGGCTCACCGTCGCGGGAGTGGTTGCCGCCATCCACCGCCGGAGGGTGCTTCCCCTGGCGGAGCGGCGGTTGCCGCTTTGGGAGATGACCCAGGAGGCCGACTGGGAGGGGTCACGGATGTCCCCTGATCCTCTTCCCCACGACGCCCTCTATCGGCGGGTGTCGGTCGCGATGGGGAAGCCGGACCCCCATGCCCTCTCCCAGCCTCGAATGCGCCCCGACCAGGGGTGCGTCGCTCTGGTGAGTGCTCGTCCTTTCCTTCTTCATATACCGGGTCGCTCCCGATTCTGACTATCGATTTCCCTTCCCCCCCCCTTTTTAGGAGGTGGGGCGGCACAAACCCTCCCTGCCGCCGGTCCCGGAGGACGCGGTGGGTCGGGCGGCGAGGCGGGTCGCCGCGGAGGAGGAGAAGAAGAAGAAGGACGCGGAGAAGGCTCGGGCCCGCAGGCGGAGGCGGGCTCGAGACGCCCTGGAGAAACGCCGCCGTCAGCAGGAGAGGGAAGGGCTTCCCAGGGAGCCGTCGCCGGAGACGTCCGACGATGACGACGACGTCGATGATGAAGAGGAGGAGGACGACATGGCCGCACGTCTCGGCCTCAGCCCCGGCTTGGGATGTGGCCGGGGGTCGTCGAGCCAGCCCCCGAGCGGGCCTACATCGTCGGTCCCTGGTGCCGAGGTGCCGGATCCCCGACCTGAGGAGCAGGGGCAACCCGAGAGGGTTCTCGTCTCCCCGGCTGGGGGAGCTGACGTCACTCCAGGGAGCCGAGCCGAGGGGTCCGTTCCTCGGGAGCTGTTGCCCGCGCCGGCGGCATGCGGGAGCGGTCCTCAGGTTGTCATGGCGGTGCCTGGGCAGTCCGCCACCCGGGCCTCGGGGGTGTCCGAGGCGAGGGCGGCGCCGGGGCTGTTGGTGAAGCGGACCACGGCGGTGGTTCCAGGAAGCGGGAGCCAGGAGACCTCCCCCCAGACGCCGTGGATCATGATCCGGAGCGGGTAGGTACCTTGGAATCTTTCCGTCCCGGCGCTTCATCCATATGTACGGGCCGTAATCTTCCCTTACTCGTTTTCTTCAGCAAACGGAGCCATGGCCCCACCGACCTGGCGCCTCGGAAGGCCCTCAAGACGGCGTTTGTCCAGGCAGCTGGCGCCACCTCGGGCTTTCCCGCTCGGCCGACCCTTTCGCAGGGTGCCCCGCAGCGCGGGGCTCAGGCGTCGCGTATTTCGGGGGAGCAGGTCCCCGAGGTGGGCTCCTCTGCTGAGGTGGCCACCGTGACCGGGGAGGCGGCCAGCGCCGATGCGGTCACGAGCTCGCCAGCCATGTTGGCCATGCCGGTGTCTGCCGCTACCGCAACCGGCACCGTTCCGGTCGGAGAGCGCCCAGTCGGCGCCGACGTCGGGACGGCCGCGGCGTCGGCGCCCGAGGCCTCGGAAGAGGTGGGCGCGGATGCGCAGCGTTCCCAGGCGGGCGGCAGCCTTGTCGTTGTGGGGCGGAGCCCCGAGGCCCGGGGCCAGTTGCTCCGATTCCGGACCCGCGAGGCTTCGGACCCCATCTTCGTTCTTGACGACGAAGAGGAGGACCAGTCCTGGGACGAGCTCCGCAAGCGTGCTGAGGCGACAGTGGGGTTGCTCCGATCGTCGCTAGAGGTTCTCTGCGGGGACGTCCCCAAAATCCTTCAGGTAATGGTTTCAGACATACCTTCTTGCTTCCGCGAACGTGGCGTTCGTCGTGAAATCTTGTTTTCCTTTCCAGGACCTGACGGACCGGAGCGCCGCCAAGTCATCGTTCATTCGCCGCGAGGCCGTCGTCTGGGGCTCACTGCGGTCCCTGAGGACTTCGCTCGCCGGGGCTACCGTGCGCCTCTCTCAGCAAGACGCTAAGATAGCGGACCTCCAGTTGCTTTGTGCTGACCTGAAGGCCGAGGCGGCGGCAGCGCGCACGGAGCTTGCCCAGGTTGCCGAGGAGCGGGACCAAACTCGGGGCCGAGCTGCCGAAGCTGAGAGCCGGGCCCAGATCCTTGCGGCCGATCTGGTCGCAGCCCAAGTCGCAGCCTCGGAGCAGCACGTTCGAGCCAGAGGTATGGCTCGACCGTCCTTGGTTCTCAATCCTGTCCGTTTCTTCCGCTTGGGTTTGAGATCTTTCTTCTGGTTGTTCGCAGAGCTCGAGTCTGCCCTCGATGAGTCTGCCAAGGCTCTTGCCGAGGTGCTCGACGGGGCTGCTGAGCAAAGGGAGGCCGATCTTGCGGCTATGTCCGAGGCCGTCTCGGAGGTCTATCGGAAACTCGGTCCCGGCGACGTCCCTTCAGGGAGCTCTCCCCAAAGCCGTCTTCAAGCCCTTGGCGATTACGTGCGTGGCAAAGTCCGTGGGGCGCTGCACCACGGCGTCAGGCGGGCCTTCGCCGTGCTCGCTTCCCACTACGTCGTGGACTTGGAGCGGGTCAGTGAGGGGTACTGTCTGCCTGACGAGGACGAGGCAGCCCTGGCGGAGATTCAGCGGCTCGACGCGGTCGCTGCGGGTCCGAGCGCGTCGCTGGCGACCGTCTTCGAAGCGGAGATCCTTCCTCCTGCGCCGCCACCGGAAGCGGAGGTGGGCTTTACCGACGGCGGGGGCGGAGTTGAGGGCGCGGCTCCTGCCCGAGGCGACGCCTGATTTTAGTTGGGACAATTTCTGATGGGTGTGTGATTTGCCGTGGCCACTGGGGCCTGAACATTTTACTCCTTCTTTCGTGAAGTCGTGCTTCTTTTCGTTTCGATTTTAGCGCCTGGCCCGTAGTGTCGACAACAGGGTGATTTCCCGAGCTGGGTTCTTTTTCGCGGCAGGCGAGTAGCGAGGCGTCCCTAGCCCGGAAGCATAGGTGCTCCCCAGCTCAGTCGGTCTCGCCACTCTACTCGTACCCCAACTCGCTCCTCAGGAGTCTGTTTCTGGCGCATCCGGGAGAACGCGGAAAACCCTTCTTGGTCGAAAAAAGAGCTTTTCTGACGCGGAGCGGTACGTTCGAACCCGATGAGAGGGGTTCCCCCCTTTTTTAGCCCCCGAGGGAGGGTCGGGCTCTGTCGGGGCGAGGCCGACCCTTCCTTGATAATTGATTCGTATGTATGAGTGGGGGAAGGGCGCAGCCCCCGGGTGTCGTTCGCGCAGAGGCCGTTTGGCGAGTCAGGCTCCTGTCCAGATATGCGGCGAGTGCTGGGTGACATCCCCGGCATGGCGGGCATGCCCGAGGGACCCTATGCAAACACGTCAATGTTTGCGCGAGGGAAGCCGCCAAGCACTGCTTCCTATCTAGGGCCGAGCCCAGAGCCGATCCGGACACGCCTGGAGGCGTCGCCGCTGTGGTCGAGAAGGACGGCCTTAACCGTCTCTGCTGGCTCGAAGTTGCCGGCATGCCGCTTCACATCCGGCACCTCTCGGGAGAGGCTTTCCAGGTCGGCAATGAGGGCCTCGGACTCGGCGAGGGCCTCGGCGTACTCCACGCACTCCACATCGCATTCGAATGCGTGTTTGTACGTGGGGCCGACGGTGATGACCCCGTTGGGGCCCGGCATCTTGAGCTTCAGGTAGGTGTAGTTGGGGATGGCCATGAACTTCGCGTAGCATGGCCTTCCCAACACCGCGTGGTAGGTCCCTCGGAACCCGACCACCTCGAACGTCAAAGTCTCCCTTCGGAAGTTGGAGGGTGTTCCGAAGCAGACAGGGAGGTCGAGCTGTCCGAGGGGCTGGACGCGCTTCCCGGGAATGATCCCGTGGAAGGGCGCAGCGCCTGCTCGGACGGACGATAAGTCGACGCGCAGGAGCTTGAGAGTCTCGGCGTAGATGATGTTGAGGCAGCTGCCCCCATCCATCAGGACCTTGGTGAGCCTGACGTCGCCAATGACAGGATCGACGACGAGCGGGTACTTCCCCGGGCTCGGCACGTGGTCGGGGTGGTCGTCCTGGTCGAAGGTGATGGGCTTGTCGGACCAGTCTAGGTAGACTGGCGTCGCCACCTTCACCGAGCAGACCTCCCGACGCTCTTGCTTACGATGCCGAGCCGAGGCGTTTGCCACATGCCCCCCGTAGATCATGAAGCAGTCGCGGACCTCGGGGAACTCTCCTGCTTGGCGATCCTCCCTTTTGTCGTCGTCGTGAGCCTTGCCACCCTCGGCGGGTGGCCCGGCCCGATGGAAGTGACGCCGAAGCATGACGCACTCTTCGAGGGTGTGTTTGACGGGCCCCTGATGGTAGGGGCACGTCTCCTTGAGTGCCTTGTCGAAGAGGTTTGCACCTCCGGGGGGTTTCCGAGGGTTCTTGCGCTCGGCGGCGGCGACAAGGTCAGCATCGGGAACGTCGCGTTTCGCTTGCGACTTCCTCCTGCCTTTCTTCTTGGCGCCGCGCGGAGTAGACGCCTCGGGAACATCTTCCGACGGGCGGCCCTGGGGCTGCTTGTCCTTTCGGAAGATGGCCTCTACCGCCTCCTGGCCGGAGGCGAACTTGGTAGCGATGTCCATCAGCTCGCTCGCCCTGGTGGGGGTCTTGCGACCCAACTTGCTCACCAGGTCGCGGCAGGTGGTGCCGGCGAGGAACGCGCCGATGACATCGGAGTCGGTGATGTTGGGCAGCTCGGTGCGCTGCTTCGAGAACCGCCGGATGTAGTCCCGAAGGGACTCTCCCGGCAATTGCCGACAGCTTCGGAGGTCCCAGGAATTCCCGGGGCGCACGTACGTGCCCTGGAAGTTCCCGGCGAAGGCCTGGACCAGGTCCTCCCAGTTGGAAATCTGCCCCAGGGGCAAGTGTTCCAACCAGGCGCGAGCGGTGTCGGAGAGAAATAGGGGGAGGTTTCGGATGATGAGGTTGTCATCGTCCGTCCCACCCAGCTGGCAGGCCAGGCGGTAGTCTGCAAGCCACAATTCCGGTCTCGTCTCCCCCGAGTACTTCGTGATAGTAGTCGGGGGTCGGAATCGGAGCGGAAACGGCGCCCGCCGAATGGCTCGGCTAAAGACCTGCGGACCGGGTGGTTCGGGCGAGGGACTTCGATCCTCCCCGCTGTCATAACGTCCCCCACGCCGGGGGTGGTAGCCTCGGCGCACCCTTTCGTCGAGGCGTGCCCGACGGTCACGATGAGGGTGCTCCTCGCCGAGGTGGCCCGGGGCCGCAGGCGCGGTGTTGCGCGTGCGCCCGGTGAAGACCGAGGCTTCCCGCGTGAGTCGGGAAGTCGCGGCACGAGGGTCCGGGGTGTATCCCCGCCTTCGAGAGGCAGAGCTCTCTGCCCGCCGGGCCGCAGCGCCTTCCAGGAGATGCCTGAGTTCTCCCTGGATCCGCCGTCCCTCGGTGGTTGATGACTCCGGCATCGCGCGGAGGAGCATTGCTGCAGCGACCAGGTCCTGGCCAGTCCCGCCGGATGCGGGTGGCGGTTTGTCCCTGGCATCATTGGCGATGCGGTGCTGGAGACCTTGGGGCAAGTGACGTATTCCTCCGGCCGGGGGTTGGCTCGCCCATACCTGCCCGATGTTCTGACGGATTGCCTCGAGCGCTCCTGCTCCTTCATCGAACCCGGCCTGCGCCCCGCGGACTTGCTCGAGCTGTGGGTCGTGACCTCCTGCCGAAGCGGGGACCACAGCTAGCTCCCGCGGGATGTCAGCGCGAGGCGCTGGCCTAGGGGGATCACCATCCTCCGGCATGCCGAGACAGCCGCCTCCGGAGGGATCCCCTAGCTCGATGTGGAAACATTCGCGACTCAGGCCGCAGTCCTTGTCGCCAAGGCTGCGGCTGCCGTCGGAACAGTCGGAGAGGCAGTAGTCACATGCGGTCATGAAGTCCCGCATGGCACTAGGGTTGCCAGATCCGGAGAAATCCCAGCAGACGCTGGGGTCGTCGTCTTCCTCGGACCCAGAGGGTCCGTAGGTCGAGACACCCGTCAATCGGTCCCAAGGCGACCGCACAGGAAACCCCAGAGAGGTTGCACTCGCCTCAATGTGAGCGCCCGCCAAAGCGAGATCGCCAGGCGGGCTGAGGCCGAGTCGAAATAACGAAAGATGGGTAGCAGTCGATACCTTTTTGTCGACGAGGAGCGATGAAGTCGCGTCGGGGGCGGACCGCGTCGTCGTCTTGGGTCCGAGGGTGACGTCCTGTAGGCCTTCCGTGAGCGTGCTGGCGTCGTCCACTTGCTCGGAGTCGACGTGATGCGGGGGGATGGCGCTCGCGTCTGCCTTGAACGCGAGGGCGACGCTTGGCGTGTCCTCCGTCGAGGCGCCGGGGACGTCGATTTGCCCGACAGCCGTCGGAGCGCGACCTCCCGCTCGGCCCCGGTTGCCCTGCCTCCTCCTCCTCCGATGGCGAGGGAGAGGATGGGGCGAGCTCGAAAGTTGTCCTTCCCCTACGCGGGAAAGACGTCGTCGATTCCGCCGCCAGCGGGCGGGCTGTCCGCCATCAATGTCGCCGTCGCGCGGCGGTGGAAGGAGTATCATGTCGTAGTCGCCGTCGAGCGAGATGAACTCGAGGTTCCCGAAACGGAGCACCGTCCCGGGTTGAAGAGGTTGTTGGAGACTGCCCATCTGGAGCTTGACGGGAAATCGGACGTCAACACGCAGCGTGCCCCTACCTGGCGCGCCAACTGTCGGCGTTCCGAGACCGGGGGGTCCTCGAGCCGACGAGTGAGAGTGCCGCGTGCCCCAGCCCAGATGGGTCGAGCGCGTGGAGCGAGCGCAAAGGGGGGAACGGAGTGAGAGAGAGGTCGGTGGCCGGAGCCGGATCGCGAGGGAGTCGGAGAAATTCCCACGGCCTTCGTGTTCGTCCCGCGCCCAGGTCGGGTGCGCTTGCAGTAGGGGGTTACAAGCGTCCGCACGAGGTGAAGGGAGAGGGCGGCCCCGAGAGAGCGCCTGCCCCTGCCTTTCGTCCCCGCGAGGCCAACCTTTTTTAAGAAGGCCCTGGCCCTTCCTTTTATAGTCGTAAGGAGAGGGTCCAGGTGTACAAGACGGGGGTGTAGCAAGGTGCTACGTGTCTAGCGAGGGAGAGCTAGCGCCCTATGTACATGCCCAGGTGGCAGCCAGAGAGATCGCGGCACCCTGTTGGAGTGGCGTCGTGGCTGTTGGAGGAATAACGGAGCCGGACGGGGGGACAGCTGTCGAGGTGGCTGGGTCCTTGCTGACGTTCTCCTGCTTTCGTAAGGGAGCTGGGAGCCGCCATCGTCATGATCTAGCGGGGCGCCATCATGGCCTATCTGGCATAGCTGGCCAGATGGGACGCCGGTCTTGTTCTCTGCGACCCAAGTCGGCTCGGGGCAGGGTGATGATGACGCTTCCTGTTGACGTGGCGGTCTCGTACCCTAGGTCGGGCGTCGTGGAGGCTCCTCCGAGGCTGTGGCCGAGTCCGTCCTGCAAGACAGAGACAGAGTCCGAGCCCTGGTCGGGCGAGGCGGAGATTATTCGGCAGAGGCCGAGGCGGAGTCCGAGCCCTGGGTCGGGCGAGGCGGAGGTCGCCGTCTTCCGAGGCCTTAGCCTGGGTCCGAGCCCTGGGTCGGGCGGAGCGGAGTTCGCCGTCTTCCGAGGCCTTAGCCTGAGTCCGAGCCCTGGGTCGGGCGGAGCGGAGTTCGCCGTCTTCCGAGGCCTTAGCCTGAGTCCGAGCCCTGGGTCGGGCGGAGCGGAATTCGCCGTCTTCCGAGGCCTTAGCCTGAGTCCGAGCCCTGGGTCGGGCGGAGTCTCCTATGGCACCACTGGCGAAGTCTGGCCGCCCGTCGGTCTTACCTTTTGCGTTAAACGCCCTGGTGACTCGGTCGGTTGGTGCGGTGATTTAGTCAGGGTTTCTCCTTATCGGAGGCGGGGCCTAGGGCGAACCGGGGATGCGCCTGCCGTGAAAGAGGAGACCTCAGGCGAGACGGAGTCATCTTAGGGTCGGCTGCCCTCGCCCGAGGCTAGGCTCGGGCGTGGCGTGGTCAAGTCACTCGTGTGGACTGATCCCTGACTTAATCAAACCCATCAGGCCTTTGCAGCTTTATGCTGATGGGGGTTACCAGCTGAGAATTAGGCGTCTTGAGGGTACCCCTAATTATGGTCCCCGACAGTATGGGAAACCCGTTGGGTACCCGAAACCCGCATGAGTATGGGTTTGGGCAAAATTTTATACCCGTCATGGATATGGGTTTTTTAGCGGACATATTTGTCGGGGACCATAATTAGGGGTACCCTCAAGATGCCTAATTCTCAGCTGGTAACCCCCATCAGCATAAAGCTGCAGAGGCCTGATGGGTGCGATTAAGTCAGGGATCAGTCCATACGAGCGACTCGATCACGCCTAGCCCGAGCCTAGCCTCGGGCAAGGGCAGCCGACCCTGAGGTGTTTCCGTCTCGCCCGAGGCCCCCTTTTTTACGGCAGACGCATCTCCGGCTCGCCCGAGGCCTTGCCTTCGCTAAGAAGCAATCCTGACTAAATCGCCGCACCAACCGACCGAGTCGCGGGGGCATTTAACGCAAAGGTAGCCTGACACCTTTATCCTGACGCGCGCCCCCTGGCAGAGCCGAAGTGACCGCCGTCACTTCGCCGCTCCACTGACCGGTCTGACAAAAGGACAGCGCCGCCTGTGCCATCCCGACTGCAGTGCCACTTGACAGAGTGAGACTGACAGGCAGCCAGGCCTTGCCAAAGGCGCCATAGGAAGCTCCGCCCGACCCAGGGCTCGGACTCGGGCTAAGGCCCCGGAAGACGGCGAACTCCGCTCCGCCCGACCCAGGGCTCGGACTCGGGCTAAGGCCCCGGAAGACGGCGAACTCCGTTCCGCCCGACCCAGGGCTCGGACTCGGGCTAAGGCCCTGGAAGACGGCGAACTCCGTTCCGCCCGACCCAGGGCTCGGACTCGAGCTAAGGCCCCGGAAGACGACGAACTCCGCTTCGCCCGACCCCAGGGGTCGGACTCCGCCCTGGCCTCTGCCGAACGACCTCCGCCTCGCCCGACCCAGGAGCTCGGGCTCGGCCTCGGCCATGGAAGACAGACTCGACCTCGGCCTCGGAGGAGCCTCCACGTCGCCCGACCTAGGGCACAAGTCCGCCACGTCAACAGGAAGCGCCATCATCACCCTACCCCGAGCCGACTCGGGCCGCAGAGAACAAGACCGACGTCCCATCTGGCTAGCTCCGCCAGATAGGCAATGATGGCGCCCCGCTAGACCCATGACGACGGCGGCTCTCAGCTCCCTTACGGAAGCAGGGGGACGTCGGCAAGGGCCCAACTGCTCCGACAGCTGTCCCTCCGCCAGGCTCCGTTTCTCCTCCGACAGCCACGACACCACACCAGCTGGGTGCCAAGATCTCTCCGGCTGCCACATTGGCATGTACCTAGGGCGCTAGCTCTCCCCCGCTAGACACGTAGCACTCTGCTGCACCCCCATTGTACACCTGGATCCTCTCCTTACGCCTATAAAAGGAAGGACCAGGGCCTTCTTAAAAAAGGTTGGCCGCGCGGGAACGAGGGCGGGGCAGGCGCTCTCTTGGGGCCGCTCGCTTCCCTCACCCGCGTGGACGCTTGTAACCCCCTACTGCAAGCGCACCCGACCTGGGCGCGGGACGAACACGAAGGCCACGGGATCTCCACCTCCCTCACGACTCGGCTCCGGCCACCTCGCTTTCCCCCCTTCGCGCTCGCCCACGCGCTCGACCCATCTGGGCTGGGGCACGCGGCACACTCACTCGTCGGCTTAGGGACCCCCCGGTCTCGAAACGCCGACAGTTGGCGCGCCAGGTAGGGGCCTGCTGCGTGTTGACGAGCAGTTTCCCGTCAAGCTCCAGATGGGCAGTCTCCAACGACCTCTCCAACCCGGGACGGTGCTCCGTTTCGGGAGTCTCGAGTTCATGTCTTTCGACGGCAACTACGACATGATACTCCTTCCACCGCCGCGCGACGGCGACAATGGCGGCCGACAGCCCGCCCGCCGGCGGCGGAATCGACGACGTCTTCCCCGCGTGGTGGAAGAACAACATTCGAGCTCGCCCCGTCCTCTCCCTCGCCATCGGAGGAGGAGGCGGGGCAACCAGGGCCGAGCGGGAGGCTGCGCTCCGTCGGCTGTCGAGCGAATCGACATCCCCAGCGCCCCAACGGAGGACGCGTCGGGCGTCAACCTCGCGTTTGAGGCGAAGGCGAGCGCCGTCCCCCCGCAACACGCCAATCCCGAGCAAGTGGACGACGCTAGCACGCTCGCGGAGGGCCTGCAGGACGTCGCCCTCGTACCCAAGACGACGGCGCAATCAGTCCCTGATGTGACTTCGTCGCTCCTCGTCGACCAAAAGGTACCGACTGATTCCCATCCTACGTCCTTTCGACTCGACCTCAACCCGCCTAGCGGCCTCGCTTTGGCGGGCGCTCACGTTGAGGCGAGTGCAACCCCTCTGGGGTTTCGTGTGTGGTTGCCTTGGGACCGAATGACGGACGTCTCGACCTACGGGCCCTCTGGGTCCGAGGAAGATGACGATCCCAGCATCTGCTGGGATTTCTCTGGATCTGGCAACCCCAGTGCCATGCGGGACTTCATGACCGCATGTAACTACTGCCTCTCCGACTGTTCCGACGGCAGCCGCAGCCTTGACGACAAGGACTGCGGCCCGAGCCGCGAATGTTTCCACGTCGAGCTAGGGGATCCCTCCGGAGGCAACCGTCTCGGCATGCCGGAGGATGGCGATCTCCCTAGGCCAGTGCCTCGCACCGACATCCCGCGGGAGCTAGCTGTGGTCCCCGTTCCGGCGGGGGGTCACGAGCCACAGCTCGAGCAAGTCCGCGGGGCGCAGGCCGGGCTCGACGAGGGAGCAGGAGCGCTCGAGTCGATCCGCCGGGACGTCGGGCAGGTATGGGCGGGCCAGCCCCCGGCCGGAGAAATACGTCACCTGCCCCAGGGTTTCCAGCACCGCATCGCCAACGATGCCAGGAACAGGCCGCCACCCGCATCCAGCGGGATCGGTCAGAACCTGGCAGCCGCAGCGATGCTCCTCCGCGCGATGCCGGAGCCATCAACCACCGAGGGTCGGCGAATCCAGGGAGAGCTCAAGGATCTCCTGGAAGGCGCTGCGGCCCGGCGGGCCGAGAGCTCTGCCTCCCGAAGGCAGGGGTACCCCTCGGAACCTCATGCCGCGACTTCCCGACTCATGCGGGAAGCCTCGGTCTACACCGGGCGCACGCGCAACACCGCGCATGCGGCCCCGGGCCACCTCGGCAACGAGCACCATCATCACGACCGTCGGGCCCGCCTTGACGAAAGGGTGCGCCGAGGCTATCACCCCAGGCGTGGGGGACGCTACGACAGCGGGGAGGATCGGAGTCCCTCGCCCGAACCACCCGGTCCGTAGGCCGTCAGCCGGGCCATTCGGCGGGCGCCGTTTCCGACCCGATTCCGACCCCCGACTACTATCACAAAGTACTCGGGGGAAACGAGACCGGAATTGTGGCTCGCGGACTACCGCCTGGCCTGTCAACTGGGTGGAACGGACGACGACAACCTCATCATCCGCAACCTCCCCCTGTTCCTCTCCGACACTGCTCGCGCCTGGTTGGAGCACCTGCCTCCGGGGCAGATCTCCAACTGGGAGGATTTGGTCCAAGCTTTCACCGGCAACTTCCAGGGCACGTACGTGCGCCCCGGGAATTCCTGGGACCTCCGAAGCTGCCGGCAACAGCCGGGAGAGTCTCTTCGGGACTACATCCGGCGGTTCTCGAAGCAGCGCACCGAGCTGCCCAACATCACCGACTCAGATGTCATCGGCGCGTTCCTTGCCGGCACCACTTGCCGTGACCTGGTGAGCAAGTTGTGTCGCAAGACCCCCACCAGGGCGAGTGAGCTGATGGACATCGCCACCAAGTTCGCCTCTGGCCAGGAGGCGGTCGAGGCCATCTTCCGAAAGGACAAGCAGCCCCAGGGCCGCCCGTCGGAGGATGCTCCCGAGGCGTCTACTCCGCTCGGCGCCAAGAAGAAAGGCAGGAAGAAGTCGCAAGCGAAACGCGACGCCGCCGACGCGGACCTTGTCGCCGCCACCGGGTACAAGAACCCTCGGAAGCCCCCCGGAGGGGCTAACCTCTTCGACAAGATGCTCAAGGAGACGTGCCCTTACCATCAGGGGCCCGTCAAGCACACCCTCGAGGAGTGCGTCATGCTTCGGCGCCACTTCCACAAGGCCGGGCCACCCGCAGAGGGTGGCAGGGCCCGCGACGACGACAAAAAGGAAGATCACCAAGCAAGAGAGTTCCCCGAGGTCCGCGACTGCTTCATGATCTGTGGAGGGCATGCGGCGAATGCCTTGGCTCGGTATCGCAAGCGAGAGCGTCGGGAGGTCTGCTCGGTGAAGGTGGCGGTGCCAGTCTACCTAGACTGGTCCGACAAGCCCATCACCTTCGACCAAGCTGACCACCCCGACCACGTGCCGAGCCCGGGGAAGTACCCGCTCGTCGTCGACCCCATCATCGGCGACGTTAGGCTCACCAAGGTCCTGATGGATGGGGGCAGCTGCCTCAACATCATCTACGCCGAGACCCTCAGGCTCCTGCGCGTCGATCTATCCTCCGTCCGAGCAGGCGCTGCGCCCTTCCACGGGATCATTCCTGGGAAGCGCGTCCAACCCCTCGGACGGCTCGACCTTCCTGTCTGCTTCAAAACACCCTCCAACTTCCGAAGGGAGACTTTGACGTTCGAGGTGGTCAGGTTCCGAGGAACCTACCACGCAGTATTGGGGAGGCCATGCTACGCGAAGTTCATGGCCATCCCCAACTACACCTACCTGAAGCTCAAGATGCCGGGCCCCAACGGGGTCATCACTGTCGGCCCCACGTACAAACACGCGTTCGAATGCGACGTGGAGTGTGTGGAGTACGCCGAGGCCCTCGCCGAGTCCGAGGCCCTCATCGCCGACCTGGAAAACCTCTCCCGAGAGGTGCCGGACGTGAAGCGACACGCCGGCAACTTCGAGCCAGCGGAGACGGTTAAGGCCGTCCCTCTCGACCCCAGTGGCGACACCTCCAAGCAGATCCGGATCGGTTCCGGGCTCGACCCCAAATAGGAAGCAGTGCTCGTCGACTTTCTCCGCGCAAACGCCGACGTCTTTGCGTGGAGTCCCTCGGACATGCCCGGCATACCGAGGGATGTCACCGAGCACTCGCTGGATATTCGGGCCGGAGCCCGACCGGTCAGGCAGCCTCTGCGCCGATTCGACGAGGAAAAGCGCAGGGTGATAGGCAAGGAGATCCACAAGCTAATGGCAGCAGGGTTCATCAAAGAGGTATTCCATCCCGAATGGCTTGCCAACCCTGTGCTTGTGAGAAAGAAAGGGGGGAAATGGCGGATGTGTGTAGACTACACTGGTCTCAACAAAGCATGTCCTAAGGTTCCCTACCCTCTACCTCGCATCGATCAAATCGTGGATTCCACTGCTGGGTGCGAAACCCTGTCTTTCCTCGATGCCTACTCAGGGTATCATCAAATCAAGATGAAAGAGTCCGACCAGCTCACGACTTCTTTCATCACGCTCTTCGGCATGTACTGCTATGTCACCACGCCGTTCGGTTTGAGGAACGCGGGTGCAACGTACCAGCGGTGCATGAACCATGTGTTCGGCGAACACATCGGTCGCACGGTCGAGGCCTACGTCGATGACATCGTAGTCAAGACAAGGAAAGCCTCCGACCTCCTCTCCGACCTTGAAGTGACATTCCGGTGTCTCAAGGCGAAGGACGTCAAGCTCAATCCCGAGAAGTGTGTCTTCGGGGTGCCCCGAGGCATGCTCCTGGGGTTCATCGTCTCCGAGCGGGGCATCGAAGCCAACCCGGAGAAGATCGCAGCCATCACCAGCATGGGGCCCATCAAGGACTTAAAAGGCGTACAGAGGGTCATGGGATGTCTCGCGGCCTTGAGCCGTTTCATCTCACGCCTCGTCGAAAGAGGCCTGCCTCTGTACCGCCTCTTAAGGAAGGCCGAGTGCTTCACTTGGACCCCCGAGGCCGAGGAAGCTCTCGGGAACCTGAAGGCGCTCCTCACCCAGGCGCCTATCTTGGTACCCCCAGCTGGTGGAGAAGCCCTCTTAGTCTACGTCGCCGCGACCACTCAGGTGGTTAGCGCCGCGATTGTGGTCTAAAGGCAAGAAGAGGGGCATGCATTGCCCATTCAGAGGCCAGTTTACTTCGTCAGCGAGGTGCTGTCCGAAACCAAGATCCGCTACCCACAAGTTCAGAAGCTACTGTATGCAGTGATCCTGATGAGGCGAAAGTTGCGACATTACTTCGAGTCTCATCCGGTAACTGTGGTGTCATCCTTCCCCCTGGGGGAGATCATCTAGTGCCGAGAGGCCTCGGGCCGGATCGCAAAGTGGGCGGTGGAAATCATGGGCGAGACAATCTCGTTCGCCCCTCGGAAGGCCATCAAGTCCCAGGTGCTGGCGGACTTCATAGCCGAATGGGTCGACACCCAGTTGCCGACGGCTCCGATCCAACCGGAGCTCTGGACCATGTTTTTCGACGGGTCGCTGATGAAGACGGGAGCCGGCGCGGGCCTGCTCTTCGTCTCGCCCCTCGGGAAACACCTGCGCTACGTGCTGCGCCTCCATTTCCCGGCGTCCAACAATGTGGCTGAGTACGAAGCTCTGATCAACGGATTGCGAATCGCCATCGAGCTAGGGGTCCGACGCCTTGACGCTCGCGGCGACTCGCAGCTCGTCATCGACCAGGTCATGAAGAACTCCCACTGCCGCGACCCGAAGATGGAGGCCTACTGTGATGAGGTTCGGCGCCTGGAAGACAAGTTCTACGGGCTTGAGCTTAACCACATCGCCCGGCGTTACGAGACTGCGGACGAGCTGGCGAAGATAGCCTCGGGGTGAACGACGGTTCCCCCGGACGTCTTCTCCCGGGATCTGCACCAACCCTCCGTCAAGATCAGCGACACGCCCGAGCCTGAGGCGCCCTCGGCCCCGTCCGAGGTACCCTCGGCCCAGCCCGAGGCGTCCTCGGTTCAGCCCGAGGAACCCTCGGCCCCCGAGGGCGAGGCGCTGTGCATCGAGGAGGAGCGGAGCGGGGTCACGCCTGATCGAGATTGGCAGACCCCATACCTGCAATATCTCCGCCAAGGAGAGCTACCCCTCGACCAGGCCGAGGCTCGGCGGGTAGCGCGACGCTCCAAGTCGTTCGTCTTGCTGGGCGATGAGAAGGAGCTCTACCACCGCAGCCCCTCGGGCATCCTCCAGCGATGCATCTCCATCGCCGAAGGTCAAGAACTCCTGCAAGAGATACACTCTGGGGCTTGCGGCCATCACGCAGCGCCTCGAGCCCTTGTCAGGAACGCTTTCCGACAAGGCTTCTACTGGCCAACGGCGGTGGCTGACGCCACTAGAATCGTCCGCACCTGCAAAGGGTGTCAATTCTATGCGAAGCAGACCCACCTGCCCGCTCAGGCTCTGCAGACAATACCCATCACCTGGCCCTTCGCTGTGTGGGGGCTGGACCTCGTCGACCCTCTGCAGAAGGCGCCCAGGGGCTACACGCACCTGCTGGTCGCTGTCGACAAATTCTCCAAGTGGATCGAGGTCCGACCCCTAAACGGCATCAGGTCCGAGCAGGCGGTGGCGTTCTTCACCAACATCATCCATCGCTTCGGGGTCCCAAACTCCATCATCACCGACAACAACACCCAGTTCACCGGCAGAAAATTCTTGGATTTTTGCGAGGATCACAACATCCGGGTGGACTGGGCTGCCGTAGCTCATCCCATGTCGAATGGGCAAGTAGAGCGTGCCAATGGCATGATTCTACAAGGGCTCAAGCCTCGGATTTACAACGACCTCAACAAGTTCGGCGAGCGATGGATGAAGGAACTCCCCTCGGTGGTCTGGAGCCTGAGGACAACGCCGAGCCGAGCCACGGGTTTCACGCCGTTCTTCCTGGTCTACGGGGCCGAGGCCGTCTTGCCCACTGACCTGGAATACGGCTCCCCGAGAACGAGGGCCTACGACGATCAAAACAACCGCACCAAAAAAGGTACACCGCGTCGTTTGGTTTCGTATCCTTTTTCCTTTTTTTTCCTCTTTCTCTATCTCTTGCAACAGGGACCGGGAAAGGGGGATACCCCGAAAGGAATCCTTCCCCGTGAAGGAACTAGGCTCCGAGCCTCCTTACTGATCAGGGGTTCGAAGGCTGGCCCCCCGAAGGGTTCAACAACCGCCTCAGATCGCGTGGGCCCGACACCCACTACTGGTCAGAGGTTCGAAGGCCGGCCCCCCGAAAGGTTCCACGGCCGCCTCAGGCTACTCGGGCTCCGCGCCCATTACTGATCAGGGGTTCGAAGGCTGGCCCCCCGAAGGGTTCACAGTCGCCTCAGACACCGAGCGAGGGATGACCAGGGGTACGTTCGATACATAACCGAGGCTCGGGCTGCGCTCCCGAGGTACCCTAGGACATTTCCGAGACCAGCGGGAGCGATCCTGTAACGGAATCCCATCGGAGGGAGGCATCGAGCCCTCGGACCCCGTCGCCAGGGGACCGGGTCCGGCAGATCACCCGTAGGTACTTTTGGGCGTGCCTCCGGGCCCCTAGCCGACCCCCAACGAACGGGGCACGGACGTCCACTTGCAGCTCACCAGAGACACCATGTTCGGTGCCCATCGAGGGTAACATGGCGCTCTCCCCCCTCCTCCTTGCGGAAAGGCGACGTAGGGGCGTATGTAAAAAAGCCGAGTCTGTCCCTGATCGCCCTCTAGCCCTGTGCGGAGGCTCGGGGGTTGCTCTCGCAAACCCGGCTCCGGCCAAACCGTTGACAGCGTCAACATACCAGCCCGAGAACTTGGGCCCCGACAGTGCACCCGGGCTACGGCCAGTTCGCATGAGGGAACCACCAGACCAGCCGAAGCATTACGTAAGGCATTAAGACCTCGAAGGAGTGAAATCACTCCTCCGAGGCCTCGGGGGCTACACCCGGCGGGTGCGCTCGCGCGCACCCACCGGAACAAAATGCAACCGAGAAAGGCTGGTCCCCTTGCAAAAAAGTGCGACGAAAGCCTCCAAGCGAGTGCTAACACTCCCTTCGAGGCTCGGGGGCTACTGTCGGGGACCATAATTAGGGGTACCCTCAAGACGCCTAATTCTCAGCTGGTAACCCCCATCAGCATAAAGCTGCAGAGGCCTGATGGGTGCGATTAAGTCAGGGATCAGTCCATACGAGCGACTCGATCACGTCTAGCCCGAGCCTAGCCTCGGGCAAGGGCAGCCGACCCTGAGGTGTTTCCGTCTCGCCCGAGGCCCCCTTTTTTACGGCAGACGCATCTCCGGCTCGCCCGAGGCCTTGCCTTCGCTAAGAAGCAACCCTGACTAAATCGCCGCACCAACCGACCGAGTCGCGGGGGCATTTAACGCAAAGGTAGCCTGACACCTTTATCCTGACGCGCGCCCCCTGGCAGAGCCGAAGTGACCGCCGTCACTTTGCCGCTCCACTGACCGGTCTGACAAAAGGACAGCGCCGCCTGTGCCATCCCGACTGCAGTGCCACTTGACAGAGTGAGACTGACAGGCAGCCAGGCCTTGCCAAAGGCGCCATAGGAAGCTCCACCCGACCCAGGGCTCGGACTCGGGCTAAGGCCCCGGAAGACGGCGAACTCCGCTCCGCCCGACCCAGGGCTCGGACTCGGGCTAAGGCCCCGGAAGACGGCGAACTCCGTTCCGCCCGACCCAGGGCTCGAACTCGGGCTAAGGCCCCGGAAGACGATGAACTCTGCTTCGCCCGACCCCAGGGGTCGGACTCCGCCCTGGCCTCTGCCGAACGACCTCCGCCTCGCCCGACCCAGGAGCTCGGGCTCGGCCTCGGCCATGGAAGACAGACTCGACCTCAGCCTCGGAGGAGCCTCCACGTCGCCCGACCTAGGGCACAAGTCCGCCACGTCAACAGGAAGCGCCATCATCACCCTACCCCGAGCCGACTCGGGCCGCAGAGAACAAGACCGACGTCCCATCTGGCTAGCTCCGCCAGATAGGCAATGATGGCGCCCCGCTAGACCCATGACGACGGCGGCTCTCAGCTCCCTTACGGAAGCAGGGGGACGTCAGCAAGGGCCCAACTGCTCCGACAGCTGTCCCTCCGCCAGGCTCCGTTTCTCCTCCGACAGCCACGACACCACACCAGCTGGGTGCCAAGATCTCTCCGGCTGCCATATTGGCATGTACCTAGGGCGCTAGCTCTCCCCCGCTAGACACGTAGCACTCTGCTGCACCCCCATTGTACACCTGGATCCTCTCCTTACGCCTATAAAAGGAAGGACCAGGGCCTTCTTAAAAAAGGTTGGCCACGCGGGAACGAGGGCGGGGCAGGCGCTCTCTTGGGGCCGCTCGTTTCCCTCACCCGCGTGGACGCTTGTAACCCCCTACTGCAAGCGCACCCGACCTGGGCGCGGGACGAACACGAAGGCCGCGGGATCTCCACCTCCCTCACGACTCGGCTCCGGCCACCTCGCTTTCCCCCCTTCGCGCTCGCCCACGCGCTCGACCCATCTGGGCTGGGGCACGCGGCACACTCACTCGTCGGCTTAGGGACCCCCCAGTCTCGAAACGCCGACAGTATTTTTTCTTCGCAGGTATGGGTTTGAGCAAGTAATACCCAGCGAGTTTTTACCCATTGCCATCTCTAAATACAACCACGTTAATTTTGTGTTGGTAACTACGACAACGGGTTTCATCCAGATGAAATTCTATAAAGTTGTCGTTACCTTTCTCTTTCTAATTAATCTGACAAATCATCAATGTAATTATGTACTGTACATTGTATTAGATGTAAATTAAACTCAAACGAAACTTTTACTAAGTGCATGTACAACCCAGTTAGATGAAGTGTCTCTTCAGAGGTTTTAGGGGCCAAGTGAAAAAAATCAAGAAATCTGCTCTTCGCGAAGAGCCCGTCTCTACACGACTCTCCATATATATTATGTCTTAACAGCATTTAGGCCCTCTTTGGCAGGGTTCTGGCTTCTATGAAAACATTTCCGGCTCAAGCTCTTTGGCTCTTTTGGAGGAGCCGAAGCCGTTTTGTAATTCGTTTGTCAAAACAATTTCTCATGTGTTTTTCGAATAATGTATAAGGAGAACGTAGGAGGAGCCGATAGAAGCCACGTTTTTTGTGCTCTGGCTCCTACCAATAAAACAACTTTGGCTCTCGAAGGGTTCTCGATGAGAAGACATTTTTTGTGATCGTTTGGTAGGACTTCACGATGAGCCCTAGCTGGAGCCACCGAAAGAGCCGTGCTAAAGAGCCCCTTATTATCTAAGGGCTCAAAGTTGTATCATGTAGTCTCTTAGTTGTCTCTTATATTTGAAAAATTGTTCCAAGGACTTGGGGTTGTACATACTCTAAGGGCATGTACAATGCATATTAATGTACCGTGTCTTAAGGTGTTTCCAAAGGAGTTAGTGTTGAAAAACAAAGACACTGTGTCTTCACCTCTGACTCGATTTTATAAGCTCAAGACACAACTTCACTAGTATAACCCGCATAAATGGATCATGTTTTAAATAATTGTACATTCCCTAAGATTGGTCCGATGATCTAATGTATTGTGCAATTTAAAGGAACACTTAAATGAGGCATGTACCCATACATTATTCCAATCAAAAAGTTTCTCCTTAGACCACGGTTTTCTTTTTAACAAAATTTGCAAAATCTAGCCATAATCAGTATATAGAATGCATTATATTTTAGTATAAGCTTTAGAAGTCATGATACCCCATGTTTCAGGGCGGAGGAAATTAAGCATAGACAAAAACGTGTGTTGAAAGGTCATAAAACGGTGGAATGTTTATATCCGTTTTATTGAGACGAAGGCTTCTTCGCTGTCGTTGTCACTAAAACGGTGCACCTGGACATCTAAGCGACGGTGATTTTTTTTTTGGTAGACCTGCTCCTATCGGACTAAGCTGATGGTAGGTTGAGGGCAGTGAATATCGAGGACAGAGGAGAATATCGGTCGACGCGATCTATTGAGAAGCGACAGTCAGGTAATGTGACCTATGGATGAGGGGTGGTTCGACAGTGGAAGAGTATATTGAACCTAACCATCTCGCTGTGCAAAAAAGAGAAAAAAATAAATACGTAGGTGTGAAAAAATCGGTTACAATTGTGTTTAGGTAGTTGCTATCGATTTACAAAATCTGGAGAACAAATGATGTTAGATAGCAAGTAATTAAATTAAACAAGTTTATTAAATAACTATTGAACTTCTTAAATTTAAAATTTAGATAGTTATTTAGAGAACAATTAGAGTTGGAAATAGCGAGCAAGCATTGGGCTGTGCGAGAGATAGATCGATAGAGCCCGGCGCCCCGGCCGTTCACTCCGTGGCTTCGGCTCCGTTGCATTTGCTGGCGTGGCGCGGGTGCGCATTACAGTGAGAGTGTGAGACAACGCGTTTGCGTGCAATTTCTGGGCATCGCGGTCGGGTGCGGCCCGGCCCCATGGATGCATACGCGCAGGCGGGACAGGAGGAGTGGCCGAGAGTGATTGATTGACGACGACCGCTCGCGCTCTAATCGTCATCGGCAATGACAAATATAAAATAACACAGGATGTCCGTATCCAATGGCTCTCGTCTTTATGGGTTGCCATGTCACATTATATATATATATATATATATATATATATATATATATATATATATATATATATATATATATATATATATATATATATATATATATAGATTGTATATTAGGAGCCCTGGGCTTCCAATAACTAAAGGAAGCCCAGGCCAGACAGTGCAATCTGGTCGAGCCGGACCACATCCGGACGTCTATAAAATAGGACCCGGAGTGCTAGGGTTCAATTTTTCATGCCCCATCTCGATTCATTAGCGACGGCGGTTGCCCGATAGCGCGCGCGCGGCGGACCCCGGCCAGTGGCTGCGGTGGCCGTGGCTCCCCGACCTCGACATGCGGTGGCGGCGGTTCCCAGGCCGACGGTGGCGGCCCCCGATCCAGAGGGCGAGCGGCGGCAGCGCCCTTGTGCGGCGACGACGGATCCCAGGCCGGTGGCCGCAACTCCATTACCTCGACGCGCGGTGGCGGAGGTTCCTCGATCCGCAGCGAGGCCCTTGTGCGGGCAAGCGGCGACGTCCCCGAAGCCCCGAGGAGGCGGCACTTCCAAGGCCGACGAGCAAGCGACGCCCGTCGACGTGCGAGTAGCGACGGCGACGCATGAGGCGCGATGTTCGAGCGAGCGACGTCACGGAAGGGGCGAGATGCGCGCAGCGATGATCGCGCGTGACATCCTCCGATCCGGCGCATTTTTCTTTTCGTTTATTGTGTTTTATGCCTACCACATGTATTATTTACGCTAAAAACTGTATGATTTTATGCTTTAACACAGGGTTCGTATATCAGTTTACTGCATGCACATTGGAAAGACAGTTCCTTGATTTATGCTGTTCTTAATTTGCGCGCATGCAATGGAAACTCCCACGATTTTGCCATAATTTTTGGATCTGTATAAAAATAGAAACCGCATGCATGCAGCTGCCATGTTTTTCGGATCTGTCATAAAAATAGGATCGTAATAACAACCTACTAAAGCTATCAACCTCTAATTGACTCGGTATTTACGCTTATAATTGAGGGATTTTATGCTCAAAACTTAAGGTTTTTACGCTCCACCCGGAGATGTGTCCACCAGTGAACAACATGCCAGATTTTTTACGCAGTGTAAGGAATTGCATAAATACCTACACCGTGTAGTATAATTTGTTTCAGTATACATCATAAACTAGTTCTAATGCGTTTAGTTGCATGGCTGTTGGAGGGATCCTATATTTATGAAGCAAATAAAATATTAAATGTGATTTTTTGTTTCTATGCATGCAATTCATTTACTTTCATTGCATAATCTTTCTATCATAAATTCGTGTGCATGCAGCCTGTAGCAGATTTTTACGCAGTATACCGAATTGCATAATTATCTACACAGTGTAGCATATTTAGTATCAGTATATAGCATAAAATGGTCATTACGAGTTTTAGTTGCATGTCTGTTGCAGCGATCCTAAATTTATGGAGGAAATAAAGCATTTAAAATAGAAACCGCCACACATATCTTTCCTAAATTTACGCGCATGCAAGAGAACGTGTTTGACTCATGCATGCATTTTGCCATAATTTTAGGATCTGTATAACCGCATGCATGCGACTGCCATATTTTTCGGATCTGCCATAAAAATAGGATCGTAATAACAACGTACTAGAGCTATCAACCTCTCACATTGGCTCGGTATATACGCTTATAATTGAGGGATTTTATGCTCAAAACTTAAGGTTATTACGCTCCAACCCGGAGGTGCGTCCACCAGTGAACAACATGCCAGATTTTTTACGCAGTGTAACGAATTGCATAAATACCTACGCATGTAGTATAATTTGTATCAGTATATGTCATAAACTAGATTTAATGTGTTTTAGCTGCATGGCTGTTGGAGGGACCTTATATTTATGAAGGAAATAAAACATTAAATACGATTTTTTGTTTCTATGCGTGTAATTCATTACCTTTCATTGCACATTTTTTATCATAAATTCGTGTGCATGCAGCTGGTAACAGATTTTTACGCAGTATATCGAATTGCATAATTATTAACACAGTGTAGCATATTTAGTCTCAGTATATATCATAAAATGGTCCTTACGCGTCTAGCTGCATGGCTGTTGCAGCGATCCTAAATTTATGGAGGAAAATAAAGGATTTTAAAAACAGAAACTGTCGCACATATCTTTTCTAAATTTATGCGCATGCATTGGATCGTGTTTGACTCATGCATGCATTCCTTTTTTACGCTAACAGACGTGGGGCAGGTGGCGCACCCGACAGCATGTTTGGGCGCGCTGGTTGAACCAGTTTGCAGGGGTGGTCGGCCTGGGCTTCCTTTAACTATTGGAAGCCCAGGGCTCCCGTTATACCTGCCCTATATATATATATATATATATATATATATATATATATATATATATATAATCGAATTCACTGCTTTTATCGTTAGCCTATAAACAGTAAACACCGTAGCATCATATCAATTTCTTTCACAAACTTTTATTTTAAATAAAAACGATATTTTATTTGAAAAATCATCTGATCATATAATTAAAAATCACACAATTCAAACAAAATAAACAGAATATGTAAAAAATAAGAATTATATAGTTCATAAAAAATGGTACAATATTACTCTCCACCGTCGTTATTATAGGTGTACATTTGGACCGGGCCTGATGGGTCGGCCCGAAGCACGGAAAAAAAAAACACGGCCCAGACACGACACGGCACGACCCGATATATTGGGCCGGGTTTGGGCCGAGGTCACGGCCCATGGGCGGGTACGAGTACGGCCCGTTTAAGGCAGGCACGAAAAGGCCCATATAGAGGTACGAAAAGGCCCATATATTTATTAAAATCGCACTTCATTCGACACTTTCATGTACTTGATAAAGAACACAAAGCTAGAGATAATGTTACTTAGGTGTTTTTTGTAGTTTTGAATTAGAGTATGTGATGTAATTTTATTTTTGTTATGAACATTAGCTGAACTTACGAACTTTATATAGAGCTGATTATACTCTTTTTCTTTCTAACAAAATGATTTATAAACGAGGTAATCATTGCAAAGCTCTGGTAACTTAATACAAATATTAAGTTTGCTTTTGGTCAAATTTATTTGTCTTATCTTTTATTTATTTTATTAAATTTGTTTTGAATTTCGGGCTCTGATGTGAATTTCGGTCCCTGATGTGAATTTCAGGCCAAAAACTGAATTTCGGTCCAAAAATTGAATTTCGGGCCCTGATGTGAATTTTAGGCTTTTATAATTTCGGGCCACCCAAAATGAGCCCGGCACGTTTAAGCAATTACGGGCCGGGTCATGGGCCGAGGGCTAGGCCCGTGGGCCGGCCCGGCACGGCCCAAAATTCAAACGGGCCGGGCTGGCCCGAAATTCAAATAATACGTGCCTTTTCGGGCTTGGACCGGGCCGGGCCGGGCGGCCCGAATGTACACCTATAGTCGTTATTATCTCCTATCTCTTCCACATTTTCTTCTTTATCTAGTTTTAATTGCTTGATTATTTTTTATGGTCAATCTAATGACCCTTTTCGTATCATCATCCATATTGACGTTGGACTAATTTAGCAACTTGATGAAGTGCTCAAATAATTATGATTGAGCTATCTTCTAGCAGGCCTTGTAGAGTTTGTTCACCATGCTCTTCATGGTAAGGGATTGGTTGCTACTCATTACGGCCCCTTCCCTTTTGTGTAGTGCTCTTGCCCTATCGTGGCCAATGTAACTTGTTGGTCCAATATTGTCTGTCGATGTAAAGTTATAATTGTCGTCCATGTTAAGACAAGGTCGTATGCTCCCATCGCTAGATTTATCATCATCGTGTCGTTGCGCACCACTTGGGTTGATGGCAAAGAGCATGTCACATATGTTCAGACTTAAAGTCTATTTCATCACGCATGTCACAGAAGCTCTCCTTGCCGCTTCGAGGAGCATAGCATCATTTGCTCCGCTCAGCCGGAACGCATACAATTAGAGGGTGTTTGGCACTTCTATGGGTTTCAGCTTCAACGTGAAGCTATGGTGTATAATATAAATTTAAACAGTTTTTAAAACTATTTTTAATCTAAATAAGAAATAAAATGACTTATCTAAATGTCTTCTAAGAGTTTTTAACTTCAACTTCATGATTTTCTGAAGCTCCTACTGACCTGCTTCATCAACTTCACCAAAATTTGTGAAGCTGAATTAGTCCCAAATAGGACCTTAGTTGTAGATGCCGTTGAAGAGGGTGATGTTGGGGGTATGCTTCGTAGCCGAAGATCCTAAAGAAAGAGAATACCTTCGGCAGATCCTCTCAGAAGCAGCGCCGAAGCTATCACCTATAAAGCTTCGGCACAGTGACAGATCTCAAGATGAAGGGGTGAACCGACTTAAAGATGAAATGACTTAAAGACCCATAATGTTTTGTGTCATTATTGTAGTCGATTGTAAAGGGCATAAATGTAATTTTACACAGAATTCGCCCTGTGCTATAAATAGGTGAACAATACCCCTATACTGTTCACGGAATCTTGTAATCGCTAACACATTACGCTGGAATTATTGTTTTCTGCCAAGACGAAGGTATAAATATACCCAAATATTATGTATAATATTTAGGTTTGTATAATAAAATATGTGAATGATATTATCTGTCTTTGTTATATTTTCCCTAATATTTCATATTTTGTATTTCATTGTTTCATAAGTCTGATTACGAAGGTGTGACCTTCGTAATATTTTGCTCACGACCTTCATCCGAAGTTCATTAAATCCTTGGGGAGATAATGCTTCAGCGGACGAGGGACATTAATATTTAACATTTTATGTTGCCTTGTTCTTAATTCATAGCATTTGAGAACAAGTTCCCAACAGGTGACTTTGCGATTTCTTATGGACTACCAATCCTTCAGCTATTTAGGGTATGATGTCGAGGAGGTTTCGTGGTGGAGTTGTATGTGATCATTAATTTAGTCCCAAAAGGTCGATTCTTTTTTGTTGTTTCCCTCGACGTGGTCAATGGAGCGCACTAGCCACACATGAATCTATAAATTTAAGAACTCAAAAAATGTTGACGACCTAAAAATTGTCTAGTTTATAAAAAAATATGTACTTACCTATTGTTGGGGGCCTTCGGCTTCCGAAGGTCCTCAAAAACATGATTTAAAAAATGTTTCTGGAAGTATAATGCATGAACAGGTACCTTCGGACTTAAGTTGAAACCACAGCGTGAAGAAGCACGAGAAGGAGTATGAAGGATAGCGCGAAGTCGAAGCTGTGCGCATGAGAGCTTTGGCATGATAGCAGAAAAGGGAAACCGACTTAAAGATGAAAAGACTATTTAGACCTCGATGGACTACTATAGAGTTATTAGCAAATGTAAAGGGCATGAGTGTAATTTTACAAGATCTGCGTCCCGTGCCTATAAATAGATGAACAGTAACTCCGTACTGTTCACGTTGACTTGGCATTGATCCTTGCGTCACGCTGGTACTTTTACCTTCTTTCAAGTCGAAGGTACACTTGTAATTTGATATTGTTTCTATTTTTCCATAGTAATAAAATAAAAACGAGATAATGATGATATATGACCGCTTATATTATTTTTTATGCTTTATATGATTCTTTCTTCATCCTTATATGTTATGTTCACGAAAGTGTGTCCTTCATTACCTTTGTCCGAAGATCATTATATCCTAAGGGAAATAATGCTTCGAAGGACGAAGGGCTTTAACGTTTAACGTTTTCTGTGTTGCCTTGTTCTTAACTCATAGCACTTGAGAACAAGTCCCCAACATTGGCGCCCACCTCCGGTGAACCCTTTTCTCGACCACCTTCGGCAAGCATCGACCTTCGTCATGCCACCAAAGAAAGCTTCGGCAACAGGGTTGCCGCTCTGCAGCCGCTGGACACGAACCAGGAGACCTTTTCTCTTCGGGAGGCCCAAAGCCAGAAGAGGAAGGCCACTAGTCCAACACCACAAGAGGATGAGTTGGACCAGGAAATCAGGAATATGGAGATGCTTCATCAGCAGGTCCAGAAGAAGAAGGAGAAGATGGCTCGGTTAGCTGACCTGCAAAGGCAGATTGACGAAGCTACCGAAGAAGTGCGTTATCTTACTCAAGATGAGCAGAATCGAAGGCCATACCACAGAGAATTGCACCAAGAGGGCTTCTTCAACGAGGATGACTGGTATGAGGATTTCCATCATGGAAATTTTGCTTTTGATGATGCTTCTCCTCTATCAGCAGAACTGCAGGCTACACCCTGGCCCCCGTCTTACAAGCCACCCCAGCTCCCCATGTATGACGGACACTCAGATCCGAAGCAGTTTCTGATGAGCTACGAAGCAACTATATCTTCGTATGGTGGCGACACTGCTGTCATGGCAAAATCCTTCGTCATGACAGTAAAAAATGTTGCACAAACTTGGTACTCCTCTCTTCGGCCAGGAACAATCACATCATGGCAGAAGCTGAAGGACATGCTGATCACCAGTTTTCAAGGGTTCCAGACAAAGCCGATTACCGCTCAAGCCTTGTTCCAGTGCATGCAAGACCAAGAGGAATACCTCCAGGCGTATGTCCGAAGGTTCTTGCGTCTGAGGGCACAAGCGCCAACAGTGCCCAATGAAATTGTCATTGAGGCCATGATTAAGGGGCTTCGGTCAGGACCTTCAGCCCAATACTTCGCCAGGAAACCCCCTCAAACCCTGGAGAAACTGCTTCAGAAAATGGATGAATACATCCGTGCTGACAATGATTTTCGACAGAGAAGGGAGGAAGCTTACAGGTTCTTCGAAATGGCCAGGGGCTTCGGAGGGAGGATCCACCCTAGGCACGTCAGATCAATTCATTCCACTCAGAATGACGATAGGGGAAGTCAACAACAGAGGCCACAATATTCTTCCTAGGCTTCGAGGCAGCAACAGAGCTATCCTCGGCCCCCAGCTACAAGGGGCAGAGGCGCCAGGGGCTTCGGAGGAAGGTTTGGGGACCAGCCCAGGAAAATTTATTGTCTATTCTGCGGTGAGGACAAGGGCCACACTACTAGGATGTGCCACGTCACCATCCAGAAACAAAAAAAGATAGCAGAAGCTGCAGCCCAACAGAGCCAGCCGAAGCAAGTCATGCATACTGCTTCGTACCACTCGCCGTACATTCCAGAGTACGTGGGTAACCATCCTGTAGCCTCTGTTGCTTCGGCAAGCCAACCTCAAGCATCTTGGCAATAGCCTCCACCCCCACCACCATTGCAACGAGGCCAGCAGCCAGAAGGGAGCCAGCACATTCATCAGCAACGAGACTTCAGAGAGGAGTCCGAAGTTCGCACAGTCAACAGTACTGTGCCAGAATCGAAGCACATCTACTAGAAGATATCCTACTTCTGAAATAGTTCTAGCATTCATTATCATTTTTCTTTTTTAATAGAGAACAATCGTTAAAGGCTTAAATTTTTTCCTGTCATTTTCAATTCCTTGTAATAGCTTCGTTTTGGTCATAGTGGAAATATATCTCTTTTACAGACTCACGAAATCCAAAAAATTGGCGAAGCACGAAAGTTGCTCTTAAGAGGGAGCGGGGTTCATAATCACATTACAAGTTTTGCCGAAGCAATAGAAAGTCGTTCTAAGGAACGCAGTGTAAGTCTCCCGAAGCAACAAAAAGTCGTTCCTAAGGGACCACAGTGTAAGTTTTCTGCTCAAAAGTCGTTTCAAAGGGAATGCAGAGCTTACAGCGAAAAATAAACGCTGATTCCACCGAAGTAAAAGGCGAAGCGCGAAAAGTCAACGCTAATACCGCTGAAGTAAAAGGCGAAGAAGCTCCTAAGGGAGGCTTACAGTGAAAAATAAACGCTGATTCCGCTGAAGTAAAAGGCGAAGAAGCTCCTAAGGGAGGCTTACAGCAAAAAGTCAGCGCTGATACACCGAAAAATAAGCGGTGAAGCCGAAAAATAAACAGCAAAAAGATTGTGTGCTTCATTGAGGAAATGGGTGTGTATCTTCGGCACAAATACCATTTTGCATAGCATAACATCATTACATCATTTTGCATAGCATAACATCATACATCATCTTGCATCAATGGCGCGAGAAGGGGATTCAATGTTGATCTTCGGGGATTGATTCGAAAAAGCAGTGCCAAGGCACAACATAAGTATTGAAGAAGTATAGCTTCGTCAAACTCTAAAATGAAAAGGTGATCTATTGCTTACGAAGCATAATGATTTTACGAAGATCGGATGTTTTTACGAAATATGGATGTTCTTCACAACACATGAAAAGAAGGGAAGGTGTTTTTTCGCCGAAGGCTCAAAAATGGTATGTACGTATGGTTTCATGCATCATAAAGAATTCAGTTCCAACAGCTTAAATATTGCATTCAAAATTATAAAAATACTACGCACTTTGTTCAGCAAATATTACATTACTAATGTTTTTACAATAGAAGCTATTCTTCTTTTAAAACTGCTTCTGCAGCTTCGTTCAGCAGCCGATTAACAGCTTCGTCCATGAGAGCACCTAGAGGGGGGGTGAATAGGTGATCCTGTAAAACTTGAAACTTAAGCCACAAAAACTTGGTTAAGTGTTAGCACAATAATCGCCAAGTGGCTAGAGAGGAGTCAAAACACAATAACCACAAGAGATCAATCACAGAGATGGCACGGTGGTTATCCCGTGGTTCGGCCAAGACCAACGCTTGCCTACTCCACGTTGTGGCGTCCCAACGGACGAGGGTTGCAATCAACCCCTCTCAAGCGGTCCAAAGACCCACTTGAATACCACGGTGTTTTGCTTGCTTTTCTTAATCCCGTTCGCGAGGAATCTCCACAACATGGAGCCTCTCGCCCTTACACTTGAAGTTCACAAAGAAGCACGGAGCAAGGGAGGGATTAGCAACGCACACAAGACACAAAAATTAGAGTGTCAACACGCACACAAGTCGCAACAAGAGCTCGCAACACAACCCAATGAGTTCACAACTCCACTAGAGCTCTATATGCTATCACAAAGAAACAAATGCGCGGAATCGAGGTCTTGGTGCTTAGGAATGTTGTAAGAGTGCTTGGTGTACTCCTCCATGCGCCTAGGGGTCCCTTTTATATCCCCAAGGCAGCTAGGAGCCGTTGAGAGCAATCCTAGAAGGCAGATCTTGCCTTCTGTCGACTGGCGCACCGGACACTGTCCGGTGCAGATTTCCTTCCTTATTTGGCAAAGCCGACCGTTGGAGTCTGAGAGCCGTTGGCGCACCGGACACTGTCCGGTGCACACCGGACAGTCCGGTGCACCAATGTGACCGTTGGCTCGGCCACGCGTCACGCGCGGAATCCTCGGCCGACCGTTGCCCCGGCTGACTGTTGACTCACCGGACAGTCCGGTGCACCACCGGACCGACCGGTGAATTTTAGTCGTACGCCGTTGATCATCTCCCGAGAGCGACGAGTTCGCCTGTGAATGGCTCACCGGACAGTCCGGTGCACCACCGGACAGACCAGTGAATTATAGCCGTACACCGCCGTCGAAGTCCCAAGAGCGGCCTGTTTGCCAGAGCTAGCCTGGCACACCAGACACTGTCCGGTGCACCACCGGACACTGTCCGGTGCACCCAGACTGAGCAGACTTTGGCTGAACTTAGCCATCTCTTCTCTAACTCGATTTTTCCTGTTTCCAGCACTTAGACACAATACATTAGTCCATAAAACAATGTACTAAGTCTAGAAACATACCTTTTGACATGATTTGCACTTTGTCCACCACTTTGCATAGATTAGCACCAAAGCACTTGTGTTGGCACTCAATCACCAAAATACTTAGAAATGGCCTAAGGGCACATTTCCCTTTCAATCTCCCCCTTTTTGGTGATTTATGCCAACACAACATAAAGCAACTAGAACAAGTGCAATATCAATGCAAATGAAAATCAAAAGTTGTTTTGAATCAATTTTGACATATATGGATCATACTTTGCCACCACTTGGTTTGTTTTTGCAAATCAAACTCAATTTCCTATCTCTAAGTCAAATCCACTTGTAGAGACATAAAGAGAGGTATTCCAAATGAAATTGTTCAAGGATTTCAAAAACTCCCCCTTTTTCCCATAATCAACACTTTTCCCCACAAGAGGCCAACTTTTGACAAAAGAGACAATAAAGAGTTTTGACAAACCAAAAGCTCTAATCTACCATTTTCAAAATTTCTCAAGTGGCAGCTAATCCATCTATTGCTTTGGCCTTTATTTTCTCCCCCTTTGGCATCAAGCACCAAAACGGGATCAATCTTGGCCCCTTTAACCCCATTGCCTCACCAAAATCTTCAAATAAGAGTGCAGAGGCAATAAGAGGACATGAGATGAACTTGGAATAAGTTACCCTCTCATCGGAGTGCAGTGGAAGTCTTTCATGGTCCAAGTCCACCTTTTCCCTTTCAAACCTCCTTTGAGACTAAATCAAGCAAACTCAAGCAAACGGTTAGTCTCAAAGGGTCAAGTTGTAGCACAACTCCCCCTAGATATGTGCATCACTTGCACAAGGACTTGTGAGGTCCGGGGAGTGATTGTACAACTTGAGCACCATAGTAAGCAACAAAATGCATAAGGAACATGATCAAAGGCATAAATACATGTATGCTATAAATCAATCCAAGTTCCGCGAATCTAGGATATTTAGCTCACTACGCAGCCTGCAAAAGGTCTTTTCATCTAAAGGCTTAGTGAAGATATCGGCTAGCTGGTTCTCGGTGCTAACATGAAACACTTCGATATCTCCCTTTTGCTGGTGGTCTCTCAAAAAGTGATGCCGGATGTCAATGTGCTTTGTGCGGCTATGCTCAACAGGATTTTCCGCTCTTCGGATAGCACTCTCATTGTCACATAGGAGTGGGACTTTGCTCAGATTGTAGCCAAAGTCCCGGAGGGTTTGCCTC
The DNA here is from genome assembly GCA_029449295.1 of Zea luxurians. Lineage (NCBI taxonomy): Eukaryota > Viridiplantae > Streptophyta > Magnoliopsida > Poales > Poaceae > Zea > Zea luxurians. Next base: position 74,777,985 of record JAOPSE010000014.1, read on the forward strand.
ATCCAAAGTAGTTGCGCGCAACACTGTCCTGCGGCAACGTACTCGGCCTCAGCGGTGGATAGGGCAACGGAAGTTTGTTTCTTAGAGTTCCACGACACCAGGGACCTTCCTAAGAATTGGCACGTCCCCGATGTACTCTTCCTATCGACCTTACATCCAGCATAGTCGTAATCTGAATATCCAATCAAGTCAAAGTTAGACCCCTTTGGATACCAGATCCCGAAGCAAGGCGTAGCGACTAAATATCTAAGAATTCGCTTCACAGCCACTAAGTGACACTCCTTAGGATCGGATTGAAATCTAGCACACATGCATACGCTAAGCATAATATCCGGTCTACTAGCACACAAATAAAGTAAAGATCCTATCATAGACCGGTATGCTTTTTGATCAACGGACTTACCTCCTTTGTTGAGGTCGGTGTGTCCGTCAATTCCCATCGGCGTCTTTGCGGGCTTGGCGTCCTTCATCCCAAACCGTTTCAGCAAGTCTTGCGTGTACTTCGTTTGGGAGATGAAGGTGCCATCCTTGAGTTGCTTCACTTGGAACCCAAGGAAGTAGTTCAACTCGCCCATCATCGACATCTCGAATTTTTGCGTCATCACCCTGCTAAACTCTTCACAAGACTTTTGGTTAGTAGAACCAAATATTATGTCATCGACATAAATTTGGCACACAAAGAGATCACCATCGCAAGTCTTAGTGAAAAGAGTTGGATCGGCTTTCCCAACCTTGAAAGCATTAGCAATTAAAAAGTCTCTAAGGCATTCATACCATGCTCTTGGGGCTTGCTTAAGTCCATAGAGCGCCTTATAGAGCTTACACACGTGGTCGGGGTACCGTTCATCCTCGAAGCTAGGGGGTTGCTCCACGTACACCTCCTCCTTGATCGGCCCGTTGAGGAAAGCGCTCTTCACATCCATTTGGTACAACCTGAAAGAATGGTGTCACACCCGGATTTTTAGGGGTCCAAAGCCCGGGCGCGAACATAATCACCAGGTGTGCTGGGACCAAGTCTCACACATATGATGAATCATGGCACAGGATCGAATGTCATATTTTTATATATAACAGGAGTTCTATACAAAATAAATAATTACATTATAAGGAGACAACGGTCCAGCAACCCAAAGTTGACTGGGAGACGACGACCTAGACCTCTCACGAACTCATCGCAGCATCCTCCAAGCGCCTCATCCTGTGGTACCTGTTCTTGACCTGTGGGGGGGTGTGAGACAGCAAGAGTGAGCTCACATACGTTCATCGCTCAACAAGTTGTGGGGAATAATGTGCATGAACTCGCCAAAGGTGGGAGCTCACGTGAAGTGTAACGCTTACCAAAGAAGATGGTTAGAGCTGAGCATTGCTTTTAAAGTTGGTCAAAATTTTATTAGCAGTTACTAAGTATAAGTAAATACCAACCCAGTTAAATAGTAGAACAAAAGTAACAACTTCACCTGCGATGCAATGCATATGACAAATTGAGTTTAAGTTCCATAATTTAATCATGTGAGGGTCCGAGCTGCTCATGACCGTGAGCACGGCTAGTATACCAGTTTTACACTCTGCAGAGGTTGCGCATCTTTACCCACAAGTCGTGTATCCCATGTCGCCAGGGTTTGCAAGGCCCTTAGACACTTCCGAGGTGAATGGCTAGGGATCCACTACGAGGCCTTTACAAAGTTCCACTAGCTTCCGAAAACCCGCTACAGTTTATAGGAAGTTCCAATGCAGGAATCCCTTGCAGGACCGCCATCGCAGCAAAATCCTCCCGAGGGCCTCCCTACACTGACCACTCCCCTACTGCCCTTGCCCCTTTCGGGTAAGGTAGTCTTCCACTAGCTTTCCTAATTAATCAGCCAAGGGGTCCCATTCCTCCCTTGTGGTAGCACTGTTTTCCCGGGTGGTCGCTCCATGTTCCAATTAACATAATGATCTTAACATGAACCATAATTAACAACTGATAACAAAAGTATAATCATGAATAGTGTAATCTTCATACCCAAAACCACATATAGCACTAGCAAGTACTACCCAGAAAGTTTAGTGGTAAACAAGGTATAAAGATAGACAAACTAGGGTAACCTATTGGGTCCCATCAAAATTAACCTATGTAGATCATTATGCTTAATCAGAACATGGCTGGGTAAAAAGAAGTGATCAAGGGCACAACTTGCCTGGGACTTGAGATCCAGGTACCAACTTGCTCTTCAGATGACACGTGATCTCGCTCTAGTCGTAGCAATACAAACAAACATTGTATAGGCAAAATTAACATTACACCAAACATAAGTACAAACTGAATAATAATAATCTATGCGCTGCTACGAGATCGTAGGAACAAGAATCACTAAATTTGGAGTTATAGTTATTTAGTTATGAATTTCCGAAATTATTTAGTGCTTAGAATAGATTAATCCAAGTGAACAATTTTAGTTCAAGTTTCATAGTTAAACAGTGTTACTAGTTGATAGACAATATTAATACAAAATTATTGCAACTGGAATGACTCAATTTGGAGTTAAAATGAATTAAATATGAATTATACAAGTTTTAAGATTTATTTTTATACTAAAAATCAATTTTTAATATCAATTATCTAATTTCTCTGTTATCTGGATTGCGCGTCAAATAAAAAGAAACTCAGGGGCCACCGCGTAAGTTTCCCCCGACACAGAGCACAGTCACCCTGGACTGCGGGTTTATTTCAAATAAGTGGAGGGGCTCTTTATGAAATTTGCCACGCGAAAGGGTATCCGATGATATGGGCCGTCAGATCGACCACGGAGCGCCCCGATTAGATCCTGATTTCCTCAAACCGGTGTCACACAGCAGCCATCGGATCATAGATCCAAGGTCACGGTCGTAACACACGCTAGTCGTTGGATTACTGATCATCGGATGAGATCGATCGGCCCGAAGCGGTACCCCAAAGGAAATCCGAGCCGTCCATCAGTTGACCAACGGCTCCAGTTTTCTTCCCCAATCCACAGTAGAACACGGCGGCACCGGTCACCAGGGGCGGCGGCGCCATGGCCGGCGATGAGCCATACGGCCAATCAAGCCCCCAAACCGCACATCAGACGCCCCTACGCGAAGAGGAGAACTAGGCGAATCCTATGGTTAGCGGCTTACCTCCAATCGATGGCCAAGGCGAGCTGGCCACGGTATGCGGCGGCACCACGGCAGGGACGGTGCTCCGGCAAGAAATTGCCAGCACACCGGCGGTCCAACCTTAGCGCAGGAGCCACGGCCACCTTCGCCGCACCACGACGAAGCTCACGGTGCACACGCGACCTACGTTCCCCGGCGGCGCGATTCGCTCCCCACTTCCCTCTCGGGCAACGGCGATGGTGGCGGACCGGATGAGGTGAGAGGAGGAGGTTGTAGGCCCAATTTATAGCCCGGGGCGAGGGTATTCATGGCCGACCCCGTCCGGAGGTCCGCGCGGCGAAGATCTCGGTCACGCGCAACGATCCGCATCAAATCGCAGTCCCCAAATTCTCTCTCTGTTTGATGCCGTGAAAATCGCTGTCGTTGAAGATGAAGCTCCTGCTCCGTAGTCCCACCAATCAGCGGTTCAATGAGCTGAGGCAAGCGCGCCGCCAGATAGGATCCAGCCCCGAGCGATTCCTACGCAGCCGCGAATCCACTGGTCAGACGCCTGAGCGACGCCCGCGCGACTCGGGTTCTGTTACACGGGGGAAGGGAAGGAGCTGACGCGTGGGTCCCGCCCGTCAGCGAAACAAGAAGGAAGGAGCGAGCGCGGTGACTGACACCGAGGGCCCACCCGTCGGCGCGTGTATGGTTAAATGGGCCGCGCGAAGGAAATTCAAAGTTGGGCCGAGGCAAGCAGATTTGGCCCAGGTACGCTTTTCCCTTTTTCTTTTTATTTTTCTTTTATTTTCTCCTTTCTCCCAAATTCAGTTTGAATTCAAATTTAAATTCAAAACTTGTGCTACATTAATACCTTTAACAATACCAGTTTTAACATATAATTATATTATTTATTTATATTATTTTTTTTATATACTTCCTCTTCTTCTCATTTTCAAAACCCAAATTCCAATTCAAATCAAACCAAGTTTTAAATTCTAAATTTCAAATTTATGCACAAGATAAACTTTCACATAATGCATAATTACTACATAGTATTTTATTATATTAACTAAGTAATGTTTTCAACATGAAGTACACACACCACATTATTATTTGAGTGTGTAGTTGGATTAAAGGTATATTCAAAAGTTCTCCCTTTGTTTTGATAGGAACATTTTCCCATGTCTAATCTTTATTATGATTTATTTTAGCCATTGTTATTTCATTATGATCATTTACCTTTAAAAAGGGTGAATTATAAAGTTTAATTATTTTTCAATGGTACTTTGCTCAGATTTCTTCTACCAAATCCCAAATTCAGAATTTGGGTGTTACAAATTCTACCCCCCTTAAAAATAATCTCGTCCTCGAGATTTGTAAGAAAAAGGGATGTATACTCATATTGTTCTCGGAACATATGCACAAACAAAGAAATCTCAGCATGAGGTATAATTCTTTAACAAAACATAGGGTCAATAGACCTTATTATTCCTTCTAAAAGAATACCATATCATCTACTAACTAAAGTAACATCTAGATCTTACAAATCATCATAATTTATATCTATGTAGCTTGGTGGAGCTGGTGGTGGTGGAGGTTGTTGTTGTTGTTGTCTCTCCAACCGTGCTTGCCTTATTTCTTGGCGGGCCTGACGTATTTCCTCGCGTTGTTGTCTTATCTGGTTTTGCATCTCGGTCACCAGGTCTGTTAATTGTTGTATTACCAGTCTTTGGGCAGCAACCACTTGTTCGGTTTCAATAGGTGGAGGATTTGGAGAATTCATTTCTATTTGCTGTTGCGTGATAATCTTTCCTTTCCTGGTATTGACCATGAAAGTTAGAAGCATATGGTAATAGTTTTGCAAAGGAAATTATTCAATAAGCGGAATAAGCTAGTAGCTGGTTATAATCTGAAGATTCTTTAGTAGGGCTTAATCTTTGTTTTATGTCCAGATTGGGGTAACCAATCGTATAAGGTGAATATCCAAGGGTAAGATAGAATCTGTCAAGATGAGAGATATATATGGGTGAGATAGACTACATGATGTAGGTCAAAATCTGGTTTGATGTCAGGTGGTGGTTGATAGATTATGCAATCCATTAAGACTCTATTGATTGGGTAAGTTACGTAACTTGTTATATAGGTCGGGTTGTTGTGTATGGCCAAGTTGATATAAGTCTCCAAATTAGGCTTAAGTGATTTAGGAGTATGGCCTTATCCTTTCTACCAGCATTAAGTAACTCACACTAGATTAGACCATATTAAATTAGATATGATCTAGATTAGACTAGTTTAGGTTAGATAGATTTATCAGGGTAAGATATATCTTGTTAGGATATGTTAGAATCTTTTGAGATAGGATGGGGTATACGGTGTAGGTAGGTCAAAAGCTCTACTAGGTTAACACAGAGGGGATCATGCAACTATCGGATGGGTAAGGTAGTTGCATATGTATATGGTCAAGTTAATCTAGGCATCAATTTAGCTTAAATCATTTTTATAGGAGTGAGGTCTAATCCATTTCACTGGTACTAACTAATTTATTAAATAACTCGCTTTAGATTGGATCATATTAGATTAGATGGGATCTAGATTGGTATCACTGGATAAGTCTAGACAATATCTAATTACTTTGAATTAGATCATGGTTGATATTTTAGACTAGGATAAATATGCTAATTAGGGTAGGATGAATTCATAAGGATAAGGTATAATCTTTTGAGGCCAGTTAGATTTATTAGGATAGGATAGAATCTTTTCAAGACAAGATGAATCTATTAATAGTAATAGAGTATCTTTTAAGATAAGATGGATCTATTAAGATAAGTTAAGACCTTTTTGAGATAAGATAGATCTATGAGTGTAGGATAGAATCTCTTGAGATGAGATGAATCTATTAAGATAAGGGAGAATTTTTTTTTAAGATAAGATGGGTATTGTTAAGCTAGTTACTTTATTGAAAGATAATTTAGTTTGTCTAGTTATTTTATATATATATATTCTTATACCTATGTGTATTTGCAGATGCAATTGTGGACATTATTCCACAACCCATCACACTCAATCAAAGATCCAAATCAGACAAGTATCATAAGAACAAACATTCAAGCACATAGATAAAAATAGTTTTGTCTTTGTTCCTAAGAGTAGGTCTCCTATTCCTAAAGGTCACTTTAGGCACAGGATTTCAAAGTGTGAAATCCACATTTGTCTTTAGAAGTGAAAAGGTAAGAGTAATCAGAGTAAAGCGGAAATAGATGAGAAAAGAAAGAATCAGAGTAGCAAAGGTAAGTAGATAATGGTTGTCCAGTTCTATCTAGGTTTCGTCCTACAGTCAACATTCCTCTGATACCACTTCTGTCACACCCGGATTTTTAGGGGTCCAAAGCCCGGGCGCGAACATAATCACCAGGTGTGCTGGGACCAAGTCTCACACATATGATGAATCATGGCACAGGATCGAATGTCATATTTTTATATATAACAGGAGTTCTATACAAAATAAATAATTACATTATAAGGAGACAACGGTCCAGCAACCCAAAGTTGACTGGGAGACGACGACCTAGACCTCTCACGAACTCATCGCAGCATCCTCCAAGCGCCTCATCCTGTGGTACCTGTTCTTGACCTGTGGGGGGGGTGTGAGACAGCAAGAGTGAGCTCACATACGTTCATCGCTCAACAAGTTGTGGGGAATAATGTGCATGAACTCGCCAAAGGTGGGAGCTCACGTGAAGTGTAAGGCTTACCAAAGAAGATGGTTAGAGCTGAGCATTGCTTTTAAAGTTGGTCAAAATTTTATTAGCAGTTACTAAGTATAAGTAAATACCAACCCAGTTAAATAGTAGAACAAAAGTAACAACTTCACCTGCGATGCAATGCATATGACAAATTGAGTTTAAGTTCCATAATTTAATCATGTGAGGGTCCGAGCTGCTCATCACCGTGAGCACGGCTAGTATACCAGTTTTACACTCTGCAGAGGTTGCGCATCTTTACCCACAAGTCGTGTATCCCATGTCGCCAGGGTTTGCAAGGCCCTTAGACACTTCCGAGGTGAATGGCTAGGGATCCACTACGAGGCCTTTACAAAGTTCCACTAGCTTCCGAAAACCCGCTACAGTTTATAGGAAGTTCCAATGCAGGAATCCCTTGCAGGACCGCCATCGCAGCAAAATCCTCCCGAGGGCCTCCCTACACTGACCACTCCCCTACTGCCCTTGCCCCTTTCGGGTAAGGTAGTCTTCCACTAGCTTTCCTAATTAATCAGCCAAGGGGTCCCATTCCTCCCTTGTGGTAGCACTGTTTTCCCGGGTGGTCGCTCCGTGTTCCAATTAACATAATGATCTTAACATGAACCATAATTAACAACTGATAACAAAAGTATAATCATGAATAGTGTAATCTTCATACCCAAAACCACATATAGCACTAGCAAGTACTACCCAGAAAGTTCAGTGGTAAACAAGGTATAAAGATAGACAAACTAGGGTAACCTATTGGGTCCCATCAAAATTAACCTATGCAGATCATTATGCTTAATCAGAACATGGCTGGGTAAAAAGAAGTGATCAAGGGCACAACTTGCCTGGGACTTGAGATCCAGGTACCAACTTGCTCTTCAGATGACACGTGATCTCGCTCTAGTCATAGCAATACAAACAAACATTGTATAGGCAAAATTAACATTACACCAAACATAAGTACAAACTGAATAATAATAATCTATGCGCTGCTACGAGATCGTAGGAACAAGAATCACTAAATTTGGAGTTATAGTTATTTAGTTATGAATTTCCGAAATTATTTAGTGCTTAGAATAGATTAATCCAAGTGAACAATTTTAGTTCAAGTTTCATAGTTAAACAGTGTTACTAGTTGATAGACAATATTAATACAAAATTATTGCAACTGGAATGACTCAATTTGGAGTTAAAATGAATTAAATATGAATTATACAAGTTTTAAGATTTATTTTTATACTAAAAATCAATTTTTAATATCAATTATCTAATTTCTCTGTTATCTGGATTGCGCGTCAAATAAAAAGAAACTCAGGGGCCACCGCGTAAGTTTCCCCCGACACAGAGCACAGTCACCCTGGACTGCGGGTTTATTTCAAATAAGTGGAGGGGCTCTTTATGAAATTTGCCACGCGAAAGGGTATCCGATGATATGGGCCGTCAGATCGACCACGGAGCGCCCCGATTAGATCCTGATTTCCTCAAACCGGTGTCACACAGCAGCCATCGGATCATAGATCCAAGGTCACGGTCGTAACACACGCTAGTCGTTGGATTACTGATCATCGGATGAGATCGATCGGCCCGAAGCGGTACCCCAAAGGAAATCCGAGCCGTCCATCAGTTGACCAACGGCTCCAGTTTTCTTCCCCAATCCACAGTAGAACACGGCGGCACCGGTCACCAGGGGCGGCGGCGCCATGGCCGGCGATGAGCCATACGGCCAATCAAGCCCCCAAACCGCACATCAGACGCCCCTACGCGAAGAGGAGAACTAGGCGAATCCTATGGTTAGCGGCTTACCTCCAATCGATGGCCAAGGCGAGCTGGCCACGGTATGCGGCGGCACCACGGCAGGGACGGTGCTCCGGCAAGAAATTGCCAGCACACCGGCGGTCCAACCTTAGCGCAGGAGCCACGGCCACCTTCGCCGCACCACGACGAAGCTCACGGTGCACACGCGACCTACGTTCCCCGGCGGCGCGATTCGCTCCCCACTTCCCTCTCGGGCAACGGCGATGGTGGCGGACCGGATGAGGTGAGAGGAGGAGGTTGTAGGCCCAATTTATAGCCCGGGGCGAGGGTATTCATGGCCGACCCCGTCCGGAGGTCCGCGCGGCGAAGATCTCGGTCACGCGCAACGATCCGCATCAAATCGCAGTCCCCAAATTCTCTCTCTGTTTGATGCCGTGAAAATCGCTGTCGTTGAAGATGAAGCTCCTGCTCCGTAGTCCCACCAATCAGCGGTTCAATGAGCTGAGGCAAGCGCGCCGCCAGATAGGATCCAGCCCCGAGCGATTCCTACGCAGCCGCGAATCCACTGGTCAGACGCCTGAGCGACGCCCGCGCGACTCGGGTTCTGTTACACGGGGGAAGGGAAGGAGCTGACGCGTGGGTCCCGCCCGTCAGCGAAACAAGAAGGAAGGAGCGAGCGCGGTGACTGACACCGAGGGCCCACCCGTCGGCGCGTGTATGGTTAAATGGGCCGCGCGAAGGAAATTCAAAGTTGGGCCGAGGCAAGCAGATTTGGCCCAGGTACGCTTTTCCCTTTTTCTTTTTATTTTTCTTTTATTTTCTCCTTTCTCCCAAATTCAGTTTGAATTCAAATTTAAATTCAAAACTTGTGCTACATTAATACCTTTAACAATACCAGTTTTAACATATAATTATATTATTTATTTATATTATTTTTTTTTATATACTTCCTCTTCTTCTCATTTTCAAAACCCAAATTCCAATTCAAATCAAACCAAGTTTTAAATTCTAAATTTCAAATTTATGCACAAGATAAACTTTCACATAATGCATAATTACTACATAGTATTTTATTATATTAACTAAGTAATGTTTTCAACATGAAGTACACACACCACATTATTATTTGAGTGTGTAGTTGGATTAAAGGTATATTCAAAAGTTCTCCCTTTGTTTTGATAGGAACATTTTCCCATGTCTAATCTTTATTATGATTTATTTTAGCCATTGTTATTTCATTATGATCATTTACCTTTAAAAAGGGTGAATTATAAAGTTTAATTATTTTTCAATGGTACTTTGCTCAGATTTCTTCTACCAAATCCCAAATTCAGAATTTGGGTGTTACAAATGGTGAGCGGCATATGCTAGCAAAATACGAATTGATTCTAGTCTAGCCACAGGAGCAAACGTCTCCTCAAAGTCCAAACCTATGACTTGGGCATAACCTTTTGCCACAAGTCGAGCCTTGTTCCTCATCACCACCCCGTGCTCGTCCTGTTTGTTGCGGAACACCCATTTGGTTCCCACAACATTTTGCTTGGGACGAGGCACCAGTGTCCAAACTTCATTGCGCTTGAAGTTGTTGAGTTCCTCCTGCATGGCCAACACCCAGTCCGGATCTAGCAAGGCCTCTTCTACCCTGAAAGGCTCAATAGAAGAGACAAAGGAGTAATGCTCACAAAATTAACTAATCTTGAACGAGTAGTTACTCCCTTGCTAATATCACCCAATATTTGGTCGACGGGATGATCCGTTTGAATTGTCGCTCGAACTTGGGTTGGAGGTGCCTGAGGTGCTTCTTCCTCTTCAACTTGAACATCATGTGCTCCCCCTTGATCACGCGCCTCCTCATGATGAACCTGTTCATCGTCTTGAGTTGGGGGATGCACCGTAGTTGAGGAAGAAGGTTGATCTTGATCCAATTGTTCCTGTGGTCGCACATCGCCAATCGCCATGGTGCGTATTGCGGCCGTTGGAACGTCTTCTTCATCTACATCATCAAGATCAACAACTTGCTCTCTTGGAGAGCCATTAGTCTCATCAAATACAACGTCGCTAGAGACTTCAACCAAACCCGATGATTTGTTGAAGACCCTATACGCCTTTGTATTTGAGTCATAACCTAAAAAAAAACCCTTCTACAGCTTTGGGAGCAAATTTAGAAGTTCTACCTTTCTTCACAAGAACATAGCACTTGCTCCCAAATACACGAAAATAAGACACATTGGGTTTGTTACCAGTTAGCAGCTCATATGAAGTCTTCTTGAGGAGGCGGTGAAGATAGACCCTGTTGATGGCGTGGCAAGCCGTGTTCACGGCTTCCGACCAAAAACGCTCGGGGGTCTTGAATTCTCCAAGCATAGTCCTCGCCATATCGATGAGTGTTCTGTTCTTCCTCTCTACCACACCATTTTGCTGTGGTGTGTAGGGAGCGGAGAACTCGTGCTTGATCCCTTCCTCCTCAAGGAACTCCTCCACTTGAAGGTTCTTGAACTCGGACCCGTTGTCGCTCCTTATCTTCTTCACTTTGAGCTCAAACTCATTTTGAGCTCTCCTGAGGAAGCGCTTGAGGGTCCCTTGGGTTTCAGATTTATCCTGCAAAAAGAATACCCAAGTGAAGCGGGAAAAATCATCAACTATAACAAGACCATACTTACTTCCTCCTATACTTAGATAGGCGATGGGTCCGAAGAGGTCCATATGAAGCATCTCCAAGGGTCTTGATGTTGTCATCACATTTTGGTGTGATGAGAGCCTCCTACCTGTTTCCCTGCTTGACAAGCTGCACAAGGTCTATCTTTTTCGAAATGAACATTAGTTAGACCTATCACGTGTTCTCCCTTTAGAAGCTTGTGGAGGTTCTTCATCCCCACATGTGCTAAGCGGCGATGCCACAACCAGCCCATGCAAGTCTTAGCCATTAAGCATGCATCTAGACCGACCTCTTCTTTTGCAAAATCAACCAAATAAAGTTTGTCGTCTAGTACACCCTTAAAAGCTAGTGAACCATCACATCTTCTAAAGACAGACACATCTACATTTGTAAATAGACAATTATATCCCATTTTGCATAGTTGACTAACAGACAACAAATTATATCCAACAGACTCTACTAAAAACACATTAGAAATAGAGTGTTCGGATGAAATAGCAATTTTACCTAACCCTTTTACCTTGCCTTGGTTCCCATCACCGAATATTATTGAATCTTGGGAATCCTTATTTTTGACGTAGGAGGTGAACATCTTCTTCTCCCCCGTCATATGGTTTGTGCATCCGCTGTCGATAATCCAGCTTGAACCCCCGGATGCATAAACCTGCAAGGCAAATTTAGGCTTGGGTCTTAGGTACCCAACTCTTGTTGGGTCCTACAAGGTTAGTCACAATTGTCTTAGGGACCAAAATGCAAGTTTTGTCACCCTTGCATTTGGCCCCTAACTTCCTAGCCAATACCTTCTTACCCTTTCTACAAATGGCAAATGAAGCATTGCAAGCATGATATATTGTAGATGGTTCATTAACTTTCCTAGGAACATTAACAACATTTCTCCTAGGCATATTATGAACAACATTTCTCCTACCAACATTTCTATCATGCACATAGGAAGAACTAGAAGCAAACATGGCATGAGAATCAAAAGCATCATATGCATTATAATTCCTATAAGCATTTCTATATTGTCTCTTGTCATGATACATAAAAGCATGGTTCTTTTTAGCACTACTAGCCATAGGGGCCTTCCCTTTCTCCTTGATGGAGATGGGAGCCTTATGGCTTGTTAAGTCCTTGGCTTCCCTCTTGAAGCCAAGTCCATCCTTAATTGAGGGGTGTCTACCAATCGTGTAGGCATCCCTTGCAAATTTTAGCTTATCGAAATCACTTTTGCTAGTCTTAAGTTGGGCATTAAGACTAGCTACTTCATCATTTAATCTATAAATTGAAACTAGGTGTTCACTACAAGCATCAATATCAAAATCCTTACACCTAGTGCAAATCATAACATGTTCTACACAAGAATTAGATTTATTTGCTACTTCTAATTTAGCATTTAAATCATTGTTAACACCTTGTAAAGTAGAAATGGTTTCATGACAAGTAGATAGTTCATAAGAAAGCATTTCATTTCTTTTAACTTCTAAAGCATAGGATTTTTGTGCCTCTACAAATTTATCATGTTCATCATACAACAAATCCTCTTGCTTTTCTAAAAGCCTATCCTTTTCATTCAAGGCATCAATCAATTCATTGATTTTATCAATTTTATTTCTATCCAATCCCTTGAACAAGCTAGAGTAATCTATTTCCTCATCGCTAGAATCATCATCACTTGAAGAAGAGTAAGTGGTATCCCGAGTACATACCTTCTTCTCCTTCGCCATGAGGCATGTGTGATGCTCGTTGGGGAAGAGGAATGACTTGTTGAAGGCAGTGGCGGCGAGTCCTTCATTGTCAGAGTCGGAGGAGGAGCAATCCGAATCCCACTCCTTTCCGATATGTGCCTCGCCCTTGGCCTTCTTGTAACTCTTCTTCTTCTCCTTCTTGTTTCTCTTTTCCTGGTCACTATCATTGTCGGGACAGTTAGCGATAAAATGACCAAGCTTACCACATTTGAAGCATGAGTGCTTCCCCTTTGACTTGGTCTTGCTTGGCTGTCCCTTGCGACCCTTAAGCGTCGTCTTGAAACGCTTGATGATGAGGGCCATCTCTTCATCATTGAGACATGCCGCCTCAACTTGCGCCACCTTGCTAGGTAACGCCTCCTTGCTTCTCGTTGCCTTGAGAGCAACAGGTTGAGGCTCATTGATTGGACCATTCAGTGCGTCGTCCACGTACCTCGCCTCCTTGATCATCATTCGCCCGCTTACGAATTTTCCAAGGACTTCTTCGGGCGACATTTTGGTGTACCTAGGATTCTCACGAATATTATTCACCAAATGAGGATCAAGAACGGTAAAGGACCTTAGCATCAGTCGGACGACGTCGTGGTATGTCCATCGCGTGCTTCCGTAGCTCCTTATTTTGTTGATAAGGGTCTTGAGCCGGTTGTATGTTTGGGTCGGCTCCTCACCCCTTATCATCGCGAATCGTCCAAGCTCGCCCTCCACCAACTCCATCTTGGTGAGCAAGGTGACGTCGTTCCCCTCATGAGAAATCTTGAGGGTGTCCCGGATCTGCTTGGCATTGTCCAAGCCGCTCACTTTATGGTACTCGTCCCTACACAAGGAGGCTAACAACACAGTAGTGGCTTGTGCATTTCTATGAATTTGTTCATTAATAAAAATAGGACTATCCGAGCTATCGAACTTCATTCCACTTTCCACAATCTCCCATATGCTCGGATGGAGAGAGAACAGGTGACTACGCATTTTGTGGCTCCAAAATCCGTAGTCCTCTCCATCAAAGTGAGGAGGTTTGCCAAGTGGAATGGAGAGCAAATGAGTATTTGTACTTTGTGGAATATGAGAGTAGTCAAAAGAAAAGTTCGAATTAACCGGTTTCCTTCTCTCGTAGTCGTTGTGGTCGTCGTCCTTTTGGGAAGAAGTAGACTCATCGCTGTCGTCGTAGTAGACGATCTCCTTGATGCGTCTCGTTTTCTTCTTCTTCCCATCTTTGCGTCTGTGACCTGAGCCCGAGTCGGTAGGCTTGTCATCCTTCGGCTCGTTGACGAAGGATTCCTTCTCTTTATCGTTGATCACGATACCCTTCCCCTTAGGATCCATCTCTTCGGGCGGTTAGTCCCTTTGTGAAGAGAACGGCTCCGATACCAATTGAGAGCACCTAGAGGGGGGTGAATAGGTGATCCTGTAAAACTTGAAACTTAAGCCACAAAAACTTGGTTAAGTGTTAGCACAATAATCGCCAAGTGGCTAGAGAGGAGTCAAAACACAATAACCACAAGAGATCAATCACAGAGATGGCACGGTGGTTATCCCGTGGTTCGGCCAAGACCAACGCTTGCCTACTCCACGTTGTGGCGTCCCAACGGACGAGGGTTGCAATCAACCCCTCTCAAGCGGTCCAAAGACCCACTTGAATACCACGGTGTTTTGCTTGCTTTTCTTAATCCCGTTCGCGAGGAATCTCCACAACTTGGAGCCTCTCGCCCTTACACTTGAAGTTCACAAAGAAGCACGGAGCAAGGGAGGGATTAGCAACGCACACAAGACACAAAAATCAGAGTGTCAACACGCACACAAGTCGCAACAAGAGCTCGCAACACAACCCAATGAGTTCACAACTCCACTAGAGCTCTATATGCTATCACAAAGAAACAAATGCGCGGAATCGAGGTCTTGGTGCTTAGGAATGTTGTAAGAGTGCTTGGTGTACTCCTCCATGCGCCTAGGGGTCCCTTTTATAGCCCCAAGGCAGCTAGGAGCCGTTGAGAGCAATCCTGGAAGGCAGATCTTGCCTTCTGTCGACTGGCGCACCGGACAGTCCGGTGCACCACCGGACACTGTCCGGTGCAGATTTCCTTCCTTATTTGGCGAAGCCGACCGTTGGAGTCTGAGAGCCGTTGGCACACCGGACACTGTCCGGTGCACACCGGACAGTCCGGTGCACCAATGTGACCGTTGGCTCGGCCACGCGTCACGCGCGGAATCCTCGGCCGACCGTTGCCCCGGCTGACTGTTGACTCACCGGACCGACCGGTGAATTTTAGTCGTACGCCGTTGATCATCTCCCGAGAGCGACGAGTTCGCCTGTGAATGGCTCACCGGACAGTCCGGTGCACCACCGGACAAACCGGTGAATTATAGTCGTACACCGCCGTCGAAGTCCCGAGAGCGGCCTGTTCGCCAGAGCTAGCCTGGCACACCGGACACTGTCCGGTGCACCACCGGACAGTCCGGTGAACCCAGACTGAGCAGACTTTGGCTGAACTTAGCCATCTCTTCTCTAACTCGATTTTTCCTATTTCCAGCACTTAGACACAATACATTAGTCCATAAAACAATGTACTAAGTCTAGAAACATACCTTTTGACATGATTTGCACTTTGTCCACCACTTTGCATAGATTAGCACCAAAGCACTTGTGTTGGCACTCAATCACCAAAATACTTAGAAATGACCCAAGGGCACATTTCCCTTTCAGTCCAGAATAGCTTCGGCCACTTTAGTAACTTCATCTTCTTTTTCTGCTTCTGGGTTGGCCGTCAACTCGAGGGGCTCTGGAGGAGGAGATAGTTCAGCTGCGATATAAAACGTAAATAAGTCCGAAGTCGCAAAATTAGTAAATAAAGTTAAAAAGTTATTTAGTAATACCTATTCACCTCTCAAGTTCCGCCGCTTTCTTAGCTACCTTCGTCGCTTCTTTTGAATCATGGGAATCTTTTTCACTCTTTTTTATCATCTCGTGCGCCATCCCTCGGCCGCCATTCTCCCAGATGTCAGTAAAGAAT
The DNA here is from genome assembly GCA_029449295.1 of Zea luxurians. Lineage (NCBI taxonomy): Eukaryota > Viridiplantae > Streptophyta > Magnoliopsida > Poales > Poaceae > Zea > Zea luxurians. The sequence continues at coordinate 74,793,994 of JAOPSE010000014.1, forward strand.
TTTCCGCCAATTAAGCTTGCTTCGGCCGAGGGATCTTTTGTATCTTCAATAGATAAAGTAGCTTCGGCTTGAGCCAAAGCTTTCACATGGTCGCAGCCTGATTTCTCTAAAATACCTGCGATTCCCCTGGCACCCGAGAAAGCGCAGATATCCCCGCGATCACTCAAAACTTCTTCAAAAGCTTCAGCTTCGTTATTGATCCAATCAATTGGGCCTTCAGGATCACCCCTTACGAAGTTGTCTTCGTTAGAAAATGCGCCAACATTGGCGAAACTAGTTTTTTATTTTCTTAACACACTCTATAGACTTTTCATAGCACCTCTCCTTGGATGCATGAAGTTCATCAACTGTTTTTTGTAAGTGGTTCCTCCAATATACACTAATATCTCGATTAGCCTCTGCAACACCACATTTTTCTTTAGCTTCGAATAGCTGTTTCCGAAGATCTTCGATTTCGTATTTTTGAGTTCAGCTTGGGCTTTGGAAGCAACTTCGTCTTCTCTTATTTTGTTCAACAATGAGTGTAATATTTTATCTTTTTCAAGACCTTCGTTCCTTAGTTCAATCACTTCGGAACGAAGGTTATTCAAGGCTATGGTATACCCTTCATCTTCGGCACTTTTTTGTGCCCTGAGGGCGTTGCTAAGAATAAGGCCCTGCAAAAAATGCGGTATTAAGTGTAAGCAAATGGAAAATTTTGTTTTTAAATACAAAAATCTAATTTTCTCACTTTTAAACTATTGTATGCTAAGCTATCGGCCAACTCATCTTTTGATAACACTGAGAGCCCATCTTCTAGTGTAGGAAAACCGAAGCTCTTGCCCATCTCTCGGTAGACAGAAATCTCTTTGATGTCTGGGAGACAATACAAGAAGTCTTCTTCCCCGCTGCCGTTGAATACCAGTGCCCCCTTTGGATATTTCAATCTTTGAGCATAGAATTGAGCCTCTTGCTTTTCTTTTTCAGATAATCGTTTTCCCGAAGCATGTCGTATAATATAATCAAGAGCTTCAGATGATGCCTCGGGAATAGGAATGGCGGTTTTTCCAGTCAGAGTTACTTCTGCAGCTTCCTTCTCTGTCTTTTCTCCAATTTCCAAGGATTTCTCCTTGGCGGGCTCTGAAGGCCCAGATTCGGTCTCGACTTGGACCTTGGCAGCTTTGGCCTCAATGTGTGTTTCCGAAGCTTCGACAGCTTTCTTCGGAGTAGAGCTTGAAGTTTTTATTGTTTCTAGCACATCTAATACGTTGACCATTCTCTTCCTCTTGGGGGTTGTCGAAAGATCCTTTTGTGCCTTTGGCATTGTCACCTCTACCGAAGGACTTATTACTTCCAATATTCTTGTTTTCTCAACCTTCATCTCTTCAATGTTAATGGCCTTCGACTCATCTGATTTGGCTGATGATGCCTTCGGCGATATAGACGGTTCAATTTTCTGCATAATCACAGGTTTCTTACCTTCGGTTACCGAAGAGGTCTCACCGCCAAATTCAGGCACTATGGTCGGCTCAATATAGCGTGGTCGATGAGTAAGGACCTTCACCCTTTTCCTCTTCGACGCGGGCTCGCTCGGAGCAGCTGAAGCATCATCTCTCCCGGAACCTCCACTTTTTCTTTTTTGCCCCGAGGGCGGGTAACGGTAGTCAGGATACATGAACCCAAGGGCATCAAAAACTCTGTTTAGTCTCTTCTTTTTCCGGTTCCCGAAGGCCACAGATAATGCGTTATCTTCTGCTCTAGAGTACAGCCCAAGCAGATCATCGCTTGTAGCTTCGACGCTTTTCAGCCAGTCGTCGTCTGGCTCGATAAACTAGTCTCTAAACCTGAAGGTATATTTTAGTCGAACCAAACCACCTTCGTGGGGATTGCTGATGGATTCTTTTGGCATCTCCTAGTCGGCTAACAATGGCCATATCCTGTAGGCCACGTGCTCTTGAACTAAGTCCCTTGTCCCGATGAAAGAGCAGACTAAGCCGAAGGCCTTGCGACATTCTTCGGCCGCTTCGTCAATTTCTACCTTCGGTTTCTGGAGCCCGAAGCGTTGCCAGATAGGGCGCATGATTATATCTTTAATGCCTTCTCATGCCTTTAAATCATTTTTTATATAAAACCATTCTTTCGTCCAGTCTCCGGGCCATCTCTTCCAAAAAGTCGGTACTGGGGGGCTTGAGCCAGAACGAGCAACGAAGCTATAGCAGCCGAAATTGTTATGATACTGTTCTTTACCCCAGGGCTTCGTCTCATATAACAGTTCATGCATACTGTAGAAACTTTTTGCATTTGGCTCCAAGCCCTGACTCCTTAAAGGCCACACGAAGATTCCCATTCTTATAATAGCTTCGGGGGTAATCTGGTGAAGGTAAATCTGAAATATCTTCAAAACCTCGACTATGAAGCTGCTCAAAGGAAGCCGAAGCCCAGCCTTCAAAAAGCTTCGGAAGATCACGACTTCATTCTCCTCTGGAGTAGGACAAGTCTTCTCTCCGTCGTCAGCCCTCACAACAGACATATCCCGAAAGTATCTCCCCCTCATGTTGTCAAGATGGCTTTGTTTAATAGTTGATTTTCCAAAAACTGCATGGCTCGGTCGCCAGGGTCGATCTTCAGAGTCTTCCCCGCCGCTCTCCACATCATAGCTGTCATTATCACTAGTGTCTTCAGACAAACCCTCCAAAGTTTCCCTAGCAATCTTCTCTGCATTTGTCCTTGCTATTGATTCAATAAAGCCAAGATTCATCTCCTCAGAAAGGCTCAGCTTCGGTTCAGCGATAGCTTTCTTGTCCTCAGACATCTTCGAAAATGCTGAGAAAGTGCTCTCAAAGCCGAAGCTTAAAGAGTTAAAAAAGTCAAGTAAGTGTTGGTGTGCAAGAGCTAAAAATTGAGTAAGCAAGAGCAGATGCCAAGAAAGCGTGCCAAATGAGCTCGTGGTGTGCTCTTATTTATACGTCTGGTGCGTTGCATGCTGGAGGGCCCGCTTGTCAGTGGCTGTTGCTCTTCTAGCAAAGGGAAGGTGTTTTTTTCGGACCTTCGGCCCAGGGCCTTCGTTTTTGTCGCAATCTGAATTTTATCATTCTAACAAATTAATATTGCGAGGGGCTACTATTGGGGGCCTTCGGCTTCCGAAGGTCCTTAAAAACATGATTTAACAATGTTTTTGGAAGTATAATGCATGAACAGGTACCTTCGGACTTAAGTTGAAACCACAACGTGAAGAAGCACGAGAAGGAGTACAAAGGATAGCGCGAAGCCGAAGCTGTGCGCAGGAGAGCTTCGGCATGATAGCAGAAAAGGGAAACCGACTTAAAGATGAAAAGGCTATTTAGACCTCGATGGACTACTATAGAGTTATTAGCAAATATAAAGGGCATGAGTGTAATTTTACATGGGCTGCGTCCCGTGCCTATAAATAGATGAACAGTAACTCCGTACTGTTCACGTTGACTTGGCATTGATCCTTGCGTCGCGCTGGTACTTTTACCTTCTTTCAAGTCGAAGGTACACTTGTAATTTGATATTGTTTCTATTTTTCCATAGTAATAAAATAAAAACGAGATAATGATGATATATGACTGCTTATATTATTTTTTATGCTTTATATGATTCTTTCTTCATCCTTATATGTTATGTTGACGAAGGTGTGTCCTTCATTACCTTCGTCCGAAGATCATTATATCCTAAGGGAAATAATGCTTCGAAGGACGAAGGGCTTTAACGTTTAACGTTTTCTATGTTGCCTTGTTCTTAACTCATAGCACTTGAGAACAAGTCCCCAACACCTATCTTTCATTCTTCGTCTTAATCCAGTCCCTTCGCTGTTGGACTTGAGTCAGCACCAAAGTACGAGGACCGATTGGAGGCAACATCTTTTGTTGGGGGCCTTCGTCTTTCGAAGGTCTTCAAAAACACATTTAACCATTGATTGTTAGCACATCCTTGAGTATTGTAGGAGCTTCGGTGCTGAGGTGTTGAATACCTTCGAAGCAGGAAAGGGAGGAAGACGAAGATGTTAGCTTCGTCATAACAACACAAGAAAACAAAGTCAGAAGTAAAACAAGGCCAGGAGAAGGTGTTTACAAAACTCTAGCCAAAACAATAAAGGCAGAAGACGATACTGCCCTTGCATTGTTTGTAGACCGTGTGTATAGGTTTTATGGGCATGTTTGTAACTTCACACGAAGTTGTACCTCTGCACTATAAATAGATGAATAGTGCCAGTATAAAGTACCTTTTGGAGGCTAGGGGGATAGCTCTATGTAATCCTTTCTTTGAAGCACCTTCGGGTTTTCCACTTGTCAACAAGCAGAAGGTACCATTGTAAATTTGTTTCAAACAAAAAAGGAAATCCTGAATTGTATAAGATGAGTTATCTTATCTAGCTTCGTTACAACCTTACATGTAATCTCCATGTTCATCCTCTGATAATCTTATAAATTATATATGACAACCTTCGTACTTTGAGTGAGATGTCCCGAAGGACAAACACTTAAAATATGAAGGATGATACCCTTTTTAGTATTGTGTTGCCTTGCTTTTGATTGTATACAACAATTGAAAATGAGTGACCAACATCGTTGTGGCTGCTTAAGGACATTATTGTGCATGTGGGAGGGCAAAAAGGAGAATGAGCACCATATAGGGGAGGTGCACTATACAAGGGAGGGAATGAAGTTGGTGCACCATACGATTCATAAGGAGCACCATATGGATACTTGTATGGGAACAAAGGAGGGTACAAATAAGCGAAAGGTTGAGGAGGAGCATCGATGGAAGGAGGTTTAGTGGTAGGAGGAGGAGCATCGGTTGTAGGATATTTAGTGGTAGGAGGAGCATTGGTGAATGGTCGATATGGATATGGAGGAGGATACATATATAGAAATAGATGTTGCAGAGTCATGGAATGGAGATGAGCAGAAACGTCCTCCCATCGATGATGGACATGAGAAATACCATCAAAGAAGACATGTCCCATACAGGCATGGGTCTCGGGACATTGTGGAGATTGCTCGTTGAGCAAGTCGATGAACGTATGAAAGTTCAGACTCCACCTTGGATATATCCATATCAAGACAAAGAGTGAAAAGCTATAGATAGAGAATAAGGATTGTCATTTGGAGAGTGATGGGTGTGAATGAATCTAAACACCCCTCTACTTACATGGTGGTTACATTTTTTTTGATTTTTTTAGATTTTTTTAAATATAAATGATTAAAATGGTGCCAACCAATAAAAACCTGCCATGTTAGAACCAGGCTATATGTACTGACCAGACCTAGTCGGTATCGACTCGAACTCCAAAGTGAGAGTCAATACTGACCGATTGGTACTGACTAACACAGTCCCAACGCAATCGGTATCGACCATGCTGACCGGTTGGTAGACCCACCGACTAGTCAGTCGTAATGCATGTCTATGGATTCGCGATGGTCGGTACCTACCATTCGCGGTGCCATGCCATTAGGCGATACATAGCCTAAGAGCTGGCACGTATGCCACACGTCGGCCATGGGCCTAGTATGGTTGATTAGAAAAAATTCCTATGTAGATTGATTGTATATTTAGTGATTTAATCAAACTCTTCTATTTTGTTTGAATGGATGAAAACCTTAGAGATAAACTGATAATTAAAATCAGTATATATTTGTTTTATAATTCCCTAATATAGATATAACCCATAAGCTTCTAACAAAGATAACACAACTACAAGAATTCTATAAACTTTTGGCAGCCAAAAATCACCAAATATAAGTGTTTCCCACCAAAAGATAACTTTTTTCAGTGGCTATAAGTTTATTTTTTGAGTTAGGCCTCAGTCGGAAGTTTGTAAATGAAAATAACACTTATTTTTGATAGTAGACGCTGAAAATAATTTATTTTTGGTGGCTAGGAGACAACCACAATGGATAACTAAGACTGCAAAAAATAAGTCATTTGTAGGGTCCAAAATTCCCTTGCATTCCCTTATATATTCATATACAAATCACATATCATCCATTCATCATTCAACATCACATACACATATTTATGTCATTCAATATTCATCAAATGTCATTCACCCATTAAATTCAAATAACCAAGTCTACACATATCATTGCTTCAACGTCACATTTAACAACATTCAACCATCATATTAAAATGACCAAGTCTCATTCATAAAAACAACGATAAAGCAAGTCCAACAAAAAACCAAGTTCACAGAAACTGAGGGTCATTGGAGTTGTGTCTGCTAACTCTAGAAGCAAATGTATTGTTGATAAAAATCAGTAGCACGTTCATCCTGTAATAAAGAGCAAAGTCCACCATTAGAGAACAAATTATAAGTTATAGCATTATAAGTAACAAAATGAATGTAGTTATTAAAATCTAACAAACCAACCTCATCTCTAGATGCTACTACCACCACTAGAGGGGTTTGGTATATGTTTGAAATATTTAGTCTCGATCCCTAGAATATATAAGTTCAAATATATTAAATATCTAGGATCGAGTATGTTTAGCGAGAACTAATAGTTTCATTCACTAAATTTGTACAAATAAAGCTATAATTTACTAAGTTCACAAAGATTTACAAAACATATCTAGAATCTACTAAGTTGAACTACATTGGCTAAATTGAGCTGAAATTTTGAGTAAGATCATTGAATCTCAGATCTAGGAGGTCCTGGATGATAGAACTGTGACAACATCGGTGGTGATGGTGGTGGCGGCTACCACTACGGAAAGATATTTATATGGAGAAGTTTCTACTACAACATTGACTATAAATGCAACTTGTTAGTTAATAAAAGTGATAAATGATCAAAATGCTAATTATTCTAAAATCATACTTATAGTAATCTAATTTTGTTGCTCGATTGCGTAGTTATCAAAGTACTCTTGTTGTTATCTATAGTACTTTTACTGGTCCATGTTATACTTGTTTTGCAAACTCAATACCTCCTGTAGCTTCTTGATGGTAATATCTTGCTTCATGTGGCGACATTGACAACTACTACCTGAACGCTAAGAGAAAGATCTCATCTATGATCATACATCTCTCAAGTCGATCACCCTAGTGAACATGGGGTATCTTCAAATTTTAATTGAACATAATAAAAAAAATTAAGAAATTATGGTATCATCATCCATGCGCCTATTCACCACCACTAGTGGATCAATCGATCCATTTTGCCAATCAAAGTTTTCACCTTGGCGTCTAATGATCACTATCACCAAAGAGAATGTGAACACAAAAACCATGCCAAATTTAGAATATATGACATAGGTCATCCAAGACCGACAAAACTAACTTATCTTCTAAATTCCATGTCATAAAAGTCTTGTAGTATGTTGCAATCAAGGAAACATCTTGCAAAGCCTAGAAAGCGATCCAATAATTGTTTACCTCTAAAGTTAAGATAAGGTAGCAAATTTGAGGTTTGCGCTAAAACATACAAAGAAGGAACCATGTCAATGATGCAGTACTTTAGCAAGACAAAGTGAAGGAAATGTGCCTTGGGCCATTTATATAAATGTTTTGGTGATTAATGACCAACACAATAATGTGGACTAACATGTTTGCTAAGTATGTGTATGTATGAATCAACTTCATATAAATAGAGAAACTAAGTTGGAGGATTTAAATAAATGAAGTTACATGACTTAGACTGGTTGGATTATCACTAGAAGTATTTGTCTAAGTCATGAGGACACTCTTAAAGTGAGTCAAATTTACTTAGAGAAGAAAATAAGAAAGAAGACAAAATTGTATTGTCTGGGACACACCGGACTAGTTCGGTGGTGCACTAGACCTAAATTCGAGAGAGATCTGGAATGGAACTTCAGCGAATTGGCGCACTAGCCTGATTCGGTGGTGCACCAGATTGAAGTTCCAAAGAGCTCTAAAGAATCAACCTTGGCGTCTTGGCACACCGGCCAGTCCAGTGGTGCACCGGACCTTAACTCCAACGTCTACTCCTCAGCTTCAACAGTCATCTCAATGCCTAGTTGACATGTGGTCGGTCTAGTGATGCACCGGACCGAGTCGGTGCCCCGTAGGGAGGGAAGGCTAGAGCAAATCTCAATGATGGCGGGTGATTGTTGAAGTTCTGGTGGTGCACCAGACCAGTTCTGTGCATTCACAAAAAGCAAAATTTCCGCAATTTATACAATGGCTCTTTCATGCATTTAGGGCTATAAATATCCCTCCTATCAGCCTATTCGAGTACCCAAGTCACTCAAGAGAAACACATTCATTCCTAATCATTAGAGCAACACTCCAGAGAGATCAAAGCACCCAAATTCGCAAGAGTAGCCTAGAAAGAGTTGTGCTGCAAGTTGTGTGCTTTTGTCTTTGTTCTTTGGTGTTGTTGTGTTCTTGTGTGCATTCTTTCTCTATTTTGCTTTCGTTGGAGTTCTAACTCACATTCGTTGTGTACAGCTAGCAAGAGTCTTGTGAGAATTAACATTGAATCAAAGGAACCGAGGGATCAAGTTGATTGGTGGATCACTTGGGAAGGTTGAAAGAGACCTAGTCTGGTGGGACACCTCAACAGAGATGTTGGTTCTTTGGAGCTGAACCTGGCTAAACAAATTATCATGCCTTGTGTTCTTTACTTTCTAAAATTTTTCATCATATTTCTCACTCTAAGTTCTTGCTATATATTCACTTGAGACATTGCTCTTGTGTTAATTTTGCAATCAAGAAGAGCATCAAGTGCAAGAAATTCCCTCTCCCCTTACTACATTTGATCTAGATCTTGAGCTAACATCTAATTTGGGGTTCAAGTTTGTTTTAAGTTGTGAAAATACAGGTGTTTCCTATTTACCCCCTTCTAGGCAACTATCACAAAGAAGTTTGAAGACAACTATCACAAAGAAGTTTGAAGATGAACTAGACTCAATAGGGAAGATACTTTATGATTAAGATACTATTATTGTATTCTTAATGGCCCTGATGCTGACTATAGCCTACTAACATTATATGTAAATGCAAGAATCAAGCCAATTTCAGACAATGAATGTATGTTCAAGATCTCAACTATGAGTCTCGTTAAGATATGTTGCATGGTGAAGAACAACAATTCTCCTCATCTACAAACTCAACCATGCATGAATGTGGCCATGGCATACACAATGGAAATAGAGAAAGAACCACCTTTAGTCGAGGATAGAATCGAGGATATGGTTGTAGGGAGGCTACACTAGATCAAATCATGGTTCCTCGAGTCAAGACCATAAGCTATAGTAAAAATAAGTAGCAAGACAAATCATTGAGCAAGTGATTGCTAGCATTAATATGATCAAGATTTTTAGAAATATGATAAATTTATAGGTGCAACATTGTATTCCTATAGAGTGGATACAAACTAATATATAGATATAGGAGCAACTGATCATCTCATAGGAGAGTTAGAGAAGCTCACTATACATGATAAATACCAAGGTCGATATCAAGTTCATGCTGCAAACGAGAAAGGTACACATATTGGTCACGTTTGAAATACTTAGATTTATTGCCCTAGCAGAACTTTGCATCTCAACAATGTATTTCATGTTCCCAACTCAAAAAGATAAAACTTTATTCAGCTCATAATCTTGCTCAAGATAATAATGCCTTATTTGGATATCATTCTTAATATATCTTTGTTAAGGATTGAGCCACAAAAAACACAACTCTTCAAGGGAAGTATGAAGGGGTCTCTATCTAATCAATCATATTACCAACACCAATTACATGCATGCTCTTGTAGCTATCAAGCCCTCAATCAAGTCTTAGAACATTGATTTAAGAATAATGATTTTTCTAATAGTTCTTGTAATGGTGTCATGTGTGATTTTTGTTAAAAGGCTAAAAGCCATCAACTATCATATCCAAGATCAAATAGTATGTCATCTCATCCTCTTGAATTTGTTTATTCTAATGTCTATGTAGTTGCCCCTAACCTCTTGAATTTGTGTCGGATCTTGCGCTATCTAGGATCATACATAACAACACCCTAACATGCGCTCATGTGCACTCGCCGAACATTATAGAAGTCGATGAGGCGGTATATGAATTAGTGTGTGTCGTTGAGATGGCTTCCTAGATAGGATCTTTTATGCCTACTATACAACATCAAGCTCTTTGATAGTGAGACAAGACTAGACTACATTATGGTGTTTCCAAACCAAGGAAAACATTAATGTAATTATCAAATATTCTTTGCTACAAGGGAACCTCAACATCTATAATAATCACTTGGAGATGAAAAATGACTATAGGCTATGAATGTTGAATTTCAAGCATTGAAAGATAATAAGACCTAAAAGCTGGTGCCTTCAAAGAAAGACAACAATTGACTATAGATGAATAAATAAAGTTATAATGAAAGCATATTGGTCTATTGATTGATACAAATCTCGACTAGCAGAAAAGGGCTCAAGCAAATGTATGGAATGGATTATGAGGATATTTTTAGTCATGTTATGAAAGTTGCTACTATTTGATTTGTGCTATTAGTTGTTGTCTCAAAAAGTTGACACTTTCAACAACTAGATGTCCATAATGTGTTCCTTCATGGTTTTCTAGAATAGAAAGTTTATATGAGAAAACCACCTAGATATGAAGACTAAAAAACGCCTAATCATGTGTGCAAATTAGATAAAGTCATCTATTGTTTGAAATAGACGCATAAATCATAGTACTCAAGGTTAAGTGCAAGATTGCAGTAGTTGGGCTTTACTCTACCAAAGGCAGGTATATTATTGTTTATTTATTAGAAGTCTGGTATCACAATTCATATGCTAATATGTGTTGTTGACATCATAGTTGCATGGTCATCTACTATAGCAATTTATGCATTGCTTAAAGATTTAAGCGACAATTTTGCATTGAAAGATCTTGGATATCTATATTATTTTGTTGGAACTGAAGTGAAAAAGCTTCGTAATGGTTTAGTTTTGTCACATGATAAGTATGCACATGATATCCTAAAACATGTTAACATGAGCAATAAGCCAACTTTTACTGGGTCTGATATAGTGGTTATCCTCTTGGTCCTGAAGGTAGTATAAATTATAGAAGTATTGTTGGTGCTCCGCAATACTTGACAATCACTAGGTCTGATATAGCTTATACAGTATCGTCACGCGTCAACCATAGTTTATTGGATGATTGTTAAGAGAATCTATGCTTTATTAAGAAAAATTGGTCTTGCTTTGTTATTTAATAAGTGAAACTTAGTAAGGTTAATTGCCTTCTCAGATACAAATTGGGTACACCGTGTGAATGATCGAAAATTAACAGGAGGTTTTACAATCTTCTTCAAATCAAACTTGATTTATGGAGCGCTAAATGACAACCAACTGTGGAAAGATTTCTGATAGAAGCTAGGTATAAATCAATGACTAATGCAACCGTTGAACTAATTTGGCCTTAGTCGATTCTTAGGAAACTTGGACTAAAATAAGATGGCATACTATATTTGTGGTGTGATAATTTAGGTGAATAAATCTAGTCTTTTATGAAAAAGTAAAGCATGTAGAGATTAATTATCATTTTACCAGAGGAGTAGCACAAAAGATACTTAAATTTGGTGATATCATCGAAAGATCAATAACCGATGACTTTATTAAAATTGTGTCGACACAGTTACAATTTTTTAATACAGTCTTAACTTAGTTAAGTTATGATTGAAAGGCCGGCTATTAAAAAAGAAACTTCTTCTACATACTGCATAAATAGTAATCTAACTAGTTTTTATTTATATAGATAGAAAGCTTGGAGATAAACTCGTATAATGACCGTAAACGACATAATTATGATTCTCTAGTCTTTAATCTTTAACTATATTAAAGCACCAGTTTCAACGGCCGTTCAGTGTTATCTTTTTATAAACAACCCCTCACATCTATTTTAAATTAACTCGCTGCACGTCCGTCTCCTCCGTGCAACCAACCTCGACGCCCGCGGGCCGCAGCTCCAGCCTGGGCATGACACACCGGCCTGCAGACCGTGTCGTGCCGGCCCGTTAGCCCGTTGGGTCATTTGGTTAAATCACCATAAAATGTTAAAAAGTAATGTATGAGGTGGGGTTTGAACCCATGCCCTGATCGAAGAAGGGCGGGAGACAATGGGTGACGCCGTCTAACTAGTAGAACTTTATGCCCAGGTGTTTTTAATATTGAATATAAATTGTACAAATCTATACGATTTTTTTGTAAAATAAAAAAATAATCATGCCGGCCCAGGCCAGCACTACGGGCCAAGGCTACGACCCAAGTACGGCACGACACTCGTGCCAGGATGGTCCAGTCACTATTAAATGGACCATGTCTCGGGCCGACCCACCAAACATGGCTCATTTGGCCATCTATACTTTCGCAAGATAATGATGGTCCTCGCCTCAGTTGTCGCCGCCTCGTTCGCCATCCTGCTTCTTTTCTCTCTCCCCTCATGCCTCTGCCTCCGTGCCACCCCATTCTCCCTAGAGGTCGTGGGGGCAGGTGCCTCCTCCCCATATTCGTCTGACACTTGCTCCGACATCGACCCATGCAGTGGCTATTGCACATCCACGAGGATGTTTCACAGCATGCGCGCACCATCGTTTTCGCCATCGTCGGGTGTCTCGTTCGTCTTCCTGGCCTTTGCACTATTCTTCCTCCCCAACCTGCTACCCCCGCCCACGGTAGCAACCGCGAGACAACCGATTCTCGTCGACACGGGTACGGGGACGAGTCGGACTTGCTCCTAACCTTTCTTCGTGCGTGCCGCTGAGGAGGACACGGTGGCGCCTTCCACGCTTAGGTTATCTTGACGACGAGGATTCCAGATCTAAGATATTAGACAACCAAGACCCGTAGTGCGGCATCAGTCACATATGCTACGGAGTTGGTGGTGGTGTTGTGTCGCCTCGGCGGGTCCAGGGCTGAGAAGGCACTCACATTCTCTCACCCTTCTCGGACTGACGTCTGGTGCGGGTACCTCTTGGTTTGGAGCTGCTCCGGCCAGGCTTCTTCCTCCGCTTGCGTGCTCTCTGCCTATATGTATCTAGCGGTATACTACCTATGTCACCTCTAGATGCCTAGGTCTTCGTCGTGTCTTTCTCCGACAACAAACATGTATGCCCGCCTCTTCCCTTCCCAAACCTTAGAATTGGGGGAGGCGAGGGATGGGGGTCCCTGATTTTGCTGCCCATGATACCCGTTCGATGGTTCGACATTGTCTGTCTACATAGCCTTTCCCTTACTACGATGTCGACTCGATGTGCTTCTACCACTTCTATGTACCTGTCACCCATCCTTCTGTCATTGCAAAAATTATTGTGTTGTTCCTCTGTTGTTTTGGGTGTTAGTTTTTTGCTGTGCTAAGGACTGAACATAATTTGGGTGTGTTAATACTTTATTTATTATGGTTTGTGTTCTTCTGATGATGGCTCATGGATCTTGCAAAATATGTGTTAGGATTTGAAGATTCATGCGGACACTACCATAGGGTGCTCGTCCCTTGTGTTCTTAGCTCTTGCATGCATTAGGTCATTTCTGAGACCACATTGGCGCAGTGGACTCCTTGGTGTTTGAGGTTGCTGAATTGGATGGAGCAGCAATGATTTGTCACACTAACAGTAAAAGGAAATGATATTTGTTGATTTTAAACGTTAGTAATTACTACGAAGTACCATATTTTGTATGAAGCGCATCCAATTTTTATTGATGTATGATGAAAGTCGCCTAGAGGGGGGGTGAATAGGGCGAAACTGAAAATCTCAAAAATAATCACAACTACAAGCCGGGTTAGCGTTAGAAATATAATAGAGTCCGCGAGAGAGGGCGCAAAACAAATCGCAAGCGAATAATAAAGTGAGACACGCGGATTTGTTTTACCGAGGTTCGGTTCTCTCAAACCTACTCCCCGTTGAGGAGGCCACAAAGGCCGGGTCTCTTTCAACCCTTCCCTCTCTCAAACGGTCCCTCGGACCGAGTGAGCTTCTCTTTCTCAAATCACTTGGGAATCAAACTTCCCGCAAGGACCACCACACAATTGGTGTCTCTTGCCTCAATTACAAGTGAGTGTTTGATCACAAGAAAGAATGCCAAAGAAAAAGAAGCGATCCAAGCGCAAGAGCTCAAATGAACACTACAAATCACTCTCTCTAGTCACTAGGGCTTTGTGTGGAGTTGGGAGAGGATTTGATCCCTTTTGGTGTGCTTTGCAATGAATGCTAGCTCTTGTATAGTGGTTGGAAGCTGGAAAACTTGGATGCAATGAATGGTGGGGTGGTTGGGGGTATTTATAGCCCCAACCACCAAACTAGCCGTTTGGTGAGGCTGTCTGTTTGATGGCGCACCGGACAGTCCGGTGCGACAGCCACGTCACCAAATAGCCGTTGGGTCAACCGTTGGAGCTCTGTCTCTGGGCCCGCCTTGATGTCCGGTGGCGCATCGGACATGCACTGTAGAGTGTCCGGTGTGCCTGCTCCCGCGTGCCTGACGACTGCGCGCTTCTGGCGCGCATTAAATGCGCCTGCAGGTGACCGTTGGCGCGAAGTAGCCGTTGCCCCGAGGTTGCACCGGACAGTCCGGTGTACACCGGACATGTCCGGTGAATTATAGCGGAGCAGCCTTAGCGAATTCCCGAGACTGGCGAGTTCCTGAGCCGCGTCTCAAATGAGCACCGGACACTGTCCGGTGTACACCGGACAGTCCGGTGAGTTTTAGTGCGCTGGCTCTGGAAATTTCCCGAGGGCGACGAGTTTGAGCTGAAGTCCTCTGGTGCACCGGACACTGTCCGGTGGCACACCGGACAGTCCGGTGCGCCAGACCAGAGGAGCCTTTGGTTGCTCCTTTGCCCTTTTGTTGAACCCAACACATGGTCATTTTATTGGCTAAGTGTGAACCTTTTGCACCTGTATAACTTATACACTAGAGCAAACTAGTTAGTCCAATATTTGTGTTGGGCAATTCAACCACCAAAATTATTTAGGGACTAGGTGTAAGCCTAATTCCCTTTCAATCTCCCCATTTTTGGTGATTGATGCCAACACAAACCAAAGCAAATATAGAAGTGCATAATTGAACTAGTTTGCATAATGTAAGTGCAAAGGTTGCTTGGAATTGAGCCAATATAAATACTTACATGATGCGCATGGATTGTTTTCTTTGTTTTTGACATATTGGACCATATTTGCACCACAAGTTTTGTTTTTGCAAACTCTTTTGTAAATTCTTTTCAAAGTCCTTTTGCAAGATAGTCAAAGGTAAATGAATAAGATTTTGCAAAGCATTTTCAAGTTTTGAAATTTTCTTCCTTTGTTCCAAATGCTTTTCCTTTGACTAAACAAAACTCCCCCTCAAAAAGGTCTCCTCTTAGTGTTCAAGAGGGTTTTAAGACATCAATTTTGAAAATACTACTTGCTCCCCCTTTAGAGCACAAAGAGATACCAATTTTGAAATTTTTCATCCGATTGACAAACATTAGTTTTAAAATTAGGGTGGTGGTGCGGTCCTTTTGCTTTGGACTCATATTTTCTCCCCTTTGGCATGAATCGCCAAAAACGGAATTATTAGAGCCCTTAGAAGTACTTTCTCCTCCTTTGGTCATAAAATAAATGAGTGAAGATTATACCAACGTTGGAGAGTGATGCGGAGCGACGGCGAAGGATGAGTAGTAGAGCGAAGTGGAAGCCTTTGTCTTCGCCGAAGACTCCAATTCCCTTTCTTCCCTTTCAATATACCTATGACTTGGTTTGGAATACACTTGAAAACACATTAGTCATAGCATATAAAAGAGACATGATCAAAGGTATTCTTATGAGCTATGTGTGCAAGTTTAGCAAAAGAAATTCCTAGAATCAAGAATATTAAGCTCATGCCTAAGTCTGGTAAAAGATTGTTCATCAAGTGGCTTGGTAAAGATATCGGCTAATTGATCTTTAGTGTTAATGTATGAAATCTCGATATCCCCCTTTTGTTGGTGATCCCGAAGAAAATGATACCGAATGGCTATGTGTTTAGTGCGGCTATGCTCAACGGGATTATCCGCCATGCGGATTGCACTCTCATTATCACATAGAAGAGGAACTTTGGTTAATTTGTAACCGTAGTCCCGCAGGGTTTGCCTCATCCAAAGCAATTGCGCGCAACAATGGCCTGCGGCAATATACTCGGCTTCGGCGGTAGAAAGAGCGACCGAATTTTGCTTCTTTGAAGCCCATGACACCAAGGATCTTCCCAAGAACTGGCAAGTCCCCGATGTGCTCTTCCTATTAATCTTACACCCCGCCCAATCGGCATCCGAATAACCAATCAAATCAAAAGTGGATCCCCGAGGGTACCAAAGCCCAAACTTAGGAGTATAAGCCAAATATCTCAAGATTCGTTTTACGGCCGTAAGGTGTGATTCCTTAGGGTCGGCTTGGAATCTTGCACACATGCAAACGGAAAGCATAATGTCCGGTCGAGATGCACATAAATAAAGCAATGAACCAATCATCGACCGGTATACCTTTTGATCCACGGACTTACCTCCCGTGTCGAGGTCGAGATGCCCATTTGTTCCCATGGGAGTCTTGATGGGCTTGGCATCCTTCATTCCAAACTTGCTTAGAATGTCTTGAGTATACTTTGTTTGGCAAATGAATGTGCCCTCTTGGAGTTGTTTGACTTGAAATCCTAGAAAATACTTCAACTCCCCCATCATAGACATCTCGAATTTCTGTGTCATGATCCTACTAAATTCTTCACATGTAGATTTGTTAGTAGACCCAAATATAATATCATCAACATAAATTTGGCATACAAACAAATCATTATCAAGTGTTTTGGTGAATAAAGTAGGATCGGCTTTGCCGACTTTGAAGCCATTTGCAATAAGGAAATCTCTAAGGCATTCATACCATGCTCTTGGGGCTTGCTTGAGCCCATAAAGCGCCTTAGAGAGCCTATAAATATGGTTAGGGTACTCACTATCTTCAAAGCCGGGAGGTTGCTCAACATAGACCTCCTCCTTGATTGGTCCATTGAGGAAGGCACTCTTCACGTCCATTTGATAAAGCTTGAAGCCATGGTAAGTAGCATAGGCCAATAATATGCGAATTGACTCAAGCCTAGCTACGGGTGCATAGGTTTCACCAAAATCCAAACCTTCGACTTGTGAATACCCCTTGGCCACGAGTCGAGCTTTGTTCCTTGTCACCACACCATGCTCGTCTTGCTTGTTGCGGAAGACCCACTTGGTTCCTACAACATTTTGATTAGGACGTGGAACTAAATGCCATACCTCATTCCTTGAGAAATTGTTGAGCTCCTCTTGCATCGCCATCACCCAATCCGAATCTTGAAGTGCTTCCTCTACCCTGTGTGGCTCAATAGAGGAAACAAAAGAGTAATGTTCACAAAAATGTGCAACACGAGATCGAGTAGTTACCCCCTTATGAATGTCGCCGAGGATGGTGTCGACGGGGTGATCTCGTTGTATTGCTTGGTGGACTCTTCGGTGTGGCGGCCTTGGTTGTTCATCCTCCTTGTCTTCATCATTTGCATCTCCCCCTTGATCGTTGCCGTCATTTTGAGGTGGCTCATCTTCTTGATCTTCTTGTTCAACATCTTGAGCCTCATCCTCAATTTGAGTTGGTGGAGATGCTTGCATGGAGGAGGATGGTTGATCTTGTGCATGTGGAGGCTCTTCGGATTCCTTAGGACACACATCCCCAATGGACATGTTCCTTAGCGCTATGCATGGAGCCTGTTCTTCACCTATCTCATCAAGATCAACATGCTCTACTTGAGAGCCGTTAGTCTCATCAAACACAACGTCACAAGAAACTTCAACAAGTCCTGAGGACTTGTTAAAGACTCTATATGCCCTTGTGTTTGAGTCATATCCTAGTAAAAAGCTTTCTACAGTTTTAGGAGCAAATTTAGATTTTCTACCTCTTTTAACAAGTATAAAACATTTGCTACCAAAAACTCTAAAATATGAAATATTTGGCTTTTTACCGGTTAGGAGTTCATAGGATGTCTTCTTGAGGATTCGGTGAAGATATAACCGGTTGATGGCGTAGCAAGCGGTGTTGACCGCTTCGGCCCAAAACCGATCCGGTGTCTTGTACTCATCAAGCATGGTTCTTGCCATGTCCAATAGAGTTCGATTCTTCCTCTCCACTACACCATTTTGTTGTGGAGTGTAGGGAGAAGAGAACTCATGCTTGATGCCCTCCTCCTCAAGGAAGCCTTCAATTTGAGAGTTCTTGAACTCCGTCCCATTGTCGCTTCTAATTTTCTTGATCCTTAAGCCGAACTCATTTTGAGCCCGTCTCAAGAATCCCTTTAAGGTCTCTTGGGTATGAGATTTGTCCTGCAAAAAGAACACCCAAGTGAAGCGAGAATAATCATCCACAATAACTAGACAGTACTTACTCCCGCCGATGCTTATGTAAGCGATCGGGCCGAATAGGTCCATGTGTAGGAGCTCCAGTGGCCTGTCACTAGTCATGATGTTCTTGTGTGGATGATGAGTGCCAACTTGCTTCCCGGCTTGGCATGCGCTACAAATCCTGTCTTTCTCAAAATGAACATTGGTTAGTCCTAAAATGTGTTCTCCCTTTAGAAGCTTGTGAAGATTCTTCATTCCAACATGGGCTAGTCGGCGGTGCCAGAGCCAACCCAAGTTAGTCTTAGCAACCAAGCAAGTGTCGAGTTCAGCTCTATCAAAATCTACCAAGTATAGCTGACCCTCTAACACTCCCTTAAATGCTATTGAATCATCACCTCTTCTAAAGACAGTAACACCTATATCAGTAAATAGACAGTTGTAGCCCATTTGACATAATTGGGATACGGAAAGCAAATTGTAATCTAAAGAATCTACAAGAAAAACATTGGAAATAGTATGGTCAGGTGATATAGCAATTTTACCCAATCCTTTGACCAAACCTTGATTTCCATCCCCGAATGTGATAGCTCGTTGGGGATCTTGGTTTTTCTCATATGAGGAGAACATCTTTTTCTCCCCTGTAATGTGGTTTGTGCACCCGCTGTCGAGTATCCAACTTGAACCCTCGGATGCATAAACCTACAAAACAATTTTAGTTCTTGACTTTAGGTACCCAAACGGTTTTGGGTCCTTTAGCATTAGAAACAAGAACTTTGGGTACCCAAACACAAGTCTTTGATCCCTTGTGTTTGCCCCCAACAAATTTGGCAACTACCTTGCCGGATTTGCTAGTAAGCACATAAGAAGCATCAAAAGTTTTAAATGAAATAGCATGATCATTTGATGCATTAGGAGTTTTCTTTCTAGGCAACTTGGCACGGGTTGGTTGCCTAGAACTAGATGTCTCACCCTTATACATAAAAGCATGATTAGGTCCAGAGTGAGACTTCCTAGAATGAATTTTCCTAATTTTGCTCTCAGGATAACCAGCAGGGTATAAAATGTAACCCTCGTTATCTTGAGGCATGGGAGCCTTGCCCTTAACAAAGTTAGACAAGTTCTTAGGAGGGACATTAAGTTTGACATTGTCTCCCCTTTGGTAGTGAGAGCACCTAGAGGGGGGGGGTGAATAGGTGATCCTGTAAAACTTCAAACTTAAGCCACAAAACTTGGTTAAGTGTTAGCACAAATAATTGCCAAGTGGCTAGAGATGAGTCTCAACAAAACACAATACCACAAGAGATCAAACACAGAGATGACACAGTGGTTTATTCCGTGGTTTGGCCAAGACCAACGCTTGCCTACTCCACGTTGTGGCGTCCCAACGGACGAGGGTTGCAATCAACCCCTCTCAAGCGGTCCAAAGACCCACTTGAATACCACGGTGTTTTGCTTTCTTTCCTTTATCCCGTTTGCAAGGAATCTCCACAAATTGGAGTCTCTTGCCCTTACAAGTATATGATCACAAAGAAGCACAGAGTAAGGGAGGGAAGCAACACACACAAATCCACAGCGAAATGCGCACACACACGGCCAAGAATCGAGCTCGAATGACTATCTCAAAGTTCTCACTAGAACGGAGCTCGAATCACTTAGAATCACAAATGAATGCGCAAAGAATGAGTGTGGATGATCAAGAATGCTCTAAGGTTGCTTGGTGTTCTCCTCCATGCGCCTAGGGGTCCCTTTTATAGCCCCAAGGCAGCTAGGAGCCGTTGAGAACAAATCTGGAAGGCCATCCTTGCCTTCTGTCGTCGGGTGCACCGGACAGTCCGGTGCCCGATTTCTTTCCTTAAACATCGCTGCCGACCGTTGCCGACCGTTGCAGATCTGGGAGCCGTTGGCGCACCGGACATGTCCGGTGCACACCGGACAGTCCGGTGCCGTCTTCTAGCCGTTGGCTCGGCCACGTGTCCCACGCAGATTGCGCGGCCGACCGTTGGCCCGGCCGACCGTTGGCTCACCGGACAGTCCGGTGCACACCGGACAGTCCGGTGAATTTTAGCCGTACGCCGTCGGCGAATTCCCGAGAGCGGCTACTTCACGCCGAGCCAGCCTGGCGCACCGGACACTGTCCGGTGCACCACCGGACAGTCCGGTGTGCCAGACCGAGCTGAGTCTTGGCTGTACACAGCCAAGTCTTTTGCACCTTTCTTCTTTTCTTCTTCTTTCTGTTTCTAACACTTAGACAAGTATATTAGTACACAAAACCAATGTACTAAGGCTTAGAAACATACCTTTACTTCATGATTTGCACTTTGTTCATCCATGGACATAAATTCACATTTAAGCACTTGTGTTGGCACTCAATCACCAAAATACTTAGAAATGGCCCAAGGGCACATTTCCCTTTCAATCTCCCCCTTTTTGGTGATTTATGCCAACACAACATAAAGCAACTAGAACAAGTGCAAACTCACATCAAATAAAACTCAAATTTATTTTGACTCAATTTTGGCATATATGGATCATCCTTTGCCACCACTTGGTTTGTTTTTGCATATCAAACTCAAATCTCTATCTCTAAGTCAAACACACATGTTGAAACATAAAGAGAGTCATTCCAAAAGATTGATCAAAGATTTCAAAAACTCCCCCTTTTTCCCATAATCAATACTTCTCCCCACAAGAAGCCAACTTTTGATAAGAGAGACAACAAAAGAGTTTTGACAAACCAAAAGCTCTACTCTACTATTTTCAAATTTCTCAAGTGGTAGCTGATCCATTTATCGCTTTGGCCTTTATTTTCTCCCCCTTTGGCATCAAGCACCAAAACGGGATCAATCTTGGCCCTTTAACCCCATTGCCTCACCAAAATCTTCAATTAAGAGCAAATGGCAATAAGAGTTCATTAGATGAACTTGGAATAGGTTACCCTCTCATCGGAGTGCAGTGGAAGTCTTTCATGGTCCAAGTCCACCTTTTCCCTTTCAATTCTCCTTTGGGACTAAAACAAGCAAACTCAAGCATATGGTTAGTCTCAAAGGGTCAAGTTGTAACACATCTCCCCCTAAAACTGTGCATCACTTTGCAACGGACTTGTGAGGTCCAGGGAGTGTTTGTACAACTCGAGCACCATACTTAACAACAAAATGCAAAAAGGAACATGATCAAAAGCATAAATACATGTATGCTACTTTTCAATCCAAGTTCCGCGAATCTAAAATATTGAGCTCACTATGCAGCCTGCAAAAGGTCTTCTCATCTAAAGGCTTGGTAAAGATATCGGCTAGCTGGTTCTCGGTGCTAACATGAAACACTTCGATATCTCCCTTTTGCTGGTGGTCTCTCAAAAAGTGATGCCGGATGTCAATGTGCTTTGTGCGGCTGTGCTCAACAGGATTTTCCGCTATTCGGATATCACTCTCATTATCACATAGGAGTGGGACTTTGCTCAGATTGTAGCCAAAGTCCCTGAGGGTTTGCCTCATCCAAAGTAGTTGCGCACAACACTGTCCTGCGGCAACGTACTCGGCCTCAGCGGTGGATAGGGCAACGGAGGTTTGTTTCTTAGAGTTCCATGACACCAGGGACCTTCCTAAGAATTGGCACGTCCCCGATGTACTCTTCCTATCGACCTTACATCCAGCATAGTCGGAATCTGAGTACCCAATCAAGTCAAAGTTAGACCCCTTTGGATACCAGATCCCGAAGCAAGGCGTAGCAACCAAATATCTAAGAATTCGCTTCACTGCCACTAAGTGACACTCCTTAGGATCGGATTGAAATCTGGCACACATGCATACGCTAAGCATAATATCCGGTCTACTAGCACATAAATAAAGTAAAGACCCTATCATTGACCGGTATGCTTTTTGATCAACGGACTTACCTCCTTTGTTGAGGTCGGTGTGTCCGTCGGTTCCCATCGGCGTCTTTGCGGGCTTGGCGTCCTTCATCCCAAACCTCTTTAGCAAATCTTGTGTGTACTTTGTTTGGGAGATGAAGGTGCCGTCCTTGAGTTGCTTCACTTGGAACCCAAGGAAGTAGGTCAACTCGCCCATCATCGACATCTCGAATTTCTGCGTCATTACCCTGCTAAACTCTTCACAAGACTTTTGGTTAGTAGAACCAAATATTATGTCGTCGACATAAATTTGGCACACAAAAAGATCACCATCACAAGTCTTAGTAAAAAGAGTTGGATCGGCTTTCCCAACCTTGAAAGCATTAGCAATTAAAAAGTCTCTAAGGCATTCATACCATGCTCTTGGGGCTTGCTTAAGTCCATAGAACGCCTTAGAGAGCTTACACACGTGGTCGGGGTACCGTTCATCCTCGAAGCCAGGGGCTGCTCCACGTACACCTCCTCCTTGATCGGCCCGTTGAGGAAAGCGCTCTTCACATCCATTTGGTACAACCTGAAAGAATGGTGAGCGGCATATGCTAGCAAGATACGAATTGATTCTAGCCTAGCCACAGGAGCAAAAGTCTCCTCAAAGTCCAAACCTGCGACTTGGGCATAACCTTTTGCCACAAGTTGAGCCTTGTTCCTTGTCACCACCCCGTGCTCGTCCTGTTTGTTGCGGAACACCCACTTGGTTCCCACAACATTTTGCTTGGGGCGAGGCACCAGTGTCCAAACTTCATTGCGCTTGAAGTTGTTGAGTTCCTCCTGCATGGCCAATACCCAATCCGGATCTAGCAAGGCCTCCTCTACCCTGAAAGGCTCAATAGAAGAGACAAAGGAGTAATGCTCACAAAAATTAACTAATCGAGATCGAGTAGTTACTCCCTTGCTAATGTCACCCAAAATTTGGTCGACGGGATGATCCCTTTGAATCACCGCTCGAACTTGGGTTGGAGGTGCCGGTTGCGCTTCTTCCTCCATCACGTGATCATCTTGTGCTCCCCTTGATCATACGCCTCTTTTTGATGAACCTGTTCATTGTCTTGAGTTGGGGGTTGCACCGTTGTTGAGGAAGAAGGTTGATCTCGTTCATCTTGTTCCTGTGGCCGCACTTCTCCAATCGCCATGGTTCGTATGGCGGCCGTCGAAACATCTTCTTCATCTACATCATCACAATCAACAACTTGCTCTCTTGGAGAGCCATTAGTCTCATCAAATACAACGTCGCTAGAGACTTCAACCAAACCCGATGATTTGTTGAAGACCCTATACGCCTTTGTATTTGAATCATAACCTAACAAAAACCCTTCTACAGCTTTGGGAGCAAACTTAGAATTTCTACCCTTCTTCACTAGAATGTAGCATTTGCTCCCAAATACACGAAAGTACGATACATTGGGTTTGTTACCGGTTAGTAGCTCATACGAAGTCTTCTTGAGGAGGCGATGAAGATAGACCCTGTTGATGGCGTGGCAAGCCGTGTTCACAGCTTCCGACCAAAAGTACTCGGGGGTCTTGAACTCTCCAAGCATCGTCCTCGCCATATCGATCAGCGTCCTGTTCTTCCTCTCTACCACACCATTTTGCTGTGGTGTGTAGGGAGCGGAGAACTCGTGCTTGAACCCTTCCTCCTCAAGGAACTCCTCCACTTGAAGGTTCCTGAATTCGGACCCGTTGTCGCTCCTTATCTTCTTCACCTTGAGCTCAAACTCATTTTGAGCTCTCCTTAGGAAGCGCTTGAGGGTCCCTTGGGTTTCAGACTTATCCTGCAAAAAGAACACCCAAGTGAAGCGGGAAAAGTCATCAACAATAACTAGACCATACTTACTTCCTCCTATGCTCAGATAGGCGACGGGTCCGAAGAGGTCCATATGCAGCAGCTCCAGAGGTCTTGATGTGGTCATCACATTCTTGCTGTGATGTGCTCCTCCCACTTGTTTACCTGCTTGACAAGCTGCACAAGGTCTATCTTTTTCGAAATAAACATTGGTTAGACCTATCACGTGTTCTCCCTTTAGAAGCTTGTGGAGGTTCTTCATCCCCACATGTGCTAAGCGGCGATGCCACAACCAGCCCATGCAAGTCTTAGCCATTAAGCATGCATCTAGACCGGCCTCTTCTTTTGCAAAGTCAACTAAGTAAAGTTTGACGTCTAGTACACCCTTAAAAGCTAGTGAACCGTCACATCTTCTAAAGACAGACACATCTACATTTGTAAAAAGACAATTATATCCCATATTGCATAGTTGACTAACAGATAGCAAATTGTAACCAAGAGACTCAACTAAAAACACATTGGAGATTGAGTGCTCATTAGAAATTGCAATTTTACCTAACCCTTTTACCTTGCCTTGATTCCCATCACCAAATATAATTGAATCTTGGGAATCCTTATTTTTGACGTAGGAGGTGAACATCTTCTTCTCCCCCGTCATATGGTTTGTGCATCCGCTGTCGATAATCCAGCTTGAACCCCCGGATGCATAAACCTGCAAGGCAAATTTAGGCTTGGGTTTTAGGTACCCAACTCATGTTGGGTCCTACAAGGTTAGTGCAAATATCCTTAGGGACCCAAATGCAAGTTTTGTCTCCCTTGCATTTTGCCCCTAACTTCCTAGCAACTATTTTCCTATTCTTTCTACAAATAGCAAAGGAAGCATTTAAAGCATGATAAATTGTAGAAGGTTCATTCACTACTTTCCTAGGAGCATGAACAATATTCTTTCTAGGCACATGATGAATAGTATTTCTCCTAGACATATTTCTACCATGCATATAGGAAGAGCTAGAAGCAAACATGGCATGAGAGTCAAAATCATCATAAGCATTATAACTCCTATAAGCATTTCTAGTTTGTCTCCTATCATGATACATAAAAGCATGGTTCCTTTTAGTACTACTAGCCATAGGAGCCTTCCCTTTCTCCTTGGCGGAGATAGGAGCCTTATGGCTTGTCAAGTTCTTGGCTTCCCTCTTGTAGCCAAGTCCATCCTTAATTGAGGGGTGTCTACCAATTGTATAGGCATCCCTTGCAAATTTTAGCTTATCAAAATTACTCTTGCTAGTCTTAAGTTGAGCATTAAGACTAGCCACTTCATCATTTAGTTTTGAAATTGAAACTAAGTGTTCACTACAAGCATCAAAGTCAAAATCTTTACACCTATTACAAGTTTCAACAATTTCTACACAAGAATTAGATTTACTAGCTACTTCAAGTTTAGCACTTAAATCATCATTAACACTTCTTAAAGTAGCAATGGTTTCATGACAAGAAGATAATTCACTAGAGAGCATTTCATTCCTTTTAATTTCAAGAGCAAGAGATTTTTGTGCACTAACAAATTTATCATGCTCCTCATATAAAAGATCCTCTTGTTTCTCTAAGATTCTATCCTTTTCATTCAAGGTATCAATCAATTCATTAATCTTAGCTATCTTAGTTCTATCCAGTCCCTTGAATAAACTAGAATAGTCTATTTCATCCTCACTAGATTCATCATCACTAGAAGAATCATAAGTATTGGCATTATGAGTGATTACCTTCTTCTCCCTTGCCATGAGGCAAGTGTGATGCTCGTGGGGGAAGAGAGCCGATTTGTTGAAGGCAGTGGCGGCGAGTCCTTCGTCGTCGGAGTCGGACGAAGAGCAATCCGAGTCCCACTCCTTTCCAAGGTGTGCTTCGCCTTTGGCCTTCTTGTAAACTTTCTTCCCATTTTTCCCTTGCTCCTGGTCACTATCATTTTCGGGACAGTTAGCAATAAAATGACCAACCTTACCACATTTGAAGCATGAGCGCTTCCCCTTTGTCTTGGTCTTGCTTGGCTGCCCCTTGCGACCATTTAGCGCCGTCTTGAATCTCTTGATGATGAGAGCCATCTCTTCATCATTGAGCCCGGCTGCCTCAACTTGCGCCACCTTGCTAGGTAGCGACTCCTTGCTCCTTGTTGCCTTGAGAGCAATGGGTTGAGGCTCGTGGATTGGACCGTTCAACGCTTCGTCGACGTATCTTGCCTCCTTGATCATCATCCGCCCGCTTACGAATTTTCCAAGTACTTCCTCGGGCGTCATCATCGTGTACCTGGGATTCTCACGAATATTGTTCACGAGATGAGGATCAAGAACGGTAAAGGACCTTAGCATTAGGCGGACGACGCCGTAGTCCGTCCATCGCGTGCTTCCGTAGCTCCTTATTTTGTTGATAAGGGTCTTGAGCCGGTTGTACGTTTGAGTTGGCTCCTCTCCCCTTATCATGGCGAATCGTCCAAGCTCGCCCTCCACCAACTCCATCTTGGTGAGCATGGTGATGTCGTTCCCCTCGTGAGAGATCTTGAGGGTGTCCCATATCTGCTTGGCATTGTCCAAGCCGCTCACCTTATTGTACTCTTCCCTGCACAAAGATGCTAAGAGAACAGTAGTAGCTTGTGCATTTCTATGAATTTGTTCATTTATAAGCATAGGGCTATCCGAGCTATCAATTTTCATTCCATTCTCCACAATCTCCCATATGCTTGGATGGAGAGAGAATAAGTGACTACGCATTTTGTGACTCCAAAATCCGTAGTCCTCCCCATCGAAGTGTGGAGGTTTGCCAAGAGGAATGGAAAGCAATTGCGAATTCGAACTATGTGGAATACGAGAATAATCAAATGAAAAGTTCGAATTGACCGTCTTCCTGTAGTCGTTGTCGTCGTCCTTTTGGGAAGAAGTAGATTCATCACTATCGTCGTAGTAGATGATCTCCTTGATGCGCCTCGTCTTCTTCTTCTTCCCTTCCTTCCGTCTATGGCCCGAGCCGGAGTCGGTAGGCTTGTCGTCCTTCGGCTCGTTGACGAAGGATTCCTTCTCTTTGTCGTTGATCACAATTCCCTTCCCCTTAGGATCCATCTCTTCGGGCGGTTAGTCCCTTTTGTGAAGAGAACGACTCCGATACCAATTGAGAGCACCTAGAGGGGGGGGTGAATAGGTGATCCTGTAAAACTTCAAACTTAAGCCACAAAACTTGGTTAAGTGTTAGCACAAATAATTGCCAAGTGGCTAGAGATGAGTCTCAACAAAACACAATACCATAAGAGATCAAACACAGAGATGACACAGTGGTTTATCCCGTGGTTCGGCCAAGACCAACGCTTGCCTACTCCACGTTGTGGCGTCCCAACGGACGAGAGTTGCAATCAACCCCTCTCAAGCGGTCCAAAGACCCACTTGAATACCACGGTGTTTTGCTTTCTTTCCTTTATCCCGTTTGCAAGGAATCTCCACAAATTAGAGTCTCTTGCCCTTACAAGTATATGATCACAAAGAAGCACAGAGTAAGGGAGGGAAGCAACACACACAAATCCACAGCAAAATGCGCACACACACGGCCAAGAATCGAGCTCGAATGACTATCTCAAAGTTCTCACTAGAACGGAGCTCGAATCACTTAGAATCACAAATGAATGCGCAAAGAATGAGTGTGGATGATCAAGAATGCTCTAAGGTTGCTTGGTGTTCTCCTCCATGCGCCTAGGGGTCCCTTTTATAGCCCCAAGGCAGCTAGGAGCCGTTGAGAGCAAATCTGGAAGGCCATCCTTGCCTTCTGTCGTCGGGTGCACCGGACAGTCCGGTGCACACCGGACACTGTCCGGTGCCCGATTTCTTTCCTTAAACATCGCTGCCGACCGTTGCCGACCGTTGCAGATCTGGGAGCCGTTGGCGCACCGGACATGTCCGGTGCACACCGGACAGTCCGGTGCCGTCTTCTAGCCGTTGGCTCGGCCACGTGTCCCGCGCAGATTGCGCGGCCGACCGTTGGCCCGGCCGACCGTTGGCTCACCGGACAGTCCGGTGAATTTTAGCCGTACGCCGTCGGCGAATTCCCGAGAGCGGCTACTTCACGCCGAGCCAGCCTGGCGCACCGGACACTGTCCGGTGCACCACCGGACAGTCCGGTGTGCCAGACCGAGCTGAGTCTTGGCTATACACAGCCAAGTCTTTTGCACCTTTCTTCTTTTCTTCTTCTTTCTGTTTCTAACACTTAGACAAGTATATTAGTACACAAAACCAATGTACTAAGGCTTAGAAACATACCTTTACTTCATGATTTGCACTTTGTTCATCCATGGACATAAATTCACATTTAAGCACTTGTGTTGGCACTCAATCACCAAAATACTTAGAAATGGCCCAAGGGCACATTTCCCTTTCAGGTAGCCAATGCCATCCTTGATGCCAGGGCGTCTCCCATTATAGAGCATACTTCTAGCAAATTTAAACTTTTCATTTTCTAAGTTATGCTCGGCAATTTTTGCATCTAATAATGCTATATGATCATTTTGTTGTTTAATTAAAGCCATGTGATCATGAATAGCATTGATATCAACATCTCTACATCTAGTACAAATAGAAACATGCTCAACATTAGATGTAGAGGGTTTGCAAGATTTTAGTTCTACAACCTTAGCATGTAACATATCATTCTTAGTTCTAAGGTCGGAAATAATAGTATTGCAAACATCAAAATTTTTAGCCTTAGCAATCGAATTTTCATTTTCTACTCTAAGGCTAGCAAGAGACTCATTCAATTCCTTAATCTTAGCAAGCAAATCATCATTATCATTTCTAAGATTGGGAATTGAATCAATACAAACATGAGAATCAACCTTAGCAATTAATCTAGCATTTTCATTTCTAAGGTTGTTAATGGTCTCATGGCAAGTGCTTAGCTCACTAGACAATTTTTCACATTTTTCTACCTCTAGAGCATAAGCGTTTTTAACCTTAACATGTTTCTTGTTTTCCTTGATTAGGAAATCCTCTTGGGAGTCCAAGAGATCATCCTTTTCATGGATAGCACTAATTAGCTCATTTAATTTTTCTTTTTGTTCCATGTTAAGGTTGGAAAAAAGGTTATGCAAATTGTCTTCCTCACCACTAGCATTATCATCACTAGAAGATTCATATTTAGTGGAGGATTTAGATTTAACCTTCTTCCTTTTGCCGTCCTTTGCCATGAGGCACTTGTGGCCGACGTTGGGGAAGAGGAGTCCCTTGGTGACGGCGATGTTGGCGGCGTCCTCGTCGGAGGAGGACTCGGTGGAGCTCTCGTCGGAGTCCCATTCCCGGCAAACATGGGCATCGCCGTCCTTCTTCTTGTAGTACTTCTTCTTTTCTCTCCTCTTTCCCTTCTTGTCGTCGCCCCTGTCACTGTCACTAGACATAGGACATTTTGCAATAAAATGACCGGGCTTACCACATTTGTAGCACACTTTCTTGGAGCGGGGTTTGTAGTCCTTCCCCCTCCGTTGCTTGAGGATTTGGCGAAAGCTTTTGATGATTAAAGCCATCTCCTCATTGTCGAGCTTGGAGGCGTCAATTGGTTGTCTACTTGGTGTAGACTCCTCCTCCTTCTCTTCTGTTGCCTTGAAGGCCACCGGTTGCGCCTCGGACGTGGAGGGATCATCAAGCTCGTTGATCTTCTTTGAGCCCTTGATCATACATTCAAAGCTCACAAAATTCCCGATAACTTCCTCGGGGGTCATTAGTGGATATCTAGGATTACCACGAATTAATTGAACTTGAGTAGGGTTAAGGAAAATAAGAGCTCTTAAAATAACCTTAACCACCTCGTGGTCGTCCCACTTTTTGCTCCCGAGGTTGCGCACTTGGTTCACCAAGGTTTTGAGCCGGTTGTACATATCTTGTGGCTCCTCCCCTTGGCGAAGACGAAAGCGACCGAGCTCCCCCTCGATCGTTTCCCGCTTGGTGATCTTGGTGAGTTCATCACCCTCGTGCGTCGTCTTGAGTAGGTCCCAAATCTCCTTTGCATTCTTCAACCCTTGCACTTTGTTGTATTCCTCCTTGCTTAGAGAGGCGAGGAGAATGGTTGTGGCTTGGGAGTTGAAGTGCTCGATTTGGGCCACTTCGTCCGTATCATAATCCTCATCCCCTATTGATGGTACCTGTGCTCCAAACTCAACAACATTCCATATACTTTTGTGGAGTGAGGTTAGATGAAATTTCATTAAATCACTCCACCTAGCATAATCTTCGCCATCAAAAGTTGGCGGTTTGCCTAATGGAACGGAAAGTAATGGAGTATGTCTAGATGTGCGGGGATAGTGTAAGGGGATCTTACTAAACTTCTTGCGCTCTTGGCGCTTAGAAGTTACGGACGCCGCGTCGGAGCCGGAGGTGGATGTCGATGAAGAATCGGTCTCGTAGTAGACCACCTTCCTCATCCTCTTCTTCTTGTCCCCACTCCGATGCGGCTTATGGGAAGAAGATTTTTCCTTCTTCTCTTTGTGATGTGAAGAAAATATTTTCTCCTTTCCTTTGGAGGAGTCCTTCTTCTTTTCTTCGTGGTGTGAAGAAGATCTTTTCTCCTTTCCTTTGGAGGAGACCTTCTTCTTCTCCTTCCTCTTGGTGCGGGACTCTTCCGATGAAGTGCTCCCTTGGCTTGTAGTGGGCTTGTCGCCGGTCTCCATCTCCCTCTTGGTGTGATCTCCCGACATTACTTCGAGCGGTTAGGCTCTAATGAAGCACCGGGCTCTGATACCAATTGAAAGTCGCCTAGAGGGGGGGTGAATAGGGCGAAACTGAAAATCTCAAAAATAATCACAACTACAAGCCGGGTTAGCGTTAGAAATATAATAGAGTCCGCGAGAGAGGGCGCAAAACAAATCGCAAGCGAATAATGAAGTGAGACACGCGGATTTGTTTTACCGAGGTTCGGTTCTCTCAAACCTACTCCCCGTTGAGGAGGCCACAAAGGCCGGGTCTCTTTCAACCCTTCCCTCTCTCAAACGGTCCCTCGGACCGAGTGAGCTTCTCTTTCTCAAATCACTTGGGAATCAAACTTCCCGCAAGGACCACCACACAATTGGTGTCTCTTGCCTCAATTACAAGTGAGTGTTTGATCACAAGAAAGAATGCCAAAGAAAAAGAAGCGATCCAAGCGCAAGAGCTCAAATGAACACTACAAATCACTCTCTCTAGTCACTAGGGCTTTGTGTGGAGTTAGGAGAGGATTTGATCCCTTTTGGTGTGCTTTGCAATGAATGCTAGCTCTTGTATAGTGGTTGGAAGCTGGAAAACTTGGATGCAATGAATGGTGGGGTGGTTGGGGGTATTTATAGCCCCAACCACCAAACTAGCCGTTTGGTGAGGCTGTCTGTTCGATGGCGCACCGGACAGTCCGGTGCACACCGGACATGTCCGGTGCGACAGCCACGTCACCAAATAGCCGTTGGGTCAACCGTTGGAGCTCTGTCTCTGGGCCCGCCTTGATGTCCGATGGCGCACCGGACATGCACTGTAGAGTGTCCGGTGCGCCTGCTCCCGCGTGCCTGACGACTGCTCGCTTCTGGCGCGCATTAAATGCGCCTGCAGGTGACCGTTGGCGCGAAATAGTCGTTGCCCCGAGGTTGCACCGGACAGTCCGGTGTACACCGGACATGTCCGGTGAATTATAGCGGAGCAGCCTTAGCGAATTCCCGAGACTGGCGAGTTCCTGAGCCGCGTCTCAAATGAGCACCGGACACTGTCCGGTGTACACCGGACAGTCCGGTGAGTTTTAGTGCGCTGGCTCTGGAAATTTCCCGAGGGCGACGAGTTTGAGCTGAAGTCCTCTGGTGCACCGGACAGTCCGGTGCGCCAGACCAGAGGAGCCTTTGGTTGCTCCTTTGCCCTTTTGTTGAACCCAACACATGGTCATTTTATTGGCTAAGTGTGAACCTTTTGCACTTGTATAACTTATACACTAGAGCAAACTAGTTAGTCCAATATTTGTGTTGGGCAATTCAACCACCAAAATTATTTAGGGACTAGGTGTAAGCCTAATTCCCTTTCATATGACTTTAGCAACCACTTCATATTTTGATATATCTTTTTTATAAGTTTGAGTTCGTGTGACTTATTTTAGAAACTTGAGCTCATAAACTTTCTCTTATTTGGTGTATGTATAGTGGAATTATGTCATTCTATAATTTCTGTTTGTTCAGTCAGTCGTTGTGAACTTTCTTCTAATCACTCCTTCATTGGCCGTACTGTACCAAGGCATATTGGATGGAGTAAACAACGACATCAGTTAGTCAAATAAAAAAGTATTATGTGAAGACCGGAGACAATTAATAAAAAATCTTGAGGTTTTTTTATGGATAATTTACGTGGATATTATTGTGAGTCGTTGTAACGCACGTGCAACCGACTAATATAAATATAAACACGACATACTGACAATAGAGGTAAGACACTAACATGTATTTTCACATGGGTAGCTAATAAGCTGCAACTTGGACTCGATTGTAGCAGCGTGACGTACATGATAATCGACGCCACTGGATATGATCATATCCCCGCGCTGAAATGGATTAGTAACCGCACCTACTACCCCTAGTTGATTGTTGTTTTGGCAACCCATGTGAATGCATGCTCACGCGGTGACGTAGGTAGATTAACCAACGTGGCCGTTTCCAATTTCCATCCAGCTTGTAATCCTGGCGTGTACAAACGCCGCCGCCGCCGCCCGGCATGGTTCATTCCCCGCAGCACACTCCCCCGCGCACCGTCGCCTGGGCGGCGGCCGCCGTATAGTTTGCGTCCACAATTCAACAAATATCGTAGTACTTCATCCGTTTTCAAATCTAAGACGTAGCTATTTTTTATTTTTGTTCCACGATATAAAGCGTTCTTTCCGTAACCATTTTTATTCTTTTTATTTTTGTTCTACATTATAAAGTATTCTCTATATACATACATATCGATAAATAGATATAGAGATAATAAAATATATTTTTTAGTCTTTAAATTAAAAATGATTACGTATTATATGATAGGACGGAAGTAATGTCATACAATCACATAATGCGCGCCGACCAGCTGCCAGGTAACGGCCACGGATTCCATCACTGGACCGCCTGTGTCCTCGCCAACAGCAACCCGCACGCCGGAAGGGGGGTTGCGGACGCCTTCAGATTATCTTCAACCATTCCTCCTCCTAAATCCTACAATTTATACTTTCAGTTTATATTTAAATAACACTTCCATAACTATATATTATTCATATGAACCCAACAACAACGCCGACGCCTATATAAACGTAGTTCACCCACCCAAAGTTGCGTGCAGCAGAGCAGCGTCGTATCGTATTCCATCCCTTGCTTCTATTCCACTTCAAATCACAGCCGGCCGCGCATCCATCCACTCCCCCCTCTTTCCCTGTCGCATCGCATTGCATGCTTTGCTCCCCACGCAATCAACCGGAGATCGATCTCGGTTCCCTCTCTTCCTTCTCCTATACAATACCCTGCTCACTTCTTGAATTGCTCCGCGCCGAAACGCGCGCATGCACCCCATGAACATGACGAGCTGCGAATTCGCCGCCGTCCGCCTCCCTGGCCACCTGGCGCTCCGGCCGAGCCGCAGTCGACCATCTCCGATGCCCCCGCCGCCACCCGCCGTAGCCAATAAGAAACCAGCTGCCTCCTCCGTGCGCTGCACGTCGTCCCGCCGCGACGATGCGGAGTTCGGCTGCAACGGCGGCGGCGGGCGTATAGTGGACGAGGGGATGGTCGTCCTGCGCCGACGGATCCACGAGATGGAAGCCGCGGAGCGCGGCTGGGATCCTCCCGAGGAGTGGGCGGCGTGGGAGAAGGAATGGTACGCCACCTACGACGCCGACGTCTGCCAGCAGCTCGTCGGCGTCCTCCAGGCGTTCCTCGTCAACTCCCGGCCAGGCGTCGGCGTGGGCCTCATCGCCGTGCTCATGCTCGCAGTTCCGGCCTCCGCCTTTGTCCTCGTCTCACTCCTCCTCGACGCTTCACGGGCGGTCGTCTCCAATCTGCACCACCACTGATCAAAATGACAACGTGTGCATGACATTCTTTCGTTCCTTAAGACCTTAACGCGCCATATACAATATACCTAATGATTCTGATGCGAGTACACCTACTCCCACCGAATTAAAAATAAAAAATGCAACGGCACAGAACAAATCCTATTTACCACTTCTGGAGTTTACATTCTCCAGTCTCCACGCTAAATTGCTAATGCAAATTTGATCCTCCATATACTCTGAACGTATATACACCTGCCCCAACTTCTCTGACTCCTTCAACTCATGCCACTTGCAAATTCTGCTTTTAAGTACGTACGTGCGCCGATGTCCTCCACTACCGGAATTCGGCTCTTTGCCGAGTGCCGGCGGCTTTGCCGAGTGCTTTTTATCGGGCACTCGGAAAAGTCGACTTTGCCGAGTGCCGCACTCGGTAAAGCTAGGCACTCGGCAAAGCGACCTTTACCGAGTGCTGAACACTCGGCACAGGACGACACTCGGCAAAGATAACTTTGCCGAGTGTCAAACTCTCGGCAAAGGGGGCTCTCGGCAAACGGCCGTCAGCGGCCGTCCCAAAGCTGACGGCCGTCAGTCTTTGCCGAGAGCCAACGGCTGGCACTCGGCAAAGAGGTTCTGTGCCGAGTGCCACATAGTAGGCACTCGGCAAAGCATACTTTGCCGAGTGTCATCTCTAGACACTCGGCAAAGTATATTTTTATTTTTTTATTTTGTCTCTCAAAATTTTTATGGTATGTTCCTACACTATGTAGACCTACATGTATCATTTGTGGACAATTTTAACAGAGTTTTCAATCGTTAGTAGATTTAGTTTGTTTATTTGAATTTCTTCGGAAAATTTAGATTTGAACTGCAGATCACTCGAAACTTGGAAAATCGTGCATGCAAAAATGATATCCATGCTACTTAGCACAAATTACGACCGATTTCAGGAGCGGACCAGAAACTTCGAGCACCATGCTCACTCAACATGACTGTAAACTTGCCATCCAGGTGTTTAAAAATTGTATAAAACAGAAACAAAGTCAGAAAATCATGAAACCTGTCCACGTGTCATGATATCATATGTAGAGGCTGTGATAAAAATTTGAAAAAGTTTCGAGAAAGCTGTAACGCACTATGTGTACAAACCTAAGAGATCCACATTGAAACTCTGTGATTTCATGTGTGGTTCTCTTAGGTTTCTACACATACTGTCTCACAACTTTCTCCAAACATTCTAAATTTTTTATCACAGAGTCTACATATGATATCATGACATGTGGACAAGTTTCATGATTTTCTAAGTTTGTTTGTGTTTTATAAATTTTTTAAACAGCTGTGTGGCAAGTTTACGGTCATGTTGAGTGAGCATGGTGCTCGAAGTTTTCGATCCGCTCCTGAAATCGGTCGTAACTTGTGCTAAGTAGTATGGATATCATTTTTGCATGCACGGTTTTCCAAGTTTCGAGTGACCTGCAGTTCAAATCTAAATTTTTCGAAGAAATTCAAATAAACAAACTAAATGTACTAGCTATAGAAAATACTGTTATAATTCTCCCAAAATGGTACATGTAGGTCTACATAGTGTAGGAACATACCACAAAAAATTTGGTAGGGAAAATAAAAAAAATAAAAAAGTAATTTGCCGAGTGTCCACAAATGACACTCGGCAAAGGATTGTAAAAGATTCTTTGCCGAGTGTCAGCGATCTGGCACTCGGCAAAGGATTGTAAAAGATTCTTTGCCGAGTGTCATCCAGCTGGCACTCGGCAAAGAATATTTTAATATTTTTAAAAAATCTTTGCCGAGTGCCAGATCACGGGCACTCGGCAAAGAAATCAAATAAACCGCTCTCCTTCTTCCTTTCTCTCCTTTCTCTGCACTCATCTCTCTTCTCTCAGCTCGCTCGCCGCCGCGCCGCCACGCCGCAGCACCGCCGCCCGCCGTGTCCCCGCCTTCCGCTCGCTCGCCGCGCCGCCGCGCCGCCACGCCGCAGCACCGCCGCCCGCCGCGTCCCCGCCTTCCGCTCGCTCGCCGCGCCGCCGCGCCGCCACGCCGCAGCACCGCCGCCCGCCGCGTCCCCGCCTCACCGGCGACGTGAGCCACACCAATTCGGCGACGAAGCCCCAATGTGAGTATTCAAAGTATCGATAATGTTTTGTATTTGGTTAGCATATCCAAAGTATGTTGTTCTATGACTCTTCATTGATTACCTGTATTTCTGGTTCTGCTTGATTAATGGGTGGGCCGAGATGTGCCCATTAGATTCCAAAGTGATACTTTTGTCACAAGGACTCTTGTCGGTTGCATTTTTTGTTGTTATGCTAAGATGATGACCATTTATTTAGTGATTACCATGCTCTTGTTTCGAGTCGAGATGGTAGTTGTTAAAGAGATAGATGTGGATAAGAATGAGGTTACCCTCTACTAGGGGGTGAAGAGGGAGGTGGTGGAGGAGACTTTCCTTTTCTAGGAGGTGATGGATACAGGTGGTGGAGGAGAGTCGTCTCTTTTGGTGTAGGATAGGGATGTGGATCTCTAGGAGGAGACAATGACCTATGAGGTGAGTATTTGTCACCATTCTCATCATCCGAAGATGGTAGTGAGCTTTATGAAGAGTATTTACTAGGTAATAATAGTCCCCTTGTTCTGAATAATAAGTGGCCTATCTTACTTAGTAGGTTAATTCAATACCTTGTTGTACTTCTTATCCCATACCCTATCAACGTTGACCATAGTGTACCCATATGGAGTTGGGCAACCATGAATGGTCTCGCCTTCGGTAGGCTAGGCCTCATCATCTGCCACCTTGTTACTTGTACAACACTAGTGGATGTAAAGCTTGATAAGCATGCATTCAGTTAAGTTTTCCACTAGATATATTGCATTTGTCTTTTCTTTGTCAAGCGATGTGGATCTGCATCTACTACGATCCTTGAGCACTAGGCTCATGCCTATCAGAGAAGGCTCGACTTGTGTCGGTCCCTGCTTTTGTAGAACTCGCTTAATCTCATATCAAAATGATCACATCTAAGATGCCATGAATCATTCTTCCATTTCTTTTAGCCACTTTTCATACTCTGATTGTTGTTCTGCTCTACTTCTTGAGTGGCTTTGATAGGACGAAGATTTAGCCTCTAAATGCTTCTTTCCACTTTATAACTTTAGCCCCTCTTGTGTGACCAGGATGCTCCTTATTTTCGAGTGCTTGTGGGAGCAGTAGCTCTCCTTGTAAGACTTGAAGCTCCATTCCCTCAACCTCTCATTGAATGTGTCCACCTTCTGTAGGAGTTTGTTAGGATTACCTAGGGTGACAAGGATCCTATCAGGGTTATAGCATGCCCCCTATGAGAAAGAATTGCATAGATCTAGGCTCACACTTGATAGTATGAGTAGTAATGCCTTGCCATTCCATTGCCTCAGCTTTCGTGTCCCAAAGCAGCATTTTCCTGATGTAGCCACGTGAGTCGAGATGATGACGATAGATCTATGTACTTTTGCACATTCACCTTATTTCTAGCACTCACTACCATGCATGGCCGAGAGTGATGCAGTATATTACTAGCAATTTCAACAAAACTGGTACCAGCTAGCAATAAAGCCACTTTTTATGAAATTACATTTAATAAAAGTTGCTCAATAATTATGGACATATCTTTGGATGAGTATACTCAAGATGGGAGAGAGAGGAGGAAGGGGGTGTGGGGTTTTGACGTTTTGTACAGTAGAACCGTCACTATTGGCTCAAGCCATCAACCGACAACGATAGTCATGATATCATTGCCAATTCATTGCTCAAATCAGCAGTGATAAATTACTACCGGTTTTAATGACCCCAACCATTTTTAGGGAGTGTTTGGTTCCCCTAACTAAAGTTTAGCTCGTGTCTTATATCAAATGTTTGAATATCACTTATAGTTATAGTACAAAGAAGCTCTATAAGTATTAGACATAGGCTTAGGTTTAAAAATTTGTCTCCACTTTTAGTCTTTATCGGTGTAATTGGTTCTATAATTATACTATATTTAATAACCCTAAACCACCATAAACCCTAAACTCTAAACTGTGTAAAAGGTACGATTGCAGATTCCTGTTCATTCTTTTAGGACTCAAAATTCTCATTGTGCCTTAAATACTGAGGGGGCTCTAGTTTGACGTCCTAGCTAGCTAAAACCTTGTGCCTTTGAAATC
Source organism: Zea luxurians (assembly GCA_029449295.1). NCBI lineage: Eukaryota > Viridiplantae > Streptophyta > Magnoliopsida > Poales > Poaceae > Zea > Zea luxurians. The sequence continues at coordinate 74,832,235 of JAOPSE010000014.1, forward strand.
TTGGCAACTCTAGTAAGATTTGGCTGCTGTTGATCATTACAAGGTGAAGGAGTGCTCCCCTTTTCTCTCATCCGGCACTCTGAATTTTGGAGATAATAAAATGGTCAGTTCGAGCCTAAACCAAGCTTCTGGGTTGGAGATAATAAAATGGTGAGAATCTATGACTTAGACTAGTTGGACATACTCAAAACAAGTTTGTTTAAGTCATAGGAAGGTTCACAATATTAGTCAAATTGATTTGAAGAAGATAGGGAGAAAAGTGTGAAACTTCAATTGTTCTGGGGCGCACCGGACCTTCTTATGAGAGGCATCTCTAGGAAGCTTGTGTGGCCTGGTGCACCAGATCACATTACCAGAGAGCACTGTAGGAGCACAACCGAGGCCTGGTGTACTAGTGACGCACCGGTGGCACGCCATACCTCTTTAACTGATAGGCAATCTCGATGATGCCCCCGAGGAAAGAGTAGATTTAGCAAATTTCTAGCAACGACTATTTGGAGGGTTTTGGGGGCTATAAATACCCCAACCAGCCTACTCAAGTTACAAATCACTTCTAGAGCTGAGCAACAATATCATACACTTGTACAACATGTCCCTCGGCCCGCTCTGTCTTCCGTCGCACGGGTCGATGCCGCTAAGGAAGTTCACGAGGTCCGGTGGCGACTCCAGCGCGCCGCCGCCGATCACCGTCTTCTGGTGGTGCGCGACCATGGTAGCCGTCTCGATGTCCTGCACTAAAGTGACGCCTTATGTCTAACAGGTGAAGAGCTTCCAGTCTTCCGCCTTCACTCGCCACTAATCACCGCCGCCAAGACCTCCCAAACTGATCGCCACACCGTCCACCACGAACGCCGATGAGGTGTTGTAGGACGTCGCGAACGGTCAGATAAGGAACTCTAGCACCGCAAAAATCGTGGCCGCCGCGTATTCCATATTTCATGTTTCCATGTATTTGCTTCTCCATGTTCATTCTTTGTTTTTCATGTCTAAGTTAGTACCCTTGTGGGTTATTTTGTCTTCACAAGGTTGATCTTTCGGTAGATTGTATCCTCTTATAGCATGAAATATGTGTGCATGTCAGCCATCGTGCTGTTTTGTTTTATTTGCAGGTTTTGGAAACCTCCCCGTGCGGGGGAGGTGCTGCCGAAATTTTTTGTTGACAGGCATGTGTTTTTTGCAGAGGTCTTAGCCGTTGCGGGTCTGCCTGCACCGCGTCGAGTCGCCACTGCACCGACCCGCCACTGCCCCACTAGCCTGACTCCACCGCCACCCTAGGTATAACCTCTATTTCCGCATCATGGTCATAGATCACGTAACCCAGTTAGGCGTCTCCCGTTCGAAAGTGATACGGTGTAGATATGCAGATCTTTGCATATCTACAAATGTATCAGTTTCGAATTGTCCACGTTTTTTGGACAGCCCGCGGTTGCGTAGATGGTGTTAGTTTCCATGCTCTACTCCGGTCCGAGAAAGAGTTTCGGCGTCACCTCCCTGTTGTTCTCCGGACAGTACACTCTCCCTGCCAGGACGTGTATCCGGAGAACAGCGGGGAGGTGCTGCCGAAATTCTATCTCGGATCGGAGTAGAGCATGGAAACTAACTCCATCTACGCAACCGCGGGTGGGATTAGGACCTATCCTCACCTATTAGAAGGTAGGAACGTAGTGTACATGCATTACATGTCTATATTAAACTATACTCGGTTATATATGTTAGAGGATGGAGGACCGTGAGTGGATGTACACGGGCCGCGTTCGACGTAATGATGTCACCCCAGAATGGATTAGGAAGACCGATGCTTTCGTGGAACGGGCATATGGCGAAGCTGCTAAAGGAGCTAGCCTAGTCCCTTGTCCGTGCAGCAAATGTGACAACCGGAAAAGAAAACCAAAGAAGGCCATGGTAGAACATATTTGGAAGAATGGATTTACGCCGGACTATACTCGGTGGATCTTCCATGGTGAAGCGCATCGCACGAGAGAGGAGGTGGTGAGACAACGTGTCGAGGATTACGATGCTGATGCCGGGGTAGCAGACATGTTGAACGACTATCACGAGGCACAGTTCGCCGAAGGACGTACGGAGGACGAGCCAGAGGCGACCGCAAAGGCATTCTACGACATGTTTGACGCGGCACAGAAACCCCTTCACGGCAAGACAAAGGTTTCTCAACTGGATGCCATTGGGCGTATAATGGCGTTGAAGTCGCAGTATAGCATGAGTCGAGACGCCTTCGATGGTTTGTTGACAGTTATTGGCAGCCTGCTTCCGGAGGATCACGTTCTGCCAAAGAGCATGTACGAGGCACAGAAACTCCTTCGTGCACTCAAGATGACGTATGAGCAGATACATGCTTGTCCGAAGGGCTGCGTCCTATTTAGGAAAGAACACACTGAGGCAAAGTACTGTCCGAAGTGTAAATCGTCTAGGTTCATGGAGGTAGACTCTGGTGATGGACAGAAGAAGCAGCTCGACATCCCCGTGACAATCCTACGCCACCTTCCGTTCATACCGAGGATCCAGCGTCTATACATGACAGAGGAATCCGCGAAACAGATGACATGGCACAAAAAAGGCAAACGATACAATCCTGACAAGATGGTTCACGCATCCGATGGTGAAGCATGGACCCACTTTGATGCCATTCACCATGAGAAAGCCAAAGAGGCTCGACATGTTCGTGTTGCGCTGGCCACAGATGGGTTCAATCCCTATGGAATGACCGCTGCCCCATACACATGTTGGCCCGTGTTCGTTATCCCCATCAATCTCCCCCCCGGCGTATGCTTTCAAAGACAGAACATATTCGTGTCGTTGATAATTCCTGGACACCCGGGGAATAAAATGGGCGTGTACATGGAGCCTTTGATTGATGAATTGGTCCGTGCTTGGGAGGAAGGGGTATGGACGTACGACCGAGCTACGAAGACAAACTTCAAAATGCATGTTTGGTACCAGTACTCCATGCATGACTTTCCGGCGTATGGGCTATTTTGCGCCTGGTGTGTTCACGGTAAGTTCCCATGCCCAGTTTGCAAGGAAGCTCTTAGGTTCATTTGGTTGAAGAAGGGTGGCAAATATTCGTCATTCGATAAACATCGACAATTTCTCCCTCTTGACCATGCATTCCGACAAGACATCAAGAACTTTACGAAAGGTGTCGTGGTGACAGACCGCCCACCTGCAATGATGACTGGTGCCGAAGTTCGCGAACAGATAGATGGTCTCGTGGCCAACCCAGAAGGTGGTTTTGTGGGATATGGTGAGCAACATATGTGGACACATAAGTCGGGCTTGACTCGGCTCCCCTATTATGATGACCTGCTCCTTCCACACAACATTGACGTGATGCACACTGAAAAGAATGTCGCCGAGGCACTTTGGGCGACAATTATGGAGATTCCTGATAAGTCAAAGGATAACGTAAAGGCAAGAGTGGATCTGGCAGAGTTATGTGATAGACCAAACCAAGAGATGAAGCCGCCTAGTGGTGGTAAGACATGGAGAAGGCCTAAGGCCGATTTCGTCCTGAGCAGGGCCCAGAGGAAGGAAGTACTACAGTGGATCAAGATGTTAATGTTCCCTGATGGGTATGCAGCTAACCTTAGTAGGGGGTGAACTTATCTACTCTGCGAGTCTTAGGGATGAAGAGTCATGACTTCCACATATGGATTGAACGAATTCTTCCGGCGATGGTTCGAGGCTATGTCCCTGAGCATGTCTGGCTAGCGCTTGCAGAGTTGAGCTATTTCTTCCGCCAGCTTTGTGCAAAAGAGTTAGCTCGGACCATGATTGCAGACTTGGAAAGGATGGCACCCGTGTTACTGTGTAAGCTGGAGAAGATCTTTCTACCCGGCTTCTTCAATCCGATGCAGCATTTGATTATTCATCTCCCATATGAGGCACGAATGGGGGGGCCCGTGCAGGGACGTTGGTGCTATCCAATCGAGAGATGTCTAAAGAGTATCCGAAAGAAATGCCGAAATAAATGCAAAATCGAGGCTTCCATTGCAGAGGCATACATACTGGAGGAGGTGTCAAACTTCACAACAACTTACTATGGTGACAAACTGCCGAGCGTGCATAATCCACCCCCTCGTTACAATGATGGCGGCAATGAATCGAACCTCAGCATTTTTCGAGGGCAACTCGGAAGCGCGAGTGGTTCGACCACCAAGACCCTGAGACATGAAGAGTGGCGCCATATCATGCTATATGTATTGACCAACCTTGAAGAGGTGACGCCATACATGGAGCAATTTCTTCATGAATTCTGGCGTCGATCAAGGGACCCAACTCCACAGGAATATGATACCCTTCTTAGAAAGGGTGCGGGAAATGGATTGCCCGATTTCATTTCCTGGTTTAAACATAAGGTACGTGCTTAGTTTGTTATTCCAAGTTGCTCTTACGTGCGAATAATATAACAATCTAGCGTGTTTGAACTTGCAGGGCCAAAGAGAGCCGTCTATGAGTGCCGAGTTGAGACAAGTAGCCAATGGCTTTTCCTATAGGGTCAGGAAATTTTCTGGGTATGACATCAATGGATACCGTTTTCGCACAACAAGCTACGACCAAAGTCGGCCCAATCGAAAAACCACGTGTTCTGGAGTCTTTACGCCCGGGCTTGACGAGGTCGAGTATTATGGAAGAATTGAAGAAATATATGAACTCAATTTTTATGGTTCCAAACCTCTTACTCCAGTGATATTCAAATGTCATTGGTTTGACCCTGAAGTTACGAGACGGACACATTCTAATCTTGGGATAGTCGAAATTCGACAGGATTCCACCTTAACAGGAGACGATGTCTACATTGTGGCCCAACAGGCCACACAAGTGTATTATCTTCCATATGCGTGCCAAACGAAACAACATCTTAAGGGTTGGGATGTTGTGTATAAGGTATCACCGCACGCTAAATTACCTGTTCCAAACGATGAAGATTATAACTTAGACCCGGACACATATGACGGAGAGTTCTTCCAAGAAGATGGGCTCGAAGGGCAATTTGAGATAGACTTAACCGAAGCGATCGGAATGGAAGTAGATATTGAAATGGTTGTTGATGACGAGGATGATGAGGTGCAAAATGAGAATGACTTAGAAATACTTGAAGGCAATGCCAATGACGAAGTTGCGCCTTCAGATGATGTTGACTATGAAATGGTTGATAGTGATGATGACACTTATGATCCGGCTAACCCGGACACATATGAAGATTATTTTTAATCGATGTAATGCTATATTTCATTTATTTTGCATATGTTTCTAAATACATATTTTTTTATCTGTGCTTAATTGTTTACTCTTAATTGCAGGTTGTTGGACAAAGATGGTGGGCGGTGGGACGAGGACGAGGAGGGGGAGGGGGAGGGGGAGGAGGAGCACCCGTAGGACGGAGGAGGAGGCGCAGCAGGACGACGCCGTACAGCAGCAGGTGGAGCAGCAAGCCGCTGTCGATGCGGCACAGCAGGACGACGACGATGCGGCGCAGCAGGACGACGACGACGCCGCCGCCGCTCAGCAGGACGTCTCAGGTTCTGGCTCCTCAGGTTCGAGGAGTATCTACCTGCGAGGTCCCGTGAGCCTACCTAAGCGACCCATTCTTCGTGACAGACGTCCCCTCATACGACCCGATGGAGAGAGGTAGGTAACTTTAGATGTTGTTGCTGCTTTTTCATATTATATGTTCAAATTAATAATAGAAACTAATACTTCATCTTAATCACTTCGACAGGTCTTGGATGGTTTTGGAGACTGCAGGGGGTCACGGCCGCAACCCCAATGGCATCCTCGGCCTTCTATGCCGGGAACACTTCCCTGGGCTTGTCGAGTACGCCGGAGTGACGAGCCCAGCGTACACCTTCGACCACTACGCCGTCGCCCCCGATGCAGTAGATCGGGACGGCAGACAATTCAACAACAAGGCGGAGCGGGTCAAGCAAGAGCTGTGGGTATGTCTTCCTCGCACTATATTGTTTAATAAGTCACATTTGTTGCATATTCTTTTAATAATGTATGGATACATCGTCTTTGTATGCAGGATTTCTTCAGGTGCGATGCTGGATACGAGGCCAGGGCGGATGTGGTGTCTACGACGTGCTGTAAGAAGCTCGTCGTGGACATGCACTACGAGGCGCGCATCCAGGCCATCGTCACTTACCACGGCTCCGTCCTTGGGGAGAAGGTGAACAAGAAGGACGCCCGAACCATGTCATTGACTGCGGACCAGTACTTGCAGGTAAATACAAAACTTTATTATTGGTACTAAATATGCTTATTCTTATCTTCTGATATGCGGTGTACTTATATTTTTTTAGATGATTCCTCATTGGTGCGCCGCGCATCCTGAGTGCTGGGAGAAGATGGTGCAGAGGTGGTGCTCGGCTGAGTGGGACGAGGCGCACAACGCTAGCCGGGAACGGCGTTTGCTGATGCAAGGTCCCTCCCACCATCAAGGCAGCCGCAGCCTGGGCAAATACGCGGAAGCATGGGTACGCGCTCTTTTTTATTTAGGTATATAACTTTCGATTAGACATGATTTCTAACCATATCGTTGGTTTTCTCGCAGTCGGCGGCACATGGTGGCGCGCCTTGCTCCACGTTCTCGGCATATGCCATGGCCCACAAGGGGAAGGCGACGTCCGACGTCACCTACAACCCGGATGACGGGCCCGAGGCGTACACCAACCCCGCCATCCACAGCCGACTCAGTGAGTACACCGCAATGGCCAAGGAGGTCCATGGGCCAGATTACGATCCGAGGACCGAGGACATCGACGGAGATGTCCTCATGAGGGTCAGAGGAGGCAAGAGGCATGGGCGGTACTGGATTGCCGACGGGGCAATCGACTCGTCCTCCACTCCCACTCTCTCTCAGGTGCGAGCAAGGAGCACGAGCGCGAGCCCAGCCATACGACCTCGGCAGGACACCTCACAGCATCGTATCCAGCAACTCCAGGTTATTCCTTATCTATTCATCGTTCATTAATTTTTATATATCTTCTCTTTGCATTATCGTAACATTAGGGCGAAATATTACAGACTCAGCTAGATGATGAGAGGAGGCAACGTGAGGAGCTGGAGAAGAGGATGGCGGATTTGTTCGCGTACGTGCAGAGCCTTGGCGCCGCACAGGGTCATGCTCCACCACCTCCGTTGTTCCCTGCAACTGACCCTGCCGCGTTCACTACTCCTGTGAGTATCAAAATTTTAGTACTGCATGATATATATTCATATGTTCTCACACATACAATCTATTCTCTGTGCAGGGTCAATCGGCGGCGTCGAACAACCCTCATGCTTCGTCCAGCCCTTCGCCGAACCAGTCCAGATGCCCACCTCGTTGATGATCTAGACTTGGTCTTGTGAGTGTTGGTGATGTTTGGCTACTGACACTTTGTGATATATATGTGACGGTTGGTGATGTTTGGCTAGTGATCCAGACTTGGTAAATACACATACTTGTATTTGTGAGACTTATATTAGTGACACTTTGTGATATATATGGTGTTGATGATAAATGTGTTCATTCTGTGATGCGATTGATATATAATGTGATGTGAATGATATATATCTTTTGTTTGTTTGGATGGAACAGCAAAAACAAATAAAAAAGGGACATCCTGGTCACTTTGCCGAGTGTAACACTCGGCAAAGGGTTCTTTGCCGAGTGCTATGACCATGGCACTCGGCAAAGAAGGCAACCTGGGAACCGGTAAAGCCATCTTTGCCGAGTGCTGACCATGGCACTCGGCAAAGAAGGCAACCTGGGAACCGGTAAAGCCGTCTTTGCCGAGTGCTGAAAATGGCACTCGGCAAAGAAGGCAACCTGGGAACCGGCAAAGACATCTTTGCCGAGTGCCACTGCCAAGGCACTCGGCAAAGGGACTGGCAAAGGGGCCCACTGGAGGGTTCTTTGCCGAGTGCCCGTCCACCAGACACTCGGCAAACAAACCTCCTTTGCCGAGTGTCGCCGTGGGCACTCGGCGAAGGATCCGTCACCGTCACTTGGCGCCGTGACGGTGACTTTTCTTTGCCGAGTGCCAAATGGCACTCGGCAAAGTCTTTGCCGAGTGCCCGACAAAAAGTACTCGGCAAAGATGCTGTTGCCGATGTACAGTTCGCCGAGCGTTCTTTGCCGAGTGTTACACTCGGCAAAGCGTTTGCCGAGTGTAAAATAACCTTTGCCGTGTGTCTCAGACACACGGCAAAGAAGCTGATTCCGGTAGTGCTCTATGCCTTCTTCGTTTTTAGTGTCAAAGATAGAAGATCATATATGTTAAAGATATAAGGTTACATATAGTAAACAAAGTCACGCTCCTAATCTTGAAAGTGTTGTTATGAAAAGGGATTGAGATTGTATCTCGTAGTCCATAACTCATATTTGATTTTGACACTGATTTGCTAAGGACTCTGTTGAGTATATAGATAGCGGTTTTTAAGACCTCTATCTATATATCCAATGGTAAATTAGAGTAATGCAACATGCTTGCGTCGTCTTTTTGGGCCAAACACTAATGATCTCTAGATCTCGCTCGTGGGTAACAAGACCTTGGGGAACCTCTATGCGATGCGGCAGACTGTTCGTGGTAGGTCACTGGACCGTCTGCGAAAGTGTCGGACGGTCCGCGGTAGGTCCCTGGAGCGTCTGCGACGGCGTAAAGAGCCCTCGGGTGAACCTAGATCTCACCCCTGGGAACCTCGTAAGGGTAAGATCCTAGGGTCGTCTTGGGGTCGGCAAGCCACCCAAGACGCCCGCAAATAATTTTATATCAAGATAGCAGTGAGCTCCTCCAGAACCTAGATCTTTCGCCCTGGAGGGACCCCGCCATGGAGGAAAGATCTAGGGTTGTCTTGAAATTGGCAGACCATCCAAGACGCGTCAAGACAGTTTAATGTTACCATTCTTAAGCAACTCATCAAATATTTTATCACACTTAGCAACACTAAATGTGAACTTAATTTCTCCCTACCGATTCTTCTAAATCGACTGTAGCGAAGAGCAAGCATAAAGTTTGGCCTTAGTGAGGAAAGAAGCTTAGCATCATATACCTCTTTTGGTTCGACACCTGAGCTGCTACTGTCACGATGCTCATCATGACGAGACAATAAGTCCGCTGGTGCAACAGAGTTAGCAAAAAAATGGGTGGTGTCTAATTTTTATTTCAAGTATGGATATAGCCCATTGAAAGCCAACCCTGCTAGTTGCTTATCTGTGACCTGGTTCGAGAACACCGGTTTCTAGTATTTCAAAATCTTCGAATATAATCATTAATAGATTTATCGTCCTCTTAGACTAATGCCACACTAACTCGTGATCCCTAGAGAAGAAGTGTTCATGAAACTTATGCTCTAAATCATCCTAGTTATTAATTGAGTTAGGAGCTAATGCAGCATACCCAACGAACACAGTGCCAGTAAGGGATAATGAGAATATGCAAACACAAAAAGCTTCTATGTCAACCAATTCCCCCAATTGTGCTACAAATTGGCCTACGTGTTCGTGAGTGCCTTTACTGCCTTCTCCTGAGAATTTGGAGAAATCCAGCACACTAGTCCCTGGAGGATATGGAATGATGTCCCGTTGAGGGTTGTTTGGCCTCTAATGGGACTGTCCTAGGCCAGATACACTGACACCTAATTTATCTCGAAATTGTTCGGCTTTCTTCCCGAACTTCATCCATAGCAGCCGATGGTAACCCATTGGTCCTCGGGACATGGGGCTCAAGTGGTCGGTTATCATGATGTCGGCCTTCTACACTAGGGCGATCAAAGGTTACATCTGGTATAGGCCCTTGAGGCATACTTGTATCACATCCCATTGTCGTGTAGTATGGGGCACACCTTTCTAGCTCCCTAGGAGCTAAAAATGTTGGCCTCATGCGCGAGTGGTGGCATTTTATGATTACTGTGTGTTGCATGTGCGGTGGAGTCGTGCCGCTGAGGTGAGTAGGAAAATCATGCCTGATGTGCAACACTCTGTTCTGCGCATGCGTATTCGAATGGTCCGCGTAAGGTGTCGAATGGTCCGTAACTTGACCGGATGGTCCCATGTGGTATACGCACTATCTGGGCGCGATGTCTAGACGGTTCAAGATCATACTTGTATTGTTTAGTCATACCCAGCTACGGCTATATACCATTGGTGGTGGTGGTATACTGTGACTTTGATGTGCCACAAGTGGCGGATAGTAGTGTTTTTGAGGTGGGTCGTAGAAGGATTGCGAGTAATAACACGCATCATGTTCTATGTACTCTTCGTCGGATGGTCCAGTATAAAACAAGGACGGTCCGGCATACTCAGATGGTCTGCATGTATAGCCGAATGGTCCGAGCATATCTACTACCCCTGCGAGGAGTACGACAGTCCTGACGTGACTCTCAGTCGATTGCCATAAAGGTCGTGACCACCTGCCGGTGAGCCGGACGATCTAAGGTCAGGTCCACACGGTCTAGTCGTGTGCAGGACAATGGGTTTATCCCAAATCAGTGGAGGAGGTTATGATTACCTGGCATACGAATTCATTGGCATGCCATAAGATGGTTGGGTTCATGAATGCCCATCTACAACCAATAATTGGTGTGTGGTGGCTCTAGCATCAATCTCATGTAATGGGAAATTGTAAACGACAGACTTTTCCAATACACATGTCATTTTCCAAAATTTTCTGCCCATGCCCTCTATGTATTGTTTTAATTGGTCTTGATGCTCATCTATATAATGCCTAAGAGATTGTACGTTGTTTGTTTTACTTACATTGGGGGCAGGTGCGGTAGGTCGAAGAGATGTCAAGTCGCATTCTCCTTGCCCGACGATCTTCTGATGCCGATCCACCTTGAAATTGGCTACTTCGTCTTGGCCTCCTCGAATACTTGTTTTTTTAGTCCTCGAATTCTTGCTGTCTTTAGCCGACTGGTTCTCCATAGTCGACTTCACGATGTTGCTTGGGGAGATATTCGAGTGATCCTTTGAACCAGCCATCTGGGACCAATCTTGTTAGGTCACACCTCTTGTCCCCAGTGGAGTCATAAAAAGTGTGTTGGCGCCTTTTTGGGCCAAACACTAATGATCCCTAGACCCCGCTCGTGGAGAATGAGACTTAAGGGAACCTCTCTGCGAGGCAGCAGATCGTCCGTAGTAGGTCACCAGATGGTCCGCGATTTGTCACAAGACCGGACAACTAACACTTGACTAGTCTTGAACTTCGCCTCTATGTTGGTGCCTTCTTAGGACCAAATAGCAATGAACCCTAGACCTTCTCATGATGGTCGGACCGTCCGGCCGTGCCCATGTGCCAAATAATGTGCTCAACAATGACCCATATCATGTCCATTAAAGTATTATATCTAGTACTCCATTCTGTTGATGCACACCCGATGTTGGGTACTAGACTACCATACCACTTTCTTAAAGGAGTCTTGTAGAAGGTCCTAGTATGTACTTGTCCATATGATGTATGGTATCCATAATATTCTGCACGGTTAGATCTTGCTATCTTGATCTTTAGATTATATATTGATTCTTAATTTCTCCTTTAAATAACTTGAACTTATCTAAGGCTTCTTATCTTTCGTTAATAGGTAAATGTAGCCATAGAATGATTAACCATCTATGAAGGTTATAAAAAGAATCATAACCATCTATATCACCACTGGAAAGGACCATCAATATCTATTTGGATAATTTATAATGCTTTCGTATTATGCCTCATTGTTTACTTAATTTGATTTACATATTTATCCTTAATGCAATCTATGCAATGTTCTAAATATGTAAAATATAAGGGATGGAGAATATCTTATTTAATAAGACGTTCTATTCTCTGTCTCGAGATATGAACTAAATGACAATGCCATAATTTTGATGAGGTTTCTTTATCATTTCTGTTTCTTTTTGTTGCCTTCTCTTTTTGGCATTGTATCTGCTGTTTTTGTTGCATTCAAAATATTGCATTAAGAAAGTAAATAAAATATGTCTTGTTGGATGGCAAGACCCAAATTATTATTATCAACTAAATAATGCATTTATGGTCACCAAAGTGACAATGAATGTCGTGGTCATCTAGTCTCGAAACCGAAATCAAAATCCTCCTTAGGGAGGGTGTTGACGCGTTTTTAGACCAAACACCAACATCCCTAGGCCCCGCTCACCGGGAACGAGACCTTGGGGAATCTCTCTGCGGGAGCGCAGACATCCGTATCCGCGTATAGACGATGGGTCATTCGTGAGGGCACAAAGGGTCTTTGTGAATCTCTTGCAGAATATGGATCTCGCCTCCCGGAGGGAACCCATCAGGGAGGAAAGATGATAGTGTTGTCTTGGGATCAGCAGACCACCCAAAAAATCTCTAGACAACATTAGGTTTTGAGGTTGGAAAACTATGACGAAGGCTAATTACTTCACTCCTTGTGCGTAAGGTAGATTTGGGTTGATAGATCGAATGTTGTGTGTTTCAATTAGTCGTACCCTTTCATATATATAGGGAAGGTCTGTAATTGTTCCTAGGCGGTCTCCAACAGTTTTCCCGTGAGATATGTTAAGATAATCGCGCAAGCTAGTGATAAGAATTCTAACCTGAATCAATTTAATAGTGGACCATTCGAGCTACCCACGGACCGACTAGGGCCCAAACTCCCGAGTCACATGATCGGACTGTCCGGCTGTGTGTCAAATCTGGTGCTCAATAGAGTGTACAAATAAAACATCTCTAAAGAGCAATACAACGCCATCATCTAATGATACAGGTATATCTCCAATGGTTTTTTTTGAAGAATCAGGAGGGGAGGCCCCTACTGAGAATTTTATTAAAGAAGCGAAAAGAAAACGTTAAAACTTAGTCTTTTTACAAAAGTTAAAAAGAATTGGATTAGGAAGCACTACTCCTATGCCTGCCACAGACTCAGCCAATTCGGGATAGAGGTGTCAAAGTTCCCCCGCGCTCTGTGTATGATCAATCGCAGCTCTTTACTGAATTCCTATGTACAGCGATGTACCGAAGGATCTTTGTTTGAAAACAGCCACTCGTTTCGGCTTTTCCAGATGCTCCATGTCATGAGAATAATAATCTCCATAGAGAAGGGGACGTTAAGCTGGTGATTAAGGTTCGCTGATGCCTCCTCAGGATTAGAAATTCTGGGCGGAGTTATGCCAATTGAGTTCCAGCAGGCTTTCGCGAAATTGCATCTGAGGAACAGATGATATAGAGTCTCCTCTCTTTGCCATAGGCAGTTCTCGCAAGAATAAGAAGCCAGCTCCATGTTTCTCCTTCTCAGCATATCTCTGGTATTTAGCCTATTTTTAAGCCACAACCAATAGAAGACTCTATGCTTAGGCTGACATTTGCTTTTCCATAAGAGTCTATAGATAGGATGAACCTGCGTCTGGCCCATAAAAAATTTGTAAGCTTTTTGAGAGGAGAATTTGTCAGACCCCCAAATGTACCGCCAACGGTCGTGGGCGTCACTGAGGACAATTTGCTCCCAAGACACCTTCAGCTCCAGATATTGATCATACGCTTGTTCAGAGATAGGCAAATGAAAAAAACCATCAAACTGCTCCTGCTCTTTGGCCTCTTTAATAGTCAATTTTGTGTTTTTGACAAAGGAGAATAACTCTGGAAAATTTTGCCTCGGGATGCTCTGACTCCACTGATCTTCCCAGAACGAAATTGATCTGCCATTGCCAATAACAGGGAGAGCCAGTCCCTTAAAGTTGGGAAGAAGCTTGATCATGCTCTTCCACCAGAAAGAGCCAATGTTTCTATGACCAGGGAGACCACGGGGCAAATAGTATTTATTCCAGATGAGATGCACCCAAGGTAAGTCACTGTTATTGAAAAATTTATGCAAGAATTTGATTAGAAGAGCCTCGTTCTGGGTTTCCAAGCGAAGAACCCCCAGCCCACCATTCACTTTCCTCTGAGTAACCGCATTCCAAGCAATCAGAGGTGGCTTCTTGGAATTAATGTCATTTCCTCTCCATAGACAGTGCTTTCTGAACATGTCAATTTCCTTAATGATGGTTTTAGGTATCTTGAGCGTGCACATAAAGAACGTTGGTAAGGCTGAGAAGACTGAATTTACCAATTCCAAGCGCCCAGCCTAAGATAGAAAATTTGAGGAGCAGGACAACCTCTTCTGAATCCTTTGAATAAGAGGCAAAAAGTGTTCCTTTCTGGGTTTCGCAAGGCCCAGAGGCAAACCAAGATAGGTGAATGGCATTTCTCCCATCTGGCAATTGAAGGTACGGGATAGGATCGCCATCTTTTCAGAGGGCACGTTTATAGGGTACATATTTGATTTATTATAGTTAACCTTCAGGCCAGTAGAAGAAGCAAAAGAGTTGAGGATTGCCTTGAGGAAGAAAAGTTGCTTAGGGCATGCCTCCAAAATCAAAAGAGTGTCATCTGCATACTGAACAATCGGGAAATCCTGATCACCAATATCCGGTAAAGGGAGCTTAAGAAGATTCCACAGCCTAGCTTTATTAATGATGCTCTGAAGAAGGTCAGCTGCCAAGACAAACAACAGAGGCGAAAGAGGATCACCCTGTCTAACACCTCTCTTGCAATGAAAGGGCTTACCAGGAACACCATTGAGTAACACCGAAAACGTGCCAGAAAGAAGGATGCTCCGAATCCAGTTGATCCATCTAGGACCGAAACCTTTGTGGGTCAGAACCTGGATAATCAGTTCATGCTCAACAGTGTCAAAAGCTTTTTTGAAGTCCAGCTTGAGCACAATGATCTCTTTTTTTGAGGAGTGGCATAAGTGAATGTATTCAAAGGCCCAAGCCAAGCAGTCTTGAATAGACCTCCCTTTGATGAAACCATACTGGTTCTTGTGAATTAACTGAGACATGAACGGTTGCAGGCGGTTTGCCAACAGCTTCGTTAAGATTTTCATACTATTGTTTAGTAGTGAAATTGGCCTGTAATCCCCCACCTTCTGAGGATTCTCCATCTTCGGGATCAAAACAATGAAGGACCCGTTGATACTTCTAAGGCAGACCTCACCTTGACAGAATTTATCACAAAGATCATAGAAATCTGGAGCAATGACATGCCAACACTTCTTGATAAAATTTGTATTGAAACCATCGGGACCCGGAGATTTATCCGAAGGTAATAGTTTTATAATGCTATCAATCTCCAATTTAGTAAACGGTGAGTCTAACTCGTGAAGTTGCTCATTACTGGTTAAAAGTTCTGAGAGGTCAAAACCAATGCCTGAGAAGTCAAACGAACCCAATCTGCACTTGAAAGCGTCCCAGAGGAGACCAGATTTATGTTCATGCTCGAGGAGAGTGATCCCATTGTCGTCAGTCAAGGTAGCAATTGAATTTTTCCTGTGCCTAATGGTGGCATGGGCGTGAAAGAAGCGAGAGCAAATGTCTCCATCAGTAACCCACCTAATAGCCGCACGCTGCTTCCAATAGATTTTCTGAATGTTAAGCAATTCGGCCACCTTTTGTTGCAGAATTTCTCTGAAATTCCATTCCTCAATAGATAGATCCCGATGCTCTTCCATGTTGTTAATAAGCTCAATTAGCAGCTTGATGTTTTTCACCGTTTTATCAATTTTTGGCAGCGATCTTTGCCAATCTTTCAGAACTTTTCGGACATACTTGAACTTGGTAGTCAGGTTTTTAGCTTTGTCGGGGATGCTAGGGAGCCCATTCCATGTAGTTTGAAAAAGATTCATGAAACCATCCAATTCAAGCCAGAAGTTCTCAAACCGAAATAACTTAGGTTTAGGGATTCTAGACTTAAAGGAAACCAAACAGGGAACATGATCGGAGATGTCTCGCGGTATTGTCTTAGCATAGGAGTCCGGGTAGACAATCGACCATTCTTGAGAGATGAAAAACCAATCCAGCCTCTGAAGAAGAGGTTCCCGCTGTCTGTTCGACCAGGTGTACGTTAGCCCGTGGAGGGGAATTTCAATCAAGTCTAAGTTGCTAATTGCTTCATTGAACTTCAGCATAAGGTTAGTGTCACCCCCAATCCTATTCCTATCCTCTGGCCGACGGATTAAGTTGAAGTCGCCAACGAGAAGCCAAAGTTTGTCAGAAGGCATAGAGATATTATGCAGCCAGTTGAGGAAATCAATTTTCCCATGGGGGGTACAAGGAGCATAAACATTTGTAATAATCCAAGAACAAGCCGACAAATTTGAAGTAAATTCCACTGACTGAGCATAATTGTTTTGAAAGATAACATTCCCCGAAAGCCTTGAGCTCTTCCAAATGATAACAGATCCTCCCGAGTTCCCCATCGAGGGGACAAAAGCAAATGAGTCGAATTGAGCAGGACAAAAGTTTTTAAGGTATGCCGAGTCAAAGAACTCCTTTTTTGTTTCTTGCAAACAAATAACCTCACAACCAGCATCCCGAATAGAACAACGAATAGCATTCCACTTAGTGGTAGAGTTAATTCCTCTAACGTTGTGGCTCAGCACAGACCACTCCAGGAAGTTAACAGCATTTAGATTACTCATTGAGTAAACAAGTAGTTTTTGGGGCATAACAATACCCAAACCAGTGGGTAAAGCAAGATTTAGTCCACAAGCAAAATATTAACAAAACAGTAAAACAAGCACGCACAGGTGCTAGCCAAGTATCCAGAAGACCTGCATGAACCGAATGTAAAACCATGCACACCCAAAAGTTAATGGGGCCAACTCTAGAGCCCAGACCACCCGCCGTCCGCCTATTGTTTGTCTTGCTTATCTTCATCAGATGAATCATCAGTCTTTTCATCATCCAAATCCTTCCTGCCAACCCTCTGCTGACCAACAGATCCCACAGCCGATTTCTTCTTCTTTAACCTATGCTCAGAAAGGTCATCCTCAGACAGGTTACAAAACCTGGAACCCAGATTCCGTAGCACCTTGGAGGATAGCGGGGGGGCCATCGAAGTTATGTTGGCACATGAGGCAGTTCCTTTTTGGGCAGGCCCCATGCATGAACCCAGCACGTGATTCTTTCAATCGTTTGCTTCTTCTGAGCTCTGACTCCACAATGATTGGTGACGGCCCACCACAACTGTCAGAATCCTTGGAGATCCCAGAAAGGACATCCTCCAGGGAGGAATCATTCGAACATTCCTTAGGGACGACAAAAGGGAGGGATTTCATTCCCTGCTCCTGTAGAGTTGGGGGAATATCTGACAGCAGAAAGGTCTTCGACCAATTGAAGGCATCAGGCTGAAGCAGATTCGAAAGGAAAAAAGGTGCCCACTTCTTAGGGATGTCCACCGAGTGGTCAGCCAACCCAGCAGGAGCAAAGTATTTGGCCCAGAGCCTAGAGAACTGGGTAGATCTTTTTCTCTCCTCAAACATCTGGAAAACAGGGTCAAGCTGCCATTCCTGAGAGAGCATGAAGTTCATCTCTAAATTCTGAAAGTGATTATTGTTAGGCTCGCCAACATGGGCCTGATGAGGCAGGTCCTCCATATCATGGACATGGTCCACTTGAGGCAGTCCATCAACCTCCTGAGGCCTAATGAATGGGGCAGCATTGATATCAAATCCATCCCCAAGCAGCACATGTCCATTCTCAACAAAATGACCATTCGGAAGGGGTGCAAGCTGACCAGCACCAATGGAGCTATCAGACGACAAGCCAGAGTGCTGGTTACTGAGTTGTAGTTTGTCCTGCTGAATGGGTTGCTCCTCTGGCAAGATGGGCTGCGGAACCTGCTGATTGGGCTGGACATTCACAATCCACTGATCCCAATCTCCCTGGCCAAAGTCATCCTGCTGAGCCGGTAGCTCTCCACCCGCAGGCTCCGGAGGGAAATTTAGGTCAAGCCCTGCCGGAGGCATGGGCTGACCCAGCCCGAAGAAAACCAGGGGGAGCTGATGGCCATCCTCGGGGGCTGGGGGATGGGGTCCTCATCTTGAGCTTGCCCGCCAAGCATGTTTTGCCGAATAATCTCACATTGAACAGTCCAGGAGTCACCAGCAAAGCCCTCAGCCTCCGAAAAAACAATAAATTGGGGGACCTCTTCAAGTGAAGTGACATGAACACGAAGCAAAGTTCTAGAGACATTACTCCGATCCTCCTTCCAGAGAATCAGTCTTCCAAACGACCCAATGGCAGCCTGCAAGTACTCTGAAGAACGATAATCCAATGGAAACCCAGAAGCATAAGCCAACACTCGTGGTTGAAAAGAAGAGCTCGATGATTCCAAGCGTCATTATGACGGACCGCGGTGAAAGTAGCATCCAAATATTGCTGGGGGCCAAGCAGAACCAAATTATCCTACTCCAGAACACTACGAAACTGCACTATCACCTGCCCCAAGTGTGAGCGCTGAATGGCTCGAACACCGACCCTACGATGCTCAACAAGATACTCCCTGACCACATCTCTGACCGCAGGGAACAAGACCTCGTGCTCAGGCAAAGGATGAATATTGATAATCACCCAGTCCTCATGCATTGGCGGTAAACGCTGCGAGACTGACTTGACCATGATCCCACGATGTTGGACCACCGAGGCGCTGAAGCCTGGTGGGAGGAACGGCTCCGGGTCTACGCGCCGGTACGCCATTGACAGATTCTCAGAGGATCGCCGGAGAGCCAAGTCCAAGAGCAAAGGAGCGGTTTGGGGTTTTGGTGAAGTTACACCCAGCGAGAGCTCCAAGGACGTTTCGGGCGCCTGTTCGTATATTTTTAATAAGACTGCCCTGGCGAATTCACCGAAGCAGGCAAAAGTGGGGGGGTCCCACCCGTCAGGGACCCAGGGGAAGGGCGGAACCAGGACCCGAAGTCCAAGAGATGAGACGACCCCTCCAAAAGGCAATTACTTTCGAAGGAAGGGAACGAGGAGAGGGGAAATCCAAATTCCGATTTCTTACTATTGCAGAACAATTCCAAATGCCCCTTGGCTTTACAAAACTGGTAGAGAAACGCTGAGGAAACCGTACCAGACAAATCCGCCCTCCCAAGGGTGGGGGGGCCGAAAGGCCAGGCCCAGGCCTGAAAGGCCCATTACGCAAAATGGGCCGCCAATGAAGCCTATGGGTCCTGGGGAGACCAGGAGTTGAATTTGAAATTGAAAAAGGGCAATCATCACGGCCCTGCCGCCCGCGTCCAATCATGCTTCCGTTAAGCCTAGGAAGACCCACTGAAGGAGCAAGCCTGCGATGAAGATCACGCGACGGGGCTCCCGAGGACGAAGCGGTGACAGGAAACCTCGAGCCCCGAGCTCCTGAGGAGGATCCCAATCTATTGAAGACAGAAATCCTCGGCGCATTCAAATTTCCAGCAAAGCGGGAAGGTAGATTATGACGAAGAATTGGGACAACGTTCGCACCGGTCAACGGCGGACGCCTAACCATATCAGCGAACGAGATTTTTTTCCTGCCCTTAACAAACCACCAATTGGCATTCTCCTCTTGAAGGAATAATCTGAATTCATAATTCCAATTTGGTCCACCAGAGTTCCACAGGTTGAAGAAAGCTTTGAATGCCGGACGAACAATGCATCTAGAGTTGTAAATGTGGAACCCAACATCCTTGGAAGAAACCGTGAAGCGAAAAACCCGGTCAGCAAGCGAGAGGACCTTGAATCCCCTGGCAAAACCACCTAAAGCAGCTTGAAGAAGATGACCAACCGAAACCGGGTCGAGCTTGAAGATGCATCTACCAAACGAGACAACCAGCCAAAAGGCCGACGGAGAATTCGGACTTCCAGAGCACACAGAAGAAGAAAACCGGCGCCTAACATCAGCCTCAAATAACGAACCCGGTCGGAAGTCCAAACGAGACAAATCCATCACCCAGCACAAAGAAGACCAAGCAGGGAGGGGGGAGAGCGAAGAAGACCAAGAGGAGGGGAAAGGAAAGGCACAAAGTGCAACTTGCTTAGTACCTCGGAGCAAAGCACACCCACAGGGAGAGCATGGCGAGGCCGCCGCACACCATCCGCGGCATCGCTTCTTGTCGAGCAGTTCTTAGCTTCGGGAGGCGTCTCCTTTCCCCAGTTCGAGAGGACTTTTTCGTCAGACTTCTGTTGGGCTCGGTGGATCTATCTCCAATGGTTTTAACTAGTGCTTCAACTAAATTAGTGTTGACGCCTTTTCGGAGCGCCAAATACTCAAGAAGAACCGGCGGCGGTGCTCTCTAGTCAGGCGCGGACGGTCCGTGGCACGGAGCCGGACGGTCCGCGACCTGGCGCGAGGCGACGGTGCTCTCTGGTCAGGCGCGGACGGTCCGCGGCCTGGGGCCGGACGGTCCGCGACCTGGTGCAGGAGCTTGGGTCCTCTGCCTGACGGCCGGACGGTCCGTGCCCTGAGGCCGGACGGTCCGCGCGTGCGCAGGGGCGGCGGAAGTCGCCGGCGGCGGCCTGGATCTCGCTCCCGGGAGGGACCCCGTCGGGGAGGAGAGATCCTAGGGGTTGTCTAGGCTCAGGCCGGCCGACCTAGACTCCTCCAATCGGCGTAGAGTCGAAGAGAGGCGAAGAATTTGGGGATTGAGAGGCTAAACCTAAACTAGACTAGAACTACTCCTAGGATAAAATGCGAATAAAAGTTGTATTGATTCGATTGTTGATTACAAATCGGCCGTAGTCCTCTCTATTTATAGAGGAGGGGGGCTGGACCCTTTACACAACTGATTCCGAGTTAATCCCGCGAATATAGCTAACAACCGTAGCACAAAACTCGGAACCCTAATCTGTTCTGCGCACGCGCGGACCGTCCGGACCGCGGACCGTCCGGCCTCAGGGCCGGACCGTCCGCTTGCTCATTTCTGGTTCAAACATATGCTCCCCTGCCTTTTGGTGGAGCTGGGCGAACCAAAAGCAACTAACTCGATGTGATCACATCGGTTCTCTTAGGCATCTTGCCACATACTAGGATGGTACTGTTTGAGGAAACGCCCATTCAAAGCCTTTGGTAAATCCTTGCCTTGTAATGTTTGTAGCAAATAGGCGTTACCAGACATTACCTGTTTTACTTTATAAGGACCCTCCCAGCTTGGCGACCATTTCCCAAACTTCCGGTCTTTATTCCTTAGAGGCAAGATGGTCTTCCACACCAGATCCCCTACTTGAAATGACTTTACTTTGACCTTCTTATTGTAGGCCCTGGCTACCGTAATCTTGTCCTTTTCTATTGCTCCCAAAGCTATCACCCTCTTGTCGGTCACCTCATCAATATTATCCATCATTGAATCATAATAATCAGTGATAGTTAGATCATTTTGTCTGGCGAACCTGACAGCATTCAAACTTATTTCCACACGCAATACTGCTTCCTGCCCATATACAAGCTCAAAAGGAGATACTTTAGTAGCACTATGTTTAGATATTCTATGAGCCCATAAAGCTTCGGACAAAATCTTATGCCAATGTTTAGGATTATCAGATATTTTCTTTTTTATCAAATTAATCAATGTCCTATTGCTAGACTCGGCCTGACCATTGGCCTGAGCATAATATGGAGATGAATTAAGCAGCTTAATTCTGTATAATTCAGCAAATTCACGTACCTCCTTTGACATAAAAGAAGTACCTTGATCCGTAGTTAAGGTCTGGGGAATACCGAATCTATGAATGATATGCTCAGTTATAAAATCAATTACCTCCTTGTGTGTCATGTTCTTTAGAGCAACGACTTCAGTCCATTTGGTGAAGTAGTCAGTGGCAACTAACACAAACCGATGCCCCTTTGATGATGAAGGATGAATTTCTCCAATAAAGTCTAATCCCCATCCTCTGAACGGCCAAGGCTTGATAATAGGATGTAATTCGGCTGCAGGGACCAACTGTAGGTCGCCGAATTTTTGACATACTTGGCAACCCTTGTAGTACTTGAAACAATCAGCTATCATACTAGGCCAATAAAAACCAGACCTTCGCAACAACCACTTCATCTTTGGAGCTGATTGATGAGTACCACAAATTCCCTCATGTACTTCGGCCATAGCTAATATAGCATCATCTGGGCCCAAGCACTTAAGCAGGATGTCTGAAAGGATCACGATGCCCAAGAGGGGGGGTGAATTGGGCTTTTCTAAAAATCAACACTAATTAAAACCTAAGCAAGAGATAAGCAAGAGCCCAACTTCACCCCAACAACTAGCACTAAGAATATAATACTAGAGATGCAACAAAGCTAAGATAATACTTCAAATACTTGCTAAACAAATACACAATGTAAAGTGCTTGAATTAAGTGCGGAATGTAAAGCAAAGTTTAGAAGACTCCTCCAATTTTTTCCCGAGGTATCGAAGAGTCGGCACTCTCCACTAGTCCTCGTTGGAGCACCCGCGCAAGGGTATCGCTCCCCCTTGGTCCTCGCAAGAACCAAGTGCTCACTACGAGATGATCCTTTGCCACTCCGGCGCGGTGGATCCCTCGAGACCGCTTACAAACTTGAGTCGGGTCACCAACAAGATCTTCACGGTGATCACCGAGCTCCCAACGCCACCAAGCCGTCTAGGTGATGCCGATCACCAAGAGTAACAAGCCGTAGACTTTCGCTTGACCAAGAGAAGCCTAATGCAAGTGGTGTGTGCTCTAGGTGGCTCTCACTAGCGCTAATGAGGAACAAACGCGGATTATGATTCTCTAATCTCCTCACTAGGCTTTTGGTGCTTGCAAAGCTCTAGCAATGTGCTGGAATAAATGTGGAGTGCAAGTCATTGAATATGGTGGGTGGAGGGGGTATAAATAGCCCTCACCCACCAACTAGCCGTTACAGGCATTTCACTGCGCGATGGCGCACCGGACAGTCCGGTGCGCCACCGGTGCGCCAACGGTGCGCCACCGGTGCGCCAACGGTCGTTTCCAACGGCTAGTTCTGACAGGTAGCCGTTGGACTCATGGCGCACCGGACAGTGAACAGTCCACTGTCCGGTGCACACCGGACAGTCCGGTGCGGTGTCCGGTGTGCCACTAAAATTCAACTCTGAAAGCTGCGCTCTCGGGTTTCTGCGGAGGGGAAAGCCTCTGCCGCGGACCAGCCTAGCCCCACCTGGCAGAGGGTGCACCGGACAGTCCGGTGCACACCGGACAGTCCGGTGCCCCAACGCCAGAAACACTAACTCTTGTTTTTCAGCTGATTTTCAAATCGGTTTTCGTTCTAACTTGAGTGTGAGTTCTAGAGTGACACCTAGCACTGTGTATGAGTGTGATTGTGCACCAACACTACACTAGAACTCTCTTGGTCAAACTACTCATCGACAACCCCTCTTTATAGTACGGCTAAAAGAGAATAAAAGACCTAACTAAAATGCGAGTGTCCACATCTCCTTGACACTCGGACTTCGTAGACCTTCACCTTTTGTTTCGTCGTTTTAGTCGTCGCTTCGAGTTCTTATCTCCGGGATTGTTTTCACCGTTGTAGTACTTCTACCTGTCATGCGACCTAACTTACCATTTGTCTCTGCAAAACACACGTTAGTCACATATAATATTACGTTGTCATTAATCACTAAAACCAACCAGGGGCCTAGATGCTTTCAATCTCCCCCTTTTTGGTGATTGATGACAACCCTACAAGTTTTGTGAGAGTAGTTTGTTTTGAAGTTTCTGTCAATAGAAAGAATGGTTAGTTATACTCAGTAATCTTTAACAGAAAGAACGTGTACCATAATAATAAGAGTGAGCGCATACACATCATAAGATTCTTGTTCATATAAAAGTGAAGTTAAATCAATGAAACAAGAACTAGAAGACTGGTGATAAAATATAAGGTGAAAACATAATACACACAGTCAATCAAGCAACGAGAGTATATGACGAGTTTGTGAGCCAAAAACATCAAGCTAGTACAGAGAGTAGCAAGCACATATATTACATCAACATGACTCTCTACTAACTCTCTAACTCCCACTAACTCTCACAACTCATATCTCTCCCCCTTTGGCGTCAAACACCAAAAGGGTCCTGAACCTAAACATCTGAAGCAGGAGGAGGCGGCGGGGGCGCATCCGGTCGCGGTCGAGGCAGCAGAGCGAACGCTGGCGGAGGGTCAGAGTCAGTCTCGGATCCAGGATCTGTGGTAGAAGCTGGAGCTGGTACTGACTCGGACTGAGGCCGCGCTGCAGGAGCTACCGGAACAGAAGCGGAGACAGATACTGCCACAGCGGTAGTGGTAACAGCAGATGCTGGTGGCACTGGCGGCTGCGGGCAGACAGAGCTGAGAGCCGGAGAGGTGAACGCCAAAGTGACCGGCCGGAGCGGAGAGGTACCAACAGGGGGTCCTGACAAAATCGATGGCACCACAGGAGCGTGAAGCGGAGGAGGTGGAGCAGACAGAACCGGAGGAACTGAGACACCAGACTGCTGTAGCATGAGAGCCATGAATGCCCTACTCTCAGCCCGATCCTGAAGAAGCTGCTGCTGAAGCGCATCCTGCCTGTCCTGCATGTTCTGAAACATCGAGAGCATCCTCTCGGATAACCGGGCTTGCTCGGCTGCCAGGTGAGCCTGCTCGGCTGCCAGGTGAGCCTACCCGGCTGCCAGGTGAGCCTGCTGCTGAGTGAGAGTCTGGAGAATCGAAGCAAGAGCAGGGTCCATAGCCTGAGGAGTAGCAGGGGCAGCACTAGAACTCCCAGCCTCATGATCATGTGAGCGTGGAGGCATAGGAGGCGGAGGCGGAGGAGGAACCCCAAAATCATCATCATCATCATCAGCTGCTGTACCCTGAGTGTCAAACTGTCGAAGAGCTGCATCCTCGGCCTGAGAGTCAAAAACATTAGCAGAAGCTGGCACAGGAATCTCAGGCGCAGGACGGTAGGATCCAAAAACGAGGCGTGAGGCCTCAAGGGTGCTCTGAAATCGAGGGGGCTGAATCAGCTGCGCAAAGATGTGGCATAAGTAGTAAGCATAGGGCAACTGCCGACGAGCACGAATCCCATCCAAAACGGTGTCCTCGATCTCACAAATCAGGAAGTCCACAACGTCAAACTCAGAGTGGGAGACCAGGGCACCAAGGAGCCAAAGCTGAATATGAGTGGTAGCCTCCCTGTATCCCATCCTCGGCAGAAGAGTCCGTCTGATAAGCTCATATAAGTACTTTGCTGCGGTAGTAAAGTCTGCCGGTGAACGTCGCGACCCATCTGTGAAGGGCGGGCGGAACAGAGCCGCGATGTGAGCTGTACCCGGAGCCACACCGCCGTGAGGGCGACGAGGAGGGTCAGAAGTGCCGTAGCAAAGGCTGTGAAGACGAGTCGTCGACTCGGGAAATCCAAAAAGCTGGCGGATCTGACTGGCAGTAATAGTGACATCCTCGCGCTCAAAGCGAAACCTCATCCAGTGATGATCCGGGTCAATCCAAACAGAGGCGTAGAAGACTCGTACCCACTCCTCAACATACCTGCCGCTGGTAGTCAAAAGGGTCTGAAGGCCAGGCAGATAGGTGAGGTGCGCCTCAGAGTCAGCACCGGCTGCAAGCAGAAAGGCTGGAAGATCCAAAAGCCGGTGCACTCGCAGAGCTATCTGAGCGGACATCTGAGCTCTGAAAAACGACTCCTGAGTACGTGTGCTGAAAAGGTCACCTGCTGCAGGGTCTCTCTGAGCTGGTAGCCAAGACTCCACGGGTACGTATCTGAACCTACGTACCCGTGCCGCTGTAGCACGCTGAAGGTCAAACAGTCGAGGATCCGCAGCAAGTGGTTGTACCTCAGTCTCATCGCGCTCCCGGAATCGAGGTGGAGGGACAGGAGGAGCTGAAGCGGGAGCGGGAGGAGGAGGAGCAGTGGAAGCTGGCGTGGTGGAGGTAGTGGGTATGGCTGTGGTGGTGGATGGCGCAACAGGAGTGACGGGAGCAGGCAGAGTGGGTGGCGGAGTGGAAGCAGAGGTGGTGTGAGTGGAGGAGCGCCGGGAGGCGAGACGACGAACACGATATGCGATCTGATCTGACGGAGTCTGCGGCTGATCTCCAAGCTCGGCCTGCGCAGCGGCTGCTGCAGCTGCTGCCGCTGCACGGGCTGCTCTGTCCGTACGCCGCTTCTTGCGGCCTTCCCGCTGCTCCAAATAAACAGTCTTGCCCTTGACCTGCCTGAAGGGGCGACGAGGATCCTCATCATCGCCTCCCCCTGGCGCCGACACATTCTTCGTGCGCGGCATCCTGAACTAATGTCTGCAAATGAGATAGAGAGACTAAGCACAGAGCAAAAAAATCACCGATAGATTGAGCAAAGAATGAGATGACTACCTGGAAAGCTCACACGAGAGGTGACGATCCAGGCAGGACGGGAGACGGCACACGGTCAAACAAGGTCACTCAAATGACAGAAGAGGTGAGCACGTATTAGTCACATAGTCATAAGCATATGAAATGTGAATAAATACATACACAGAGATGATATGGCACAGAAAACACGAGACGAGACGATCGAGAAGTCAAACGACGTGAAAACGACGTTTGAAGGATAAATAGTGTCATAGGATGTTTGAAATTCGAATTGAGGCACAAAACGATATGGAATGGAGCCGATACTTCACGAATAGGTTTATATAGGTGAATATGAGTGAAGTGTGTGCTTGGTTTGAATTTAGGCGAAGAAAAAGGGATTAGGGCACTCGGCTCGGAAACGATCGCTCGAAATGGGGAATTGAGTGAAATTTAAGCCTGGAATCTCGGATTGGCGTGAAATTTGGCAAGTAGGTTACTGGAAGTGTTGTGAAGGTGCCTGAAAAATTTGGGTTCAATTGGAGCATTTTTGGCTGGTTTGGACATTTCACCGAGCACGTGGTGGGCGAGATATTAGGGTTTCGGAGAAATAGCCATATGAGGAGTGAAAACCCTCCCGAAGGAGCCAAGAATCTGCAGGGATACACAATAGGGATAATAGAACACATTCCACCAACTGGATTCACAAGATTTCACAAGAATTTGAAATGATGCACAAGGGGTGGAAAAGGAGGAGCTCTCCTCAAAAGAAATAGAGAGGAGGGAGAGGGAGCCAGAGCTGCTCACCTAAGGGGGGAAGGAGAGGGGCACGGTGGTCGCCGGAGCACAGTCGGAGATGGTGGCCGCCGGTGGTGGGAAGGTCGCCGGCGGAGGAGAGGGAGACGCCAGAGAGACAGAGAAGGCGCTGGTGAAATGAGCCTCTGGCTCGGGTGCGGGCTGGAGGCCTTTTTTTAAAACGCGATATGGGCGCACCGGACAGTCTACAGCGCATGTCCGGTGCACACCGGACAGCACACAGTAGCTGTCCGGTGAACCACCGGACAGCGCACAGGAAATCTGATTTAGCGTGCGGCTGCCGGTGCACCGGACATTGCACAGTGCAGTGTCCGGTGCACACCGGACTGTCCGGTGAGCCCAGACAGAGGAGAGTTTGGAAAATTTTGAATTTCTATCTAACTCCCAACCAAACCAAATCCCAACTTATAATCACACAAAATAATACTTGTTGGGACAGGTATTGGCACCCTCATATACTTTTCAAAATATTTCGCCATAGGCTAGATAATTTTTAGAGAAAATAGGCAAATGGTGAAATTTGCATTTTGGTTTACACTAAGGGGTTTTTCATGAGTGATTTGAGTTTTGAATACTCCCCCTAAGTGCAGTACCTCATGCATATTTCAAGAACCAATAATTGCATAAAAAGTAAGAATTTAAGTGCTAAAAGCTTAAAAACTAAGACTTGTCAAGTTTGACCCGAGTTAAGCTTTTTCACTCGCTTTGTTGGCGGTTATCTTAACTAGGTTAGACAAGCCCTAGATGCAATACAAGGAATTTAAACATGCAATGCAGGCTTGACAACACCATTTGACATTTTACATAAAATTTCTGAGATCAAGAATATTTAGTTCATTCCTCAACATGCAAAAGCGGGTCTTATCAAGTGGCTTAGTGAAAATATCCGCTAATTGATCTTCCGACCTCACTCCTTCTAAAATGATATCTCCTTTAGCAACATGATCTCTAAGGAAGTGATGACGGATATCAATATGTTGGTGCGAGAGTGTTGAACAGGATTATTAGCAATTTTAACAGCACTCTCATTGTCACACAACAAAGGTACCTTTTCTAGAACTACGCCATAGTCTAGAAGGGTTTGTTTCATATATAAAATCTGTGTGCAACAAGCACCCGCGGCAATGTATTCCGCTTCGGCAGTTGACAAGGCAACACTGTTTTGCTTTTTGGATGTCCATGAAACTAGTGATCTCCCAAGCAGATGGCATCCCCCAGAAGTACTTTTCCTATCAATTTTGCAACCGGCATAATCCGAATCAGAATAGCCAATTAAATCAAAAGTAGCTCCTTTGGGATACCACAGACCAACGCTTGTGGTGTGCCTGAGATACCTAAGAATTCTCTTAACAGCGCGAAGATGAGCTTTCTTAGGATTAGATTGAAATCTAGCACACATGCAGACACTAAACATAATATCGGGCCTAGATGCGGTAAGGTATAATAAACTACCAATCATAGAACGGTAGAGAGTTTGATTAACCGGGTTACCTCCCTCATCTAAGTCGAGATGTCCATTTGTAGGCATGGGGGTCTTGATTGGTTTGCACTTCTCCATGTTGAACCTTTTCAACAAGTCTTTGGTATACTTCTCTTGTGAGAGAAAGTTACCATCTTTCATTTGCTTGACTTGAAAGCCGAGGAAGTACGTTAGCTCACCAATCATTGACATCTCAAACTCCTTCGACATCAACTCACCAAATTCCTTGCAATGATAGTCATTTGTCGAGCCAAAGATTATATCATCAACATATACTTGATAAATGAAAATATCACCGTTATGTTTCTTTGTGAAGAGAGTTGTGTCGACGGTCCCGATCTTGAAGCCCTTTTCGATGAGGAAGTCGCGAAGGCGCTCATACCAAGCCCTTGGAGCCTGCTTTAGCCCATATAGCGCCTTGGACAACCTATAAGCATGGTTAGGATATCTAGGGTCTTCAAATCCAGGCGGTTGCTCAACATATACAAGTTCATTTATGAAGCCATTTAAAAATGCACTTTTTACATCCATTTGATAAAGTTTTATATCATAGCATGATGCATATGCAAGAAGGATACGGATGGCTTCCAGTCGAGCAACCGGTGCAAAGGTCTCTCCAAAATCTAAGCCTTCAACTTGAGAGAATCCCTTCGCGACAAGTCTTGCCTTGTTTCTTACAATTACACCTTGATCATCTTGTTTGTTTCTGAACACCCACTTTGTTCCAATGATTCTTGCATCTTGTGGAGGCTTCTCCAGGGTCCAAACTTCGTTACGGGTGAAGTTGTTAAGTTCTTCATGCATGGCATTCACCCAGTCCGGATCCTGTAGCGCCTCATCTATACAAGTAGGCTCAACACAAGAAACAAAAGAGTGATGTTCAATAAAAGAAGCATGTCTATGTGATCGAGTAATAACCCCTTGTGAAGGACTCCCGATGATTTGGTTTTGAAGATGAGCTTGAAGTAGTGATGAGTTTCTCCTGTTAACCACTTGGGAAGAAGATCCTGGAGCATCAACATCTTCGGCTTGTACCCTTGCTTGTTCATGAGAGACAAATGTATCTTTATTTGCATGCCTCTCATCTTTTTCATCATCTTGTGGTACATTTGATGAAGAAGGTCTGTCAATGATTTGCACTTCTTCTTCATCTTCTTTTGGTTTGATAGCTCCAATAGGCATGTTCTTCATTGCTTCCCTTAGTGGCTCATCACCTACATCATCAAGATTTTCAAGTGCTCCTTGGGAGCCATTAGTCTCATCAAATTCCACATCATATGTTTCTTCTACCATACCAGTGGCATGGTTGAATACTCGATATGCTTTGGACTTTAATGAATAACCCAAAAGAAAACCAATATCACAACGTCTTTGAAACTTCCCTAGGTGATGGCGTTTCTTGTAGATGTAGCATTTGCACCCGAACACCCGGAAGAAGGAGACGTCTGGCTTTTTCCCATTTAGCATTTCATAGGGAGTCTTCTCAAGTAGCCGGTGAGGAAATAGCCTGTTTGATGCATAACAAGCAGTGTTGACAGCTTCGGCCCAAAACCTCTCCGGTGTGTTATACTCATCAATCATTGTTCTTGCAAGAGTGATCAAGGTTCTGTTTTTCCTTTCAACAACTCCATTTTGTTGAGGTGTGTATGTGGCAGATACTTCATGCTTGATCCCAATTTCATCACAGTACTCATGAATGTTGGTGTTGTCAAATTCTTTGCCATTGTCACTTCTAATTTTCTTAATCTTGCAATCAAATTCATTTTGTGCTTTCTTGGCAAACTTCTTGAATATAGATGCAACTTCAGATTTGTCATGGAGAAAGAACACCCAAGTGTATCTTGAGAAGTCATCAACAATCACTAGACAGTAGAGGTTGCCACCGGCACTGACATAATTTGTAGGTCCAAACAAATCCATATGAAGTAGTTCCAGTGGCCTTGATGTTGACATGAAAGCTTTAGTGGGATGTGTATTAGCAACTTGCTTTCCAGCTTGACATGCACTGCATGGCTTGTCTTTTTCAAACACCACATCCTTTAATCCTCTAACCATATCTTTCTTTAGTACCTTCTTGAGTGTGCTCATCCCAACATGTGCAAGCCTCCTATGCCAAAGCCATCCAAGAGAAGCTTTGGTGAAGAGGCAAGTTCTTAAGTCTGCATCTTCTGAAGTGAAATCCACTAAGTAGAGGTTGTTGTATCTAAATCCCTTGAATACCATTGATTCATCATCCATCTTTGTTACAATAACCTCTGTTGGAGTGAATAAGCATTGAAGTCCAAGATCACAGAGTTGACCCACTGATAATAAATTGAAGCTCAAAGGTGCAACTAAGAGAACATTTGATATTGATAAATCATTTGAGATTGCCACCTTGCCAAGTCCTTGCACTTTTCCTTTTGAATTGTCTCCAAATGTGATTTTATCTTGTCCATCAACATTTTCATCTAGTGAGGTGAACATCCGTGGGTTGCCTGTCATATGTTGTGTGCATCCACTGTCAATAACCCAATGGCTCCCACCGGTCTTGTAGTTCACCTACATTCATAGACAATTCAAGCTTGAGTTTTGAGGGCCCTATATTGCATAGGACCAGTGACTCTCTCAATTAAGGACTTTGCCACCCAGATTTGTCTAGGTCTATTCTTGTTTGGTGGACCTAGGAATGTAACCTTAACCTTTCCATTTGCAACCTTTCTTAGAACATAGTGAGCATTGAAAGCAAATGGTCTTGAGTGCTTAGGCAAGGGAGTTGGTGGTTTGGCTTTGCAGTTGTGGGCAAAGTGACCTTCATTTCCACACTCAAAGCATTTGATAGGCTTGTGAGTCTGCTTTGGCTTGTATTGAGTGGTAGCTTTCTTTTGCACAAAAGCATTGTATCCAATACCACTCTTGTTATTTTTCATAACAGTGTTCATAAGCAGCTCATTTTGGAGGTATTGACCCTTGTTGAACTTTTGCACACTTGTTGCAAGATGTTCATTTTCACTTTTTAGTTTCTTGACCTCATTCTTAAGCCTTTGATTATCCACTAACAACTCATTGTTGAAATCATTGTTCTCAATAGCAACTTTTCCTCTAGTAGTTGCATCAGTCAAGTAATTCTTCAATTTTTGGTTGTCTAAAGTCAGGACTTCAACTTTTTCAGTCAATTCAGCATGTAGACTAGTTTGCTCTTCTTGAATCAAATCATCACATGAGGTTGCTACATCAAGCTTAACAACAGGGTTAATAGCCTCATGTGTTTTGCAAGATAAAAGTTCATTTTCAACAAGAAGGTTGTCATGATCAAATTTAATTTGAGTATAGTCTTCCTCGATCTTTACTAGTCTATTTTGCAACTCCCTATTAGCTTTATTTAATTTGTCATATTTTTCCTTAGCATCTTTTAGGGAGTTTGTGAGCTCATTTACAGTTGATGACATAGTTTTATTTTCTTCTTTTATTTCATCACTAGCCTTTATAACTATGTCATACTTGGCATTTAAAGATTCATTTTCATTTTTCAGCCTATCACATTTAGCTTTTGACTTTCTAATGATTTGAGTATATTCTTTAAGTAAGTCAGCTAACTCATCGTATGAAGGTGAAGCAAATTCCTCATCACTATCACTATCACTATCATCAGCAATATCATTTTGTACCTTCCGTTCACCCCTAGCCATGAGGCATAGGTGAGAAGTGGATGATGGCGATGGTGGTGGTGAAGAGAAGTCCCCGGCGACGGCGGCAATTTTTTCATCATTCTCTTCTTCACTTGAAGAAGACCCACTTGATGATTCGATGTCGGTGAGCCAGTCACCAACAATATATGCATTTCCATTCTTCTTCTTGTGGAACCTCTTTTGCTTCCCATCCTTTCTCTTGAAAAATTTCTTTTCCTTCTTTTCATCATCGCTGTCATCTTCTTTCTTGCCCTTGAACTTGTTCTTCTTGGGCTTGTTGCATTGATGAGCAAGATGACCAAGCTCACCACAGTTGTAGCAGTCCATCTCAGAAATGGGCTTTCTTTTGTTGGAAAAGAACTTCTTCTTCCTTGAATCAAATTTGATGCCTTCTCTATTTAGCTTTTTCAACATCTTGGTGGTCTTCCTTACCATCAAGGCAATGTTTGCATCAAGGTCATCATCACTTGAGGATTCTTCCTCAACTTGTATTTTTGCTTTTCCTTTTCTTTCATGATTTGCTTTGAGAGCCAAATCCTTTTTTTTGGAAGATGATTCTTCTTTGTCGTTGATGTGCATGTACATTTCATGGGCATTGATCTTTCCCAAAATTTGTGTAGGTGTGGTAACTGAAAGATCCATTTGATGTAGCACAGTGACAATGTGTCCATATTTGTCTATTGGGAGGACACTGAGAATCTTCCTTACAACATCCGGTTGTGAGATTTGAGTAAGCCCCAATCCATTAACTTCTTCTACAAGAATATTAAGTCGTGAGTACATAGCATTTGCATTTTCATTAGTAAGCATTTCAAAAGAATTTAACTTTCGCATGGCTATGTGATATCTTTCCTCACGTTCACTTCTAGTTCCTTCGTGTAGAGCACAAATGTCCATCCACAAATCATGAGCATTTTTATGATTTCTTACTCTATTGAACACATCTTTGCAAAGGCCTCTAAAAAGGGTGTTTTTGGCCTTAGCATTCCATTTCTCATAATTGAACTCATCACCTACAAGATTTGTGGGATCTCTAGGTTCGGGGAACCCTTGTGTGGCGGCTTTATAGACACCAATGTCTATAGCCTCTAAGTATGCTTCCATACGAATTTTC
The DNA here is from genome assembly GCA_029449295.1 of Zea luxurians. Taxonomy (NCBI): domain Eukaryota; kingdom Viridiplantae; phylum Streptophyta; class Magnoliopsida; order Poales; family Poaceae; genus Zea; species Zea luxurians. The sequence goes on from JAOPSE010000014.1 coordinate 74,865,448, forward strand.
CAATAAGGAAAATCGTCACCATCAAAAACGGGAGGAGGTCCATCCCCACCGGACATCGTAACTCTAGCGGTTAAGCTAATCTATGAGCAACAAGGCTTTGATACCAATTGAAAGGATCACGATGCCCAAGAGGGGGGGTGAATTGGGCTTTTCTAAAAATCAACACTAATTAAAACCTAAGCAAGAGATAAGCAAGAGCCCAACTTCACCCCAACAACTAGCACTAAGAATATAATACTAGAGATGCAACAAAGCTAAGATAATACTTCAAATACTTGCTAAACAAATACACAATGTAAAGTGCTTGAATTAAGTGCGGAATGTAAAGCAAAGTTTAGAAGACTCCTCCAATTTTTTCCCGAGGTATCGAAGAGTCGGCACTCTCCACTAGTCCTCGTTGGAGCACCCGCGCAAGGGTATCGCTCCCCCTTGGTCCTCGCAAGAACCAAGTGCTCACTACGAGATGATCCTTTGCCACTCCGGCGCGGTGGATCCCTCGAGACCGCTTACAAACTTGAGTCGGGTCACCAACAAGATCTTCACGGTGATCACCGAGCTCCCAACGCCACCAAGCCGTCTAGGTGATGCCGATCACCAAGAGTAACAAGCCGTAGACTTTCGCTTGACCAAGAGAAGCCTAATGCAAGTGGTGTGTGCTCTAGGTGGCTCTCACTAGCGCTAATGAGGAACAAACGCGGATTATGATTCTCTAATCTCCTCACTAGGCTTTTGGTGCTTGCAAAGCTCTAGCAATGTGCTGGAATAAATGTGGAGTGCAAGTCATTGAATATGGTGGGTGGAGGGGGTATAAATAGCCCTCACCCACCAACTAGCCGTTACAGGCATTTCACTGCGCGATGGCGCACCGGACAGTCCGGTGCGCCACCGGTGCGCCAACGGTCGTTTCCAACGGCTAGTTCTGACAGGTAGCCGTTGGACTCATGGCGCACCGGACAGTGAACAGTGCACACCAGACAGTCCGGTGCGGTGTCCGGTGTGCCACTAAAATTCAACTCTGAAAGCTGCGCTCTCGGGTTTCTGCGGAGGGGAAAGCCTCTGCCGCGGACCAGCCTGGCCCCACCTGGCAGAGGGTGCACCGGACAGTCCGGTGCACACCGGACAGTCCGGTGCCCCAACGCCAGAAACACTAACTCTTGTTTTTCAGCTGATTTTCAAATCGGTTTTCGTTCTAACTTGAGTGTGAGTTCTAGAGTGACACCTAGCACTGTGTATGAGTGTGATTGTGCACCAACACTACACTAGAACTCTCTTGGTCAAACTACTCATCGACAACCCCTCTTTATAGTACGGCTAAAAGAGAATAAAAGACCTAACTAAAATGCGAGTGTCCACATCTCCTTGACACTCGGACTTCGTAGACCTTCACCTTTTGTTTCGTCGTTTTAGCCGTCGCTTCGAGTTCTTATCTCCGGGATTGTTTTCACCGTTGTAGTACTTCTACCTGTCATGCGACCTAACTTACCATTTGTCTCTGCAAAACACACGTTAGTCACATATAATATTACGTTGTCATTAATCACTAAAACCAACCAGGGGCCTAGATGCTTTCAATGTCATTGACTGTTCGGCGGTAAAGTTCATCACTCATTAAAATATACTTGAAAGCTGTTCGCCGAATGTTCTTATCTGTCCTGATATTGGGATTTCATAAATAATTAAGTATAGGTGTCCTCCAATCACTTGCATCGGCTTCATTGTCAGCCGAATTGATGAAAAGAACATTTCTGGTAACCCCGGACGGTCCGGCGTCATCACGCGGACAGTCCGCGACCTGGGAATTTGGCTTTGCACTAGTTATTAGATTTTCAGTTTTGTGAAACTTCCCTCTCTTTATCCGATAACCTGATGCATCTTGTGCCAAATCATTAGCTCTATGATTCTCAACTCTAGAGATATGCCGAATACTGAATTCGTCAAATGAATGGATTATGCTCCAACATTTCTCAAGGTAACTATTTAGAGTACCATCAAAACATTGATATTCTTCTAACACTTGTTGGACAACCAGCTGAGAATCACCAAATACCTTCACATGTTTTACTCCCATACCATTTAAGAGTTCTAAGCCGAATAGGAGGGCCTCATATTCAGCTTGATTGTTAGTGCAATAAGTTTTCAATCGGCTAGAGAAGTCAAAGGAGACATTACTTGGTGAAACAAGTACAATGCCAATTCCTTGCCCTTCATTGCAAACCGATCCATCAAAATATAAAGTCCAAGGAGTAATAGTGAGGTATGACATGTCTAGCTCATAAACATCATTAACCCGATGTTCTACAATAAAATCCGCTACGACTTGGCCTTTCATAGATTTCAGTGGTTCATAGGCCAAGTCATATTCTATTAGTGCATAAGCCCACTTACCAATTCTACCACTCATAATTGGGTTATGCAACATGTATTTGATCACATCGGCTTGACCAGAAACAGTGCAATGACTAGACAGCAAATAACATCTACATTTGGTGCAGGCATAAAACAAGCATAAGCATAACTTTTCAATAAAAGTGTACCTTGTTTCAGCATCCACCAACCTTCGGCTTTGATATGTCACCACATGCTCCTTCCCCTCAGTTTCTTGTGTCAGAACAGCCCCAATGACCTTATCCTCAGCTGCAATGTATAATCGAAATGGCACTCCTGCTCGTGGTGCTTTTAATACGGGAGCCGAAGATAAGTATTTTTTGATGAGATCAAATGCTTCTTGCTGTTCTGCCCCCAAGCGAATTCGGCATCATTCTTAAGCCGAAGAATAGGGGTAAACGCATCAATCTTCCCGGCTAGGTTAGAAATAAACCTTCGTAAATAATTCACCTTGCCGAGGAACCTCTGTACCTCAACCTTACAGGTCGGAGGCCCCACATTCCGAATAGACTTGATTCGGTCAGGGTCTATCTCTATACCATGTTCATGTATGACAAATCCTAAAAACTTACCAGCCGACACTCCAAAAGCACATTTACGTGGGTTCATTTTCAAACCATACTGACGCATTTTATCAAAGGCTTTGCGCAAATCAGCTATATGAGAACTAAACTCAGCCGATTTGACTACAATATCATCAATGTAAACTTCCACAGTGTTTCCTAACAATTCATGGAAGATCAAATTCATAGCCCTCTGATAAGTGGCACCAGCATTTTTCAGACCAAATGTCATGACGATCCACTCAAATAAACCAATGAAGCCTGGACATATAAAGGCCGTTTTAGACGCATCTTCTTCGGCCATAAAAATCTGATTATATCCGGCATTACCATCAAGGAAGCTAATAATTCTGTTTCCTGATGCATTATTGATTAATGTGTCGGCTATGGGCATGGGGTATTCGTCTTTAGGAGTTGCTCTATTTAAATTGCGAAAATCAATGCATACTCTAAGTTTACCTGACTCCTTCTTCTCCACCGGCACAATATTGGAGACCCACTCTGCGTATCTGCAAGGTCTGATAAAATCAGCTTCTAGTAGTCGGTGGATTTCGTCCTTGATGCGTGGGAGAAGATCTGGACGAAACATTCTAGCTCTTTGCTTGAAAGGTCTGAAACCAGACTTGATAGGCAGCCGATGCTCTACGATCTCTCGGCTTAATCCAGGCATCTCAGTGTAATTCCAAGCAAAGCAATCTGAATATTCCTTCAATAGACCGATCATCTCATCTCTAGGATCGGTCTCCAGGGTCTTGTTTACAAAAGTCGGCCTTGGAGTTTTACCATCTCCTATGTCAATCTCCTCCAAAGGATTGGCCGATGTAAATCCCTGTCCTAGTTTATCAAGATCTTTGAATTCCTCTATCATGTTCCCCACAGAGGAATCAGAAGATCTTTGTGTGACGGCGGACTTTCCGGTCTCGGGGACCGGATCATCCGTAATACTGTCCTTTTGCTGTGATACATGTTCGGTCTTAAAGTCCGAACCCTTTTGTGAAAGACCAGACCATCCGGCCTTGGAAGCCAAACTGTCCGTGATCAGAGACTCATGAACTTTGTGTGTATTCATCATTTAAACTTTATTTAGGATTTAGCCGATTCTCCATCGGCTCTAGCATTACAGGAATGAAACCTTTCTTATCTATACTTATGAATTGATAATCAGAAAAATCTACTCCTGTGAGACATGTAGCAGTCTCATAAGTCCAGAGTACAGGGGCATCGGCCACAGCGATGTAGGCCGATACATCAGCATGTACTTGTTCTATGTCATCGCCTACCCATTGTATTAGCATTTGATGTAATGTAGAAGGTATACATTGATTGGCGTGAATCCAATCTCTGCCTAGGATTAAACTGTAATTTCCTTCTACATCAGCGACAAAGAATGCAGCAGCAAGGGTCTTAGTCCCGATGGTTAATTCAACGGACGTGACTCCCCTGGCTTTGATCGAACTATCAGTTCCAACACCGCTGAGGGTCATGTTGGTCTTGACAAGTTCGTCATCTTGTTTACCTAATTTTCTGTACAATGAATAAGGCATTAGATTTACAGCCGCCCCTCCATCTACCAACATCTTAGCAATCGGTATCCCATCAATGTGGCCGCGCACGAAGAGCGGCTTTAAATGATTTACCGATTCTTTTGGTTTAGTAAAGGCGGCTTCTTTAGGACCAAAATCAAACTGGGCAACCACAGGTTCATCGTTGCCGATAATAGTACAATCGGCGGAAAATGTAATAATATTTACATCCATACCTGGGCGTTCTGGAGAAGCCTCGTAGTCGACCAGGTCTTCTCCCAGCAAGTCGTCCTCTTCCATTGATGTTGTCGTGTCGTTGGAGGCCTCCTAGTGAACGGCGGACGGTCCGCACGCGGGGGCCGGACGGTCCGCGCCTGGTGCAGGTTGTCCAGAGGCTTCCTGGTGAACGGCGGACGGTCCGTGCGCGGGGGCCGGACGGTCCGCGCTTGGTGCAGGTTGACTTTCTATTTTTGTGGCCGTTTGTTTTTTCTCAATGGCCTTCGGTCTCCATTTCTTTTGCGGTGGCGGGTATAGTGGATGTGTGTCATTAAATGTCTTTTCCGCCTCCTTCTCCTGGCTCTCCTTTGCTCTTAGGCGCTGTAATTTTCTCTTTTGGGATCGTGTCAATCCCGCTGGGCACCATCGAGGCATGGAGTATTTTGGATCGGCTGTTTTGATGGTAGCCGTATCCTTTTCGGTTGTGTTGGCCGATTCGCCGAAAATCATCGGCCCCTTATTGTCTCCCTGTATGACAACATCTGCGGTGCCTATTTTGATGATGTCCTTTTTTGTTGTTCTTTGAGTTGCTACAGGCATATGCCCCCCTGCAGGATTGGTCGGCCTAGGAGGCCGAGTAGTCCGGCAATCTTGTTGGGCCTGTGCCTGGTGACCTGATTCAGCAGCGCTCAATCGGTCTTGCACTGGCGGCGCCAACCTATCAAAAACGGACGTTTGGGGTGCCCCCCAGGCGGGGTACTGTGGCATCCCAAATGGATATGGTGGCATGCCCCACATTTGATTTGGGACATATGGTGGAGGTAAGTATGTGTATGGATATGACATAGATGGATAAGGAGGTGGAGGGGTCCATGTCGGCATGTTAGGTCTCAATTGTATAATAGGACCTTTCATTTCTTCCGATTGGTGAGGTGGTCCAATCGGCCTGACCTGACGTTGCTCATGAATGGGTGAGCGAGGTCGCTTCAGTGGCCGGTCACTGGGGCCGGCCTTCTTTTTCACATATTTAGACAACAATTGATCAAAAGTTGGGCCAGGCTTGATCAGCCGACCAGCTGCTTTAAATGTATTTGTTTTCCACGTACCTATCTCTGGTCATCGTGGTTTGAAGGTATGTGGTCGCTGCGAGTCCTGAGCATGGCCGGACCGTCCGCCAGAGGCCTCCGGACCATCCGGAGAAGCGTCAGACCGTCCGCGTCGGGACGGCGGACTGTCCGTGATGCGCAGCACGGGTTCTCGCAACTGTCTCCCTGTCGGCGCTTGCCCCCCAATGCTAGAGGCTGTGATGGTCACCTTCAGGGTCTCCCCTCCATCGGGAGTCTTCTCGGCCACCACTTTCCTGCAAGAAACTTTACAATCCCCATCGGCCTTTTTAGCATTGCCGATGATTGTTTCCTTGCCTTTGCCTTTATCGGCTGTATCTGGCCGAACCAGGACTTTCTTGCCCTCGAAGTCAATCATGTTCATCGGAAAGGGCTCTGTATCCACCTGCATTTCCTGAAATTTCAATCGTCCTTCGTTAATGGCCGATTGAATCTATCGCCGAAATACATTACAATCATTAATGGCATGAGAAAATGAGTTATGCCACTTGCAGTACGCACGACGTTTTAGCTCGTCGGCGGATGGAACAATGTGATTTATTTTAATATTGCCATTTTTAAGTAACTCATCAAATATTTTATCACATTTACCAACATTAAATGTAAACTTTACCTCCTCTTGCCGTTTCTTTTGAACCGGCTGTAAGGAAGCACAAGCCGAAGATTTGGCCTGCTTTGGCCAAACCATTTCGGCAGCGTACACTTCTGATGATTCGTCATCTGAGCTACTTTGGTCGCATTCTACTATGTGTACGTTGTGACGCATTGTTTTAGCAGTTTCTTTGCTCCGGCTTTCGCAAGCCAAAGCTCTCTGGTGTAACTGTGCTAGTGTAAAAAATTGGATGCCTTCTAATCTTTCTTTTAAATAATATCGCAGACCATTAAAGGCTAATCCTACTAGCTGTTTCTCTGCTAAATGAATTTGAAAGCATCGGTTTCTTGTATCTCGGAATCTCCGGATGTAATCATTAACCGATTCATCTTTTGTCTGTCGCAACGACACTAAATCTACCAAATCCAACTCATAGTCACCGGAGAAAAAATGATCATGAAATTTTTGTTCTAGATCCCCCCATGATGAAATGGAATTAGGAGGTAAAGTGGCATACCATGCAAACGCGGTTCCTGTTAGCGATAATGAAAATAAACGTACGCGAAATGCCTCTGTGTCGGTCAATTCTCCCAATTGTGCTAAGAACTGGCCTATATGTTCGCGTGTGTTTTTCCCTTGATCACCCGAAAATTTTGCGAATTCGGGTATCCTGGTTCCCTGTGGGTATGGGTGGTGATCAAATCGGCTGTCATAAGGTTTCCGATATGATTGCCCCCCAGGGACCATGCTTACTCCGAGCTTATCTCGGAACGCCCCGACTATTTCTTCCCTTACTATATCAATGGCAGCCGGTGCGAGACCACCGGCTCTCTGGTCGAACATAGGTGGGGTTGGCTGAATATTAGCATGTTGTCTTTCCCCCCATTGGTTTGAGTTACGTGGTGCATTTTCATTTGCCCTATATGGGTCATAGGTTTGATCGTTTCTTTCCGGCCTCCTGGGTGGGGCCGGAAAGCTTTCCTGGGCTCTGGATCTTGAATTAATGGGTTGATGTATTGTATAGTGTGATGGGAAGTGCTGCTGGGACGGGTGAGGATTCCGGTAACAATCCTCCTCAAAAAGGTCATGTGCGGACTGTCCGGACATTGGCCCGGACCGTCCGTGATTATGTGCGGACCGTCCGTTGTTGTACGCGGACGGTCCGACTGGGTAGTTTAGATTCTGTGTCGTGTGTGGTGGTTCGGGCGCATATCTAGGTAACTCATTAAAAATCGGCCCGACTGTTGTTGGTCCGGACGGTCCGCGCTCACGTGCGGACGGTCCGGGCATGTGCAGATCGGCTGATTTGCTGCCGATTTGCGGTTGCTCAGGGTATGTGTCCATCGGCATCCCATAAAGGGGTTGTGACTGGTCGTGACAACCTGTAGCCGATGTGTTACGCGTGTTACCTCCTAACTCAACCTCGTGCGAAGGAAAATTTGTGATACTAGATTTATCAAATGCACGCACTAGTTTCTTAAGATCGCTTTGCATACCCCCTATGATGTTCTGCATTTGTTCACGCTGATCTTCTACATAATTTCTAAGAGATTGCAGATCGTTGGTATTACTTACATTAGGGATATCTGGCGTGGGTTGGAGCGAAGCCGGATCCGTCGCCCGATGTCGGACGACCTTATTGTTCCTGTCCACTTTGAAGTTGGCCAAGAACTTTGCTTTCGCCTCCTGGATCATCCGCTCCTTGTGCTCCTCGAACTGGAGCTGCTCATCAGCCGGCAAGGTTTCCCAAGTCGGCTCTATGATGTTGCTTGGAGAAATATCAGAGCTATCCCTTGAACCCGCCATTGAGGGCCGATTTGATGAGCTTAGATATGTTCTTCCCCAGCGGAGTCACCAAAAAGTATGTTGACGCCTTTTCGGAGCACCAAATACTCAAGAAGAACCGGCGGCGGTGCTCTCTGGTCAGGCGTGGACGGTCCACGGCACGGAGCCGGACGGTCCGCGACCTGGCGCGAGGTGGCGGTGCTCTCTGGTCAGGTGCGGACGGTCCGCGGCCTGGGGCCGGACGGTCCGCGACCTGGTGCAGGAGCTTGGGTCCTCTGCCTGACGGCCGGACGGTCCGCGCCCTGAGGCCGGACGGTCCGCGCGTGCGCAGGGGCGGCGGAAGTCGGCGGCGGCGGCCTGGATCTCGCTCCCGGGAGGGACCCCGTCGGGGAGGAGAGATCCTAGGGGTTGTCTAGGCTCAGGCCGGCCGACCTAGACTCCTCCAATCGGCGTAGAGTCGAAGAGAGGCGAAGAATTTGGGGATTGAGAGGCTAAACCTAAACTAGACTAGAACTACTCCTAGGATAAAATGCGAAAAAAAGTTGTATTGATTCGATTGTTGATTACAAATCGGCCGTAGTCCTCTCTATTTATAAAGGAGGGGGGCTGGACCCTTTACACAACTGATTCCGAGCTAATCCCGCGAATATAGCTAACAAGCGTAGCACAAAACTCGGAACCCTAATTTGTTCTGCGCACGCGCGGACCGTCCGGTCCACAAGCACGGACCGTTCGGACCGCGGACCGTCCGGCCTCAGGGCCGGACGGTCCGCTTGCTCATTTCTGGTTCAAACAATTAGCCATTCTAATTTTACTTTGGCCACTTGAAAGCCTTTAGATTGTACGAAATCCCTATTGAGACTTCGCAACATAAACAATTGCTCCAAAGTCAATCCACCATGAATGATTAGAATACTCTACATATAACGTCTCGTATGCAATTTGCTTATTGTTGAAAAAAATTGAGCATTGTAAAATGAACTGTTATTATGTGTCAACACTAAAGAATCTTCATATCAGCTGCAGACGAACTGCTACAACTACAAGCCTCCACTACTATACACGTGGCAGGCTGCCTCAAGGCTAAAAGCAAAAGGAGATCAAAAGATGGTCTGACTGGATCAAGAAATGTGATGGACGGACTGCAGGACGGCCGCCTCGACCACCAGCGTCAGCTGGTGCAGCGCGGCGAAGGCGGACACGGGCACGCTGGCGAGCACCAGCGCGACGACGGCCACGGCGACGCCGGGCCTGGTGCCCATGAGCAGCAGCTGCAGCGCGCCGACGAGGCTGGACACGTCGGAGACGTAGGCGGGGTAGTACCGCTTCTCCCACGGCGCCCACTCGGCGGGAGCCTCGTAGTTGGTCTCCGCCATCCGCGCCTCCCGGATCCGCCGCCTCAGCACGGACATGCCCTCATCCACCAGCGCGCCTCCGTACTGGTCCCGGCCGCCGCTCGCGTCCCGGCGTAACGCGGCGCACCGCGTTGTCGTCGTCGCCACCGGCAACCTCCTCGGTAGCGCTGGTCGTCCGTGGCACGCCCCGTGCCGGAGCGCGGCCGGCGTTGCTGGGAGGGAGAGGGAAGAAGAAGCAGCCATGGGGATGGGGTCGGCTCAGGGAGCTGATCTTTTTTATCTCTCGGGCAAGAAAGTGAACAGTGCACAAAGGGGATCGAGGAAAGGGGGAGAAGAATTGATCCGAAGGCTGATGAGAAGTTTGAGCCCAAATGGACACGCATTTATAGGCACTGGCGGCTTCACGCGTCTGAGGTGTAGACGTGTAGTTGTCTCACTCCGGCCAACCGGAGGCTGACACGTACAGAGATTAAACCGTAGTAATACTGCCACTCTGCAGGTGGTCGTACTTTGGACGGTGATTTGCAGATAGTTTATTCGCAGCGGCGGAATGGCTGGATGGCCCTAGCCCCAGGCAATCATGATCATGAACAGAAACAACGGCTCTGCTGGGATCTCTGATCATTGAGCTGACTTCAACTAGTAGGGTATGAAAATAATAATAATAATAATAATAATAATAATAATAATAATAATAATAATTAAAAAAAAGCTTCTGGGCGGTGGATATTGCCTCGGCTCGCCATAATGCTGGGCAGCTGGGGGTCCTCTCGTAACCAGTCAACCAGATACTGTGCAGAGGATGCGGCCTCGTTCTGACTCGTGACTTGTGAATTGTGATATACTGCAAAGAGAGAACCAGATCATATGATAAACTGGTGTAACTTCGATAAGGAAACCTAGATTGAAGGGCTGTCGATCACATGCGAGAACCAGAATCCTCGTGCGAAAAAAATGTGTTAGGGGTGAACACCGCACTATCCTTTCACCTGTGCGATACCTTTTGCTGGCTCAAAAAGATTTGGTTTGTATTGTATTGTATTGTATTGCATTCTCACTTGAGTCTGAAAAAAAAAAGTTTCAGTAGGGCATCTTAGTGATGTGATGAGGTCCCAATGCAAATAGTCGGTGACACAAATCCTCAAGTCATTTCTGGACAACAACAGCAAACTGTCGGTGAATAACCAGATACTGAAACCAACTTATTAGCATTTGACAGTTTCGTGCTTTCAGATGACCAGACAGAAAGACAATAGAGCATTCAGCAACAGAGCTGAGCTGCCATTGTCTCGTCACGGTGAAACAGGAAAACAAACCCTGAATGGCGATGACAGAAAGATAGTGCAAAACACTAGGCAAAGTAGTCATGTTTCAGTTTTTAAGATCCTAATAATGCTTCACGATTACAGATACTAGTTTTCAACAAATGATTTTGATAATACAGATAATTTATTTTTCACTCGATCACGGTGTCATATCTGACATGAACTGTTGTATTTGTAAGCCGTGATCAGAAAAAAATAAAACATATTAGCTGCATGCAATATGTTTCAAGTCTAAATGAGAACCACCTTTAGAAGTAGTAGCAGTAGTAAAGTAGGAAGTGCCAAGGCTAAATCAGTTTTAAATACATGTTGTTGGTTGGGCTAGCAATCAATTCACATGCAAGTGAGAGGCGCTTTCTTCTCACCCCCACTTATTCCACAGACATTTGCATCACCAACAATTGAATCAGCACAATTGACCTGTTCAACAATCCGACCATTAAGAGTGCTCACGGAACCGTTGACATCAATATCTAGAAGCACGAACCAAAAATGCAAGCACTCACTAATCCCAGACGAAACAAAAGACCATTGGCATAGCCCTCCTTTCTGTCAGGAGCCCACAAGTCAGGAAGCTGGAGCGCAGCAGTAAGTGGGAGCGACGGTAAGTCTATTCACAATGGTATTTTAATATGCATTTAATAGTGTCACACGTCACTATTTTAGATGATGTGCCATAGTATTTAAGATAAATGGATTTTATGGGATGAAATTGGTTTCATGGAGATGAAACCATGTCAGCCTGTTTCTAAGGTATTAAAAATCGTATGAAATCCCTGTTGAGAGTGATTTGTTTTCATCTTCACATACATATTTTACTGATTTCTATTGTTTGTTTAGTTACAGCATTTAATTGGTATGTTAGTTTATGAAATAGTGAAGTAAAATTTTATGTTGAAAGATATTGTTCTATTTTTAGTTTTATGACACTCTTGATGATGTGACATTGTTGGAAAGAGTGTTATGAAATGGTCATTGTGATTAGCCTAAGCTCTGACAAGAACATGTCTTGCTGTCTCACAAAAGTCATCAGCAGATCAGCTCTTCTCCACAAACAAGAGCAGAAAATAAGACCCAGCTGCATTGCATGAATACGACTTCACTTATATCCGTCCTTCGAGATAGGCCGACCGTTGACATACAGAAACCCGGAATGGTGCAAGGAAGACGATGCCGTGAGCTGCCCAGCTAGCACATTGAGGAGAGTTGTTTCGTTAGACCCAGATGGTCCCATGAGTGCTACTGCTCTGCTCCCTGGTTTCCGTGACAAAGTGACAACTCACAATTAAACAATGCCATAAACATCTGTTAGTCGACTCCAGTTATTCTATATCCTGATTACCTGTGCTGGTACAGAACTACAGAGTACAGATTATGCAACGTGTCGTAGAATACCGTGGGTCAACGAAAGAGTACATACACATGGCAAACGGGACGAAGAGGGTTTCGTGCGCGCGGCTGCGGCGAGATGGGAAGAGGTGATGCCGTGGGGGCGGTGTAGCGACTCACCGCTTTCCCGCGCTTGTTCTCCGGTAGGGATGAAAACGGGACGGATACAGCTGGATATCGGGTTATCCCGTATCCTACCCTAATGTATTTCTCTTGGATACGAGACCAGATACAGGTAGTTAAGATTCGGGACGAATACAGTACGGGACCGGGTAATAATCCGGACGGGTAAGAAACGGATAACGGATACTACTCGGGTAGGTACCGGATAATTGTCGTGTAGTTCATCCGATGATATTAATTGTCCAACCATCCATAAGTTAATCAATACATAATCATGTATATGATAGATCAGATGTAAGAAAGTAAACCGATAAAAATTGACATCATGTAGTTTAAAGTTGCTTATCACAAGGACATTGTAGAACCAACACTGCAATATTTAAAATTCATAAAATATTATAGTTTCACTAAAAAATTGCAAATAAGTTACAAAAACTAATGAACATTTTATATGAAGATAACTCAAGTTCTCGTATGAAAATGATAAAGTGAAGTACTGATTATGTTGAAACTTGGATACTTACACTAAATTCACATGTAACTCATACAAATAAGTGAAAGTGAAAGGAAAGGAACGTGGGCATCTTATATATCTTATAATCCAAACATTTTTTATGGTTACATATGGACATATGTTGTATCTCCGTAAAATTTCACGATTTTTTGAGGCTATTTATGTATTATTAATTTCTTGTCATAGAAAATCATCAAAATACAATTAAATCATTAAAATATTGTTTAAACAAAAAATGATGTATTACAAAGTCATAGATCTCTTCAAGCTCTACAATTTTCATATAAATTTTATCTTCATCCGATTTCATAGGTAAAAGTTATGATTTTATAACTATATTATGCAGAAAAAGAAAAAACGGGTACCCCTATCCGACCCGGGATTTTCGGATACTGACCGGATATTAGTGATTCCGTATCCTACCCGTATCCAAGGTTCAATATCCAGGTAATACCCGTATCCGTATCTGAAATTACGTCTCATTTTGGTACCCGTATCCGATACCTATTCCGGGTACCCGTCCTGTTTTCACCCCTATTCTCCAGCGCGCAGGTGATGATGCGGACGCCGATTTCGGGTCGGGAAGGCGGCGGAGCGGAGAGCGACGCGGAGTGACAAGGCGGGAGCAGGGGCGAAAGCGTACTTCAATCATGTCATGTTTGTCATTGTATTTACAGCAAAGGGCTAGGCTTCCGCTTATACTACGGTATCTACTCCGCTTGAATTGTATTTACAAGGCAACACACATGCGACGACGGCAACAGGGTACGTTGTCCCGGATTCTATGCCGGCTTAGCTTGCTTCCAAGTTCCAAGTCGCCTGGCTTTTTTTAGTTGGCTTCTCCCGTAGTCCCGTCCTCATCATATAATAATATCCAAAGAGGGAACCAGAGGGTGGTGCAGCAGAAGCAGCAAGCCCAAAAGCGGATAGCGGCCAAAGCAACCAGCGGAAGCTTCTTAATTACGGCTAGGCTTCTTAATTAAGTGCCCTTCAAATCAAGCTGCCAACGCAGGCAGCCACTCTCCAGAAGCGTATCCGGGCCCCACCAGGTGGAATCAACGTTCACCCTGCCGTGACGCCTTCTCCCCAGCTACCCCGCCGCCCTGCCTACCCCATTCACCGCACCTCCATGGCCCACGCGTCAGTCGTCGTGTGACTGGGTGTGGGTGGGCAGGTGAGCGTGAGTCCGTGAGAAGGAAGCAAGCACCGTTCCGCCGTTCGCTCGTCCCATCCGATAACTTCGTGTGTACTGTGATTGTCGCTCTGACCCGCGGGACCCGTGCTGAAGCCTCCCACGACCCTCGCGGCACGGTGGGACATAGCGACAGGCGCCTCACGCTCCTCCCCCCTCTCTTCCCCCTGCCACTGCCAGGCAAGAGAGAAGAAACGCACGCGAGCCGCGAGCAGAATACAGCAGCACGGGCGCCAGCGCCATCCTGATCTCGCTATCTCCCTTCTCCCCCGATGCGATCTCGCCAAACCCTAATCCCGCCGCCCGCCGCGCGGCCGTCGCCGGAGCCCTAGCCCCGAATGTGGCGGTGACGCGCGCGGCGTGTCACCACACCACCACCAACTCAGCGTGCGTGCGCGCCCGCCACGCCACGCCACGCCACCGCCCGTCGTGCCGGCCGACACCGAGCGGCCATGGGCGCCGCCGACAAGTGGCTGCTCCCGCTCGTCTCCGTCTCCGTCGTCTCGCTCCTGCTCTTCCTCTCCGCGCTCTCGGGCTTCTCCGCCTCCTCCGCGCTCTTCGCGCGCCTCCCGCCGCCCTCCTACGTGCGCCGGGGCGCCGCCGCGCCGCCCTCCTTCGCCTACCTGCTCGCGGGCGGCCGAGGGGATGGCCGGAAGCTCCTGCGGCTGCTCCTCGCCGTCTACCACCCCAGGAACCGCTACCTGCTCCACCTCTCCGCCGACGCGCCGGATTCCGAGCGCGCCGAGCTCGCCGCGGCCGCCGCGCGCGCCGCTCCCGCCGTGCGCGCCTTCGGGAACGTTCATGTCGTGGGCAGGCCCACCGCGGGCACCCCAATGGGCTCCTCCGGCCTCGCCGCCACGCTCCGCGCGGCCGCCGCGATGCTCCGGCTCGATGCGGAGTGGGACTGGTTCATCACGCTTAGCGCCGCCGACTACCCGCTTCTCACCCAGGACGGTAAGATTCAAATTCTCGCGCTCCATCTGCTAGCATGCATGGTCTGTTTGAGCAGCAGTTTTGCTTCACAGCCGCACAAACTTGTCCGGATCTAAGATAAATCTGAGTTCATTACTTTGTCGTTATGAATACCAACGAAGCTCGATACTCGAAATTACCTTTGTGGAACATTTCCATACTTGAATTGGAGGCAGAGCATGCTGTACAAATAGGATCAGGAAATTGCAAGGGGAGCAGTCGTCACTGTTCGCTTGAGGGGTTGCCCTAGCTACGAAAATCAATTTTATGTTCTTCACAGCACGTTGCTGACTTGTGTTAAGTGGTGTTTAATGTTACCTTTCAAGTTAAATAATTGAATGCATAAATATGCCTGAAAGGACCAAGAGCCCACTACCCCACCAGGATTAGGATGTGGCCTTCTGCTGCCTAATTTTGGAAGAACTTGGTTGTTTGGAATTGTGTTGGACTTTGGTATGACAGCCGCCTTAGGTGAAATACAGTGCAACACTGCAACTACTAGATTGGCATGCTGTCTCCTTCATTCTATATGTTGCTACCAGCTCAACCACTCGATGACTAATTCGTGCTCTCATCCTCACATGAGGACTCTAATTGTCAGGAGCAAGCTATGCAACTTTTGCTGTGGCTTTGTTTGTCATCTAGCTGTGTATTGTACGCATAGAGCCATTTATTTTATGTAAACTATCAATATACATGCTGCCTTTCATGCTATATGTTGCCAAATAATGCTGATTAACTAGGACCAGAGAGACCATGCAGCGTTTGTTGCTCTATAGTCGTGTTATGTAATTGTTCCTTGAGCTTGTGTAGCATAAAGTAGGACATGTTAAATTGCTTGCATTTCTTATCAGCCATATCGTACACTCTGACTGAGTTTGGGGCCTTTTGGTCTTTGAGTACATAGGCATTTAAACTCATACTAAGCAGAATATCTTGGACGGTAACACAGAAACTGATTAACCGTTCATTTTAATGAGCAACTAAGAGAACTTTAATAAGTGCACCACTAAATTATCAACACAGGATGCACAATATTGACAACTCTGATTTATGTTGTCCTTTTTCCTCATTTCATCTGACACTACCTGTATGACATTGCCTTTAAATGTTACACATAGTAAGCATTGTAATTTCAGGTATGTACTGCTTCCACTATGTCACATGTAGTTCACACCCTTTCTTGTTGAAGTCTAATTTTGTTTTTAATAGATACTAGCATGTTCTAATATTGCCTTTGGATTTTGTATTCTTACTGACATATCTTAGGGGTTATTGAGTTTTCTGTTCATGACGCTGTTTCCTTTTTGTCTTTTATCCCTTGCTGCAGACTTGATTCATGTTTTCTCCTCTGTTCCAAGGCACCTCAACTTTATAGATCACACCAGTGACATTGGATGGAAAGAGTATGTTCTATCTGAACATAGTAATAGTGAATGTTATACAGGTCACTGCTGTTAGTTTCACATGTATACTACTTCTGCAGATCTCAGAGAGTGCAACCGGTTATAGTAGATGCCGGAATATACTTGGCAGGGAGGAACCAGTTCTTCCAAGCCACAGAGAAACGTGACACTCCTGATGGTTTCAAATTTTTCACAGGCATTTGTCTTAACTTGCACTTTGTTTTTCACCCGGTTGATGAAAAATGGTTTCCTAACACATGCACTCCCTTTCTGTTAGGTTCTCCATGGGTCATTTTAAACAGACACTTTGTTGAGTATTGTGTTTTTGGTTGGGAGAATCTCCCTAGGACACTCCTCATGTACTTCACAAATGTGATGCTACCTCTAGAGGGTTATTTCCATTCAGTTGCATGCAACTCGGATTTCCACAATTTCACAGTGAACAACGACTTGCGGTATGTGGTGTGGGACGATCCACCTCAGATGGAGCCCCATTTCCTAAATGTTACACATTATGATGAGCTAGTAGGGACTGGGGTTCCTTTTGCCCGGAAGTTTAAGGAGGATGAACCCCTGTTGGACATGATTGATGATAAAGTGCTTCGACGCTGGCGTCACAGGCCTGTTCCTGGCGCATGGTGCACAGGCAAAAGGAGGTGGTTCAGTGATCCTTGCTCCCAGTGGAGCAACGTCAACATTGTAAGACCCGGTCCTCAAGCTGAGAAGTTCCGAACATATATAAACCAGATTATGGAAGAATCGAAGTCAAGCAACAACTCTTGCAAGCAATAGCGGTAGAATCCGAGCACGAGGCTTCACTTCCCGCAGTTGAAGCGTTGAGCTTGTCTCATTTTGCGCTGAGGAGCTCTCCATGTCTCGAGCACTTCCTGGCATCTGCTTCAGGAGCAAACATTTTTGCACCTGTTGTATGAACTGAACACACGGCCAAGATGAGATATGGATTTATTCTTTCCAGATTTTTTTTGGAGTGACATGGCTTCAAGGGCTTAGTGCACACTAGTGTTGTTGGAAGCCAAGAGAGCCTACTGTGGGAATACAGAAGCTAATAGTCATTGTAATTAGTAGCAGCGAGTTGAATGGCCTGTGCCTTTGTTCATAGATCTGATGGAATTGTTGGTGCTTCCATACAAAATTGCGAAAATGAAGAGCGGGGGAATGTTATTGATTGGTTGGTCACGGTGGTTGTTGTTATGGACATATGGTCAATACAATGCTTACTGATCCTCCCCCCTGGACATGCAGTTATTCTCATAATCTCATGTGTCCTACTGGCCTCTTGATATGACATTCTGCATTTTCATCTCATCTGTGCATATAAACTAACAAGTCTGGTCTCTTGCAGTGACGCAGTGCCCCCTAATTGCAGGACTTTAGTCAGATAATGAACTGTGGATGTGAGCAATGGCAGATCGGTAGTATAGCATCCCTACCGCCTACTCTTTGTAGGATCTGTTTGCTTTAGGGGTGTGGTATCCAACTGCAGTGTGTGGTAGACCAAGCTGGATGCAGCGCCATTAGCGTTTGATGCAGCAATATCTCTCTATAGATACATATGTGCAAAAGGTTGGTGGTACATATGTGACGTTTGACAGAGTACCAGACGGACCTGACAAAATCCGGAGGTGCTGTTTGGTTGAGGAATAGAAATGTAAACGCAAAACGGGAATCATGTTCATACTGGCAGTGGAAACAGTGTAAGGCTATCCGCAACCGTTACCCCTAAATTTTTCTCCCTATATCACTTTTTTCCCTTATTTTTTCATCTCCCGCAGCGATTCCCCCTAAATACTCTCCCTATACCCCACTACCACTATAAAATATCATTTTCTATAACAACTATCAATTTTTTATCTACTAACAATTACTCGTGGACCCACAACACAGTGTTTAAGGTGATGAACAGTGACACGCTATATCTGGGAGGAGAGAGAAGAGAACCGACACGTAGAGGGCGCTGTAGGGGGCACCGCTGCGGCGATAGGGTGCCCCCTACGCGCTGCATGCAAGGGGAGGGGGAAGGACAGCGTACACCGCTGCAGTTAGTCTAAGCTAATGCTGGTTTCTTGGATTCAGGTCACCTGACTTCACCCTCGACAAAGTCAGAGAGCAGTCAGCTAATCTGCACTATACAAAAATGACATGGCCTGCACAAAGTTGAGACCCATATAGCACATAAGTCATGCTCATGCCGCCGAGAGCTTTCCATGGACAGAGAAATTGCCTCCGCCTTTTCTGCTCAAGCGCCACGCGCAGTCACTATCCCGTTGTGGAGAGCTGCACTATCGTCCATGCTAAACGTCACGCCATCGTCGTCCCTCGCCGAGCGTCATCACCATTTCGAATGTTGCTGACCTGCAATGTTTCCACCTAGCCACGTTGTGCCAAATTTTGTAGTCTGAATGGAAATGGCAAATAAGCTTTAGATTTTCAAAGTACATTCTCATCTCAGTGATGGTTGTGCTAAATTTTGAAGTCTGAATGGAAATGGTAAATATAGATAATGGTGCTGGAGAGAAAGGAGATATAGAAAAAATAATAATCTTTTAGAGAAAACTGTAAATGATAGATATAGATGATGAATATAGAGGACGTTGCTGGAGATAGTCTATGTCTCCAGCAACATTCTCTAAATTCATTATCTATATTCATCATTTACATTTTTCCATAAAAGATTCTCTCCTTTATATGTCCTCCTTCTCCAGCAACGTTCTTTATATTTCGTTCTCTATACATAAATATCTATATTGGATACATATTTTACTTTAAATTTGTATATGTAGGTATTTATCGTACTCTCAAATGTATTATACATATTTTAGTTCTGCTAAGTCTGTTGTTTTAAATATTAAAATGGATAAATGGGAGAAGAGAGAAACTCTATATATACAGTATCCATTAGCGTGCTCTAAAATTTATATAGGACTATTCAGAGGACGCTGCTGTAAATATATGAGTAGAATTTTCTCTAAAATTATTTTAGAGCAGATGACACTTTAGAGGACCTGATGAAGAGAGTCACGCTTCTCTTCGGTATATTTAGCGTGTACTAGTCTTATATTTTTCTCCAGCGGCACACACTAAAACAGCGGACGTCTTTGGTGTCCTCCAAATATAGCGGCTTCTCTATTGGTTACGGCTTTGTGCCCC
Organism: Zea luxurians; assembly: GCA_029449295.1. Taxonomy (NCBI): domain Eukaryota; kingdom Viridiplantae; phylum Streptophyta; class Magnoliopsida; order Poales; family Poaceae; genus Zea; species Zea luxurians. The sequence goes on from JAOPSE010000014.1 coordinate 74,885,080, forward strand.
TCCGGCCTCCGCTCCAGGCCCTCTCGAAAAGTACAATAACACGAAATGAGTACAACAGGAACATGTATAGTACACTAGTCGGTTGTCCGTGCGTTGCGACGGCTTACAATAATACCTACGTAAACTATTCATAAAAAAAATTCAAGATTTTTTATTTATTGTCTCTGCTCTCTGTATAATATATTTTTAATTTGGCTAATTGATGTTATTGTTTACTCTATACAAATATGTCTTAGTACTACACGACCAATGAAGTAAGCGATTAGAGAGAATTCACAACGATTGACTCAATGAACAAAGATTATAAAATGACATAATTCCATCATGCAGAAACCAAATAAGAGAAAATTTGTGAGATCAAGTTTATAAAATAAGTCCCATGAAGTCAAACTTATAAAAAAGATAGATTAAAATATGGAGTGATTGCTAACGTCAGACATCAATAAAAACTGGATGCGCTCCATATAAATTACGCTACTTCGTAGCAATTACTAACGTTTAAAACCAACAAATAACCTTTTATTTTGCTGTTAGTGTGACAAATCATTGCTGCTCCATCCAATTCAGCAACCTCAAACATCATGTAGTCTATTGCGCCAATGTGGTCTCAGAAACGACCTAATGTTTGCAAGAGCAAAGAACGTCGTGTCGTGCTTAGGCTGCAGCATCGGCCCATAGTGCTGGCCCGACCCGACACGATTATTTTTTTTATTTTACAAAAAACGTATATGCCTATATACAATTTATATTAAATATTAAAAATATCTTAGCGTGATGTTCTACTGGTTAGACAGTTTCACCTAGTGTCTCTCGCTCTTCTTCCATCAGGGCATGGGTTCGAACCCCACCTCCTGCATTGTTTTTTAACATTTTACGCTGATTTAATTAAATGGATCGACGGGCTAACGGGCTGGCCCGACACAGTTAGCAGGCCGACATGACGTGCCTGTTACGCTGATTTAATTAAATGGATCGAGGGGCTGGCCCGACATGACGTGTCTGTGCCATAGTTATGGCCCGCGTGCATCTAGCCCATGTCGAGCGTTGTTACGCTGATTTAATTAAATGGATCGACGATCTAACGGACTGGCCCAACACAGTTAGCAGACCGGTATGACGTGCCTGTGTCATAGTTGTGGCCCGCGTGCATCTAGCCCGTGTCGGACATCGTTTGGCATCTATAGACGTGTAACGAATTAATTTGAAATAACTATGAGAGGTTATTTGTAAAAAAATGACGCATGACGACCGTTGAAACTGGTGCTTTAAGTATAGTATAGATTAGTAATTTTTCATTGAGTACTATAGCCTAAATAAATGAAGAATGAGTACTAGAGCATGCGGTAAATAAATGAAGAAGGAACAATTGGATCTATACCATTAAAAGATCCAAACTTTAGATATATACCATGGACCCCACATGTCATTGACTCATGTGGACCGACATGTAAGTGAGATAGTAATGGTATGGATCTAAAGTGGTGATCTTTTAATGGTATGGATCCAAATTTCCCAATGAAGAATGAGCACTACAGCATGCTGTAAAGAATGTATATGTACAGTAATTTTTGGGGGGGGGGGTCTGCAAATAGAACTTTTTTTTAAAAAAAAAGGCATAGTATTTTAGGTAAAACAAAAATTAATATACACTGTAATTTAATACAGGACATACAAACGACTTTTTTCTAGGCGTCTGATAGACAATAATGTAGAAAATGAAGTCCGGTAATAACTGTGTTCATATAGAGGATGAAATTTAGAGAATACTGTTGAAGTAGAAAAAATATAGAGGATGTAATCTTTTAGAATATGTTTGCAGAATATTTTGTAGAGAACAAAATTTAGAAAACATTCCTGGAGACAGTCTTAGATCCCGTTTCAATCTCAAGGGATAAACTTTAGCTTTCTACTAAATTTTAGCTATATGAATTGAAGTGCTAAAATTTAGCTTCAATTACCACCATTAGCTCTCCTGTTTAGATTACAAATGACTAAAAGTAACTAAAAAAAGCTACTAAAGTTTATCTCGCGAGATTAGAACAGGACGTTATTCTCTCCTCGCTACAGTGCCACGGTGTTGTCCGGACCCAGAATCCATGAGAGCCTTATCCGTAAGGACCCAGGACAGACGAGACGAGGCGTCGCTACGCTAGAAGCCATCCGATGCCGAAAAAGCCAAATATGACAGCACAGAACCAACCAGATGGACGGCAGGATCCCCAAAACAGTGAAAAAAATTGGACGACAGACAAATTTTAGATGATGTGATTAGGGCTGAGTATGGAGGGGATTGAAAGGGAAATTAGTTAATTTCTCCTTTAACTTCCTCTAATCACCCTTAAATTTTTTATCACCAAACCAATCAGAGCGATAAGATTCGCTCTTCGCCCTGTATGTAATAATATATAGATACTTCGATCTGTATTATTGAAGACAAGACTAACCTGCGGTAAAATGACGTTTGGAACTAAAAGAAGACTAGTATATATTACCATTTAATCATAAGTTCATCACTTTTGAATTCTAGATATCGTTGCATTAGCCATTGGTTGCTCAACCAAAGCAAATGTTTGGTCGAACGCTTTTACGTATTGTTTGGTTCAGGTTCAGCCACTAAAGGGGTAATGGAAATATAATTGGCTACAGTTGTATGTGATACATTGTAATAAGAGAACATATCTGGTGCACATAAAAATTTAGTGTACATGTTGCACATATTAAATCATCATCACTCATCTTCATCTTAGATCTAACATCTCTGGTTGTTTGGTATATTTTGTTAAGAACACCCTCCGACGTAGTGAGTTTTAATGGTGGAATGTGTTATTTATAAACTGCAATGATCAAACCAGAGACGTTAGATCTAAAATGCATAGTAATGATTTAATATATGCACCATATGCACTAAGCTTTCATATGCACCATATACGTCCTCTTGTATAGTAATTAACATACTTTAGGGCTTGTTTGTTTGTCTAGGAATGGACTCAGAATCGTTCCAGCTAATTAAAATTTATATAACTTAGAGAAGAAATCCAGCTAGAAATTGTTCCAGCCCTTAGTTCCGTGAAAACCGAACGGCACCTTATTCGTTTGGTACATGGGGTTAACGCGGGGAAAAGAGCCGGGACGGCATTGTACTAATCCGTATTCATTCTCTCCAAACTTCTAACAAAGTGCTATAGCTTTAAACTGATATACTTTTCTTTGAAACGCCTTCCAGTAAAAAGTCTATTAGAGTTTGTTTGGGACAAAGGGTAATGTAGAGGATTGAAGGGGCTATAATTCCTCACTATTCAAAATTAAGTAGTAAGGGATTTTAGCCCTCTTAATCCACTCCATTAACTTTGATCTCAAACAAACCCTTAATGTTTGGAATAAAAGTTTGAATACTGCTACAAACTTTGGTAGCTGAATACTGCTACAGTACATGTGCATTGGAAAGGTGTTTTCCTCTAATCGTAACCGGTTCAGTCTGTTTTCAGCAGCGTTCGTACGTGTCACTCACGCGGCCCCGATACCCCGCCGTCAATGCACGGTCCTGATGTGACTTCACTGCTGCCCGCCTGCCTGCCCCTCCTCAAGCCTGATGAGCCCCTGACGCGTCGCTCCTCCAACGACGCAACACGGCCTCTAAGAATTTTACTCATTAGAATGTCCAAGATCTTTAGTAACGTACTCGAAGTCATAGCGTGCGTGGGTCTGGGATTTGGACGTTGTTGCCCCTAGTAATTGCAAAAAAAAGATGCACTTAAGAGGAATCGAACTTGAGACCTCCAGTCTAGAATGCTTTGGATGTGCTGCAGTAACCAATCAAATCTAATTGTTTTCATGACATTAATGCACCCATATCCCTATTTAATAGGGGCAAACAGGGAAAACTCTATGATAATTAATCACTCCTTGGTATGCACAATCATGTCCTAAACGACTACCTTTACTGCACTGGAGAGAGTATGCATACTACGGCCTTAACTGAATCTGTTTTAGCGTAGGCAGTTGTTTTGATGTCTTATGTATTGGTAGCGAGGTGGCTCATGAAGCACTGATGTATTTGATAAGGTTATTAGCTTACGTCTATGAACTTGGATGTTAACAGTGCAAAGTGAATATCTTTGGCAAACATACTTGTTATCCTTATAGCAACAACGACTTGAAAAAAAAGATGAAATTGTGTTGTTTAAGTGCAACAGTTTACCTTACAGAATAAAAAAAGAAAGAAAACTGTCAATTCGACATTGAATCAAAGGAGATAGAAATCGTAGCTAATTTTAATATGTCTCGTAACTGAGCATTCAACCAGAGTCGCATGGATTTCAAGCACCAAATCGGAGACACATGGAATCGTCATAGGAGTCATTACATTTTTTTTTGGATAGTTAACCTAGATGTCCACAGATTTTATTTGGAACATATATGATCGTGTAGTAGTCGTTTTTTTGTAGGTGAATGTGGTGATATATTATCCGCTCAGTAGCAAGATTAATTTGTTAGTAGCAAGGTGGTTCAAAAACCATCTGGACATTTGTATCTGCATCATTTGTTAACATCACTTAGCCGCAAATAATATTTCAGGATAGCTAACTTAGTCGGAAAAAAAAGGTTAGGCGTCCAGGTATCCCTTTGTCGTCTTCCTCCAGTTCCCCATCGGCTCGCGTTGCTGGGTCCGAGCTCCATGGGCCGCATCCTATCGAGTGTCGTGAGGCTAGCGTCGTCTCTCCCTCTCGCGCGCTGGATCGGATGGTCCTCGAGGGTTTCTGCGTCGGGCTCGGCCCATAGAGGCTGTCGGGATGCGCCGTCGCGTGGAGCGAGGGAGATTAAAGGTACGAGATTAGGGTTTCCTTCAGATTTCATTGGTGCTCATTCTTTCCCATATTTTGTGTCGTTCCTCTCCCGTCTCTAGGCTCTTCTGTGCTCGTCACGTTCCAGCTTTAGTGGTGGTTGGTTTTCTTCTCCGTTTCGTCCTCCCGCGGTCGAAGAAGAGTGGCCCCTCCTGGGTCGCGCTTCTGCTATGCTACGGATGGATCCGAAGGGCAGGAACCCTAGCTGGGAGCGTTGGGGGCAAAAGGATGTTCCACATGGCTCTCAATCGTGGGGGAAAATAGGAATCTCAGCTGGAGATTAAAACCGGCCACCGGAAAACCCAAGCACAAGGAAGACATCATGACTTCTTCTTCCGGTGATGGCGGCCAATCAGGTATCCTCAAGTCCCCCCCCACACCGCGCATTTTGAAAAAAGAGAATGAAATTGTTCATCGTTTTTTCTGTCAAAAGTGTGGCGCGGAGGGGCATCATGCCAGGGATTGCTTCAAATCTTTATGGTGCGACATCTGTCGTAAAGAAACTCATAACACTACTAGATGTGTCCTCCCCAAGCAAAACAAACCTTGTATGCCTATTGTTGGTATGGCGGTGGATGGGTTAGGGTTTTACTCGTCTCACTTTTCCAAACCATTGTCGAAAAAACCTAAGAGAAGTTTCATTGGTTTGGTGAAAGTGGTAGAGGGTTTGATTTCTGCTGAAGATCTTGAAAAGGATTTTGGTTTTCATTTTCCTTGGGGTCGAACTTGGAAAGCTACCAAGTGTCACTCTGGTTTCTTGATGCAGTTTCCTTCTCAAGAAAGACTAGATGAAATGATTAACTTCCCTGAATTGAAAATGAAAATATCTGGGGCAAAGATTTCTGTATCCTCTTGGAGCTCGCAGGCTAAACCTAAATCCAAATTGCATTCGGTGTGGATTGTTGCAGAGAATGTGCCTGAAGAACTTCAGAACTATCAGGCCATTTGTGAGCTGGGTTCCACAATTGGTGCGGTGGAAGAAGTGGATATTCTATCCTTAGATACCAAGGACATTGTGAGATTCAAAGTGCATGTTAAAAGTGTTGCAATGATTCCCCCAATTATTGAAGTTGGTGTCAAACCATTCCTTTATGACGTATATTTTAAAACTGACAATATTACTGATGAGGGATGGAATGACGATTCCATAAATCTTGGTAAGAGAGCTTCTGTTGATAGGCATGTTTTCGGTGATCCTTCATTTGAAAAATCTGAAAAAAAGCCAGAAATGTTGGTGAAAAAACAGTGATGGAAGATCTAAGGACTACAAACATTGAGGTTCCCCTATCTTAAGGTAAAGAGACTGTGTGCCATTCTGAGATGACAGAGGGTATGGATGTTGAGAAAATATTGAAGATGATAAAGGGTATATTGATAATCCGGGTAATGAGGAAGATGACTTTAATGAAAGTGAAGATGATCTATCGGGTTCCTAAGATCTTGAGGAGTTTGCTAAAGTTGAAGACCTAGTTTTATCCCCCCTTCAAGAGAAAGAAAACATGAATCTAGGTGCCCTTCAATCTGAAGACGCTTCTAAAGAGATTGGGGACAAGAAAGGTGGTACTATGGAAGGGGATCATGTCGAAGGAATCAGAAGGAGCAGCAGGCTGGAATCTAACGACGAGATAAAGATTGATGATAAGGCTACAGCGAGAGCAATGGCTAAGGATGTGTTTATTAACAAAGGTATATCTTCTAACCCTTTTTCTGTTCTCAATACTGATAATTCTGTTCTTATGGATGTTGCTTTAAAGTTGGGAGTAGAATTAGGTTCCTCTTTTAATGAAGCTATGGAAAATTTAGAATTGATAAAATCTCTAGAACTATCCAGGAAAAATCTTGCAGTTCAATCTGTCAAGAGTTCTTTTGATCCAAATCATATGGTTATTCCTGACTCTAATGTGGATAATATTGTCCATAATGAGGAAGAGGACAACACAAAGACTGATCTAGAGAATGTGATGGTTTTAAGAAAAGGCCGTAAAATTCGTCACAGAAAAAAATCTGTGAAAAAAAGTAAAATAATAATTCTCCTAAGCATAGGTACATACCTATCAAAAGGAGGGGATTGCATTCTGATCTCACCCTCAACATTTCAGAATGATCGGTTTAATTTGGAATTGTCAGGGGCTGGGTAAGGATGTGAAAATCGAATTCTTGAAGAATATCATAAGGAAAGAAAGAATTGATTTTATTGGTCTCCAAGAAACCAACAAAAAAAGTTTTGAGGATTCTTGGTTGAATTCTATTGGTGGCAATAGAAATTTTGCGTGGTTTTGGTCTCCTCCAAATGGGAGATCTGGGGGCCTACTTGTCGGGTGTGATGCTGATATTTTTGATGTGAGAGAAAAAGAATTGGGAGAGTTCATGATCCGAATTTTGGTGGTCCATAAAGAAAAAGGCTTTATTTGGAATTTCATAAATGTTTATGGTGCTGCTCAAATTGACCAGAAGCAAAAATTTCTTAGTGAATTGTCTTCATTCTGTTCCAAGTGCATACACCCAATGTTGATTGGTGGTGATTTCAATATTTTAAGGAAAGAATCTGACAAAAATAAACCTGGAGGTACGAATAAATGGAGTTCTTTATTTAACTCTATCATTGACTTTTATAACTTGATCGAGCTTGATCTTAGTGGTAGGCTTTATACTTGGTCCAACAACAGAAATCCCCCTACTTATGAGAAGTGGACATGTTTCTTGTTAGCCCGGATTGGGATCTGCATTATAGTAATGTGATTGTCACTGGGATCAGTAGATCCTTCTCTAATCATGTTCCTTTATGTCTCAGAACTGATTGCGCCCCCCTTAAAGAGAGATTTTAGGTATGAGTTGTGCTGGAAGCTTAGGTCTGATTTTAAAAAATTAGTCTAGGATAATTGGTCTTTGCCTGTTAGAGGCAAAAAAAGTATTGATATCTGGAAAGAGAAAACGAAACGTCTTAAAAAATGTTGAAAGGCTGAAACATAAATGTGGAAGGGAGATACTCGAAACTCAAAAAAGAATTGATAAGTAAAATTGATATTTTAGATAAAAGAAGCGAAATAATGGGCATTTCGGACTTTGAAAGACTTGGAAAACTTGATTTGGAGTGGAATCTGAAAAAGATGATGGATGAAGAAGGGTGTAAGAGAAAACAAACTGCGCGAGAAAAATTTATTAATGAAGGTGATGAGAATACCAGGTATTTCCACCTTATTGCGAAGGAAGAAAGAGAAGTGTCAAAATTCTTTCTTTAATGCATGAGGGGGCATCCGTGGATGATGCTGATGGCATTAATAAAATCGCGACTTCATTTTATAAAGAACTTTTTGGCCCCTCTGTCTCTTCCAGTATTAATTTGACAAATCTTATAATGAATCAGCTGTCTAACATGGACCGGTCGCTTCTAACTGCTCCTTTTTGCATCAATGAGATTACAAAAGTGGTGTTTGATTTGAAACATAACAGTGCTCCCGGTCCCAATGGTTTTCCTGCTGAATTCTTTCAAGACTTTTGGGAGCTCATATACCTTGATATTTGGAATTTATTCAAAGATTTTTATGATGGAAATCTTGATATCAAAAGATTAAATTATGGGATGGTTACTCTTTTACCAAAAGTGGATAATGCTATTGAAATGAAGAATTTTAGACCTATTTGCCTTTTGAATGTTTGCTATAAAATCATCACCAGAGTGTTGAATAACATACTGGCTCTTTGCATCAAAAAAGTGATTAGTGAATCACACTATGGTTTTATTCAAGGTAGATATGATACATAATGGATGGAGTGATAACTCTCAATGAGATTCTTCACGAGGTTAAAAAGAAAAAACAAAGTGGAGTGGTGCTCAAGATTGATTTTGAAAAAGTTTATGATAAAGTCAACTGGCATTTTCTGTATTACATGATGGAAAAAAGGATTTAGGAGTACTTGGTGTGATTGGGTTATGAGAACTGTTAGAGGTAGCAAAGTCGCCATCAAGTCGAATGAGGTGTTGGGTCTGATAGTCGCCTAGAGGGGGGGTGAATAGGACGAAACTGAAATTTACAAAATTAATCACAACTACAAGCCGGGTTAGTGTTAGAAATATAATCAAGTCCGCGAGAGAGGGTGCAAAACAAATCGCAAGCAAATAAGTGACACACGGATTTGTTTTACCGAGGTTCGGTTCTCGCAAACCTACTCCCCGTTGAGGTGGTCACAAAGACCGGGTCTCTTTCAACCCTTTCCCTATCTCAAATGGTCCCTCGGACCGAGTGAGCTTTCTCTTCTCAATCACTTGGAACACAAAGTTCCTACAAGGACCACCACAAGATTGGTGTCTCTTGCCTCAATTACAAGTGAGTTTGATCATAAGAAAGAATGAGAAAGAAGAAAGCGATCCAAGCGCAAGAGCTCAAAAGAACACAACAAATCACTCTCACTAGTCACTAAAGCTTTTGTGGAATTGGGAGAGGATTTGATCACTTTGGTGTGTCTTGTATTGAATGCCTAGCTCTTGTAAGTGGTTGGAAGGTTGAAAACTTGGATGCTATGAATGTGGGGTGGTTGGGGGTATTTATAGCCCCAACCACCAAACTAGCCGTTTGGTGGGGCTGTCTGTCGTATGGTGCACCGGACAGTCTGGTGCGCCAGCCACGTCACCAAAGCTGTTGGGTTCCGACCGTTGGAGCTCTGTCTTCTGGGCCTGCCTAGGTGTCCAGTGGCGCACCGGACATGTACTGTAGAGTGTCCGGTGCGCCAGCATGGGCGTGCCTGACTTCTGCGTGTGCTGGCGCGCATTAAATGCACCTGCAGGTGACCGTTGGCGCGAAGTAGCCGTTGCCCTGCTGGCTCACCTGACAGTCCGGTGTACACCGGACATGTCCGGTGAATTATAGCGGAGCAAATTCCCGAGGCTGGCGAGTTCCAGAGCCGCTCTTCCTTGGAGCACCGGACACTGTCCGGTGTACACCGGACAGTTCGGTGAATTATAGCGGAGTGCCTCTGGATTTTCCCGAAGGTGACGAGTTTGACTTCGAGTCCTCTGGTGCACCGGACACTGTCCGGTGGCACACCGGACACTGTCTGGTGGCACACCGGACAGTCCGGTGCGCTAGACCAGAGGTGCCTTCGGTTATCCCTTGCTCTCTTTGTTGAACCCCATACTTGGTCTTTTTATTGGCTAAGTGTGAACCTTTAGCACCTGTATAACTTATGCACTAGAGCAAACTAGTTAGTCCAATTATTTGTGTTGGGCAATTCAACCACCAAAATCAATTAGGAAAATAGGTGTAAGCCTAATTCCCTTTCAATCTCCCCCTTTTTGGTGATTGATGCCAACACAAACCAAAGCAAATATAGAAGTGCATAATTGAACTAGCTTGCATAATGTAAGTGCAAAGGTTGCTTGAAATTGAGCCAATATAAATACTTATAAGATATGCATGGATTGTTTTCTTCAATTTTTGACATTTTGGACCACGCTTGCACCACATGTTTTGTTTTTGCAAATTCTTTTTGTAAATCCTTTTCAAAGTTCTTTTGCAAATAGTCAAGGGTAAATGAATAAGATTTTGCGAAGCATTTTCAAGATTTGAAATTTTCTCCCCCTGTCTCAAATGCTTTTCCTTTGACTAAACAAAACTCCCCCTAAATGAAATTCTCCTCTTAGTGTTCAAGAGGGTTTTGTCATATCAATTTTGAAAAAACTACTCTTCTCCCTCTTTTGAACACAATAAGATACCAATTTGAATTTTATCAATTGAGAATCATACCAATTGAAAAACTCTTTTAAAATTAGGTTAAAATTAGGTGGTGGTGCTGTCCTTTTGCTTTGGGCTAATACTTTCTCCCCCTTTGGCATGAATCGCCAAAAACGGAGTCATTGGAGCCCTTAGAAGTACTCTCTCCCCTTTGGTCATAAATAAATGAGTGAAGATTATACCAAAGACGGAGTGTTGCTCGGAGTGATGGCGAAGAATGAGTTATGGAGTGGAAGCCTTTGTCTTCGCCGAAGACTCCAATTCCCTTTCAATATACCTATGACTTGGTTTGAAATAGACTTGAAGACATATTAGTCATAGCAAATGAAAGATACATGACCAAAGGTATATAAATGAGCTATGTGTGCAAATCAACAAAAGAAGTTCCTGGAATCAAGAATATTTAGCTCATGCCTAAGGTTGTTAAAAGTTTGTTCATCAAGTGGCTTGGTAAAGATATCGGCTAATTGATCTTTAGTGTTAATATATGAAATCTCGATATCTCCCTTTTGTTGGTGATCCCTTAAAAAGTGATACCGAATGGCTATGTGTTTAGTGCGGCTATGCTCAACGGGATTATCTGCCATGCGGATTGCACTCTCATTATCACATAGAAGAGGAACTTTGGTTAGTTTGTAACCGTAGTCCCGCAGGGTTTGCCTCATCCAAAGTAATTGCGCGCAACAATGGCCTGCGGCAATATACTCGGCTTCGGCGGTAGAAAGAGCGACCGAATTTTGCTTCTTTGAAGCCCAAGACACCAAGGACCTTCCCAAGAACTGGCAAGTCCCCGATGTGCTCTTTCTATTAATCTTACACCCCGGCCAATCGGCATCCGAATAACCAATTAAATCAAATGTGGATCCCCGAGGGTACCAAAGCTCAAACTTAGGAGTATAAACTAAATATCTCAAGATTCGTTTCACGGCCGTAAGGTGAGCTTCCTTAGGGTCGGCTTGGAATCTTGCACACATGCATACGGAAAGCATAATATCCGGTCGAGATGCACATAAATAGAGTAAAGAACCTATCATCGATCGGTATACCTTTTGATCGACGGGTTTACCTCCCTCGTCGAGGTCGAGATGCCCATTGGTTCCCATGGGTGTCTTGATGGGTTTGGCATCCTTCATCCCAAACTTGCTTAGAATATATTGAGTATACTTCGTTTGGCTTAGGAAGGTGCCCTCTTGGAGTTGCTTCACTTGAAATCCTAAGAAATACTTCAACTCCCCCATCATAGACATCTCGAATTTTTGTGTCATGATCCTACTAAATTCTTCACATGTAGATTCGTTAGTAGACCCAATATGATATCATTAACATAAATTTGGCATACAAACAAATCATTGTCAAGAGTTTTAGTGAATAAAGTAGGATCGACCTTTCCAACTTTGAAGCCATTAGCAATAAGGAAATCCCTAAGACATTCATACCATGCTCTTGGGGCTTGCTTGAGCCCATAAAGCGCCTTAGAGAGCCTATAGACATGGTTAGGGTACTCACTGTCTTCAAAGCCGGGAGGTTGCTCAACATAGACCTCTTCCTTGATTGGTCCATTGAGGAAGGCACTCTTCACGTCCATTTGATAAAGCTTGAAGCCATGGTAAGTAGCATAGGCCAATAATATACGAATTGACTCAAGCCTAGCTATGGGTGCATAGGTTTCACCGAAATCCAAACCTTCGACTTGGGAGTATCCCTTGGCCACAAGTCGAGCTTTGTTCCTTGTCACCACACCATGCTCGTCTTGCTTGTTGCGGAAGACCCATTTGGTTCCTACAACATTTTGATTAGGACGTGGAACTAAATGCCATACCTCATTCCTAGTGAAGTTGTTGAGCTCCTCTTGCATCGCCACCACCCAATCCGAATCTTGAAGTGCTTCCTCTATCCTGTGTGGATCAATAGAGGAAACAAAAGAGTAATGCTCACAAAAATGTGCAACACGAGATCTAGTGGTTACCCCCTTATGAATGTCGCCGAGGATGGTGTCGACGGGGTGATCTCGTTGGATTGCTTGGTGGACTCTTGGGTGTGGCGGCCTTGGTTCTTCATCCTCCTTGTCTTGATCATTTGCTTCTCCCCCTTGATCATTGCCGTCATCTTGAGGTGGCTCATTTGCTTGATCTTCTACTTCATCAACTTGAGCTTCATCCTCATTTTGAGTTGGTGGAGATGCTTGCGTGGAGGAGGATGGTTGATCTTGTGCATTTGGAGGCTCCTCGGATTCCTTAGGACACACATCCCCAATGGACATGTTCCTTAGCGCGATGCACGGAGCTTCTTCAATACCTATCTCATCAAGATCAACTTGCTCTACTTGAGAGCCGTTAGTCTCATCAAACACAACGTCACAAGAAACTTCAACTTGTCCAGAGGACTTGTTAAAGACTCTATATGCCCTTATGTTTGAATCATATCCTAGTAAAAAACCTTCTACAGTCTTAGGAGCAAATTTAGATTTTCTACCTCTTTTAACAAGTATAAAGCATTTGCTACCAAAGACTCTAAAGTATGAAATATTGGGCTTTTTACCGGTTAGGAGTTCGTATGATGTATTCTTGAGGATTCGGTGTAGATATAACCGGTTGATGGCGTAGCAAGCGGTGTTGACTGCCTCGGCCCAAAACCGATCCGAAGTCTTGTACTCATCAAGCATGGTTCTTGCCATGTCCAATAGAGTTCTATTCTTCCTTTCCACTACACCATTTTGTTGTGGCGTGTAGGGAGAGGAGAACTCATGCTTGATGCCCTCCTCCTCAAGGAAACCTTCAATTTGAGAGTTCTTGAACTCCGTCCCGTTGTCGCTTCTAATTTTCTTGACTCATTTTGAGCCCGTCTCAAGAATCCCTTTAAGGTCTCTTAGGTATGAGATTTTTCCTGCAAAAAGAACACCCAAGTGAAGCGAGAATAATCATCCACAATAACTAGACAGTACTTACTCCCACCGATGCTTATGTAAGCAATCGGGCCGAATAGGTCCATGTGTAGAAGCTCCAGTGGCCTGTCAGTCGCCATGATGTTCTTATGTGGATGATGGGCACCAACTTGCTTTCCTGCTTGGCATGCGCTACAAACCCTGTCTTTCTCAAAATGAACATTGGTTAGTCCTAAAATGTGTTCTCCCTTTAGAAGCTTGTGAAGATTCTTCATCCCAACATGGGCTAGTCGACGGTGCCAGAGCCAACCCATGTTAGTCTTAGCAATTAAGCAAGTGTCGAGTTCAGCTCTATCAAAATCTACCAAGTATAGCTGACCCTCTAACACTCCCTTAAATGCTATTGAATCATCACTTCTTCTAAAGACAGTGACACCTATATCAGTAAAGAGACAGTTGTAACCCATTTTGCATAATTGAGATACAGAAAGCAAATTGTAATCTAATGAATCTACAAGAAAAACATTGAAAATAGAATGGTCAGAAGATATAGCAATTTTACCCAATCCTTTGACCAAACCTTGGTTTCCATCCCCGAATGTGATCGCTCGTTGGAGATCTTGGTTTTTCTCGTAGGAGGAGAACATCTTCTTCTCCCCTGTCATGTGGTTTGTGCACCCGCTGTCGAGTATCCAACTTGAGCCCCCGGATGCATAAACCTACAAAACAAGTTTAGTTCTTGACTTTAGGTACCCAAATGGTTTTGGGTCCTTTGGCATTAGAAACAAGAACTTTGGGTACCCAAACACAAGTCTTTGACCCCTTGTGCTTGCCCCCAACATATTTGGCAACTACCTTGCCGGATTTGTTAGTTAAAACATAAGATGCATCAAAGGTTTTAAATGAAAGGTTATGTTCATTTGATGCACTAGGAGTTTTCTTCTTAGGAAACTTAGCATGGGTTGGTTGTCTAGAGCTAGATGTCTCACCCTTATACATGAAAGCATGGTTAGGGCCAGAGTGAGACTTCCTAGAATGAATTCTCCTAATTTTGCTCTCAGGATAACCGGCAGGGTACAAAATGTAACCCTCGTTATCCTGAGGCATGGGAGCCTTGCCCTTAACAAAATTAGACAATTTTTTAGGAGGGACACTAAGTTTGACATTGTCTCCCCTTTGGAAGCCAATGCCATCCTTGATGCCAGGGCATCTCCCATTATAAAGCATACTACGAGCAAATTTAAATTTTTCATTCTCTAAGTTATGCTCGGCAATTTTAGCATCTAATTTTGCTATATGATCATTTTGTTGTTTAATTAAAGACATGTGATCATGAATAGCATTAATATCAACATCTCTACATCTAGTACAAATAGATACATGCTCAACGATAGATGTAGAGGGTTTGCAAGATTTTAATTCTACAACCTTAGCATGTAATATATCGTTTTCACTTCTAAGGTTAGAAATAGTAACATTGCAAACATCAAAATCTTTAGCCTTAGCAAGCAATTTCTCATTTTCAACCCTAAGGCTAGCAAGAGAAATATTCAACTCATCAATCCTAGCAAGTAAATCAACATTATCATCTCTAGGGTTGGAAGTTGAAATATTACAAACATGAGAATCAACCTTAGCTAACAAATTAGCATTTTCATTTCTAAGGTTGTCAATAGTTTCATGGCAAGAGCTTAGCTCACTAGAAAGTTTTTCACATTTTTCTACTTCTAGAGCGTAAGCATTTTTGACCTTAACATGCTTCTTATTTTCTTTAATAAGGAAGTCTTCTTGGGTGTCCAAGAGATCATCCTTCTCATGAATAGCACTAACCAATTCATTAAGTTTCTCTTTTTGTTGCATGTTGAGGTTGGCAAAAAGAATGCGTAAGTTATCTTCCTCATCACTAGCATTTTCATCACTAGAAGACTCATATCTAGTGGAGGATTTAGATTTAACCTTCTTCTTTTTTCCGTCCTTTGCCATGAGGCACTTGTGGCCGACGTTGGGGAAGAGGAGGCCCTTGGTGACGGCGATGTTGGTGGCGTTCTCGTCGGAGGAGGAGTCGGTGGAGCTCTCGTCGGAGTCCCACTCCCGGCAAACATGGGCATCACCACCTTTCTTCTTGTAGTACCTCTTCTTTTCTCTCCTCTTGCCCTTCTTGTCGTCACTCCTATCACTGTCACTAGATATTGGACATTTTGCAATAAAATGACCGGGCTTACCACATTTGTAGCACACTTTCTTGGTGTCGGGGACCATAATTAGGGGTACCCTCAAGACGCCTAATTCTCAGCTGGTAACCCCCATCAGCATAAAGCTGCAGAGGCCTGATGGGTGCGATTAAGTCAGGGATCAGTCCATACGAGCGACTCGATCACGCCTCGCCCGAGCCTAGCCTCGGGCAAGGGCAGCCGACCCTGAGGTATTTCCGTCTCGCCCGAGGCCCCTTTTTTACGGCAGACGCATCTCCGGCTCGCCCGAGGCCTTGCCTTCGTTAAGAAGCAACCCTGACTAAATCGCCGCGCCGACCGACCAAGTCACAGGGGCATTTAACGCAAAGGTAGCCTGGCACCTTTATCCTGACGCGCGCCCCCTGGCAGAGCCGAAGTGACCGCCGTCACTTCGCCGCTCCACTGACCGGTCTGACAAAAGGACAGCGCCGCCTGCGCCGTCCCGACTGCGGTGCCACTTGACAGAGTGAGACTGACGGGCAGCCAGGCCTTGCCAAAGGCGCCATAGGAAGCTCCGCCCGATCCAGGGCTCGGACTCGGGCTAAGGCCCCGGAAGACGGCGAACTTCGCTCCGCCCGACCCAGGGCTCAGACTTGGGCTAAGGCCCCGGAAGACGGCGAACTCCGCTCCGCCCGACCCAGGGCTCAGACTCGGGCTAAGGCCCCGGAAGACGGTGAACTCCGCTCCGCCTGACCCAGGGCTCGGACTCGGGCTAAGGCCCCGGAAGACGGTGAACTCCGCTCCGCCCGACCCAGGGCTCGGACTCGGGCTAAGGCCCCGGAAGACGGCGAACTCCGCTCCGCCCGACCCAGGGCTCGGACTCGGGCTAAGGCCCCGGAAGACGGTGAACTCCGCTCCGCCCGACCCAGGGCTCGGACTCGGGCTAAGGCCCCGGAAGACGGCGAACTCCGCTTCGCCCGACCCCTGGGGTCGGACTCCGCCCTGGCCTCTGCCGAGCGACCTCCGCCTCGCCCGACCCAGGAGCTCGGGCTCGGCCTCGGCCATGGAAGACAGACTCGACCTCGGCCTCGGAGGAGCCTCCACGTCGCCCGACCTAGGGCACAAGTCCGCCACGTCAACAGGAAGCGCCATCATCACCCTACCCCGAGCCGACTTGGGCCGCAGAGAACAAGACCGACGTCCCATCTGGCTAGCTCCGCCAGATAGGCAATGATGGCGCCCCGCTAGACCCATGACGACGGCGGCTCTCAGCTCCCTTACGGAAGCAGGGGGACGTCAGCAAGAGCCCAACTGTTCCGACAGCTGTCCCTCCACCAGGCTCCGTTACTCCTCCGACAGCCACGACACCACACCAGCTGGGTGCCAAGTTCTCTCCGGCTGCCACATTGGCATGTACCTAGGGCGCTAGCTCTCCCCCGCTAGACACGTAGCACTCTGCTGCACCCCCATTGTACACCTGGATCCTCTCCTTACGCCTATAAAAGGAAGGACCAGGGCCTTCTTAGAGAAGGTTGGCCCCGCGGGAACGAGGGCAGGGGCAGGCGCTCTCTTGGGGCCGCTCGCTTCCCTCACCCGCGTGGACGCTTGTAACCCCCTACTGCAAGCGCACCCGACCTGGGCGCGGGACGAACACGAAGGCCGCGGGATCTCCACCTCCCTCACGACTCGGCTCTGGCCACCTCGCTCTCCCCCCTTCGCGCTCTCCCACGCGCTCGACCCATCTGGGCTGGGGCACGCGGCACACTCACTCGTCGGCTTAGGGACCCCCCGGTCTCGAAACGCCGACACTTGGAATGGGGTTTGTAGTCCTTCCCCCTCCTTTGCTTGAGGATTTGATGGAAGCTCTTGATGATGAGCGCCATCTCCTCGAAACGCCGACAGTTAGCGCGCCAGGTAGGGGCCTGCTGCGTGTTGACGAACAGTTTCCCGTCAAGCTCCAGATGGGCAGTCTCCGACGACCTCTCCAACCCGGGACGGTGCTCCGTTTCGGGAGTCTCGAGTTCATGTCTTTCAACGGCAGCTACGACATGATACTCCTTCCACCGCCGCGCGACGGCGACGATGGTGGCCGACAGCCCGCCCGCCGGCGGCGGAATCGACGACGTCTTCCCCGCGTGGGGGAAGAACAACCTTCGAGCTCGCCCCATCCTCTCCCTCGCCATTGGAGGAGGAGGCGGGGCAACCAGGGCCGAGCGGGAGGCTGCGCTCCGTCGGCTGTCGAGCGAATCGACATCCCCAGCGCCCCAACGGAGGACGCGTCGGGCGTCACCCTCGCGTTTGAGGCGAAGGCGAGCGCCGTCCCCCCGCAACACGCCAACCCCGAGCAAGTGGACGACGCCAGCACGCTCACGGAGGGCCTGCAGGACGTCGCCCTCGTACCCAGGACGACGGCGCGATCAGTCCCCGATGCGACTTCGTCGCTCCTCGTCGACCAAAAGGTACCGACTGATTCCCATCCTTCGTCATTTCGACTCGACCTCAACCCGCCTAGCGACCTCGCTCTGGCGGGCGCTCACGTTGAGGCGAGTGCAACCTCTCTTGGGCTTCGTGTGCGGTCGCCTTGGGACCGATTGACGGGCGTCTCGACCTACGGGCCCTCTGGGTCCGAGGAAGATGACGACCCCAGCATCTGCTGGGATTTCTCTGGATCTGGCAACCCCAGTGCCATGCGGGACTTCATGACCGCATGCGACTACTGCCTCTCCGACTGTTCCGACGGCAGCCGCAGCCTTGACGACAAGGACTGCGGCCCGAGCCGCGAATGTTTCCACGTCGAGCTAGGGGATCCCTCCGAAGGCAACCGTCTCGGCATGCCGAAGGATGGTGATCTCCCTAGGCCAGTGCCTCGCGCCGACATCCCGCGGGAGCTAG
This sequence comes from Zea luxurians, assembly GCA_029449295.1. Taxonomy (NCBI): domain Eukaryota; kingdom Viridiplantae; phylum Streptophyta; class Magnoliopsida; order Poales; family Poaceae; genus Zea; species Zea luxurians. The sequence continues at coordinate 74,903,594 of JAOPSE010000014.1, forward strand.
CTGTGGTCCCCGTTCCGGCGGGGGGTCACGACCCACAGCTCGAGCAAGTCCGCGGGGCGCAGGCCGGGCTCGACGAGGGGGCAGGAGCGCTCGAGCTGATCCGCCGGGACGTCGGGCAGGTATGGGCGGGCCAGCCCCCGGCCGGAGAAATACGTCACCTGCCCCAGGGTCTCCAGCACCGCATCGCCAACGATGCCAGGGACAGGCCGCCACCCGCATCCAGCGGGACCGGTCAGGACCTGGCAGCCGCAGCGATGCTCCTCCGCGCGATGCCGGAGTCATCAACCTCCGAGGGTCGACGAATCCAGGGAGAGCTCAAGCATCTCCTGGAAGGCGCTGCGGCCCGGCGGGCCGAGAGCTCTGCCTCCCGAAGGCAGGGGTACCCCTCGGAACCTCGTGCCGCGACTTCCCGACTCATGCGGGAAGCCTCGGTCTACTCCGGGCGCACGCGCAACACCGCGCCTGCGGCCCCGGGCCACCTCGGCGACGAGCACCCTCATCGCGACCGTCGGGCCCGCCTCGACGAAAGGGTGCGCCGAGGCTATCACCCCAGGCGTGGGGGACGCTACGACAGCGGGGAGGATCGGAGTCCCTCGCCCGAACCACCCGGTCCGCAGGTCTTCAGCCGGGCCATTCGGCGGGCGCCGTTTCCGGCCCGATTCCGACCCCCGACTACTATCACAAAGTACTCGGGGGAAACAAGACCGGAATTGTGGCTCGCGGACTACCGCCTGGCCTGTCAACTGGGTGGAACGGACGACGACAACCTCATCATCCACAACCTCCCCCTGTTCCTCTCCGACACTGCTCGTGCTTGGTTGGAGCACCTGCCTCCGGGGCAGATTTCCAACTAGGAGGATTTGGTCCAAGCTTTCGCCAGCAACTTCCAGGGCACGTACGTGCGCCCCAGGAATTCCTGGGACCTCCGAAGCTGCCGGCAACAGCCGGGAGAGTCTCTTCGGGACTACATCCGGCGATTCTCGAAGCAGCGCACCGAGCTGCCCAACATCACCGACTCCGATGTCATCAGCGCGTTCCTTGCCGGCACCACCTGCCGTGACCTGGTGAGCAAGTTGGGTCGCAAGACCCCCACCAGGGCGAGCGAGCTGATGGACATCGCCACCAAGTTCGCCTCTGGCCAGGAGGCGGTCGAGGCCATCTTCCGAAAGGACAAGCAGCCCCAGGGCCGCCCGTCGGAAGATGCTCCCGAGGCGTCTACTCCGCGCGGCGCCAAGAAGAAAGGCAAGAAGAAGTCGCAAGTGAAACGCGACGCCGCCGACGCGGACCTTGTCGCCGCCACCGAGTACAAGAACCCTCGGAAGCCCCCCGGAGGTGCTAACCTCTTTGACAAGATGCTCAAGGAGACGTGCCCTTACCATCAGGGGCCCGTCAAGCACACCCTCGAGGAGTGCATCATGCTTCGGCGCCACTTCCACCGGGCCGGGCCACCCGCAGAGGGTGGCAGGGCCCGCGACAACGACAAAAAGGAAGATCACCAAGCAGGAGAGTTCCCCGAGGTCCGCGACTGCTTCATGATCTGCGGAGGGCATGTGGCGAATGCCTCGGCTCGGTATCGTAAGCGAGAGCGTCGGGAGGTCTGCTCGGTGAAGGTGGCGGCGCCAGTCTACCTAGACTGGTCCGACAAGCCCATCACCTTCGACCAAGATGACCACCCCGACCACGTGCCGAGCCCGGGGAAGTACCCGCTCGTTGTCGACCCCATCATCGGCGACGTTAGGCTCACCAAGGTCCTGATGGATGGGGGCAGCTGCCTCAATATCATCTACGCCGAGACCCTCAGGCTCCTGCGCGTCGATCTGTCCTCCGTCCGAGCAGGTGCTGCGCCCTTCCACGGGATCATTCCTGGGAAGCGCGTCCAGCCCCTCGGACGGCTCGACCTTACTGTCTGCTTCGGAACACCCTCCAACTTCCGAAGGGAGACTTTGACGTTCGAGGTGGTCGGGTTCCGAGGAACCTACCACGCAGTATTGGGGAGGCCATGCTACGCGAAGTTCATGGCCATCCCCAACTACACCTACCTGAAGCTCAAGATGCCGGGCCCCAACGGGGTCATCACCGTCGGCCCCACGTACAAACACGCGTTCGAATGCGATGTGGAGTGCGTGGAGTACGCCGAAGCCCTCGCCGAGTCCGAGGCCCTCATCGCCGACCTGGAAAACCTCTCCCGAGAGGTGTCGGACGTGAAGCGACACGCCGGCAACTTCGAGCCAGCGGAGACGGTTAAGGCCGTCCCTCTCGACCCCAGTGGCGACACCTCCAAGCAGATCCGGATCGGTTCCGGGCTCGACCCCAAATAGGAAGCAGTGCTCGTCGACTTTCTCCGCGCAAACGCTGATGTCTTTGCGTGGGGTCCCTCGGACATGCCCGGCATACCGAGGGATGTCGCCGAGCACTCGCTGGATATTCGGGCCGGAGCCCGACCGGTCAGGCAGCCTCTGCGTCGATTCGACGAGGAAAGGCGCAGGGTGATAGGCGAGGAGATCCTCAAGCTGATGGCAGCAGGGTTCATCAAAGAGGTATTCCATCCCGAATGGCTTGCCAACCTTGTGCTTGTGAGGAAGAAAGGGGGGAAATGGCGGATGTGTGTAGACTACACTGGTCTCAACAAAGCATGTCCGAAGGTTCCCTACCCTCTACCTCGCATCGATCAAATCGTGGATTCCACTGCTGGGTGCGAAACCCTGTCTTTCCTCGATGCCTACTCAGGGTATCATCAAATCAAGATGAAAGAGTCCGACCAGCTCGCGACTTCTTTCATCACGCCCTTCGGCATGTACTGCTATGTCACCATGCCGTTCGGTTTGAGGAACGCGGGTGCAACGTACCAGCGGTGCATGAACCATGTGTTCGGCGAACACATCGGTCGCACGGTCGAGGCCTACGTCGATGACATCGTAGTCAAGACAAGGAAAGCCTCCGACCTTCTCTCCGACCTTGAAGTGACATTCCGGTATCTCAAGGAAAAGGACGTCAAGCTCAATCCCGAGAAGTGTGTCTTCGGGGTGCCCCGAGGCATGCTCCTGGGATTCATCGTCTCCGAGCGGGGCATCGAAGCCAACCCGGAGAAGATCGCAGCCATCACCAGCATGGGGCCCATCAAGGACTTAAAAGGCGTACAGAGGGTCATGGGATGTCTCGCGGCCTTGAGCCGTTTCATCTCGCGCCTCGGCGAAAGAGGCCTGCCTCTGTACCGTCTCTTAAGGAAGGCCGAGTGCTTCACTTGGACCCCCGAGGCCGAGGAAGCTCTCGGGAACCTGAAGGCGCTCCTCACCCAGGCGCCCGTCTTGGTACCCCCAGCTGATGGAGAAGCCCTCTTGGTCTACGTCGCCGCTACCACTCAGGTGGTTAGCGCCACGATCGTGGTCGAAAGGCAAGAAGAGGGGCATGCATTGCCCATTCAGAGGCCAGTTTACTTCGTCAGCGAGGTGCTGTCCGAAACCAAGATCCGCTACCCACAAGTTCAGAAGCTGCTGTATGCAGTGATCCTGATGAGGCGAAAGTTGCGACATTACTTCGAGTCTCATCCGGTAACTGTGGTGTCATCCTTCCCCCTGGGGGAGATCATCCAGTGCCGAGAGGCCTCGGGACGGATCGCAAAGTGGGCGGTGGAAATCATGGGCGAGACAATCTCGTTCGCCCCTCGGAAGGCCATCAAGTCCTAGGTACTGGCGGACTTCGTAGCCGAATGGGTCGACACACAGTTGCCGACGGCTCCGATCCAACCGGAGCTCTGGACCATGTTTTTCGACGGGTCGCTGATGAAGACGGGAGCCGGCGCGGGCCTGCTCTTCGTCTCGCCCCTCGGGAAACACCTGCGCTACGTGCTGCGCCACCATTTCCCGGCGTCCAACAATGTGGCTGAGTACGAAGCTCTGATCAACGGATTGCGAATCGCCATCGAGCTAGGGGTCCGACGCCTCGACGCTCGTGGCGACTCGCAGCTCGTCATCGACCAGGTCATGAAGAACTCCCACTGCCGCGACCCGAAGATGGAGGCCTACTGTGATGAGGTTCGACGCCTGGAAGACAAGTTCTACGGGCTCGAGCTTAACCACATCGCCCGGCGCTACAACGAGACTGCAGACGAGCTGGCAAAGATAGCCTCGGGGCAAACGACGGTTCCCTCGGACGTCTTCTCCCGGGATCTGCACCAACCCTCCGTCAAGATCAGCGACACGCCCAAGCCCGAGGCGCCCTCGGCCCCGTCCGAGGTAACCTCGGCCCAGCCCGAGCCGTCCTCGGTTCAGCCCGAGGAACCCTCGGCTCCCGAGGGCGAGGCGCTGCGCATCGAGGAGGAGCGTAGCGGGGTCACGCCTGATCAAGATTGGCGGGCCCCGTACCTGCAATATCTCCGCCAAGGAGAGCTACCCCTCGACCAGGCCGAGGCACGGCGGGTAGCGCGACGCGCCAAGTCGTTCGTCTTGCTGGGCGATGAGAAGGAGCTCTACCACCGTAGCCCCTCGGGCATCCTCCAGCGATGCATCTCCATCGCCGAAGGTCAGGAACTCCTGCAAGAGATACACTCGGGGGCTTGCGGCCATCATGCAGCGCCTCGAGCCCTCGTCGGGAACGCTTTCCGGCAAGGCTCCTACTGGCCGACGGCGGTGGCTGACGCCACTAGAATTGTCCGCACCTGCGAAGGGTGTCAATTCTATGCGAAGCAAACCCACCTGCCCGCTCAGGCTCTGCAGACGATACTCGTCACCTGGCCCTTCGCTGTGTGGGGTCTGGACCTCGTCGGCCCTCTGCAGAAGGCGCCCGGGGGCTACACGCACCTGCTGGTCGCCGTCGACAAATTCTCCAAGTGGATCGAGGTCCGACCCCTGAACAGCATCAGGTCCGAGCAGGCGGTGGCATTCTTCACCAACATCATCCATCGCTTCGGGGTCCCAAACTCCATCATCACCGACAACGGCACCCAGTTCACCGGCAGAAAATTCTTGGATTTTTTGCGAGCATCACCACATCCGGGTGGACTGGGCTGCCGTAGCCCATCCCATGTCGAATGGGCAAGTAGAGCGTGCCAACGGCATGATTCTACAAGGGCTCAAGCCTCGGATTTACAATGACCTCAACAAGTTCGGCAAGCGATGGATGAAGGAACTCCCCTCGGTGGTCTGGAGCCTGAGGACGACGCCGAGCCGAGCCACGGGTTTCACGCCGTTCTTCCTGGTCTATGGGGCCGAGGCCATCTTGCCCACTGACCTGGAATACGGCTCCCTAAGGACGAGGACCTACGACGATCAAAGCAACCAAGCTAGCCGAGAAGACTCGCTGGACCATCTGGAAGAGGCTCGGGACAGGGCCTTACTACACTCGGCGCGGTATCAGCAGTCCCTGCGACGCTACCACGCCCGAGGGGTCCGACCCCGAGACCTCCAGGTGGGCGACCTGGTGCTTCGACTGCGGCAAGACGCCCGAGGGAGGCACAAGCTCACGCCCCCCTGGGAAGGGCCATTCGTCATCGCCAAAGTCCTGAAGCCCGGAACGTACAAGCTAGCCAACAGCCAAGGCGAGGTCTACGGCAACGCATGGAACATCCAACAGCTACGTCGCTTCTACCCTTAAGATGTTTCCAAGTTGTTCATATACCCCGCACTCACGCAAAGTTTAGTCAACAAGGAAGGGTCGGCCTCGCCTCGGCAAAGCCCGACCCTCCCTCGGGGGACGGCGCAGGAGGAAGGATCTCCGCCTCAAAGGTGGTCGCCAGCGCCGCGCCCGGACCCGCGGCGACCGCGTCGAGCCGCTGAACTTCTGCCAGGGCGGCTTCGTCTTCGTCAGGAAGACAATACCCCTCACTGACCCGCTCTAGGTCCACAACGTAATGGGAAGCGAGCACGGCGAAGGCCCGCCTGACGCCGTGGTGTAGCGCCCCGCGGACTTTACCGCGCGCGTTATCACCTAAGGCTTGAAGACGGCTTTGAGGGGAGCTTCCTGAAGGGACGTCGCCGGGGCCAAGGATCCGATAAACATCCGAGACGGCCTCGGACATGGCCACGAGGTCGACCTCCCTCTGCTCGGCAGCTCCAGCAAGCGCCTCGGCGAGCGCTTTGGCAGACTCGTCAAGGGCAGACTCGAGCTCTGCGAACAACCAGAAGAAAGACCTCAAGCACAAGCAGAAGAAACGGACAAGAACAAGAACCGAGGACGGTCGAGGCATACCTCCGGCTCGGACGCACTACTCCGAGGCCGCGACTTGGGCTGCGGCTAGATCGGCCGCGAGGGTCTTAGCCCGGCTTTCGACCTCGGCAGCCTGGCCCCGAGATTGGTCCCGCTCCTCGGCAACCTGGACGAACTCTGACCGCTGCCGTAGCGCCTCCGCGCGCGCCGCCGCCGCCTCGGCCCTCAGGTCAGCGCAGAGCAACTGGAGGTCCGCTATCTTAGCGTCCTGCTGAGAAAGGCGCGCGGTAGCCCCGGCAAGCGAGGTCCTCAGGGATCGCAGCGAGCCCCAGACGTCGGCCTCGCGGCGGATGAACGACGACTTGGCGGCGCTCCGATCCGTCAGATCCTGGGAAAGGAAAACAAGGCGTCACGACGAACGCCTCACTCACAGAAAGGAAAAGGTATGCCTGAAACCATTACCTGGAGGATTTTGGGGACATCCCTGCAGAGAACCTCCAGCGACGATCGGAGCGACCCCACCGTTGCTTCCGCACGCTTGCGGAGCTCGTCCCAGGACTGGTCCTCCTGTTCATCGTCAAGAACGAAGATAGGGTCCGAGGCCTCGCGGGTCCGGAATCGGAGCAACTGGCGCCGGGCCTCGGGGCTCCGCCGCACAGCAACGAGGCTGCCGCCCGCCTGGATGAACTGCGCGTCCACGCCCACCTCTTCCGAGGCCCTGGGCACCGACGCTGCAGCCATCTCGACGCTGGCAGCAACCAGCTGCTCTCCGGCTGGGACGGCGACGACTGCGGTGGCGGCAGGCGCCGGCATTGCCGGCACGGCAGGCGGGCTCGGGACCGCGTCGGCGCCGGCCGCCTCCCCGATCATGATGGCCGCCTCGGCAGAAGAGCCCACCTCGGGAACCTGCTCCCCCGAGACATGCGACGCCCGAGCCCCATGCGGCGAAACGCCCTGCGAAAGGGTCGGCTGAGCGGCAGGGCCCGGGGTGGCGCCAGCCGCCCGGACCAACGCCGTCTTAAGGGCTTTCCGGGGCGCCAGGTCGGTATGACCATGGCTTCGCTTGCTGGAAAAAAGAAGAAAGGGAAAATCACGGCCAGGACGTATGAATGAAGCGCCGGGACGAAGACATTCCAAGATACTTACCCGCTCCGGGCCATGATCAACCGTGCCTGGGGGGAGGTCTCTTGGCTCCCGCTCCCTGGAACCGCCGCCGAGGTCCGCTTCGCCGACAGCCTCGGCACCACCCTCGCTTTGGGCGCCCCTGACGCCCGGGAGGCGGACTGCCCAGGCGCCGCCATGGCGACCTGAGGACCGCTCCCCCGCGCTGCCGGCGCGGGTGGCGGCTCTCGAGGGACGGGTACCTCGGCCCGGCTCCCTGGAGTCGGGTCGGCTCCTCCAGCCGAGGGGTCAAGTACCCTCTCGGGTTGCCCCCGCCCCTCGGGTCGGGGATCCGGCGTCCCGGCTCCAGGAACCGACGGCATCGGCCCGCTCGGGGGCTGACTCGACGGCTCCTGGCCACACCCCAAGCTGGGGCTGAGGCCGAGACGGGCGGCCATGTCGTCCTCCTCCTCCTCACCATCGTCATCATCGTCATCGGATGTCTCCGACGACGGCTCCCTTGGGAGTCCTTCCCTCTCCTGCTGGCGACGGCGTTTCTCCAAGGCATCCCGAGCCCGCCTCCGCTTGCGGGCCCGGGCCTTCTCCGCATCCTTCTTCTTCTTCTCCTCCTCCGCGGCGACCCGCCGCGCTGCCCGATCCACCGCGTCCTCCGGGACCCGCGGCAGGGAGGGTTTGTGCCACCCCACCTCCTAAAGAAGGGGGAAAGAAACCCAGTCGTGAGAACCAGGAGCAACCCGGTGTATGAAGAAGGAAGGAGCGAACACTCACCAGAGTCACACACCCCTGGTCGGGGCGCATCCGAGGCTGGGAGAAGGCGTGGGGGTCCGGCTTTCCCATCGCGGCCGACACCCGCCATTGGAGGGCATCGAGGGGAAGAGAATCAGGGGACATTCGCGACCCCTCCCAGTCGGCCTCCAGGGTCATCTCCCAAAGCGGCAGCCGCCGCTCCGCCAAGGGGAGCACTCTCCGACGGTGGATGGCGGCAACCACTTCCGCGGCGGTGAGTCCTCCCTCCCGCAACGCCTTCAGGGCCTGGAGAAGAGGTTCGAGGTTCTTCTGCCTCTCGTGTGGAGTCCCGTGGCGCCAAGCGTTGGTGGCGGTGGTGACGACCCGCTGAGAGAACGGTGGGAGCAACTCTTCGTCATTCCGGAGGTAGAACCACCGGCGCTGCCACCCCTTGTTCGAGGATGCGAGGACGGCAGGGATGTACTGCGACGACCGCGACTGCCTCAACAAAAGGGTGCAGCCGCCGGCCCGCACCGCTGCGCGGACCTTCCTCTCCCCTGTCGGCAAGGCAAAAGGCTCGGCGAAGAAGAGATGGGTCCACAAATCCCAATGGGGGGCGATCCCCAAATACCCTTCGCACACCGCTACGAAGATAGCGGCCTGCGAGATGGAGTTGGGGGTGAGGTTATGCAACTCCACCCCATAATGGAACAGGATAGCCCGCATAAAGCGGCTCGCCGGCACACCAAATCCCCGCTCATGGAAGGAGACAAAGCTCACGACGTACCCCGGCGGTGGGGATGGAGTGACTCCGCCCGTGGGAGGAATCCATTCCGGCCGCTGCTCATCGGTGAGAGGGCGGAGCAAACCCTCGCCGACGAGATCGTCCAGATCACTCGCCGTCACCGTGGAGAAGGGCCATGGGTCGCGCGGCAAGATGATGGTCACCCGGTCAGCCATCGCCGAGCGGGAAGGGTGGCGGCGCGAAGGACAGGGAGGGCGGTTTTCTTTTCCCTGGCTAGATCTCTCAGGCTGCAAAAAACCTAAGAGGGAGACAAGAAGCGGAGTCAAGAACCGTCACCAGACCCCCTCTGGGGTATATAAAGACCAAGGCGAAGACGGTTCCAACGTTCCGCCCGGACCGGACGCGGGGTTCAAAAAACACGAAGCGAAACAGTCGTTCCTCGAACGGCTCGCGCATGAAACGGTGGCCCCGCCAACTACTCGCCCCGTCGCATTAACTCCGCGACTGGACAGGCGACGCTTCTGGCAGGAGCAGTTGGCGACGCTTCGCCTTCGCCAAAACAACCGCGCCAAAAAAGGTACGCCGCGTCGTTCAATTTCGTATCCTTTTTCCTTTTTCCTCTTTCTCTATCTCTTGCAACAGGGACCAGGAAAGGGGATACCCCTAAAGGAACCCTTCCCCGTGAAGGAACTAGGCTCCGAGCCTCCTTACTGATCAGAGGTTCGAAGGCTGGCCCCCCCGAAGGGTTCAACAGCCGCCTCAGATCGCGTGGGCCCGACACCCACTACTGGTCAGAGGTTCGAAGGCCGGCCCCCCGAAAGGTTCCACGGCCGCCTCAGGCTATTCGGGCTCCGCGCCCATTACTGATCAGGGGTTCGAAGGCTGGCCCCCCGAAGGGTTCACAGTCGCCTCAGACACCGAGCGAGGGATGACCAGGGGTACGTTCGATACATAACCGAGGCTTGGGCTGCGCTCCCGAGGTACCCTAGGACATTTCCGAGACCAGCGGGAGCGATCCTGTAACGGAATCCCATCGGAGGGAGGCATCAAGCCCTCGGACCCCGTCGCCAGGGGACCGGGTCCGGCAGATCACCCGCAGGTACTTTTGGGCGTGCCTCCGGGCCCCTAGCCGACCCCCAATGAACGGGGCACGGACGTCCACTCGGATTACCCGCTTGCAGCTCACCGGAGACACCATGTTCGGTGCCCATCGAGGGTAACATGGCGCTCTCCCCCCTCCTCCTTGCAGAAAGGCGACGTAGGGGCTTATGTAAAAAAGCCGAGTCTGTCCCTGATCGCCCTCTCGCCATGTGCGGAGGCTCGGGGGCTGCTCTCACAAACCCGGCTTCGGCCAAACCGTTGACAGCGCCAACATACCAGCCCGAGAACTTGGGCCCCGACAGTGCACCCGGGCTACGGCCAGTTCGCATGAGGGAACCGCCAGACCAGCCGAAGCGTTACGCAAGGCATTAAGACCTCGAAGGAGTGAAACCACTCCTCCGAGGCCTCGGGGCTACACCCGGCGGGTGCGCTCGCGCGCACCCACCGGAACAAAATGCAACCGAGAAAGGCTGGTCCCCTTGCAAAAAAGTGCGACGAAAGCCTCCAAGCGAGTGCTAACACTCCCTTCGAGGCTCGGGGGCTACTGTCGGGGACCATAATTAGGGGTACCCTCAAGACGCCTAATTCTCAGCTGGTAACCCCCATCAGCATAAAGCTGCAGAGGCCTGATGGGTGCGATTAAGTTAGGGATCAGTCCATACGAGCGACTCGATCACGCCTCGCCCGAGCCTAGCCTCGGGCAAGGGCAGCCGACCCTGAGGTATTTCCGTCTCGCCCGAGGCCCCTTTTTTACGGCAGACGCATCTCCGGCTCGCCCGAGGCCTTGCCTTCGTTAAGAAGCAACCTTGACTAAATCGCCGCGCCGACCGACCAAGTCACAGGGGCATTTAACGCAAAGGTAGCCTGGCACCTTTATCCTGACGCGCGCCCCCTGGCAGAGCCGAAGTGACCGCCGTCACTTCGCCGCTCCACTGACCGGTCTGACAAAAGGACAGCGCCGCCTGCGCCGTCCCGACTGTGGTGCCACTTGACAGAGTGAGACTGACGGGCAGCCAGGCCTTGCCAAAGGCGCCATAGGAAGCTCCGCCCGACCCAGGGCTCGGACTCGGGCTAAGGCCCCGGAAGACGGTGAACTCCGCTCCGCCCGACCCAGGGCTCGGACTCGGGCTAAGGCCCCGGAAGACGGCGAACTCCGCTCTGCCCGACCCAGGGCTCGGACTCGGGCTAAGGCCCCGGAAGACGGTGAACTCCGCTCCGCCCGACCCAGGGCTCGGACTCGGGCTAAGGCCCCGGAAGACGGTGAACTCCGCTCCGCCCGACCCAGGGCTCGGACTCGGGCTAAGGCCCCGGAAGACGGCGAACTCCGCTCCGCCTGACCCAGGGCTCGGACTCGGGCTAAGGCCCCGGAAGAGAGTGAACTCCGCTCCGCCCGACCCAGGGCTCGGACTCGGGCTAAGGCCCCGGAAGACGGCGAACTCCGCTTCGCCCGACCCCTGGGGTCGGACTCCGCCCTGGCCTCTGCCGAGCGACCTCCGCCTCGCTCGACCCAGGAGCTCGGGCTCGGGCTCGGCCATGGAAGACAGACTCGACCTCGGCCTCGGAGGAGCCTCCACGTCGCCCGACCTAGGGCACAAGTCCGCCACGTCAACAGGAAGCGCCATCATCACCCTACCCCGAGCCGACTTGGGCCGCAGAGAACAAGACCGACGTCCCATCTGGCTAGCTCCGCCAGATAGGCAATGATGGCGCCCCGCTAGACCCATGACGACGGCGGCTCTCAGCTCCCTTACGGAAGCAGGGGGACGTCAGCAAGAGCCCAACTGTTCCGACAGTTGTCCCTCCACCAGGCTCCGTTACTCCTCCGACAGCCACGACACCACACCAGCTGGGTGCCAAGTTCTCTCCGGCTGCCACATTGGCATGTACCTAGGGCGCTAGCTCTCCCCCGCTAGACACGTAGCACTCTGCTGCACCCCCATTGTACACCTGGATCCTCTCCTTACGCCTATAAAAGGAAGGACCAGGGCCTTCTTAGAGAAGGTTGGCCCCGCGGGAACGAGGGCAGGGGCAGGCGCTCTCTTGGGGCCGCTCGCTTCCCTCACCCGCGTGGACGCTTGTAACCCCCTACTGCAAGCGCACCCGACCTGGGCGCGGGACGAACACGAAGGCCGCGGGATCTCCACCTCCCTCACGACTCGGCTCTGGCCACCTCGCTCTCCCCCCTTCGCGCTCTCCCACGCGCTCGACCCATCTGGGCTGGGGCACGCGGCACACTCACTCGTCGGCTTAGGGACCCCCCGGTCTCGAAACGCCGACACTTGGAATGGGGTTTGTAGTCCTTCCCCCTCCTTTGCTTGAGGATTTGACGGAAGCTCTTGATGATGAGCGCCATCTCCTCGTTGTCGAGCTTGGAAGCGTCGATGGGTTGTCTACTTGATGTATACTCTTCCTTCTTCTCCTCCGTCGCTTTGAATGCGACCGGTTGTGCTTCGGGTGTGGAGGAGGTGCCTTGCTCGATGATTTTCTTTGAGCCTTTAATCATTAGCTCAAAGCTCACAAATTTTCCTATGACTTCCTCGGGAGACATTAGCTTATATCTAGGATCACCTCGAATTAATTGAACTTGTGTAGGGTTAAGAAATACGAGGGATCTAAGAATAACCTTGACCATCTCATGGTCATCCCATTTTTCGCTCCCGAGGTTGCGCACTTGGTTCACCAAGGTCTTCAAGCGGTTGTACATGGCTTGTGGATCCTCCCCTTGGTGAAGCATGAAGCGACCGAGCTCCCCCTCGTTCGTTTCTCGCTTGGTGATCTTTGTCACCTCATCTCCTTCGTGTGCGGTCTTGAGTACGTCCCAAATTTCCTTCGCACTTTTTAACCCTTGCACCTTATTATACTCCTCTCGACTTAGAGAGACGAGGAGTATAGTAGTGGCTTGGGAGTTAAAGTGGTGAATTTGGGCCACCTCGTCCGAGTCGTAGTCTTCATCCCCTACGGATGGCTCCTGTACACCAAACTCAACAACATTCCATATGCTTGTGTGGAGTGAGGTTAGATGATGCCTCATTTTGTCACTCCACATATTATAATCTTCACCGTTAAAAACCGGTGGTTTGCCTAATGGAACGGAGAGCAAAGGAGTACGTTTTGAAATATGGGGATAGCGTAGAGGAATCTTACTATACTTCTTGCACTCTTGGCGCTTAGAAGTAACGGACGGTGCCTCGGAGTCGGAGGTCGATGGTGATGAAGAGTCGGTCTCGTAGTAGACCACTTTCCTCATCCTCTTGTGTTTGTCGCCTCTCCAATCGACTTGTGGGAAGAGGGTTTCTTCTCCTTCCCCTTCTCTTTGTTGGAGGAGTTTTTCTTCTCCTTCCTCTTGTTGCGGGACTCTTCCGATGAAGTCGACCCGTGGCTTGTAGCGGGCTTGTCGCTGGTCTCCATCTCCCTCTTGGCGAGTTCTCCCGACATCACTTCGAGCGGTTAGGCTCTAATGAAGCACCGGGCTTTGATACCAATTGATAGTCGTCTAGAGGGGGGGTGAATAGGGCGAAACTGAAATTTACAAAATTAATCACAACTACAAGCCGGGTTAGTGTTAGAAATATAATCAAGTCCGCGAGAGAGGGTGCAAAACAAATCGCAAGCAAATAAGTGACACACGGATTTGTTTTACCGAGGTTCGGTTCTCGCAAACCTACTCCCCGTTGAGGTGGTCACAAAGACCGGGTCTCTTTCAACCCTTTCCCTCTCTCAAACGGTCCCTCGGACCGAGTGAGCTTTCTTTTCTCAATCACTTGGAACACAAAGTTCCTACAAGGACCACCACAAGATTGGTGTCTCTTGCCTCATTTACAAGTGAGTTTGATCATAAGAAAGAATGAGAAAGAAGAAAGCGATCCAAGCGCAAGAGCTCAAAAGAACACAACAAATCACTCTCACTAGTCACTAAAGCTTTTGTGGAATTGGGAGAGGATTTGATCACTTGGGTGTGTCTTGTATTGAATGCCTAGCTCTTGTAAGTGGTTGGAAGGTTGAAAACTTGGATGCTATGAATGTGGGGTGGTTGGGGGTATTTATAGCCCCAACCACCAAACTAGCCATTTGGTGGGGGTGTCTGTCGTATGGTGCACCGGACAATCCGGTGCGCCAGCCACGTCACCAAAGCCGTTGGGTTCCGACCGTTGGAGCTCTGTCTTCTGGGCCCGCCTGGGTGTCCGGTGGCGCACCGAACATGTACTGTAGAGTGTCCGGTGCGCTAGCATGGGCGTGCCTGACTTCTGCGCGTGCTGGCGCGCATTAAATGCGCCTGCAGGTGACCGTTTGCGCGAAGTAGTCGTTGCCCTGCTGGCTCACCGGACAGTCCGGTGTACACCGGACATGTCCGGTGAATTATAGCGGAGCAAATTCCCGAGGCTGGCGAGTTCCAGAGCCGCTCTTCCTTGGAGCACCAGACACTGTCCGGTGTACACCGGACAGTCCGGTGTACACCGGACAGTCCGGTGAATTATAACGGAGTGCCTCTGGATTTTCCCGAAGGTGACGAGTTTGACTTGGAGTCCTCTGGTGCACCGGACACTGTCCGGTGGCACACCGGACAGTCCGGTGCGCCAGACCAGAGGTGCCTTCGGTTATCCCTTGCTCTCTTTGTTGAACCCCATACTTGGTCTTTTTATTGGCTAAGTGTGAACCTTTAGCACCTGTATAACTTATGGACTAGAGCAAACTAGTTAGTCCAATTATTTGTGTTGGGCAATTCAACCACCAAAATCAATTAGGAAAATAGGTGTAAGCCTAATTCCCTTTCAGGGTCCATATTTTACCACGCATAAAGGGGTGAGACAAGGGGAACCTTTCTCCCCTTCTGTTTAATTTGGTTCCAGATGGTTTGGCCTGTCTGATTCGCAAAGCTCAAGACGAGGGCCTTATTGAAGGTCTTATTCCCCATATCATCCAAAACGGCTGTTGTTGTCTTCAATATGCTGATGATACTATTCTCTTTATTCAAAACTGTTTGGAAGGGGCTAGAAACCTTAAATTCATTTTGTGTCTGTTTGAAAACATGTCTGGTCTTAAAATCAATTTTCACAAAAGTGAAATTTATTGTTTTGGAAATGCCAAGGAAATTGAAGACCTGTATACTGATATTTTTACTTGTCCTATTGGCAATCTTCCTATGAAATATCTTGGAGTTCCAATTGATAACAAGAAGCTTAATAAAAATCTCTAGGGCCCCATGGTGGAGAAAATGGAAAAGGCTCGCTGGTTGGCAAGGCAGATTCTTGAGTTTAGGTGGTAGATTGACTTTGTTAAATAGTTGCCTTTCCAATGTGCCGCTTTATATGCTCTCGATTTATCCTATTCCTAAATCTGTTATTAGAAAAGTGGATATTTATAGGAAACAACTTTTATGGCAAGGTGGGCATCAGCCAAAGAAATTTCACCTTGTTAATTGGTCCTCTGTGTGTTCTCCTAAAAGTCAGGGTGGTTTAGGTGTTTTGAACCTTGAATACATGAATGATTCTTTATTGACTAAATGGCTATGGAATATTGAGAATTCAAATGGTTTATGGCAAAAAATCATTTCTGAAAAATATATTAAGGGAAAACCCCTTATCTCTGTCAGACAAAAACAAGATGATTCTCATTTTTGGAAAAAGATTTTGAGTTTGAGAGATAATTTCTATAAATACTGCAAAGTGGTTGTGGGTAATGGCATGAAAACTAGTTTATGGAAGAGTTCCTGGACAGGAGACTTACCTCTAGCTACCAAATTCCCTATTTTATTTGACTTGGCTTATGACAAAGACATTTCTATTAATAAAGTCTTATGTTCCAATTTTGAAGTTCTCTCTTTTAGGAGGAGGATTATTGGTAATTTGAGCTTGATGTTTGAGGATCTTTTGGGATGTTGTAATAATATTTCTCTGTCTGACCAAGATGACAGAATTGTTTGGTGTCTTGGTAAAAAAGGTTTTTCTGTCAATTCTTTGTATAAAAAGAAAGTTAGTGATCAAGTAGCAGTGTCGTATAAGTTCTTGTGGAAATCCAAGTTACCACAAAAAATCAAAAAATTTATCTGGCTGGTTGTGAGAAACAAAATTCTCACAAAAGATAATTTGAAAAAAAAAATAAATTGGAAAGGTTCTCAAGATTGTTGTTTTTGTGGGTGCGATGAAACAATTGATCATTTATTCTTTTACTGTCCCATTGCAAGATACGTGTGGAGAGTGATTCAAGTGGCCTTGAATTTGGAAGTCATTCCAAAAAATATCAGAGAACTGTATGATGGTTGGTTGAGCAAACCTAAGGATATAATAATCAATCTTCTTCTGTTTGGTTGCGGTGTGGTGTTCTAGGCAATTTGGAGAACAAGAAATGATTGGTGCTTTGGTGATAAGATTCTGCTTGATCCTTCTAACGTCATTTTTCTTTATTGTTTCTGGTTGGATTCCTGGGCTATTCGACAGAAAGAGAGGGAAAAAAGATGGTGGTTCAAGGAAGCAATTTAATCAGAAAGATAGCAAGTGAAGCGTTTGGCCGGGCGTACGGGTGGTGTCCAAGGGACCGTCGCACTTCTGGGTGATTGAAAACTGTTGGTTCAGGGTTGTCCTGGTGTCTGAACTTCTGGACTTAGGTTTCATAGCTAGTTTATGTTGCTCCTCGCTTCTTAGCGGAGGTTTCTGTCGTTGTAATAAGCAATGCTTATGGACTTGTTAGCTGTTTGGGCTTTGGTCTTTGCTAGGTCTCCTTGCTTATCTAAGATGATATTGGAAGGTGATCTAGTAGGGTTTCGTTTAAGCCTAGTTTCTGTCGGGCCATTTGGTCGTAATGGTGTCCTATGTAATGAACATTTTTCTATTTCCTAATGAAATAGGGGGCTTCGCCCCTTGGAATTTTTTTGACAACAACACTTAGAGAGAGAGAGTTAGGAATTGGATGTTTACCAGGTTGGGTGTTGCCCTGTCCCAGCACCTAGAAATGTCTCAGAATGATACTATCGGAGAAACCTTCAACTGTTCTTATGGTATCTGCATCATCAATACATATGGTTAGTATTAAGTTGTATGCAACAACCAATTCAACCCAAAAGTTTAAGCTAATGGGAAGAGGTGTGTAATTCCTTTATATTATATTCCAACATTTTCCCTCACGTCGAGCCTCTCTTGGGTCTCAAACGTGGAATATGAGCGAGTAACAATTAATTTATTTAATTGTGCTAGCTAGGATTCGAACTCATGACCTTTAGCTCTGATACCATATTAAGTTGCATGCACCAACCAATTCAACCCAAAAACTTATGCTAATGGGAAGAGTTGTGCAATTCATTTATATTATATTCCAACAGTTAGTAACCTCCAATTCGCTCAAGATATAAAAAGTGGTAAAAATTATCCAAATTGTAATGAATAACAAATCTAATTCTACAACTGACGAGCCAGTCCACTACATCATTTTCCTTTTTATTCGATTAAATCTATTTGTAATATTAGTGTTGGCGCCGATCGGGCGCTAATCACTGTAATGACTACCGGCGGCAGGGTTATCGGTGCAGGTGCAGACGTTCCGTGACCGAGAGCTGGAAGGTCCGAAACCTGACGCAAGAGTTAGGGTTTCTACCTGACGACCTGCTGGTGCAAGAGCTAGAATTTTTAATATATCTAAAATAATAACTAATTATTTAATATATAACAAAAAATAACTTACAGTAAATTTGAGAGTGATTGAACGTCATATAATAAATAATAAAAGTGAATAAAATTAGTAAAATGATTGAATCACATTAAATAATATAAGAGACTCCTTTAATAAACAATGTAAGGCTATCCCAATCCATACTACCATTTTTTTGTATTTTGGCACTTTTTCAGAAAAAAATTCACGTTTAAACTCTATAAAAATTTAATATTATTTTTGGAACTTTTACTCGGCTTCATAAACTATGACGTCGAGATACCTGCTGCGCTGGTACAAAACAGACGCTGGGTCGCGGACGGTAGATCTCTGAATAAACAAATGCACTGGCGTCTAGCTCGGCTGTAGCTGCCCCCTAGCCGTAGATTTAACATACGCTATGATGTGCATGTACTATAGGGCAATGGCAGTCAGTCCACGTCGCTGTAGTAGTCAGATTTGCACGCCAGTACGCCACTGGCTGACCAGCCTTCAGTTTCCTGGCACGGCGCGGCCTAGTGTCCAGCGAGAAATGTGGTGGCTTTTTTCCCTTCCTACTAGCTGGAAAGGATCGTACAACTCCTAGGCTCCTGTAGGCTACCGTCCGACTTCGACCAGCTACGGCTAGCTAGTGTTCATGACCTTCTGACCCCTGTAGTACATACTCCTACACTGTTTATGGGTATGTTAAGTCTACAGCTAGGCGGTAGCTGCAGCCGAGCTAAGCGCCATGCTTGGTGCATTTGTTTATTCAGAGATGTAAGGACGGTGTATCTACAGCAGCTACATCGGAGCTCAGCGCTATGGATCTTGGTGTCGAGCTCAACCACGTCAGTGCCAGCTTAGCTTGTGCACGCCAACGAGGCTAGTACCTCGGCGCTATGGTATGTGGCGCCGAGCAGTGTTAATTCAGTGTCTCGACCTATGACGCCGAGTAAAAGGTCTTAAAACGGAAATCGTTTTTTCAGAGGTCCAAACGTTATATTTTTTTAAGAAAAGGCTAAAATGTAAAAAGTTCGGCCCATAGTACTCTACATTTCTAACCTTAAAGAAATATGTTGTCCTCGCCACCAAGATTTTCTACCTTATATATATTATAATCCTCTACTTTACATCTCAACTTTATACCAACTATTATAAATTTTATCATTTCTTTCTAACTCTATTCTTTATGCACCCAACAACCTCTTCTTTCTCTCCCTTGATTTGGACGTTCCTGGTATGTGTATGTGCATGCACTATGCGCAATTTTGCATTACAAGCGGCATATACTCTAAAAAATAGCGTTCCTATTTCCCTTCTTAAGTTTAGAGTAGTCTAAACTGTTGCTGCAGTTTTTTACTCTACGCTCAGCTCTATCTTCATATCGTACTGGTTAATGTTCACCGTTCAAAAGTACAATTCTTTGCTATACTATAGTACTTTTACATAGGCTATCTTGAGCTGATCCTCTATCATATTCACTATTTCGATCTTCACTATAGTCCCGCGTCCCCTAATTTACCTGGTCTATTGGAGACAGTCTTAGGTCCATAGCAAAGTTTCAATACTACGGTAAAAAAAACTATGGATTTAATTTGGCATTTCAAAGTTGTAATATTCTAAATTTGTAGTTATAAAATACTTTATTTTCAAACTAGGCCTTAATCACAATATTCACGTCCTTTTTAATATTCACTATTTGATTTTCCACGAAAGGGTCTCAAACGTAACGGTTAAGCCTTCAGAGTCACCTTTAGGTCTTAGGTGTTGACATATTTTGGCCTTATCAAAATAAATGGCCATGCGGGTTAAATAACTCCGATTAATATGTCCCCTAAATTTCGATGCATATGAAATAAGTAAATATTCTGAAAAACAGATATATGAATATTTAAAGTGGCTATTTGTTCATAATATTCTTCTGTTCTAAAAGTTTAGAGCGTCAAGATATTGAAATATGTATGGCCTCAAGTATATACTCATGCGAATATATGACCAATAAATAGTCATGCATCAATAAATAGTCATGCATGCATTAATTAAATATTTGTCTAAACAACTATAAAAAAATGATATGAGCACATGACCATTTGTCAATATAATTGTAAACAAAGTCAATACAAAATAATATTTAATGTAATCACAAGATAGTATTTTATAATAATAATAAAAAAATAGATTTAATAGATAAATAATATGAAATAATGAATAGATAACATGCGTACTAGCCCCTTACAACCGTCATAGCCTCTAGCTATGAATAACAAAAAAAAATTATAGATGGATACGATGCAACAGTGCGGTGAATGGACTAGTCTCCCATCAATCAAATGTAACTCTATAGTATTTGTACGCATGCTGTCATGTTCCACTCTCACACGCATAGTTTTTGACTGAAAAAAACTAAGTATTTTCTTAATCACATAATAAAAAAAAAAGGAAAGAGGAAGCCACTTGCCATGCACATGGACCTACGGGCGCTAGCGCGTATGAGGCCTGATGAAAGCAACTGCCAAGTGCCAAGCCACGTTATCCGTTCTCGTACGAACCTGCTCTTCCACGCACGCCTGCTTCGCGCCAGATCTGCGTGTGCACGACTGCTACACGTCTCGCTCGCTCTTTCTTCACGTCTATAAATGAAAGGCCACATCGACGCAGGAGGTAGACGCCGCTAGGCTGCCTCGCTCTTGCATTTGCCTCGAAAACAAAAGGCTGCTGAGGGAGGAGCACCATCAAGCTGCTGAAGCTCCTCATCCAGCAATCGCTGCTTCGTCAGACATAATCGGCAAGGAAATTCTCCGTTAAACATCTCTCTAGGACAGAGAAATTTGTTCCAGAAATTTTAAGGGCATATCCTCGAGAAAAATCACACCGCACAGATATACAGTTGTGGTATATCTGACAGATTTACTGCAAGGTAATAATAATCGATACGAAAAGAGTAATATATTTCTAATTCCTCATTGTGCTGTATTTCTTCGTTTGCCGGTTAATGGCTTAGCGGCTGACTTCTGATTCATGCAGTCGATTACCAGCTAGATAATATCGACTAAGATGACCTTCATCAAGGTTATATCCGAAATAATCCTAATTAACCTGCAATTATATGGTTCACACGCTACATTATATCCTTTTCGCACGAGTAAAATTGAGTTAAACAACCACTCATGCAGTGCATATACCAATAGTATCCCATCCGTGCACTATATTGTGCAATAACCACTAAGCGGCCATCAGCTAAACTCCATGGCAGAAATAACTAAATCCATTGCATACGTCAGGTGCATCATCCTAAGTAAATTTAGACAAACAAAATAAACGTCTCATTTATTTTAAAGCTTTAAGTCAGTTGCATAATTCGAAGTATGGCTCTTATGTGCACATGGTAGTCATACCACATCTAAGGAAAATCACCCAACGTCATGATTAAACTAGAAATCTATATATTAAGTCATTTGAAGACCCTACATGTCGTTAGCAATATCTTTGGTCTTCGGCCATCCATTATAAAATTAGCTCATTCTGCCTAGGAAATACAAACAGATCTATACTTACATATGCACCAAATTATTTAAGGTCATGCAAAAGTTATATTGATCTTTGTCGTTGTTTATAAACCACGTCCTAGTTTGGACTGCATAAAATAAACAAAAGGAAGGTGCCATTTGATATGCATAGTGCTATTATATTTACTAAATTATGCAAAGATAAATTTAAATGGTAAGCTCGATGGTTATCCTTATAGTCAAAATAAAGAAAGAAACTAATGATGTTCATATGGCGTTTAGTCGTACCTAAACAAAATTGATATGTTTATGGCAAATTCCAAGTTAGGGCTGATACTGTCGGTTGACCTTCAACGACGCCATGATCAAGGTAACCAAAATATAATAAGTATTAGAGTAGACTTAGCTAAATAAAATATGCTTGGTTGCATTTATCAATCGTCATTTCTTCCAATTAATTTGGACAAACAACTTAACTATGCCCAATATCAACCCTTCATCTTGAGAACTTAAATCTTGCACTTAGTTAGACTGCATCCATAAAAAGTCATATCAAACTAAGTCATTAAATTAAACTAAATCAAATGGCGCCGTATACATAAGTCATGGACAAATACCACGTCATGAGCATATATGATGATCTTAATAAAATAAATTAATTGTGCACACCACGGTTTAGTGTGGCGCCACAATATATCTTTCCAAGACAGATATCTCGGTCTCGACCCAAATAAAATGTCGCATCATATATTAAGTATATCCATAAACGATAAAATATATCGATTCATGGTCTTGCATTATTTAATAAAGATTATCGAATATAGTCTTCAAAATAAATCATGTGCATAAGTGATACATTGCATTATCATCTAAAGAGGCAAATATTAAAAAGATGAATTTTCTCTAGTCTATCCATGATAAAGTGTATACAGTATCTCAAAAGATACATATGCTCAAATAATTTTAGAAAAAATCGTACGTTGAGTTATTGAAATTCACAGACTGACTCCAATAGAGCAGCTAAATAGACAGGCAAAGCTAAAATAGCTGCCCACGAGCTACTGTAGCAGTACAAAACACCTTCAAACAGGGCAGGCAAACGAGTAAGGTAAAAAGGATGGAAAGAGAGAGGAAAGCCATAATAACTTGTACTATGGCTGACAACCATTTTCTTTTTCTGTGTCTGAGAATATGACCTCAGTATCTGTTTCATTTATTAGACTATACTACCGCTGCCTTTTTACCTGTACCATTGACAGCATGTGTCATATGCCTGAACAAGCAAACCAGAGACGCTAGCCAAAGGCTTGAATGACTGCTCGATTTATATGGCCTCTGTTGGAGTCGGTCACATGGCTTGAATAAATAACAAGATATTCATAAAAATATGCATCAATTAAAATACTTGTATATTATAGTTCGACCTTTCTCGGGACGAATCTCTGGCTTAGTTAAAAAAGTTTGTTTATTGGGTCCCATGTGCTCTTATGTTACGTCTTGCGCGTCAGGGCTAGATCGATGTAGAGTGTGCTAACGGCTCGCTACTAATAATTCCAGATTTCCGAAATTTTATCGATCGAAACTATATTTTAGGGTTAATTTGGGAACCCCAATTTACCAACAATTTCTATTTTTATAAGAAAAATTAGTTAATTTTCACATAAAAAATTGAAATTCTTTAAAAAATTAAGGTTATCAAACTAGCCCTTAATCTAATCCTAATATAATTGCAGGAGAAGGCCGAGTTTTTTTTTATTTTCCCTGCAGAGAACAGTGAGAGGCTGACAGATGAGTACAGTGATGCGAGAGCAGCTGTAGGTGGCAGGTGAAGTACTACTGTCAGTACACAGGTGCAGTGCAAGTGTCCAGGTGATGCGACACGCAAGTCCTCTCGGCGGGTAGGGGGTAGCTAGCTAGGCCTGCGGTGCGGTGCTGAGACGTCGGAAACGGCTGACGAGCAGGCCTGCGGCCTCCTCGGCTCCTCCACTCAGTGGGAGCATTCAATTGCAGTCTCTGGGTTCGCGTATTTTCGTATTCACTCCCACTATAAATTAAGGGGGTGTTTGGTTCTGTGGACTAAAGTTTAGCCCGGGTCACATCAAGCGTTTGACTTTCAAATAGGAGTATGAAATATAGACTCAACCAAGTGTACTAGATTCGTCTCACTTTTTAATCTTCGGCTGAGAAATTAGTTTTATAATCCGACTACATTTAATACTCCGAACGGATGTTCAAACATTCGATGTGATAGGGGCTAAATTTTAGCAAGGGCAAACCAAACACCCCCTAAATCCTTGCAGTCTCCTGGGTTCGCTTATCTTCGTCTTCACGCCCACTATAAATTAAATCCTCTACTCGCTTCGTGCCTCGTCACCATTGATTGAAGTTTTTCATAAGTATCAAATTTGGTAAACACTTTTCCAAGTTTTTTTTCAAATATATGTACATTACACAGCATATTCTTTAAAGATTCTAGTTTTTTACTACCTAATATATATTAGTCGAATAGTTCTTTCTGCTTTTATTTACCTCACGTTCTAGGTGATAAACCATGATCGGGAAAAAGACCACGGCCTCTTCTACCAGCGGCATTCGAAAGGCCAATGTGGTGTTGGAGGATGAGGAAGAGGCGAGATTGGAATATGAGGAAGAGACGACTGTGACACTATCCGTGGAGAAGGACGCGCTGGAGTGCGACATCTGTTGTCTACCCTTTCAGTCCGAAGTTTTCATGGCAAGTCAAATTACCATGCATGTATATATACAGTACATATTGATCGGTAGGCTTGCTTCAGCATGATGCTCTGCTCTGTGTAAAATCAGTGCAAGAACGGACATTCTGGTTGTGCAAAGTGCTGCATTCGTACGGACGGTAAGTGCTGGACCTGTTCCGAGCGCATTGGCGACATACGTTGCCGTCCGCTCGAGAAGCTCCTGGCTGCGGCGACCACCTCCTGCATGTTCAAGAGCAACGGCTGCTACGACGCCATCAGCTACCTGGAGAAGGTGACCCACGAGGAGACATGCCAGCGCGCGCCGTACAAGTGCCCCGTCGACGGCTGCGCCTATAGCGGCCTGCGGCTCGGCTACCACGTCGCACAGGACCACGGCCACGACGACGACGGCCTCGCCTCCGTCGTCTTTATCTACGGCAAGGCGGTGGCGACCGTGCGCAAGGACGAGCCGTTCCGCGTCCTGCTGCAGCGCAACACGGAGCGCGTGTTCCTGCTGCTCAACGGCCACGATTTGCTACAGGGGCGCTCTCTGTCCCTGCTCTGCCTTGGCCCGCGCTTCCAGGATGACGTGGAGGTGGAGCTGAAGTATAAGATGGAGGTGAGCGGCGGTGCGCCGGGAGCGCTCACGCTGTCGGCGTCTGGCACCATACCGTTCGCCCGGCGGCTCGATGGGTTCCAGGCCAAAGGGTTTCTCTTCGTGCCGGATGCATACTGGGGCTCCGTCGGCTCGATTTCCGTCACCATCAGAATTTACGTCTGACGTCGCCTCGTGCTACCTGGTGTGGATAGGTTGACGTTGATTCCTACTGGTCAACCGTTCGTTCGTCTCGTTGGTACTTACCCTGGTTCAGTGGTTGTTTATGCACTCTACGTGCTGATGCTAGTACTTTTGTTAATCGCAACAACGTATGCTAGTACTTTTGTTAATCGCAACAACGTATTTCCTGTCGTTTTACATTCTATGTTATTCCCTGGGACCTACTAATGCTAAAACGTACAGTTGCCTGAATTTTAGATTTCTTTCAAGTGCTTTAGTTTGTTGTGGTTTATACAAGTACTGGTCAGATGCATGAATTGTCACGGTTTCTAAACATTAATAATTAGACTTTGATTTAGTAAAACATTAGAATACGATGTGTTTTATTGGTTAGATGCTCTTGAATGTAGAGCTGAGAATCAAAGTTCGAACCTTCAATTTTACCTTATTTTTCATCAATCAGAAGGGGAAACGTGGGAACAGGTGCTTTTATATAGCACTAGTCAGATCAAGGTTTAAAATAGTTAGCTATATAAAATAGTGGTATCATTCTTTTCGAGGCTGACTATAGCAAATAGCGGATTTATAAAAAAAATATGTATAACTTATATAAAAAATACTAAAGTCAAGATATTTGACTAAGACCAATATGTTTGTAATGCTCTAGGATACTATGGACATTGTACAATATATGATTCATGAAATTCAAGTGTTTAGCACTTCAATAACATTGTTAGTCACTACCTAGGAAGCTACATAATATGATAATTAATAGGTTTACTTAGTTTTAAAATACTAGGGTAGTAAAGTACTTACTATCTTGCTAATATGGTAGCAACACAATACCATGACTTAATACATACCAAAAAAATTCACTAACTTAATCTATTGATTAAGCATAGAGTCATTTGAATAAGAAGGAGCACTTGAGGACATTGATCCACGTCAATATCATGTGCACAATCTTGTTATGTATGAAGCAAGTTTAGGTTGATCTTCATTACATTCATTAACATCATTGAGATTCCAAATCCTTTTTTGTTGTTTTATATAAAGTTAATTAACATTGAGTTATTAATTCATTTGATGTATTCCCCGTCTTAGGGAGTGGATGTGGTTGATTAAATATTGATCTTCTCGTAATATCAAAGAGAGGTCGTACGTATAATCATACCCTTACGTGGATGGTAATAAACTCTAAATTTGAAACTATAAAATTTAAGATTTAAATCGAATTAGGATCAAACACTATATTTATAAAGAAACATTTAAATTATAATCTATTACTACCCCTACCCATATGTCATGGTAGTGTATACATCAATACTAAAACACGTATATTCATTCCATACCGGTCAGATCTTGCAACACAGTACCGCCACACGCCACTTATTTTTTTTTTAAAAAATGTAAACCAGCTTATTTTTATGCCACTCAATGATATAGGTGTACATTTGGGCCGGGCTTGATGAGCCGGCTCGAAGCACGAAAAAAAGCACGGTCCAGACATGGTACGAACCGAAATATTTTAGTGTCGGGTCGGAGCGGCTCGATATATCGAGCTGGGTTTGGACCGAGGTCCTGGCCCATGGGCGGGCACGACCCGTTTAAGGCAGGAACGAAATGGCCCATATAGAGGCACGAAAAGGCACATATATTTATTAAAACTACACTTCATTTCACACTTTCATGTACTTTATAAAAACACAAAGCTAGAGATAATGCTAGTTAGATGTTTGTTGTAGCTTTGAATTAGAGTATGTGATGTAATTTTACTTTTGTTATGAACATTAGATACTGAACTTACGAACTTTGTATAGAGCTGATTATACTCTTTTTTCTTCTAACAAAATAATTTGTAAACGAGCTAGTCATTGCATAGCTCTAGTAACTTAATACAAATATTAAGTTTGCTTTTGGTCATTTATTTGTCTTATCTTTTATTTGCTTTATTAATTTTGTTTTGAATTCTTGGCCATGATGTGAATTCTTGGCCATGATGTGAATTTCGGGCAAAAAACTGAATTTCGGGCCAAAAATTGAATTTCGGGCTTTTATAATTTCGGGCCGCCCGAAATGAGTCTGACACGTTTAAGAACTTACGTGTCGGGTCGTGGGCCGAGGGCTAGGCCCGTGGGCCGGACCGACACGGCTCGAAATTCAAACAGGTAGGGCCGACCCGAAATTCAAACAATACGGGCATTTTTGGGCTTGGGCCGGGCCGGGACGGGCGGCCCGAATGTATACCTATACTCAATGACATCAAAATGAACTAGCCATCTAATTTTTTTAAAGTTGGGTGACATGTACATAATTAATCCATCTAAAAAAGGAAAGGGGTGCCATTTGTAGCCGCATATTGTCTAGGTGACTCTACAAATCTAAAGACTGACTTTAGAAAATTATGCATATGATCGCGTAAAACATTGTTTTACACTATATATTACATTGTTTATAGAAGTTTAAAATAGAATATGAGATAGAAGACATGATGGGTAAGTTGTTGAAGACAGGCTAAAGAATGGAACAACGATAGATAAAGATGAAAAAGGAACACAATTGGTCAGCAAAGACAAGACGTGTCATTCCTAGTCCACGTCCGGACATACGTGCACACACCAAAGGCATGTCGGGACGTCGCTATCGACATGACTGTATGCCTCGTGTATGGTCTCGATTGTATTCCCACTGCCTTGAGAGGCCAGTCAACCCCAGTCATGGGGGACCTCAGTACCGGAGTTTCTACAGTGACCCGCATACCGAAAAGGACGTGACAAATACACCATACCAAGTGTATGCTTACGCACGCCGACAAGTGATGCAAGGCTCGTGACGATAGGCAAAGCCGCGCTATGCACGACTGAACTATGAAAATGACCTGCAGGACCCGTCGTGCATTACTACGAAGACATCAGTGGTGGACTTGCTACAGGGACCCGTATGATGAACGAACGGGGCAGTATGACTACGCAGGACCCTACGTACCACATTAGGAGCACTACATCAACCTGGGGCAACAAATCGCCCTCTTACCAGTCGAGAACAAGTCTCCTCTGTAAGGTCCTACCCTTAAGCTATAAAAGGGTAGACCCCCTCTTCCCACACACACTAGTTGTAACACGCTCCAAGGCAATACTACGATTAGCACTACACTAAACTAGGGCTCGAAGCCTGAACCAGTATAAACCCTCTATCTCAATCCCCACATTTGAGTCCCAACGATTCACCATTCGGAGTAAGACCACGCTAGCATCCCCCATTGAACACAAATATTATTGTCCCCTGGTTTCCTAAACCATGATAGTTGATGCATCAGGTAGGGGGCTTGTTAGCGTGCCAAGTGACACTTCCACTCTGATGGCCTAGACTGCAGCATTCACCGAAGGCAAAAAACTTTCACTCCTGGAATCCACATCATGTTCAGCTCCCTCTACTTCCTTGTCACTGCCACCGATGAGCTCCGCCTCGTCGGCCCCGACGCGCTTGTCGTCGCGGGCGCGGGACCCGCACGCTCCAGCAGGAGCAAGGCGGAGAAGCGACGCCTCAAGAGGCACGCCACCGCCATCGACCAACAGGCGAATGAAGCCTCATCATCAACCTTAGTGACTGTGGTCGGCCGCAAGCCAACGTCCGTCCTCGACCTACTCGAAGACGACTCCACAGTTCATTATCTTACTCAACTACCACTGAACTTCCCGCTCTAGTGGCATAATCTTTCTTTTCCAAAAATACTCACACATTTCCCAATTCATTTTTTTGAAAACCAAACACAAATTGTCATATATACCATTCCAGACTCGTCCATACCAATGGACACAAACTATTTGAATAGGTTTTAAACTCTTTGCGGAGGTGTACACTTTACACACTAGTCCGGCTGTACAATCTCATTGCCATGAGACCCGACATCGAAGCTCATTCCTTCCTTGCACGACTTTACCTTATCAGTTATACCGAAGGAACAAGACCACCTCCTCGTCCAAACTAGGACGAAATTAATCCCCCTCCTTGTCCTTCCGGTGCTCCCCAACCACTATAACCCTAGGG
This sequence comes from Zea luxurians, assembly GCA_029449295.1. Lineage (NCBI taxonomy): Eukaryota > Viridiplantae > Streptophyta > Magnoliopsida > Poales > Poaceae > Zea > Zea luxurians. The sequence continues at coordinate 74,932,094 of JAOPSE010000014.1, forward strand.
TGCGGACAACGCAAGTTCAGATCAAGTGACTGCACATACGGTCTCGAGTCGTTGTACTTATTATGAGTAGAGATAGTGAAGGATGACAAACTGGTCTATATATGAGAGGGACAATCCTTCATGTTCACCATAAGGCCCTCCCCAAACCGGGCCTTATCATCCCACTCAAAAGGTGATAAGGGTGATAACCCTTCATCATACACATTTTGAAAAATATTTTTCTTTTGAAAAGATAACCCAAGTCTACTTTTCTTTTTGTAGCAAAAAGGTATTCTTAATGCAGGCTGAAACACATCTCACTGATGCATAACGACCGTCTCGTAACCTAGGCTTAGGTAGTGGTAGAAAGAATATGTATTTTATGCATCAAGGGTAGAATGAACTGAGCAAACCACGCCGTTCTTCATCAACTGCGGCACAAACAAGCCCCTCTGCCTCTTACACGCGAGAGTTCATCTGATCTGATCTCTGAGCGCCTCCCCTTCCTGGGCGTGGCCCCTTGGCCTCGGCGACCGCCCGTCCCGCCCCCGCGCCTCTCCCCTTGGCTTCGGTGATGGGGCAACAGCGGTTCTGTTCTGTTGGCTACGAGGTCTTCTCGTGATGGGCATGGCGCATGGATCCCTATTTTCCTCGACGCGCTCTTCGTCTCCCCTATGGTTTTTGGGATTGGTCTGCATTGAGGTGCTCTTCTCTTCCCCTCTCCCCTGTTACCTAGTCTTCTTTATTTCTTCTAGATGGATCTGGCAAAGTTGGATTTTTAGCTGAGGATCATCTTTGAGGACTATATTCAGCGCCGTCTGGCTTCCCGAGTGTGTCCTGGGCGTCCGAATCTCCCTTCGACCTTTTGGTTGGTCATCTCTTTTGGTCATTGCATCTTCAAGCTCGACACGGATTCAGTTGGCTACCTTCTTCAAGCTTCTCTGGGAGGATTTGCAAATGGCTTCAATGTAACTTAGTTGTTTGATCGGGGTTTTCGTTTTTCGGTATTCTCCAAGGCCGTGGGTTTTCATGTTTATAATTCTAAATGCATCGATCGCTCGGAGTTCAGAGCCTTCTTCAATCTATGGAATCATGGTGGCCCGAATTGGATTCATGAATACAGGAAATTCATTCAGGAAGAAAATGCTAATTGGTGGACTATTAGGGGCAAGAATAAAATTTCTTTTGCTAATATTGTTAAGCTTTGCCCCTGTCTGGTGCAAACGCAGTTCCGATTCTTAGCAAGAAGGAGTTCTCTCATCTTGAGGGGAATTTTGATAAGACAAGAATTTCTGTCTTCAAGAGATTGGGGTCATCTGCCCGTTATTCAGGATTTTGGGGCTCTAGAAATTCTATGAATGCGAAGAACTCGGCAATTTCCATGAATGTTCTTCCTCGCCGGGTGTTTTCCACGGTGAGTTACTCTAGCCTTAATGGAGGCACGATTAGCCGCGGTCGCCGCGGGCGCGCTGTTTACCAGGATTCAAATTTAAATTTAACTAGATCTCGTAACCTTCAATGGCGGCCCATTCTGAGGATGGGGCTTGTCACGCCTAGGCCTGGGCCTTCGGCCTTGGCCATTTCTGGGTCGTCTGGATCGTCTGTTGTGGGCCCCTCGGCTTTTCTTTGCCATTTTTGTAAAGTCAAGGGACATTTGGAATTATTTTGTAATTTAAAGAAACCAAAATTCGGATTTCCACTATCTTCGTTCCCTTCCTTTGTGAGCCGATCCAATTTGGAGGGGAAATTAAAATTCTTGGACTACAGTTCTTGGTTCCGCCCTCTCCCAGGGTCCCTGACTGCTGGGCCTCCTAAGTTTGGTTGCTTCGAAGAGTTCGCTAGGGCGGTTTTATTAGAAAAATCTGAACAGACACCTTTCGCGTCCCTAGAGCTCTCGTTGGGTGTCACTTCACCAAAACCCCAAACCGCTTCATCTCCAGTCGTCTATTGGCGATCTTCGGACCCTCTTGCAATGGCGTACCGGCGTGTGGACCCGGAGCCTTTCCTGCCGCCGGGCTTCAGCGCCATGGCGGTGCAGTACCATGAGATTATGTCCAGGTCAGTCTCTAGGAGGCTTCCACCAATGCATGAGGACTGGGCGATTATAAATATTCATCCTTTACCAGAACATGAGGTCCTTTTTTCCGCGGTTAGGGATGTGATTAGGGAATACTTAGTTGAGCATCGGAGGCTTGGGGTGAGAGATATTCAGCGCTCTCACCTGGGTCAGGTTCTGGTGCAATTTCAAAGTGTTCTTGAGAGAGATAATCTTGTTTTGCTTGGTCCTCAACAGTACCTTGATGCTACTTTCACTGCTTTATGACATAATGATGCATGGAATCACCGGGCTCTTTTTTTTTAATCGTGAGTGCTGGTTGATGCTATTGGGCTTTCCTCTGGATTATCGCTCTTCGGAGTACTTGTAAGCAGCCATTGGTTCTTTTGGCAGGTTGATTCTGTGGGAGGAAGATAGACATAATGTCACCAGGACTTTGCTTAGGGTCCGCGTCACGTCTCTTGAAGAAGTCCCCCAGTTTATTGTTTTCTCTGAAGCAGAAGGATTCATTGGGGCTTCCTGGAAGGTGCAATGTGAAATCATTCAACAAAATATGCTTGGTGGCCAACCTCAAGATGAGGACCCAGTGCCGGTGGCTCCGGAGGATGGTCAACAGCTTCCTCTCGCTTTTTTTAGTCTGGGTCAACCTTTGCCTCCTGCTGGACTCGACCTCAACTTCCCGCCGGTTCCATTGGGGGTGATATTTAGGCCCAGCCTGATGAAAATATTCAGGGAGATTGGGACCAATGGATTGCAAATATTCAATCTGAACAACAGATTCAACATGACATTCAATCAGATGAGCAACAGATTAGCAACCAGCACTCTGGTTTATCGTCGGATAGCTCTGTTGGTCTCAACCAGGGCGCACCTCTTCAGAATGGCTAGATTTTAGAGGACCATCTTTTGGTTGGGCCTGTGGTGCCGGTTAATGTGCCTGCTGTCCTTGCTTTAGGTGCTGCTCCTATGAATGGGCCACAAGAAGTTGATGGCCCAGTTATTCAGTTGGACCCCCATGCTATGGATGATGGCCAGCCCCCAGAAGCTCAGGAGGGGGCCATAATAATCATTTTTTGCACAATGTGGAAATGAATTACATGTTCGCCCAGGATTGGCAACCAGATCTAGTGTTCCAATTGCACATGGAGAGGAAAAGGTCCGCTTAGTTCTACCGGATTTGAGCCAATTATTTTGCGCCTGCGGGGAACCCAGATATTTCTATGAAGATTCCCAAAAAATGGTCGTCCTTTTTCCTATCGAATCTGCTTCAGCCGGACTCGTTTAACTGGTCCAAGTCCTTCTTGTCGTCAGAGATTCCTTCAATGCTGCTGGAGCCGAAACTTGAGTCTCTGTCATTCGCCATCCCCAAGAGTTGCCCAAATGATAAATTTCTAGATAAAGTTCTCTCGGAGGAACCCCAGCAAAGGACCTCCGAACAGGAGGAGGTTAATTCTAGTGTCTTTGGTCCGACTATTGTGGATTCAGATATTAGAAGGAGCAAATGCTTGAAAGACTCCAGAGCTGGGTTCAGACAGGGCTCATGCCCGAAAAGGAATTGTCTGATGTGCCACCATAACTTTGATGGCCCACCATTCCTGTCCTCCAAGGTTATCCGGAATCTTGGGGCAAAATTCTGCAGCATGTCAGAAGAAGATTTGTCTGACAAAAACCTGAAGAAGAAGAAGTTTTCCTCAGGATCTATCTGTCCAAAAAAGCCAAACAAAAAGGACAAAAATGAAAAGAAAGAAGATAATAATGAGGAAGACAAAGAGTAAGTCGAAGAAGTGCTGGTTGGGGATATTTTACTTTCTTTTGAAATGCTGGGCATTTTGGCTGGTTAATCCTAGGATGTTATGTTTAATTGTTGGCACTTGGATGTGTCTATATTCTGGCTTTGATACTTTATCATTTGTTGATCGACACATGTTTACCCACCCAGTAATTGGGCATGGGTTTCCTCTTGGCAAAGAACATGCAAGTTTCCTTAATGAATAATTCTAGTACTATTAATTATTCTGAGTGGTCTATCTTGAGCCACAATGTTAGAAGGATTAATTCCAGTGTTAAATGGAATGGCATTCGTTGTGCAATTTAGGAATCTGGCTGCGATGTTATTTGCTTACATGAAACCAAAAAGGAGCTATTTGATGAGGCCTTCCTAAAAAATTTATATCCCAATTACTTTGATTCTTTTGCTTTTGTTCCTTCGGTGGGGAACTCGGGTGGCTCAATTATCATTTGGAAAACTTCAAAATTGGTAGGCAATGTTATTTTTCAAAATGATTATGTTTAATCAGTGGAATTTAGCTCCAATTTATCGACATGCTCCTGGATTATTACGAACATTTATGCACCATGTACTCCGCAAGGGAAAATTGATTTCCTCAATTGGTTCTATAATATTAATATGCCCTCGGATAAGCTTTGTCTCATTGTTGGAGATTTTAATTTAATTCATCGATAGGAAGATAGGAATAAAGCTGGAGGTGACATTAATTTAATGTTGAAGTTCAATGAAGCAATAAGTAACCTAGATTTGGTTGAAGTTCCCCTTCACGGTCTCTCCTTCACCTGGTCGAATAGGCAGATGGAACCCCTTCTCCAGAGGCTAGACTGGTTTTTCATTTCTCAAGAATGGTCGATAGTCTACCTTGAAACTCGTGCAAGAACACTGCCACGTGATATCTCCAATCATGTGCCTTGCTTGGTTTCATTTAAGTCCAAGGTCCCTAAACCTAAGATTTTTAGGTTTGAAAACTTTTGGCTTGAATATGAAGGCTTCATGAATATTTTTCAAAGTACCTGGCTTGGCCCTCCAAGTCTTTCTGATAAAGAAAAGAACTTAACAGCCAAGTTTAAGATTGCTAGGAAGGTTCTCAAGGATTGACAGAGATCACTCCCAAAGATTGATAAAACAGTGCGAGACATCAAGTTATTAATTGAGTTTATAGATAATATTGAAGAGCAACGAGATCTTTCTATTGAGGAATGGAACTTCAGAGATATTATGCAGATCAAAGTTGCTGAATTGCTAAACATTCAAAAAAATTATTGGAAGCAACGGGCGTCTATCAAGTGGATCACTGACGAAGATATTTGCTCGCGTTTTTTTCATGCACATGCAACGGTAAAACACAGGAGAAATTCAATTGCCTCACTGGCTGACGATAATGGGATAATCCACTCAGAGCATGATCACAAATCAAATCTTCTGTGGAATGCTTTCAAGAGCATACTAGGATCTTCTGATTTCTTAGGCATTGATTTTGACCTGACAGGTCTATTACCTAGGCATGATGGTCTCCAATGGTTAGACTCTCCCTTCACTAAACAAGAGATTGAAAGCATTATCAAATCCCTTCTTTCTAACAAATCCCCTGGTCCTGTTGGGTTTAACACCAATTTTGTTAAAAAATGCTGGCATGTCATTGCTCAAGACTTCTATGACCTTTGTGATAAGTTTTATCAAGAAGATGTTTGTTTGAGAAGCATCAATGGATCCTTCATTGTTTTGATTCCGAAGAAGGATAATCCGCAGAAAGTGGGAGATTATAAGCCAATATCGCTGCTAAACAATAGTATGAAATTTATCACGAAACTTCTTGCAAATCAATTGCAAACGATGATGACTTTTTTAGTTGACAAGAACCACTATGGTTTCATAAAAGGGAGAACAATTCAAGATTGCTTGGCTTGGGCCTATGAATACATTCGTCTATGCCATTACTCAAAAAAGAAATCATTGTTCTTAAGCTTGATTTTGAAAAGGCTTTTGATACTTTAGAGCATGAACTGATTTTGCAGGTACTGATTCATAAAGGATTTGGACCAAAGTGGATTAACTGGACTCGAAATATCCTTCACTCTGGCACTTCTTTGGTGTTACTCAATGGAGTCCTAGGGAAAACCTTTCATTGTAAACGTGGAGTCAGACAAGGAGATCCCCTCTCACCCATATTGTGTGTCTTGGTGGCTGATCTCCTTCAGAGTATTATCAATAAAGCTAGACATCTCAATTTGCTTCAGCTACCTTTGCGAGACAGTTGTGAACAAGATTTTCCTATTGTTCAATACGCTAATGATACTCTCTTGATAATGGAGGCCTGTCCAAAGCAGTTATTCTTTCTAAAGGCAATTCTCAATTCTTTTGCAACCTCAACTGGTCTAAGGGTGAATTATAACAAATCAAGTATGTATCCGATAAATGTTAATCCTGGGAAAATGGAGATTCTTTCAAGAACATTCAATTGTCAGATAGGATCAATGCCTTTCACTTATCTTGGATTGCCTCTGGGTCTTTTAAAACCACGACTTCAGCATTTCTTACCCCTAATCCAAAGAATTGAAAAGAGACTGTCATGTACCTCTAATTTCCTATCTCAGGCTGTGCGATTGGAGTTGGTAAACTCGGTTTTTTCAGCCTTACCAACTTTTTTTATGTGCACGCTCAAAATCCCAACTTCTACTATTAAACAGATAGACATTTACAGGAAGCATTGCATTTGTAGGGGGAATGACACAAACTCAAAAAAGCTGCCGCTAGTTGCATGATCCACGATTACTAAGCAGAAAGTTAGTGGAGGTCTTGGGGTGATCCGGTTGGAAATTCAGAATGAGGCGCTTCTCCTCAAATTCTTCCACAAGTTCTTCAATAGTCATGACTTACCATGGGTAAATATCATTTGGAATAGCTACTATACGTCTGGCAGACTCCTTGGTCATAGAAGAATTAGCTCTTTTTGGTGGAAAAGTATGCTGAAACTTTTACATAATTTTAAGGGGTTGGCATACCCAATCATTGGCAATGGTAGATCAATTCTTTTCTTGGAAGACCTGTGGAATAAGAGTATTCCAAGTCAGCAATATCCAGAATTATTCTCTTTTGCAAACAACACAAAACTTTCTATTACAGAGGCTAAACAACAAGATCATCTATTCCAAATTTTCCAATTACCTATCTCTGAACAAGCCTATGAACAGTATTTGGAGTTACATGAAGCTTGGGAGCAAATTACCATAAATAACTTGAAGGACAGATGGAGATATATTTGGGATTCAAATAGCTATTCAACAAAAAATGCCTACGGACACCTAATGGGGCATTCAAACATTCATACTATTTACAAGTGCCTATGGAAAACAAATGCCAACCAAAACATTCTACTGGTTATGGCTTAAAAATAGACTGAACACTAGGAATATGCTGAGAAGGAAAAATATGACACTGGAGTCATATTCGTGAGAACTGTATATGGCAAAGGGAGGAAACTCTTTATCACCTATTTCTTAGATGCAATTTTGCAAAAGCCTACTAGAATTCAATTGGCATAACCCCTCCTAGAATTGCTCATCCGGAGGAGGCCTCGACAAACCTCAAGCACCAACTTAATGTTCCTTTCTCTATGGAGATTATTATACTCATGACATGGAGTATCTGGCAATGCCGAAATGAGTGGCTATTTGAAAACAAAGACCCATTAGTACAACACTGCAAGAATGAATTCATCAAGGAATTAAGGTTGGTTGTACACAAAGCAGAGGGAAATATGACAACTCAATTCCGAACTGGCTTGATCAGTGGCAGGCATAACTTTTGTACTCTTATGATCCTTCTTCTTAGCTTCCTAGCTAGACCTTCCTAGCTCATATATATCTCTTGTACTCACGTCGCATTGTAATTTTACATTATTATTAAAATTTTACAGTAGGGGTTCCCCCTCTTGACCTTTCAAAAATGGGTAGAATGAACTTGCCTTCGTCGAAGCTCACGTGACACGAAGGTTCTATCTCCGAGAGGTCGGGCTCCTGCCCTTCTTTGGAGCTAAGGCTTCCGGAACATCGGTCACTGCTTCCTCTAGCAAAAAATGCAATAAATAATACATCAAACATTTGTCTTGCTAAGTAAAGTGTGTCAAATTCTCATTATCATTATTTTATGTGACTTAGAAAAGGGCTTCGACCATTATTTCTGCATAAAATATTAAAATACAAGTGTATATAAAATTGTGAAAAGGGAAAAAGGGGAAATGAAATTTTGGTTTAGCGGGCCGGGGGGATTTCGGCCCACCCGAGCACGGGCGTGACCCAGCCGGCCCACGAGCAGGTGAGATGGGGCGAGCACACGGGGACGACGTCGTGGGCGCAGGCCCACGTGCTAGAGAGAGGGAACGTGTGACGGTATTGAGGCAGCTGACATGGGGGTGAACCGGTCGGGGTCAGGGAGAATCGACCGCCGACGAGGTTCCTCGGTGGTTCTCCGCGCGTGGATCTGGTTCTTGGGGATCGGAGGGGTGCTTTAGCATGGCCGGGGTCAGGCGAACTCGGGGGTGGTCCAGTTTTGCCAGTGGCGATCTTGAACGGGCTAGCCACAGCGAGGTGGCGGGGCCCCCGCGAAGGTGAGGTCGCCAGCGAGGCCATAGGGTGTGATACGATACGGGTGAGGTGTATCGTTCTTGCGTGAGTGTAGTGAAGTTCACTGGGTGGTTTGATTTGTCTCTAGGTGAAGCTCAATGCAGTGAAGCTCACCTTCGAATAGGGAGGTCGTGGCTCAATTAGGCTCATGGGAGAGAAGGGGAGTGGCGAGTGGTCGGTGCAGGTTGTAGGCGAGCTCCGGGTGTTCCTTTTATAGGCGTCCGGGAGCGGTGGCCAACTGGCTCCAGCGAGCAGGCACAACGGCGTGGTCGTGATGGGATGGCACGATGAGGGAAGTGGGCGGTGTCGTGTAGGTACATGAGCACAACATGGCGGGGGACGAGTGGTGCCTAACTCCACTGGAGTGAGTAATGGCGGAGCGAACAGGAAGGACGACTGCCGGCGGAGAAGGCGTCGTTGTTGTTCGTCCGTGAGGGAGGGGAGGGGCTAACGTGCGGAGCCGGGCTATCAGCAGAAGAGCGAGCGCGCGGGCGAGAGAGAGAGAGTGGGCGCGTAGGACTGGCAGGTGGGGCTCGACTGTCAGTGATAGGGAAAGCGCGTGCGAGGCCAGCGTTGGTTGGCTAGAGAGGGGGAGCGGGCGCTGGGCCAAAGTCAGCCCAGGCTGAGGGGGAAGGTTTTTCCCTTTCCCTATTTCTTTTTCTCCTATTTTCCTATTTCCTCTGTCTCATATATATATATGTGTGTGTGTGTGTGTGTGTGCGCGCGCGCGCGCGTGTGTAAGGGATTTTCTATGTGTGAAATAAAAAGCTAGGTAAGACTACTTATGTGAGGCGCTTTCAGCTAACATTGTTCATGCATATGAGCAAGGTTTTCAAAATAAAATGCTATGATGCGAGGGTTTAAGGCGGGTTAGGGAACTAGGGTTTCGAACCGAAAGTCGCCTAGAGGCGGGGTGAATAGGCAAATCTGAAATTTATAAAGTTTAAGCACAACTACAATTCGGGGTTAGCGTTAGAAATATAATTGAGTCCGAAAGAGAGGGCAAAAACAAATCACAAGCAAATGAAAGTGGATGACACGGTGATTTGTTTTATCGAGGTTCGGTTCTTGCAAACTTACTCCCCGTTGAGGTGGTCACAAAGACCGGGTCTCTTTCAACCCTTTCCCTCTCTCAAGCGGTCACCTAGACCGAGTGAGCTTCTCTTCTCAATCAATTGGGACACTTAGTCCCCACAAGGACCACCACACAATTGGTGTCTCTTGCTTTGATTACAAAGATCTTAGGAACAAGAAATGGGGAAGAAGAAAAGCGATCCAAGTGCAAGAGCTCAAAAGAACACGACAAAATTCTCTCTTCTAGTCACTAATGCTTTGAGTGGAATTGGGACTTGGAGAGATTTTGATTCACTCTAATTGTGTCTTGTATTGAATGCACTAGCTCTTGTATTGAATGTGTTGGCTGAAAACTTGGATGCCTTGAAGTGTTGGTGGTTGGGGGTATTTATAGCCCCAACCACCAAAGTGGCCGTTGGGGAAGGCTGCTGTCGAAGGGCGCACCGGACAGTCCGGTGCACCACCAGACACTGTCCGGTGCGCCAGCCACGTCACCCAACCGTTAGGGTTCGACCGTTGGAGCTCTGACATGTGGGGCCACCGGACAGTCTGGTGGTGCACCGGACAGTCACTGTTCACTGTCCGGTGCGCCATCTGCGCCTGCTCTGACTTATGCGCGCGCAGTCCGTGCACTGTAGCTCACTGTTCACCTTTTGCAGACGACCGGTGGCGCTGTAGCCGTTACTCCGCTTGGCACACCGGACAGTCCGGTGCTACACCGGACAGTCCGGTGAATTATAGTGGAGAGGCAATCCTAGAAACCTGAAGGTGGCAAGTTCGGAGTTGATCTCCCTGGTGCACTCGACACTGTCCGGTGGTGCACCGGACAGTCTGGTGCGCCAGACCAGGGCTGCCTTCGGTTGTCTTTTGCTCTTTTTATTTGAACCCTTTCTTGGACTTTTATTGGTTTGTGTTGAACCTTTGGCACCTGTAGAACTTATAATCTAGAGCAAACTAGTTAGTCCAATTATTTGTGTTGGGCAATTCAAACACCAAAATCATTTAGGAAAAGGTTTGACCCTATTTCCCTTTCACTAACCTCTGTAGCTAAAATCGAGGTGCTACATAACCATGCTAAAGGAACATGGTCCCAACTTCTAGAGCCTCATAGTTTTTAGACTGTCCGTAGCGGTTACGCTAAGTTTCTCCCCTATGTCCCACTTTTATGCCACGTTGTCAAGATTTCACCCACTTTTCATCTCCTACAGTGTTTCCTCTAAATTCTTCCATATACCCCACTACAACCAAAAAACATCATTTCCTATACCAATTTATCCATTATATTTTTTCTCTACTAAGAAATACCATGGGCACAAAACCCGAGAGTAGTGTTTGGTGGTCGATTGCCACATGACAGATCTGGCGGATCACTGCTCAACCCGCTTACACTATTAGGAGTTGTAGCGTGCACCGCTGCGGCCAGTAGGGTGACACTATAGCTACCACCGACGCTATAGTAATAGAGGGGAGGCCAATGGGTAGCGCTGCAGGTAGTCTTAGTCCCACTATTTTTAGCGCAGATTTATACTATGTACCATCATCACATCATCATCACTCGGCAAATTGGAACTAGAGATGGCAATGGATACCCGCGATCCGATACCCGATGGGTATTTACTCTATTAGGATATATATATATATATATATATATATATATATATATATATATATATATATATATATATATGGGTTAAATATTATACTCATATGTATGGGTGATAATGGGCTCTAAATTTTACACTATAAGATTTAAGGATCGGATAGAATCGGGCCCTATTTCTATTATTTTTTGAACTAAAATTTGTTTGGGGCCCTACCTATTTGTGAAGAAGCATTTGGATCGTGATGCATTACCACCCTACCCCATGTGTCTCTTATTGGACAAAAACTTTCACCTAGTGGGTAAATGGATATTAGAACGTTTCGTCCTTACCCATACCTTTTAATTCATGGGTATAAAATATATAGTATAAAATTGGCTAAAAGGCATTAATTTGGGCTTCACTCATCGGTCTCTTTTCACTATTTAACAACCTTTTGGGCGATAGGGTCATAGAAGGCTTAACAACTATTTGATGACTATGTAATGGAACATTTAACGTTTTATGTGGTACTATAGTAGCGTCGTTACTTTATCCAATTATCTAAGGTGTTGTTGAATGGATAATTGAATGATGCTAGAAATTTTATAATAGTATTTAGATGGATATACTTGACGTTTGTATAATATATTATTTTGATAGATGTTTAATCTTTCTGTATATGGGTGACTCTATGGGTAATCTATATCCACTAGATATTAATTGTTGTTCATTTTAAGGGATTTTCCCTTTATTTTCTTAAAAAAGGGCCAGCCGAGCTAGGCCGCTGCTAGGCCCACGGCCGAGCAGCCCAGCCCAGCTGGCCGACAAGAGCTGGCGTACGACACGCGTGTTGGAAAAAGGAGCAGATGGAGCAAGCGGCTCGGCCGTGTGCTCGGATGAGCGGCTAGGGGGCAAGCGGCGGCGGCAGGATAACTACCTCTCCATGTGCCTCGGCGGAAGAAGCCTGGGATCAAGGAAATACATTGGTTATCCTCCTCTCCCCTACCTGATAAGTATGGAGACGAGCTCTCCCCTGGTCGCGGTCTCTCTCTGGTTCACTCAGCACAAAGGTGTTCTAGCAATCCCCTGCTTCTCTATCGTTCCAGTCCCTGTTTGCCTGAGTATTTTCTCTGTTGATGATTGCTCAGGGAGTTGGAGGAGGCACTATGTTCTTGCAACAAGGTCCTCTGTGTGCCTCGCTGCTCCTCCGTGCGCCTATGTGGTGCTGGTCTGATCTGGTCTCTGTCCACCATGGCCTGGTGCTTGGGCTCCCTGCTGCGCGGTGTTCCTCTTCTCGGGCTGGTGCCCTGGACGTCTCCCTCGGCTCCGGCAGCGGCTCTAGTATCTCCGTCAACCTCCTGCCGTGCAGGTCCGGACGTGGGCGGTGGAATTGGTTTTCTGGGACAGAACCTTGTGTTCGCTGAGCTGGTCTTCCCACGTAGACAATCTACATGCTGCGAGTTACCCGTTGCCTCGCATTATTTATTGAGTAATTTTGTGCAATCTGCTAGTATTATTTACTTGGGTGTGATTGCACAATTTGTGGCCGGATTTAATTGCTCGATGATGATAGCGGTGTAGTGAGACGATGGGTTTTAGTGTGTTGTTATTTTCAGCATTGATATTATTTGTGCCTAATTATATCTATATTTGTTGAGGCTGTTTACCTGTGTTAAATTCTATTATTTTATTAAGTACACAGCTCCTTACTATTAGTATTCATGCTTGATTTATAGGCTCATAATATTTGATCTAAAACCCTGATTTGGTGAGATAGGACTGTCACGTTAGTCAAGGATCTTTGATCACCCTTTAACGTTGGAGGGCTATCTAGCGCATCAACCCGCTATTTTGAGAGCAACATTTTAAGATAAACAATCATGTTTATTTGTTTAATCTGCCTTCTTCATCTACAAGCCATGTTTAATTTACAAATGGACCTGAGTAGTGTTGGGGGCCTTCGTCTTCCGGAGGTTCTCAAAAACATGATTTAACAATGTTTTCCAAGTGTGACATATGAACAGGTACCTTCGGACTCAGGTTAAAACCATACACGATGTGAAAAGCATGCCTGAGACGAAGGCTGATGTTGCTCCGAAGTTACACGCAAGGGAGCTTCGACTAAATGGCGGAAAAAGGAACCGACTTAAAGGGGAAAAGGCTATCTAGTCCCCGTTGGGTTATCCATAAGTCAATAGTAAATATAAAGGGCATGAATGTAAATTTACACACGCTGCGCCCTGTTCCTATAAATAGATGAACAGTACCCGCTGACTTGTATTCATTTGTGCGTCACGCTTGGACTTTTACCTTCCGTCAAGCCAAAGGTACAAATGTAATTCAATATTGTTTCTGTTTATCCATGATAATATAAAGAAGATATATTAATGATGTCATTTGATTATTCATGTTGTCTCCTATATTTCATGTGCTTCTTCTTTCATTTAACACATGCTGTGATGATGAAGGTATGTCCTTCATGACCTTCGTCAGAAGATCATTATATCCTAAGGAAAATAATGCTTCGAAGGACGAAGGACCTTTGACCATTAACATTTGTGTTGCCTTGTTCTTAACTCATAGCATTTGAGAACAAGTCCCCAACATTGGCACCCACCTCCGTTGTACTCACTTCCACAACCTTCGGCAAAGCATTGACCTTCGTCATGCTGCCGAAGAAGATAACAGCGCCAAGGGCTGCTGCACTGCAGCCACTAGACACAAATCAGGAGACTCTCTCTCTCCGAGAGGCTCGAAGCCAGAAGAGAAAGGCCACCAGTCCAACACTCCAAGAGGAGTTGGACCAAGAGATCAGGGACATGGAAATCATCCATCAACAAGTACAAAGGAAAAAGTAGAAGATGGCTCGGCTGGTCGATCTTCAAAGGAAGATCGACGAAGCTACTTGTCGGCGTTTCGGACCCGGGGGGTCCCTGGACCGACGAGTGAAATCGCTGCGTGCCCCTGCCCAGATGGGTTGGCGCGGGATAGAACACAAGAGGTGGGGCAAGCCTTGTATTATCCTGCACCAGGGGTGCCGCTCGTAATAGGGGTTACAAGCGTGTCGCGGGAGGGAGAGAGAGAGAGACAGAGAGCGGGAGCCCGTTCATCCGCTCCTTCCCCCGCGCGAACCCCCCTCATGATGGCCCTGGACCTCCCTTTTATAGACGCAAGGAGAGGGTCCAGTCGTACAACAGGGGGCGTAGCTATGCGCTAACGTGTCCGGCAGAGGAGTGCCTAAGCCTTGCGTACATGCCAACGTGGCTGTCGGGGGAGAGCTTGGGCCCTGTACACGTGATGGCGTGGCCGTCGGAGGAGCGCCTGAGTCCTGTAGGAGCACAGCTGGCAGTGCGGCAAGGATCCTGCTGACGTCTCCTTGCTGCCGTAAGGGGCTGAGAGCCACCGGCGTCATGGTGCACGCGGGGCACCATCATTACCCGTCGCCGGGGTAAGCCAGATGGGACGCCGGTCTTGTTCCTTATAGCCTGAGCAGGCTAGGAATAGGGTAATGATGTATCCCTTGTTGGCGCGGTCGGTCCGAGCCCAAGGTTGGGCGAGGCGGAGACTTCTCTTGAGGCCGAGGCCGGGGTCGGGCGAGGACGTGATTCCTCCCGAGACCGAGGTCAAGGCGGAGTCCGGGGGTCGGGCGAGGCGGAGACCTCCTCCCGAGGCTGAAGCCTGAGGTCGGGCGAGGCGAAAATCTCCTCCTGAGGCCGGAGCCTGAGGTATGGCGAGGCGGAGCTTCCTGTTGCGCCCGAGACTGAACTCGGTGGTTGATCGTGACTTGTTGTCAGTCTTTGCCTGGGTGGTTGACACGGCAGTCGGAGCAGGGCGAGCGGCGCTGTTTTCCTGTCACATCAGATAATAAAGAAGAGGAGCGAAGTGACTGCGGTCACTTCGGCCTGCCCAACTGAGGCGCGTGTGTCAGAATACGGCGTCAGGCGTCCCCTGCATTGAATGCACCTGCGAAATGGTCGGATGGTGAGGCGGTCTGGCCAAGGTTGCTTCACAACGAAGCCTGCCCGAGCCGGGCTTCGAGAGAGCCGAGGGGGCGCCTGCTGCCTGAGGAGGCCCTCAGGCGAGGCGTGAACTCGTCTGGGACTACTGCTCCAGCCCGAGGCAGGGCTCGGGTGGGATCGTGTCCCTTGGGTAGACGAAGCCTTGACTTGAACCGCGCCCGTCAGCTGGTCTGAGGGTGTTTACCAGCCATGATTAGGAGCGTTGGGGGTACCCCTAATTATGGTACCCGACAGTAGCCCCCGAGCCTCTAAGGGAGTGTTGGTACTCGCTTGGAGGCTTTTGCCGCATTTTCGGTGAGGGGACCAGCCTTTCTCGGTTTTTGCTTTGTTCTGGTGGGCGCGTGCGAGCGCACCCGCCAGGTGTAGCCCCCAAGGCCTCGGAGGAGTGGTTTGACTCCTCTGAGGTCTGAATGCTTTTCGTGGTGCCTTGGCTGGTCTGATCGTTCCTTCATGCGGTCTGGCCGTAGCCCGGGTGCGTGGTCAGGTTCTAAGTTATCAAGCTGGTTTGTTGACGCTGTCAATAGTTTTGGCCGTAGCCGGGTGCGAGAGCAGCCCCCGAGCCTCTGCACGTAGCAATAGGACGATCAAGGACTTTCTCGACTTTTATCATACGCCCCTGCGTCGCCTTTCCGCAAGGAGGAGGGGGGGAAGCGCCATGTTGCCCTCGAAGGGCGCCGAACATGGTGTTTCCAGTGAGCTGCTAACGGGTGATCCGAGTGGACGCCCGTGCCCCGTTCATTAGGGGTCGGCTGGTGGCCCAGAGGCGCGCTCCAAAAGTACCTGCGGGTGATTCGCCGGACCCAGACCCCTTCGACAGGGTCCGAGGGCTCGATGCCTCCCTCCGGTGGGATTCCGTTACAAATCGTTCCCGTCGGTCTCGGAAATGTCCTAGGGTACCTCGGGAGCGTAGCCCGAGCCTCGGCCATGTATCGGACGTACCCAGAGTCATCCCTCACTCTGCGTGCTCTGGTGTGACTGTCGAACCCTTCCGAGGGGCCAGCTGTTGGAACTCGCGTTCCCGGATAGGTTGTTTCCAACAGGGGGATGAGTGAGGAGGGAACACGGTTTGATTAGAGGCAACAATTGCTCTGTTAATCTAGCCCCTCAAGGGCACTGTACGGAGGTATTTATAGGCACCTGAGCGCCCAGCGTCTCGGTTTAAGGACGCATGTGCCCTCAAGCGCCTAGGTCATTCCCGGAATATTCCCATAAAGTGAGGTTACAGACTGTCATTACATAAAAGCGTTTACAAATCGGGCCCGTAATACAACCGGCCGCGCGGGGCCTGTTATAATGGGCCGAATTCCATGTGGGCCTTCGTGTTCGACGAGGACGCGGGGCGAGGCAACCTCGTCGTGGGCCTTTGCCTTGCAACGTGTTCGACGAAGGGTGGGAGCTGCCAGTCACTTTGCCTCCGCTGAAAGCAGCGAGACTGGCGAAGGCTTCGAGCGAGGGGTTGATGTAGCGAGACTGGCGAAGGCTTCGAGCGAGGGGTAGTGTCTTCGCCTTCGCCCCAACATTTGCCCTCCGAGGGACCAGTTCGACTGAGTCATCTGGTGCCGAAGACGTCGCTAGATGGTGGAGACGCTGCCCTCGCTCGAAGTGGTTCCGCGGGGGGTTTTGATGTGACCGTTGATGGACGCATTACTGTTGGACTGCGGGTTTCCCGAAGCGTCGCGTCATGTGTATATAAAAAGGGGGGCGGGACGGCGCGGTTCAGGTACTCTTTCTGCGCGCCGCGAAACCCTAGCCTCCTTTTGAAACCGTTCGTCTGCTCGCTTGCCCTCCTTGCTCCTGCTCGTCGGAGAACTGGCCCGCGTGAAGCAGACCGCCCGCCGCCGCCGCCGGTACGTAGCTATGTCGTCCTCTTCTTCATCTGCTGCTGATACACCGCCGGTCAGCGCATCGTCCGAAGATACTTTGAGCAATGTGGTGGCGGAGGAGTTGCATCCTGGTGATACAGTGGAGTTTGGTGTGTCGCGGATTTCCTCGGTCCGTGTTCAGGACATGCAGCAGCTTGGATATTTTGGCGGCGGAGTGGGGCGTGTCCCGGTGGCGAAGGAGATCCTTGAGCCAGAAGGCGAGGCTTTTTTCACTGCTGGCCTTCGTCTGCTCGCACATCGATTCGTGTCGGAGGTCCTGCGGAAGTTCGTGGTCCAAGTCCACCAGCTGACGCCGAATGCTGTGGTGGCTCTGGCGAAGTACGTCTGGGCGACGACTTCGTATGGTGGCCAGCCCTCAGTGGAAGTCTTCGCAAAACATTACTGTCTGCACTGGCAAAAGAGAAAAATTGGAGATGAGATTGCACAGTTTGGATTGTGCACATTCACGCCGAAGTCCGGGAAGACTTCGATGGAGGTTGTGGAGTTGGTTCCCTGCGCCCGCAATAAGTGGGGTAACTGGTGGGATTTCTGGTTTTACGTTTCAGAAGGCGCAGTCTAAGACCACCCAGGGCTCCCCGTGGCCGTCATGTGCTCCCATCACTATGTAGCATACCCGCAATTTGAGGTAGCGGAGGATGACGAAGACGAGGGGGCCCTTCGTTGCGCTGCCCGCATGAGTAGCGGGCGCGATTTGGTTGAGGAATTTGTCGGGTATGGGGTGTGGCCCTTGGCGCATGGCTGGGCGTTGGGCGAAGTATGCCCTCGTGAGATGCCCTCCCGTGGCGGGCAGCTGGTGCGAAGTCCTACCTTCGTGCTAGATTTGCGTGGCCGAGATCCCGCCGCATTTGTGCGTGAAGCGGAAGACGGGGCGGCAAGGATCATGGGGCGTTACGTGCCGAGGACCGAGGGCCTACGGAGCTGGGATATCCGCGGGTCCAACGACAGATTGAACCGGGTTTTTGAGCTGAACCGCTTGCCATACAGTGATTATCCCGGTGTGGACACCGCCGACCGCCGCGGGAAGAAACCGATGGGCGGGACCGAGGAAGGGCCTTCGCAGGAGGCTGCCCCGACCGCTAAGAAGAGGAAATTAGGTACTATAGTGGGAGGAATGGGGGTGTCTAATAATTTTGCTGTGGAATTGATGGGGACATGCGCGGCCCCCGGGGGAATGATGTCTTCGCCCGAGCTCCGGGAGTCTTCGGCGCGAATGCTGGAGGTTACCGGGGGTCGATGGCCAAAGAATGTTTCAATCCCCTGGGCGGAAGGCGAAGACATGTCTACGTCTCGTATAGCTCGTGGCTTGAAGATTTTCCCTTACGGACAGAATATTGCTGCTGTTGTGTCGGCAGTGATGACCAAGGACCGTCAGGACGCTGCGCAGAAGCGCTGGGCAGTCATCAGGATGGCGGACCCGAGGCGTGAGGCGAAGAGAGCACGGGGGAGCGCGAAGGCTGCTGCCTCCGGCGGCAGCCAGCCGGTGCCAGCTGCGAAGCCGGCCGCGCCTGGGTCCAGCAAGCCGTTGGCGGGCGCGAAGACAGCTACCGCTGGCGTGACCAAGTCTCCCCCGGTCGAAGCTGCGAAGGGACGAGAGCTGCCCTCGCCGAGGAAGCGTGTTACCGACTTCGACACGAACATCAGTGTGGAGGACTATTTTGTCGGTAAGTTTTTTTTTGGAGGGGGGGGCCTTCTGACCGGTGATATGTTGCGTTACAGGGTCCGGCGAGGGACAGATGGTTGTTGTCCCGCCTTTGGTGGCAACCGCTTTGCCATCGGCGGAGGTAAGGGCGAGGGGGACCACGCAGGACCCGTGGGCCGCCTTCTGCGCGAGCGGCGAGATTCTGACAGCCGCTACCGCTAAGGACGTGGCGGGCACCATGTCCCAGCGTCTGTCGCAGCGACTGTCGCAGCAGCTAAGTCAAGTAAGTTGAGTTGGACTTCAGTGTTTGTTGTTTCCATGAAGATTTGGGTCTCATGTGTTTTTGTCAGGCGGCTGACTTCGCCGACCGCGTTGCGTCTGGCGTCCTGACTGCGGACGTGGCTGCCGAAGTCGAGAGACTTTGGGCATAGCACGTGGATGCCGTCCGGGAGAAGTCGGCCGCGGAGAGAAAAAGCCGTCGGCTGGCGGAGAAGGTGGCCGCCTTGGAGGCCGAGAAGATAGACCTTCGGCGCCAGCTGGCAGAAGAGAGGAGGGAGGCGAACCAGGCCGTCGCTGAGGCGCAGGCTGCGCAGGCTAAGGCCAAGGTGGCGCGGGCGGAGGGAAGTCTCGCCAGCCAACGCACCGAGGAGTGGGAGGCGAGGTTCAACGCCCTGTGTGGCCGCGTGGATAAGGCCGAGGCCTCCACGCGCTCTGAGGTTGAGTGGACGCTCGCACAGTTCATGAGTTCGTATCGCGAGCTGGGCGCGTGTACTGCTGACTTCGAAGTGCCCGATCGGGAGGCGGGCCTTCGCTTCCTCGAATGGTTGCAGGAGGAGTTGTTGGTACTCCCAACCATCATGGAAGGTTTCATGTCCTTTGCCTCCCTCGTCACCTGCGAGGGGGCCATGAATGCGTTGTCCCGCGAGGGATGCAGACACTATGAGGTTTTCGACCAGGCAGACAAGAGCTTTGAGCGTGAGATCTTCAAGGTCGAAGACCCCATTGTGAAGTAGTCAGCGGGTGCCCTTTTTGATAGGATGTGGGGGGCATATGGTCGGGAGGCTATCAGGGAGCGATCCGACCGGGCGAGGGAGCAGGTAAAGGTTATTATTTTTGTGTGGTTGGCTGCGTGTGGGTATGTGTAGTTTTTGCTAAGTGAATGTGCTGTTGCTGCAGATGGAGCGTGCCGAGGACGTTGAGGACTTTGGAAGTCTAGTCGGCGTGCCGCCTGAGGTTGTGGAGGCCAAACCGGTGCTGCCCTCGGACGCCGGCGAAGGCCCCTCGACCGTGGCCGTTCCTGCCATGACCGGCGGCGAAGACCCTCTGTCGGCCCCTGCGCCGGCAATTGAAGGTTCCCTGGAGGTGGCGGACGAGCCACCAGCCAAAGACCCCACGGCCGCGGCCGGGCCCTCGCAGGTGGCTAAGTAGCTAAATAGGTGCGAGGGAGTATGTAAGTTTTGTCTGCGTCTTACTAAACCTCGGTTGCTGCGCAGGTTCAAGGTTTTGGGCCTGCGCACGCAATTGCTACTGACAGTGGTAATTTTGTGGCGGCTTCGACCGTGGTTGGTGAAGATGTCTCAGATGATTCTGTGTCTAAGTTTTTTGGGTCTGGTGATTCTAGGGATTCGGTTGTGTGGACGGAGGAGTCTTCGGATGAGGACTTAGATTATTTTGCGGCGCTGGATGTGGCTGCGGAGGAAGCTTCTCCACGCGTGGTAGGTGCTGAAGTTATTCCTAGTGCGGGTGGTGGGCGTAGGCGGCGAAGGGCTGTCGTGAAGCGTAGGGTTAGTGAAGTGGAGGGAAGTCGTCTTCGTGTAGACGGGGCTAGCAAACGAGAATTGTTGTCCTCGCCGGCTGGGACGAGTGTAGGTGAGGGGGAGTTGCAGAATCTTTTTGAGGGTGAGGAGCTGAGGATAATGCTATTCAACTATAGGGAGATGGGGTATTATCCCTAAGGTTGAGCCAATGTAACATGTGATGCCCTCGCTGTATGTATGTACCCGTGATTTGTATGAGGCTGTGTGTCTTCGTTGACCTGGTCGTGCCCATAGACGACTTGTGCGCAAGGAACCTTTTGGGAAATGCTTTCGGTTTTGCGCGCTTGCTGTGCTAGTCCGGCTGCACGCGTGGGTGCCTTTTGCGCGGGGAGTTCTTTGGAGAGGACTTCAATTTTGGGCACTTACTGTGCTGGTTTGGCTGCACCCGTAGGCGACTTTTGCACGGAGGATCCGGCTGCACCCTTGGGCGACTTTTGCACGGAGAGTCCTTTGGAGAGGACTTCAATTTTGCGCACTTATTGTGCTTAGTCCGGCTGCACCCGTAGGCGACTTTTGTGTGGAGAGTCCTTTGGAGAGGACTTCGATTTTGCGCACTTATTGTGCTTAGTCCGGCTGCACCCGTAGGCGACTTTTGCGCGGAGAGTCCTTTGGAGAGGACTTCGATTTTGCGCACTTATTGTGCTTAGTCCGGCTGCACCCATAGGCAACTTTTTGCGCGGAGTGTCGCACGCGAGGGTAGCCAGCGCTGTCCCTCGTGGTGACTTTGGTGTAGTCGAATGCCGAAGACCGTTGAAGCGGTCTTTTTCGACATTGGCTTAGTTTTTGCGGGGGATTTTTGCTTGTATATTACATGGCTCCGCCTCATTAAAAACCTCACCCCCTAGGAGGAAAAGAGTGCGGGCCGGAATAATAATGTTTGGCGAATTACAAGGGCGTGATGGCCCTGAGGGTTCAAACAAAAAATTTGCGAAGACTGTCTATATTCCAGGAATGTTCCAGGTCTTCGCCAGATTGAGTTGTTAATCTGTACGCGCTGGGAGACGACTTCGTCTTGACGATAAATGGTCCTTCCCACTTTGGTTCCAGCTTAACCCGTGACTCTGTCTGGGTTGTCCGGACGAGTACGAGGTCCCCTTCGTTGAATTCTCTTGGGACGACTGCGTGGTCGTGCCTGGCCTTCGTTTGGGCTTGATATTTGTTGAGGGTCTGTAGGGCGAAGACGCAGTCTCCGTCGATTAGGTCTTTGGAAGTTGGCTCGTCGACGTCGGGTACTGCAGAAGCGGTTGTCCGTAGGGACCCATGTTTGATTTCCTGTGGGGTCATGGCCTCCGATCCGTATAGGAGGCGAAAAGGAGTGAATCCGGTCGCATGACACTCGGTCGTGTTCAGTGCCCAGACTGCTTCAGGTAATAGGTCGGCCCATTTGCCCTTCTTGTCGTCGAGGAGCATTTTCTTGATCGCTGTGAAAATCTTGCCGTTGGCGCGCTCCACGACGCCGTTGGATTGTGGGTGGTAGACTGAGGCGAAGGCGAGCTTGGTGCCAATGGAGAAGCAGAAATCCCTGAAGTCTTGGCTGTCAAACTGCTTGCCATTGTCAACTGTGAGCTCGGACGGGACTCCGAATCGGCAAACAATGTTTTGCCAGAAGAATTTCTGGGCAGTCTTCGATGTTATTGTGGATACCGCCCACGCCTCGATCCACTTGGTAAAATACTCGACAGCGACGAAGGTGAACTTGAGATTCCCTTGGGCAGTGGGTAATGGCCCGACAATGTCGAGGCCCTAGCGCTGAAGGGGCCACGTGTGTGCGATTAGCTTTGTGAAATGCGAAGGGCTTCTCGAGCGTGGAGAAAACTTCTGGCAGGCTTCGCATGACCTTGTGACCTGGTTTGTGGCGCAGATCATGGCAGGCCAGTAGAATCCTTGATGGATCACTTTGGCAGCTAAGGCCCTGGGACCTGCGTGAGAGCCGCAGGTCCCGCTGTGGACTTCGCGCAGGATTTGGACGCCTTCGGTTTCGGTGACACATTTGAGCATGGGTTGGCTGACCCCCTTCTTGTAAAGCTGGCCTTCGATGAGAGCGAAGTCCCGGCTTCGGTGTTTGAGGCTCTTGGCCTTGTTGACATCGGCTGGATGGTAGTATCCTTGCAGGAACAGGGTTATTGGTGCTCGCCAGTCTTCGGTCATAATGAGGTTGACTATGCGGTGGCCTTTGCTGTCGTTGGTTATTTGTAGGCCCTCTGGGCTGCGGACGGCTGGTGTGCCGATGACATGGTAGAATACGTCTGAGGGTAGGGCCTCGCCCCTGGAGGCTGCTTTGGCCAACGCGTTGGCCTCCTCATTCTTGGCGCGGTCTACATGCTGCCAGGTGAAGCCTTTGAATTGTCTCTCGAGACTGCGGATAGCTGTGAGGTACTGCATAAGTGCGAGGTCCTTCACTGCGTAATCTTTCTCGATTTGGCCGGCAACTATCTTGGAGTCTGTTCTGACTATGCAGGTAGTGACGTCAAGTGCCCTTAGCTTGCGAAGGCCGAGGATGACAGCTTCGTACTCTGTTATATTGTTGGTGCACCTGTCAGACTCCAAAGAAAAGCTGAGGCGTGCGACATATTTGTGCTTGATCCCTGCGGGTGAGGTGATGACTGCAGCGACGCCTGCCCCCGCATGGCACCATGCGTCGTCGCAATGGATGGTCCACACCGTTTCTGCAGATGTGTCCGGCTGCGTTATTGGCCTGGTCCAGTCGACGATGAAGTCTGCCAGGACTTGTGACTTGATGGCTGTCCGGGGCTCGAAGGTGATATGGTAGCCGGAGAGCTCGGCTGCCCATTTGGCGATCCGGACTGATGCCTCCGGATTTCTGAATAATTCGCCGAGTCCCCTGTCCGAGGTGACCCGCACCTTGAATGCTTCAAAATAATGGCGCAATTTGCGTGAAGCCATGACTACTGCATAGGCAATTTTTTCCAGTTCTGTCATATTGCATTTGGATGCTATGAGTACTTCGGAGACGTAGTAAACTGGACATTGCCTGGTCGTGCCTTCTCTGTCCTGCTCCTGAACCAGCGCTGCGCTGACCGCGTGCGGCGAAGCCGTGACGTAGAGCAACAGGGACATCGAGGGGTTGGGGCTTGAAAGAATCGCCAGTTCTGACAGATGCTGCTTTAGTGAAGCGAAGGCCGCCGCTTGCTCTGGTCACCATGCGAAGTCTTTTGCACCGCGTAGTGTTTTGAGGAAAGGTAGGCTTCGCTCTGCGGACTTGGAGATGAATCTGTTGAGGGCAGTCAATCTGCCGGTCAGTCGTTGGACATCTCTGGCTGACTGTAGGGGCGTCATGTTGATGATGGCCTGTATTTTGGTCGGGTTGGCTTTGATTCCGCAGTGCGACACCAGGTACCCCAGTATCTTCCCCTGGCGAACGCCAAAGACGCACTTTTCGGGGTTTAGGCGAAGTCGTGTGTCTCACATGTCCGCGAATGTTTTTGCGAGGTCAACCAGATGGTCTTCTTTGCTTTTGCTGGCAACGACGATGTCGTCCACATACGTAAATATGTTTCTGCCGACTTGACTCTCGAGCACCGTTCTGGTGAGACGAGAGAATGTGGACCCAGAGTTC
This sequence comes from Zea luxurians, assembly GCA_029449295.1. Lineage (NCBI taxonomy): Eukaryota > Viridiplantae > Streptophyta > Magnoliopsida > Poales > Poaceae > Zea > Zea luxurians. The sequence continues at coordinate 74,956,132 of JAOPSE010000014.1, forward strand.
TTGAGACCCTCCGGCATTCTAATGAAGCAGTACGTGCCGAAGGGTGTTATGAAGCTGGTGCTGGCCTTGTCTTCCTCCTTCATATAAATTTGGTGGTAGCCGGAGAAGCAGTCGAGGAGTGACATGACTTCTGAAAGTCGCCTAGAGGGGGGGTGAATAGGGCGAATCTGAAATTTAACAACTTAAACACAACTACAAGCCGGGTTAGCGTTAGAAATAGAAACGAGTCCGAGAGAGAGGGTGCAAAACAAATCGTGAGCAAATAAGGAGTGAGACACGATGATTTGTTTTACCGAGGTTCGGTTCTCTCAAACCTACTCCCCGTTGAGGAGGCCACAAAGGCCGGGTCCTTTTCAACCCTTTCCCTCTCTCAAACGGTCCCTCGGACCGAGTGAGCTTCTCTTCTCAAATCAAACCGGGAACAAAACTTCCCCGCAAGGACCACCACACAATTGGTGTCTCTTGCCTCGGTTACAATTGAGTTTAGATCGCAAGAACAAATGACAAAGAAAAGAAGCAATCCAAGCGCAAGAGCTCAAAAGAACACGACAAATCTCTCTCACTAGTCACTAGAGCTTTGTGTGGAATTGGAGAGGATTTGATCACTTGAGTGTGTCTAGAATTTAATGCCTAGCTCTTGTAAGTGGTTGGAAGGTTGAAAACTTGGATGACTTGAATGTGGGGTGGTTGGGGGTATTTATAGCCCCAACCACCAAACTAGCCGTTTGGTGGAGGCTGTCTGTCGTATGGTGCACCGGACAGTCCGGTGCACACCAGACATGTCCGGTGCGACAGCCACGTCACCAGGCCGTTAGGGTTCCGACCGTTGGAGCTCTGACTGCTGGGCCCGCCCGGATGTCCGGTGGCGCACCGGACATGCACTGTAGAGTGTCCGGTGCGCCTCTTCGTGCGTGCCTGACTTCTGCGCGCTCTGGCGCGCATTTAATGCGCCTGTAGGTGACTATTGGCGTCGAAGTAGCCGTTGATCCGCTGTCACACCGGATAGCGGACAAGCCGTTGCGAATTCCCGAAGCTGGCGAGTTCAGAGTTGCTTCTCCTTGGAGCACCGGACACTGTCCAGTGTACACCGGACAGTCCGGTGAATTATAGCGGAGCGACTCTGCGTTTTCCCGAAGGTGAGGAGTTCAGCGCGTGGAGAACCCTGGTGCACCGGACATGTCCGGTGGTGCACCGGACAGTCCGGTGCGCCAGACCAGGGTGCCTTCGGTTGTCCCTTTGCTCTTTTTGTTGAACCCTTTTCTTGGTCTTTTTATTGGCCTTTTGTGAACCTTTGGCACCTGTATAACTTATAGACTAGAGCAAACTAGTTAGTCCAATTATTTGTGTTGGGCAATTCAACCACCAAAATTAGTTTAGGAATATAGGTGTAAGCCTAATTCCCTTTCAATCTCCCCCTTTTTGGTGATTGATGCCAACACAAACCAAAAGCAAATATAGAAGTGCATAATTTGAACTAGTTTGCATATGCAAGTGCAAAGGTTACTTAGAATTGAGCCAATAAATATTACTTACTAGATATGCATGGATTGTTTCTTTATTTTTAACATTTTGGACCACGCTTGCACCACATGTTTTGTTTTTGCAGAATTCTTATTGTAAATCCTTTACAAAATCCTTTTGCAATATAGTCAAAGTTAAATGAATAAGATTTTGCGAAGCATTTTCAAGTTTTGAAATTTTCTCCCCTTGTTTCAAATGCTTTTCCTTTGACTAAACAAAAACTCTCCCTCAATAAATTCTCCTCTTAGTGTTCAAGAGGGTTTTAAGACATCAATTTTTGAAAATACTACTTGCTCCCCCTTTTGAACACAATAAGATACCAATTCAAAATTTATCAATTGAAAATCATTTTAAAATTAGGGTGGTGGTGCGGTCCTTTTGCTTTGGGCTCATACTTTCTCCCCCTTTGGCATGAATCGCCAAAAACGGATACTTTGAGTGAGATATAAGCCCTTTGATAACTACTTTCTCCCCTTTGGCAAATAAAACATATGAGTGAAGATTATACCAAAGTTGGAGAGATGCTCGGAGCGACGGCGAAGGATGAGTGATAGAGTGAAGTGGAAGCCTTTGTTTTCGCTGAAGACTCCAATTCCCTTTCAATACACCTATGACTTGGTTTGAAATACACTTGAAAACACATTAGTCATTGCATACAAAAGAGTCATGATCAAAGGTATATTTATGAGCTATGTGTGCAAATTAGCAAAAGAAATTCCTAGAATCAAGAATATTGAGCTCATGCCTAAGTTTGGTAAAAGTTTGTTCATCTAGTGGCTTGGTAAAGATATCGGCTAATTGATCTTTAGTATTAATGTATGCAATCTCGATATCCCCCTTTTGTTGGTGATCCCTAAGAAAATGATACCGAATGGCTATGTGTTTAGTGCGGCTATGCTCAACGGGATTATCCGCCATGCAGATTGCACTCTCATTATCACATAGAAGAGGAACTTTGGTTAATTTGTAACCATAGTCCCGCAGGGTTTGCCTCATCCAAAGCAATTGCGCGCAACAATGTCCTGCAACAATGTACTCGGCTTCGGCGGTAGAAAGAGCGACCGAGTTTTGCTTCTTTGAAGCCCAAGACACCAAGGACCTTCCCAAGAACTGGCAAGTCCCCGATGTGCTCTTTCTATTAATTTTACACCCCGCCCAATTGGCATCGGAATAACCAATCAAATCAAATGTGGATCCCCGAGGGTACCAAAGCCCAAACTTAGGAGTATAAGCCAAATATCTCAAGATTCGTTTTACGGCCGTGAGGTGAGATTCCTTAGGGTCGGATTGGAATCTTGCACACATGCATACGGAAAGCATAATGTCCGGTCGAGATGCACATAAATAGAGTAATGAACCTATCATCGACCGGTATACCTTTTGATCGACGGATTTACCTCCCATGTCGAGGTCGAGATGCCCATTGGTTCCCATGGGAGTCTTGATGGGCTTGGCATCCTTCATTCCAAACTTGCTTAGAATGTCTTGAGTATACTTCGTTTGGCTAATGAAGGTGCCCTCTTGGAGTTGCTTTACTTGAAATCCTAGAAAATACTTCAACTCCCCCATCATCGACATCTCGAATTTCTGTGTCATGATCCTACTAAATTCTTCACATGTAGATTCGTTAGTAGACCCAAATATAATATCATCAACATAAATTTGGCATACAAACAAATCATTGTCAAGAGTTTTAGTGAATAGAGTAGGATCGGCCTTGCCGACTTTGAAGCCATTAGCGATAAGGAAATCTCTAAGGCATTCATACCATGCTCTTGGGGCTTGCTTGAGCCCATAAAGCGCCTTAGAGAGCCTATAGACATGGTTAGGGTACTCACTGTCTTCAAAGCCGGGAGGTTGCTCAACATAGACCTCTTCCTTGATTGGTCCATTGAGGAAAGCACTCTTCACGTCCATTTGGTAAAGCTTGAAGCCATGGTAAGTAGCATAGGCTAATAATATGCGAATTGACTCAAGCCTAGCTACGGGTGCATAGGTTTCACCAAAATCCAAACCTTCGACTTGTGAATACCCCTTGGCCACGAGTCGAGCTTTGTTCCTTGTCACCACACCATGCTCATCTTGCTTGTTGCGGAAGACCCATTTGGTTCCTACAACATTTTGGTTAGGACGTGGAACTAAATGTCATACCTCGTTCCTAGTGAAGTTGTTGAGCTCCTCTTGCATCGCCATCACCCAATCCGAATCTTGGTGTGCTTCCTCTACCCTGTGTGGTTCAATAGAGGAAACAAAAGAGTAATGCTCACAAAAATGTGCAACACGAGATCGAGTAGTTACCCCCTTATGAATGTCGCCGAGGATGGTGTCGACGGGGTGATCTCGTTGGATTGCTTGGTGGACTCTTGGGTGTGGCGGCCTTGGTTCTTCATCCTCCTTGTCTTGATCATTGGCATCTCCCCCTTGATCATTGCCATCATCTTGAGGTGGCTCATCTCTTTGATCTTCCCCTTCATCAACTTGAGCCTCGTCCTCATTTTGAGTTGGTGGAGATGCTTGCGTGGAGGAGGATGGTTGATCTTGTGCATTTGGAGGCTCTTCGGATTCCTTAGGACACACATCCCCAATGGACATGTTCCTTAGCGCGATGCACGGAGCCTCTTCTTCACCTATCTCATCAAGATCAACTTGCTCTACTTGAGAGCCATTAGTTTCATCAAACACAACGTCACAAGAAACTTCAACAAGTCCTGAGGACTTGTTAAAGACTCTATATGCCCTTGTGTTTGAGTCATATCCTAGTAAAAAGCCTTCTACAGTTTTAGGAGCAAATTTAGATTTTCTTCCTCTTTTAACAAGAATAAAACATTTGCTACCAAAAACTCTAAAATATGAAATATTGGGCTTTTTACCGGTTAGTAGTTCATAGGATGTCTTCTTGAGGATTCGGTGAAGATATAACCGGTTGATGGCGTAGCAAGCGGTGTTAACCGCCTCAGCCCAAAACTGATCCGGCGTCTTGTACTCATCAAGCATGGTTCTTGCCATGTCCAATAGAGTTCGATTCTTCCTCTCCACTACACCATTTTGTTGTGGGGTGTAGGGAGAAGAGAACTCATGCTTGATGCCCTCCTCCTCAAGAAAGCCTTCAATTTGTGAGTTCTTGAACTCCGTCCCGTTGTCGCTTCTTATCTTCTTGATCCTCAAGCCGAACTCATTTTGAGCCCGTCTCAAGAATCCCTTTAAAGTCTCTTGGGTTTGTGATTTTTCCTGCAAAAAGAATACCAAAGTGAAGCGAGAATAATCATCCACAATAACTAGACAGTACTTACTCCCGCCGATGCTTATGTAAGCAATCGGGCCGAATAAATCCATGTGTAGGAGCTCCAGTGGCCTATCAGTCGTCATGATGTTCTTATGCGGATGAAGAACACCAACTTGCTTCCCGGCTTGGCATGCGCTACAAATCCTGTCTTTCTCAAAATGAACATTTGTTAATCCTAAAATGTGCTCTCCCTTTAGAAGCTTATGAAGATTCTTCATTCCAACATGGGCTAGTCGGCGGTGCCAGAGCCAACCCATGTTAGTCTTAGCAATTAAGCAAGTGTCGAGTTCAGCTCTATCAAAATCTACCAAGTATAGCTGACCCTCTAACACTCCCTTAAACGCTATTGAATCATCACTCCTTCTAAAGACAGTGACACCTACATCAGTAAATAGACAGTTGTAGCCCATTTGACATAATTGGGATACGGAAAGCAAATTGTAATCTAATGAATCAACAAGAAAAACAATGGAAATGGAATGATCAGGAGATATAGCAATTTTACCCAAACCTTTGACCAAACCTTGGTTTCCATCCCCGAATGTGATAGCTCGTTGGGGATCTTGGTTTTTCTCGTAGGAGGAGAACATCTTCTTCTCCCTGTCATGTGGTTTGTGCACCCGCTATCGATGATCCAACTTGAGCCCCCGGATGCATAAACCTACAAAACAAGTTTAGTTCTTGACTTTAGGTACCCAAACGGTTTTGGGTCCTTTGGCATTAGAAACAAGAACTTTGGGTACCCAAACACAAGTCTTGCAGCCCTTGTGTTTGCCCCCAACAAACTTGGCAACTATCTTGCCAGATTTGTTAGTCAAAACATAAGATGCATCAAAAGTTTTAAATGAAATGCTATGATCATTTGATGCACTAGGAGTTTTCTTTTTAGGCAACTTAGCACGGGTTGGTTGCCTAGAGCTAGATGTCTCACCCTTATACATAAAAGCATGGTTAGGGCCAGAGTGAGACTTCCTAGAATGAATTCTCCTAATTTTGCTCTCAGGATAGCCGGGAGGGTACAAAATGTAGCCCTCGTTATCCTGAGGCATGGGAGCCTTGCCCTTAACAAAGTTAGACAATTTCTTAGGAGGGGCACTAAGTTTGACATTGTCTCCCCTTTGGAAGCCAATGCCATCCTTGATGCCAGGGCGTCTCCCATTATAGAGCATACTTCTAGCAAATTTAAACTTTTCATTTTCTAAGTTATGCTCGGCAATTTTAGCATCTAATATTGCTATATGATCATTTTGTTGTTTAATTAAAGCCATGTGATCATGAATAGCATCAATATCAATATCAATATCTCTACATCTAGTGCAAATGGAAACATGCTCAATGGTAGATGTAGAGGGTTTGGAAGAATTAAGTTCAACAATCTTAGCACGCAAAATATCATTGTTATCTCTAAGATCGGAAATTGTAACATTGCAAACATCTAATTCTTTAGCCTTAGCAATTAATTTTTCATTTTCAATCCTAAGGCTAGCAAGAGAGGTGTTTAATTCTTCAATCTTAGCAAGTAAATCATCATTATCATTTCTAAGATTGGGAATTGAAACATCACAAACATGAGAATCAACCTTAGCAATTAATTTGACATTTTCATTTCTAAGGTTGGCAATAGTGTCATGGCATGTGCTTAGCTCACTAGATAATTTCTCACATTTTTCTACTTCTAGAGCATAAGCATTCTTAACCTTAACATGCTTTTTATTTTCCTTGATTACGAAGTCCTCTTGGTAGTCCAAGAGATCATCCTTTTCATGGATGGCACTAATTAGCTCATTTAGTTTTTCCTTTTGTTGCATGTTTAGGTCGGCAAAAAGGGTTCGCAAGTTATCCTCCTCATTGCTAGCATTATCCTCATCGCTAGATGTTTCATATTTGGTGGAGGATCTTGATTTTACCTTCTTCCTTTTGTCGTCCTTGGCCATGAGGCATTTGTGGCCGACGTTGGGGAAGAGAAGACCCTTGGTGACGGCGATGTTTGCGGCGTCCTCGTCGGAGGAGGAGTCGGTGGAGCTCTCGTCGGAGTCCCACTCGCGGCACACATGGGCATCACCGCCCTTCTTCTTGTGATATCTCTTCTTCTCCTTTCTTCTCCCCTTCTTGTCGTTGTCCCTGTCACTATCACTTGATAATGGACATTTAGCAATAAAGTGACCGGGCTTACCACACTTGTAGCAAACTCTCTTGGAGCGGGGCTTGTAGTCTTTCCCTCTCCTTTGCTTGAGGATTTGACGGAAGCTCTTGATGATGAGCGCCATCTCCTCGTTGTCGAGCTTGGAGGCGTCGATGGGTGTTCGACTTGGAGTAGATTCCTCCTTCTTTTCTTCCGTCGCCTTGAATGCGACCGGTTGTGCTTCGGACGTGGAGGGGCCGTCAAGCTCGTTGATCTTCTTTGAGCCTTTGATCATCAACTCAAAGCTCACAAAATTACCTATAACTTCCTCGGGGGTCATTTGAGTATATCTAGGATTGCCACGAATTAATTGAACTTGAGTAGGGTTAAGGAAAACAAGTGATCTTAGAATAACCTTAACCACTTCGTGGTCATCCCATTTTTTGCTCCCGAGGTTGCGCACTTGGTTCACCAAGGTTTTGAGCCGGTTGTACATGTCTTGTGGCTCCTCCCCTTGGCGAAGACGGAAGCGACCGAGCTCCCCCTCGATCGTTTCCCGTTTGGTGATCTTGGTCACCTCATCTCCTTCGTGCGCGGTCTTTAGCACGTCCCAAATCTCCTTGGCACTCTTCAACCCTTGCACCTTGTTATACTCCTCTCGACTTAGAGAGGTGAGGAGTATAGTGGTGGCTTGGGAGTTGAAGTGCTCGATTTGGGCCACTTCGTCCTCATCATAATCTTCATCCCCTACGGATGGTACCTGTACACCAAACTCAACAACATCCCATATACTTTTGTGGAGTGAGGTTAGGTGATATCGCATCATATCACTCCACCTAGCATAGTCTTCACCATCAAATGTTGGTGGTTTGCCTAATGGGACGGAAAGTAAAGGTGTATGTTTAGGAATGCGAGGGTAGCGTAGGGGGATCTTACTATACTTCTTGCGCTCTTGGCGCTTAAAAGTGACGGACGGTGCATCGGAGCCGGAGGTCGACGTTGATGAAGTGTCGGTCTCGTAGTAGACCACTTTCCTCATCCTCTTGTGCTTGTCGCCTCTCCGATGCGACTTGTGGGAAGAGGATTTCTTCTCCTTCCCCTTTCCTTTGTTGGAGGAGTTCTTCTTCTCCTTCCTCTTGTTGCGAGACTCTTCCGATGAAGTCGACCCGTGGCTTGTAGTGGGCTTGTCGCCGGTCTCCAACTCCTTCTTGGCGTGATCTCCCAACATCACTTCGAGCAGTTAGGCTCTAATGAAGCACCGGGCTCCGATACCAATTGAAAGTCGCCTAGAGGGGGGTGAATAGGGCAAATCTGAAATTTAACAACTTAAACACAACTACAAGCCGGGTTAGCGTTAGAAATAGAAACGAGTCCGAGAGAGAGGGCGCAAAACAAATCGTGAGCAAATAAGGAGTGAGACACGATGATTTGTTTTACCGAGGTTCGGTTCTCTCAAACCTACTCCCTATTGAGGAGGCCACAATGGCCGGGTCCTTTTCAACCCATTCCCTCTCTCAAACGGTCCCTCGGACCGAGTGAGCTTCTCTTCTCAAATCAAACCGGGAACAAAACTTCCCCGCAAGGACCACCACACAATTGGTGTCTCTTGCCTCGGTTACAATTGAGTTTAGATCGCAAGAACAAATGACAAAGAAAAGAAGCAATCCAAGCGCAAAAGCTCAAAAGAACACGGCAAATCTCTCTCACTAGTCACTAAAGCTTTGTGTGGAATTGGAGAGGATTTGATCACTTGAGTGTGTCTAGAATTTAATGCCTAGCTCTTGTAAGTGGTTGGAAGGTTGAAAACTTGGATGACTTGAATGTGGGATGGTTGGGGGTATTTATAGCCCCAACCACCAAACTAGCCGTTTGGTGGAGGCTGTCTGTCGTATGGTGCACCGGACAGTCCGGTGCACACCGGACATGTCCGGCGTGACAGCCACGTCACCAAGCCGTTAGAGTTCCGACCGTTGGAGCTCTGATTGTTGGGCCCGCCTAGATGTCTGGTGGCGCACCGGACATGCACTGTAGAGTGTCCGGTGTGCCTCTTCATGCGTGCCTGACTTCTGCGCGCTCTGGCGCGCATTTAATGCGCCTGCAGGTGACTGTTGGCGCCGAAGTAGCCGTTGATCCGCTGTCACACCGGACAGTCCGGTGTAGACCGGACAGTCCAGTGTACACCGGACATGTCCGGTGAATTATAGCGGACAAGCCGTTGCGAATTCCCGAAGCTGGCGAGTTCAGAGTTGCTTCTCCTTGGAGCACCGGACACTATCCGGTGTACACCGGACAGTCCGGTGAATTATAGCGGAGCGACTCTGCGTTTTCCCGAAGGTGAGGAGTTCAGCGCGTGGAGAACCCTGGTGCACCGGACATGTCCGGTGGTGCACCGGACAGTCCGGTGCGCCAGACCAGGGTGCCTTCGGTTGTCCTTTTGCTCTTTTTGTTGAACCCTTTTCTTGGTCTTTTTATTGGCCTTTTGTGAACCTTTGGCACCTGTATAACTTATAGACTAGAGCAAACTAGTTAGTCCAATTATTTGTGTTGGGCAATTCAACCACCAAAATTAGTTTAGGAATATAGGTGTAAGCCTAATTCCCTTTCAACTTCGCAGCCTGCCGCGCTATCGACGATCTTGTCGATCCGAGGCAGTGGGAAATTATCCTTGGGGCAGGCTTTGTTGAGGCTGGTGAAATCGATACACATCCGCCATTTGCCGTTCTTCTTTTGCACCATGACTACGTTGGCGAGCCACGTAGGGTAGGCGACTGGCTCGATGAACTTGGCCTCAAGCAGGCGGTGTACCTCGGCCTTGGCGGCTTTTGTCTTCTCATCAGACATCTTGCGCAGCCGTTGCTTCTTCGGTCTCACCGAAGGGTCAATTCCCAAGTTTTGCTCGATGATAGAGCGACTGACTCCAACCAGGTCGAGGGCGGACCAGGCGAAGACGTCCTTATTTTTGGACAAACAGGAGAGGAGTCTCTCTTCGTCGTGCGAGGTGAGGTCTTCGCTTATGATGACCGTTTGCTTGGGCGTTGACCGGTCAAGGGGGATAGTCTTGGTCCCATCGTTGCTCTGCAGCTGTGCCTTTTCATGTTCTTTGGCGATCGGGCTGTTTGACTCGGGGGCTTGGCACTGCGCCATGAGGCAGTGTACGTTCCTTTGCCCTGGAATGAAGTCTCTTTATATGTTGCGTGCGGCCTGCTGGTTGCCGTAAACTGTGATTGCGCCTTGTGGACTCGGGATCTTCATGCACAGATAGAGTCCGTAAATGGCTGCTTCAAACTTGTTGATGGAGCCACGACCCATGATGGCGTTGTACGGGTACACCACGTCGACAATGTCGAAAGTAATTTGCTCACTTTGGGCATAGGGTGCTACGCCGAAGGAGAGGAGTAGTTCTATTTTGCCGACAGGAAAGGTGCCCTTGCCGCCGAAGCCATACAGTGGGTTGTCCGAAGGCTTGAGCAAGCTGTGGCTGATGCCCATGCGGTCAAAGGCGTGGAGGAAAATGATATCCGCTTGGCTGCCGTTGTCCACTAAGATTTTGTGCAGGTCCCAGCCTGCCACGCTGCAGTTGATTACCATGGCGTCGATGTGGGGTGTGCTGCGTAGGTCGACGTCTCTGGCGTCGAAGGTCAATGGCACATGGGACCACTTCGTCTGCATGACTGGGCCGGTGACGGCGACATGGTTGACGCTGCGGTAGTGGTCCCTCTTCTGCCGCTTTGTGTCAAAGTCGGCGCTGGATCCCCCAGTGATCATGTGAATAACTCCGCGATATGGCTGATCAGCAAAGTCTTCTTGTTTTGGTGTGTGGGGGTGGTGGATGTTTGGCTGTTGTGGGTGCGGAGGTGGGGGTGGGGGAGGCACGATTTGTACCACCTGATGTTGGTATGCATGGTTGGGTGGGTGCTGTGCGGGGCCATGGTTGTATGGTGGTGGGAGTTGTTGATATGTGTGCGCGACAACTCTTGGGTTGTCGGCTGGTTGCGCCCGAGACATCCTGTCTCTGGTGGCCTTCGTCTCCGGGCAGTCCCTTGTTGGGTGCGCGCAGTCTTCGCCGTGGAACAAGCAGTAAAATCTACGCGTTTGCTGCGCCCGTCCTCGGCCTCAACCGCGGGTCCCTCCGTCGCGGCCCTGGGGGGGGGGATAATCTTGGCGGCGAGGGGCCTCACCAGCGGGGTGCTAGTTGGCAATGTTGTGTACCTGCTGCTGGCTACGGCCGTCCCGACCGGGTTCCGTCTACGAAGGCCTTGTCCACGTGCGGTTGGACTGCGGAGGGTCTTTGGGTTTCCTCTGGGACTCGACCTTGCGCTAGTGGAGCTCTTCGGATCTTGTGTACTTCTCGAACAGCTGATACAACTCTTGGAGGTTCTTGGATGGATCTCTGATGCAGTGGCTGTAAAGGACGCCAGCCCGAAGGCCACTGATGGCATAGTGAATGGCTATTTGGTCATCGACCGAAGGCAGTTGTGACTTGAGGGTCAGGAACTTGCGGTAGTACTCCCGCAGAGTCTCTCTTTCCTGCTACTTGCAGAGTGACAGTTCGGCCAACGCGTCGGTGTCTGGACGGTACCCTTGGAAGTTGAGCAGAAATTTGTCCCGGAGACTTCTCCAGGAGTCGATGGACAGCGGGGGCAATCTGGTGTACCAAGTGAGAGCCGGGCCTTCGAGGGCGATGATGAATGACTTGGCCATCGTGGCGTCGTCCCCTCCGGCTGATGTAACGGTGACTTGATAGCTCATGATATACTGTGCCGGGTCAGTGCTGTCGTTGTACTTGGGGTAGGTCCCTGCCCTGAAATTGGCGGGCCATGGTGACACTTGCAGCTGCGGCGCCAGGGGGCTTCGCTCGTCAAGGTAATTGATGCCTTGGAAAGCTGCAGCGTGCGGGATGAAGGGGCCGCGGTGAGGGACGAATAGGTCTTCGACCGGCGCGCGCTGCTGGAAGGGGCGGGTCGTGCTGCTGCAGATCGTGTTGGCCTTCGCGCTGCAGGAGCGCAATCTCTTGCTCAAGCTCCTGGGCCCTCTGCTCTTCATCTCGTATCATTTGGCGCAGCTTGGCCTGCACAGTGACGCGTTGGCGTTTGGCCTCGAGGATTTCCTTCTGCTTCTGAAGATTGCGGTTTCTGAGGTGCAGGGCTCGTAGTTGTAGCTGCTCTTCTGCGGAGACGTCGAGGACCTCGCCGTCCTCTGCTGCGTCCTCGCCCGCTGGTGGTGCGAAGCCTGGGGGTGGCACTTGTGGCTGCCCTTCGGAGCTGCAGGTGCGAAGGGTGCCTTCTGGAGTGTGTTGGTCATTGCGCTGTCTCTTGCTGTGTGCTTCATCTTCACCAGCTCCTTGGTGGGTGTTGTCGGTGAGGGCCTTGCCCTTTTTCTCAGCTAGCAGGGCTGCCTTCGCTGCTTCGTCGACGGATGGGGCTGCCTTAGAGTTAGCTCTTTGGGGTGCCATCGCGGGTGATTTTTCGTAGCACGAACGGTGGGCGCCAATGTTGGAACTCGCTTCCTGGACAGGTTGTTTCCAACAGGGGGATGAGTGAGGAGGGAACACGGTTTGATTAGAGGCAACAATTGCTCTATTAATCTATCCCCTCAAGGGCACTATACGGGGGTATTTATAGGCACCTGAGCGCCCAGCGTCTTGGTTTAAGGACGCATGTGCCCTCAAGCGCCTAGGTCATTCCCGAAATATTCCCATAAAGCAGGGTTATGTAACACCCCAGGTGTTACCATGGCTAGAGCCCACCTTGCTATCAAAGGGTATGAGCCCCTGTGGAAGAACTTAATGAATAGAAGCATGAGGGCCTTGGAAAGCTAGAGGTTCACCAAGGATTGTGAGTAACCAAAAGCATTACTCTAATCCTTGCACACTCACTACTTTGGATGAGAAGGGAGAAGAACCCTAGACCTCTCTTAGACCCTATCTCCCAAAACCCTAGATAAGAAGGGAAAAAGAGAGTGAGCAAGTGTGCAAAACATGAGTAACTTTTACCCAAACCTTAAGTGACCTTGTAACCAGCAATTAGGGGAAGGAAATATTGCAAAAAGGCCCCTGGTGAAACCCCGAAATCAAATCACTAAGTGGAGAGAGAGCTAGAGCTCTCTATTCCTCTCTAAGTCCATTTTTAACCCTAGTTTAAGGATCAGCCGTGTTCACCTTGAAGATGGCATCAAATCCACTTGTGATCTATACCAAAAATGTGGCATACTACCTAGGGCACCCACTGGAAAAAGTTGAGCCCGAGACTCGGACGTTTGACATGCCATGGCATGGCTTTTGTCGCGAAGTGCCCAGTGTGACACACCTGTTTTGGCATCCAAAGATCTCCCTCCCTAGGCCGTATCTGTCCCGACTTCTCACAGTTGAGTGACAGCCCTAGGTGCCAGGAAGAGGTCTGCGCCGAACCTTTGCAAAGATTCGCACGTTTGCGACCTTTGTCGACGTTTGAACACTGGAAGAAACAAACCGCCACGTGTTCGACGCGTTCTGCCGCGCCAGAGCACGCCCGCGCGCGCCCCGCGCCGCGCCCGAGCCAAGCCGGCACCCCGGCCGCGTCCACACCTATAAAACCCACCCCAGTGCTCGGTTGCCTTCCCCATTGCCTCCTCCGTACCTCGCCGAACTCGCCCGAGCCAGCCGTTGCCTCCGGCGACCTCCCCGCGACCCGCCAGTGCCGACCGAAAGCCACCGCCGTGGCCAACCCCTCTCCAGTCCCCCTCCGTTCGATCCAAGCCCCCAGATAGCTTCCTGGTGAAGCCGTGAGCCTTGCTCAAGTTTAACCCGAGGGCCCGCGTCACCGGAATAGCCGAATCGCGCTCACCGGAGTTCAAGAACTCGCCGGCGCTCGTGGACCGGGTAAACCCCTTCACCATTTTCCGATTCGATGCACGTATGGCCTCTGTGTCATCCCATGAAGCTCCTCGTGCCCTTTGATTGAACTCGGCCGCCGTGGTTTGGCCGGAGCAGGCGTCGCCGACGATCTCCGCCGCCTGTGTTCGTGGCCAGGGTGACTCCGACCACCTCTGGCGCCGACCCGCACATCGACGTGACCGTCGCGACCTCCCGAGCGTCACTGACCACCTCGCCGGGCCTCCCTCGCCGCCGGTAAGCCGCGCCACCCTTTCTTTTCCCGCGGCTACTGTTTCAGTGAGGGAGGGACTGCGGGTGAGAGGGAGAAAAACCCAGGGGGTTAAGTGAAAAGGCAGAGACTCAAGTGAATAGTGGCGTAAGGGTAGATCTGTGAGGTTGGATTCGGTTTAAGTCCAGGACCTCGGCGCAAACTGCTTTTTTAGAAAAACTTGATTAAAATCTGATTTAAATTCAAACAGAAACTTTAAAAGTCCATAACTTCTGTTTGGTTTATCCAAATTTGGTCAAACCAATTTTGCCAGACTCTAAATAATGTAACCTGTCTAAGAAAAATATGAAACCCCATAAGTACTAGAGAAAAATATAAGGTTCTGATTTAATTTTAGTTTTGGCCAAAAGCTTGATAATAGCAAGAAAAATGGTTGTACTATTTAACTAGAGTTAGAAAAATTTGGAGAAGTTTATATCTACCTACTGACCTAGTTAAAAATGTTAAACCCCTCTGTCCACTACATTAAGTTAGTTTTAACCCATTATTCCATAATATGCTTAAAGTTAAGAAAAATAGAAAAAGTGACATAAATAATGAACCAGAGGGCACCCCTATTTTTGTTGAGATACTTAGTCAATGTAGTTCACTGGAAAAATGTATCATACCCTGTTGTAGTGTAAGGTAAGAAAGATACCTTTTAAATGAAGAAAATAAGGATAACTTAGAAAAACCCTACAAAAATAACCATAAGGAGAAATCTCCCCAAACCTTAGGATAACTAATGTGTTGATAGTAAGAACTTAAGAAAAATCTGAAATCTGTTGTTTGATATTTTTCAAATAACAAGTTAGTTCTAATCACCCTTTTTGCACCAAAGTTTAGAAATCCACCATTAATTAACCATCATGTGGCTCTCTGTCATTTTTGGTACAAGAGCTTACTATCACTATTAGAGGCCAACAAAAATAACCCTTAGGTCAGGACCCACTTTAATAAAAGACTTGTAGTGCAAAGTGGCCCATTTTGCCTAGCTATTGTTATTTTTGTTTAAAGACCTAGCTTTTGTACCTTAAGCCTCAAATTCTTAAAACAAGCTAGAATAGCCAGTGACAACCCACTGTAATTTTTACAGCATTTTTGGAAATTATTAAAACACTGTCGTAGTTCAAACCTACACTAGAAGCTCTAAAAGGAAACTAAAGGAAGGAAAAATGGAAAATGGAAATTAATGTCCTCCACAGACCTTTGTAAATTTGTCCACTGAAATCTAGAAAGATAATGCAAGTCCACTATGTTATCCTAAAAGAAAACCCAAACCTAAAAGGGTATAAGTCTATATATACCACTAGGAGACCCACGTAGCCAGGGAACCCTAAGTTAATTCTTGACTTAATATCTGTAGTTTAAATGTTCTTAAATCTTGCATAATCATGACATACATGTTCATTGCATTTCGATAGACTGTAAACTTGCTGACGGAGAGTACATCCTCGTGCCGGAGCAAGGAGCTGCCCAGGAGGTTGCCCCAGACCCAGCACCAGAGCCTGCACCAGAGGACCTGCCTGCCACTGCTTTGGAAGGCAAGCCCCGGTTTTATGCATAACCTGTTATTTATGCTATTTTACTTCACTTAATGATTGTAGGATTGATTGTGCACTTAGGTGTAGGAATTGTTTGGAACCCTAGTTGCATGATCTCAGGAATCCTATTGAGATGAACACTAGTATGCTAGGTCGAGTAGCTGCTTTATTAATTAGGATCTCGGTAGAAGTCGAGTGATTTTTCTAGCACTCGCGCGAGGTCAGGAATTGGCTGTATCCACTTTTCCTATCATATTGATGTTGGTTTGTGGGCAACAATCCATGGGGATTGGTTGTTCAGGGGATAAAAAGTTGATTAAGGATTAAGGTGTGGTACCGTGAGTCAAGCGTTTGAACGTACTAAACATATGCCGAGAAATATGGTAAATCGGTAAGCCTAGTACCTGAGTGAACCTGCCCGCAGACATACCCCCTCACGCGACCTGAGACATAGTCTCCCATTCCGGTTATGGTGGGTACAAGTGCGGTCACTGCACGACGGCCAGTCGGGGTCATTGAGGCATTGTACGCCAAGGCGGTGAGCCCTGATCTGTTGCCAGGGAATCGATGGGGACGGTTGATGTGTGTGGGGACGGAGTGCCCCTGCATGTCGTGTGTTTAGGTTTACCTTGCAAGGTCTAAAAACTCGATTCGAATCGTCTGCTTCTCGCAGCTAATGAGACTGCTTGATCCATGCTGCTACATTGAGTAACAAGTGAAACGGTGATGAGATGATATAAGTTGTTGATTGTTAAAAATGCTTGCTACTATGTATGAGTAGATAGTACACTTTTAGCCTTAAGAGAGTCACACTTAATCTTGACAAAGTTAAAATCTTGATTTAGAAACTCAGCTAGTGCTTTTGGCAACCAAACCCCACAGCCAAACAGCTGCATGTCTAGAGGTAGAGGAGTATAGACTCCTCACACCGGGTAAGTCTAGCTGAGTATTAGTATACTCAGCCTTGCTTGTGGCATAATTTTACAGGTTCTCTGGAGGACATGGTTGCTGGAGTGACTTGGCCATCCACCCTGCCACCGGGTTGGACCGTCGAGTGGGACCCTGCCTCGGCTGAGGAGGAGCATGAGGAGTGATGGGACGGGCTTCCCCATCTCTCCATTTATTTATTGTTAGTTTATTTCCGCTGCACTTCAAAACAATGATGGTTACTTTTGGCAAAACTCCGATGACGATGATGATGATGTAATAATTAACACTCTTCCATGTATGGTTTTATGCTTTATTGTATTTGCTCTGTGACTCACCATCGAGTGAGATTGTAGTACTTGATCCTGTCAGTGGCCGTGTTGGACTAGATCCGAGGGATTGACGGGTTATTCCCATTTAAGTGTGGTCTAGCCTCTAAGGCAGGGCTTAGGCACTTAAGTTGGAATAATTCGGGCAGTTCCGCCACAGCTGGTATCGGAGCTCGTACCACCACAGAGGAATCAATAAACCCTAAATGCCATCCCTTTTTCTAAAATAAAACTTGATAGAAACAATGTTGGATAGATCGTAGGACGAGCAGGATAGACCTAGGACGTGAAGCCTTAGGATAATAGAAGGGTAGCTAGGTGGCTAAGTGACTAGGCCCTACAGGCCACTTTTTCAAGGATGGGAGTCCTTCCCTAGTCCTTTCTATTTTCTGGAAAGGTCGTTCAGGACGTGCATGCATGCATTCTTAATTAAGCAAATGAATAACTAAGTAAAAGGACTTAAAAATGAGATAGCAGCCAACTAGGTCCCCAATGCCTTTTTCTTTTAGCTAGAGGCAGGCTGAGTTATATCTTTTCCTTATTCTTTTTGTAATTCTTTTTCTTTACTTACGCTTAACCGTGCACAGATGACTTCCCACGGATCTTCCGAGGATGGAGATGCACTGACCCACACTGACGGACTTGCACGAGAGGGTTTTCCCCGCATCTTGTGGGAGGTACTTCAGGGGGCCGGTTACCTGACACCACCTCAGTACGCGGTGCAGCAGTTCGAGAAACACCGGGTGCCTCGCTGTAGGGTGAGGATGACCTTGGAGCCTCATCCCCTGCAGCCAGGTTGGCGCTCCTTGGACTCCGAGTCTTTCGGGTACCGAGCGGAGGACACCATCGAGGCAATCGCTCTGCATGGACTGACTACCTTCTGCGGATTCCAACCCTTGGAGCTGGCTACCCACCCCATTGGGTTGTTCCCCGCGGAAAAGGAGGACGACCCGATGTGGAGGGATCGGGTGGAGCATGCTAAGGACATCTGGGCTCTCTACCCAGGCCACACCGCTCACTTGTCAGTACGATGCATGAACGCTCTGTATCGCCTGCAAGTGATGCGTGGGGAGGCCATGTCTCATTTGATGGCACTACTGGAGGCCACCAAGATCACCCTGGACAACAGGGAGGAGCTCGTGGTGGATTTATCCCAGGAGCTGGTGGAAAAAGATTTGCAAGTGGATCAGCTGACTGACGAGATTCATGAGTTGGAGGAGCTAGTGGGCACCAGGGAGAATACTATCGAGGTTCTCGAGGATCAGCTCCTCAACACCCAGCAGCAGCTAGCGGAGGCTAATGCGCACCTGGACATGCATCACCAAGAGATCCATGATGAGGAGGCTGACGAGGACGTGGACATCGAGGGAGGAGATGAGCCTGCCTCCAGTGTAGACACCGCTGGTTCAGGGAGACCACCTTTCCCCGAGTCCAGCGTTGCCTCGTTCGCTCACTAGATGCCAAGCTAATCCTAGAGGCTGATGACAGTTGGACTCCTCGCCGCTAGCTTAGCTTTTGCACCCTTAGGGTACTAGGCTAGGTAGAGTTGAGTCTTTTTGATCCTTGATGTAATCAGTGTTAAAACTCTTTTGGAGGTTCAAGGATGATTAATGGTAGTTTAAATTTGGACGGAAGGATTATGTTTTCGTTATGTTTTATTTGGAATCTATCAAATTGCTTTGACTCCCCTACCATGTTTAAGCCATAAACTGAGAAGATGTGTTATTAAGCAACCATGTGATTTTTCAGATGGCTGGGAGAGCGCGCCGTGGTCAGAATGAGCACGTTCCTCCACCGCCACCGCCCCCCACTCTGCAGGAGCTCATGGCCCAGCAGAATGAGATCCTGAGACAGTTAGCACAGCGTCAGCCACCACCTCAGCATTATGGTGGAGACCATCAGCGTCACCCTGTCGCTGCTACCTACCAGGAGTTCCTTAGTACTCAGCCACCACTGTTTACCAGGGCGGAGGAACCACTTGATGCAGATGTGTGGTTGAGGGTGGTGGAATCCAAATTCCCACTGCTCCATGGGGCTTGCTCAGAGGTCACCAAGGTCAGGTTCGCCACCCAGCAGCTTCGCGGACCCGCAAGGACTTGGTGGGACCATTTTCTTGCTATGCAGCCAGATGGTAGAGAGGTGGAATGGAGGGAGTTCAAGGCCGCTTTCAGAGGGCATCATATTCCAGCTGGCATCATGGACCGGAAGCTCAATGAGTTTCTGGCACTCACTCAGGGCAGTAGGACAGTGTTGCAATATGCCCAGGCCTTCAATGATTTGTGTCAGTATGCGGGATATCATGCCGATACGGATGAGAAGAAGCGAGACAGGTTCAGAAGGGGGCTCAGCACCAAGCTCCGTGATCGACTCAACACCGTCAGGGCCAATAGTTACAATGAGTTGGTCAACATGGCTATCTCCCAGGAGGACTGCATCTTAGCTCGACAGGCGGAGAAGAAGAGGAAGACCCCTGTGGCCGGACCCTCATCTCAGCCGCAGCGCTTCAGGATTGTGTCTGACACGCAGAACAAGGGGCCTCAGCAGCAGCAAGGGAGATGGGTGATCAGGCCACCGCAGCAGCAGCAGCAGGGACCCAACCGCGCCCAGTTTCCAGCTCAGAGGAACAATCAGCCGCAGCAGTACCGCCAGGCCAATGATAACAGGTGTTTCACTTGTGGCAGCACTGGGCATTATGCCAAGAATTGCCCCAGAAACCAGCAGAGGCAGGGGCAGAATGTCAATCAGAACCAAGGAAAGAGGCAGAAAGTGCAAGTGAGGCAGGGCAAGCTGAACTTCACTACAATGGCTGACATTCCAGAGGGAGCACCCGTCATGACTGGTATCTTTACAGTTTTAAATTTTCCTGCTATTGTTCTTTTTGATTCTGGTGCTTCGCATAGTTTTGTCAGTGCCAAATTTAGTGTCAAGTGCCAGTTGCCTTTTCACCACACCAACGGGGCTATTACCATTTCAACCCCAGGAGGCAGGATTGCCACTAATCAAATCAGCAGGCTTGTGCCCATAAAGTTTGGTAGTTTGATAATTAAAACTGACCTTCTTATCTTGGGACTGGACAGTGTGGATATCATCTTGGGAACTGATTGGTTGACCAAGCATCAGGCAATATTGGACATTGCAGCCAGAGCCATTGAAATTCATTCCCCTGCTTATGGCGAGACTGTTTTGTATTTACCCAACCAGAGTGGTACCCGGTCTTGTGCCTTTGTTATGGCAGAATCCCCAGTGAGGCAGATCCCAGTAGTCTGTGACTACCCCGATGTTTTTCCAGATGAATTGCCAGGAATGCCACCTGACAGAGATATTGAGTTTGCCATTGAATTGCAACCCAGGACTGCTCCTATCTCCAAGAGACCTTATAGGATGCCTCCCGCGGAACTGGCAGAATTGAAGAAACAATTGCAAGAATTGTTGGACAAGGGGTTTATTCGTCCAAGCACTTCACCATGGGGATGTCCAGCTTTATTTGTGAAGAAAAAGGATGAAAGTTTGAGGATGTGTGTTGATTACCGCCCTCTCAATGCGGTAACTATCAAGAACAAGTACCCGTTACCCCGCATTGATGTTCTGTTTGATCAGTTGGTGGGAGCCAAGGTATTCTCCAAGATAGACCTTCGCTCAGGTTACCATCAGATCAAGATCCGTGCCAGTGATATTCCCAAGACGGCCTTCTCTACTAGATATGGGCTGTATGAGTTTTTGGTGATGTCTTTTGGGTTGACCAATGCCCCGGCTTATTTCATGTACTTGATGAACTCGGTATTCATGCCAGAGTTGGATAAGTTTGTGGTCGTTTTCATTGATGACATTCTGGTCTATTCTAAGAATGAAGCCGAGCACACTAAACATTTGCATGTTGTGCTTCAGAGACTTCGTGACCATCAGTTGTATGCTAAGTTGTCCAAGTGTGAGTTCTGGTTGAAGGAGATAAAATTCTTGGGTCACACGATTTCTCAGGATGGGATATCAGTCGACCCTGAGAAAGTGCAAGAGGTGATGGACTGGAAACCCCCGACTACGGTAAAGCAGATTAGGAGTTTTCTGGGATTGGCAGGGTATTACCGACGATTTATTCCGGATTTCTCCAGAATTGCCAAGCCAATGACTGAACTGTTGAAGAAGGGAGTCAAATTTGAGTGGAGCCAAAAGTGTGAAGAGGCTTTTCATACCTTGAGGCAACAATTGACAACAGCCCCAGTGCTAGCCCAACCCGACAATACCAAGCCATTTGAAGTTTATTGTGATGCTTCTGGTACCGGATTGGGGTGTGTCTTGATGCAAGATAACCGGGTCATTGCTTATGCTTCCCGAGCACTCAGGCCCCATGAGCAGAACTACCCGACACATGATCTGGAGTTGGCAGCAGTAGTTCATGCCCTCAAGATATGGAGACACTACTTGATGGGAGCTCACTGTAACATTTACACTGATCACAAGAGTCTCAAGTACATTTTCACTCAAGCAGATCTGAACATGAGGCAGAGAAGATGGTTGGAATTAATCAAGGACTATGATTTGGAGGTGCATTACCATCCTGGCAAGGCCAATGTTGTGGCAGATGCCTTGAGCAGAAAGGCCCAATGCAATTGCATGAACATGGATACAAGAGTTACCACCCTGTGTGATGAGTTGTGCAAGCTGAATCTGGAAGTTGTTCCTTCCGGTGAATTGAGGTATATCGCAGTGGAGCCCACATTGCAAGAGCAAATAGCTCAGGCACAGTTTGGGGATAAGGGTGTTCAGGTAATCAAGGACATGATCAGGCAAAAGGTAGAGAAATACAAGTGTTTCCGTCAGGACAGCAAGGGAATTTTATGGTTTGAAGATCGATTGGTGGTTCCCAAGAACCCTGAGCTCAGGAAGAAGATATTGGATGAAGCTCACCTTTCCAAATTCTCCATGCACCCTGGTAGCAACAAGATGTACCATGATCTCAGGCCTTTGTATTGGTGGACCAGAATGAAGAGGGAAATTGCCAAGTACATCTCCAAGTGTGACACTTGCCAGAGGGTAAAAGCCAGTCACTTGAAGGCAGCAGGCCCTTTGCAACCCCTTCCCATACCATCTTGGAAATGGGAGGACATTTGCATGGACTTCATAGTGGGATTACCCAATACCTCCAGGCACCATGATTCCATTTGGGTTATTGTGGACAGATTGACTAAGACTGCTCATTTCTTGCCAGTGCACACCACCCACCGGGCGGAGAAGTATGCGGAGATTGCTCATTTCCAACAGGGGGATGAGTGAGGAGGGAACACGGTTTGATTAGAGGCAACAATTGCTCTGTTAATCTATCCCCTCAAGGGCACTATACGGGGGTATTTATAGGCACCTGAGCGCCCAGCGTCTTGGTTTAAGGACGCATGTGCCCTCAAGCGCCTAGGTCATTCCCGAAATATTCCCATAAAGCAGGGTTATGTAACACCCCAGGTGTTACCATGGCTAGAGCCCACCTTGCTATCAAAGGGTATGAGCCCCTGTGGAAGAACTTAATGAATAGAAGCATGAGGGCCTTGGAAAGCTAGAGGTTCACCAAGGATTGTGAGTAACCAAAAGCATTACTCTAATCCTTGCACACTCACTACTTTGGATGAGAAGGGAGAAGAACCCTAGACCTCTCTTAGACCCTATCTCCCAAAACCCTAGATAAGAAGGGAAAAAGAGAGTGAGCAAGTGTGCAAAACATGAGTAACTTTTACCCAAACCTTAAGTGACCTTGTAACCAGCAATTAGGGGAAGGAAATATTGCAAAAAGGCCCCTGGTGAAACCCCGAAATCAAATCACTAAGTGGAGAGAGAGCTAGAGCTCTCTATTCCTCTCTAAGTCCATTTTTAACCCTAGTTTAAGGATCAGCCGTGTTCACCTTGAAGATGGCATCAAATCCACTTGTGATCTATACCAAAAATGTGGCATACTACCTAGGGCACCCACTGGAAAAAGTTGAGCCCGAGACTCGGACGTTTGACATGCCATGGCATGGCTTTTGTCGCGAAGTGCCCAGTGTGACACACCTGTTTTGGCATCCAAAGATCTCCCTCCCTAGGCCGTATCTGTCCCGACTTCTCACAGTTGAGTGACAGCCCTAGGTGCCAGGAAGAGGTCTGCGCCGAACCTTTGCAAAGATTCGCACGTTTGCGACCTCTGTCGACGTTTGAACACTGGAAGAAACAAACCGCCACGTGTTCGACGCGTTCTGCCGCGCCAGAGCACGCCCGCGCGCGCCCCGCGCCGCGCCCGAGCCAAGCCGGCACCCCGGCCGCGTCCACGCTTATAAAACCCACCCCAGTGCTCGGTTGCCTTCCCCATTGCCTCCTCCGTACCTCGCCGAACTCGCCCGAGCCAGCCGTTGCCTCCGGCGACCTCCCCGCGACCCGCCAGTGCCGACCGAAAGCCACCGCCGTGGCCAACCCCTCTCCAGTCCCCCTCCGTTCGATCCAAGCCCCCAGATAGCTTCCTGGTGAAGCCATGAGCCTTGCTCAAGTTTAACCCGAGGGCCCGCGTCACCGGAATAGCCGAATCGCGCTCATCGGAGTTCAAGAACTCGCCGGCGCTCGTGGACCGGGTAAACCCCTTCACCATTTTCCGATTCGATGCACGTATGGCCTCTGTGTCATCCCATGAAGCTCCTCGTGCCCTTTGATTGAACTCGGCCGCCGTGGTTTGGCCGGAGCAGGCGTCGCCGACGATCTCCGCCGCCTGTGTTCGTGGCCAGGGTGACTCCGACCACCTCTGGCGCCGACCCGCACATCGACGTGACCGTCGCGACCTCCCGAGCGTCACTGACCACCTCGCCGGGCCTCCCTCGCCGCCGGTAAGCCGCGCCACCCTTTCTTTTCCCGCGGCTACTGTTTCAGTGAGGGAGGGACTGCGGGTGAGAGGGAGAAAAACCCAGGGGGTTAAGTGAAAAGGCAGAGACTCAAGTGAATAGTGGCGTAAGGGTAGATCTGTGAGGTTGGATTCGGTTTAAGTCCAGGGACCTCGGCGCAAACTGCTTTTTCAGAAAAACTTGATTAAAATCTGATTTAAATTCAAACAGAAACTTTAAAAGTCCATAACTTCTGTTTGGTTTATCCAAATTTGGTCAAACCAATTTTGCCAGACTCTAAATAATGTAACCT
The DNA here is from genome assembly GCA_029449295.1 of Zea luxurians. Taxonomy (NCBI): domain Eukaryota; kingdom Viridiplantae; phylum Streptophyta; class Magnoliopsida; order Poales; family Poaceae; genus Zea; species Zea luxurians. The sequence continues at coordinate 74,980,116 of JAOPSE010000014.1, forward strand.
GTCTAAGAAAAATATGAAACCCCATAAGTACTAGAGAAAAATATAAGGTTCTGATTTAATTTTAGTTTTGGCCAAAAGCTTGATAATAGCAAGAAAAATGGTTGTACTATTTAACTAGAGTTAGAAAAATTTGGATAAGTTTATATCTACCTACTGACCTAGTTAAAAATGTTAAACCCCTCTGTCCACTACATTAAGTTAGTTTTAACCCCTTATTCCATAATATGCTTAAAGTTAAGAAAAATAGAAAAAGTGACATAAATAATGAACCAGAGGGCACCCCTATTTTTGTTGAGATACTTAGTCAATGTAGTTCACTGGAAAAATGTATCATACCCTGTTGTAGTGTAAGGTAAGAAAGATGGTAAATCGGTAAGCCTAGTACTAAACTAGAGTCAAGCGTTTGAACGTACTAAACATATGCCGAGAAATATGGTAAATCGGTAAGCCTAGTACCTGAGTGAACCTGCCCGCAGACATACCCCCTCACGCGACCTGAGACGTAGTCTCCCATTCCGGTTATGGTGGGTACAAGTGCGGTCACTGCACGACGGCCAGTCGGGGTCAGTGAGGCATTGTACGCCAAGGCATTGAGCCCTGATCTGTTGCCAGGGAATCGATGGGGACGGTTGATGTGTGTGAGGACGGAGTGCCCCTGCATGTCGTGTGTTTAGGTTTACCTTGCAAGGTCTAAAACCTCGATTCGAATCGTCTGCTTCTCGCAGCTAATGAGACTGCTTGATCCATGCTGCTACATTGAGTAACAAGTGAAACGGTGATGAGATGATATAAGTTGTTGATTGTTAAAAATGCTTGCTACTATGTATGAGTAGATAGTACACTTTTAGCCTTAAGAGAGTCACACTTAATCTTGACAAAGTTAAAATCTTGATTTAGAAACTCAGCTAGTGCTTTTGGCAACCAAACCCCACAGCCAAACAGCTGCATGTCTAGAGGTAGAGGAGTATAGACTCCTCACACCGGGTAAGTCTAGCTGAGTATTAGTATACTCAGCCTTGCTTGTGGCATAATTTTACAGGTTCTCTGGAGGACATGGTTGCTGGAGTGACTTGGCCATCCACCCTGCCACCGGGTTGGACCGTCGAGTGGGACCCTGCCTCGGCTGAGGAGGAGCATGAGGAGTGATGGGACGGGCTTCCCCATCTCTCCATTTATTTATCGTTAGTTTATTTCCGCTGCACTTCAAAACAATGATGGTTACTTTTGGCAAAACTCCGATGACGATGATGATGATGTAATAATTAACACTCTTCCATGTATGGTTTTATGCTTTATTGTATTTGCTTTGTGACTCACCATCGAGTGAGATTGTGGTACTTGATCCTGTCAGTGGCCGTGTCGGACTAGATCCGAGGGATTGACGGGTTATTCCCATTTAAGTGTGGTCTAGCCTCTAAGGCAGGGCTTAGGCACTTAAGTTGGAATAATTCAGGCAGTTCCGCCACAGGTTACAGACTGTCATTACATAAAAGCGTTTACAAATCGGGCCCGTAATACAACCGGCCGCGCGGGGCCTGTTACAATGGGCCGAATTCCACGTGGGCCTTCGTGTTCGACGAGGACGCGGGGCGGGGCGACCTTGTCGTGGGGCTTCGCCTTGCAACGTGTTCGACGAAGGGTGGGAGCTGCCAGTCATTTTGCCTCCGTTGAAAGCAGCGAGACTGGCGAAGGCTTCGAGCGAGGGGTTGATGTAGCGAGACTGGCGAAGGCTTCGAGCGACGGGTAGTGTCTTCGCCTTCGCCCCAACACCAGCCTACGAACCCCTGATCAGTAATGGGCACGGAGCCCGAGCGCTCTAGGGCAGCTGTCGAACCCTTCCGAGGGGCCAGCCTTCGAACCCCTGATCAGTAATGGGCTTGAAGTCCGAGTGCTTTGGGGTGGCTGTCGAAACCCTTCCGAGGGGCCAGCCTTCGAACCCTTGATCAGTAGGAGGGCTCGGGGCCCGCTTCCTTCGCCGAGAAGGATCCTTTCCACAATATCCCCTTTCCCAGTCCCTGTAGCAAGAGAGAGAGAGGAGGAGGGGAAGGATATGAATTTAAATAAGGCGGCACACCTTTTTTGACGCGGTCATTATGGCGAAGGCGAAGCGACGCCCGCCTCACCTGCCAGAGGTGTTGCCTGCTCCGCCGGGGAGTTAATGCGACAGAACGGGCGATTCACGTGGCGCCCATTGCGCGTGCGAGCCGTTCGAGGAACGGGGCACGGGTGCGTCGTCTTCACACCGTGGGAGAGGGCTCTCCCGTCGCTTCAGGAGGGGACGCGAGCCTGCAAGTGACTTGACCGCTGCTTCCGCTCGTCTGCCACTGCAGTTACTGCCGGCCCACTTTTGGCCATGCCAATCGTCGTGCCTACCACGCGACTGACTGATTCATGGCCATCGCCTTTAGTTGGCACTGTGGGGTCATGCGCAGGGCTGCCTTGAGTCGCGGTACTGGTTCCGCAGTCGAAGAGGCGTAGCATTGGCACGAGTGGCGGTGTAGCTTCTTGTACGTCGTAACCAGCGCGCCGGTTACATGACATGCGGGCCCGCTTCCTTTGCGCTGATCCACCGGATGTGGTCAAAGCCGAAAGGGCGCATGGTCACAGTGCAGTTGGATGCCCGTCGCTTGGCAGTCCACCCTTTCGACCACCAGTTTCTACGAATATGGGAGAGTGCTTGTAACCGCGGGACGGTTACATGCCTCGCGTGCGGCGGTTCGCCTTCTTCGTGCTTCGGATCAGCTCGTATGACGCGTGGGTCCCAGCCCTCGTGTCGTAGGGGGAGAACCCTGGAGTATGTCAGTGGAGACTTTGCCCGTGACGCCAAGGGGTGCAAGTGAGGAGGTCTGCCTATAAAAGGGGGATCGATCCCCCGGGCAGTGGCCATGCCTTCGTTCTCCCCTCATGTATTGCGCCCTTCCACCTTTCGAGCCCCCGGATGGGGTGCACCAGCATCGCCTTGCTCTTGCTGTCGTTGGAGGAGCGCGGCCTCATGGAGATCGGCAACTTTCAGCCATCGCTCGGCTTCAAGGATTTTCGTCGTGCAGCCCGGCTGCATTCCCTCACCAATGGTTAGTTTGGTGGGGAGAAGCAAGCCGGGCTGCGGCCTCCGCCCCGCCCTCAGCTTCAAGGATCTTCGTCATCCTTGCTGAGGCAGAGGAACGCACCGAGTGGGGGGTTGCCTCCGCGTGGGCCGGTGACCCTTTTCTTCCCCCATTGTTTGGGGGAGAAAAGCATCCTCCAGCCCTGCGGAGGCATCCTCCAGCCATGCGGGGGAAGGCGAACTGCTGCTCCCTGGACAGGGTGCAGCTTTCCGTCCTTCGTCCGGGCGGCGGTCGTGCCGCGCGTGGGCCGGCCACGTCCAGGTCCTCCTCGCACCTTCAGCCGCGCCGGGGGGTCACCCAACACGTCGTACGCCGCGAGGGCGGTGCTCGTGTTCTGGGGCGGCCTCGGCGAGGACGGGAGTGAGGACCTGCCGGTGCGCTTTGGGGCGGCCGCTGTTCGCCGGCGCGGTGTCGGTGGATTCGAACCCACGGTCGGCGCCCTCCGACTCTTCGGCCTTAACAGCTTGTCCTCGCCCCGCGTGTGGGGACATGGGCGAGGGCCTCTTCACAGCAGCGTTTGTCCTGAGGTCATCGCTGTTGCTGTTTAGCCGCCCAAGGTGGAGGTCGTTGTCTCTGCTGCTGCAGAGGTCGTCGGTGAGCCGCTTGGAGTTTGTCATCCCGCGGGCCCCCTGGTCTGGAGGTTGTTCATACCCGCGGGAGCGGAACCGGAGTCCCGTTCGTAAGGAGATATACCGGGTTTTTGCCGGAGCAAAATGTAACCGCTTCAAGTACTTAGACATTTGTCGTAGGTCGGGAGAACCGCCGAGGGTTCTGCCGACGTCTAAGTCTGTGTAGCATAGTTACCCCAAGTATATGTGTTTGTTCTTTGTGGCTGTCGAGGCCTGAACATTTGGGTATTTCGAGTATAAAGCTGTGTTTCTTCCCCATTCCGAGCACTGGGACTTGCCTGTTGGCTAGCCGAACCACTTAACCGAGCGTGAGTTGCCTTTCGCGGAAGGTGACGAGTGAGGTATCCGTATCCCGGAGGCGTAGTAGTCCCTCAGCTCGGTCGGCCTTGCCGCTCGAGGCTTCTCTTGCTCAGTTTTTAGAACCCTCGGCTGCTCTGCGATGAGCCAGAGCCGGAGGCAGCGGTGCTAGCGCGGACAGAGGCGGAGTCGGCTCGGAAAGAGGCTTCGTCGGCCCGGGAGCTGGCGGCTTCCCAGGCCGAGGAAGATGTGGCAGCAGCCGCTGGAGCTTGGCCAAGACATCCGCTGGCACGGTGCTGGCGTCCTCCCTTAGGTGGAGGTCCCTTCGCCCGGGTCGCCGTCCGAGGCCGGGCCAGGTTCCGCCGAGGGTGCTGCTGCTCCCCCTGCCGATGCCCGAACCTGCAGGAACAGTTTGTCTGTAGCATGCGCATGTTTTTTCGTGGCCGCCGAGGCCTAAACATTTTATCGTCGTGTTAAAAAGCTACGTCTCCTTTTCTCTTGTTTCGAGCATCATGACTTGTCTGTCAGTAGCAGAATCGTTTATCCAAGCGAGAGTTACTTTTCACGGAAGGTGATGAGTGAGGTATCTGTATCACGGAGGCGTAGGAGTTCCTCGACTCGGTCGACCTTACCGCTTACGTGCACTCTCATTTGGTCGTAGGATTCCGTTATTGATACAGTCGAGAAGGCACGAAAGTCGTTTTCTACCCGAGCGTTTGGACTTGTTCGGTAGCAGGATCGCTTATCCGAGCATGAGTTACTTCTCGCGGAAGGTGATGAGTGAGGTATCCATATCCCGGAGGCGTAGGAGTTCCTCGGCTCGGTTGGCCTTGCCGCTTATGTGTACTCTCGTCGTTCTCAGGATCCCGCTATCGATACGGAAGTCGAAAGCACAAAGGTCGTTTTGGTAGAAAATTTTTCCGATGAAAATTTTGACGTAGAGGGGGTTCCCCCCTTCTAGCCCCCGAGGGAGGGTCGGGCTATGCTGAGGCAAGGACGACCCTTCCTTGACGGTTAGACTTTGTGTATGTAAACGAGGTACATGAACGACTTAAAACATCTTAAGGGTAGAAGCGACGTAGCTTTTGGATGTTCCAAGCGTTGTCGTAGACCTCGCCTTGGTCGTTGGCTACCTTGTATGTTCCGGGCTTCAAAATCTTGGCGATGATGAAGGGCTCTTCCCAGGGAGGGGTGAGCTTGTGGCACCCTCGGGCGTCCTGTCACAGATGAAGCACCAAGTCTCCCACTTGGAAGCCTCGGGGCCGGACGCTTCGGGCGTGGTAGCGCCGCAGCGACTGCTGGTACCGTGCCGAATGTAGTAAGGCGACGTCCCGAGCCTCCTCGAGCTGGTCCAGCGAGTCCTCTCGGCTGGTCTAGTTGCTTCGGTCGTCGTACGCCCTGGTCCTCGGGGAGCCATATTCTAAGTCCGTGGGGAGGACGGCCTCTGCCCCATAGACTAGAAAAAACGGCGAGAAACCCGTTGCTCGCCTCGGCGTCGTCCTCAGACTCCAGACTACAGAGGGTAGCTCTTTCATCCATCGCTTGCCGAACTGGTTGAGGTCGTTGTAGATCCTCGGTTTGAGTCCCTGCAAAATCATACCGTTGGCGCGCTCCACCTGCCCATTCGTCATGGGGTGAGCCACAACGGCCCAGTCCACACGAATGTGGTGGTCGTCACAGAAGTCCAGGAACTTTTTTCCGGCGAACTGCGTGCCATTGTCGGTGATGATGGAGTTTGGGACCCTGAATCGATGGATGATGTTGGTGAAGAACGCCACCGCCTGCTCGGACCTGATGCTGGTCAAGGGTCGGACCTTGATCCACTTGGAGAATTTGTCGATGGCGACCAGCAGGTGCGAGAAGCCCCTGGGTGCCTTCTGCAAGGGACCGACGAGGTCTAGGCCCCACACAGCAAACGGCCAGGTGATGGGTATCGTCTGCAAGGCCTGAGCGGGCAGATGCGTCTGCTTTGCGTAGAATTGACACCCCCGGCAGGAGCGTACAATCCTAGTGGCGTCGGCCACCACGGTTGGCCAATAGAAACCTTGTCGGAAGGCATTTCCCACGAGGGCTCGAGGTGCTGCATGGTGACCGCAAGCCCCTGAGTGTATTTCTCGCAACAGCTCTTGTCCTTGGGCGATGGATATGTATTGTTGGAGGATGCCCGAGGGGCTACAGTGATAGAGTTCCTTTTCATCACCCAGCAAGACGAATGACTTGGCGCGCCGAGCCAGCCGCCGAGCTTTGGTCTTGTCGAGGGGAAGCTCTCCTCGGAGGAGATATTCCAGGTATGGGGTCTGCCAGTTCGGATCTGGCGTGACCCCATTCTGTTCCTCCTCGACGGGCAAGGCTTCTTCCTCGATGGCCGAGGGTACCTCGGGTTCGGCCGAGGGTACCTCGGGTTGGGCCGAGGCTTCCTTGGGCTCGGGCGCGTCGTTGATCTTGACGGATGGTTGATGTAGGTCTCTGGAGAAGACGTCTGGGGGAACCGTCGTCCGCCCCGAGGCTATCTTCGCCAGCTCGTCCGCAGTCTCGTTGTACTGTCGGGCGATGTGGTTGAGCTCCAGCCCGTAGAACATGTCTTCCAGGCGCCGGACTTCGTCGCAGTAGGCTTCCATCCTCCGGTCGCGACAGTGGGAGTTCTTCATGACTTGGTCGATGACAAGCTGCGAGTCGCCACGAGCGTCGAGGCACCGGACCCCAAGCTCGATGGCGATGCGCAGCCCATTAACCAGAGCCTCATACTCGGCCACGTTGTTTGACACCGGAAAATGGAGGCAAATGACGTAGCGAAGATGCTTCCCGAGGGGTGAAATGAAGAGCAAGCCAGCGCATGCCCCTGTTTTCATGAGTGACCCATCGAAGTACATGGTCCAGAGCTCGGGCTGGATTGGAGTTGTCGGTAACTAGGTGTCAGTCCACTCAGCCAGGAAGTCTGCTAAGACCTAGGATTTTATGGCCTTCCGAGGAGCGAATGACAGCGTTTCGCCCATGAGTTCCACCGCCCACTTTGCTATCCTACCCGAGGCCTCACAGCACTGGATGATCTCCCCCAGGGGGAAGGATGACACCACAGTCACCGGATGAGACTCGAAGTAGTGTCGCAACTTTCGCCGTGTTAGAATCACTGCGTAGAGCAGCTTCTAGATCTGTGGGTAGCGGACTTTGGTCTCAGAAAGCACTTCGCTGATGAAGTAGACTGGCCTCTGGACGAGCAGTGCATGCCCTTCTTCTCGTCTCTCGACTACGATCGCGGCACTGACCACCTGAGTGGTCGCGGCTATGTAGATCAAGAGGGCTTCTCCTACAGCGGGGGCACCAGGATGGGTGTGTTTGTAAGGAGCGCCTTAAGGTTTCCGAGGGCTTCCTTGGCCTCGGGGGTCCAAGTGAAGCGCTCGACCTTCCTTAAGAGGCGGTACAGAGGCAAGCCTTTCTCGCCAAGGCGTGAGATGAAGCGGCTCAGAGCCGCAAGGCATCCCATGACCCTCTATACTCCTTTCAAATCTTTGATCGGTCCCATGTTGGTGATGGCCGCGATTTTCTTCGGATTGGCCTCGATTCCCCGCTCGGAGATGATGAATCCTAAGAGCATGCCTCGGGGGACTCCAAAGACACACTTCTCGGGATTGAGCTTCACGCCTTTCGCTCTCAGACACTTGAATGTCGTTTTAAGGTCAAAGAGGAGGTCGGAAGCTTTCTTCATCTTGACAACGATGTCGTCGACGTAAGCCTCGACCGTTCTGCCGATGTGCTCTCCGAACACGTGGTTCATGCACCTCTGGTAGGTGGCGCCTGCATTCCTCAAACCAAATGGCATTGTAGTGTAACAGTACATGCCAAAAGGCGTGATAAAAGAAGTCGTGTGCTGGTCGGACTCTTTCATCTTGATTTGGTGATAGCCTGAGTAGGCATCGAGGAATGACAGGGTTTCGCACCCAGCAGTGGAGTCCACGATTTGATCGACGCGAGGTAGAGGGTAGGGAACTTTTGGACATGCTTTGTTTAGACCAGTGTAGTCTACACACATCCTGCATTTCCCATCCTTCTTCCTTACAAGAACAGGGTTGGCTAACCACTCGGGATGGAATACGTCTTTGATGAACCCTACCGCGAGTAGCTTGTGGATCTCCTCGCCTATGGCCCTGCGCTTTTCTTTGTCAAAACGGCGCAAGGTTTGCTTCACGGGTCGGGCTCCAGCTCTGATGTCGAGTGAGTGCTCGGCGACATCCCTCGGTATGCCGGGCATGTCCGAGGGACTCCACGCAAAGATTTCGGCGTTCATGCGGAGAAAGTCAATGAGCACTGCTTCCTATTTGGGGTCAAGCTCGGAGCCGATCCGGACTTTCTTGCTGGCGTCGTTGCTGGGGTCGAGAGAGACGGACTTGACCGCCTCAACTGGTTCGAAGTTGCCGGCGTGCTGCTTCGCATCGGGTGCCTCCTTGGAGAGGCGTTCCAGGTCGGCGATGAGGGCCTCGGACTCGGCGAGGGCCTCAGCGTACTCCACGCACTCCACGTCGCATTCGTACGCGTGGCGGTACATGGATCCGACGGTGATGATCCCGTTTGGGCCCGGCATCTTGAGCTTGAGGTAGGTGTAGTTGGGGACGGCCATGAACTTGGCGTAGCATGGTCTTCCCAACACCTCATGGTAGGTTCCTCGGAACCCGACGACCTCGAAGGTGAGAGCCTCCTTTCGGAAGTTGGAGGGAGTCCCGAAGCAGACGGGTAAGTCGATCCGTCCGAGGGGGAGGATTCTCTTCCCGGGCACGATCCTGTGGAAGGGTGCCGCACCGGCCAGGACCTCGGACTGATCAACCCCCAAGAGTTCCAGGGTCTCGGCGTAGATGATGTTAAGGCTGCTGCCTCCGTCCATGAGGACTTTGGAGAGCGTAACGTTGCCGATGATCGGATCGACGATGAGCGGGTACCTTCCTGGGCTTGGCACGAAGTCGGGGTGGTTGCCTCGGCCGAAGGTGATAGGCTTGTTGGACCAGTCTAGGTAGACTGGCGCTGCCACCTTCACCAAGCAGACCTCTCGGCGCTCCTTCTTGCGGTGCCGAGCCGAGGCATTCGCCGCCTGCCCGCCGTAGATCTTGAAGTAGTTGCGGACCTCCGAGAACTGCTCTTCCTTGCCGCCCTCCTTCTTGTTGTCGCCATGGCTCTTGCCATCTTCCACCGGAGGCCCGGCCTTATGGAAGTAGCGCCGGAGCATGACACATTCTTCGAGGGTGTGCTTGATGGGCCCCTGGTGATAGGGACACGGCTCCTTGAGCATCTTGTCGAACGCGTCGGCCCCTCCAGGAGTTTTCCAAGGGTTCCTGTGCTCGGCCGCAGCGACGAGATTCGAATCAGCGGCGTCGCGCTTCGCTTGCGACTTGTTCTTGGCTTTTTCTTCGTGCCCCGCTAGGCGGACGCCTCGGGGGCATCTTTCTTCGGCTCTCCCTGAGGCTGCTTGTCCTTTCGGAAGATGGCTTCGACCGCCTCCTGACCCGAGGGGAACTTGGTGGCGACGTCCATCAGTTCGCTCGCACGGGTGGGAGTCTTGCACCCTAGTTTGCTCACCAGGTCTCGGCAAGTGGTGCCGGCGAGGAAAGCCCCGATGACATCTGAGTCGGTAACGTTAGGCAGCTCGGTGCGCTGCTTCGAAAACCGCCGGATGTACTCTCGGAGGGACTCCCCTGGCTGCTGGCGGCAGCTTCGGAGATCCCACGAGTTCCCAGGGCGTACGTACATGCCTTGGAAGTTTCCCACGAAAGCCTTGACCAGATCGTCCCAGTCGGAGATCTGCGCAGGAGGCAGATGCTCCAGCCAGGCTCGGGCGGCGTTGGAGAGGAAAAGGGGTAGATTACGGATGATGAGGTTGTCATCATTCGCCCCACCCAACTGGCATGCCAGTCGGTAGTCCACGAGCCACAACTCCGGCCTCGTCTCCCCAGAGTACTTGGTGATGGTAGTCGGGGCTCGGAAACGGGCAGGGAACGACGCTCGTCGTATGGCCTGGCTAAAGACCCGCGGACTGGGTGGTTCGGGCGAAGGACTGCGATCCTCCTCGCTGTTGCAGCGTCCCCCATGCCTGGGATGGTAGCCTCGGCGCACCTTCTCGTCGAGGCGAGCTCGATGGTCGAGATGGTGGAGCTCGTTGCCGAGGCGATCCTAGGCGGCAGGCGCCTCGTCCTGCGTGCGCTCGGGATGGCCCGAGGCTTCCCGAATGCATCGGGAGGACACCGCGTGATGCTCCGAGGGGTCAGCTCGCCTCCGGGAGGCAGAGCTCTCGGCTCGTCGAACTGCGGCGCCTTCCAGGAGATCCCTGAGTTCGCCCTGGATGCGCTGTCCCTCGGTGGTGGATGGTTTCGGCATGGCTCGAAGTAGCATCACCGCTGCAGCTAGGTCCTGGTCGGACCCGCTGACGGCCGGGGGCAGCGCCGCCCTAGCATTGTCGATGATGCGGCGCCGGATGTCTTGGGCCCGATGACAGGCATCTCCGGCGAGTGTTCGGCCTGCCCACTCCTGCTCGATGTTCTGTCGGAGCTGCACAAGCCGGCCTGCTTCCCCGTCGACCCAGGCCTGCATCTCACGGATTTGCTCGAGCTGTATGTCCTGACCCCCCGCAGGGACTGGGACCACAGCTAGCTCCCACGGGATGTCAACGCGAGATGCGGGCCCAGGGGGATCGTCAACCTCCGGCATACCGAGGTGGTTGCCTTCGTTGTGATCTCCCAGATCGACGTGGAAACATTCACAACTTGGGCCGTAACCCTCGTTGTCAAGGTCATGGCCATCGTCAGAACAACCGGAGAGGCAGTGGTCACATGCGAACATGAAGTCCCGCATGGCACTGGGGTCACTGAGGCCAGAGAAATCCCAACCGGAGTCGGGGTCGTCCTCTTCCTCGGAACCCGCCATTCCGAAGATTGAGACAGCTGTTAGTCGGTCCCGGGTCGACCACATGTGGTACCCCGGAAGGTTTGGATACGCCTTTACAAAGGCGCTCACCATAGCGGGGTCGCTAGGTGGATCGAAGCTGAATCGAAAAGGTACGGGATGGAAAACGAACGGTACCTCTTGGTCGATGGACGGTGGTGAGGTCGCATCGGGGGCGGAGCACACCGTCATCTAAGGTACGAGGGTAACACCCAGCAGATCCTTTGCGAGGATGCTAGCGTCATCAATCCGCTTGGGGCTGAAACGTCGAGGGGAGGTGACACCCGCTGTCGCCTCAGGTGCGAGGGCAATGCCCGACATGTCCCCCGGGGGAGTGCCGGCGTCGTCGACTCGCTCTGGTGCGACAGCCGTCAAGGTGCCGCCTCCTGCGTGGCCATGGTTGCCTCGTCTCCGCCTCCTCCAGCGAGGAGGGTGGCAAGGACGACCGGAGCGCTCCTCTTCCGCCGCGGGGAGATGCTGTCGCCGAGCTCGCCGCCGCCGGGCGAGTCGGAGACCGTCGTTGTCATCACGCCGCGGGGGGAGAAGTACCATGTCGTAGCTGCCGTCGAGGGACATGAACTCAAGACTCCCGAAGCGGAGCACCGTCCCGGGCTGAAGAGGTTGCTGAAGACTCCCTATCTGGAACTCAACGGGAAGGTGTTCGTTAACACGCAGCAGGCCCCTACCTGGTGCGCCAACTGTCGGTGTTTTGGACCCGAGGGGTCCCTGGACCGACGAGTGAAATCGCTGCGTGCCCCTGCCCAGATGGGTTGGCGCGGGATGGAACACAAGAGGTGGGGCAAGCCTTGTATTATCCTGCACCAGGGGTGCCGCTCGTAGTAGGGGTTACAAGCGCGTCGCGTGAGGGAGAGAGAGAGACAGAGAGCGGGAGCCTGTTCATCCGCTCCTTCCCCCGCACGAACCCCCCTCATGATGGCCCGGGACCTCCCTTTTATAGACGCAAGGAGAGGGTCCAGTCGTACAACGGGGGGCGTAGCTATGCGCTAACATGTCCGACAGAGGAGTGCCTAAGCCCGGCGTACATGCCAACGTGGCTGTCGGGGGAGAGCTTGGGCCCTGTACACGTGATGGCGTGGCCGTCGTAGGAGCGCCTGAGTCCTGTAGGAGCACAGCTGGCAGTGCGGCAAGGATCCTACTGACATCTCCTTGCTGCCATAAGGGGCTGAGAGCCACCAGCGTCATGGTGCACGCGGGGCACCATCATTACCCGTCGCCAGGGTAAGCTAGATGGGACGCCGGTCTTGTTCCTTGTAGCCTGAGCAGGCTAGGAATAGGGTAATGGTGTATCCCCTATTGGCGCGGTCGGTCCGAGCCCAAGGTCGGGCAAGGCGGAGACTTCTCTTGAGGCCGAGGCCGGGGTCGGGCGAGGACGCGATTCCTCCCGAGACCGAGGTCGAGGCCGAGTCTGGGGGTCGGGCGAAGCAGAAATCTCCTCCCGAGGCCGAAGCCTGAGGTCGGGCGAGGCAGAGCTTCTTGTTGCGCCCGAGGCCGAACTCGGTGGTTGATCGTGACTTGTTGCCAGTCTTTGCCTGGGTGGTTGACACGGCAGTCGGAGCAGGGCGAGCAGCGTTGTTTTCCTATCACATCAGACAGTAAAGAAGAGGGGTGAAGTGACTGCGGTCACTTCGGCCTGCCCAACTGAGGCACGTGTGTCAGAATACGGCGTCAGGCGTCCCCTGCATTGAATGCGCCTGCGAAGTGGTCGGTTGGTGAGGCGGTCCGGCCAAGGTTGCTTCACAATGAAGCCTGCCTGAGCCGGGCTTCGGGAGAGCCGAGGGGGCGCCCGCTGCCTGAGGAGGCCCTCGGGCGAGGCGTGAACTCGTCTGGGACTACTGCTCCAGCCCGAGGCTGGGCTCGGGTGAGATCGTGTCCCTTGGGTAGACGAAGCCTTGACTTGAACCGCGCCCATCAGCTGGTCTGAGGGTGTTTACCAGCCATGATTAGCAGCGTTGGGGGTACCCCTAATTATGGTACCCGACACTACTGAAGAAGTGTGTCATCTTGATCAGGATGAACAAGATCGAAGGCCCCAACATAGGGAGCTTCGTCAGGAAGGTTTATTCAATGAGGATGGAATGTATGATGATTTTAATCATGATACCTTTACTTTTGATGATGCTTCTCCCTTGGCAGAAGAATTGCAGGCTATCCCATGGCCACAATCCTACAAGCCACCCCAGCTACCCATGTACGGTGGGCACTTAGACCCAAAACAATTTCTGATGAGCTATGAGGCAACAATATCCTCATATGGAGGCAATGCAGCTGTCATGACTAAGTCCTTCGTCATGGCAGTCCGGAACGTGGCCCAAACATGGTATTCTTCCCTTCGGCTAGGGACAATCACGTCACGGCAAAAGCTCAAGGACATGCTGGTTACTAGTTTCCAAGGCTTTCAGACGAAGCCAGTCACAACTCAGGCCTTGTTCCAGTGCACGCAACACCATGAGGAATACCTTCAGGCGTATGTCCCAAGGTTCTTGCGACTAAGAGCACAAGCGCCCACAGTGCCCAATGAAATTGTCATTGAGGCCATGATTAAGGGTCTTCGGCCAGGACCTATGACTCAATACTTCGCCAGGAAGCCCCCACAAACTCTGGAGAAGCTGCTTCAGAAGATGGATGAGTACATCCGAGCTGACAACGACTTCCGCCAAAGAAGGGAAGAGGCTTACAGATTTTTGGAGATGACCAGGGGCTTCGGAGGAAGAATTCACCCGAGGCATGTTAGGTCAATCCACAGCTCTAGTCAAAATGATGACAAAGGAAGCCAGATACAGAGGCCACAATACACCTCACAATCTTCGGGGCAATAGCAAAGCTCTTTCAGGCCGCCAGCTCCAAGGGGCAGAGGCGCCAGGGGCTTCGGAGGAAGATATGGGGATCAACCCAGGAAGATCTATTGCTTATTCTGTGGTGAGGACAAGGACCATACTACAAGAATGTGCCAAATCGCCATTCTAAAGCAAAAGGAGATCGCAGAAGCCGAAGCTCGGTAGAATCAGCTGAAGCAGGTCTTGCACACTGCTTCGTGCCATTCTCCCTACATACCAGAATATGTGGGCAATCATCCTACAACTTCTGTTGCTTCGGCTAGTCATTCATAGGCTTCCTGGCCACAGCTCCCACCCCCACCCCCACTGCAACCGACCTATTCCCGAAGCCAGCAGCTAGAAGGGCGCCAGCACTCCCAACAGCAACGCGAATTCAGGGAGGAATCCGAAGCTCGCACAGTCAACAGTACTGTGCCTAAATCAAAGCACATTTATTGAGCGATATCCTACCCCTGAAATACTTTTATGTTCTATGTCATTTTGTTTTTCAAAAAAGAACAAGCAATGTAAATCTAGTTTTAATTCCTTGTAATAGTTTCGCTTTTATCAGAATAAAATATATCTTCTTCACAGACTTACGAAGCTCAAAAGTCGTTCCTAAGGGAATGTAGAGCTAAAAATTGCCGAAACTACAAAAAAGTCGTTCCTAAGGGAGCGCAGTGTAAGTTTTGCCGAAGCTACAAAAAAGTCGTTCCTAAGGGAGCGCAGTGTAAGTTTTGCCGAAGCTACAAAAAAGTCGTTCCTAAGTTTTGCCGAAGCTACAAAAAAGTCGTTCCAAAGGGAATGCAGAGCCAAATACCGCCGAAACATAAGGCGAAGAAGTTCAAAAGACGTTCCTAAGGGGATGCAGAACTTATACCGACGAAATAGAAGGCGAAGAAGTTCAAAAGATGTTCCTAAGGGGATGCAGAACTTACACCGAAAAATAAACGGTGAAGCCGAAAAATAAACGGCAAAGAGATTCTAGTCGTTCCTAAGGGGATGCAGAGATTGTGTGTTTCAGTGTGGGCGTGTGAGTGTGTGTCTTCGACATTAGCATCATTTTTTGCATCATATCATCACATCATCCCGCATAGCATCATATCATACATCATATCGCACCAATGACACGAATTGAATACGAAGTCGATCTTCGGAGAATGCTTTGTCAAAATGAAAATGTGCTAAGGCACAAAGTAAGCTGAAAAATACAGTTTCATCAGCCCTGTTACAAAAGAAGGGACCCCTTGTTTACGAAGCATGGATCTTTTTCTTTACGAAGCATGAAAAGAAGGGAAGGTGTTTTTTGCCGAAGGCTCAAAAACGGTATGTATATAAAGTTTCATGCGTCGCAAAGAAGTGAATTACAAATAATTTACATATTAGATTCAGAGATATACACATCAAATATTATAGTCTTGTTACAATAAAGCTACATTGACCATTTAAAAATGTTTTTACAATAAGTGCTAGTCTTCTTTCAGAATCTTCTCCGCAACTTCATTTAGCAATTTATTGACGACTTCGTCGACAATAGATTCAGCCATATTAATGATCTCCAGTGCTTCCTTCGTTTCTGGATCGGACAGGGGATCAAACGGTTCCGGTGGCGGATATAATTCAGCTACAGTAGAAAAAATTAATCAGTCCGAAGTCACAAAAACAAATTCCAAAGCTGAACATCAAAAGATATTACCTATACGTTTTTCGCGCTCTGCAGCTTCTTTAGCTCGCCTTGGTTCTGCTCGGGCGTCATGGATGTCTTTTTCACTTTTCTTCATAATTTCATGAGCCATCTCTCGGCCACCATTCACCCAGACATCATTATAGAATTTTCCGCCCATCAAGGTTGCTTCAGCTGAAGGATCCTTCGTGACATCTGCGGAGAAGGTAGCTTCGGTCTGGGCCATGGTCTTGATGTGATCGCATCCCGCATTCTCCAACATAGCTGAAATCCCCTGTGCACCGGAAAATGCACAGACATCCCCGTGATCACTTAAGATTTCTTCGAAGCTCTCGGCCTCCCCACTTATCCATTCAATAATGCCTTCGGGGTCGCCTGGTATGAAGTTTTCTTCAGTGGAATAGGCGCCCACGTTGGCGAAACTAGTTTTTATTTTCTTCACACAGTCCAAGGATTTTTCAAAGCATCTTTCCTTGGATGTGCGAAGTTCTTCAACGTTTTTCTCTAAATGATTTTTCCAATATTCGCTGATTTCTCGGTTAGCTTCTGCGAGTGCGCATTTTTCTTTAGCTTCGGCCAGTTGCCTCCGAAGGTCTTCAATTTCAGTTTTTTGGGCTTCGGGCTGGGATTTGAAGCTAGCTTCATCTTCTTTGACTTTGTTAATAAGAGATAACCTATCACACCCGTTTCTAATGGGGCAGAGCCGGGTGCATAGCATATGTGTGCCAGGATCTATTTCCACACATATGTTGATGTCACAAGTGTAATATATCAAAAGAACAATGCATAAAAGCGTAAATAATGATTATATTAACATATTACACTTCGAACAGACATAATGTCTTAGCCTTTATTCATCAAAGTACAACAAAACAAGGACATCCATCCACAGGAAGATGACTGGGGGTATCACTAGATTAGCATCCATGGAGTTCAGCATCATATCTTCATCTGCAACTTCTGATTAAAATTAAGTAAGGGTGAGCTCACTTATGGTCGGGGCTCAGCAAGTGGGGGAAAAACTAATGCATGTTTAACAAGGTGAGGCTAAGGTTGAGTAGTAAGCATTTTAGTTGGTCAACATTTTATTAACAACACATGTCTTACTAATAAGTGTGAATCCCAAGTATTCCCATTAAACAAAGGTATAAGAGTATATAAAAAACACTTAAGTGAAACCACTTAAGCAAACCATTGGCAGATCATCGGATCTCAATTTATTTCCATCTTCAAGTTCAATTATCATGTGAGGAATCTAGGCTGCTCATAACCGTGAGCACGGCTGATATATCAGTTTTACACTCTGCAGAGGTGGTACAACTTTACCCACAAGCCGTGTATCCCCTCTAGCCTGGGTCGGCCAAAACTCGTAAACACTTCCGAGGTGAGTGGCTAGGGATCCACTATCAGGCTTTCACAAAATACACTTAATACGAAGCAACCCACTAAGGTTTCTAAAGACGATGGTGGAGGCCCCCT
Organism: Zea luxurians; assembly: GCA_029449295.1. Classification (NCBI taxonomy): domain Eukaryota; kingdom Viridiplantae; phylum Streptophyta; class Magnoliopsida; order Poales; family Poaceae; genus Zea; species Zea luxurians. The sequence continues at coordinate 74,997,064 of JAOPSE010000014.1, forward strand.
GGGTGAGGTACCTTAGCCAAGAATACGTCCCCATGTTAACGTGGGCTGCCAACACCACCGCTCCCCCTCTTGCCCACATTTCGGGTAAGGTTGCCAAGCACTAAGCATATAAAGCTAATTACCAAAGCCAGAGCCATGATAGCACTCGTGGTTGCACTGTTTTCCCGGGTGGTCACTCCATGTTCCAATTAATATGCAATAATCTTGTTTAACCATCGGGTTAACAACAATAATGTAAACTTACCATTTTGGAACATTAATATCATAAGCGGGAGTGACTGAATAAAGTTAAGTTGTAGCAATAGCATAGCTATGAAGGTAGAGTATAATTCCCAGGTTTGATCAAGGAATAAGGTTGGAAAGGTTATCTAAATAGGTAACCCGTCAAATTATGCATATATATCCAAAAGAATAAACTTTACTAAATGTATTGTTTGGGATCAAACACAGTATGCAGAGGGAGAAGTCCACTTGCCTTGCTTATTGAAAACTCGAGGTTCTTCCACGGAATATATTTTGATTCTCAACTACTAGATCAACCACTGAATATCACATAAACAAACAAGAAGAACAAACACCACTCAATAACATACAACATTCACCATGCGTAAAGCTAAAAGAAATCCTAATGAAAAGAGCGTTCGCTTTTCAAAAACGTCGTAAGTAATGGTTATAATAAGAAGGTATTCTTTTCAAAAATGGGTGATCTATACTTTATAAAACAAGACATGAGCTTAAAAATATCTTAATTAAAATATACAAATATTTGGTTCACCAATTTAGTCTTTTATAAAATGTCATATGCGATATGTCTAAGATTAAGGGTTTATAAGACGATAAAACACGTTATAACGATATTAAACATTTTTAACCTTTTAGAAAAGATATAGGTTATATATCTAAGGTTAATGCGCTACGAAACACGTTATTTATTTGTAAACATTATGGAACGTATTATAATTCATTGTTAAACCTTCACTTATGATAAATTAAGATATAAGTCTAAATAGGTTTTATGTGAAAAGATCATATTATTAATCACTTATTTAAGACGAGTTAGGTTATGGGCCTTAAGTGGATTTTCATGCAAAAGATAATAAACAAATAACTATCTTTTATTTTATTAGAAAACGCATAGCCTATATTATTATATTCGAAGTCAATATTTAAAGTAACATTTTAAGTTATAATAGAACTTAAACTCTTATTACTTTATTTTATCCTTTAGGAAAAAACTAAGTGATCTGTATATAATGTGAACTAAATTATATGGAATCATTAATCATGCCATAAATCTAATAAGAACAAATTGACTATAGGTTTAATTAATACATTATGATAAAGTATAATTAATCTATTAATTATCTTTAGTTCTATTATAGTAACAAATGATCTAATTCATTAGAAATGAAATTATGTATAAACTATCATTTTAGTTTATAAAAGCAATGACCTTTGTTACCTTGTAATTAAGAAAATATAAATAATTTATTAATTGGACATATATTTATCTTCTTTCTAAAATAAAAATGTCATTAATAATCAAAACATCTAATACTACATTAAACCATTGTTTATACTATAGTATTTGTATTGTTACGAATTCTATACCACTTGTTAAATAAATGTTAAGAGGAGCTTTTATTATCTATTTAGTGGGTTTAAATGAACTTATGTATATAAACTTTTAGATAAATTAGTCATAAACAAAATTAACTAAGATATTATTTATCTAGTGTTTTCATCACTAACACATGGTCTACTAAATTCCGTCATTCCTCTTTCAAATCCCAAATTCTAAGGAGATCGTAAACCAATATCACGTCTAAAAACCACTTACTAATTCATCGCACAAACACTCAAAATCAATCGTTTACACATATGAATTCCAAATCACAACGAATAATTACCAAATTCATGAATTAATTTAAAACATGATTCTGAAGTTAAAAATGTTAGGTTTGTCTTCAACTGTCACACCCGGGTTTTAGGGGTCCAAAGCCCGGGCGCGAACATAATCACCAGGTGTGCTGGGACCAAGTCTCACACATATGATGAATCATGGCACAGGATCGAATGTCACATCTTTACTATATAACAGGAGTTCTATACAAAATAAATAATTACATTATAAGGAGACAACGGTCCAGCAACCCAAAGTTGACTGGGAGACGACGGCCTAGATCTCTCACGAACACATCGCAGCATCCTCCATACGCCTCATCCTGCGGTACCTGTTCTTGACCTGTGGGGGGGTGAGACAGCAAGAGTGAGCTCACATACGTTCATCGCTCAACAAGTTGTGGGGAATAATGTGCATGAACTCGCCAAAGGTGGGAGCTCACGTGAAGTGTAAGGCTTACCAAAGAGGATGGTTAGAGCTGAGCATTGCTTTTAAAGTTGGTCAAAATTTTATTAGCAGTTACTAAGTATAAGTAAATACCAACCCAGTTAACTAGTAGAACAAAAGTAACAACTTCACCTGCGATGCAATGCATATGACAAATTGAGTTTAAGTTCCATAATTTAATCATGTGAGGGTCCGAGCCGCTCATGACCGTGAGCACGGCTAGTATACTAGTTTTACACTCTGCAGAGGTTGCGCATCTTTACCCACAAGCCGTGTATCCCATGTCGCCAGGGTTTGCAAGGCCCTTAGACACTACCGAGGTGAATGGCTAGGGATCCACTACGAGGCCTTTACAAAGTTCCACTAGCTTCCGAAAACCCGCTACAGTTTATAGGAAGTTCCAATGCAGGGTTCCTGGCTGACCGCCATCGCAGCAAAATCAACCAGGGACCTCCCTACACTGACCACTCCCCTACTGCCCTTGCCCCTTTCGGGTAAGGTAGTCTTCCACTAGCTTTCCTAATTAGTCAGCCAAGGGCGTCCCATTAAACCCTTGTGGTAGCACTGTTTTCCCGGGTGGTCGCTCCATGTTCCCATTAATTTAATGATCTTAACATGAACAGCAATAATAACAAGATAATAACAGAATAATCATGAATAGTGTATCTCTATACCCAATCCACATAAAGCAATAGCAAGTACTACCCAAAAATATTTCAGGGGTGAACAAGGTATAGAGGTAATCAAAACTGGGGTAACATAAAGGCTCCCATCAAAATTAACCTATGCAGATCATTAAAATTAATAAGAACATGGCTGGGAAAAGTAAGTGATCAAGGACACAACTTGCCTGGGACTTGAGATTCCAGGTACCAGGATGATCTTCAGATGACTCGTGACCTCACACTAGTCGTAGCAATGCAGACAAACATGGTATAGGCAAAATTAACATCACACCAAACATAATAATACATTGCATAATAATAATCTATGCGTTGCTACGAGATCGTGGGTTCGAGAATCACCAAATTCGGAGTTACGGTTACCAAGTTATGAATTTCTGGAGTTATTAAGCACCTAGAACAGATTAATTCAAATGAACAATTTCACTTCAATTTTCATGGCTAAACAGTGTTACTAGTTGATAGGCAATATTATAACAAAATTATTGCAACTGGAATGACTCAATTTAGAGTTAAGATGAATTTAATATGAATTATACAAGTTTCTGGATTTATTTTTGTATTCAAAATCAATTTCCAGAATTAATTCTCTAATTTGACTTCTCTCTGGACTACGCGCCAATAACAGAGAAACACAGGGACTAATGTATAAAAATATCCCAGACTCAGATTCAACCCGCGGTGGACGGCGGGTTTATTTCATTTAACCAGAGGGTCCTATTTGCAAAGCGCAAGCCGAAGGGGTATCTCGCGCTAACAGTCGCCCGATCAACATCCGACGATGAGGATTAGAAGTCTGTTCAAACGAACCGGTATTCACTCTGGGCCCTCAGATCCTGGTTCTACGTTTACGATTTAATGATGTCCGATGCACGTGTCGATCGTCCGATCCGATCCAACGGTCTTAATCAAATCGCCCAGAAGTAATCGCCCGATTCTAATCCGGCCGTCCGTTAACGGATCAACGGCCCGCACGGCTTCCCTCATTCACCGGCGGCGGACGACAGAAATCCGAGCGCCGCCGCGGCGCCATTGCCGGCGCACGACGATACGACGCTAGCGTGACCTAAACTCGAATTCAATCGGCGCTACACGATGCACAAGCTAAAGGGAAGAGTTCGGACAGCTGCTCACCGACAATTGCGACCCGCAGTGCCCTGGCCACGAAGAGGTGCTGTTCTCCGCCGCGGACGCACTCTGGTGAGAAATTCGCCGGCGCCGGACGCTCCCAACCTGATGCCGCTGTCGCGGAATCAATTGCCGAGCCAAGGCGAAGCTCCCCGACCGACGACGACCCCCAAACGGCGGTGCTTTCCACTGGCGTCAAACTTCTGCCCACCGTGCCCCGCAATCCGTCCACCAGACTCTCCTCTCTGATGGCTTATGGGTGGTGCTAGGGAACGAGTCAATCGGTCGGGACGGCCCAAGGGTTCTATATATACAGCAATGGCCGAGGCAACGGTATGGCCGAATTCCTCGGCGAATTCTGCGCGGCGGGTATGGAGATGGCAGACGGTGCGGGGTCCGTGGCGCATGGCACGTCACATATACCCGACGGCGGAGTCCTATCCCGAGAGCCCGGCTGAGGATCCCCCGGTCTAGCGGCGGCCGTTGCGGGAGCAGTTGAGGATTGCGTGATCTGCGAGCTGCGGAGACTGGCGGGTCTAGCGCGTCTGTTAGCGAGGAAGTCGGGAAGGAGGAAGAAGCTGACGAGGCGGGCCCACGCGACAGCAGCACGCGGGTGACGATCAGGGCTGTGCGGAACAAGGAAATGGGCCGGATTCAGGGAATTGAGCCCATGCGGCATTCTCTTTCTTTATTCTTTTTCTCTTCTTTTCTCTATTCCCAAATTCAACTTTAATTCAAATTTAAACTCAACCCTTGTGGCAAACTTTATTCTTAGATTAAAGCTCAAGTTGGACATATTCACAATGTGATGGATTTATTTATTTATAAGTTTATTTTGTGTTGTATTATATTCCTTTCTTGTTTTCAAAATTCAATCTTCAAAATTCAAAGCTCATGTATAATTGGAGATATCTGAATTTACTATTTTATCTCTACATATATTTATTTTATTATTTTTTAATACAAATTTTGGGCCTTACATCAACCTTGTGGTGCATGGAGGGATTTGGTCGCGGTGAGACGAGGCACGGCCAAGGACGAGCGAAGACGGCATGGACGAGGCTCGACGTTGGGCGCGGATGGTACAGTTGGTGTGTTGCGCGATCGCGTCGACGACGGACGGCGTAACTCCGGCGATGCGTTCGGACGGCGGGGCACAAACGGACGGTGAACGGCGTACGGACACGGGCGGAGCTCCGGCAAACAGCGGATGGACTTGAACTGTCCGTCGACGAGCTTCACGGTGGTGAGCTGGGGCTCGACGGCGGGTGCGCGTGAGCAGAGCGGCGGCGTGGGCGTGGTCGATAGAGTGTTGTGCGGGCAAGCTCCGGCGCGGTGGCGTCGACTCCGGCGAGGTTCCGGCGAGCGCGAGCGAAGGAGAGAGTGTGGGGAGTGCGAGCGAGCTTCGGGAATGAAGAGAGGAGGAAGGTGCTCGACTTTTATAGAGGGAGGGGAGAGAGAGGGGCGCCGGGGTCTTCATGGCTGCCATTGATAGCGTTCATCAAAGAGGAAGACGTGGGGAGGGATAACGGCTCATTGATGCTCCTTTACTCGAGTAACGGACGGTCGGTGCATCGGGGCTTCACTCGGTCTTCCGCGGTCGGGGTCGCGGTGCAAGGCACGGGTCCTGGGCAGGGCGTGTCGGGGAAGCAGGGCGTCGCGCGCTGGGCTGCATGGTCGCGGTCGGTCTTCGACCTTGGGCGCAGCGTGCTAGGCTCGGTGTGGGAGCTGCGCGCGGGTGGCCGGGCGGCTCTGTCGCGGTGCGTCGGGGTGCATGGCTCCATGGGCGCGGGCGGGGCTCGCATCGGATCCTCCTGGCGGCGCGGTGGGGGAAAGACAGGGAGAGGGCGCGGGTGGGAGGAAAGGCAGGGAGAGGGAGAAGAAAGGTGGGGCCGGGTGGGTCCCACACGCAAGAGAGAAAAGGTGGGGGGAAAGAAGCAAGCAGGGGCGGCGGCGGCTGGCTTGGGAGCTAGGGGGAGCGGCGGCTGGGGTTAGATGGGCCTGGTGGGCTTTAGGGTTTAGTTTAGGGTTTCGTTAGTTTTTTTTTCTTTTTTTGTTTTTTTCTATTCCCTTTTCTAAATTCGAAATACATTTTTAAATAACCCTAAAAATCATAATAATTAAACCAAAATTATTTTTAAATAAAATATTTATTTTTGGACTAATATTATCATATATATTATTTACTAGGATTTTCATTTAAGACGAAATGCTATTAAATATCCGAAAATCAATCATGCGCAATCAAAAATTATTCCAAATGAAATAAATAATAAACACTTCAATGAAATATTTATTACCATAAATATCATTAATAAACTAACTGCATTATTTTTATTTAATGAATTTTATAGTGTCACATAACCGGATTTTGTCTTTCTCGAGACCTTCGTTCCTTAGTTCAATTACCTCTGAACGAATGTTGTTTAGGGCCATTGTATAGCCTTCGTCTTCTATATTTTTCTGTGCCCTAAAGGCATTACTAAGAATCAAGCCCTGCAAGTGGAGGAAAGAATAAGTATGATAAATAAAATACCTCATTTTCAAATTTAGAGTTAGTTTTTATACCTTTATGCTATTGTATGCTAGGCTGTCAGCAAGTTCGTCCTTTGATAAAATTGAAAGACCGTCTTCCAGCTTCGGGAATCCGATGCTTTTACCTATCTCCCAGCAAACGGATATTTCTTTGTTATCTGGGAGACAGTACAAAAAATCTTCTTCGCCACTGCCATTGAACACTAATGCCCCCTTCGGATATTTCAAATTTTGGGCATAGTGTTGCGCTTCTAACATTTCTTCTTGGGATAATACCTTTCCCGAAGCATGACGAATAATGTAGTCAATACTTTTGTTCGATGCTTCGGGACTAGGAGCTTCGATTTTTTCAGTTGCAATCTGCTCTGTTGATTTCTCCTCAGGGTCAGCACGTTCCATCTCGGTGGGCACTGAAGGCCCAGCTTCGCTTTCAGCCTGAATTGTTGTGGCTTCGACCTCCACCTACTTAGTATCAGCTTTGAATTGCGCCTTGGAAGCTTCGACAACTTTCCTTGTAGGAGCAGGACTCAAGGTTTTGTTGTTTCTAACACAATATCCAGCACATTTGCCATCCTTCTCCTCTTAGGAGTTACGACATAACCCATTTGTACCTTCGGTACTGTTGCTTCTGTTGGAGGGTTCAAAATCTCTGGCATCTTCATTATTTCTTCAATTTTTGGCTCTTCAGCCTTATCAACCTTCGTTTCAACCAGCTTGACTGTAGGCACCTTCGGCATTACGACCGACTCTTCAGTGCTCTGTGCAGGCGGCACAGTTTCTCTTGTTTCGGCAGCTGAAGAGGCCCCTTCGGCAAATTCAGGTATCACGGCCGGTTCAATGTAACGTGGCCGGTGAGTCAGAACCTTCATCTTCTTGCCCTTCGGCTCAGCTGTGATGACCGAAGCAGCAACCTTTCTAGAAGCAGCAATCTTTCTTTTTACCCCCTGTCCCTGCAGCGGGCAGCGGTAATCGGGGTAGACGAAGCCAATGGCGTCAAAAACTCTGTTCAGTCTCTTTTTCCCCCGACCTCCGAAGGCTGCGGACAGTGCATTATCTTCCGTCTTAGAGTATGCTCCAAGTAGTTCATCACTTGTAGCTTCGATACACTTTAGCCAGTCGTCATTCGGCTCATCAAACTTCTCTCCAAACCTGAAGGTATACTTCAGCCGAACCTAACCACCTTCGCTAGAGTCAGTGATGGTCTCCTTCGGCATTTCCCAGCTTTCCACAAGTGGCCATACCCTGAAGGCTATATGCTCTTGAATTAAATCTCTTGTGCCAATGAAGGAGCAAACAGTGCTGAAGGCCCTCTAACACGCTTCAACTGTCTCATCAATTTCTATCTTCAGCCTTTGAAGGCCGAAGTGGGACCAAATGGGGCACACAATGACTTCCTTAATGTCTTCCCTCGCTTTTAAATCATTTTTCACGTAAAACCATTCTTCCATCCAAGCTCCAGGCCATCTCTTCCGAAATGTTGGCACCGGGTGGCTTGTGTTGGGGCGAGCGATAAATCCATAACAACCGAAGTTGTTGTGGTACTGTTCTTTACACATGGCCTTCGTCTCATATAGAAGCTCGTGCATACTGCAGAAGCACTTCACGCTTGGCTCTAGCCCTTGACTCCTTACTGCCTAGACAAAAATCCCCATCCTCATTATAGCTTCGGGGGTAATCTGATGGAGGAAGATCTGGTAGGTTTTCAACACTTCAACTACAAACTTGCTCAAAGGGAACCGAAGCCCAGCCTTGAAGAAGCTTCGGTAAATTACGACTTCGTTTTCCTCAGGGGCAGGGACGTTGTTGTCTCCTCCAGCCCTCATAATAGACATGTCCCGAAAATACCTTCATCTCATGTTTTCAAGATGACTCTGTTTGATGGTTGATTTTCCGAAGATTGAATGACTTGGCCGCTAAGGCCGATCCTCCGAATCTTCATCCCCACTTTCCACATCATAGCTATCGCTGTCACCAGTATCTTCAGATAAACCTTCTAGTATCTCTTTAGTAATTTTCTCTGTGTTTGTTTTTGCCATCGACTCAACAAATCCAGCAATATAAGGATCCACAGCCTTCTTCTCCACAAACAGTTTCGCCTCTTCAGTCAGCTTTGTCTCCGCAACAACCTTCTTTTCCTGAGACATTTTTGCTCCAGACATGGTGAAAACGCGTCTTTTAAACTGAAGCTCAGAGAGCTTGAAAATCTAGCAAGCGCTAGTGAGCAAGAGCTACAAGATTGAGAAAATAATGCAAATGGCAGAAACAACATATCAAATGCAGCTGATGTGAGTTCTTATTTATACGCCCAGTTGAAAGGGAAATGTGCCCTTGGGCCATTTCTAAGTATTTTGGTGATTTAGTGCCCAACACAGGTGCCTAATTGTAAAAGGTGGACAAAGTGCAAATCATGAAGTAAAGGTATGTTTCTAAGCCTTAGTACATTGGTTTTGTGTACTAATATACTTGTCTAAGTGTTAGAAACAGAAAGCGGAAGAAAAGAAGAAAGGTGCAAAAGTCTTGGCTGTGTACAGCCAAGACTCAGCTCGGTCTGGCACACCGGACTATCCGGTGTGCACCGGACAGTGTCCGGTGCGCCAGGCTGACTCGGCGTGAAGTAGCCGCTCTCGGGAATTCGCCGACGGCGTACGGCTAAAATTCACCGGACTGTCCGGTGAGCCAACGGTCGACCGGGCCAACGGTCGGCCGCGCAATCTGCGCGGGACACGTGGCCGAGCCAACGGCTAGAAGACGGCACCGGACTGTCCGGTGTGCACCGGACATGTCCGGTGCGCCAACGGCTCCCAGATCTGCAACAGTCTACAACGGTCGGCAGTGCTGGTTAAGGAAAGAAATCGGGCACCGGACAGTGTCCGGTGTGCACCGGACTGTCCGGTGCCCCCGACGACAGAAGGCAAGGATAGCCTTCCAGATTTGCTCTCAACGGCTCCTAGCTGCCTTGGGGCTATAAAAGGGGCCCCTAGGCGCATGGAGGAGACAACCAAGCAACCTTAGAGCATTCTTGATCATCCACACTCATTCTTTGCGCATTCGTTTGTGATTCTAAGTGATTCGAGCTCCGTTCTAGTGAGAACTTTGAGATAGTCATTCGAGCTCGATTCTTGGCTGTTTGTGTGCGCATTTCGCTGTGGATTTGTGTGTGTTGCTTCCCTCCCTTACTCTGTGCTTCTTTGTGATCATATACTTGTAAGGGCAAGAGACTCCAATTTGTGGAGATTCCTTGCAAACGGGATATTGAAAGGCAAAGCAAAACACCGTGGTATTCAAGTTGGTCTTTGGACCGCTTGAGAGGGGTTGATTGCAACACTCGTCCGTTGGGACGCCACAACGTGGAGTAGGCAAGCGTTGGTCTTGGCCGAACCACGGGATAAACCACTGTGTCATCTCTGTGTTTGATCTCTTGTGGTATTGTGTTTTGTTGAAGACTCCTCTCTAGCCACTTGGTGATTATTGTACTAACACTTAACAAGTTTTTGTGGCTTAAGTTTTAAAGTTTCACAGGATCACCTATTCACCCCCCCCCCCTCTAGGTGCTCTCAATTGGTATCGGAGCCGTTCTCTTCACAAAGGGACTTACCGCCCGAAGAGATGGATCCTAAGGGGAAGGGAATCATGATCAACGACAAAGAGAAGGAATCCTTCGTCAACGAGCCGAAGGACGACAAGCCTACCGACTCCGGCTCGGGGCATAGACGGAAGGAAGGGAAGAAGAAGAAGACAAGGCGCATCAAGGAGATCATCTACTACGACGATAGTGATGAGTCTACTTCTTCCCAAAAGGATGACGACAACGACTACAAAAAGACGGTCAATTCGAACTTTTCATTTGATTATTCTCGTATTCAACATAGTTCGAATTCGCATTTGCTTTCCATTCCTCTTGGCAAACCTCCACACTTCGATGGGGAGGACTACGGATTTTGGAGTCACAAAATGCGTAGTCACTTATTCTCTCTCCATCCAAGCATATGGGAGATTGTGGAGAATGGAATGAAATTTGATAGCTCGGATAGCCCTATGCTTATAAATGAACAAATTCATAGAAATGCACAAGCTACTACTGTTCTCTTAGCATCTTTGTGCAGGGAAGAGTACAATAAGGTGAGCGGCTTGGACAATGCCAAGCAGATATGGGACACCCTCAAGATCTCTCACGAGGGGAACAACATCACCATGCTCACCAAGATGGAGTTGGTGGAGGGCGAGCTTGGACGATTCGCCATGATAAGGGGAGAGGAGCCAACTCAAACGTACAACCGGCTCAAGACCCTTATCAACAAAATAAGGAGCTACGGAAGCACGCGTTGGATGGATCACGACGTCGTCCGCCTAATGCTCAGGTCCTTTACCGTTCTTGATCCTCATCTCGTGAACAATATTCGTGAGAATCCCAGGTACACGATGATGACGCCCGAGGAAGTACTTGGAAAATTCGTGAGCGGGCGGATGATGATCAAGGAGGCAAGATACGTCGACGACGCGTTGAACGGCCCACTCCAGGAGCCTCAACCCATTGCTCTAAAGGCAACGAGGAGCAAGGAGTCGCTACCTAGCAAGGTGGCGCAAGTTGAGGCGGCCGGGCTTAATGATGAAGAGATGGCTCTCATCATCAAGAGATTCAAGACGGCGCTAAATGGTCGCAAGGGGCAGCCAAGCAAGACCAAGACAAAGGGGAAGCGCTCATGCTTCAAATGTGGTAAGGTTGGTCATTTTATTGCTAACTGTCCCGAAAATGATAGTGACCAGGAGCAAGGGAAAAATGGGAAGAGAGAGAACAAGAAGGTTTACAAGAAGGACAAAGGCGAAGCACACCTTGGAAAGGAGTGGGATTCGGATTGCTCTTCGTCCGACTCCGACGACGAAGGACTCGCCGCCACTGCCTTCAACAAATCGGCTCTCTTCCCCAACGAGCATCACACTTGCCTCATGGCAAGGGAAAAGAAGGTAATCACTCGTAATGCTAATACTTATGATTCTTCTAGTGATGATGAATCTAGTGAGGATGAAATTGATTACTCTAGTTTATTCAAGGGATTGGATAGAACTAAGATAGCTAAGATTAATGAGTTGATTGATGCCTTAAATGAAAAGGATAGAATCTTAGAGAAACAAGAAGACCTTTTATATGAAGAGCATGATAAATTTGTTAGTGCACAAAATTCACTTGCTCTAGAAGTTAAAAGAAATGGAATGCTTTCTTGTGAACTTTCTACTTGTAATGAAACCATTTCTTCTTTAAAAGATGAAATTAATGTTTTAACTGCTAAACTAGAAGTAGCAAGTAACTCTTGTGTTGAAAATGTTACAATTTGCACTAGGTGTAAGGATTTTGATGTTAATGCTTGTAGTGAACACTTAGTTTCAATTTCAAAACTAAATGATGAAGTGGCTAGTCTTAATGCTCAACTTAAGACTAGCAAGAGTGAAGTTGATAAAATAAAATTTGCAAGGGATGCCTACACGGTTGGTAGACACCCCTCAATTAAGGATGGTCTTGGCTTCAAGAGAGAGGCCAAGAACTTAACAAGCCATAAGGCTCCCATCTTCGTCAAGGAGAAAGGGAAGGCCCCTATGGCTAGTAGTGCTAAAAAGAACCATGCTTTCTTGTACCATGATAGGAGACATGCTAGAAATGCTTATAATGATTTTGATTCACATGTTTATGATTCTCATGCCATGTTTGCTTCTAGTTCTTCCTATAAGCATGATAGAGATATGTGTAGGAGAAATGTTGTGCATATGCCTAGGAGAAATTTTGCTCATGTTCCTAGAAAAGTTGTGAACAAACCTTCTACCATTTATTATGCTTGCAATGCACCCTTTGCTATTTGTAGAAAGGGTAAGAAGGTAATTGCTAGGAAGTTAGGGGCAAGATGCAAGGGAGATAAAACTTGCATTTGGGTCCCTAAGGATATATGTGCTAACCTTGTAGGACCCAACATGAGTTGGGTACCTAAGACCCTAGCCTAAATTTGCCTTGCAGGTTTATGCATCCGGGGGTTCAAGCTGGATTATCGACAGCGGATGCACAAACCATATGACGGGGGAGAAGAAGATGTTCACCTCCTACGTCAAAAATAAGGATTCCCAAGATTCAATTATATTCGGTGATGGGAATCAAGGCAAGGTAAAAGGGTTAGGTAAAATTGCAATTTCTAATGAACACTCAATCTCCAATGTGTTTTTAGTTGAGTCTCTTGGTTACAATTTGCTATCTGTTAGTCAACTATGCAATATGGGATATAACTGCTTATTTACAAATGTAGATGTGTCTGTCTTTAGAAGATGTGATGGTTCACTAGCTTTTAAGGGTGTACTAGACGGCAAGCTTTACTTAGTTGATTTTGCAAAAGAAGAGGCCGGTCTAGATGCATGCTTAATGGCTAAGACTTGCATGGGCTGGTTGTGGCATCGCCGCTTAGCACATGTGGGGATGAAGAACCTCCACAAGCTTCTAAAGGGAGAACACGTGATAGGTCTAACCAATGTTTATTTCGAAAAAGATAGACCTTGTGCAGCTTGTCAAGCAGGTAAACAAGTGGGAGGAGCACATCACAGCAAGAATGTGATGACCACATCAAGACCTCTGGAGCTGCTGCATATGGACCTCTTCGGACCCGTCGCCTATCTAAGCATAGGAGGAAGTAAGTATGGTTTAGTTATTGTTGATGACTTTTCCCGCTTCACTTGGGTGTTCTTTTTGCAGGATAAGTCTGAAACCCAAGGGACCCTCAAGCGTTTCCTAAGGAGAGCTCAAAATGAGTTTGAGCTCAAGGTGAAAAAGATAAGGAGCGACAACGGGTCCGAATTCAAGAACCTTCAAGTGGAGGAGTTTCTTGAGGAGGAAGGGATCAAGCACGAGTTCTCCGCTCCCTACACACCTCAGCAAAATGGTGTGGTAGAGAGGAAGAACAGGACGCTGATCGATATGGCGAGGACGATGCTTGGAGAGTTCAAGACCCCCGAGTACTTTTGGTCGGAAGCTGTGAACACGGCTTGCCACGCCATCAATAGGGTCTATCTTCATCGCCTCCTCAAGAAGACTTCGTATGAGCTACTAACCGGTAACAAACCCAATGTATCGTACTTTCGTGTATTTGGGAGCAAATGCTACATTCTAGTAAAGAAGGGTAGAAATTCTAAATTTGCTCCCAAAGCTGTAGAAGGGTTTTTATTAGGTTATGATTCAAATACAAAGGCGTATAGGGTCTTCAACAAATCATCGGGTTTGGTTGAAGTCTCTAGCGACGTTGTATTTGATGAGACTAATGGCTCTCCAAGAGAGCAAGTCGTTGATTGTGATGATGTAGATGAAGAAGATGTTCCGACAGCCGCTATACGAACCATGGCGATTGGAGAAGTGCGGCCACAGGAACAAGATGAGCGAGATCAACCTTCTTCCTCAACAACGGTGCATCCCCCAACTCAAGACGATGAACAGGTTCATCAAAAGGAGGTGTGTGATCAAGGGGGAGCACAAGATGATCACGTGATGGAGGAAGAAGCGCAACCGGCACCTCCAACCCAAGTTCGAGCGGTGATTCAAAGGGATCATCCCGTCGACCAAATTTTGGGTGACATTAGCAAGGGAGTAACTACTCGGTCTCGACTAGTTAATTTTTGTGAACATTACTCTTTTGTCTCTTCTATTGAGCCTTTCAGGGTAGAGGAGGCCTTGCTAGATCCGGATTGGGTGTTGGCCATGCAGGAGGAACTCAACAACTTCAAGCGCAATGAAGTTTGGACACTGGTGCCTCGTCCCAAGCAGAATGTTGTGGGAACCAAGTGGGTGTTCCGCAACAAACAGGACGAGCACGGGGTGGTGACGAGGAACAAGGCTCGACTTGTGGCAAAAGGTTATGCCCAAGTCGCAGGTTTAGACTTTGAGGAGACGTTTGCTCCTGTGGCTAGGCTAGAATCAATTCGTATCTTGCTAGCATATGCCGCTCACCATTCTTTCAGGTTGTACCAAATGGATGTGAAGAGCGCTTTCCTCAACGGGCCGATCAAAGAGGAGGTGTACGTGGAGCAGCCCCCTGGCTTCGAGGATGAACGGTACCCCGACCACGTGTGTAAGCTCTCTAAGGCGCTCTATGGACTTAAGCAAGCCCCAAGAGCATGGTATGAATGCCTTAGAGACTTTTTAATTGCTAATGCTTTCAAGGTTGGGAAAGCCGATCCAACTCTTTTTACTAAGACTTGTGATGGTGATCTTTTTGTGTGCCAAATTTATGTCGACGACATAATATTTGGTTCTACTAACCAAAAGTCTTGTGAAGAGTTTAGCAGGGTAATGACGCAGAAATTCGAGATGTCGATGATGGGCGAGTTGACCTACTTCCTTGGGTTCCAAGTGAAGCAACTCAAGGACGGCACCTTCATCTCCCAAACGAAGTACACACAAGATTTACTGAAGAGGTTTGGGATGAAGGACGCCAAGCCCGCAAAGACGCCGATGGGAACCGACGGACACACCGACCTCAACAAAGGAGGTAAGTCCGTTGATCAAAAAGCATACCGGTCAATGATAGGGTCTTTACTTTATTTATGTGCTAGTAGACCGGATATTATGCTTAGCGTATGCATGTGTGCCAGATTTCAATCCGATCCTAAGGAGTGTCACTTAGTGGCAGTGAAGCGAATTCTTAGATATTTGGTTGCTACGCCTTGCTTCGGGATCTGGTATCCAAAGGGGTCTAACTTTGACTTGATTGGGTACTCAGATTCCGACTATGCTGGATGTAAGGTCGATAGGAAGAGTACATCGGGGACGTGCCAATTCTTAGGAAGGTCCCTGGTGTCATGGAACTCTAAGAAACAAACCTCCGTTGCCCTATCCACCGCTGAGGCCGAGTACGTTGCCGCAGGACAGTGTTGTGCGCAACTACTTTGGATGAGGCAAACCCTCAGGGACTTTGGCTACAATCTGAGCAAAGTCCCACTCCTATGTGATAATGAGAGTGCTATCCGAATAGCGGAAAATCCTGTTGAGCACAGCCGCACAAAGCACATTGACATCCGGCATCACTTTTTGAGAGACCACCAGCAAAAGGGAGATATCGAAGTGTTTCATGTTAGCACCGAGAACCAGCTAGCCGATATCTTTACCAAGCCTCTAGATGAGAAGACCTTTTACAGGTTGCGTAGTGAGCTCAATATCTTAGATTCGCGGAACTTGGATTGAAATGTAGCATACATGTGTTTATGCCTTTGATCATGTTCATTCTGCATTTTGTTGCTTATTATGGTGCTCAAGTTGTACAAACACTCCCTGGACCTCACAAGTCCGTTGCAAAGTGATGCACATGTTTAGGGGGAGATGTGTTACAACTTGACCCTTTGAGACTAACCATATGCTTGAGTTTGCTTGTTTTAGTCTCAAAAGGAGAAGTGAAAGGGAAAAGGTGGACTTGGACCATGAAAGACTTCCACTGCACTCCGATGAGAGGGTAACCTATTCCAAGTTCATCTAATGAACTCTTATTGCCATTTGCTCTTAATTGAAGATTTTGGTGAGGCAATGGGGTTAAAGGGCCAAGATTGATCCCGTTTTGGTGCTTGATGCCAAAGGGGGAGAAAATAAAGGCCAAAGCAATAAATGGATCAGCTACCACTTGAGAGATTTTGAAAATAGTAGAATAGAGCTTTTGGTTTGGTTTGTCAAAACTCTTTTGTTGTCTCTCTTATCAAAAGTTGGCTTCTTGTGGGGAGAAGTATTGATTATGGGAAAAAGGGGGAGTTTTTGAAATCTTTGATCAATCTCTTTTGGAATGACTCTCTTTATGTTTCAACATGTGTGTTTGACTTAGAGATAGAGATTTGAGTTTGATTTGCAAAAACAAACCAAGTGGTGGCATAGAGTGATCCATATATGTCAAAATTGAATCAAAATAATTTGAGTTCTTATTTGAAGTGTTTTTGTACTTGTTCTACTTGCTTTATGTTGTGTTGGCATAAATCACCAAAAAGGGGGAGATTGAAAGGGAAATGTGCCCTTGGGCCATTTCTAAGTATTTTGGTGATTTAGTGCCCAACACAGGTGCCTAATTGTAAAAGGTGGACAAAGTGCAAATCATGAAGTAAAGGTATGTTTCTAAGCCTTAGTACATTGGTTTTGTGTACTAATATACTTGTCTAAGTGTTAGAAACAGAAAGCGGAAGAAAAGAAGAAAGGTGCAAAAGTCTTGGCTGTGTACAGCCAAGACTCAGCTCGGTCTGGCACACCGGACTGTCCGGTGTGCACCGGATAGTGTCCGGTGCGCCAGGCTGACTCGGCGTGAAGTAGCCGCTCTCGGGAATTCGCCGACGGCGTACGGCTAAAATTCACCGGACTGTCCGGTGTGCACCGGACTGTCCGGTGAGCCAACGGTCGACCGGGCCAACGGTCGGCCGCGCAATCTGCGCGTGACACGTGGCCGAGCCAACGGCTAGAAGACGGCACCGGACTGTCCGGTGTGCACCGGACATGTCCGGTGCGCCAATGGCTCCCAGATCTGCAACAGTCTACAACGGTCGGCAGTGCTGGTTAAGGAAAGAAATCGGGCACCGGACAGTGTCCGGTGTGCACCGGACTGTCCGGTGCCCCCGACGACAGAAGGCAAGGATAGCCTTCCAGATTTGCTCTCAACGGCTCCTAGCTGCCTTGGGGCTATAAAAGGGGCCCCTAGGCGCATGGAGGAGACAACCAAGCAACCTTAGAGCATTCTTGATCATCCACACTCATTCTTTGCGCATTCGTTTGTGATTCTAAGTGATTCGAGCTCTGTTCTAGTGAGAACTTTGAGATAGTCATTCGAGCTCGATTCTTGGCTGTTTGTGTGCGCATTTCGCTGTGGATTTGTGTGTGTTGCTTCCCTCCCTTACTCTGTGCTTCTTTGTGATCATATACTTGTAAGGGCAAGAGACTCCAATTTGTGGAGATTCCTTGCAAACGGGATATTGAAAGGCAAAGCAAAACACCGTGGTATTCAAGTTGGTCTTTGGACCGCTTGAGAGGGGTTGATTGCAACCCTCGTCCGTTGGGACGCCACAACGTGGAGTAGGCAAGCGTTGGTCTTGGCCGAACCACGGGATAAACCACTGTGTCATCTCTGTGTTTGATCCCTTGTGGTATTGTGTTTTGTTGAAGACTCCTCTCTAGCCACTTGGTGATTATTGTACTAACACTTAACAAGTTTTTGTGGCTTAAGTTTTAAAGTTTCACAGGATCACCTATTCACCCCCCCCCTCTAGGTGCTCTCACCAGTGCACTGCAAAATGGAGGGCCCCATCTGTCATTGTTTATTGCTATTCTAGCAAAGGGAAGGTGTTTTTTCGGACCTTTGGCTTAAGGCCTTCATCCATGTCGCAGTCTGAATTCGTTATCTTAACAAATTAATACTGCGAGGGGCTACTGTTGGGGGCCTTCGTCTTCCAAAGGTCTTCAAAAACATGATTTAACAATGTTTTCCAAGTGTGACATATGAACAAGTACCTTCGGACTCAGGTTAAAACCATACACGATGTGAAAAGCATGGCTGAGACGAAGGCTGATGTTGCTCCGAAGTTACACACAAGGGAGCTTTGGCTAAATGGTGGAAAAAGGAACCGACTTAAAGGGGGAAAAGCTATCTAGTCCCCATTGGGTTATCCATAAGTCAATAGTAAATATAAAGGGCATGAATGTAAATTTACACACGCTGCGCTCTGTGCCTATAAATAGATGAACAGTACCCTCGTACTGTTCACGTTGACTTGTATTCATTCGTGTGTCACGCTTAGACTTTTACCTTCTGTCAAGCCGAAGGTACAAATGTAATTCAATATTGTTTCTGTTTATCCATGATAATATAAAGAAGATATATTAATGATGTCATATGATTTTTTATGTTGTCTCTTGTATTTCATATGCTTCTTCTTTCATTTAACACATGCTATGATGATGAAGGTATGTCCTTCATGACCTTCGTCCGAAGATCATTATATCCTAAGGGAAATAATGCTTCAAAGGACGAATGACCTTTAACCATTAACATTTGTGTTGCCTTGTTCTTAACTCATAGCATTTGAGAACAAGTCCCTAACAAGTAGCTATGTTTCATGTTTTCAATTAATGGAATTGCTATTGTTCATTGTCGTTATAATTACATATGGCATTTATCTGAGTTATATGCTTGTTTTATTCGGAATTAGAATATTTAATTTATTTAAATATGTTGGAAGCATGTCACTTATTTCTCTAATATTACAACAATCCAGAAAACCAATCTGTATAATGGCCTCCAGTTCTGGTGTCATTAAGCCTGAAGCGTTCGACAGCGCAAGCTTTAAGCGCTGGCAGATTAAGACTCGCATGTGGCTCACTGACCTAAAATTATTTTGGGTAGTGACGTTGGCTGTTCCCTAGGCTACATCAGATGATTCTGATGATGCAGCGAAGGCCGCCGCACTAGCGGAGAAAGCCAAGTGGGATGAAGCCAATGAGGCATGCTTGTCTCATCTGCTGAACGTCTTGTCGAACCGCTTATTTGACGTGTACTCTGGTTTTACCTCCGCTAAGGGTCTATGGACTGAACTTGAGAATGAGTTCTCTGAAGTTGACAATGGCAATGAGTCATTCACAACGGAAAACTACCTCAACTATAAAATGGCTGAGGGAAGGTCTGTTATGGAGCAGCTACAGGAGATTCAACTCCTTGTTAGGGACTTGGTCCAATATGTCTGCGTCCTACCAGACAGTTTTCAGGTGAATGCAATACTAGCAAAGCTCCCGCCTTCTTGGTGAGACTTTGTGACTTCACGCCGCCCAATGAAGAAGCAAATGACTCTCACTGAGTTTTCAGCTGCGATAAATGTGGAAGAGCGTGCAAGGTCCAGTAACAAGCCATCGCAACAACTCCAGGCTCAAGTTGTTGAGAAGGGTGGAGATAGAAAATTCCAGAAGAAGAAGAAGAACTCTCCACATAAGAATCTGAACCAACCTAAGTCCAAAAAGATGAAGAAGAAAAAGGAGGACTTTATCTGCTACGTTTGTGGTGTCTTCGGGCATACAGCTCAGAGGTGCAAACTTAGGAAGGGAAAATGTCCTCCACCTCAGCACAAAGAAGGGAACGTGGTGGTTAACTCCACCCCAGGGTATGCACCTCAGGCCTTTATGGCAAGTCCATCAGATGACTGGTGGATGGATTCAGGTGCTACTGTTCATATTTGTGCTGATCGATCCATGTTCTCTTCATTCCAGGGATACAGCAGTGTACCAGTCTTGATGGGAAATGGTGTTCTGGGAGCAAATCGAGGTACTGGACAGGTCTACCTAAAGTTAACTTCAGGAAAGACGCTCATGCTGAAGGACGTACTCTATGTGCCCTCGATGAGCCGGAACCTCATATCAGTGTCGCTGCTATGTTGATAGGGTCTCAAATTAGTGTTTGAGTCTAATAAAGTGGTCCTGTCTAAGTTTGGTACTTTTGTTGGAAAGTCATATGAGTCAGGCGGTTTGTTCCGTCTTTCTGTTTTGAACAATCATTCTTCTTACCATGTTAATGTGGTTTATAATAACGATTCCATTAATGATATATGGCATTCTCGTTTGTGTCATGTGAATTTTGAGGCCATCAAGAGATTAAGTGACATGTCTTTAATTCCTGAATATAAACATGTTAAAGGTGTAAAATGTGGTATTTGTGTGCAAGCTAAGCAGACTAGAAAACCGTTTCATACGGTTGAAGGCAGAAGTACCACTCCTTTAGAACTAATTCACTCAGATATCTGTGAGATGAATGGTATAATCACAAAAGGCAGTAAAAGATACTTTCTTACCTTGATAGATGATGCTACCAAGTTCTGTTATATTTACTTACTCAGAACTAAAGATGAGGCACTAGAACACTTTAAGATCTATAAGACTGAAGTTGAAAACCAGCTAGACAAGAAAATTAAAAGGCTACGGTCTGATAGAGGAGGTGGATACCTTTCCAACCTTTTTGATGAGTACTGCAAAGAGTGTGGAATCATTCTTGAAACCACCGCTCCATATTCACCTCAGTCAAATGGGGTAGCTGAAAGGAAGAACCAAACGGTGTGTGACTTAGCTAATGCTTTGTTGCAAAGTTCGGGGATGCCTGACATCTGGTGGGGCGAGGCAGTATTCACAGTGTGCTATGTCCTGAACAGGGTATCGCCTCGCAACCGTGAGGCCATGCCCTATTAAGGATTTAAAGGAAAGAAGTCAGATCTTTCGCATCTTCGGACTTGGGGCTGCCTTGCAAAGGTTAATGTTCCGTTGCCGAAGAAGAGAAAGTTAGGCCCTAAGACTGTAGACTGTGTCTTCCTGGGTTATGCACATAACAGTGCAGCTTATAGATTTCGAGTGGTCCATTCCGAGACGAGCGAAGTCGCTGTAAATGTCATAATGGAATCTCGGGATGTGACATTCTTTGAGAGTATCTTCCCTATGCGGGATAAGGAAGTAGTATCCCCAGATGGTCCATCTCGGACATATTCTCTGCCCTCGAGTGTCCATGACCAGACTCCAGATTTGGAGTTAAGGAGGAGTAAGAGTCAAAGGACTGAAAAGTCATTGGCTGATGATTATATTATTTATCTAGTGGATGAAGAACCACGCTCCCTCACAGAGGCATATACATCTCCGGATGTAGAGTACTGGAGGGAGGCTGTCCGTAGCGAGATGGATTCAATCATCTCGAACAGAACTTGGGAGATAACTGATCTCCCAGCTGGTTGCAAGCCTGTGGGCTGCAAATGGATCTTTAGGAGGAAGAGGAGACCCGATGGTACTATTGAAAAGTACAAGGCCCGTCTTGTGGCTAAGGGTTTTACTCAAAAGAAAGAGGAGGATTATTTTGATACATATTCTTCGGTGGCTCGATTGCCCACAATCCGTGTGCTTTTGGCGCTGGCTGCTGCTTATAAACTTCTTGTTCATCAAATGGACGTAAAGACAACATTTCTAAATGGAGAGCTGGAAGAGGAAATTTATATGCAGCAACCAGAAGGATTTGTGGTTAAAGGTCAAGAGAGCAAAGTGTGTCGCTTGATTAAATCCTTATATGGTCTTAAGCAAGCTCCCAAACAATGGCATGAGAAGTTTAATAATACTCTGACCACTACCGGGTTTTGTGTAAACGAAGCCGATAAGTGTGTGTATTATCGCTTCTCTAGGGGCAAAGGTGTCATCATGTGTTTATACGTTGATGACATATTGATATTTGGGGACCGATTTGGAGGCTATCATGGAGACAAAAGTTTTCCAATCCAAGAACTTTGACATGAAGGACTTGGGTGAAGCTGATGTAATATTGAACATCAAGCTAATAAAGGGTGAGAATGGGATTACTTTGACACAATCCCATTATGTGGAAAAGGTCCTGACTCGCTTTGGACATATGGACTGTAAACCAGTCACCATGCCCTATGATCCATCCTACACGCTCAGTAAACATGAAGGTGAGCCTGTGAACCAGCTACTATATTCGCAGATCATCGGATCTCTCATGTACCTGAGCAGTGCAACTAGACCAGATATCTCATATGCAGTATGCAGACTGGCTCGTTATTCGGCCAGTCCAGGAGATAGACATTGGGTAGCCTTGTACAGAGTGCTTCGGTATTTGAAGGGAGCGATGAATCTTGGTATTAAATATACCGGATTTCCATCAGTACTTGAAGGATTCAGTGATGCAAACTGGATCTCTGACTCGGATCAAATGAAGTCTACAAGTGGCTATGTGTTCACTTTAGCTGGTAGGGCCGTGTCATGGAGATCGTCTAAACAAACAGTGTTGACACGTTCCACCAAGGAGGTTGAATTAGTTGCGCTTGATTCTGCAGCATTGGAGGCTAAATGGTTGAGAGACCTATTGTCAGACCTTCCAATGTTAGCAAAGCCGATACCGGCTGTCCTAGTATACTGTGACAACATTTCTGTGTTGCTAAAAGTGAACAGTAGAAAGGACAACCAAAAATCCTCGAGGCATATCAGAAGACGACTTGATTCATGTCGGCATGCTAGAGAGACGGGTGTAATAACCGTAGATTACATCAAGTCTGAAAGGAACCTTGCTGATCCTTTCACCAAAGGACTAGCTCAAAAGCCAATCCAAGCAATGTGCATGGGAATGGGACTCGTACCCTATTAGCGGTTTCAACTGCGGATAACTGTCCTGTGTGACCGGAGGTCCCGAGATCCAGGCTCCAGGAAACGAAGCACTGTGGAACCAAGAGCATAAAAGATAAAGAGTCTCATGAGCTGTTGTGCTCTGTCTGTATGGCAGGTTGAGCGATATGCTCTTAATGAAGTCAATGCTATAAATAGGGAAATTGTCCTACAGAATGTCCTTAACGATTTCACCTATATGAGCTGACTGTGGGGTCGCAGTCCAGGAGAGAATGGGGTTTTCTCTCTAGTGAGCTCATGAATAGATATTAAAGGGCATGACCGTAACGCCCTGCCCCGTAAGAGAAGCAGATAATCTGCCTAGTACTATGTGCCTTTTGTGCGAAGATTCTCACACTAGGGTTTGTGGATCAAGGCGTAGTCCTCCGCTTACTCGTGCAGGGTTGGAGTACACTGGGATAGGCTTTGGTCCAAACCTAACAAGTACCTCTGCCAAAAAGTAGTATATAAACAGTAGGGAGCTCAATGACATTGATCAGAAAATAAGAGTGAAAATGGTGGGGATTGTTGTTCATTTTAAGGGATTTTCCCTTTATTTTCTTAAAAAGGGCCAGCCGAGCTGGGCCGCTGCTAGGCCCACGGCCGAGCAGCCCAGCACAACCGGCTGGCAAGAGCTGGCGTAGGGCACGCGTGTTGGAAAAAGGAGCAGAGGGAGCAAGCGGCTAGGCCGTGTGCTTGGATGAGCGGCCAGGGGGCAAGCGGCGTAGGCGGGATAACTACCTCTCCGTGTGCCTCAGTGGAAGAAGCGTGGGATCAAGGAAATACAGTGGTTATCCTCCTCTCCCCTACCTGATAAGTATGGAGACGAGCTCTCCCCTGGTCGCGGTCTCTCTCTGGTTCACTCAGCACACGGGTGTTCTAGCAATCCCCTGCTTCTCTATCGTTCCAGTCCCTGTTTGCCTAAGTATTTTCTCTGTTGGTGATTGTTCACGGGAGTTGGAGGAGGCGCTGTGTTCTTGCAGCAAGGTCCTCTGTGTGCCTCGCTGCTCCTCTGTGCGCTGTGTGGTGCTGGTCTGATCTGGTCTCTGTCCACCGTGGCCTGGTGCTTGGGCTCCCTGCTGCGCGGTGTTCCTCTTCTCGGGATGGTGCCATGGACGTCTCCCTCGGCTCCGACAGCGGCTCTAGTATCTCTGTCAACCTCCCGCCGTGCAGGTCCGGACGTGGACGACGGAATTGATTTTCTGGGACAGAACCTTGTGTTCGCTGAGCTGGTCTTCCCACGTAGACAATCTACGTGCTGTGAGTTACCCATTGCCTCGCATTATTTATTGAGTAATTTTGTGCAATCTGCTAGTATTATTTACTTGGGTGTGATTGCACAATCTGTGGCCGGATTTAATTGCTCGATGATGATAGCGGTGTAGTGAGACGACGTGAGAGTCTGGGTTTTAGTGTGTTGTTATTTTCAGCATTGATATTATTTGTGCCTAATTATATCTATATTTGTTGAGGCTGTTTACCTGTGTTAAATTCTATTATTTTATTAAGTACACAGCTCCTTACTATTAGTATTCATGCTTGATTTCTAGGCTCATAATATTTGATCTAAAACCCTGATTTTGTGAGATAGGACTGTCACGTTAGTCAAAGATCTTTGATCACCCTTTAGCGTTGGAGGGCTGTCTAGCGCAGCAATCCGCTATTTTGATAGCAACATTTTAAGATAAACAATCATGTTTATTTGTTTAATCTGCTTTCTTCATCTACAAGTCATGTTTAATTTATAAATGGAACTGATTAGCTATGTTTTATGTTTTCAATTAATGGAATTGCTACTGTTCATTGCCGTTATAATTACATATGACATTTATCTGAGTTATATGATTATTTTATTCAAAATTAAAATATTTAATTTATTTAAATATGTTGGAAGCATGTGACTTATTTTTCTAATATTACAACAAATATAAGGGTAAATTTATACCCATGGTCTCAAAAAAAAATCATCATGGATATGATAGTACTAGCCATTACCAACTCGGTCGTTTCGTCTTCTCTCCGATATCTTCGCCAGGCTCAGAGCGGAGTTGTTTCAGTTCAGCCACCGTCTACGGCGCTGCAGGTTCGCAGGTGCGGAGCGTATAGGGACAGGCCGTGGTGGTGCCGGCTTCTAGGCGCGCGAATCCTTCGCCTTCTGCCCTGTCGATTCTATTCTATCTCGTTTTCCTAGTCAATTTATATTCTATTTCTATCTCCTGCAGATAAATGTAGACCAATCGGTGTACTCTGTAAATTGTTTACTCTGTCACTGAAATGCATCAATGAGCAATGAATACTTTGGCGTGACCACCATTAGTCTTCTTGTATGTATCAGAAACCAGACACGTATGGAGAACGCGAACGAGTCCGAGGAGGAGGCACAGCGACGACGAGTGCAGGAGGAAGACGACAGTAGCAGCAGGGCGGCGACCAGGTGGGTGGCGGCCACCGCTGTCGAGATCGAACTGGAGGTTTTGGAGTGCCCCGTCTGCTACCGGCCTCTCAAGCCTCCGGTGTTCCAGGTTCTTCTCCCTTCCTCTCTTCGTCTCTTTCGAGAATCGATCGACAACTCCATTGTCGTTGCTTGTAGAGACTAGAAACACAGACAAACACGCCCCTTTCGCACGGAGCGTTAGCATTATCATTCGTCCCGTGGACATACGCAGTGTGCAGTTGGGCATGCGGTATGCTCGTGTTGCTGCGCCAAGCTCGCCGGCAGAAACTGCCACATGTGCGGCGGCGCCACCGGCTTCAGCCGCTGCTTCGCGCTGGAGCACGTCGTGGAGTCCGTCCGGGTCCCGTGCGCCAACGCCCGGCGCGGGTGCCCCGCCAAGACGGCGTACCACGACAAGGAAGAGCTGTTAGAAATATAGGCATTTTCCATATCATTTTAATTCCATAAATTAACATTATGATGATGACATATAAAATATGGTTAATTATAGAAATCACTATCTCAAATATATCCATAACAATATGGATCAGGAGAACGTAAAGCATATGGATCATATAAATATAATAAGCATATAAACGTGGAACATGTATTATTATGGAACAACTGAAAATAAACAGATAGCAACATAAACAGCATAACTGTAAAATTAAGACAAACAGATTTATCATATTACTAGTATAATCAGGCATCAGACATGTCATGATATAATACGACAAAACAGATTGGATAAATTTATGGCTATAAATAAAACAGCAGGTATGAACATATATAATTTGCAGAATGTAAAATAGTGAGGAGATGAATTGATCATACCCTCCCATGCGCTCCGAGGATCTAGATCCTTGTCCAACTTCAATTGTCATGTCGCAGATGTTTTGGGCAGTCGCGTAGACGCTCCCCAAAAACCTAATTGCCGATCCCCCGTGCAAGGTCTCGAACGGCACCGGCTTCGGAGGCACCTGCCCTCTCGCTTCTCTGTGCGCGCAGAGTCACGAGATGAAAATACCCTCACTCGGCGGCTGGACTGTGGTTCTGAAAGTGGTTTTTTTTCACGTGTACCGAGTGACAGGGGTGCTCCTCTATTTAACCTCTCGCAGAGGGAAGTTGAAGGAGAAAGGTCGCCGAGTCACGCCAAGAGTCGGCCAGCTCTCGCCGAGTTATGCCATGAGTCGGCCAGCACTCGCCGAGTCACGCCATAAGTCGGCCGGCTGAAGGAGAAGGGTCACTCGGCTGGCTGACGAAGAGACAGAGTCACTCGGCTGGAGAGTCACTCGGCCGACGAAGAGACAGGGTCACTCGGCTGACGTACGCGGTTAGTGAGTGCTAAAAATTAACACAACCACACCACGCCCGCTCGCTCGCCTGCCTGCCTGCCTGCCTGCCTGCCTGCCTCGCCTCGCCACGCCACGCCACGCCCGGCCCGGCCGGCGGCGGCGCGCGCGCGCGCGTGTGGCACGCCCTTGTCCATTTCTTGACTTCTCAAGTTAAGTGGAATAAATCCCACCATATAAGTCAAGGCAAAAGACCCTTGGACTTCCAATGTGGTACTATTGGTATTCTCCACCATTACACACCATAGAGTTTATTCAATAAATGGGCCAAGCCCATAAAAGATTCAACAATCCCCACCAAACTCTAGGGTTTGTAATGATGAAGTATCAGAATCACAATCCTTTGATATACCAGTGTTTCGATGGAGACTGTTAAGTTGAACATCCATCTAGAATAAGAGTTTCACTCATTCACAACTGAACAATGGACTATGCCTTGAATTGACAGTTTTGTGCGAAATAAGATTCACTCAAATCCTTTGCTGATACTTGGCTGCAGAAGGGTATTCCCGCTGTTTAGAAGCATATAAGTCACACTTCAGTGCCTTTCATGAGTATTTAGGGATTACCCAAGTCCCATAGACTGTGACTAGCAGTCTGACTCATATAGGTGTATTCCTCAAAAGATGTTCTGTAGGACAACATCTCACCTTTATAAGACTCTTGGAATACATTAAGGTAAATACCATCCTGCCTTACAGATAGGAAAGATGTGCATCAGAAATGAGTTAAGAAAGGGATCTTTCCTCACAACCTACTCCTAGCTTGTTTCTCCACTCTACTTCACGGGATCTCCGATCACATAGAGCAGGTTACCACTAGAGTAGATCTCACATGGGTCTCATACCCATTTCCCTCGATGCACTTTCTATCACATTGCGTGATAGACCCTTAGTGAATTGATCTGCCAGATTATTCGAGGTGTGGACATAATCCACAGTTATAACTCCGGAGTTTTTCAACTTTCTGACAGATTTCAATCTCCTCTTAACATGCCTTGTAGACTTCATGTTATTCCTAGAACTGTTAACCTTTGTAATCACCGTTTGGTTGTCACAGTTCATGGAAATAGCCGGTATCGGTTTTTCAACTACCGGTAAGTCCAATAGGAAATCACGAAGCCACTCGGCCTCAGCCCCAGCAGTGTCTAATGCTGCGAGTTCTGCTTCCATTGTAGACTTCGTTAAGATAGTCTGCTTGCAAGACTTCCAGGAAACAGCGCCACCTCCAAACAGAAACACATATCCGCTTGTGGCATAAAGCTCATCAGCATCAGAAATCCAGTTGGCATCACAATAGCCTTCAAGCACTTTTGGGTTTCCGGTATAATGAATACCGTATGTCATAGTACCTTTCAAATACCGCAACACTCTCTCAAGAGCACGCCAGTGATCATCTCCTGGTTTCGACACAAACCGACTTAGCTTACTCACAGCATAAGAGATGTCTGGCCTTGTTGCACTTGCAAGGTACATGAGCGAGCCAATGATCTGGGAGTATGTCAATTGATCCCTTGCTATTCTCCGATTCTTTCTTAATAGCACACTGGGGTCATAAGGTGTTGGAGCAGGATCACAGTCACTAAAACCAAAGCGACTCAATACCTTTTCCACATAATGGGATTGTAACAAAGTTACCCCACCATCAGCTTCTCTAACAAGCTTGATGTTTAGAATGACATCAGCCTCTCCCAAATCTTTCATCTCGAAATTGCTCGATAGAAGATTTTTAACTTCCTCAATCACATTGAGATTTGATCCAAAGATCAAAATGTCATCAACATAAAGACACAGCATAACAGACTCACCCCCACCATATCTATAGTATACACACGTGTCAGATTCATTTACAACAAAGCCAGCTGCTGTAAGAGTATTATCAAACTTTTCATGCCATTGCTTAGGTGCTTGTTTTAGGCCATACAATGATTTTATCAACCTGCACACCTTGTTCTCTTGACCATCCGCAATAAACCCTTCTGGCTGATCCATATAGATCTCCTCATCCAACTCTCCATTTAGGAAAGCTGTCTTAACATCCATCTGATGAATGATAAGACCATAAGAGGCTGCCACGGCTATTAATGTGCGAATTGTAGTCAATCGAGCCACTGGTGAGTAGGTATCAAAGAAATCTTCACCCTCCTTTTGGGTATATCCTTTGGCCACAAGCCTTGCCTTGTACCTCTCGATTGTACCATCAGGCCTAAGCTTTTTCTTGAAGATCCATTTGCAACCTATAGGTTGACACCCATAAGGACGGTCAACGACCTCCCAAGTTCCATTAGACATAATAGATTCCATCTCACTCCTTACTGCTTCCTTCCATAAGTCAGCATCAGGAGAGGAATATGCCTCACTAATGGTAGTTGGTGTGTCTTCCACAAGGTACACTATAAAGTCATTACCAAAGGATTTTGCAACCCTCTGTCTCTTGCTCTTTCGAGTGACTATAGTGTCATCCTCCTCAGGGATGTGCACGTGAGAATCCTCAGCATGATCTATAGGAATCGTCAGTTCGTGCTCATGGGGAATTATAGTCTCATGACTTGTATCACTAGGTGTATTCTTCATGGGAAATTCATTCTCAAAAAATGTTGCGTCTCTTGATTCCATGATAGTATCAACATACATATCAGGCACATCAGATTTTATAATTAAGAACCTATACCCAGTGCTGTGAAAAGAGTACCCAAGGAATATACAGTCAACAGTTTTAGGCCCAAGTTTACGCTTTTTGTTGATTGGCACATTCACTTTAGCCAAGCAACCCCAAGTACGCAAATACGAGAGATTTACTCTTCTCTTTTCCCATTCCTCAAATGGAGTGATCTCTTTGTTCTTTGTTGGAACTCTATTCAGGACATGACATGCTGTCAAAATCGTCTCACCCCACCATGCCTTGGATAATCCCGCTGTACTCAACATGGCATTCACCAAATCTGTTAGAGTGCGGTTTTTCCTTTCAGCAATCCCATTGGATTGTGGTGAGAATGGCGGTGTCCTCTCATGAATAATACCATGTTCCACGCAGAACTCATCGAACACATTAGAGAAATATTCTCCACCTCGGTCGGACCTTAAACGTTTTATTTTCCTCTCAAGTTGGTTCTCAACTTCAGCTTTATAGGCCTTAAAATAATTGAACGCTTCATCTTTTGTTTTTAAGAGATACACATAACAAAATCTAGTGGAGTCATCTATAAAAGTGAGAAAGTATCTTTTACCACCTTTGGTCAAAATTCCATTCATCTCGCACAGATCAGAATGAACAAGTTCTAGAGGTGCCAAACTCCTCGCCTCAGCAGCCTTGTGAGGCTTGCGAGGTTGTTTTGATTCAACACACACATGGCACTTAGACTTTTTGACCAAGTTAAATTTAGGAATTAAATTTATATTTGCTAACCGCATAAGACAGCCAAAGCTTGCATGACAAAAACGTGAATGCCATAAATCCGACTCATCAGAAAAATGAACAGAATTCACGAGTTTATTACACACATCATGCAGTGATAAGCGGAACAACCCTCCGCAGTCATATCCTTTACCAACAAAAATACCATGTTTAGACACAACACATTTATTAGACTCAAGAACAACTTTGTATCCATCTCGACATAGCATAGACGCGCTAACGAGATTCTTCTTGATAGAGGGCACATGCTGCACGCTCTTCAATGGCACCGTCTTTCCCGAAGTAAACTTCAGAATGACCGTACCAACACCAAGAACATGAGCACGCGACCCATTTCCCATTAACAAGGCGCCAGACCTCCCGACCTGGTAGGAGGAGAACATAGAGGCATCAGCACACACATGAATATTTGCACCACTGTCCATCCACCACTCAGGTGAATTACAAACTGAGAGAACAAATGGTAAAGAATTACCATACCCAGATGTTCCATCTCCAGTTTCAGTGGTTACAACATTTGCTGATTTCTTGTCCTGTGTGAACTTGCGATCAGGGCACTCTCTAGCCCAATGTTGATCACTGCCACAGACAAAGCAACCTCCCTTTCCCTTGTTGTTGTTGTTCTTCTTTTTAAACTGTGCTGTATGAACAGGTTTATTTGCGTTCTCTGGTTTGTTTTGGTTTTTCTTCTTGTTAAACTTGCGGAAGTTTCTCTTCTGCACCACATTAGCAGTAGAGGTCTCCACACCTTTTCCATTGTCCTTTGATCTAGCTCTTTCCTCAACATCAAGAGTACCAATGAGCTCTTCCACATTGAACTCTTGTCTCTTATGTTTGAGAGAGGTAGCAAAGTCTTTCCAAGAAGGTGGCAACTTGGCGATTATACCGCCAGCCACAAACTTGTCAGGCAAAGGACAAGGAAAAAGTTCGAGTTCCTTAGCTAGTGCCTGAAACTCATGAGCCTGTTCCACTACAGATCGGTTCTCAACCATCTTGTAGTCATACAGCTGCTCCATGAGGTACAGCTCGCTACCAGCGTCAGTAACTCCAAACTTTCCAACAAGAGCATCCCACAGCTCTTTCCCTGTGGGAAGAATGATATAGCTTTTCTGGAATTTTGTATCCAGTGCGCTAATTACTGCTCCTCGAAAGAGGTTGTCTTCAGCCTTAAACTTAGCCTCATCCTCAGGAGGTAAGTTGGCAGGCTTGCCCTCAGCGGCATGAAAACAAGACATTGCAGTTAGCCACAATTCCATCTTAGCTTTCCATATCAAGAAGTTTTTACCATCAAAAGGATCAGGCTTAAGCACAGCAGCAAAACCTCTGACAGAAAAATGCCTAACATTAGGTTTTTGGATTGTTAGAAATATAGGCATTTTCCATATCATTTTAATTCCATAAATTAACATTATGATGATGACATATAAAATATGGTTAATTATAGAAATCACTATCTCAAATATATCCATAACAATATGGATCAGGAGAACGTAAAGCATATGGATCATATAAATATAATAAGCATATAAACGTGGAACATGTATTATTATGGAACAACTGAAAATAAACAGATAGCAACATAAACAGCATAACTGTAAAATTAAGACAAACAGATTTATCATATTACTAGTATAATCAGGCATCAGACATGTCATGATATAATACGACAAAACAGATTGGATAAATTTATGGCTATAAATAAAACAGCAGGTATGAACATATATAATTTGCAGAATGTAAAATAGTGAGGAGATGAATTGATCATACCCTCCCATGCGCTCCGAGGATCTAGATCCTTGTCCAACTTCAATTGTCATGTCGCAGATGTTTTGGGCAGTCGCGTAGACGCTCCCCAAAAACCTAATTGCCGATCCCCCGTGCAAGGTCTCGAACGGCACCGGCTTCGGAGGCACCTGCCCTCTCGCTTCTCTGTGCGCGCAGAGTCACGAGATGAAAATACCCTCACTCGGCGGCTGGACTGTGGTTCTGAAAGTGGTTTTTTTCACGTGTACCGAGTGACAGGGGTGCTCCTCTATTTAACCTCTCGCAGAGGGAAGTTGAAGGAGAAAGGTCGCCGAGTCACGCCAAGAGTCGGCCAGCTCTCGCCGAGTTATGCCATGAGTCGGCCAGCACTCGCCGAGTCACGCCATAAGTCGGCCGGCTGAAGGAGAAGGGTCACTCGGCTGGCTGACGAAGAGACAGAGTCACTCGGCTGGAGAGTCACTCGGCCGACGAAGAGACAGGGTCACTCGGCTGACGTACGCGGTTAGTGAGTGCTAAAAATTAACACAACCACACCACGCCCGCTCGCTCGCCTGCCTGCCTGCCTCGCCACGCCACGCCACGCCCGGCCCGGCCGGCGGCGGCGGCGGCGCGCGCGCGCGCGCGTGTGGCACGCCCTTGTCCATTTCTTGACTTCTCAAGTTAAGTGGAATAAATCCCACCATATAAGTCAAGGCAAAAGACCCTTGGACTTCCAATGTGGTACTATTGGTATTCTCCACCATTACACACCATAGAGTTTATTCAATAAATGGGCCAAGCCCATAAAAGATTCAACAATCCCCACCAAACTCTAGGGTTTGTAATGATGAAGTATCAGAATCACAATCCTTTGATATACCAGTGTTTCGATGGAGACTGTTAAGTTGAACATCCATCTAGAATAAGAGTTTCACTCATTCACAACTGAACAATGGACTATGCCTTGAATTGACAGTTTTGTGCGAAATAAGATTCACTCAAATCCTTTGCTGATACTTGGCTGCAGAAGGGTATTCCCGCTGTTTAGAAGCATATAAGTCACACTTCAGTGCCTTTCATGAGTATTTAGGGATTACCCAAGTCCCATAGACTGTGACTAGCAGTCTGACTCATATAGGTGTATTCCTCAAAAGATGTTCTGTAGGACAACATCTCACCTTTATAAGACTCTTGGAATACATTAAGGTAAATACCATCCTGCCTTACAGATAGGAAAGATGTGCATCAGAAATGAGTTAAGAAAGGGATCTTTCCTCACAACCTACTCCTAGCTTGTTTCTCCACTCTACTTCACGGGATCTCCGATCACATAGAGCAGGTTACCACTAGAGTAGATCTCACATGGGTCTCATACCCATTTCCCTCGATGCACTTTCTATCACATTGCGTGATAGACCCTTAGTGAATTGATCTGCCAGATTATTCGAGGTGTGGACATAATCCACAGTTATAACTCCGGAGTTTTTCAACTTTCTGACAGATTTCAATCTCCTCTTAACATGCCTTGTAGACTTCATGTTATTCCTAGAACTGTTAACCTTTGTAATCACCGTTTGGTTGTCACAGTTCATGGAAATAGCCGGTATCGGTTTTTCAACTACCGGTAAGTCCAATAGGAAATCACGAAGCCACTCGGCCTCAGCCCCAGCAGTGTCTAATGCTGCGAGTTCTGCTTCCATTGTAGACTTCGTTAAGATAGTCTGCTTGCAAGACTTCCAGGAAACAGCGCCACCTCCAAACAGAAACACATATCCGCTTGTGGCATAAAGCTCATCAGCATCAGAAATCCAGTTGGCATCACAATAGCCTTCAAGCACTTTTGGGTTTCCGGTATAATGAATACCGTATGTCATAGTACCTTTCAAATACCGCAACACTCTCTCAAGAGCACGCCAGTGATCATCTCCTGGTTTCGACACAAACCGACTTAGCTTACTCACAGCATAAGAGATGTCTGGCCTTGTTGCACTTGCAAGGTACATGAGCGAGCCAATGATCTGGGAGTATGTCAATTGATCCCTTGCTATTCTCCGATTCTTTCTTAATAGCACACTGGGGTCATAAGGTGTTGGAGCAGGATCACAGTCACTAAAACCAAAGCGACTCAATACCTTTTCCACATAATGGGATTGTAACAAAGTTACCCCACCATCAGCTTCTCTAACAAGCTTGATGTTTAGAATGACATCAGCCTCTCCCAAATCTTTCATCTCGAAATTGCTCGATAGAAGATTTTTAACTTCCTCAATCACATTGAGATTTGATCCAAAGATCAAAATGTCATCAACATAAAGACACAGCATAACAGACTCACCCCCACCATATCTATAGTATACACACGTGTCAGATTCATTTACAACAAAGCCAGCTGCTGTAAGAGTATTATCAAACTTTTCATGCCATTGCTTAGGTGCTTGTTTTAGGCCATACAATGATTTTATCAACCTGCACACCTTGTTCTCTTGACCATCCGCAATAAACCCTTCTGGCTGATCCATATAGATCTCCTCATCCAACTCTCCATTTAGGAAAGCTGTCTTAACATCCATCTGATGAATGATAAGACCATAAGAGGCTGCCACGGCTATTAATGTGCGAATTGTAGTCAATCGAGCCACTGGTGAGTAGGTATCAAAGAAATCTTCACCCTCCTTTTGGGTATATCCTTTGGCCACAAGCCTTGCCTTGTACCTCTCGATTGTACCATCAGGCCTAAGCTTTTTCTTGAAGATCCATTTGCAACCTATAGGTTGACACCCATAAGGACGGTCAACGACCTCCCAAGTTCCATTAGACATAATAGATTCCATCTCACTCCTTACTGCTTCCTTCCATAAGTCAGCATCAGGAGAGGAATATGCCTCACTAATGGTAGTTGGTGTGTCTTCCACAAGGTACACTATAAAGTCATTACCAAAGGATTTTGCAACCCTCTGTCTCTTGCTCTTTCGAGTGACTATAGTGTCATCCTCCTCAGGGATGTGCACGTGAGAATCCTCAGCATGATCTATAGGAATCGTCAGTTCGTGCTCATGGGGAATTATAGTCTCATGACTTGTATCACTAGGTGTATTCTTCATGGGAAATTCATTCTCAAAAAATGTTGCGTCTCTTGATTCCATGATAGTATCAACATACATATCAGGCACATCAGATTTTATAATTAAGAACCTATACCCAGTGCTGTGAAAAGAGTACCCAAGGAATATACAGTCAACAGTTTTAGGCCCAAGTTTACGCTTTTTGTTGATTGGCACATTCACTTTAGCCAAGCAACCCCAAGTACGCAAATACGAGAGATTTACTCTTCTCTTTTCCCATTCCTCAAATGGAGTGATCTCTTTGTTCTTTGTTGGAACTCTATTCAGGACATGACATGCTGTCAAAATCGCCTCACCCCACCATGCCTTGGATAATCCCGCTGTACTCAACATGGCATTCACCAAATCTGTTAGAGTGCGGTTTTTCCTTTCAGCAATCCCATTGGATTGTGGTGAGAATGGCGGTGTCCTCTCATGAATAATACCATGTTCCACGCAGAACTCATCGAACACATTAGAGAAATATTCTCCACCTCGGTCGGACCTTAAACGTTTTATTTTCCTCTCAAATTGGTTCTCAACTTCAGCTTTATAGGCCTTAAAATAATTGAACGCTTCATCTTTTGTTTTTAAGAGATACACATAACAAAATCTAGTGGAGTCATCTATAAAAGTGAGAAAGTATCTTTTACCACCTTTGGTCAAAATTCCATTCATCTCGCACAGATCAGAATGAACAAGTTCTAGAGGTGCCAAACTCCTCGCCTCAGCAGCCTTGTGAGGCTTGCGAGGTTGTTTTGATTCAACACACACATGGCACTTAGACTTTTTGACCAAGTTAAATTTAGGAATTAAATTTATATTTGCTAACCGCATAAGACAGCCAAAGCTTGCATGACAAAAACGTGAATGCCATAAATCCGACTCATCAGAAAAATGAACAGAATTCACGAGTTTATTACACACATCATGCAGTGATAAGCGGAACAACCCTCCGCAGTCATATCCTTTACCAACAAAAATACCATGTTTAGACACAACACATTTATTAGACTCAAGAACAACTTTGTATCCATCTCGACATAGCATAGACGCGCTAACGAGATTCTTCTTGATAGAGGGCACATGCTGCACGCTCTTCAATGGCACCGTCTTTCCCGAAGTAAACTTCAGAATGACCGTACCAACACCAAGAACATGAGCACGCGACCCATTTCCCA
The DNA here is from genome assembly GCA_029449295.1 of Zea luxurians. Classification (NCBI taxonomy): domain Eukaryota; kingdom Viridiplantae; phylum Streptophyta; class Magnoliopsida; order Poales; family Poaceae; genus Zea; species Zea luxurians. Next base: position 75,033,156 of record JAOPSE010000014.1, read on the forward strand.
TTAACAAGGCGCCAGACCTCCCGACCTGGTAGGAGGAGAACATAGAGGCATCAGCACACACATGAATATTTGCACCACTGTCCATCCACCACTCAGGTGAATTACAAACTGAGAGAACAAATGGTAAAGAATTACCATACCCAGATGTTCCATCTCCAGTTTCAGTGGTTACAACATTTGCTGATTTCTTGTCCTGTGTGAACTTGCGATCAGGGCACTCTCTAGCCCAATGTTGATCACTGCCACAGACAAAGCAACCTCCCTTTCCCTTGTTGTTGTTGTTCTTCTTTTTAAACTGTGCTGTATGAACAGGTTTATTTGCGTTCTCTGGTTTGTTTTGGTTTTTCTTCTTGTTAAACTTGCGGAAGTTTCTCTTCTGCACCACATTAGCAGTAGAGGTCTCCACACCTTTTCCATTGTCCTTTGATCTAGCTCTTTCCTCAACATCAAGAGTACCAATGAGCTCTTCCACATTGAACTCTTGTCTCTTATGTTTGAGAGAGGTAGCAAAGTCTTTCCAAGAAGGTGGCAACTTGGCGATTATACCGCCAGCCACAAACTTGTCAGGCAAAGGACAAGGAAAAAGTTCGAGTTCCTTAGCTAGTGCCTGAAACTCATGAGCCTGTTCCACTACAGATCGGTTCTCAACCATCTTGTAGTCATACAGCTGCTCCATGAGGTACAGCTCGCTACCAGCGTCAGTAACTCCAAACTTTCCAACAAGAGCATCCCACAGCTCTTTCCCTGTGGGAAGAATGATATAGCTTTTCTGGAATTTTGTATCCAGTGCGCTAATTACTGCTCCTCGAAAGAGGTTGTCTTCAGCCTTAAACTTAGCCTCATCCTCAGGAGGTAAGTTGGCAGGCTTGCCCTCAGCGGCATGAAAACAAGACATTGCAGTTAGCCACAATTCCATCTTAGCTTTCCATATCAAGAAGTTTTTACCATCAAAAGGATCAGGCTTAAGCACAGCAGCAAAACCTCTGACAGAAAAATGCCTAACATTAGGTTTTTGGATTGTTAGAAATATAGGCATTTTCCATATCATTTTAATTCCATAAATTAACATTATGATGATGACATATAAAATATGGTTAATTATAGAAATCACTATCTCAAATATATCCATAACAATATGGATCAGGAGAACGTAAAGCATATGGATCATATAAATATAATAAGCATATAAACGTGGAACATGTATTATTATGGAACAACTGAAAATAAACAGATAGCAACATAAACAGCATAACTGTAAAATTAAGACAAACAGATTTATCATATTACTAGTATAATCAGGCATCAGACATGTCATGATATAATACGACAAAACAGATTGGATAAATTTATGGCTATAAATAAAACAGCAGGTATGAACATATATAATTTGCAGAATGTAAAATAGTGAGGAGATGAATTGATCATACCCTCCCATGCGCTCCGAGGATCTAGATCCTTGTCCAACTTCAATTGTCATGTCGCAGATGTTTTGGGCAGTCGCGTAGACGCTCCCCAAAAACCTAATTGCCGATCCCCCGTGCAAGGTCTCGAACGGCACCGGCTTCGGAGGCACCTGCCCTCTCGCTTCTCTGTGCGCGCAGAGTCACGAGATGAAAATACCCTCACTCGGCGGCTGGACTGTGGTTCTGAAAGTGGTTTTTTTCACGTGTACCGAGTGACAGGGGTGCTCCTCTATTTAACCTCTCGCAGAGGGAAGTTGAAGGAGAAAGGTCGCCGAGTCACGCCAAGAGTCGGCCAGCTCTCGCCGAGTTATGCCATGAGTCGGCCAGCACTCGCCGAGTCACGCCATAAGTCGGCCGGCTGAAGGAGAAGGGTCACTCGGCTGGCCGACGAAGAGACAGGGTCACTCGGCTGACGTACGCGGTTAGTGAGTGCTAAAAATTAACACAACCACACCACGCCCGCTCGCTCGCCTGCCTCGCCTCGCCACGCCACGCCACGCCACGCCACGCCACGCCCGGCCCGGCCGGCGGCGGCGGCGGCGCGCGCGCGCGCGTGTGGCACGCCCTTGTCCATTTCTTGACTTCTCAAGTTAAGTGGAATAAATCCCACCATATAAGTCAAGGCAAAAGACCCTTGGACTTCCAATGTGGTACTATTGGTATTCTCCACCATTACACACCATAGAGTTTATTCAATAAATGGGCCAAGCCCATAAAAGATTCAACAAGAGCACGAGAAGGCATGCCCGCACGCCGAGGGCGACGCCGGCCCTGCCATTCCACAGCGCCCAGCTGAGCAAGGTGGAAACAGGGGCAGTAGAGCCCGAAACTTGGTCGTCGTAGTACTAGTGCTTGCCAGTATTCCAGTTGCGATCCCCGCTGTCCGTGGCATCGTCGAGCATTTTTGCGTACCAGATCCTTGCTCGTGCGTGGCAACATGAATCTTCACAGAACGTTTGGTCTTTTTGTGAGCACTCTCTAACTTTACCTTCTCCGTCGTCTATCGTCCGTCCTTCTGTTAACGTTTTATCCTAGCTGTTTGTTCGTGATTTGAATTCTCGGTGCAATCAATCTATTACCATGGCACCTTCTTAGTGTACTGATTGCTGGGCCTGAAATTTCACGTCTTTTGGTGGGTACGAAAATTTTAACATTTCCAGAATCCTAACCCTTGCGCATAGTTGATTGATGGTTCAGTCAATACTAGGTACATGCTCACTAGTGCGTTGTCACGGCAGACATAGATACGGAATGGCAGACATAGATACGGAATGACAAACATAATTATGATACGTAAAATCAGTGTACCAAAATATCACGGTAACACTATTATTATAAATATTGTGACTCAGATATAATAAACATACGTCGAACAAACGTTATAATATCACACAAACTATTTATAAAGAATTTTCAAATGGTTTGTTTGTTGCACCCAAAAGTAGATCTAAGCCAAGAGAAATGTTGCACCCAAAAATAGATCTAAGCCAATTCTTTTGGTGATGCCGAGCAACCTGCTAAACTTGCCAGCAGTGATGACAGGCCAGAGGCTTTCACAATGACTGAAAAGCACTACAAACTGTGGGGATGAACTGTTGACAAATGTCGAAGAACCTGTGGCCAGTACAGCTAGCAAAAGAACAATTATCGGAAGACATTGAGACTGTGCTAGATAATAATAAGGGTGAGGGGGCTCTATTCTATTAATCTCCTCGATTCCCTGGTTTGGATGCCCCGTTTATTAGTTGCGATCTTGTAACTTCTATTGATCTGCAAGAATTTAGTCCCCTTGAAATTAGGCAGTGGATGTGGTCGACCATGAATGTCCCAACTCCTTTAAGATTATGGGGCTCTCCGACACATGATGAAAGCCCAGATGCATTGCTGTCAAGCTTCAAGACATGAAAACCTTTCTTCCATTGTCACTTGGACTCCCATTGGCAGCTTCTAGGTGTAAAACTTTAGCAGAAGCAGCAACAAAATACCCATACAGCTACTTCGTCTCTTCTGGGATGTGCATGGCAAAGCCACGTTTCATTTTCTCGATTCTAAGAAATTAAATGTTAAAAATGATTAGTATATGAGATTCCAACCAGATTAAGAAACCTTATCAAGATACAGTTGGCGATCAAGTATTTTTAATGTTCCAGTACAGTGCAGGAAGATCCTTAATAGAAAAGAAGTGATAAGCTTACCTGGTGATTGTGACATTAGAGTAATACAGGAACTAAATGTGAGGATTAGTGACCCTTTCTATGCTTATAGTTTATACTAAACCTCATTGGTAAACAAATGGTTAATGCCTTTGTAGTTTTGCTATATATTGTAGCATTAGATAAATACAGGACATTTAAAAAAAAGATAAATACAGGAAACAACCTATTTGGGAACAACTTTTTCCAAGGTTTTGTCAACTGAGCATAAAATATTTTGTTTTGCTGAAGAAAATAAGTCACATCATAAGCTAAATGTTTCCTGATATCATGCATTTATTACTGCATATTTCCTACAAGAAAGTAGAAAACAGCTATATATATTTATAGTGTCAAGCAACCTACGTGGGAGCAAGCTTTCCAAGACGACGAACCTTCGCGTCAGTCGTATCATCGACCACGCTTCCTGATATCTCGATATAATACGACTTTCCAGTCATTCGAGGGAGCTCTCTCCCTACAAGCAAATCAAAATCTTTCTAATGGAGCTCTCTCCCATTTACAAAGACTCTAGTGCTACCACCAGCACAATTCTTGGGCATCGGATAGTTGAATTATTTTATAAATGGCTGCAAGGAACGAACAATAGTGTGTGATGACCGGAAATAGACAACGCTCGAGAAAATATGAACATGTAGAAAGTTCGACTTACTGGTATGATGCCTCTACATTCTTGTCCAAAGACACCCCCAAAATCCAGCACCATAGTCATACCTAAATTACAAAAAGTATGTGTTACTTTGCTTTTGACAATTCAGAATGCATTGTGAACTGAAGTTCCCAATAAACCATCAATGGCGCTGAGAAGTGAAGATCTAGTAGAATTTATTTAAGACGAAGAAAAACAAGTGATACACTCATCATACTAACTTAAGGTCCAAATAATGGTAAGTGTTTATCTGCACATTGTCGGTCTCCAAAATGTACTCATACTACTCATATGTCAACCTAGATATGTACAAAGATATCGTCGTCAACATCAAAATAGTTTGACAACACACGTTCTAGGGTAAATTTATTCTTTGTTCAGAGGCAGATCCTTGTCAAAGTTGCACCTTCAACTCAAGTGAAAATGCCATTATTCAGCATAAATTTTGATATGGTAAAAAACAGGGTCAGAGGAAATCTTGGTAGACTTCCATTCAAGATCAAAGGAGAATGGTTAAAAACATACTTAGTGTGATCACTAAAACAGTATGCTTCAGTCCTTTAGATATTGTGTAAACAACTGCACAAAATGTCTTGAGAGCTCTGCCCTTTTATGCTAAAATAACAATGAGTAGGAAAAGTGATGTAGTTATAACCTTCTTTACTCTTCTGTATGCATTTCCTACTGAGACTTTCACCTCTAACAGTGGCTTCATAATCTGATTTGATATTTATGTCACATTCTTTTCTCTCTTTCCATTGACTGGAGAATGGGTCCATTTGTTTGTCCACTAAAATTGAACCTTGTGGACTGACTGTACACTGTCCTGAAGCTTCCAATTGATCTCCTGTATCTCCTTGACATAATATATCCTTTGGGTCATTTGAAAATCTAGACCTACCTACAGGCACCGATTTTAACCGAATGCTCCTGTTTGACCCATGCTCAATATCTGTTCTACCATAGTTGAAGGTAGAAGACGGTGACACATTGTCAGCAAAATCCATCTTCTGCCGGCAGACGTCGTGTGCTTGCAGCTTATAGAAATTAAAGTTGTCATCATCCTGATGCTGATACCACTCGGAACTCTTGGCGTCCCGGTGACTGGAACCTCTACTTCTGACACCTTTTGATACAGGGAAAGACGATGGCGGGATCACCGGATGAACTTTCACTTGGTTAGGCTCGAAAGTAATGATCTCTGAACAAGAACCGCATTGGACCTGATTCTTCTTCTGGCCTGCGAATTTCCCATGAGGCAGCTACAGGAGATGCATACGAGTAAAGGCGCAGCGCCCCTCATCTGCCGGTAGAACTTCTCCGCTTTCTTCCTGAAATAATCCACCCTCCTCTTGGACACGAAAGGGTGTGAGTAGAGATACAAAGCCACAGACCTTCGGTCAAGCTCCAACGAGATTGGATGGGATCTGTCGAACCGAAAGGAGCCCTGCGAAGTACCTGGCAATCAGGACGTGGTCATCCAGCAGCGCGCCACCGCCCGCTGGCTCTAGAGGCAGTGCACGCATTGGCAGGCGCTGTGGTGGGCTAGTGGCGCCTTACGTGGCTCTCCCGCTGCCCCTCATGGTAGTATTGCTGTCGGAACGGCTGCCTGGCGTACGCATCGTCGGATACGAAGCCCTGCGACTGGTCATACGAGCTCGGTGGCAAGCTAGTCCTGTGACCACCGACATAGCGTGAGCGGTAGTGGTCGGGGCCTGGGCATGCGGTTTACGGTGGAGGTGACTCGGCGTGCGTGGGGCGCAGCGAGACCGTGCGGCGGCTCCTCACGCGGTGGCAGTCCGCCACGAGCTCGCAGGAGCGGGTGATCTGGTCCCGTACATCCTGACTCTTTCGCTGCAGGACGTGGGGAGGTGGTTGGCGGCTCTTGGATGAGGATGGCGGAGAGGTTGCAGTCGTGTGGAGGGTAGGGGTGAAGGCGCGGAGGTGCGACAGGTTGAGGAAAGCATCGGGGCCGTAGAGCCTGCGCGCGGCCTCGTCGTAGGCGAGCGCGGCCTGCTCGGCGGTGGCGAAGGAGCCGACCCAGAGGCGGGTGCGCTTGTTGGGCTCTCCGATCTCGGCCACCCACTTGCCCACGTCCTCTGGCGCACACCGCGTTCTGCGGGCCGCCCTTCCCCCGCGTCGGGCCCTTCTTCCACGCGCGCTTGCGGCCGTAGCACGGGCGTGGACACCGGGACGCGAAATCGCGGATTTTATGGGGGACGCGGAATCGCGCTCACCCCTCGAGCCGGATGCCGGAGACGACGGCCCAGGGCCTGGCCGTGTGCCCGCGAGCAGGAGGGGGCTTTGGAGCTGGGCGAGGCCGCAGGGGTGGACCACGGACGGATCTGGGCGAGGAGGCGGCGTGCCAGACCACGGAGGCCGGAGGGAGCTGTAGCTGTTGTAGGGAGGTGGGCCGGAGCAGGAGTCGTGACGTGCGGCGCCGTGGCGGTCGATTTTGGGAGGCGAGTGCGGTAAGGCTATCCGCAACCGTTACCCCTAAATTTTTCCCCCTATATCACTTTTCCCCCCTATTTTCCCCCTATTTTTTCATCTCCCGCAGTGGTTCCCCCTAAATACTCCCCCTATACCCCACTACCACTATAAAATATCATTTTCTATACCAACTATCAATTTTTATCTACTAACAATTACTCGTGGACCCGCAGCACAGTGTTTAGGGTGATGAACAGTGACACGCTAGATCTGGGGGGGAGAGAAGGGGACCGACGCGTAGGGGGCGCTGTAGGGGGCACCGCTGCGGCCGTAGGGTGCCCCCTACGCGCCGCATGCAAGGGGAGGGGGAGAGGCAGCGGTAACCACTGCGCACAGCCTAATGGAGGGTTTCCTAGGATTGCGCGAGGGGAGCACGGACGCGGGGCGATGGATGATTCCTGTGATTGCGTGGAAGGTTGCCGTAGGAAGGTGCACGAGGGGCGATGATGGCGGGGCGGCTTGAGCACGACGCACAGGGCGGGATTGCGCGAGGGGAGGACGGGCAGAACCACGGTGTACTTGTGGACGCCTACAATAGGGTCTTAGAGCAACTCTAATAGTTATGTAAATTTTAGCTCTCTAAATCATAAATTTAAGAAGTTGCTAAATGGCTTTTGGAGTAAAAAAATGTGAGTTCTCCAATAGTTCTCTAAATATAGGTTGTAATTTTGTTTTGTATCTATCCACATAAAAAAATAAATCACAAAAACTATATAATGCAGTCAATATTTTTGTTTAGGGAGTTGTTAAATGGTTGCCAAATGTAGAGAGAAAATGAGGTTAGATGATAAGTTGTTAAATTTAGAAAGTTCATTTAGAGAACTGTTGGAGAATAGTTTTTATGTTAACTACCTAAATTATTGATTTAGGAAGTCTTTTAGAGAACTATTGGAGTTGCTCTTATAGAGTAGTAATTGATAAAAAAGCCATCGTTGGTATCCTACTGTTCTATTCGTAACCACTGAAACCAAACCACAATTTGTCGGATTTGTTGATTTCTGTTGGATCTGATGTAAATATCAAACAGGTTGCACGGCTCGACCCGAGCCCGCTGAGGCCCGACGCGATTTTGGGTGAGCCCGGTCCGACCTAGTTTGGTCTAGCTGGGCTGGCCCGTGGTCTGATAGACCTATACCATCTCATCACGTTTAAATAGCAAAAAAGCCTAAAAATATTTAGAAATGTAGATTTGAACCATGGTTTTGGACTCAGTTTGGTCTACAGGTTGTGCCGTACCGGCCCGCGGGCCACCGACGAGGCCTAGACACGACTTATTAGATTGGCCAGACTGTGGTCCGACCAACGGGCCTACACCAGCACAACACGTTTAAATAGAAAAAAGACTAAAATGTGTAAAAATGGAGATTTGAACCCATGTTTTTTGGGCTTTTAAAATCAAAAGCCTATCTACACCCGCTTAACCAACAAAACAAATATATTTTATACCTTATAATCATGTGTAATATAGGTATTTCTATTAAAAATGGGAAAACATTAAATGGGACTGTGTCGAGCCAAGTTCGTCGTGCCGCGCCTTAGGCTATACGTGTACATTTGTGCTATGTCTAATAGGCCGATCCAAAGCACACAATTCTAGGCACGATTCAAGTCTGGCACGGCCCAACCTAATTGTGGGCTTAGGCCTAGGCCGACACTGTCCAATATGTGGGCCATGCTTGGGCTTCAAATCAAGACCATGGGCCGGTCTGACACAGTCCATTTAACTAAGGCCTATAGAGACCCACTAAACATAGACTCGATATTTAACTAAGGCTCATCAAAACCCACAGGACTAGCACAATTTGGAGAATGCAGAGCATTAATAGGCCTTCGACAACCGGTAACTAAATGGAGATAGTGAATGTTGATGATGATCATTGTATATGTATTTTATATGGCTGTATCTCATCTAAACACTGAACAGAGAACTAAATAATATTTCTGAGCTAGTTGTACTATTTTTTTCTTTATGTTTATGTATTAATGTTATAATGTATATGGACCGGTCTGGTACACTAAGTCTTTCTGGTCTATTTGGATCAGCCTGCACATATAACTAATTGTGGCCTTGTGGGTTGTGCCATAGGCCGATGATTGGACCCACGTGCTACACGGCACGACCTATAATTGGGAATATACTTTTACTGCCTTTGTAGGTCGTACTTTTGTGGACATGTGCCGTGCCAGGTAGGTCGGGCCGACTCACATGTACATGTATACCTTATGTCATGATCGGGTGATCAAGTTGGACCGGCACGGGCCCTATAATCTGATGACTGGGTAGTCTGCCATTTCCTGTTCTGTGATTCCCTCCTTCCCGCGCACAGTTCATTCCCATGTTCTGCCACCATTCTATATCTATCATTTTCATTTCCCCTCCCCGCAAAGCCCATTCACATTTCCGTTCTCTTGTACAGCCGACGTCTAGCTAAAATTAAAAAATACACATGGCCCCAAAGAGATTCGAACCCACGACCTCTCAAGCAAATACCAGCAGTAGCTATCGCTACACCACATGTATGTTTATATCTACATCTATAACAGAAAACACATCTACTACATCTCTCCCTAAGCTCACCTGCTACACTTGCACAATGCGTAGTAGTAGATAAGTATCATCGAGATTCTTGAATTATATTTTTAGATGGAGGGAGTAGTATTTAAATAGGAGCCTTGTATGCAATTTCTTTTGTTTGAGTAATGTTTTCAACTTAAATTCCTTTTTTGCATGCGTGACATTTATTCTTCGTAATATTTTTTCCATTGATCTGACCTGAGTCATTTTTATAAACCAACGCCAAACATAAATCCATGTTTCTTACTTAAAAACCTCGAACAAACACCATTAGCAGGAGGCACTCGTGTTGGGGTCGCTCGTCTACGACGAGAAGAAACTTGGCGACAGCCAGTTCGACCTCTAGAAACAGTCCTACGTGGTCACATGTGCCGCTATGTACGACAAGCTCCGGCGCAGCCGCCGCTTAGACGCGGTGCAGAGCGGCTGCTCCACGCTATCCATCGTCGAGCAGGGGGACCTCATGGTCGTCGTCGCCAACGTCAGCGACTCTCGGGTTGTTCTGGGCACCGCATTCGACGATGACGCCATCACGTCGTCCAGCTCATCGTCCACCTGAAGCCCAACCTGCCACGTAAGTCGCTACTTACCAGCCATGAATTCTTGTGCGCTGGGATGATGGCTGTTGCTAACGTTGTGTGAGTGTCCTCGAACATAATGTATGTAGAGGAGTAGCGCATCCGATGGTGCAACGGCCAGGGGTAATACCTTGCTGATAAGCCCGGGGTGCACTTCGTTTTACAGCCCAGCCAAGAGTCATCAGTACTCGGTATATCGCGCGCGTTCGACGACTACTATATCGAGGATTGTGGCGTCATCTTGGCGCTGGAGGTGACGCAGAGGAGGACCGACAACAATGACCAATTCGTCATCCTCTCCACCGTTGGGACAGCTTTTGTGCCGGCTTGCCTTTAATTCTCTTCGCAAACACACACACTTGCCTTTTTGTTTAAGCAAAAGCGTATGGTGGTACGTGTTTGATGACTAACGATATACGAGGGAATTTCTTCCGGCATATGTGGAACGTACTCTCCAATGATAAGATCATGCAAATCGTGACATATATCGAAGTCTATATGATACTGATGGTTGCAATGTAGTGGTGAAACATATAGATTAAAATAACAAAATTTATGTATGGCCAGAATCACAAATTGATTATGAAACATTTTCTCGTAACGGTATAATACACATTTTGTATATAAGTTATTGTAGTATACTGGTATTATATATTCTCATTGCAACGCATGGGCACTCAGCTAGTACATGCTGAAGCACGCCAACACCCGAAAACCTTTACTACTTATTAAGGCTGCAATAGTAGTCTGCCATTCCCTGTTCTGCCACCATTCCTGTTCTGCCACCATTCCATGTTCTGCCTTTCTGATTCCCTCCTCCCCGCGCACAGTCAATTCCCATGTTCTGCCACCATTCTATATCTATCATTTTCATTCCCCCTCCCCGCAAAGCCCATTCACATTTCCATTCCCCCGTACAGTCGACGTCTAGCTAAAATTAAAAAAATACACATGGTCCCAAGGGGATTCGAACCCACAACCTCTCAAGCAAATACCAGCAGTAGCTACCGCTACACCACATGTATGTTTATATCTACATCTATAACAAGAAACACATCTAATATATCTCTCCCGAAGCCCACCTGCTACCCTTGCACAATGCGTAGTAGTAGATAAGTATCATCAAGATTCTTGAATTATATTTTTAGATAGAGGGAGTAGTATTTAAATAAGAGCCTTGAATGCAATTTCTTTTGTTTGAATAATGTTTTCAACTTAAATTCCTTTTTTTGCATGCGTGACATTTATTCTTTGTAATATATTTTCTATGGATCTGACCTGAGTCATTTTTATAAATCAACGCCAAACATGAATTCATGTTTCTAAATTAAAAACCCCGAACAAATACCATTAGCAGGAGGCACTCGCGTTGGGGTCGCTCATCGACGACGAGAAGAAACTTGGCGACAGCCAGTTCGACCTCTAGAAACAGTCCTACGTGGCCACATGTGCCGCTATGTACGACAAGCTCCGGCGCAGCCGCCGCTTGGACGCGGTGCAGAGCGGCTGCTCCACGCTATCCATCGTCAAGCAGGGGGACCTCTGAAGCGTCCCCAATCCTCTGGGACTCAAATGTGATACAATTACTAGTCCCAGGAGGCTAGTAAACACATTTATACATCAGATGATTACAGATCTGCTTAAACGACAAACCTATAAAGGTGGCGAACAACTTTAAGAGTTGGTCCACAACTCGGGACATATCATCAGAGTGGGGCTGAAGCAGCCCGATATACGCAGCGAAGCAAATCAGTGGTCCAACAGCCACAAGCAAGGTTGGGAACAGTCGTAACTCTTACCCGATCTCCTTTTTCTGAAAAAAAATAAATAAGCAAGGGTGAGTACAAACGTACTCAGCAGCCCACCTTCACCCGCGGAATGGGGAGATCAGATATAATGCATGGAATATCTGGAGCTCAGGATATTTTGCAGAAACAGCAATATTTTATGCAGGATTGTTTTGTAAAACATTTTGTATTTTGCAAAGCGCATCCTCTCCCAAAGGAGCAGGAAGTTTTTCAGTATTATAACAAAATCCCCTGGACTAAACCATCCAGGTATCTCAGCAGTTTCCCACTAGTTTTCCTTTTCAAAAACAGCTACTGGACTTCCCGTCCACCATAGCTCACGGCTCAACCGCCGAACCTTTTAAAAACCATTTTTCTCAAACACAGCCTTTTATGAAAACAAAACATTAATTGCCATACCATACCAGACTCGTCCATTCCTGTGGACACGGACTATTCGAATAGGTTTTCAAACTCTGCGCAGAGGTGTACACTTTACCCACTAGTCCGGTTTCTGCGATCTCACCGTCGTGAGACCCGAATGCCGAATCTCTTTCTTTCCTCGCACGTCCTAACCTTAACGGTTATACCGGAAGGAGTCAGGCCACCACCATGTCCAAACCGGACAAAACATTCCCCCTCCTTATCCTCCCGGTGCTCCCCAGCCTTCATAACCCTGGGGTTGGACCGTACGAGTTCAGATTGAGTGACTGCCCACACAGTCTCGAGTGGTTGTACTTATCATGAGTACAGGTAGTGAAAGATGACAAACCGGTCCTTATATGAGGGGACAATCCTTCTGCTCACGCCTAAACCAGCTGAGCCATCACCTTAGGCCCTCCCCTAAACCAGGGAGTCCTTGATTATCCCTACTCAAAGGTGATAAGGGTGAAAACCCTTCATCATACACATTTTGAAAAGCATTTTCCTTTGAAAACTCACACCTTTTCTCAAATCATTTGTAACAAATATATCAAGTATTGATTGCGGCAAGCGGCTGGGTGGCCATAATAACTTGTCTCAAAATCATATCATGCATAAAATATTAGGCTGGGGGTTGTGGTTGTAAAAGCATAGGTAATTTATGCATCAAAGGGATCCAGTGAGCTTGCCGTGCTTATCCGGCGAAGCGGGAAGAAGAGCTCGCGGAACTGGCTTCTGGCTCCTGGCGTAGACTTGTAGATCTGGCCTCCACGAGACAGTACGAACGCTCCGATAACTATGCAACATGAACAAGCAAACATACAAACAAGCAAGTATACCAACAAATATTTAGTATAGTGGTCTGAATAGAGATATATGGATGGGTAGAGCCTTGAGTAGAATCTGTGTCATGTGGTGTTGAGATACTACTAGTGGTGGAGCGGAGGTTCTTACCAGGAGGGAGGACTGGAGGCGAAGCGACACTATGCGTGTAGCCGGTAGAGCGGAGTAACTGAGTGGGTGGGGTGTTTTCCTGGGCTGAGGGTGTTGAGTGTGTGTGGAGAGGGAGAGGGTAGCTGGGTGTATTTATAGCTGGGTGTATGTGGTGTAGCACAATGAAGTTCACTGTTGGTGAGAATAGTGACGAATGAATCGTCTGACTTAGTCTGAACAGAGAGATTATATGCAGAATATGGGATAAGAGTATTTTAGGAGTTTCCTGGAATATGAACCATGCTTATGGGATGACATGGTTGGATAGGGAATAATTCGATAAGAATTTAGAAACGAGAATTATTGGAATCTGAGTTTGGAAGCCTGGTTCGAAGGAATCTCAAGTTAAGCGTGCTCAACTTAGAGAAACCTAGGATGAGTGACCAGATGGGAAGTTCCCACTGGAAGGAAAATCACAGTCACCGGAGTTTGTATAACTGGGATATGGGTCTGGCTGGTCTTAGGTGGACTGGACAGCATGATGGATGAGTAGTTGAAATTTGGGGTGATCGGATGATCGATGAATAGTAACGGTGAATAGTAACGGTAAAAAGTAACGGTAAATAGTAACGGTAAATAGTAACGGTAAATAGTAACGGTAAAAAGTAACGGTAAAAAGTAACGGTAAATAGTAACGGTAAAAAGTAACGGTAAAAAGTAACGGTAAAAAGTAACGGTAAAAAGTAACGGTAAATAGTAACGGTAAATAGTAACGGTAAAAAGTAACAGTGAATAGTAACGGTAAATAGTGATGGTGAATAGTTCGTATGAACGAACGATGGATAGGAACTATGAACGAACGATGAACGATCGAATGATCGAACGAACGAACGATCGAAATTTCGGCAGCATAACGACAGGAAAAAGATTATTTGGACGAACGAACGGACGAACGATCGAACGATCGGACGAACGGACGAACGAACCATGAACGATCGGACGAACGATCAAACGATCGGACGAACGAACGATCGGAATTTCGGCAGCATAACGGCAGGAAAAAGATTATTTGGACGAACGAACGGACGAACGATCGAACGATCGGACGAACGGACGAACGAACCATGAACGATCGGACGAACGATCGAACGATCGGACGAACGAACGAACAAACTAAGAACAGGGGGACGAACGATCGAAGAACGACCGAACGATCCTTGTGCTAGTGTGTGCTTGTGTGGAACATGGAGTGGGTGTGTGTGGGGGGGGGAGAGTTGCCATGAAGTGGCTTGGGGTGGGATGAGAGGAGGCCCTTGCCCCTCTATTTATAGCCATGGTGGGGGGATTAGGGGGAGGGATGAGAGGATTAGTGGGAGGATGAGAGGATTAGTGGGAGATTAGCATGGATTTGTCTTATATGAGTGTAATTAGCTTGTAGAGCTCACCGTATGACACCGGAGGCATACGTATACGTATGAGCATGAAGAAAGTTATGAAGAAAATATTTGTGGGGGCTTGAAAAATGATTCTGAAGGTATTTCTTAGGAAGAAAATACTTGGAGATATATCGGTGGAATATTTGGGTAGTATTTCTGAAAGAGTTTGAGGGTGATCACTGGGGAAATATTTGTAGGATATTTTGAGGAGGATTTTAGAGAGAATATGGACCACTATATTTTAGTTGTTGATATCAACTCGCAAAAAAACATTTTGAAATGAAATTTGAAATTCATTTTGAATTTAGGGTGAGTTTGAGAAAATTTCAGAATTTGAATTTTTGGGATGCTACAACCTCATGGTCGCCGCCAACGTCAGTGACTCTCGGGTTGTTCTGGACACCGCATTCGACTATGACGCCATCACGTCGTCCAGCTCATCGTCCACCTGAAGCCCAACCTGCCACGTAAGTCGCTACTTACCAGCCATGAATTCTTGTGCGCTGGGATGATGGACGTTGCTAACGTTGTGTGAGTGTCCTCAAACATAATGTATGTAGAGTAGCGCATCCGGTGGTGCAACGGTCAGGGGTACTACCTTGCTGATAAGCCCGGGGTGCACTTCGTTTTACAGCCCAGCCAAGAGTCATCAGTACTCGGTATGTCGCGCGCGTTCGACGACTACTATATCGAGGACTGTGGCGTCATCTTGGCGCCGGAGGTGACGCAGAGGAGGACCGATAACAATGACCAGTTCGTCATCCTCGCCACCGTTGGGATAGCTTTTGTGCCGGCTTGCCTTTAATTCTCTTCGCAAACACACACACTTGCATTTTTGTTTAAGCAAAAGCGTATGGTGGTACGTGTTTGATGACTAACGATGTATGAGGGAATTTCTTCCGGCATATGTGGAACGTACTCTCCAATGATAAGATCATGCAAATCGTGACATATATCGAAGTCTACATGATACTGATGGTTGCAATGTAGTGGTGAAACATATAGATTAAAATAACAAAATTTATGTATGGCCACAATCACAAATTGATTATGAAACATTTTCTCATAACGGTATAACACACATTTTGTATATAAGTTATCGTAGTATACTGGTATTATATATTCCCGTTGCAACGCACGGGCACTCAGCTAGTGTTATATAAAGATCGAACGAGCAAAGACAACATGAACTTTTATCTTCCCCCTTTAATTTATCAGACCGCTACAGGGACATATGCTGTTGTTTGCAACTGAACATATCAACAAAATTTGTCCAATCCAATACGAGATGTTGCATTCTGTGCCGATTTTTTTTCTCCGACTACTAACTAGTAATACACTTGCATACATTTAATTTTTTTTACCAAAAGGGTGACTTATAATCTTTTCTTTTATATAATATATGAAGTAAATTAAATTTGACTGAGTATACGATACAGTACTTTTGCCGTCCATTCGTATCCGGTATTTCACCACACGAATTCCGGCACGTCATATCACCTCTGAGCTGCCAGCTGCCAAAAGATATTAATTTTGTATACCACAACCAACTTTGTTGTGCAATTTTTCCATTTTGAGTCCACGGTCTTTTCATGGACAGAGAACTATTTTTTTTCTCTGCTACTAACCTTTCACAAATCTTGTGTTCAAAATACAATCTTAGTATTTGATGTGTAGTTTAAACTTTTTTTTTGGGTGCATATAGCAATCCTCTTTCCATCGAAGAGCTAGTTTAGTAAATCCGTTTTCTCGACTAATTTTCTTTCGAAAATAAGAATCCTTCGGAAAAATAAAGTTGTCAAACTAGACCTAAATAAAATAAAATCAGTCAACCAATCTATGGGGCCAATATGCTTGAGCTAGAGTTGTGCTTCACGTCGGTGGGCCGTGGGCTGTCAAGCTGGACCGTTATGAACAGACCATCTGGTCAGTCGTCAGCAGGCTGGCTGCTAATTTGCCCGCAAATCAGTTTCAGCTTGGGCTGCGCTTCTCGGAACCGTTTGCCAGGACCAGACCAGTGGCAAAAACATAGGGGTTCGAGATCCTAAGGATTTGGCAACTGTTCGCTCCTTTAAAGACGGAGGAAACCTAACATTCACGTCGCTCGAGAGAGCTCATCGCAGCGCAAGCCACTGCGTAGACGTACGAAGACAAAACAAAAAACTGCAAAAAGAGCTCGTCGTTGGCCGCGCGAGAGCTCGGGGCGCCTCATCGCTCCGGGCTGCTTGCTCTGTCGTCGCTCGCGTCTATCAGCTTGCGGCACCACCGTGCTGCATTTACTGCTTGCCTGCTGCATGCGCGCGTGCTATCGACGCTGAGAGACACGGCTTCTGTGAAATGAGCGGATGAAAATGACAGAGAAGGGTATTAAGATCGAGTTGTGTTGACGCATATCCGCATATGTAAGGGGCGCATATCTCGCAGCTACCCAAGAAAATATGACAGGTGCATGATTTAAGTTCCATAGGTATTCCCTTTGCCCACACAAACAAGTAAACAACCGCCACTCAAAGATTCCTATGGTTTTCGATCTTCTGTTTCCTATCCATAATCCTATCGTATTACTATGTTATTATTTATTTACTTTCGAACCATTTGTTTTCCAATGCTGCACTGCATTGCATAGGACCGCTCTAATTGTTTTTTTTCTCCGGACGGTCTCGATCAGAGTGCTGCTTCCGCGGTGCCGACTCCCGACCGAGCGCCATGGGCGCCGGCGATGATGAACCTCGCATATACTTACTAAAGGCTGACGCGCCCGGCTTTTAACGGCACCCACACACCTGGCATGCATTGCTGCAACCCACGCTCCCTCCTCTCCTCTCGCAATCCCATGGCCGGCCTCCCCTGCTCCCCCAGGCCAGCTCGCTGGCAGCTGGCATGATGTCGCCCAAAAGCATGCATGCACCAGCACTGCACCCCCAGCATCCCGGCGCGCACTCCCGCGGTGGTAGCTAGGCTAGGCTTTTCCGGTGGCAAGGACGAAGGCGAGGCAGCAGGCCGGCCATGCATGGCGCTGGCGCAGCGCCCGCCAGTGCTGCTGCATGCTTTGGCTGTCCGCAGCGGTTCCCCCTAAATTTTTCCCCCTAAATCTTACTATGCAGCCACGTCAGCAAGATTCCCTCCCCTATATTTACTCGTCCCGCAACCGTTCCCCCTAAATTTTACCCTACATATCACTCTACTCATTAAATATACATTTCCCTATAACTAACATAACCAACTTGTTTTTTTTATTTTTATTGTTTTGTTTGAACACGTATTCATTAGCAGATGAAACTTGTCGAACAAAATTTTTTTAATTATCGTCTTAATTTATACATACTATGTACAACATCAAATATTATATTATTTAATTGTAATCCTGCTTACATCATTTCATTTAAGATTACACTGCTACCATGGTCACATTAATTAACCTTACCGATATGCGGAAATGTTCCATTCATATGTGCACGAACTTTTCGGAAGCACACTTACGTTCGAAGACAAACAATCGAGTCGTACGGTATAAGCCACGACTATCTTACGATGCAAGACACCGTTGGCTTTCATACGAAGCCACGGATGGCTTTCAATGCAAGCCATCTCCCCCCCCACCTTTGCTCTCCCCTATATATATTCATTCAACCTCTCCCATATTGTTCGCCCATACTACTGAGTGAATCAAGTTATCCATAGTTCGGTATGTCTGAGAGTCATCCGGAAGATAAGTTTGGTTCGAGTGATTCGAGTGATAGTGAGGACGAAACTCTTTTGCTTGTGAACCTACTAACCCTCAACATTGCGGCTCAACAACATCACCGCCGACGGTCGGGTTTACCCCGCCGTGTCATTCACAGAGATCATTTCGCTGGAGAAAACCTCATCCAACATCACTACTTCGCCGCTAACCCAGTGTATCCACCGCATGTGTTTCGTAGAAGGTGCGCAATTCATACATTTGTCTTATGTTATAATTTGTTCAAGTTATGACAATTATGCAATACCATTTATATAGGTTCCGCATGAGTAGGCCTTTGTTTCTCCGCATTCTGCATGGTCTTCAACAACACGATATTTACTTTACACAAAGAGTTGACGCAACTGGTATGCCCGGACTAGGACCATTACAAAAAGTTTGTGCGGCCATGCGGATTCTTGCTTATGGCTTACCTTCTGATGCGGTAGACGAGTATATTCAAATCGGGGAATCAACGGCTAGGGAATGCCTCCATCATTTTTGTCGCGCAATCATTAATTGTTTTAGTGCCTGGTATTTACGCACTCCAACTCAAGATGACATAACTCGCATCATGCATAATAGTGAGTCGCGGGGTTTTCCTGGCATGTTGGGATCCATCGATTGCATGCACTGGGAGTGGAGGAACTGTCCAACGGCATGGCGAGGTCAATTTTGTGGTCGAAATGGTAGGGCATCCATGATACTTGAAGCTGTTGCATCGTATGATCTATGGATTTGGCATGCATTTTTTGGCATGCCTGGAACAAACAATGACGTTAACGTGCTCCACCGATCCCCCGTATTTGACCCAATGACTACTGGTCGAATGCCACCTGTCAATTACACAGTTAATGGTCATGCGTACAACTTTGGTTATTACCTCGCTGATGGTATTTACCCGAACTGGCCTACTTTTGTCAAAGCAATCCGACACCCGTACGAGGAAAAGAAAGTGTACTTCACTCAGATGCAGGAAAGTTGCCGTAAGGATATTGAGCGTGCATTCGGAGTTCTTCAAGCCCGCTGGGCGGTGCTCCGTGGACCAGCTTATGGTTGGGATCGTAATCGTTTGACAGAGATAATGACGGCTTGCATCATAATGCACAATATGATCGTCGAAGACGAAGGGCCATTTGCTGCAAACATTGATTTCGGAGACAACTCTTCAAGGATTGAGTCATCTCAAATTATATCGGAAGGCCGTGCCGAATGGGTTATTAACCACTTTGATCTACGCCGCCAAGAAAGATCGTGCTCCCTTCAAAATGATCTTGTCGAGCATTTATGGGCTCGCCGTGGAAGTATGTAACAATTATGTGTCGTAGCTGGTTAGTTCGCACTTATATTCAGTACTTGTAATGTGTTTTCGTGTAACTAAGTATTCGAATAAATAAGGTCAGTTTCCGAAATTTTGCATACAGCCGACTACATTTGTGTTGCCATACTTCGATTTTGTGTATCCTACACAACACAACATCAGAATTCATGTTTTGTTGTACAATATATAACATACCATTGAATAGGCAATAAGCTTGTTCAAACATTTATAACATCCGAGTTGATTATTGTCTAATACAACAGCAAACACCTTAAGATACAGTCCTTCAACGAAACAAATAGTGTTGTCCATAATAGAATATCTTCAACGAAGCAAGGAAAATTGTCTCAACAAGTCTCAACAACACAAGCGCACATCGAACAAAAAACGTTCAGGATTGGTCAAAAGTAAATATGAACTGCTGCAATTTTTTTTTCTGTTCCTTCATGACAATCCAGACTTCAGGATCTACATCTTCTTCGTTTGTGGACAAAAGCATCTGCAAACGTTGTTCTGCAGATTTGAGTTCTTCAAGTTTCAGTTCCCTTTTTCTAATGCTTAGCTTTTGGGCTTCCAACTCCAATCTCTGCTTCTGTATCTCCCTGTCTTCTTCAGTGCTCTTTTCTTTTTTTCCCCCTTTTCGATGGACCTCTGTATTTGTTTCTCAGTAATTTCTTGTAATCGGCTTAAGTACTCAGCGGACGAAGAAGAACCAGCTTTCTTTCTCTCAGCTTTACTATAATCACGGCCACGGGGCCTTTTTCCTGTCAGCCCAGCGGATCCACTGTCAGTCTCCGCTGCTTCCATTGATGGACACCCCGAAGATGGTATTGATCTTCCATGTAAGCCTCTAAACGAGTGTCCTTGACATATACTCTCCCATTTGGGTTCCCCCTTCAATTGATGCCAGCAGTGCATATAGTGAAATGGTTTGCTCTCCTCATGAGCGAACAAAGTTGCTGCCTTAGATGTCTGCAAAATTGGAATTTCATACATAATTAGTTGCAGCACAGACACATGTAGTACATGAAATCATCGTTTCAATAGTCATACCTTATCCTCGTCACTTAGACCACTTTGTTTCTCTCGTAGGACTCTGGCGTAGTATCCAGAGAATTTACTGACATCAGCCCTGATCTTGTCCCATCTGCTGCTAAGTGCTCTGTTAAGTCTACAAGGAAATTCCCCCCTTTGTTCATTGTACCTTTTTTCAATTCGGGCCCAGAGACCCTCCCTCCTTTGGCCAGTGTGGACAATAGGGTCACTACTTATTTGCAACCATGTAGTACAAAGGAGTATGTCTTCTGGGGCTGTGAAGTTTTGTTCCTTCGATTTCTTGTGTTTTTGAACTGGAGGTGCAATTTTCCCAGGACTATTTATGTCCTGAACACTTTGTTCAGCATCTGACTCCAAGTGTAAAGGCATTTGAGGTATAGTGTTCGAACCCTGCAACGCTGTACTTGTATGTGATGCTGGATAAGAATCTGTGTATGGACTAACTCCAACTGACCCTAGAGGGTTCCTCACAAAATTCATGTAGTGATTCCAATAGACTGCAGATTGCGAAGCAGGGATCATGGTTGATTGGGAACTAGTATTCCCTGGCTGAATTGGAGCCCACATTGTAGTTGGACCTTGACCAGGACTAGGAAAATTAATGTTTCCCATGATGTTGCAATCGACTGGATTCTGGTTCATGTAGCCCGTTGGCCAGAAAGGGGGTGGTGGTGGAAATTGCTGGGCATTGGATGGATTTGACATCGCCTGCGACGATGTCGCATTGTTGGCAGGGTCCATGCTAGGATATGTGGAGATGGCACACATTTAGTCATATATTATAAACTGAAGCCAATGGACAAAACGAGGTACATAAACAGGAGACAAAGCATAAGAACAACGGTAGTAATAATACCATCATGTACTGAACTTGTTCGGGAGGACCAGCACAACATTTAACAGTAAACATAGTTCACATACTACAACGATCTTAACATGATAAAAACTTAAGGCGACGAGGTAGCATTGAGACTTAGACATACATCAGACGACTAGTTCGACAACATGACAAGTAGGAGAACCCGAGTACTTGGTTGTTCAAAAGTCTATCCTTCTTCTACTGCTGGAATACATGGAACTAATAAATATTCCAATAGCTATTACGAGTTGACCTATCTGAGTCGCTGAAGTACCACTCGTCACTCACGTCCGGGCAGTAGAACTCCTCTTCTTCAACAGATGGTTCAGTAACTGTCGGAGGGGGCGACGGAGATGTCGGTTCAACACTTATGTCATCCCCGTCGTACTTAGCAATTTCAGGAAAAGCTTGGACTTTAGCCTCTAAGGCATCTTGGTGAAGCAAATCAAGTTTTTCTTTCATGGCAAAGAGGGTTCTAGCTAATATCTCTTCGTCAAGCATGTGGTCTAATGCATGTTCTACTAATCCACGAAGGGATTTTGCGGCATCCTCGGCACAGTCGACAAGGACTTTAACCAAAGACTTCATGGTATCTTCTTTTGAGGATGCCATTCGGAACTGTGCTGCAAAGAACAATATATGAAGAAACACGTGCATTTGCTTAAGTACCTTAAAGGCTGTACGAATATAATATCCACCCAAACCTGTAACAACTATGATGCCTCCCACATGTAATGATTTGAAATGTAGCAATGAAATAGCAGCATCGAACATAAAATATGTAGACAACAATGACTGCTACGGGAAACGTGTGAAAATTAGTAATAAATAGAATGTAGTACTATGGTATACAGATGGTTGTCATAGCTGCCTATTGACTTATAAAGATTGTTGTTGTATCATTAGTTGATCGATTGAATATGGAAGCAATGCACTGAATGTAAACGAGAAACATAACTTTCATGTTTCTGGTTAGTACAAAATATTGAAAGATACAAAAAAAGAAGCAATGCACTCGATGTATCCACAAACATAACTTAAATGTGATGGTTGTACAAAACATAGAAGGATACAAAAACATGGTATGTAATCCATGCAAGGACAAACATAATGTACATAATAAAGAACTGTGTGCTCATACCATACGATGGTGAAGAAAACAAAATGTTTGGGATGACAGACACCTAACAATGTGAATGAACATCATTCATAGTAAGTAACGAAGTCATGGACCCTCTGATATGTTGATGACAGTTTGAACAAGTTTAATAAACAATGAACATTGCCCTTCGTTGGCCAAATTAACACAGTTTGCCTGAACCTACTAAAATGAGTTGTTGTTGTGGACAGTGGCGATGAAAATTAATTTACACAGCACTTGACACTTGAAGGCACTATCCAACTGAGTCCGTAGTGTAGGGATTACAAATTAATGGAATGTGTAGACGTTGTGGCCGTAATAGTAAGTACTACCATTACTTGCAGTAAATATGGAGGATTTTAAAGTGGTTAAGTACCATATAATTGCGTAACCCTAGAACGCACAGCAGATCCGGGGAGTTTTTTGAACTGCGGATGAATCGGGTCTTGTAGGATGAATTGACGTACGGTCGAAACGATTAGTGACTTTGTGTAGAAATTACTTGTTGAACTATGCGCGCAAAAAGAACATAAACAATAGGAGACGAAGAGCGTACCTCAAGATCCGAAGATTTGGGCGGAGAGAAGACGAATCGAAGCGTTGATTCCCGGAGCTGATGAAGGCGTCGATGCTCGGAGCGGCAAACGAAGCTTGGGCTCGCGGGGATCCTCGACGGAGCCGGATTTGCGGTCGCTTCGTCTTCGCTCGCGACCTGAGGTGGTTGGTGACGAACTCCACTTCGTCTTCCACAGCCCCGACGGGGAGCGGCGCGGTCGCGACGAATCCGCGCACGAATCGCCGCCGGCGCGTTCGAAGTCGCCGATTCGCAGACGGCTCCAACGGGAGAGAAGAGGAACGCGAAGGTTCCGGTCGGTGGCGCGGGCGGAGTCTTCCGCGTGAAGCCGTGGAGGGGGACTGCACAGTGCCGCGCTGCATCTGGGGTGAGAGAGAGGAGGGTCGCGGCGGAGGGGGCTGCGTAGGGGCGACCGCTGCGGCGTGAAGAGGTGAACAGTGTCCCCTATACCGTCTACAGTGATAGGGGAGGGGAGGCGAAGGGGCACCGCTGCAGTCAGTCTTTGCTTGCTCCCTCCTTGCCTTGGCCCTCTGCATAGTTGGATTTGACCGCATCATGACGCAGGGCCGGCCGGCCAATGGCGAACCGAAAGGAGGCAGGAGGAGGGGGAGAGGACTGGAAAGCAACAAAAGGTCTAGTCTCTACTACTCTACAGTACTGTA
Source organism: Zea luxurians (assembly GCA_029449295.1). NCBI lineage: Eukaryota > Viridiplantae > Streptophyta > Magnoliopsida > Poales > Poaceae > Zea > Zea luxurians. Next base: position 75,057,040 of record JAOPSE010000014.1, read on the forward strand.
CTAGCTACTGTACTGGCCACCAGCCACCTACCTACGGACCTACTACCTGGCTACAGTATCGTACCGAACCACGTCACAGTAGTACTAGTAGGGGAGTACGAGTACCTGTCGGCGCAAAGGACGGAGACTCTGCGCGCCTGTAGTACGCAACACGGTCAGGGCAGGGCAGGGCCTCAAAGGGCGGGCCTTGTCACTCACTGTCTCGTGGATACGGCCACGTATACGTAGCTACGTACCCCCGTTCGTCTCGTCGACGTCGATACAGGAGCGGGAAGGAATGCAGAACGCGTGCGTGCGTGCGTACGCATGTCGCCGTCGTATCGTATATATACTGGTATGAATTATCCTCTGCTCGCCGTGCTTGCTGCAATGAAAGCGAGCTAGTACGGTACCACTACGTGCTCCCCTGACCCTGACCGCTCCATCCAACGCGCGTGGTGCGTGCGCCAGCAAGATAACGTAATCCTGAGGATCTTCTGAGGACGACGTTACAAACGTCGCCCATTATATCTGCGTAGTACTCCTGTGCACGTCGTACGCTGCTGAAAAGACCCTGCGTGCATATATAGGCAAAAAGGCTGCGGTTGGCCGGTACCCCGGTAGTACGTAGTACTTGCGTGGGCGATCAAGTCATTGCTTCAATCGTCGCTCCACTTGTTACGGTTGCAGGGGATTGGCCATTCGAAATTGGCGTAAAACAATGTTTTATACGATATAGGCTACACAGTTTCTATAGTACAGTTTTATATAAGATATGATGATGATGATTAAGCTATCACATTAAAGATATATTTTGCTCTAGATTTTTATATGTACGTATTTGTATATTCTTAAATGTCTTTTATATATATATATATATATATATATATATATATATATATATATATATATATATATATATATATATATATATATATATATATATATATATATATACTAGTTCAGTGCCCGTGCGTTGCCACGGAAGTAAAAAAAATAGTATGATACATATATACGGACGACAAATATTATTATAATAGGTATGTGCTCATGTGTTGCCACAGAATTTAAATTAATATAAAATATAGATACGAAATGACAAACATCATTATGCTATGTAAAATCTAGGTCGTTGTGTTGTTTTCCATATGACATAACAATATAGTTACATGGCAAAATGAGTTTTCGATCAATCCTCTAAAATAAAATGAAGTTATATTCCAAAAAGACACTACAATGGCTAATGTACTGAACATATAATCGAGTTAAGTGTACAAAACCTCGAACCGGACACCACTCTCCCAGAGATCAATCGAAGTTCTCAATCTTGATTGGAGTAATATCGTCTGCCACCTCAAATTACCAAACTAATATTGCAAAGAACATATGTTGCTCCAATGTGAATTTGATGTTCTTGGCCTGTTCAAAATCAAGGGAGAAGTCACAAATGCATGCAGGTTGACGGTAGGAATAGCAACAAATCATATTAGAATCGAGTATGTTTCATACCCACCCACAACCATACTCATTCATACCCGCTCGTGGCTGTACCCATGGGTAAAAATTTATACCCGTGCCCGTACCCGTCGGATATCGGATACCCACGGGTACATATATCAAAAAGCTTAACAGCAATCGTAATCATGTAATACAAGCAACTAAGTTCACAAAGCAGCAATTGTAATACATACGATACAAAAGGAGTAGTTCTACTCATCGCTGAAAACTGAAATGGACGTGTGCAGCAATCATAACAAGCAACTTTAGTTCACAAAAATTCCAAAAACTGCAACTGAGTTGACACCTCACAGTAATAGTCTAATTAAGAATACAGACATACAACCAAGCGCCCAAGCCAACACGACAATAGTACCCATGACTTCACTTGCGAACAGGAACAGGCAACACCCATGACTAATACAGAGCCAACAGGTTAAGGCGGCACCAGACAACAAGGCGCTAGCAACACTTCACTTGCACAAGCGCCAGCAACGCTTCACTTGCACAGCAGCTTCACACTTAAATACTTGATCTTGGTCACTTGATAGACAGCACCACACACCACTTGGCCACCAGACAACAGAGCAAAGAAATTAAGAAAATATAAGTATTTAGTAGTTAATCAAAGTAAAGAAAATGATACTAAAAATCATTATTACCTTGGTTCGACATCAAGCCGTCAACTTCAAAATCTATCAACTTATCAACAATCTGGTTCATCCTAAAAAATAGTGAAATATAAGTATTCAGTCAAAGGAAAGGAAATGAATGCTAAAAAAATTCACTATTACCATTTGTTCCTCCTCATCCTCCAAACAAATTGTTAGTGCATTTATAAAACAAGATTGATCACCTAACATATCTGCACGAGACCAAGCTTGCATACACATCAAGCATAGGTATGGTAACAACCTTGTGAAACACCGGTGGCCGCATGCACGACCAGAGCCATCGGAGAAGGCAACACCGATAGTTGAGGCACCGATAGGGATGACGCGGCGATGCAGCAGCGCTCAACCATCCTGAGCGCCATCTTGATCCGCTGCACAACCAGAGCCATCGAGGCGTCGATGGAGGAGGCAGCGCCAACGACTGAGGCGTGAGAATGTCTTCTTAATATAATGCCTGGCACTGTCATACCCATCGCATGTTGAGGCTCATTGGAGCATGGACTTGATGTCATGTGCCTTTTCTTTATGGCTGCCCATCTGGGTACGGGATCCTATAATAAGAACACCAAGCGATTGAAATTTTCTCTAGTGAACAACCTGGTTTGTATATATGTTAATACACATGTATCTAAAATCACACCAGGAGAAGCATAAATAGCTAAAATGAGAGAAAATGAAGGTATATGTTTATCCATGTGATAAGTTTCACAGTCAAAGGCACAACAAACAGTTGCATTTCTTTTTACACTGAAAAATCCATCTTTCTATGTAGGAAGCCATGTTCCTTCGAAATTGATTATGGTTTGTGTATTTCATATGGATATATCCCAATCCTTTTGATTCCAAAAGAAGTCCATGTAGGCACCTTTTCTGTTAAGGTTTCTTGTTTTACTCATACCTAAAGTGCACCATAAACAATCTAGTAAGGTACTGCAAATAGAACATCTACCTCAGTTTGTGTGCACAATTCCAAACTGGCAAACTTGCTAATTGCACCGACTCTTACAACTGCCAATTTAGATATTATTCTACACATTACATGTTTACTCTATTAGGTTTGTGGCATATTACGTCTTGGTTTTCATCATGAGTCAAGCATGGAGGCTGCAAAAGAATTGCTGGAGCAGCAGCTCATTCTAAACAGTCTACGGTAGATCTCTGCACTACATAACTGCTGGCCTGGTTCTTATTCGTTGAATCACTGTCGCTAGGGAAGTCTAGTTTGACTTATGACCATTCCAAATATTACTGAAAGTGTTAAGATAAAAAAAATCAGAGAACTGGATAAACAAATTGAAGGCAAGAAATGTACATCACTGCATATAGAATGTCACATTAGGATTCAATAAAGTCAAACTTCATAAAGTCTGACCAACAATTATCTGCAAAATATGGGCATGCTTTGTAAGTAAAATCTGTATCGCTAGATTCACATCATCAACTTCTTATAAATACAGATTGTTTTTGTAACAATTACTGATTATTGTTAGATGGTCAAAGTACACTTCTAAGGACTTCTCCAAATTGTAATGAACCTTATAAAAATAGAGGGAGTAGTGTATAATTGAAAAGAACACATACTTTATCTTCACTACAGATTGAGAAGCAATGGAGCGGTATTGGTTATTGGTTATGCGTCATCTACGTCAAAGCGAAGGATGTCCTCAGAATGAAAAAAAGTTGAACTAATAAAGGAAGAAGTTTACCTTGATGTTTGGCCTCAAATGGTTGTGCCATCTTTCTCTGCATCGCTTCCCCACTCTTGCTGGCAGCAGTTGTGCTATGTAAGACCACTTCCTCGGTCCAAATTGTTCCACTAATTTTACCAGTGTCCTATCATTTTTTCATTAATAGATGGTGGAGAACAAGTCACGACTAACAGTAAACAATAGAAAAAAGAAGCAAGTATGGATGGATTTTAACTTTTACCTCAGGAGCTATGTAAGATGGAGGGAGGGAGATTTGAGTAGCAAGTTTGTTATATGTCTGCATGTCGTAGACATGAGAACTGACCTCACGACTGAATATATTGCTAATGGTACAATGTACTCCTACTTCCAGTCGCGGTGGGGAGGCCTACGTCAAGAATGGGCACTCGCTCCACCTCTGGTAGCGACAGTGATAGTCGCCTAGAGGGGGGGTGAATAGGGCGAAACTGAAATTTACAAAAATAATCACAACTACAAGCCGGGTTAGCGTTAGAAATATAAACGAGTCCGCGAGAGAGGGCGCAAAACAAATCGCAAGCGAATAAGAGTGTGACACAAGGATTTGTTTTACCGAGGTTCGGTTCTCGCAAACCTACTCCCCGTTGAGGAGGCCACAAAGGCCGGGTCTCTTTCAACCCTTCCCTCTCTCAAACGGTCCCTCGGACCGAGTGAGCTTTCTCTTCTTCTCAAACAACCGGGAACAAAACTTCCCCGCAAGGGCCACCACACAATTGGTGCCTCTCGCCTTGGTTACAATTGAGTGATTGATCACAAGAACAAATGAGAAAGAAAAGAATGCGATCCAAGCGCAAGAGCTCGAAAGAACACAAGCAAATCACTCTCTCTAGTCACTATGGCGTTTGAGTGGAAATTGGAGAGGACTTGATCTATTTGGTGTGTCTAGAATTGAATGCTAGAGCTCTTGTAGTAGTTGAGAAGTGGAAAACTTGGATGGCCATGAATGTGGGGTGGTTGGGGTATTTATAGCCCCAACCACCACAAGTGACCGTTGGCTGGAGTCCTCTGTTCGATGGCGCACCGGACAGTCCGGTGCACACCGGACAGTCCGGTGCCCCTGCCACGTCACGGTTGCCGTTGGATTCTGACCGTTGGAGCTTCTGACTTGTGGGCCCTCCTGGGTGTCCGGTGCACACCGGACATGCACTGTTTGATGTCCGGTGCACCGGTATGGGCCGGCCTGACGTCTGCACGCGCTGCGCGCGCATTTAATGCTCCGCAGGGAGCCGTTGCTCCGCTGGCACACCGGACAGTCCGGTGCACACCGGACAGTCCGGTGAATTATAGCGGAGCGGCTGCCTGGCGAACCCGAGGCTGACGAGTTCCGGAGGCTGCGGTTCCTTGGAGCACCGGACATGTCCGGTGCACACCGGACAGTCCGGTGAATTATAGCGCGTCGGCTTCCGAGAATTCCCGAGGGCAAAGAGTTGGAGTCGAAGTTCTCTGGCCGCACCGGACATGTCCGGTGCACACCGGACAGTCCGGTGCCTCCAGCCAGAGGTGCCCTCGGTTGCCTTGCTGCTCCTTGTTGAATCCAACACATGGTCTTTTTATTGGCTAAATGTGAACCTTTTGCACCTGTATAACTTATGCACTAGAGTAAACTAGTTAGTCCAATGTTTGTGTTGGGCAATTCAACCACCAAAATTATTTAGGAACTAGGTGTAAGCCTAATTCCCTTTCAATCTCCCCCTTTTTGGTGATTGATGCCAACACAAACCAAAGCAAATATAGAAGTGCATAATTGAACTAGTTTACATAATGTAAGTGCAAAGGTTGCTTGGAATTGAGCCAATATAAATACTCATATGATGCGCATGGATTGTTTCTTTTATTTTTAACATATTGGACCACATTTGCACCAAGAGTTTTGTTTTTGCAAATTCTTTTGTAAATTCTTTTCAAAGTCATTTTGCAAGATAGTCAAGGGTAAATGAATAAGATTTTGCAAAGCATTTTCAAGTTTTGAAATTTTCTATCTTTGGTTCAAATGCTTTCCCTTTGACTAAACAAAACTCCCCCTCAATTAAAGTCTCCTCTTAGTGTTCAAGAGGGTTTTAAGACATCAATTTTGAAAATACAACTTGCTCCCCCTTTAGAACACAAAGAGATACTAATTTTGAAATTTACCAATTGAAAATTATTAATTTTAAATTCGTGTGGTGGTGCGGTCCTTTTGCTTTGGGCTCCCTTACTCTCTCCCCCTTTGGCATGAATCGCCAAAAACGGAGTCACTAGAGCCCTAGAAAGTACTTTCTCCCCCTTTGGTCATGAAATGAATGAGTGAAGATTATACCAAAGTTGAAGAGATGATGTGGAGCGACGGCGAAGGATGAGTAGTGAAGTGGAGTGGAAGCCTTGTCTTCGCCGAAGACTCCAATTTCCTTTCAATATACCTATGACTTGGTTTGAAATTCACTTGAAAATACATTAGTCATAGTATATAAAAAAAGACATGATCAAAGGTATATTCATGAGCTATGTGTGCAAGACTAGCAAAAGAAATTCCTAGAATCAAGAATATTGAGCTCATGCCTAAGTCGGGTAAAAGATTGTTCATCAAGAGGCTTGGTAAAGATATCGGCTAATTGATCTTTAGTATTAATGTAAGAAATCTCGATATCCCCCTTTTGTTGGTGATCCCGAAGAAAATGATACCGAATGGCTATGTGCTTAGTGTGGCTATGCTCGACGGGATTGTCGGCCATTTTGATTGCACTCTCATTGTCACATAGCAAAGGAACTTTGGTTAATTTGTAACCGTAGTCCCGCAGGGTTTGCCTCATCCAAAGTAATTGCGCGCAACAATGGCCTGCGGCAATATACTCGGCTTCAGCGGTGGAAAGAGCGACCGAATTTTGCTTCTTTGAAGCCCATGACACCAAGGATCTTCCCAAGAACTGGCAAGTCCCCGATGTGCTCTTTCTATTAATCCTACACCCCGCCCAATCGGCATCCGAATAACCAATCAAATCAAATGTGGATCCCCGAGGATACCAAAGCCCAAACTTAGGAGTAAAAGCCAAATATCTCAAGATTCGTTTCACGGCCGTAAGGTGTGATTCCTTAGGGTCGGCTTGGAATCTTGCACACATGCATACGGAAAGCATAATGTCCGGTCGAGATGCACATAAATAAAGCAGTGAACCAATCATCGACCGGTATACCTTTTGATCCACGGACTTACCTCCCGTGTCGAGGTCGAGATGCCCATTGGTTCCCATGGGTGTCTTGATGGGCTTGGCATCCTTCATTCCAAACTTGCTTAGGATATCTTGAGTATACTTCGTTTGGCTAATGAAGGTGCCCTCATGGAGTTGCTTGACTTGGAATCCTAGAAAATACTTCAACTCCCCCATCATCGACATCTCGAATTTTTGTGTCATGATCCTACTAAATTCTTCACATGTAGATTTGTTAGTAGACCCAAATATGATATCATCAACATAAATTTGGCATACAAACAAATCATTGTCAAGAGTCTTAGTAAATAAAGTAGGATCGGCCTTGCCGACTTTGAAGCCATTTCCAATAAGGAAATCTCTAAGGCATTCATACCATGCTCTTGGGGCTTGCTTGAGCCCATAAAGCGCCTTAGAGAGCCTATAAACATGGTTAGGGTACTCACTGTCTTCAAAGCCGGGAGGTTGCTCAACATAGACCTCCTCCTTGATTGGTCCATTGAGGAAGGCACTCTTCACGTCCATTTGATAAAGCTTGAAGCCATGGTAAGTAGCATAGGCCAATAATATGCGAATTGACTCAAGCCTAGCTACGGGTGCATAGGTTTCACCAAAATCCAAACCTTCGACTTGTGAATACCCCTTGGCCACGAGTCGAGCTTTGTTCCTAGTCACCACACCATGTTCGTCTTGCTTGTTGCGGAAGACCCACTTGGTTCCTACAACATTTTTGGTTAGGACGTGGAACTAAGTGCCATACCTCGTTCCTTGTGAAATTGTTGAGCTCCTCTTGCATCGCCATCACCCAATCCGAATCTTCAAGTGCTTCCTCTACCCTGTGTGGCTCAATAGAGGAAACAAACGAGTAATGTTCACAAAAATGAGCAACACGAGATCGAGTAGTTACCCCCTTATGAATATCGCCAAGGATGGTGTCGACGGGGTGATCTCGTTGGATTGCTTGGTGGACTCTTGGGTGTGGCGGTCTTGGTTGGTCATCCTCCTTGTCTCCATCATTTGCATCTCCCCCTTGATCGTTGCCGTCATCTTGAGGTGGCTCATCTTCTTGATCTTCTTGTTCATCATCTTGAGCCTCATCCTCAATTTGAGTCGGTGGAGATGCTTGCTTGGAGGAGGATGGTTGATCTTGTGTATGTGGAGGCTCTTCGGATTCCTTAGGACACACATCCCCAATGGACATGTTCCTTAGCGCTATGCATGGAGCCTGTTCTTCACCTATATCATCAAGATCAACTTGCTCTACTTGAGAGCCATTAGTCTCATCAAACACAACGTCACAAGAAACTTCAACAAGTCCTGAGGACTTATTAAAGACTCTATATGCCTTTGTGTTTGAATCATATCCTAGTAAAAAGCCTTCTACAGTTTTAGGAGCAAACTTTGATTTTCTACCTCTCTTAATAAGAATAAAGCATTTGCTACCAAAAACTCTAAAATATGAAATATTGGGCTTTTTACCGGTTAGGAGTTCATAAGATGTCTTCTTGAGGATTCGGTGTAGATATAACCGGTTGATGGCGTAGCAGGCAGTGTTGACCGCTTCGGCCCAAAACCGGTCCGGTGTCTTGTACTCATCAAGCATGGTTCTTGCCATATCCAATAGAGTTCGATTCTTCCTCTCCACTACACCATTTTGTTGTGGAGTGTAGGGAGAAGAGAACTCATGCTTGATGCCCTCCTCCTCAAGAAAGCCTTCAATTTGAGAGTTCTTGAACTCCGTCCCGTTGTCGCTTCTAATTTTCTTGATCCTTAAGCCGAACTCATTTTGAGCCCGTCTCAAGAATCCCTTTAAGGTCTCTTGGGTTTGTGATTTTTCCTGCAAAAAGAATACCCAAGTGAAGCGAGAATAATCATCCACAATTACAAGACAATACTTACTACGGCCGATGCTTATGTAAGCGATCGGGCCGAATAGGTCCATGTGTAGGAGCTCCAGTGGCCTGTCGGTAGTCATGATGTTTTTGTGTGGATGATGAACACCAACTTGCTTCCCGGCTTGGCATGCGCTACAAATCCTGTCTTTCTCAAAATGAACATTGGTTAGTCCCAAAATGTGCTCTCCCTTTAGAAGCTTATGAAGATTCTTCATTCCAACATGGGCTAGTCGGCGGTGCCAGAGCCAACCCAAGTTAGTCTTAGCAATTAAGCAAGTGTCGAGTTCAGCTCTATCAAAATCTACTAAGTATAGCTGACCCTCTAACACTCCCTTAAAGGCTATTGAATCATCACTTCTTCTAAAGACAGTAACACCAATATCAGTAAAAAGACAGTTGTAGCCCATTTGACATAATTGGGATACGGAAAGCAAATTGTAATCTAAAGAATCTACAAGAAAAACATTAGAAATGGAATGGTCAGGGGATATAGCAATTTTACCCAAACCTTTGACCAAACCTTGGTTTCCATCCCCGAATGTGATAGCTCGTTGGAGATCCTTGTTTTTCTCATAAGAGGAGAACATCCTTTTCTCCCCGGTCATGTGGTTTGTGCACCCGCTATCGAGTATCCAACTTGAGCCCCCGGATGCATAAACCTACAAAACAAGTTTAGTTCTTTGTTTTAGGTACCCAAACGGTTTTGGGTCCTTTGGCATTAGATACAAGAACTTTGGGTACCCAAACACAAGTCTTGGAGCCCTTGTGTTTGCCCCCAACAATTTTGGCAACTACCTTGCCGGATTTGCTAGTCAACACATAAGATGCATCAAAAGTTTTAAATGAAATGGCATGATCATTTGATGCATTAGGAATTTTCTTTCTAGGCAACTTGGCACGGGTTGGTTGCCTAGAGCTAGATGTCTCACCCTTATACATAAAAGCATGATTAGGGCCAGAGTGAGACTTCCTAGAATGAATTTTCCTAATTTTGTTCTCAGGATAGCCGGCAGGGTATAAAATGTAACCCTCGTTATCCTGAGGCATGGGAGCCTTGCCCTTGACAAAGTTAGATAGGTTCTTTGGAGGGGCATTAATTTTGACATTGTCTCCCTTTTGGAAGCCAATGCTGTCCTTAATGCCAGGGCGTCTCCCATTATAGAGCATGCTTCTAGCAAGTTTAAATTTTTCATTTTCTAAGTCATGCTCTCTAATCTTAGCATTTAGTTGAGCTATGTGATCATTTTGTTTTTTAATTAAGGCTAGGTGATCATGGATAGCATCAACATTAATATCTCTACATCTAGTACAAATGGTAACATGCTCAATATTAGATGTAGAGGGTTTGCAAGATTTAAGTTCAACAACCTTAGCATGCAATAAATCATTTTTAGTTCTAAGGTCGGAAATAGTAGCATTGCAAACATCAATATCTTTAGCCTTAGCAATTAATTTCTCATTCTCATTTCTAAGGCTAGCAATGGAAACATTTAACTCATCAATCCTAGCAAGCAAATCAACATTATCATTTCTAGGATCAATGCAAACATGAGAATCAACCTTAGCAATTAATTTAACATTTTCATTTCTAAGGTTGGCAATAGTGTCATGGCATATGCTTAGCTCACTAGATAATTTGTTACATTTTTCTACTTCTAGAGCATACGCATTTTTAACCTTAACATGTTTCTTGTTTTCCTTGATTAGGAAGTCCTCTTGGGAGTCCAAGAGATCATCCTTTTCATGGATGGCACTAATTAGCTCATTTAATTTTTCTTTTTGTTCCATGTTAAGGTTGGCAAAAAGAATACGCAAATTATCCTCCTCATTTTTATCATCATCCTCATCACTAGATGTTTCATATTTAGTGGAGGACTTTGATTTTACCTTCTTTTTGCCGTCCTTAGCCATGAGGCACTTGTGGCCGACGTTGGGGAAGAGGAGGCCCTTGGTGACGGCGATGTTGGCGGCGTCCTCGTCGTCGGAGGAGTCGCTTGAGCTTTCGTCGGAGTCCCACTCCCGACAAACATGGACATCGCCGCCCTTCTTCTTGTAGTATCTCTTCTTCTCCTTCCTCTTGCCCTTCTTGTCGTCGCCCCTGTCACTATCACTGGACATAGGACATTTTGCAATAAAATGACCGGGCTTACCACACTTGTAGCAAACCTTCTTGGAACGGGATTTGTAATCCTTCCCCTTCCGTTGCTTGAGGATTTGCCGGAAGCTTTTGATGATTAGGGCCATCTCCTCGTTGTCGAGCTTGGAGGCGTCAATTGGTTGTCTACTTGGTGTAGACTCCTCCTTCTTCTCCTCCGTTGCCTTGAAGGCCACCGGTTGCGCCTCGGATGTGGAAGGCTCGTCAAGCTCGTTGATTTTCTTGGAGCCCTTAATCATGCATTCAAAACTAACAAAATTCCCGATAACTTCTTCGGGGGTCATTTGTGTATATCTAGGATTGCCACGAATTAATTGAACTTGTGTGGGGTTAAGGAAAATGAGGGCTCTTAGAATAACCTTAACCACTTCGTGGTCATCCCATTTTGCGCTTCCGAGGTTGCGCACTTGGTTCACCAAGGTCTTGAGCCGGTTGTACATGTCTTGTGGCTCCTCCCCTTGGCGAAGACGGAAGCGACCGAGCTCCCCCTCGATCGTTTCCCGCTTGGTGATCTTGGTGAGTTCATCACCCTCGTGCGCCGTCTTGAGTAGGTCCCAAATCTCCTTGGCGTTCTTCAACCCTTGTACTTTGTTGTATTCCTCCTTGCTTAGAGAGGCAAGGAGAATGGTTGTGGCGTGGGAGTTGAAGTGCTCGATTTGGGCCACTTCGTCCGTGTCGTAGTCCTCATCCCCTACGGATGGTACCTGTACACCATACTCAACAACATCCCATATACTTTTGTGGAGAGAGGTTAGATGAAATCGCATTAAATTACTCCACATAGCATAATCTTCACCATTAAAAGTTGGTGGTTTGCCTAATGGGACGGAAAGTAAAGGTGTATGTTTAGGAGTGCGAGGGTAGCGTAGGGGGATCTTACTATACTTCTTACGCTCTTGGCGTTTAGAAGTGACGGACGCCGCGTCGGAGCCGGAGGTAGATGTCGATGAAGTGTCGGTCTCGTAGTAGACCACTTTCCTCATCCTCTTGTGCTTGTCCCCACTCCGATGCGGCTTGTGAGAAGAAGATTTTTCCTTCTTCTCCTTGTGGTGAGAAGAGGAAGATCTTTTCTCCTTCCGCTTGGAGGAGTTCTTCTTCTTCTCTCTTCTCTTGGTGCGGGACTCTTCCGATGAAGTGCTCCCTTGGCTTGTAGTGGGCTTGTTATCGCCGGTCTCCATCTCCCTCTTGGTGTGATCTCCCGACATCACTTCGAGCGGTTAGGCTCTAATGAAGCACCGGGCTCTGATACCAATTGATAGTCGCCTAGAGGGGGGGTGAATAGGGCGAAACTGAAATTTACAAAAATAATCACAACTACAAGCCGGGTTAGCGTTAGAAATATAAACGAGTCCGTGAGAGAGGGCGCAAAACAAATCGCAAGCGAATAAGAGTGTGACACAAGGATTTGTTTTACCGAGGTTCGGTTCTCGCAAACCTACTCCCCGTTGAGGAGGCCACAAAGGCCGGGTCTCTTTCAACCCTTCCCTCTCTCAAACGGTCCCTCGGACCGAGTGAGCTTTCTCTTCTTCTCAAACAACCGGGAACAAAACTTCCCCGCAAGGGCCACCACACAATTGGTGCCTCTCGCCTTGGTTACAATTGAGTGATTGATCACAAGAACAAATGAGAAAGAAAAGAATGCGATCCAAGCGCAAGAGCTCGAAAGAACACAAGCAAATCACTCTCTCTAGTCACTATGGCGTTTGAGTGGAAATTGGAGAGGACTTGATCTATTTGGTGTGTCTAGAATTGAATGCTAGAGCTCTTGTAGTAGTTGAGAAGTGGAAAACTTGGATGGCCATGAATGTGGGGTGGTTGGGGTATTTATAGCCCCAACCACCACAAGTGACCGTTGGCTGGAGTCCTCTGTTCGATGGCGCACCGGACAGTCCGGTGCACACCGGACAGTCCGGTGCCCCTGCCACGTCACGGTTGCCGTTGGATTCTGACCGTTGGAGCTTCTGACTTGTGGGCCCTCCTGGGTGTCCGGTGCACACCGGACATGCACTGTTTGATGTCCGGTGCACCGGTATGGGCCGGCCTGACGTCTGCACGCGCTGCGCGCGCATTTAATGCTCCGCAGGGAGCCGTTGCTCCGCTGGCACACCGGACAGTCCGGTGCACACCGGACAGTCCGGTGAATTATAGCGGAGCGGCTGCCTGGCGAACCCGAGGCTGACGAGTTCCGGAGGCTGCGGTTCCTTGGAGCACCGGACATGTCCGGTGCACACCGGACAGTCCGGTGAATTATAGCGCGTCGGCTTCCGAGAATTCCCGAGGGCAAAGAGTTGGAGTCGAAGTTCTCTGGCCGCACCGGACATGTCCGGTGCACACCGGACAGTCCGGTGCCTCCAGCCAGAGGTGCCCTCGGTTGCCTTGCTGCTCCTTGTTGAATCCAACACATGGTCTTTTTATTGGCTAAATGTGAACCTTTTGCACCTGTATAACTTATGCACTAGAGTAAACTAGTTAGTCCAATGTTTGTGTTGGGCAATTCAACCACCAAAATTATTTAGGAACTAGGTGTAAGCCTAATTCCCTTTCAGACAGCATGCCCTGGATAGGGAGAGAGCGCAGGTCTGAACTTGCCATTGATTGATAACTTACTAATTTCTCCTCAACACTGAATTATTGCAGCTGCAATTTCTACTACTTGCTCAATAAAACCGATTGTAAAAATTCCTTCCTCCTAGTTCCTAGCAGGTGATCCACGCTAGTAAAAAATGTGCAAAAGCCCCTTTGCTCATGAGTAAAAGACAATAGCTCATCACCTTTGGAGTCGTCGACAAACCCCATGGCGGCAGTAGATGCCCTATCCTTTTCGATCCCAAGTGACAGCCCACCTGCGCAGCCCAACAACCAGACATCAAAAAGGGGTCACCCACAAATCAATCACGATCTGCGCTGAGCTCAGTCCATGGCAGCGCATATTCGGCCACGATGTAGGCATGTCTTCTGCCCTGGCACAGGCGCAACCTCAACAACCTCAGCGTGTGGGGATAACTATAAGGAATGCTAAGTTTAATGAGTTTGATCAAGAAATCAGTACCAAGTATTTGAATATAGAAAATAGTAGCATTTGTCACTCAATTGAAACGTTGAATAAATCCATAAGTTTGGTCAATTCTGACCCCAAAATTTTATTACACATAATAGTAGCATCAAGGTTCAGCACAATATCTGTATAACCTTAGCTATTGCTAGAATCTAGATTCGTTTCAAATACTTAGATGCATTTCATTATCAGGATGAGCGCATTGTACATCATTAATAATAATTGGTTAGAGTTTTTGAGTACTGAAGAAGTTATTTACATATAAAGGTCCATTGTCTTACTTTAGAGCAATCAGTGCTGACTAATCATTTTTAAGCCCAAGTTTGTCATACCTCATTTTAACAACAAATTGCACATGATCCCAAAAGAATTGGCTGTTAAAACTTGTGTTAGAAATTAACTACACAAAACAGCCCCAAGAGCGGTCATAGGTAGAGCATGGAATATCCCTTGTGTTACTTACCTGAACAAGGGAAATAATGCATCAACTGTGTAACATTATCACTGTAGCACATACAATAATAAAGTAGTATCGAAGCCATCACGTGGAACCTATTAAACTTTAGTAACTGTTTACAGCAGACTAATTCTGGTTCAAGGAAAGAGCGTACTAATTCCTTTCACAACAAAATCATGTTGCACCTTAACTATATAGGATTTTTATTTATTTAATTAACATCGAGATTAACCTAGTAATTTTTCCTTCATCGGTTGAGAAGTTGATGTGCTCCAGAGTAAAAAGACCACATAAGATGTAGCTATATTTAATTGTACAAAATAGGTGTTCATGCCATCTAAGTGAAAGCTTCAGTTATGAGCTCATACCTTCAATCTGTAAAATTTGAGCCAGAAAATACCTGCTACAATGGATCCTAAGCAACTGAGAAAAAATTAAACATAGAGTAAATCATCTGCCAATTGCTCAGATATCTTACGAGTCACAAGTAAAAGTGCATTACATTATTTTAAGAGACCAACGAGAACCAGCTAGATAATAAATATTTCAACTCGCCAGAATACCATATACCAATAAAGTAAAATAGTGTCATTTTTCTTTCACAAACTAACCAACCAGAACCATCTAAATAATAAATATTTCAACTCACCAGAATACCATATGCCAGTAAAGTAAGATAGTGCCATTTTGCTTTCTCAAACTATCTCAAATGTTTGGTGGTACTGCTATCCATGTACATCATTATTAATTAAGAGACGACTTAGATTATAGAATAGTAGAACGGGTGGCTGAGATTGTCTAACGACAGAACGACGGGCTACCCCTTACACCCTTAATAGGTAGTAGAGATATTGGCGACTAAGGAAATGAACCACGAGTTGTGCATATAGAACGACAGAACGTTCAGATTATGGATACAACAGCAAGAACACAACATTGGAGACAACTTACTTGATTGGCTGCGACTGCTTTCAGAAACCCCTCTCTCATGCTGAATGCAGGTAATTGCTCCCTAAAAGATTGCATTGATCTAGCACTTGCTGTCGTCTGAAATAAAAAATGGATGGTGGGATCCCTGAAGAATGCTTACCGATACTTTTTAAGGAGGGAAATGGAGGGGGCATGGTCACTGACATTACCTTCCTTGAATTCTGCAACTCCCTAAGCTGGGAACTGAGCTTTTCTTTATCAATTGGTGCTGCTGGTTCAACTACAGACGAGGATGTGCCAGGGAAAATTTGTCTCGTTGAGACAGAAGATGTGCTTGCAGAATTATTGTTCCACTTTGACCTGGACAAAAGGTCTTCGACTCGCGTCTCTGTCTGATTAGACATCTTAATCTGCCCCAGTAAAAATATAAGCATTGATCAAGAAGAGGACCCATATAATGATGTTATTACAAACTATCAATCAGACACACAGTACCTCCTTTTGTGTTGATCCATGCCTGTCGTCCAGATCTGCTCGATAATTAGGTAAGGGTACCTTGCTGAAAACAAGTGTCTTACCTTTGTTGTATGCATTACAATCTTCCCCACGTTAAAAATGCAAACCAGGTAAAGTAGAATTTGTCAGCTTTGAAGTGTCAAGTATGGTTCATAGGCAAAACAGTAGGTATCAAATGGTGAAAAAAATAGATAGAACAACCAACCTCACGATCACTAACAATGTCTTCCTCCCAGAACTTGCTTATTATCTTATTCCAAACAAGTGCAAACCGTCGTGCCTAGTAAGGGCGTGACGACGCGCACGAGGAAGGTGTTCTCGCCGTGCACGGCGGGGTTGGCGGGGCGGCCCATGGCGGTGTCGATGAAGCCCTCGAGGATGCGGTGCAGCTCGGTCGCCATGTGGTTGTAGATATAGCAGAGGCACTTAGGCATGAAACGCAGGTTGGCAGCCTCGCCCTAGACGAGCAGGTGCATGCCTGTGTAGAGCAGATCGGCACGCGGGTCGCCCTCGGGGACGTAGACGGAGGGGCGACAGCCGAGGAAGCCGCAGGAGCATCTTCTTCCGGATTTGGCGCGCGATGCGGGGCTCGAGCGTGTCGGAGAAGTCAGCGGAGGAGAGGCGCATCTGCGCGTTGGCGAGGAGGAGCACGAGGTGCTCCCGGTGGTTCCTGACGTTGTCGCGCTGGAAGCCGAAGAAGGCGCCGAGCCACTCCATGAGGTCCTGATCGGCGCGCCACAGCGAGAAGGGCGGCGGGCGGAGGCCGCCCACTGCTCGGAGCGCCGTCGCGGCAGTCCGCACCTCGCTGTCGCTCCGGATGAGGATGCTAAACTCCAGCACAGCCAGCGTTAAGGGCAAGGAGAGGGTTTCGGGGGAGGAGATGGGAGGTCGGGGGCGACGGTTTCCAGACGAGAGGGTTTCGGGGCGCGATAGGAGCGGGATTGGTGTGCGCCTGTGCGGGATTGGGGAGCTAGACTGAAACGTAGGATCGGACGACTGGGATTATAGAATTGTAGAATGGATGGTTGAGATCGTAGAATGACAGAACGAGAAAAGGCAGGCTACCTTTAGAGCCTTAATAATATGTATTATATGTCTCCGTTGCAACGCACGGGCACTCACCTAGTTGTATGATTAACCACATAGGCAAGCACTAAAAACTACTCTATATGTTCAACTTAGCATCTAGAAAAGAAGTCTAAAAAATCAAAATTCTGTTAATTGAAAAAAGCACAGGATAATTTCAAATTATTTGTAGACATGATTGCACAACAAATTCTAGTATTTTCAAATAGCAAACAATTGATAATTAGAACATCACATAACAGACATGGAAATCTTTGTACTGAAGAATGAGGTTTACCGGAGCATGCAACTGAGTTCTAGAACTAAAATGTTCACCCTTTACTTAGGAGTGCACAGATGGAGCGCTAAGTATGCTTAGGAGAACTTTAGGCAGGTTGTATGCTGTAGCAGTTCGATGTCGTTTGTTTGGTAATATCCACTGATAGACAGAATCTTGGTTTTGGATTTTTTTTTAAAAATCCTGTTTTTGGTTACACATCTACAATCCATACTTGCATCCAAACAATGCATGGTCTGGTAATAAACCAATTAACGACTCACGTCTCAGTTATTATGACTTGAGGATAGGAGTTGAGATCGAGAAATATTTGAGTTACAGCTTAAGGTTCAGAGAGGAAATCCCCATATACTTGCTTGTAATGGTATGATCATTTTTCAAGGTAACATTTTCTAGCATCTTCAGTTGTCTGCTTGACTGAATGCAATATATTAGTTGTAATAAATATTGCTCATCTGTTGTGCACAAACGACCGATATATCACTTGCAAAAATTTGTTAGATAAAGGTAATTGCTAGCTACTTTGTATTCTTCCCTTCATTAGGAACACCTAGAGAATGCGCTGTGGCTGAACTGAGGCCTTGTGAGAAGTAATGTTGACAGAAATAGCGGAAGTAAGAAAGGAACCTTGCATGGCAGGGCCTGATGGCAGAGAGGTAGTGCGAGGCTCATACCGCCACTGGGAGCTCTGATGTAGGTGCAGATGGCGCCAACATGCTCTTGCAGCTGAACTCCACCTTACGGGGATGGTATTGGTACTTACTGCACACGACGAAGGTGGGGTCCATGGACCGGCACAACAGGGACAGGGCCATGTGCCTCGACGACGCGCGGCGGTGGCCGTGCGGGTACGGTTGCACCACTGCGCCAGGTACATCGTCAGCGCAGGGTTTTGCTCCCGTTCCCACGTGGTGAGGCGGCGGCGACAACAGTTGCTGCTGGAGAGGAGGCGGTGCAAGTGGCGACAACAGTTGCATGTCAACCCCCTAAGAAAGAAGAATACCAATGTTCAGAATAAAAGTGAAATGCCTAATATCAAATTTAGTGGCTGACAAAAGCAGAGGTAATAGGACTAACGTAACAGATATGATAAAGTGTTGATAGAATGTTGATGATAGGTTTCTTAGGCTTTTTAAAGCAAATTTGCAACTCAAGTAGTACAAAGCGTGTGCTATTCAAAATTGAAACCTACATTTGTTGCTTCAGCAGTAATACGTAATATATATTGTTAAAAAATGAGTTATAAGCAAGTCTTGTGTGTTATCTTAGGGGGAAAATCATCAAATCAAGTGAAATGTTGATTAAAACTATGACACCATTTGAGAAGTTATGAAAATTAGGTAATCCAGTTTGCAGAGTTGAGAAGACAGTACCTGACCCAAGGCTGGCAGGCTTAGAGCTTTGAGATTTTCTTCAGCCAGGTCGACTGGAAGTTGTCTCCTGTAATCCACATGTCAAAGGGGAATGTTTCAGTAGTTGTCTTCAAATTTGAATCGAAGCCTAACAATGCTAGGAAGTTGCTCAAGAGTAACAAAACCTTAGTTCCAGTGTCATCTTTGGAAGTACATGCCGAATTACGCAGTCTAGTTATCCAGCTGCCTTCAAGAAGACATCAACAGTGGCCCGTCTACTCTCTGTAGCACATTGGAAATATGTGGCCTTGTCAGCGCATGAGCACTATAGACAGAAGTACTTGAACGCACGACAAATTGTTAGCATCTTTCAGTGGCCTAATTTAAATAAAGGATAAAGGAAACTTGGACACAGCAGTTTCCAGGCCGACAACGCTTTGGATTCATCTACAACTAACAGTTGTAGTACCTTCAGAAACTCTTGGAGCGCAGCCATTGCCGTATGACCTTGGGAGAAGCAGGGTGTTGGCCTGCTGCAAGCAGACCATGGCCATCAAGTGCAGCACGGACAGCACCTCGTACCAGACATCTGACATGGTCGTCTCCTGAGATTCAAAAGCTGTTGTATTTACATATAGCTGATTTCGAGCAATAAGACAGCAGTGAGTTCACGGAATCCACGGCTGGACACACATACCTCAGCATTATCCTCTTGGTTACTCCAGGTGAAATGCACTTTGTGCCTCAAGACGCTACCTACACATTTTACAGACCGGGCGAATCAGAACAACAGGACTGTGAACCGAAACAAGAACAAACCAACCACCCACTACATTATTGCAGCAGTTGTTCCTCACCTTGTTGTGCTAGTCCCAACAGAACAGGCAAGTAGTCTTTCGAGGGCCGTAGATGGTGACACACTACTTTGTTCATATCACAGAAATAAAGTGAGACCATCTAAGAAATTCAGGGGTTCTATAGAACGAGGAGTGGTGAAAGGACCATCAAATTATCACAATAAAAGGCATGTGGCTCTGCAGAATTACAGTGAACAGTGAGATCTGAACCTCCGAGAATTTTGTTATTGTCCTTCATGTACTTCTCCCAGTCCAGCGACGACTCCTTCTCCAGCTTCTTCTTCATGCCGCCATTTGCCTCAGGCAGCCATCAGAACCAACCATTTCCACCGTCCAAAAAATAGATGTTCAAATCAACCCCAAATCACGTCATGAATGACAAGAATATGCACGACAGATACATGAATCAAAGAGGAATTTTATTGAATGACAAGAATATCCGCGAGAGGAGCTCGCCTGCTCGGCGCCCGCGGCGAGGAGCTCGCCCAGTCGTCCTGCCGAGCGAGCGGGCGGCCTGGGCGGAGCTCGGGTAGGCAGCGCCTCAGCCTGGTCGCAGGCAGGTCTGGTTGAAGCTCACGGCTACCCGGGGCGACGGAGCACGGAGGCGCAGTCGCGCCTCGCGCGGAGGCTCGGCGTGGAGGCCTGGCGTGGCGTCGGCGGCTCGACGGACGACGGTTGCGGCTCGCGCAGATGAGGGGAGTGGGAGGCGGTTGATGGGAAAGGAGTAGCGAGAGCTAGCTAGGGTTGCAGAAACGGGAAAAGTGTGTGCGAAATCTCACCTCGGTCTTCTGCTCCTCGAGCTTCTGCTGCTCGATCTGGGTGGCGAGCTCCTCCGCGGTCTGCGTCGTTATTGTCTCGGTGTCGTGGGAGCGGATATGAGGGCAGAGCGACGGCGACGGCGAGATAGAAGATGGAGCGGCGTTGGTAGAGCGGCGGTGATAGAGCGACGGTGGCGCTGGGCACGGCCGCGACCACACCGAAGCCGAACAAGAGGGCGGCGGCGAGGGCGAGCATGCGGGCAGGCCAGCCGCGCACGGCTTGCGGCCGCGGAAGGGGATAGGGTTTCACGGACGGAGATGGGCCTCGCAGATGGGCCTCGCAGATGGGCCTTGCGTATATGGCTGTCTTAATATTTTTACATGGTAAATTTAGTACCACATTGCCCACCAATTGGGGTTGAAACCTGCTTATATGTGTTCGTGTGCATGCAATAGTATGATTGTTATCAGACGGTGCATGTATCTTCCTGTGCACGTGACATGTGCAGTAATTCTATTTTTTGTGGCGTTTGTAAACCGGGAGCATGCACGCGGGCCCTACCTGTCAGAGACTACCCGGCAGAACACAAAAAGGCAGGCTACAATTGCTAACTTAATAAGTAGTATATATATATATATATATATATATATATATATATATATATATTAGTTTTATTTACTCTGTTGTTTAAAGCATAAAAAATGATATAGGAGACGAGAGAGAGAGGAAGGTACCGTAGAGGAATGAAATGTAGAGAGATTAGTATCACTGCTCATGCACATCTATATAGAGGATTGAGTTGTATCCTCTATATCTAGATGACGCTCGTCGCCAAAGCATAAAGATGAGCAGTGGTGCGGTTGGTGTTCCTGCTCCCCTACAACAATCTCCGACCTCGAGGAGGACGACCTGATGAGTGGGTGCACTTGGCTTCAACTGCCGGCTCTAGATGCCTTTTACCTTTCGTTTATAAAAATATGACATCGTTGATTTTTTTTACCACTCGTTTTATCACTTAAGGTAGTCTGTGCTTAATAGAGTTTCATAAAATAATGAGTTATTATTTTTTATGATTTGTTTTATCACTTAAGATAGTTTGTGTTTAACTTAAAATTTATATTTTTAAATAAATGTTTTGAATAAGATGAGTAGTCAAAGTTTTCGAAAAAAAAATCAAGGTTTGGGGTCTCACTGTCACGGGGAACACGGCTGGTGCGCGTAGGAATGGTAGGGACAGGGGCGGATCCACATGGGGGGCAAAGGGGGCCATGGCCCCCCCTCAATTTTTTAGTACCTCTTATAACCCATCTTATATCCCATGTTCATTTATTGTTCAGTATATAAAAAATAAAAGTTTTAGGTAGACCAGACCAGTTATGTCCTAGACTTTTTAGTCGGATCGGTCCAGTCATCCTAACTGTCGTTCTCTTTCTTGATCCAATTCTTGCATCTATTCGAATGCTCGATCTCATTTTTCTCAACGTTACCCGAACTAATCTGCCATGATGCCCCGTTCCCAATGCTGTCAGCCGTTGTTTATATAGTTTTCTTCTTTGAACTTGTATCGTATATTGATATGAAACTTGAATTCTATGTAATACTAGTTTTTTACTGGCTTTCTTAATTTTATCATATAGTTTTTTGGCCCCCCGTAAATTCTCGCCCTGCGTCTGCCACTAGGTGGGGGAAACCGTGTCTAGCTTCCAAAACGACAGAACTGCCAAGACTTTTGCACTCTACTTATTAGCCAAAGAAAAAACTCCAAAAACTCGTTAAAACTGGGTGTCTGAGTCCGAGACGAAAACAACAACAAAGAACCGTAGTATGCTAGCTTCACGCTTTCCTAACGTCGCAGACGCCGACGACGCCCACGTACGACGTCCTCCTTCCTACCAATCGATGCGAACGTGGCATTCCGTACGAAAGTTTCTGGGCGGGCAGTGGCCACACGGCCCACGATGTGAACCGAACCGAGAGCTGCACGTGTTGCGTGTTGCATCTCCAGCCTCAGTGCGAGTGAGCAGGAGCCAGGAGCACACTATCTGCTCCGCACACGGCACACGCTGCCACCGCCGTGCAGACCGCGGGCCTCACTGTGCATCTTGCTCGCCCAGACTACAGACACGCTACGTTTACTGTGGTGCGGGGACGGGGACGGGGACGGTCCTGTCCGACTGTCTGTGCGTGCACGTAGTGCGGTGCATAAATGTATGCTATCACAAAAAAAAATGTTCCTTAGCACGACACGAACAGTCAAACCATAATCCAGACCACACGAGTCCACCGCACAGTACGTAGTAGACGTCATTGTTTCAGACATCTCGTGATGGTTGAGCTGGATTTTTCTCCGGTACCGGTCACGTCGTCTGAGAGAGACAAGACGAGACATGACTCGCAGCGATATCCAAAATCCAGCACCATCCATCTGGATTCTGGAATGGAAACCTCAAGCAGTCCATCTATCCCATCGACTGGAAGGGAACAGCACGGGCATCGTCGTCGGGACATGACTATGAACACAAAAAAAAACGGGGGTACGTAGGAGCAGAGCAGTGCTCAGCTCCTGCTTCCTTCCTGCTAGCTCCCAGCGAGCTTCACTGTTGCGTCTTTTCAACCGGGCGCATATATTGATATATATATACGTAGGAGTACTGGTAGTAGTTGGTACTGACGACGTAGAGTACTCCTGTAGCATTTAACCAGAGCGTGGGCGTGGCATGGCATGGCCGCCAGCTCGTGCCTGACGTCCGTCCGTCCCTCGCGTGCTCCTCCGGGCTCCCACCTCTCGATCGAATTCGAATCACCTTGAAGCAAAGCTTGAATTCCACGGGCAAAATCCGACCGCCACAAAAGCGGGTTCAGTTTCAGTGATTGCTGCATGCCCTCCTCCCTCTCCCGATCCTCCTCCTCTCGCTTTTACCGCTCTGCTGGCGCAACACAAGGTGGCTGGCACCGGCAGCAGCTGCCCCAGCGAGGATACGCACGGACGGCTATTTATTTTAGTGCTCGCAGTCCCGCCATGTCCAGGTCGGTCGAGGTCGAGGCAGGCGGAACCGCGGCAGACGCAGGCGTAGTAGATAGAGTACGTGGAAGTCTTGATCGCCAGCAGCACCGCAGCTCCCATGCTCCCCCTCCCTCCGTCCATTCTCTTCTCTACTTAGTCGCCACGGCCCACGGCACGGCACGGCACCTCCTCCTCTGCCTGCACACCATGGCTGCTACGTATGCGCTGGGGCCAAGTTTGTCAAACTTCAGTGGACAAAAACAGCTGTGCCGTCTTTCCATCAGCTCGAGCGCGCGTATCCGGCCGACGCAATTACCTGTTGGACTGGACGACGAGGTCGAGAGGACACATCGTAGCACTCACTGCTCGCCCGGCCTGAATCCCTCGTGCTGGAGTAGCCAGCTACCTGCCCGCGCCTTCAATAATTCAGTTACGTGAAGCAAAGATCTTACTACGTACTACAGCGTGGCCATCGACGTACGACTGACAGAGAGCTTTGGAGTAAATGAGAGCCAATGTTGAGACTTCAGAGTGCGTCGCTGTTCGCCACCCATGCATCTCTCTAAATTTCTCACTGTATATTATTTTTTTACGTCACATCATCAACAGTGTATCCCTACTTTTTCATCTCACACAGTGGTTTTCCCCTAAATACCCACTATACCCCTACTATAATTATAAAAATATCATTTTCTATACCTACTTTTCATCTACTAAGACTGACTCCAACAGAGCAGCTAAATAGACATGCAAAGCTAAAATAGCTGCCAGCGAGCCACTGTAGCAGTATAAAACACCTTCCAACAGTGCAGCCAAACGAGTCAGGCAAAAAGGATGAAAAGAGAGAGGAAAGCCATAATAGCTTATACTGTGGCTGACAGCCATTTCCTTTTTCTGTGTCTGAGAACATGACCCCCACCATCTGTTCCATTTGTTAGACAATATTACCGCTGCCTTTTTGCATGTGCTGTTGAAAGCGTGTGCCATATGGCTGGACAGGAAAACCAGAGACGCTAGCCAAAGGCTTGAATGGCTGCTCGATTTGCATGGCCTCTGTCGGAGTCAGTCTAACAATTACTCGTGGACCCACAGAACAGTACTGGAGGGGATGGATAGTGAACCGCTAGATTCGGAGGGAGAAAAGAGGATCGACGCGTACAGGGACGACCAGGGTCAGCGGTGCGGGTCAAGAGACATCCACTGTAGCCGCTAGCAAGGAGAGGGGGCCGGTGCGCGGAGACCGCTACGGCCAGCCTTACCTTCACCTTGCTCTCGCTCCGTTCTAAAATAAGACAACATATCTGGTGCACATGGAACATTGGTGCACATGGTGCACATATTAAATCATCACCACTCATTTTAGATCTAACGTCTCTAGTTGTTTGATATATTTTGCTAAGAACACCCTCCAACGTGGTCGTGTGTAGTGGTGGAAGGTGTTATTTGTAAATTGAATAATCAACTAGAGACGTTAGATCTAAAATGAGTGGTGATGATTTAATATGTGTACCATGTGCACCAGTCTTCTATGTGCACCAGATATGTCCTCCTAAAATAAACACATGTGAGGTTATGCCTAGCGGCTCATTTATATAACTGCGTAAAACATTCACCGTAAAAATAACACTGACGACGTGATAGAGTTTAAAATATAAGGTGACAATACAAAAGCTGCTGAAAGACAACCTAACGACCTTTGTCGACAAGGTAAACTCTTTTTCTTTACTGCACCTAGTTATACCGAAAATCATACTGCTAATAGAGGTACGAACATTCTATGATCTATATAGCGATGTTTATTACATACCATGAATATTAGCGTCTGTATGCCATACATTTTTGTTACAAAAAAAATGACTCCTCGGTAAATAAACCGTACGCTTGTTTTTGTGATCGAGGAAAGGAAGTACTCCTCCGTAGGTGGTAATAAACGTCCCCATCACTCACCTGCTCCTGGCTTCTGTGATTTTCTGTCCCTCTCTCGCCGTGCATTCATGCAAAGCACGGCAGACGCCGCTCCTGCGCCCGAGACCCAACGTCCCAACCCCAGCAAGGCAGCAACGATAAAAGACAGCGAGGTGCAATGCTTCGCAACTGCCCCGGCCCGCGGGCCGCGGCCGACATGTGGGGCCGGTCTTAGTATTCCATTTGCGTAGGTAGGGTACATATGTAGGGCTGCCAGCCTGCTCCCATCAGGAAGGATTGCAACGTTATCGTGGTGACGACCTTGCGTTGTTACTAGCGTGGATCAAACTCAAACACACCACATGAATGATACTCCATCCGTTCTTTTTATTTGACATATTTTAGTTAAAAAATTTAACAAATGGACAACAAATATTAAGAACGAAGGTAGTAGCAGTCTTGCTAGGCAAGCATGTAATTTCAGGAAAAAAACCATATGATGTCAAATTTATATAAAAAAAATACTTGATGACAATACCTTCTCTTTACGCCTGACATCTTTCGGTTGACAGTCGACTGTTGACAAGCAGTCCAGGGAGGGAGGAAAGGGTCCCAAATCTATTATCATGGTAGAAGTGGAGCTTAGAAGCTGCAAAGTATAGTCCTAGCTAAGTCTCGCCTTGGCGGGGCTCCGGCCTCCTGGACCTCATCGATGCTCCTCCTGCTGTTCGTCATTGTAGGCTCATCTCCGTCAGAATACGTCCAGTTGTCCCTCCGTTCGTCCGTCCTTCTGTTCCTCGATCCGTCGATCCTGATCGGTCTCGATCCGTCCCCTGCACTGAGGCGACCCTCTCCCTTTTATAGGTCGGGATAAGCGGTCAGCGGCGACTTCTATACGAAGGAGCTGTAAGGTAGGGTAAAACTAGTGTTTTACCTCGGGTGAGTACATGCGTACTCATGGGGCTTGAGGCTATCTGGTTGTTGTGTAATTATTGTAGTGCGTGACGCGGGGGCGTCGATAGTCTCAGGCGCCATCACTTAGGCTACGTCGATATGTGACCTCCATAGCCTTGGGCTCGGCGTGGCTCGGCGTGTAGTGCCATGCATGTGAGCTATTTGTTAGGGGCCTACGCTGCCGAAGGTCCTTCTATTAGTTATGTTACATGATTGCCTTAAGGTGATGAAAGTTACTCGTAGACGAAGAAACAATCAATTGCTTAATGCATAACTTCGGCCATGAGTAAATGTGTTTTAGGAACATTTCTTCTTACATACGAAGCTGATCTTCGACTAGAACAGTAATCAAAGACGCTTCGTCTATGTGCAAGCGGCAGAAGCGGCAAACGAAGGGGTGGCTTCGAGCGCGAGTAAAAAAGGAAGTCAATGAACGACGAAGGCTGAGACCCGCAAAAACGTAGGTGGAAAAATACGATATTATCCTTATATCATCTGTAAACAGCATATGAAAGCGCTGATGGGCATTATTGTAAATCTGTTCTAAGTCAGTTCATCTCCCCTATAAATAGATGAACTGTACAATATATAAAGTACCTTTTGTGAGATCCCAACTTTGTAGTGCTTATCCTTTGAAGAACCATTGTGCATCCTATGGCTCAAGAGCCGAATGTTTGCTTTTAAATACGTCCAATGTAATGAACGGCATATTGAAAATGCTAAGGCAGAAGAGATAAACACTCACATGTTATTTCCTTTGTCCTTTTACACTACATCTTATTTCTGTCATACATTCTCATCCCGAGACCTTCGTCCTTTACATTCATACTCTAAAAAGAGTATCAATTTCAGGATGAAGGTTTTCATAACATGTATTACCTTGGTTTTCATAACCTTTAGAGGATTGTGTAATACCCAAGTTGTAAAAGTAAGAAAGGGTTTCTTTCCCTTATATCTATTACTCTCTATTCACTATAACATGTGAGCACCCACATTTAAATCGATTAATTAACTACTGACATCCAAAATAACTTATGCATCATGCTAGAGTTTATGTATTTATGCATGTATGGATAATAATAATAATAATAATAATAATAATAATAATAATAATAATAATAATAATAATAATAATAATAATAATAATAATAATACAATAATGTAGAAGTTGCTGAGCCAGTGGCCGATTATTGAGGCGTTTAGCAGGTAGAAGTTGCTGAGCAGGAGCTCATTGAAGGTAAGTTGTGCCATTGACCACTTTTATTTACCCAATAATTTTCTATATAATCATTTTATCATGCATAGACTTAATTTTGATGGGACACAATAGGCCACCCTAGTCTGGTTATCTTTTCACCTTGTTTATCCCTGAACTTTTGGGTAGTCTTTGCTATTGCTATATATGGTTTTGGGTGTTGATATAACTATCACACATGATCATTCTTTATTACTGTTCTATTTCTGTTCATGATAAGACAATTATGTTAATTGGAACATCGAGCTTAACTTGAGAAACACGTGCCACCATAAGGGTGGAATGGGACACCCTTGGCTGACTAACTAGAAAGGCTAGTGGAGGACTATTTTACCCAAAATGGGTAAGGGCAGTAGGGGAGTAGGCATGTAGGGAGGTTCTCGGGTTGATTTTGCTGTGATGGAGGTCAGATGGAGGATTCCTGCATTGCTCTCTCTAGAACTGTAGCGGGTTTTCTGAAACTAGTGGAACTTTGTAAAGGCCTCGTAGTGGATCCCTAGCCATTTACCTTGACAGTGTCTAAGGGCCTTGCAAACCCAGGCTAGACGGGATACACGACTTGTGGGTATAGGGTACAACCTCTGCAGAGTGTAAAACTGGTATACTAGCCGTGCTCGCGGTCATGAGCAGATTAAGACTCTTGCATGATTAATTTATGGAATTAAATTCAATTTATCATTTGCATCGCTTTGGAATTTATGATTAATTTTGATATATTATTACTTCGGTTTGATATCTACTTACATTTAGTAACTGCTAATAAAAGTTGATCAACTTATTAAAAGTGAAAGGAAAATAGGGTCAAACCTTTTCCAATTGAATTTTGGTGGTTGAATACTTGAATTGCCTAACACAAATTATTGGACTAACTAGTTTGCTCTAGAATATATGTTCTACAGATGCCAAAGGTTCACAACAAACCAATACAAAGATAAAAGAAAGGGTTCAAAACAAAGGAGCAAAGTAAACCGGAGGCAGCCCTGGTCTGGCGCACCGGACTATCGGGTGGGCCACCGGACAGTGTCCGGTGCACCAGGGTGAATCAAATCAAACTTGCCAGCTTCGGGAATTTGGGGAGGCCGCTCCGCTATAATTCACCGAACTGTCCGGTGTAACACCGGACTGTCCGGTGTGCCAATGGAGCAACGACTACTTCA
Organism: Zea luxurians; assembly: GCA_029449295.1. NCBI lineage: Eukaryota > Viridiplantae > Streptophyta > Magnoliopsida > Poales > Poaceae > Zea > Zea luxurians. The sequence goes on from JAOPSE010000014.1 coordinate 75,085,713, forward strand.
CGCCAACGATCGTTTGCAAGTGAACAGTGAAAGAAAACAGTACGCGCCTACGCGCGTAGAAGTCAGAGCAGGCGCCAGAAGGCGCACCGGACAGTGAACATGACCTGTCCGATGCACCACCGGACTATCCGGTGGCCCAGTTGTCAGAAGCTCCAACGGTCGGAACCCAATGACCTGGTGACGTGGCTGGCGCACCGGACAGTGTCCGGTGGCACACCGGACTGTTCGGTGCGCCATACGACAGAAGCCTTCACCAACGACCATATTGGTGGTTGGGGCTATAAATACCCCCCAACCACCACACTTCAAGGCATCCAGGCATTCACGACACCTCATTCAATACAAGAGCAATACACAACACTCCAAGACACAAATCAAAGCCTCCGATCGAATCAAAGTCCCCAATTCAACTATAGGTCTTAGGAGTTGTGAGGAGATCGACTTGTGTTCTTTTGTTGCTCTTGTTGCTTGGTTGGCTTTCTTCTTTCTCTCATTATTACTCTCAAAACCTTGTAAGCGAAGGAAGAGACACCAATTGTGTGGTGGTCCTTGCGGGGTCTAAGTGACCCGGGAAATCAAGGAAGGAAGCTCACTCGGTCTAGGTGACCGTTTGAGAGATGGAAAGGGTTGAAAGAGACCCGGTCTTTGTGACCACCTCAACGGGGAGTAGGTTTGCAAGAACCGAACCTCGATAAAACAAGTCACCGCGTCTCACTCTTCATTTGCTTGTGATTTGTTTTCTCCCTCTCTTTCGGACTCGATTATATTTCTAACGCTAACCCCGGCTTGTAGTTGTGCTTAAGATTATAATTTTTAGATTCCGCCTATTCACCCCCCTCTAGGCGACTTTCAATTGGTATAAGAGCCCGGTGCTTCATTAGAGCTTAACCGCTTGAAGTGATGTCGGGAGAACACGCCAAGAAGGAGATGGTGACCGGCGAGAGGCCCGCCACAAGCCACGGGAAGGCTCCATCGGGAGAGTCCCGCAACAAGAAGGAGGAATCACCTCCTCACAAGTCGCATCAGAGTGATGAGAATAAAAAGAAGATGAAGAAGGTGGTCTACTACGAGACCGACTCTTCATCGCCATCCACCTCTGGCTCCGACGCGCCTTTCGTAACTTCTAAGCGCCATGAGCGCAAGAAGTTTAGTAAGATCCCCCTACATTATCCTCGCATTTCTAAGCGTACTCCTTTACTTTCCGTCCCATTAGGCAAACCACCGGTTTTTGACGGTGAAGATTATAACATGTGGAGTGATAAAATGAGGCATCACCTAACCTCACTCCACACTAGTATTTGGAATGTTGTTGAGTAGGAAGTACAGGTACCATCCGTAGGGGATGAAGACTATGATTCGGACGAAGTTGCCCAAATCCAGCACTTCAACTCCTAAGCCACCACTATACTCCTCGCCTCTCTAAGTCGAGAGGAGTATAACAAGGTGCAAGGGTTGAAGAGCGCCAAAGAAATTTGGGACGTGCTCAAGACCGCGCACGAGGGAGATGAGGTGACCAAGACCACCAAGAGGGAAACTATCGAGGGGGAGCTCGGTTGTTTCATGCTCAACCAAGGAGAAGACACACAAGCAATGTACAACCACCTCAAAACCTTGGTGAACCAAGTGCACAACGTCGGGAGCACCAAGTGGGATGACCATGAAATGGTCAAGGTTATTCTTAGATCACTTGTATTTCTTAACCCACTCAAGTTCAATTATTTCGTGGTGATCCAAGATATAAACTAATGTCTCCCGAGGAAGTGATAGGAAAATTTGTGAGCTTTGAACTAATGATCAAAGGCTCCAAGAAAATCATCGAGCAAGGCGCCTCCTCCACACCCGAGGCACAACTTGTTGCATTTAAGGCGACGGAGGAGAAGAAAGAAGACTCTACACCAAGTAGGGTCCCCATCGATGCCTCCAAGCTCGACAATGAGGAGATGGCGCTCATCATCAAGAGCTTCCGCCAAATCCTCAAGCAAAGGAGGAGGAAAGACTACAAGCCCCGCTCCAAGAAAGTGTGCTACAAGTGTGGTAAGCCTGGTCATTTTATCGCTAAATGCCTGTTGTCTAGTGATAGTGACAGGGATAACGACAAGAGGGGGAATAAGAAGGAGAAGAAGAGATACTACAAGAAGAAGGGCGGCGATGCTCATATGTTTGCCGGGAATGGGACTCCGATGAGAGCTCCATCGACTCCTTCGACAACGAAGACGCCGCCAACATCGCCGTCAACAAAGGTCTTCTCTTCCCCAACGTCGGCCACAAGTGTCTTATGGCAAAGGTCGGCAAGAAGAAGGTAAAATCAAGATCCTCCACTAAGTATGCAACCTCTAGTGATGAGGCTAACTCTAGTGATGATGAGAATGATTTGTTTACTCTTTTTGCCAATCTTAACATGCAACAAAAGGAGAAATTGAATAAATTGATTAGTGCTATTCATGAGAAGGATGAACTCTTGGATAGCCAAGAGGACTTCCTTATTAAGGAAAACAAAAAGCATGTTAAGACAAAAAATGCTTATGCTCAGGAGGTAGAGAAAAATGAAAAATTAACTAGTGAGCTAAGCACTTGCCATGACACTATTTCTAGCCTTAGAAATGAAAATGCTGAATTGATTGCTAAGGTTGAGAAATCAAATGTTTGTGATGATTCAATTGTTAGTCTTAGAAATGAGAATGCTAATTTGATTGCTAAGATTGACAAATTGAATGAATCTCTTGCTAGCCTTAGGAATGAGAATGAAAAATTAATTGCTAAGGCTAAAGACTTAGATGTTTGCAATGCTTCTATTTCCAATCTTAGAGATGAGAATGCTATTTTACATGCTAAGATTGTTGAGTTAAATGATTGCAAACCCTCTACATCTTCCGTTGAGCATGTTTCTATTTGCACTAGATGTAGAGATGTTGACATTGATGCTATTTATGATCACCTTGCTTTAATTAAACAACAAAATGATCATATAGCTACATTAACTGCTAAAATCAATGAGCATGACTTGGAAAATGAGAAATTTAAATTTGCTAGAAGCATGCTTTATAGTGGGAGACACCCTGGCATTAAGGATGACATTGGCTTCTAACATGGAGACAATGTCAAGCTTAATGCCCCTCCTATAAGATTGTCTAATTTTGTTAAGGGCAAAGCTCCCATGCCTCAGGATAACGAGGGCTACATTTTATACCCTGCTGGTTATCTCGATGATAAGATTAGGAGAATTCATGCCAAGAAGACTCATTCTCACCATGCTTTTATTTATAAGAATGAGGCTTCTAGCTCTAGGCGTTCTACACATGTTAAAATGCCTAAGAAGAAATCTCCTACTGCATCAAATGATCATAATGTTTCATTCAAAACTTTTGATGCCTCTTATGTGCTAACTAACAAATCAGGCAAGGTAGTTGCCAAATATGTTGGGGGCAAACACAAGGGCTCCAAGACTTGTGTTTGGGTACCCAAGGTTCTTGTTTCTAATGTAAAAGGACCCAAGACTGTTTGGGTACCTAAGAACAAGGCCTAAATTTGTGTTGTAGGTTTATGCATCCAGGGGCTCAAGTTGGATCATCGATAGCGGGTGCACAAACCATATGACCGGAGAGAAAAGGATGTTCTCCTCCTATGAGAAAAACCAAGATCCCCAAAGAGCGATCACATTCGGGGATGGAAATCAAGGTTTGGTCAAAGGATTGGGTAAAATTGCTATATCACCTAACCATTCTAGTTCCAATGTTTTTCTTGTAGATTCTTTAGATTACAACTTGCTTTCTGTTTCTCAATTATGCAAAATGGGTTACAACTGTCTTTTTACGGATACATGTGTTACTGTCTTTAGAAGAAATGATGATTCAGTAGCATTTGAGGGAGTATTAGAGGGTCAGCTATACTTAGTTGATTTCAATAGAGCTGAACTCGATACTTGCTTAATTTCTAAGACTAACATGGGTTGGCTCTGGCATCGCCGACTAGCCCACGTTGGGATGAAGAATCTTCACAAGCTTCTAAAGGGAGAGCACATTTTGGGACTAACTGAGAGCACCTAGAGGGGGGGGGGGGTGAATAGGTGATCCTGTGAAACTTGAAAACTTAAGCCACAAAAACTTGGTTAATCGTTAGCACAATAATTTGCCAAGTGGCTAAAGAGGAATTCTCAACAAAACACAATAACCAACAAGGATCAATCACAGAGATGGCATGGTGGTTATCCCGTGGTTCGGCCAAGACCAACGCTTGCCTACTCCACGTTGTGGCGTCCCAACAGACGAGGGTTGCAATCAACCCCTCTCAAGCGGTCCAAAGACCCACTTGAATACCACGGTGTTTTGCTTGCTTTTTCTCAATCCCGTTTGCGAGGAATCTCCACAACTTGGAGCCTCTCGCCCTTACACTTGAAATTCACAAAGAACACGGAGCAAGGGAGGGATTAGCAACGCACACAAGACACAAGAATCAGAGTGTCAACACGCACACAAATCGCAACAAGAGCTTGCAACACAACTCAATGAGTTCACAACTCCACTAGAGCTCTATATGCTATCACAATGAAAAGAATGCGTGAAATCGATGTCTTGGTGCTTAGGAATGTTGTAGGAATGCTTGGTGTTCTCCTCCATGTGCCTAGGGGTCCCTTTTGTAGCCCCAAGGCAGCTAGGAGCCGTTGAGAGCAATCAAGGAAGGCTGATCTTGCCTTCTGTCGACTGGCGCACCAGACAGTCCGGTGCACACCGGACACTGTCCGGTGCCCGATTTCTTTCCATAAATGGCGCAGTCGACCGTTGGCAGCCTGAGAGCCGTTGGCGCACTGGACATGTCCGGTGCACACCGGACAGTCCGGTGCCTTCTTCTAGTCGTTGGCTCGACCACGTGTCCCGCGCAGATCGCGCGGCCGACCGTTGGCCCGGCCGACCGTTGACTCACCGGACAGTCCGGTGCACACCGGACAGTCCGGTGAATTATAGCCGTACGTCGCCGGTGAAATCCCGAGAGCGGCCACTTCGCTCGAGCCAGCCTGGCGCACCGGACACTGTCCGGTGCACCACCGGACATTGTCCGGTGAGCCACCGACAGTCCGGTGCACCCAGACTGAGCAGAGTCTTAGCTGCTCGAGCCAAGACATTTCCAATCGGATTTTTCCTGTTTCCAGCACTTAGATACAATACATTAGTCTCTAAAACAATGTATTAAGTCTGAGAAACATACCTTTATCCTTGATTTGTACTTTGTTCACCTTTTTACACTAAGGCACTTGTGTTGGACACTAAATCACCAAAATACTTAGAAATGGCCCAAGGGCACATTTCCCTTTCAATCTCCCCCTTTTTGGTGATTTATGCCAACACAACATAAAGCAAGTAGAATAAATACAAAATCAACTCAAACAAGAACTCAAATTGTTTTGTTTCAATTTTGACATATATGGATCACTCTATGCCACCACTCGGTTTGTTTTTGCAAATCAAACTCAAATTCCTATTTCTAAGTCAAATCCACTTGTAGAGACATAAAGAGAGGTTTTCCAAAGAAACTTGATCAAGAATTTCAAAAACTCCCCCTCTTTCCCATAATCAACACTTCTCCCCACAAGAGGCCAACATTTGACATAAGAGACAATAAAAGAGTTTTGACAAACCAAAAGGCTCTAATCTACTATTATCAAAATTTCTCAAGTGGTAGCTGATCCATCTATTGCTTTGGCCTTTATTTTCTCCCCCTTTGGCATCAAGCACCAAAACAGGATCAATCTTGGCCCTATAACCCCATTGCCTCACCAAAATCTTCAAATAAGAGTACAAAGGCAATAAGAGTATAAAGATAAACTTGGAAGAGTTACTCTTATCGTCGGAGTGCAGTGGAAGCCTTACATGGCCCAAGTCCACCTTTTCCCTTTCAAATCTCCTTTGAGACTAAAACAAACAAACTCAAGCATATGGTTAGTCTCAAAGGGTCAAGTTGTAGCACAGCTCCCCCTAAAAATGTGCATCACTTGCAAAAAAGGACTTGTGAGGTCCAGGGAGTGTTTGTACAACTTGAGCACCACAATAAGTGACAAAATGCAGAATGAACATGATCAAAGGCATAGACACATGTATGCTACAATTCAATCCAAGTTCCGCGAATCTAAGATATTGAGCTCACTACGCAGCCTGCAAAAGGTCTTCTCATCTAGAGGCTTGGTAAAGATATCAGCTAGCTGGTTCTCGGTGCTAACATGAAACACTTTGATATCTCCCTTTTGCTGGTGGTCTCTCAAAAAGTGATGCCGGATGTCAATGTGCTTTGTGCGGCTGTGCTCAACAGGATTTTCCGCTATTCGGATAGCACTCTCATTATCACATAGGAGTGGGACTTTGCTAAGATTGTAGCCAAAGTCCCGGAGGGTTTGCCTCATCCAAAGTAGTTGCGCACAACACTGTCCTGCGGCAACATACTCGGCCTCAGCGGTGGATAGGGCAATGGAAGTTTGTTTCTTAGAGTTCCACGACACCAGGGACCTTCCTAAGAATTGGCACGTCCCCGATGTACTCTTCCTATCGACCTTACATCCAGCATAGTCGGAATCTGAATATCCAATCAAGTCAAAGTTAGACCCCTTTGGATACCAGATCCCGAAGCAAGGCGTAGCGACTAAATATCTCAAAATTCGCTTCACAGCCACTAAGTGACACTCCTTAGGATCGGATTGAAATCTAGCACACATGCATAGGCTAAGCATAATATCCGGTCGACTAGCACATAAATAAAGCAGAGAACCTATCATGGACCGGTATGCTTTTTGATCAACGGACTTACCTCCTTTGTTGAGGTCGGTGTGTCCGTCAGTTCCCATCGGCGTCTTTGCGGGCTTGGCGTCCTTCATCCCAAACCGCTTTAGCAAGTCTTGCGTGTACTTTGTTTGGGAAATGAAGGTGCCGTCCTTGAGTTGCTTCACTTGGAATCCAAGGAAGTAGGTCAACTCGCCCATCATCGACATCTCGAATTTCTGCGTCATTACCCTGCTAAACTCTTCACAAGACTTTTGGTTAGTAGAACCAAATATTATGTCATCGACATAAATTTGGCACACAAAAAGATCACCATCGCAAGTCTTAGTAAAAAGAGTTGGATCGGCTTTCCCAACCTTGAAAGCATTAGCAATTAAAAAGTCTCTAAGGCATTCATACCATGCTCTTGGGGCTTGCTTAAGTCCATAGAGCGCCTTAGAGAGCTTACACACGTGGTCGGGGTACCGTTCATCCTCGAAGCCAGGGGGTTGCTCCACGTACACTTCCTCCTTAATCGGCCCATTGAGGAAAGCGCTCTTGACATCCATTTGGTACAACCTGAAAGAATGGTGAGCGGCATATGCTAGCAAGATACGAATTGATTCTAGCCTAGCCACAGGAGCAAAAGTCTCCTCAAAGTCCAAACCTGCGACTTAGGCATAACCTTTTGCCACAAGTCGAGCCTTGTTCCTCGTCACTACCCCGTGCTCGTCCTGTTTGTTGCGGAACACCCACTTGGTTCCCACAACATTTTGCTTGGGACGAGGCACTAGTGTCCAAACTTCATTGCGCTTGAAGTTGTTGAGTTCCTCCTGCATGGCCAACACCCAGTCCGGATCTAGCAATGCCTCTTCTACCCTGAAAGGCTCAATAGAAGAGACAAAAGAGTAATGCTCACAAAAATTAACTAATCTTGAACGAGTAGTTACTCCCTTGCTAATATCACCCAAAATTTGGTCGACGGGGTGATCCCTTTGGATCGTCGCTCGAACTTGGGTTGGAGGTGCTGGAGGTGCTTCTTCCTCTTCAACTTGAACATCCTGTGCTCCCCCTTGATCATGCGCCTCCACTTGAGGTACCTGTTCGTCATCTTGGGTTAGGGGATGCACCATAGTTGAGGAAGACGGTTGATCCTGCTCCAATTGTTCCTGAGGCCGTACATCTCCAATCGCCATGGTGCGAATCGCGGCCGTTGGAACGTCTTCTTCATCTACATCATCAAGATCAACAACTTGCTCTCTTGGAGAGCCATTAGTCTCATCAAATACAACGTCGCTAGAGACTTCAACCAAACCCGATGATTTGTTGAAGACCCTATACGCCTTTGTATTTGAATCATAACCTAATAAAAACCCTTCTACAGCTTTGGGAGCAAATTTGGAATTCCTACCCTTCTTCACTAGAATGTAGCATTTACTCCCAAATACACGAAAGTACGATACATTGGGTTTGTTACCAGTTAGCAGCTCGTATGAGGTCTTCTTGAGGAGGCGATGAAGATAGACCCTGTTGATGGCGTGGCAAGCCGTGTTCACGGCTTCCGACCAAAAACACTCGGGGGTCTTGAACTCTCCAAGCATAGTCCTCGCCATATCAATGAGCGTCCTGTTCTTCCTCTCTACCACACCATTTTGCTGAGGTGTGTAGGGAGCGGAGAACTCGTGCTTGATCCCCTCCTCCTCAAGGAACTCTTCCACTTGAAGATTCTTGAATTCGGACCCGTTGTCGCTCCTTATCTTTTTCACCTTGAGCTCAAACTCATTTTGAGCTCTCCTGAGGAAGCGCTTGAGGGTCCCTTGGGTTTCAGACTTATCCTGCAAAAAGAACACCTAAGTGAAGCGGGAAAAGTCATCAACAATAACTAGACCATACTTACTTCCTCCTATGCTCAGATAGGTGACGGGTCCGAAGAGGTCCATATGCAGCATCTCCAGAGGTCTTGACGTGGTCATCACATTCTTGCTGTGATGTGCTCCTCCCACTTGTTTACCTGCTTGACAAGCTGCACAAGGTCTATCTTTTTCGAAATGAACATTGGTTAGACCTACCACGTGTTCTCCCTTTAGAAGCTTGTGGAGGTTCTTCATTCCCACATGTGCTAAGCGGCGATGCCACAACCAGCCCATGCAAGTCTTAGCCATTAAGCATGCATCTAGACCGGCCTCTTCTTTTGCAAAATCAACTAAGTAAAGTTTGCCGTCTAGTACACCCTTAAAAGCTAGTGAACCATCACATCTTCTAAAGACAGACACATCTATATTTGTAAATAAACAATTATATCCCATATTACATAATTGTCTGACAGATAGTAAATTATATCCAAGAGACTCAACTAAAAACACATTAGAGATAGAGTGCTCATTAGATATTGCAATCTTGCCTAAACCTTTCACCTTGCCTTGGTTCCCATCACCGAATATGATTGAATCTTGGGAATCCTTATTCTTGACGTAGGAAGAGAACATCCTCTTTTCCCCCGTCATGTGGTTCGTGCATCCGCTGTCGATAATCCAGCTTGAACCCCCGGATGCATAAACCTGCAAGGCAAATTTAGGCTTGGGTCTTAGGTACCCAACTCTTGTTGGGTCCTACAAGGTTAGTCACAATTTCCTTAGGGACCCAAATGCAAGTTTTATCACCCTTGCATTTTGCCCCTAATTTCCTAGCAACTATCTTCCTATCCTTTCTACAAATAGCAAAGGAAGCATTCAAAGCATGATAAATTGTAGAGGGATCATTCATAACTTTCCTAGGAGCATGAACAAAATTCTTTCTAGGCACATGATGAATATTTTTTCTAGGCATATCTCTACAATGCATATAGGAAGAACTGGAAGCATACATAGCATAAGAATCATAGGCATGTGAATCAAAAGCATTACAATTCCTATGAGGCTGTCTTCTATCATTGTACATAAAAGCATGGTTCTTTTTAGTACTATTTGCCATAGGGGCCTTCCCTTTCTCCTTGGCAGAGATGGGAGCCTTATGGCTTGTTAAGTTCTTGGCTTCCCTCTTGAAGCCAAGCCCATCCTTAATGGAGGGGTGTCTACCAATCGTGTAGGCATCCCTAGCAAATTTTAGTTTATCGAAATCGCTTTTGCTAGCCTTAAGTTGGGCATTAAGACTAGCCATTTCATCATTTAATTTTGCAATAGAAGCTATGTGTTCACTACAAGCATCAATATCAAAATCTTTACATCTATTGCAAATAACAACATTTTCTACACAAGTTGTTGATTTACTAGCTATTTGTAACTTAGCATTCAAATTTTCATTAATGCTTCTCAAGTCAGAAATTGTCTCATGGCAAGAAGATAATTCATAAGAAAGCATTTCATTTCTTTTTAACTTCTAAGGCATGAGATTTTTGAGCTTCTACAAATTTGTCATGTTCTTCATACAACAAGTCCTCTTGTTTTTCTAAAAGCCTATTCTTATCATTCAAGGCATCAATCAACTCATTAATTTTATCTACCTTGGTTCTATCTAGACCCTTAAATAGACATGAATAATCTATTTCATCCTCATCACTAGATTCGTCCTCACTTGAAGAAGCATAAGTAGAGTCTTGAGTACATACCTTCTTCTCCCTTGCCATAAGGCATGTGTGACGCTCGTTGGGAAAGAGGGATGACTTGTTGAAGGCGGTGGCGGCGAGACCTTCATTGTCGGAGTCGGACGAGGAGCAATCTGAATCCCACTCCTTGCCAAGATGAGCCTCGCCCTTTGCCTTCTTATAATTCTTTTTCTTCTCCCTCTTGTTCCCTCGGTCCTGATCACTATCATTGTCGGGACAGTTAGCAATAAAATGACCAAGCTTACCGCATTTGAAGCATGAGCGCTTCCCCTTGGCTTTGGTCTTGCTTGGCTGTCCCTTGCGACCTTTAAGCGCCGTCTTGAATTTTTTGATGATGAGGGCCATCTCTTCATCATTAAGTCCGGCTGCCTCAATTTGTGCCACCTTACTAGGTAGCGCCTCCTTGCTTCTTGTTGCCTTGATAGCAAGGGGTTGCGGCTCGTTGATCGGACCATTCAAGGCGTCGTCCACGTACCTCGCCTCCTTGATCATCATCCGCCCGCTAACGAATTTTCCAAGGACTTCTTCGGGCGACATTTTGGTGTACCTAGGATTCTCACGAATATTATTTACCAAATGAGGATCAAGAACGGTAAATGACCTTAGCATCAGTCGGACGACGTCGTGGTCCGTCCATCGCGTGCTTCCGTAGCTCCTTATTTTGTTGATAAGGGTCTTGAGCCGGTTGTATGTTTGAGTTGGCTCCTCGCCCCTTATCATCGCGAACCGTCCAAGCTCGCCCTCCACCAACTCCATCTTGGTGAGCAAAGTGACGTCGTTCCCCTCATGAGAGATCTTGAGGGTGTCCCATATTTGCTTGGCGTTATCCAAGCCGCTCACTTTGTGGTATTCGTCCCTGCACAAGGAAGCTAGAAGAACAGTAGTAGCTTGTGCATTCTTATGGATTTGCTCATTAATGAACATGGGACTATCCGAACTATCAAAGTGCATTCCACTCTCTACAATCTCCCATATACTAGGATGGAGAGAGAATAGGTGACTACGCATTTTGTGGCTCCAAAATCCGTAGTCCTCCCCATCAAAGTGTGGAGGCTTGCCGAGTGGAATGGAGAGCAAATGTGAATTTGAACTTTGCGGAATACGAGAGTAGTCAAACGAAAAGTTCGAATTAACCGGTTTTCTTCTCTCGTAGTCGTTGTGGTCATCGTCCTTTTGGGAGGAAGTAGACTCATCGCTGTCGTAGTAAACAATTTCCTTGATGCGCCTTGTCTTCTTCTTCTTCCCATCCTTTCGTCTATGGCCAGAGCCAGAGTCGGTGGGCTTATCGTCCTTCGGCTCGTTGACGAAGGATTCCTTCTCTTTATCGTTGATCACGATACCCTTCCCCTTAGGATCCATCTCTTCGGGCGGTTAGTCCCTCTGTGAAGAGAATGGCTCTGATACCAATTGAGAGCACCTAGAGGGGGGGGGGGGTGAATAGGTGATCCTGTGAAACTTGAAAACTTAAGCCACAAAAACTTGGTTAATCGTTAGCACAATAATTTGCCCAGTGGCTAAAGAGGAATTCTCAACAAAACACAATAACCAACAAGGATCAATCACAGAGATGGCACGGTGGTTATCCCGTGGTTCGGCCAAGACCAACGCTTGCCTACTCCACGTTGTGGCGTCCCAACGGACGAGGGTTGCAATCAACCCCTCTCAAGCGGTCCAAAGACCCACTTGAATACCACGGTGTTTTGCTTGCTTTTTCTCAATCCCGTTTGCGAGGAATCTCCACAACTTGGAGCCTCTCGCCCTTACACTTGAAATTCACAAAGAACACGGAGCAAGGGAGGGATTAGCAATGCACACAAGACACAAGAATCAGAGTGTCAACACGCACACAAATCGCAACAAGAGCTCGCAACACAACTCAATGAGTTCACAACTCCACTAGAGCTCTATATGCTATCACAATGAAAAGAATGCGTGAAATCGATGTCTTGGTGCTTAGGAATGTTGTAGGAATGCTTGGTGTTCTCCTCCATGCGCCTAGGGGTCCCTTTTATAGCCCCAAGGCAGCTAGGAGCCGTTGAGAGCAATCAAGGAAGGCTGATCTTGCCTTCTGTCGACTGGCGCACCGGACAGTCCGGTGCACATCGGACACTGTCCGGTGCCCGATTTCTTTCCATAAATGGCGCAGTCGACCGTTGGCAGCCTGAGAGCCGTTGGCGCACTGGACATGTCCGGTGCACACCAGACAGTCCGGTGCCTTCTTCTAGCCGTTGGCTCGGCCACGTGTCCCGCGCAGATCGCGCGGCCGACCGTTGACTCACCGGACAGTCCGGTGCACACCGTACAGTCCGGTGAATTATAGCCGTATGTCGCCGGTGAAATCCCGAGAGCGGCCACTTCGCTCGAGCCAGCCTGGCGCACCGGACACTGTCCGGTGCACCCAGACTGAGCAGAGTCTTAGCTGCTCGAGCCAAGACATTTCCAATCGGATTTTTCCTGTTTCCAGCACTTAGACACAATACATTAGTCTCTAAAACAATGTACTAAGTCTGAGAAACATACCTTTATCCTTGATTTGTACTTTGTTCACCTTTTTACACTAAGGCACTTGTGTTGGACACTAAATCACCAAAATACTTAGAAATGGCCCAAGGGCACATTTCCCTTTCACTAACAAATGTTCATTTTGAGAAAGACATGATTTGTAGCGCTTGTCAAGAAGGGAAGCAAGTTGGTGTTCATCATCCACACAAGAACATCATGACGACTCACAGGCCACTTGAGCTCCTCCACATGGACCTATTCGGCTCGATAGCTTACATAAGCATCGGCGGGAGTAAGTATTGTCTAGTTATTGTGGATGATTATTCTCGTTTCACTTGGGTATTCTTTTTACAGGATAAATCTCAAACCCAAGAGACTTTGAAAGGATTCTTGAGACGGGCTCAAAATGAGTTTGTCTTAAGGATCAAGAAAATAAGAAGCGACAACGGAACGGAGTTCAAGAACTCACAAATTGAAGGCTTTCTTGAGGAGGAGGGCATCAAGAATGAGTTCTCTTCTCCCTACACGCCACAACAAAATGGTGTAGTGGAGAGGAAGAATAGGACTCTATTGGACATGGCAAGAACCATGCTTGATGAGTGCAAGACTTCGGATCGGTTTTGGGCCGAGGCGGTCAACACCGCTTGCTACGCCATCAACCGGTTGTATCTACACCGAATCCTCAGAAAGACATCTTATGAACTCCTCACCGGTAAAAAGCCCAATGTTTCATATTTTAGAGTCTTTGGTAGTAAATGCTTTATTCTTGTTAAAAGAGGTAGAAAATCTAAATTTGCTCCTAAAGCTGTAGAAGGCTTTTTACTTGGTTATGATTTAAACACAAGGGCATATAGAGTCTTTAACAAGTCCACTGGACTACTTGAAGTCTCTTGTGACATTGTGTTTGATGAGACTAACGGCTCTCAAGTAGAGCAAGTTGATCTTGACGAATTAGATGATGAAGAGGCTCCGTGCATCGCGTTAAGGAACATGTCCATTGGGGATGTGTGTCCTAAGGAACCCGAAGAGCCTCCACAAGCACAAGATCAACCATCTTCCTCCATGCAAGCATCTCCACCAACTCAAGATGAGGATGAGACTCAAGATGATGAAGGAGAAGATCAAGAAGATGAGCCACCTCAAGAGGACGACAATGATCAAGGGGGAGCTGCCAATGATCAAGGGGGAGATGCCAATGATCAAGACAAGGAGGATGAGCAAGACCCAAGGCTGCCACACCCAAGAGTCCACCAAGCAATACAACGAGATCACCCCATGAATACCATCCTAGAAGACATTCATAAGGGGTAACCACTCGATCTCGTGTTGCTCATTTTTGTGAACATTACTCTTTTGTTTCCTCTATTGAGCCACACAGGGTAGAGGAAGCACTTCAAGATTCAGATTGGGTGTTGGCGATGCAAGAGGAGCTCAACAACTTCACAAGGAATGAGGTATGGCATTTAGTTCCACGTCCTAACCAAAATATTGTAGGAACCAAGTGGGTCTTCCGCAACAAACAAGATGAGCATGGTGTGGTGACAAGGAACAAGGCACGACTTATGGCCAAAGGGTATTCACAAGTCGAAGGTTTGGATTTTGGTGAAACCTATTGAAAGTCGCCTAGAGGGGGGGTGAATAGGGCGAAACTGAAAATCTCAAAAAAATAATCACAACTACAAGCCGGGTTAGCGTTAGAAATATAATGGAGTCCGCGAGAGAGGGCGCAAAAACAAATCGCAATCAAATAGTAAGGTGAGACACGCGGATTTGTTTTACCGAGGTTCGGTTCTCTCAAACCTACTCCCCGTTGAGGAGGCCACAAAGGCCGGGTCTCTTTCAACCCTTCCCTCTCTCAAACGGTCCCTCGGACCGAGTGAGCTTCTCTTTCTCAAATCACTTGGGAATCAAACTCCCCGCAAGGACCACCACACGATTGGTGTCTCTTGCCTCAATTACAAGTGAGTGTATGATCACAAGAAAGAATGCCAAAGAAAAAGAAGCGATCCAAGCGCAAGAGCTCAAATGAACACAACAAATCACTCTCTCTAGTCACTAGGGCTTTGTGTGGAGTTGGGAGAGGATTTGATCTCTTTTGGTGTGCTTTGCAATGAATGCTAGCTCTTGTATAGTGGTTGGAAGTTGGAAAACTTGGATGCAATGAATGGTGGGGTGGTTGGGGTATTTATAGCCCCAACCACCAAAAGTGGCCGTTGGTGGAGGCTGTCTGTCGATGGCGCACCGGACAGTCCGGTGCACACCGGACATGTCCGGTGCCCCGCCACGTCACCAATGCCATTGGATTCTGACCGTTGGAGCTTCTGACTTCTGGGCCCGCCTGGATGTCTGGTGCACACCGGACATCACCTGTTCATTGTCCGGTGCGCCGGTATGGGCGCGCCTGACGTCTGCGCGCGCAGAGCGCGCATTAAATGCGCTGCAGGGAGCCGTTGGCGCCGAAATAGCCGTTGCTCCGGGGTTACACCGGACAGTCCGGTGTACACCGGACATGTCCGGTGAATTATAGCGGAGCGGCTGCTGCGCGAACCCGATGCTGGCGAGTTGAGGAGGCCGCGCTTCCATGGAGCACCGGACACTGTCCGGTGTACACCGGACAGTCCGGTGAATTATAGCGAGGCGGCCTGCGAAATTCCCGAAGGTGGCGAGTTCGAGTTGGAGTCCTCTGGTGGCGCACCGGACACTGTCCGGTGTACACCGGACAGTCCGGTGCCTCCAGACCAGAGGTGCCTTCGGTTGCCTCTTTGCTCCTTTGTTGAATCAAAAACTTGATCTTTATATTTGATGAGTGTGAACCTTTTGCACCTGTATAACTTATAAACTGGAGCAAACTAGTTAGTCCAACATTTGTGTTGGGCAATTCAACCACCAAAATTATTTAGGGACTAGGTGTAAGCCTAATTCCCTTTCAATCTCCCCCTTTTTGGTGATTGATGCCAACACAAACCAAAGCAAATATAGAAGTGCATAATTGAACTAGTTTGCATGATGTAAGTGCAAAGGTTGCTTGGAATTGAGCCAATATAAATGTTTACATGATGCGCGTGGATTGTTTCTTTTGTTTTTGACATATTGGACCACATTTGCACCAAAAGTTTTGTTTTTGCAAACTCTTTTGTAAATTCTTTTCAAAGTCCTTTTGCAAGATAGTCAAGGGTAAATGAATAAGATTTTGCAAGGCATTTTCAAGTTTTGAAATTTTCTTCCTTTGTTCAAAATGCTTTCCCTTTGACTAAACAAAACTCCCCCTCAAATAAAGTCTCCTCTTAGTGTTCAAGAGGGTTTTAAGACATCAATTTTGAAAATACTACTTGCTCCCCCTTTAGAACACAAAGAGATACCAATTTGAAAATTTTCAATTGAAAACCATTAATTTTTAAAATTAGGGTGGTGGTGCGGTCCTTTTGCTTTGGGCCAATACTTTCTCCCCCTTTGGCATGAATCGCCAAAAACGGATAATTAGAATGAAATATAGGCCCTTTGAAGTACTTTCTCCTCCTTTGGTCATAAAATAAATGAGTGAAGATTATACCAAAGATGGAGAGTGATGCGGAGTGACGACGAAGGACGAGTAGTAGAGCGGTGTGGAAGCCTTTGTCTTCGCCGAAGACTCCAATTCCCTTTCAATATACCTATGACTTGGTTTGGAATACACTTGAAAACACATTAGTCATAGCATATAGAAGAGACATGATCAAAGGTATTCTAATGAGCTATGTGTGCAAGTTTAGCAAAAGAAATTCCTAGAATCAAGAATATTAAGCTCATGCCTAAGTCTGGTAAAAGATTGTTCATCAAGTGGCTTGGTAAAGATATCGGTTAATTGATCTTTAGTGTTAATGTATGAAATCTCGATATCCCCCTTTTGTTGGTGATCCCGAAGAAAATGATACCGAATGGCTATGTGTTTAGTGCGGCTATGCTCAACGGGATTATCCGCCATGCAGATTGCACTCTCATTATCACATAGAAGAGGAACTTTGGTTAATTTGTAACCGTAGTCCCGCAGGGTTTGCCTCATCCAAAGCAATTGCGCGCAACAATGACCTGCGGCAATATACTCGGCTTCGGCGGTAGAAAGAGCGACCGAATTTTGCTTCTTTGAAGCCCAAGACACCAAGGATCTTCCCAAGAACTGGCAAGTCCCCGATGTGCTCTTCCTATTAATCTTACACCCCGCCCAATCGGCATCCGAATAACCAATCAAATCAAATGTGGATCCCCGAGGGTACCAAAGCCCAAACTTAGGAGTATAAGCCAAATATCTCAAGATTCGTTTTATGGCCGTAAGGTGTGATTCCTTAGGGTCGGCTTGGAATCTTGCACACATGCAAACGGAAAGCATAATGTCCGGTCGAGATGCACATAAATAAAGCAATGAACCAATCATCGATCGGTATACCTTTTGATCCACGGACTTACCTCCCGTGTCGAGGTCGAGATGCCCATTTGTTCCCATGGGAGTCTTGATGGGCTTGGCATCCTTCATTCCAAACTTGCTTAGAATGTCTTGAGTATACTTCGTTTGGCTAATGAAAGTGCCCTCTTGGAGTTGCTTGACTTGAAATCCTAAGAAATATTTCAACTCCCCCATCATAGACATCTCGAATTTCTTTGTCATGATCCTACTAAATTCTTCACATGTAGATTTGTTAGTAGACCCAAATATAATATCATCAACATAAATTTGGCATACGAACAAATCATTGTCAAGAGTTTTAGTGAATAAAGTAGGATCGGCTTTGCCGACTTTGAAGCCATTTGCAATAAGGAAATCTCTAAGGCATTCATACCATGCTCTTGGGGCTTGCTTGAGCCCATAAAGCGCCTTAGAGAGCCTATAAACATGGTTAGGATACTCACTGTCTTCAAAGCCGGGAGGTTGCTCAACATAGACCTCCTCCTTAATTGGTCCATTGAGGAAGGCACTCTTCACGTCCATTTGATAAAGCTTGAAGCCATGGTAAGTAGCATAGGCCAATAATATGCGAATTGACTCAAGCCTAGCTACGGGTGCATAGGTTTCACCAAAATCCAAACCTTCGACTTGTGAGTACCCCTTGGCCACGAGTCGAGCTTTGTTCCTTGTCACCACACCATGCTCGTCTTGCTTGTTACGGAAGACCCACTTGGTTCCTACAACATTTTTATTAGGACGTGGAACTAAGTGCCATACCTCGTTCCTCGTGAAATTGTTGAGCTCCTCTTGCATCGCCACTACCCAATCCGAATCTTGTAGTGCTTCCTCTACCCTGGTTGGCTCAATAGAGGAAACAAACGAGTAATGTTCACAAAAATGTGCAACACGAGATCGAGTAGTTACCCCCTTATGAATGTCGCCGAGGATGGTGTCGACGGGGTGATCTCGTTGTATTGCTTGGTGGACTCTTGGGTGTGGCGGCCTTGGTTGTTCATCCTCCTTGTCTTCATCATTTGCATCTCCCCCTTGATCGTTACCGTCATTTTGAGGTGGCTCATCTTCTTGATCTTCTTGTTCAACATCTTGAGCCTCGTCCTCAATTTGAGTTGATGGAGATGCTTGCATGGAGGAGGATGGTTGATCTTGTGCATGTGGAGGCTCTTCGGATTCCTTAGGACACACATCCCCAATGGACATGTTCCTTAGCGCTATGCATGGAGCCTGTTCTTCACCTATCTCATCAAGATCAACTTGCTCTACTTGAGAGCCGTTAGTTTCATCAAACACAACGTCACAAGAAACTTCAACAAGTCCTGAGGACTTGTTAAAGACTCTATATGCCCTTGTGTTTGAGTCATATCCTAGTAAAAAGCCTTCTACAGTTTTAGGAGCAAATTTAGATTTTCTACCTCTTTTGACAAGAATAAAACATTTGCTACCAAAAAACTCTAAAATATGAAATATTGGGCTTTTTACCGGTTAGGAGTTCATAGGATGTCTTCTTGAGGATTCGGTGAAGATATAACCGGTTGATGGCGTAGCAAGCGGTGTTGACCGCTTCGGCCCAAAACCGATCCGGTGTCTTGTATTCATCAAGCATGGTTCTTGCCATGTCCAATAGAGTTCGATTCTTCCTCTCCACTACACCATTTTGTTGTGGAGTGTAGGGAGAAGAGAACTCATGCTTGATGCCCTCCTCCTCAAGGAAGTCTTCAATTTGAGAGTTCTTGAACTCCGTCCCATTGTCACTTCTAATTTTCTTGATCCTTAAGCCGAACTCATTTTGAGCCCGTCTCAAGAATCCCTTTAAAGTCTCTTGGGTATAAGATTTGTCCTGCAAAAAGAACACCCAAGTGAAGCGAGAATAATCATCCACAATAACTAGACAGTACTTACTCCCGCCGATGCTTATGTAAGCGATCGGGCCGAATAGGTCCATGTGTAGGAGCTCCAGTGGCCTGTCACTAGTCATGATGTTCTTGTGTGGATGATGAGTGCCAACTTGCTTCCCGGCTTGACATGCGCTACAAATCCTGTCTTTCTCAAAATGAACATTTGTTAGTCCTAAAATGTGTTCCCCCTTTAGAAGCTTATGAAGATTCTTCATTCCAACATGGGCTAGTCGGCGGTGCCAGAGCCAACCCAAGTTAGTCTTAGCAACTAAGCAAGTGTCGAGTTCAGCTCTATCAAAATCTACCAAGTATAGCTGACCCTCTAACACTCCCTTAAATGCTATTGAATCATCACTTCTTCTAAAGACAGTAACACCTACATCAGTAAATAGACAGTTGTAGCCCATTTGACATAATTGGGATACGGAAAGCAAATTGTAATCTAGAGAATCTACAAGAAAAACATTGGAAATAGTATGGTCAGGTGATATAGCAATTTTACCTAAACCTTTGACCAAACCTTGATTTCCATCCCCGAATGTGATTGCTCGTTGGGGATCTTGGTTTTTCTCATATGAGGAGAACATCTTTTTCTCCCCTGTCATGTGGTTTGTGCACCCGCTGTCGAGTATCCAACTTGAGCCCCCGGATGCATAAACCTACAAAACAATTTTAGTTCTTGATTTTAGGTACCCAAACGGTTTTGGGTCCTTTGGCATTAGAAACAAGAACTTTGGGTACCCAAACACAAGTCTTGGAGCCCTTGTGTTTGCCCCCAACAAACTTGGCAACTACCTTGCCGGATTTGTTAGTAAGCACATAAGAAGCATCAAAGGTTTTAAATGAAACAGCATGATCATTTGATGCATTAGGAGTTTTCCTTCTAGGCAACTTGGCACGGGTTGGTTGCCTAGAACTAGATGTCTCACCCTTATACATAAAAGCATGATTAGGGCCAGAGTGAGACTTCCTAGAATGAGTTCTCCTAATTTTGCTCTCAGGATAGCCGGCAGGGTACAAAATGTAACCCTCGTTATCCTGAGACAAGGGAGCCTTGCCCTTAACAAAGTTAGATAAATTATTTGGACGGGCATTAAGTTTGACATTGTCTCCCCCATGGAAGCCAATGCCATCCTTGATGCCAGGGCGTCTCCCATTATAGAGCATGCTTCTAGCAAATTTAAATTTTTCATTTTCTAAGTCATGCTCACTAATCTTAGCATTAAGTTGTGCTATGTGATCATTTTGTTTTTTAATTAAGGCTAGGTGATCATGGATAGCATCAACATTAATATCTCTACATCTAGTACAAATGGAAATATGCTCAGTAGATGTAGAGGGTTTGCAAGTTTTTAATTCTATAACCTTAGCATGTAGCATATCATTTTCATCTCTAAGGTTAGAAATGCAAACATCAAAATCTCTAGCCTTAGCAAGCAATTTTTCTTTTTCATTTCTAAGGCTAGCAAGAGAAACATTCAACTCATCAATCCTAGCAAGCAAATCAACATTATCATTTCTAGGATAGGAAGTTGAATCAATACAAACATGAGAATCAACCTTAGCAATTAATTTAGCATTTTCATTTCTAAGGTTGGCAATAGTGTCATGGCATGTGCTTAGCTCACTAGATAATTTGTCACATTTTTCTACCTCTAGAGCATAAGCATTCTTAACCTTAACATGTTTCTTATTTTCCTTGATTAGGAAGTCCTCTTGGGAGTCCAAGAGATCATCCTTTTCATGGATGGCACTAATTAGCTCATTCAATTTTTCCTTTTGTTCCATGTTAAGGTTAGCAAAAAGAACGCGCAAGTTATCCTCCTCATTTTTATCATTATCCTCATCACTAGATGTTTCATATTTAGTGGAGGACCTTGATTTTACCTTCTTTTTGCCGTCCTTTGCCATGAGGCACTTGTGGCCGACGTTGGGGAAGAGAAGGCCTTTGGTGACGGCGATGTTGGCGGCGTCCTCGTCGGAGGAGGACTCGGTGGAGCTCTCGTTGGATTCCCATTCCCGGCAAACATGGGCATCGCCGCCCTTCTTCTTGTAGTACTTCTTCTTTTCTCTCTTCTTTCCCTTCTTGTCGTCGCCCCTGTCACTGTCACTAGACATAGGACATTTTGCAATAAAATGACCGGGCTTACCACATTTGTAGCAAACCTTCTTGGAACGGGATTTGTAGTCCTTCCCCTTCCGTTGCTTGAGGATTTGCCGAAAGCTTTTGATGATTAGGGCCATCTCTTCATTGTCGAGCTTGGAGGCGTCAATTGGTTGTCTACTTGGTGTAGACTCCTCCTTCTTCTCCTCCGTTGCCTTGAAGGCCACCGGTTGCGCCTCGGATGTGGAAGGTTCATCAAGCTCGTTGATCTTCTTTGAGCCCTTAATCATGCATTCAAAGCTCACAAAATTCCCGATAACTTCCTCGGGGGTCATTAGTGGATATCTAGGATTACCACGAATTAATTGAACTTGAGTGGGGTTAAGGAAAATAAGGGCTCTTAAAATAACCTTAACCACCTCGTGGTCATCCCACTTTTTGCTCCCGAGGTTGCGCACTTGGTTCACCAAGGTTTTGAGCCGATTGTACATATCTTGTGGCTCCTCCCCTTGGCGAAGACGGAAGCGACCGAGCTCCCCCTCGATCGTTTCCCGCTTGGTGATCTTGGTGAGTTCATCACCTTCGTGTGCCGTCTTGAGTAGGTCCCAAATCTCCTTTGCATTCTTCAACCCTTGTACTTTGTTGTATTCCTCCTTGCTTAGAGAGGCAAGGAGAATGGTTGTGGCTTGGAAGTTGAAGTGCTCGATTTGGGCCACTTCGTCCATATCATAATCCTCATCCCCTATTGATGGTACCTGTGCTCCAAACTCAACAACATTCCATATACTTTTGTGGAGTGAGGTTAGATGAAATTTCATTAAATCACTCCACCTAGCATAATCTTCGCCGTCAAAAGTTGGCGGTTTGCCTAATGGAACGGAAAGTAATGGAGTATGTCTAGATGTACGGGGATAGTGTAAGGGGATCTTACTAAACTTCTTGCGCTCTTGGCGCTTAGAAGTTACGGACGGTGCATCGGAGTCGGAGGTGGATGTTGATGAAGTGTCGGTCTCATAGTAGACCACCTTCCTCATCCTCTTGTGCTTGTCCCCACTCCGATGCGGCTTGTGAGAAGAAGATTTTTCCTTCTTCTCCTTGTGGTGAGAAGAGGAAGATCTTTTCTCCTTCCGCTTGGAGGAGTTCTTCTTCTTCTCCCTTCTCTTGGTGTGGGACTCTTCCGATGAAGTGCTCCCTTGGCTTGTAGTGGGCTTGTCGCCGGTCTCCATCTCCCTCTTGGTGTGATCTCCCGACATCACTTCGAGCGGTTAGGCTCTAATGAAGCACCGGGCTTTGATACCAATTGAAAGTCGCCTAGAGGGGGGGGGTGAATAGGGCGAAACTGAAAATCTCAAAAAAATAATCACAACTACAAGCCGGGTTAGCGTTAGAAATATAATGGAGTCCGCGAGAGAGGGCACAAAAACAAATCGCAATCAAATAGTAAGGTGAGACACGCGGATTTGTTTTACCGAGGTTCGGTTCTCTCAAACCTACTCCCCGTTGAGGAGGCCACAAAGGCCGGGTCTCTTTCAACCCTTCCCTCTCTCAAACGGTCCCTCGGACCGAGTGAGCTTCTCTTTCTCAAATCACTTGGGAATCAAACTCCCCGCAAGGACCACCACACGATTGGTGTCTCTTGCCTCAATTACAAGTGAGTGTATGATCACAAGAAAGAATGCCAAAGAAAAAGAAGCGATCCAAGCGCAAGAGCTCAAATGAACACAACAAATCACTCTCTCTAGTCACTAGGGCTTTGTGTGGAGTTGGGAGAGGATTTGATCTCTTTTGGTGTGCTTTGCAATGAATGCTAGCTCTTGTATAGTGGTTGGAAGTTGGAAAACTTGGATGCAATGAATGGTGGGGTGGTTGGGGTATTTATAGCCCCAACCACCAAAAGTGGCCGTTGGTGGAGGCTGTCTGTCGATGGCGCACCGGACAGTCCGGTGCACACCGGACATGTCCGGTGCCCCGCCACGTCACCAATGCCGTTGGATTCTGACCGTTGGAGCTTCTGACTTCTGGGCCCGCCTGGATGTACCGGACATCACCTGTTCATTGTCCGGTGCGCCGGTATGGGCGCGCTTGACGTCTGCGCGCGCAGAGCGCGCATTAAATGCGCTGCAGGGAGCCGTTGGCGCCGAAATAGCCGTTGCTCCGGGGTTACACCGGACAGTCCGGTGTACACCGGACATGTCCGGTGAATTATAGCGGAGCGGCTGCTGCGCGAACCCGAGGCTGGCGAGTTGAGGAGGCCGTGCTTCCATGGAGCACCGGACACTGTCCGGTGTACACCGGACAGTCCGGTGAATTATAGCGAGGCGGCCTGCGAAATTCCCGAAGGTGGCGAGTTCGAGTTGGAGTCCTCTGGTGGCGCACCGGACACTGTCCGGTGTACACCGGACAGTCCGGTGCCTCCAGACCAGAGGTGCCTTCGGTTGCCTCTTTGCTCCTTTGTTGAATCCAAAACTTGATCTTTATATTTGATGAGTGTGAACCTTTTGCACCTGTATAACTTATAAACTGGAGCAAACTAGTTAGTCCAACATTTGTGTTGGGCAATTCAACCACCAAAATTATTTAGGGACTAGGTGTAAGCCTAATTCCCTTTCACCTATGCACCCGTAGCTAGGCTTGAGTCAATTCGTATATTACTTGCCTATGCTACTTACCATGGCTTTAAGCTTTATCAAATAGACGTGAAGAGTGCCTTCCTCAACGGACCTATCAAGGAAGAGGTCTATGTTGAGCAACCTCCTGGCTTTGAAGATAGTGAGTATCCTAACCATGTATACAAACTCTCAAAGGCGCTTTATGGGCTTAAGCAAGCCCCAAGAGCATGGTATGAATGCCTTCGAGATTTTCTTATCACTAATGGCTTCAAAGTCGGCAAGACCGATCGTACTCTCTTTACTAAGACAATTGAAAATGATTTGTTTGTATGCCAAATTTATGTTGATGATATCATATTTGGGTCTACTAACAAATCTATTTGTGAAGAGTTTAGTAGGATCATGATTCAAAAATTCGAGATGTCAATGATGGGGGAGTTGAAGTATTTTCTAGGATTTCAAGTAAAGCAACTCCAAGAGGGCACCTTCATTAGCCAAACGAAGTACATTCAAGACATTCTCACCAAGTTTGGAATGAAGGATGCCAAGCCCATCAAGACACCCATGGGAACCAATGGGCATCTCGACCTCGACACGGGAGGTAAATCCGTAGATCAAAAGGTATACCAGTCGATGATAGGATCTTTACTTTACTTATGTGCATCTCGACCGGACATTATGCTTTCTGTATGCATGTGTGCAAGGTTCTAAGCCGATCCTAAGGAAGTTCAGCTTAGGACCGTGAAGAGAATCTTGAGATATTTAGTTCAAACACCTAAGTTTGGTCTTTGGTACCCCAAGGGAACCTCTTTTGATTTATTAGGATATTCCGATGCTGATTGGGCAGGGTGTAAGATTGATAGGAAGAGCACATCAGGGACTTATCAGTTTCTGGGAAGATCTCTGGTGTCTTGGGCTTCAAAGAAACAAAACTCAGTGGCTCTTTCTACCGCCGAAGGCGAGTACATTGCCGCAGGCCATTGTTGCGCGCAATTGCTTTGGATGAGGCAAACCCTTTGGGACTATGGTTACAAATTTAGCAAAGTCCCTCTCCTATGTGATAATGGGAGTGCAATCCGCATGGCAGATAATCCCGTTGAACACAGCCGCACTAAGCACATAGCCATTCGGTATCACTTTTTGAGAGATCACCAACAAAAGGAGGATATCGAGATAGCCTATATTAACACCAAAGATCAATTGGCCGATATCTTTACCAAGCCTTTAGATGAGCAAACCTTTACCAAACTTAGGAATGAGCTAAATATTCTTGATTCTAGGAATTTTAATTGATTCTTTGCACACATAGCTCATTTATACCTTTGATCATATCTCTTTTATGTCTATGACTAATGTGTTTTTCAAGAATAATCTCATGCTTAGTCATAGAATTGAAAGGGAAATGGAGTATTCGGCAAAGAAGGCGCTTCCACTCAACTCCATTGGTATTTGCTGGTACTCCGCATCACTCTCCACTTTGGTATAATCTTCACTCATGTCTATTTGTTTGCCATTGGGGAGAAAGTAAAAGGGCTTATATTTCACTCACAAGTATCCGTTTTTGGCGATTCATGCCAAAGGGGGATAGAGTATGAGCCCAAAGCAAAATGACCACACCACCACCAAATTTTAAAAACGAAGTTTTTCAAAATGATATCTTATTGTGTTCAAAAGGGGGAGAAAGTAGTATCTTCAAAAATTCCAAAAACCCTCTTGAACACTAAGAGGAGAATTTTATTTAGGGGGAGTTTTGTTTAAGTCAAAGGAAAAGCATTTGAAACAGGGGGAGAAAATTTCAAATCTTGAAAATGCTTCTTTCAATTTTATTCATATACCTTTGACTATTTGCAAAATGTTTTGAAAAGAATTTTATAATGGATTTGCAAAAACAAAACTCGTGGTGCAAGCGTGGTCCAAAATTTTTAACTAAGAAGAAAACCATCCACACATATCTAGTAGAAATAATTATTGGTTTCAATTCCAAGCAACCTTTGCACTTCCTTATACAAACTAGTTTAATTCTGCACTTATATATTTTCTTTGGTTTGTGTTGGCATCAATCACCAAAAAGGGGGAGATTGAAAGAGAAATAGGGTCAAACCTTTTCCAATTGAATTTTGGTGGTTGAATTGCCCAACACAAATTATTGGACTAACTAGTTTGCTCTAGAATATATGTTCTACAGGTGCCAAAGGTTCACAACAAACCAATACAAAGATAAATGAAAGGGTTTAAAACAAAGGAGCAAAGTAAACCGGAGGTAGCCCTAGTCTGGCGCACCGGGCTATCCGGTGGGCCACCGGACAGTGTCCGGTGCACCACCGGACAGTGTCCGGTGCACCAGGGTGGATCAAATCAAACTTGCCAGCTTCGGGAATTTGGGGAGGCCGCTCCGCTATAATTCACCGGACAGTCCGGTGTAACACCGGACTGTCCGGTGTGCCAGCGGAGCAACGGCTACTTCGCGCCAACGGTCATCTGCAAGTGAACAGTGAAAGCAAACACTACGCGCCTGCACGCGCAGAAGTCAGAGCAGACGCCAGAAGGCGCACCGGACAGTGAACAGGACCTGTCCGGTGCACCACTGGACTGTCCGGTGGCCCAGTTGTCAGAAGCTCCTACGGTCGGAACCCAACGGCCTGGTGACGTGGCTGGCGCACCGGACAGTGTCCGATGGCGCACCAGACTGTCCGGTGCACCATGCGACAGAAGCCTTCACCAACGACCATATTGGTGGTTGGGGCTATAAATACCCCCCAACCACCACACTTCAAGGCATCCAAGCATTCACTACACCTCATTCAATACAAGAGCAATACACAACACTCCAAGACACAAATCAAAGCCTTCGATCGAATTAAAGTCCCCAATTCAACTCTAGTTATTAGGACTTGTGAGGAGATCGACTTGTGTTCTTTTGTTGCTCTTGTTGCTTAGTTGGCTTTCTTCTTTCTCTCATTCTTCCTCTCAAAACCTTGTAAGCGAAGGAAGAGACACCAATTGTGTGGTGGTCCTCGTGGGGTCTAAGTGACCCGGGAAATCAAGGAAGGAAGCTCACTCGGTCTAGGTGACCATTTGAGAGAGAGAAAGGGTTGAAAGAGACCCGGTCTTTGTGACCACCTCAACGGGGAGTAGGTTTGCAAGAACCGAACCTCGGTAAAACAAATCACCGTGTCTCACTCTTCATTTGCTTGTGATTTGTTTTCTCCCTCTCTTTCGGACTCGATTATATTTCTAACGCTAACCCCAGCTTGTAGTTGTGCTTAAGTTTATAATTTTCAGATTCCGCCTATTCACCCCCCTCTAGGCGACTTTAAAAAAGCAATGCTCAGCTTTAACCCTTATTTGTTAATGAGCCTTACATTTCACATGAACTCCCACCTTTGGTGAGTTCATGCACATTATTTCTCACAACTTGTTGAGCTATGATCTTTTATGAGCTCACCCTTGTGATATATAAACTCCCACAAGAGAAGAGCAGGTGGTCTAGGAGGAGCCCTACAACAAAGAGTACAAGCTCATCTAGGTGACGTCTCCCAGTTAGCTTGTTGGCGCCAAGGAATAATATTTAGTTTGTTTTATTGTTATCACTTATTTTTGTAAGACTTCCAGTATGTAATAATGATACTTGTGACATTTATCTCTATACACTGTCATTATATGTGATGTTCTTCTTTGGCGCATATATGAGACACACCCGACTTTATCCTTTAAATCCAGGTGTGACAGATTGAACCTGAGAATTTGCCAATTTCATCTTTTGTTATATGATGAAACCTTCGTCCTAGACCTATTACACCGAAGGTGTATTGACTTGAGGATGAAGGTTTTCTTTTCTCAATTTTGTGTTGCCTTGTTTTTGATTTTATGTAGCAATTGGAAAACAAGTGACCAACACTATTAAGGTGTCGCAGTCTGGGGGGTCCTAGGTCATGAGTGTTATGCGGCCTGAGGGGTCTGCAGGTCATGAGTGGGAAGCAGAACAGTGGCCACGCTTTGGCTCGGTGCAAGACGTGGTTAATGCAACCAGTCGTTTATGGCGGGTCAGTCTGGGGTCGGGCATGAATCTAGTTGAATGGTTCCCTTCTGACACGCCCGTCCTTCCTTGTCAGGCTCCAGTGCTCCACCATCCTCGGTCCTGGGCTCGGTGGCACGGGGTTCGATCGGGGGTGGGTCCTTCCAGAGTTGGCACATCTGCCTCTTCGGACTGACTAATAGGCCACAACAATCCGGGGCTCTTTCCTAAGCGTGTTTAGTGACCGTCGGGTCCTAGGGATCAAGGATCATTTCCTCGACAACGGGCGGAGTTGTAATCTCCCCTATTTCGTTAATCAGTACTTTAACTACAAAATCAATTTCTTTTTAATATAATTATCACATAACAATGTGTATTATGGTATTATAAATATAATAGTATTTTTTAAAAACTCCATATACTGATACATATAAAAGGCAAATAACTCAGTTAAAAAAGTATAGCGGGAGTTGAATAAAGGAAATAGTCGGAGAGGATGAGAAATAGAGGAAAATCTATACTACTCTATAAGCCTGTAGTGTAGGCATTCACAGTGCACCATGTTCTGCCTCCGCGTCTGATTCCCGTGACCTCGCCTCGCCCCCACGCCCGCGACATCCACCACCCTGACCTCGCCCCCCACCCGCGGAAATCTTGCCCGCAAGATCCCTCTGCCCACCGATGGAAGGGCGCCATTGATGCCTCGCGAAACTCACTACCGTCCCCCACGAGACATACCATGCCCTCGCCCCCACCCCCCGCACAGATCTTCGAAGAGGCCGCCACCCCGCCCCCGTTCTTGGCCCCTCGTCGGCGTCGGCCTCACCGCGGCACGAGCTGCACTCCTTCGCACCGCTCGCGGCCGCGGTGCTGGGCCACCTCCGGGCCTCCGGGGTGGCCATGCTCCCGGGCCTCACGGAGCTGGAGCTGGCGCACTCCGAGGCCGAGATGGGGTTTGCGTTCCTGCTCGACCTCCGCGCCATCCTCACCGCGGGCCTGCCGTCGGGGCCTAAGTTCCCGGACTGGCGGTCACGCGCGGGGCTGCGGTCCGCATTCGACCTGCCCATCGCGGCGGC
The DNA here is from genome assembly GCA_029449295.1 of Zea luxurians. Lineage (NCBI taxonomy): Eukaryota > Viridiplantae > Streptophyta > Magnoliopsida > Poales > Poaceae > Zea > Zea luxurians. The sequence continues at coordinate 75,114,690 of JAOPSE010000014.1, forward strand.
GTCGCTGCAGATAGTGTGGGGTGCGCGCCCCGCCGACCCTGACCGCGCGCTGCGGCTCGCGCGCTCCGCCATCTGCCGCGCAGGAGAAGCATCGATCCCGCGCAGGAGAAGATCCGGTCCCTGACGCTCAAGGCTATCCACGCGCTACGGAAGAAGCATGCCAGGAGTCGTGTCACCGACTTCCGGTTCCCGCGGCCATCTCCATCGACGCGGCCGCGGTGCTGGGCCACCTCCGGGCCTCCGAGGTGATCGTGCTCCCGGGCCTGACAGAGTTGGAGCTGGCGCTTTGGGAAGGCTCCTCCATCTGCAGCTGCAAGGTCCCTGTGATAGCCAGAGGATGAGGGAGGTGGTGGCTACCGGCGGAAGGCTCCTCCAATGGCAGATGGTGGAGTATGGCTCCCTCTGCATTCTTGAAATCGAGTGGTTTCTTAGATGCTGCTACTTGAAATCGAGTATGGCTCCCTCTGCATTCTTGTCTGATGTTCTACTTCTGCAGATTGAGACTTGAGAGATTGGTGATAGAGGTGTTCATTATTTGTTTCTCTTTGGCGAATAGGAGACGCACTGTGTTGTTGCAATCAAAATTGTGGGCTTCTTGGGGCACATTTTGCTCTTGATTTCATTAGTACGATGGTGAATGGAGGGCACATTGTGATTTTTTAGATCAGAATTGTGGTTCCTTGGGCTGCCTTAATGTGTTGATTTCTTTTCTTTATACGATGATAGATATAGAATTGTCTAATTGCAGGCACAAGGTGATAAAGCCATCATGTTTACCAGTTTTCTACATGTTCTCTCAATTTGGTAGTAATTGTCAGTTTGGAACATGTAATCTAAGTGTTAGTCAGTTTGCTACATGTTTCTGAATTTGTGTCAATCTGAGTTTGGACCATGTTATCAACTTGTGTCAATCTGCCACCTGTAAGTGGCGCTGCTATCTGTTTCTGAATTATTTAAGTTTTGTTCATGCATGTGGCATTAGTATCTATTTCTGAATTATTTTGATTTGGTTCATTTAAGTGGACCATGTAATCTTGTCTCTATTCTTTTGAATTCAGTAATAATTCAGTAAGTTAGCAGAGGGGAATTGCAGCACATGAAATAATGCAGGAAAGATAGATGCAAACGTATCAGGCCCATTTAATCTCTACTGGCCCACGTAGGCAAATTCAAATATTTAAGGGTTAAGTTTTCAGCAGTCTGTTGTGGGTTTAAAAATTTTTAGGGAAACTTTTTTTACAGCAGTCCCCAATATAAAGTTTTTGGAAACAATTTTTAAGCAGTCTGTTGGAGTTGCTCTTAAGCGTGGTGATGTCGGGCGTGGCCAGGTTAGATTTCCTGATTTCAAAATTGTCTGAGAAGTTTTTTGCAATATTCACTTAACTGTTTTGCCTAGAAACCGCCTTGCATTTGATGGTACATGGTTGCACGATCACCAAACAAATTATACAGTTCTCTTAATCCTGATCCTCAGTGTATGTTCCTTGATTTCTGGGTGTCCAATATCGAAACTGAACGATCTCGAATGTTGACACCCTGTCGTTTCCTACCGTTTCATGTGGTGTGCAAACCTGGTAGTCTGAAGACATACAAAAAGTTCGAGGCAGAAATATATGTCCTCACAAAGGATGAAGGTGGCCGGCACACTGCCTTTGTCACAAATTACAACCCCCAATTCTACTTCAGGACAGCTGATGTCACTGGAAGAGTTGAGCTGCTTGGGGAGATGAAGATGGTTTTGCCTGGTGACAATGTAACTGCGAATTTTGAGTTGATATCACCTGTTCCTCTTGAACCTGGTAACGACTGCATTCTCAATTTCTTTCGACAGTATAGAACTATAGATCAGGTCTTCTGACAACATGTTGTGCTTCGTGATGCCATTGCACGCTCCAAGCTACTTCTTTTCATTGAATACTAAAGAAATTCATATTGGATAGTCAACTCGTGCCTTTGATGCAGGGCAAAGATTTGCGCTTAGGGAAGGAGGAAAACCGGTCGGTGCTGGAGTCGTCTCCAAAGTTCTTAGCTGATCAGTTTCCACTTTCTTCTCCATAGCAATTCAGTGAACAAACGAGTGTTGATATGTCCGACTTGGTTAGAAATGAGCGCAAAGCACCAGTTTTTTTGCATTTTTCTTGGGATGCATGAGCAAAGGCAGAGCTGGCCTGGCCAGTGGCCACCATTTTATTGTTGAGGCGTGGTGCTGTGTAACACCACGATTAGTTTGGTGCTTTTCTTTTGTAGTTTTTACATTTTATATATAGGTTTAACTTAGATCGTTAGGTCTTCATATAATCTAATGGTGAATATTTTTCTCCTTTTCTCGATTAATCTTGAGATTTCAGTACCCTCTCCGCGCACGTGGATGCTTCTTTTGACTATGTTGTATTAATATAAATAGATACATTCCTCATTTGCCATTAATGATTTCATCATGTGCGTTCTCTCGATGATAAACATAGGTTTCTGAAAGCCAGGAAGTTCGATTTTGACAAGGCAATGCAAATGTGGTCAGAGATGCTGAGGTGGTCAGAGATGCTGAAAGCCAAGAAGTTTGACTATTTTTTGGGTAAGAAAATATGCTTGAACATTGTTTAATAATGAGATGGGTCCAAACAATTGTACCAGTGTGCCGGAAACCCTGAATGCCAATAGCGCCTCCTGTTCCTTCTAATTTGGAATAGCTACTATTGAGTATGATACATAAAATTTGTTATCTTAATGCCAGGAACATATTTGATCCACGCCATATGTACATTTCCATCAAGGAAGTGTAATTTATTTGAATCAAGAAAGAGGGCACATGTGATAAAATTCAATATTACTATTTTACATCATTTACTCTAGTGACCTACTATGTTTAGTTATAATTATGATAATATGCTTTATTTTTCAGCATTGACCTGATTCTCCAAGGGAAGAAGCAGTTTGACATGGATCCTCCCGCCGGCCCCGTTCGGTACTAAAGTGAGGTGCCCTGCGATTTAGCTCTGACTCTAGTGATCACACCAAGTATTTGGTCAGGTGCAAAGAAATTCGCACAAGTATTTGTTACTAATATTAATATCATAAACTACAAAGTATTTGATATGTGCATGCTTAAACTGCATTGTCTGAGTCTTGTTCTAGATACAGCAGCAGTCAACCGTATACATGGAATCTGTAGCATAGCTATTTGTCACTACCTTGTCACTTGGGAGCATTGAATTAAATATCATTGTTTTATATATCAGGTTCTATTCTTCAACCTTGGTGAAAGTCGCCTAGAGGGGGGGGGTGAATAGGGCGAAACTGAAAATCTCAAAAATAATCACAACTACAAGCCGGGTTAGCGTTAGAAATATAAACGAGTCCGTGAGAGAGGGTGCAAAACAAATCGCAAGCAAATGAAGAGTGTGACACGCGGATTTGTTTTACCGAGGTTCGGTTCTCGCAAACCTACTCCCCGTTGAGGAGGCCACAAAGGCCGGGTCTCTTTCAACCCTTCCCTCTCTCAAACGGTCCCTCGGACCGAGTGAGCTTTTCTTCTTCTCAATCAAACGGGAACAAAACTTCCCCGCAAGGGCCACCACACAATTGGTGCCTCTTGCCTTGGTTACAATTGAGTTTTGATCACAAGAACAAATGAGAAAGAAAGAAATCGATCCAAGCACAAGAGCTCAAATGAACACAACAAATCACTCTCTCTAGTCACTAGGGCTTTGTATGGAGTTGGGAGAGGATTTGATCTCTTTTGGTGTGCTTTGCAATGAATGCTAGCTCTTGTATAGTGGTTGGAAGTTGGAAAACTTGGATACCATGAATGGTGGGGTGGTTGGGGTATTTATAGCCCCAACCACCAAACTTGACCGTTGGCTGGAGGCGTCTGTTCGATGGCGCACCGGACAGTCCGGTGCACACCGGACAGTCCGGTGCCCCTGCCACGTCATCAATGCCGTTGGATTCTGACCGTTGGAGCTTCTGACTTCTGGGTCCGCCTGGGTGTCCGGTGCACACCGGACAACAACTGTTCATTGTCCGGTGCGCCGGTATGGGCGCGCCTGATGTCTGCGCGCGCTGCGCGCGCATTAAATGCACCGTAGGTAGCCGTTGGCGCCGAAATAGCCGTTGCCCCGCTGGTACACCGGACAGTCCGGTGCACACCGGACATGTCCGGTGAATTATAGCGGAGCGGCTGCCGCGCGAACCCGAGGCTGACGAGTTCCGGAGGCCGCGCTTCCTTGGAGCACCGGACACTGTCCGGTGTACACCGGACAGTCCGGTGAATTATAGAGTGCCGGCTTCCGAGAATTCCCGAGGGCGAAGAGTTTGAGTTGGAGTCCTCTGGGCGCACCGGACACTGTCCGGTGTACACCGGACAGTCCGGTGCCTCCAGCCAGAGGTGCCTTTGGTTGCCTCATTGCTCCTTTGTTGAATCCAAAACTTGATCTTTTTATTGGCTGAGTGTGAACCTTTTGCACCTGTATAACTTATGCACTAGAGCAAACTAGTTAGTCCAATATTTGTGTTGGGCAATTTAACCACCAAAATAATTTAGGAACTAGGTATAAGCCTAATTCCCTTTCAATCTCCCCCTTTTTGGTGATTGATGCCAACACAAACCAAAGCAAATATAGAAGTGCATAATTGAACTAGTTTGCATAATACAAGTGCAAAGGTTGCTTGGAATTGAACCAATATAAATACTTGCATGATGCGCATGGATTGTTTCTTTATTTTTAACATATTGGACCACATTTGCACCACATGTTTTTGCAAATTCTTTTGTAAATTCTTTTCAAAGTCCTTTTGCAAGATAGTCAAAGGTAAATGAATAAGATTTTGCAAAGCATTTTCAAGTTTTGAAATTTTCTTCCTTTGTTCCAAATGCTTTTCCTTTAACTAAACAAAACTCCCCCTCAAATAAAGTCTCCTCTTAGTGTTCAAGAGGTTTTTAAGATATCAATTTTGAAAATACTACTTGCTCCCCTTTTAGAACACAAAGAGATACAAATTTTGAATTTTACCAATTGAAAATCATCAATTTTAAAATTGGGGTGGTGGTGCGGTCCTTTTGCTTTGGGCTCATATTTTCTCCCCCTTTGGCATGAATCGCCAAAAACGGAATCATTAGAGCCCAATGAAGTACTCTCTCCTCCTTTGGTCATAAAATAAATGAGTGAGGATTATACCAAAGTTGGAGAGACGCTCGGAGTGACGGCGAAAGGTGAGTAGTGGAGCAGAGTGGAAGCCTTTGTCTTCGCCGAAGACTCCAATTTCCTTTCAATATACCTATGACTTGGTTTGAAATACACTTGAAAACACATTAGTCATAGCATATATAAAAGAGACATGATCAAAGGTATATTTATGAGCTATGTGTGCAAGTTTAGCAAAAGAAGTTCCTAGAATCAAGAATATTAAGCTCATGCCTAAGTCTGGTAAAAGATTGTTCATCAAGAGGCTTAGTAAAGATATCGGCTAATTGATCTTTAGTGTTAATGTATGAAATCTCGATATCCCCCTTTTGTTGGTGATCCCGAAGAAAGTGATACCGAATGGCTATGTGCTTAGTGCGGCTGTGCTCAACGGGATTGTCGACCATTTTGATTGCACTCTCATTGTCACATAGCAAGGGGACTTTGGTTAATTTGTAACCGTAGTCCCGCAGGGTTTGCCTCATCCAAAGCAATTGCGCGCAACAATGGCCTGCGGCAATATACTCGGCTTCGGCGGTAGAAAGAGCGACCGAATTTTGCTTCTTTGAAGCCCATGACACCAAGGATCTTCCCAAGAACTGGCAAGTCCCCGATGTGCTCTTCCTATTAATTTTACACCCTGCCCAATCGGCATCTGAATAACCAATCAAATCAAAAGTGGATCCCCGAGGGTACCAAAGCCCAAACTTAGGAGTATAAGCCAAATATCTCAAGATTCGTTTTACGGCCGTAAGGTGTGATTCCTTAGGGTCGGCTTGGAATCTTGCACACATGCATACGGAAAGCATAATGTCCGGTCGAGATGCACATAAATAAAGCAATGAACCAATCATCGACCGGTATACCTTTTGATCCACGGACTTACCTCCCGTGTCGAGGTCGAGATGCCCATTTGTTCCCATGGGAGTCTTGATGGGCTTGGCATCCTTCATTCCAAACTTGCTTAGAATGTCTTGAGTGTACTTTGTTTGGCAAATGAATGTGCCCTCTTGGAGTTGTTTGACTTGAAATCCTAGAAAATACTTCAACTCCCCCATCATAGACATCTCGAATTTCTGTGTCATGATCCTACTAAATTCTTCACATGTAGATTTGTTAGTAGACCCAAATATAATATCATCGACATAAATTTGGCATACAAACAAATCATTATCAAGTGTTTTGGTGAATAAAGTAGGATCGGCTTTGCCGACTTTGAAGCCATTAGCAATAAGGAAATCTCTAAGGCATTCATACCATGCTCTTGGGGCTTGCTTTAGCCCATAAAGCGCCTTAGAGAGCCTAAAAACATGGTTAGGGTACTCACTGTCTTCAAAGCCGGGAGGTTGCTCAACATAGACCTCCTCCTTGATTGGTCCATTGAGGAAGGCACTCTTCACGTCCATTTGATAAAGCTTGAAGCCATGGTAAGTAGCATAGGCCAATAATATGCGAATTGACTCAAGCCTAGCTACGGGTGCATAGGTTTCACCAAAATCCAAACCTTCGACTTGTGAATACCCCTTGGCCACGAGTCGAGCTTTGTTCCTAGTCACCACACCATGCTCGTCTTGCTTGTTGCGGAAGACCCACTTGGTTCCTACAACATTTTGATTAGGATGTGGAACTAAATGCCATACCTCATTCCTTGTGAAATTGTTGAGCTCCTCTTGCATCGCCATCACCCAATCCGAATCTTGAAGTGCTTCCTCTACCCTGTGTGGCTCAATAGAGGAAACAAAAGAGTAATGTTCACAAAAAATGTGCAACACGAGATCGAGTAGTTACCCCCTTATGAATGTCGCCGAGGATGGTGTCGACGGGGTGATCTCGTTGAATTGCTTGGTGGACTCTTGGGTGCGGCGGCCTTGGTTGTTCATCCTCCTTGTTTTCATTATTTGCATCTCCCCCTTGATCGTTGTCGTCATTTTGAGGTGGCTCATCTTCTTGATCTTCTTGTTCAACATCTTGAGCCTCATCCTCAATTTGAGTTGGTGGAGATGCTTGCGTTGAGGAGGATGGTTGATCTTGTGCATGTGGAGGCTCTTCGGATTCCTTAGGACACACATCCCCAATGGACATGTTCCTTAGCGCTATGCATGGAGCCTGTTCTTCACCTATCTCATCAAGATCAACTTGCTCTACTTGAGAGCCGTTAGTCTCATCAAACACAACGTCACAAGAAACTTCAACAAGTCCTGAGGACTTGTTAAAGACTCTATATGCCCTTGTGTTTGAGTCATATCCTAGTAAAAAGCCTTCTACAGTTTTAGGAGCAAATTTAGATTTTCTACCTCTTTTAACAAGTATAAAACATTTGCTACCAAAAACTCTAAAATATGAAATATTTGGCTTTTTACCGGTTAGGAGTTCATAGGATGTCTTCTTGAGGATTCGGTGAAGATATAACCGGTTGATGGCGTAGCAAGCGGTGTTGACCGCTTCGGCCCAAAACCGATCCGGTGTCTTGTACTCATCAAGCATGGTTCTTGCCATGTCCAATAGAGTTCGATTCTTCCTCTCCACTACACCATTTTGTTGTGGAGTGTAGGGAGAAGAGAACTCATGCTTGATGCCCTCCTCCTCAAGGAAGCCTTCAATTTGAGAGTTCTTGAACTCCGTCCCATTGTCGCTTCTAATTTTCTTGATCCTTAAGCCGAACTCATTTTGAGCCCGTCTCAAGAATCCCTTTAAGGTCTCTTGGGTATGAGATTTGTCCTGCAAAAAGAACACCCAAGTGAAGCGAGAATAATCATCCACAATTACAAGACAATACTTACTACCGCCGATGCTTATGTAAGCGATCGGGCCGAATAAATCCATGTGTAGGAGCTCCAGTGGCCTGTCGGTAGTCTTGACGTTTTTGTGTGGATGATGGATGCCAACTTGCTTCCCGGCTTGGCATGCGCTACAAATCCTGTCTTTCTCAAAATGAACATTGGTTAGTCCTAAAATGTGTTCTCCCTTTAGAAGCTTGTGAAGATTCTTCATTCCAACATGGGCTAGTCGGCGGTGCCAGAGCCAACCCAAGTTAGTCTTAGCAATCAAGCAAGTGTCGAGTTCAGCTCTATCAAAATCAACTAGGTATAGCTGACCCTCTAACACTCCTTTAAATGCTATTGAATCATCACTTCTTCTAAAGACAGTAACACCTATATCAGTAAAAAAACAGTTGTAGCCCATTTGACATAACTGGGATACGGAAAGCAAATTGTAATCTAAAGAATCTACAAGAAAAACATTGGAAATAGTATGGTCAGGTGATATAGCAATTTTACCCAATCCTTTGACCAAACCTTGATTTCCATCCCCGAATGTGATAGCTCGTTGGGGATCTTGGTTTTTCTCATATGAGGAGAACATCCTTTTCTCCCCTGTCATGTGGTTTGTGCACCCGCTGTCGAGTATCCAACTTGAGCCCCCGGATGCATAAACCTACAAAACAATTTTAGTTCTTGACTTTAGGTACCCAAACGGTTTTGGGTCCTTTGGCATTAGAAACAAGAACTTTGGGTACCCAAACACAAGTCTTGGAGCCCTTGTGTTTGCCCCCAACAATTTTGGCAACTACCTTGCCGGATTTGTTAGTTAAAACATATGATGCATCAAAAGTTTTGAATGAAATAGCATGATCATTTGATGCATTAGGAGTTTTCTTTCTAGGCAACTCGGTATGGGTTGGTTGCCTAGACCTAGATGTCTCACCCTTATACATAAAAGCATGGTTAGGGCCAGAGTGAGACTTCCTAGAATGAATTTTCCTAATCTTGCTCTCAGGATAGCCGGCAGGGTACAAAATGTAACCCTCGTTATCCTGAGGCATGGGAGCCTTGCCCTTAACAAAGTTAGATAAATTCTTTGGAGGGGCATTAAGTTTGACATTGTTTTCCTTTTGGAAGCCAATGCCGTCCTTAATGCCAGGGCGTCTCCCATTATAGAGCATGCTTCTAGCAAATTTAAATTTTTCATTTTCTAAGTCATGCTCACTGATCTTAGCATTAAGTTGTGCTATGTGATCATTTTGTTTTTTAATTAAGGCTAGGTGATCATGAATAGCATCAACATTAATATCTCTACATCTAGTACAAATGGAAATATGCTCAGTAGATGTAGAGGGTTTGCAAGTTTTTAATTTTACAACCTTAGCATGCAATATTTCATTCTTACTTCTAAGGTCAGAAATAGTAACATTGCAAACATTAAAATCTTTAGTCTTAGCAATCAAATTTTCATTTTCTAATCTAAGACTAGCAAGAGAAATGTTCAATTCTTCAATCCGAGCAAGCAAATCATCATTATCATTTCTAGGGTTTGGAATTGAAACGTTGCAAATATGAGAATTAACCTTAGCTAACAAATTAGCATTTTCATTTCTAAGGTTGTCTATAGTCTCATGGCAAGTACTTAGCTCACTAGACAATTTTTCACATTTTTCCATTTCTAGAGCATAAGCATTTTTAACCTTAACATGCTTCTTATTTTCTTTAATAAGGAAGTCCTCTTGAGAATCCAAGAGATCATCCTTCTCATGAATAGCACTAATCAATTCATTTAATTTTTCTTTTTGTTGCATGTTGAGGTTAGCAAAAAGAATGCGCAAGTTATCCTCCTCATTTTTATCATCATCCTCATCGCTAGATGTTTCATATTTAGTGGAGGACCTTGATTTTACCTTCTTTTTGCCGTCCTTGGCCATGAGACACTTGTGGCCGACGTTGGGGAAGAGAAGGCCTTTGGTGACGGCGATGTTGGCGGCGTCCTCGTCGGAGGATGAGTCGGTGGAGCTCTCGTCGGAGTCCCATTCGCGGCACACGTGGGCATCGCCGCCCTTCTTCTTGTGGTACCTCTTCTTTTCTCTCCTCTTGCCCTTCTTGTCGTCGCCCCTGTCACTGTCACTAGACATAGGACATTTTGCAATAAAGTGACCGGGCTTACCACACTTGTAGCAAACCTTCTTGGAACGGAGTTTGTAGTCCTTCCCTTTCCGTTGCTTGAGGATTTGCCTAAAGCTTTTGATGATTAGGGCCATCTCCTCATTGTCGAGCTTGGAGGCGTCAATTGGTTGTCTACTTGGTGTAGACTCCTCCTTCTTCTCCTCGGTTGCCTTGAAGGCCACCGGTTGCGCCTCGGATGTGGAAGGTTCATCAAGCTCGTTGATCTTCTTTGAGCCCTTAATCATGCATTCAAAGCTCACAAAATTCCCGATAACTTCCTCGGGGGTCATTAGTGGATATCTAGGATTACCACGAATTAATTGAACTTGAGTGGGGTTAAGGAAAATAAGTGCTCTTAAAATAACCTTAACCACCTCGTGGTCATCCCATTTTTTGCTCCCGAGGTTGCGCACTTGGTTCACCAAGGTCTTGAGCCGATTGTACATGTCTTGTGGCTCCTCCCCTTGGCGAAGACGAAAGCGACCGAGCTCCCCCTCGATCGTTTCCCGCTTGGTGATCTTGGTGAGTTCATCACCCTCGTGCGCCGTCTTGAGTAGGTCCCAAATCTCTTTTGCGTTCTTCAACCCTTGCACTTTGTTGTATTCCTCCTTGCTAAGAGAGGCAAGGAGAATGGTTGCGGCTTGGGAGTTGAAGTGCTCGATTTGGGCCACTTCGTCCGTGTCATAATCCTCATCCCCTATTGATGGTACCTGTACTCCAAACTCAACAACATTCCATATACTTTTGTGGAGTGAGGTTAGATGAAATTTCATTAAATCACTCCACCTAGCATAATCTTCGCCATCAAAAGTCGGCGGTTTGCCTAATGGAACGGAAAGTAAAGGAGTATGTCTAGATGTACGGGGATAGTTTAAGGGGATCTTACTAAACTTCTTGCGCTCTTGGCGCTTAGAAGTTACGGACGGTGCATCGGAGTCGGAGGTGGATGTTGATGAAGTGTCGGTCTCGTAGTAGACCACCTTCCTCATCTTCTTGTGCTTGTCCCCACTCCGATGCGGCTTGTGAGAAGAAGATTTTTCCTTCTTCTCCTTGTGGTGAGAAGAGGAAGATCTTTTCTCCTTCCGCTTGGAGGAGTTCTTCTTCTTCTCCCTTCTCTTGGTGCGGGACTCTTCCGATGAAGTGCTCCCTTGGCTTGTAGTGGGCTTGTTGTCGCCGGTCTCCATCTCCCTCTTGGTGTGATCTCCCGACATCACTTCGAGCGGTTAGGCTCTAATGAAGCACCGGGCTCTGATACCAATTGAAAGTCGCCTAGAGGGGGGGGTGAATAGGGCGAAACTGAAAATCTCAAAAATAATCACAACTACAAGCCGGGTTAGCGTTAGAAATATTAACGAGTCCGCGAGAGAGGGTGCAAAACAAATCGCAAGCAAATGAAGAGTGTGACACGCGGATTTGTTTTACCGAGGTTCGGTTCTCGCAAACCTACTCCCCGTTGAGGAGGCCACAAAGGCCGGGTCTCTTTCAACCCTTCCCTCTCTCAAACGGTCCCTCGGACCGAGTGAGCTTTTCTTCTTCTCAATCAAACGGGAACAAAACTTCCCCGCAAGGGCCACCACACAATTGGTGCCTCTTGCCTTGGTTACAATTGAGTTTTGATCACAAGAACAAATGAGAAAGAAAGAAATCGATCCAAGCACAAGAGCTCAAATGAACACAACAAATCACTCTCTCTAGTCACTAGGGCTTTGTATGGAGTTGGGAGAGGATTTGATCTCTTTTGGTGTGCTTTGCAATGAATGCTAGCTCTTGTATAGTGGTTGGAAGTTGGAAAACTTGGATACCATGAATGGTGGGGTGGTTGGGGTATTTATAGCCCCAACCACCAAACTTGACCGTTGGCTGGAGGCGTCTGTTCGATGGCGCACCGGACAGTCCGGTGCACACCGGACAGTCCGGTGCCCCTGCCACGTCATCAATGCCGTTGGATTCTGACCGTTGGAGCTTCTGACTTCTGGGTCCGCCTGGGTGTCCGGTGCACACCGGACAACAACTGTTCATTGTCCGGTGCGCCGGTATGGGCGCGCCTGATGTCTGCGCGCGCTGCGCGCGCATTAAATGCACCGCAGGTAGCCGTTGGCGCCGAAATAGCCGTTGCCCCGCTGGTACACCGGACAGTCCGGTGCACACCGGACATGTCCGGTGAATTATAGCGGAGCGGCTGCCGCGCAAACCCGAGGCTGACGAGTTCCGGAGGCCGCGCTTCCTTGGAGCACCGAACACTGTCCGGTGTACACCGGACAGTCCGGTGAATTATAGAGTGCCGGCTTCCGAGAATTCCCGAGGGCGAAGAGTTTGAGTTGGAGTCCTCTGGGCGCACCGGACACTGTCCGGTGTACACCGGACAGTCCGGTGCCTCCAGCCAGAGGTGCCTTTGGTTGCCTCATTGCTCCTTTGTTGAATCCAAAACTTGATCTTTTTATTGGCTGAGTGTGAACCTTTTGCACCTGTATAACTTATGCACTAGAGCAAACTAGTTAGTCCAATATTTGTGTTGGGCAATTCAACCACCAAAATAATTTAGGAACTAGGTATAAGCCTAATTCCCTTTCACTTGGGCATGCCCACCCATCCATAGTGAGTACTGACACCGCTTGCATTTGGTCTAGATATGTGTGGAAGTTCTTGATCCCTCACCCCCCCTTCTATTTTTATTTTTTTTCTTTCCAGACTTTCTATGCTACAAGATCTAAATTGTTCTGAACAATATAAAGTACCACCTTAAGAAAACAAGTATAATATTTTGATTTTGCATACCAGATTCTTTGTGCTGCAAGATTGTACATTTTTTATTCTGAATTGTTGCCTGCAGGAGGAACCGACTATGATTGAATCCTACAATAACAAGAGAACAGTTGGCTGATCTGGTGGCGAAGGAGTTACATCTACGCTAACCATGGTATGTAATAATTGTGCTTATTTTTCCATCGCGCTTTATTGCGGAGGATGAACACGATGTTTGCCTGCAGGAGGAACCGACTATGATTGAATCCTACAATAACAAGAGAACAGTTGGCTGATCTGGTGGCGAAGGAGTTTGTCGGTGTTTCGGACCCGGGGGGTCCCTGGACTGGCTAGTAAATTTGTCGCTGCGTGTCCCTGCCCAGATGGGTTGGTGTGAGATGGAACACAAGGGGGGAATGAGACTTGTATTATCCTGCACCAGGGTGCTCGTAGTAGGGGTTACAAGCGTTGCGAGAGGGCGAGAGCGAGAGAGCGAGTACGAGAGAGAGGGACAGAGAGAGTGTCTGGCCCTGCTCGTCTTCTCCCGTCCCTTTTACCGTGTCTCCCCTCCCCTTCCTTGCCTCCTGGACATCTCCTTTTATATTCATAAGGAGATGGCCTGGCTATACAAATGGGGGTGTAGCTATGTGCTACGTGGCCAGCGGGGAAGTGCCTGGTCGCTATGTACATGTTAACGTGTCCGTTGGAGAAGTGCGTGAGCCCTATAGAAGCACAGCTGTTGGTGCTGCATGGATCCTGCTGACGTTTCCTTGCTTCCGTAGGGGGCTTGAGAACCACCGACGTCATGGACGCACGCGGGGAACCATCATTGCCTGTTACCGGGGTAAGCTAGATGGGACGCCGGTCTTGTTCCTTCGTAGCCTGAGCTAGCTAGGAGTAGGGTAATGATGTATACCTTGTGGCGCGGTCGATCTGAGCTCGAGGTCGTGCGAGGCGGTGGCTCCTCCGAGGTCGAGGCCGGGGTCGAGGCCCAGGGTCGGGCGAGGACGTGATTCTTCCCGAGGCCGAGGCTGAGGCCGAGCCCTGGGGTCGGGCGAGGCGGAGATCTCCTCCTGAGGCTGGGGCCGAGGCCGAGGCCTGAGGTCGGGCGAGGCAGAGCTTCCTGTTGCGCCCGAGGCTGAACTTGGCTGTTGTCGGTTTCACCCGGGTGGTTGGCACAGCAGCCGGAGCGAGGCGAGCGGCACTGTTTTCCTGTCAGGTCGGTCAGTGAAAGGGTGAAGTGACTGCGGTCACTTCAACCTTGCCGACTGATGCACGCGTGTGAGGATAAGGTGTCAAGCGATCCCAGCATTAAACGTGCATGCAATACGGTCGGCTGGTAAGGCGATTTGGCCAAGGTCGCTTGCACGACAAGGCTTGCCTTTGGCTGAGCCGAGGGTGCGCTCACTGCCTGAGGAGACCCTCGGGCGAGACGTGAATCAGTCTGGGACCATTATTCCCGCCCGAGGCCGGGCTCGGACAAGGCGAGATCGCGTCCCTTGGTAGACGAAGCTTTGACTTTGACCCGAACTGTCAGTCTTTATGGTTTGTTCTAAAGGTGTTTACCAGTCGTGTTTAGGAGTGTTGGGGGTACCCCTAATTACGGTACCCGACAGTAGCCCCCGAGCCTCGAAGGGAGTGTAGGCACTCGCTTGGAGGTTCCGCCGGATTTTTGCGAGGGGACCAGTCTTTCTCGGTTATGTTTCGTTCCGGTGGGTGCGCGTGAGCGCACCCGCCGGGTGTAGCGCTCGAGGCCTCGGAGGAGTGGTTTGACTCATCTGAGGTCTTAATTCTTGCTGTGATGCCTCGGTCGACCTGGTTGTTCCCTCATGCGGCCTGGCCGCAACCTGGGTACATGGTCAGGCTTCGAGTTTTTGAGCTGGTTTGTTGACGCTGTCAACGGTTTTAGCCGTAGCCAGGTGCGAGGGTAGCCCCCGAGCCTCTGCACGGGGCGAGAGGACGATCAAGGACTATCTCGACTTTTATTATACGCCCCTTCGTCGCCTTTTTGCAAGGAGGAAGGGGGGAAAGCGCCACGTTACCCTCGGAGGGCACCGATCATGGTGTTTCCAGTGAGTTGCTAACGGGTGATCCAAGTGGACGCCCGTGCCCCGTTCATTAAGGGTCGGCTAGTGGCCCAGAGGCGCGCTCCAAAAGTACCTACAAGGGATTTGCTGGACCCGGACCCATTTCGATAGGGTCCGAGGGCTCGGTGCCTCCTGTTGGGGACTTGTTCTCAAATGCTAAGAGTTAAGAACAAGGCAACATAAAAGGTGTTAAGTGTTAAAGTCCTTCGTCCTCCTAAACATTATTCCTCTTCGGGAAACAATGAGTTTCGAACGAAGGTCTCAAGAGACATACCTTCGTGAATATAACAAGTAATGACAAAGGATTCATATAAAGCATGAAATATAATATAAACATCATCATAGAATCATTTCCATTTTATTAACATGGAAAAATAGAAATGATTTCAAATTACAAATGTACCTTCGGTCCTGAGAGAAGGTAAAAAGTATAAGCGTGACGCAAAAGCAAATGCCAAGTCAGCGTGAACAGTACGGGAGTACTGTTCATCTATTTATAGACGCGGGACGCAGCCCACGTAAAATTACATCCATGTCCATTACATTTGTCAATGACTTATGGAAATCTGTCAAGGCCCACGTAGTCTTTTCATCTTTAAGTCGGTTCCCCTCTCTGCTATCGCGACGAAGCTTCCCTGCGCACAGCTTCGGCTATGCACCATCCTTCGTGGAGCTTGGTAATCAGCTCGTCCTTCGTCTGGTTCAGGCTTCGTCCTGACCGCGCTTCATGTTCATAATTCTGAGTCCGAAGATACCTGTTCGCATAATCCACTTGGAAAACATTGTCAAATCATGTTTTTGAGGACCTTCGGAGGACGAAGGCCCCCAACACCTCCCTCCGGTGGGATTCCATTACCGATCGTTCCCGCTGGTCTCGGAAATGTCCTAGGGTACCTCGGGAGCGTAGCCCGAGCCTCGGCCATGTAACGGACGTACCTAGGGTCATCCCTCACTCTTTGTGCTCTGGGGCGACTGTCGAACCCTTCCGAGGGGCCAGCCTTCGAATCCCTGATCAGTAATGGGCGCGGAGCCTGAGTGGTCTGGGGCGGCTTGTCGAGCCCTTCCGAGGGGCCAGCCTTTGAACCCCTGATCAGTAATGGGCGCGGAGCCCGAGCGCTCTAGGGCGGTTGCTATACCCCACAGGGCGCAACCTTCAAACCCCTGATCAGTAGGAGGGCTCGGGGGCCCGAGTGTTCTGGGGCGGCTGTTGGACCCCGCAGGGCGCAACCTTCGAACCCCTGATCAGTAGGAGGGCTCGGGGGCCCGAGTGCTCTGGGGCGGCTGCTAGACCCCGCAGGGCACAACCTTCGAACCCCTGATCAGTAGGAGGGCTCGAGGGCCCGAGTGCTCTGGGGCGGCTGCTAGACCCCGCAGGGCGCAACCTTCGAACCCCTGATCAGTAGGAGGGCTCGGGGGGGCCAAGTGCTCCGGGGCGGCTGCTTGACCCCGCAGGGCACGGCCTTCGAACCCCTAATCAGTAGGAGGGCTCGGGGGCCCGTTTCCTTCGTGGAGAAGGATCCTTTTCGAAATATCCCCTTTCTCGGTCCCTGTGGCAAGAGAGAGAGAGGGGAAACGAAAAAGGATATGAATTTAAATAGCGTGGCACACCTTTTTTGACGCGGTCATCATGACGGAGGTGAAACGTCTCCCGGTTCATCTGCCAAGGAGTTAACGCGACGGAACGGGCTATTCGCGGGGCGTCTGTTGCGCGTGTGTAAGTCGCCTAGAGGGGGGGGGATAGGCGAAACCTAAAAATTAAAACTTTATCCCCCAACTAGATCCCTTGATTAGTGGTTAGAACAAGATATACAAATATCGGAGTATAAGAACTAAGTTCTTGCTTATAAAGAGTATTGCGCTTAAATAATGTGGAAGTGATAAATCAATACTACTAACAAGTTTATGAGAATAAAGCAAGAAGGCTTAGATAAGAAGAGTAATAACACAAGTTCTCTCTTGCAATGTGTTGCTTCACTAAAAGAGATTTTAACTTAAAGCAACACCAAATAGAATTAGCAAAGAGTAGTGCAAGAGGAACCAAGAAAGGGAAAAGACAAACAAATCACAAGCAATAAGCACACAAGACACAGGTGATTTGTTTTACCGAGGTTCGGCCCTCGAAGGCCTAGTCCCCGTTGAGGAGTCCACTAAGGACGGGTCTTTTTCAACCCTTTCCCTCTCTCCACCGATCACTCAAGGATCGACGAGCTCTTCTTCTTCTCAAGGATCACTCTCGATCCCGCAAGGACCACCACACTCTTTGGTGTCTCTTGCTAGCTTTTACAAGCCTCTAAAACTTTGGAGGAAGTTCAATGGGAGTCAAAACTCCATGCGCAAATAAACACAAAGATGTAGCACACACTCTCTCTCAATGAATCTCACAAGGCACTAGGGCTAAACTCAATTGAGTAGCTCTCAATTGCTTGCTCTCTCTTTTGTGGCACTTGTGTTGATTGTAGTGGTCTAAATCTTGTGTATAGGATGGATCAATGAATAGAAGTGGTTGGGAGGGCTTGAGTATGTCAACTAGATGAATTGGAATGTTGCTTGGGCTCCCACACCTTAAAGTGGCCGGTTGGGTGGTATTTATAGCCACCAACCAAATTGTAGCCGTTGGAGAAGGTTGTCTGTCGCATGGTGCACCGGACAGTCCGGTGCGCCAGCCAAGTCACCAGGCCGTTAGGGTTCTGACCGTTGGAGCTCTGACTGCTAGGCCCGCCTAGATGTCCGGTGGCGCACCGGACATGCACTGTAGAATGTCCGGTGCGCCTGTTCGCGCGTGCCTGACTTCTGCGCGCTCTGGCGCGCATTTAATGCGCCTGCAGGTGACCGTTGGCGCCGAAGTAGCTGTTGCTCCGCAGTTACACCGGACAGTCCGGTGAATTATAACGGAGCAGCCGTTGCGAATTCTCGAGACTGGCGAGTTCGGAGTCGCTTCATTCCTGGAGCACCGGACAGTCCGGTGTACACCGGACAGTCCGGTGAATTATAGCGGAGTGACTCTGCGTTTTTCCGAAGGTGAGGAGTTCAGCGTGTGGAGTTCCCTGGTGCACCGGACATGTCCGGTGCACCCGACCAGGGTGCCTTTGGTTGTCCCTTTGCTCCTTTGTTTGAACCCTTTCTCTTGATCTTTTTATTAGCTTGTTGTGAACCTTTGGTACCTGTAGAACTTATAAACTTGGGCAAACTAGTTAGTCCAATTATTTGTGTTGGACAATTCAACCACCAAATTTAGTTTAGGAAATAGGTGTAAGCCTAATTCTCTTTCAATCTCCCCCTTTTTGGTGATTGATGCCAACACAAACCAAAGCAAATATAGAAGTGCAGAATTTGAACTAGTTTGCATATGCAAGTGCAAAGGTTACTTAGAATTGAGCCAATAAATATTACTTACTAGATATGCGTGGATTGTTTCTTTATTTTTAACATTTTGGACCACGCTTGCACCACATATTTTGTTTTTGCAAATTCTTTTTGTAAGTTCTTTTGCAAAGTAGTCAAAGGTAAATGAATAAGATTTTGCTAAGCATTTTCCAGTTTTGAAATTTTCTCCCCTTGTTTCAAATGCTTTTCCTTTGACTAAACAAAACTCCCCCTCAAATAAATTCTCCTCTTAGTGTTCAAGAGGGTTTTAAGATTTCAATTTTGAAAATACTACTTTCTCCCCCTTTAGAACACAAAGATATACCAATTTGAAATTTTCCAATTACGAAAATCAATTTTTAAAATTAGGGTGGTGGTGCGGTCCTTTAGCTTTGGGCTCATACTTTCTCCCCCTTTGGCATGAATCGCCAAAAACGGATACTTTGAGTGAGATATAAGCCCTTTATAGCTACTTTCTCCCCTTTGGCAAATAAAACATATGAGTGAAGATTATACCAAAGATGGAGAGATGCTTGGAGCGACGGCGAAAGATGAGTGATAGAGTGGAGTGGAAGCCTTTGTATTCGCCGAAGACTCCAATTCCCTTTCAATACACCTATGACTTAGTTTGAAATTCACTTGAAAACAAATTAGTCATAGCATATATAAAAGAGATATGATCAAAAGGATATATCAAATTAAGCATGATCATAGTTCTATATAATATAGATTGCTCCCCCTGAATATGTGCATGGGGAGGAACACATATCATGGCCTTAAATGCCAATTGCACATAATTAGGTTAATGAGAACATATCTATATCATACAGAATGTGAAGTGCATCGTGTCATAGTATAAGTGTGATGCTCTTGACAGTTTATGCACTTATGAAAGCATGTTATGAACAATTTAAGCATTTCCCTTAAGGATTTCAAAGAGGCTTAAGGACCATCCACCTTTGGAACAAAGGTAGCTTATCCTCGTTACAAGGTTAAGCTTTAAGCTCTTTGACAATAAAATTACTTCATCTAGTTTAAGCAAAGATGCATTAATACAGGAGTGAAATTTTAAGAGGTTAAACTAGGTATGAAGTAGGGATAATGCATGGACATGCTTTCTCTTCCTTTTGTACAAGATGTGCAAGGAACGTACAGAAAAGGAAGATTTAGGTACATGTGTAAATGAGTGGAAGTAGTTTTACCGTTTTGTACCTTCACATAGAGACGCTCTCTTCATTGTGCTTTGTCCTTAGTCTTAGATACTTAAGACCTGTACTTAATGACAATATATGGAAATATTTTGCACAAGAGAGAGTTCTACAACTAGTGATCCTTTTCTAAGTTATTGTAAGCATATGTCAAATGGATCATAAATTGCATAAAAGTATCATGAATTCTCCTTTTAACTTAGTGCACATCAAGAGAGATATTGATTAATAGAATATACGACACTAAGAAGCATGATTGTTAATTGAAGTCATTCAATGATCAAACAAATAACAAATGTGATCAAAAAGAACAACATACGCATTAGATTATCAATTAAGCTTAGAGTAGGAGAATCCAGCAAATATGCTACTTTAGAGTGAAAGATGAGAATTGGAAAATAGTAGCATACTTCATGAGGAACTCATTCTCATGCAAGAGACTATATGAAATTACTAAGATAAAGTAATAGTCTCAACATAATCAAGATATAGAAAGAGGCTCCCCCTAAAGATATGCATCAAGTATTTGAATAAATTGAGTGGATGAATTTACTTTAAAGACAAATGGGGAGAAGCATTATACATCTTGATCAAGGCTCATGAAATTTGCAATCAACTTAGGCCTGGTATCCTCACAATGAAAAAGGTTTAGAATGCTTACAACCACACCATTTAAGGATCTTGCTATCCAAGTAGGTGTTGTTGGTCTTGATGTCTTCCTCTTTCATTTGAGTGTCCTCCCTTTGTAGTTGTTTATTTTTCCTTTCAAACTTATTGAAAATACTCAAGAAAGATGTTAGTAGCACAAGGGAGCATATGATGAAAGATGATCTCTTTAGATAGGAAATATAAACAATTCATCATTTATAAGTCATACAGACATGAAGTAAAATCCTTAACATTAGTGCATTTCATTTGAGAAAGAGGAACATGCACTTTTTAAGCATTTTAATAATCATTGGAGATTTTACTTCATCATATTGACTTTAGTAATCATTACTTGGAAGCAAATCAATATGATAACATATATAAATATTGCAAAGGCATTAAATAGATTCTAATGGACATGAGCATTTAAAAGAGTGAGATTGAATGCACGTCTAGCTGATTTAGGTCCAATAAAGAATCTATTCCTCACATGGGTAGAATATGATAGTTTAGATTAAATACCCATTGAGATGGGAACTAAATTTGATTAAGAAGATGAGTTCCCATACCTTTGCCTTTACCTTTCTTCCTTTGGGTGAAGAGCAACCCATGAGGCTTGTGCACTTTCTCTTTTGTAGATATTCATAAGTAAGCTCAAGAGATACGTCGTTAGTAACATAAGCACTAGTTTCCATTGTTGTAATCATTTTTTATAAGGAATGAAAAGCTAGATTACTAAAAGCATGGAAACTTCATAGCATGAACTAGATTATCCATAGATGATGTTATGCTCAATTTTAACTCATAAAACAAGCATAAATAACCCTTTAAGATTATGGGGATAAATCTAATTCATGATATGGAGAGCGATAAATGTGAAAGAATCATATCCAATTTAAGCAAGTAGAAATCATAAATCATTGGATTGATTTTTCTTTTTGTGTTAGATTACATGCTTCCAAAGAGAAACTTATTCTCTACAAGTGAGACTACTTAGGTTATTTAGACAAAATCATTAGTCTCACTATCCTAGTTATAGAGAGAGTTTTCCTTTTATACGTGTCCTAAGGATTTGAATTCCTTACATGACACTTTATTCTTTTAAGAACATGAAATATCTCTCTACATCTAGAATCATGGCAATAATAAGATAATAAGTGTAAAAACATGCCATGAGATACTTGTAACAAATTAAAGCATGTAGATTGCCATAGGATGGAAATGATGAGTATGCAATCTACCATACGAGAGGAAATTCTTCAAAGAATGGTAATATAAATTTGAAGACATTTGAAGCGCTACTCATTCCTATATGACTACACAAGACACATAAGAAATGATAATTTAAAATACTTGCACTTAAAGGCATAGAAGTTACCATCCTTTGACTTTCCTTCATGTTGTAGGCCTTGATTTTTCACACATGATCCTTCTTTTATTTCCTACAACATCAATGTCTTCCTCGAGATGATATGAGTTTATAGTAATATGAAGAATAACCTTGAGTCAATCACGAATATAGATCATTGAAGATTGATAGCTTGAATGGACTCTCTCAAGCACCCCAAGGCTTCATATCATCTCCTTCTCCTACAAAGCTTGTCAAGCATATTTTGGTACCCATCTCTTGATGGGTCCATCAAGGTTAGTCAACAAAGATCTAGGAACCCAAACGTCCTTTGTGTTAGCACTAGGTAAACTCATTACCTTACTAGCACAAGTTGCAATTTTGGGTTGCCTAGTGTCATGAGAATTAATTGACAAGTTAGGAGTGGGATTGTTACCAATGGGACAATTCTTGCATTGATGTCCCTTTTTTCGGCATGTGTAGCATAGGCGTTTTTTAAGCCTTGAAGATTTCTTCCTTCCTTGTTTCTTGCTTGCTACATGGTTAGTGAATGTTTTCTTTTCTAACCCTATGCCTTTTTGTTTTAAATGAGGACAAGATCTAAGTAAGTGTCCCTTCTTGGAGCATTTAAAACAAGGTCTATCATCCTTGTTAATAATCAAGCCATTTTTAATGTAGGGACAAGACCTAATCAAGTGTCCCCCTTCAAAGCATTCACTACACCTCTTATTTCTCTTAGTGTGAAGTGTGGCTTGATTATTACCTTGGATGTTACCTTTTATGGAGGCGTGGTTGAGGCTTTTGGAGGATGCATTGATTCTCATCTTTTGTTCCTTCCTCTTGGCAATCCTCAAGTCCTTAACATTTCCTTCAAGGGATTTAATGCATGCCATGGTTGTTCCCGTCTCAAGCTTCTTCACCATGTGATCACGGTTATCTTGAGAAGGTTGAGCAATGCTCTTCCCTTTAAGTTGTGTCAAGCTCATCTTTAGCCTCTTATTCTCTTCTTTGAGCTTTTGATATGTATCATCTTTTGTTCTTGCAATTTCTAGCTCAAAAGAAGATTTGCTTGTCGACGGACAACAAGCATTAGCACATGGTAATATAGTATCAATTTGAATACACTAGTGGAGATCTTATCATCGATGACGTTCGTATTGCGTCACTGCATGTGTATATATCGTCACAGATAAAGGTTTGTGACGAATTTGTGACGAGTTCGATTTGGTCATAGGGGTCGCGTCACATTTGTTGTGTTGTGACGGACTACCCAGTTTCGTCATCGATGTGTATACATTCTGTGACGAAAGCCGCGTTGTCATGGAAGTGAATTCATTCTATGACGATCAGTTGTGGTCATAGAGGAAGGCACTTTTCCGTCATAATTCGTCGTCTGCCCGAGCAAACTGACGGCGTTGTTAACGCCGTTTGGTTTCTGTGACGGTACGGTATCGTCACAGATAGAGCCATTGTTTGGTCATTAACAGCCGTTTGGAAGGTGCTGATGCGTATGACGTCAGCGCTGACGTGGCAGCTGACGTCAGCGCTGACGTGGCAGCTGACGTCAACGCTGACGTGGCTAGTACAGTGGCAGCTGACGTGGCATATGTTTTATTATATGCCACCAGTTTGGTCACAGATGTGCAGAGAATAATTTAATTGGAAATTGCAAAATATACTAGAACAGAGGAATGAGCACACAATTCCATATTCCATAGATGAATACAACTAGTATTCCAGTGCGCATACAAACTAAGTGGACAACACTAAACTCAGTTCACAGCATCACCACTTGACTTCACATTTCAGTTGAGTTTGCACAAACATAATAGCATATAATCAAAAGTTGACACCCACGAGCAACTAGAGTTTTTGGGTACCCTCATGTCAAAGAACAGGCCAAAAACAGCAGCTCTGACTAGCAGCCCTCATGTCGAAGAAGAGTTACCATGCAAGGACAAGAGCTTCTTGATGAGCACATTGGTCTCCTCCATCTCCTTGCTGTTCTTCTCTGTTATCTTCTTGTACTCCTCCAACTCCCTTTGTGTCCTCGCCTGCTGTTCCTCAGCTTCTTCACATTTCTTCCTGAGCTGGTCGAGTTCACCTTGAACAGCAGCCGTCGCTTCAGCTGCAAGTTGTTCCCGAAGCTCACTATGATTTGATGATGATGCCTTGGAGGTTGCCGATGTTTTGATGCCGACGCTTTTCAGGAATTGGTGTGAGCTGCTCTGGGACAGCACCTTCGACACAAGGTGCACACTGGATGCTGGCATCTCACCTTCAGCAACAGGTTTAGCTCTCAAAGCCTCCATATGAGACTGAAATATCATGGACAGAAACAGTAACATGTTAATGCTAATGAGCAACAGCAAGATGCTGACAATAATGTGAAAACAGTGACTTTCATTTCTAGTGCACATTATAGCAGATTATATCAGTTACAAATTATAGCCTACAAGACATTAACAAAGACTATGAAAAATAGACTGACAGACTCTAAAAGCTATACATTTGATGGCAAATTATAGCAGATTATAGCAGTTACAAATTATAGCAGATTTGCTTAAAAGCTATACATTTGATGGCAAATTAAAAGCTATACATTTGAAAGACTCTATAAATAGACTATGAAAAATAATGTGAAAACAGTTACAAATTATAGCAGATTTGCTTAACAAAGACTCTAAAACCTATACATTTCTAGTGCACGGGTCCTACAAAAAATAGACTATGATATTTACTTTCATTTCAGAAATTTGATGGCAGACAAATGGCAGACAAAATAGACTATGATCTGAACTCCCCTGGGATGGGACAGGCGATCTCACTCATCGATCTCACTCCCCTTCGTTCCATCGACCCACAGCCAGCCTCCCTCATATGATCTCATAAAAATTACACTAAATAAAGCAAACAAAAGAACTTACAAGTGCTTCTCTTGCCGGTTCACTCAGGCCACGTTTGGAACTGGTATGACAGGTCTTAAAGGCGTCCACCGCATCTAGTTCTTCAGTCTGATCTAAGCTGGGTTCTTCTCGGTTTCTCTTCTGCTTCTGTTTCGTGGATAAACAATCACAGCGAAGTTTGCTCAGATCAAATGCAATAGAAGTTGAGTGCAAAAGTGCAGGTAGTAGTACAAGGTAATAGTTACTTACATATGCATGTAAGTGTGCCACATAGCAGCGAGAACCCGTAGCCTGATGAAACTTGACTTGACTGCGGTTCTGCTTGTTCTTTTCACTTATTTCCTACAAGAGAATGAACATGTCAGATTAGATCATAGGTTCAATATGCGAAAATCCTTTGCAAACGTATAGTGAAAGAACAATATATGACAAGATACCCATACCATGTTCTTTGGATCAGACCACTTTGCAACTAATGCCCTCCATTGTTCATCAGTCATATAAGATACAGGAGAAGTTGTGCTAATCTCATTTGCAGGTACACCATTGAAGTATTTCTGCTTGAGCCGATAACGCTGGTTTTTTACCGCAGAGCGTAGCATATCGGTGCAAGCTTCCTTTGTTGCCTTGTCCTCAGTGTTAACGGACAAGCGCCCCTATGCATATGACAATTCCATAGTTAGTCAATTCAGGTTAAGCAGTATACAAGTGAACCATAGAATCAGTAATGCACTTACATTTAGCTGTGACACAAAGATGTTGTAGTATTTCTGGTCGTCCTTGTAATCTTTCCAACGAGTTAGGATAGGCATGGTTTCCCGAATAATGATGCCAGCCTCTGATGCAAACTTGGCAGCTTGAACAGGTTCATGTGGCCTTTTTTTGCCTTCCTCAACAGCTATGGGCAGTCTCCTTTGCATAACTTTAGTCATCCTATCCAGTTGTTTTCCCTTGGTTGCTGCCCTGGGTCTCCTTGGTGCTCGCTGTGTAGGAGCTACAAAATATAATTCGCTTTTATTGAATAATGAAATTGTTTTGTTTCATGCAAATCAGCAAAAGAGATGCCTTATTTGACTGAAAAAATAGAACTTGCCTTCAGTTTCTTCATCTCTAGCTACATTGGCTTGAGCATCACCTGTACTGTCATGAGCAGCAGATGCCATGTCTTCCTCTTCAGCTCTGCTGAAATGATCAGCAAGTCCAGGTGTAGTACGACTGTTGCCTTCAGCATCACCTGTACTGTCATGAGCAGCAGATGCCATGGCTTCCTCTGCAGCTCTGCTGAAATGATCAGCAAGTCCAGGTGTAGTAGGGCTGTTTGGTATGTGATCATTTCCATCTGTTGGTTCCTGTACATTGTGGCCATCTGTCTCTGTAGAGTGAAGCCTTTTTGAAGATTGCTCCTCTGGTTGTGCACCTGCCCTCACTCTCTTGCTGAACCTAATGCCTGGAGCCATGTTGGGGTCTATCTTCTTGTTTGAAGCAAGGGTTGTGTTTCTACCTCTTCTAGGATACTGTCCACAAAAAAATAGTCATGTGCATTTAAAAGCAAGACCATATATTAATTAAGAGGTATGAAATAAAGAAGATGAATCTAAAAGCATGAGCATATATTAAACACCAGATTAAAAACATTGAAATGCAATGCAACTATTTGGCATCCACTACTTTGAAGATAGAAGGAGCACCTTCATTGCCAGGGGTTTTGGCTGATCATAATATTCACTGTCATCATCAGTATCTCCTTGATCATCATCGTCAAGGAGATAGAAAGAGACATATGAATCCGAATCTGAACTATTATTTATCTTGTTTGCTGCATGTTTCCCCTTTGTTGATGCAGATGGTGAGACAGAATTATTTAGAACAGAAGTATATTTGTTCAGACCCAAATCTTGCATCTTCTTTATATTCTCCTTCACTTGTTTATCCCGTCTTCTCTCATAAGCAGTTCGCTCATGTTGAACTACTTGCAAGATAGATAAGAACAAGCATACTGTGTGTATTAGATAATGTAAAGGATTTTACTAAAAGCTAAGAGGTACTACTATTTGCAGGGAAGGATTTGACTAAAAGCAAATAGATAAGATGTGTAGATTCAGTCATTATGAAGCTTGGTTATGATTGTGCAAGTTCATAATTGTGGTTGCACTATAACTGTAGTGTTTCCCCTGTTTGGTTGTGGAAATCTTTATGCAGGCTTAAACAATGTTCAAAGTACTAGCTAGTACATTGATTAGGCGATGTAGATTTACACAAGCTGATGAACAAAAAAAGTGAAGATATTCTCATCTCTTTCTACCAGCAAGGTTCAAGAAAGCACTAAGCACTGAGCGAGCGGTATGGTGGTGAAAATGCTTAAGCGTGATTAATCGTGCTTAATCATTTTTGTTAAAAAGAGAAAAAAAATACATGATATTGGGCCACCCTGCAGCAGCCCTTAACCCCCACCTCCTCTCTTCATGAGTCTGTAGCCCACTAGGCCCACCTGCCAGGAGGCTCAACGCAAAACCCCTCTCCCGTGATGACCTAGTACTCTGCTGCCTCCTTCCACGCCCCGCGCCGCCGCCCTGTGCTCTCCGCCTCCCTCTCCCGAAGCTTATCCTCCTCCGTGTCGTACGCTCTCCGGCTCCCTCTCCCGAAGCCTCTCCTCCCTCGTGCGATCTTCACCTCTACCGCGAAGCCGCTCCGCCTCTCTCTCACCAATCTGCTGCCTGCAGCCATCGTAGGTCCGTCCGCTCTCTCTCTCGTCGATCCGTCGATTTGCTGCCTGCTGGATTGACCCCGGAGGTGTTCCTCCTCTTCCTCTCCCTCCTCTTCTCCCTTAAACATGCCGAATGGGCACGATTAAGCAGGGCCAGCGCTTAATTGCCCGCTTAGTAGGTAAGCGATGCGTTGACCCTCTACTCAGCGCTTAACCGCGCCTAATCGCACGCCTAATCGCGCTTTCTTGAACCTTGTCTACCAGTACTAGAAACATAAGTTCTCTACTAAAACATGGATGTGACTGCATATAACACAATGTAAGGAACCAAACACAACTGTATCAGTGCACAATGATTACATAAATCAATTTACAATATCTCTGATAACAACGAATGAATAATTAAACTAAATCTAGCGATGGTTAGGGTTTAGGGGTTGGACCTTTCTGACTTCTGTGCCTCCTTTTGTTCACCATCAAGGTCGTCTGCGATGACCCAAATCCAGCGATGTTAGGGTTTAGGGGTTAGCGAGAGCAATGTGGATGGGGCGTGTTAGGTGGAAGGGGCGAGAGAAATGCGGATGGCAATGAGATAGAGCGGGATGCGGCGAGTGAAGTCGGCGACGACGCAGCTCATCGACGCGATGAGAGGTAAGGGGGCGACGGTGAGGTACCTGGTCGAGGGGGCAGGTCGTCGACAGCCGTCGTGTCCCGTCGGCGGCGATTAGGTTTGGAGAAGTGGGGGAGAAAGAAGAGTGGGGGAGAAATAAGAGGAGTGCGGGAGATAGAGGATGAGAGCGGAGTCTATTTTAGTGACGACGGCGAAAATGTTTTTGGCGCCCAATGTGTTTGGCAATGCGGAGTCTAATGCGTTTAAGTATACTAGCGCTAGGTATATATCGAAAACACGTGCATAGCCCAATGGTTCGACTTGCTAACTATAAGACCGAGCTCCAAGGTTCAAGTGCCTGCAAGGACACTTTTTTGTGTTTTGTATACCATTTTATATTAATTCTTTGTTTTTTATTTATCTCTATGTTTTTTTTGCAATTATCTATTCATGGACACATTAGTTTGGTTTATGATCATGTTATAATATTTTGAAATATTTTTGCAATAGTGGTACTATACATCTCTCACTTGCAATAGCATCTCTCACTTAGTAATTAGCCTTGTATGAGAGATGTATGCCTTTCTTAGGATGTGTGTCACCACTTTGTCCGAATGAGTTGAAACTATTTTGTGAACATTGTACACCAAAATGAATGGTCCATGCAAGTTTTTAGAGTTTTCTAGCTAGGTTATGGTATTGTAACAAATATCTTTACGAAATACAACAAATAATTACAGTAATTAGTAAACTAGGTCTGAAAAATGCATAACTGCACACAACATCATAGGTTGGTTCAATAATCATGCCATTAAAGTTTAAAATGGTTTGGAGAAAGTGGTAGTATAGATCCATCACAAGCATGAACATCTCTCACTTAGTAATTAGCCTTATATGAGAGATGTATGCCTTTCTTAGGATGTGTGTCACCACTTTGTCCGAATGAGTTGAAACTATTTTGTCAACATTGTACACCAAAATGAATGGTCCATGCAAGTTTTTAGATTTTTCTAGCTAGGTTATGGTATTGTAACAAATATCTTTACGAAATACAACAAATAATTACAGTAATTAGTAAACTAGGTCTGAAAAATGCATAACTGCACACAACATCATAGGTTGGTTCAATAAACATGGCATTAAAGTTTAAAATGATTTGGAGAAAGTGGTAGTATAGATCCATCACAAGCATGAACATCTCTCACTTAGTAATTAGTCTTATATGAGAGATATATGCCTTTCTTAGGATGTGTGTCACCACTTTGTCCGAATGAGTTGAAACTATTTTGTCAACATTATACACCAAAATGAATGGTCCATGCAAGTTTTTAGATTTTTCTAGCTAGGTTATGGTATTGTAACAAATATCTTTACGAAATACAACAAATAATTACAGTAATTAGTAAACTAGGTCTGAAAAATGCATAACTGCACACAACATCATAGGTTGGTTCAATAAACATGGCATTAAAGTTTAAAATGATTTGGAGAAAGTGGTAGTATAGATCCATCACAAGCATGAACATCTCTCACTTAGTAATTAGTCTTATATGAGAGATGTATGCCTTTCTTAGGATGTGTGTCACCACTTTGTCCGAATGAGTTGAAACTATTTTGTCAACATTATACACCAAAATGAATGGTCCATGCAAGTTTTTAGATTTTTCTAGCTAGGTTATGGTATTGTAACAAATATCTTTACGAAATACAACAAATAATTACAGTAATTAGTAAACTAGGTCTGAAAAATGCATAACTGCACACAACATCATAGGTTGGTTCAATAAACATGGCATTAAAGTTTAAAATGATTTGGAGAAAGTGGTAGTATAGATCCATCACAAGCATGAACATCTCTCACTTAGTAATTAGCCTTATATGAGGGCTGTATGCATTTTTGTAGGATGTATGTCACCACTTTGTCAGAACAAATTGTATTTTTTTGTCAACATTGTACACCAAAATGAAGTGTACATGCAAGTTTATATATTTTTCTAGCTACCTAAGGTTTTTTAGCACTTATTCTTTAGTAAAATAACAAATACTTACATTAATAGTTAAACTAGTTCTAAAAATTGCACCGGGACAAAACATCATGGTACACCTCCATCAACACCCAAAAAAAAGGTTGAAATGATTTGGAGAAACTGGTGCTATACATGTAAATAAATAAAAGAAAAATTCAAAAATGATTGAAAAACGTAAACAAAACAAAAAAAACCTACCTATCCCAAAGCTCGAACACAAGACGCCAGGGTTCACAACAGCAAGGAGTTACCATTGGACTAGTCACATTTGTTCGTTAGTAACAGAGCGCAGCTATATTTAAGCATAAACTGTTCTCTGTCCAGGATGTAACCGAGCGCCCAGTTCAGAGTTCTGAATGCCCAGTTCAGAGTCTGCATTTTCAGATTGTTCAGTTCAGAGTAAACTCTGCTGCCCAGTTCAGATTGCTGCCCAGTTCAAATTGTAAACTCTGCCCAGTCCAAAGTTCAAAGTTGCCCAGTCCAAAGTTCAAAGTTCAGATTCAAAACTAGCTCAGTTCTCTGAGATATAACCAGCTCAGATTTGTTGGTTATCTATTTGTTCAAAGTTCAGTTCTCTGAGATATATAGCTCAGTCCAAAGTTCAAAGTTCAGATTCAAATCCACAAAACCAGCTCTGCCAAAACCATTTTTATTTGTTGGTTATCTATTTTTTCTGAGAACTCTGCCCAGTCCTCACAAGCAATCTGAGAACTCTGCCCAGCCAAAGTTCAGAGTTCTGCCCAGTCCAAAGTTCAAAGTTCAGAGTACACCTCCATCAACACCCCAAAAATCAGATTCTAAACTGCCCAGTCCAAAGTTCAAAGTTCAGATTCTAAACTGCCCAGATGGTCATTTCATTTTCAGAGATCAGTTCAGAGTTCTGCATTTTCAGTTTTCAGTTTTCATTTCTAGCAGATGGTCATTTCATTTTTCAGATTTTCAGATGGTCATTTTTCAGATTTTCAGATGATCCGTTTTGACAATAAAACCAGCTTAGATTAAAACCCAGCTTAAATTTTGACAATAAATTAAAACTTGCTTAGATCACATGAACTGAAAATTTTCAGATGTTCAGTTCTAAAAATACAGAATACACATTCAGTTCACCACAAGTTCAGTTCACCCCAAATTCAGTATTTCAGACACACATTCAGTTCTGAAAATACAGAAAATACATTGTATCATCTAAACATGAACTAAATTTCAGACACACTTTCAGTATGTTGTACTAATCTGAACTGAACACTTCATAAATCAACTATCAATACTAGAAATCCTCATCTTCATCTTCTATGGACATGTCATCATTGTTGTCATCGCCACCATCATTAAAATATTGAAACATTGTATCATCTTCCTCCTCATCCTCACTATCTTCAAGAATAATAGCAGCTTCCTTCTTTTTTCTTATTAGTTCCTCTAAATTGCCTTCAATTAGACTGGCTTCTCCACCTTCAACATTGTGCAGAACCTGATTATCATCACCTTCTTGCACTATATGGTCTGTATCAGAACAATAATCATCCTGATGCACATCATTATTGCCCTCATAATTTTCAGCCACATCATAAATATTCCTATGTTCAAATTTCTGCACAACTCGGAAATCTTTACATTGTGGAGTTGTGTCTTGCAGGTAAAATATCTTTTTCGCTTGGTCTGCCAAGATAAAAGGATCGGACTTGTACCAAAATGACTGCACATTGATGGATTTGAAATGGCTGTCATCTCGAATGCCCACAGTCTTTCCTACTTGGTTGTACCAATCGCATCGAAATACAACCACCGACCGACGAACTTGATAATTCGAGTTATATTGTAACTCAATTACCTCTTTAAGGACACCATAAAAATCTATGTTCTCCCCATTATGTTCACCTTCAGTCATTACACCACTATTTTGTGTCTGCATGAACTTCTCACGATCCACTGTGCTAAACCGCACTCCATTAATCTTGCAAGCTGTACTAGTCTTAACTCGCCGAGCTGGGCCACATGACAGTGCCCACAGTCCTTCGCTAACCAATTCTGGATTCTCATTACGCTTCTTCTCAACCTGTTGCAACAAAATTACTCAGCTGAGCAATTACATATGCATACCCAAAACTTTAGTAAACCTATAACATAAAAGTTTAGTGACTTACATGGGACATAAACCACTTTGCAAATCCTTGTTGAACCATTCGATCAACATCATTTGGACGTGCACCTTGCTGCGATAGCTCCTCCCTGTACAGACTGCATGGCATACTTTATTCATAAACATATTTTCAAATTTAATAAACATAACATAAATTATGTAGCACATACCAAACTAACTTACGTCAAATATTCATGTACTTCATCAGCATTATGTAGCACATACCAAACTAACTTATTCATGGTAGCATCATCAATGTACTCAGTCTTAGTAGCTCCAACAAGAGTACCACCATGCTTAAAAACAGACATGTCATTAGGCAATGGCATCTCTGTACCACTATCATCATCCTGGTTAAATCTAGTGTCAACATCCTTCATGTACCTAGAACAAAATGTTAAGGTATCACTTGCCATATATGCCTCAGCAATTGATCCTTCCGGCCTAGCCCTGTTCCTTACAAAATTTTTCAAAGTGCCTAGTCGCCTTTCTATTGGGTACATCCATCCATACTGAACAGGTCCTCTAAGCATTGCCTCATCGGGAAGATGGACACTCAAGTGCACCATGACATCAAAGAAGGCAGGTGGAAAGATTTTCTCAAGCTTGCATAGGATCAATGGAATATCTCCTTTTAGCCGTTGCACAACATCTATCCGTAGATTTCTACTACATAGTTCCCTGAAGAAGGTCCCCAGCTCTGCAATTGCTTCATATACATCCTTCCTCACCAGTCCTCTAAGGCCAGCGGCTATGATTCTCTGTAGGAGTATGTGGCAAGAATGTGTTTTCAGTTTTCCAACCACCTTTGAACCATCTTCACTTATGTATCTTGCTAGGTTATCCGCAAATCCATCAGGAAACTTGATACCTTTGAGGAACTTGCAAAACTCGACTTTCTGATCCTTCCCCAACACATATGGAGCAGGTGGAGCCCTGCAGGCCGAGTTGCCATCTTGTTGCAAGTGCAGTTCAGGTCTTATGCCCATATCATACAAATCTAGCCTTGCATTATGTGTGTCCTTGGACTTGCCTGGTATACTAAGTAGTGTGCAAAGAATATTTTCACATACATTTTTCTCTATGTGCATCACATCGAGATTATGTGGAAGCATCAAATCTTTCCAATATGGCAATTGCCACAACCCAGATTTCCGGCTATAAATCTTTGGACCGTCACTACTACGCTTCCTTTTATTTCCAGTAATGTCAGCCTGCTTCCCTGGTCTGACATCTTTCACCTTCTCTAGCTCTTGTAGGACCTCATCCACAGTGAACCTGCCAGGCACAACTTTGTTTTCCCGCTTACCATTGAAATCCAAGCTATTCCGCCATGAATGTGTCCTTTTAAGGTAACGACGATGTCCAATGTAGCATAACTTGTTCCTTATTGCCATAGACAACGGATTCTTGTCGCAATAAATACATGCATAATACCCTTTTGTTGTTCGCCCAGATAACGTGGCCAGCGCTGGATAATCATGTATACACCATAGTACAGCAGCACGAAGGTCGAACTTCCTACCAGTACATGCATCATAGGTCTTGACACCCTTCCATAGCTTCAGCAGTTCTTCAATTAGGGGCTCAAGGAACAA
Organism: Zea luxurians; assembly: GCA_029449295.1. Taxonomy (NCBI): domain Eukaryota; kingdom Viridiplantae; phylum Streptophyta; class Magnoliopsida; order Poales; family Poaceae; genus Zea; species Zea luxurians. The sequence goes on from JAOPSE010000014.1 coordinate 75,148,185, forward strand.
ATCAAAATCCTTTCCTGGACATCTTGGACCTGGGATGAGTAAAGACATAAAGCAGTTTGTTGGATTCACGCATTCCCATGGTGGGAGATTAAGCGGTGTCACAAGCACTGGCCACATACTGTACTGGGTACTCATGTTGCCAAATGGATTGAATCCATCGGTAGCTAAGGCTAGCCTCAGGTTCCTCGGATCATTTGCAAAACCTGGGTACTTTCGGTCAAAGTCCTTCCACGCTTCCCCATCAGCTGGATGGCTCATCACATTGGCGACTGGCTTCCTCACTTTCTTGTGCCATTGTGTTTCCTCTGAAGTTTGTTTTGAAGCAAAAATTCTTTTCAACCTTGGCAACAGTGGAAAATGCCTCAAAACCTTATGTGGAACCCGCTTCGAACCAGTTTCATCTTTCCATCTAGACTCCGTGCATACTGGGCACTCATTCAATTTAGCATTAACATTCCGAAACAACACACAATTGTTCTTGCACACATGGATGTTTTCGTATCCAAGGCCCAATTCTTTAAGATATTTCATGGCCTCATTATATGATTTTGGCAACTCACTGTTAGGGTATCCATCGGACATCAGCTTCATCATTGCTGAAAATGATGTATTGCTGATTCGATAACGAGACTTCATATACAACATCCTCACCATAAAAGAAAATTTTGAATGGCTAGAACCCGGACTAAGTGCCTTCTTTGAATCTCCAAGAACTCCTGCAAATCTTGGCTCTTCTCCATCAGCCTCTGCCGCTGCAAACAGTTCACCGATCATCTCAGGTACTCCATGATCATCATCGTAAACATCATCGTCCACATCCATATGTATCCCAAAGTCATTATCATATCCTTCGACATCCTCCTCTATACCCTCAACTTCTGTATCTGCCGACTCCCCATGATGAATCTACCTCGTGTATGTAGCTGACATTCCATAAATGTGTATATGAGTTTCTACTTCACTCTGAGGTCGCAACCTTTGATTAAGACAATTCACGCACGGACAACGAATGTCTGTGTCTTCTGGGTATCTTTCAGTAACAAAATTCATGAACTCTTCAACTCCTTTCACATATGCAGGTGTGAATTGTTTCCCATAAACCCATCTTCTATCCATCTATTTTGACAATAAATTAAAACTTGCATTAACTCCATAACTATGATTACATTGAACAAAATTGAAAACCACATCAAACACATGCATATATGAAATAAAATTCAAACGCACATAGAACCTTATTGTCAAAAACACAACACATCAAACCTTGTCTTTTCTCCCCGCCCTGCCGCTGTTCTGTCCACGCCCGCCGTAGCTATGCGCAAGACGCCGCTGCTTTGCCGCGCCCGAAGCTTCTCTGCCTCGCTGTTTGCAGACGACGCCGTTCTTCCAACACAGTTGGATCAATGGATCAGGCGACAAGATCGCTCGTTCGCTACGACGCTACCCAGTTGCCGATCAAGCGGACGACGACAGACGCCGGCGTCGTTGTGTGCCGTAACCTGACGGCCGATCGCAGAAGCGCAGATCGCAGCAGGCAAAAAACAGAACAGGCGAACCATGCAGATCGCAGAATGGCGGCTGGGAAAAACTGTTAACATAACAACAGATATGAACACATTAACAAACGGATAGTTTCTTTATATACACGAACAAGTCCGTAGTCTGGTGGTAGCAACGATTTAACGCAAGCCGCATGTCCCTGGTTTGAAGCTCCGCGGGCGCACCTTTTTTTTGCCAAATAAAACTAACTGCCGCTTCGTACTGGGCCGGGTCCGCGTCGCCAGGTGGGGGCACACGTGGGCCGTTTTTTACTAAAACTCATTTGTGACCAATTTATTTCATCATTACGTCAGCCGATCAAGCCAAATTAATCTGTGACGTTCCTTTCATTTTCGTCTATGACGTTCCTTTCATTTTCGTCTTTAATATTCAAGTCTAATCTTCGTCCCTTGTAATTGTTGACGAAGCTATCAAGTTGGTCATAGAAATGTATCAATCTGTGACTGAAGTCACCAGCGTCACTAGAAAATCGTCACTGATGATCACATTCTTACTAGTGATACATGTGCATGAGTGAGGTTGTTGGGATTTTAAATTTTCTATCACAACCTCATGAGCAATGTTTAATATGATATGATTATCTCTAAGATTTTCATGAGAGCATAGGAGCATATCATATTTTTCTTGAAAAGCTAGATTTTCAACTTTTAGCTTTTCTACTTGGTCCTTAAGCAAGGTATTCGTATTTACTAATTGAGCGATACAATGTAAAGCATTATATTGCTCAGTTGAAACAGTTTCATACCTTTGGACCAAATCAACATGAAAGCACTTTAGCTCCTCATGTTCTTTAGTCAACTCGTAAAAGTGTAGCATTTTCATGGAGAGAACATCTTCTAGCCTTTGACGAGCTTCGCTTTGCTCTCTCGCTCTTTCTAGAAGTTTGAGCATGACCGCCTTATCTTCTTGGCTTAGGCGAGCGTAGAGATGCAAGAAGCTTCTTTCTTCCTCCTCATCCTCATTTGTCCTTCCGCTATTATTTTCATTAGCCAGACAACATATGTGGGAATTGAAATGGGAAGTCAAACCTTTTGGAGAGGTGGATTCATCGTTTGGTCTCCATCGTTCATTTTCTTCTTCTTCCTTGCAAGGGTTAGTATCACAAAGGCCAAAGGAAGTAGAAGCACAAAATGAATTATCATGTTTGGACTCATCAAATTTGTTTTTAATTCTAGTCCAGATATCATGCACATCACAAATAGGTTTGTCATATTTTATTATGAAGGCATGATAATCTTCTTTGCTAAGGGATTTACTTAAGATGTCATAAGCTAGATAATTTAAGCGTATACATCTTAAATCTTCTTCGGAGGCATTTTCCCTAGCATAGTTAGGAGGAATAATACTCTTGTCTAAAATTTGTTCTAATTGTGGATCTACTATTCTAAAAGCATTTATAATTCTAGTAGACCAAGAATCATAATTAGAACAATCGGAAAGTAATATCTCAAGAGTTACCTCCTTGTTCTCCTGGGTCTTCTTGTTCTTTTGGGATCTTCTACGAGCCATCACTTCGAGTTGTTAGACTCAAGATGAAGTGCCTAGCTCTGATACCAATAGTAAGTCGCCTAGAGGGGTGGATAGGCGAAACCTGAAAATTAAAACTTTATCCACCAACTAGATCCCTTGATTAGTGGTTAGAACAAGATATACAAATATCGGAGTATAAGAACTAAGTTCTTGCTTGTAAAGAGTATTGCGCTTAAATAATGTGGAAGTGATAAATCAATACTACTAACAAGTTTATGAGAATAAAGCAAGAAGGCTTAGATAAGAAGAGTAATAACACAAGTTCTCTCTTGCAATGTGTTGCTTCACTAAAAGAGATTTTAACTTAAAGCAACACCAAATAGAATTAGCAAAGAGTAGTGCAAGAGGAACCAAGAAAGGGAAAAGACAAACAAATCACAAACAAAAAGCACACAAGACACGGGTGATTTGTTTTACCGAGGTTCGGCCCTCGAAGGCCTAGTCCCCGTTGAGGAGTCCACTAAGGACGGGTCTTTTTCAACCCTTTCCCTCTCTCCACCGATCACTCAAGGATCGGCGAGCTCTTCTTCTTCTCAAGGATCACTCTCGATCCCGCAAGGACCACCACACTCTTTGGTGTCTCTTGCTAGCTTTTACAAGCCTCCAAAACTTTGGAGGAAGTTCAATGGGAGTCAAAACTCCACGCGCAAATAAACACAAAGATGTAGCACACACTATCTCTCTCAATGAATCTCACAAGGCACTAGGGCTAAACTCAATTGAGTAGCTCTCAATTGCTTGCTCTCTCTTTTGTGGCACTTGTGTTGATTGTAGTGGTCTAAATCTTGTGTATAGGATGGATCAATGAATAGAAGTGGTTGGGAGGGCTTGAGTATGTCAACTAGATGACTTGGAATGTTGCTTGGGCTCCCACACCTTGAAGTGGCCGGTTGGGGTGGTATTTATAGCCACCAACCAAATTGTAGCCGTTGGAGAAGGTTGTCTATCGCATGGTGCACCGGACAGTCCGGTGCACACCGGACATGTCCGGTGCGCCAGCCACATCACCAGGCCGTTAGGGTTCTGACCGTTGGAGCTCTGACTGCTGGGCCCGCCTAGATGTCCGGTGGCGCACCGGACATGCACTGTAGAATGTCCGGTGCGCCTGTTCGCGTGTGCCTGACTTCTGCGCGCTCTGGCGCGCATTTAATGCGCCTGCAGGTGACCGTTGGCGCCGAAGTAGCCGTTGCTCCACAGTTACACCGGACAGTCCGGTGTACCCCGGACATGTCCGGTGAATTATAGCGGAGCAACCGTTGTGAATTCCCGAGGCCGGCGAGTTCGGAGTCGCTTCATTCCTGGAGCACCGGACACTGTCCGGTGTACACCGGACAGTCCGGTGAATTATCGCGGAGCGACTCTGCGTTTTCCCGAAGGTGAGGAGTTCAGCGTGTGGAGTTCCCTGGTGCACCGGACATGTCTGGTGGCACACCGGACAGTCCGGTGCGCCCGACCAGGGTGCCTTTTTGTTGTCCCTTTGCTCCTTTGTTTGAACCCTTTCTCTTGATCTTTTTATTAGCTTGTTGTGAACCTTTGGTACCTGTAGAACTTATTGAAAGTCGCCTAGAGGGGGGGTGAATAGGGCGAAACTGAAATTTACAAATATAAACACAACTACGAGATGGGTTAGCGTTAGAAATAAACACGAGTCCGAGAGAGAGGGCGCAAAACAAATCGTGAGCAAATGCAGAGTGAGACACAATGATTTGTTTTACCAAGGTTCGGTTCTCGCAAACCTACTCACCGTTGAGGAGGCCACAAAGGCCGGGTCTCTTTCAACCCTTACCCTCTCTCAAACGGTCCCTCCGACCGAGTGAGCTTCTCTTCTCAAATGAAAACCGGGAACAAAAACTTCCCCGCAAGGACCACCACACAATTGGTGTCTCTTGCCTCGGTTACAAATGAGTTCTTATCACAAGAACAAGTGAGAAAGAAAAGAAGCAATCCAAGCGCAAGAGCTCAAAAGAACACGGCAAATCTCTCTCGCTAATCACTAAAGCCTTGTGTGGAGTTGGAGAGGATTTGATCACTTTGAGTGTGTCTAGAATTGAATGCCTAGCTCTTGTAAGTGGTTGAAAAGTGGAAAACTTGGATGCCTTGAATGTGGGGTGGTTGGGGGTATTTATAGCCCCAACCACCAAACTAGTCGTTTGGTGGAAGCTGTCTGTCGAATGGTGCACCGAACAGTCCGGTGCACACCGGACATGTCCGGTGCGACAGCCACGTCACCAGGCCGTTAGGGTTCCGACCGTTGGAGCTCTGACGTTGGGCCCGCCTGGATGTCCGGTGGCGCACCGGACATGTACTGTAGAGTGTCCGATGCGCCACTACGCGGGTGCCTGACTTCTGCGCGCTCTGGCGCGCATTAATGGCTGTTGCAGGTGACCGTTGGCGCGAAGTAGCCGTTGCCCCGCAGTTACACCGGACAGTCCGGTGTACACCGGACATGTCCGGTGAATTATAGCGGAGCAGCCGTTGCAGTTTTCCGAAGCTGGCGAGTTTCTGAGGCCGCTCTTCCTTGGAGCACCGGACAGTCCGGTGAATTATAGTGGAGTTGCCTCCGAATTTTCCCAAAGACGACTAGTTTGCGCTGGAGTCCTCTGGTGCACCGGACATGTCCGGTGGCACACCGGACAGTCCGGTGCGCCAGACCAGAGGTGCCTTCGGTTGTCCCTTTGCTCTTTTGTTGAACCCAATACTTGGTCTTTTTATTGGCTAAGTGTGAACCTTTGGCACCTGTATAACTTATACACTAGAGCAAACTAGTTAGTCCAATTATTTGTGTTGGGCAATTCAACCACCAAAATTAATTAGGGACTAGGTGTAAGCCTAATTCCCTTTCAATCTCCCCCTTTTTGGTGATTGATGCCAACACAAACCAAAGCAAATATAAAAGTGTACAATTGAACTAGTTTGCATAATGTAAGTGCAAAGGTTGCTTGGAATTGAGCCAATAAATGTTACTTACTAGATATGCATGGATTGTTTCTTTATTATTAACATTTTGGACCACGCTTGCACCACATGTTTTGTTTTTGCAAATTCTTTTTGTAAATTCTTTTTAAAGTCCTTTTGCAAAATGGTCAAAGGTAAATGAATAAGATTTTGAGAAGCATTTATAAGATTTGAAAATTTTCTCCCCTTGTTTCAAATGCTTTTTTCTTTGACTAAAAAACAAAACTTCCCCTCAATCAATTCTCCTCTTAGTGTTCAAGAGGGTTTTAAGATATCAAGTTTTGAAAATACTACTTGCTCCCCCTTTCACAAAGAGATACCAATTTGAAATTTACCAATTGAAAATCATTAATTTGAAAAATTAGGGTGGTGGTGCGGTCCTTTTGCTTTGGGCCAATACTTTCTCCCCCTTTGGCATGAATCGCCAAAAACGGATACTCGGAATGAAATATAGGCCCTTTAGCTACTTTCTCCCCTTTGGCAAATAAAACATATGAGTGAAGATTATACCAAAGATGGAGAGTGAAGCGGAGCGACGGCGAAGAATGAGTAGTAGAGTGGAGTGGAAGCCTTTGTTTTCGCCGAAGACTCTAATTCCCTTTCAATATACCTATGACTTGGTTTGAAATACACTTGAAAAACACATTAGTCATAGCATATATAAAAGAGACATGATCAAAGGTATACTCAAGAGCTATGTGTGCAAATTAGCAAAAGAAATTTCTAGAATCAAGAATATTGAGCTCATGCCTAAGTTTGGTAAAAGTTTGTTCATCAAGAGGCTTGGTAAAGATATCAGCTAATTGATCTTTAGTATTAATGTATGCAATCTCGATATCCCCCTTTTGTTGGTGATCCCTAAGAAAATGGTACCGAATGGCTATGTGTTTAGTGCGGCTATGCTCAATGGGATTATCCGCCATGCGGATTGCACTCTCATTATCACATAGAAGAGGAACTTTGGTTAATTTGTAACCATAGTCCCGCAGGGTTTGCCTCATCCAAAGCAATTGCGCGCAACAATGGCCTGCGGCAATATACTCGGCTTCGGCGGTAGAAAGAGCGACCTAATTTTGCTTCTTTGAAGCCCAAGACACCAAGGATCTTCCCAAGAACTGGCAAGTCCCCGATGTGCTCTTTCTATTAATCTTACACCCTGCCTAATCGGCATCCGCATAACCAATTAAATCAAATGTGGATCCCCGAGGGTACCAAAGCCCAAACTTAGGAGTATAAGCCAAATATCTCAAGATTCATTTTATGACCGTAAGGTGTGATTCCTTAGGGTCGGCTTGGAATCTTGCACACATGCATACGGAAAGCATAATGTCCGGTCGAGATGCACATAAATAAAGCAATGAACCAATCATCGACCGGTATACCTTTTGATCCACGGACTTACCTCCCGTGTCGAGGTCGAGATGCCCATTTGTTCCCATGGGTGTCTTGATGGGCTTGGCATCCTTCATTCCAAACTTGGTTAGAATGTCTTGAGTGTACTTCGTTTGGCTAATGAAGGTGCCCTCTTGGAGTTGCTTGACTTGAAATCCTAGAAAATACTTCAACTCCCCCATCATAGACATCTCGAATTTCTGTGTCATGATCCTACTAAATTCCTCACATGTAGATTCGTTAGTAGACCCAAATATGATATCATCAACATAAATTTGGCATACAAACAAATCATTGTCAAGAGTTTTAGTGAATAAAGTAGGATTGGCCTTGCCGACTTTGAAGCCATTAGCAATAAGGAAATCTCTAAGGCATTCATACCATGCTCTTGGAGCTTGCTTGAGCCCATAAAGCGCCTTAGAGAGCCTATAAACATGGTTAGGGTACTCACTGTCTTCAAAGTCGGGAGGTTGCTCAACATAGACCTCTTCCTTGATTGGTCCGTTGAGGAAGGCACTCTTCACGTCCATTTGGTAAAGCTTGAAGCCATGGTAAGTAGCATAGGCTAATAATATGCGAATTGACTCAAGCCTAGCTACGGGTGCATAGGTTTCACCGAAATCCAAACCTTCGACTTGGGAGTATCCCTTGGCCACAAGTCGGGCTTTGTTCCTTGTCACCACACCATGCTCGTCTTGCTTGTTGCGGAAGACCCACTTGGTTCCTACAACATTTTGGTTAGGACGTGGAACTAAATGCCATACCTCATTCCTAGTGAAATTGTTGAGCTCCTCTTGCATCGCCATCACCCAATCCGAATCTTGTAGTGCTTCCTCAACCCTGTGTGGCTCAATAGAGGAAACAAAAGAGTAATGCTCACAAAAATGTGCAACACGAGATCGAGTAGTTACTCCTTTATGAATGTCGCCGAGGATGGTGTCGACGGGGTGATCTCGTTGGATTGCTTGGTGAACTCTTGGGTGTGGCGGCCTTGGTTCTTCATCCTCCTTGTCTTGATCATTTGCATCTCCCCCTTGATCATTGCCATCATCTTGAGATGCCTCATCTCTTTGATCTTCTCCTTCATCAACTTGAGCCTCATCCTCAATTTGAGTTGGTGGAGATGCTTGCGTGGAGGAGGATGGTTGATCTTGTGCATGTGGAGGCTCTTCGGATTCCTTAGGGCACACATCCCCAATGGACATGTTCCTTACCGCGATGCACGGAGCCTGTTCTTCACCTATCTCATCAAGATCAACTTGCTCTACTTGAGAGCCGTTAGTTTCATCAAACACAACGTCACAAGAAACTTCAACAAGTCCTGAGGATTTGTTAAAGACTCTATATGCCCTTGTGTTTGAGTCATATCCTAGTAAAAAGCCTTCTACAGTTTTAGGAGCAAATTTAGATTTTCTACCTCTTTTAACAAGAATAAAGCATTTGCTACCAAAAACTCTAAAATATGAAATATTGGGCTTTTTACCGGTTAGGAGTTCATAGGATGTCTTCTTGAGGATTCGGTGTAGATATAACCGGTTGATGGCGTAGCAAGCGGTGTTAACCGCCTCGGCCCAAAACCGATCCGGTGTCTTGTACTCATCAAGCATGGTTCTTGCCATGTCCAATAGAGTTTGATTCTTCCTCTCCACTACACCATTTTGTTGTGGGGTGTAGGGAGAAGAGAACTCATGCTTGATGCCCTCCTCCTCAAGAAAGCCTTCAATTTGATAGTTCTTGAACTCCGTCCCGTTATCGCTTCTAATTTTCTTGATCCTTAAGCCGAACTCATTTTGAGCCCGTCTCAAGAATCCCTTTAAGGTCTCTTGGGTATGAGATTTTTCCTGCAAAAAGAACACCCAAGTGAAGCGAGAATAATCATCCACAATAACTAGACAGTACTTACTCCCGCCGATGCTTATGTAAGCGATCGGGCCGAATAAATCCATGTGTAGGAGCTCCAGTGGCCTGTCACTTGTCATGATGTTCTTGTGTGGATGATGAGCACCAACTTGCTTCCTGGCTTGGCATGCGCTACAAATCTTGTCTTTCTCAAAATGAACATTTGTTAATCCTAAAATGTGCTCTCCCTTTAGAAGCTTATGAAGATTCTTCATCCCAACATGAGCTAGTCGGCGGTGCCAGAGCCAACCCATGTTAGTCTTAGCAATTAAGCAAGTGTCGAGTTCAGCTCTATCAAAATCTACCAAGTATAGCTGACCCTCTAACACTCTCTTAAACGCTATTGAATCATCACTTCTTCTAAAGACAGTGACACCTACATCAGTGAATAGACAGTTGTAGCCCATTTGACATAATTGAGAAACGGAAAGCAAATTGTAATCTAATGAATCAACAAGAAAAACATTTGAAATGGAATGGTCAAAAGAGATAGCAATTTTACCCAAACCTTTGACCAAACCTTCGTTTCCATCCCCGAATGTGATCGCTCGTTGGGGATCTTGATTTTTCTCGTAGGAGAACATTTTCTTCTCCCCTGTCATGTGGTTTGTGCACAAGCTATCGATGATCCAACTTGAGCCCCCGGATGCATAAACCTACAAAACAAGTTTAGTTCTTGACTTTAGGTACCCAAACAGTTTTGGGTCCTTTGGCATTAGAAACAAGAACTTTGAGTACCCAAACACAAGTCTTGGAGCCCTTGTGTTTGCCCCCAACAAACTTGGCAACTACCTTGCCGGATTTGTTAGTAAGCACATATGATGCATCAAAAGTTTTGAATGAAATGTCATGATCATTTGATGCATTAGGAGTTTTCTTCTTAGGCAACTTAGCACGGGTTGGTTGCCTAGAGCTAGATGTCTCACCCTTATACATAAAAGCATGGTTAGGGCCAGAGTGAGACTTCCTAGAATGAATTTTCCTAATTTTGTTCTCGGGGTAACCGGCAGGGTACAAAATGTAACCCTCGTTACCCTGAGGCATGGGAGCCTTGCCCTTAACAAAGTTAGACAAATTCTTTGGAGGGGCATTAAGTTTGACATTGTCTCCCCTTTGGAAGCCAATGCCATCCTTGATGCCAGGGCGTCTCCCGTTATAGAGCATACTTCTAGCAAATTTAAACTTTCCATTCTCTAGGTTATGCTCGGCAATTTTAGCATCTAATAATGCTATATGATCATTTTGTTGTTTAATTAAATCCATGTGATCATGAATAGCATCAATATCAATATCTCTACATCTAGCACAAATAGACACATGCTCAATAGTAGATGTAGAGGGTTTGCAAGAATTAAGTTCAACAATCTTAGCACGCAAAATATCATTGTTATCTCTAAGATTGGAAATTGTAGTATTGCAAACATCTAATTCTTTAGCCTTAGCAAACAATTTCTCATTCTCATCTCTAAGGCAAGCAAGAGAAATATTCAACTCATCAATCCTAGCAAGTAAATCGACATTATCATCTCTAGGAATGGAAGTTGAAACATTACAAACATGAGAATCAACCTTAGCAATTAATTTAGTATTTTCATCTCTAAGGTTGGCAATAGTGTCATGGCAAGCACTTAGCTCACTAGATAGTTTTTGACATTTTTCTATTTCTAGAGCATAAGCATTTTTAACCTTAACATGTTTCTTGTTTTCCTTAATTAGGAAGTCCTCTTGGGAATCCAAAAGGTCATCCTTTTCATGAATAGCACTAATTAATTCATTTAATTTTTCCTTTTGTTCCATGTTAAGGTTGGCAAAAAGGATACGCAAGTTATCCTCCTCATCACTAGCATTTTCATCACTAGAAGTCTCATATTTAGTGGAGGATTTAGATTTAACCTTCTTCCTTTTGCCGTCCTTTGCCATGAGGCACTTGTGGCCGACGTTGGGGAAGAGGAGTCCCTTGGTGACGGCGATGTTGGCGGCGTCCTCGTCGTCGTCGGAGGAGTCGGTGGAGCTCTCGTCGGAGTCCCACTCGCGGCACACGTGGGCATCGCCGCCCTTCCTCTTGTGGTACCTCTTCTTTTCTCTCCTCTTGCCCTTCTTGTCGTTATCCCTGTCACTGTCACTTGATAATGGACATTTAGCAATAAAGTGACCGGGCTTACCACACTTGTAGCAAACCTTCTTGGAACGGGATTTGTAATCCTTCCCCTTCCGTTGCTTGAGGATTTGACGAAAGCTTTTGATGATTAAAGCCATCTCCTCATTGTCGAGCTTGGAGGCGTCAATTGGTTGTCTACTCGGTGTAGACTCCTCCTTCTTCTCCTCTGTCACCTTGAATGTGACCGGTTGTGCTGCGGATGTGGAGGGATCATCTAGCTCGTTGATTTTCTTCGAGCCCTTGATCATATACGCAAAGCTCACAAAATTCCCGATTACTTCCTCGAGAGTCATTAGTGTGTATCTAGGATTACCACGAATTAATTGAACTTGAGTGGGGTTAAGGAAAATGAGAGATCTTAGAATAACCTTAACCACCTCGTGGTCGTCCCACTTCTTGCTCCCGAGGTTGCGCACTTGGTTCACCAAGGTTTTGAGCCGGTTGTACATATCTTGTGGCTCCTCCCCTTGGCGAAGACGAAAACGACCGAGCTCCCCCTCGATTGTTTCCCGCTTGGTGATCTTGGTGAGTTCATCACCCTCGTGCGCGGTCTTGAGTAGGTCCCAAATCTCCTTCGCACTCTTCAACCCTTGCACCTTGTTATATTCCTCTCTACTTAAAGAGGCGAGGAGTATGGTTGTGGCTTGGGAGTTGAAGTGCTCGATTTGGGCCACTTCGTCCGTATCATAGTCTTCATCCCCTACGGATGGTACCTGTATACCAAACTCAACAACATCCTATATACTTTTGTGGAGTGAGGTTAGATGAAATCGCATTAAATCACTCCACCTAGCATAGTCTTCACCATCAAACGTTGGTGGTTTGCCTAATGGGACGGAAAGCAAAGGTGTATGTTTAGGAACGCGAGGGTAGCGTAAGGGGATCTTACTATACTTCTTGCGCTCTTGGCGCTTAGAAGTGACGGACGCCGCGTCGGAGCCGGAGGTGGATGTCGATGAAGAATCGGTCTCGTAGTAGACCACCTTCCTCATCCTCTTTTTCTTGTCCCCACTTCGATGCGGCTTGTGGGAAGAGGATTTTTCCTTCTTCTCTTTGTGGTGTGAAGAAGAAGATCTTTTCTCCTTCCGTATGGAGGAATTTTTCTTCTTCTCCTTCCTCTTGGTGCGGGACTCTTCCGATGAAGTGCTCCCGTGGCTCGTAGTGGGCTTGTCGCCGGTCTCCATCTCCCTCTTGGTGTGATCTCCCGACATCACTTCGAGCGGTTAGGCTCTAATGAAGCACCGGGCTCTGATACCAATTGAAAGTCGCCTAGAGGGGGGGTGAATAGGGCGAAACTGAAATTTACAAATATAAACACAACTACGAGATGGGTTAGCGTTAGAAATAAACACGAGTCCGAGAGAGAGGACGCAAAACAAATTGTGAGCAAATGTGGAGTGAGACACAATGATTTGTTTTACCGAGGTTCGGTTCTCGCAAACCTACTCCCCGTTGAGGAGGCCACAAAGGCCGGGTCTCTTTCAACCCTTACCCTCTCTCAAACAGTCCCTCCGACCGAGTGAGCTTCTCTTCTCAAATCAAAACCGGAAACAAAAACTTCCCCGCAAGGACCACCACACAATTGGTGTCTCTTGCCTCGGTTACAAATGAGTTTTTATCACAAGAACAAGTGAGAAAGAAAAGAAGCAATCCAAGCGCAAGAGCTCAAAAGAACACGGCAAATCTCTCTCGCTAATCACTAAAGCCTTGTGTGGAGTTGGAGAGGATTTGATCACTTTGAGTGTGTCTAGAATTGAATGCCTAGCTCTTGTAAGTGGTTGAGAAGTGGAAAACTTGGATGCCTTGAATGTGGGGTGGTTGGGGGTATTTATAGCCCCAACCACCAAACTAGCCATTTGGTGGAAGCTGTCTGTCGAATGGTGCACCGAACAGTCCGGTGCACACCGGACATGTCCGGTGCGACAGCCACGTCACCAGGCCGTTAGGGTTCCGGCCGTTGGAGCTTTGACGCTGGGCCCGCCTGGATGTCCGGTGGCGCACCGGACATATACTGTAGAGTGTCCGGTGCGCCACTACGCGCGTGCCTGACTTCTGCGCGCTCTGGCGCGCATTAATGGCTGTTGCAGGTGACCGTTGGCGCGAAGTAGCTGTTGCCCCGCAGTTACACCGAACAGTCCGGTGTACACCGGACATGTCCGGTGAATTATAGCGGAGCAGCCGTTGCAGTTTCCCGAAGCTGGCGAGTTCCTGAGGCCGCTCTTCCTTGGAGCACCGGACACTGTCCGGTGTACACCGGACAGTCCGGTGGATTATAGTGGAGTTGCCTCCGGATTTTCCCGAAGACGACTAGTTTGCGCTAGAGTCCTCTGGCACACCGGACATGTCTGGTGCGCCAGACCATAGGTGCCTTCGGTTATCCCTTTGCTCTTTTGTTGAACCCAATACTTGGTCTTTTTATTGGCTAAGTGTGAACCTTTGGCACCTGTATAACTTATACACTAGAGCAAACTAGTTAGTCCAATTATTTATGTTGGGCAATTCAACCACCAAAATTAATTAGGGACTAGGTGTAAGCCTAATTCCCTTTCACTTATAAACTTGGGCAAACTAGTTAGTCCAATTATTTGTGTTGGACAATTCAACCACCAAAATTAGTTTAGGAAATAGGTGTAAGCCTAATTCCCTTTCAGCGTGCGCGGGCCTTTCGAGGAACAGAGCACGGGCGTGTCGTCTTTACGTCATGGGAGAGGGCTCCCCTGCCGCTTCAGGAAAGGATGCGAGCCTAGGGGTGATTTGACCGCTGCTTCCGCTCGTCTGTTGCAGCAGTTATTGCCGGTCCGCTTTTGGCCACATCAACTGCCGCGCCTCCCTCGTGGCTGACTGACCCGTGATCGTTGCACTTAATCGGCACTGTTGGGTCACGCGTGGGGCTGCCTCGAGTCACGACACTGGTTCCGCGGTCGAGAAGACGCAGCATTGGCGCAGGTGGCGATGCAGTTTCCTTGCACGTAGTGACCGTCGCGCCGGTTACATGATATGTGGGACTGGGCCTCCGTGCTGGTCCACCAGATGTGACGAAGCCGAAAGGGTGCATAACCGCGGTGTTGTTGCCTGCTTTCTGCGTGGTGGCTCTGTGGGGGATAGATATGCCCCGGGTCCACTAAAAGAGTAAAGGACCTCACGAAAGGCCCAAGGGCCCAATAAATCGTAAGGTCATTCTTTCGTGGGCCTGGGGAGAAACAACCAGCGAAGCGGAACGACATGAAGCCGGATTGGTACAAGCCCGGATGGCCCAGGGCATCGAGCGAGTGACCGCAACAGAGATCCGACTTTCCCACGCTGGAGCCTCCATGCAACGAAGCCATGCGAGGATAAGTCGGCGAGGGTTACGTGGGGATAATCTCAAGAGGTTCACTATCTTTTAGCTACTTGTTCCTATCTTATCCACATGTACTGCCCCACGGTCGAGTATATAAGACCTAGGGGGCACCCCTTCAGAACGATCGACCCTTTACTTAGCCACCCACCTCAACTCTCTGTATTCTCAATCCAGAGAGCTCTCTTGTAACCACATTCACCAAGCATACTCACCAGGACGTAGGGTGTTACGCGTCTCTAAGCGGCCCGAACCTGCAAACCTCGTCCACTGTCCCTCGTGCGATCTGCACGAACCATTTTGCTACAGTTGTCAACACCGTCCTACTCCTAAAACACCTTGAGGGGCAACCCCGGGTGTGCGGTCGGACCCAAAACACCGACAGCTGGCGCGCCAGGTAGGGGGTGTGTCGACAATCCAAGCTAGCTCAATGGCCGTCACCTTCTACAGCAAGATCACCCTGCGTCCTGGATCCGTGTTCTGCTTCGGAACAATCTCATTTGTAGTGGATGAAGAAGGAATTCTGCACCGTATCGCGGATCCGCCGGAAAAGAAGTCTCCCCCAACGAACTCCGAAAATACCGGAGAAGCACAACCTCCAGCTCTCCGGATGGGGATCGTCTCCAGAAAGCCGGGGGCCGAGGGCTCGCTGACCCGGAGAACTCCACCACCTACCTCTTCGGCAAAAGAGTGGACACAGATCGCAAGGAAGAAGGTAACCGGGGAGAAACAAGTTGCTCTTTCCGTTCCTCATGCCTCAAAGGGGAACGGGAAGAAGGTCACCCCAACAGCAGCACCATTCTACCCCGACGTCCTCTTCATCGGGAGAGCGGAGTCGCCTATCGTCTCCGACGACGAGCCGACTATACCCGGGGAAGAACCGCCCCAACGAGAGTCCCGTCGACGGAGGAACCGGCGCAGGAACGTTCGACGACATCATGCGGCCGGAGAGCGGAATCCGGAACAGCCTGTCTCGCGAGACGAAGTCTCGGAGGTAGGAGAAACCCCGGAAGAACGCGTCTTCAGAGAACGAAGGAACTCCCGACGACGTGATCGCCGACGAGCTCAGGAACAGGCTGAGCAAGATGCAAGGCAGCGTCGGGAGAATCCATTCTTCGGGCGCAACCTAAACCCCGACTTCGCCCGAGCTATGAACACGCCGAGCGAAGTCGGAGGGGTACTAGCTCGGATAGCTGAGGGACTTCCTCGGACTCCTGACGCCGATGGCTACCGACGACTGTTCACCCAGGCGGCCAACCATCTTCTACCGCTTGCTCACCCGCCGAACGATCTACGACACGCCATCAACAGTCGCCGAGACGCGCGAAGCTCCATCAATGCTTCACGCGAGCGGCGGCATGAGAACGAGATTCGCCGTCGGGAGGAGTATGACAGGGATCATGGCATCCCGACTCAGAGCCAAGCCACCAGAACTGAGTCGGCAACGGCCTCAACTAGCGGAACCACCCGGGGACGGTCGAGGAATCACAATCACAACTCCCCTCCCCGGGACAGACATCGTCCCCGACGACAGGAGGACACGTGCGGAGTGTCCGCTCTTACTCCGCGCCTTAGGGCCATCCAATGGCCCCCCAACTTCAAGGTATCCAATGTCGACAAATATGAACCTAAGCAGGATCCATGGGGTTGGCTAGCCGTCTACACCACCGCTGCTCGAGCTTCCAGGGCGTCCGAAGACGTGATGACCGCGTTCTTACCCATTGTCCTTGGGCAAGACGCGCTGCAATGGCTGCGACATCTACCCCGACACTGCATCGACGTCTGGGGCGACTTCAGTCGACGCTTCACCGCCAACTTCCAGTCCCTCTCCGACAAGCCGGCGCAACCGTGGGATCTCAAATCCATCAAGCGCCGGGGGGACGAGACTCTCTGGTCGTACCTCAAAAGGTTTCAGACCATGAGAAATCGTATCCCCGAGGTCACGGAGGCGGCTGTGATCGAGGACTTCTACAGAGGATCCAATGACTCGGCTTTCGTCCGAGCCATACTACAGAGGGCACCGACTACCTCCGAGGAGCTGTTCCGGGAAGCCGACCTCTACATCACCGCCGACGAGCGAGCCCAGGACCTCATCGGAGGAGCAAAGCCCGCACCGGCAGCACCACGACGCGACACGAACCAGCAACCCGACAAGCGATGGGAGAAGAGGCCTCGCGAAGAAGTGCACGCCGCCGGACCACCTGCCTCTCGCGCCCGAGGAGGACCTCGCGGAGGCGAACGCACGTTGGACGACATCCTCGACGCCCAGTGCCCGTACCACAAGGACATGCGTCACACTCTTCGTAACTGCCGAGACTTCAAGCATTCCGTCGGACACGGTCGACCCTTCCAACCTCTACCTCCACCTCCGCCGAGGGGAAGACCAGATGAACCACGACAACCCCATCGGCAGGAGGAGGGAGGAGGAGGAGCTTTCCCACGCATTGACAGGGAGGTCAACGTCATCTTCGGCGGACACGGATCGCAGGAGAACAGAAGACAGCAAAAGCTCAACGATCGCCAGATACTGGTGGCGACCACCGGCCCTCCCGCCCCATACCGGTGGTCGGAGCACCCGATCACCTTCACTCGGGCAGATCAATGGCTCAACTTCGACCATCCGGGCAAATACCCGCTTCTCGTCGATCCGGTGATCCGAGAGAGCCGGGTGAAGAAGGTGTTAGTGGACGGGGGGAGCAGCATTAACGTCACCTTCCCCCGGACACTCCAAGGCTTGGGAGTTCACCTCAAAGAGCTCCACGAGTCGGACACTCCTTTCTTCGGCATCGTGCCGACGGAAGGGGAATACCCGCTGGGCCACATCTACATGCCAGTCACCTTCGGAATTCCGGAGAACTACAGAACCAAGTTCCTGAGGTTTGAAGTGGAGAACTTCGACTGCGGGGACAACGCCATCATCGGGAGGCCTGGATTGGCCAAGTTCATGGCCATTCCGCATTACACATACATGATAATGAAGATGCCAGGACCGCAAGGGATCATAACTATGCGCGCCGACTTCCAAGGCGCCGCAGAGTGTTTCCGAGTGGCCATTCAAGCAGCCCTCATCGCCAAGCCATCGACGGCTCCCTCCACACTGGCGAACTCTAAGCCTGAGGAGGACCTCGCAGTACCGGCAAGCGAAGCTCAGACCGCGACTTCTATGCGGCCGACTGAAGAAACCAAGAGAATCAACCTGGGGTTCGCTGATGAGCACAAGACGGCTATCATCAGCTCCAGCTTGGATGACAAATACGAAAGCGCGCTCGTCTGGTTTCTGCAAGATAACCGAGATGTATTCGCATGGCAACCTGCAGATATGCCGGGAGTCCCAAGAGAACTGGCCGAGCACAAACTGAAGGTTTATCCCCAGGCAAGGCCGATTCGGCAAAAATTACGTCGTTTCACGCCTGACAAGAGAGAGGCCATTCGCACTGAGTTAGCTCGCTTGGTTGCAGCTGGATTCATTAGAGAAGTGCTACATCCCGAGTGGTTAGCCAACCCTGTTCTTGTACTCAAAAAGAATAAAGTGGATTGGCGCATGTGTGTTGATTATACTGATCTCAACAAACACTGTTCGAAGGATCCTTTCGGGCTCCCGAGGATAGATCAGGTGGTGGACTCCACCGCTGGATGTTCTATGCTGTCTTTCCTGGATTGCTATTCTGGATACCATCAGATTAGTCTGGCAAAGGAAGATGAAGAAAAAACGGCATTCATTACTCCATTTGGTGCTTTCTGTTATACCTCCATGTCGTTTGGCCTCAAAAACGCTGGAGCAACTTACCAGAGAGCCATTCAAACATGCTTAGCCGATCACTGGGGCAAGCGTGTGGAAGCCTACGTAGATGATGTGGTAATCAAAACACAGGACTCAAAAAACTTCATCGAAGACTTGCAATTGGTTTTCAACAGTCTGAGGCGGTATAGATGGAAGCTTAATCCCGAGAAATGTGTTTTCGGGGTACCAGCCGGAAAGTTGCTCGGGTTTATCGTCAGCCACCGGGGAATTGAGGCTAATCCAGATAAGATTGAAGCTATCATGAAGATGGAAGCACCTCGATCGCAGAAGAAGGTTCAGCGACTCACTGGATGTATGGCAGCTCTAAGCAGATTTATATCCAGGCTAGGAGAAAAAGGTTTGCCATTTTACAAGTTACTCAAGAAGGTGGATAAGTTTCAATGGACTTCAGAAGCGCAAGAAGCTCTAGATGCTCTGAAAAAATTCTTGACAACACCACCAGTACTGAAACCACCTCGGCGAGCTACATCAACTCAACCAGCTGAAGATTTGCTACTGTATATCTCTTGCACGACTCACGTGGTAAGCACCGCATTAGTAGTCGAGCGAATAGAAGAAGGACATGCCTATCCAATACAACATCCTGTCTACTTCATTAGTGAAGTCCTAGGCCCCTCAAAGAAAAAGTACCCTCAAGTTCAGAAGCTATTATACGCAGTACTTCTAACTGCCCGCAAGCTACGTCACTACTTTGACGACCATAAAGTCACAGTAGTTACAAGTTTTCCAATAGGGGATATTCTTCACAACAAGGAAGCCATCGGTCGAATAGCCAAGTGGGCTTGTGAGCTGGGATCTCATGACATCGAGTTCCGACCTCGCACTGCCATTAAAACTCAAGCACTGGTTGATTTCATATCAGAGTGGACTGAACAACAAGTACCAGACAACCCGGAGACTGCAGAAGTATGGCAAATGTATTTTGATGGTTCACTGAAGCTGCAGGGAGCAGGAGCAGGGATTCTCTTCACTGCGCCTAGAGGCGAACACCTCAAGTACGCCCTCCAGTTGCTATTCCCAGCTTCCAACAATGCAGCCGAGTACGAAGCTTTGATCCATAGATTGAACATTGCCATATCGTTGGGCGTCAAAAGATTAATGGTATACGGAGACTCTCTGGTAGTCACCAGCCAGATAAACAAGGAGTGGGATTGCTCAAGCGATTCAATGGGAAAATACTGCACTGCCGTCCGAAAGCTAGAAGATAAATTCGAGGGTCTGGAATTTCATCATGTAGAAAGAGATCGGAACACAGCAGCCGTTGTACTGTCCAAGCTAGGATCCAGTCGAACTCAGGTCCCACCCGGAGTTTTCGTGCAAGAAATTCTGCAGCCAAGTATCTCAATGGATCAAACAGAAGAGTGCAACATCATAGATCAACCCGAGTCAGACCCTGATGACTGGAGAAGGCCGATCATTAAGTATATAAAGAATAAAGAAGAACCAGACGACAAAAATTCGGCAGAACGCATCGCAAGACAGTCGGCTCACTATACACTTATTGGGGAGACATTGTACAGAAGAGGTGCATCAGGCGTCTTCATGAAGTGCATTCTCCCATCCACTGGGAAGCAACTTCTGGAGGAGGTCCATGCTGGAAAATGTGGAATACATGCAGCCTCCAGAACACTAGTCGGGAAGGTCTTCAGGTCAGGATTCTATTGGCCAACAGCAAAGAACGATGCAGCCGAGTTAGTTCAAAGGTGCGAAGCCTGCCAATACTTATCAAGGCAACAACACATGCCAGCACAGCAACTGCAGGCCATACCAGTAACTTGGCCTTTCGCTTGCTGGGGACTGGATATGATTGGACCTTTCAGGAAAGCTCAAGGGGGATACACTCACGTATTGGTAGCAATTGACAAGTTCACTAAATGGATAGAATTCAAGCCCATTGCCTCTTTAACCTCTGCTAAGGCCGTGGAATTCATACAAGACATAATATTCAGATTCGGGATACCAAACAGCATCATAACTGATTTAGGATCCAACTTCACAAGTTCAGAATTCTTTGACTTCTGTGAGCAAAAGAGCATTCAGGTCAAGTATGCATCTGTAGCCCATCCAAGAGCCAACGGGCAAGTTGAGCGAGCCAACGGAATGATATTGGACGCCTTCAGGAAAAAGGTCTTCGATAAGAATGAAAAATTCGCAGGAAAGTGGATAAGGGAATTACCCTACGTCGTTTGGAGCCTAAGAACCCAACCTAGCCGAGCTTTGCATGGAAACAGTCCTTTCTTCATGGTCTATGGGTCGGAGGCAGTGCTACCTGCTGATCTCAAGTTTGGGGCGCCAAGGCTGATCTTTGAAAGCATAGCAGAAGCTGAGATCACCAGGCTGGAGGACATAGATGTACTTGAGGAAGAACGGCTAAACGCAGTAATCCAATCAGCAAGGTACCAGCAGACTCTAAGGCGCTATCACGACAAGGCTGTGCGACAACGATCCTTCTCAGTAGGAGATCTCGTCCTCCGCCGAATTCTAACGGGGGAAGGACGACACAAGTTATCACCCTTATGGGAAGGACCCTTCGTGGTAGCAGAAGTCACTCGGCCCGGATCGTATCGCCTCACTCAGATGGATGGTACAGAAGTTGGGAACTCCTGGAACATAGAACACCTCAGAAAGTTTTATCCTTAGCTGTATCTCAAAACTGCTGGGATGAAGATGTACTCTGTAAAGTGGAAATATGTCATCAATAAAAAAGAGGTTTCAAGGATACTCAATTCATTCACGATTGACTTGCATTCTTACTTAGCTCAGGGTGACCACTATGCCCTGCTAACGGAGCAATCGATTTAAGTCGGCAATGACTTAAGGCGGTGCAACATGCTCACACTTACTTAACTCAGGGTGACCACTATGCCCTGCTAACGGAGCAATCAACTTAAGTCGGCAACGACTTAAGGCGGTGCAACATGCTCACGCTTACTTAACTCAGGGTGACCACTATGCCCTGCTAACGGAGCAATCGACTTAAGTCGGCAACGACTTAAGGCGGTGCAACATGCTCACGCTTACTTAACCCGGGGTGACCACTATGCCCTACAGACGGAGCGAGTGACTTAAGTTGGCAACAACTTAAGACCGGTGCAACATGCTCGCGCCTATATAATTCAGGGGATGACTTCTATATCCCGCAAACAAATTTCATAATCATCATGCGTCATTACTGCCAACTCACTAACTAATAAATTCTGATACAATGAGAGAGTAATTATGTCATTCGAATGATAAACTGATGTCCTCTAACAAATACTCGATCATGCTAACCGCGCGCTTGGAGCGCGCAAAATGTTTTTCTATTTTACGATATCTTTCTCAGGAGCGACCGACGAAGAAGGGCGACTCGAGGAATCAGGGGTAGCATTCACGTCAGCCCTTATGTCTTCAGGAACAACCACGCCGGGTCTCCTCATCAAGATTCGTCCCGCCCGAATAGCCTTGTCCAGGGCTTTGTCGCGCTGGGCCTTGAGAGTAACAGAAGTTTCTTCAGCGGCTTTAGCAGCCAGTCGAGCGCTCTCTAACTCCTAGGCAACGGATTTTTTGGAAGCTCGGAGTTCTTTGATAGTAGCATCCTTTGCTGATATCAACTGCTTAAGCCGGGTTACCTCATCCATGGATTCCTGTAGCTTACGACGTTGGAGATCTAATTCTTCCATGGTGAAGCGATGACTTCTCTCCAGGATAGTCAGTGAATTGCTAGAATCACGATACAACCTGTCAAGATTGTCACGAGAAGCAGCAAGGATACGCTTTTCTTCCTGCGAGCAAAAGTCAGCTCCTTCAGAAACCAAGCAAGTAATAGGAGCACAGCAAGGCAAGGCACAGTTTTGTATAATACCTTTTCAGAATCAAGCTGAGCATGAAGGGAAGAATTCAGGGCATTGGCGTCATCTAAAGCAGCAGAAACTTGACCCAGTTCAATTTGGCCCTGAGAGTACTTCTCCTCAAAGTCAGTGCACCGCTGAGCCAGTTCAGCCAGATCTCAGGAGTGTTTTTCCTCAATAATTGAAATCTGCTGAGTCACTCCTAGCGAGAAACAATCAAACAAGATGGGGTCAGAAGGTAAGGCAGTCCACAGCGAAGGCAAAGAGAAGCAAAAAAGCACTAACCAGCATTGGTTGCCTCCAATTCAGAGACGCGACGTTGAAGTGATACTGGGTTCCAACGTGCAAGAGATGAAGCTACCTCCGGAGTGGAAGCACCCTGAAACCTCAGCTGGCTGGCCATCCCATCCACCAAAGCCTGATGAGGAAAACAGACGAGTGTGACGACAGCAGTTCAGACAATATAAAAGTCAAATTAAAATACATCACAGTACCTGGAGGTTGGAGAAGAACGAAGGGATCCCCAAATCAGGAGAAATCAGTTGATAAGCAGATGTAAAGCCACCACCCGGAGCAGTTTGCAACGAATCAGCGGAGATCAACTCAGTACCTTCAATAGAGCCCAACCCTCGGTCAGCAGGGGCGCTGCCCTCTAAAGCGATTCCCTGATCCAAATTCTGGGTTACCACCATACAGCCAGAGTGTGGAGGAGATCCCGCGTGAACGTCCATGGAGGTACAGGAAGGAGACCCTGCTCGGGCATCCTCGGGGGCTGGGTCATAGTTGGCACTGCCCATTTGAGCTGGATCATCCCCGACAGTACCCTCGGGGGCTGGGCAGTGGCTTACACTCTCCACCCGAGCTAAGTCATCCTCGGTGACACCCTCGGGGACTGGGCATATGACAGCACCACTCTTGAGGTCCGAATTCTCTGCAATAACCACTTCTAAGATTGATGGGCCCTCATCTACCTCCATAGGACCAAGACGATTCAAGTCAGTCTCCCGGCCTTCAAGATCGCGCTCTAAGGTCGACGAGGCACGGGATGACCTCAACCCAGCATCGGGCACGTCAGCACAAGCCTCCATTGCACCATCATCCACTAGCTCCGATAACAAGTCCTCTGGGACCATATCCTCAAGAGTTTGATCAAAGTTGGCCAGAGACAGTTCTTGTAAACCAATGAGGGCAGACAAAGTAGGAGAGGGAACTCCACTACTTTCACCACTGGCGATGAACTGCCGGCTGTTCTTCCGAGTCAAAGGAACCTCACTCTCCTCCCCCTCGTCATCCACAACGACAACACAAGCGGCACACCCATTGGGATCAGCAACAGGTGGAGCACCCACATTAGGATCGGTAGCAGTTTGGGTACACCCATTGGGTTCAGTGCCATTAAGTCCAGTCGCAGGCGTTTCTACAGCAGCAGGAACTGAGGTACCAGCATCCTCATCAAAACTGGATACTCGCCGGATGCGTCTTCTTTTCTTCTTTTGCTCATCAGCAGAAGGCTCAGGCTGATTGGTTCGGCTAGGGCGCCTCGGGCGAGTACTGACAGGTTTCCGGACATCCGAAGTTGTATCAACCTCTGGGAGGGGCACTACCGCTAATGTACCAGCAGGAGCAGCGTCGGAAGAATCCTCAGTTAGCAGATCAAGCATGGCATTTATATCTGCATCACTAGGGTTCAGGGGCACCTCAAAATAGACTTGCTGTTCGTCATCAGGAATCTCCCCAAGCGAAGCAACCAAAGCACTGACTTCTTCAGCAGAGGGTCGCACTCTAAGACCCAAATTGCCATCAGTCACAGGTGGATTTGACACGAAAAGGGTGAAGGCTTTGGCAGGAGGCAAGTTCCAGGCCGAGTACGCCACCGGAGCACCAACATTGGACACCTTGCCCTTGAGAATCATTTCCAGTCGGCTCACCAAGTCTGCAGAAGGGATTCTCCTGCTGGTAACCCGAGTTGAGTCGGCTAGCCCTCGATACAGATAAGCTGGGTATACCCTATCTTTCAGTGGCTGAATATTCTTGAAAACGAAGTCAGCGACCACAGCTTTAGCAGTTAGACCTCTCTCTTTCAGCAGTCCAACTTCAGCTAGCAACACGCCCGCTTCAGCTACCTCCTCATCTGTGGGAGACTCGGTCCAGCTTGGGGTGCGAACGTCTGGCTGCCTTCCCGACCGGGAAGGGAGAGAATTTCCATAATTATCGACTATGAACCACTCTAGACGCCATCCCTTAATACTGTCTTTAAGGGGAATCTCAAGATACTCAGTCTTCCGTCCGCGGCGCATCTCCAAACTGGCACCTCCGACCAACTGATGCTGTCCCCCGGCCATCCCAGGGCGACAATGATACAAGTATTTCCATAAGCCGAAATGCGGCAGCACGCCAAGAAAGGCTTCGCATAAGTGAACGAAGATGGAGATTTGCAGAATTGAGTTAGGGTTCAAGTGGGTCAGGTTAATGTGGTAGAAATCAAGGAGACCGCGGAAAAAGGGAGAGATGGGAAGGCCGAGGCCGCGGAGAAGAAAAGGGGCGTAAACTACAGACTCGTGGGTATCCTCTGTCGGGACAGTAGTCCCGTGGCAAATCCGCCAAGAACAGAGTTCCCGCGGAGGAAGAACCCCGATGGACACGAGGTGGAGGAGTTCAGTTTCGGAAATGATGGACATGTGGTTACCTGCAAAAGGCAACTGGCTGTTGGGATCGATTGGAGGAATCACCACAGCGGACGAGCTCGCGGTTTTCCTCTTGGGCGCCATCTCGATTCTACCAGCGAGCAGAATGGAGGCGAGCGGCAGAGAGGATTCGGAAGCAGGAATGCAAGAACTAGGGCACGGAAAGCAAAGGCGGCTAAAAGCGCAGCTCTTATGGGATATTCTCGAGCCAGATACCGTTTCAAAAAGTGCCCAGTCATCACCCGGCGGTTATTTCCAAAACCAGCATGCCACGTGGTCACCCGGCAGATATCCCCAGAACACCAATGCGCCACCTAATCACTCGGCCACCATCCTCAAAGTGGCTCGGGCGGCCTCCCGTCACTCGGCGTTGCTTCTAAAACGCTGTTTTCGTACTCAGTCGCTCGGCATTACTTCTAAAATGCCGACGTTGACCTGCCGTCACTCGGCGTTGCTTCCAAAACGCTGATTTCGTATTCAGTCGCTCGGCATTACTTCTAAAATGCCGAAGCCGACCTTTAGTCACTCGGCGTTGCTTCCAAAACGCTGATTTCGTATTCAGTCGCTCGGCATTACTTCTAAAATGCCGAAGCCGACCTTTAGTCACTCGGTGTTGCTTCTAAAACGATGATATCATATTCAGTCACTCGGCGTTGCTTCTAAAAACGCAGACGCAATCTTCAGTTACTCGGCGGTTACTTCTACAAGCCGCCGACGTCACCTACAAAGTTACTCGGCAACCATTTCAGAAAACATCAGATCAATGCTCGAGTATCTCGCTTACTCTTTCAAAGGAATTACACTCACAAGTAAACGAGGAAATCGTCAAAAGAGAAGCCAAACGTCATTCTTTCATTCAAAGGGAAGTTAATAAACTTACAAATCAACTCTTCGCGAGTTGATACTCCCCTACTGTTACTACATTACATTACTACTACTACACTACGCTATACTACTCTACATTACCACTACATTATTCTAACTAAACTATACTATACTAATATCTAAGAAGACCAGTGGCATCTAGCCACTGGCCCTGCCCCTGCTGCCGCCGCCGCCCTTGGTGCTGCCCTTGCTGCTGCCGCCCTTGGTGCTGCCCCTGCTACCACCGCCGTCACCGTCCCTGCCGCCGTCGCCGCTGCCCCTGCCGCTGCCGCCACCGTCGCCACCACCGTCGTCGTCGCCGTCGTCGTCGTCGTCCTCGTCCTCGCCGCCGCCGTCAGAGTCCTCCTCATCCGAGGAGTACTCCGACTCATCCGAGCCCTCGAGCCCAGAGCACTCGACGGCCTGGATGTATGACCAGACTTCCGCGGCTATCCCCTGAGAGTCGTCCGAGTCATCGGACGATGCCGGGGGAGAGACGGGAGCCGGAGTTTCCTCGGACTCGGAGGAGAACTCCTCCTCCGAGTATTCCGAGTCACCGAAATCCTCCGATGGAGGAGTCGGTTCGCGCTTGCGCTTGTTGCTCTTGCCCATGGCGGAAGCAGACGGGAGAGAAGAGAAGGAAGCAGTAAAGAACAGCGAAGAGATGTGAAAAAACCAGAGGGGCAACAACGTTATTTATAGAAGGGAAAGGCAACCGCTCACCTCCAACCGCGGTCACTGAACAGTCGCAAAGCATTCAATAAGCACTTCCACCCGTCTGGAGACACGTCAGGCGGCTGACGCCGTTTCATGCAACACTACACCCATTGGGACTCCAGTCAACAGCGCAAAGGATATGATTACACTCGCCGTCCCATCACATTACTACTCAGAAGCAGCCAGCTAAAACACTCAGCGTACCATGCCGTCCCTCGCCCACACCCATTGGGGGGGACGCCCAGGAATTATCAGTATATTTTTCAAAATGGTCACATCTGTGCAGGGCACGCAGTGAATGCCTCAAGACAAAAATGAGATATCAACGAGAGTTAGAGGGAAGCCAAATATAGCCAGTAGAGTGCAAAATATGGACGACAAACACGACTTGAAGACTAGACAGAGAACGTCCATCAAATGTCCAATCAGTCACAGAGCAAATAAATTGCATTACCTAGCAAGATACGGATGGATTGCGAACTAGGCTGCTAAAGACAAAATACATGCTGACCTCTGAAGCATAATATTGATGACATAGCGCGGATGACATCATGCCAACTTTTTTACAGGCAGAAAGGATAATCTTCAGCAAAAGGACATAAAAAGAAGACCTTCGAGTGAATTATCCTCAAAAATCCACTCGAAGCTCGGGGGCTACACCCATTGGGTGCACCTCCGGTGCACCCCATGGATTATCATTCCAAGTTGAGATAGAGCCGATTTCTAAAGCATGAGACTAGATTAAAGAAGCCAACCCTCAACCAAAATGAAGGAACACAAATGGAAATAATCCCTACTGAAGACCTTCGAGTAGATTATTTTCTAAAATCTACTCGAAGCTCGGGGGCTACACCCATTGGGTGCACCTCTGGTGCACCCAATGAAGTTCAGAATCCTACAAATTGGAATGCCGACCTCTAAGGCACAGACATGAAACTAGGCTTTGGTCAACGAGTGATCGGAGCAGGAGAAGACAAACAGGAAGCCATCTTTCTTCAAATTACCTGCAAGCTGGACGTGGATCTTCGGGTTGATTACCTCTAAATTAACCCAAAGATCGGGGGCTTGTGGGGGATAGATATCCCCTGGGTCCACTAAAAGAGTAAAGGACCTCACGAAAGGCCCAAGGGCCCAATAAATCGTAAGGTCATTCTTTCGTGGGCCTGGGGAGAAACAACCAGCGAAGCGGAACGACATGAAGCCGGATTGGTACAAGCCCGGATGGCCCGGGGCATCGAGCGAGTGACCGCAACAGAGATCCGACTTTCCCGCGCTGGAGCCTCCATGCAACGAAGCCACGCGAGGATAAGTCGGCGAGGGTTACGTGGGGATAATCTCAAGAAGTTCACTATCTTTTAGCTACTTGTTCCTATCTTATCCACGTGTACTGCCCCACGGTCGAGTATATAAGACCTAGGGGGCACCCCTTCAGAATGATCGACCCTTTACTTAGCCACCCACCTCAACTCTCTGTATTCTCAATCCAGAGAGCTCTCTTGTAACCACATTCACCAAGCATACTCACCAGGACGTAGGGTGTTACGCGTCTCTAAGCGGCCCGAACCTGCAAACCTCGTCCACTGTCCCTCGTGCGATCTGCACGAACCATTTTGCTACAGTTGTCAACACCGTCCTACTCCTAAAACACCTTGAGGGGCAACCCCTGGTGTGCGGTCGGACCCAAAACACCGACAGGCTCGCCCTTTCGTCCGCTGGTTCCGGCGATGATGGGGGGGAACGCTTATAACCGCAGGGCGGTTACATGCTTCGCGTGCGGCGGTTTGCCTCCTTCGCGTTTCGGGTCAGCTCTCATGATGTGTGGGACCCAGCCCCCGTGTCGTGGGGTGGGAACCCTAGAGCACATCGGTGGAGACTTTGCCCGTGACGCTTGGGGGTGCGAGTGAGGAGATCTGCCTATAAAAGGAGATCGATCCCCCGGGTAGTAGCCATGCCTTCGCACTCTTCTCTTATATCGCTCCCTTCCACCTTCCGAGCCCCCAAATGGGGCGTAGCTATGTGGCTTTCTTCTTGCTGCTGTTTGAGAAGCACGACCTCATGGGGGTTGGCAATCTTTGGTCGCCGCTCGGCTTCAAGGATTTTCATCATGCAGCCCGGCTGCAGTCCCTCACCAATGGTCATCCGTAGGGATGATCACCAGCCTTGTGGTGGGGAGAAGCAAGCCGGGCTGCGGCCTCTGCCCCGCCCTCAGCTTCAAGGATGTTCATCATCCGGGCTGAGAAGGAGGAGCGCGCTGAGCTGGGTTCTGCCTCCTGCATGGGCCGGTGACCTGCTTCTTCCTCCAGCATTCGGAGGGGAAGGGCATCCTCCAGCCCTGTGGAGGTGGCGTCCTCCAGCCATGCGGGGGAAGGCGAACTGCTGCTACCTGGCGAGGGTGCAACTGTCCGTCCTCCACCCGGACGATGGTCGTGTCGCGCGTGGGCCGGCTACGCCCAGGTCCTCCTTGCACCGTCGGCTGCACCGGGGGGTCGCATAACACGTCATACGCCGCGAGGGTGGTACTCGTGTTCTGGGACGGCCCCGGCGAGGACAGGAGTGAGGACCTGCCGGTGCGCTTTGGGGTGGCCGCCGTTCGCCAGCGCGGTGTTGGTGGGCAGGTGGCCGCTGTCGTCGGTGCTGAGGTGGTGGTCGCCATAGGTGAGGCTTCCTCTTGCACAAGCGGTTGTCTCCACCGATGAGACCGCCAGCGCCACCTGCGCTCTAGACCTCCGGCTCTTTGGCTTTAATGGCTGGTTCTTATCCTCCGTGAGGGACATGAACGAAGGCCTTTCAGCAGTAGCGTTTGCCCTAAGGCCATCGCTGCTGTTGTCTAGCCGCCCGAGGCAGAGGTCGTTGTCGCGCTGTCGGTGCGGCGGTCGCCGGTGAGCCGCTCGGAGCTTGTTATCTCGTAGCCCCTCTGGTGCGGAGGTAGTTCATTCCTGCGGGAATGGACCCGGAGTTCCGTTTGTAATGGTACCTTCTTGAGAGCGAGATGTAATAGCTTTGAGTACTAAGACATCCGCCGTAGGTCGAGACACCCGCCGAGGGCGCCGTCGATGTCCAAGTCTAGGTACCATTGTTATCCCATGTATGTGTGTTTGTTCTTTGTGGCTGCTGAGGCCTGAACATTTGGGGATTTGAGCATAAAGCCGTGCTTCTTCCCTGTTTCGAGCATTAAGACTTGTCCGTCGGTAGCCGAACCACTTAACTGGGCGCGAGTTACTTTTCACGGAAGGTGACGAGTGAGGTATCCATATCCCGGAGGCGTAGGATTCCCTCGGCTCGGTCGGCCTTGCCGTTCAAGGTCTCTCTCGCCCGGTTTTAGAACCTTCGGTCGCTCTGCGATGAGCTAAAGCTGAAGGCAGCGGTGGCATGGACAGAGGCGGTGTCAGCTCGAACAGAGGCTTTCTTGGCGCGGGAGCAGGTGGCTTCCCAGGCCGAGGAGATGCAGCAGAGGCAGCTAGAGTTTGGCCAGATCATCTGCGAGCGGGACCAATCCTGGAGCCAAGCTGTCGAAGCCGTGAGCTGGGCTGAGATCCTCGGGGGACAGCTGGCCGAGGCTACGGAGCGACTAGCCGAGGCGTCTGCTCGTGTCGCCGTCTGAGGCTGGGCCAGATTCTGCCGAGGGTGGAAACGACGCCGAGGGTGCTGCTCCTCCCCCTGCCGATGTCTGAGCCTGCAGGAACAGTTCGTCTAAAGCATGTGTCTGTTTTTGCGGCCGCTGAGGCCTAAACATATTTAGCATTTGGATTATAAAGTTGCGTTTTCTTTCCTCTCGTTTTGAGCATCATGACTTGTTCGTCGGTAGCAGAATCACTTTATCTGAGCGAGAGTTACTTTTCGCGGAAGGTGATGAGTGAGGTATCCGTATCCCGGAGGCGTAGGAGTCCCTCGGCTCAGTCGGCCTTGTTGTTTACATGCTCTCTTGCTCGTTTTTAGGATCCTGTTATCGATATAGTCGAAAATGCACGAAAGTCGTTTTCTACCCAAGCATTAGGACTTGTTCGATAGCAGAATCGCTTATCCGAGCGTGATTTACTTTTCGTGGAAGGTGATGAGTGAGGTATCTGTATCCTGGAGGCGTAGGAGTCCCTCGGCTCGGTCGGCCTTGCCGTTCAAGGTCTCTCCCGCTCATTTTCAGGGTTCCATTATCGATATAGTCGGAAAGCACAAAAGATGTTTTGGTAGAAAACTTTTCCGAAGAAAAATTTTGACGTAGAGGGGGTTCCCCCCTTCTAGCCCCCGAGGGAGGGTCGGGCTTTGCCGAGGCAAGGTTGATCCTTCCTTGATGGTTAGACTTTATTTGTGTATGTAAAGAAAGCGAGATACATGAACGACTTGAAACATTTTAAGGGTAAAAGCGACGTAGTTGTTCGATGTTCCAAGCATTGCTGTAGACCTCGCCTTGATCGTTGGCCAGCTTGTATGTCCCAGGTTTCAGAACTTTGGCGATGATGAACGGCCCTTCCCAGGGAGGAGTAAGCTTGTGGCGCCCTCGGGCGTCTTGTCGCAGCCGAAGTACCAAGTCCCCCACTTGCAAGTCTCGGGGCTGAACCCTTCGGGCGTGGTAGCGACGCAGAGACTGCTGATACCGTGCCGAGTGTAGTAAGGCCACGTCCCAAGCCTCTTCTAGCTGGTCCAATGAATCTTATCGGCTGGTCTAGTTGCTTTGGTCGTCGTAAGCCTTTGTCCTCGGGGAACCGTATTCCAAGTCCATGGGTAAGATGGCCTCGACCCCATAGACTAGTAAAAACGGTGAGAATCCCGTGGCCCGGCTCGGCGTCGTCCTCAGACTCCAGACCACCGAGGGTAGCTCTTTCGTCCACCGCTTGCCAAACTTGTTGAGGTTGTTGTAGATCCTCGGTCCACCTGTCCATTTGTCATCGGGTGAGCTACGGCGGCCCAATCCACACAGATGTGGTGGTCCTCGCAGAAGTCCAGGAACTTTTTCCCGGTGAACTGCGTGCCATTGTCGGTGATGATGGAATTTAGGACTCCAAAGCGATGGATGATATTTGTGAAGAACGCCACCGCCTGCTCGGACCCGATGTTGGTTAAGGGTCGGACCTCGATCCACTTGGAGAATTTGTCGATGGCGACCAGCAGGTGCTTGAAGCCCCCGGGTGCTTTCTGCAAGGGACCGACGAGGTCTAGACCCCAAACGGCAAACGGCCAGGTGATAGGTATTGTCTATAGGGCTTGAGCGGGCAGGTGCGTCTGTCTCGCGTAGAACTGACACCCCCAGCAGGAGCGTACAATCCTAGTGGCGTCGGCCACTGTGGTTGGCCAGTAGAAACCTTGTCGGAAAGCGTTTCCCACGAGGGCTCAAGGTGCTGCATGGTGGCCACAAGCCCCCGAATGTATTTCTTGTAATAGCTCTTGTCCCTGGGCAATGGATATGCATCGTTGGAGAATGCCCGAGGGGCTGCGGTGGTACAGCTCCTTTTCATCACCCAGTAACACGAACGACTTGGCACGCCGAGCCAGTCGCCGAGCTTCGGCCTTGTCGAGGGGCAGCTCTCCTCGAAGGAGATATTCCAGGTATAGGGTCTGCCAGTTGGGGACCGGTGTGACCCCATTCCGCTCCTCCTCGACATGCAGGGCCTCACCCTCGGTGGTCGCGGGTACCTCGGGCTGGGCCGAGGCCTCCTCGAGCTCGGGCGCGTCGTCGATTTGGACGGATGGCTGATATATATCCTTAGAGAAGACGTTCGGGGGAACCGTCGTTCGCCCCGAGGCTATTTTTGCCAGCTCATCTGCGGTTTCGTTGTACCGTCGAGCAACATGGTTGAGTTCCAGCCCATAGAACTTATCTTCCAAGCGCCGAACTTCGTCGCAGTAGGCCTCCATTTTTCGATCGTGGCAGTGGGAGTTCTTCATGACCTGGTCAATGACGAGCTGCGAGTTGCCACGAGTGTCGAGGCGCCGAACCCCTAGCTCGACGGCGATGCGCAGGCCATTAACTAAGGCTTCGTACTCGGCCACGTTGTTTGACGCCGGGAAATGGAGGCGCAGTACGTAACGAACATGTTCTCCGAGGGGTGAGATGAAGAGCAAGCCCGCGCCTGCTCCGGTTTTCATCAGCGACCCGTCGAAGTACATGGTCCAAAGTTCGGGCTATATTGGGGCCATCGGTAACTAGGTGTCAGTCCATTCAGCCAGGAATTCGGTCAAGACTTGGGATTTTATGGCCTTCCGAGGGGCAAATGAAAGTGTTTCGCCCATGAGTTCCATTGCCCATTTTGCTATCCTACCCGAGGCCTCTCGTGACAGGATGATCTCTCCCATGGGGAAGGATGACACCACAGTCACCGGATGGGACTCGAAGTAGTGTCGCAACTTTTGCCGTGTCAGAATCACTGCGTAGAGCAGCTTCTGGATCTGCGGGTAGCGGACTTTGGTCTCGGATAGCACTTCGCTGATGAAGTAGACTGGCCTCTGGATGAGCAGTGCATGCCCTTCTTCTCGTCTCTCGACTACGATCACGACGCTGACCACCTGAGTGGTTGCGGCTACGTAGATCAAGAGGGCTTCTCCCACAGCGAGGGCACCAAGATGGGCGCATTGGTAAGGAGTGCCTTTAAGTTTCCGAGGGCTTCCTCGGCCTCAAGGGTCCAAGTGAAGTGCTCGGCCTTCCTTAAGAGGCGGTATAGGGGCAATCCTTTTTCGCCAAGGCGTGAGATGAAGCGGCTTAGAGCCACAAGGCATCCCATGACCCTCTGTACTCCTTTTAAATCTTTGATTGGTCCCATGTTGGTGATGGCCGCGATTTTCTTCGGGTTGGCCTCTATTCCCCGCTCGGAGACGATGAATCCTAGGAGCATGCCTCGAGGGACTCCAAAGACACACTTCTCGGGATTGAGTTTCACGCCTTTCGCTCTCAGACACTTGAATGTCGTCTCAAGGTCAGAGAGGAGGTTGGAGGCTTTCTTTGTCTTGACAACGATGTCATCGACGTAAGCCTCGACCGTTCTGCCGATGTGCTCTCCAAACACATGGTTCATGCACCTCTGGTAGGTGGCACCTGCATTCCTCAAGCCAAATGGCATTGTAGTATAACAATACATGCCAAAAGGTGTGATAAAAGAAGTCGCGAGCTGGTCGGACTCTTTCATCTTGATTTGGTGATAGCCTGAGTAGGCATCGAGGAAAGACAGGGTTTCACATCCAGCAGTGGAGTCCACAATTTGATCGATGCGGGGCAGAGGGTAGGGAACTTTCGGACATGCTTTGTTTAAACCAGTGTAGTCTACGCACATCCTCCATCTCCCGCCCTTTTTCTTTACAAGCACAGGGTTAGCTAACCATTCAGGATGGAATACCTCTTTGATGAACCCTGCAACCAGTAGCTTGTGGACCTCCTCGCCTATGGCCCTGTGCTTTTCTTCATCAAAACGGCGCAGAGACTGCTTCACGGGTCGGGCTCCAGCTCTGATGTCCAGTGAGTGCTCGGCGACATCCCTCGGTATGCCTGGCATGTTCGAGGGACTCCACACAAAAACTTTGGCGTTTGCGTGGAGAAAGTCGACGAGCACTGCTTCCTATTTGGGGTCAAGCTCGGAGCCGATCCGGACTTTCTTGCTGGTGTCGTTGCTGGGGTCGAGAGGGACGGACTTAACTGCCTCAGCCGGTTCGAAGTTGCCGGTGTGGCGATTCGCATCGGGTGCCTCCTTGGAGAGGCGTTCCAGGTCGGCAATGAGGACCTCAGACTCGGCGAGGGCCTCAGCGTACTCCACGCATTCCACGTCGCACTCGTAAGTGTGGCGGTACGTGGACCCGACAGTGATGATCCCATTGGGGCCTGACATCTTGAGCTTGAGGTAGGTGTAGTTGGGGACGACCATGAACTTGGCGTAGCACGGTCTTCCCAACACCGCGTGGTAGGTCCCTTGGAACCCAACTACCTCGAAGGTGAGGGTTTCCTTTTGGAAGTTGGAGGGAGTTCCGAAGCAGATGGGTAAGTCAATCTGCCCGAGGGGCAGGATACGCTTTCCAGGTGCGATCCCGTGGAAGGGTGTCGCACCGGCTCGGACCTCGGATCGATCAACCCCCAAGAGTTCCAGGGTCTCGGCGTAGATGATGTTGAGGCTGCTGCCTCCGTCCATGAGGACCTTGGAGAGCCTAACGTTGCCGATGATCGGATCGACGATGAGCGGGTACCTCCCTGGGCTTGGCACGAAGTCGGGGTGGTCGACTTGGTCTAAGGTGATAGGCTTGTCGGACCAGTCTAGGTAGACTGGCGCTGCCACCTTCACCGATCAGACCTCCCGGTGCTCTTGCTTGCGGTGCCAGCGGGGAAGTGCCTGGTCGCTATGTACATGTTAACGTGTCCATTGGAGAAGTGCGTGAGCCCTGTAAAAGCACAGCTGTTGGTGCTGCATGGATACTGCTGACGTCTCCTTGCTTCCGTAGGGGGCTTGAGAACCATCGACGTCATGGACGCACACGGGGACCATCATTGCCTGTTACTGGGGCAAGCTAGATGGGACGCCGGTCTTGTTCCTTCGTAGCTTGAGCTAGCTAGGAGTAGGGTATTGATGTATCCCTTGTGGCGCGGTCGATCTGAGCCCGAGGTCGTGCGAGGC
This sequence comes from Zea luxurians, assembly GCA_029449295.1. Taxonomy (NCBI): domain Eukaryota; kingdom Viridiplantae; phylum Streptophyta; class Magnoliopsida; order Poales; family Poaceae; genus Zea; species Zea luxurians. Next base: position 75,183,495 of record JAOPSE010000014.1, read on the forward strand.
GGCGACTCCTCCGAGGCCGAGGTTGGGGTCGAGGCCTAGGGTCGGGCGAGGACGTGATTCTTCCCGAGGCCGAGGCTGAGGCCGAGCTCTAGGGTCAGGCGAGGCGGAGATCTCCTCCTGAGGCCGGGGCCGAGGCCGAGGCCTGAGGTCGGACGAGGCGGAGCTTCCTGTTGCGCCCGAGGCTGAACTTGGCTGTTGTCGGTTTCACCCGGGTGGTAGGCACAGCAGCCGGAGCGGGGCGGGCGGTGCTGTTTTCCTGTCAGGTCGGTCAGTGAAAGGGCGAAGTGACTGCGGTCACTTCGACCTTGCCGACTGATGCGCGCGTGTCAGGATAAGGTGTCAGGCGATCCCAGTATTAAACGCGCATGCAATACGGTCGGCTGGTAAGGCGATTTGGCCAAGGTCGCTTGCACGACAAGGCTTGCCTTTGGCTGAGCCGAGGGTGCGCTCACTGCCTGAGGAGACCCTCGGGCGAGACGTGAATCAGTCCGGGACCACTGTTCCCGCCCGAGGCCGGGCTCGGACGAGGCGAGATCGTGTCCCTTGGTAGACGAAGCTTTGACTTTGACCTGAACTGTCAGTCTTTATGGTTTGTTCTAAAGGTGTTTACCAGCCGTGTTTAGGAGTGTTGGGGGTACCCCTAATTACGGTACCCGACAGAGTTACATCTACGCTAACCATGGTATGTAATAATTGTGCTTATTTTTCCATCGCGCTTTATTGCGGAGGATGAACACGATGTTGTATGGTTTTGGTTGCAAAAGGATAAACCGCATGAGTGCCCAGTTTACTCACAATACTTATGGTAACAGAAACCATTGCCTTGACTGATTGTTATAAAAGATGTTCAGCTGTTGTTGATTAGCACTTGACTAAAATGTTATTTTGTTGATTTTGGGCAGCTCAAGGTCATTAGTGATGGTGGTGATCCAAATGGCCACTATGACAAGGATGATCATCAATGAGGCCTTGTGTCGATAATTATAATAACAACTTTGTGAAACATGGTTTTGCTCCATCTTTGCAACATCATATTGTCCTATAGTATTGTAATTGATAAGTGTTTGAGCATGAAGCAGGTTAGGTGGTGTTCTACACCTACGAATTATGCAATCACATATAGATTGTTTCTATGGGTTTTTAGTCATGTACTGTAGTGAATCTTTATTACTGGCATACAACATCTCTCAACAGTTCTAATAATGAGCAATAAACTGATATTTATTTACTGGTTTTGGTGGTAAGCTTGAAGTTTGCCGAGTAATATGAGCTTAGGCTCAAAAGGCTACCAGAACCTACATGTTATTGTCTGTGTTACTTTATTTGTGACTAGATGAGTGCCTTTCATTTGTGACTAGATGAGTGCCTTTGCGTTGCAAGAAGAATATTTATCATGATAACTGATGTACAAATGAGTTATATTGTTATAAGTTATTGTGATATATGTTTCCGTTGCAACATACGACACTCACCTAGTAGTTGAAAAGAACGTATTTAAATACTAATAGAATTATAGATATTACAAATAGAGGATTTGAGAAGAGAATGATTGGACATTGGAGGCATCCTCACGCCCGGACTCCTCGGGTAGGCGCTATTGGCCTTGAATCGGAGCCCTTCCCTAAGCCTGCAGGCTTCAACTAAACAAAATAATGAAATGCCCTAAAGTATACGGTTACTCGCTGGCTAGGAAGCAAACGGGTATTATAAATTATAATCTACTTCGGAAACCTTTTTCCCATACCAAAACTTCTTCGTTTTACCTTTCGATGCACAGGGGAAGTACGAGTACTACTACCACCTTTCATCCACAGCAAACACAGCGCTCTGCAGCCGAAAAGTGTGAGGTATACACCTTTGATCATATCTCTTTCATTTGGTACATATTCATATTTCTTATTCTTATTGTGCCAAGGCTACGACTAATATGTTTTCAAGTGTATTTCTATCCTAAGTCGTATATTGAAAGGGAAATGGAGTATTCGGCAAAGACAACGCTTCCACTTAACTCCATCGGTATTATTCATCCTTTGCCGGTATTCCACTATCTCTCCAAATTGGTATAATCTTTCACTCATATTCATGTTATCAATGGGGGAGAAAATTTAAAAGGGCTCCAACGTTCTCCGTTTTTGGCGATTAATGCCAAAGGGGGAGAAAATATTAAGCCCAAAGCAAAAGGACCGCACCACCATTTCAAAATTTTTGAAATGAAGATTTAATTGTTTGTTTTTCAAATTGATATCAATTGGTATATATGATTATGAAAATAAGATTTCAAAATTGGTATCCATTTGAAAACCTTCTTGAAAGCTAAGAGGAGAATTTCATTCAGGGGAAGTTTTTATGTAGTCAAAGGAAAAGCAATTGAAACAGGGGGAGAAATTTTAAAATCTTGAAAATGCTTCTTGCAATCTTATTCATATACCTTTTACTATTAGCAAAAGATTTTGAAAAGATTTTCCAAAAGGATTTGCAAAAACAAAATAAGTGGTGCAAATGTGGTCCAAAATGATAAATAAAAGAAAGCAATCCATTCACTCTTATTCATATGTAATAAGACTTTTAATTGGTTTAATTCCAAGTAACCTATGCACTTACCATATGCAAACTAGTTCATTTCTGCACTTTACATATTTGCTTTGGTTTGTGTTGGCATCAATCACCAAAAAGGGGGAGATTGAAAGGGAAATAGGGTCAATCTTTTCCCACAATTAATTTTAGTGGTTGAATGTCCAACACAAATATATGGACTAACTAGTTTGCTCTAGAATACATGTTCTACAGGTGCATAAAGGTTCAACACAAACTAATAAATATTCAAGTTAGGGATCCAATTCAAAGGAGCAAAAGAAACCAAGTGTGCTTTGGTCTAGCGCACCGGACTGTTCGGTGCACCACCGGATAGTGTCCGGTGCACCAGGGTCATATATGGCTGAACTAGCCACTCTCGGGTTTCTTTGGGCACGCTCCGCTATAATTCACCGGACTGTTCGGTGTGCCACCGGACTGTCCGGTGCACCAGCGGAGCAACGGCTACTTCGTGCAACGGTTGACTGCAAAAGCTGAGGATCAAATGAACAATGAAGAATAGTGCGCGCAGAGTTAGAACGCAGAGTCAGAGGCGCACCAGACAATGAACAGTAGCTGTCCGGTGTGGCACCAGACTGTCCGGTGCCACATGAAGTCAACTGCGCCAACGGTCGACTGCTTCCGAACCCTAATGGTTGGGTGACATGGCGGCGCACCGGACAGCCTACAGTGCATGTCCGGTGGCGCACCGGACTGTCCGGTGCGCCCTTCGACAGTAGTCATCCCCAACGGCTTTGTGGTGGTTAAGGGCTATAAATACCCCCCAACCACCACCACTCCAAGCATCCAAGATTCCTGAGCATCACATTCATTACAAGAGCTCTAACATTCACTCCTAGACACAATTCAAAAGATCAAAGCCTCTCCAAGTACCAAATTCATCTTAAACATTTAGTGACTTGTGAGAGAGAGTTTTTGTGTTCATTTGAGCTCTTGCCTCTTGGATTGCCTTCTTTCTTTCTCTTTCTTGTTCTCAAGCAACTTGTAACCAAAGCAAGAGAAACCTAAGTGTGTGGTGGTCCTTGTAGGGTCTAAGTGACCCATTTGATTAAGGAGGAGGCTCACTCGGTCTAAGTGACCGTTTGAGAGAGGGAAAGGGTTGAAAGAGACCCGGTCTTTGTGACCACCTCAACGGGGACTAGGTTCTTTAGAACCGAACCTCGGTAAAACAAATCACCGCGTCCACTCGCTTTATTTCTTGGTTGATTTGTTTTCTCTCTCTTTCGGACTTGACTTTAATTCTAACGCTAACCCCCACTTGTAGTGTGTACTTAAGTTTATAAATTTCAGGTTTCGCCTATCCACCCCCTCTAGGCGACTTTCAATAAGGCAGGGGTAAAACTAGCGTTTTACCTCGGGTGAGTCCATGCGTACTCGTGGGGCTCGAGGCTGTCTGGTTGTCGTGTATTTATCGTAGTGGGTGAAGCGGGGGCGGCGATGGTCTCAGGCGCCTTCACTCGGTCTACGTCGACCCGTGACTTCCATAGCCTGGGGCTCGACGTGGCTTGTCGTGTAGTGCCATGCGGGAGGTTTGCGCACTCAGGCCTTGTCCGATAGGCTATAAGTGCGCCACAGGGCGAGGGTCGTGCAATCTATTCATTGGGGGCCTACACTGCCGAAGGTCCTTCGATTAGTTATGTTACATGATTGCCTTAAGGTGCTGAATGTCACTTGTTGACGAAGAAACAATCAACTGCTTAACACATAACTTCGACCTGAGTAAATATGTTTTAGAAATATTTCTTCTTACAGACGAAGCTGATCTTCGACCAGAACAGTAATCAAAGACGCTTTGTCTATGTACAAGCGACAAAAGCGGCAAACGAAAGGGTGGCTTTGAGCGTGAGTCAAAAAGGAAGTCAATAAACGACGAAGGTTGAGACCCGCAAAGACGTAGGTGGGAAAAATACGATATTATCCTTATATCATCTGTAAACAGCATATGAAAGCCCTGATGGGCATTATTGTAATATGTACTAAGTCGGTTCGTCTCCCCTATAAATAGATGAACAATACCATATATAAAGTACCTTTTATGAGATCCCAGCTTTGTAGTGCTTATCATTCAAAGAACCATCATGCATCCTATGGCTCAGGAGCCAAAGGTTTGCTTGTAAATATGTTCAATGTAATGAAGGACATACTGAAAATGCTAAGGCAGAAGAGAGAAGCACTCGTGTATTATTTCCTTTGTCCTTTTACACTACATCTTATTTCTGTCATACATTCTCGTCCTGATACCTTCGTCCTTTACATTCATACTCTAAAAAGAGTATCAATCTCACGACGAAGGTTTTCATAACATGCATTACCTTGGTTTTCAGTACTTTCAGAGAATTGAAACCCAGTATTTACCAACTTCGTCTTTTTAATATAATTATTACATAACAATTTGTAATATGGTATTATAAATATGATAGTATTTTTAAAAAACTCCATATAGTGATATATATAAAAGGCAAGTAACTCAGTTAAAAATTAAAGCGGAAGTTGAATAAAGAAAATGGTCGGAGAGGATGAGCAATAGAGGGAAATAGTTGAAAAGAATGTATTTAAATACGAATAGAATTATAATAGAATTATAGATAATACAAATAGGGGATTTGAGGAGAATGATCGAAGTTAGCCTCACGCCCGGACTCCTCAGTAGGCGCTATGGCCTTGAATCGGAGCCCTTCCCCCAACCTGCAGCCTTCAACTAAACAAAATAATGAAATGCCCTAAAGTATACGGTTACTCGCTGGCTAGGAAGCAAACGGGTATTATAAATTATAATCTACTTCGGAAACCTTTTTCCCATACCGAAACTTCTTTGTTTTACCTTTCGATGCACAGGGGAAGTACGAGTACTACTACCACCTTTCATCCACAGCAAACACAGCGCCTGCAGCCGGAGGCGACTTTTCCAGCAGTCCCTCTCCCTCTCTCTCCTTCTCGCACGAAGGAGGCGATAGAAATGGTATTGCTACAGGGCGCTGTTCACCACGAGCTTTAGTCAGACACTGCTATACTAGTAGATAAATCCTTAATCCTCGATCAAAAGAAGGAAAACGCAGTAGAGAATACTAGTAGTAGTACGGAGTGCTTTATACTGTAGATGGGCCCCGGGTGCTCCCTCTTTCGCTTCGCTTTTCAGATACAGGTAGCAGCAGCCATAGATTTTTTTTTTTTTTGGTGCGGAGCCCAAACTCCGAAGCAGCGCACAGGCAGCGTCCGCTCCCGTCGCGCACGCGCAGGCACAGACACAGCGGCAAGGCAAGGACCAGGTCACCCGCGCCTCGTCTACCTACGCCCTGACGGATTGCCCTCTCTGCGTCGAGCAAGCATCGCCCGCCCAGCCCCAGCCCCAGCCCCCAGGCAAACAGAGGAGCAGCAGCAGGCCGAGAGGCGTGTTGCCGAGCCATTCTTAAATGCGTGCAACGGCACTACTCCACTCCCCACTACCAGCTGCTCCCTCCCTCCTTCCCTTCCCTCCTACCTCTCTCTCTTCCTCCGTTCGTCTCTTGACTCTTCTCTTCTCCCCATCAGCCAGCAGTAGTCTCTCTCTCTCTCACACACACACACAAGCAGCGACTTGCTCACAGTAGTGCTCCCCGGACAGAATGACCAAAGACGAGGAGTTCAAGCTGGTCAAGATCCAGGTTTCCCCTCTCTCACCCTCCCCATCTCCCTCTCTCTCTCTCTCATGTTGTTTTTGTTTGAGACCTGACTGAACTGTTCTTGGGCCTTGTTCGCTTGCTTCCCGCAGAACCATGCGCTGAAGGTGAACATACACTGCGACGGGTGCAAGCACAAGGTCAAGAAGCTTCTTCAGAAGATCGAAGGTACTTCTCCCCCTCCACACACAGCCTTTATTGTTCTACCACACCCCCCATTTCCTGGCTCTCCTACAGAACAGCGCTTACTCTAAGGTGGTGGTGGTACTTTGTTTTCAGTTCCTCTCCTTTTTTTTTCTCCCCCTTGGCTTGGCTGCCAATACCTATCTTTTCTGCCCGGCCATAAAAACTGGAAAACTTTGTCCACTTGCAACTAGTAGAAGCACCACCAACCCCCCCTGTGCCTTGCTGAATGCGTTAACGGGAGACCGGATTGATTGTTAGTAGAGTATCATTCTTCTACCTTAAAGAAAACGAACAAGAGATATAAGAACTGGCAAAGCTTGATCCCAGTGTGTGTTTTACTGAGAGCTATATAGCTAGGTTGGACCAGATTTTTACCAACGGTTGAGGTGAAATTTGCTGCCGTTGTTTCAAATAGATGGGCAGGAAAGTATTCTGGATCGCTGCCCCACTCACTGCACGAACCCGCATGTTGTGACGTGCAATGGTCATTCGGTGGCGCCCAGTACTTGGTAGTAATTAGTAATTACTAGTTACAGTTGCTCACGAGCAGCCTGTGACCTCTCTCTCTCTGTGTCTGTGTGTGCCTCTGCTGCATCTCATGCATGGCAGGCGTGTACTCGGTGGCCATTGATGTGGACAACCACAAGGTCTCGGTGACGGGCGATGTGGACTCGGAGACCCTGATCAGGAAGCTCACCAGGGGCGGCAAGCACGCGGAGCTGTGGTCGCAGCCCAAGGGCGGGGGCCACAAGGGCAATAATGGCCAGCAGCAGAAACAGCAGCAGCAGCAGCAGAAACAGAACCACCAGCAGAAGCAGAAGCAAGGTGCCAATCCGAGCAAGGATGGGCACAGCAAGAACAGCAACGGCGGCCAGAAGAAGGACCAGGGGAAGCAAGGAGGAGGAGGAGGAGGGGCTGGGGGCCTCATGCAGGGCCTCAAGGCGTTCAAGAACCAGCACGGCAACAAGCACCAGCTCCCTGAGCTCAGCTCGGACGACGATGACCTGTACGACGACGAGGAGGAGGAGTTTGACGACGACTACGAGGAGGAGCTCCGCTTCCTCGGGGACAAGATGAGCCAGCTCGGGTTCCACGGCAACAACCAGAACAAGAACGGGAACAACGCCGCTGTCAACAATAACCACAGCAACGGAAATGGCAAGAAGGGTAACGGAGGTGGCGGCGGAGCCAACAATCATCACCAGAACAACCACCACCAGAACCAGAAGAACGTAAACGTGATCAACATGGCAGCAGCAAATGCCAAGATGGGCGGCGGCGGCGGCGGAGGAGGAGGAGTCCAGAACCACCAGAAGAACGCTGCTGCGATCAACATGGCCGCGGCGGCGGCGGCGAACGCCAAGATGGCTAACGGCGCCCAGAGGAACGCTGGTGCCATGGGCGGCATGCTGGGCCTGAGCCATGGCCTGGGAGCCGCCGCCGGTGCTGCTCCTCCTGGGTTCCAAGGCTACGCTGCAGGCTTCAACCACCCGTCCTCCTACGCTGCTGCCGGCTACGGAGGAGGTCTCCAGCAACAGCATCTCCAGCAGCAGCAGCAGCAGAGCAACAACCTCATGGCGAGCATGCAGGGGTACCATCATCACCACCCTGCGGCGACGGCAGCGATGATGAGCAATCTGAGGGGTCTGAACGGCAACGTGATGATGATGCACCAGCAGCCCCAGCAGCAGCAGCCGCAGATGATGTACCACTCCTCCCCGCAGATCAGCCCTTACACTGGCTACTACAGCCCTTACAACTACTACTACCACCCCCACCCTGGCAGCGCTGGCTACCCGGCCAGCAATGGGGATGTGGAGACCATGTTCAGTGACGAGAACACCAAGGGCTGTGTTGTCATGTAGGGGATGCAGCTACAATCCTATGATCTAGAGGTTGTAATGGTGGTGATGCAATCACCTTATTTTTCTTTTCTTTCTTTCTTTTTTTCCTTTCACTATTTTACTGCTATTTTATGGTTTTTCGCATGTATCAAGAAGAGTGATGAATCATGGTGTTGACTTTAGATGTGTTGTTGAAAGTAGGAGGGGGGGGGGGGGGGGGGGGGCAACTTGAGAGAAGGTGATCAGACAGTGTAATGTAATACCTTTTAGGCTTTTACTGCCTAGTGCTTTTCCTGACTAGACTGGGCTCATGCCTAAGGTTCCCAAAGCAAGAAGTCTTGCCCTGACTTGCTTTCTATAATTTGTATATTATATAATCTGGGTGTTTGTGGCTTTGGACTTGTGGCATTTGATTTGAATGGTGCTCGTGGGGTGGATCATGGCTTAGACTAACAGTTGAGAGGATGAACAACTGTTAACAGTCAAGATTTGGGGGTGATGCATTCCTGGCAAAATTTGTCGGTGACAGCATTGGAGTTGACTTGGTGAAAAAAAAACATGCCATGTGGATACAAATTAACTAACACTAGTTAATTACAAGCACAAAGGACTCCAGAGCTTTTCAAGTTAGCTTAGTGTAGGCATCACAATTTATCGGGGTAGTGTCTAGGGTATGTACAATGATGTTTAATGTAGAGTCTTTTAAGGTGTCTAAAGGGTATTTGCAAAAAAAAAAAATCGTGGAACCGTCTCGTAATCCAAGTAGCAACAGACACCTCACTTTCTAGAAAACATCCGCCGCCGACAGGCCTTCGCTTCGCTTGCCAACTTGGCCGCCTTCTTCAAAATTTGGATCACAAACTCAGCACTAATGTATAATAGAATCTCTTAGTTGTCTCTTGTACTTGAATAATCGTTTTGGTGCCTCTCCACTATACGTGCCCTAAGGCCGAAACATTACTAGGAGGGTCACGTTTTGGAAACTCCAATCACCAAAGAGGAGGAAGGAAGCTTTCAAACCTGTACTATAAAACCCTGGAGATAAAAGACCCTGGATACAAAATTACTAAAACCCATTTATGATGAGCCTGCCTGCTGGAACCAAAAGATTCCAAAATGCATGATGAAAGTGTTTGCTGGTAAAGGTAGTTGGAAATGAATGGCCATCATAAATGGCTGTGGCTTGGGGGGGCTCCCTTCATGAACGGCATTGGTCCCTAACACACAACATAAATTCTGATTTCTCGCCTGTCTTCTTTCCTTGCCACTTTTGCCAGACTGTATACTATATAGTACAGATACCATAACGCACCCCCCTCATAGACAGACTGGTAGCTGCCTGCGAAATAAACAAGCGTAGACATTTTCTGGCACTAGTACTAGGATTTGTTTGTTATTCTGAAAGGTAAAAAAAGTTCGACCTCCTTTCCAGTGCTGTGCTGTGCTGAAATGGAACCTGTACGTGACTGAAAGGTGGAATGCGAAAGCTCACTGTTGTCCCTGTATATTCTTAAGAATTCCACTAGCCTTTTCAGCACAGTTTGTCCAGTTTTTCAAGTAGTTATCTGCACGAACTACAAAGGCAATAATACTTTTGTAATACACAGCAGTTCCTCCCCCACTTCATCACCTGTATTAGCAGACAAATGGCTTGTTTATTCCTCCTTGGATGGGTGGAATGGTTGATGCGCGTATAAATATTTCGTACACTTTGCATAGGGGGCGTGCGGCACGCCACGCCTGCGGCAGTGATGATGGTCAACTCAATGCAAGATCCGGATGGATACTGCAGGCTGCAGCAGCATCTGTACCTGTAAGGCTATCCGCAGCGGTTCCCTCTAAATTTTTTCCCCCTATATCACTTTTCTGGGTCACATCATCAATAGTTTATCACCTACTTTTTCATCTCCCGCAGCGGTTCTCCCTAAATACTTCCCCTATACCCCACTACAATATAAAATATTATTTTCTATACCTACTTTTTATCTACTATCAATTTTTCTACTACTATTAATTCAAAGCGGGCCCACACGAACAGTGCAAGGGGGAGCTCGCGCGCGCGCTGCAGCTGGCGGGAGAGAGAGGAGTCCCGCCGCGTAGCGCGCCTGCTAGAGGCAGCCGCTGCAGCGCTAGCGAGTGCCCTGTAGCCGGCATGCAAGCTACAGGGGAAGGGGAGGGGGAAGCGCGCGGTGTCCCTTGCGGACAGTCTAATGTAAGTACTAGTTTGAAATCCAGAAAACTGGAAAGGACCGGAGGAGCTAGATTCCTATTTTTATTCAAAATTAAATAAAAAGGATAATTTAGCCCCTCTGATCCAACTAAGTTTTATGGCTCCCAAACTAACCTGCAGCTGCTGCAGGAAAAGGAACCCCATGAATTAGAGTTGAAATGCAGGGATGAAACAAGAGTTGCTAATAAAAGATGACGGTGTGCAGCTTATTTGAGTGAAAAAAATAAGTATATGCACAGTAACAAGCGCCTGTGCTGAACAAGTATGCGTAAAACAGCAGACCAAATTTCCACGAGACTAAAATGGTCCCTGAATGGCTGGCTGGCTGGAGGTAGAGGAGTAGAGGACAAAGCCGCTTCTGGCCTGGTCACCAAACGAGCCAGATCTAGATCAACACGCCTAGTTTTCTTTCCGTCAGCGTCAGGGATGTAACCAGGGTTACGAGTCCCTTGCCGCATTGATACCCAACACACGAGCTTCGTGGAAAAGTGGGGGTTTCCCCTAGCAGAAAAAGGCTAACACACACTAAAAGCAGAGCCAGTGGTACATCATGCTAGTGTAGTTGAAATGAGGTTTTCTCCATTTCAGTCAACAACCCGCCGCACCCTGTCACACATAAAAAAAGAAAGAAAGAATCTATTTAGCCACCTTAACCATAGGGTGGTTGTCTGTTCCACCACTCATAAATATAAAAACCAGTTATTCTATTTCTCAAATTATTAAAAGCCGTCTAAATAATCTCACGAGAGAGTTGTAAAGGTGATTTTTGTTGACATGTCACTTTGAATAGTCTATATACCCCCCACAACATATCAAGAGTTGACTCCATGACTCATCAACTATAAAATGTGGTATTATAGCCCTTCAAATGTCAATTAATTCCAAATGATTTACTGGATTGTTATGTTGAGTCATTTTGGACATTGTATCCTACCACATTGGCATAAGCAACGTAAGATATTGTTGGAGCGGAGGCCGAACATGACCTCGATCTGTCTGACCCAACTACAATCAAACATGTTTTTGGTACAGGTGCATCAGGCGAAGATTACTTCAGATCAGGCACGTAGCAGTTTCCACTCCTCTCCCTTCGTTAGGGGGCAAAGGCGAAGGACCATACCAAACGAGGAGGGGGGCTCGCCGCAGCCTCAGACACACCCCGAAGGCCTTTTCCGAGATAGTGAGGTCCTAGTCCAGGCGAAGGCAAGGACGTGACTTCGCGGAGTCAAGGATGCGACACACAGGCGAAGGCCACGTCAGATTATGAGGGACCTAAGCTCCACCTCGTAATCATCCGAGCCTACTTGTAAGCCCACTTCGGTAGATTTTGTAGTATGTTTGAATTATTGTACTCTGTTCCACTGTAATGATCCCATTAAGGGGAATATTACGGGAATGTAGCAGGTAATCGGGGGTATAACAGTACTTGGGACCCCACTACCCCTCGCGGTTACCTATAAATACCCCTACACTGTACACGAATGGGGCACACATAACAAGACGCTACAGTTGTCTACCTACTGTCTTGTTGTGCACATAAGCTCTCTTGTCTCTCGAGTGTTGGGCCCGCCTGTTCACGTGTCAGTAGGAACCAACATTTGGCGACCACCGTTTGTGCTACGAAAGAACAAACCCGTGATGGCCCCCAAGAAAGTGACAACCAGAGCCAGCACATCATTGGACGACGCTACGAAGGCGACCCTCGCCGAAAAGAAAGGCAAAGCGGCCCTCGCCAATGACGCCCCTGACAATGATTGAGCAATAAACAACAAACATCCCCAAACAGAAAACCCACCACTCCCAAAGGCATCGTTCGCACGTGCAATTTTGAAGACCTCCCTCGAGACGCCCCGCCAGGTTTACCCCCCCCCCCCTCCTCGAGGCCGAAGACATCACGAAGGGCATCTTATATTCTGCTCCAACCCTCGTCACTGTCCGATGACATTAAGGTTAAGCATCACACATATATTACCATCGTTCAACACTTCAACTCCTTGTCACGAAGGCGCAGAGAACGTGTTCGATCAATGTCAACGAGGAGTGCATGGATACAGTAGAAAATAAGGTGGGGGGGGGGGTGTTAGACGATAGGTTTGTGTGCAAACATATGTACTTATGCCTTGTGTGGTGTAGGGGCACAATATGTGAGAGGCCACATGATAAGGGCGCAGAGAACGTGTTCGATCAATGTCAACGAGGAGTGCATGGATAGAGCAGAAAATAAGGTGGTGCTCATCGGATGGTAGCACAAGCGGGGGGGGGGGGGGTTGTTAGATGATAGGTTTGTGTGCAAACATATGTACTTATGCCTTGTGTGGTGTAGGGGCACAATATGTGAGAGGCCACATGATAAGGGCGCAGAGAACATGTTCGATCAATGTCAACGAGGAGTGCATGGATAGAGCAGAAAATAAGGTGGTGCTCATCGGATGGTAGCACAAGCGGGGGGGGGGGTGTTAGACGATAGGTTTGTGTGCAAACATATGTACTTATGCCTTGTGTGGTGTAGGGGCACAATATGTGAGAGGCCACATGATAAGGGCGCAGAGAACGTGTTTGATCAATGTCAACGAGGAGTGCATGGATAGAGCAGAAAATAAGGTGGTGCTCATCGGATGTTAGCACAAGCGGGGGGGGGGGGGGGGGGAGGGGGGTGTTAGACGATAGGTTTGTGTGCAAACATATGTACTTATGCCTTGTGTGGTGCGAATAGTGTCCAAACGACCAAACATGACCATCTAGAGGTCATTTGAATATTACTAGATATTTTAGGGAGTACAATGTCATATTTTATAGTTGAGAGGGTTATACAATCAATCCTTGAGATGTTAGAGCATCTCCAACAATGCCTCAAACTAGTGTCTCAAATTGAAATATAGGGCTCTACACAAGAAAAACCACTCCAACAGTGCCTCAATTCAACAAATTTTGTCAAAAAACTATAGGGCACCTTCTCAAGTGCCTCAAATATACTACACCGTAGTGGGCTGCCCTATAATCTAGATTTAGGGCTTTACTGTTGGAGTGAAGTGTTTTGTTGGTGCCCTAAATTCTATAAAATTTACTTATTTTTAAATTATAAGGCATTTTTATAGGTCACGTTGTTGGAGATGCTCTTAGGAGGTTATATAGATTTTTTTAAAAAAATGGCACAACAGTAAAAAAATTCACCTTTAAAACCGCCCTAGAAAATTATTTAGATGATTTTTAGTAGTCCGAGGTATACAATACTTGCGTTTATAGGTGACGCACTGAAGTAGAGGACAATCAATAGTTCAGAGGGTGGAGTAGGCAACTACAAAAAATTGAGGTTATGTAGAATTTTTACTAATACAGCCACTTGAGACCCCACGCGCACAGCAGACCTCACAGGCAGGCAGGCAGAGGGACCAGAACACAGGGAACAGTGGATAAAAGCTGGAACCCAACAGAGAGGGAGGGGCATGGAAAGGCATGCGTAGTAAACTACAAACACCAACGCTCATCTTTAGACTTTATCATCATCAGACAACTTTGGCACATCACTGGAATAAAAATTTGATGCTTGCTTTTAGCGCAAGGGATTATAATGACGGACGGTAAGGTCTGCGCAGGGTCCGGTCACCACGCCTTTTTTGACCGGCCTGCAGTTGCGAAGCAAAACAACAGTGAAATGCTGCTTGCGACTACCAAGAAAACTTTGCCCCCCTGCGAGGTGAACAAACGGGCAGAGAACCAACCATTTGGGGGAGGACCGGAGGAGGTTGATGAGATTCTCTCTGCAATGCGACATTCGCCTCAACTGACATGCCAAGACTCTTGATCCAGAGGCTTGGTATTTTGACTGATGTTTTGTATATTAGTAGTGGAAACTTCGAAACGCGGGCAGTTTAAGCGGTATGGGGACCTTTGCAGTAAAAGCTACCACTGAAGTCGTGTCATTTCTGAGAAAATGTGTCATTGTCACACCTGTAAACTATTACTCCTTTGTTAGTTCAAAATTAAACTAGCAGACGATAAATAATCGATAAACGTGATAGTATTATATTTTGATGAACTGGAATTCTAAACAAGCCCAGTTAAAAGCTAAGAATGGAACATTAAAAAGGTACTTTTCAGCTGTACCTATACGGCTATACCTTATTCACTTCACCAAGCATAACCTATCGTGAAGAAATCGTCACTCCTTATCCAAAGTTCCAAACTAATAAACATATCTCCATGGCTCAAAGTGACCTGCCTTTTTTTTTGCCAATTAATAAAACCGTAGATGGATCCTTGCCGTACTGTATGGTACATGTTCACCGCCTTATTGTAATACTCTGGGTTTAACTTCAGCCAGTGGGTACTTTTTCAGACTTTGAACTGGCAGTAGCGATAGACTCAAGACCTTTAACGTTGGTCCGCCCCCTCATGCTTCCAGAGAACAAACTGAGACGACGAATCTTATAATTCTGTTTGGCAGCAATTCAATGTGGTAGGCTAGCTATAACTAGGCCTACTAATGGCAAAAAAAATCCAACACCCGTACATCTATACCCAAATCTAGTAACTTTGATATCCATCACACATCTACCCAAAAATATAAGAAGAAAACTAAACTCAACCCACCCAATAATAGTATTGACCCTAAAGCAACCGGTAATTAGGTGGAAACCCATGAAAACCCCGTGGATTCAACTTATTGTCTCACATCAAGCCAACTGCATACACATACACTGATATACAGTGACAATTTTATAGGTAGTTTCAATGACATACAAAAACATAGTCCACGACATACAAAAACAGTGACAATAATATTATACACTGATACAAAAACAAGTTTGGTCGATGAACATTTAGGTCTCAAGAAAATAACAAAAAAACATATGTTAAAGATCCTTAATGAACATTTAGGGTGTTACAGAGTATGTTTTCATCTTATTCACTAATGCCATCCACAAATGGAAATATTGTCTTTAGAGTCGACTCAAAAGGGGATGTGATTGGACATGGTAAGGTTGTTATCACCCTTGAGTATTCAAGTACAAATGTACTACATGATGATTCCTTAAGTTACAATTTGAGGGGGGGTTGAATATGCGTGCAAAAATCCAACTCGAAATTACAAATGTGCTACATGTTGCTCGACCATGTGATGGCTTGGTGTAGGATCTCCTATAATAGGATGGAGGTTATCGTGGTTTTGGAAATCGAGGGCAATAGATTTGTGTTCGGTGGGGGATGCAAGCATGGATTCACTCTGAATGGTGGATCACGAAGATCTGAGCAAAGAACTGAGACACTGGGGTTATACTGGTTTAGGCTCTCACCCTAGTCTAGTGTAGTGCTGATCGTAATATTGCTTCTAGGCATGTCACAACAGGTGTGCTTGTGTGTGAAGAAGGAGAGGGCCCTGTCCTTTTATATCTCAAGGGTAGGACCTTATCGAGGATATATGTTTTCTAATAGAGAGAGGGATATTGGACCCCCCCGGAGGGGTTATCGTGGCGGGTCCTCCATAGCCATACTCTTGGTATGATGTATTGTCTTGCTCATTTGTCACACGACCTCCTATAGCTAGTTCATTGCTGACACCTCCAAAGTAGTGCGCAGGGGTCCCTCGGGTCAGTCCCACGGAGCAGCTGTGCATGGCACGATTCCTCCTGTCGTCATGGGCCTATGATACCCCCTGACGTGTGTAGACATACACCCCGATATGATGTACCTGTTAGGTTCTTTCAAGTATGCGGGTCACTATAGAGACTCCGCGCTGAGACCCTCATGACCGAGGTTGACTTCCCCCATGAGTCAATGACGGTATATATGTGGGCGCATGCGAGGGTGTTCCATCGCGTCAGTCAAAGCCTTTGGGTACTGTATGTACGGTTCAGACGTGGCTTGGCGATGTTGCGTCTTATTGTGACCGCCGCAGTCTGTCAGCGTCGATTTATGTTTCCTTCTTATGGATAAGCTTGGCGGTTACTTGGTCATTCACCCAGTCGAGCAAATCTACTCGGCGGAAACTTGGTCGTCCACCCTGCCTCACAGACTTGCTCGACGAGGACTTGGTCATTTGCCCCGCCTCATAGACTTGCTCAGTGAGGACTTGGTCGTTTGCCTCGCCTCGCAGACTTGCTCGGTGGGGACTTGGTTGTTTGCCCCGCCTCATAGACTTGCTCAATGGGGACTTGGTCATTCACCGTGACTTGCAGACTTGTTCGGCGGGGACTTGGTCATTCACCTTGCCTATTGCTCGGCGAATACTTGGTCATTCACCCTGTCTCATAGACTTCTTCGGCGAGGACTTGGTCGTTTGCCCCGCTTCGTAGACTTGCTCGACGGGGACATGGTCGTTTGCCCCACCTCACAGACTTGCTCGGTAGGGACCTGGTCATTCGCCCATCTCACAGACTTGTTCAACGGGGACTTAATCGTTTACCCTGCCTCGTAGAGAATAATCAAAGGAGTAGTTTTGATTAACCATCTTTCTTTTGGACGAGTCGTCATCGTCGTCATCCCTTGGTGAAGAAGAGGAGACGTCGCTGCCATAGTATATGATCTTCTTGATGCGCCTCTTTTTCTTCTCGTCCCTCTTCTTGTGACTCGAGGCTGAGTCAGTGGGCTTGTCGTCTCTTGGCTCGTTGAAGAGGGACTCCTTCTCCTTGTCGTTGACCACCATCCCCTTACCCTTAGGATCCATCTCTTCGGGCGGTTAGTCCCTTAGATGAAGTGTACGACTCTGATACCAATTGAGAGCACCTAGAGAGGGGTGAATAGGTGATCCTGTGAATTCAAACACTAAATAGCCACAAACTTGATTATAAAAGTGTTAGTGCGAGTTAATCAAGTGGCTATGAAATGAGCTCTTGCGAACAAAACAATCACAAAGAAAAGCAGCACAAGAGACACGGTGTTTTATCCCGTGGTTCGACCAAGTATAACACTTGCCTACTTCCACGTTGTGGTGTCCCAATGGACAAGGGTTGCACTGAACCCCTTTCAAGTGATCCAATGATCAACTTGAATACCATGGTCTTTTTGTTTAGTGTTCTTCTCCCGTTTGCAAGGAATCTCCACAAGTTGGAGCCTCTCACCCTTACAATATAGATCACAAAGAAGCACAAGAGTAAGGGAGGGAAAGCAACGCACACAAGACTCGAATCCGCAGCACACACACGCACACAAGCCAAGACTTGAGCTCGAAACACAGCACAGGGAGTTCACAACTCAATCGGAGCTCAAATCACTAACACAACAATTCAAATGCATGGAGGCGGAGTCTAGGAGTCTTACGATGCTTAGTGAATGCTTGGTGTGCTGCTCCATGCGCCTAGGAGTCCTTTTTATAGCCCCAAGGCGGCTAGGAGACGTTGGAGATCAACTTGGAAGGTAAATCCTGCCTTCTGTCGAGTGGTGCACCGGACAGTCCGGTGCACCACCGGACAGTTACTGTAGCAGTCCGGTGCGCGATCCCCTTCCTAATTTGGCGCATCCGACCGTTGGGCCGGCGGTCCCGTTGGCGCACCGGACAGTCCGGTGCACACTGGACAGTCCGGTGTGCCCAACCGACCGTTGGCGCGGGCCACGCGTCGCCCGCTGATTGCGCTGGTGACCGTTGGCTCAGGTGGCTCTGACTCACCGGACAGTTCGGTGCACCACCGATAGTCCGGTGATTTTTAGCCGCGGCGCTTTCTGGTTTTCCCGAGAGCGACGAGTTCGTCGCTGAAGGACTTGGGCGTGGACGCTGAAGACTCACCAGATAGTCTGGTGCACCACCGGACATTCCAGTGGTTTTTAGCCACGTCGCCCGATGATTCCCGAGAGCGGCCAGTTCATCGCCAAGCCAGCCTGGGGCACCGGACAGTCCGGTGTGCCAGGTTGGTGCTGGTTTTGGATGTCCTAAGCCATATCTTCTCCAATTCTTTTCTTCTTTTCTTGGCACTGTTTCTAGCACTTAGATAAACATGTTAGTAATAAAAAACAATTTACTAAATCTAGAAACATACCTTGTTCTTTGATGTGCACTTATCACCTGCTTAGCACATATGAGTTCAAAACAATGTGTTGGGCATCTAATCACCAAAACAATAATAGAAATGGCCCAAGGGCACATTTCCCTTTCAATCTCCCTCTTTTTGGTGATTTATGCCAACACATTAAAAAGCAACAAAAGACGTGCAACATCAATGCAAATTGAAGACCAAATTCTCTTTACTTAGGATTTGGCATATTTGGATCACTCTTTGCCACCACTTGGTTTGTTTTTTGCAAACCAGATTCTTTTTCCTATCTCTAAGTCAAACACACTTGTTTGGGCAAATAGAGAGATATTCCAAGAGTAAAATTGATCAAGTTGCCAAAAACTCCCCCTTTTACCATAATCAAAATCTTCCCCCATAAGAGACCAAATTTTGCAATAAGAGGATTTTGACACAATACAAATTCTAACTCTACTATTTTCAAAATTCTTCACAAGTGTTGGCTGATCCATTTGCTTTGGCCTTAATTTCTCCCCCTTTGGCATTAAGCACCAAAACGGGATCATTTTTGTCCCTTTAACCCCATTGCCTCACCAAAATGTCAAATAGGAGCAAAGAGGCAATGAGAGCATTAGTATGAACTTGGAATTAAATACACTTATACCGGAGTGCAGTGGAAGTCTTCTTGTCATCCAAGTTCATTTTCCCTTTCAATGGTCCTTCGAGGCCACTTCAAGTGTGCTCAAACAAACAAGTTAGTCTCAAAGGAGTCAAGTTGTAGCACATCTCCCCCTAAACATGTGCATCAATTGCATACGGACTTGTGAGGTCCGAGGATGACTTGTACAACTTGAGCACCGTAGATAAACAATAAATGATGTAAATGCTCAAAGTAACATGATCAAAGGCATAGAATACATGTATGCTCTAGATCAATCCAAGTTACGCGAATCTAAGACATTTAGCTCACTACGCAACCTGCAAAACCTTTTCTCATCTAAAGGCTTGGTGAAGATATCGGCTAGCTGGTTCTCGGTGCTAATGTGGTACACATCGATATCTCCCTTTTGCTGGTGGTCTCTCAGGAAGTGATGCTGGATGTCTATGTGCTTAGTGCGGCTGTATTCAACAGGATTATCCGCCAATCGGATTGCACTCTTATTGTCACATAGGAGTGGGATTTTGCTCAGATTGTAGCCAATGTCCTGGAGGGTTTGCCTCATCCAAAGCAGTTGCGCGCAACACTATCCTGCGGCAACATACTCGGCCTCAGCGGTGGATAGGGCAACAGATGTTTGTTTCTTGAACTCCAGAACACCAGGGACCTTCCTAGAAATTGGCACGTCCCTGATGTGCTCTTCCTATAAACCTTGCACCAGCATAGTCAAAGTCTGAGTATCTAATTAAGTCAAAGGTAGACCCCTTTGGATACCAGATCCCGAAGCAAGGCGTAGAAACTAAATACCTAAGAATTCGCTTAACGGCCACAAGGTGACACTCCTTGGGATCGGATTGAAATCTAGCACACATGCATACACTAAGCATAATGTCCGGTCGACTAGCACAAAGATAAAGTAATGAACCTATCATTGACCGTTATGCCTTTTGGTTAACGGACTTACCTACTTTGTTGAGGTCTAGGTGTCCGTCAGTTCCCATTGGTGTCTTTGTGGGCTTAGCGTCCTTCATCCCAAACCTCTTGAGAAGATCTTAAGTGTACTTCATTTGGGAGATGAAGGTGCCGTCCTTGAGTTTCTTCACTTAGAATCCAAGGAAGTAAGTCAACTCACCCATCATCGACATCTTGAACTTTTGCATCATCACCCTGCTAAATTCCTCACAAGACCTTTGGTTAGTAGAACCAAATATTATGGCATCAACATAAATTTGGCAAACAAAAAGATCACCATTACAAGTCTTCGTGAAAAGAGTGGGATCGGCTTTCCCAACCTTGAAAGCATTATAAATAAGAAAGTCTCTAAGGCATTCATACCATGCTATTGGGGCTTGCTTAAGTCCATAGAGCGCCTTAGAGAGCTTATACACGTGGTCGGGATACCTGTCATCCTCAAATCCAGGGGGTTGTTCCACATATACCTCCTCCTTGATTGGCCCATTGAGGAAAGTGCTCTTCACGTCCATTTAGAATAGCTTAAAGGAATGGTGAGCAGCATAGGCTAATAAAATCCGAATTGATTCTAACCTAGCCACAGGAGCAAAAGTCTCCTCAAAATCCAAACCTGCGACTTGGGCATAACCTTTTGCCACAAGTCGAGCCTTGTTTCTTGTCACCACTCCGTGCTCGTCTTGCTTGTTGCGGTACACCCATTTGGTTCCCACAACGTTTTGCTTTGGACGTGGCACCAAGCTCCAGACTTCATTCCTTTTGAAGTTGTTTAGCTCTTCCTGCATGGCCAACACCCAGTCCGGATCCTGCATTACTCCCTTACTGATGTCACCCAGAATTTGATCGACGGGGTGATGTCTTTGGATCGTCGCTCGGACTTGGATTGGAGGGGCTCGTGGTGCTTCTTCCTCTATAACATGTTCTTCATGTGCTCCCCTTGATCCTGCCCCTCTTCTTGAGGTACCTATTCATCGTCTTGAGTTGGAGGATGCACCATTGTCAAAGAAGAGGGTTGATCTTGTTCCTGCTATTCCTGTGGTCACACATCTCCTGTCGCCATAGTTCGCATTGCGGCCATTGGAACCTCATCTTCATCTATATCATCAAGATCAACTTGCTCTCTTGGAGAGCCATTAGTCTCCTCAAATACAACATCGCTAGAGACTTCAACTAATCCCGATGATTTGTTGAAGACCCTATACGCCTTTGTATTTGAGTCATATCCTTGCAAAAACCCTTCTACTGCCTTGGGAGCAAATTTTGAATGTCTACCTTTCTTCACCAGAATGTAGCATTTGGTCCCAAATACACGGAAATAAGAAACATTGGGTTTGTTACCAGTAAGGACTTTGTAGGAAGTTTTCTTGAGGAGGCAGTGAAGATAGAGCCGGTTTATGGCATGGTAGGCTGTGTTCACAGCTTCTGACCAAAACCGCTCAGGTGTCTTGTACTCTCCAAGTATCGTTCTCGCCATGTCGATTAGCGTCCTGTTCTTCCTCTCTACGACACCATTTTGCTGTGGTGTGTAGGGAGTGGAGAACTCGTGCTTGATGCCTTCCTCCTCAAGATACTCTTCAACTTGCAAATTCTTGAACTCGGACCCATTGTCGCTCCTTATCTTCTTAACCTTTAGCTCAAACTCATTTTAAGCGCTCCTTAAGAAGCGCTTTATGGTCCCTTGGGTTTCTGATTTGTCCTACAAAAAGAATACCCAAGTGAAGCGGGAAAAATCAACTATTACAAGACCATACTTACTTCCCCTGATGCTAAGATAGGCAACGGGACCGAAGAGATCCATATGAAGAAGTTCCAATGGTCTTGACGTCGTCATCACATTTTTGCTATGATGAGTGCTTCCCACCTGTTTCCCTGCTTGGCACGCTGCACAAGGTCTGTCTTTCTCAAAACAGACATCGGTTAGTCCTAACACATGATCTCCCTTTAGAAGCTTATGAAGGTTCTTCATCCCAACATGTGCTAGACGGTGATGCCAAAGCTAGCCCATATTAGTCTTAGCTATTAAGCATGCATCTAGATCGATATTCTCTTTTGAAAAATCAACTAAATAGAGCTTGTCGTCTAATACACCCTTAAAAGCTAATGAACCATCACTTCTTCTAAAGATAGATACATCAATATTTGTGAATAAGCAATTATAACCCATGTTACATAATTGACTCACAGACAACAAATTATACTCGAGCGATTCAACTAAAAACACATTAGAGATAGAATGCTCGGAAGTGATGGATATCTTTCCCAACCCTTTGACCTTGCCTTGGTTCCCATCTCCAAAGATGATCGTATCCTAGGAATCCTTGTTTTTGACGTAGGAGGTGAACATTTTCTTCTCCCCCGTCATGTGGTTTGTGCATCCGCTGTCGATAATCTAGCTTGACCCCCTGGATGCATAAACCTGCAAGACAATTTAAGCTTGGGTTTTAGGTACCCAACTCTTGTTGGGTCCTACAAGGTTAGTCACAACAACTTTTGGAACCCAAATGCAAGTCTTCTCTCCCTTGCATTTGGATCCCAATTTTCTAGCAACTACTTTTGCATTTTTGCATAAAAGTACAAAGGAAGCATTGCAAGCATGATATACAGTAGTAGGACCATTGCAAGTTTTCCTAGGTGTATGAGAAAGAGCATAATTTCTCCTAGGCTTACTTCTACCATGAACAAAAGCAGAACTAGATGCAAACATAGCATGATAATTAAATGTAGCATCATGAGAAACAATGCGATCATAGCATCTATCCTTATAAGCATGACTAGTGAATTTCCTATCATAAATATAGGCATGGTTCTTTTGAGAACTGCTAGCCATAGGGGCCTTCCCTTTATTCTTGTTGAGAACGGAAGTCCTTTGGCTTGTTAAGTTCTTGGTTTCCTTTCGAAAACCAAGTCCATCCTTAATTGAGGGGTGTCTGCCAACAGTGTAGGCATCCCTAGCAAAATTTTAGTTTATTATAATCATTTTTACAAGTCTTAAGTTGATCATTGAAACTTGCAACATCATTAGTTAAATTGGCAATAGTGGCAGCATGTTCATCAAAATTAACATCTTTACATCTATTGCAAATAACTATATGTTCCACACATGAACTAGTTGCATTTACTTTCTCTAGCTTAGCATTCAACTCATTATTTAAATCCTTTAAGCTAGTAATAGATTCATGATTGGAAGATAACTCAGATGACCGTATTTCATTTTTCTTAATTTTTAAAGCAAGAGATTTTTGAACACTAACAAACTTGTCATGTTCCTCATATAAAATATCCTCTTGCTTTTCTAGCAGTCTATCCTTTTCATTAAAAGCATCAATTAATTCATTTATTTTGTCTACTTTAGCTCTATCTAGTCCTTTAAATAAATCAGTGTAATCTACTTCATCATTGGAAGATTCCTCATCGCTAGAAGAAGAGTACTTAGGTGTATCTCGAATACGTACCTTCTTCTCCTTAGCCATAAGGCATGTATGGCGTTAGTTGGGGAAGAGCAAAGATTTGTTGAAGGCCGATGCAGCTAGTCCTTCATCCTCAGAGTCGGAGGAGGAGTAGTCGAAGTCCCATTCCTTCCTGATGTGCGCCTCGCCCTTGGCCTTCCTGTAGTTCTTATTCTTCTCCCTCTTCCCATGTTTATCTTGTCCCTGGTCATTATCATTATTGGGGCATTGAGCTTTGAAATGACCAGTCTTACCGCATTTGAAGTAGGAGCGCTTTCCCCTTGTTTTGTTCTTGTTGGGGTACTCCTTGCGTCCTTTTAGCGCGGTCTTGAAGCGCTTGATGATAAGCGCCATCTCATCCTCATTGAGCCCAGTAGCCTCCACTTGTGCTACCTTGCTTGGTAGCACCTCCCTGCTTCTAGTTGCTTTTGAGAGCAACGGGCTGTGGCTCATAGACAGGCAGTGGACCATTCAAGGCGCCATCCACATATCTTGCCTCCTTAACCATCATGCGCCCGCTTACGAATTTTCCGAGGGTCTCCTCGGGCGTCATTTTGGTGTACCTAGGTTTTTCACGAATAAGATTCACAAGATGGGGGTCAATAACTATAAATGATCTGAGCATGAGTTGGACGACGTCATGATCCGTCCATCTTGTGCTCCTGTAGCTTTGGATTTTTGTTGACCAGGGTCTTGAGCCTGTTGTAGGTCTGTGTTGGCTCCTCTCCCCTGATCATCGCGAACCTCCCTAGCTTGCCTTCCACCAGTTCCATCTTGGTGATCATGGAGGTGTCATTACCCTCGTGTAGAGATGGCAATCGGGCGTGTAGTACATGGATATATAGTTCGCGAATCCATACCCGCGAGACAAAACTCAATCCATACCCATACCCATAAACATTCGTGGGTACGGATCTGTATCCATACCCGTACCCGCCGGTTATCCGCTATCCAGTGGATACCCATTGCCCGCCCGCCCACTACAATTTTAGCATTAAACACCAAACAACAATTTTATTGCATTCAAAATAATTATCATTCTAATAGAATTAAATGACAATTTTAGCACCAAACAACATGTTATAGATAAAAATTGAAAAATAAGAATTTATGATAATATATAAATCTGGATGTCCCACATGTTAGATATCCATTGGGTAACCGGTATGGATACTGGATATCCATACCCGTGAAAAAAATATCCGTGGATACCTTATTATATCCATAACCGTACCCGCGGATATCAAATTCCACCATACCCATATCCAATGGATAATTATCCACGATTATTTACCCATACCCATACCCATTGCCATCCCTACCCTCGTGAGATATTTTGAGGGTGTCTCAAATTTGTTTGGCGTTGTCCAAGCTGCTGACCTTGTTATATTCATCCCTGCATAGAGATGCTAGCAACACGGTAGTGGCTTGGGCATTTTTATGAATTTGCTCATTTATGAAAACGGGATTGTCAGTACTATCAAAATGCATTCCGTTTTCAACAATCTCCCAGATACTACGATGGAGGGAAAATAAATGACTACGCATTTTATGACTCCAGAAAGAATAGTCTTCTCCATCAAAGTGTGGAGGTTTCCCAAGTGGAATTGATAGCAAATGAGCATTTGAATTATACGGGATGCGAGAATAATCAAAGGAGTAGTTTTGATTAACTGTCTCTCTTTTGGACAAGTCGTCGTCGTCATCCCTTGGTGAAGAAGAGGAGGCGTCGCTGTCATAGTATATGATCTTCTTGATGCGCCTCTTTTTCTTCCCATCCCTCTTCTTGTGACTCGAGCCTGAGTCAGTGGGCTTGTCGTCTCTTGGCTCGTTGAAGAGGGACTCCTTCTCCTTGTCGTTGACCACCATCCCCTTACCCTTAGGATCTATCTCTTCGGGCAGTTAGTCCCTTAGATGAAGAGTACGACTCTGATACCAATTGAGAGCACCTAGAGGGGGGGTGGATAGGTGATCCTGTGAATTCAAACACTAAATAGCCACAAACTTGATTATAAAAGTGTTAGTGCGAGTTAATCAAGTGGCTATGAAACGAGCTCGTGCGAACAAAACAATCACAAAGAAAAGCAGCACAAGAGACACGATGTTTTATCCCATGGTTCGGCCAAGTATAACACTTGCCTACTTCCACGTTGTGGCATCCCAATGGACAAGGGTTGCACTGAACCCCTTTCAAGTGATCCAATGATCAACTTGAATACCACGGTCTTTTTGTTTAGTGTTCTTCTCCCATTTGTGAGGAATCTCCACAAGTTGGAGCCTCTCGCCCTTACAATATAGATCACAAAGAAGCACAAGAGTAAGGGAGCGAAAGCAACGCACACAAGACTCGGATCCGCAGCACACACGCACACAAGCCAAGACTTGAGCTCGAAACACAACACAGGGAGTTCACAACTCAATCAAAGCTCAAATCACTAACACAACGAATCAAATGCGTGGAGGCGGAGTCTGGGAGTCTTAGGATGCTTAGTGAATGCTTGGTGTGATGCTCCATGCGCCTAGGGGTACTTTTTGTAGCCCCAAGGCGGCTAGGAGCCGTTGGAGATCAACTTGGAAGGCAAATCCTGCCTTCTGTCGAGTGGTGCACCGAACAGTCCGGTGCACCATCGGACAGCTTCTGTAGCAGTCCGGTGCGTGATCCCCTTCCTAATTTGGCGCATCCGACCGTTGGACCGGCGGTCCCGTTGGCGCACCGGACAGTCCGGTGTGCCCAACCGACCATTGGCACGGGCCACGCGTCACCCGCTGATTGAGCTGGTGACCGTTGGCTCGGGCGGCTCTGACTCACCGGACAGTCCGGTGCACCACCAGACAGTCCAGTGATTTTTAGCCGCGGCGCTTTCTGGTTTTCCCGAGAGCGACAGGTTCGTCGCTGAAGGACTTGGGCGCGGACGCTGAAGACTCATCGGACAGTCCAGTGGTTTTTAGCCACGTCGCCCGCCAATTCCCGAGAGCGGCCAGTTCGTCGCCGAGCCAGCCTGGGGCACCGGACACTGTCTGGTGCACCACCGGACAGTCTGGTGTGCCAGGCTGGTGCTGGTTTTGGCTGTCCTGAGCCATATCTTCTCCAATTCTTTTCTTCTTTTTTTGGCACTGTTTCTAGCACTTAGATAAACATGTTAGTAATAAAAAACAATTTACTAAGTCTAGAAACATACCTTGTTCTTTGATGTGCACTTATCACCTACTTAGCACATATGAGTTCAAAACAATGTGTTGGGCATCTAATCACCAAAACAATAATAGAAATGGCCCAAGGGCACATTTCCCGTTCAACATGTCTTGTGATTCGTAGCCATTGCATAGGGGCTATCCTGTGCACCACCAGATAGTCTAGTGCACTACCGGACAGTCCAGTGCACCACAGGATAATCCGATGCATCCGCAGATAGAAGGCAACCAGTGCCTTCTAAATAAAACTTCAATGGCTCCTAGGCCTCTTGGGGCTATAAAAATGGACCCCTAGGTGCATTAAGCAGCACACCAAACATACTTTGAGCACACTACAACTCCGAGACTCTCGTTTTCTATTCCCTCCCTTACTCCCGTTTTGATTGTGATCATTTGTGTAAGGCGTGAGAGACTCTAACTTGTGGAGATTTCTCACAACCGGGGTACTATGTGATATAAGGAAGAACCATGATACTCAAGTTTGATCTTTTGATCACTTTAGAGGGCTTGAGTGCAACCCTCCTTCATTGGGACGCCATAATGTGAAGTATGCAAGCATATTACGCTTGATCGAACCACGTGATAAAAATTGTCGTGTCTCTTGTGCCATCCTTATCACAATTTGTATCTCCTCATTCCAATTCTTCACTTGTGGTATTGCTCTAAGTCTAAATTAAATCTTGATAGAGCAATCAAGTGAAAGGAACTTGTCTATTCTTCTTGACTCTCAAACTTGGTTTTAATTCTCTCTAACTCATATTTTAGATCAAGTTTGGGTTGTTTGAGTTAAGTTTTGCAGGATCACCTATTCATCCCTCTAGGTGCTCTCACATACTTACTCTGCAGGGACTATTGATGTTTCTTCCTTGTCTTGTGTAGAGAAATCAAGAGTCGCTTGGAACTCAACTCTAGAGAAGACTCTTGTGGACATCTTGCATGAGCACAAGACTGTTGATTATAGGGGTCAAAATGGATGGACAACATAAGCATGGAACAAAATTGTCAAGGAATTTCATCAAAGGGAACAATATGTCTATTTCACATTTCACAAAGACACAAATACAAGATAAGGAAAGAGAGCTGAAAAGGGGCTATAGGTTGCTAAAGGATGCAAATAATCAAAGTGGGGCTTATTTTGATGAGAAGATAGGGTGGATTACGACTGATCCAACTTTATGGAAAAATATACTGACTTCTCATCCTAAGGCTAAAAAGTTCCGCAACAAGTCGTTTCCTCTATATGAGGCCTTGGGGAGCTTTGTGATGGTTAGTCTCATTACAATGTCCATGCTTTCCAATATGTTATGTTGTCTACCCTTTTTGTAAAACTTCTTTGTACAGGGCAAAAAACTGAAGGGACCTACAACTACACCTCCACCCAACTTCTAGATCTTACTCAAGTAGGAAATGGAGATGAGTTTCTCAACATAGAACATGAACAAGATGAAGTGGAAGAAACCTTGCCAGCACATGAAGAAGATGATGTCCATGTAGTTGAGGCAGGAGATGCAACAGGTGAAAGACATGATCTGGTGTCGCAGAGAAGGACTACTGTTGCAAGAGGGAACAATGAAGAAACGAGGATAAAAAGGCATAAAAGGGCTGAAAGTCGCCTAGAGGGGGGGTCAATAGGCGTAATCTTAAATTTACGACTTTAAACACACACTACAAGCCACGGTTAGTGTTAGAATTAAATTCAAGTCCGAAAGAGAGGGAAAACAAATCAACCAAGAAATAAGGCGAGTGGACACGATGATTTGTTTTACCGAGGTTCGGTTCCAAAGAACCTAGTCCATGTTGAGGAGGTCACAAAGACCGGGTCTATTTCAACTCTTTCCCTCTCTCAAATGGTCACTTAGACCGAGTAAGCCTTCTTCCTTAATCTCACAAGTCACTAAGACCCCGCAAGGACCACCACACACTTGGTGTCTCTTGCCTCGCCTACAAAGCACTTGAGAGTAAGAATGAAAAAGAAGAAATGCAATCCAAGCGACAAGAACTCAAATGAACACAAAAAATCTCTCTCTCACAAGCCACTAAGTGTTTGGAATGGATTTAGGACTCAGAGAGGATTTGATCTTTTGAGTTGTGTCTAGAAGTGAATGCTAGAGCTCTTATATTGAATGTGAACTTCAGAAAACTTGGATGCTTGAAGTTGTGGTGGTTGGGGGTATATATAGCCCCCAATCACTTGGGTAGCCATTGGGGAGGCTGCTGGCGATGGGCGCACCAGACAGTCCGGTGCACCACCGGACAAGTACCGTGCGCTGTCCGGTGCGCCGCCACGTCACCCAACCGTTAGGGTTGTGGAGCAGATGACTGTTGGCGCCTTTGTCTTCTTATGGCACCGGACAGTCTGGTGGCGCACCAGACAGTCCGGTGCCCCTCTGACTCACTGCTCTGACTTCTGCGTTTCACTGTTCTGCTGTCAGAGTCGACCGTTGCGCGCAGGTAGCCGTTACTCCGCTGGCTCACCGGACAGTCCCAAGAGTGGAGGGCGCTGTTAAATTCCCAAGAGTGGCTGGTTGGAACTGGTACGGTCCTGGTGCACCAGACACTGTCCGGTGCACCAGTCCACAGCACACTCAAGTTCCTTTTGCTCCTTTTGAATTGGGTCCCTAAATTGAATATTTTATTGGTTTGTGTTGAACCTTATGCACCTGTAATACATGAATTCTAGACAAACTAGTTAGTCCATGTGTTTTTGTTGACGATCAACCACCAAAATTAATTATAGGAAAAGGTTAACCCTATTTCCCTTTCAATCTCCCCCTTTTGGTGATTGATGTCAACACAAACCAAAGCAAATAATAAGTGCAGAAATGAAACTAGTTTGCATTTGGAAAGTGTATAGGTTACTTGGAGTTAAACCAATTGATAATCTCACTAAATATGAATGGATTCCTTTTTTCTTTTTATTTAACATTTTGGACCACATTTGCACCACTTGTTTTGTTTTTGCAAATCTTTTTGTAAAATCTTTTCAAAATCTTTTTGCAAATAGTCAAAGGTATAGGAATAAGATTGCAAGAAGCATTTTCAAGATTTGAAATTTCTCCCCTATTTCAAATGCTTTTCCTTTGACTAAATTAGACTCCCCCTGAATGAAATTCTCCTCTTATCTTTCAAGAGGGTTTTGAAATAGATACCAATTTGAAAATCGAGAATATACCAATTGAAGGACAAATTGTAAATTATTTACCAATTGAAATTTTACTTTCACAAATGAGGCAAAGATACCAATTGATATCAAATACTATTTTTGAGAATACATCAATTAAAAAATTGCCATGACATAGATACCAATGAGAATAATATCAATTAAAACGTCATTTCGAATTTTTTTTGAAATGGTGGTGCGGTCCTTTTGCTTTGGGCTAAATACTCTCTCCCCCTTTGGCATTAATCGCCAAAAACGGAGACATTGAGAGCCCTTTTGCATTAATACTTTCTCCCCATTGGTACAAGTAAATAAGAGTGAAGGATTATACCAATTGAGAGTGGAGGAACAATGACAAAGGGTAGATGATACCGTCAGAGTTGTGGAGTGGAAGCCTTGTTCTTTGCCAAAGACTCCATTTCACTTTCAATCTACGACTTAGTATAGAAATATACTTGAAAACACATTAGTCATAGCCTTGGTACAAGAATAATAAGAAATATGCATTTGCACCAAATGAAAGAGACATGATCAATGGTATATAAATGAACAATGTGTGCAATGTTTCAATCAAAGTTCCAAGAATCAAGTATATTTAGCTCATTCCTAAGTTTGCTAAAGGTTTTCTCATCTAGTGGCTTGGTAAAGATATCGGCTAATAGGTTCTTGGTGTTTACATAAGCTATTTAGATATCCCCTTTTGTTGGTGATCCCTTAGAAAGTGATACCGAATATCTATGTGCTTAGTGTGGCTGTGTTCAACGGGATTATCCGCCATGCAAATTGCACTCTCATTGTCACATAGGAGAGGGACTTTGCTCAATTTGTAGCCATAGTCCCTAAGGGTTTGCCTCATCTAAAGTAATTGCGCACAACAATGACCTGCGGCAATGTACTCAGCTTCGGCGCTGGAAAGAGCTACTGAGTTTTGTTTCTTTGAAGCCCAAGACACCAGGGATCTCCCCAGAAACTGACAAGTCCTTGATGTGCTCTTCCTATCAATTTTACACCCTGCCCAATTGGCATCGGAATGGATCCCTTGGGGTACCAAAGCCCAAACTTAGGAGTGTAAACTAAATATCTCATGATTCTTTTCATGGTCCTAAGGTGAACTTCCTTAGGATCTGCCTGGAACCTTGCACACATGCATACAGAAAGCATAATATCTAGTCGAGATGCACATAAATAGAGTAAAGATCCTATCATCGACCAGTATACCTTTTGATCTACGGATTTACCTCCTGTGTTGAGGTCAAGATGCCCAATGGTTCCCATGGGTGTCTTGATGGGTTTGCCATCCTTCATTCCAAACTTCTTAAGTATGTCTTGAATGTACTTAGTTTGGCTGATGAAGGTGCCATCTTGGAGTTGCTTGATTTGAAATCCAAGGAAATACTTCAACTCCCCCATCATAGACATCTCGAATTTTTGTATCATGATCCTACTAAACTCTTCACAAGTTGACTTGTTAGTAGACCCAAATATAATATCATCAACATAAATTTGGCATACAAACAAGTCATTTGCAACAGTCTTAGTAAAGAGAGTAGGATCGGCTTTATCGACTTTGAAGTCATTAGTGATAAGAAAATCTCTTAGGCATTCATACCATGCTCTTGGGGCTTGCTTGAGCCATAAAGCGCCTTTGAGCGCTTATACACATGGTTAGGGTACTCACTATCTTCAAAGCTGGGAGGTTGCTCAACGTAGACCTCTTCCTTGATAGGTCCATTGAGGAAGACACTTTTCATGTCCATTTTATAAAGCTTAAAGCCATGGTAAGTACCATATGCAAGTAATATACGAATTGACTCAAGCCTAGCTACGGGTGCATAAGTTTCATCAAAGTCCAAACCTTCGACTTGTGAATAACCTTTAGCCACAAGTCGGGCTTTGTTCCTTGTCACCACACCATGCTCATCTTGCTTGTTGCGGAATACCCACTTGGTACCTACAACATTTTTATTAGGACGTGGAACTAAATGCCATACCTCATTCCTCGTGAAGTTGTTGAGCTCCTCTTGCATTGCCAGCACCCAATCCGGATCTCTTAGTGCATCCTCCACCCTGTATGACTCAATAGAGGACACAAAAGAGTAATGTTCACAGAAATGAGCAACTCGAGATCTAGTGGTTACCCCCTTATGAATGTCACCAAGGATGGAATTGACGGGGTGATCTCGTTGAATTACTTGGTGGACTCTTGGGTGTGGCGGTCTTTGACCCTGAATTTCTTGATCATCTTCCTTGTCATTGTTGTCTTCATCTCCCCCTTTATCCATGTCCTCCTCTTGAGGTGGCTCATCTTCTTGATTTTCATCTTCATCATCTTGAGCCTGATCCTCATCTTGAGTTGGTGGAGATGCTTGTGTGGAAGATGATGGTTGATCTTGTGCTTGTGTAGGCTCTTTGGATTCCTTAGGACACACATCCCCAATGGACATGTTCCTTAGCGCGACGCATGGAGCTTCTTCATCATCTAATTCATCAAGATCAACTTGTTCCACTTGGGAGCCATTAGTCTCATCAAACACAATGTCACAAGAAACTTCAACCAATCCAGTGGATTTGTTGAAGACTCTATATGTCCTTGTGTTTGAGTCATAACCAAGTAAAAAGCCTTCTACAGCCTTAGGAGCAAATTTAGATTTTCTACCTCTTTTAATAAGAATAAAGCATTTACTCCCAAAGACTCTAAAATATGAAACATTGGGCTTTTTACCAGTGAGGAGTTCATATGATGTCTTCTTGAGAATTCAGTGAAGATATAACCGGTTGATGGAGTAGCAGGCGGTGTTAATTGCCTCAGCCCAAAACCGATCTGGTGTCTTGTACTCATCAAGCATGGTCCTTGCCATATCTAGTAGAGTTCTATTCTTCCTCTCCACTACACCATTTTGTTGAGGTGTGTAAGGAGAAGAGAACTCATGCTTGATGCCCTCCACCTCAAGAAAACCTTCAATTTGTGAATTCTTGAACTCCCTCCTATTATCGCTTCTTATCTTTTTTATCCTTAATCCGAACTTGTTTTGAGCCCGTCTTAAGAATCCTTTTAAGGTCTCTTGGGTTTGTGATTTTTCCTGCAAAAAGAACACCCAAGTGAAGCGAGAATAATCATCCACAATAACTAGACAGTACTTACTCCCGTCGATGCTTATGTAAGTTATCGGGCCAAATAAATCCATGTGGAGTAGCTCGAGCGGCCTGTCAGTCGTCATGATGTTTTTGTGTGGATGGTGGACTCCAACTTGCTTTCCTGCTTGGCATGCACTACAAACCCTGTGAAAGCTCTCTTGTGGGTTTTGGTGTTTGGATGACAACTCAATTAAAGGACTAACAAGTGTGCTAAGTGTTGAACAGGTGCTTAATGTAAAGCTAACAGGGTTCAACACAAGTGAACAAGTGTGATGGTCCAAGGACTAGATGATAGATAGATAATGGGCATCACAAGTAAGATGGACATTGCATAAAGTGAGACTCGGGTGCGTAGCTCAGAGACAACTGATCAAGCCAAGGATGGAGGCAAGAAGAGCTTCGAGGTACCAAGTGCACGGGAGAAGGTCAAAGAGGCTGAGGAACTCAAAGCCAAGGGTGAAGAAGAAGACTTGCAAAGTCAAGGGTGATCGAGTTGAGAAGAGCTATGGCACATCAAGGATCACTACATAAGGATGTGACATACAACCAATGAGGGAACATCTATGGTTATGTGGTGTAAGTCATAAGGCTCAAGATCAAGCTCTGAGAAGGAGAACAAGGTCACTAGAAAGAGAGCAAATGTCAAAATCAGAACTGGAAGCAGCCCAAAAGAGCTAAGTGCACTTTGATTTTTAGTTTGGGTTGTTCCTAGTTTGGAGATATTCTATGTGACCTTTGCAGGATATTGGAGCTCAGAAATGTTAGTCTAAATCAAGTTAATCTGACTTGATGATTTATGAAGTCCAACATAAATCTTAAGCATGTCAAATGATAGAGAGGTGAAAATCCAAGAGAAGGTATGTTTCTAGACTTAGTACATTGGTTTTTGTGTACTAACGTATTTGTCTAAGTGTTAGAAACAGAGTAAAGAAGAAAAGAAAAGAGATACAAAAGGCTTGGTTGTGTACAACCAAGACTCAGCTCAGTCTAGCACACCGGACTGTGTCCGGTGGTGCACCGGACAGTGTCCGGTGCGCCAGGCTGAACTCTGGTGAACAGGCTGCTCTCTGGAGAAGTCTAGCGACGTACGACTATAATTCACCGGACTGTCCAGTGGTGCACCGGACTGTCCGGTGAGCCAATGGTCGGCTGGGCCAATGGTCGGCCGCGCAATCCGCGCGTGACGCGTGGTCGAGCCAACGGTCAGATGGGGGCACCGGACTGTCCGGTGCGCACCGGACAGTGTCTGGTGCGCCAACGGCTCCAAGACTGCAACGGTCGACTGCGCCATTTTTGGAAGGAAATCGGGCACCGGACTGTCCGGTGGTGCACCGGACTGTCCGGTGCGCCAACCGACAGAAGGCAAGAATTGCCTTCTGGATTACTCTCAACGGCTCCTAGGCCCCTTGGGTCTATAAAAGGGACTCCTAGGCGCCTCCATTAGAATAACAAGAGCAGCCAACAAGTGTAGACATCACTCCGATAAATTCTCACTCTCCCTCTTGTGTGTATCTCTCTAGTTTGTAGAAGGCAAAGCTATAAGCCTTTAGAGAGTGGAGAAGTGCTGCTGAGAGCTAGAGCAAGGTCTTGAGCACATTGTTACTCTGTCGGAGTGCTGTCAAG
Source organism: Zea luxurians (assembly GCA_029449295.1). NCBI lineage: Eukaryota > Viridiplantae > Streptophyta > Magnoliopsida > Poales > Poaceae > Zea > Zea luxurians. The sequence continues at coordinate 75,218,129 of JAOPSE010000014.1, forward strand.
AAGATTGTAAGCAGCCGCGGCTTTGTTGTAACCCAACTCAACATAGTGGAAGGCTCTATCTGTCATACTGACAGATCTGAGCAAACAGAGGAAGGAATTGAAATAGACTCCAAGCCCAGGTGTGGCTAACTCCAACGAGGACTAGGCAAGCGTTTCAGGCTTGGCCAAACCTCGGGATAAATCCTTGTGCCTGTGTGCTCTGTTCTGTATTGTATTCTGACTCTCTGTCTTACTCGCTTTTATATCTGCACTTCAACACTTATCTATGGTATAAGCTTTATTTGAAGTGCAGGACATTTTGAGACAGGATCTTCTATTCCGCTGCAACCTACTCGAAGGGTCTTCTCATTCTACTACGTTCTAGTCTTCGAGTAGAGTAAGAATTTAAGTTTTAAAGTGATAATTTTTATTCGCCTATTCACCCCCCTCTAGGCGACATCCAGATCCTATTCCCAGGGCAAAGGGAACTTTCAATTGGTATCAGAGCTAGGCCTCTCCAGTGTGGGCTTAGCCGTCCGGAGATGACGATGTCGTCACAAGAGGTAACTGTAGAACTTCTTTTAGGCGATGGTTCTAATTACAAATCTTGGTCTGTCTCTATTTATAATGCTTTCATGCATGTTGATCCTGATTTGAGACAGATCTTTAGCAGAAGTATTTTTTTCCTATGATATTAGTAAAAATACTTCTAATGCTGAACTAAGATGTTTATCTCTCAATCACCTTGCTTGCAACATCTTAGTCGACTCTCTTTCTAGAAGTGCTTATTTTGCCATCATGAGTAGTGACAGTGATTTATTTGTTGATGCTCATGATTTATGGAGTAGAATTAAAGGAAAATATTCTGTGGCAAATTGTAATGCTCCTACTCCCTATATTAGTTGTGATACTAACCCTTCAAAGGGAGAAGAAAAGTGTTGGGCACCAAACAATGAATCCACCTCGTCGACAGGTTTGTTCTCCACTAGTAATAAATGTCTTATTGCTAACAATGACGGTGGAGACGAAAGCCATGATGAGGAGGAATATGAGGATGATAGCGAGGATGAATCTTCATCACCACAAGGTACATTTTCCTATATTGCTTCCACTGACATTAATGACAGGGAAAATGAGACCGATGATGTGGAAGAAGAGGAGATTCGCCGTTTCTACATCCATCTCAACAAAGAGGACAAAGCACTCTTGGTTAAGCTGTTGAGAAGGAACAAGGAACAAGGCGAGACGCTTCTTAGGCTAGAGGAGTCCCTCATCAAAACCAACAACAGCCTGGAGAAGATGACCAAAGAACATGAGGAGCTAGAGTGCTCTCATGATGATTTGGTCCAACGGTATGAATCTATTTTAATTGAGCAAAGAAATAATCATGATGCATTATCTAATGCTGCTCAACTTAAAACTGAAAATTTCATGCTTAGGAGTCAAGTAGAAATGATAAATTTAGAAAAACTTGCTCTAGGTGAAAAGTATGATAGGTTGTCATATTCTCATAGTAAACTAGTTGATGACCATATCATGCTTAATGTTGCTCATGAGGTTGTAATTACAAACTTAAATTCATGTGAACCTCATTCTTGCACAAGTACACATCTAGATAATATATCGTCATGTGCTAACCTCTGTCGCTCAAAAGGAAACGAATGTTTGAATGAGCAACAAGTTGTAGGGTCAAAAAGGAAATTGCTTGGGAACAAGAAACAAAGACAATTAAGGAGAAGACGCCATGCTCAACTTCCTCAAGATATCTGCGAAAACGTGGTGAAGAAGCTTGAGGAAGGAGAAACCGCAGCAAGGGTCAAACTTCTTGAAAAAGATGTTCCTAAAGCAATAAGTGAAGCAATCAACATGATACAGGAAAAAGGTAATGATTCAATTAATCATGTTATTTGCACTAATAATTTCTCTATGTCATCTAAAAGTAACAAGAGAAGAGGAAAACGGAGATGCTTCAAGTGCAAGGCATTAGGCCACCTCATCGCATCTTGTCCATACAAAGACAAGGACGAAGGGATAAGGAGGTGTTTTGGATGCAACAACAAGGACCACATGATCACTTCATGTCCGGTCATGAAGAATCAAAGATGTGCATTCTCCGAGATGACTCTCACCAAGGAAAATGACAAACAGCAAGCGTCATGTTAGGTTGAGCGACGTTTCTGCTACAAGTGTGGTGAGCAGGGTCATCTATTTACGGTACGTAATAAAGGTAAGGTTCCTAAGCAAGTGAATTTGTCTCAATCTCATTCGCTTAGGAGACCCAAATCATACACTTGTGCTAGATCTATAACGAGATCACCTAGAACAAGCACAAAGACTATTTGGGTACCAAAGGCACTTTTTGTTGAACATCATGGACCCATCCCGAAGTGGGTTCCAAACTGTGCTAACTAGACCATGCAGGTGCCTTGAGATGGACTGGAGACCATGGGAGAGCTTAAGACGGTTAACTCAAACTCTATGCTTAAGCTGTTAATTGTTTTGGTGTTTATTCATTTACCCAAGGTTGAATTATTGTGAGACACTAATCCCATGTTCATCTCAAGTGAAATAAGTTGTAGAGGTTCTTAATCATTATTGGTGAATCAAGCAAAGGACCTTGATTGTGCATCTGGCTCTCCAAAGGACGGTACCAGTGCTTCTTAAGTACATTATCAGTATTACTCTTAAAAGTTGATCGTCGTGCTATCTATCCTTGGAGTAGTTACGCTTTTAAGATTGCTCCGGTGAACTCACGCCCATTTTCTGAAGTTTTGAACACCTTCGGCAAGCGTCACCTTCGTCATGCCGCCTAAAAAAGCTTCAGCGACAGGGGCTGCCACTCTGCAGCCGCTGGACCCCAATCAAGATGTCGTTTCTCTTAGGGAAGCCCGAAGCCAGAAGAGGAAGGTCACCAGTCCAACGCCTCCGGAGGACGACTTGGATCAAGAAATCCAAAATTTAGAGATGATCAATCAACAGGTCCAACGGAAGAAGGAGAAGATGGCTTGTCTAGCTGATCTTTAAAGGCAGATAGACGAAGCTTCTGAAGAGCTTCGACATCTTGCTCAAGATGACCAGAACCAAAGGCCCCCGCGCAGAGAGCTTCATCAAGAGGGCTTCTACAACGAGGGCGACTGGTATGAAGATTTCCATCACGGAAATTTTGCTTTTGATGATGCTTCTCCCTTGTCAACAGAACTGCAGGCTATTCCTTGGCCACAGTCTTACAAGCCGCCCAGCTCCCCATGTACGATGGTCATTCAGACCCGAAACAATTCTTGATGAGCTATGAGGCAACTATATCTTCGTACGGTGGCAACACGGCGGTCATGGCAAAGTCCTTCGTCATGGCTGTCAGAAGCGTTGCACAAACTTGGTACTCCTCCCTTAGGCCAGGGACAATCACCTCATGGCAAAAGTTGAAGGATATGTTGATAACCAGCTTCCAAGGGTTTCAAACGAAGCCAGTCACTGCTCAAGCTTTATTCCAGTGCACCCAGGATCACGAAGAATACCTTCAGGCATATGTCCGAAGGTTCCTACGTCTGAGGGCACAGGCACCAACAGTGCCCAATGAAATTGTCATTGAGGCCATGATCAAGGGGCTTCGGCCAGGACCTGTAGCTCAGTACTTTGCCAGGAAGCCTCCTCAAACTTTGGAAAAACTGCTCCAGAAGATGGACGAGTATATTCGAGCTGACAATGATTTTCGCCAAAGAAGGGAGGAAGCTTTAAGGTTCTCTGAAATGGCCAGGGGCTTCGGAGGAAGATTTTATCCGAGGCACGTCAGGTCAATTCACAATTCTACCCAAAGTGATGACAAAGGCAGTCAACAACAAAGGCCACAGTGCTCCTCGCAAGTTTCGGGGCAACAGCAAAGCTCTTTCCGGCCGCCAGCGCCAAGGGGCAGAGCCAACAGGGGCTTCGGGGGAAGATTTGGAGATCAACCAAGAAAAAATTATTGCCTGTTCTGTGGTGAAGGCAAGGGTCATACCACCAGGATGTGCCATGTTACCATCCAGAGACAAAAGGAGTTAGCAGAGGCTGCAGCGCAACAGAACCAGTCGAAGCAGGTCATGCATACTGCTTCGTACCATTCGCCTTACATTCCAGAATATGTAGGCAATCACCCTGCAGCTTCTGTTGCTTCGGCAAGCCAACCCCAAGCTTCCTGGCAACAGCTTCCACCACCACCACCGATACAACGTGGTTCGCAGCCAGAAGGGAGCCAGCACTCTCACCCCCAGAGGGACCTCAGGGAGGAGTCCGAAGCGCGCACAGTCAATAGCACTGTGCCAGAGTCGAAGCATATTTACTGACAAAATATCCTACCTCGACAGCAGCTTTTCGCATTCAGTTTTACTTTCTTTGTAGTAAAGAACAATTGTGGGAAGTTTAAGTGTCTTTTATCGTTTTTTTCAAATTCTTGTAACAGTTTAGCTTATCATCATAATGAAAATATATCTTCTCCATAGGCTTGAGTTACTGAAGCACAAGAATTTATGGTGGCACGGAGAACCTTCGAATTATCAAAAACTTGTTTTAAGGAACACACTGTAACTTCTTCGAAGTAGTAAAAAGTCGTTCCTAAAGGAGCACAGTGTAAGTTTTCTGCTCAAAAGTCGTTCCGAAGGGAATGCAGAGCTTACAGCGAAAAATAAACGCTGATTCCGCTGAAAGTAAAAGGCGAAGAAGCTCCTAAGGGAGGCTTACAGTGAAAAATAAACGCTGATTCCGCTAAAAGTAAAAGGCGAAGAAGCTCCTAAGGGAGGCTTACAGCGAAAAGTCAGCGCTGAGATAAAAAGATTGTGTGCCCTATTGCAGAGATGTGTGTATCTTCGACATAAATATCATTTTGCATAGCATAACATCATCACATCATTTTGCATAACATAAGCATCATACATCATGTTGCATGTAGAACAAGAAGGGGACACAATATTGATTTTCGAAGAATGTTTTGGAAAAAGAGAAAATCGTGCTAAAGCACAAGATAAATTGAGAAGAAGTATAGCTTCGTCAGAGAGGCAACATAAAACTTTTTACAAAAGTTTGGATATTCTTCATCAGAGAAGTATGGAAATTCTTGTGATACATAAAAGATTTTCTTCACGAAGCATGAAAAGAAGGGAAGGTGTTTTTTCGCCGAAGGCTCAAAAAAGGTATGTATGCAAAATTTCATGCATCGTAAAGAATTGAACCATAAATAGATTATATATTACATTCAAAGTTACAAAGTTTTACACATGTCATGTTCCAAGTATTTTTACAATAGCACTTAATCTTCCCTAAGAACTACTTCTGCAGCTTCGTTTAGTAACTGATTGACAACTTTGTCCATGATAGCTTCGGCCATTTGTCTAATTTCGTCGTCCCCCTTCGGGGGGGCTCCGGAGCTGCCTCAGCAGGTTCTGAGGGAGGAGAGGACACGACTATATTACTATTACAAAACCGCGAACAAAGTTTAAAATCAAAAATCGCAACAGAATAAAAACCACTAATTAATACCTATTTGCCCTTCGGGCCCTGTCCTTTTTTCAGCAGCCTCCGCTACCTTCCTAGCGTCATGGATGCCTTTTTCGCTTCTCTGAATGATTTCTTGAGCCATTTCTCGGCCGCCATTGTCCCAAATGTCGGTGAAAAATTTTCCACCGACCTGGCTTGCTTCGGCTGAAGGGTCTTTGATATCTTAAGAGGATAAACCAGTTTCAGACTGTGCCAAAGATTTCACATGCTCGCACCCTTTCTTCTCCAAAATAGTAACAATTCCTCTGGCGCCCGAAAAAGCACAAATGTCCCCGCGACTATTCAAGATTTCCTCGAAAGCCTCAGCTTCGTGACTGATCCATTCAATCGGGCCTTCTGGATTCCCTCTTGTAAAATTTTCTTCACTAGAAAATGCGCCGACGCTGGCGAAGCTGGATTTTATCTTTTTAACACACTCTATGGATTTATCATAGCACCTTTTCTTCGAAGCACAAAGCTCTTCAACATTTACTTCCAAATGATTTGCCCATTGATCACTTAGTTCTCGTTTTGTTTCTTCAAGAATGTGTTCTTCTTTAGCTCGGGCTAGTTGTTTCCGAAGATCTTTGATTTCCCGCTTCTGAGCTTTGGCTTGAATTTTAGAATTAGCTTCGTTTTCCTTTATCTTATCCACTAATGTAACCAGGATTTTGTCCTTTTCCAAGGCTTCGTTTCTTAGTCTGATAACTTCTGTCCGAAGGTTGTTGAGAGCAATAGTGCAGCTCTCATCTTCAGCATTCTTTTGTGCCCTTAAGGCATTGCTAAGTATTAAGCCCTATTCAAAAGAATGAATGGATTAACATAAGAACAAAAGACTAATTTAAAATTCATAAATTTCAAAATTTACAATCTTTGTGCCTTCAGACTATTATATGCAAGGCTATCTGCAAGATCCTCCTTCGTCATGGCGCAAAGGCCAGCTTCAAGCTTCGGAAACCCCATGCTCCTAGCCATCTCTCGACAGACGAACAATTCTTTATTGTCTGGGAGACAGTATAGGAAGTCGTCTTCGTCTGTTCCATTGAACACTACGGCCCCCTTCGGATACTTCAGTTCTCGGGCATAGTAATTAGCTTCAAAAACCTCTTCTTCAGATAGTTTCTTCCCCGAAGCATGTCGCACAATATAATCATGTATTTTCGAAGATGCTTCAGGGACGCCAGTGTCAATTTCTTCAATCAAAATTGGTTCTGTCATTTTTTCGGTTTCCAAAGTTGCCTCTATCAATTTTCTTTCTTCAGCTTTCAAAGGTTTTACCTTGATGGGCTCCGAGGGCCCAGCTTCAGTTTCAAATTGTTGCTTCAAAGCTTCAGCAACAAAGGCTTCAGTAGACGCTTCAGAAGCTTCAACAGTTTTCTTCGGAGTTATGCTCGAAGATTTAATTGTTTCTAAAACATCCAGCACATTAACCATCATTTTTCTTTTTGGGGTCGTTGCTGGCCCCTTCTGGATTTTTGCTGTTGGACTTAAAATTTCTAATGTTTTTGCTTTTTCAGTCCTTGGTTCTTCTGTTTTCTCTGTTGCTGGTACTTCAGCTATTTCCTCGATTTTTGCCACCGGAGTTGCTTCTCTGGCTTCAGTGGCCGAAGAGGCCTCCCCAATAAACTCAGGCACTGTGGCCGGCTCAATATAACGTGGAGGGTGTGTGAGTACCTTTACCTTTTTCCTCTTCGGTGCCGGTTCGTTAGAAGCAGCTGAAGCAATTTCCTTTGCAGGAGAAGTATTTTTCCTTTTTTTGCCTCGCACCGGGTAATGGTAGTCGGGGTAGATAAACCCAATTGCATCAAATACACGGTTATGCCTCTTCTTCTTTCGGCCTCCGAAGGCCGCTGATAGTGCAGTATCTTCGGCTTTCGAGTATACCCCAAGCAATTCATCACTTATAGCCTCAATACTCTTCAGCCAGTCATCATCTGGTTAAACAAACTTATCTCCGTATTTGAATGTGTATTTTAGCCTAACTAGCCCGCCTTCGTCAGGTTCCTTGACGGTCTTCTTCGGTATTTCCCAATTTTCTACAAGTGGCCAAACTCTGAAGGCAATATGCTCTTGGACCAAATCCCTTGTACTAATAAAAGAGCAAACTACGCCGAAGGCTCTCTGGCATTCTTCGGCTGCTTCATCCATCTCCACCTTCGGCTTTTGGAGGCCGAAGCGTTGCCAGATAGGGCGCATAATGATACCCTTGATATCTTCACGTGATTTCAGGTCATTTTTCACGTAAAACCATTCTGTCATCCAGTCGCCGGGCCACCTCTTTCGAAAGGTTGGCACAGGGCAGCTTGACCCCGACCGAGCGCCGAAGCTATAGCAGCCAAAGTTGTTGTGATACTGCTCTTTGCCCCAGGGTTTGGTCTCATACAACAGCTCGTGTATGTTACAGAAGCTTTTTGCGTTAGGTTCCAAACCTTGGCTTCTCGCGGCCCACACGAAGATGTTCATCCTTATGATTGCTTCGGGGATAAGTTGGTGAAGGTAGATCTCGAATGTCTTCAATACTTCCACGACAAAACTACTCAAGGGAAATCGTAATCCAGCTTTCAAGAAGCTTCGGAATATCACGACCTCATTTTCCTCGGGAGTTGGACAAGTCTTTTCTCCTTCGTCAGCCCTCACAACAGACAAGTCCCGAAAGTATCTCCCTCTCATATTGACAAGATGGTTTTCCTTAATACTGGACTTACCAAAAACTACATGGCTTGGTCGCCAGGGTCGATCTTCGGAATCTTCACCACCACTATCCACATCGTAACTATCACTGTCGCTAGTATCTTCAGATAAACCCTCCAAAATCTCTCTGGTAATCTTCTCCGTATTAGTCTTCGACATTGATTCAAGAAAACCCAGGTGCATTTCCTCAGAAAGACTTAGCTTCGAACCACCAACGACTTTCTTATCCTCAAGCATCTTCGAAAATGCTGACAAAACACACTCGAAACTGAAGCTTAAAAATCTAAAACCGACCAAGTGCTGTTGCGTGCAGGCTAAAATTTTTTTGGGTGAGTAAAAGCGGATGGCAAGAGAGCGTGCCAAATAAACTTGTGGTGAGCTCTTATTTATACACCCAGTGTGTCGGAAACTGGAGGGCCCCGTCTATCAATGACTGTTGCTATCCCAGCAGAAGGAAGGTGTTTTTTCGGACCTTCGGCTCAAAGCCTTCGTCCATGTCGCAATATGAATTTATCATTGCAGTAAATTAATATTGCGAGGGGCTACTATTGGGGGCTTTCGGCTTCCGAAGCTCCTCAAAAACATGATTTGACAATATTTTCCGAGTGAAGCATGTGAACAGGTACCTTCGGAGTCAGGTTGCGGGAGTACAAGAGCATGGTTAAGACGAAGCTTGACTGGAGTGGAAAGCGATTACGACGAAAGATAGGACGATCACGAAGCTACGTGCAGAAAAGCTTCGGCATGACGAAGGAAAAGAGAAACCGACTTAAGGATGAAAAGTCAAGTTAAACCTCGAAGGATTGCCATAAAGTTATCATCAAATGTAAAGGACATCAATGTAATTTTAAACGGGCTGCGTCCCGTGCCTATAAATAGATGAACAGCACTCCTGTACTGTTCACGCTGACTTGGCATACGCTTTTTGACATTACGTCTGCATCTTTACTTTCCAACAATCCGAAGGTACACTTGTAATTTGTTTTCATGAATTTGGCAATAAGGATAAGTTGATGATAATACTCAAGCCATTATTTGTATCTTATATATGTGTTCTTTTTTACCGTTAATCAATCTTATGAGAATCTTCTCCTTTGTAACCTTCGTCCAAGATTCATTATATCCGAAGGGATATAATGTTTTTAGGGACGAAGGAGCTTAACATTTAACACTTTCTATGTTGCCTTGTTCTTAATTCTTAGCATTTGAGAACAAGTCTCCAACACTTGTTAATAATCGATTCATGATTTCAAAGATCACATTCATGTTTGCTTAATCATGACTGGGTGCTCTATAAGTCATATCTTTTGAATCATTCATTGGGTAGCTTATCATTTGAGATATTTAACATGATTAATCCTTTATGTGTTCATGGATAAATCTGTATTTGTTTAAATCATGCTATACGTGTGTAATGAGTAACCTATGTGTGCAAGCATGACATCTTGTTTAGTCCATGTTCACATGATTACCCTATTATTAGCACTATGTGTTATGCCTCTAATGCACCCTCTCGAACTATGAAGTGCACAAACAATAGGGAACTTGTGGTAATAACTGGTGCTCTCATGGCCATACAGGTAAAAGGCAAAGGTATGGAGAATGGAACTATGCAATTTCATTAAATATCTTGAAGTTTCATTGATTGTGATCATAGCTATGTTCTTGCATTTCATTGGTAGTATCTTGGCTTAGGTGACTTATGCCTTAAAATGTTGTTTCTCTTGGTGTACCTAAGAAAATTGTTCTTAATCCTGATGTGATTAGACATTGTGCTTTATTTGCATGATCTTGTCATTTTCAATTGGCATTTATGGTGAAATGATTATCATGTATGAAGTATGCCTAGGTTGCTTGTAAAATGTTATACTTCTTGAGGCATGCATCGTTGTATTAAGTCAACCTTTCATTTGGTATTCAATTGGTATCTCTTTGTGATGAAATTGGGAGTATGCCTTGACCAAGATATGTTGTGATCCCCTCTAGTTCTGAGAAAGCTAGAATGTGCAAAGTGCAAGTTATTCAAATACTTGATGCACAAGTTTAGGGGGAGCACACATAACTTGTGTCTTTTGAGACTAATTGTTTCTTGAGCGATCTTGTATAGTCTCAAGGTGGAAAAGAGAAGATGAGCAAGAAATGGAGCAATCAGGACTTGGGTACCTCCGTAAGTCAAGTAATTGGTATCTTAAGTCATGACTAAATGCATATTTTTAGATTGCCTGCTCTATAATATTTGGTGATACTAGATGCTTATCCTTAAATATCATGGAGCTATGATAATAAATGATCTTTCAATTGGTAGCCGTGATAGTTTGCTTCAATTGACATCTTTTGGTAATCACTAGAATAGAAGCTTCATCTTGTGCCACAATACTATAACTTGCTCTAAGCTTGGTGTCTTAGCAACAAGAAAAGGTTAGGATAAAGGATCAGGCACAAGTGTGGAGAAGCTCCCGAGAGATTAATACTTTCAAGATGGGAAGTACATCACAATATGGTAAAGGTACAAAAGGAAGTATTGATATTTTGCGTAAATGTATCTTAATACCTCTGGTGCATATGTTTAATGAAAAAGGGGGAGTTTTGATAGTGTGTTTTTCCTCCTTAACACCCTGCTATCCCTTGACATCATCCTATGTTCTTGCTTGAGTATGGTTTTTGGTGTTTGATGTCAAAGGGGGAGAATTTGTGCATTAAAGCTTATCTCAACCTGAGAGGAAAGCTTATACTAAGGGGTGATGTGTTAGTTTGAGCATTGCTAGTGTGTTATTGTGTTATTGATAATTCCTATCATATGCTTCTTGCAGTATTATATGTGTTGCATCATATGGACTAGTGCTTCCGTTGATATGAATTAATTGGCATCTATAATGTTTATTCTGGAATAGATATTCATGAGATTAATGGTGCTTTAAGCTTAATGGTGCTTTAAGATTGCTTCAAATTGGTATCTTAGTTTAAATTGGTATCTTAATGGTGAATAGTGGTAGGTTGATATTCCTGTGTTATATCCACTCAATTGAATGGTGTTTAACTCTGATTCTGTGCATTTGTGTGTTATAGCATCATGGTTTGATTCTTGACACAATGCATCCCAAAAAGTGCTAAGGTGTAGAAATGCTTTGATTTAGCCTAAGTATGTGCATTTTGGCATTTAAGGCCAAAGCTAAGATTTTAATGTAAGCACATATTTAGGGGGAGCATTCTACAATCTTAGAGCTCAAAATTTGTGCTTTAAATTTCACTCTTATGTAAGCTTTAATTGTGTTGCCATCAATCACCAAAAAGGGGGGAGATTGAAAGCTCTCTTGTGGGTTTTGGTGTTTGGATGACAACTCAATTAAAGGACTAACAGGTGTGCTAAGTGTTGAACAGGTGCTTAATATAAAGCTAACAGGGTTCAACACAAGTGAACAAGTGTGATGGTCCAAGGACTAGATGATGGATAGATAATGGACATCACAAGTAAGATGGACATTGCATAAAGTGAGACTCGGGTGCGTAGCTCGGAGACAACTGATCAAGCCAAGGATGGAGGCAAGAAGAGCTTCGAGGTACCAAGTGCACGGGAGAAGGTCAAGGAGGCTGAGGAACCCAAAGCCAAGGGTGAAGAAGAAGACTTGCAAAGTCAAGGGTGATCGAGTTGAGAAGAGCTATGGCACATCAAGGATCACTACATAAGGATGTGACTTACAACCAATGAGGGAACATCTATGGTTATGTGGTGTAAGTCATAAGGCTCAAGATCAAGCTCTGAGAAGGAGAACAAGGTCACTAGAAAGAGAGCAAATGTCAAAATCAGAACTGGAAGCAGCCTAAAAGAGCTAAGTGCACTTTGATTTTTAGTTTGGGTTGTTCCTAGTTTGGAGATATTCTATGTGACCTTTGCAGGATGTTGGAGCTCAGAAATGTTAGTCTAAATCAAGTTAAGCTGACTTGATGATTTATGAAGTCCAACATAAATCTTAAGCATGTCAAATGATAGAGAGGTGAAAATCCAAGAGAAGGTATGTTTCTAGACTTAGTACATTGGTTTTTGTGTACTAACGTATTTGTCTAAGTGTTAGAAACAGAGTAAAGAAGAAAAGAAAAGAGATGCAAAAGGCTTGGTTGTGTACAACCAAGACTCAGCTCAGTCTGGCACACCGGACTGTCCGGTGGTGCACCAGACAGTGTCCGGTGCGCCAGGCTGAACTCTGGTGAACAAGCCGCTCTCGGGAGAAGTCTGGCGACGTACGGCTATAATTCACCGGACTGTCCGGTGAGCCAACGGTCGGCTGGGCCAACGGTCGGCCGCGTAATCCGCGCGTGACGCGTGGTCGAGCCAACGGTCAGATGGGGGCACCGGACTGTCCGGTGCGTAACGGACAGTGTCCGGTGCGCCAACGGCTCCAAGACTGCAACGGTCGACTGCGCCATTTTTGGAAGGAAATCGGGCACCGGACTGTCCGGTGCGCCAACCGACAGAAGGCAAGAATTGCCTTCTGGATTACTCTCAACGGCTCCTAGGCCCCTTGGGTCTATAAAAGGGACTCCTAGGCGCCTCCATTAGAATAACAAGAGCAGCCAACAAGTGTAGACATCACTCCGATCAATTCTCACTCTCCCTCTTGTGTGTATCTCTCTAGTTTGTAGAAGGCAAAGCTATAAGCCTTTAGAGAGTAGAGAAGTGCAGCTGAGAGCTAAGCAAGGTCTTGAGCACATTGTTACTCTGCCGGAGTGCTATCAAGAAGATTGTAAGTAGCCGCGGCTTTGTTGTAACCCAACTCAACATAGTGGAAGGCTCTATCTGTCATACTGACAGATCTGAGCAAACGGAGGAAGGAGTTGAAATAGACTCCAAGCCCAGGTGTGGCTAACTCCAACGAGGACTAGGAAAGCGTTTCAGGCTTGGCCGAACCTCGGGATAAATCCTTGCGTCTGTGTGCTCTGTTCTGTATTGTATTCTGACTCTCTGTCTTACTCACTTTTATATCTGCACTTCAACACTTATCTATGGTATAAGCTTTATTTGAAGTGCAGGACATTTTGAGACAGGATCTTCTATTCCGCTGCAACCTACTCGAAGGGTCTTCTCATTCTACTACGTTCTAGTCTTCGAGTAGAGTAAGAATTTAAGTTTTAAAGTGATAATTTTTATTTGCCTATTCACCCCCCCTCTAGGCGACATCCAGATCCTGTTCCCGGGGCAAAGGGAACTTTCACCCTGTCTTTCTCAAAATGAACATTTGTTAGTCCTAAAATGTGCTCTCCCTTTAGAAGCTTGTGATGATTCTTCATCCCAACATGGACAAGTTTGTGATACCAGAGCAACCCATGTTAGTCTTAGCAATTAAGCAAGTGTATAGTTCAGCTTGATTAAAATCAACTAAGCATAGCTGACCCACTAGCACTCTCTTAAAGGCTATTGAATCATCACTTCTTCTAAAGACAGTAACACCTATATCAGTAAAAAGACAGTTGTAGCCCATTTTGCATAATTGAGAAACAGAAAACAAATTGTAATCTAAAGAATCTACGAGAAAAACATTAGAAATAAAATGGTCAGGAGATATAGCTATTTTACCCAAACCTTTTACCAAACCTTGATTTCCATCCCCGAATGTGATAGCTTGTTGGGGATCTTCATTTTTCTCATAGGAGGAGAACATTTTATTCTCCCCTGTCATGTGGTTTGTGCACTGCTATCGATTATCCAACTTGAACCATTGGATGTATAAACCTACAAAACAATTTTAGGCCTTGTTCTTAGGTACCCAAACGGTCTTGGGTCCTTTGACGTTAGAAACAAGCACCTTGGGTACCCAAACACAAGTCTTTGAACTCTTGTGTTTGCCCCCAATATATTTGGCAACTACTTTGCCTGATTTGTTAGTTAAAACATATGATGCATCAAAAGTCTTAAATGACACATTATGCTCATTTGATGCAGCAGGAATTTTCTTTCTAGGCATTTTAACATGTGTGGTATCTAGTATGCCTAGAGCTAGAAGCCTCATTTTTATATATAAATGCATGATGAGAAACATTATGAGGTTTCCTAGCATGAATCTTCCTAATTTTGTGCTCAGGATAATTAGCAGGATATAAAATGTAGCCTTCATTATCCTGAACCATAGGATCCTTGCCCTTAACAAAATTAGACAATCTTTTAGGGGCATTAAGCTTGACATTGCTCCCCTGTTGGAAACCAATGCCATCCTTAATGCCAGGACGTCTCCCATTATAGAGCATGCCACGAGCAAATTTAAAATTTTCATTTTCGAGCTCATGCTCGACAATTTTAGCAGTTAATTTAGCTATGTGATCATTTTGTTATTTAATCATTGCAAGGTGAGCATCCATAGCTTCTACATTAACATCTCTACATCTAGTACAAACAGAAACATGTTCAACGGTAAATGTAGATGGTTTGCAAGCATTTAATTCCTCAATCTTAGCATTTAATTACATATTCTCATCTCTAAGACAGGAAATAGAATCATTGCAAACATTCAAATTTTTAACCTTAGAATTTAAACTAGCATTTTCTTTTCTAAGGCTAGAAATTGTATCATGACAACTGCTAAGCTCCTTAGTTAAGTTTTCACATTTTTCTACTTCCTCAGCATAAGCATTTTTCAACTTAACAAAATTTTTGTTCTCTTTAATTAAGAAGTCCTCTTGGCTATCCAAGAGTTCATCCTTCTCATTAATGGCCTCAATTAGTTCATTTAATTTTTTCTTTTGATCCATGCTAAGGTTGGCAAAGAGAGACATTAAATTATCTTCACTATCACTAGAGCTACACTCATCACTAGATGTTGTATATTTGGGGGTGGCTCTAGAATGTACCTTCTTCTTTTTGCCGTCCTTAGCCATGAGACACTTGTGGCCGACGTTGGGGAAGAGGAGGCCCTTGTTGACGGCGATGTTGGTGGCATCCTCGTCGGAGGAGGAGTCGGTGGAGCTCTCGTCGGAGTCCCATTCCCGACATATGTGGGCATCGCCACCCTTCTTTTTGTTGTACCTCTTCCTTTCCTTCTTATTCCCTTTCTTGTCTTTGTCCCTATCACTTTCACTAGATATTGGACATTTAGCAATAAATTGACCAGACTTACCACACTGGTAGCATATTTTCTTAGAGTGGGACTTGTAGTTCTTCTCCCTCCTTTACTTGAGGATTTGGCGGAAGCTCTTGATGATGAGAGCCATCTCCTTGTTGTCGAGCTTGGAGGCGTCAATTGGAAGCCTACTTGGTGTAGACTCCTTTTCTTCCGTCGCTTTGAATGCAACAGGTTGCACCTCGGGTGTGGAGGTGGCGTCATGCTCTAAGTTGACAATGTGTTTAGAGTCTTTGATCATTAGTTCAAAGCTCACAAACTTGCCAATAACCTTCTCATAAGACATTAGTTTATATCTAGGATCCTCACGAATTAATTGCACTTGAATAGGATTGCGAAAAACAAGGGATCTTAGAATAACCTTGACCATTTCATGGTCATCCCACTTGGTGCTCCCGAGGTTGCGCACTTGGTTCACCATGGTCTTTAGCCGGTTGTACATTTCTTGCGACTCTTCTCCTTTGTTGAGGACGAATCGATCGAGTTCTCCCTCGATCGTTTCGCGCTTGGTGATCTTGGTCACTTCATCCCCTTCGTGCGTGGTCTTGAAGACGTCCCAAATTTCTTTGGCGCTCTTTAATCCTTGCACCTTGTTATACTCCTCTCGACACAAAGAGGCAAGGAGTATAGATGTGGCTTGTGAGTTAAAGTGCCTAATTTGGGTGGCCTCGTCCGAGTCGTAGTCCTTGTCCCCTACCTTAGGTACCTGCGCTCCATACTCAACAATTTCCCAAATACTTTCGTGGAGTGAGGTTAGATGGTGCCTCATTTTATCACTTCACATACAATAATCTTCACCATCGAAATATGATGGTTTGCCTAGGGGAACGGAAAGTAATGGAGCGCGCTTGGAAATACAGGCATAGCGAAGGGGCATCTTACTATAATTCTTGCGCTCATGGCACTTAGAAGTAGTCGACAACTCAGAGCCGGAGGTGGAGGGTGATGAAGAGTCAGTCTCGTAGTAGACCACTTTATTCATCTTCTTCTTCTTGTCACCTCTCCGATGGGACTTGATGGAGGAAGAGGATTCCTCCTATTTGTTGCCACACTCCTTTGAAAGAGTCCTCCCTGAGCTTGTGGACTTGTCGCCGGTCATGATCTCCCTCTTGGCGTGATCTCCAGACATCACTTCGAGTTGGTTAGACTCTTAATGAAGAACTGGCTCTGATACCAATTGAAAGTCGCCTAGGGGGTTAATAGGTGTAATCTGAAATTTACAACTTTAAACACACACTACAAGTCGGGGTTAGCGTTAGAATTAAATTCAAGTCCGGAAGAGAGGGAAAACAAATCAACCAAGAAATAAGGCGAGTGAACACGGTGATTTGTTTTACCGAGGTTCGGTTTCAAAGAACCTAGTCCCCGTTAAGGAGGTCACAAAGACCGGGTCTATTTCAACCCTTTTCCTCTCTCAAATGGTCACTTAGACCGAGTGAGCCTTCTTCCTTAATCTCACGGGTCACAAAGACCCTGCAAGGACCACCACACACTTGGTGTCTCTTGCCTCGCCTACAAAGCGCTTGAGAGTAAGAATGAAAAAGAAGAAATGCAATCCAAGTGACAAGAACTCAAACGAACATAAAAAATCTCTCTCACAAGCCACTAGGTGTTTGGAATGGATTTGGGACTCGGAGAGGATTTGATCTTTTGAGTTGTGTCTAGGAGTGAATGCTAGAGCTCTTGTATTGAATGTGAACTTTAGAAAACTTGGATGCTTGGAGTTGTGGTGGTTGGGGGTATTTATAGCCCACAACCACTTGGGTAGCCGTTGGGGTGGCTGCTGGCGATGGACGCACCGGACAGTCTGGTGTGCCACCGAACAGGTACTATGCGCTGTCCGGTGCGCCGCCACGTCACCCAACCGTTAGGGTTGTGGAGCAGATGATCGTTGGCGCCTTTGTCTTCTTGTGGCACCAGAAAGTCTGGTGGCGCACCGGACAGTCTGGTGCTCCTCTGACTCGCTGCTCTGACTTCTGCATTTCACTGTTCTGATGTCAGAGTCGACCGTTGCGCGTAGGTAGCCGTTACTCTGCTGGCTCACCGGTCAGTCCGGTGGCACACCGGACAGTCCGGTGAATTATAGCGAAGGGCGCTGTTAAATTCCCGAGAGTGGCTGGTGGGAACTGGTACGACCCTGGTGCACCAGACACTGTCCGGTGGTACACCGAACAGTCTGATACGCCAGTTCACAGAACACTCAAGTTCCTTTTGCTCCTTTTGAATTGGGTCCCTAACTTGAATATTTTATTGGTTTGTGTTGAACCTTATGCACCTGTAATACATGAATTCTAGACAAACTAGTTAGTCCATGTGTTTGTGTTGACGATCAACCACCAAAATTAATTATAGGAAAAGGTTAACCCTATTTCCCTTTCAAGGGCGATAACCTAGAAGGAATAATGGGAAGATACATTGACTTGAGAATGAAGCAAGTTGAGGAAGAAGCCACACAACTAGCAAAAGAGAAGGATGAAAAGGAAGTGAGTCAAGATGCAGACTTCTCAATCAAGAAGTGCATATCCATTCTTGGTACAGTGGAAGTTACAAAGGAGGAAAAAGTGAAAGCCTACAATGTCTTCAAGGACCTTGATAACACGTATATTTTCTTGAGTGCCTGCGATGATGATGTCGAGTCTGCACTGATTTGGCTAAGAAATGAGATGGCTTAGTTGGTATGCTCTCTTCCTTCCCCTCTTCTCTTATCTCTAACTTGAGCATTGTATGGGGTAACAACACCAACAAAGACCTGTCTCTGCAATTAATAAAAAGGAGAAAAAACTAAGCTGAGTCGGTGTTGTAGATCTTCTGTAGTTAAGTTGTTATATATTCATTAGTTGTCATTTACTTTTATGTTTCATTTGCATGATGGCAGAGGGGGACAGACTCGTTGATTAGGTCACCACACTTGTGCACAATCATTTCTATTGTCGCCTACAACAATGCATCTAATTTTATTTTCTTAATGTCTCTACAAATAATGAATATATAACCACTTAACCTTTGAAACATTTCTGACTCGTTGTAGGCTAATTTTCTTCTACACTTCTTTATGATGTTCTGCATAAATATGTGTTGATCTGTGTTACTAGCTAGCTTGGACTGTCAAGGTATGCACTGTGTTTTCAGTCTTCAATAGTTCAGTTTGTATATGACATGAAACAATTAAGCGGCTCTAGATTTATCCGTCTCATAAAATGATAGATGAGTGAAGGTAACAATTCAAAAAAATATAGAACTGGAAGGTAGCTAGACTCTTTGTGATGTACCTGGAAAGAAAACAAAATCCATTGAACTCTGGCACTACCAAGGAAGAAAATATCAACCTATGTCAGGGTCACCTTCATCTTCTATTTTACCTACACACAGTTCTATTTTGCTTGCATGAATTTTGATCGAGCTTAAAGAACTCATCTTCTATTACTAGTTATAACTTGAACACAAACACTTGCATGCAGGATAAGAAAGTGGTGTTGGTGGCCAAGAAACAAAATGGAAACTTTGAGCAAATGGAACCTGCTAGTATGAACCGTTTTAGTATATATATATAGATATAGTATATAGAGCCCTGGGCTCTGTATAACTATTGGAAGCCCCGACCAGCAACCGACCAGGTGCGCGGACCGCACCGCACCGACCAGGTGCGCAGACTTTTTGGCTCACTGTACCACCTGCTTACGTCAATTATTACTACGTGTTATGCTCATTCGTGTTACGGTTTACACACTTTTTGGTATGCGCATGTTTCGGGCATCCGAGCCTACGAGAAAATTGTGTTCCCGCAATCTAGGCAGTCGTACTAGTCCCCACATAAATATTGAAATTACGATGTCTTATGTTTTCGTTTACGAAACATTAATCCACGTGTCGGTCCATGGGCCTTCGCGTTGATTTCGCCAGCAGTATGTGTATGGGGCCCACGAATCCAGGAACTGAGCACGCAGTTTTTTCAGCACTCCTCACCCGTAACGCTCGCGGTGGCCGAACCCTAGCTTAATCGCTGCCGTCTGCTTCTTCTCCATCGCGGCTGCCGAACCCTAGCTTAATCGCCGCCGTCTGCTTCTTCTCCACCGCGGCTGCCGAACCCCTAGAGATTCTCCCCTGTCGTCCGACCGCCGTCGCATTCACCTTCTCCACCGCATAGAGGGAGACGTCGTTGCCTTGTTCTTCTTCACCAGGAAGGGACCCGGAATCGCGGAGACAGTGGCGCCGCCCCTCGTTCTTCTCCACCGCAGAAGACCGAACCGCATTTGATCCACCGCGGCAGCCGAACCCTAGGCAATCCACCCGCTGTCGCGAGCACCGTCTCCAACGCTGAGTCCGACCCGCCGTCAACTTCAGCGTCCCCTACGCATTGACCGAGCCGCGCGTCGCCTTGGGCTTCTCCCCTGCAGAGGGTCCCAGAATTGGCCGGCCTCCACACCTCCACACTCGGGTAAGTCCTCAACCGCCAACTCTTACATTTGCATATTTACACAATCTGAATCGTAAATCGGTTTCACCTTATTAGTAACTCAATTGTTTGATTTATCAAAAAACAATTCAGCATAAATTTATTGTTAAACAGATACACAAATTTATACTCTTCAACGTCTCACACGTTTATGCACTAAACAATACCGTGTTATACTGCTTTGTTGACAAAATTATGATATATACATCAACATGTTATGCCATAAACATCTCGCTGTACAATTAGGGCCAGCACGCACGAAATAGCCAGCTTATACATTAATTGGACGTTGCATATGAGAAGAATTTTTATTGCTCCATTATGTTTTCTATGTATATGTGTTGTTTGATTTGGCAGGAACAGCATACATGAAGAACGTAGACCGACCTCCATCTAATCCAAAACGGATTATAATTCAGTCTACTCAAGAGTGCTCTAGTGTCAACATACCCCGTGTTCCGGCGAAAACTGTTAGACAGAAAACAATGGAGGCTGCTGATGAGGATGATGACTTTATGCCATTATCGAAGAAGCGTAACTTTGATGAGAGTCCTCCAAAAGTCTTGAAGAAGATAGTTATAAAGCGGAGGAAAGTAGTGGACCCCTCCCTGACAGGTTAGAATTTATGGTCAATGGCAATATATCATTTTCTGCGTGAAATTATGTTGTTTTGATGTTTGATTTACATTGAGTTGCGATTACGCAGATGTAAATGTTTACGCTATTCATTGTATACATTTTTTCAGCAGAGGCTTAATGTGAGATGCAATCCCCAAGACGTATTAGTAAGCATCCAGATATTAAATGACAGACAGCGCCAAGCTATTGCACGGAGGGGGTTCTCCAGTATTCTTGATATGAGAGTTGATGCACTCGGTAGTAGATCTCATTTAGCTTGGCTGATGGAAAAGCTTGACCATAATGACATGACAATTCGAGCCGGCCCATGGAAGGAGCTCAAAATTACAAAGGAGACGGTGCACCTTATTTTGGGGTTACCAAATGCTGGTGGAGGAACGGCATTAGGCATTGATGAAGCTGGGCTGAACTTGGTTTATCGAAAGAAGATTTTGGGGTTACAGCTCTTCAAGATCGTATGAGGAAAGGGTCTGACGATGATCTAAGCATCAGATCCTTCTTCCTGATACTGTTCAATAGGTTGTTGTTCCCTACTGCCAGCTAGGGAATAACTAACCATGATGTTCTTTTAACTGAGGAGATGGATCGTTTCCACGAGATGGACTGGTGCCAGCTAATTTTCAATGATTTATGCCAAGCTGCCAAGAAGTGGCATACTAGGAGCGTTACAAATGTTTCTACAACCATTTACGGATGTTCCATCGTCATTCTTGTAAGCATATCCCTTTTTTTGTCTGTTATATGTAGCCATATTTTTTATGCAAAATTCATATACACGTAGATTATGCTTTGTTATGTCTCATAACGATTCATGTTATGCTTTTGCAGCTGTATTATTTGGATCATCTTCATGACTCAGCTGCACCTCAGAATAAACGTGGAACACCACGCATCAAATATTTTGATAGGAATATTATTCAAGCACTGACAAGAGCTGACAAGGGCAAGATATGCCAAGGACAAGAACCATTTGGACATTGTTCGGTATTTTTTTATGCGTCTATCATATTTTTTATCTACTTATGATAACTTTTACATACGTTTATGCCAGTTTGTAAGCATATTTATGACACTTTCTGTGCATTGTCAATTAAACATATGAATCACATTTATCAATTTAATTTGCCTTATATATGGTACATGGATAGAAGCAGTGTCGTTTATATTTACAAATGAAACTTCACTTTATATGTGTGTATAAGTTTTACTCCATCTTTCACGCCTTTTTTAGTTCCGAAGCACCACAGAGACCTCCTACACAGCTATACCACCTGTTGAAGAACTATTTAAGGCAAGATTATATTTATATATTTTTTGTCATATAATTTCAACATAATATTCAGTTATACGTTGTATATTTACTTAATAATTTTCATTTTACAACAGCATAAGACTAGGACAAACACTTTTGTTGTACCGCGTCCTGACCCATCTGGACAGCACACAATTCACATCGAACTCCCGCTCATCAGGGATTTGATATCAAGCAAGCTGAATCAGCTTCCATCCCACCACCACTTGGGTTTCATAGAGAAGTTGTCACATTATGATATGGAGGTTGGTAAGGCTTGTTCAGTTATTAAACAGACTCTTCAGCAGATTGTTGAGAAACAATACAATCTATCTGATGTTTTTGGCGAGTTAATTGATGAGGTCCTCCGTGCTGAATCGGGGGACAATGAAGATGGTTATGATGTGCAGAAAATAACTACAAAATCAGATGATATTCTTGCCCAGTCGGCAGGTTAGTCAGTTTTATGGTATTTATGTCAATATAAAAAAGTTATTCAAACATTTGTCGACATCGTTATGATGCCATTATATAAAACAATGTTTTTTTGTTTAAATGATACGTAAAGAAGGATGTACGTGTCCGGCCCCCCAAACTATACCCGATATGTCTACTCCAGCATCCTAGCAGGATACACAGTTGATAGACTCACAGGTACATGAATTACTGTTAAAGCAACAACATATTCGTGTACTATTAGAAAGTTGCCTCGATGAAGCTGACATTGATCCACTGGTTCATACAAATAAAACAAAACAGACCAAAACACCTACAACCCCAGTGGTAATGTTTTTTCTATTACTTGTATTTTCATTGAAGGGTTGTATTCATCGTTTTATTTAAATAGCATATAACCATTACAATTTTTTTAGGGTAAACATGGTGACGTTGGCAAGAACATGCCGACCAACACAAACGTCACTCCTCAAGCAACACCACATACGGAATCTTGCTCGCCGATATTTGATGCGACGCCGCAAATAAAGGTATGAGTTACCGCCTCGTTGTTTTTCTATATTGTTATTAGTAGTTTACTAAACATCTAATCCATTTATACCATTATTGTTAGTCTCCCGGCGGCGTCCAACAGGCGGCAGAAACAGATCTCCCCGACAGTGGTCCATGCTTTGATCAGACTCCATCTGAACATGTTAGCTCAGTAATTTTCATTTTCATTATAGTTGCCAAAACTGTTCACAGATTGTTATATATATTCATATATCTTTTTAGGTTTCTGTTGAAACCGATCCAGCTACAAACACTCCTCAGGTTGACCAAGTTTCATTTGATTCGGAGATGCAAATTGTGTTAGCTCTACGCAAATATTTGTATGGTACACAATCTGACACCAGCAGGTATGAAGTACAGACAAAATCAAAATCTGTTTATATTATGGTAGTTTTACGCGACCTCACTAATTGTTATCAAAAATTCCCCAGGACCATAATAGATTATGGTGAATATTGTTCGACATGTTCTGATATATATGAATCTTTTGCCGATGGGAAGTGTCTCGACAATGTGTTCATGCAGTGCTTCATCCAGTGTGTTGATGATGATGCCAAAAATCAGCAGCCTTCCATGAGTTCGAACAGATTAATTCATGATGTTAATGTTGGGGTAAATTATCGTAACATACCTACACCATATTCAGATACACAATCTATGAACCCAAGTATACTGACTCCATTTATATTGTTTATTGCAGTCACTACTAAACTTTGAGGAACAGGAACGACACAGTCGGAACCCTCAACCTTTTGATGAATCTGTACTTCACATACTTCTAGACAATGCATTGCCCGAGACAGATGAAATGGATAAATGCAAAGCGGTAACAATCGTATTTCATTTTACAAACAAAATTTATTTTTAAATGGTACATATCATTGTTATGTGGAAGTCATTTACACTGTTCATCTTTATGCTTTTTTTACACGGTCAGATCATGGTTCCCATGGTAAGCAGGGGGCACTAGAGTACTGGACATTGTATGTTGTCAATACAGTGAAGAAGTGCATTCACATTTTAGATTCCAATCCATATGTGGCAGCACTTGGTGGTACTACATGGAAGGACTATCATTTTGCCGGATTGGACTTAGGGGGGCAGAAATTTACCATGGGCTAAGGTTATTATGAGTAGATTAAACAAAGCCATACAACATGTACGGCCCAGGACGTGCTTTCCCAAATTTGGCAACTTCACAATTGGCTTGTGCCCAAATTGTCCTAACATGGCAGCAGGATCCAATGATTGTGAGTTTTATGTTATGGGATACATTCTCTTTTATGACTGCGTCGAAGGATCTTTGTGGTTAGACATAGAAGCAGTACGTACAATTTTATCAGTTAATTCTATAGTTGGCACAAAGCAACATATGGTACACATGTATAACTAACACAATTTTATTGTCTTGCAGGGCAACACTAGTGAGATACACTCTCTTGCGCTGCATTATATCACATTCCATCCGAAGAACAAAGCATTATCGCTGCTTGAAGACATTCAAAGATTCAAGGTCTAATGGATGCAGTTTAGTTTAGATATGTAATATATTGTGTATATAATGGTTCCATAAACTTCAGATGATTCATGTGTGTATAATATGGGCAAAGACGGTAGACGTTTCTTATGTTATGTCAATGACAACTTGGACGACTTGGGGATCAGCGATGTCTAAACTGGATTATTGTACCCCATGTTATTGATCTTCATGTGTGTTTCATGCATTTAATTCTGCCAATTTCCTGTACAATTTTATGTTATCAACAACCTCGTGTTAAGCATGCCTGTACAATTTTATGCTGTCAACAACTTCGTGTTATGCTTGTTGTCTCTCAAGTTTATGATATAAGTATCACCGCTGTATAGTCATAAGCTTCACTGTGTGACTAGTTTATGCAATAAACAACGCCGTGTTATGCATTTTTGCCCTTACATTTATTATACAATTATCACCGTTCTATGCCATACATTATGATTGTTTTGTCTCAAGTTTATGATACAATTATCACTGTTCTATACTGGAAACATCTCTTTGTACAGTCATGATTCACAGTCTGACTAGTTTATGCAATAAACAACGCCATGTTACGCATAGTTGCTCATACATGTATGCTACATTCGACTACGGTCTATGCTTTATAAGTTTCACAATCTGAACAGTTTATGGCCAATGTTATTTATTTTCGAACTTACATGTATGCTACATATGACAACGTCATATGCTATAAAACAAGTAGATGTACATTCAGATTGCTACATAACTGTTAACTGCTTATGATAACTTCCACATACGTTTATGCTAGTTTGTAAGCATATTTATGACGCTTTCTGTGCATTGTCAATTAAACATAGGAATCATATTTATATCCAGAATATAATTTTTTCATAAATCTTATGGTATTCTACTCTATACCAGATGAATCATCATCTCCGACATACACCGTTCGTTTTTTCGACGTTGATGTCTCATTCCACTGTGGCGCTGCACCTATGATTTTGTTCCTTGAACCAGGAGGCCGTCCTCGCTTACGTCCAGATAGGTTAGCCAATCGGACCCTATTATCCTCCACAGTTAAACACGTACGACTGTTGTGACCATCAGCTATGCCACATTTTTGGCACTTTCTGCTCATCTTCTTAGCTCCTTTTGCACCCAATTTAAGAACTTGTTGCTCACTACTTTTGATTGTTCTTCCCTTAGGCTTGGCCTTATCTGGTCTTGCTAAGTTTACACCTTCCATATGAAACTCCAGTTTCTGCTCATCAAAGATATTAAGTCAGTTTTCATATTCACATATTCATCATATACTGTAGCAATGTTATTACCTTTCTAGCTTCCACATCCGTAGCACTACTATCAACCACACACATATCAGTGCTATGTGCCAATGTTATTATCGGCATATTACATTGATCATCGTTAGCATTGCATTCATTTGTATTAGACCCCATTAAAATTTCCTGTGAAATAACGCAAACTCCAGTGAAGACACAAATTTTATAGAGCAGCATAAATAATACATTATAAAATTTTGTTCCATACCTCGTTCCCATCATCTAATTTGCGTAAATTGTCTATAACTATGTCTTCTGTTTCATACGCTTCGACCTATATCATCATTACATACATGCATCATTATCGACATGTAATTATGCAAAATTCATAATAACACGATGTGTGTACCTAGATGTCATCGCCAGCACTTGTGCCACAACTCTCACCAGTACCTATATCAGGCTCCACACGCATCAATAACCCTAATAATTCGTCCATCATCTCTAGGGCTTTATCATTCCCAACTTTAGACAGACTCGCATGGTGTACTACTTTCATTGCTTTTTTAAGCAACATCTTCTGTCTATATGATCTAGTTTCTCCATCTTTTCCTTTCAAATTCCTATCGTCTCTTGAAAAAGCCACATCTTGTCGCGCGGAGTATGTGTATCGTTGCAAAATATACTCACTCGGGATCCTTTCAATTTGTAGATGCATGAAAGCGCGTACAAGATGAACACAAAATAGGCCTATAATTGATTAACCATACATTATGTCATATACTAATTGCAAACAGCTATGTATTCGTAATAATTTAGAATTTCATATAGAAATAATCGTTTAGTATAACATCCCTGTATGCTCCCAATGCTTGCACTCACATGAATACTTTCCGGCATCCACATCGGCCCTTATTTTGAATTGGTGTTGACCCCAAACAATTTTATTTGATCTTGTAGTATGTTTCACCACCCAATCATTTACATCACCCTCTGTATCACGGTCTATTCGGTATGCAGTTGCATATTTTACTGTCTCCTGGAACCTTGTCATTACAGCTCTAGTGTATGCCCTTGCAACTCTTATTTCAAACATATACAATGTAGTTGTATCCTTTTGACCCTGCAAATTGCACAATATAGTATTAATACCGTTTTGTTTTTAACAGCATAAAACATATGTTTATAATTTTTTCACTTACCATGCACCCTAGTGCCTCTTTGGCCTCTTTCATCTTCCTACTATGCAGGAGCTTCATCATCTGCTTTGCAAATTGATGAGGTGGTGTGTTTGCATCCACGTGGGCACTCTTCACCAGCTTGTTCATGCTCTCGCTTCGTTGTGTAGAGACCATAAGACCACAATAGTTTCCTTTGAAAAAATGCTAGTACCCAATCTTTACGTATTTCATATAATTTGACAAGGGTGTTGTTCTCGTGTAGCTGGAAATCATTTAGCATCGTTTGCCAGGCAGCCTCGAACTCCATTTCATTCAATGGATGATGTATTATAGATTGGAACCTTGTTTTGAAATCCATCTCCTCAAATCTTGCATACAATTCATTCAAGTGGGGCATATACCTGTTTCGAACATGTGTAGAATCTAGGACACCGGCTAGAGGGGGGTGAATAGACAGTTTTGACTAAAATCAAGAACACTAGGGAAATTTAATCTATATAACAAGAGGTATAAATTCTTTAGTGATAACAAGTAAACAATCTATGAGAATCAACTAAGGTGATCGAATACTTGAAGAACAATATGCAAAACACTAATCACTTGCACGGCAATAAGTAATGCAAGAAAGTAAAGACACCGAATTTTATCCCGTGGTATCGGTGATTCGCCGATCACCCCTAATCCACGTTGAGGTGGACTTCAAGCTCTCACTTGCTCCTCTATCAAGACACGGCTTGATCTTTGAGCCAAGTGGACAAGAAATCACTCAATACCTCGATTCCACTAATGTCACCTTTGCCGCTCCGGCGAGGTAGGCGCGAACCCCTCACAATCAACACCGCGGCTTCTCCACAATCTTCTTGGAGAGCTCGACGGAGACAATCACCCGAGCCGTCTAGGAGGCGACAACCTCCAAGAGTAACAAGCCGATGACGTTTGCTCGGTGTACCACCTAGTGCCTCAAGAATCACCGATGGATGCAAATGCACTAGGAACACTCAATCTCTCACTAGAATGCAATCTCAAGCAAAGAGTGTGAGAGAGTGAGTTGGAGGATCACAAATGAGCTCAATGTGTGCAAGGAATGGCCAAGAGAGTTCTCACACACGAGCTACCCTTCTATTTATAGTCCCCCACCAAATTCCAACCGTTATGAGCAAAAAGCACCTGTTCTGCGCACACGCGGACGGTCCGCGCCCTAGGGCCGGACGGTCTGTCGTACACATAATGGCTATATTTCCCGTTTGAAATCTGTCAGAGTTGTCAGAAAAGTTAGGTCCGGACAGTCCGCCCACCATGGCCGGACCGTCCACGACCTGGAAACTTGAAGCACCCGGACCTCTGACAAGATCAGTTAACACAGGCGGACCGTCCGCCTATAAGGCCGGACGGTCCGAGACCTGAGACAGTACTGTCCGGACCTATCCTCCGAACAATCCGTAGTACAATTCCTAAAAATCACACAGTCCCTGCCCAAACCGTATTTGGCACCTGCGGACTGTCCGTCCATCAAAGTCGGACGGTCCGCACTATAATTCATGGACTGTCCCGAAAGCAGTCTTCTCTGGTCAGGACTGCGGAAGGTCCGGCCCCAAGGCTCGGATGGTCCACAGTGCAAAGGAACAAGATATGTCCGAAGTGGTCAGACTTTGGAACCCACTGGTGGATCACGGACGGTCCGCCCTCAAGACCCGGACGATCCGCGCATCCAAGACTTTGCACTTTTCAAACAAGCTTTTGAAAGAATTTTAACTCATGAAATTTGAAGCGCTGTTAGTCCTCATGCAAATGCAACCACTAGATGCTCTATGAGGCACTAAGCTTTACACAGATCAAAGTCATTGACCCCTCTTAATAGTACGGCTATCTAGCCTACTAATCCGGTCAAGTATCTTCTCTAAACTCCTCAAGACCGACAAAAACGAAACCTATATTATACCTTTGCCTTCACTTGATCCACAACCAATGCTTATGAATTTCCAAGATTTTCTGTTCTATGTGGTCCAACCCTGCATTCTTTGCCTTCACTTGATCCACAACCAATGCTTATGAATTTCCAAGATTTCCTGTTCTATGTGGTCCAACCCTGCATTCTTATTTCTCCAAGAATCGTTAGCCCACAAGCAGTTGTCATTAATTACCAAAACATCACCAAGGGGCCTAGATGATTCACAACATGCCACAAACACAATCGATGTATTGTGTTTGGGAATACTCTGTCTAGTGCGATTGGCATAGCAGGGTCCTGATCTCAAATAGATAAATTTACATAACATTATGCAAGCCAATATGATATCATATAGTACGTGTTATGATATATACGAGCCATTTATTACAACATACCTGTCAACATCACTCGTGGTCCGTCACATCCCATGCATGTTTTGAACGTATTGAAGACCCACTCGAATGTATCAACTGTCTCGTCTTCTAGTAAAGCAAACCCAAATATTGTGCATTGTAGGTGGTGGTTCGAGCCAACGAACATGCCTAATGGCTTATCATACATATTAGTCTTATGTGTAGTATCAAAGGTAACTGCATCACCAAAATCAATGTACTCGGCTTGCTGGCTAGCATG
This sequence comes from Zea luxurians, assembly GCA_029449295.1. Classification (NCBI taxonomy): domain Eukaryota; kingdom Viridiplantae; phylum Streptophyta; class Magnoliopsida; order Poales; family Poaceae; genus Zea; species Zea luxurians. The sequence goes on from JAOPSE010000014.1 coordinate 75,247,338, forward strand.
GGACCAAAATATGCTTAAAATCATCCCTTCTTTGTCCAGTTGAAAGTCTGAAAAAATTGTGGATTATCTTTCTTGCATAATGAAAAAAAAAGATAATAGCTTCGACACATCATTTGCATTTCTTTCCCTTTGTCATGCTTTTTTCCTGTCAAAAAATGTAATGATTATGCACTATATCTAATTTAACACACTACGCTTGTTTCGGTAATATATAATACCATTATTGTCAATGCATAATACACTTACAGGTTACTCATGTCCTGCACGGTTATTGGAACGTTTTCTGGACCACCATGCATCTCTGAAACAAAATCCATAATGCAATATTGTGGAATCCTGCTTTCTTGCATCGCACTAAGGAACTCCATATATTCACGATCATGCGATTTGTTGCATTGCAGTTGCCCTTTTTCTGTATCTTTCTTCAAGAATTCATGATTATGCTCATAGTTTACCAGATCAATTCGGACTGAAATAACATTCTCTTTAGCATCATCGTAGATTTTTTTAAGTTTCATCCCAGCTTTGCACTGTGTTCGTTTTGAACATGTGTTACGTATCCTTGGATTTCCACTACCCTTTCAGCATTCTTTCCTTCCATTGAATAATTCAACCATTTACAATTCTTTCGCTCCCTATATTTCTTCAACGGAAATCCAACCTCGTATGCATATTGACTATAAAAATTATACGCATCGTCCACGTTACTAAATGTCATACCGACTTTAGGTATCAATCTTATATCAATATTGTCCGGCTGCGCATAGAAATTTAACATTTACGATTCAATAGCGACTAAATCTAACATAATATAGGTACAACATTACAAAAAAGTATGTAAGAAAATAATAGTATCATAATTGGGAGAACTTACATGGCTTTGAAGAATATAAGGTGTGTCCTGTTCATGCGGCCCAATATGTCTCATGGGGATGTGCTTATCTGCTCCGACCACGTCTGCCGTTTTTGTGTGTTCATCAATATGTCCAGGTGCCCTCAATGCCGCCGGGGGAGTAACAGACACACCCGCTGTGTAACCGGTGATCGCAGACGCTACAGGATGCATGTCCATTGAAATAGACGTACCTGTTGATCTATGCATAAACGCTACAGGTGGCATGTCATCGCCAGCGCCGGTGCTGGACATTTTCTCGTCGCTAATCGCCGCCCGGTGCTCTCCCTTCCGCCGCCATTAACCGCCGCTAATATCACAGATACGAACGTGGACAAGCGGCTGTAAATTAGAATTTGTCTCCTCCCGTAACTGTGCCTTTATTTACGCGAACGTGGAGCACGTCTTTCCTTTATCTCAAACAGCTGGAGATTTAAATGTTGCATGGTTTACGCTATCATGTTACACAGCGTTATGCAGTCGTAAACGGTGTGCATATGGTAATATTCGTTCCCGTGATTCGTGGCATAAAATATTCCTTCTATGCATGAGTTATGCACATTTCTACATATATTTACGCGTGTGTATATCGCCTGTTGCATCGCAGCCGGGATTCGTGGCTATCATATGCATGGTTGACGCAAGCTCGCGTACAATGGGCCGACCGCGACCTGGTTGGCATCCTGGCTGGGGCTTCCCCCACTAACGGAAGCCCAGAGCTTCTATTTATATATATATATATATAAGGATATATATATATAAGGACGAACTAATGGAAGCCCAGGGCTTCCATTAGTACGGGAAGCCCCAGCCAGGTATACCGACGCGCACGTAGGCGTGCACGGTTCTGGCTCAGGCAGATTTTAGCATAAATCGTGAACCAAACCAGTGTAAATTAGTACGAATTTTAGCGTAAATCGTAGATCCGTTTCATAACGACGAATGGGTCCAAACATTACGGCGTAAAAATCGCGCGCTTCCGATCGTGCGCGGGTTCTGGATCGGGCGAACTTTTGCGTAAAACGTGAACCAGGCGTAAATGGGTATGAATTTTAGCGTAAATCATAGATCTATTTCGTAACGACGAATGGTACCCAAAAATTACGGCGTAAAAATCGCGCGCATCCGATCGTGCGCGGGTTCTGGTTCGGACGAATTTTTGCGTAAAACGTGAACCAAAACAACGTAAATGTGTACAAATTTTAGCGTAATCGTAAATTTGTTTCATAACGACGAATGTGGCCCAAAAAATACGCCGTAAAAATCATGCGCATCCGATCGTGCGCGGGTTATGGCTCGGGCGGATTTTTGCGTAAAATGTGATCCAAAATAGCGTAAATGGGTGTGAATTTTAGCATAAATCGTTGATCTGTTTCGTAAAGAATTAAAGAGTTTAAATCGCGCATGTTTAGCGTTAGTTTCCGTGCAGGTCACATAGAAGTTTTTGAACATAAAACACATCGACAGGACCATTTATTATGTAACAACCAAAAGGCAACACATGGTTCAGATCTCAAAAATAAGAAACCTGTCATTTCATATCCGTCAACCCATAAATGATATACAAAATACAATAATAAGCGACACAATGATGGTCAGGATGTTAAAAAGATCCATCATTCATGTCGCACACATCAATCAAGAACGATATCATAAATATAACAAAGATGGCAGATGCCATGCCATAAATCATGTCAATATATGTGCATGCTGAACCAATAACAGAAAACACAATTGAAAAAACAAAATCATCAGAACACTTGGCTTCTGCTATAAAAATGCTTCTTATGCTTCTTTGTAGTCTATATATAGTTCCTCCATATGCTTTTATGATTCCTGAAAGAAATAGGATAAGTGAGATGAAAATGAAAGAATACAGTCCAAAACTTTAGTAACTTACTTCTTTATCCTCTAACATTTCTTTAGAACAATTATTATACATTTCTAGTACCACAATCGAGCCATACAAAAATTTTAAAGCCCAATGTTTTCCTGTTTACCCCATGAAAAGGAAGAACACGAAAAAATTATGTTATCGATTACAAAGCTAGACCATTAAAGAAAATTGAGGCTAAAATAATGTAAGTCGTTATTACATTGAATACAGGGACCAAAACTTCTTTGACAAAAGGTTCTAATAGCCCTGTTAATTCATCTATTTTCTTCTGGGACATTTATCTCCTTTTTGCTATTTTTTTCTTGAACTATTTGTGCACGTAATACAGACTAAGCACATTCTTAGAATCTAGATGTTAAAAAGGCTATCAAATCTAAAGAATGTTTGTGGAGAGAAAACATATATAACAAACAAAAAAATTAATAGATGTCGTACCTAGCAGAAAACATAATTCAAAAACTATATTCTTTGATACTGAGTATACTATCATTGTCAGCCATATAAAAAAATAATCACCTATTCCTACAGCTGGCAGAACTGAATATGAAAGATCCAAAAAGTAGCATGGATAATTATTCATTTTAATTGCACCTCTTTTATTTTCTTGTCTTGTATGAAGACAACATCAATCTCAGCATGATCAATGATGTAGTTAACATCTCCTGCACCTGTTTGACATGGAAAGGTATTGACTCTGAATTCCTAAAGTATTACATTGGATTTCTTATTAAAAGAGTGTGTGTTCCCATATATTTTATTATTTGATCTGAAACATTCTATGATGTGGGCCTACTATTTAATGGCCTCCCACTCACCTACAGTATCATATAGTGGGACACATATTAGACTATAGCCATTGCAAGCCTGCAAGATTTAATTGTGGATCAGCACATTTTATTTAGAAAAGATCCGATGGGGAGAGTTAAAATCCATACAAGTCAGTGGCAGTTTACCTGCATCACCACTATCCACAGAGGACAATTTTCTCCATAGATTCTGACCGGGGAACCCAGGTACAGTATGAACCAAACAGAGAAGCAGCATTTTGTCTGGTCCATCTGAATGTTCTAGGATCTCTACAAAATACGAAGAAACCAGTTCACAGATAACAGGAAAAGGGGTCTTATTTTACATAGCTGGAGAGGAAATTTCGCTTAAGTTTATGCTCTTGTTGGCCGCACTCCCGGCTATTGCAAAGCAATACAGCTTGCAGCACCTCGTCATAGATCTCCTTGAATGATTTCCACAACTAGGGCCCTGGCTAGAAAACGAAAACATATCGGGTTTTACCAGTCATATAGATGGAAATTGTAGACTAAGGTCTAGGTTTACTTCATAAAGCTTTGATCCAAGCGACTCAATATCTAATCTGTTTGCAAGAAACCATTTAAAACGTATTTAAGTGCAAATTGAATTAAGAAGGACTAAAATACAGACCTCAAATCTTGTCCTGGAAATTGTGAGGGTGGATGATTCCCAGATTCAGCTCCAGTCGCAAGGGATGGATCCGTAGGCGCTTCAGCTGTTTGCCATGGGCATGCGGGGAAAGACTGGGTGGGGAAGAACGCTGTCGTGAGCAATACTTGCCACCATTCGTCGGATCGACCTAGACTGCTTGTCAACGGCCTATGAAATACGGCCCCATCGACCACAGGCCTGCTCGTGTTTCCCAGTCGACGATTCACGGCCCCCCTCGTCCTCCCCACTCACTGACGAGGAAAATTCACCTGATTATACAAGAAGAAAAAAAACAGAAATCTTGCCATTTCCAAACAAAAAGGAAAATGATTTTTTTTTTGCTACTTGCGCGCGCTCGACGTGAATCCTAAGCAACGACGTGCGACGGCCTAAAGCACTGGGCGATGTGAATATGAGGCAGGCGAAAGCGGTGGTGATGGTGTCTGTGGCGGTGGTGCTCGTGCCTATTCCCCGCCGACGCCGAGGCCTCCACCGCCCGCATGAACCGCTCGACGGCGCACGGGACGACGACACGCGCCCTGGTGCGCGAAGCCGTACTTCTCCCTGGCCTCCCCGAGCAGCTCCAGCATTCGCGGGTGGCCCAAGCGCGCCACGGGCACCGCCACCCGCCGCGGGGCCTCCCCTTCCTCCCCGACCCAGAACGTCGCGCACCCCTTGGTGACCATCCGCTCCGCGTCGTGACGCGACGGGGTCTTCGCGAGGAGGTGACCGCCGGCGCCTTCTTGCGCACGCTGTAGCTTCATTAGGCTTCCCCGGCCCGTACCTTGCGGGCTCCTTCCTCGCCGTCCTGGATGGGTTGGTCACCGTCAAGATTGGCGCAGAGGCGGACGTCAGGGCGGGTCGCCGTCGCCATGGATCTCGGCTACGGGCGCCGGGTGAAGAAGCAAAATTAATTTGGCTAGCGAAATCTTAGGGGCGGTTGTTTTTTTATGACGGTGCACGTGGCAGTTTCAGTCATCGTGGGTTTCGCACGCAAACGCACGGGAATAGGAATATGTTCCGTGCATTTTTTTCTATATAACGGATAAAAAACAAGCGTAAATATATGTGTAGTTTTATTGGTGCGTCTAGTCAACCGGTTGGATCGAGGTGGCCAGGGCTTTCTCTAATTAGAGAAAGCCTAGGGCTCCTAATAGATAAACTATATATATATATATATATATGTATATATATAGTAGTTTATCACTTTCAACTTGCATCCAGACATGTGATAAAACCGTACTTATTTATGTGCTGGATAAAAACGTTCTTCTTCATGTGTATGGCACAAGTGCAACATGAACGGGATAAAAATGGTGCGTATTGATAATGTGATTTATCAAATTTGGAACTTGTGTGTGTTTAACAAGTTGTTGGGTTTATACAAGTGGTGTAATCCAACAATAAAAAAAATAATGGTTTAAGTGACATGAGATGGATTCACTTAATTGCACTATGTATTGGATCTCAATATATATTAAATACTAGCTAGCAGAATAAGGTCTAAACATGATATAGAACACGTAGAAGGATAAATGTGTCTTCTCGGGCACAAAACTACATGGAAAGCAATTTGAAAGGGAAAAACTATGATAAATGACAATTTAATCAATTAGAAGATGGGGAAAAACTACGATAAATGACAATTTAATTAATTAGAAGATGTTTGTAGTTATGTCTTTGCGAAAAAAATATTTGAGATGATATTATCGCGAAGTGATACGTTTGAAGTACCTAATATACGATTGTCTCCCACATTCCCACATTAGGGAAAAAAAGGAAGAAAAAAAAAATAACTCCACCACTAGTCCCTTCCCTCTCGCGAGCTCAGATCACGCGAAGCAAGGAAAAAAGAAAAATGGCGCAGCTGGTGGAGACGTACGCGTGCTCGCCGGCCACGGAACGCGGCCGTGGAATCCTCCTGGCTGGGGACCCCAAGACAGACACGATCGCCTACTGCACCGGCCGCAGCGTTATCATCCGCCGCCTCGATGCGCCTCTCGACACTTGGGCCTACCCCGACCACGCCTACCCCACGACCGTCGCCCGCTTCTCCCCCAACGGCGAGTGGGTCGCCTCCGCCGACGCCTCCGGCTGCGTCCGCGTCTGGGGCCGCTACGGTGACCGCGCTCTCAAGGCCGAGTTTCGCCCCCTCTCGGGACGCGTCGACGACCTCCGCTGGTCCCCCGACGGCCTACGCATCGTCGTCTCTGGGGACGGCAAGGGCAAGTCCTTCGTCCGCGCATTTGTGTGAGTACAAATTTTACATGCTCTTCCCTCCCTTCCATCTCGATCTCATTTGAAGGATTCGGAGGTTAGGGGAAAGGCAACGGTACCACCTTTTTGTGGGACGGCCGTGATCGGGATTCGGGAGAGAGCACAGGAAATGCTACGATTCGGCGGTTCAAACTGGGGTTAGCCGCTGACTGGTGATCTGGCTATACAAGGCCGTTCAAGGGATGTATGCTATGAAGTATGAAGTGCTTTGCAATGGGGATGACGGAATATCCCTTGTCCGTTGTCCCCATCACACATGGATTGTTCAAGCTTCTGTGAATTGGATGAGTATTTGTTGAAATTGGGACGATTTTGATTGGTGCCCTCAAGGGCAACCCCCCTGCTCCAGGGCCCAGACATGCATCTCGGACCCAGGCATGCATCTCAGCCCTGGCGCTGGAAATCCAACGCACAGGAGAGCTGCCTGGTCCAGGCAGGTTTGCCTGAAGGCAAACCAAACATGCCAGTCCTTAAAACTCCCACATGTTCTTATTTCAGATTAAGCGTTACCATCAATTGGCATTAGGTTCGACTATACATGCACTGTTATTTGTTTGAATGATGATTATTTGGTTGCCATTTAGTTTCATATAATAATAAGTAATGCATAATTGAAGAAAAATCCTCCTCTCATAGAAACAGGCGAGGACCATAATGATTTTGTTGTTTGTGTTTTCACTTGTTTATATACTTATTTGAGTTCTTTGCATTATGTAGGTGGGACTCTGGCAGCACTGTTGGTGAATTTGATGGGCACTCAAAGAGGGTTCTGAGCTGTGACTTCAAACCAACACGTCCATTTCGCATTGTGACATGTGGTGAAGATTTTCTGGCTAACTTCTATGAAGGACCACCATTCAAATTTAAGCATTCCATAAGGTCGGTAGTCATTGCTGGTTTCGAGGCCTATCTAGGGCATGTACAACCCTATTTAATATAGGGTCCCTTAAGACGTCTTTAGGGGTTAACTGAAAAAAGTACAAGAGAGGGGCTCTTTGCTAAGAGCTCGTCTCTACTCGACTTTTTATACATATTATCTCTTAACTACATTTTTTATCTAGGGGTTCAGGGTTGTATCATGCGGTCTCTTAGTTATCTCTTATACTTGGAAAACCGATCCAATGGCTCAGGGTTGTACACCTGTACATGCTCTAACAGTGTATAGCTAGCCCATCTTCCATAGTTGTTTTGTTACTATCTCGCATACCTTTTGGCTTTTGCCAATGGGCTAGATATACACATCTGATGTGGATTACTATACTACATTTATTACAAGTGTGTGAATTAAAATCTTACCCCTGTATCAGTGATGTAGCCATGTTAACAAGGGATGTCATCTATCAGAATTTATCATGTCTTGTATTTACTTATGCAGTTACACTCTAACTTTTCCTAATATAGTTTAACTTTTCTTTTCATTTTTCCCTCTAGTTAACACAGGATCTGTTTTCAACACCTATAGCGATGTCATTTCCTTTTTTTAGTTTACTTCTTGACATACGCAGAAATTGCAGTTGTTTCTTGCATAACCAAGGTTTTTCAATAGCTGTTGGCTCATTCCTGTATACTGATTCTATGCTCCAGTACGGCAAACTGAAGCTGACACACATTGAAGTGACTGGAGTACATAGATGATCTGTCCTGCACCTGCTCCATGCATTCAAAGTAGAATGTTCCTATTGATTTACATAATTTGCACATTTTGGGAGCACTTCTTTTAGTTGTGATTCATTTTGTATTTACGCATCATCCTGTACAGTATTTACTTCTGTCACCTGCGATACATATTTCATATTTGTCAATTCACTTTGCATTTCAGGGATCACTCAAATTTTGTTAACTGTATCCGGTATGCTCCTGATGGTAGTAAGTTTATCACTGTGAGTTCTGATAAGAAGGGTTTGATATATGATGGCAAAACTGGAGAAAAAATAGGAGAACTTTCAACTGAAGGCAATCATACAGGGAGCATATATGCTGTTAGCTGGAGTCCTGACAGTAAACAGGTAATTTGATATTAATTGTTCTCTGTTTTCAGTTTTCGTGTCATTGTTGTAAATGTCCTGTTTATAGGGTACCTAGACTGTCTTAGATTAGATGTAGAATTATTTGTTAGGCATGATTGAGGAACAACACACAGATTCAGAAAATATGCTTGATAAAACATATCGTTGTTGAACATATAACATGATCCACCTGTAAGCATACTGGACAGACAACAAAGTATTTGATTTCAACCTAGACCTGATAATTTTTTTCTCGAACGCGCAGGAGGATTGCACGTCATTATATTAAGAGAGGAAAAGGTCCAAGAGGACCAAAGTACAATGCCCATAGGGCAAACCGAACACTTGACCACAATCTAGACCCTACTCATAATAGCAGGAATAATGATCCAGCCTGTATCTAGGATATGCATGATCTCATTTTTTTATGAACCTCTTATCTTTTTTTATCTTCAAATGTTCGACTTTTTTGCAGCATTGCACTTAAGAATTTTAGTTCCTTTCAATGGATGTTTGGTGCTCACAACCTATGTGTGCCTATCTCAGCAATATCATATGATTTCAAGTGATTGTCCACTTTTGATGGTTTTCTCTTATTTTACCGGCGCCTTTAGGTTCTAACAGTTTCTGCTGATAAATCTGCAAAAGTATGGGATATCATGGAAGATGCAAGTGGGAAATTGAATCGAACTTTGTCTTGCCCTGGTATAGGAGGTGTGGATGATATGCTTGTTGGTTGTCTCTGGCAGAATGACCACCTCGTGACAGTCTCTCTTGGTGGGACATTTAATGTGTTCTCTGCAAGCAACCCAGACCAAGAACCAGTTACATTTGCAGGACATTTGAAGACTGTTAGTTCTTTGATCTTCTTTCCTCAAAGTAGCCCAAGAACTATACTATCTACTAGCTATGATGGTGTCATCATGAGGTGGATACAGGGTGTTGGATTTGGTGGCAGATTGATGCGCAGAAACAACACTCAAATAAAATGTTTTGCTGCAGTAGAAGAAGAGCTTGTTACCTCAGGTTATGATAATAAGGTAAGAAAAATCAGCAGGTTGCCCATATGACTAGTATTCATCCATAACTATTAAGGATAAACATAAATCTTTATCTAGGGCTTGTTTTGATTTATGAGATTAGACTAGTTTCTTTGGGTTGGTACAAAAAATGTGGTTATTTTAAATTCCCTACTAATTTGAAGGTCAAGGGTTTAGACCATCTTGACTGCTTTCCCTTGCTGGTAGTATAAGTTTCTGAGGTGGCAATAAACCAATAATTGTGTATATGCTAGGGATTAAAATAATCATGCTTTAGCATTATGAGTTTTAACTCGTATGATATAGTCGGCTGATCAGGCACTGGATACAAGAACATCAAGGTAGATTAGTTAGCTCACCCTCCCTTTGTAGGGTTTGAGCTGCTTTCTTTGATGTATTCCTCCTTGCTGAACCTATGTCTCACATATGCCTGTATAGACCAGGCGTCTGCTTTCTTTGAGTGATTTTGTAAGAGGATAATTTATACAAATGTCAGCATTGAACACTCGTTGTACGCTTATGTGTTTGTAAATTACCAGATGAAGTTGCTATGGCTAAACAGGATAACATGAAAGGGCTGCAGCCTCCATCATTCTTTACGACAATATATATACAGTTCATTTCTTTCCAAAGACACTATTAGAAGATTGACACGATGTTTGGCAATTGATTTGTAAATCCTGAAAAGTCAATAATTATGAAATGAATTATTTGTTTTTTATAATGTCATTTCATTAATACTGATGAAATCAAATATTGAATTCAAAATTTTGATTGATGTATTTTCTTTTTTGTGTGTTGAAGTTTAATCAGGATCAGTTATTATGATAACTTATATTTTCTCCTTGAAATCAGGTCTTCAGAATTCCTCTTAATGGAAACCAGTGTGGAGATGCTGAGTCAGTTGATATAGGCGGTCAGCCAAATGCTTTGAACCTTGCAATTCAGAAACCTGAATTTGCACTGATCACTACTGATTCCGGGATTGTATTGCTGCACAATTCAAAAGTCATTTCTACAACAAAAGTTAACTATGTCATCACGTCATCTTCAGTGTCTCCTGATGGCACAGAAGCTGTTGTGGGTGCTCAAGATGGGAAACTGCGAATCTATTCCATCAGTGGCGATACACTCACAGAAGAAGCTCTGCTTGAGAAGCACCGGGGTGCTATCACTTCCATACATTATTCGCCAGATGTTTCTATGTTTGCTTCTGCTGATACCAACAGGGAAGCTGTTGTGTGGGATCGAGCAAGTAGAGAGGTACTGTCAGTTTTCAACTACTAGTTCTTTTTTTCAGCTGTAAAATGATGAATATTGGACTTTCATTTGTCTTTACTACTTATGAGTGCTAAAGGACCGCTAGCTGAGTTGGTTAGGTGGTCTGAGTTGCACTCCTTAAGTCCTTCGACTCCTCTGGCCCGTGGGAGCGAATTTCAGGCTACGGTTAAAAAATTCCCCTCGTATGTCCCATGCAAAAGCACAGGTCTAAGGTCTGGTCCTAGTCACGGTCGTTCCTACATGGACTACGATGTCGTTGTGTATGGGTGGGGCAGGGGTTCAGGGGTTTTCTCGACCTGCGTGAGAATGTCTTCTTCTTAAATGAAATGTCGTGGGGGCGGTCTTACCCCGGTGGGCCGAGTTACTATTTAGGGCTTGTTTGGGTGCTCTAGTATTCATTCCAATACACATGGGTTGAGGGTGATTGGGGTGTAAATTAAACTTATTTACACTCCAATTCCACTCAACTCATGTGTATTGGGATGAATACTAGAGTAACCAAAAATAGCCTTATGAGTTTTTCCTCCTTTGATGACAAGGGAATTGGAGGGGTTTGAGGGGGGGAATTATTTCCTCCTCAGGGCTAGTTTGGAAACTCAAATTCTCTTCAGGATTGAAGGGGATTGGAGAGGAAATTAGTTCATTTCCACCTCAATCCACTCTAATCCCGAAGGGGATTCGAGGTTCCCAAAGTAGCCCTCAAGGCTAGTTTGGGAACCCAAATCCCATCTTGGATCCCTGTCATTTCTCCGGGTAGTAATCCCAAGGGGTGTCATCTGAATAAGATATTTAATTATTCATGGGGTTTTTTCCCTCCCTAGGTTTCCCTCCCCTTGCTTCCAAACTAGCTCTCAATCCCCTCCAATTCCCTTGTCACCAGGGTTCGTTCCAATTCCCTTGTCACCAGGGTTCGTTCTGTCTATATATTTATATCAGTCCACATGTGTTGAAGTGGATTAGAGTGGAAATTAAATTAAGTTTCACTCCAACACATATGGGTTAGATCCAAACAAGGCCTAAATCTGTCAGGTAACGTATACTTGCCACTTTTGCTGTTTTGTGTCCACTAAGTTTATAGTTTGCTAGAGTTTTTGTTGATAATTCTTGTGGTTAATGCAGCTCATTGATTTAATACATCATGCCTTTCCCTGCCATGTCACATCAAAAGAAATTAAAACTGATTCTTGATTGCTAAATAATTTGTATTCTATAACCATTTCCATACCTTTGTAATCGCCATTAGAGCTGGTTTAGTGACCAGGGAAATGGAGGGGATCAATGGGGAGGAAGCCCCTTATATTCATAATCATCCCCTTCAAACAATTGAATAGAAGGGGTTCCTCCCCCATGGATCCCCTTTATTTTTGTGGTCACCAAACTAGCCCTTAGTTTAATGGTAAAATATAACCATTTAATGTAAGGTCTGTTGCAAATTACATTGCTGAAAATATATTTCTCTTAATCTAAGGAGAGTTCCAAGGTTAGGTGCCCCTTGTATGATTTTCTTTCTACAAACTTTATCCAGTCTGTTTCAATTGAGCAATGTGCTTTACATCTTTACGTTACATTCATGTGCTCGACTGACTTATTTTGCACTTAATATTTTTTTTTTCTTCGACAGGTCAAGCTGAAGAACATGTTGTACCACACAGCCAGGATAAACTCCCTGGCTTGGTCACCTGATAGTCGATTGGTTGCCACTGGCTCACTTGACACCTGTGCAATTGTCTACGAGATAGACAAGCCGGTAGCCAGTCGCGTCACCATCAAGGGAGCCCATCTTGGTGGGGTTCATGGGTTAACCTTCCTCGACAATGATATTCTGGTGACTGCCGGTGAAGATGCTTGCATTCGTGTTTGGAAGGTGGTGCAGCAATAGGCCGCTCTTCATTCCGGTGTGCAATGAGAATGTCTTTGCTATTGATTAGAATAAGCTTCTTTTTTTTTTGTTGGTATGGTGGCTGTTACTCACGGGTCATAGCATGGTTTGTTGCTTTATCTGCGATTTGTGCTCTAAATTTCCTTTACAATTCTTTTTGAGCTGTATTATTTTTGCTTGTTTTTTTCCAGGAAGCGACTCCTTTGTAAGTGGATCCGGTATCCTTGCATCTGATTTTGTTAGGAGTTGTGAGAATATAGCGTTACTGTTGTTGCTTTTTCTATCCCAGGTCCCTAAAATCTCTACGGGCCCCCGCGTCGCCTCCGCCTGGGCGACACGGGCGGCGCCCCGCTCCCCTTGCCGCCGTCGCCCGCAAATCCTCTCTCCCTTTCCCTTGCCGCCGCCGGAGGGGTCTGCCGGAGGCCGGCTCGGCCCCTAGGATGGCGACGGCGGGGTGTTTCGCGCGGAACTGGTGGGAGTTAGCGCAGCTCATCGGCGGTGGAGCGCGCGCGGCACGGTACCTATGGGTGGCCGTGGCCGTGCTGGGGCGTGCCGTGGCGCGCGCCGCGGAGCTCGCCGGGCGGCGGCTGAGGCCCAGGCGGCCAGGCGTGGCGGGGCGTCGCCGTGAGGGCGTCGTGGCCTGCCTCCGCACCTCGCTCGAGGATCTGCTCCGGTCGCCGCTGTCGTGCGCTGTCGGTGGGGGCTTGGGCGACGCCGAGCTGTGCTTCTGCGCGGCGGAGGCCGTCGACGTGTGCGTCAGCGGGCAGATCTGTGCGGGGGTCGGCGCACGGCGGCATGGGCGACTCAGCGTAGCCGGTGCGCTGGCTGCGGCGAGGAAGACCACTAGGTGGTGTGACTGCGGTGGAGCTCTGGCGGTGCGGTCGCAGCTGCTGCTGCCTGCTCGGGCTTCAGTGTGGTCTGGCATGGGCGGGTGGCCTTGCGGCTGGTGCGGCCGTGATGGCAGCGGCGGTGCCCGCGCGCTCGCGTGGCCGTGGCTGGCCAGCGGCGTCGGCACCCACGCGTGCGGCTGGCCCGTTGTGGCGGCGGCGTGGCTTGTCTGTGCTTGCCTAGGTCGGGGGCGTTGGCCGTCGCCGGATCTGCAGCTGTCGGCGGCGCCTTCTGCAGCGGCGGCTTGCTCCGTGCGTTGGGGCGTGTGGTGGGAGGGCCTCTGGCGAAAGCCATGCCCGCTTGTGGGCGGACAGCGGTGACGCCCGCGGGCGCCACCCCTACCCTATTGAGGGTGCCGTCTTTGGTCCTCTCGCCACCATGCGGGAACCCTCGCCTCGGCCTTCTTGGGGTCTCCCGCTGGTGCTCGTCCGACGTTAGGGCTCTGAGGGTTGGTGCGTCGGCGGACGACAGTAGGTCTTCGGAGGAAACTTTGCTTGGTTGGTACCAGGCGGGCGGCGACGACTCGTTTCTCCTTCTTGAAGGCGCGGCCCAGAAGACCTAGTTTGTGTGTTCGTCGGCGTTGTGGAGGCTCTTTGTCACTCCGCTTGGCTCGGTGGTGTCGAGGCCATTGCCGCTTTAGGCGTCTGCTTGCTCCCGGAGTTCGGCGTTGTGGATCTTTGCTCGTGGTGAAGAATCGGAGCTGCCTCGTGTGGGGTGTGCGAGGCTTGGCAACGATGGCGCGCCGTGATCTTATTCCTTGCGTCGGTGTCTGGATTTAGGCGTCGTCGGGTTGCTTTGGCAGTGTGTGGCTCGTCTTGGGAAGTCGGAGCTGCTCGTCCCTTGTGTTTGAGCTTGGCAACGATGACTCTAGATGTGTTTGTATGTGTGAGGCTATTGTTGTCTAGGTGGTTGCTAGGGCCTTCGCCGGTTTCCTGTGTAGGTTTTGGGTCCGGTTTTCCTTAAAACTGGATCAATTCTATTCTTCTTAATTGAGAGGCAGAGCTCCTGCCATTATGTTCAAAAAAAAAAAAAATCTCTACTATACTTAAAGTACCAGTTTCAACGGTAGTTCCGCGTCATAATTTTATAAAAAAATCTATCAACTTTTAATCAACCCGTGCTCCTATCTTCCTCTTCCTAGCATCAGATCCGGAGAAGACGGTTTAGTTTCTCGCCTACTGGATTGCGTTAGCACTCCATGCCAATCCGCCATCCTCCTCTCCCTTGCTTTCGACACGGTCACTGAAGAAAAGGATAAGCTCTTCTCGCAAAACTTTCGTTCGCGTGAGCCGCTTCTTCACGCTTAAAAAACTCCATCGATATAAACTCCCTCCTTTACTTCCCAATCAATCGTGCAGCCACCGCCACTCCCCACATCGCAGGAGCTCAAGGCCACCGCTAGCCGCGCCAAGCAGTTCTCACAGGACCTCACCAAGCGCTTCACGTGCACCTAGAGCCACGCCAATCTCGCGACGAGGGAGCCGCCGCCCACCGCGCCCTCGGGCGTCGACACCGCCCTCGAGGCCCACGCCCAGCGTCGCCGCTGCGCGTAGCTCGACCACACCAAGTCCGGTGCGCAAACCCGTTGCTTTCTAGGCGGCGGGGGCGACATGCTCGAGACGGCGCATGACGCACCAACTACGAAGAAGCCTAGGCTACGACAATGATCGCCGTCCACGAACACGAGCTTGTCCCACCGCACAACCTCCACGAGGCCTACCGCGGAGAGCGATGCTGGATCGGAGTGGCGCAGGATGGTGGTGACGATGAAGTGCTGCTTCTCGTACGTGGACAACACCACACCCTACTACAGTCGTTGCTCTCCGGGCCCCTTTTCCGACGGTGATTTCCATGCTGTCTCCGCCGCCATCTCTGGGAAACCCCGATAAGATATCCATCTACCCATGTTTCTATCGCCACTCGCAGCCCAACTGCTCTACGAAATGCTCCTATAGCAGTATAGCATGTATAGTTAGCCTACACAGTCTTGTCATTCTGTGTGCCTTTTCCATGTCCACTGATATATCGTAATAGCTGATGCAAAAGACAGGAACGTAGTAGCAAGGTGTCAAAAATTTAGAAATATCAAGTAACTAGGAATCTCTAGGATCCAGCAAAGGATTAGGCCACTCTAAGTTAGTCAAGTGCAGATTTTTATCTTTTGAGATGTCTTACCTGGTCGCACAATTAAGGCCCCGTTTTGTTACCGTGACTAAATTTTGGTTTGACTTCACTCCTAAGCAGTTTGTAGTTTCATGAGTTCCTTTCTGAGTTTTGATTTTGGTTGACAGTTGAGAGCACCTAGAGGGGGGGTGAATAGGTGATCCTGTAAAAACTTAAAACTTGAATCCACAAACTTGATTAAGTGTTAGAGCAATAAAACCAAGTGGCTAGAGAGGAATTCTTGCAAGACACAATAACCACAAAGATATCAACATAGAGAGGCACAGTGGTTTATCCCGTGGTTCGGCCAAGTCAAAACTTGCCTACTCCACGTTGTGGCGTCCCAATGGACGAGGGTTACACTCAACCCCTCTCAAGTGATCCAAAGATCCACTTGAATACCACGGTGTTTCTTTTCCTTTCACTATATCTCGTTTGCGAGGAATCTCCACAACTTGGAGTCTCTCGCCCTTACAAAAGATGATCACAAATGAACACGGAAGTAAGGATGGGATGAGCAACACACACAAGTCCACAGCAAATACGCACACACACGGCCAAGACTTGAGCTCTAATGAATATCACAAAGTTCTCACTAGAACGGAGCTCAAATCACTAAGAATGTCGAACAAGTGCGCAAAGACGAAGTGTGAATGATCAAGAATGCTCAAAGTGTGCTTGGTGTGCTCCTCCATGCGCATAGGGGGTCCCTTTTATAGCCCCAAGGCAGCTAGGAGCCGTTGAGAGCAATCCAGGAAGGCAATTCTTGCCTTCTGTCGACTGGCGCACCGGACAGTCCGGTGCACCACCGGACACTGTCCGGTGTGGATTTCTTTCCTATTCTGGCGCAGCTGACCGTTGGAGACTTGGAGCCGTTGGCGCACCGGACACAGTCCGGTGCACATCGGACAGTCCGGTGCCCCCATCCGACCGTTGGCTCGGCCACGCGTCACGCGCGGATTGCGCGCCCGACCGTTGGCGCGCCCGACCTTTGGCTCACCGGACAGTCCGGTGAATTATAGCCGTACGCTGTTGACTTGGTTCCCGAGAGCGGCGACTTCGCCGCAGCTGACTCACCGGACACTGCCCGGTGCACCACCGAACGGTCCGATGATTTATAGCCGTACGCCGCCGTCGAGACCCGAGAGCAGCCATTTCACCAGAACCAGCCTGGCGCACCGGACACTATCCGGTGCGCCCAGACCGAGCAGAGTCTTGGCTGCTCGAGCCAAGACTTATCCAATTGTATTTTCTCTTATTCTAGCACTTAGACAAATATGTTAGTACACAAAAACCAATGTACTAAGTCTAGAATCATACCTTTGTATTGATTTGCACTTTGTCCACCATTTGGCATAGTTTAACACTTAAGCACTTGTGTTGGACACTAAATCACCAAAATATTTAGAAATGGCCCAAGGGCACATTTCCCTTTCAATCTCCCTCTTTTTGGTGATTTATGCCAACACAACATAAAGCAACTAAAAGAAGTGCAACAACAATGCAAATGAGGGCACAAATTTGTTTTGATTCAAATTTGGCATATTTGGATCATTCTTTGCCACCACTTGATTTATTTTTGAAAATCAAACTCAAATTCCTATCTCTAAATCAAACTCACTTGTTGAGACATAAAGAGAGGTATTCCAATAGAAATTGATCAAGGATTAAAAACTCCCCCTTTTTCCCATAATCAAGCATTCTCCCCACAAGAGACAGCCTTTTAGCACTAAGAGACAATAAGAGTATTTTGACAAAAACAAAACTCTATTCTACTTATTTTCAAAATTCTCAAGTGGTAGTTGATCCATTTCTTGCTTTGGCCTTATTTTCTCTCCCTTTGGCATCAAGCACCAAAACGGGATCAATCTTGGCCCTTAAACCCCATTGCCTCACCAAAATCTTCAAATAAGAGTACAAAGGCAATAAGAATATGGAGATGAACTTGGAGTGAGTTACCCTCTCATCGGAGTGCAGTGGAAGTCTTGCCTGGTCTAAGTTCACCTTTCCCTTTCAATCTACCTTTGAGACTAAATCAAGTAAACTCAAGCACACGGTTAGTCTCAAAGGGTCAAGTTGTAGCATGCCTCCCCCTAAATAAGTGCATCACTTGCAATTGGACTTGTGAGGTCCGGGGATCATGAGTACAACTTGAGCACCATAAATAAACAACAAAATGCATAGGGAACATGATCAAAGGCATAAACACATGTATGCTACAAATCAATCCAAGTTCCGGGAATCCAAGACATTTAGTTCATTACGCAGCCTACAAAAGGTCTTCTCATCTAAAGGCTTGGTAAAGATATCGGCTAGCTGGTTCTCGGTGCTAATATAAAACACTTTGATATCTCCCTTTTGCTGGTGGTCTCTCAAAAAGTGATGCCGGATGTCAATGTGCTTTGTGCGGCTGTGCTCAACAGGATTGTCTGCCATGCGGATAGCACTCTCATTTTCACATAGGAGTGGGACTTTGCTCAGATTGTAGCCAAAGTCCCGGAGGGTTTGCCTCATCCAAAGTAGTTGCGCGCAACACTGTCCTGCGGCAACATACTCGGCCTCAGCGGTGGATAGGGCAACAGATGTTTGTTTCTTAGAACTCCACGACACCAAGGACCTTCCTAGAAATTGGCACGTCCCTGATGTACTCTTCCTATCGACCTTACATCCAGCATAATTAGAGTCTGAGTATCCTATTAAGTCAAAGGTAGACCCCTTTGGATACCAGATCCCGAAGCAAGGCGTAGCGACTAAATATCTAAGAATTCGCTTCACAGCCACTAAGTGACACTCCCTTGGATCGGATTGAAATCTAGCACACATGCATACACTAAGCATAATATCCGATCTACTAGCACATAAATAAAGCAAGGAACCTATCATGGACCGGTATTTTTTTTGATCAACGGACTTACCTCCTTTGTTGAGGTCGACGTGTCCGTCAGTTCCCATTGGAGTCTTTGCGGGCTTGGCGTCCTTCATCCCAAACCGCTTGAGAAAGTCTTGCGTATACTTCGTTTGGGAAATAAAAGTGTCGTCCTTGAGTTGCTTCACTTGGAACCCAAGGAAGTAGTTCAACTCGCCCATCATCGACATCTCAAACTTTTGAGTCATCACCCTGCTAAACTCTTCACAAGACTTTTGGCTAGTAGAGCCAAATATTATGTCATCGACATAAATTTGGCACACAAATAAGTCACCATCACATGTCTTAGTGAAAAGAGTTGGATCGGCTTTCCCAACCTTGAAAGCATTAGCAATTAAAAAGTCTC
Source organism: Zea luxurians (assembly GCA_029449295.1). NCBI lineage: Eukaryota > Viridiplantae > Streptophyta > Magnoliopsida > Poales > Poaceae > Zea > Zea luxurians. The sequence continues at coordinate 75,266,391 of JAOPSE010000014.1, forward strand.
TAAGGCATTCATACCATGCTCTTGGGGCTTGCTTAAGTCCATAGAGCGCCTTAGAGAGCTTACACACATGGTTGGGATACCATTCATCCTCAAAGCCAGGGGGTTGCTCCACGTACACCTCCTCCTTGATTAGCCCGTTGAGGAAAGCGCTCTTAACATCCATTTGGTACAACCTGAAAGAATGGTGAGCGGCATAGGCTAACAAAATAAGAATCGACTCTAGCCTAGCCACAGGAGCAAAAGTCTCCTCAAGGTCCAAACCTGCAACTTGGGCATAACCTTTTGCCACAAGTCGAGCCTTGTTCCTCGTCACCACCCCGTGCTCGTCCTGTTTGTTGCGAAACACCCACTTGGTTCCAACAATATTTTGCTTGGGACGCGACACCAGTGTCCAAACTTCATTACGCTTGAAGTTGTTGAGCTCTTCCTGCATGGCCAACACCCAGTCCGGATCTAGCAAGGCCTCTTCTACCCTGAAAGGCTCAATAGAAGAGACAAAAGAGTAATGCTCACAGAAATTAGCTAATCTAGAGCGAGTGGTTACTCCCTTGCTAATGTCACCCAAAATCTGGTCGACGGGATGGTTCCTTTGAATCATCGCTCGAACTTGAGTTGGAGGGGCCTGAGGTGCTTCTTCCTCTTCAACTTGGACATCCTGTGCTCCCCCTTGATCACACGCCTCTTCTTGAGGAACCTGTTCATCATCTTGAGTTGGGGGGTGCACCATAGTTGAGGAAGAAGGTTGATCTTGCTCCTTGAGTTCCTGCGGTCGCACGTCTCCAATCGCCATGGTACGAATCGCGTCCGTTGGAACATCATCCTCATCTACATCATCAGGCTCAGCTTGCTCTCTTGGAGAGCCATTAGTCTCATCAAATACAACGTCGCTAGAGACTTCAACCAAACCCGATGATTTATTGAAGACTCTATACGCCTTTGTATTTGAGTCATAACCTAACAAAAACCCTTCTACAACTTTGGGAGCAAATTTTGAATTTCTACCTTTCTTCACCAGAATGTAGCATTTACTCCCAAAAACTCGAAAATACGAAACGTTGGGTTTGTTACCGGTTAGAAGCTGAGAGCACCTAGAGGGGGGGTGAATAGGTGATCCTGTGAAACTTGAAAACTTAATACCACAAAACTTGATTAGGAGTTAGCACAAATGCCAAGTGGCTAGAGGGGAGTCTTAGCAAAACACAATAACCAAAAAGAGATCAACACAGAGATGGCATAGTGGTTTATCCCGTGGTTCGGCCAAGTCCAATACTTGCCTACTCCACGTTGTGGCGTCCCAACGGACGAGGGTTGCAATCAACCCCTCTCAAACGGTCCAAAGACCCACTTGAATACCACGATGTTTTACTTTGCTTTACTATATCCCGCTTGCGAGGAATCTCCACACTTTGGAGTCTCTCGCCCTTACAAAGATGTTCACAAAGAAGCACAGAAGTAAGGATGGGATGAGCAATGCACACAAGACACAAAATCAGAGCAACAACACGCACACAGGTCGCAACACGAGCTCTCAACTCAACCCGAAGAGTATACTACTCAATTGGAGCTCTAGTTGCTATCGCAAAGAATCGAATGCGCGGAATTGAAGTCTTGGTGCTTAGGAATGCTTAGAGAATGCTTGTTGTTCTCATCCATGCGCCTAGGGGTCCCTTTTATAGCCCCAAGGCAGCTAGGAGCTGTTGAGAGCATTCCAGGAAGGCAATTCTTGCCTTCTGTCGCCTGGCGCACCGGACAGTCCGGTGCACCACCGGACACTGTCCGGTGCGGATTTCTTTCCTTATTTGGCGAGGCCGACCGTTGCAGATTCAGAGCCGTTGGCACACCGGACACTGTCCGATGCACACCGGACAGTCTGGTGCCCCCTTGTGACCGTTGGCTCGGCCACGCGTCACGCGCGGAATCCTCGGCCGACCGTTGGCCCGGCTGACCGTTGCCTCACCGGACAGTCCGGTGAATTATAGCCGTACGCCGTTAATCACTTCCCGAGAGCGACGACTTCGCCTGTGAATGGCTTACCGGACAGTCCGGTGCACCATCGGACAGTCCGGTGATTTATAGCCGTACGCCGTTGATCGCTTCCCGAGAGCAGCCATTTGACAGTCGCCAGCCTGGTGCAACCGGACAGTCCGGTGCACCCAGATCGAGCTGTCTTTGGCTGAACAAAGCCATCTCTTTTCCAATTTGATTTCTCCTGTTTCCAGCACTTAGACACAATACATTAGTTCTTAAAACAATGTACCAAGTCTAGAAACATATCTTTAGACTTGATTTGCACTTTGTCCATCACTTTGCATAGATTACCATAAGTCCACTTGTGTTGGCACTCAATCACCAAAATACTTAGAAATGGCCCAAGGGCACATTTTCCTTTCAATCTCCCCCTTTTTGGTGATTTATGCCAACACAACAAAAAGCAACTAAAGGAAGTGCAACATCAATACAATTGAGAACTCAATATTGTTTTGATTCAAATTTGTCATATATGGATCATTCTTTGCCACCACTTGGTTTTGTTTTTGCAAATCAACCTCAACTTTCTATCTCTCAGTCAAACACACTTGCTGAGACATAAAGAGAGTTGTTCTAAGAGAAATTGATCAAAGATTTCAAAAACTCCCCCTTTTCCCATAATCAACTATTCTCCCCACAAGAGGCCAACTTTTGACAAAAGAGACAACAAGAGAGTTTTGACAAACCAAAAGCTCTATTCTACTATTTTCAAAATTCTCAAGTGGTAGCTGATCCATTTCTTGCTTTGGCCTTATTTTCTCCCCCTTTGGCATTAAGCACCAAAACGGGATCAATCTTGGCCCTTAAACCCCATTGCCTCACCAAAATCTTCAAGTAAGAGTACCAAGGCAAATAAGGATATTGAGATGGGCTTGGAGTAAGTTACCCTCTCATCGGAGTGCAGTGGAAGTCTTGTATGGTCCAAGTCCACCTTTCCCTTTCAATCCACCTTTGAGACTAAATCAAGCAAACTCAAGCACACGGTTAGTCTTAAAGGGTCAAGTTGTAGCACATCTCCCCCTAAATATGTGCATCACTCACACATGGACTTTTGAGGTCCGGGGAGTGTTTGTACAACTTGAGCACCAAATAAACAACAAAATGCATAAGGAACATGATCAAAGGCATAAACACATGTATGCTAAAAATCAATCCAAGTTCCGCGAATCTAAGACATTTAGCTCACTACGCAGCCTGCAAAAGGTCTTCTCATCTAAAGGCTTGGTAAAGATATCGGCTAGCTGGTTCTCGGTGCTAATATAAAACACTTCAATATCTCCCTTTTGCTGGTGGTCTCTCAAAAAGTGATGTCGGATGTCAATGTGCTTTGTGCGGCTGTGCTCAACAGGATTGTCCGCTATGCGGATAGCACTCTCATTGTCACATAGGAGTGGGACTTTGCTCAGATTGTAGCCAAAGTCCCGGAGGGTTTGCCTCATCCAAAGTAGTTGCGCGCAACACTGTCCTGCGGCAACATACTCGGCCTCAGCGGTGGATAGGGCAACAGAGGTTTGTTTCTTAGAACTCCATGACACCAGGGACCTTCCTAAGAATTGGCACGTCCCTGATGTACTCTTCCTATCGACCTTACATCCAGCATAATCGGAGTCTGAATATTCAATTAAGTCAAAGGTAGACCCCTTTGGATACCAGATCCCGAAGCAAGGCGTAGCAACTAAATATCTAAGAATTCGCTTCACGGCCACTAAGTGACACTCCCTTGGATCGGATTGAAATCTAGCACACCTGCATACACTAAGCATAATATCTGGTCTACTAGCGCATAAATAAAGCAAAGAACCTATCATGGACCGGTATGCTTTTTGATCAACGGACTTACCTCCTTTGTTGAGGTCGACGTGTCCGTCAGTTCCCATCGGAGTCTTTGCGGGCTTGGCGTCCTTCATCCCAAACCGCTTTAGCAAGTCTTGTGTGTACTTCGTTTGAGAGATGAAGGTGCCGTCCTTGAGTTGCTTCACTTGGAACCCAAGGAAGTAGTTCAACTCACCCATCATCGACATCTCAAACTTTTGAGTCATCACCCTGCTAAACTCTTCACAAGACTTTTGGTTAGTAGAACCAAATATTATGTCATCGACATAAATTTGGCACACAAATAAGTCACCATCACAAGTCTTAGTGAATAAAGTTGGATCGGCTTTCCCAACCTTGAAAGCATTAGTAAAAGGGAATTAGGCTTACACCTATTTCCTAAACTAATTTTGGTGGTTGAATTGCCCAACACAAATAATTGGACTAACTAGTTTGCTCTAGTCTATAAGTCATACAGGTGCCAAAGGTTCACAAAAGGCCAAGAAAAAGACTAAGAAAAGGGTTCAACAAAAGGAGCAAAGGGACAACCAAAGGCACCCTGGTCTAGCGCACCGGACTGTCTGGTGCACCACCGGACATGTCCGGTGCACCAGGGTTCTCCATGCGCTGAACTCCTCACATTCGGGAAAATGCAGAGTCGCTCCGCTATAATTCACCGGACTGTCCGGTGTACACCGGACAGTGTCCGGTGCTCCAGGAATGAAGCGACTCTGAACTCGCCAGCTTCGGGAATTCGCAACGGCTACTCCGCTATAATTCACCGGACATGTCCGGTGTACACCGGACTGTCCGGTGTGACAGCGGAGCAACGGCTACTTCGGCGCCAACGGTCACCTGCAGGTGCATTAAATGCGCGCCAGAACGCGCAGAAGTCAGGCACGCGCGAAGTGGTGCACCGGACACTCTACAGTGCATGTCCGGTGCGCCACCGGACATCCAGGCAGGCCCAGCAGTCAGAGCTCCAACGGTCAGAACCCTAACGTTTGGGTGATGTGGCTGGCGCACCGGACATGTCCGGTGTGCACCGGACTGTCCGGTGCACCATGCGACAGACAGCCTCCACCCAAACGGCTAGTTTGGTGGTTGGGGCTATAAATACCCCCAACCACCCCACATTCAAGTCATCCAAGTTTTCCACCTTACAACCACTTACAAGAGCTAGGCATTCAATTCTAGACACACTCAAGTGATCAAATCCTCTCCAATTCCACACAAGGCTTTAGCGATTAGCGAGAGAGATTTGTCGTGTTCTTTTGAGCTCTTGCGCTTGGATTGCTTCTTTCTTTCTCACTTGTTATTGTGATCAAAACTCCATTGTAACCGAGGCAAGAGACACCAATTGTGTGGTGGTCCTTGCGGGGAAGTTTTGTTCCCAGTTTGATTTGAGAAGAGAAGCTCACTCGGTCCGAGGGACCGTTTGAGAGAGGGAAAGGGTTGAAAGAGACCCGGTCTTTGTGACCACCTCAACGGGGAGTAGGTTTGCAAGAACCGAACCTCGGTAAAACAAATCCGTGTGTCACACTCTTCATTCGCTTGCGATTTGTTTTGTGCCCTCTCTTTCGGACTCTTTATTATTTCTAATGCTAACCCGGCTTGTAGTTGTGATTATATTTGTAAATTTCAGTTTCCCCTATTCACCCCCCTCTAGGCGACTTTCAATTGGTATCAGAGCCTGGTGCTTCATTAGAGCCTAACCGCTCAAAGTGATGTCGGGAGATCACGCCAAGAAGGAGATGGAGACCAGCGACAAGCCCACTACAAGCCACGGGTCGACTTCATCGGAGGAGTCCCGCAACAAGAGGAAGGAAAAGAAAGACTCCTCCAAAGGGAAGAGGAAGGAGAAGAAATCCTCTTCCCACAAATCTCATCGGAGAGGCGACAAGCACAAGAGGATGAGGAAAGTGGTCTACTACGAGACCGACACTTCATCAACATCGACCTCCGGCTCTGACACGTCGTCCGTCACTTCTAAGCGCTAAGAGCGCAAGAAGTATAGTAAGATCCCCCTACGCTACCCTCGCATTCCTAAACATACACCTTTACTTTCCGTCCCATTAGGCAAACCACCAACATTTGATGGTGAAGACTATGCTAGGTGGAGTGATATGATGCGATATCACCTAACCTCACTCCACAAAAGTATATGGGATGTTGTTGAGTTTGGTGTACAGGTACCATCCGTAGGGGATGAAGATTATGATGAGGACGAAGTGGCCCAAATCGAGCACTTCAACTCCCAAGCCACCACTATACTCCTCACCTCTCTAAGTCGAGAGGAGTATAACAAGGTGCAAGGGTTGAAGAGCGCCAAGGAGATTTGGGACATGCTAAAGACCGCGCACGAAGGAGATGAGGTGACCAAGATCACCAAACGGGAAACGATCGAGGGGGAGCTCGGTCGCTTCCGTCTTCGCCAAGGGGAGGAGCCACAAGACATGTACAACCGGCTCAAAACCTTGGTGAACCAAGTGCACAACCTCAGGAGCAAAAAATGGGATGACCACGAAGTGGTTAAGGTTATTCTAAGATCACTTGTTTTCCTTAACCCTACTCAAGTTCAATTAATTCGTGGCAATCCTAGATATACTCAACTGACCCCCGAGGAAGTTATAGGTAATTTTGTGAGCTTTGAGTTGATGATCAAAGGCTCAAAGAAGATCAACGAGCTTGACGGCCCCTCCACGTCCGAAGCACAACCGGTCGCATTCAAGGCGACGGAAGAAAAGAAGGAGGAATCTACTCCAAGTCGAACACCCATCGACGCCTCCAAGCTCGACAACGAGGAGATGGCGCTCATCATCAAGAGCTTCCGTCAAATCCTCAAGCAAAGGAGGGGGAAAGATTACAAGCCCCGCTCCAAGAGAGTTTGCTACAAGTGTGGTAAGCTCGGTCATTTCATTGCTAAATGTCCATTGTCTAGTGATAGTGACAGGGGTGACGACAAGAAGGGGAGAAGAAAGGAGAAGAAGAAGCACTACAAGAAGAAGGGCGGCGATGCCCATGTGTGCCGGGAGTGGGACTCCGACGAGAGCTCCACCGACTCCTCCTCCGACGAGGACGCCGCAAACATCGCCGTCACCAAGGGTCTTCTCTTCCCCAACGTCGGCCACAAATGCCTCATGGCCAAGGACGGCACAAGGAAGAAGGTAAAATCAAGATCCTCCACCAAATATGAAACATCTAGCAATGAGGATAATGCTAGCAATGAGGAGGATAACTTGCGAATCCTTTTTGCCGACCTAAACATGCAACAAAAGGAAAAACTAAATGAGCTAATTAGTGCCATCCATGAAAAGGATGATCTCTTGGACTCCCAAGAGGACTTCCTAATCAAGGAAAATAAAAAGCATGTTAAGGTTAAGAATGCTTATGCTCTAGAAGTAGAAAAATGTGAGAAATTATCTAGTGAGCTAAGCACATGCCATGACACTATTGCCAACCTTAGAAATGAAAATGCCAAATTAATTGCTAAGGTTGATTCTCATGTTTGTGATGTTTCAATTCCCAATCTTAGAAATGATAATGATGATTTGCTTGCTAAGATTGAAGAATTAAACACCTCTCTTGCTAGCCTTAGGATTGAAAATGAAAAATTAATTGCTAAGGCTAAAGAATTAGATGTTTGCAATGTTACAATTTCCGATCTTAGAGATAACAATGATATCTTGCGTGCTAAGATTGTTGAACTTAATTCTTGCAAACCCTCTACATCTACCATTGAGCATGTTTCCATTTGCACTAGATGTAGAGATATTGATGTTGATGCTATTCATGATCACATGGCTTTAATTAAACAACAAAATGATCATATAGCAATATTAGATGCTAAAATTGCCGAGCATAACTTAGAAAATAAGAAGTTTAAATTTGTTAGAAGTATGCTCTATAATGGGAGACGCCCTGGCATCAAGGATGGCATTGGCTTCCAAAGGGGAGACAATGTCAAACTTAGTGCCCCTCCTAAGAAATTGTCTAACTTTGTTAAGGGCAAGGCTCCCATGCCTTAGGATAACGAGGGCTACATTTTGTACCCTGTCGGCTATCCTGAGAGCAAAATTAGGAGAATTCATTCTAGGAAGTCTCACTCTGGCCCTAATCATGCTTTTATGTATAAGGGTGAGACATCTAGCTCTAGGCAACCAACCCATGCTAAGTTGCCTAGAAAGAAAACTCCTAGTGCATCAAATGATCATAGCATTTCATTTAAAACTTTTGAGGCATCTTATGTTTTGACTAACAAATCCGGCAAGGTAGTTGCCAAGTTTGTTGGGGGCAAACACAAGGGCTCTAAGACTTGTGTTTGGGTACCCAAAGTTCTTGTTTCTAATGCCAAAGGACCCAAAACCGTTTGGGTACCTAAAGTCAAGAACTAAACTTGTTTTGTAGGTTTATGCATCCGGGGGCACAAGTTGGATCATCGACAGCGGGTGCACAAACCACATGACAGGGGAGAAGAAGATGTTCTCCTCCTACGAGAAAAACCAAGATCCCCAACGAGCTATCACATTCGGGGATGGAAACCAAGGTTTGGTCAAAGGTTTGGGTAAAATAGCTATATCTCCTGACCATTCCATTTCCAATGTTTTTCTTGTTGATTCATTAGATTACAATTTGCTTTCCGTATCTCAATTATGTCAAATGGGCTACAACTGTCTCTTTACTGATGTAGGTATCACTGTCTTTAGAAGAAGTGATGATTCAATAGCATTTAAGGGAGTGTTAGAGGGTCAGCTATACTTGGTAGATTTTGATAGAGCTGAACTCGACACTTGCTTAATTGCTAAGACTAACATGGGTTGGCTCTGGCACCGCCGACTAGCCCATGTTGGGATGAAGAATCTTCATAAGCTTCTAAAGGGAGAACACATTTTAGGATTAACAAATGTTCATTTTGAGAAGGACGGGATTTGTCGCGCATGCCAAGCCGGGAAGCAAGTTGGTGTTCATCATCCACACAAGAACATCATAACGACTGACAGGCCACTGGAGCTCCTACACATGGATTTATTCGGCCCGATCGCTTACATAAGCATCGGCGGAAGTAAGTACTGTCTAGTTATTGTGGATGATTATTCTCACTTCACTTGGGTGTTCTTTTTGCAGGAAAAATCACAAACCCAAGAGACCTTAAAGGGATTCTTGAGACGGGCTCAAAATGAGTTTGGCTTAAGGATCAAGAAAATAAGAAGCGACAATGGAACGGAGTTCAAGAACTCTCAAATTGAAGGCTTCCTTGAGGAGGAGGGCATCAAGCATGAGTTCTCTTCTCCCTACACCCCACAACAAAATGGTGTAGTGGAGAGGAAGAATAGAGCTCTTTTGGACATGGCAAGAACCATGCTTGATGAGTACAAGACACCGGATCGGTTTTGGGCCGAGGCGGTTAACACCGCTTGCTACGCCATCAACCGGTTATATCTTCATCGAATCCTCAAGAAGACATCCTATGAACTCCTAACCGGTAAAAAGCCCAATATTTCATATTTTAGAGTTTTTGGTAGCAAATGTTTTATTCTTGTTAAGAGAGGAAGAAAATCTAAATTTGCTCCTAAAACTGTAGAAGGCTTTTTACTAGGATATGACTCAAACACAAGGGCATATAGAGTCTTTAACAAGTCCTCAGGACTTGTTGAAGTTTCTTGTGACGTTGTGTTTGATGAAACTAACGGCTCTCAAGTAGAGCAAGTTGATCTTGATGAGATAGGTGAAGAAGAGGCTCCGTGCATCGCGCTAAGGAACATGTCCATTGGGGATGTGTGTCCTAAGGAATCCGAAGAGCTTCCAAATGCACAAGATCAACCATCCTCCTCCACGCAAGCATCTCCACCAACTCAAAATGAGGACGAGGCTCAAGTTGATGAAGGAGAAAATCAAAATGATGAGTCACCTCAAGATGACGGCAATGATCAAGGGGGAGATGCAAATGATCAAGACAAGGAGGATGAAGAACCAAGGCCGCCACACCCAAGAGTCTACCAAGCAATCCAACGAGATCACCCCGTCAACACCATCCTCGGCGAAATTCATAAGGGGTAACCACTAGATCTCGTGTTGCACATTTTTGTGAGCATTACTCTTTTGTTTCCTCTATTGAGCCACACAGGGTAGAGGAAGCACTCTAAGATTCGGATTTGGTGATGGCGATGCAAGAGGAGCTCAACAATTTCACTAGGAACGAGGTATGGCATTTAGTTCCACGTCCTAACCAAAATATTGTAGGAACCAAGTGGGTCTTCCGCAACAAGCAAGACGAGCATGGTGTGGTGACAAGGAACAAAGCTCGACTTGTGGCCAAGGGATACTCCCAAGTCGAAGGTTTGGATTTTGGTGAAACCTATGCACCCGTAGCTAGGCTTGAATCAATTCGCATATTACTAGCCTATGCTACTTACCATGGCTTCAAGCTTTACCAAATGGACGTGAAGAGTGCCTTCCTCAACGGACCAATCAAGGAGGAGGTATACGTTGAGCAACCTCCCGGCTTTGAAGATAGTGAGTATCCTAACCATGTCTATAGGCTCTCTAAGGCGCTTTATGGGCTCAAGCAAGCCCCAAGAGCATGGTATGAATGCCTAAGAGATTTCCTTATTGCTAATGGCTTCAAAGTCGGCAAGGTCGATCCTACTCTATTCACTAAAACTCTTGACAATGATTTGTTTGTATGCCAAATTTATGTTGATGATATTATATTTGGGTCTACTAACGAATCTACATGTGAAGAATTTAGTAGGATCATGACACAAAAATTCGAGATGTCTATGATGGGGGAGTTGAAGTATTTCTTAGGATTTCAAGTGAAGCAACTCCAAGAGGGCACCTTCATTAGCCAAACGAAATATACTCAAGACATTCTAACCAAGTTTGGAATGAAGGATGCCAAGCCCATCAAGACTCCCATGGGAACCAATGGGCATCTCGACCTTGACACGGGAGGTAAATCCGTCGATCAAAAGGTATACCGGTCGATGATTGGTTCATTACTCTATTTATGTGCATCTCGACCGGATATTATGCTTTCCGTATGCATGTGTGCAAGATTCCAATCCGACCCTAAGGAATCTCACCTTACGGCCGTAAAACGAATCTTGAGATATTTGGCTTATACTCCTAAGTTTGGGTTTTGGTACCCTCGGGGATCCACATTTGATTTAATTGGTTATTCCGATGCTGATTGGGCGGGGTGTAAGATTAATAGAAAGAGCACATCGGGGACTTGCCAGTTCTTGGGAAGATCCTTGGTGTCTTGGGCTTCTAAGAAGCAAAATTCTGTGGCTCTTTCTACCGCCGAAGCTGAGTATATTGCCGCAGGCCATTGTTGCGCGCAATTGCTTTGGATGAGGCAAACCCTGCGGGACTACGGTTACAAATTAACCAAAGTTCCTCTTCTATGTGATAATGAGAGTGCAATCCGCATGGCGGATAATCCCGTTGAGCGTAGCCGCACTAAACACATAGCCATTCGGTATCATTTTCTTAGGGATCACCAACAAAAGGGGGATATCGAGATTGCATATATTAACACTAAAGATCAATTAGCCGATATCTTTACCAAGCCACTAGATGAACAAACTTTTACCAAACTTAGGCATGAGCTCAATATTCTTGATTCTAGGAATTTCTTTTGCTAATTTGCACACATAGCTCATAAATATACCTTTGATCATGTCTCTTTTTATATATGCTATGACTAATGTGTTTTCAAGTGTATTTCAAACCAAGTCATAGGTATATTGAAAGGGAATTGGAGTCTTCGGCGGAGATAAAAGGCTTCCACTCCACTCTATCACTCATCCTTCGCCGTCGCTCTGAGCATCTCTCCATCTTTGGTATAATCTTCACTCATATGTTTTATTTGCCAAAGGGGAGAAAGTAGTTATCAAAGGGCTCTAATGATTCCGTTTTTGGCGATTCATGCCAAAGGGGGAGAGAGTATGAGCCCAAAGCAAAAGGACCGCACCACCACCCAAATTTTAAAATGATTTTCAATTGGAAAACTTCAAATTGATATCTCTTTATGTTCTAAAGGGGGAGAAAGTAGCACCTTTCAAAATTGATATCTTAAAACCCTCTTGAACACTAAGAGGAGAATTTATTTGAGGGGGAGTTTTGTTTAGTCAAAGGAAAAGCATTTGAAACAAGGGGAGAAAATTTCAAAACTTGAAAATGCTTCGCAAAATCTTACTCATTTACCTTTGAATATTTGCAAAAGAAATTTGAAAAGGATTTACAAAAAGAATTTGCAAAAACAAAACATGTGGTGCAAGTGTGGTCCAAAATGTTAAAAATAAAGAAACAATCCATGCATATCTAGTAAGTAATATTTATTGGCTCAATTCTAAGTAACCTTTGCACTTGCATATGCAAACTAGTTTAGATTCTGCACTTCTATATTTGCTTTGGTTTGTGTTGGCATCAATCACCAAAAAGGGGGAGATTGAAAGGGAATTAGGCTTACACCTATTTCCTAAACTAATTTTGGTGGTTGAATTGCCCAACACAAATAATTGGACTAACTAGTTTGCCCTAGTCTATAAGTCATACAGGTGCCAATGGTTCACAAAAGGCCAATAAAAAGACCAAGAAAAGGGTTCAACAAAAGGAGCAAAGGGACAACCGAAGGCACCCTGGTCTGGCGCACCGGACTGTCCGGTGCACCACCGGACATGTCCGGTGCACCAGGGTTCTCCACGCGCTGAACTCCTCACCTTCGGGAAAACGCAGAGTCGCTCCGCTATAATTCACCGGACTGTCCGGTGTACACCGGACAGTGTCCGGTGCTCCAGGAATGAAGCGACTCTGAACTCGCCAGCTTCGGGAATTCGCAACGGCTACTCCGCTATAATTCACCGGACATGTCCGGTGTACACCGGACTGTCCGGTGTGACAGCGGAGCAACGGCTACTTCGGTGCCAACGGTCACCTGCAGGTGCATTAAATGCGCGCCAGAACGCGCAGAAGTCAGGCACGCGCGAAGTGGCGCACCGGACACTCTACAGTGCATGTCCGGTGCGCCACCGGACATCCAGGCAGGCCCAGCAGTCAGAGCTCCAACGGTCGGAACCCTAACGTTCGGGTGACGTGGTTGGTGCACCGGACATGTCCGGTGTGCACCGGACTGTCCGGTGCACCATGCGACAGACAGCCTCTACCCAAACGGCTAGTTTGGTGGTTGGGGCTATAAATACCCCCAACCACCCCACATTCAAGTCATCCAAGTTTTCCACCTTACAACCACTTACAAGAGCTAGGCATTCAATTCTGGACACACTCAAGTGATCAAATCCTCTCCAATTCCACACGAGGCTTTAGCGATTAGCAAGAGAGATTTGTCGTGTTCTTTTGAGCTCTTGCGCTTGGATTGCTTCTTTCTTTCTCACTTGTTCTTGTGATCAAAACTCCATTGTAACCGAGGCAAGAGACACCAATTGTGTGGTGGTCCTTGCGGGGAAGTTTTGTTCCCAGTTTGATTTGAGAAGAGAAGCTCACTCGGTCCGAGGGACCGTTTGAGAGAGGGAAAGGGTTGAAAGAGACCCGGTCTTTGTGACCACCTCAACGGGGAGTAGGTTTGCAAGAACCGAACCTCGGTAAAACAAATCCGCGTGTCACACTCTTCATTCGCTTGCGATTTGTTTTGCGCCCTCTCTTTCGGACTCTTTATTATTTCTAACGCTAACCCGGCTTGTAGTTGTGATTATATTTGTAAATTTCAGTTTCGCCCTATTCACCCCCCCTCTAGGCGACTTTCAATTAGCAATTAAAAAGTCTCTAAGGCATTCATACCAGGCTCTTGGGGCTTGCTTAAGTCCATAGAGCGCCTTAGAGAGCTTACACACGTGGTCAGGGTACCGTTCATCCTCAAAGCCAGGGGGTTGCTCCACGTACACCTCCTCCTTGATTGGCCCGTTGAGGAAAGCGCTCTTCACATCCATTTGGAACAACCTGAAAGAATGGTGAGCGGCATAGCTAGCAAAATACGAATGGACTCTAGCCTAGCCACAGGAGCAAAAGTCTCCTCAAAGTCCAAACCTGCAACTTGGGCATAACCTTTTGCCACAAGTCGAGCCTTGTTCCTTGTCACCACCCTGTGCTCGTCTTGTTTGTTGCGGAACACCCACTTGGTTCCCACAACATTTTGCTTGGGACGAGGCACCAGTGTCCAAACTTCATTTCTCTTGAAATTATTGAGCTCCTCTTGCATGGCCAACACCCAGTCTGGATCTAGCAAGGCCTCTTCTACCCTGAAAGGCTTAATAGAAGAGACAAAGGAGTAATGCTCACAAAAATTAACTAGTCTAGAACGAGTAGTTACTCCCTTGCTAATGTCACCCAAAATTTGGTCGATGGGATGATTCCTTTGAATCGTCGCTCGAACTTGGGTTGGAGGTGCCGGTTGTGCTTCTTCCTCCATCACATGATCATTTTGTGCCCCCCTTGATCACACGCCTCTTCTTGATGAACCTATTCATCGTCTTGAGTTGGGGGATGCACCATTATTGAGGAAGAAGGTTGATCTTGCTCCTTTTGTTCTAGTGGTCGCACATCGCCAATCGCCATGGTGCGTATTGCGGCTGTTAGAATGTCTCCTTCATCTACATCATCAAGATCAACAACTTGCTCTCTTGGAGAGCCATTAGTCTCATCAAATACAATGTCGCTAGAGACTTCAACCAAACCTGATGATTTGTTGAAGACTCTATACGCCTTTGTATTTGAGTCATAACCTAATAAAAACCCTTCTACAGCTTTGGGAGCAAACTTAGAATTTCTACCTTTCTTTACTAGAATGTAACATTTGCTCCCAAATACATGAAAGTAAGACACATTGGGTTTGTTACCGGTTAGAAGCTCATACGAAGTCTTCTTGAGGAGGCGGTGAAGGTAGACCCGGTTGATGGCGTGGCAAGCCGTGTTCACGGCTTCCGACCAAAACCGCTCGGGGGTCTTGAACTCTCCCAGTATCGTCCTCGCCATGTCTATGAGCGTCCTGTTCTTCCTCTCTACCACACCATTTTGCTGTGGTGTGTAGGGAGCGGAGAACTCATGCTTGATCCCTTCCTCCTCAAGGTACTCCTCCACTTGAAGGTTCTTGAACTCGGACCCGTTGTCGCTCCTAATTTTCTTCACCTTGAGCTCAAACTCATTTTGAGCTCTCCTTAGGAAGCGCTTGAGGGTCCCTTGGGTTTCAGATTTATCCTGCAAAAAGAATACCCAAGTGAAGCGGGAAAATCATCAACTATAACAAGACCATACTTACTTCCTCCTATGCTTAGATAGGCGACGGGTCCGAAGAGGTCCATATGAAGCAGCTCCAAAGGTCTTGATATGGTCATCACATTTTTGGTATGATGAGAGCTTCCCACCTGTTTACCTGCTTGACAAGCTGCACAAGGTCTATCTTTTTCAAAAGTTACATTAGTTAGACCTATCACGTGTTCTCCCTTTAGAAGCTTGTGCAGGTTCTTCATCCCCACATGAGCTAAACGGCGATGCCACAGCCAGCCCATGCTAGTCTTAGCAATTAAGCATGCATCTAGACCGGCCTCCTCTTTTGCAAAATCAACTATATAGAGTTTGCCGTCTAATACACCCATAAAAGCTAGTGAACCATCACTTCTTCTAAAGACAAACACATCTACATTTGTGAATAAACAATTATATCCCATATTGCATAATTGACTAACGGATAACAAATTATATCCAAGCGACTCAACTAAGAATACATTAGAAATGGAGTGCTCGGATGAAATAGCAATCTTTCCTAACCCTTTCACCTTGCCTTGGTTCCCATCACCGAATATGATTGAGTCTTGGGAATCCTTGTTCTTGACGTAGGAGGTGAACATCTTCTCCCCCGTCATGTGGTTTGTGCATCCGCTGTCGATAATCCATCTTGTACCCCCGGATGCATAAACCTACAATGCAAATTTAGGCTTGGGTTTTAGGTACCCAACTCTTATTGGGTCCTACAAGGTTAGTCACAATATCCTTAGGGACCAAAATGCAAGTTTTATCTCCCTTGCATTTTGCCCCTAATTTCCTAGCGATCACCTTTCTATCCTTTCTACAAATTGCAAAGGAAGCATTGCAAGCATGATAAATTGTAGAAGGTTCATTAATCTTCCTAGGAACATGAGTAACATTTCTCTTAGGCATATGATGAATGACATTTCTCCTAGGCATATCTCTACCATGCATATAGGAAGAACTTGAAGCAAACATTGCATTTGAATCATAAGCATTACAACCCCTATCATGATGAATATTTCTAGAAAATTTCCTATAAATAAATGCATGATTCTTTTGAGCACTATTAGCCATAGGGGCCTTCCCTTTCTCCTTGGTGGAGATGGAAGCCTTATGGCTTGTTAAGTTCTTGACTTCCCTCTTGAAGCCAAGACCATCCTTAATTGAAGGGTGTCTACCAATCGTGTAGGCATCCCTTGCAAATTTTATTTTTTCAAATTCACTCTTGCTAGTCTTAAGTTGGGCATTAAGACTAGCCACTTCATCATTCAATTTAGAAATTGAAACTAGGTGTTCACTACAAGCATCAACATTGAAATCTTTACACCTATTGCAAATTGCAACATGTTCTACACAAGATGTTGATTTATTTGCTATTTCTAACTTAGCATTCAATTCATCATTTGTGTTCTTTAAGCTAGAAATAGAGTCATGGCATGTAGACAACTCACAAGAAAGCATTTCATTCCTTTTAATTTCTAAAGTAAGGGATTTTTGTGCCTCTACAAACTTATCATGTTCTTCATACAAAAGATCCTCTTGCTTTTCTAATAATCTATTCTTATCATTCAAGGCATCAATCAACTCATTAATCTTATCGACCTTAGTTCTATCTAAGCCCTTGAATAAACATGAATAGTCTATTTCGTCATCGCTAGATTCTTCATCACTTGAGGAAGCGTAAGTACTAGTATTACGAGTGCTTACCTTCTTTTCCCTTGCCATGAGGCAAGTGTGATGCTCGTTGGGGAAGAGGGATGTCTTGTTGAAGGCGGTGGCGGCGAGTCCTTCGTTGTCGGAGTCGGACGACGAACAATTCGAGTCCCACTCCTTTCCAAGGTGTGCCTCGCCCTTAGCCTTCTTGTACGCCTTTTTATTTTCCCTCTTGTTCCCTTGTTCCTGGTCACTATCATTATCGGGACAATTAGCGATAAAATGACCAATCTTACCACATTTGAAGCATGAGCGCTTCCCCTTCGTCTTGGTCTTGTTGGGATGCCCCTTGCGACCCTTTAGCGCCGTCTTGAAGCGCTTGATGATGAGGGCCATCTCTTCATCATTAAGCCCGACCGCCTCAACTTGCGCCACCTTGCTAGGTAGCGCCTCATTGCTCCTCGTTGCCTTGAGAGCAATAGTTTGAGGCTCTTGGATTGGGCCATTCAATGTATCGTCGACGTATCTTGCCTCCTTGATCATCATCCGCCCGCTTACAAACTTTCCAAGTATCTCCTCGGGCGTCATCTTGGTGTACCTAGGATTCTCACGAATATTGTTCACAAGATGTGGATCAAGGACGGTAAAAGACCTTAGCATTAGGCGGACGACGTCGTGGTCCGTCCATCGCGTGCTTCCATAGCTCCTTATTTTGTTGACGAGGGTCTTTAGCCGGTTGCACGTTTGGGTTGGCTCCTCGCCCCTGATCATCGTGAATCTCCCAAGTTCGCCCTCCACCAACTCCATCTTGGTGAGCATGGTGACGTCGTTCCCCTCATGTGAGATCTTGAGGGTGTCCCAAATCTGCTTGGTGTTATCCAAGCCGCTCACCTTATGGTACTCGTCCCTGCACAATGAAGCTAGAAGAACAGTAGTAGCTTGTGCATTTTTATGAATTTGCTCATTAATGAACATGGGACTATCAGTACTATCAAATTTCATTCCACTTTCTACTATCTCTCATATGCTTGGATGGAGAGAGAACAAGTGACTACGCATTTTGTGACTCCAAAATCCGTAGTCCTCTCCATCAAAGTGAGGAGGTTTACCAAGTGGAATGGAGAGTAAATGAGCATTGGTACTTTGCGGAATACGAGAGTAATCAAAAGAAAAGTTCGAATTGACCGTTTTCTTTTTCTCATAGTCGTTGTCGTCGTTGTCCTTTTGGGAAGAAGAGGACTCGTCGATGTCGTTGTAGTAGACGATCTCCTTGATGCGCCTTGTCTTCTTCTTCTTCCCATCTTTTTGTTTGTAGCCCGAGTCGGTAGGCTTGTCATCTTTCGGCTCGTTGACGAAGGACTCCTTCTCCTTATCATTGATCACAATCCCCTTGCCCTTAGGATCCATCTCTTCGGGCGATTAGTCCCTTTCTTGAAGAGAACGGCTCTGATACCAGTTGAGAGCACCTAGAGGGGGGTGAATAGGTGATCCTGTGAAACTTGAAAACTTAATACCACAAAACTTGATTAGAAGTTAGCACAAATGCCAAGTGGCTAGAGGGGAGTCTTAGCAAAACACAATAACCAAAAAGAGATCAACACAGAGATGGCACAGTGGTTTATCCCGTGGTTCGGCCAAGTCCAATACTTGCCTACTCCACGTTGTGGAGTCCCAACGGACGAGGGTTGC
The DNA here is from genome assembly GCA_029449295.1 of Zea luxurians. Lineage (NCBI taxonomy): Eukaryota > Viridiplantae > Streptophyta > Magnoliopsida > Poales > Poaceae > Zea > Zea luxurians. Next base: position 75,284,838 of record JAOPSE010000014.1, read on the forward strand.
AATCAACCCCTCTCAAGCGGTCCAAAGACCCACTTGAATACCACGGTGTTTTGCTTTGCTTTACTATATCTCGCTTGCGAGGAATCTCCACACTTTGGAGTCTCTCGCCCTTACAAAGATGTTCACAAAGAAGCACGGAAGTAAGGATGGGATGAGCAACGCACACAAGACACAAAATCAGAGCAACAACACGCACACAGGTCGCAACACGAGCTCTCAACTCAACCCGAAGAGTATACTACTCAATTGGAGCTCTAGTTGCTATCGCAAAGAATCAAATACGCGGAATTGAAGTCTTGGTGCTTAGGAATGCTTAGAGAATGCTTGTTGTTCTCCTCCATGCGCCTAGGGGTCCCTTTTATAGCCCCAAGGCAGCTAGGAACCGTTGAGAGCATTCCAGGAAGGCAATTCTTGTCTTCTGTCGCCTGGCGCACCGGACAGTCCGGTGCACCACCGGACACTGTCCGGTGCGGATTTCTTTCCTTATTTGGCGAGGCCGACCGTTGCAGATTCAGAGCCGTTGGCGCACCGGACACTGTCTGGTGCACACCGGACAGTCCGGTGCCCCCTTGTGACTGTTGGCTCGGCCACGCGTCACGCGCGGAATCCTCGGCTGACCGTTGGCCCGGCTGACCGTTGGCTCACCGGACAGTCCGGTGCCTCACCGGACAGTCCAGTGAATTATAGCCGTACGCCGTTAATCACTTCCCGAGAGCGACGACTTCGCCTATGAATGGCTCACCGGACAGTCCGGTGCACCACCGGACAGTCCGGTGATTTATAGTCGTATGCCGTTGATTGCTTCCCGAGAGCAGCCATTTGACAGTCGCCAGCCTGGCGCACCGGACACTGTTCGGTGCACGCAGACCGAGCTGTCTTTGGCTGAACAAAGTCATCTCTTTTCCAATTTGATTTCTCTTGTTTCCAGCACTTAGACACAATACATTAGTTCTTAAAACAATGTACCAAGTCTAGAAACATACCTTTAGACTTGATTTGCACTTTGTCCATCACTTTGCATAGATTACCATAAGTCCACTTGTGTTGGCACTCAATCACCAAAATACTTAGAAATGGCCCAAGGGCACATTTTCCTTTCAGAAGCTCGTATGATGTCTTCTTGAGGAGGCGATGGAGATAGACTCGGTTTATGGCGTGGCAAGCCGTGTTCACAGCTTCCGACCAAAACCGCTCGGGCGTCTTGAATTCTCCAAGCATCGTCCTCGCCATGTCCATGAGCGTCCTATTCTTCCTCTCTACCACACCATTTTGTTGTGGTGTGTAGGGAGCGGAGAACTTGTGCTTGATTCCTTCCTCCTCAAGGTACTCCTCCACTTGAAGGTTCTTGAATTCGGACCCGTTGTCGCTCCTTATCTTCTTCACCTTGAGCTCAAACTCATTTTGAGCTCTCCTTAGGGAGCGCTTGAGGGTCCCTTGGGTTTCAGATTTATCCTGCAAAAAGAATACCCAAGTGAAGCGGGAAAAATCATCAACAATAACAAGACCATACTTACTTCCTCCTATGCTCAGATAGGCGACGGGTCCAAAGAGGTCCATATGAAGTAACTCCAAAGGTCTTGTCGTGGTCATCACATTCTTGATATGATGAGAGCTTCCCACCTGTTTACCTGCTTGACATGCTGCACAAGGTCTATCTTTTTCGAAATACACATTCGTTAGACCTAACACATGTTCTCCCTTTAGAAGTTTGTGAAGGTTCTTCATCCCCACATGTGCTAGACGGCGATGCCACAGCCAGCCCATGCTAGTCTTAGCAATTAAGCATGGATCTAGACCGGCCTCCTCTTTTGCAAAATCAACTAAATAGAGTTTGCCGTCTAGTACACCCTTAAAAGCTAATGAACCATCACTCCTTCTAAAGACAGACACATCTACATTTGTGAATAAGCAATTATATCCCATATTACATAATTGACTAACCGATAGAATATTATATCCTAGCGACTCTACTAAAAATACATTGGAGATAGAGTGCTCATTTGAGATGGCAATCTTACCTAAGCCTTTAACTTTGCCTTGATTCCCGTCACCGAATATGATTGAATCTTGGGAATCTTTATTCTTGACGTAGGAGGTGAACATCTTCTTCTCCCCCGTCATATGGTTTGTGCATCCACTGTCGATAATCCAGCTTGATCCCCCGGATGCATAAACCTGCAAGGCAAATTAGGCTTGGGTCTTAGGTACCCAACTCTTGTTGGGTCCTACAAGGTTAGTGACAATAGTCTTAGGAACCCAAATGCAAGTTTTATCTCCCTTGCATTTTGCCCCTAATTTCCTAGCAACCACTTTCTTATCCTTTCTACAAATAGCAAAGGAAGCATTGCAAGCATGGTAAATTGTAGAATGTTCATTACTTACTTTCCTAGGTACGTGAACAACATTTCTTCTAGGCATATGATGAACAACATTTTTCCTAGCCAAATTTCTATCATGCATAATAGAAGAACTTGATGCAATCATGGCATGAGAATCATAACTTTTATGAACATTCCTAGAATATCTCCTATCATGGTACATGAAAGCATGGTTCTTTTGAGCACTATTAGCCATAGGGGCCTTCCCTTTCTCCTTGGCGGGGATGGGAGCCTTATGACTTGTTAAGTTCTTGGCTTCCCTCTTAAAGCCAAGTCCATCCTTAATTGAGGGGTGTCTACCAATCGTGTAGGCATCCCTTGCAAATTTTAGTTTATCAAATTCACTTTTGCTAGTCTTAAGTTGAGCATTAAGACTAGCTACTTCATCCTTTAATTTTGCAATAGAAACTAGGTGTTCACTACAAGCATCAATATTAAAATCTTTACACCTATTGCAAATCATAACATGTTCTACACAAGAGGTTGATTTATTAGCTATTTCTAACTTAGCATTCAAGTCATCATTGATACTCTTTAAGCTAGAAATAGATTCATGGCATGTAGACAATTCACATGAAAGCATTTCATGTCTTTTAACTTCTAAAGCAAGAGAATTTTGTGCATCTACAAATTTGTCATGTTCTTCATACAAAAGATCTTCTTGCTTTTCTAATAATCTATTCTTATCATTCAAGGCATTAATTAATTCATTAATCTTATCAATCTTAGTTCTCTCTAAGCCCTTGAACAAACTAGTGTAGTCTATTTCATCATCGTTAGATTCATCATCACTAGAAGCATAATTAGACTTTTGAGTGTTTACCTTCTTCTCCTTTGCCATGAGGTAGGTGTGATGCTCGTTGGGGAAGAGGGATGATTTGTTGAAGGCCGAGGCGGCAACTCCTTCGTTGTCGGAGTCGGATGATGAACAATCCGAGTCCCACTCCTTGCCGAGGTGTGCCTCGCCCTTAGCCTTCTTGTAAGCCTTCTTCTTTTCCCTCTTCTTCTCTTGTTCCTGGTCACTATTATTATCGGGACAATTAGCGATAAAATGACCAATCTTACCATACTTGAAGCAGGAGCGTTTTCCCTTCATTTTGCTTTTGTTGGGATGCTCCTTGCGACCTTTGAGTGCCGTCTTGAATCGCTTGATGATGAGGGACTCCTACTCCTCCGGGATACAGATACCTCATTCGTCACCTTTGCACGAGGCAACTCACGCTCGGTGAAGCGGTAAAGATAATCGACAAGGCGAGTCTCAGTGCTCAAAATGAAGGAAAAAACACGGCTCCGTGCCAAAAAGACATACACGTTCAGGCCTCGACAGCCACATTGAACAAAACACCAGCACTTAAGGTGCCATTACAAACGGAACTCCGGTTCCACCTCCGTAGGTACGAACAACCCCACGCGATTGGGGGGGGCCTGCGGAGCAATAGAAGACCGACGAACGGCTCGTCGTCACCCGCCCCGACAGCGGCGACGATGATGACTTCTGCTCCGGAGGGCCGAACAGCAGCAGCGATGACCTCAGGGCGGATGCTGCTGCCATGAGGCCCTCGTCCATGCCCCCAACTCGAGAGGCAAGGACGGGTAGAAGACCGTAGAGTTGGAGGTCGGTCCATGGGTGGCGCCGGCAAGCTCGTCGGCGGCGGAACCTCTTCCAGCTGCCGTGTCGGAAGGTAGCACCGGGAGCGGCCCCGAAGCCGCTCGGCTCAGAGAGCCGGGCACGCGGCAGCTGCCCATGCCATGAACGGCGGACGCCCTTCCCCCCATCACTGAGGGAAGGAGCGGACCACCGCCCGTGCAGGGGCCGACCCCAACTCGGCACACTCCCCTCCCCAGCACTGGTGATGAAAATCCTTGAGGCTGAGGGAGGGGCAGAGGCCGCAGCCCGGCTTGCTTTCCCCTGCCATCAAACTGGAGGTCACCGTCTTGGGTGACCGCCGGCGGAGGGGTGCAGCCGGGCTGCATGATGAAAATCCTTGAAGCCGAACGATGGCTGAAAGGTACCAACTTCCACGAAGTTGCGTTCCTCCGACGACAAGACGGAAGGATTTCGGGCGTCCCCCGCCCGGGGGGGCTCGGAAGGTGGAAAGACACGATGCATGAGGGGAGCGCGAAGACATGGTTGCCCTCCAAAGGGGTCGCCCCCCCTTTAAAGGCGACTCTCCCCACTTGCGTCCTCAGCCGTTGCGGGTCGAGTCTTCGCCAATACGCTCCAAGATTCTCCCCCCCACGGCGCGGGGGCTGGGTCCCGCACGTCATGCAAGCCGGTCCAAGGGAGAAGAAGCCAAACCGCCACGCGCGCGCGGTGCATGCAACCACCCGGCGGTTACAAGCACTCCTCCACTTTCGCCCAGACAAGCGGGTGAAAGGGCGGACAGCCATGCAGGCGGCATGCAACTGTGCCAAGTGGGCGCGCCCCTTCGACTCCAACAAGCCCAGCATGGAGGTCCAGGCCCACGCGTCATGCAACCGGCGCCCCGGTTGCTACGTGTGAGCAACTGCACCGCCACTCACGCCACTACCGCGCCTCCTCGACTGCAGAGTCAATACCGCGACTCGAGGCAACCCTGCAGTGCCAGCCAAGCGCGACGGTCAAATGCGGTCAAAAATGGGCCGGCAGTAATGGCGGTGACAGGCGGGCAGGAGCAGCGGTCACGTCGTCAGCCAAGCTTACGTCCCATCCAGGGGCAGCAAGGGAGCCCTCTCCCACGGCGTGAAGACGGTGCGCCCGTGATCCGTTCCTCGAACGGCTCGCGCACGCGCAACGGCCGCCCCGCGAACCGCTCGCCCCATCGCATTAACTCCGCGGCGGGACACGCGGTGCCTCTGGCGGGAGAAGCAAGCGACGCTTCGCCTTCACCATAATGACCGCGTCAAAAAAAGGTACGCCGTGTCATTCGATTTCGTGTCCTTTTCCTTTTCATCTTTCTCTCTCTCAACAGGGACCGGGAAAGGGGGATACCCCGAAAAGGACCCTTCTCCGTGAAGGAAACGGGCTCCGAGCCTCCCTACTGATCAGAGGTTCGAAGGCCGGCCCCTCGGAGGGGTTCAACGGCTGCCTCAGATCGATTGGGTTCTGCGCCCACTACTGGTCAGAGGTTCGATGGTCGGCCCCTCGAAGGGTTCAAACGACCGCCTCAGGCCACTCGGGCTCCGTGCCCATTACTGATCAGGGGTTCGTAGGCTGGCCCTCGAAGGGTTCACAGTCGCCTCAGACACAGAGCGAGGGATGACCCTGGGTACGTTCGATACATAACCAAGGCTCGAGCTGCGCTCCCGAGGTACCCTAGGACATTTCCGAGACCAGCGGGAACGATCTTGTAACGGAATCCCATCAGAGGGAGGCATCGAGCCCTCGGACCCCGTCGACAGGGGACCGGGTCCGGCAGATCACCCGCAGGTACTTTTGGGCATGCCTCTGGGCCTCTAGCCGACCCCTAACAAATGGGGCACGGACGTCCGCTTGGATTACCCGCCAGCAGCTCACCGGAGACACCATGTTCGACACCCGCCGAGGGCAACATGGCGCTTTCCCCCCTCCTCCTTGCGAAAAGGCGACACAGGGGCGTATGTAAAAAAGACGAGTCTGTCCTTGACCGTCCTCTCGCCCTGTGCAGAGGCTCGGGGGCTGCTCTCGCAAACCCGGCTCTGGCCAAACCGTTGACAGCGTCAACATACCAGCCCGAGAACTTGGGACCCGACCGTGCACTCGGGCTACGGCCAGCTCGCATGAGGGGACAACTAGACCAGCCGAAGTGTTGCGAAACGAACTCAGACCTCGAAGGAGTAAAAATACTCCTCCGAGGCCTCGGGGGCTACACCCGGCGGGTGCGCTCGCGCGCACCCACTGGAACAGAATGCAACCGAAAAAGGCTGGTCCCCTTGCAAAAAAGTGCGGCAAAAGCCTCCAAGCGAGTATTAGTACTCCCTTGGAGGCTCGGGGGCTACTGTCGGGGACCATAAATAGGGGTACCCTCAAGGCCCCTAAATCTCAGCTGGTAACCCCCATCAGCACAAAGCTGCAAAGGCCTGATGGGTGCGATTAAGTCAAGGATCGGTCCATTCAAGGGACACGATCGTGCCTCGCCCGAGCCTAGCCTCGGGCAAGGGAAGCCGACCCTGGAGAACCTACGTCTCGCCCGAGGACCCCCCTCCAGCACTGGGCACACTATCGGCTCGCCCAAGGCCCAGTCTTCACCGAGAAGCAACCTTGGCCACATCGCCACGCCGACCGACCAAATCGCAGGGGCATTTAATGCAAAGGTGGCCTGACACCTTTATCCTGACGCACGCCCACCAGTCGACAGAGCCGAAGTGACCGCGGTCACTTCGCCGCTCTACTGACCGGTCTGACAAGAGGACAGCGCCGCCTGCGCCGCTCCGACTGCTGAGCCACCCGATAGAGTGAGGCTGACAACAGCCAAGGCCGGCCTCGGGCGTCATAGGAAACTCTGCCTCGCCCGACCCAGGGCTCGGACTCGGGCTCAGCCCCGGAAGACGGCGAACTCCGCTCCGCCCGATCCAGGGCTCGGACTCGGGCTCAGCCCCGGAAGACGGCGAACTCCGCTCCGCCCGACCCAGGGCTCAGACTCGGGCTCAGCCCTGGAAGACGGCGAACTCCGCTCCGCCCGACCCCAGGGCTCGGACTCGGGCTCAGCCCCGGAAGACGGCGAACTCCGCTCCGCCCGACCCAGGGCTCGTACTCGGGCTCAGCCCCGGAAGACGGTGAACTCCGCTCCGCCCGACCCAGGGCTCGTACTCGGGCTCAGCCCCAGAAGACGACGAACTCCGCTCCGCCCGACCCAGGGCTCGGACTTGGGCTCGGCCCCAGGAGACGACGGACTCCGCTTCGCCCGACCCCAGGGCTCAGACTCAGCCCTAGCCTCAGCCGACGGTCTCCGCCTCGCCCGACCCGGGGGCTCGGACTCGACCACGGCCACGGAAGACAGACTCGGCCTCGACCTCGGAGGAGCCTCCACATCGCCCAACCTAGGGCGCGGACCGACCACGTCGACAGGAGGCGCCATCATTACCCTACCCCGAGCTGACTCAGGCTACGGGGGGACAAGACCGGTGTCCCATCTGGCTCGCTCCGCCAGATAGGCAATGATGGCGTCCCGCACGCACTGTGACGACGGCGGCTCTCGGCCCCCTTACGGAAGCAAGAGGACGTCAGCAAGGACTCGACAGCCCCGATAGCTGTCCCTCTCGCCGGGCTCCAGCACTCCTCCGACGGCCACGACATCACACGAACCGGGTGCCAAAACCTCTCCGGCTGCCACGACGGCATGTACTTAGAGCGCTAGCTCTCCTCCGCTAGACACGTAGCACTCCGCTACACCCCCCATTGTACACCTGGATCCTCTCCTTACGCCTATAAAAGGGAGGACCAGGGCCCTCTTACAGAGGGTTGGCCCGCGCGGGGAAAGACGGGACGGCGCTCGCGCAAGGCCGCTCGCTCCCACTCCCGCGTGGACGCTTGTATCCCCCTACTGCAAGCGCACCCGACCCGGGCGCGGGGCTAACACGAAGGCCGCGGGATTCCACTCTCTCACGCCTGCCTCCCTTCGGCTGCCTCCTTCTCCCCCCTTCGCGTTCCGCCTCGCGTCGACCCATCTGGGCTGGGGCACGCGGCGACGATTTACTAGTCGGTCCAGGGATCCCCGGGTTTCGAAACACCGACAGGTCCCCAATTAAAGGATAACTAGGTACTAACATCTAGCACAAACTATCCAGATTTCATACATCACCACATCGGCAAGCACTCATTCATGAACCATGATCCATTCATCCATCCATCAAAAAAGAAATAAGTACTTTGGGACCAATATAAGAAATGAAGTCTGCCGGGTTTGATGTCCGACTCGGCCTCAACTCGTTCATACAAACAGGACAGGTGTACACGTATAAAATACTCACGGGTAATCGGGTTCGGATTATTGTTTCCCAAACCCATACCCGTTTACCCAATGGATGAAGATTTTGTCCCATATCTATACCCATAGGGACAATTTTTGTCCTATACCCGTACCCTAATAGGGGAATTTTCCATGAGTTAACAGGTATCGGGTCCCCATTAACATCTCTAGTGGTGAGCAGGAGGGAGATGGCGGCACACCGGCGCGTCCTTGCGCGGACGGCGGCGCGAGCCCCCCAGTGGCGTGGCTCCATCTTGGCTGGGGGCGTAGGTGGTCGGAGGAGGATAGTGATTAATCGACGGCGACAGTGACAACGACGATTGGTTACAGCAAAAATTAGCTAACCGCTCGAGAGATTGAAGATGAGGACAGAAAATTTATTACTTCTACTCTCTCTTTCCGTAAATATAAGAAATTTATTACTTCTACTCTCTCTTTCCGTAAATATAAGAAATGAACAAAATAACTGTTCTTTGCTCTAGTTTCCGCAATTCCATGTTCACGTCATCTCTTTTCTGTTTTAATTAAAGATAAATTAAAATTATGTATAAATATAGATTGTGGCTCCACATTAACGTCCATCTAACTAAAAACATATATTTTTGTTTTTTATTAAAATAAAGTTTAATTATGTAATATATACTCATCAACTTCACGGGTGTTTGTGTTTGTTTATATGGACTAATTTTTAATTTTTAATTTTATTTCATTTTAGCTTCTAAATTATTAAATATGGAAAATAAAATTTATTTTAAATTTCGTATTTGACAATTTAGAGATTAAAATGTAACAAAATAGATAGACTAAAAATTAGTTCATAGAAATAACACCCAGACAGCTCGTGCTTCCTATATGGCCATATATGTCCATTGTCCGCTTCACTTGCACCGTGTGATCTCTTCTAGAGCTAATAATAATTGTAAACAAAAATCTCGTAATCAAGACTTCGTAAGTCGTAACCGTATTGTAAAGATAACATCATTTTCAAAATTTACTGTATTTAAAATTTTAATTTTAAAAATCTACCAACTTTGTACTATCGCAATAATTAGATTAAAATCGGGTAAATTTTTGACCGACCGTACTTTTCGTAGGAAAAAATCTCACCTCCACTCTATAAAAACCAGAACAGCAGCTGCAGAACTGCTCCACCTGACTCAGTGAAAAAAAAACATCTCCCGTAACAGCCTCGTGCCTCAACTCCAGTCTCCAACACATCGAGGGGAAAATCTAGTGCAGTCATCTGCCATGATCACTTGTGTGTTTGATTTGACTTTTAGTTTTGGTTTTTACCCCTTAAAGCTAAAAGTTAAACTAAATAGTTGAATCTAGAAAAACAGTTTTTTCTAAAAACTAACTTTCTCGCAGTGCAAAACTGAAAGCATCCTGGACCTGCTTTTAATAGCTTTTGTATGGAACTGTGAAAACATATATCGAAGAACTTTTAATTTGCTTTTAGTGGTTTCCACAAAAAGTTTTTAGCTTTTTAACAGCTCACAGCCCATAGCAGTTTTTTCCACAACTCAAAGCCTACAATAGCTTTTTTCACAGTCACAGCCCAACCAAGCAAACACTTAGACTGGCCACAATGCTTCTTGTGGCGCCCACCCCCCCTCCGTCGGCTTTAGTGGCTACATTAGCTGACAAAACGGTGCATCACATCACTCTACTGACTCCTCTACCATGCACAGTACAAGGGCAAAGCAGCGCACTATGTCAGATTGAGGGGGCACTGTTCCACCCCTTCCTTGCGTGCTACAGTGCACGTAGGGGTTTGATAGTTGGAAAAAAAATTGATAGTGAGTGAAAAATAGGTATAGAAAATGATATTTTATAGTTGTTGTGGGGTATATGGGAAAATTTAGAGGAACCGCTGCGGAAAATGAAAAGGTATGAGGTGAAGTATTAATGATGTGATATAAAAAGTGATATAGGGGAGAAATTTAGAGGGAACCACTATGGATAGTCTTAATTGGCTAGAGAGAGAGGTTGACCTCTAGCTGTAACCACCAAGAGGGAAGTGACCTCTGCCACTACAATAGACTTAAAGGTGATGGCGACGTCCACCACGGTTGTCGGCCTACAATCTCACCTCACTTTTATCTTCTTGGTTGGATAAGTATGACCGAACAAATTAGTAGTGGGTCGTCAGCTTGTGGTTAGCTTAGTTTGACTCGTTTTAATTTTATCATAAACTAAGTTAGCATTTTAGCTTGATTTGTTAATGACCTGGCTCGAGTTGGGCTCGAGCTAAATTGTTAGCTCGAATGAGATACATTTGTCAGTAAAACAAAGCCTTCGCTTATGTTGGATGAACTAATAAGTGATGAATAATATTAGTTTGGTGTTGAATTGATATGATATGGGAAATTATAAGTATTATTACTCTTTTCTAGCCTTCACTTATATTGATATTTTAGAGCTACAATGGCCCTTAATCATTATTTTACGGGCCTATTGACTATGTAATTACGACATGGTTTGGTTCATGCCTTATTTTTAGAATATCATTATTATCCAAACAGTTCTTGAATTTTGTATTGGATTTTATTCCAGAATCTTACAATATCAACATAAACTGATAATAAGATTAGTATTGGATCTTATGCATTATTTAATTTCTCAAAATCCATGTGGAGCCAAACACCACCTAAATTATAAACGTACTTGTTAGGATCGCATGTGGAAAAAAAGAGACACAGAGTTTAACGTGGAAAAAACTCTCTCAATATGGAGGAGAAAAAAACCATGAGAAAAAAGATCTATCATGTATTGTACAGGGTACAAGGGAGCCTATTTATATAGGCAAAGTAGATAGAAATAGGGTCACATGATCTTATGCAACAAGGCAAAGAAGTTAGAGATAGGATCACATGATCTTATCTAACAAATCTCCTCTTGATGCTAAATCTATAAAACTGTTTCCATAAACACCACTAGTAGGTCTGGACAAAATACTCGTGGCTCGTCAGCTCGCTCGACTCGTGGCCAGCTTGGCTCGACTTGACTCGGCTCGTTTCAATTTTATCACGAGCTGAGCTAACTTCTCAACTCGATTCGTTAACTCGAATGAGCTAGCATTTATCTGTAAAACAAAACATATACTTGTATTGGGTGAATTAATAAGTGATGAACTATGTTACTTTATGGTTTAAATGATGTGATATATAAAATTATGAGTATTGTTAGTCTTTTCTAGTGTTAAATTAGTATAAAATTAACTAGCAATCGATTATATTGTTGTATATATACATGTATACTATTTTTTTTGTTGTGGCTTGTGAGCTAAACGAGCCAGCTCAAGCTCGCAAACGAGCCGAGCCGAGCTGGTTCTCTGGCTCTAAGGATGTAAATGGTCGGTAAAATTCGGTAAATTTTCGGTACCGTTTACCAGTTTTTTCCGACCGTTTTCAGATTCTTTGGGATATACGAAAAACGGTACGGAAACGGAATGTGTTATTACGAAAACGGTACGGTAAACGGTGAGACATATTTACCGTCCGTTTTTGGAATTCTCGGGAAAATTCGGTATTTTCTCGTATTTTAACCATATTTTCCCGGTCCAAAAAAACAAAGGAGGCAAGAACTATACCCGTTAGGGTTTAGAGATTAGGGTTTTAGATGTCATAGAAGATATATCAAGTTATCCAAACGACATGCCACATGATTTCTAGTTTATGTATCATGTGTTTAAGACTTATATATTATGTGGTTAAAACATCAGCGAACATGTATGATCATTTATGTGTGGTCATGACTATGTATTGTATATTTGTGTGGTTGAGACTTGTATGTGAATATGAATGAACAATCGTGTTTTAAGACTTATGTGTTGTGTGTTAAAATTTAAGAGTGGACATGTATGAGTGTATGACCAATTATATGTGGACAAGATTGTGTTTTGTGTACTTTTGTGAATGAGACTTGTGTGTCAATGTGAATGAACATCTGTGTGGTTAGGATTTGTTTATTGTGAGCTTTTCCGATTATAGTTAACGTTTCCCAATCAATTTCGAGCTATTTTGCTCGGATTTATCCGTTTTCGATATACCGAAATTTACCGGCCGTTATCCGTTTCCGACTTTCCCGTTTACCGATTCCGACCGAACAAAAAATTATGCGGGTGAAAACGGTGAGAGGTTTTTTCTGACCGTTACGGCCGTTTTCACCCTTATCTGGCTCGGTTGCTTAACGAGTCGAGCCGAGCCGAGCCGAGCCGAGCTGGCTCGATATCCACCCCTAACCACTAGGATGCTAGATTTGAATATCAACCAAGTCTAAGGAATCATTAGACTTGTAACTGGAGCACGACTTCGTATCATCAAAATAACCTCTCTTTTGGAACGCAATAGAAACAACTTCAACAACAACTGTTGAACATTGCAAGTAATAGAGATTATTCAAACGACTGCCCTTCAAGATAATATGGTTGCCATAAGAAACCTTAATAACACCATCAATAGTAGCAAAATTGAATCCCATTGCTTCTAAAGTGCTCAAAGAAATAAGATTTCTCTTCAATTTTAGAACAAAACGGATATCGATAAGTTTCTTAATACTGCCATCATGAATTTGGATATAAATACAGCCGATTCCAATAATCTCACATGTGGATCCATTTCTAATAACAACCTCACTAGCATGAGACTGAACATAATCAGAAAACCAATCTCTATGCAAACAAATATAAAAAAAGTGCAAGCGGAATCGATAACCCAAGAAGAGCACTTTTCAACAGAGGCAATAAATAGAGCTTCTCTACTATCTAAAGTTTCAACAAAACTGGCTTCAACAGAAGACTTATCCAATTCTTTTTTCTTTCTCTCCTCTTTATTTCTTACCTTGGGGCATTGAGAAATATGATGAGTATTTTTTCTACAATAATGGCAATAAAGGTCGGATTTATGATCTCCAGATTCCCAAACAATTAAACCTTCACCTTTGGGTTCAGAACGAGATTCAACATCAAATTTTTCTTTGGACAACAAATTTGACTTAAGATTCTCAAAGGACAGTGAAATATGATTACCATAAAGCATAATTTCCTTAAAATGCTTAAAAGAAGGGGGCAATGAGACTACCAACAAAATTGCCTTATCTTCATCATCTATCTTCACATCAAGGCTCTCAAGGTCCACAATAATTGAATTAAGTTCGTTAAGATGTGACTGAATGGATGTACCTTCCGCTATACGAATAGTATAAATGCGCTCTTTAAGGCAGAGCTTATTAGCAAGACTTTTGGTCATATATAGCTCCTCCAATTTCTTCCATAATTGTACTGCAGATTTTGCATTCATTACTTCACGCAGAACATTAGGAGATAAACTGAGCTGTAAGGCGGACAAAGCTTTTTCATTAAAATCTTCTAATTTATCATTAGCCATATTAGCAGGTCGCGATTACAATGTCTTTCGCACATATAACTGGGTAAGAACAGTCTTTATCTAAATTTGTCAAATAGCAAAACTGATCTTGTCATCAAACTTCGAAACATCAAGTTTAGTCGACATTATAATCCGAAATAAAAAAATCACAAGCGAAACAGAGATCTGTGTGCAATCTGATTGGTGTAGGTAGAGAAAAACAAAAATATATTTTATCCTCTGATCCTTGCGTGAGGAGACGCAACAAGTACGTAGCACTTGGTCCTTTCAAGTGGGTTTCTGGACAGAGAGATTTCCGACTCGTAACAGATCACATGAAATCGATGGAAAAAGGATCTGCGGCGCGGCGAAGGAAAAAATTCGTTGACGATGGATAAACCAGCGGCTGCGGTAGTAACACGGATGAGTGCGCCACGCGAGATCTTGAGGACTGAGATCTGACGAAGATCCGGCCAGCGACGGCACTAGCAAGGACAAGAGCATCGGCGGCTCCCAAGCGAATGCACGCTGGCGGCAGTTGATCGGCAAAAAGAACTCGCGATGGAGACAACGAGGGGAATAAAAAACTGTGTCTAATCTTAGCTCTAGATACCAATTATTAGGATAGCAGGTGGAAAAAGAAGACACATAGTTTAACGTGAAAAAATCCCCCAATATGGAGGAGAAAAAACCACGGAAAAACAGATCTATTATATGTTATTCAAGTACAGTGTACAAGGGGGTATATTTATAGACAACGACTGCTATGCAAGGAGTCATTCTGTACAAGCGTGCAAGCAAACCATCTGATCCATTAGATCGTGATCCAACCGTAGGTCACATTTAACACTTAAACCCTTCCACCACCAACTCAATAATTTTTATAAAAAACCCCTAAAAACCATGGTTGTATATACGGTTGGATCGTAATCTAATAGATCAGATGGTTTGCTTACACGCTTGCACAGAAGGACTGCTTGCATAGTAGTCGTTGCCCTATTTATATAGGCAAAGTAGATAGAGATAGGGTCACATGATCTTATCCAATAAGACAAAGGATATAGAGATAGGGTCACATGATCTTGTCCAACAATACTAATATAAGTTCCTACCATACAATACGTCCCCATAACAGAACTCAAAGCACCTAGCGGAATGTGATGGTCTCTTCAAAGATGTTTATCACACCCGGTTTCGGAAGACAAGTCGAATGCGAACCATGTATGTCCCATGATTAAAATTTCACGTACAAAGTGACTACATAAATAAACATCATTACACAGTGCTCGAATAACAACATAAAGAGTATTAAACTTATTACAATCAGATGTCGAATATATCCACATAGTCACAGACTTCACAATTATCAAAGTGGTAACACAAAATATAGTAAAGATAAAGGCCTCTCACAGGCAATTGACTGGAGATTGTGCTAAACTAAATCTAGATATCCTCGAAGTCATAAAACTCCTAGAACTCCGCTTCATTGCCTTCGTCTTCTCCCGGGCTTTGATTGCAGTGGAGGCAACCTGGTGTTTTGTGTTTAAGCAAGGGTGAGTACACATAAACATACTCAGCAAGTGCCCTGTTTTACTGAAGTGGGTTATCTTTATGTGGGGTTAGGCTAATAGAAGGTTGCTTTTACTTTGTCAAGTTTTAGTCATTAACATAAGTCAAGTTTTATCATCAATCTCAAGTTACCAACCCAAAGAGTTCCTCCTCATAGAGAAAATAATAAAACCACAGCCAGAAACATCATTAATAGTGCCATCAACATCAATAGTAACGATTGCATCTGTAATCAAAGTAGCTCCCAAAGTCGCTCTTAACCGCGAGCACGACTGATATATTAGTTTCATTCCCTCTGCAGAGATCACACACTTTACCCATGAGCCATGCTCCTTTTTGCATCGGGTCGATCAAACCCTTAAAACACTTCCAAGGTGAGTCGACAAGGTTTCACTACGTAGCCTTTACAAAAGTTTTACTAAAGGTATAACCACCCGTTAGGAATCTTCAGGTTTGATAAACACAGTACTCCACATAAGGGGTGACTAACAAAATTAAAACGAAAGAACCTCGGCACCTAGCCTCGATAGAGCAAGTACTGTCCCACGGACCCCATTGATGCTACGACATCAAAGCAACTACGCATCTAGTTCCCCTAATTAATTAGTCAAGGGCGTCCCATTTCACGCTCATGGCTGCACTGTTTTTTGGTAGTCATCCAACGAATCAGTCCTTAAGAAAAGGTACTCAAAAAACAACCCGAGCCTCTTTTAGTGTCACAAGATCATAATCATATCTAGAATAAAATCATCGTATGATAAATCATAAATCTACCCCCATCATGTTTGTTGATTAAGTTAGAGCACTAGAATGAAGCTAATCATAACAACCCAACCCAAAAAGGTAATCAAGGACATGATAAATATAAAGATAGACAATCCTTAGGTTTGAATTATGTTACGCGGAAATATGAATTCATGTGAATATGACATAATAGGTCAAAGGACATTTGCCTTCACCAAATAGTTATGCTCAAGGACTTCTCCTGCCATTCATTCGGGAAACACAGATTACTCATTGTCTATGCGATACGAACATACAATCAATACATTTGGAAATGAAAAGAACAATACACCATACAAAAATAGGTCATTAAGTCACATTAGAAAAAATAATTAACATGGGTGACTGTTGCGAAGTGATTTAATGGCGCGCGCGGACGGTGTGTGAATCAGCGTGCTGATGACACGCGAACGACACATGATGAGATTGTGTAGTGGGTGAAAGTGGTTGGCCACGAGGACTGGCTAGGGCTGGCCGGATGTTGGCGGGGCGCTTGCCAGCTAGGGATTGGCCATAGACAGGTCGAGATAGGCCACGAATGGTTGAGTGAGCTAGGCATTGGGTGATGGCGGGCCACTGGTCGCGAGCCGCACTGGCTGTGCCATGGGGCTGGCTATGCGCAGAGAGGGTGAGGGGAGGGGGTAGCCACCCTAGGGCTTGTCTATGGTGGCGGGGAATACATCCATGGTCGATGTTTTTTTACCTTGGGGTGAGATTGACTGCTGAGCATGGCCGCGACACGCGCAGGGCGTGGTCGTCGCGGTCTGGGACGACCAAAGGGGCGGTGCAGCGTGGTTGGACGTGCAAGGGGTGGCCAGGCGGTTGTGGGCGAGAGGAGGGAAATGTAGGCGTTTGAATGGGGTAGGGAATGTGGGGGAGGGGGTGGGGCATGGATTTAGGCATGGGCGGTTAGGAAGAGGGTCCCTGGCCAGTGGGGCCAAGGTGGGTCGGACCTGGCCAGCGTGGAGCATGGGTGGGCCTAGTCGAAGCTGGGCTAGCCTTAAGCGGCTTGGGCTTGGCCATGGCTGGCTAGGGCTTGGCTGTGAGGTTCTCCTCTCTCCCTTCTGCTCGAATTCAACTCGGGTAAGGGTTTAGAGATCAAAAGAATGCACATCAAGCAAAAGTGTAATAAAAGCTATAACATAATGCAACATCGCATAAGCCCATGATGTTTTACACCCACCTCTATACACGCTTCCAAAACAACTCTCTTTTCTTAAATAAAGAAGAAAATACCAGAATAGAAAGAAGAAATCAACAGAATAGAAAGAACAAAGAAGGATAACACCTGAATTTCTATGGATATTTAGGCCCTGTTTGGGAGAGTATCATTTCAAGAATTTGAAGTCTATTTCAGTTTTTTTCTATGCAAGCAGGTTCAACTCTATAAGCTCTAGTTTCAAAAAAACTGAAACTACTGGTTAGTTTTATGAAAATTTGAAGCTCCTCAAAGGGTGCTTCAAAAACATTGTTTCCATACCTCCTCATGAAGTTGCATAAAAATTACCCACCATGCCATTGGTTACATGACCTACTAATTCATGTATCTTTCTTCAGCCGCTAATCATTAAGGGTAATTAAGGAAAATCACACAGATTAATTGTATTATAGAAGCTAAAATCTACGTGCAATCTAACACTCTTGAACCCACCTTACCAATCTGTTGAAGTTGTTTCATGGTGAAGTTGGAAATTCGAAGCCACAATTCTTGAAGTGAAGCCCTCCTAAACAAAGATTTAATAAAGAAATTTTATATCCTAAATTTAAGGTGTTACAATGTTAAAAAAATAGTATAAACTTTTCTTTGGTGGTCTATCTATCTAAAGGCAACGACTGCTGTGCAAGCAATCCTTCTGTGCAAGCGTGCAAGCAAACCATCTGATCCGTTAGATCGTGATCCAACCACAGATACAACCATAGTTTATTAGGGGTTTTTTTTATAAAGATTATTGAGCTAGTGGTGGAAGGGTTTAAGTGTTAAATGTGACCTACGGTTAAATCACGATCTAACGAATCAGATGGTTTGCTTGCACGCTTGCACAGAAATACTACTTGCACAACAGTCGTTGCCCTATCTAAAAGCCCAGCACAAACCGAGTTTAGGGATGGCAATTTAATCCGTGGATTTGGATATCCGGCGGATATCCGACCCGACAGATTAGGATATGGATATGTTTTTTGACCCGCGGGTTAGACCCGTATCCGATCCGAGATAAAGTGGGCATGGATTTGGATATTAAATCTCACCCGCGGATAATCCGTTGGATATCCGAAATTAACCATTAGTCCATTATTGAGCCTAGGCGCCAGCCCACCAAAGTAACATTGTAACACCCTGAATTTGGGGGTATAAAATTTCTTTTCTAATATCCACCAAATTCAGGTGTTACTCTCTCAGTTCTTCGCTTTCCTTTCTCTTTTTCCTAAAAATGGGGAATTATTTTGTTTTATGATAGCGTAAACCTAGTGGAATGAGCCCTAGAGGCACTTTGGTTGTTGCATTCATGCCGTTGCATGGTGTTTCTAAGTGCAAAATGTGTTTGAAACATGTTAACATATCTTATAGAAGCGCTCGGTAATTTTTCATATTTTTCGGAATATTTTTCTATTTTTCGGAAACCAAAATCTATTTATTTGAGGAACTTAAAAATATTTTTAGAAATTCTAACTATGTTTTTTGAGTTCATTAGGTGCCAAAACAATTATAGGATTTTTTCTGGAATTTTTGAAAGCATATATAATATTTTGAGCACAAAATATGGATTTCTAGGCTTTTTCTGAATTTTAAAAATAGTAAAATCCGAATTTTAACCGAATTTTCATCTCATCCAAACCCTAGATATATATACATGTCTGGCTTCATCTCGTCGAGCCCGATCCAGAACACGAAACGGTTCATCCAAATCCAATCCCTAGCTCCCGGTATTGCCCGCCGAAGTTCGGGGCGGTTCCAACTCCGGCGAGCAATTACTCCCAATCCGTGCATCGTCTGCCAAATCCGAGGGTACCGCTGCGTTCGTCTCGTCGAGGGCTTCGTCGCAGCCCATTCGGTTCGTCGATTGGATCCCCGAATCTCCGGCAATCGATGGATTTGGCTTCGGCTCCGGCAAGGGTCTTCTTCTCCGGTGAGCTTCTCCATTCTTGTTCTTCGTTTTCTTCGATTTCTAGGGTTTGGGGTAGCACCTCGATCCCCCGCACCCCTGTCCCGGCGGCGCAGCGTCCTGCCCCCGGCCCGTGCGCGCGCGGCCCCTGCGGGCGCGACCTCCGGCGGCGGCGGCGCAGCTGCTCGGCGCGGCCGGCCATGGCTTTGGTCGCGGCCCTGCCCGCGCGAGCTCCCCCAGGTGCGGCCCCTGCCCGCGGGCGCGCGTGCCCTGCGCGGCGTGGCCGGCCCCCCGCGGCGGTCGAGCTCCCCTTCCCTGTGCAGCCCCCATGGCGATGAAACTTCTTGCGTGAGGTAGAGAGGAGAAAGGAAGAAGATGATGACAATTTCGTAAATAAGTACGCGCGAATTACAGTATGGTTTAAAACATTCATAACTTTTGCGTTTTAAACCCGATTTGATCCATTCAAGTTGCGTTAGATTCGTATTAAAATTATCTTAATTTAGAAATATTTATCCCAATTTTTGCATATTTTATTTAATTTAGTTAAACATTTGTTTAACCAGTGGCTACTAGAACGACGTTTCAATTTAAAAACCTAATTTAAGAATTCAATTTGCGCATTTATAATTAGTCACCAATATGATTAACCTTAACTAAAATGTTATTTATTAATAACTATTTAGTTTAATCACGTTGTTTAATTATTAGTTTCGCATGTCGGTCTGCACGTGCCGCCGTGCTGTTTCGTGCACGTCGTCGCGTGTCGTTCGCGAGTGTTGCGCGTGTTGTTCGCACGCGTTGTCGTGTGTCGTTCGCGTGTGTCGCGCGCCTTGCCACGTGCCGTTCGCGCGTATCGCGCGTTGTCCGCGCGCTAAGTCCTTTGTGTCCGCGCGTTGCGCACATCGTGTTTGCACGTCGTGCGTCGTTAATTCATCTCGCTTAGAATCGCTCATATTCATTAAGTTACTTGCTTAACTGTCAACTATTAAAATAGTAAGTTAGTCAAAACTAAGTAGTAGTATTAATTTACATTTGATTAATATCAATTAATATAATTATGTTGAATTGGATTGTTCTAATTAGTACTTGTTTAACGTAAACGTGCTAACCCCTCGACCGTAGCTTCGACTATCGTGGTTCTTTTCCTCGCGTAACCGTAGAGGCGCTCTCTATTTTATATTGCTTGCTTTTATAACATTTTATCTTGTATGGTGTAATGTTCTTATGCATATGTATATGTTTGTTTGCTTGTGCCTGTTCGTCTTCGCGTCGCGTTGCGATTAGATCGCGGTTCGTTTCTGAGCTTCGAGGAATCGAAGGTCAAGCTTCGGCGACCAAATGACCCAGCTCTTCGAGTTCTACAAGGCTGAAGATCCTGAGCATCTGTTTGGTGAAGGCAAGTGTCCTCTGACCTATTATGTCCCATTTACTTTATAATTCATCAACCCGCATACCATGAACAACCTAAGGATTGACTAGCTTTCTATTTACCTTGTCCTTGATTACCTTTTGGGTTACTATGGTTAGATTCATGCTATTGCTTTACTTTAATCAATGAACATGATGTGAACACTTATGATACGATGTTGTCTCTATGATTATGATGTTGGACTGGTGATACTTTAGGGGGCTCGAGCGGTTTCTCGAGTGCCTCTCCGTAAGGACCTGTTCGTTGGATGACCGCCCGGGAAAACAGTGCAACCATGAGGGTGGAGTGGGACGCCCTTAGCTGAATAATTAGAGGAATCGGGGTGTAGTTCGCTTAGCCGTCGTGCCGTCAATGGGGCTCGGTGTATGCGGCTCGCTCTGCCAAGGTTGATTTGTCCCTTGGGGAGGAGTGCGGTACATTTAGGAAACCTAACGGACGGCTACAACCCTGGGGAATCTTTGTAAAGGCTTCGTAGTGAATCCCTGGCCATTCACCTCGGGAGTGAATAAGGGTGTTGCAAGCCCGGGCTAGAGAGGGAATCACGGCTTGTGGGTAAAGTGCGCAACCTCTGCAGAGTGTTATGAAACTGATATATCAGCCGTGCTCGCGGTTATGAGCGGCCAAGGGAGCTCCATTGATTAGAGACACATTGATCAGAGATGGTTGGTTTACAGGTGGTGACGAGGATGATGGTTTTGGTTATGATTATGGTACTAGTAAGTGGTATTCTTTCCTTTTGGAAAGGGTACATCGGGTTAATAACTTGGGTTAATGCTAAAACCTGGCTTTCTACTAGTAAATAATAACCTGACCAACTAAAAGCAACTGCTTGACCTTAACCCCACATAAAGCTAGTCCACTTCAGCCAAACGGGACGTTTGCTGAGTTGAGAGCACCTAGAGGGGGGGGGGGTGAATAGGTGATCCTGTAAAAACTTCAAACTTAAGCCACAAAAACTTGTTAAGCGTTAGCACAGTTAATGCCAAGTGGCTAAGGTGAAGTCTTCAACAAAACACAATACCACAAGAATCAAGCACAGAGGGACACGGTGGTTTATCCCGTGGTTCGGCCAAGCCAATGCTTGCCTACTTCCACGTTGTGGCGTCCCAACGGACGAAGGTTGCAATCAACCCCTCTCAAGCGGTCCAAAGACCCACTTGAATACCACGGTGTTTTGTTGTTCTTATCTCAATCCCGTTTGCGAGGAATCTCCACAACTTGGAGCCTCTCGCCCTTACAAAAGATGTTCACAAAGAATCACGGAGTAAGGGAGGGATTAGCAACTCACACACAACACAAAGATCACAGCGAATACGCACACACACAAAACCCAGACTTGAGCTCAAGAGGCTAACACACTAGAACGGAGCTCAAATCACTAGAATGTCAAACAAGTGCGCAAGATTGATGTGTGAGTGATCAAGAGTGCTCAAGGAATGCTTGGGTACTTCCTCCATGCGCCAAGGGGTCCCTTTTATAGCCCCAAGGCAGCTAGGAGCCGTTGGGAACAAATCTGGAAGGCCATCTTTGCCTTCTGTCTCGTGGCGCACCGGACAGTCCGGTGCACACCGGACACTGTCCGGTGCCCGATTTGTTTCCAAAAACAGCACTTCTGACCGTTGCTGGCTGCTCCAGATCTGCGCTCAGTTGGCGCACCGGACATGTCCGGTGCACACCGGACAGTCCGGTGTTCCTTCCCGACCGTTGGCCCGGCCACGTGTCGCGCGCTGATCGCGCGGCCGACCGTTGGCCCTAGCCGACCGTTGGCTCACCGGACAGTCCGGTGCACACCGGACAGTCCGGTGAATTTTAGCCGTACGCCGTCGGCGAATTCCCGAGAGCGGCCAGTTCGAGCCGAGGCAGCCTGGCGCACCGGACACTGTCCGGTGCACACCGGACAGTCCGGTGCTCCAGGCCGAGCTGGGTCTTGGCTGCACACAGCCAAGACTTTCTCCTCTTTTCTTTTCATCTCCTTTTCTGTTTCTAACACTTAGACAAATATATTAGTACACAAAACCAATGTACTAAGGATTAGAAACATACCTTTTCTCCATGATTTGTACTTTGTCCCATTTTACAATTAAGCACATGTGTTGGGCACTAAATCACCAAAATACTTAGAAATGGCCCAAGGGCACATTTCCCTTTCAATCTCCCCCTTTTTGGTGATTTATGCCAACACTTCATAAAGCCACTAGAACAATTGCAAACTCAATTCAAATAACATAAATTTAAGTGTTATTCAATTTTGGCATATATGGATCATCCTTTGCCACCACTTGGTTTGTTTTTGCAAATCAAAACTCAAATCTCTATCTCTAAGTTAAACACACATGTTTAAGCATAAAGAGAGTCTTACAAAAAAGATTGATCAAGGATTTCAAAAACTCCCCCTTTTTTCCCATAATTACTACTTCTCCCCACAAGAAGCCAACTTTGACAAGAGAGACAACTTAAGAATTTTGACAAACCAAAAACTCTCCCATAATTACTACTTCTCCCCACAAGAAGCCAACTTTGACAAGAGAGACAACTTAAGAATTTTGACAAACCAAAAACTCTATTCTACTATTTTCAAAATCTCTCAAGTGGTAGCTGATCCATTTATTGCTTTGGCCTTTATTTTCTCCCCCTTTGGCATCAAGCACCAAAACGGGATCAATTGTGGCATTTGAACCCCATTGCCTCACCAAAATCTTCAATTAAGATCAAATGGCAATAAGAGTTCATGAGATGAACTTG
Organism: Zea luxurians; assembly: GCA_029449295.1. NCBI lineage: Eukaryota > Viridiplantae > Streptophyta > Magnoliopsida > Poales > Poaceae > Zea > Zea luxurians. The sequence goes on from JAOPSE010000014.1 coordinate 75,308,136, forward strand.
GAATAAGTTACCCCTCATCGGAGTGCAGTGGAAGTCTTTCATGGTCCAAGTCCACCTTTTCCCTTTCAATTCTCCTTTGTGACTAACACAAGCAAACTCAAACATATGGTTAGTCTCAAAGGGTCAAGTTGTAACACATCTCCCCCTAAACATGTGCATCACTTTGCAACGGACTTGTGAGGTCCAGGGAGTGTTTGTACAACTTGAGCACCATAATTAAGCAACAAAATGCAGAAGGAACATGATCAAAGGCATAAATACATGTATGCTATAATTCAATCCAAGTTCCGCGAATCTAAGACATTTAGCTCACTACGCAGCCTGCAAAAGGTCTTCTCATCTAAAGGCTTGGTAAAGATATCGGCTAGCTGGTTCTCGGTGCTAACATAAAACACTTCGATATCTCCCTTTTGCTGGTGGTCTCTCAAAAAGTGATGCCGGATGTCTATGTGCTTTGTGCGGCTGTGCTCAACAGGATTTTCCGCTATTCGGATAGCACTCTCATTATCACATAGGAGTGGGACTTTGCTCAGATTGTAGCCAAAGTCCCTGAGGGTTTGCCTCATCCAAAGTAGTTGCGCACAACACTGTCCTGCGGCAACGTACTCGGCCTCAGCGGTGGATAGGGCAACGGAGGTTTGTTTCTTAGAATTCCATGACACCAGGGACCTTCCTAAGAATTGGCACGTCCCCGATGTACTCTTCCTATCGACCTTACATCCAGCATAGTCGGAATCTGAGTACCCAATCAAGTCAAAGTTAGACCCCTTTGGATACCAGATCCCGAAGCAAGGCGTAGCAACTAAATATCTAAGGATTCGCTTCACAGCCACTAAGTGACACTCCTTAGGATCGGATTGAAATCTAGCACACATGCATACGCTAAGCATAATATCCGGTCTACTAGCACATAAATAAAGTAAAGACCCTATCATTGACCGGTATGCTTTTTGATCAACGGACTTACCTCCTTTGTTGAGGTCGGTGTGTCCGTCGGTTCCCATCGGAGTCTTTGCGGGCTTGGCGTCCTTCATCCCAAACCGCTTCAGCAGATCTTGCGTGTACTTCGTTTGGGAGATGAAGGTGCCGTCCTTGAGTTGCTTCACTTGGAACCCAAGGAAGTAGTTCAACTCGCCCATCATTGACATCTCGAAATTCTGCGTCATCACCCTGCTAAACTCTTCACAAGACTTTTGATTAGTAGAACCAAATATTATGTCATCGACATAAATTTGGCACACAAACAAATCACCATCACATGTCTTTGTAAAAAGAGTTGGATCGGCTTTCCCAACCTTGAAAGCATTAGCAAGTAAGAAATCTCTAAGGCATTCATACCATGCTCTTGGGGCTTGTTTAAGTCCATAGAGCGCCTTAGAGAGCTTACACACGTGGTCGGGGTACCGCTCATCCTCGAAGCCAGGGGGTTGCTCCACGTACACCTCCTCCTTTATTGGCCCGTTGAGGAACGCGCTCTTCACATCCATTTGGTACAACCTGAAAGAATGGTGAGCGGCATATGCTAGCAAGATACGAATAGACTCTAGCCTAGCCACAGGAGCAAAAGTCTCCTCAAAGTCCAAACCTGCGACTTGGGCATAACCTTTTGCCACAAGTCGAGCCTTGTTCCTTGTCACCACCCCGTGCTCGTCTTGTTTGTTGCGGAACACCCACTTGGTTCCCACAACATTTTGCTTGGGACGAGGCACCAGCGTCCAAACTTCGTTGCGCTTGAAGTTATTAAGTTCCTCCTGCATGGCCAACACCCAATCCGGATCCAGCAAGGCCTCCTCTACCTTGAAAGGCTCAATAGAGGAGACAAAGGAGTAGTGTTCACAAAAATTAACTAATCGAGACCGAGTAGTTACTCCCTTGCTAATGTCACCCAAAATTTGGTCGACGGGATGATCCCTTTGAATCATCGCTCGAACTTGGGTTGGAGGTGCCGGTTGCGCTTCTTCCTCCATCACTTGATCGTCTTGTGCTCCCCCTTGATCACACGCCTCCTTTTGATGAACCTGTTCATCGTCTTGAGTTGGGGGATGCACCGTCGATGAGGAAGAAGGTTGATCACGTTCATCCTGTTCCTGTGGCCGAACGTCTCCAATCGCCATGGTTCGTATCGCGGCCGTCGGAACATCTTCTTCATCTACATCATCACAATCAACAACTTGCTCTCTTGGAGAGCCATTAGTCTCATCAAATACAACGTCGCTAGAGACTTCAACCAAACCCGATGATTTGTTGAAGACTCTATACGCCTTTGTATTTGAATCATAACCTAATAAAAACCCTTCTACAGCTTTGGGAGCAAACTTAGAATTTCTACCCTTCTTTACTAGAATGTAGCACTTGCTCCCAAAAACACGAAAGTACGATACATTGGGTTTGTTACCGGTTAGTAGCTCATATGAAGTCTTCCTGAGGAGTCGATGAAGGTAGACCCTGTTGATGGCGTGGCAAGCCGTGTTCACGGCTTCCGACCAAAAGCACTCGGGGGTCTTGAACTCTCCAAGCATCGTCCTCGCCATATCGATTAGCGTCCTGTTCTTCCTCTCTACCACACCATTTTGTTGTGGTGTGTAGGGAGCGGAGAACTCGTGCTTGATCCCTTCTTCCTCAAGAAACTCCTCCACTTGAAGGTTCTTGAACTCGGACCCGTTGTCGCTCCTTATCTTCTTCACCTTGAGCTCAAACTCATTTTGAGCTCTCCTGAGGAAGCGCTTGAGGGTTCCTTGGGTTTCAGACTTATCCTGCAAAAAGAATACCCAAGTGAAGCGGGAAAAGTCATCAACAATAACTAAACCATACTTACTCCCTCCTATGCTTAGATAGGCGACGGGTCCGAAGAGATCCATGTGTAGCAGCTCCAGGGGTCTTGACGTGGTCATCACGTTCTTGCTGTGATGTGCTCCTCCCACCTGTTTCCCTGCTTGACAAGCTGCACAAGGTCTATCCTTTTCGAAATGCACATTTGTTAGACCTATTACGTGTTCCCCCTTTAGAAGCTTGTGGAGGTTCTTCATCCCCACATGTGCTAAGCGGCGATGCCACAGCCAGCCCATGCAAGTCTTAGCCATTAAGCATGCATCTAGACCGGCCTCTTCTTTTGCAAAATCAACTAAATAAAGCTTGCCGTCTAGTACACCCTTAAAAGCTAGTGAACCATCACATCTTCTAAAGACAGACACATCTACATTCGTAAATAAGCAATTATATCCCATTTGACATAATTGACTAACAGATAGCAAGTTATATCCAAGACTCTCCACTAAGAATACATTTGATATAGAATGCTCATTAGAAATTGCAATTTTACCTAGCCCTTTTACCTTGCCTTGATTCCCGTCACCGAATATAATTGAATCTTGGGAATCTTTACTTTTGACGTAGGAGGTGAACATCTTCTTCTCCCCCGTCATATGGTTTGTGCATCCGCTGTCGATAATCCAGCTTGAACCCCCGGATGCATAAACCTGCAAGGCAAATTTAGGCTTGGGTCTTAGGTACCCAACTCATGTTGGGTCCTGCAAGGTTAGCACAAATATTCTTAGGGACCCAGATGCAAGTTTTATCTCCCTTGCATCTAGCCCCTAATTTCCTAGCAACAACCTTCTTTCCCTTTCTACAAATAGCAAAGGGAGCATTACAAACATAATAAATGGTAGAAGGTTCATTCATTAATTTTCTAGGAGCATGACTAACATTCTTTCTAGGTACATGAGCAATATTTCTCCTAGGCATATGCGCAACATTTCTCCTACTCATATTTCTATCATGTTTATGAGAGGAACTAGAGGCAAACATGACATGAGAATCATAAACATGTGAATCAAAATCATTATGAACATTTCTAGCATGTCTCCTATCATGGTATAAGAAAGCATGGTTCTTTTTAGCACTATTTGCCATAGGGGCCTTCCCTTTCTCCTTGACGAAGACAGGAGCCTTATGGCTTGTTAAGTTCTTGGCTTCTCTCTTGAAGCCAAGCCCATCCTTAATTGAGGGGTGTCTACCAACCGTGTAGGCATCCCTTGCAAATTTTATTTTATCAACTTCATTCTTGCTAGTCTTAAGTTGGGCATTAAGACTAGCCACTTCATCATTTAATTTGGAAATTAGAACTAGGTGTTCACTACAAGCATTAACATAAAAATCCTTACACCTAGTACAAATTTCAACATGTTCAACAAAAGAATTTGATTTACTAGCTACTTCTAGTTTAGCACTTAAATCAATATTAACACTTCTTAAGGTAGAAATGGTTTCATGACAGGAAGATATTTCACTAGAAAGCATTTCATTTCTTTTCACTTCTAAAGCATATGATTTTTGTGCCTCTACAAATTTATCATGTTCATCATACAATAAATCTTCTTGCTTTTCTAAAAGCCTATCCTTTTCATTCAATGCATTAATCAATTCATTGATTTTCTCTATCTTAGATCTATCTAAGCCCTTGAATAAGCAAGAATAATCTATGTCATCATCACTAGACTCACTATCACTAGATGAAGCATAAGTGGAGTCTTGAATACTCACCTTCTTCTCCCTTGCCATAAGGCAAGTGAGATGCTCGTTGGGGAAGAGAGCTGATTTGTTGAAGGCAGTGGCGGCGAGTCCTTCGTTGTCGGAGTCGGAGGAGGAGCAATCCGAGTCCCACTCCTTTCCTAGATGCGCCTCGCCTTTTGCCTTCTTGTATTGCTTCTTCTTCTCTCTTTTGTTCCCCTTTTCCTGGTCACTTTCATTATCGGGACAATTAGCAATGAAATGACCAAGCTTACCGCATTTGAAGCATGAGCGCTTCCCCTTGACTTTGGTCTTGCTTGGTTGTCCCTTGTGACCTTTAAGCACCGTCTTGAATCTCTTAATGATGAGAGCCATCTCTTCATCATTAAGGCCAGCCGCCTCAACTTGCACCACCTTGCTAGGTAGCGACTCCTTGCTCCTCGTTGCCTTTAGAGCAATGGGTTGAGGCTCGTGGAGTGGTCCGTTCAACGCGTCGTCGACGTATCTTGCCTCCTTGATCATCATCCGCCCGCTCACGAATTTTCCAAGTACTTCCTCGGGCGTCATCATCGTGTACCTGGGATTCTCACGAATATTGTTCACGAGATGAGGATCAAGTACGGTAAAGGACCTGAGCATTAGGCGGACGACGTCGTGGTCTGTCCATCGCGTGCTCCCGTAGCTTCTTATCTTGTTGATAAGGGTCTTGAGCCGGTTGTACGTTTGTGTTGGCTCCTCGCCCCTTATCATCGCGAACCGTCCAAGCTCGCCCTCCACCAACTCCATCTTGGTGAGTAAGGTGACGTCGTTCCCCTCATGAGAAATCTTGAGGGTGTCCCAGATTTGCTTGGCGTTGTCCAAGCCGCTCACCTTATGGTATTCATCCCTGCACAAGGAAGCTAGAAGAACAGTAGTAGCTTGTGCATTTTTATGAATTTGTTCATTAATGAACATGGGACTATCCGAACTATCAAAGTGCATTCCACTCTCTACAATCTCCCATATACTAGGATGGAGAGAGAATAGGTGACTACGCATTTTGTGACTCCAAAATCCGTAGTCCTCTCCATCAAAGTGTGGGGGCTTGCCAAGTGGAATGGAGAGCAAATGAGAATGTGAACTTTGTGGAATACGAGAGTAATCAAAGGAAAAGTTCGAATTAACCGGTTTTCTCCTCTCGTAGTCGTTGTGGTCCTCATCCTTTTGGGAAGAAGTAGACTCGTCGCTGTCGTAGTAGATGATCTCCTTGATGCGCCTGGTCTTCTTCTTTTTCCCATCCTTTCGTCTTTGACCCGAGCCGGAGTCGGTAGGCTTGTCGTCCTTCGGCTCGTTGACGAAGGTCTCCTTCTCTTTGTCGTTGATCACTATACCCTTCCCCTTAGGATCCATCTATTCGGGCGGTTAGTCCCTTTGTGAATAGAACGGCTCTGATACCAATTGAGAGCACCTAGAGGGGGGGGGGGTGAATAGGTGATCCTGTAAAAACTTCAAACTTAAGCCACAAAAACTTGTTAAGCGTTAGCACAGTTAATGCCAAGTGGCTAAGGTGAAGTCTTCAACAAAACACAATACCACAAGAATCAAGCACAGAGGGACACGGTGGTTTATCCCGTGGTTCGGCCAAGCCAATGCTTGCCTACTTCCACGTTGTGGCGTCCCAACGGACGAAGGTTGCAATCAACCCCTCTCAAGCGGTCCAAAGACCCACTTGAATACCACGGTGTTTTGTTGTTCTTATCTCAATCCCGTTTGCGAGGAATCTCCACAACTTGGAGCCTCTCGCCCTTACAAAAGATGTTCACAAAGAATCACGGAGTAAGGGAGGGATTAGCAACTCACACACAACACAAAGATCACAGCGAATACGCACACACACAAAACCCAGACTTGAGCTCAAGAGGCTAACACACTAGAACGGAGCTCAAATCACTAGAATGTCAAACAAGTGCGCAAGATTGATGTGTGAGTGATCAAGAGTGCTCAAGGAATGCTTGGGTACTTCCTCCATGCGCCAAGGGGTCCCTTTTATAGCCCCAAGGCAGCTAGGAGCCGTTGGGAACAAATCTGGAAGGCCATCTTTGCCTTCTGTCTCGTGGCGCACCGGACAGTCCGGTGCACACCGGACACTGTCCGGTGCCCGATTTGTTTCCAAAAACAGCACTTCTGACCGTTGCTGGCTGCTCCAGATCTGCGCTCAGTTGGCGCACCGGACATGTCCGGTGCACACCGGACAGTCCGGTGTTCCTTCCCGACCGTTGGCCCGGCCACGTGTCGCGCGCTGATCGCGCGGCCGACCGTTGGCCCTAGCCGACCGTTGGCTCACCGGACAGTCCGGTGCACACCGGACAGTCCGGTGAATTTTAGCCGTACGCCGTCGGCGAATTCCCGAGAGCGGCCAGTTCGAGCCGAGGCAGCCTGGCGCACCGGACACTGTCCGGTGCACACCGGACAGTCCGGTGCTCCAGGCCGAGCTGGGTCTTGGCTGCACACAGCCAAGACTTTCTCCTCTTTTCTTTTCATCTCCTTTTCTGTTTCTAACACTTAGACAAATATATTAGTACACAAAACCAATGTACTAAGGATTAGAAACATACCTTTTCTCCATGATTTGTACTTTGTCCCATTTTACAATTAAGCACATGTGTTGGGCACTAAATCACCAAAATACTTAGAAATGGCCCAAGGGCACATTTCCCTTTCATGAGTACGTCGATGTGTACTCACCCTTGCTTTCACAAAACCCCAGGTTGCCTTTGGTGCACTCTATGCTCAGGTAAAGAAGAAGGCGTCGAGGTGGATCTCCAGGAGTTCTAGGACGTCGATGAGTTCGAGGATTAGGCTAGCGACCTCCCCCAGTCAGCTGCCTGTGGTGGGTTGTTTATGTTGGCTACATTTTCGATTTTGTGTACTTTGATTTATATATGTAAATGGCTCTAGTCTATAATATTATTACTCACTCTTTATTGTAATTCGAAGCATTGTGCTATGATGAGTCATTTATGTAATCGCTGTGTACGTGAATTTCTGATCCTGGCACGTACATGGTTCGCATTCGGTTTACCTTCTAAAACCGGGTGTGACAAACATTCAGCCCACCAAAGCACCAAGCCACCAGCCCACCCTAATCCCTAATTCCCCAATCCCCATCCGACCATCCCTTAGCCTCAATCATTCAATCCCAGCCTCCCAGTCATCCTGCAGCCTCACGCGCAAGCTACCCGCGCCGCCTAGGCAAGCCGCAACCTGCAAGCCACCCGCGCCACCCCGCCCCCCCCCCGCGCAGACGCAGCTCCGAGCTCCTCCCTCTACTCTAAGCGCCGCCGGCCCCCGCGCAGACGCAGCTCTGAAAATCTGAAATCCGCCCTGCTCTAAGCTCTACCCTGCGCAGCTGCGCTGAGCGCCTGAGCTCCGCCCTGCTTTGCGTGGGAGCACGGCGTGCCGCCCTTCAGGTTCGCCCCTGCCAGCCCCTCAGTTCCTCCTCCACTGAAGTCGATCTCTCCCTCTCACTGATTATGTTATTCTATTGCTGAAAATGGTTTTATCATATCCGATGGATATCCGATGGATATCCGAAACCCGATGGGCATGGATATGGATATGAATTTCTACCCGTGGATATAGTCGCGGGCGGATATTATCTATGACCGTGGATATGACTGCGGGCGGATATTTTCAATATCCGATCCGAATCCGACCCGTTGCCATCCCTAACCGAGTTAGATTAGACCCACACGTTTCTTTACCCTAACCTTTTCACTGGCTCGAGGGAAGGCACACAGGACACAGCCGCCGCCGTTTCTTCTTCTCCCATCTTCATCTCCCTCGCAGCGCCGGCGCTCCATCTTCCGCTCCCTCCCTTTACTCGCGCTCGGTAAGCAGGCGACGGCGGCGGTGCTCAGGTTTGGGCTCTCAGCGACGGTGTCAGCGGCTTCCCTTCCCGCCTCTCGCTGGTCGCCTCGCGCCATCGCCTCCGGTCCTCCGCGCACCGGCCGGTGACCCTACGTGCGTGCCTCTCTCTCTCTCTCTCTCTCCTCTCGCCTCTGGTGGATCGTCAACGGCTCCTGGCCGCGGCGGCTGCGCCACACGCCGCGCGCGGCCTGAGGGCAGCGGGAGCCAGCAGCCGCTACTCCACCAAGGCGGTCGCGCCGCTTTGGGGGCGCTTATGCCCCAAAGCGAAGCGTTACCCGTCCGCTTAGTGCTTCAGCGCGCTGGGGCGTGCTCTTAGTGCTGCTTTTTGGAACCCTGGTTCTTGAGCTCCTTGTATTTTGAGGCGTAAAAAAAGATTGTGCAACATACATGTTCACACAAATAAAATGCCATATATATACAATAACTGCATTGCTGAAGCTAAGGCCTTGCTTTGCATGTACATTCCACTTGTCATGCTTGTTCGTCGTGTTAAGCAAAAATATACTGTTTGTTAGGAAACTACCAGGTACGACTTATTGGCTTACTTTAAAAGTTCTAGCGGTTAAACAAGTGGTGATCTCCATGTTTTTGTGGGATTCAATAACAGTAATCATTGGAAAATGTTTGCATATGTTAAGACATTTAAATTTGTTTTCTCCCAAGTTTCATACTTAGCCTCGTGTTTCTTATCTTAAACATGTTCTATGTGTTTCAGTTGAATAGAGGGCTATTAGTTGTTTGGAATCTACTTTTGTAGTTGATTCCAAGCATGGAAACTCTACCAAATGGCTCAGTAAATAATGCTGAGCTTAACCAGGAAAATCAGAAGTCCATGTATGCTAGTGAGTCTGAAGAAGCACGGAATATTTTTGTTTACAGAGAAGATGTTGTGAGCTTGAAGTCCAAGGAGGATGTCCGTGGTGTAGTATTGGAGGTAGCTGGGGAATATGATTATGATGGTAGCATCACTGATGATGACTTTGATACTGAGGAACATGAAGATAAAACTGCTTATGGAGCTGAAAATGGTGTTGCCGATGGTGGTAATGTTAGTAATGGAGCTGAAGTTGAAAGTCAGAGTTCTTTGCCTGATAACAAAGTTCGAGTGCTATGGATAGATGGTAGTGAAAAGACAGAAGACATTGATGAGGTAGTTGTTGTTGATAGAAGTTTCCTTCATGGAGATTTTATTGCCTCTGCCTCAGATCCAACTGGTCAGATGGGGCTTGTTTTGGATGTCAATCTTGTGGTTGATTTGCAAGGTGCTAATGGCGATATGATAAAGGGTGTATCATCTAAGGAGTTGGGACGAATCAGGGAATTCAATGTGGGTGATTATGTCGTCTCCGGGCTATGGCTTGGTCGAGTTGATGGAGTGCTAGATAATGTTTATGTGTCGTTTGATGATGGCTCTGTCTGTAAAGTCAATAGGGCAGATCCTAAGTGCTTAAAGCCAGTAGCTGGCCCAATTCATCAAGATACAGCTTGTCCTTTTTATCCAGGACAGCGTGTCAAGGCATCATCATCATCTGTTTTCAAAGCATGCAGATGGCTTAATGGATTTTGGAGAGCAAGTCGTCTTGAAGGTACTATCACAAAAGTGGAAAGTGTTGCTGTTTTAGTCTATTGGATTGCATCTGCACACTTTGCTACAGATCAGCAATCTGTTCCTCTAGAGGAGCAGAACCCAGGGGACCTTACTCTTTTGTCTTGTTTCTCATATACAAACTGGCAATTAACTGACTGGTGTCTTTCTCAGCGATACACTTCATGTACTATCAATACCATGATTAATTCTGATAAGCATACAGGGCAGATATGTACATGCTCAGAAAACTCAGTTCCACTGTCTGGTATTCCAGAATCTCAAGCTGATGCTCAGATTGATACAGATACAGGTCACAGGCAGACAGATGTTGATTCTACTGCAGATGGATTGAGTATGTCGGATGGAGATAATTCATGCATAGCCAAAGAATCAGAAACAGGAACTAGTGCATCAAGCATCTCAAATGAGGGTCCACAGGACAATGCAACATCTAGAAAAAAGTTTAGGAAATTGTTTTTAAAAAAAGACAAAAGAACAAAAAAAAGAGATGACAACTTTGAGCGAGCTCTACTCATTGCGAATACTTGTACCAAAGTTGATGTAATCTGGCAAGATGGGACAAAGGAATGTGGAGTAGCCGCAACAACGTTGATCCCTATCCACAGTCCAAATGAACATGAATTCTTCCCGGAGCAGTATGTTGTGGATAAAGTCACAAATGATGTTGGTGTTGATGATTCTTCTGAACCAAGGCGTGTGGGTCTTGTTAGAGGTGTTAATGCTAAGGACCGAACAGCAACTGTGTCATGGTTTAAGCCTCCTCTACATCCAGAGGAGCCAAAGGAGATCGCATGTAACGAAATTGTGAGTGTATATGAACTGGATGGCCATCCAGATTATGATTATTGCTATGGAGATATTGTTGTCCGCTTGCCGCCTGTTAAACCGGTAATTGAGTCAACCAATAGCAAGGACCAAATGGAACTGGATAAGACGTTAGATTCCTCGGAAGGATTTGCTGCTTCATATTCTGCACCCCCTGATAATAATGCGGACGAACAGCTTTCACAGAAGGAATCCTGCTTGCAGTTTACAAGCCTCTCTTGGGCTGGACATATAGTTGGCTTTCAAGACGGTGAGATTGAAGTCATTTGGGGTGATGGATCGATTTCTAAGGTATTTCACAGCTAACACGCTAAACACTATTGTTTATGTGAACTAGCGTTAGGAGTTTATGCTGTCAAAAACCGTTAGCTGAATCTTTTTGCTTTGTCAATCTATTCATGCTTGTCTACCTTAATAATTTTCTTTTACCACCTGACTTGACTATTTGCAGCTTCATGTGTTACCTATATTTGTTTTAATGTTCTCAGGTTGGGCCTCATGAAATATATGTTGTTGGTCGCGAAGACGATGGTGCCTCACTAGATGATGGAACAGCCTCTGATGGTTCTAGCTGGGAGACTGTTGATAACAACGAAATGGATATACTTGATGATTCTGCAAAGGTATTCTCAACTGCTGGCTGGCATTGTCATTAGTTATTTTGATCAGTTATATCTCCGAAACACCTTTTAGTTTCCTCTTGTTCTTTATATTATTGATCCCTATCCTCTTTCAGTGTGATTCGCAAAACGTACCTGAGAATAGCATTGGAAGGGAAAATGGTTCATTCAGCTCCCAGGATGGAAGTTCTGTTGCAACTGGTCCCCTTTCAGTTGCTTTTGAGTTTGTGACCCGACTGGCGAGCGATCTCTTTGCTCGAGGTAGAAGGCATTTAGATGGATCATCAGATGCTATGGATGAAGTTGAGTCTCACTGGTCTAATGAGATTTCAGAAATTGGTGATGACATTGCTAAGTGTAATAAGAATCATGTGGAATCACCAGAGCATGCTGCAGTCATAGAAAATGATTCTTCTGTCGAGAAGTCTGTAGATGTGGTTATGGCTGATAATCCTGTACATTCTGAATGTTTCAAACACTTTGATGTTCTGCAATGTCCTCTAGACCACCACTACCTTGAAAACACAACCCAGGTGAATTCTCACATACTGTTTTTTATGTTGCTCCATTTGTTAATTGTAAGTCGTTCTAGCTTTTGTAGATACATAGCTTTTACTATGACACAATATATATCTAGGTTCTCCCAAAATAATTGATATTTTAGGTTTGTTGTAAGTCAAAGTCACATCATTTCAATTTTGACCAAATTTATAGGAAACAACGCCAATATTTATGACACAATAGGTACAATATGAAAATATATTTCATGATAAATCTAACAAACTTAATTGGTATAATAAACATTAGTACTTTTTATATAAGTTTGGTCAAACTTGAAATAGTTGGACTTAGGACAAACCTAAAACATCACGTATTTTGGGACGGATGGAGTAGGTTGCAAAAGCTGTGTCTAGACAAGGTAACATGACTTACAATTTGGAACAAAGGGGAGTTTTATATGTACTAGACTTGTACTCTTCATTTTTATCTGATTATATATGAAAAACAAAGGACTGGGATGGATCATGTCACCTACTGAGGTGATAGGCAGAGTGGATTCATTATCAACAATGATGGAAGAAGGGAAGGTGGGGCTGCAAGGATTGGGGTAAAGAGAAGTACTGTGGTCAGAAGTGGTGGGGTACGAGGTAGAGTTAGCAACATAGTCGGTGGGAGTGGGTTGCGATGACACGGGAAACGAGGAGAGAACGGGGGGAGGTACCCCCACGGAGTCACCAGGAGAGGTGCTGGGTCGACAGTGGCGACCAAACTGACGACGAGCATGGGTGGTCGAGACGACAATGTCTTGATCGTGGAGACAATCTCGGCACTATGGAACACAAGTCACAAACGGCTCAGTAGTGTGTTGGTCCTCCCGAGGGTGGATGGAGGCCAGAGGGTGGTTGGAGCTCGACGCAATCATGGAGAACAATGTTCATGACCCTATCAAAGGCTACGAATATGCCCTGTAGAAGCTGGCTGTCGTGAGGGGAGACACACATCATAGGGAGGCCTAGCTAACCACGCTGCTCCAGCCAAAAATATCCACTATGACAAAACGACGACTCCACGACCACGATCTGCTCCTCAACTGGCGATGCATACGTCTTTTCTCTTGTCGCCGTGTCATATCACGACAAGGACAATGCAGAGCGTGATCGGTTGGTGCAAACCGGAGGTGGAGGAGCTTTGAGGCGGCCAAAGTTGTGTACGTGTGCATCTACGCTTCCAGTATGCTGCTGCTTCAAAGCAAAATGGTGGGGGTTACCAAAAAAGAACTTCCTCTGATTCATATGTAGACCTTAAAAACGATGTCAACAAATCTGATTTGGAACTTCATAATAATGATGCTGTCAGGCTATGACCACACATATGTGCGCAAGCATATCATTTAGGGGTAGCGCCCTCAGAGCTAATCAATACAGCTCTTTACAGGTGAGAACACAACTATTCATTCAACAAAGTTTCTTGGTCAATAAACGACCTGAGTAGGTTTTAGGGGTAGCGCCCTCAGATTTCGATTGGTGATTCAGCTTAGGTTTGTTCGTGTCTGTAAAAAAACTCAACCTGCGGGGTATGACCGCCCCCACAACATTATATTAAGAAGACCCCACGCAGGTCGAGAAACCCGCTGAACCCTTGCTCCACCCATACACAACGACACCGTAGTCCGTAGCCTATGTGAGAACGACCGCGACCGGGGTCGGGCCTTAGACCTCTGTTTTGGCATGGGGCGAGGGGATTTTTTTAACCATATCCTGAAAATTCGCTCCGGGAGTTGAACCCAGGACCTGAGGTGTGCTACTCAGACCATCTAACCAACTCGTCTAGAGGCCCTTTCGCAGTTCGCGCCTGTATAAAGCGTCCCTCCAAATGAACGACTTTAACATTAATCTAGACAGCCAGCAACGTCGCTGAGGGAATCTTGAATTTCACAGACTTGTTGCCTCTTGAGATTTGCTTGCTGAACTCAATGAACGGATGGACAAAAGATAAAACAGTGAAAAAAAGGAAAAGCTACACACTTGGCGTAATTTATGTACACCATAGCTTGTCCTAAACTCCCCTAACAGTGAATTACTGTAATTACACTGCAAGACAACTTGTCTATAGGTTCTGCTGCTCCGCCTCCGCGACGAGCGCCTGCTGTGTGACGGCGGCTTCCCGCTCGGCGACGCACGGGTCCTCCAGTAGCTCGGCCCCTGACGTGCGCCGTCTAACCTTCTTCTCGAGGCACCGTGGATCTCGGCAGGTAGTAAGGCCTCGGCGCAGAGGTCGCTGACTCGCTGCCACGTGGACGCCACCTAAGCCCGCTAACCTCGGCGCCAATGATTACGACGTCGAGCTTATGGTCCATTTCCTGAAATGAAATTGAAAAGTGCGTATTTGTGAAAAACTTCCACAAAAGGGCCAAAATAAAAAATACGGGTGGCCCGGCGACGAAGATGACAACCAGGAGGTGGTGGCTAGGGAAGGGTGGGAGGGAGGGAGAGAAAAGACCAGGCTTGATACCATGTTGGAAACCTTAACTATGGTGGGTTGACTTGCATAGATTGGAAAAGGGGTTACATGGGCTGGACAAAGGATGTTTCTGTGTGAGGTTTCTTGCTTACAGCTTACATATTATTAAACAATGTTCTGGCAGGGTACAGGTGGAAAAAAGTGGGTAAAAAAGGTACAACAGGAATGGAGCATACTTGAGAAGAACCTACCAGGTCTGCTATTACTCAATACAAACACTAAAAACAACCAAGGACAGCTGTATTATGATTTGCTGATGTTCCTTTCACTGCATTTGTAGACTATATTTATATCAGGGTATTTGAGGATCGCATGGATCTCTTGAGAGCCGTGATTGTTGGAGCAAGTGGAACACCCTACCAAGATGGCCTTTTCTTCTTTGATTTCCACCTTCCACTTGAGTATCCGCTAGTCCCTCCGGTAATTGCAACAACTACATTTCTTATCAATGATGCTTTGTCTTCGTTTTCCTAACTGCTGTACGTTCAAACTGTGAATAAATACATTTTGGGGAACTCTGCTGACATTGCTGCAATTTTCTCATCCTGGTTTCAATTATTGAATCTGCAGTCAGCATACTATCATTCTGGTGGTTTGCGTGTAAATCCAAACCTGTATGTGGACGGGAAGGTTTGCTTGAGTCTCTTAAATACCTGGACTGGCAGAGGGAACGAAGTTTGGGATCCATCATCATCAAGTATTCTCCAAGTACTAGTTTCACTTCAGGGATTGGTTCTCAATGAAAAACCCTATTTTAATGAGGCTGGGTATGAGAAGCAAGTTGGTACTGTTGAAGGGGAGAAGAATGCAGTGCCGTATAATGAGAATACGTACCTGCTGAGCGTGAAATCCATGCTGTATATATTGAGACGGCCTCCTTTGGTAATTAAACTTTCCCTTGAGAATATAATTTGTTTTAGACTAAACATAATATAATTTGTTTTAGACTAAACATACAATCATTAATCAATCTATGAATGTAGTTTGTATGTATGTCTACATTCATTACCATTTATTTGAACGTGGACGAAAAAAGAGGGTTAGAAAGAACTATTTTAGGACGGAGGAAGTATTGCACTTGTGTCGATTACCCAGTTAATCAAGTTTGCCTCTGCATTCCCAATCTGTTGACTGAAGCATGTTTTACCTTTCTGTCACCGAATTGATAAGCATGTAATGAAATCTTGAAATTCCAAACGTTTAAGCATCTAGTGGTTATTTTCTCTTCACGTGGCACCATATATTTTTTAAAAGTGTAAGATAACTATTCGATACCTCTTTATTTTCTAAATTGTTTAATGCATGACACTGTAGCATTTTGAGGATTTTGTGAAGAGCCACTTCCGCAAGCGTGGTCACTACATCCTTAAAGCTTGCCACGCCTATTTGCAAGGAAATGTTGTTGGCACTCTCACCGACGACGCATGCACCACCGACAGAAGCAAAGAGCACTCGAGCTCTGTTGGCTTCAAGCTTGTACTAGCAAAGATTTTACCACGGTTGATTACAGCCCTGAAGGACACTGGAGCTGACTGCGACCAATACGAGCACCTCGGGAGAACAGAAACCGTTACAGAAAGCTGATCATTGAGTGATTTGTACTTGATTCTTTTGCTTTTTCTCTGTTTTTTGGGGTTTCACACCAGGCTGTTTTCCTATAAATGTACATTCAAAGTTTGTTGTTTCAGTCAAACATTTGGAAAATTTGGCCTAAATGATTTAGGGGGGGGTGTTTGAAGTCACTAGAGATAATAGTTAGTTAGCTAAAAATTGTTAGTGGAATTAGCTAGCTAACTATTACCAAATTTGCTAAAAGTATCTAATATCTGAACTATTAGTTAGACTGTTTGGATGTCTTGGCTAATTTTAGCAGCTAACTAATAGTTTTAGTGCATTTAAACACCTCTTATTCGTTACATGGAACTGAACTACACTGTACAGCTGATGTTTGGTTAAACTTGTACCAGCGAAGAGTTGGCAATACTGGAACCAGGCCTAGAGATTCCTGGAACAGAGATTTGATGTCCATGTATTTACGGGTGGTATTGGTTTCACGAATATACACTCGCGGGGGATAAAAAACCCTGGTAATTCTATTTCCATGTGTTCTAGAATCAGGAATGTTTTAGCCCAGCGATCTATCGTACTCACTCAACTTTGTTTTTTAATTATAATCTGCTCGGATTGTATAATCTAAATTATTTTGAACTAAGTATCAGTTCAAAATAATTTAGATTATATAATCTGAGCAGATTATAATACGAAACAAACAGCCTCTTATTAGTCCTTAGGAAGGAGGACTGCTGATTCTTCATTCGATAATCTGACTTGGAATCTTGGTGAACAATCAAAGCGTGTGTGATTATCTGTCCAGTGATCTTGGTATGTGGGAGGCTTAGTCCAAGCACACCCTCATAGCAATAAATCAGGCTTGCTTTTCCCGGTGACTAGTGTTCTTGTTTGAAGAGCAAGGTGACTCGCAGACGTACTTGTTCGGTGACGATCGGATAGATGGCTTTGCCAGGCAATTTACGTTGGGGTCGTGCAACCATGCAGCACTTGCTGCCTATTTTTTTAGTGTCAAATGGCGCATTATTGCACGCTGGAAGGCTGACCTCGTGGAGAAGAAGATCGGTTTGCAGTGCGAATCCGGAGCTTGACTTCCGGCATGCGCGCCTGCAACGACTCCGAGATTTTGGTCGCGCTGGGTTCACACTAGATCGATCTTCCCATATCTACTAGTTTATTCCAAACACACAACATGTCTCTTTGGACCCTAACCCTCTTAGGGCATGTTCGGTTCACATGTTTACATTCTAGAGGAGATTTAATTTAGGGAGGGATTGAGTTAATCTCCTCCTTATCACTTGAACCCGTTAGAGGTATAATCCCCTTCGGCAGTTCGGCTATAATCCCTGGCTTCAAAAGTTTGTTCTGTTAATGCATGGAGACATATACAATTTTATCATACGAATGGAGATAATGAAAGGCCCATATCAATAGAAACTAATAATTCAAAACTACTACTGCATGAGAACTATAGAGTATCTGGTAATGTTGCTAAGACCAAAAGAACAACCAATGAGCAAACGTGAAAAATGCAATTCATCTTCCAGTGCCCGACCTCTTCAAATGCAGCTACAAAAAGGAGCTTCTTCTGGTGCGCTTGATATCCTCTGCCTCAAACAAAATGACTGGCCAGTCTAGTCCGTTTTTACAACCCACCAGAATCAAGCAGAGCTCAGCAAATAAGAAAATTTGACTCATCAAAAAGCAAAATTCCAATTGAAATGGCACACCACCAAGTTGTGTGCGTGCAAAAGGTGCTACTTCTAGTGTGCATGATACTCCTTTGTCAGATAGGCAGTCTGTAGCTTCCCCTGGTACCATCATTGTATGCGCTCAAGAAAATCTCAGGGTTCTTGAACACCTTATAGGCTTTAGCCATCTACTCCTTTTGTGACCTCCAATATGTTTAGCATTGCTATGCAATTCTTAATTGAGAAGTCATCACCTCGTCTTGCCTCCCTTTCTCTTGCCAATTGTGTCGCTTCATCTTCGATTTGTTTTGTTCTAATATCTAGATACCTTTCCATCAATAGTTTTATGTTGGAATTCTTTTTTTGCTTCTTTAGTCCTTTTTCTTCCTTCCTTGAAACAACAAAAGTCTTTTTGACCTTGTATCCTGCTTGTTAGCATTTTTATCCACTCCTTCAACTTCATATACTTTGTCTTCTGCTTCATTTTGTGTGTAGTGTACCAAAGGGTCTTTCACATCTTCATGGTCTTCTACGTTGATAGAAATATCTCTAATCCCAATTTGTATGAGATCAGGATCATTTGGTTGAGTAAAAGTGAAGTTTTAGGTCCCTCGAGCAGTATTGCCTTCTTAGCCCTTGGAAATGACTAAACAACAAAGTCAAAAATTAAAATATATAGTGGAAGATTGGTGAAAAATAATGAAAATTGAGTGTTTCAGCAAACACGGCTCTGAATTTCAGGCCAGAAATGAGCTGCACGTACGCTGAATAGATATTAACACAAAACTACAAATTGATGTTTGGCACACCGGACTAATAAATCTAGGGAAGAAGCAGATATTATGACAAGAACCGTACATTGAACATTTTATTAAATCTTGTCACGGACTAATAAATCTAGGGAAGCTACATGGTGGCTTGCGGGTGCACATGCACCAAAAAATTTAAAAATCAATTATAATAGTTAAATTTTTACCATATATACATCACACACAACTCATTCATAAGGGAGGTGCACTCTTTAGCTTTGCTTGCTAGTAACAATGGAAAAAGAGTAGAAATCTTAACGACATTCACACGGTGTGGCGTCTCTTGTACCAAGCTTGTATCCTATATATCATCATCTGATTATCTGTTCAAAAAGTATATGTCTACTCTACCTGATGTGACGTGTAGACAGCGCGCTAGACTAGAGAATTGAAACATCTTTTTACAGATATTGTTGATCAAAGTTTTGAAACATTGAACTAGAACAAACCTTCGTGACCTTATTAAGATATGAGACGAAGGAAATAGTATTTATGATCTATAATTTATATCATTAGATAGATTATCAAATATATTTTTGATATAAATATATTTAGAGATATAAATATTAGTTATATAATTTAGAAAAATAATGATCCAAATGAACATCCAGGCTCCGGTACGGCACTCTTAGTTGGGTCTGTTTGGTTCAGCTTTTTTCTGACCAGCTTTTCTGAAAATCTGACTGTTGGGAGAATCTGGCTGTGGGTAGAATCTGAGTATCATTACGATTACGTGTGGAGAAAGATAAAGTTGTTCATAGGGCTCAGGATCTAGAAAGTGATGGATTACTACTATTACAACGACTCAACCGATTATGTGTTTATGTTGATTTTGGATGATTTTTGCCCCAACGAATTTTATAGAAGCTGGCTGAAAAGCTAAGCGTTTGGCAGTCCGCAACAGCTTTTGATGGCTAGAAGCTGCCAGAAGCCGAAACAAATAGGGCCATAGTATGCTTGCCTTCCACCCCACCCCCAACAAAAAAGAAACACATATGCTTGTTCCATTCGCTTTTAGACGACTTCATTACCCATGCATGTTTTTTGAAGTAAAGGTACCGTAGGGAGGGCCTACAGTATTTTATAATTTTAATAAAACTAAGCCAAAGAGTGCAACTTACAAAAAAGAAAGAAAAGATTACAGTACAAGGTTTTGCAACCAATTACTAATTTTCTCCTTCAGAGAAGGCTTAACTCGATGGCACACCAGACTCATTATTTTTAAATATTTCCTTGCACTCATTGGTTGTGGGTGGAGTCTCGTTGAAAATCCAGTTGTTTCTGCTTTTCCAAATGCACCAAGTCATAATGATGATGCTTTCCAATCTCCATGGAACATGTCATCTCATTCTAATCCTCAACAGGGTATGGAGAAGATCAGTTGTTCGTGGCGGACGGATGTCTAAGAGTAGCCAACATCTCCAAGCAAAGTTGCATCTGAAAAAAAAGATGGAGAGTCGTCTCTTCCAGTTGAAGAATACAGTTGTCGCAAGTGTAAGAGTCCAATGTCATTGAACGCTGCCTGAGAAAAGAGCGGGTATTCAATCTATCTTTGAGCAGCAGCCAGAAAACAACCTTGTGTTTGGGTTGACATTTGGATTTCCACAAGAAGGAAAAAATAGGGTGGGTCGGCTAGTTACCGATCATGTGGAAATAGACCTTCTGAGAAGAAAACAAACTAGAGGAGGCATTACAGAGCCATTTGTCTTTCTGGTCATGTAACTACGCATGCATGTTTCAGCAATCCATCCAGGTTCCCACCATAACACTAGTTGTCGTGCTGATGCGTGCGATTGTACGTACGTGCGAGCATCAATTGCCCTTTTTTTTTTTGGTATATATAAGTACGCGAGCGACGGCCAAGTGCCAGTCTAGAGCGTAGTGGGAGCTCCACACCGGCAGCATGATCCTCATCACCTGCAAATATATATTGGCGCACCGCGCATGCATGTAAAACAGACTGCCGCTAGTGCTCCTCTCGTCAGTGCCGCTCAGCATTCGGCCGGCGGCGCCCGCAGATGAGCATCCATGAGATAGCATAGCACTACCTGGGCGGGCTCAAATAATGATGGCCTGCACCTGCAAAGTCATGCATCCTTGTGCGTCCTCCATTTCGATTCCACCCCTAGCTGGTGCTATATTAGTGTGCTTCTGTCTTGGCTCTTGCATTCAGACTGAGGTGTACTGTAATAAGCAATATATATAGCCCAGCCGGCCGGGCGACATGGTAGCCGCCAGAGCACAACTCGCCGCTCTTCTCCTCCTCGTCGCCGCCGTCTGCTCTGCCACCGGGTTCAGGCCGGGCGGGGGCGGCCCGCCGTCGGTAACGGAGGACACCCTTGAGAAGGTGGCCGCCTCGCTGGAAATGTACGTCGACGCGCTCCCTCAGATGCCTAAGGTCCTCGGCTACTCCATCAAGCACGGCCGCCCCACGCCGACTCACCTCACCATCGGGATGTACCAGAAAAAGTGGGTACGTACGTACGTAGCCTTTGCTTTTCTGTTTAATTATTTATTTTCTCAATCCAAATTTACGTCTACGTCTACGTATACATCAACATCTACATATCCATATATCTCTGCGTACCGGCCCATAACAAATCTATATCTATTTCTAATACGTCCTCTCGTAAAAATTGATTTGCGTGTGACACTGTCCAAAATTGACTCTCTTTTTTTTTTGTATGCCTGCGCGCGCGTAGAAATTCCACCGGGACCTGCCGCCGACGACCGTGTTCGTGTTCGGCACGTCGGCGGAGAGCGCGACCTTCCCCGGGCCCACCATCGAGGCGCTACAGGGGGTCCCGCTGCAGGTGACGTGGGAGAACCACCTCCCCGATCGCCACATCCTACCGTGGGACCCCACGGTGCCCACCGCCATCCCCAGGGGCGGCGGCGTCCCCACCGCCGTCCACCTCCACGGCGGCGTCCACCCGCCGCAGTCCGACGGCCACGCCTACGCCTGGTTCACCGCGGGCTTCCGGGAGAGGGGCCCCGCGTGGACGACGCCCACGTACGCGTACCCGAACGTGCAGTCGCCCGGCGGCGCGCTCTGGTACCACGACCACGCGCTCGGCCTCACGCGCGCCAACCTCCTCGCGGGCCTCCTCGGCGCCTACGTCGTCCGGAACCCGGCGGCGGAGGCGCCGCTCGGCCTCCCCCGCGGCGACGCCTTCGACCGGGTGCTCGTGCTCGCCGACCGCAGCTTCTACGCCGACGGCTCGCTCTACATGAACCGCACCGGCGACAACCCGGGCGTCCACCCGCAGTGGCAGCCCGAGTACTTCGGGGAGGCCGTCACCGTCAACGGCAAGGCCTGGCCGTTCCTCCGCGTCGCGCGCCGCCGCTACCGCTTCCGCGTCATCAACGCCAGCAACGCGCGCTTCTTCAACCTCTCCCTGTCCGCCTCCGACGGCCTGAGCCTGATCCCGCTCCACGTCGTCGGCTCCGACACCAGCTACCTGCCCCGGCGCGTCGCCGTGACGCACCTCCTCGTCGCCGCGGCCGAGGCGTTCGACGTCGTCGTCGATTTCTCCGAGTGCGCGGCCCCCGAGGCGGAGCTCGTCAACACGGCGCCGTACCCGTACCCCGACGGCGACGCGCCGAACCACCTCAACGGCAAGGTGATGAAGTTCGTCGTCGAGCCGGCGAGGGTGCGGGACGACGACCACTCGAGGGTGCCGGCGCGGCTGCTGGACTACGTCAAGGTCGCCGAGGAGGACGCGGCGCGGAGGCGGTACATCGTGTTGTACGAGTACGAGGACGAGGCGACGGGCGACCCGACGCACCTGTACATCAACGGGAAGCGGCTGGAGGACCCGGCGACGGAGACGCCGCGGCCGGGCTCCACGGAGGTGTGGGAGGTGATCAACCTCACGCAGGACAACCACCCGCTGCACCTGCACCTGGCCACGTTCCAAGCCGTGCGCGCGCGGGAGCTCGACGGCCTGGAGGAGTTCAAGCACTGCATGGAGAGGCTCAACGACGCGGTCCGCTGCGACGTGGGCCGGCACGCCGTGGGGGAGGAGGTGGCCGTGCCGGAGCACGAGAGGACGTGGAAGAACGTCGTCAAGATCGCCCCGGGGTTCATGACCACGGTGGTCGTCAAGTTCCTCATGGTCGACACCGGCAGGAGCTACCCGTTCGACGCCACGGCCGAGCCAGGATACGTCTACCATTGCCACGTACGTAACTGACACAAGTTGACGCATGATACATGTTATTACTACTGCTCTGAAATATCTGCTTATTTCATTGCTTATTACCAACTGATTGTGAATGCTAATTGGCTGTTTGGCAGATTTTGGATCATGAGGACAACGCCATGATTCGGCCTTTGAAACTGATCAAATGATGATTCGTCCACTACTTGGGCTACAGAATTTCACAGGAAATAGCTCATTCGTTTCAAGAGAAAAAAATGCGGTTAGCCAAACACTAAGTTAAGCAGCCAAAATGTAAAATGGCTTCAGCTGTTATCAGACTATACAAAAGGCAACAATGTTCTTTAAATCTTTAGAGATGTAAAAAGCTAAAGTAGAGGAAATACATACAAAGGCCAACATACACTACTGTTGTTATATATTTGGATTCCTAAATGCAATCCAAGTGAAGGACGTTAAATAAACCATCCCATTACGCTATGTTTTTAATGCTCCTGCTCCAGCAAGGTCAAATACTGAATTTGTGTGGACCATTCTGTTGTGCGCCATTCGTCCTACGAGGTGAAGGAGCGCACGTATAGAGTTCTCTTCTCCCTCTACACAATAGATTGAGTTATTTGAGTGGAAAGGTCTTTTTATATTTAAGAGAAACTCGAAAAAAATAGTCAAATCATTTTGTAAAGATAAATTTAGCTATATTCAGGTGGAGCAAATGACTATTTAAATTGAGTAACTCTCTATTCTTTAAGGGTGACAATGAGTCAGGTTCAATTCAGGTGGAGCAAAATCCCGGCTACGATCACACCCATGAAGTCTAACTAAAACCGCTCACGATCGCACCCGCGGGTGCAGTTCCAAACCCACACAAAAACGTCAGATTTCGGGTCATACTTTTAAATAATAATTCAGTTATAATCAATTAAGTATCCACAATAGTTGAGCTATACGTATTTTAAGCTTTTTTCACATTGAACAACAACAAAACATATCAAAACATAACGTGAATCATTATCAATTTAACACCCACGAGTTGAAATAGAAAACCACATCCATAACCATAAAAAAATTCGGGTCGGATGTGAATTACACCTATGGATCAAAATCTTCACACATACCTACACCGGTCAGGTCAGATGTTCATTAGGTTTTGGGTTTACTGAGTTAAATTGTCATTCTTGAATAGCTTCTCGGATTTATCCTAGGCCCCTTCCATCCGCTCCTCTACAAGCAGTTAGCAGTCACGGCCACGACTTTGGCGCCACATCCCCGTGTTCCGCTGAGTGCGTGTATGGGGTATGGCAATCTGACTGCTCCGTCATCTTCTCTGATGGTGTGGTTCGCTAGCGATTCCATGGGTGAAGGAATCTGATTCCGATGGTTGTGAAGACCTTGTGGATTTGAATTGTTGAATGGAGAACAAAGGCATCGGATTGATGTGCCGTCGGGCTGTTCCTCCCACCGGTTTTGGTGGCCAGCTACCACAAGTTCTATTCCCCGATGCTGGTTATATTAAGGTCCTGTTTCAATCTCACTGAATAAACTTTATCTTCCTACTAAATTTTAGCCATGTGAATTAACTTTATCTTCCTACTAAATTTTAGCCATGTGAATTGAAATGCTAAAGTGTAGTTCCTTAGGGTGTTTGGACTACTCTAATAAAGTTTAGCACATTGGAATAAAAATACACTCATGCCCCTAATGCGGAGAGAGATAATTGGGTTGGAGGGTATGCGGTGGAAAATAGGGTTCCCTGGCCCACGTTTAGCTCCTTTTAGCACTCCTTGAACAGCTTATGCGATAATATATGCTAAATTTTATCACACCACCATTAGTTCTTCTGTTTAGATCATCAAATGACTAAAAATAGCTAAAAAAGCTACTGAAGTTTATCTCGTGAGATTGAAATAAAGCCTAAAACTGTTCGAGCTGTTGCATCTCTGTTTTAACATATGAAAAAAGAGAAACCGATATATTAAAGTCGCAGCGAATAAGCTTAGGTCCCTTCGTCGAAGTCGAGGAGGAGTTATCTGGTGAGGTGTTGGTGTTTTTTTTTTTTCGTTTCTGATTTTTTTTTTCATTCCAGTTCTGAGCAACATTAATTTAATTCACAAAATAAAAAAAACTAAACAAATGATGAATTTTGGTTCTCCATGTCCTGGTGTTTGGGATTAATTGTTCTCTGAAGTGGTGCCAATGGATAGTTTCCGTTTGCTTCTGTGATCAGTTATCTGAAGATGGATCTTTGATTATGTTTGGTTCTATCGTCAGTTCTCTAAAGATGAATGTTTGCCTTCGTCATCCGTTCTCTGAAGGCGGATGTTTGCTTTTGTGATCAGTTCTCTGAAGAATGGATGTTTGCTTCTGGCGGCATATTGGTGGAAATAGCCTCAATATTTATGTACTTACTTGACTCCATGAGCTCAAGAATTAGTTTGCAACAAATCTTGGAAGACTGAACTAATTTATTTACTCTAGCATCAGAGTGATGATCCGGATAGGAAAGTGATATTATTGTTTGTACGAAATAGACACATATATGAATAAACGTGACTATCTGACTCTGAGGAAGAGTCGCAGATATGCCGGAGGGCGGAGGTAGTACCCTTTTCCCTTCTGGTCCTCTAATATCTCAGATATTATTTATAGTAACGTTTTTCGTATGTTATTTATCTTTACATTATATTATCATGTAATTTTGAAATATGTTTTTCTCGACGTGCTTTTGTCACAAGTCAATCTAGAGCTTTAGCAAATTCTGATCCCGCCACCGTCGTCTAAACCAAATGCATCATAAGGAAAAAATGGCTGAAAAGTTGTTCCTAGTTCCTGCTGCTACACTTCTTCTGATGCTTGACAAATGGAGAGAAGAAAACTGTATTAAAAATCGAGGGGAGAAGAGAATGCCACATCTTCCCCACCGAAAAAGTGAAAATCCTAGACCACTAGAAATCGTCGACGCCCCCAAGCCGTCTAAACAGAGATTCCTGCCCCGCGCCGGCCCGTCTCTTTCCCTGCCCCCGCCAATCACTAGATTTTGTTTTTGTCTCATCACCTACCGGTCAGTACCCTCAAAACCAAGAACCAGGAAGCAAACGGCACAGTGCTGAATGGTCCATCGTTGCCCCTTGCCAGCAGCACCGAAGTCCGAGCTCTCCACAGAGGAAACCTCCCCCCTCTCTCCTCAGGTCATCAGTCCCCTATCCTCCTCCTCCTCTTCTTCCCCACATCGTTAGTGAGGTGCTCGGGGTTGCTGCGGCAATAATGGGGAAGAGGAGGAGGTTTCCTGCTAGCGCTCGCTTGCTCGACCTCGCCGTGGCGATGGTGTTGCAGGCGGCAGCGGTGGTGGTCGTCCTGGGCGAGGCGAGTGACGGCGGGGCCATGCTTGTGGGCCCGCGGCAGCTGGAGAAGTTCGTGGACGAGCTGCCGGACATGCCGAGGCTGCGCGGCTACGGCGTCACGGAGGGCGGCGCGCTCGTCGCCGGCAACCTCACCATCGGCATGTACGACACCAGCTGGGTAAGCGCTCGTAACATACATGTATGTACGTCAGTACGTGCGTGCGTGGCTGCGCGGACAAAAAATAAAAATAGCATGCCTCTAGTACCGTTCGTGTGTCGCCGACGACGTTCGTGGAAACTAGAAAATCAATCACTCCTCCACTTTTCGTCAGAGACTAGACCGTTTTTGTCCTCTCGTAGAAATTATATGCATACTTGTATAGTGTTATTTGATACGGTCGGTTTACTTTCAAGCGCGATCGTCCAGCTTATTTGATACGACGGTCGGTTTGCTTTAACCTGTTTACTGAGTCTTTCAAACTGACCGGCAAATGCTTAAATTAAATTAGGCACGAATTGAAAGGGGCTACTGGTTAAAGCAATTCATCAACTAAGCAATCAATTGGGCGCTGTTTTTGTTAAGTCTTCCGCGCTGAAACGATCGTCTCTAAGTGGCATTGGAGCCTGAATTACAAAAAGGTTATTACACGTACTTCGTAGGTCTTACAGTAACTCGTCTACCATGTGTTGTTCAGCTGTTGACAAAGTTTTTAGGCTAACCTCTTCTTTTGACAAGTTACTATTTAAAATTGAATAACAAGGTATTCTAACCCTCTCAATCTCCTCCCTTCCACTTGCTCCAAAAAGCCTATAAGAGGAGAAAAACATGTGAAAAGGGGGAAAGAAAGAGATCACAAGTAGATGGACTTGGACCGAGTACGCATCTAAGTGGATACAAAATGGATATCCCAAGTTTTATTATCATTTGGATGCGGACTTGATCTTGAAGATGACAAGTATCTAATTGTTTCTGAATAGTTTTAGTCGAACAAATAAAACCATTATGCATATGAGAAATTAAAATATGACTATTCATAAGGCATGTAGATAAAAGAGAACCCATAAAAAAAGCAAATATATTTAAAATAGTGCAGTAATTAAATACATAAAAATATAAATAAATATTTCAATATATGTAGTTATAAACGAATAGGTCAAAATAGGTAAAAAATAAACTGTTGTATAAAAAGGTGTTCAAATTAGTATGATTGTTCGTATTGAAAATAAGTAAACTTAAGATTTATGTATCATTGGTAATATTAAACTAATATGTTGCCATTAGCCATAGAGAAAGCTTTTAAATAGTTTAAAATGATGCATATTCTATGCTATATTAAATATAATAACATTACATTGTTGACCGGTCATAGATATAAATTTTACGCCCTTCATCCTAAATTAAAATTTATTTTATCTTTTTAATAGATTTATACTATATGTTTTATATATATATCTAGTTCATAATCATTCACTAGCCAGTTACCATGATTTGCTACAGTTGTTATATATGATTTGCATCGTCGATCACATTCACGGACAAGGACGACGGGACAGAGTTAGCTCGTGGGCCATGACCCCACACCTTATCACCAATAATTCACAGCTTTGCATCGGAGCCCACTCGGCCTCTGGCTTCCTTTTTTGGAGACTTTCGTAGCAGCATCATGTGTGTTTTGCCCTCATTGTCAGCATTGCGATACAGCAAGTTTGAAAAGCCATTTCTACTTAGGCCCTGTTCGGTTTTTCGAGATTGGAGCCTTGGATTGATTCCTAGCCGGATTACTTCTCTAATTTATATAGATTTTGATGAGCTGGAATGAATCCTGGTTTATTCCGGTACAACCGAACGGGCCCTTATGTGAAAAATCAAACTCTAGCCTGAATTATTTGGCATTTTTCTTTACATGATCTGTGTCAGAAATTCCACCGCGACCTTCCGGCGACGCGTGTCTTCGCCTACGGAACCAGCAAGGAGACCGCCACGGTGCCGGGCCCCACCATCGAGGCCATGCGGGGCGTCCCCACGCACGTGACGTGGGCGAACCACCTCCCGGCGCGCCACTTCCTCCCGTGGGACCCCACGCTGACGACCGCCGTGGCGCCCGGCGGCCGCGGCATCCCCACCGTGGTCCACCTGCACGGCGGCGTGCAGCACTCCTCCTCCGACGGCCACTCGCTGGCCTGGTTCACCAGCGGGCTCGCCGCCACGGGCCCGCGCTTCTCGCCGCCGCCCTACACGTACCCGAACCGGCAGCCGCCCGGGAACCTGTGGTACCACGACCACGCCATGGGCCTCACGCGCGTCAACATCCTCGCGGGGCTCATGGGCGCGTACCGCGTCGCCAGCCCCGCCGAGGAAGGCCCGATGAACCTGCCCCGCGGGGAGGCGTTCGACCGGAACCTCGTGCTGTTCGACCGCGACTTCCGCGCCGCCGACGGGGCGCTCTTCATGAACCGCACGGGCAACAACCCCGGCGTGCACCCGCAGTGGAACCCGGAGTACTTCGGCGCAGTGGTCGTCGTCAACGGCAAGGCGTGGCCGTACCTCCGCGTGCGCCGCCGCCGCTACCGCTTCCGCATCCTCAACGCCAGCAACGCGCGCTTCTTCCGGCTGTCGCTCTCCGCGGGGCTCCGCTTCGTGCACGTCGCGTCCGACTCGGTGTACCTCGCCAGGCCGGTAGCGACCGAGAGGTTCGTCGTGGCGCCGTCCGAGATCGCCGACGTCGTCGTCGACTTCGCGGAGTCGACCGCCGGCGCGGCGGTCGTCCTCAGCGACGACGCCCCGGCCCCGTACCCCGGCGACCCCGGCGAGAAGGCGGAGACCATCGCCGTGATGAAGTTCGTGGTCGAGGGCGCCGCGGAGGACCTGGACACCTCGACCTTGCCGGCGACGCTGATGCCGCACTACCCCAGGCCGGACGCGCGCGAGGCGGCCACGGCGCGGCATATCACCATGTACGAGTACACCAGGGCCGGCACGGACGAGCCGACGCACCTGTACCTGAACGCGCGCTCGTACATGGACCCGGTGACGGAGACGCCCAAGGAAGGCACGTCGGAGGTCTGGGAGGTGATCAACCTCACGGACGACAACCATCCGCTGCACGTGCACCTGGCGGTGTTCGCGGTGCTGGAGCAGCGGTCGCTGCGCCGCGTGGACGAGTTCAGGGACTGCATGAAGCGCCGGAACGACGCGCGCGCGTGCGGGGTCGACCGCCACCTGGCCGGCGGGCGGAGGCACGTCGTGCCGCGGCAGGAGCGCGGCTGGAAGAACGTCTTCAAGGTGCGGCCCAGCGCGGTAACCCGGATCCTCGTGCGCTTCAAGCCGCTCACAGACGCCGCGTCGCCGGAGGAGAGCCGCTTCCCCTTCGACGTCACCACTGGTCCGGGTTACGTGTACCATTGCCACGTGAGTACTGCGCGCATCTGCCTCTCCAGGTCTTTTGTCTGATGGATTTGGTTTTCGATCTCCCATTCTGTCCTAATCTTCTTTTGTGCCGTTTCAAACATGCAGATTTTGGACCACGAGGACAACGAGATGATGAGGCCGATGAAGATTGTGCGTTGAACGGTTTCCAGGAAGAAAAACATATATTCTATGAATGATTCCGTATCGCAAAAGAAACGACATGTTTACTGTGTCTTTCCCATTAATGATTTAAGCAGGAAGAGACTTTTAGATGATTGAACTTTTCAGTTAAGATAGCATTTGCCGAGTAACAACATATATCCTAAATGTTTGTTAAGATAGCATTTGTCGAAGCATAATTTACTCATAGGTTGTTTATAGATAATATTTACACGTTTGTCCCCCCTACTATTCCTATTTGCTACCACATTTTCATGACATGGGGAGGACAATGCTATATTTAAGGCACATCATTTTTCATTTTATAGTCAACTGTAGTCTCGACTCTCAATAGATAAGACTATTTGCAGTGGTTCCTTCTAAATTTATCTTCCTATTGTTGGATTTTTTATGGGCTTGACCCATTTATTCAATAAACTCTATGATGTATAATGGTGGAGAATACCAATAGTACCATATTGGAAGTCCAAAGGTCGTTGGCTTGACTTATATGGTGCGAATTATTCCACTTAATTTGAGAAGTCAAGAAACGAATAAGGGTGTGCCACACGCGCGCGCACCGCCGCCAACGGGGCTTAGGCGTGACGAGGCGAGGCGGGCGGGCAGGCGGCGAGCGGGCGAGGCGTGATGTGGTTGTGTTAATTTTTAGCACTCATTAACCGCGGGAGTTTCAACTCCGGGTTAAAACCTTTTCAGTTGCCCGTCTCTTGGCGTGCCACATGCGAGATCCTTCTCCTTTAGCTTCCCACCGCAAAAGGTTAAGTACAGGACGCGAGCAGAATTCTTTCAGAATCACAGTTCAGCCGCAAGTGAGGGTATTTTCATCTCGTAACTCTGCGCGCACAGAGGAGCGAGAGGGCAGGTGACTTTGAAGTCCTTGCCGTTCGAGACCTTGCACGGGGATCGACAATTAGGTTTTTGGGGTGCGTCTACGCGACTGCCCAACATCCGTCGTTGTCTTCATTACTGGTGAACATCTTCTTCTTCCTGGCGTCTTCATCTCGTACGAATGACAAGAGAAGTTGGACAAGGATCAAGATCCTCGGAGCGCATGGGAGGGTATGATCAATTTAGTTCCTTATTGTTTTACGTTCTGCAGATTATATATGTTTCATATGTTCATCTCTGTTGTTTCGTATGTAGCCATAGATTTATCCAAACTGTTCTGTCATATCATATCATGATATTTCTAATGCCTGTTCATACTATTAAAATATCATACCTGTTTGTTTTAATTTTACAGTCATGCTATTTATATTGTTGTCTATTTATATTCAGTTGTTCCGTCATGATGTATGCACCATGTTTATATGCTTATTATATTTATATGATTCATATGTTTTATGTTCTCATGTTCCATATTGTTATGGATATATTTGACATCATGATGTCTATGATTAATCATCTTTTATATGTCATCACCATAATGTTAATTTATGGAATTAAAATGATATGGAAAATGCCTATAATTCTAACAATCCAAAAACCTAATGTTAGGCATTTTTCTATCAGAGGTTTTGCTGCTGTGCTAAAGCCTGATCCTTTTGATGGTAAAAACTTCTTGATTTGGAAAGCTAAGATGAAATTGTGGCTTACTGCAATGTCTTGTTATCATGCCGCTGAGGGCAAGCCTGCCAACTTACCTCCTGAGGATGAGGCTAAGTTTAAGGCTGAAGACAACCTCTTTCGAGCAGCAGTAATCAGCGCACTTGATACAAAATTCTAGAAAAGCTATATTATCTGTCGGGGACCATAATTAGGGGTACCCTCAAGACGCCTAATTCTCAGCTGGTAACCCCCATCAGCATAAAGCTGCAGAGGCCTGATGGGTGCGATTAAGTCAGGAATCAGTCCATACGAGCGACTCGATCACGCCTCGCCCGAGCCTAGCCTCGGGCAAGGGCAGCCGACCTCGAGGGGTTTCCGTCTCGCCCGAGGCCCCCCTTTTTAACGGCGGACACATCTCCGGCTCGCCCGAGGCCTTGCCTTCGCTAAGAAGCAACCCTGACTAAATCGCCGCGCCGACCGACCAAGTCGCAGGAGCATTTAACGCAAAGGTAGCCTGACACCTTTATCCTGACGCGCGCCCCCCGGCAGAGCCGAAGTGACCGCCGTCACTTCGCCGCTCCACTGACCGGTCTGACAGAAGGACAGCGCCGCCTGCGCCACTCCGACTGCAGTGCCACTTGACAGAGCGAGACTGACAGGCAGCCAGGCCTTGCCAAAGGCGCCATAGGAAGCTCCGCCCGACCCAGGGCTCGGACTCGGGCTAAGGCCCCAGAAGACGGCGAACTCCGCTCCGCCCGACCCAGGGCTCGGACTCGGGCTAGGCCCCGGAAGACGGCGAACTCCGCTCCGCCCGACCCAGGGCTCGGACTCGGGCTAAGGCCCCGGAAGACGGCGAACTCCGCTCCGCCCGACCCAGGGCTCGGACTCGGGCTAAGGCCCCGGAAGACGGCGAACTCCGTTCCGCCCGACCCAGGGCTCGGACTCGGGCTAGGCCCCAGAAGACGGCAAACTCCGCTCCGCCCGACCCAGGGCTCGGACTCGGGCTAAGGCCCCGGAAGACGGCGAACTCCGTTCCGCCCGACCCAGGGCTCGGACTCGGGCTAGGCCCCGGAAGACGACGAACTCCGCTTCGCCCGACCCCAGGGATCGGACTCCGCCCTGGCCTCTGCCGAACGACCTCCACCTCGCCCGACCCAGGAGCTCGGGCTCGGCCTCGGCCATGAAAGACAGACTCGACCTCGGCTTCGGAGGAGCCTCCACGTCGCTCGACCTAGGGCACAAGCCCGCCACGTCAACAGGAAGCGCCATCATCACCCTACCCCGAGCCGACTCGGGCCGCAGAGAACAAGGCCGGTGTCCCATCTGGCTAGCTCCGCCAGACAGGCAATGATGGCGCCCCGCTAGCCCCATGACGACGGCGGCTCTCAGCTCCCTTACGGAAGCAGGGGGACGTCAGCAAGGACCCAACCGCTCCAACAGCTGTCCCTCCACTAGGCTCCGTTGCTCCTCCGACAGCCACGACACCACACCAGCTGGGTGCCAAGATCTCTCCGGCTGCCACATTGGCATGTACTTAGGGCACTAGCTCTCCCCCGCTAGACACGTAGCACTCTGCTACACCCCCGTTGTACACCTGGATCCTCTCCTTGCGCCTATAAAAGGAAGGACCAGGGCCTTCTTAGAGAAGGTTGGCCGCGTGGGGACGAGGACGGGGCAGGCGCTCTCTTGGGGCCGCTCGCTTCCCTCACCCGCGTGGACGCTTGTAACCCCCTACTGCAAGCGCACCCGACCTGGGCGCGGGACGAACACGAAGGCCATGGGATTTCCACCTCTCTCACGCCCGTCTTCGGCCACCTCGCTTCCCCCCTTCGCGCTCGCCCACGCGCTCGACCCATCTAGGCTGGGGCACGCGACACACTCACTCGTCGGCTTAGGGACCCCCCGGTCTCGAAACGCCGACAGTTGGCGCGCCAGGTAGGGGCCTGCTGCGTGTTGATGAGCAGTTTCCCGTCAAGCTCCAGATGGGCAGTCTCCAACGACCTCTCCAACCCGGGACGGTGCTCCGTTTCGGGAGTCTCGAGTTCATGTCTCTCGACGGCAGCTACGACATGATACTCCTTCCACCGCCGCGCGACGACGACAATGGCGGCCGACAGCCCGCCCGCCGGCGGTGGAATCGACGACGTCTTCCCCGCGTGGTGGAAGAACAACATTCGAGCTCGCCCCGTCCTCTCCCCCGCCATCGGAGGAGGAGGCGGGGCAACCAAGGCCGAGCGGGAGGCCGCGCTCCGTCGGCTGTCGAGCGAATCGACGTCCCCAGTGCCCCAACGGAGGGCGCGTCGGGCGCCGACCTCGCGTTCGAGACAAAGGCGAGCGCCGTCCCCCCGCGACACGCCAATCCCGAGCAAGTTGACGACGCCAGCACGCTCGCGGAGGGCCGGCAGGACGTCGCCCTCGTACCCAAGGCGACGGCGCAATCAGTCCCCGACGTGACTATGTCGCTCCTCGTCGACCAAAAGGTACCGACTGATTCCCATCCTACATCATTTCGACTCGGCCTCAACCCGCCTAGCGAACTCGCTTTGGCGGGCGCTCACGTTGAGGCGAGTGCAACCCCTCTGGGGTTTCGTATGCGGTCGCCTTGGGACCGATTGACGAACATCTCGACATACGGGCCCTCTGGGTCCGAGGAAGATGACGATCCCAGCGTCTGTTGGGATTTCTCTGGATTTGGCAACCCTAGTGCCATGCGGGACTTTATGACCGCATGTGACTACTGCCTCTCCGACTGTTCCGACGGCAGCCGCAGCCTTGACGACAAGGACTGCGGCCCAAGCCGCGAATGTTTCCACGTCAAGCTAGGGGATCCCTCCGAAGGCAACCATCTCGGCATGCCGGAGGACGGTGATCTCCCTAGGCCGGTGCCTCGCGCCGACATCCCGCGGGAGCTAGATGTGGTCCCCGTTCCGGCGGGGGGTCACGACCCACAGCTCAAGCAAGTCCGCGGGGCGCAGGCCAGGCTCGACGAGGGAGCAGGAGCGCTCGAGTCGATCCGCCGGGACATCGGGCAGGTATGGGCGGGCCAACCCCCGGCCAGAGAAATACGTCACCTGCCCCAGGGTTTCCAGCACCGCGTCGCCAACGATGTCAGGGACAGGCCGCCACCCGCATCCAGCGGGGTCGGTCAGAACCTGGCAGCCGCAGCGATGCTCCTCCGCGCGATGCCAGAACCATCAACCACCGAGGGTCGGCGAATCCAGGGAGAGCTCAAGAATCTCCTGGAAGGCGCTGCGGCCCGGCGGGCTGAGAGATCTGCCTCCCGAAGGCAGGGGTACCCCTCGGAACCTCATGTCGCGACTTCCCGATTCATGCGGGAAGCCTCGGTCTACACCGGGCGCACGCGCAACACCGCGCCTGCGGCCCCGGGCCACCTCGGCAACGAGCACCATCGTCGCGACCGTCAGGCCCGCCTCGACGAAAGGGTGCGCCGAGGCTACCACCCCAGGCGTGGGGGACGCTACGACAGCGGGGAGGATCGGAGTCCCTCGCCCGAACCACCCGGTCCGCAGGCCTTCAGCCGGGCCATCCGGCGGGCGCCGTTTCCGGCCCGGTTCCGACCCCCGACTACCATCACAAAGTACTCAGGGGAAACGAGGCCGGAATTGTGGCTCGCAGACTACCGCCTGGCCTGCCAACTGGGTGGAATGGACGACGACAACCTCATCATCCGCAACCTCCCCCTGTTCCTCTCCGACACTGCTCGCGCCTGGTTGGAGCACCTGCCCCCGGGGCAGATCTCCAACTGGGATGATTTGGTCCAAGCCTTCGCCGGCAATTTCCAGGGCACGTACGTGCGCCCCGGGAATTCCTGGGACCTCCGAAGCTGCCGGCAATAGCCGGGAGAGTCTCTTCGGGACTACATCCGGCGATTCTCGAAGCAGCGCACCGAGCTGCCCAACATCACCGACTCAGATGTCATCGGCGCGTTCCTTGCCGGCACCACCTACCACGACCTGGTGAGCAAGTTGGGTCGCAAGACCCCCACCAGGGCGAGCGAGCTGATGGACATCGCCAACAAGTTCGCCTCTGGCCAGGAGGCGGTCGAGGCCATCTTCCGAAAGGACAAGCAGCCCCAGGACCGCCCCTCGGAAGAGGCTCCCGAGGCGTCTACTCCGCGCGGCGCCAAGAAGAAAGGCAAGAAGAAGTCGCAAGCGAAACGCGACGCCGCCGACGCGGACCTTGTCGCCGCCGCCAAGTACAAGAACCCTCGGAAGCCCCCCGGAGGTGCTAACCTCTTCGACAGGATGCTCAAGGAGCCGTGCCCCTGCCATCAGGGGCCCGTCAAGCACACCCTCGAGGAGTGCGTCATGCTTCGGCGCCACTTCCACAAGGCCGGGCCACCCGCAGAGGGTGGCAGGGCCCGCGACGACGACAAAAAGGAAGATCACCGAGCAGGAGAGTTCCCCGAGGTCCGCGATTGCTTCATGATCTATGGAGGGCACGCGGCGAATGCCTCGGCTCGGCATTGAAAGCAAGAGCGTCGGGAGGTCTGCTCGGTGAAGGTGGCGGCGCCAGTCTACCTAGACTGGTCCGACAAGCCCATCACCTTCGACCAAGCTGACCACCCTGGCCACGTGCCGAGCCCGGGGAAGTACCTGCTCGTCATCGACCCCATCATCGGCGACGTTGAAAGGGAATTAGGCTTACACCTAGTCCCTAAATAATTTTGGTGGTTGAATTGCCCAACACAAATATTGGACTAACTAGTTTGCTCTAGTGTATAAGTTATACAGGTGCAAAAGGTTCACACTTAGCCAATAAAATGACCATGTGTTGGGTTCAACAAAAGGGCAAAGGAGCAACCAAAGGCTCCTCTGGTCTGGCGCACCGGACTGTCCGGTGTGCCATCGGACAGTGTCCGGTGCACTAGAGGACCTCAGCTCAAACTCGTCGCCCTCGGGAAATTTCCAGAGCCAGCGCTCTAAAATTCACCGGACTGTCCGGTGTACACCGGACAGTGTCCGGTGCTCATTTGAGACGCGGCTCAGGAACTCGCCAGTCTCGGGAATTCGCAAAGGCTGCTCCGCTATAATTCACCGGACATGTCCGGTGTACACCGGACTGTCCGGTGCAACCTCGGGGCAACGACTACTTCGCGCCAACGGTCACCTGCAGGCGCATTTAATGTGCGCCAGAAGCGCGCAGTCGTCAGGCACGCGGGAGCAGGCGCACCGGACACTCTACAGTGCATGTCCGGTGCGCCACCGGACATCAAGGCGGGCCCAGAGACAGAGCTCCAACGGTTGACCCAACGACTATTTGGTGACGTGGCTGTCGCACCGGACATGTCCGGTGTGCACCGGACTGTCCGGTGCACCATACGACAGACAGCCTCCACCAACGGTCAAGTTTGGTGGTTGGGGCTATAAATACCCCAACCACCCCACCATTCATTGCATCCAAGTTTTCCAGCTTCCAATCACTATACAAGAGCTAGCATTCATTGCAAAGCACACCAAAGGAGATCAAATCCTCTCCCAACTCCACACAAAGCCCTAGTGACTAGAGAGAGTGATTTGTAGTGTTCATTTGAGCTCTTGTGCTTGGATCGCTTCTTTTTCTTTGGCATTCTTTCTTGTGATCAAACACTCACTTGTAATTGAGGCAAGAGACACCAATTGTGTGGTGGTCCTTGCGGGAAGTTTGATTCCCAAGTGATTTGAGAAAGAGAAGCTCACTCGGTCCGAGGGACCGTTTGAGAGAGGGAAGGGTTGAAAGAGACCCGGCCTTTGTGGCCTCCTCAACGGGGAGTAGGTTTGAGAGAACCGAACCTCGGTAAAACAAATCCGCGTGTCTCACTTTATTATTCGATTGCAATTTGTTTTGCGCCCTCTCTCGCGGACTCTATTATATTTCTAACGCTAACCCGGCTTGTAGTTGTGATTATTTTTGAGATTTTCAGTTTCGCCCTATTCACCCCCCCTCTCGGCGACTTTCAATTGGTATCAGAGCCCGGTGCTTCATTAGAGCCTAACCGCTCGAAGTGATGTCGGGAGATCACACCAAGAGGGAGATGGAGACCGGCGACAAGCCCACTACAAGCCAAGGGAGCACTTCATCGGAAGAGTCCCGCACCAAGAGGAGGGAGAAGAAGAAGGACTCCTCCAAACGGAAGGAGAAAAGATCTTCCTCTTCTCACCACAAAGAGAAGAAGGAAAAATCTTCTTCTCACAAGTTGCATCGGAAAGGCGACAAGCACAAGAGGATGAGGAAGGTGGTCTACTACGAGACCGACACTTCATCAACATCCACCTCCGACTCCGATGCACCGTCCGTAACTTCTAAGCGCCAAGAGCGCAAGAAGTTTAGTAAGATCCCCTTACACTATCCCCGTACATCTAGACATACTCCATTACCTTCCGTTCCATTAGGCAAACCGCCAACTTTTGATGGCGAAGATTATGCTAGGTGGAGTGATTTAATGAAATTTCATCTAACCTCACTCCACAAAAGTATATGGAATGTTGTTGAGTTTGGAGCACAGGTACCTTCTGTAGGGGATGAGGATTATGATACGGACGAAGTGGCCCAAATCGAGCACTTCAACTCCCAAGCCACAACCATACTCCTCGCCTCTTTAAGCAAGGAGGAATACAACAAAGTGCAAGGGTTGAAGAATGCAAAGGAGATTTGGGACCTACTCAAGACCGCGCACGAGGGTGATGAACTCACCAAGATCACCAAGCGGGAAACGATCGAGGGGGAGCTCGGTCGCTTCCGTCTTTGCCAAGGGGAGGAGCCACAAGATATGTACAATCGGCTCAAGACCTTGGTGAACCAAGTGCGCAACCTCGGGAGCAAAAAGTGGGATGACCACGAGGTGGTTAAGGTTATTTTAAGAGCTCTTATTTTCCTTAACCCCACTCAAGTTCAATTAATTCGTGGTAATCCTAGATATCCACTAATGACCCCCGAGGAAGTTATCGGGAATTTTGTGAGCTTTGAATGCATGATTAAGGGCTCAAAGAAGATCAACGAGCTTGACGAACCTTCCACATCCGAGGCGCAACCGGTGGCCTTCAAGGCAACGGAGGAGAAGAAGGAGGAGTCTACACCAAGTAGACAACCAATTGACGCCTCCAAGCTCGACAATGAGGAGATGGCCTTAATCATCAAAAGCTTTCGGCAAATCCTCAAGCAATGGAAGGGGAAGGATTACAAATCCCGTTCCAAGAAGGTTTGCTACAAGTGTGGTAAGCCCGGTCACTTTATTGCTAAATGTCCATTATCAAGTGACAGTGACAGGGACAACGACAAGAAGGGCAAGAGAAGAGAAAAGAAGAGGTATCACAAGAAGAAGGGCGGTGATGCCCACGTGTGCCGCGAGTGGAACTCCGACGAAAGCTCCACCGACTCCTCCTCCGACGACGAGAACGCCGCCAACATCGCCGTCACCAAGGGACTCCTCTTCCCCAACGTCGGCCACAAG
Source organism: Zea luxurians (assembly GCA_029449295.1). NCBI lineage: Eukaryota > Viridiplantae > Streptophyta > Magnoliopsida > Poales > Poaceae > Zea > Zea luxurians. The sequence goes on from JAOPSE010000014.1 coordinate 75,346,786, forward strand.
TGCCTCATGGCAAAGGACGGCAAAAGGAAGAAGGTTAAATCTAACTCCTCCACTAAATATGAATCTTCTAGTGATGATAATGCTAGTGGTGAGGAAGATAATTTGCGTATCCTTTTTGCCAACCTTAACATGGAACAAAAAGAAAAATTAAATGAGCTAATTAGTGCCATCCATGAAAAGGACGATCTCTTGGACTCCCAAGAGGACTTCCTAATCAAGGAAAATAAGAAACATGTTAAGGTTAAAAATGCTTATACTCTAGAAGTAGAAAAATGTCAAAAACTATCTAGCGAGCTAAGCACATGCCATGACACTATTGCCAACCTTAGAAATGAAAATGCTAAATTAATTGCTAAGGTTGATTCTCATGTTTGTATTGATTCAACTTCCTATCCTAGAAATAATAATGTTGATTTGCTTGCTAGGATTGATGAGTTGAATGTTTCTATTGCTAGCCTTAGAAATGAGAATGAGAAATTAATTGCTAAGGCCAAAGAATTAGATGTTTGCAATGTTACAATTTCCGACCTTAGAACTAAGAATGATATGTTGCATGCTAAGGTTGTTGAATTAAAATCTTGCAAACCATCTACATCTACCGTTGAGCACACTTCTATTTGCACTAGATGTAGAGATGTTGATATCAATGCTATTCATGATCACATGGCTTTAATTAAACAACAAAATGATCATATAGCATTATTAGACGCTAAAATTGCCGAGCATAACTTAGAAAATGAAAAGTTTAAATTTGCTAGAAGTATGCTCTATAATGGGAGACGCCCTGGCATCAAGGATGGCATTGGCTTCCAAAGGGGAGACAATGTCAAACTTAATGCCCCTCCTAAGAACTTGTCTAACTTTGTTAAGGGCAAGGCTCCCATGCCTCAGGATAACGAGGGTTACATTTTGTACCCTGCCAGTTATCCCGAGAGCAAAATCAAGAAAATTCATTCTAGGAAGTCTCACTCTGGCCCTAACCATGCTTTTATGTATAAGGGTGAGACATCTAGTTCTAGGCAACCAACCCGTGCTAAGTTGCCTAGAAAGAAAACTCCTAATGCATCAAATGATCATAGCATTTCATTTAAAACTTTTGATGCATCTTATGTTTTGACTAACAAATCCGGCAAGGTAGTTGCCAAGTTTGTTGGGGGCAAACACAAAGGCTCTAAGACTTGTGTTTGGGTACCCAAAGTTCTTGTTTCTAATGCCAAAGGACCCAAAACCGTTTGGGTACCTAAAGTCAAGAACTAAAATTGTTTTGCAGGTTTATGCATCCGGGGGCTCAAGTTGGATACTCGACAGCGGGTGCACAAACCACATGACAGGGGAGAAAAAGATGTTCTCCTCATATGAGAAAAACCAAGATCCCCAACGAGCTATCACATTCGGGGATGGAAATCAAGGTTTGGTCAAAGGATTGGGTAAAATTGCTATATCACCTGACCATACTATTTCCAATGTTTTTCTTGTAGATTCTTTAGATTACAATTTGCTTTCCGTATCTCAATTATGTCAAATGGGCTACAACTGTCTATTTACTGATGTAGGTGTCACTGTCTTTAGAAGAAGTGATGATTCAATAGCATTTAAGGGAGTGTTAGAGGGTCAGCTATACTTGGTAGATTTTGATAGAGCTGAACTCGACACTTGCTTGATTGCTAAGACTAACTTGGGTTGGCTCTGGCACCGCCGACTAGCCCATGTTGGAATGAAGAATCTTCATAAGCTTCTAAAGGGAGAACACATTTTAGGACTAACAAATGTTCATTTTGAGAAAGACAGGATTTGTAGCGCATGCCAAGCCGGGAAGCAAGTTGGCACTCATCATCCACACAAGAACATCATGACTAGTGACAGACCACTGGAGCTCCTACACATGGATTTATTCGGCCCGATCGCTTACATAAGCATCGGCGGGAGTAAGTACTGTCTAGTTATTGTGGATGATTATTCTCGCTTCACTTGGGTGTTCTTTTTGCAGGACAAATCTCATACTCAAGAGACCTTAAAGGGATTCTTGAGACGGGCTCAAAATGAGTTCGGCTTAAGGATCAAGAAAATTAGAAGCGACAATGGAACAGAGTTCAAGAACTCTCAAATTGAAAGCTTCCTTGAGGAGGAGGGCATCAAGCATGAGTTCTCTTCTCCCTACACTCCACAACAAAATGGTGTAGTGGAGAGGAAGAATCGAACTCTATTGGACATGGCAAGAACCATGCTTGATGAGTACAAGACACAGGATCGGTTTTGGGCCGAGGCGGTCAACACCGCCTGCTACGCCATCAACCGGTTATATCTACACCGAATCCTCAAGAAGACATCCTATGAACTCCTAACCGGTAAAAAGCCAAATATTTCATATTTTAGAGTTTTTGGTAGCAAATGTTTTATTCTTGTCAAAAGAGGTAGAAAGTCTAAATTTGCTCCTAAAACTGTAGAAGGCTTTTTACTAGGATATGACTCAAACACAAGGGCATATAGAGTCTTTAACAAGTCCTCAGGACTTGTTGAAGTTTCTTATGACGTTGTGTTTGATGAGACTAACGGCTCTCAAGTAGAGCAAGTTGATCTTGATGAGATAGGTGAAGAACAGGCTCCGTGCATCGCGCTAAGGAACATATCCATTGGGGATGTGTGTCCTAAGGAATCCGAAGAGCCTCCACATGCACAAGATCAACCATCCTCCTCCACGCAAGCATCTCCACCAACCCAAAATGAGGACGAAGCTCAACTTGATAAAGATGAAAAAGACAATGATGAGCCACCTCAAGACGACGGCAATAATCAAGGGGGAGACGTAAATGATGAAGACAAGGAGGATGAACAACCAAGGCCGCCACACCCAAGAGTCCACCAAGCAATACAACGAGATCACCCTGTCGACACCATCCTCGGCGACATTCATAAGGGGGTAACTACTCGATCTCGTGTTGCACATTTTTGTGAACATTACTCTTTTGTTTCCTCTATTGAGCCACACAGGGTAGAGGAAGCACTTCAAGATTCGGATTGGGTGATGGCGATGCAAGAGGAGCTCAACAATTTCACAAGGAATGAGGTATGGCATTTAGTTCCACGTCCTAATCAAAATGTTGTAGGAACCAAGTGGGTCTTCCGCAACAAGCAAGACGAGCATGGTGTGGTGACAAGGAACAAAGCTCGACTCGTGGCCAAGGGATATTCACAAGTCGAAGGTTTGGATTTTGGTGAAACCTATGCACCCGTAGCTAGGCTTGAGTCAATTCGCATATTATTGGCCTATGCTACTTACCATGGCTTCAAGCTTTATCAAATGGACGTGAAGAGTGCCTTCCTCAATGGACCAATCAAGGAGGAGGTCTATGTTGAGCAACCTCCCGGCTTTGAAGACAGTGAGTACCCTAACCATGTTTATAGGCTCTCTAAGGCGCTTTATGGGCTCAAGCAAGCCCCAAGAGCATGGTATGAATGCCTTAGAGATTTCCTTATTGCAAATGGCTTCAAAGTCGGCAAGGCCGATCCTACTTTATTCACCAAAACACTTGATAATGATTTGTTTGTATGCCAAATTTATGTTGATGATATTATATTTGGGTCTACTAACAAATCTACATGTGAAGAATTTAGTAGGATCATGACACAGAAATTCGAGATGTCTATGATGGGGGAGTTGAAGTATTTTCTAGGATTTCAAGTCAAACAACTCCAAGAGGGCACATTCATTTGCCAAACAAAGTATACTCAAGACATTCTAAGGAAGTTTGGAATGAAGGATGCCAAGCCCATCAAGACTCCCATGGGAACAAATGGGCATCTCGACCTCGACACGGGAGGTAAGTCCGTGAATCAAAAGGTATACGGTCGATGATTGGTTCATTGCTTTATTTATGTGCATCTCGACCGGACATTATGCTTTCCGTTTGCATGTGTGCAAGATTCCAAGCCGACCCTAAGGAATCACACCTTACGGCCGTAAAACGAATCTTGAGATACTTGGCTTATACTCCTAAGTTTGGGCTTTGGTACCCTCGAGGATCCACATTTGATTTGATTGGTTATTCGGATGCCGATTGGGCAGGGTGTAAGATTAATAGAAAGAGCACATCGGGGACTTGCCAGTTCTTGGGAAGATCCTTGGTGTCTTGGGCTTCAAAGAAGCAAAATTCGGTCGCTCTTTCTACCGCCGAAGCCGAGTATATTGCCGCAGGCCACTGTTGCGCGCAATTGCTTTGGATGAGGCAAACCCTGCGGGACTACGGTTACAAACTAATCAAAGTTCCCCTTCTATGTGATAATGAGAGTGCAATCCGCATGGCGGATAATCCCGTTGAGCATAGCCGCACTAAACACATAGCCATTCGGTATCATTTTCTTCGGGATCACCAACAAAAGGGGGATATCGAGATTTCTTACATTAACACTAAAGATCAATTAGCCGATATCTTTACCAAGCCTCTTGATGAACAAACTTTTACCAAACTTAGGCATGAGCTAAATATTCTTGATTCTAGGAATTTCTTTTGCTAATTTGCACACATAGCACACAAGTATACCTTTGATCATATCTCTTTTATATATGCTATGACTAATGTGTTTTCAAGTGTATTTCAAATCAAGTCATAGGTATATTGAAAGAGAATTGGAGTCTTCGGCGAAGAAAAAGGCTTCCACTCCACTCAACTACTCATCCTTCGCCGTCACTCCGAGCATCTCTCCAACTTTGGTATAATCTTCACTCATTTATTTTATGACCAAAGGAGGAGAAAGTACTTCGTTGGGCTCTAATAATTCCGTTTTTGGCGATTCATGCCAAAGGGGGAGAAAATATGAGCCCAAAGCAAAAGGACCGCACCACCACCTAATTTTAAAAATTTTTGGAGATTTTCAATTGGTCAATTTCAAATTAATATCTTACTATGTTCTAAAGGGGGAGGAAGTAGTATTTCAAAAATGATATATCAAAACCCTCTTGAACACTAAGAGGAGGATCTCATTTAGGGGGAGTTTTGTTTAGTCAAAGGAAAAGCATTTGGAACAAAGGAAGAAAATTTCAAAACTTGAAAATGCTTTGCAAAATCTTATTCATTTACCTTTGACTATCTTGCAAAAGGACTTTGAAAAGAATTTACAAAAGAGTTTGCAAAAACAAAACTTGTGGTGCAAATATGGTCCAATATGTCAAAAACAAAGAAAACAATCCATGCGCATCATGTAAGTATTTATATTGGCTCAATTCCAAGCAACCTTTGCACTTACATTATGCAAACTAGTTCAATTATGCACTTCTATATTTGCTTTTGTTTGTGTTGGCATCAATCACCAAAAAGGGGGAGATTGAAAGGGAATTAGGCTTACACCTAGTCCCTAAATAATTTTGGTGGTTGAATTGCCCAACACAAATATTGGACTAACTAGTTTGCTCTAGTGTATAAGTTATACAGGTGCAAAAGGTTCACACTTAGCCAATAAAATGACCATGTGTTGGGTTCAACAAAAGGGCAAAGGAGCAACCAAAGGCTCCTCTGGTCTGGCGCACCGTACTGTCCGGTGTGCCATCGGACAGTGTCCGGTGCACCAGAGGACCTCAGCTCAAACTCGTCGCCCTCGGGAAATTTCCAGAGCCAGCGCTCTAAAATTCACCGGACTGTCCGGTGTACACCGGACAGTGTCCGGTGCTCATTTGAGACGCGGCTCAGGAACTCGCCAGTCTCGGGAATTCGCAAAGGCTGCTCCGCTATAATTCACCGGACATGTCCGGTGTACACCGGACTGTCCGGTGCAACCTCGGGGCAACGGCTACTTCGCGCCAACGGTCACCTGCAGGCGCATTTAATGTGCGCCAGAAGCGCGCAGTCGTCAGGCACGCGGGAGCAGGCGCACCGGACACTCTACAGTGCATGTCCGGTGCGCCACCGGACATCAAGGCGGGCCCAGAGACAGAGCTCCAACGGTTGACCCAACGGCTATTTGGTGACGTGGCTATCGCACCGGACATGTCCGGTGTGCACCGGACTGTCCGGTGCACCATACGACAGACAGCCTCCACCAACGGTCAAGTTTGGTGGTTGGGGCTATAAATACCCCAACCACCCCACCATTCATTGCATCCAAGTTTTCCAGCTTCCAATCACTATACAAGAGCTAGCATTCATTGCAAAGCACACCAAAGGAGATCAAATCCTCTCCCAACTCCACACAAAGCCCTAGTGACTAGAGAGAGTGATTTGTAGTGTTCATTTGAGCTCTTGCGCTTGGATCGCTTCTTTTTCTTTGGCATTCTTTCTTGTGATCAAACACTCACTTGTAATTGAGGCAAGAGACACCAATTGTGTGGTGGTCCTTGCGGGAAGTTTGATTCCCAAGTGATTTGAGAAAGAGAAGCTCACTCGGTCCGAGGGACCGTTTGAGAGAGGGAAGGGTTGAAAGAGACCCGGCCTTTGTGGCCTCCTCAATGGGGAGTAGGTTTGAGAGAACCGAACCTCGGTAAAACAAATCCGCGTGTCTCACTTTATTATTCGATTGCGATTTGTTTTGCGCCCTCTCTCGCGGACTCTATTATATTTCTAACGCTAACCCGGCTTGTAGTTGTGATTATTTTTGAGATTTTCAGTTTCGCCCTATTCACCCCCCTCTAGGCGACTTTCAGACGTCAGGCTCACCAAGGTCCTGATGGATGGGGGCAGCTGCCTCAACATCATCTACGCCGAGACCCTCAGGCTCCTGCGCGTCGATCTGTCCTCCGTCCGAGGAGGCGCTGCACCCTTCCACGGGATCATTCCTGGGAAGCGCGTCCAGCCCCTCGGACGGCTCGACCTTCCTGTCTGCTTCGGAACGCCCTCCAACTTCTGAAGGGAGATTTTGACGTTCGAGGTGGTCGGGTTCCGAGGAACCTACCACGCGGTATTGGGGAGGCCATGCTACGCGAAGTTCATGGCCGTCCCCAACTACACCTACTTGAAGCTCAAGATGCCGGGCCCCAACGGGGTCATCACCATCGGCCCCACGTACAAACACGCGTTCGAATGCGACATGGAGTGCGTGGAGTACGCCGAGGCCCTCGCCGAGTCCGAGGCCCTCATCGCCGACCTGGAGAACCTCTCCAGAGAGGTGCCAGACGTGAAGCGACACGCCGGCAACTTCGAGCCAGCGGAGACGGTTAAGGCCGTCCCTCTCGACCCCAGTGGCGACACCTCCAAGCAGATCCGGATCGGTTCCGGGCTCGACCCCAAATAGGAAGCAGTGCTCGTCGACTTTCTCCGCGCAAACGCCGACGTCTTTGCGTGGAGTCCCTCGGACATGCCCGGCATACCGAGGGATGTCGTCGAGCACTCGCTGGATATTCGGGCCGGAGCCCGACCGGTCAGGCAGCCTCTGCGCCGATTCGACGAGGAGAAGCGCAGAGTGATAGGCGAGGAGATCCACAAGCTAATGGCAGCAGGGTTCATCAAAGAGGTATTCCATCCCGAATGGCTTGCCAACCCTGTGCTTGTGAGAAAGAAAGGGGGGAAATGGCGGATGTGTGTAGACTACACTGGTCTCAACAAAGCATGTCCGAAGGTTCCCTACCCTCTACCTCGCATCGATCAAATCGTGGATTCCACTGCTGGGTGCGAAACCCTGTCTTTCCTCGATGCCTACTCAGGGTATCATCAAATCAAGATGAAAGAGTCCGACCAGCTCGCGACTTCTTTCATCACGCCCTTCGGCATGTACTGCTATGTCACCATGCCGTTCGGTTTGAGGAACGCGGGTGCGACGTACCAGCGGTGCATGAACCATGTGTTCGGCGAACACATCGGTCGTACGGTCGAGGCCTACGTCGATGACATCGTAGTCAAGACAAGGAAAGCCTCCGACCTCCTCTCCGACCTTGAAGTGACATTCCGGTGTCTCAAGGCAAAGGACGTCAAGCTCAATCCCGAGAAGTGTGTCTTCGGGGTGCCCCGAGGCATGCTCCTGGGGTTCATCGTCTCCGAGCGGGGCATCGAAGCCAACCCGGAGAAGATCGCAGCCATCACGAGCATGGGGCCCATCAAGGACTTAAAAGGTGTACAGAGGGTCATGGGATGTCTCGCGGCCTTGAGCCGTTTCATCTCACGCCTCGGCGAAAGAGGCCTGCCTCTGTACCGCCTCTTAAGGAAGGCCGAGTGCTTCACTTGGACCCCTGAGGCCGAGGAAGCTCTCGGGAGCCTGAAGGCGCTCCTCACCAAGGCGCCTATCTTGGTACCCCTAGCTGATGGAGAAGCCCTCTTGGTCTACGTCGCCGCGACCACTCAGGTGGTTAGCGCCGCGATCGTGGTCGAAAGGCAAGAAGAGGGGCATGCATTGCCCGTTCAGAGGCCAGTTTACTTCGTCAGCGAGGTGCTGTCCGAAACCAAGATCCGCTACCCACAAGTTCAGAAGCTACTGTACGCAGTGATCCTGACGAGGCGAAAGTTGCGACATTACTTCGAGTCTCATCAGGTAACTGTGGTGTCATCCTTCCCCCTAGGGGAGATCATCCAGTGCCGAGAGGCCTCGGGCAGGATCGCAAAGTGGGCGGTGGAAATCATAGGCGAGACAATCTCGTTCGCCCCTCGGAAGGCCATCAAGTCCCAGGTATTGGCGGACTTCGTAGCCGAATGGGTCGACACCCAGCTGCCGACGGCTCCGATCCAACCGGAGCTCTAGACCATGTTTTTCGACGGGTCGCTGATGAAGACGGGAGCCGGCGCGGGCCTGCTCTTCATCTCACCCCTCGGGAAACACCTACGCTACGTGATGCGCCTCCATTTCCCGGCGTCCAACAATGTGGCTGAGTACGAAGCTCTAATCAACGGATTGCGAATCGCCATCGAGCTAGGGGTCCGACGCCTCGACGCTCGCGGCGACTCGCAGCTCGTCATCGACCAAGTCATGAAGAACTCCCACTGCCGCGACCCGAAGATGGAGGCCTACTGCGATGAGGTTCGGCGCCTGGAAGACAAGTTCTATGGGCTCGAGCTTAACCACATCGCCGGCGCTACAACGAGACTGCGGACGAGCTGGCAAAAATAGCCTCGGGGCGAACGACGGTTCCCCCGGACGTCTTCTCCCAGGATCTGCACCAACCCTCCGTCAAGATCAACGACACGCCCGAGTCCGAGGTACCCTCGGCCCAGCCCGAGGCGTCCTCGGTTCAGCCCGAGGTACCCTCGGCCCCCGAGGGCGAGGCGCTGCGCATCGAGGAGGAGCGGAGCGGGGTCACGCCTGATCGAGATTGGCAGACCCCGTACCTGCAATATCTCCGCCAAGGAGAGCTACCCCTCGACCAAGCCGAGGCTCGGCGGGTAGCGCGACGCGCCAAGTCGTTCGTCTTGCTGGGCGATGAGAAGGAGCTCTACCACCGCAGCCCCTCGGGCATCCTCCAGCGATGCATCTCCATCACCGAAGGTCAGGAACTCCTGCAAGAGATACACTCGGGGGCTTGCGGCCATCATACAGCGCCTCGAGCCCTCGTCGGGAACGCTTTCCGGCAAGGCTTCTACTGGCCGACGGCGGTGGCTGACGCCACTAGAATTGTCCGCACCTGCGAAGGGTGTCAATTCTATGCAAAGCAGACCCACCTGCCCGCTCAGGCTCTGCAGACGATACCCATCACCTGGTGTAAAGCCCAAAAATTGGTAGGAAAAAAAAATAAACAAGTAAATTTATAAGTGGATGTTTCGAGGATCCCTTGATTTTCTCTACATACTCAACTAATGGCAATAAACTATGTAAATAACAAATAAATAGATACATAAATATGCATTCCATGAAGTTTTCTTATAAGTTTACATTTGTATTCGAATTTGTAAGACAAGTTTCAGTTTGAAAATTTAGAATTTGGAAATAAAAGAGAAAAGAAAAGAAAAATAAAAAGAATACACATTATGAGATAACAATAATAAATAATATTAATTCAAACAGTAAAAGTATAATTCATGTAGACTTTTTGTTCGATATTTGAAATCTGGAGTGCAAAACAAAATTTTGAATTGAGTTGAATACTTGGAATGGGAAAATAGGAAAGAAAATAAAAAAAAGGGAATAGAACCTTACCTGGGCCGGCCAAACCCTATTCGGCCCATCTCCACCCCCCAAACCCGCACGGCCCAGCTAGCGCACGCTACGGCCAACCCTTCCCCCACTGCGCTTGGTCGCTGTCACCGGGCCCCGCGTGTCGGCGTACGCGTGTGCGTCGGGGTCGCTGGTAGGTGGGCCGCATACCAGTATTCCTCTCAGTTGAAGCGCGCGCGCAGTTCTCCTCACAGACATGTGGGTCCATGGCGTCATGGCTCCTTCAACCTCCCCGCTCCGAAGCTGCCGTGCGGACTCTGCGCAACAGAAAATCCGCCAAAAACTCCGGCGAGGCTCGCGTGCCATGCACCCCGGTCAGCCTTTCCTCAAGCATAAATTGGAGGACCCGACCCCCCCTTCGACCATCACCTCACCTCCTTCGATTCGCATCCGCAGCAAGGAAAGCCGGGCAACACCGACAAGAGCGAGAAGAGAGAACGAGCGCCGCCGCAGGGAGACCTTGTTTCACGCCGTCAGATTGTCGAGAGGATCTGCGCGGGTCTTCGCCACCATCTGGGGGACCCGCACGCCGCGTTATTGGGTTCTGTTGCTGGCGGTTCGGGTGTGAATAGCTCGTCGAGGTGGCCACGGCGTATTCGACCCGCACCGCACCGTGGACCTACCTCACCGTTCCTCGATCGTCGGTATGATGCCCTCCCGCGTGCCCAACCTTACTTCATTATCGCGTATCATTCAACCGCGCTTCGAATTTGGCTCTCTGTGTTGCGGAATTGCTCGCCTGAGTTCCAACTCCGCCCATCCCCGCCGCTTCGCGTGGCCTGCCTCGTCCATTGCCTCCCGCCTGCTCGCAGTGCCCTCATCGTGTTCGCCATAGGCTCTACATGATTCATGCAATGGGAATTTGGGTTCGGCGTCGTCCTTCTCGGATTTGCCTCACGGCGGTGAGTGCGCCGCCGCGGGACCCTGGTGGCGCCGCCCTGGTTGGCCGTTGCGTGGATTTGGGGAGAGAAGAAGAACCGTGGGCCAGAGATCTAGAATTCAAGGGCTGAGATTAGATGATCGCATACCCTTCCGTAGCATTCGGCCTGATCCGTTGATCTAGATCGAACGGATAGAATCAAATCCAGTATAATAAAATCCTCCCCGTCGTATTTGCATCCAACGGTTCTCGTCGCGTACCGTTTCACGGCCGCGCCGATCTAATCTGGGGCGCAGATTGATGATCCAACGGTCAGAAACCTTAGATACCCTTTCGCCCGGATATTTTCTAAACGAACCCCTTTGTTTTCTTCAAAATAACCCGCGGTCCACTGCACGGGTAAACTGAGTCTTAGGAAAACTTACACCGGGACCCCTGGGTTTTTATGTTTTCATGCGCGCAGCCCAGTGCTATGATAAACCGAATAAAGGAATTAGAAAATATGTATTTATTATATAAATAAGTGCTAGGACTTGTTTAAATCATAGAAAATCCATTTTTAGTCCAAATTAATCCATTCCACTTTCTAAAATTTTGTAATTTTATTCTCTACCACCTTGAGCCTCTATTTTGTCATGAAAACAATTAGAGATTTAATCTCTCACTTACTTCATTTTAAACACATAAAACCTTTGAAAATTCATAACTTAAAATCTATAACTCCAAAATTAATGATTCCTGTTCCTATGATCTTATTTTAATATGTATATTATTAATGTGTATTTTGTCCTTATGTTTGGTGTAATGTTAATTTTGCCTATACCATGTTTGTTTGAATTGCTACGACTAGCAGTGAGGGTACGTGTCACCTGAAGATCATCCTGGTACCTGGAATCTCAAGTCCCAGGCAAGTTGTGCCCTTGATCACTTCTTTTTACCCACTCATGTTCTAATTAATCATAATGATCTGCATAGGTTAATTTTGATGGGACCCAATAGGTTACCTTAGTTTGTCTATCTTTATACCTTGTTTACCACTGAACTTTCTGGGTAGTACTTGCTAGTGCTATATGTGGTTTTGGGTATGGAGATACACTATTCATGATTACACTTTTGTTATCAGTGGTTATTTATTGTTCATGATAAGATCATTATGTTAATTGGAACATGGAGCGACCACCCGGGAAAACAGTGCTACCACAAGGGAGGAATGGGACCCCTTGGCTGATTAATTAGGAAAGCTAGTGGAAGACTACCTTACCCGAAAGGGGCAAGGGCAGTAGGGGAGTGGTCAGTGTAGGGAGGCCCTCGGGAGGATTTTGCTGCGATGGCGGTCCTGCAAGGGATTCCTGCATTGGAACTTCCTATAAACTGTAGCGGGTTTTCGGAAGCTAGTGGAACTTTGTAAAGGCCTCGTAGTGGATCCCTAGCCATTCACCTCGGAAGTGTCTAAGGGCCTTGCAAACCCTGGCGACATGGGATACACGACTTGTGGGTAAAGATGCGCAACCTCTGCAGAGTGTAAAACTGGTATACTAGCCGTGCTCACGGTCATGAGCAGCTCGGACCCTCACATGATTAAATTATGGAACTTAAACTCAATTTGTCATATGCATTGCATCGCAGGTGAAGTTGTTACTTTTGTTCTACTATTTAACTGGGTTGGTATTTACTTATACTTAGTAACTGCTAATAAAATTTTGACCAACTTTAAAAGCAATGCTCAGCTCTAACCATCTTCTTTGGTAAGCCTTACACTTCACGTGAGCTCCCACCTTTGGCGAGTTCATGCACATTATTCCCCACAACTTGTTGAGCGATGAACGTATGTGAGCTCACTCTTGCTGTCTCACACCCCCCACAGGTCAAGAACAGGTACCGCAGGATGAGGCGCATGGAGGATGCTGTGAAGTGTTCGTGAGAGGTCTAGGCCGTCGTCTCCCAGTCAACTTTGGGTTGCTGGACCGTTGTCTCCTTATAATGTAATTATTTATTTTGTATAGAACTCCTGTTATATATAAAGATGTGACATTCGATCCTGTGCCATGATTCATCATATGTGTGAGACTTGGTCCCAGCACACCTGGTGATTATGTTCGCGCCCGGGTTTTGGACCCCTAAAATCCGGGTGTGACAGAAGTGGTATCAGAGGAATGTTGACTGTAGGACGAAACCTAGATAGAACTGGACAACCAATACTTACTTACCTTGGCTACTCTGATCCTTTCTAAACTTTTCTTAATCTTTTCTCATCTAATTCCGCTTTACTCTGATTATTCTTACCTTTTTCCTTCTAAAGACAAATGTGGATTTCACACTTTGAAATCCTGTGCCTAAAGTGACCTTTAGGAATAGGAGACCTACTCTCAGGAACAGAAACAAAACTATTTTTATGGTTATCTATGCACTTGAATGTTTGTTCTTATGATATTTGTCTGATTTGGATTTTTGATTGAGTGTGATGGGTTGTGGAGTGATGCCCACAATTACATCTGCATATACGTATAGGCATAAATAGAATTCATAAGAAAACTAAGCAACTTAGATTATCCTCCATTAAAATGTATCTATCTCATCTTGACATATTCTATCTTACCTTTGGACATTCACCTCGTACAACTAATTACCCTAGTCTTGACATAGAATATCTGGCCCAGCCCTGCCAAAGAAGTTTCAGTACATAACCAACTATTAGCTTATTCATTCTGTCTACTAAATGATTCCCTTGCAAAGCTATCTTACCATATGCTTCTAACTTAGATGGTCAATACCAGGCGGGGTGGTGGAATTGATTTACCTGCTAATCGACACACTCGGTGGATATATCGACAACCCCAACCACAGCCAGCAGAGATGAATCCTCCTAATCCTCCACCAGGCGGAGTCGATCCACTAATTGCAGCTCAAATGAGGATGATGCAGCAAATGGCTGACACTATGGCAGATATGCGCACCCAAATGCAGCAAGAACGCCAAGGAATGCACCAGGAAAGAGAGGATGCACGTCGGGAAATGCGCCAAGAGCGGGAAGAGATACGCCAGGAGAGAAGGGTACAACAACAGCAGCTGCAGCAACAACTTCAACAACAGCAGCAACAACAACAAGTGCCATTGCCTCCACCTCCACCACCAGTTCCACCCCGGGACAAGCACCGGGAATTCATGAGCCACAAACCACCAACCTTCTCCAACTCCGCAGATCCGCTGCAAGCAGATGACTGGTTAAAGTCCATAGAGAAGATGCTCAACATAGCTCAGTGCTCGGATAGAGAGAAAGTACTCTATGCATCAGGTCGTCTTGCTGGTCCCGCTGCGGATTGGTGGGATGCGTACTGCGCTGCTCATGCTGCTGTCGATACAATTACCTAGGCAGAATTCTCCACACAATTCAGGAATTACCATATTCCCGCTGGACTCATGAAGATTAAGAGAAAGGAGTTTCTCTCCCTCAAGCAAGGAAGTATGTCCGTGAGTGAATATAGAGACAAATTCATCCAGTTATCTCGATATGCTCCTAGAGATGTAGAGGATGATGAGCAAAAGCAGGAGCTTTTTCTGGACGGTTTGATTGGACCCTTGCAATATCAACTGGTATCGCACACATTCCCATCCTTCCAAAGGCTACTTGACAAAGCTATTGCTGTAGAAAACAAGAGGAGTATATTTGGAGAGAAAAGAAAGGCTGCCAACCAAGGGCAGGCTGGAAGTAGTTCCCGTCCTCGCTATACTACCACTCCAAGTACACCAGCTAGTGGCAGTTCTGGACAACAAACTCAACAGGCACCAACTGCTCCTCCAAAAGCAAGCACCCCAGCAGGACCCGTTGCTCCTAACACAACCACCAACAGGACATGCTACAAGTGTGGACAACCGGGACACTACGCCAACTACTGTCCCAACAGAGCTGCCTACACTACACCGGCTCCGATGAAGCAAGGACAAGCCTCGGCAGGAAAGAGTCAGCCCCTATCTATCAACCGGGGACATGCCCATCATGCAGAAGTAGAAGCGGAACCCGGTGAACTTGAAATTCAAGAAGAAGAGCCAGTTGAGGATGAAGTAGTCGGTGAAGAAGTCAACGAGCAACAAGAATGGAGATAAACATAGATATAGATACATATATATATATATATTTTACTATTTGTAAGACCTAAATATTAGTTTAGCTATTAGTTAGTATTATTACTATTTTAGATAATAGTAAGGTCTATTAAACCTATGTTTTGTTAAAGGATTATGCATCATGCCGAGATTTCTTTGTTTGTGCATATGTTCCGAGAACAATATGAGCATACATCCCTTTTATTACTAATCTCGAGGACGAGATTATTTTTAAGGGGGGTAGGATTTGTAAAGCCCAAAAATTGGTAGGAGAAAAAAAAAATAATAAACAAGTAAATTTATAAGTGGATGTTTCGAGGATCCCTTGATTTTCTCTACATACTCAACTAATGGCAATAAACTATGTAAATAACAAATAAATAGATACATAAATATGCATTCCATGAAGTTTTCTTATAAGTTTACATTTGTATTCGAATTTGTAAGACAAGTTTCAGTTTGAAAATTTAGAATTTGGAAATAAAAGAGAAAAGAAAAGAAAAATAAAAAGAATACACATTATGAGATAACAATAATAAATAATATTAATTCAAACAGTAAAAGTATAATTCATGTAGACTTTTTGTTCGATATTTGAAATCTGGAGTGCAAAACAAAATTTTGAATTGAGTTGAATACTTGGAATGGGAAAATAGGAAAGAAAATAAAAAAAAAGGGAATAGAACCTTACCTGGGCCGGCCAAACCCTATTCGGCCCATCTCCACCCCCCAAACCCGCACGGCCCAGCTAGCGCGCGCTACGGCCAACCCTTCCCCCACTGCGCTTGGTCGCTGTCACCGGGCCCCGCGTGTCGGCGTACGCGTGTGCGTCGGGGTCGCTGGTAGGTGGGCCGCATACCAGTATTCCTCTCAGTTGAAGCGCGCGCGCAGTTCTCCTCACAGACATGTGGGTCCATGGCGTCATGGCTCCTTCAACCTCCCCGCTCCGAAGCTGCCGTGCGGACTCTGCGCAACAGAAAATCCGCCAAAAACTCCGGCGAGGCTCGCGTGCCATGCACCCCGGTCAGCCTTTCCTCAAGCATAAATTGGAGGACCCGACCCCCCCTTCGACCATCACCTCACCTCCTTCGATTCGCATCCGCAGCAAGGAAAGCCGGGCAACACCGACAAGAGCGAGAAGAGAGAACGAGCGCCGCCGCAGGGAGACCCTGTTTCACGCCGTCAGATTGTCGAGAGGATCTGCGCGGGTCTTCGCCACCATCTGGGGGACCCGCACGCCGCGTTATTGGGTTCTGTTGCTGGCGGTTCGGGTGTGAATAGCTCGTCGAGGTGGCCACGGCGTATTCGACCCGCACCGCACCGTGGACCTACCTCACCGTTCCTCGATCGTCGGTATGATGCCCTCCCGCGTGCCCAACCTTACTTCATTATCGCGTATCATTCAACCGCGCTTCGAATTTGGCTCTCTGTGTTGCGGAATTGCTCGCCTGAGTTCCAACTCCGCCCATCCCCGCCGCTTCGCGTGGCCTGCCTCGTCCATTGCCTCCCGCCTGCTCGCAGTGCCCTCATCGTGTTCGCCATAGGCTCTACATGATTCATGCAATGGGAATTTGGGTTCGGCGTCGTCCTTCTCGGATTTGCCTCACGGCGGTGAGTGCGCCGCCGCGGGACCCTGGTGGCGCCGCCCTGGTTGGCCGTTGCGTGGATTTGGGGAGAGAAGAAGAACCGTGGGCCAGAGATCTAGAATTCAAGGGCTGAGATTAGATGATCGCATACCCTTCCGTAGCATTCGGCCTGATCCGTTGATCTAGATCGAACGGATAGAATCAAATCCAGTATAATAAAATCCTCCCCGTCGTATTTGCATCCAACGGTTCTCGTCGCGTACCGTTTCACGGCCGCGCCGATCTAATCTGGGGCGCAGATTGATGATCCAACGGTCAGAAACCTTAGATACCCTTTCGCCCGGATATTTTCTAAACGAACCCCTTTGTTTTCTTCAAAATAACCCGCGGTCCACTGCACGGGTAAACTGAGTCTTAGGAAAACTTACACCGGGACCCCTGGGTTTTTATGTTTTCATGCGCGCAGCCCAGTGCTATGATAAACCGAATAAAGGAATTAGAAAATATGTATTTATTATATAAATAAGTGCTAGGACTTGTTTAAATCATAGAAAATCCATTTTTAGTCCAAATTAATCCATTCCACTTTCTAAAATTTTGTAATTTTATTCTCTACCACCTTGAGCCTCTATTTTGTCATGAAAACAATTAGAGATTTAATCTCTCACTTACTTCATTTTAAACACATAAAACCTTTGAAAATTCATAACTTAAAATCTATAACTCCAAAATTAATGATTCCTGTTCCTATGATCTTATTTTAATATGTATATTATTAATGTGTATTTTGTCCTTATGTTTGGTGTAATGTTAATTTTGCCTATACCATGTTTGTTTGAATTGCTACGACTAGCAGTGAGGGTACGTGTCACCTGAAGATCATCCTGGTACCTGGAATCTCAAGTCCCAGGCAAGTTGTGCCCTTGATCACTTCTTTTTACCCACTCATGTTCTAATTAATCATAATGATCTGCATAGGTTAATTTTGATGGGACCCAATAGGTTACCTTAGTTTGTCTATCTTTATACCTTGTTTACCACTGAACTTTCTGGGTAGTACTTGCTAGTGCTATATGTGGTTTTGGGTATGGAGATACACTATTCATGATTACACTTTTGTTATCAGTGGTTATTTATTGTTCATGATAAGATCATTATGTTAATTGGAACATGGAGCGACCACCCGGGAAAACAGTGCTACCACAAGGGAGGAATGGGACCCCTTGGCTGATTAATTAGGAAAGCTAGTGGAAGACTACCTTACCCGAAAGGGGCAAGGGCAGTAGGGGAGTGGTCAGTGTAGGGAGGCCCTCGGGAGGATTTTGCTGCGATGGCGGTCCTGCAAGGGATTCCTGCATTGGAACTTCCTATAAACTGTAGCGGGTTTTCGGAAGCTAGTGGAACTTTGTAAAGGCCTCGTAGTGGATCCCTAGCCATTCACCTCGGAAGTGTCTAAGGGCCTTGCAAACCCTGGCGACATGGGATACACGACTTGTGGGTAAAGATGCGCAACCTCTGCAGAGTGTAAAACTGGTATACTAGCCGTGCTCACGGTCATGAGCAGCTCGGACCCTCACATGATTAAATTATGGAACTTAAACTCAATTTGTCATATGCATTGCATCGCAGGTGAAGTTGTTACTTTTGTTCTACTATTTAACTGGGTTGGTATTTACTTATACTTAGTAACTGCTAATAAAATTTTGACCAACTTTAAAAGCAATGCTTAGCTCTAACCATCTTCTTTGGTAAGCCTTACACTTCACGTGAGCTCCCACCTTTGGCGAGTTCATGCACATTATTCCCCACAACTTGTTGAGCGATGAACGTATGTGAGCTCACTCTTGCTGTCTCACACCCCCCACAGGTCAAGAACAGGTACCGCAGGATGAGGCGCATGGAGGATGCTGTGAAGTGTTCGTGAGAGGTCTAGGCCGTCGTCTCCCAGTCAACTTTGGGTTGCTGGACCGTTGTCTCCTTATAATGTAATTATTTATTTTGTATAGAACTCCTGTTATATATAAAGATGTGACATTCGATCCTGTGCCATGATTCATCATATGTGTGAGACTTGGTCCCAGCACACCTGGTGATTATGTTCGCGCCCGGGTTTTGGACCCCTAAAATCCGGGTGTGACAGAAGTGGTATCAGAGGAATGTTGACTGTAGGACGAAACCTAGATAGAACTGGACAACCAATACTTACTTACCTTGGCTACTCTGATCCTTTCTAAACTTTTCTTAATCTTTTCTCATCTAATTCCGCTTTACTCTGATTATTCTTACCTTTTTCCTTCTAAAGACAAATGTGGATTTCACACTTTGAAATCCTGTGCCTAAAGTGACCTTTAGGAATAGGAGACCTACTCTCAGGAACAGAAACAAAACTATTTTTATGGTTATCTATGCACTTGAATGTTTGTTCTTATGATATTTGTCTGATTTGGATTTTTGATTGAGTGTGATGGGTTGTGGAGTGATGCCCACAATTACATCTGCATATACGTATAGGCATAAATAGAATTCATAAGAAAACTAAGCAACTTAGATTATCCTCCATTAAAATGTATCTATCTCATCTTGACATATTCTATCTTACCTTTGGACATTCACCTCGTACAACTAATTACCCTAGTCTTGACATAGAATATCTGGCCCAGCCCTGCCAAAGAAGTTTCAGTACATAACCAACTATTAGCTTATTCATTCTGTCTACTAAATGATTCCCTTGCAAAGCTATCTTACCATATGCTTCTAACTTAGATGGTCAATACCAGGCGGGGTGGTGGAATTGATTTACCTGCTAATCGACACACTCGGTGGATATATCGACAACCCCAACCACAGCCAGCAGAGATGAATCCTCCTAATCCTCCACCAGGCGGAGTCGATCCACTAATTGCAGCTCAAATGAGGATGATGCAGCAAATGGCTGACACTATGGCAGATATGCGCACCCAAATGCAGCAAGAACGCCAAGGAATGCACCAGGAAAGAGAGGATGCACGTCGGGAAATGCGCCAAGAGCGGGAAGAGATACGCCAGGAGAGAAGGGTACAACAACAGCAGCTGCAGCAACAACTTCAACAACAGCAGCAACAACAACAAGTGCCATTGCCTCCACCTCCACCACCAGTTCCACCCCGGGACAAGCACCGGGAATTCATGAGCCACAAACCACCAACCTTCTCCAACTCCGCAGATCCGCTGCAAGCAGATGACTGGTTAAAGTCCATAGAGAAGATGCTCAACATAGCTCAGTGCTCGGATAGAGAGAAAGTACTCTATGCATCAGGTCGTCTTGCTGGTCCCGCTGCGGATTGGTGGGATGCGTACTGCGCTGCTCATGCTGCTGTCGATACAATTACCTGGGCAGAATTCTCCACACAATTCAGGAATTACCATATTCCCGCTGGACTCATGAAGATTAAGAGAAAGGAGTTTCTCTCCCTCAAGCAAGGAAGTATGTCCGTGAGTGAATATAGAGACAAATTCATCCAGTTATCTCGATATGCTCCTAGAGATGTAGAGGATGATGAGCAAAAGCAGGAGCTTTTTCTGGACGGTTTGATTGGACCCTTGCAATATCAACTGGTATCGCACACATTCCCATCCTTCCAAAGGCTACTTGACAAAGCTATTGCTGTAGAAAACAAGAGGAGTATATTTGGAGAGAAAAGAAAGGCTGCCAACCAAGGGCAGGCTGGAAGTAGTTCCCGTCCTCGCTATACTACCACTCCAAGTACACCAGCTAGTGGCAGTTCTGGACAACAAACTCAACAGGCACCAACTGCTCCTCCAAAAGCAAGCACCCCAGCAGGACCCGTTGCTCCTAACACAACCACCAACAGGACATGCTACAAGTGTGGACAACCGGGACACTACGCCAACTACTGTCCCAACAGAGCTGCCTACACTACACCGGCTCCGATGAAGCAAGGACAAGCCTCGGCAGGAAAGAGTCAGCCCCTATCTATCAACCGGGGACATGCCCATCATGCAGAAGTAGAAGCGGAACCCGGTGAACTTGAAATTCAAGAAGAAGAGCCAGTTGAGGATGAAGTAGTCGGTGAAGAAGTCAACGAGCAACAAGAATGGAGATAAACATAGATATAGATACATATATATATATATATTTTACTATTTGTAAGACCTAAATATTAGTTTAGCTATTAGTTAGTATTATTACTATTTTAGATAATAGTAAGGTCTATTAAACCTATGTTTTGTTAAAGGATTATGCATCATGCCGAGATTTCTTTGTTTGTGCATATGTTCCGAGAACAATATGAGCATACATCCCTTTTATTACTAATCTCGAGGACGAGATTATTTTTAAGGGGGGTAGGATTTGTAAAGCCCAAAAATTGGTAGGAGAAAAAAAAATAATAAACAAGTAAATTTATAAGTGGATGTTTCGAGGATCCCTTGATTTTCTCTACATACTCAACTAATGGCAATAAACTATGTAAATAACAAATAAATAGATACATAAATATGCATTCCATGAAGTTTTCTTATAAGTTTACATTTGTATTCGAATTTGTAAGACAAGTTTCAGTTTGAAAATTTAGAATTTGGAAATAAAAGAGAAAAGAAAAGAAAAATAAAAAGAATACACATTATGAGATAACAATAATAAATAATATTAATTCAAACAGTAAAAGTATAATTCATGTAGACTTTTTGTTCGATATTTGAAATCTGGAGTGCAAAACAAAATTTTGAATTGAGTTGAATACTTGGAATGGGAAAATAGGAAAGAAAATAAAAAAAAGGGAATAGAACCTTACCTGGGCCGGCCAAACCCTATTCGGCCCATCTCCACCCCCCAAACCCGCACGGCCCAGCTAGCGCGCGCTACGGCCAACCCTTCCCCCACTGCGCTTGGTCGCTGTCACCGGGCCCCGCGTGTCGGCGTACGCGTGTGCGTCGGGGTCGCTGGTAGGTGGGCCGCATACCAGTATTCCTCTCAGTTGAAGCGCGCGCGCAGTTCTCCTCACAGACATGTGGGTCCATGGCGTCATGGCTCCTTCAACCTCCCCGCTCCGAAGCTGCCGTGCGGACTCTGCGCAACAGAAAATCCGCCAAAAACTCCGGCGAGGCTCGCGTGCCATGCACCCCGGTCAGCCTTTCCTCAAGCATAAATTGGAGGACCCGACCCCCCCTTCGACCATCACCTCACCTCCTTCGATTCGCATCCGCAGCAAGGAAAGCCGAGCAACACCGACAAGAGCGAGAAGAGAGAACGAGCGCCGCCGCAGGGAGACCCTGTTTCACGCCGTCAGATTGTCGAGAGGATCTGCGCGGGTCTTCGCCACCATCTGGGGGACCCGCACGCCGCGTTATTGGGTTCTGTTGCTGGCGGTTCGGGTGTGAATAGCTCGTCGAGGTGGCCACGGCGTATTCGACCCGCACCGCACCGTGGACCTACCTCACCGTTCCTCGATCGTCGGTATGATGCCCTCCCGCGTGCCCAACCTTACTTCATTATCGCGTATCATTCAACCGCGCTTCGAATTTGGCTCTCTGTGTTGCGGAATTGCTCGCCTGAGTTCCAACTCCGCCCATCCCCGCCGCTTCGCGTGGCCTGCCTCGTCCATTGCCTCCCGCCTGCTCGCAGTGCCCTCATCGTGTTCGCCATAGGCTCTACATGATTCATGCAATGGGAATTTGGGTTCGGCGTCGTCCTTCTCGGATTTGCCTCACGGCGGTGAGTGCGCCGCCGCGGGACCCTGGTGGCGCCGCCCTGGTTGGCCGTTGCGTGGATTTGGGGAGAGAAGAAGAACCGTGGGCCAGAGATCTAGAATTCAAGGGCTGAGATTAGATGATCGCATACCCTTCCGTAGCATTCGGCCTGATCCGTTGATCTAGATCGAACGGATAGAATCAAATCCAGTATAATAAAATCCTCCCCGTCGTATTTGCATCCAACGGTTCTCGTCGCGTACCGTTTCACGGCCGCGCCGATCTAATCTGGGGCGCAGATTGATGATCCAACGGTCAGAAACCTTAGATACCCTTTCGCCCGGATATTTTCTAAACGAACCCCTTTGTTTTCTTCAAAATAACCCGCGGTCCACTGCACGGGTAAACTGAGTCTTAGGAAAACTTACACCGGGACCCCTGGGTTTTTATGTTTTCATGCGCGCAGCCCAGTGCTATGATAAACCGAATAAAGGAATTAGAAAATATGTATTTATTATATAAATAAGTGCTAGGACTTGTTTAAATCATAGAAAATCCATTTTTAGTCCAAATTAATCCATTCCACTTTCTAAAATTTTGTAATTTTATTCTCTACCACCTTGAGCCTCTATTTTGTCATGAAAACAATTAGAGATTTAATCTCTCACTTACTTCATTTTAAACACATAAAACCTTTGAAAATTCATAACTTAAAATCTATAACTCCAAAATTAATGATTCCTGTTCCTATGATCTTATTTTAATATGTATATTATTAATGTGTATTTTGTCCTTATGTTTGGTGTAATGTTAATTTTGCCTATACCATGTTTGTTTGAATTGCTACGACTAGCAGTGAGGGTACGTGTCACCTGAAGATCATCCTGGTACCTGGAATCTCAAGTCCCAGGCAAGTTGTGCCCTTGATCACTTCTTTTTACCCACTCATGTTCTAATTAATCATAATGATCTGCATAGGTTAATTTTGATGGGACCCAATAGGTTACCTTAGTTTGTCTATCTTTATACCTTGTTTACCACTGAACTTTCTGGGTAGTACTTGCTAGTGCTATATGTGGTTTTGGGTATGGAGATACACTATTCATGATTACACTTTTGTTATCAGTGGTTATTTATTGTTCATGATAAGATCATTATGTTAATTGGAACATGGAGCGACCACCCGGGAAAACAGTGCTACCACAAGGGAGGAATGGGACCCCTTGGCTGATTAATTAGGAAAGCTAGTGGAAGACTACCTTACCCGAAAGGGGCAAGGGCAGTAGGGGAGTGGTCAGTGTAGGGAGGCCCTCGGGAGGATTTTGCTGCGATGGCGGTCCTGCAAGGGATTCCTGCATTGGAACTTCCTATAAACTGTAGCGGGTTTTCGGAAGCTAGTGGAACTTTGTAAAGGCCTCGTAGTGGATCCCTAGCCATTCACCTCGGAAGTGTCTAAGGGCCTTGCAAACCCTGGCGACATGGGATACACGACTTGTGGGTAAAGATGCGCAACCTCTGCAGAGTGTAAAACTGGTATACTAGCCGTGCTCACGGTCATGAGCAGCTCGGACCCTCACATGATTAAATTATGGAACTTAAACTCAATTTGTCATATGCATTGCATCGCAGGTGAAGTTGTTACTTTTGTTCTACTATTTAACTGGGTTGGTATTTACTTATACTTAGTAACTGCTAATAAAATTTTGACCAACTTTAAAAGCAATGCTCAGCTCTAACCATCTTCTTTGGTAAGCCTTACACTTCACGTGAGCTCCCACCTTTGGCGAGTTCATGCACATTATTCCCCACAACTTGTTGAGCGATGAACGTATGTGAGCTCACTCTTGCTGTCTCACACCCCCCACAGGTCAAGAACAGGTACCGCAGGATGAGGCGCATGGAGGATGCTGTGAAGTGTTCGTGAGAGGTCTAGGCCGTCGTCTCCCAGTCAACTTTGGGTTGCTGGACCGTTGTCTCCTTATAATGTAATTATTTATTTTGTATAGAACTCCTGTTATATATAAAGATGTGACATTCGATCCTGTGCCATGATTCATCATATGTGTGAGACTTGGTCCCAGCACACCTGGTGATTATGTTCGCGCCCGGGTTTTGGACCCCTAAAATCCGGGTGTGACAGAAGTGGTATCAGAGGAATGTTGACTGTAGGACGAAACCTAGATAGAACTGGACAACCAATACTTACTTACCTTGGCTACTCTGATCCTTTCTAAACTTTTCTTAATCTTTTCTCATCTAATTCGGCTTTACTCTGATTATTCTTACCTTTTTCCTTCTAAAGACAAATGTGGATTTCACACTTTGAAATCCTGTGCCTAAAGTGACCTTTAGGAATAGGAGACCTACTCTCAGGAACAGAAACAAAACTATTTTTATGGTTATCTATGCACTTGAATGTTTGTTCTTATGATATTTGTCTGATTTGGATTTTTGATTGAGTGTGATGGGTTGTGGAGTGATGCCCACAATTACATCTGCATATACGTATAGGCATAAATAGAATTCATAAGAAAACTAAGCAACTTAGATTATCCTCCATTAAAATGTATCTATCTCATCTTGACATATTCTATCTTACCTTTGGACATTCACCTCGTACAACTAATTACCCTAGTCTTGACATAGAATATCTGGCCCAGCCCTGCCAAAGAAGTTTCAGTACATAACCAACTATTAGCTTATTCATTTTGTCTACTAAATGATTCCCTTGCAAAGCTATCTTACCATATGCTTCTAACTTAGATGGTCAATACCAGGCGGGGTGGTGGAATTGATTTACCTGCTAATCGACACACTCGGTGGATATATCGACAACCCCAACCACAGCCAGCAGAGATGAATCCTCCTAATCCTCCACCAGGCGGAGTCGATCCACTAATTGCAGCTCAAATGAGGATGATGCAGCAAATGGCTGACACTATGGCAGATATGCGCACCCAAATGCAGCAAGAACGCCAAGGAATGCACCAGGAAAGAGAGGATGCACGTCGGGAAATGCGCCAAGAGCGGGAAGAGATACGCCAGGAGAGAAGGGTACAACAACAGCAGCTGCAGCAACAACTTCAACAACAGCAGCAACAACAACAAGTGCCATTGCCTCCACCTCCACCACCAGTTCCACCCCGGGACAAGCACCGGGAATTCATGAGCCACAAACCACCAACCTTCTCCAACTCCGCAGATCCGCTGCAAGCAGATGACTGGTTAAAGTCCATAGAGAAGATGCTCAACATAGCTCAGTGCTCGGATAGAGAGAAAGTACTCTATGCATCAGGTCGTCTTGCTGGTCCCGCTGCGGATTGGTGGGATGCGTACTGCGCTGCTCATGCTGCTGTCGATACAATTACCTGGGCAGAATTCTCCACACAATTCAGGAATTACCATATTCCCGCTGGACTCATGAAGATTAAGAGAAAGGAGTTTCTCTCCCTCAAGCAAGGAAGTATGTCCGTGAGTGAATATAGAGACAAATTCATCCAGTTATCTCGATATGCTCCTAGAGATGTAGAGGATGATGAGCAAAAGCAGGAGCTTTTTCTGGACGGTTTGATTGGACCCTTGCAATATCAACTGGTATCGCACACATTCCCATCCTTCCAAAGGCTACTTGACAAAGCTATTGCTGTAGAAAACAAGAGGAGTATATTTGGAGAGAAAAGAAAGGCTGCCAACCAAGGGCAGGCTGGAAGTAGTTCCCGTCCTCGCTATACTACCACTCCAAGTACACCAGCTAGTGGCAGTTCTGGACAACAAACTCAACAGGCACCAACTGCTCCTCCAAAAGCAAGCACCCCAGCAGGACCCGTTGCTCCTAACACAACCACCAACAGGACATGCTACAAGTGTGGACAACCGGGACACTACGCCAACTACTGTCCCAACAGAGCTGCCTACACTACACCGGCTCCGATGAAGCAAGGACAAGCCTCGGCAGGAAAGAGTCAGCCCCTATCTATCAACCGGGGACATGCCCATCATGCAGAAGTAGAAGCGGAACCCGGTGAACTTGAAATTCAAGAAGAAGAGCCAGTTGAGGATGAAGTAGTCGGTGAAGAAGTCAACGAGCAACAAGAATGGAGATAAACATAGATATAGATACATATATATATATATATTTTACTATTTGTAAGACCTAAATATTAGTTTAGCTATTAGTTAGTATTATTACTATTTTAGATAATAGTAAGGTCTATTAAACCTATGTTTTGTTAAAGGATTATGCATCATGCCGAGATTTCTTTGTTTGTGCATATGTTCCGAGAACAATATGAGCATACATCCCTTTTATTACTAATCTCGAGGACGAGATTATTTTTAAGGGGGGTAGGATTTGTAAAGCCCAAAAATTGGTAGGAGAAAAAAAAATAATAAACAAGTAAATTTATAAGTGGATGTTTCGAGGATCCCTTGATTTTCTCTACATACTCAACTAATGGCAATAAACTATGTAAATAACAAATAAATAGATACATAAATATGCATTCCATGAAGTTTTCTTATAAGTTTACATTTGTATTCGAATTTGTAAGACAAGTTTCAGTTTGAAAATTTAGAATTTGGAAATAAAAGAGAAAAGAAAAGAAAAATAAAAAGAATACACATTATGAGATAACAATAATAAATAATATTAATTCAAACAGTAAAAGTATAATTCATGTAGACTTTTTGTTCGATATTTGAAATCTGGAGTGCAAAACAAAATTTTGAATTGAGTTGAATACTTGGAATGGGAAAATAGGAAAGAAAATAAAAAAAAGGGAATAGAACCTTACCTGGGCCGGCCAAACCCTATTCGGCCCATCTCCACCCCCCAAACCCGCACGGCCCAGCTAGCGCGCGCTACGGCCAACCCTTCCCCCACTGCGCTTGGTCGCTGTCACCGGGCCCCGCGTGTCGGCGTACGCGTGTGCGTCGGGGTCGCTGGTAGGTGGGCCGCATACCAGTATTCCTCTCAGTTGAAGCGCGCGCGCAGTTCTCCTCACAGACATGTGGGTCCATGGCGTCATGGCTCCTTCAACCTCCCCGCTCCGAAGCTGCCGTGCGGACTCTGCGCAACAGAAAATCCGCCAAAAACTCCGGCGAGGCTCGCGTGCCATGCACCCCGGTCAGCCTTTCCTCAAGCATAAATTGGAGGACCCGACCCCCCCTTCGACCATCACCTCACCTCCTTCGATTCGCATCCGCAGCAAGGAAAGCCGGGCAACACCGACAAGAGCGAGAAGAGAGAACGAGCGCCGCCGCAGGGAGACCCTGTTTCACGCCGTCAGATTGTCGAGAGGATCTGCGCGGGTCTTCGCCACCATCTGGGGGACCCGCACGCCGCGTTATTGGGTTCTGTTGCTGGCGGTTCGGGTGTGAATAGCTCGTCGAGGTGGCCACGGCGTATTCGACCCGCACCGCACCGTGGACCTACCTCACCGTTCTTCGATCGTTGGTATGATGCCCTCCCGCGTGCCCAACCTTACTTCATTATCGCGTATCATTCAACCGCGCTTCGAATTTGGCTCTCTGTGTTGCGGAATTGCTCGCCTGAGTTCCAACTCCGCCCATCCCCACCGCTTCGCGTGGCCTGCCTCGTCCATTGCCTCCCGCCTGCTCGTAGTGCCCTCATCGTGTTCGCCATAGGCTCTACATGATTCATGCAATGGGAATTTGGGTTCGGCGTCGTCCTTCTCGGGTTTGCCTCACGGCGGTGAGTGCGCCGCCGCGGGACCCTGGTGGCGCCGCCCTGGTTGGCCGTTGCGTGGATTTGGGGAGAGAAGAAGAACCGTGGGCCAGAGATCTAGAATTCAAGGGCTGAGATTAGATGATCGCATACCCTTCCGTAGCATTCGGCCTGATCCGTTGATCTAGATCGAACGGATAAAATCAAATCCAGTATAATAAAATCCTCCCCGTCGTATTTGCATCCAACGGTTCTCGTCGCGTACCGTTTCACGGCCGCGCCGATCTAATCTGGGGCGCAGATTGATGATCCAACGGTCAGAAACCTTAGATACCCTTTCGCCCGGATATTTTCTAAACGAACCCCTTTGTTTTCTTCAAAATAACCCGCGGTCCACTGCACGGGTAAACTGAGTCTTAGGAAAACTTACACCGGGACCCCTGGGTTTTTATGTTTTCATGCGCGCAGCCCAGTGCTATGATAAACCGAATAAAGGAATTAGAAAATATGTATTTATTATATAAATAAGTGCTAGGACTTGTTTAAATCATAGAAAATCCATTTTTAGTCCAAATTAATCCATTCCACTTTCTAAAATTTTGTAATTTTATTCTCTACCACCTTGAGCCTCTATTTTGTCATGAAAACAATTAGAGATTTAATCTCTCACTTACTTCATTTTAAACACATAAAACCTTTGAAAATTCATAACTTAAAATCTATAACTCCAAAATTAATGATTCCTGTTCCTATGATCTTATTTTAATATGTATATTATTAATGTGTATTTTGTCCTTATGTTTGGTGTAATGTTAATTTTGCCTATACCATGTTTGTTTGAATTGCTACGACTAGCAGTGAGGGTACGTGTCACCTGAAGATCATCCTGGTACCTGGAATCTCAAGTCCCAGGCAAGTTGTGCCCTTGATCACTTCTTTTTACCCACTCATGTTCTAATTAATCATAATGATCTGCATAGGTTAATTTTGATGGGACCCAATAGGTTACCTTAGTTTGTCTATCTTTATACCTTGTTTACCACTGAACTTTCTGGGTAGTACTTGCTAGTGCTATATGTGGTTTTGGGTATGGAGATACACTATTCATGATTACACTTTTGTTATCAGTGGTTATTTATTGTTCATGATAAGATCATTATGTTAATTGGAACATGGAGCGACCACCCGGGAAAACAGTGCTACCACAAGGGAGGAATGGGACCCCTTGGCTGATTAATTAGGAAAGCTAGTGGAAGACTACCTTACCCGAAAGGGGCAAGGGCAGTAGGGGAGTGGTCAGTGTAGGGAGGCCCTCGGGAGGATTTTGCTGCGATGGCGGTCCTGCAAGGGATTCCTGCATTGGAACTTCCTATAAACTGTAGCGGGTTTTCGGAAGCTAGTGGAACTTTGTAAAGGCCTCGTAGTGGATCCCTAGCCATTCACCTCGGAAGTGTCTAAGGGCCTTGCAAACCCTGGCGACATGGGATACACGACTTGTGGGTAAAGATGCGCAACCTCTGCAGAGTGTAAAACTGGTATACTAGCCGTGCTCACGGTCATGAGCAGCTCGGACCCTCACATGATTAAATTATGGAACTTAAACTCAATTTGTCATATGCATTGCATCGCAGGTGAAGTTGTTACTTTTGTTCTACTATTTAACTGGGTTGGTATTTACTTATACTTAGTAACTGCTAATAAAATTTTGACCAACTTTAAAAGCAATGCTCAGCTCTAACCATCTTCTTTGGTAAGCCTTACACTTCACGTGAGCTCCCACCTTTGGCGAGTTCATGCACATTATTCCCCACAACTTGTTGAGCGATGAACGTATGTGAGCTCACTCTTGCTGTCTCACACCCCCCACAGGTCAAGAACAGGTACCGCAGGATGAGGCGCATGGAGGATGCTGTGAAGTGTTCGTGAGAGGTCTAGGCCGTCGTCTCCCAGTCAACTTTGGGTTGCTGGACCGTTGTCTCCTTATAATGTAATTATTTATTTTGTATAGAACTCCTGTTATATATAAAGATGTGACATTCGATCCTGTGCCATGATTCATCATATGTGTGAGACTTGGTCCCAGCACACCTGGTGATTATGTTCGCGCCCGGGTTTTGGACCCCTAAAATCCGGGTGTGACACCTGGCCCTTCGCTGTGTGGGGTCTGGACCTCGTCGGCCCTTTGTAGAAGGCGCCCGGGGGCTACACGCACCTGCTGGTCGCCGTCGACAAATTCTCTAAGTGGATCGAGGTTCGACCCCTGAACAGCATCAGGTCCGAGCAGGCAGTGGCGTTCTTCACCAACATCATCCATCGCTTCGGGGTCCCAAACTCCATCATCACCGACAACGGCACCCAGTCCACCGGCAGAAAATTCTTGGATTTTTGCGAGGATCACCACATCCGGGTGGACTGGGCTGCCGTAGCTCATCCCATGTCGAATGGGCAAGTAGAGCGTGCCAACAGCATGATTCTACAAGGGCTCAAGCCTCGGATTTACAACAACCTCAACAAGTTCGGCAAGCGATGGATGAAGGAACTCCCCTCGGTGGTCTGGAGCCTGAGGACAACGCCGAGCCGGGCCATGGGTTTCACGCCGTTCTTCCTGGTCTACGGGGCCGAGGCCGTCTTGCCCACTGACCTGGAATACGGCTCCCCGAGGACGAGGGCCTACGATGATCAAAGCAACCAAGCTAGCCGAGAAGACTCGCTGGACCAGCTGGAAGAGGCTCGGGACAGGGCCTTACTACACTCGGCGCGGTATCAGCAGTCCCTGCGACGCTACCACGCCCGAGGGGTCCGACCCTGAGACCTCTAGGTGGGCGACCTGGTGCTTCGGCTGCGGCAAGACGCCCGAGGGAGGCACAAGCTCACGCCCCCCTGGGAGGGGCCATTCGTCATCGCCAAAGTTCTGAAGCCCGGAACGTACAAGCTGGCCAACAGTCAAGGCGAGGTCTACGGCAACGCTTGGAACATCCAACAGCTACGTCACTTCTACCCTTAAGATGTTTCCAAGTTGTTCATATACCTCGCACCCACGCAAAGTTTAGTCAACAAGGAAGGGTCGGCCTCGCCTCGGCAAAGCCCGACCCTCCCTCGGGGGCTAAAAGGGGGGAAACCCCCTCTGCGTCAAAATTTTCCTCGAAAAAAAATCTCTTTTACCAGAATATCTTTCGTGCTTTTTGACTACTTCGAAAAGTGGGTCCTGGAAACGACGGAGTACACGTAAGAAGCCAAGGCTGACCGAGCCGAGGGACTCCTATGCCTCCGGGATACGGATACCTCACTCATCACCTTCTGCGATAAGTAACTCGCGTTCGGATAAAGTGGCTCCGCGGATCGAACAAGTCTTTACGTTCGGAAGCCCTTCTCCCGAAGCGATCCTTCGAGCCTTCTCGACCGAGTCAGTGACAGGGCCTCATGGACGGGTGAAAGTACGCGTAAGAGGCAAGGCCGACCGAGCCGAGGGACTCCCACGCCTCCGGGATACGGATACCTCACTCATCACCTTCCGCGAGAAGCAACTCTCGCTCGCACAAACATCCATGTTACCGACAAAAAGTCCAGATACTCGAAACAAGAGGAAAAGAGACGCAGCTTTACAATGCAGCGAGGGTGTGTGTTCTGGCCTCGACGGCCGCACAAGGCACACGCTACAAGACAATCTGATCCTGCAGGTTCGGGTCTTGATGCTGGAAGGGAGCAGCAACACCCTCGGCATTGACGGCACCTTCGGCGAGGCCCGACCTAGCCTCGGACGGCGACGCGGTCCAAGGTTCTCTGCTCTGAAGGACGACGTCATCACCACGCCCGGGCAATCGCTCCCAGGGACTTCTCCGGGAATCCGGCCCGAGCAGGCGGCTCGGCCGGTTACCCCTGGGGCCTCGGCCAACCATCTTCCAAGGGAGCCAGCCCGACCTGAGGCCTCGGCTGATCAACTCCGACGTCGATCCCGCCAATGGATAACCCGGCTAGGCTCCGGCCAACCAGGTTTCATTTTCGAGCCGACTCCGCCTCTGTTCATACTGATATCGCTACCCCTGGCCTCGGCTCGTCGAAGAGCGGTCGAGGGGTCTCTTTAACTAAGCTAGAGGAGCCTCGGACAGCAGGGCCGACCGAGCCGAGGGACTCCTACACCTCCGAGATACGGATACCTCACTCGTCACCTTGACACGGGGCGACTCATGCTTGGTGAAGCGGTTCAGATAATCAGCAGACGAGTCTTAGCGCTCGAAAATGAGGAAAAAACACGGCTCTGTGCCGACGTTACATACATGTTCAGGCCCCAAAAGCCGTAATGAACAAAAACACTGGCATTCGAAGTGCCATTACAAACGGAACTCCGGTTCCCCCCTCCGCAGGTACGAACAACCCCACTCGATAGGGGCGGGCCTACGGGGCTACAGAAGACTGACGGGCGGCTCGCCGCCGCCCGCTCTGACTACGACGACAACGGCCCCCACTCCGGATGGCCGAACTGCAGCGGCGCAGGCCTTAGGGTAGGCACTGCTGCAGTCTTGTCCTCACCCACGCCGATGCTCGAGGGGCGAGGACAAGTACAAAGAGCCGGAGGCCCGAAGCGCGGATGGTGGCGGTGATCCCGTCGGCGACGGGGACTTCTCGAGCCGCCTCCGCCTCGGCACCGACGGCAGGAGCCATCAGCCCTCCGGCAGATCCCCACTCAAATCCTCCCAGATGAGTGGGGCACCGGCCTCCGCGTGAAGGCGCCGTCCCGGTGCAAAGGCAGGACCACCGCAGAGCACGAACGCCGCCCTAGCAGCGCGCGGCATCTAGGGTGGTCCTCCCGTGTACACGGCGCGGCAGCCGCCCCCCTGCAGAAGGGGCCACCGGGAGCCAAGCCGACGAACCCGACACGCTGGAG
Organism: Zea luxurians; assembly: GCA_029449295.1. Classification (NCBI taxonomy): domain Eukaryota; kingdom Viridiplantae; phylum Streptophyta; class Magnoliopsida; order Poales; family Poaceae; genus Zea; species Zea luxurians. The sequence goes on from JAOPSE010000014.1 coordinate 75,379,671, forward strand.
GTGACGACGCCTGCCATCGACCCGCCTCGCGTTGTCGAAGTCCGGGCCGCCCGCAGGGCCAGTGAGCGCCCTCTCCCTCGAACCCGTGCGGGAGGTAGAGCGCCGGCTCAGCCCGGCACCCACCCCAGCGAGGATGATGAACATCCTTGAAGCTGAGGGTGGGACCAAGATCGCAGCCCGGCTTGCTCCTCCCCACCCAGGAGCTGGTGGTCACCGTCTCGGGTGACCACCAGCGGAGGGGAGCAACCAGGCTGCATGATGAAAATCCTTGAAGCCGAACGATGGCTGAAAGGTACCAACTCCCACGGAATTGCGTTCCTCCAACGATGAGGCGAAAAGACGGCGGTTTCCCCCATCCGGGGGCTTGGAAGGTGGAAAGATGCGGTGCATAAGGGAGCAAGAAGACATGGTCGCCTTACGAAAGGGGTCGCCCTCCTTTTAAAGGCGACTCTCCCTGCTTGCACCCCCAACCGTCACGGGCTGAGTCTTCTCCAACACGCTCCAAAGCCCTCCCCTGCGGCGCGGGGGCTGGGTCCCGCACGTCATGCAGACCGGCTCCGAGCAGAAGAAGCCAAACCGCCGCGCGTGGTGCACGCAACCGCCCAGCGGTTACAAGTGACCCTCCACTTTTGCCCAGACCAACGGGCGAAAGGGGCGGGCAGCCATGCAGGCGGCATGCAACCGCGCCAAGTGGACGCGCTTCTCCGACTCCCGACACGCTAGCATGGAGGCCCAGGCCCACGCGTCGCGCGACCGGCGCGCCAGATGCTGCATGCAAGCAACTGTACCGCCTGTGCCACCACCGCGCCTCCTCAATTGCGGAACCAATACCGCGACTCGAGGCGACCCAGCGCGCGACCCAGCAGCGCCAGCCTGGCGCGGCGGCCAACGCGGCCAAAGGTGGGCCGGCAGTAATGACGGTGGCAGGCGCGCGGGAGCAGCGGACACGTCGTCAGCCAAGCTCACGTCCCATCCGGGGGCAGCAAGAGAACCCCCCTCTCACGGCGTGAAGACAACGCGCCCGTGGTCTGTTCCTCGAACGGCTCGCGCACGCGCAACGGCAGCCCCGCCAACTACTCGCCCCGTCGCATTAACTCCGCGGCTGGACAGGCGGCGCTTCTGGCAGGCGCAGCGGGCGACGCTTCGCCTTCGCCGAAACAACCGCGCCAAAAAAGGTACGCCGCGTCGTTCGGTTTCGTATCCTTTTTCCTTTTTTCCTCTTTCTCTATCTCTTGCGACAGGGACCGGGAAAGGGGGATACCCCGAAAGGGGTCCTTCCCCGTGAAGGAACCAGGCTCCGAGCCTCCTTACTGATCAGGGGTTCGAAGGCTGGCCCCCCGAAGGGTTCAACAGCCGCCTCAGATCGTGTGGGCCCTACACCCACTACTGGTCAGAGGTTCGAAGGCCGGCCCCCCGAAGGGTTCCACGGCCGCCTCAGGCTACTCGGGCTCCGCGCCCATTACTGATCAGGGGTTCGAAGGCTGGCCCCCGAAGGGTTCACAGTCGCCTCAGACACCGAGCGAGGGATGACCAGGGGTACATTCGATACATAACCAAGGCTCAGGCTGCGCTCCCGAGGTACCCTAGGACATTTCCGAGACCAGCGGGAGCGATCTTGTAAGGAATCCCATCGGAGGGAGGCATCGAGCCGTCGGACCCCGTCGCCAGGGGACCGGGTCCAGCAGATCACCCGCAGGTACTTTTGGGCGTGCCTCTGGGCCCCTAGCCGACCCCCAACGAACGGGGCACGGACGTCCACTCGGATTACCCGCTTGCAGCTCACCGGAGACACCATGTTCGGTGCCCATCGAGGGTAACATGGCGCTCTCCCCCCCTCCTCCTTGCGGAAAGGCGACGTAGGGGCGTATGTAAAAAAGCCGAGTCTGTCCCTGATCGCCCTCTCACCCTGTGCGGAGGCTCGGGGGCTGCTCTCGCAAACCCGGCTCCGGCCGAACCGTTGACAGCGTCAACATACCAGCCCGAGAACTTGGGCCCTGACCGTGCACCCGGGCTACGGCCAGTTCGCATGAGGGAACCACCAGACCAGCCGAAGCATTACGCAAGGCGTTAAGACCTCGAAGGAGTGAAACCACTCCTCCGAGGCCTCGGGGGCTACACCCGGCGGGTGCGCTCGCGCGCACCCACCGGAACAAAATGCAACCGAGAAAGGCTGGTCCCCTTGCAAAAAAGTGCGACGAAAGCCTCCAAGCGAGTGCTAACACTCCCTTCGAGGCTCGGGGGCTACTGTCGGGGACCATAATTAGGGGTACCCTCAAGACGCCTAATTCTCAGCTGGTAACCCCCATCAGCATAAAGCTGCAGAGGCCTGATGGGTGCGATTAAGTCAGGAATCAGTCCATACGAGCGACTCGATCACGCCTCGCCCGAGCCTAGCCTCGGGCAAGGGCAGCCGACCTCGAGGGGTTTCCGTCTCGCCCGAGGCCCCCCTTTTTAACGGCGGACACATCTCCGGCTCGCCCGAGGCCTTGCCTTCGCTAAGAAGCAACCCTGACTAAATCGCCGCGCCGACCGACCGAGTCGCAGGAGCATTTAACGCAAAGGTAGCCTGACACCTTTATCCTGACGCGCGCCCCCCGGCAGAGCTGAAGTGACCGCCGTCACTTCGCCGCTCCACTGACCGGTCTGACAGAAGGACAGCGCCGCCTGCGCCACTCCGACTGCAGTGCCACTTGACAGAGCGAGACTGACAGGCAGTCAGGCCTTGCCAAAGGCGCCATAGGAAGCTCCGCCCGACCCAGGGCTCGGACTCGGGCTAAGGCCCCGGAAGACGGCGAACTCCGCTTCGCCCGACCCAGGGCTCGGACTCGGGCTAGGCCCCGGAAGACGGCGAACGCCGCTCCGCCCGACCCAGGGCTCGGACTCGAGCTAAGGCCCCGGAAGACGGCGAACTCCGCTCCGCCCGACCTAGGGCTCGGACTCGGGCTAAGGCCCCGGAAGACGGCGAACTCCGTTCCGCCCGACCCAGGGCTCGGACTCGGGCTAGGCCCCGGAAGACGGCGAACTCCGCTCCGCCCGACCCAGGGCTCGGACTCGGGCTAAGGCCCCGGAAGACGGTGAACTCTGTTCCGCCCGACCCAGGGCTCGGACTCGGGCTAGGCCCCGGAAGACGATGAACTCTGCTTCGCCCGACCCCAGGGATCGGACTCCGCCCTGGCCTCTGCCGAACGACCTCCACCTCGCCCGACCTAGGAGCTCGGGCTCGGCCTCGGCCATGAAAGACAGACTCGACCTCGGCTTCGGAGGAGCCTCCACGTCGCCCGACCTAGGGCACAAGCCCGCCACGTCAACAGGAAGCGCCATCATCACCCTACCCCGAGCCGACTCGGGCTGCAGAGAACAAGGCCGGTGTCCCATCTGGCTAGCTCCGCCAGACAGGCAATGATGGCGCCCCACTGGCCCCGTGACGACGGCGGCTCTCAGCTCCCTTATGGAAGCAGGGGGGCGTCAGCAAGGACCCAATCGCTCCGACAGCTGTCCCTCCACCAGGCTCCGTTGCTCCTCCGATAGCCACGACACCACACCAGCTGGGTGCCAAGATCTCTCCGGCTGCCACATTGGCATGTACTTAGGGCGCTAGCTCTCCCCCGCTAGACACGTAGCACTCTGCTACACCCCCGTTGTACACCTGGATCCTCTCCTTACGCCTATAAAAGGAAGGACCAGGGCCTTCTTAGAGAAGGTTGGCCGCGCGGGGACGAGGACGGGGCAGGCGCTCTCTTAGGGCTGCTCGCTTCCCTCACCCGCGTGGACGCTTGTAACCCCCTACTGCAAGCGCACCCGACCTGGGCGCGGGACGAACACGAAGGCCGCGGGATTTCCACCTCTCTCACGCCCGTCTCCGGCCACCTCGCTTCCCCCCTTCGCGCTCGCCCACGCGCTCGACCCATCTGGGCTGGGGCACGCGGCACACTCACTCGTCGGCTTAGGGACCCCCCGGTCTCGAAACGCCGACATTATCCTTCCTACATGGAAAGAGTTGTGGGATGCACTTGTTGAAAAGTTTGGAGTTACTGACACTGGTAGCGAGATGTATCTCATGGAGCAGTTGTATGACTACAAGATGGTTGAGAACCGATCTGTAGTGGAACATGCTCATGAGTTTCAGGCACTAGCTAAGGAACTTGAGCTTTTTCCTTGTCCTTTGCCTGACAAGTTTGTGGCTAGCGGTATAATCGCCAAGTTACCACCTTCTTGGAAGGACTTTGCTACCTCTCTCAAATATAAGAGACAAGAGTTCAATGTGGAAGAGCTCATTGGTACTCTTGATGTTGAGGAAAGGGCTAGAACAAAGGACAATAGAAAAGGTGTTGAGACCTCTACTGCTAATGTGGTGCAAAAGAGAAACTTCTGCAAGTTTAACAAGAAGAAAAACCAGAACAAACAAGAGAACACAAATAAACCTGTTCAAACAGCACAGTTTAAAAAGAAGAAGAACAACAACAAGGGAAAGGGAGGATATTTTGTTTGTGGCAGTGATCAACATTAGGCAAGAGAGTGCCCTGATCGCAAGTTCACCTAGGACAAGAAATCAGCTAATGTTGTAACCACTAAAACTGGAGATGGAACATCTGGGTATGGTAATTCTTTACCATTTGTTCTTTCAGTTTGTAATTCACCTGAGAGGTGGATGGATAGTGGTGCAAACATTCATGTGTGTGCTGGTGCCTCTATGTTCTCTTCCTACCAGGTCGGGAGGTCTGGTGCCTTGTTAATGGGAAATGGGTCGCGTGCTCATGTTCTTGGTGTTGGTACGGTCATTCTGAAGTTTACTTCGGGAAAGGCGGTGCCATTGAAGAGCGTGCAGCATGTGCCCTCTATCAAGAAGAATCTTGTTAGTGCTTCTATGCTATGTCGAGATGGGTACAAAGTTGTTCTTGAGTCAAATAAATGTGTTGTGTAGAAACATGGTACTTTTGTTGGTAAAGGATATGTGCGAAGGCTTGTTCCGCTTATCACTGCATGATGCATGTAATAAAATGGTGAATTCTGTTAATATTTCTGATGAGTCAGATTTATGGCATTCACGTTTTTGTCATGCAAGCTTTGGCTGTCTTATACGGTTAGAAAATCTAAATCTAATTCCTAAATTTAACTTAGTCAAAAAGTCTAAGTGCCATGTGTGTGTTGAATCAAAACAAACCCGCAAGCCTCACAAGGCTGCTGAGGCAAGGAATTTGGCACCTCTAGAACTTGTTCATTCTGATTTGTGCGAGATGAATGGAACTTTGACCAAAGGTGGTACAAGATACTTTCTCACTCTTATAGATGACTCCACCAGATTTTGCTATGTGTATCTCTTAAAAACAAAAGATGAAGTGTTTAATTATTTTAAGACCAATAAAGCTGAAGTTGAGAACCAACTTGAGAGGAAAATAAAACGGTTAAGGTCCGATCGAGGTGGAGAATATTTCTCTAATATTTTTGATGAGTTCTGCGTGGAACATGGTATTATTCATGAGAGGACACCGTCATTCTCACCACAATCCAATGGGTTTGCTGAAAGGAAAAACCGCACTCTAACAGATTTGGTGAATGCCATGTTGAGTATAGCGGGATTATCCAAAGCATGGTGGGGTGAGTCGATTTTGACAGCGTGTCATGTCCTGAACAGAGTTCCAACATAGAACAAAGAAATCACACCATTTGAGGAATGGGAAAAGTGAAGATTAAATCTCTCATATTTGCGCACTTGGGGTTGCTTGGCTAAAGTGAATGTGCCAATCAACAAAAAGCGTAAACTTGGGCCTAAAACTGTTGATTGTATATTCCTTGGGTACTCTTTTCACAGCACTGGGTATAGGTTCTTAATTATAAAATCTGATGTGCCTGATATGTATGTTGATACTATCATGGAATCAAGAGACGTAACATTTTTTGAGAATGAGTTTCCCATGAACAATACACCTAGTGATACAAGTCATGAGACTATAATTCCCCATGAGCACGAACTGTCTATTCCTATAGATCATGCTGAGGATCCTCACGTGCACATCCCTAAGGAGGATGACACTATAGTCACTCGAAAGAGCAAGAGACAGAGGGTTGCAAAATCCTTTGGTAATGACTTTATAGTGTACCTTGTGGAAGACACACCAACTACCATTAGTGAGGCATATTCCTCTCCTAATGCTGACTTATGGAAGGAAGCAGTAAGGAGTGAGATGGAATCTATTATGTCTAATGGAACTTGGGAGGTCGTTGACCGTCCTTATGGTTGTCAACCTATAGGCTGCAAATGGATCTTCAAGAAAAAGCTTAGGCCTAATGGTACAATCGAAAGGTACAAGGCAAGGCTTGTGGCTAAAGGATATACCCAAAAAGAGGGTGAAGATTTCTTTGACACCTACTCACCAGTTGCTCGATTGACTACAATTCGCACATTAATAGCTGTGGCAGCCTCTTATGGTCTTATCATTCATCAGATGGATGTTAAGACAGCTTTCCTAAATGGAGAGTTGGATGAGGAGATCTACATGGATCAGCCAGAAGGGTTCATTGTGGATGGTCAAGAGAACAAGGTGTGCAGGTTGATAAAATCATTGTATGGCCTAAAACAAGCACCTAAGCAATGGCATGAAAAGTTTGATAATACTCTTACAGCTGCTGGTTTTGATGTAAATGAAGCTGACACGTGTGTATATTATCGGTATGGTAGGGGTGAGTCTGTTATGCTGTGTCTTTATGTTGATGACATCTTGATCTTTGGATCAAATCTCAATGTGATTGAGGAAGTCAAAAATCTTCTGTCGAGCAATTTCGAAATGAAAGATTTGGGAGAAGCTGATGTCATTCTAAACATCAAGCTTGTTAGAGAAAGTGATGGTGGGGTAACTTTGTTACAATCTCATTATGTGGAAAAGGTATTGAGTCGCTTTGGTTTTAGTGACTGTGATCCTGCTCCAACACCTTATGACCCTAGTATGCTATTGAGAAAGAATTGGAGAATAGCAAGGGATCAATTGACATAGTCCCAGATCATTGGCTCGCTCATGTACCTTGCAAGTGCAACAAGGCCGGACATCTCATATGCTGTGAGTAAGTTGAGTCGGTTTGTGTCAAAACTAGGAGATGGTCACTGGCATGCTCTTAAGAGAGTGTTGCGGTATTTGAAAGGTACTATGACATACGATATTCATTATACTGGAAACCCAAAAGTGCTGGAAGGCTATTGTGATGCCAACTGGATTTCTGATGCTGATGAGCTTTATGCCACAAGCGGATATGTGTTTCTGTTTGGAGGTGGCGCTGTTTCCTGGAAGTCTTGCAAGCAGACTATCTTAACGAAGTCTACAATGGAAGCAGAACTCACAACATTAGACACTGCTGGGGCTGAGGCCGAGTGGCTTCGTGATTTCCTATTAGATTTACCGGTAGTTGATAAGCCGATACCGGCTATTTCCATGAACTGTGACAACCAAACGGTGACTACAAAGGTTAACAGTTCTAGGAATAACATGAAGTCTACAAGGCATGTTAAGAGGAGATTAAAATCTGTCAGAAAGCTGAAAAACTCTGGAGTTATAACGGTGGATTATGTCCACACATCGAATAATCTGGTAGATCAATTCACTAAGGGGCTGTCACAAAATGTGATAGAAAGTGCATCGAGAGAAATGGGTATGAGACCCATGTGAAATCTACTATAGTAGTAACCTGCTCTATGTGATCGAAGATCCCGTGAAGTAGAGTGGAGAAACAAGTTAGGAGTAGATTGTGAGTAAAGATCCCTTCCTTAACTTATTTCTGATGCACATCTTTCCTATCTGTAAGGTAGGATGGTATTTACCTTAATGTATTCCAAGAGTCTTATAAAGGTGAGATGTCCTACAGAACATCTTCTGAGGAATACACCTATATGAGTCAGACTGCTGGTCACAGTCTATGGGACTTGGGTAATCCCTAAATACTCATAAAAGGCACTGAAGTGTGACTTATATGCTTCTAAACAGTGGGGATGCCCTTTTGCAGCCTAGTATCAGCAAAGGATTTGAGCGAATCTCATCTCGCACAAAACTTTCAATTCAAGGCTTAGTCCATTGTTCAGTTGTGAATGAGTGAAACTCTTATTCTAGATGGATGTTCAACTTAACAGTCTCCATCGAAACACTGGTATATCAAAGGATTATGATTCTGATACTTCATCATTACAAACCCTAGAGTTTAGTGGGGATTGTTGGATCTTTTATGGGCTTGGCCCATTTATTCAATAAACTCTATGGTGTGTAATGGTGGAGAATACCAATGGTACCATATTGAAAGTCCAAGGGTCGTTGGCTTGACTTATATGGTGGGAATTATTCCACTTAATTTGAGAAGTCAAGAAACGAACAAGGGCGTGTCACACGAGCGCGCGCGCCACCGCTGCCGGCCGGGCCGGGCGTGGCGTGGCGTGGCATTGCGTGGCAGGAAGGCAGGCGGCGAGCGGGCGAGGCGTGGCATGGTTGTGTTAATTTTTAGCACTCATTAACCGCGGGAGTTTCAACTCCGGGTTAAAACCTTTTCAGTTGCCCGTCTCTTAGCGTGCCGCATGCGAGACCCTTCTCCTTCAGCTTCCCTCCGCGAAAGGTTAAGTAGGGGAGAACTCCTGTCATTTGGGACGCGAGCAGAATTCTTTCAGAATCACAGTCCAGCCGCAAGTGAGGGTATTTCCATCTCGTAACTCTGCGCGCACAGAGGAGCGAGAGGGCAGGTGCCTCAGAAGCCCTTGCCGTTCGAGACCTTGCACGGGGGATCGACAATTAGGTTTTTAGGGATCGTCTACGCGACTGTCCAACATCCGTCATTGTCTTCATCACTAGTGAACATCTTCTTCTTCCTGGCGTCTTCTTCTCGTACGGATGACAAGAGAAGTTGGACAAGGATCAGGATCCTCGGAGCGCATGGGAGGGTATGATCAATTCAGTTTCTTACTGTTTTACGTTCTGCAGATTATATATGTTTCATATGTTCATCTCTGTTATTTCGTATGTAGCCATAGATTTATCCAAACTATTATATCATATCATAAAATACCATACCTGTTTGTTTTAATTTTACAGTCATGCTGTTTATATTGTTGTCTATTTATATTCAGTTGTTCCATCATGATGTATGCACCATGTTTATATGCTTATTATATTTATATGATTCATATGTTTTATGTTCTCATGTTCCATATTGTTATGGATATATTTGACATCATGATGTCTATGATTAATCATCTTTTATATGTCATCATCATAATGTTAATTTATGGAATTAAAATAATATGGAAAATACCTATAATTCTAACACCTATATCACACATTCTCTTCATGTTAGTAATCTCTCTCTATATCTTTCACTACCTCGTACAACGGTTCTCCCTATCTCATCTAAATCCCACTTAGAGCATCTCCAACAAAATGACTCAAAATAATACCTTTAAAAATTAAAATGCTACATAATTTAAAGTGTTTAGTGAACTAAAAATAAATTGCACTTTAACGATTAAGCCCTAAATTATGTATTTTATGAAGTAAACTACATTGTTAGGAAAGGCAATTATAAGAATGATGTAGAAAACAAGGATAATGCACTAGTCTTGGATATAGTATATTTAGGGCAATTCATGGCATGTTCTATATTTTTTATAAAAATTTATAAAATATGTCACTGTTTGACCTATTTTTTATGAGTTGAACATTATATTTTATAGAACACTAATTTAAGACACTTTGGATATGCTCTTACACAATAAAATAATTTCTTTTCTTTTCACCGCACCAATGCATGGTTTCTTTTCACAAAAATATATAATTTATTTTGAGAGCACAAGAGTTTTATCAAAGGAAAATGAAAGGACCAAATCACAACACATGATTTCTTTTCACAAAAAATATATAATTTATTTTGACAGCACGAGAGTTTTATCAAAGGGAAACGAAAGGACCAAATCACAACACATGATTTCTTTTCACAAAAATATATAATTTATTTTGACAACACGAGAGTTTTATCAAAGGGAAATGAAAGGACCAAATCTATGGAATCGGAAAGCTCCGAAAAAGAAGCTAGCAAAAATCTGTAGCCATGGCGGCCGGCTTCGCGGCATCCTCAAACAGGACCGACGCGCCGGCGATGACACATAGCAAAAACGACATGAAAAAATGAAGTAGATCAACCAACAAATTATAGAGCACGACATATAGATTTATGTGGAAATTCTTCAATGCGAAGGGAAAAACCACGAGCATCAGCCAAGCGAAACCTTCACTATATGTGGAGTGTTTACATAACGTCATTCGTAGACGACGTCTTACAAGAGGAGTAAATAATTATGACGCACTGCAAACCCTAATTACTCTGGCTCAAGCCTCCCGACGACGGGCCTCCGCTCCGCTCGCCAACACGGCCTCCATATGCAGAATTTGGATCACAAACTCAACAATCTCTATCTTGAGACAAATTCCATCTTATATCCATAACTTGTAATCAACTTTGTGAATAATAGAAGGAACAAATTGCTTGTGCCAACATAGCCACTAGGGCTAAGTAATTATACAACTAAGTTTGACCAAAGCTCAAACTTAGCCACAGGAACATGTTTAGTCATCGTGTCAGCTGGATTGAAGTGTGTACTGATCTTGCATACCCTCAATTTACCTTCTGCAACTATTTCACAGATATAATGATACTTAATATCAATGTGCTTTGTCCTCTCATGAAACATCTGATCCTTTGTAAGGCAAATAGCACTCTGACTATCATAGAACAATGTAATACAAGATGTATCTCTACAAAACTCAACATATATACCTTTCGACCAAATGACCTCTTTGCTAGCATCACAAGCTGCAACATACTCTGCCTTTGTAGTAGACAAAGCAATTGTGGGTTGTAGACAAGCCCTGCAACTGACTGCACATCCACCAACTGTGAATACATAACCTGTCAATGATCTTCTCTTTTTCAAATATGCTCCATAATCAGAATCAACATATCCAACAAGTCCCTCTTTGAATTTGCCAAACTACAGACAAGCATTAGACGTACCACACAAGTATTTGAAAATCCACTTAACAACTTCTCAATGTGTTCTACCAGGATTAGCCATATATCTGCTAACCAAACTCATAGCATATGACAAATCGGGACGTGAGCATATGACAAATCAAGACGTGAGCAAACCATAGCATACATCAAAGAACCAACAACACTAGAATAAGGCACCTTTGACATATACTAAAAATCTTCATCTTTGGTTGGACATTGAGCAGATGACAACTTGAAGAGAGGAGCAATGGAAGTACTTACTGGATTAGAATCATGCATATTGAAACAACGCAGACCTTCTGAATATAATTGCGCTGACTGAGGAACAACAAACCCGATTTCCCGTCTCTCCCAATCTCCATGCCAAGAATCTTTCTAGCGGCTCCTAGGTCCTTCATCTCAAACTTGCTACTTAACTGTGCCTTTAAGGTAGCGATCTCTTTCTTGCTCTTGGTGGCAATCAACATGTCATCAACATATAACAACAAATAGATAGGTGAACCATTAACAAATCTAATATAGACACAACTATCATATTGGACCTTTTGAAGCCATTAGAAATCATAAATGAGTTAAACCTCTTGTACCACTGCCTCGGAGACTTCTTCAATCCATAATGGGACTTATTTAATTTACAAACAAATTTCTCCTTACCTGGAACCATAGAACCCTTAGGTTGATCCATATAAATTTCTTCCTCCAACTCTCCATGTAAGAAAACAGTCTTCACATCTAACTGTTCAAGCTCAAGATCTTGCATAGCAACAATACTTAAGAATGTATGAATAGAGCTATTCTTTACCACTAGAGAGAAAACATCATTATAATCAATTCCTGGTATTTGACTGAAACATTTTGCAACTAACCTTGCCTTAAACCTTGGAGGCTCACTTGGAGATGAACCCTCCTTTCTTTTGAAGATCCATTTGCAGCGAATAGTCTTCTTTTCTTTAAGCAAGCGAATAATGTCCCATGTACCATTTTTCTCAAGTGACTGCATCTCCTCTTGCATAGCAAACAACCATTTGTCACTATCATTGGAAACCATTGCTTCATTATAAGTGGAAGGATCTAGACTGCAGTCAACATCCTCTGCACAACTCAGAGCAAAAGCAATGTTGCATTCTTCGATCAATACTTCGGGGGCCTAATATCTCTTTTAGCCCTCCCAACTGCAACATGTTGTTGTGGTTACCGCACAACAGGAGAAGAATGCTCAGTAGATAAAGAATCATCAATTATGGGTGAAATATCATGAACCTATGGACCTGGAATAACATCATCCTAAAACATATTGTCATGCTCATCTAAGTTCTCCACCTGCGGACTTACTTTATGTGGAACTAACTGTTGCACATTAGATGAATGATTAGCATAATACATTTCAGATTCTTTGAAAACAACACTTCTACTCAACATGACCTTCTTGGTTTTAGGGTTCCATAATTTATATCCTTTTACCCCTGAACCATAACCCAAAAAGACACACTTTGCTGCTCTAGGCTCTAATGTTTCATTATCAATATGTACATAGGCAGTGCAACCAAAAACCTTTAACTGTGAATAATCTAAAGGAGTACCAGACCATACCTTAATAGGTGTCTTCTTGTTGAGAGCAATGGAAGGTGATCTGTTATTTAAATAACATGTTGTGGAAGCTACTTCAACCCAAAAAATGTCTATCCATACCAGCATTGAACAACAAGCAAAGAGCCTTGGAGATGATGGTCTTGTTCTTCCTTTCTGTTACTCCATTATGCTGAGGAGTATATGGAATGGTATGGTGCCTCACAATAACTTCCTGTCTATAGAAAGACTTAAAAGCATTTGAACAAAATTCCATGCCATTATTAGTACGCATAGCCTTTATCTTCTTCTCGGTCTGCCTTTCTACCATAACTTTCCAATCTTTAAAAGCATCATATTTGTGTTTCAGAAAATAAGGTCACACCCTTCTGGAGTAATCATCAATAATACTAAGCATATAACGACAACCACCAAGAGAAGGTTTTCTAGAGGGTCCCCATAAATAAGCATGCACATAATCCAATATGCCTTTATTTTTATGAATAGCAGTATTAAATTTTACCCTCTTATGCTTACCAAAAATATAGTGCTCACAGAAATCCATCTCCTTACTATTGTATCCTTTGAGAAGGCCACTCTTGCTCAACTCTATCATGCCTAGATCACTCATATGCCCAGGACTGAGATCATTTAGAGGGGGGTGAATAGGTGATCCTATAAAAATCAAGTCTAAACAACACAAACTTGGTTTATAATAAATGTTAGTGAGGTCAAAACCAAGGTGCTATGAATAGAGAGTGAGAGAACTCTTCACTTGATTGTTCCTTTAGAATGTGTATTGAACTTAGGAACAATAGCACAAGTGAATATATGAGAACTCTATGGAAGAAAACAATCACAGAGAAAGATGCACAAGTGACACGGTGATTTTATCCCGTGGTTCGGCCAATGTGAAAGTCGCCTAGAGGGGGGGTGAATAGGGTGAATCTGAAATTTATAAACTTAAGCACAACTACAAGCCGGGTTAGTGTTAGAAATATAAACGAGTCCGAGAGAGAAGGCGCAAAACAAATCGTGAGCAAATAAAGAGCGAGACACGATGATTTGTTTTACCGAGGTTCGGTTCTTGCAAACCTACTCCCCGTTGAGGTGGTAACGAAGACCGGGTCTCTTTCAACCCTTTCCCTCTCTCAAACGGTCACTTAGACCGAGTGAGCTTCTCTTCTCAATCAAACGGAACACGAAGTTCCCGCAAGGACCACCACACAATTGGTGTCTCTTGCCTTAGTTACAATTGAGTTGATCACAAGAAGAATGAGAAAGAAAAGAAGCGATCCAAGCGCAAGAGCTCAAATGAACACAAATGTCGCTCTCTCTAGTCACTATTTGATTTGGAGTAATTCCGGACTTGGGAGATGATTTGATCTCTTTGGAGTGTCTAGAATTGAATGCTATAGCTCTTGTAATGTGTTGAAGGTTGGAACTTGGATGCCATTGAATGTGGGGTGGTTGGGGTATTTATAGCCCCAACCACCAAAATATGGCCGTTGGAAGGCTGTTGTCGCATGGCGCACCGGACAGTCCGGTGCGCCACCGGACACTGTCCGGTGGGCCAACCACGTCAGCAGGCCATTGGGGTTCGACCGTTGGAGCTCTGACAGGTGGGGCCTCTGGGCTGTCCGGTGGTGCACCGGACAGGTCCTGTAGACTGTCCGATGCGCCAACTGCACGTGCTCTGTCCTCTGCGCGCGCAGGTGCGCATTAAATGCGTTGCAGTCGACCGTTGCGCGCGAAGTAGCCGTTGCTCCGCTGGCACACCAGACAGTCCGGTGTGACACCGGACACTGTCCGGTGCATCACCGGACATTCCGGTGAATTATAGCGGAGCGCCCTCTGATTTTCCCGAAGGTAGCGAGTTTAGCTTCGAGTGCCCTGGTGCACCGGACACTGTCCGGTGGTGCACCGGATAATGTCCGGTGGCACACTGGACAGTCCGGTGCGCCAGACCAGGGTGCCTTTGGGTTGTCTTTTGCTCTCTTTGTTTGAACCCTTTCTTGGCCTTTTTATTGGCTTATTGTGAACCTTTGGCACCTGTAAAACTTATAGACTAGAGCAAACTAGTTAGTCCAATTATTTGTGTTGGGCAATTCAACCACCAAAATCAATTAGGAAAAAGGTGTAAGCCTAATTCCCTTTCAATCTCCCCCTTTTTGTTGATTGATGCCAACACAAACCAAAGCAAATATAGAAGTGCATAATTGAACTAGTTTGCATAATTGTAAGTGCAAAGGTTACTTGGAATGAAACCAATATGTTCTCATAAGATACACATGGATTGTTTCTTTATATTCTTAACATTTTGGACCACGCTTGCACCACATGTTTTGTTTTTGCAAATCCTTTTGTAAATTCTTTTCAAAATCCTTTTGCAAATAGTCAAAGGTAAATGAATAAGATTTAGAGAAGCATTTTCAAGATTTGAAATTTTCTCCCCCTATTTCAAATGCTTTTCCTTTGACTAAACAAAACTCCCCCTCAATAAAATCCTCCTCTTGTTCAAGAGGGTTTTAGATATTAGTTTTTGAAGAGGGTGAACCAATTTGAAATTCTATCAAAAATAAGATACTAATTGAAAAATTCATAATTCCAAAACCTTTTCTTAACTTCAAATTTTGAAAATTGGTGGTGGTGCGGTGCTTTTGCTTTGGGCTAATACTTTCTCCCCCTTTGGCATGAATCGCCAAAAACGGATACTTGAGTGAAATATAAGCCCTTGTAACTACTTTCTCCCCTTTGGCAAATAGAATATGAGTGGAGATTATACCAAAGACGGAGAGTTGCTCGGAGCGACGGCGAAGGATGAGTAATTCGATGGAGTGGAGTGGAAGCCTTTGTCTTCGCCGCAGACTCGAATTCCCTTTCAATCTATGACTTGGTTTGAAATACACTTGAAGACACATTAGTCATAGCATATAAAAGAGACATGATCAAAGGTATATGAATGAGCTATGTGTGCAAAACATCAAAAGAAATTCCTAGAATCAAGAATATTTAGCTCATGCCTAAGTTTGTTAAAAGTTTGTTCATCTAGTGGCTTGGTAAAGATATCAGCTAATTGTTCCTTGGTGTTAATATATGCAATCTCGATATCCCCCTTTTGTTGGTGATCCCTAAGAAAATGATATCGAATGGCTATGTGTTTAGTGCGGCTATGTTCAACGGGATTATCCGCCATGCGGATTGCACTCTCATTATCACATAGAAGAGGAACTTTGGTTAATTTGTAACCATAGTCCCTAAGGGTTTGCCTCATCCAAAGCAATTGCGCGCAACAATGGCCTGCGGCAATATACTCGGCTTCGGCGGTAGAAAGAGCTACTGAATTTTGCTTCTTTGAAGCCCAAGACACCAGAGATCTTCCCAAGAACTGGCAAGTCCCCGATGTGCTCTTTCTATTAATTTTACACCTCGCCCAATCGGCACCCGAATAACCAATTAAATCAAATGTGGATCCCCTGGGATACCAAAGCCCAAACTTAGGAGTATGAACTAAATATCTCAAGATTCATTTTGCGGCCGTAAGGTGAGCTTCCTTAGGATCGGCTTGGAATCTTGCACACATGCATACGGAAAGCATAATGTCCGGTCGAGATGCACATAAATAGAGTAGAGAGCCTATCATCGACCGGTATACCTTTTGATCTACGGATTTACCTCCCGTGTCGAGGTCGAGATGCCCATTGGTTCCCATGGGTGTCTTGATGGGCTTGGCATCCTTCATCCCAAACTTGTTTAGAATATCTTGAATATACTTTGTTTGGCTAATGAAGGTGCCCTCTTGGAGTTGCTTCACTTGAAATCCTAAGAAGTACTTCAACTCGCCCATCATCGACATCTCGAATTTCTGTGTCATGATCCTACTAAATTCCTCACATGTAAATTCGTTAGTAGACCCAAATATAATATCATCAACATAAATTTGGCATACAAACAAATCATTGTCAAGAGTTTTAGTAAATAAAGTAGGATCGGCCTTTCCGAGTTTGAAGCCATTAGTGATAAGGAAATCCCTTAGGCATTCATACCATGCTCTTGGGGCTTGCTTGAGCCCATAAATTGCCTTAGAGAGTTTATATACGTGATTAGGGTACTCACTATCTTCAAAGCCGGGAGGTTGCTCAACATAGACCTCTTCCTTGATTGGTCCGTTGAGGAAGTCACTTTTCACGTCCATTTGATAAAGCTTAAAGCCATGGTAAGTAGCATAGGCAAGTAATATGCGAATTGACTCAAGCCTAGCTACGGGTGCATAGGTTTCACCGAAATCCAAACCTTCGACTTGTGAGTATCCCTTGGCCACAAGTCGGGCTTTGTTCCTTGTCACCACACCATGCTCATCTTACTTGTTGCGGAAGACCCACTTGGTTCCTACAACATTTTGGTTAGGACATGGAACTAAATGTCATACCTCATTCCTAGTGAAGTTGTTGAGCTCCTCTTGCATCGCCACCACCCAATTCGAATCTTGTAGTGCTTCCTCTACCCTGTGTGGCTCAATAGAGGAAACAAAAGAGTAATGCTCACAAAAATGTGCAACACGAGATCTAGTGGTTACCCCCTTATGAATGTCGTCGAGGATGGTGTCGACGGGGTGATCTCGTTGGATTGCTTGGTGGACTCTTGGGTGTGGCGGCCTTTAAACTTGTTCATCTTCCTCATCTTGATCATGGGCATCTCCCCCTTGATCATTGCTCTCCTCTTGAGGTGGCTCAACCTCTTGATCTTCTCCTTCATCATTTTGAGCCACATCCTCTTCTTTAGTTGGTGGAGATGCTTGCATGGAGGAAGATGGTTGATCTTGTGCTTGAGGTGGCTCTTCGGATTCCTTAGGACACACATCCCCAATGGACATGTTCCTTAGCGCGATGCACGGAGCCTCTTCATCACTGATAGTCGCCTAGAGGGGGGGGTGAATAGGGCGAAACTGAAATTCTCAAAAATAATCACAACTACAAGACGGGTTAGCGTTAGAAATATAATCGAGTCCGCAAGAGAGGGTGCAAAACAAATCGCAAGCGAATAAGGAGTGAGACACGTGGATTTGTTTTACCGAGGTTCGGTTCTTGCAAACCTACTCCCCGTTGAGGTGGTCACAAAGACCGGGTCTCTTTCAACCCTTTCCCTCTCTCAAACGGTCCCTTGGACCGAGTGAGCTTTCTCTTCTCAATCACTTGGAACACAAAGTTCCTACAAGGACCACCACAAGATTGGTGTCTCTTGCCTCAATTACAAGTGAGTTTGATCGCAATAAAGAATCAAGAAAGAAGAAAGCAATCCAAGCGCAAGAGCTCGAAAGAACACAAGCAAATCTCTCTCACTAGTCACTAAAGCTTTGTGTGGAATTTGGGAGAGGATTTGATCTCTTGAGTGTGTCTAGAATTGAATGCCTAGCTCTTGTAAGTGGTTGGAAGTGTGAAAACTTGGATGCAATGAATGGTGGGTGGTTGGGGGTATTTATAGCCCCAACCACCAAACTAGCCGTTTGGTGGGGCTGACTATCGTATGGTGCACCGGGCAGTCCGGTGCACACCGGACATATCCGGTGCGCCAGCCACGTCACCAAAGCCGTTGGGTTCCGACCGTTGGAGCTCTGTCTTCTGGGCCCGCCTGGATGTCCGGTGGCGCACCGGACATGTACTGTAGAGTGTCCGGTGCGCCAGTATGGGCGTTCCTGACTTTTGCGCGCGCTGGCGCGCATTCAATGCGCTGCAGGTAGCCTTTGGCGCCGAAGAATCCGTTGCTTCGATGGCTCACCGGACAGTCCGGTGCACACCGGACATGTCCGGTGAATTATAGCGGACTAGCCGTTGCAAATTCCCGAAGCGGGCGAGTTCCTGAGGCCGCTCTTTCTTGGAGCACCGGACAGTCCGGTGAATTATAGCGGAGCGCCTCTGGATTTTCCCGGAGGTGACGAGTTTGAGTTGGAGTCCTCTGATGCACCGGACACTGTCCGGTGGCACACCGGACAGTCCGGTGCGCCAGACCAGAGGTGCCTTCGGTTGACCCTTTGCTCTTTTGTTGAACCCAATACTTGATCTTTTTATTGGCTAAGTGTGAACCTTTGGCACCTGTATAACTTATACACTAGAGCAAACTAGTTAGTCCAATTATTTGTGTTGGCCAATTCAACCACCAAAATCATTTAGGAAATAGGTGTAAGCTTAATTCCCTTTCAATCTCCCCCTTTTTGGTGATTGATGCCAACACAAACCAAAGCAAATATGAAGTACATAATTGAACTAGCTTGCATAATGTAAGTGCAAAGGTTGCTTGGAATTGAGCCAATATAAACATTTATAATATATGCATGGATTGTTTCTTCATTTTTTAACATTTTGGACCACGCTTTGCACCACTTATTTTGTTTTTGCAAATTCTTTTGTAAATCCTTTTCAAAGTTCTTTTGCAAATAGTCAAAGGTAAATGAATAAGATTTCGAGAAGCATTTTCAAGATTTGAAATTCTCCCCCTGTTTCAAATGCTTTTCCTTTGACTTAAACAAAACTCCCCCTAAATGAAATCCTCCTCTTAGTGTTCAAGAGGGTTTTGAGATATCAATTTTGAAATACTACTTTCTCCTCCTTTTGAACACAATAGGGTACCAATTTGAAATTTCCAATTGAAAATATTTTAAAATTAGGTGGTGGTTGCGGTCCTTTTGCTTTGGGCTAATATTCTCTCCCCCTTTGGCATGAATCGCCAAAAATGGAGTCATTAGAGCCCTTAGAATTGCTCTCTCCCCCTTTTGGTCATAAATAAATGAGTGAAGATTATACCAGAGGCTGAGTCCTTTTGCTTGGGACTTATGCGCTCTCCCTCAAAGATGGAGAGTTGCCCGGAGCGACGGCGAAGGATGAGTTACGGAGTGGAAGCCTTTGTCTTTGCCGAAGACTCCAATTCCCTTTCAATATACCTATGACTTGGTTTGAAATAGACTTGAAAACACATTAGTCATAGCATATGAGAGAGACATGATCAAAGGTATATAAATGAGCTATGTGTGCAAATCAACAAAAGAAGTTCCGAGAATCAAGAATATTTAGCTCATGCCTAAGTTTGTTAAAGGTTTGTTCATCAAGAGGCTTGGTAAAGATATCGGCTAATTGATCTTTAGTATTAATGTAAGAAATCTCGATATCTCCCTTTTGTTGGTGATCCCTTAAAAAGTGATACCGAATGGCTATGTGCTTAGTGCGGCTATGTTCAACGGGATTATCCGCCATGCGGATTGCACTCTCATTATCACATAGAAGAGGAACTTTGGTTAATTTGTAACCATAATCCCGCAGGGTTTGCCTCATCCAAAGTAGTTGCGCGCAACAATGGCCTACGGCAATGTACTCGGCTTCGGCGGTAGAAAGAGCAACGGAATTTTGCTTCTTTGAAGCCCAAGACACCAAGGATCTTCCCAAGAACTGGCAAGTCCCCGATGTGCTCTTCCTATTGATTTTACACCCCGCCCAATTGGCATCCGAATAACCAATCAAATCAAATGTGGATCCCCTAGGATACCAAAGCCCAAACTTAGGAGTATAGACTAAATATCTTAAGATTCGTTTTACGGCCATAAGGTGAGCTTCCTTAGGGTCGGCTTGGAATCTTGCACACATGCATACGGAAAGCATAATATCCGGTCGAGATGCACATAAATATAGCAAAGAACCTATCATCGACCGGTATACCTTTTGATCGACGGATTTACCTCCTTCGTCGAGATCGAGATGCCCATTGGTTCCCATGGGTGTCTTGATGGGTTTGGCATCCTTCATCCCAAACTTGCTTAGGATATCTTGAGTATACTTCGTTTGGCATAGGAAGGTGCCCTCTTGGAGTTGCTTCACTTGAAATCCTAAGAAATACTTCAACTCCCCCATCATGGACATCTCGAACTTTTGTGTCATGATCCTACTAAATTCTTCACAGGTAGACTCGTTAGTAGACCCAAATATAATATCATCAACATAAATTTGGCATACAAACAAGTCATTTTCAAGAGTTTTAGTGAAGAGTGTAGGATCGGCCTTTCCGACTTTGAATCCATTAGTGATAAGGAAATCTCTAAGGCATTCATATCATGCTCTTGGGGCTTGCTTGAGCCCATAAAGCGCCTTGGAGAGTTTATAGACATGGTTAGGGTACTCACTATCTTCAAAGCCGGGAGATTGCTCAACATAGACCTCTTCCTTGATTGGTCCATTGAGGAAGGCACTCTTCACGTCCATTTGGTAAAGCTTGAAGCCATGGTAAGTAGCATAGGCCAATAATATATGAATTGACTCAAGCCTAGCTACGGGTGCATAGGTTTCACCGAAATCCAAACCTTCGACTTGGGAGTATCCCTTGGCCACAAGTCGAGCTTTGTTCCTTGTCACCACACCATGCTCGTCTTGCTTGTTGCGGAAGACCCATTTGGTTCCTACAACATTTTGATTAGGACGTGGAACTAAATGCCATACCTCATTCCTAGTGAAGTTGTTGAGCTCCTCTTGCATCGCCACCACCCAATCCGAATCTTGGAGTGCTTCCTCTACCCTGTGTGGCTCAATAGAGGAAACAAAAGAGTAATGTTCACAAAAATGCGCAACACGAGATCTAGTAGTTACCCCCTTATGAATGTCGCCGAGGATGGTGTCGACGGGGTGATCTCGTTGGATTGCTTGGTGGACTCTTGGGTGTGGCGGTCTTTGTTCTTCATCCTCCTTGTCTTGATCATTTGTGTCTCCCCCTTGATCATTGCCGTCATCTTGAGGTGGCTCATTTGCTTGATCTTCTACTTCATCAACTTGAGCTTCATCCTCATTTTGAGTCGGTGGAGATGCTTGCGTGGAGGAGGATGGTTGATCTTGTGTATTTGGGGGCTCTTCGGATTCCTTAGGACACACATCCCCAA
Source organism: Zea luxurians (assembly GCA_029449295.1). NCBI lineage: Eukaryota > Viridiplantae > Streptophyta > Magnoliopsida > Poales > Poaceae > Zea > Zea luxurians. The sequence goes on from JAOPSE010000014.1 coordinate 75,401,182, forward strand.
TGGACATGTTCCTTAGCGCGATGCACGGAGCCTCTTCAATACCTATCTCATCAAGATCAACTTGCTCTACTTGAGAGCCGTTAGTTTCATCAAACACAACGTCACAAGAAACTTCAACTAGTCCTGAGGACTTGTTAAAGACTCTATATGCCCTTGTGTTTGAATCATATCCTAGTAAAAAGCCTTCTACAGTTTTAGGAGCAAATTTAGATTTTCTACCTCTTTTGATAAGAATAAAGCATTTGCTACCAAAAACTCTAAAATATGAAATATTGGGCTTTTTACCGGTTAGGAGTTCATATGATGTCTTCTTGAGGATTCGGTGTAGATATAACCGGTTGATGGCGTAGCAAGCGGTGTTGACCGCCTCGGTCCAAAACCGATCCGGTGTCTTGTACTCATCAAGCATGGTTCTTGCCATGTCCAATAGAGTTCGATTCTTCCTCTCCACTACACCATTTTGTTGTGGGGTGTAGGGAGAAGAGAACTCATGCTTGATGCCCTCCTCCTCAAGGAAGCCTTCAATTTGAGAGTTCTTGAACTCCGTCCCGTTGTCGCTTCTAATTTTCTTGATCCTTAAACCGAACTCATTTTGAGCCTGTCTCAAGAATCCCTTTAAGGTCTCTTGGGTTTGAGATTTTTCCTGCAAAAAGAATACCCAAGTGAAGCGAGAATAATCATCCACTATTACAAGACAATACTTACTCCCGCCGATGCTTATGTAAGCAATCGGGCCGAATAGATCCATGTGGAGTAGCTCAACTGGCCTGTTGGTCGTCATGATGTTCTTGTGTGGATGATGGGCACCAACTTGCTTCCCTGCTTGGCATGCGCTACAAATTCTGTCTTTCTCAAAATGAACATTTGTTAATCCTAAAATGTGCTCTCTCTTTAGAAGCTTGTGAAGATTCTTCATCCCAACATGTGCTAGTCGGCGGTGCCAGAGCCAGCCCATGTTAGTCTTAGCAATTAAGCAAGTGTCGAGCTCAGCTCTATCAAAATCTACCAAGTATAGCTGACCCTCCAACACTCCCTTAAATGCTATTGAATCATCACTTCTTCTAAAGACAGTGACACCTACATCAGTGAAAAGACAGTTGTAACCCATTTTGCATAATTGAGATACAGAAAGCAAATTGTAATCTAATGAATCTACAAGAAAAACATTGGAAATAGAATGGTCAGGAGATATAGCAATTTTACCCAATCCTTTGACCAAACCTTGATTTCCATCCCCGAATGTGATAGCTCTTTGGGGATCTTGGTTTTTCTCGTAGGAGGAGAACATCTTCTTCTCCCCTGTCATGTGGTTTGTGCACCCGCTGTCGATGATCCAACTTGAGCCCCCGGATGCATAAACCTACAAAACATGTTTAGTTCTTGACTTTAGGTACCCAAATGGTTTTGGGTCCTTTGGCATTAGATACAAGAACTTTGGGTACCCAAACACAAGTCTTAGATCCCTTGTGCTTGCCCCCAACATATTTGGCAACTACTTTGCCGGATTTGTTAGTCAGCACATATGATGCATCAAAGGTTTTAAATGAAAAGCTATGTTCATTTGATGCACTAGAAGTTTTCTTCTTAGGCAACTTAGCATGGGTTGGTTGCCTAGAGCTAGATGTCTCACCCTTATACATAAAAGCATCATTAGGGCCAGAGTGAGACTTCCTAGAGTGAATTCTCCTAATCTTGCTCTCGGGATAACCGGCAGGGTACAAAATGTAACCCTCGTTATCCTGAGGCATGGGAGCCTTGCCCTTAACAAAATTAGACAATCTTTTAGGAGGGGCATTAATTTTGACATTGTCTCCCCTTTGGAATCCAATGCCATCCTTGATGCCAGGGCGTCTCCCATTATAAAGCATACTACGAGCAAATTTAAATTTTTCATTCTCTAAGTTGTGCTCGGCAATTTTAGCATCTAATTTTGCTATATGATCATTTTGTTGTTTAATTAAAGACATGTGATTATGAATAGCATTAATATCAACATCCCTACATCTCGCACAAATAGATACATGCTCAACGACAGATGTAGAGGGTTTGCAAGATTTTAATTCTACAACCTTAGCATGTAATATATCATTTTCACTTCTAAGGTTAGAAATAGTAATATTGCAAACATCAAAATCTTTAGCCTTAGCAAGCAATTTCTCATTTTCAATCCTAAGGCTAGCAAGAGAAACATTCAACTCATCAATCCTAGCAAGTAAATCAACATTATCATCTCTAGGATTGGAAGTTGAAACATTACAAACATGAGAATCAACCTTAGCTAACAAATTAGCATTTTCATTTCTAAGGTTGTCAATAGTTTCATGGCAAGAACTTAGCTCACTAGAAAGTTTTTCACATTTTTCTACTTCTAGAGCGTAAGCATTTTTGACCTTAACATGTTTCTTATTTTCTTTAATAAGGACGTCCTCTTGGGAGTCCAAGAGATCATCCTTTTCATGGATAGCACTAATTAATTCATTTAATTTCTCTTTTTGTTGCATGTTTAAGTTGGCAAAAAGAGTGCGCAAGTTATCTTCCTCATCACTAGCATTTTCATCACTAGAGGATTCATATCTAGTGGAGGATTTAGATTTAACCTTCTTTTTGCCGTCCTTTGCAATGAGGCATTTGTGGCCGACGTTGGGGAAAAGAAGGCCCTTGGTGACGGCGATGTTGGCGGCGTCCTCGTCGTCGGAGGAGTCGCTAGAGCTTTCGTCGGAGTCCCATTCCCGACAAACATGGGCATCGCCGCCCCTCTTCTTGTAGTATTTCTTCTTCTCCTTTCTTCTCCCCTTCTTGTCGTCGCCCCTGTCACTATCACTAGATAATGGACATTTAGCAATAAAATGACCGGGCTTACCACATTTGTAGCATACTTTCTTGGAGCGGGGCTTGTAGTCTTTCCCCTTCCTTTGCTTGAGGATTTGGCGGAAACTCTTGATGATGAGCGCCATTTCCTCATTGTCGAGTTTGGAGGCATCGATGGGTTGTCTACTTGGTGTAGACTCCTCCTTCTCCTCCGTCGCCTTAAATGCGACCGGTTGTGCTTCGGGCGTGGAGGAGGTGCCTTGCTCGATGATTTTCTTTGAGCCTTTAATCATTAGCTCAAAGCTCACAAATTTTCCTATAACTTCCTCGGGAGACATTAGCTTATATCTAGGATCACCTCGAATTAATTGAACTTGTGTAGGGTCAAGAAATACGAGGGATCTAAGAATAACCTTGACCATCTCATGGTCATCCCATTTTTCGCTCCCGAGGTTGCGCACTTGGTTCACCAAGGTCTTCAAGCGGTTGTACATAGCTTGTGGATCCTCCCCTTGGTGAAGCATGAAGCGACCGAGCTCCCCCTCGATCGTTTCCCGCTTGGTGATCTTTGTCACCTCGTCTCCTTCGTGCGCGGTCTTGAGTACGTCCCAAATTTCCTTCGCACTTTTTAACCCTTGCACCTTATTATACTCCTCTCGACTTAGAGAGGCGAGGAGTATAGTAGTGGCTTGGGAGTTAAAGTGATGAATTTGGGCTGCCTCGTCCGAGTCGTAGTCTTCATCCCCTACGGATGGTACCTGTACACCAAACTCAACAACATTCCATATGCTTGTGTGGAGTGAGGTTAGATGATGCCTCATTTTGTCACTCCACATATTATAATCTTCACCGTAAAAAACCGGTGGTTTGCCTAATGGAACGGAGAGTAAAGGAGTATGCTTTGAAACATGGGGATAGCGTAGAGGAATCTTACTATACTTCTTGCTCTCTTGGCGCTTAGAAGTAACGGACGGTGTATCGGAGTCGGAGGTCGATGGTGATGAAGAGTCGGTCTCGTAGTAGACCACTTTCCTCATCCTCTTGTGTTTGTCGCCTCTCCGATCCGACTTGTGGGAAGAGGATTTCTTCTCCTTCCCCTTCCCTTTGTTGGAGGAGCTTTTCTTCTCCTTCCTCTTGTTGCGGGACTCTTCCGATGAAGTTGACCCGTGGCTTGTAGCGGGTTTGTCGCCGATCTCCATCTCCCTCTTGGCGAGTTCTCCCGACATCACTTCGAGCGGTTAGGCTCTAATGAAGCACCGGGCTCTGATACCAATTGATAGTCGCCTAGAGGGGGGGTGAATAGGGCGAAACTGAAATTCTCAAAAATAATCACAACTACAAGCCGGGTTAGCGTTAGAAATATAATCGAGTCCACAAGAGAGGGTGCAAAACAAATCGCAAGCGAATAAGGAGTGAGACACGTGGATTTGTTTTACCGAGGTTCGGTTCTTGCAAACCTACTCCCCGTTGAGGTGGTCACAAAGACCGAGTCTCTTTCAACCCTTTCCCTCTCTCAAACGGTCCCTCGGACCGAGTGAGCTTTCTCTTCTCAATCACTTGGAACACAAAGTTCCTACAAGGACCACCACAAGATTGGTGTCTCTTGCCTCAATTACAAGTGAGTTTGATCGCAATAAAGAATCAAGAAAGAAGAAAGCAATCCAAGCGCAAGAGCTCGAAAGAACACAAGCAAATCTCTCTCACTAGTCACTAAAGCTTTGTGTGGAATTTGGGAGAGGATTTGATCTCTTGAGTGTGTCTAGAATTGAATGCCTAGCTCTTGTAAGTGGTTGGAAGTGTGAAAACTCGGATGCAATGAATGGTGGGTGGTTGGGGGTATTTATAGCCCCAACCACCAAACTAGTCGTTTGGTGGGGCTGACTGTCGTATGGTGCACCGGACAGTCCGGTGCACACCCGACATGTCCGGTGCGCCAGCCACGTCACCAAAGCCGTTGGGTTCCGACCGTTGGAGCTCTGTCTTCTGGGCCCGCCTGGATGTCCGGTGGCGCACCGAACATGTACTGTAGAGTGTCCGGTGCGCCAGTATGGGCGTTCCTGACTTCTGCGCGCTGGCGCGCATTCAATGCGCTGCAGGTAGCCGTTGGCGCCGAAGAATCCGTTGCTTCGATGGCTCACCGGACAGTCCGGTGCACACCGGACATGTCCGGTGAATTATAGCGGACTAGCCGTTGCAAATTCCTGAAGAGGGCGAGTTCCTGAGGCCTCTCTTCCTTGGAGCACCGGACACTGTCCGGTGTACACCGGACAGTCCGGTGAATTATAGCGGAGCGCCTCTGGATTTTCCCGAAGGTGACGAGTTTGAGTTGGAGTCCTCTGATGCACCGGACAGTCCGGTGCGCCAGACCAGAGGTGCCTTCGGTTGACCCTTTGCTCTTTTGTTGAACCCAATACTTGATCTTTTTATTGGCTAAGTGTGAACCTTTGGCACCTGTATAACTTATACAATAGAGCAAACTAGTTAGTCCAATTATTTGTGTTGGCCAATTCAACCACCAAAATCATTTAGGAAATAGGTGTAAGCCTAATTCCCTTTCAATCACCTATCTCATCAAGATCAACTTGCTCTACTTGAGAGCCGTTAGTCTCATCAAACACAATGTCACAAGAGACTTCAACTAATCCAGAGGACTTTTTAAAGACTCTATATGCCCTTGTGTTTGAATTATATCCTAGTAAAAAGCCTTCTACTGCCTTAGGACCAAATTTAGATTTTCTACCTCTTTTAACAAGAATAAAACATTTGCTACCAAAGACTCTAAAATATGAAACATTGGGCTTTTTATCGGTGAGGAGTTCGTAAGATGTCTTCTTGAGGATTCGGTGTAGATATAATCGGTTGATGGCGTAGTAGGCGGTGTTAACCGCCTCGGCCCAAAACCGATCCGAAGTCTTGTACTCATCAAGCATGGTTCTTGCCATGTCCAATAGAGTTCTATTCTTCCTTTCCACTACACCATTTTGTTGTGGGGTGTAGGGAGAAGAGAACTCATGCTTGATGCCCTCCTCCTCAAGGAAGCCTTCGATTTGAGAGTTCTTGAACTCCGTCCCGTTGTCGCTTCTTATTTTCTTGATCCTCAAGCCGAACTCATTTTGAGCCCGTCTTAAGAATCCCTTTAAGGTTTCTTGGGTATGAGATTTTTCCTGCAAAAAGAACACCCAAGTGAAGCGAGAATAATCATCCACAATAACTAGACAGTACTTACTCCCGCCGATGCTTATGTAAGCTATCGGGCCGAATAGGTCCATGTGTAGGAGCTCGAGTGGCCTGTCAGTCGTCATGATGTTCTTGTGTGGATGATGAACACCAACTTGCTTCCCTGCCTGACATGCGCTACAAATCATGTCTTTCTCAAAATGAACATCTGTTAGTCCCAAAATGTGTTCTCCCTTTAGAAGCTTGTGATGATTCTTCATTCCAACATGTGCTAGTCGGCGATGCCAGAGCCAGCCCATGTTAGTCTTAGCAATTAAGCAAGTGTCAAGTTCAGCTCTATCAAAATCTACTAAGTATAGCTGACCCTCTAACACTCCCTTAAATGCTATTGAATCATCGCATCTTCTAAAGACAGTAACACCAATATCTGTAAAAAGACAGTTGTAACCCATTTTGCATAATTGAGAAATGGAAAACAAATTGTAATCTAAAGAGTCTACAAGAAAAACATTGGAAATGGAATGGTCAGGAGATATAGCAATTTTACCCAAACCTTTGACCAAACCTTGATTTCAATCCCCGAATGTGATAGCTCGTTGGGGATCTTGGTTTTTCTCATAGGAGGAGAACATCTTCTTCTCCCCTGTCATATGGTTTGTGCACCCGCTATCGATGATCCAACTTGAGCCCCCGGATGCATAAACCTACAAAACAATTTTAGTTCTTGATTTTAGGTACCTAAATGGTTTTGGGTCCTTTGACATTAGAAACAAGAACTTTGGGTATCCAAACACAAGTCTTTGGCCCCTTGTGCTTGCCCCCAACATACTTGGCAACTACCTTGCCAGATTTGTTAGTTAAAACATAAGATGCATCAAAAGTTTTAAATGAAATTTTAGACTCATTTGATGCAATTGGAGTTTTCTTCTTAGGCAATTTAGCACGGGTTGATTGCCTAGAGCTAGATGTCTCACCCTTATACATAAAAGCATGATTAGGGCCAGAGTGAGACTTCCTAGAATGAATTCTCCTAATCTTGCTCTCGGGATAACCGGCAGGGTACAAAATGTAACATTCGTTATCCTGAGGCATGGGAGCCTTGCCCTTTACAAAGTTAGACAATCTCTTAGGAGGGGCATTAAGTTTGACATTGTCCCCCTTTTTGAAGCCAATGCCATCCTTGATGCCAGGGCGTCTCCCACTATAGAACATGCTTCTAGCAAATTTAAAATTTTCATTTTCTAAGTCATGCTCGACAATTTTAGCATCTAATTTTGCTATATGATCATTTTGTTGTTTAATTAAAGCCATATGATCATGAATAGCATCAATGTTAATATCTCTACATCTAGTGCAAATAGTGACATGTTCAATGGTAGATGTAGAGGGTTTGCAAGAATTCAGTTCAACAATCTTAGCACGTAAAATATCATTGTTATCTCTAAGATCGGAAATGGAAGCATTGCAAACATCTAATTCTTTAGCCTTAGCAATTAATTTTTCATTTTCAATCTTAAGGCTAGCAAGAGAGACATTCAATTCTTCAATCTTAGCAAGCAAGTTAACATTATCATCTCTAAGATTGGGAATTGAAACATCATAAATATTAGAATCAACCTTAGCAATTAATTTAGCATTTTCATTTCTAAGGTTGGCAACAGTGTCATGGCAAGTGCTTAGCTCACTAGATAGTTTTTCACATTTTTATACTTCTAGAGCGTAAGCATTTTTAACCTTAACATGCTTCTTATTTTCCTTAATTAGGAAGCCCTTTTGGGTGTCCAAGAGTTCATCCTTCTCATGAATAGCGCTAATTAATTCATTTAGTTTTTCTTTTTGTTGCATGTTTAGGTTGGCAAAAAGGATGCGCAAATTATCCTCCTCATCACTAGCATTATCCTCATCACTAGAGGTTTCATATTTAGTGGAGGACTTTGATTTTACCTTCTTCCTTTTGTCGTCTTTTGCCATGAGGCACTTGTGGCCGACGTTGGGGAAGAGGAGGCCCTTGGTGACGGCGATGTTGGCGGCGTCCTCGTCGGAGGAGGAGTTGGAGGAGCTCTCCTCGGAGTCCCACTCGCGGCACACATGGGCATCGCCGCCCCTCTTCTTGTGGTACCTCTTCTTTTCTCTCCTCTTGCCCTTCTTGTCGTTATCCTTGTCACTGTCACTAGATAGCGGACATTTAGCAATGAAATGATCAGGCTTACCACACTTGTAGCACACTTTCTTGGAGCGGGGCTTGTAATCTTTCCCCTTCCTTTGCTTGAGGATTTGGCGGAAGCTCTTGATGATGAGCGCCATTTCCTCATTGTCGAGCTTAGAGGCGTCAATGGGTTGTCTACTTGATGTAGACTCCTCTTTCTTCTCCTCCATCGCCTTGAATGCGACCGGTTGTGCTTCAGGCGTGGAGGGGCCATCTAGCTCGATGATTTTCTTTGAGCCTTTGATCATCAACTCAAAGCTCACAAAGTTTCCTATTACTTCCTCGAGGGACATTAGTGTATATCTAGGATTACCTCGAATTAATTGAACTTGCATAGGATTAAGAAAAACGAGGGATCTTAGAATAACCTTGACCATTTCATGGTCATCCCATTTGGTGCTCCCGAGGTTGCGCACTTGGTTCACCAAGGTCTTCAAGCGGTTGTACATGGCTTGAGGGTCCTCGCCTTGGTTGAGTCGGAACCGACCGAGCTCCCCCTCGATCGTCTCCCGCTTGGTGATTTTGGTCACCTCATCTCCTTCGTGCGCGGTTTTGAGTACGTCCCAAATCTCCTTGGCACTCTTCAATCCTTGCACCTTGTTATACTCCTCTCGACTTAGAGAGGTGAGAAGTATAGTGGTGGCTTGGGAGTTGAAGTGAACGATTTGGGCCACCTCGTCCTCATTGTAATCTTCATCCCCTACGGATGGTACCTGTACACCAAACTCAACAACATCCCATATACTTTTGTGGAGTGAGGTTAGGTGATATCTCATCATATCACTCCACCTAGAATAATCTTCACCGTCAAACGTCGGTGGCTTGCCTAATGGGACGGAAAGTAATGGAGTATGCTTAGGAATGCGAGGATAGCATAGGGGAATCTTACTAAACTTCTTGCGCTCATGGTGCTTAGAAGTTACGGACGGCGCGTCGGAGCTGGAGGTGGATGGCGACGAAGAGTCGGCCTCGTAGTAGACCACCTTCCTCATCTTCTTCTTGTCACCGCTCCGACCCGACTTGTTGTGTGAAGGGGATCCCTTCACTTTGTTGGCGGACTCCCCGGATGGAGCCTTCTCGTGGCTTGTAGCGGACTTCTCACCACCGATCCCCATCTTCTTGGCGTGATCTCCCGACATCACTTCGAGCGGTTAAGCTCTAATGAAGCACCGGCTCTGATACCAATTGAAAGTCGCCTAGAGGGGGGTGAATAGGGCGAATCTGAAATTTATAAACTTAAGCACAACTACAAGCCAGGTTAGTGTTAGAAATATAAACGAGTCCGAGAGAGAGGGCACAAAACAAATCATGAGCAAATAAAGAGCGAGACACGATGATTTGTTTTACCGAGGTTCAGTTCTTGCAAACCTACTCCCCGTTGAGGTGGTCACGAAGACCGGGTCTTTTTCAACCCTTTCCCTCTCTCAAACGGTCACTTAGACCGAGTGAGCTTCTCTTCTCAATCAAACGGAACACGAAGTTCCTGCAAGGACCACCACACAATTGGTGTCTCTTGCCTTGGTTACAATTGAGTTGATCACAAGAAGAATGAGAAAGAAAAGAAGCGATCCAAGCGCAAGAGCTCAAATGAACACAAATGTCGCTCTCTCTAGTCACTATTTGATTTGGAGTAATTCCGGACTTGGGAGAGGATTTGATCTCATTGGAGTGTCTAGAATTGAATGCTATAGCTCTTGTAATGTGTTGAAGGTTGGAAACTTGGATGCCATTGAATGTGGGGTGGTTGGGGTATTTATAGCCCCCAACCACCAAAATATGGCCGTTGGAAGGCTGCTGTCGCATGGCGCACCGGACAGTCCGGTGCGCCACCGGACACTGTCCGGTGCGCCAGCCACGTCAGCAGGCCGTTGGGGTTCGACCGTTGGAGCTCTGACAGGTGGGGCCTCTAGGCTGTCCGGTGGTGCACCGAACATGTCCTGTAGACTGTTCGGTGCGCCAACTGCGCGTGCTCTATCCTCTGCGCGCGCAGGCGCACATTAAATGCGTTGCAGTCGACCGTTGCGCGCGAAGTAGCCGTTGCTCCGCTGGCACACCGGACAGTCCGGTGAATTATAGCGGAGCGCCCTCTGATTTTCCCGAAGGTAGCGAGTTTAGCTTCGAGTGCCCTGGTGCACCGGACACTGTCCGGTGGTGCACCGGACAGTCTGGTGCGCCAGACCAGGGTGCCTTTGGGTTGTCTTTTGCTCTCTTTGTTTGAACCCTTTCTTGGTCTTTTTATTGGCTTATTGTGAACCTTTGGCACCTGTAAAACTTATAGACTAGAGCAAACTAGTTAGTCCAATTATTTGTGTTGGGCAATTCAACCACCAAAATCAATTAGGAAAAAGGTGTAAGCCTAATTCCCTTTCACAATGCTTACTCCACATTGTGGTGACCTCCTTCGGTCAAGGATTGCACTCAATCCCTCTCAAGTGATCCAACGTTCAACCTTGAGTACCACGGGTTTCCTCCTTTTATCAAGTGTTTCCCTTTGCGAGGAATCTCCACACGTTGGAGCCTCTCATCCTTACAAGATTGATCACAATTAAACCACAAGAGTAAGGGAAGGAATAGAAACACACACACGAACTAGAATCGCAGCAACACACACACACACGCCAAGAAATGAGCACACATCACAACGTAGTGGAGTCGTAGCTCAAAGAAGTGCTCAAATCTCAAACACAATGAATCGAATGCGTGCTTGCAGAGTCTAGGCGTTGTAGGATGTTCAATGGAGGCTTTGTGTGTTGCTCCATGCGCCTAGCTAGGGATCTCTTTTATAGCCCCAAGGGGGCTAGGAGTCGTTGGAGCTCCATTTGGAAGGCCATTGTTGCCTTCTGTCCATGGGCGCACCGGACAGTAAACAGTGCGCGATTTCCTTCCTTTTCTGGCGAAGCCGACCGTTGCCAGCCACGAGCCATGTGGCACACCGGACAGTCCGGTGTGACCATCTGACCGTTGGCTGGGCCATGTATCCCCCGCTGATCGCGCGGTCGACCGTTGGCTGGGCGCGTGGCTGGCACACCAGACAGTCCGGTGCGCACCAGACAATCCGATAAATTATAGACGCGAGCCCTCAGTGTTTTCCAAAGAGCGGCATGTTCGCCGGGCGCATTAGCCTGAGCACCAGACACTGTCCAGTGCACACCAGACAGTCCGGTGCACCGCAAGCTGGTGCAAGTTTGGCTGGACTTAGCCAAACTTCTCCAATCCGATTTATCTCGATTTGACAAGGTTTCAAGCACTTAGTAGGATAATGTTAGTACAAAAAACAAATTACTAAGGCTAGAATCATACCTTGCTTTTCCATTTGCATCTCTTTGACACTTAGCTTATATTAAACAAAAAATATGTGTTGAGCATCTAATCACTAAAACATTTATAGAAATGGCCCAAGGGCACATTTCCCTTTCAATCTCCCCCTTTTTGGTGATTTATGTTAACACATCAAAAGCAACTCAAAATGCAACAACATTTTTAAAGATGAGCTAAAGAGTGCAAATTGAAGACCAATTAATCTCACATAGAATTTGGCATATTTGGATCACTTATGCCACCACTTAGTTTATTTTCACAAAACAAATTTGTTTTCCTATCTCTATTTCAAAGATAATTGTTTTGGGAAATCAAAAGATCTTCCAATAATAGTTTTGATCAAATACCAAACCCCCCCCTTTCCCATAATCTAAATTCTCCCCCATAAGAGAACTATTTTTGCAATAAGAGGATTTTGATCAAACACCAAGAATTCTAGCACTAAAATTTTGAAATTCACAAGTGGTTGGCTAATCCAGTTGCTTTGGCCTTAATTTCTCCCCTTTGGCATTAAGCACCAAAACAGAAGAACTAATAGGCCCTTTAACCTCATGGCCTCACAAAGATCTCGAGTAAAACCAAAGGTAATGAGAAAACACAGAGAGGGACTTGGAACAAGATACATTGATACCGGAATGCAGTGGAAGCTTATTCTTTGTTCAAGTCCACATGTTCCCTTTTAATCCATCTTTAAGACTGTATCAAAAGTAATCAAGCGAACACATTAGTCTCAAAGGATCAAGTTGTAGTGCATCCTCCCCCTAAACATGTGCACCATATGCATAGGGACTTGTGAGGTTCGGGGATGACTTGTACAATTTGAGCACCAGAATAAGAAAGTAAAGACAGTAATGCTTAAAGTAACACGATCAAAGGCATAAAACACATGTATGCTATAGATCAATCAAAGTTCCACGAATCTAAGAAATTTAGCTCACTACGCAACCTACAAAACCTTTTCTCATCTAAAGGCTTGGTGAAGATATCGACTAGCTGGTTCTCGGTGCTAATATGATAAATATTGATATCTCCCCTTTGCTGGTAGTCTCTCAAAAAGTGATGTCGGATGTCTATGTGCTTAGTGCGGCTGTGTTCGACAGGATTATCCGCCAAGCGGATTGCACTCTCATTATCACATAGGAGTTGGACTTTGCTCAGATTGTAGCCAAAGTCCCAGAGGGTTTGCCTCATCCAAAGTAGTTGCGCGCAACACTGGCCTGCGGCAACATACTCGGCCTCAGCGGTGGATAGGGCAACGAATGTTTGTTTCTTAGAGCTCCAGGACACCAGGGACCTTCCCAAAAACTGAAAAGTCCCTGATGTGCTCTTCCTATCAACCTTGCACCCAACATAGTTGGAATCTGAATATCCGATTAAGTCAAAGGTAGACCCCTTTGGATACCAGATCTCGAAGCAAGGCGTAGAAACTAAATATCTAAGAATTCACTTCACGGCCATAAGATGACATTCCTTTAGGTCGGATTGAAATCTAGCACACATGCATACGCTTAGCATAATATTCGGTCTACTAGCACAAAGATAAAGTAAAGAATCTATCATAGACCGGTATGCCTTTTAATCAATGAACTTACCTCCTTTGTTGAGGCCCAAGTGTACGTCCGTTCCCATCAGCATCGTAACGGGCTTTGCATCCTTCATCCCAAACCTCTTGAGTAAGTCTTGAGTATACTTTGTTTGAGAGATGAAGGTTCCTTCCTTGAGTTTCTTCACTTGGAATCCAAGGAAGTAGTTGAACTCACCCATCGTAGACATCTTGAATTTCTGCATCATCACCCTGCTAGACTCCTCACAAGACTTTTGATTAGTAGAACCAAATATTATGTCATTGACATATATTTGGCATACAAACAAGTCACCATTACAAGTCTTAGGAAAGAGAGTAGGATCAGCTTGAGAGAGATATCTCTGGGCCCCTCGAGTGATTGGATCAAAAAATGCATGGTTGTGTTGGGGTTAAGTGTTAACCATTGAAAGGATTCCAATTCATAGTATTGAGAAAGAGAGGTCAGCTTAGAGCAAGACCAAATATCGTGACACAAAGGGAACAATAGGTACATAATGTTTACAATGGTTCGTCTGGTATGATCTTTACGTGTGCAGAGGAGTTGACATGTCTTGCTAGAGGCTGCTACAAATTATTGGGCCAAGTAAGAGTACTCGGGCCATGTCTATATGTACATGAACCTATAGGGTCACACACTTAAGGGGAAGGAACCCTAACTCGGATTAGATCCAAAATTAGACTGGGCTTTAGGGTTACTGATGGGCCTCAGAGTCAGAAGCCCACCAGAACACCTATATAATGAGGGACATGGGCGTGGTTAAGAGAACCCTAATTCGCCACTAGTAAATGAGCAGTCGCCCGCCTCTCGCCCTCGCTAAGCCACCATCACGAACCTAGCAGTTCGATACGTGACGCTTCCTCCCTGTATGTGTGGATACCTTGGAGGTGTTGCATCTAGAACACTAGTACAAACCGTGTGAGGACGTGAAGGACGCCAACGACTGCGCAACACTGCTCGACCCGTTCGTCTATATCAAGATGTCTTCTGATGCCCTGCACGTCTAGTGGTAATTCTATGACCTATAACCACAATAGTTCTTGGTTTTATGGGGTTGAACTTTTGTTTTGTGCTAGTGTAGCCTCCCCATAATCCTACACTTCAGTGGTGTGTCGTTTCCATCTACCCTGAAGGTGTTACCCTTGCCAATATATGACCTCATTATAGGCATGGACTAGCTTGAACGACGTAGCCCTACGGTGGTGCATCGATCCCATAAGAGGTTAAGGTTGCCATTGCAAGGTTCCAGTGTAACACTACATGCTGTGAATTCTTTAGTGCTCCAAGTATGTAGTCTAGAGGAGTTGTCGGACAAAGAGCAGACTATTCTCCAAGGACTCCCAGCTGACATCCAACAGTTGATTCAACAATACTCCTGGGTGTTTGAGCTACCTAAAGGTCTCCCTCTAGTTAGGGAGTGTGTTCACTAGATTGAGTTGATTCATGGTGCTAGGCCTGTAAAGATGCGCCCATATAGATATGCTCCTGCATTGAAAGATGAGCTAGAGAAACAAGTTACCGAAATGCTCCAATCTGGAATTATCCAACCAAGCAAAAGTGCCTTTGCTTCTTCAGTTATACTAGTGAAGAAAAAAGATCATACATATCGGTTTTGTGTGGACTATCGTCATTTAAATGCACTTACAGTCAAGACAAAGTTTCATGTCTCTATAATAGATGAGTTTCTGGATGAGCTCTATGGAGCAACATGCTTCTCAACATTGGATTTGTGTGCTGGGTTCCACCAAATCTGGATGAATTCTCAAGATCAACATAAGACTGCTTTTCAAATCCACCATGGTCATTCTGAATTCCAAGTTATGTCTTTTGGTTTGACTAGAGCTCCTACAACCTTTCAAAGCGCAATGAATTCTACATTAGCACCACTCTTGAGGAAGCGTGCTCTTGCGTTCTTTGATGATATACTCATATATAGCAAAAGTTGGGAGGATCACCTGAGTCATTTGTCACAAGTTTTGCAACAGCTGTTGTTGGATCAGTGGCATGTCAAGTTGTCAAAGTGTGCATTTGGACAACAACAGATATCATATTTGGGCCATGTCATTAGTAACCAAGGAGTGGCAACTGACCATGTGAAGGTGCAGTCAGTACGGACTTGCCCTCACCCTGCTAGCTGTAAGGAGTTAAGAGGATTTCTAGGGTTGGCTGGCTATTACAGGAAGTTTGTAAGAAATTTTGGTCTCATTGCCAAACCCTTGACCAATCTATTGAAAAAAGGGATTGTGTTTGTATGGACACCTGAACATCAGACTGCATTTGTTACACTCAAGCAGGCACTGTTGTCAGCTCGAGTGTTGGCCTTGCCCAACTTTACAAAACCATTTGTTGTGGTGTCGGATGCATCTGGGTTGGGAGTTGGAGCAGTATTGTCACAAGATGGGCACCCACTAGCGTTCATCAGTAAAGCTCTAGGGCCTAAGAATAGGGCTTGTCTACATATGAAAAGGACTACTTGGCCATTATCATGGCTGTCGATCAGTGGCAACAATACTTACAACATTCAGAGTTTATCAAGTACTCAGATCATCATAGTCTATCTCATTTGAATGAATAGAACCTACATACGACATGGCAACAAAGATGTTCTTGAGCTCATTGGTCTTCAGTATCGAATTCTATACAAAAAGGGTGTGGAGAATGGTGCCGCTGATGCCTTGTCTCGACGCCCTTGTGCTGAAGTTGCATTGTTTAATATCTCTCTTACACACCTCAATGGATGCT
The DNA here is from genome assembly GCA_029449295.1 of Zea luxurians. Classification (NCBI taxonomy): domain Eukaryota; kingdom Viridiplantae; phylum Streptophyta; class Magnoliopsida; order Poales; family Poaceae; genus Zea; species Zea luxurians. The sequence goes on from JAOPSE010000014.1 coordinate 75,417,016, forward strand.
ACAAGTTGCTAAAGGTTATGCCCATGATCCTTATTCTCTATAATTTCTCACTGTCTCACTGAGTTGTCTCTCATTAAGGAACCAAAATGCCATTTTACATTGACTGTCGGGATCATCTAGTATAAGGAAGGTTATGGATTAGTGACAATACTGACATTAAATAGAATGTGGTTGTTGCCTTACATGCAGTCCCATTGGTGGTCACTCAGGCTTCCCAATGACTTACAGAAGAGTTAAACAAATGTTTGTCTGGTTCGGAATGAAGTCCGTTGTCAAAACTTATGTGCCTCAGTGCACCGTGTGCCAACAAGCTAAGCCATACCGCAGTCGCTACCCAGGCCTTTTGCAACCATTGCCTGTACCAGGTTAAGCATGGCAAGTAGTGGGTATGGCTTTTATCGAGGGCCTTCCTCGTTCAGCACACACTGATACTATTCTGGTTGTTTTTGATACATTGTCTAAGTATGCACATTTTCTGCCTTTGTTGCATCCTTTCACAGCTTTGAAGATGGCCCAAGTATTTTTGGATTCAGTCTACAAGTTGCATGGTATGCCTGCTGCCATAGTTTCAGACCGGGATAGAATATTGACAAGCCATTTCTGGTAGGAGCTGTTCAAACTATTAGGGACAACATTGAAGATGAGTTCCTCTTATCATCTTCAAACAGATAACCAAACTAAAAGGCTTAACCAGTTCATTGAGACTTATCTTTGCAACTTTGTTCACGCTACTCCATCCAAGTGGTCTTCGTGGTTGCCGTTGGCTGAGTATTGGTATAATACCAATTTTCATCCTCATTGGGGCGTTCTCCATTTGAAGTATCGTATGTGCATCAACCGAGACATTTTGGAGTGACAATAGTTGATGCAGTGGCACCGGTGGATCTTCAGAATTGGTTTGCTGATCGTGAACTTATGCTCAGAGTTGTTCGACATCAGCTATTGTGTGCTCAACAGCGCATCAAGAATCAAGCTGACAAAGGTCGCTTGGAGAGGGAGTTTCAAGTTGGTGAGTCAGTATACCTTAAACTCTAGCACTATGTACAGACTTCAATGGCAACCAGATCAAATCACAATGTCAAGGACACCAAATCCCTGACTGGCCGGACCCCGGCAATGTAACTCGTAGCCGTTGTCCGTCACGCCGGCGAGGTTATACCCCTCAGTCGTCGGTTTGTAGAGAAGAGAGGGAGATTAGGACTGACTTATTGCTTATTCCAAATGATCTCACGTACATGCTTATATAGCCACAGAGGGGGCAGCTATAAGGAAATAACTAACAAGGAAACAACTAGTAAGGAAATAACTAACAAGGTAACAACTCACAAGGAAATAACTAACAAGGAAACGACTAGTAAGGAAATAACTAACACAGGAAACAACTAATTAGGTGGCTGACTTTCCTTCTAGCCACTTGCCTTCCCTTCCTGTGTCCTGGCTGCGCGCTCTGCTCCCCTGCGCACATCACGCGCGCGCCTGGCGTATGTGCGCCCGCACATCACATCTCTCCCGCCGTCGAAGACCAGCTCGTCCTCGAGCTGGAAATCAGGGAAGCGAGCGCGAAAATCGTTGTAGTCCTCCCAGCTTGCTGACGCAGCTGGCTCACCTTGCCACTGGACCAATAGCTGGCGAATCCCACGAGCCAGGCGCCCGGCTGTGACCACTGCTGGCACGGGCACCACAACGCCGTTGTGCGTGGGGGGTAATGCCGGGGGTGTTGCCGGTGGTGTGCCGACGAACTTCTTGAGCACTCCAACATGGAACACATCATGGAGGCGGGCCCCTGGCGGAAGCTCGAGCCGGACAGCCACGGCGTTGATGATCTCCAGGACGCGATACAGTCCAACGAACCGCGGCTTGAGCTTGCCGGTGGAGGTCCGTGGTAGTGATGCTGCCGGGCGCTGCCGGAGTCGTAGTAGTGCCCAGTCCCCAACTTGGTACTCCACCGGATGATGGTGCTGATCATAGACACGCTTTTGGACCGCCTGGGCCTGTTCGAGGCGGTAGCGGACGTCGGCGATAAAAGTCATGCGGTCCTCCATCTCCTGTGCAACAGCTGCCACACGCGTCTCACCAGGCTCATAAGAGCGGATGGAGGGCGGGTCGCGGCCATAGACCACGCGGAACGGCGTCTCCCGGAGCGACGATTGGAAAGCTGTGTTGTAGGTGTATTCAGCCCACGGAAGCCAGCGAAGCCACTGTCGAGGACGATCGCCTGTGAAACAACGGAGGTACATGACGATTACCCTATTGGCGGCCTCCGTCTGTCCATCCGTTTGCGGGTGAAAAGCCGACGACATGAAGAGCTTGGTGCCAGTGAGCCGCATGAGCTCGGTCCAGAATGTCGACGTGAACACCGGGTCGCGGTCCGAGACGATGGATTGCGGCACACCATGAAGGCGGACGATGTCGCTGAAGAACGCTTGGGCGACGGACTCGGCGGTGTAGGGGTGTGCTAACGGGATGAAGTAGCAGTACTTGCTGAAGCGGTCGACGACAGAGAGGATTACTGTCTTGCCCTGCACCCGGGGCAGTGCTTCAATGAAATCGATGCCGATGTCGGCCCACACGCTGGACGGAATGGGCAGTGGCTGGAGCAGCCCGGCCGGCCTCAGGTGGTCAGTCTTGTACCTCTGACATGTGGCGCACGCCTTCACAAAGTCCTGCACCACACGACGCATGTTGGGGAAATGAAAATCACGCCGCAGGCGGTGCAGCGTGCGATGAACGCCTTCATGGCCGTCGTCGTGGACCGCGGCCAGGATTTCCTGAAGTAGTGGCGATGCTGGCGGGATGTAGAGGCGCCCCTCCAGGGCGACCATGCCGTCGGTGATGGTCCACAGCGTCGTGCGGGTCCCCGCCCGGAGCTCATCATGGACGGCTACCAGTGCCGGGTCGATGGCCTGGGCATGGCGGAGGCGCTCGATGAAGTCGAACCGGGGTGCTGAGATGGCCAGCAGCTCTCCTTCCTCGTTGTCGCGGCGGGATAGGGCGCCGGCGATAGTATTCGTGGCCCCGGAGCGGTACTCCACAGTGAAATCGAAGCCCAAGAGCTTGCCGACCCAGTGGTGCTGCGGAATCGTGGCGAGGCGCTGGTCGAGGAGGTATTTCAAGCTGTAGTGGTCCGTCTTGACGAGGAAGCGGCACCCCCATAGGTATGGCCTCCAATGCCGAACCGCCTGGACCATGCCAATGAGCTCTCGCTCGTAGGCGGCCAGCGCGTGGTGGCGCGGCGCTACTGGCCGGCTGAAGTATGCCACCGGGTGTCCCTCCTAGACCAGGACCGCCCCAAAGCCGATGGTTGACGCGTCGCATTCGACGACGAACAGCTTGGCGAAGTCGGGCATGGCGAGGACTGGTGCCGAAGTGACCGCCGCTTTGAGCGCGGAGAACGTCGTGGCCGCTGCATCATCCCAAGTGAAACCGTCCTTCTTGAGCAACGCCGTCAGGGGCGCGGCCACCGTGCCATAGTTATGTACGAACTTGCGGTAGTACCCCGCGAGACCGAGGAAGCCACGGACGGCACGGGCGGATCGCGGTGTCGGCCAATCATGGATGGCTTGCACCTTGACGGGATCCATGGAGACGCCCGCCGCAGAGATAACGTGGCCGAGGTAGGCGACGACGGAGACCCCGAAGGAACATTTGGTGCGCTTGACGAAGAGCTGGTGACGGCGCAGTTCTTCCAGGTCAGCACGCAGGTGTCGGAGGTGATCTGCCCAAGTCCTGCTGTAGATCAAAATATCGTCAAAAAATACGAGGACGAAGCGACGGAGGAACGGCCTCAGGACGTCGTTCATGAGGGCTTGGAATGTGGCCGGCGCGTTGCAGAGTCCGAACGCCATGACCAGGAACTCATATAGGCTGTCATGCGTGTGGAACGTCGTCTTGTGGATGTCCTCGGGTCGCATGCGGACCTGGTGGTATCCCGACCGTAGGTCGAGCTTGGAGAAAAATTTGGTGTCGTTGAGCTCATCCAATAGTTCGTCCACCACCGGGATCGGGAAGGCGTCCTTGACCATCATGGCGTTCAGGGCCCGGTAGTCGACGCAGAAGCGCCAGGATCCATCGGCCTTCTTGACAAGGAGGACCGACGACGAAAACGGGGAGTCGCTGCGTCGGACGATCCCTTGTTCCATCATGGCTGCACACTGCCGCTCCAACTCATCTTTGTGGGCAGCTGGGTACCGATAGGGGCGCACGGCGACCGGCTGTGCATCGGGCTTCTGTAGGATGCGGTGATCATGTGCGCGCTTGGGGGCAGTCCTGTTGGAGGGGCGAAGACCCTTGCAAACGCTCCGAGGAGAGCATCCAAGAGTGATTCTTCAGCGGACAAGGCGCACACCGTCGGGCCCGACGTCGTGGATAGGCCCGCCCATGAGATGGTGCGGCCCCCACGCTGGAAGTACATGCGCCTGTTGGCCAGGTCCCAGACAATGGGCCCAACGCGCCGAGCCATTTGGTGCCGAGGACGATGTCGTACCCGGCCAAGGGCATGACGAACACCTCCGCCGGGAACGCAGCACCAGCGATGATTAGTGGGGCTTTGCGGATGATGCCGGCGTAGGTGATCTTCTCACCATTGGCCACCATGGCTGTTAGGCGGGGACGTTGTTGGAGCGGAAGACCCGTTCGCCGAGCGGCTTCTTCGGAGATGAAATTGTGGGTGCTACCGGAGTCGAGGAGGGCTACGAGCTGGGCGGCCCCTAGTGTGACCGCGAGTTGCGTGTGTCCATCATGGACACCCCAGCCACCGCCTGCAGTGAGAAGCAGGGGGCATCCCTGTCCCCGTCGTCGGTGACGGGTTCGGTGTCATCAATCTCAACCCCGTCCACGAAGAAAATCCGCTTGCAAAACCTGTTATGGCCACGAGAATACTTTTCGTCACAGTTAAAACAAAGGCCAAGGTGACATCGTTCCGCCTGCTCCGCCATAGAGAGGCACCGCTGGTTGCCCTCGTGTCGTCCCTGGTCATTACCCGCCGGCGGGTTTGGAAGAGCCAGCTGCTGGGGTGGCGCGACCGGAGCGGTTCGAGGCGGCGGTGGCGGAAGTAGACCGCGCGCTCCCTGTCGTACCGGCGGTCGCTCGAGCTCCATGAGCTCCACTTGCCGCGCCAGGCTCATCGCAGCGACGAGCGTGGTCGGATTATGGATGCGCACCGCATGACTGAGAGGCGGGAGGAGGCCTCCGGTGAAGAGTTGCACTCGTTGAGCTTCGTCCAGCCGACCGACACGGGGCAAGAGCGTCTGGAAACGATTAGAGTACTCCTCCACATATCCGGTGCGCCGGCACTCCGAAAGTTCGAACAGCGGCGCGGAACGGAGTGGAGGTCCGAACCTCTCATTCAGGAAGTCTTTGAATCGACCCCATGACGGGGCACCATCATCTTCTTCAAGCTGGCTGTACCACAGCTGCGCGACGTCGTCCAGATGGTATGATGCCATCCGAACACGTTCCTCCCCCAAGGTGCGGTGATGCCGGAAATATGACTCACATTTGTTGATGAACAGCATCGGATCGACGGAGCCGTCGAAGCGGGGAAGTCCCACTTGCGGTGCTGGATGTACGGATCGTGGTCACGCTGCCCCTCGGGTCGCCGACCGTGGCCCCCGTTGTCTGAGGCCGACGCGGACTTGTCCTTCATGGCCGCCATGTCGAACTGCAGTGTGTTGACGTCCGTGCGGAGTGCCCGCAACTCAGCGAGGACGTCGGCAATGGTGGGCTCGGCCATGGCTGTGGTGGAGGCTAGGGAAGGTGGTGGTGTTGGCGGCTGTTGGGCGTGGTTGGAGCGGGTGGGTGAGGATCGACGAGACCTCCTCGACTTCGGCAGCACCCACAATTTCATCTCCGAAGAAGCCGCTCGGCGAACGGGTCTTCCGCTCCAACAACGTCCCCGCCTAACGGCCATGGTGGCCAATGGTGAGAAGATCACCTGCGCCGGCGTCATCCGCAAAACCCCACTAATCATCGCTGGTGCTGCTTGTAGCATCCATTGAGGTGTGTAAGAATAGATATTAAACAATGCAACATCAGCACAAGGGCGTTGAGACTTGTAGCATCCAATGTAACTCGTAGCCGCTGTCCGTCACGCCGACGAGGTTATACCCCTTAGCCGTCGGTTTGTAGAGAAGAGAGGGAGATTAGGACTGACTTATTGCTTATTCCAAATGATCTCACGTACATGCTTATATAGCCACAGAGGGGGCAGCTATAAGGAAATAACTAACAAGGAAACAACTAGTAAGGAAATAACTAACAAGGAAATAACTAACAAGGAAACGACTAGTAAGGAAATAACTAACACAGGAAACAACTAATTAGGTGGCTGACTTTCCTTCTAGCCACTTGTCTTCCCTTCCTGTGTCCTAGCTGCGCGCTCTGCTCCCCTGCGCACATCACGCGCGCGCCTGGCGTATGTGCGCCCGCACATCACACACATGTTGAGTTTCAATTATTTTGGACCCTATGCCGTCCTCTAGCGTATTGGGAAGGTTGCTTATGGGTTGCAGTTATCACCTGCTTCTTCAGTCCATCAAATTTTCCATGTTTCACAACTCAAGAAGTCCATGGGTTCTAAGGCTCTACTGATTAGCTCCACACTTCCTGATGCCACTAGTATGCATCAAGTTCCACTTCAAATTTTTGATAGACGCCTAGTTTCTCGTGGAGGACGACAAATATCTCAGGTGTGCGTTCATTGGTCTCAGTTTGTTGAAGCTTTATCTACATGGTAAGATGAAGATGCACTCCGAGCTCGATTTCCCAAAACTGTCGCTTGGGGACAAGCGACTTCCCAAGAAGGGGGATTGTCGGTAGTGCTCATCAGGGAGCAGCAGTAGCAGAAGAGCCAAGCTCAGAGTCAAGCGCGAGAATGGCGATGGTTGAACCGGTGATGGGCTGGAGTGTCCATAGGCCCAATCCCGAGTGGATGGAACTGAGTGGCGGGCTGCATAAGTCGTGTGGCTTTGGCATGTAATAAATACCAGGCAATGATACAGATGCAAACTATGAAATGAATAGAAGAATACCAGACCATTTCCCCCGTCTCGCTCATCTTCGTCCTTATGAGTTGTTCTTCTCTATGCCTCTGAGTTCGTCGGTGAGCAAAGACGCTGACATCCTGTCGGCCATGGATGAGGTCGTGACAAGCTCCACTCTGGCTCAAGAAAGCTGCAACGCAACGTCGTGTAGGGGCTCACTTGATCCAGCGAGGTGAGTAGTTCGTGGGATAGAGGAGAGCCAAGGGGCACCGTTGCGACATATGGAGCGAAGTTGTAGTCTATTCAAAATCCCCTAAATTGAATAACAATGGGATTTTAGCCTCTACAGTCCACTCTAGTATTCTTGTTCCCAAACAAGCTCTAAATTTGTAACAGTATTAGGGGATGGGCAACTGTTGCATATAGTCTACTAGGTCAATGCTCGTGTGTTGCGACGACACACAATCACGAAAACAAGGCTTTCAGCATAAGTGCCGCTACCTTTCACTAACATAATGAAGATTGGCGTCACATGGTGCTATTAATCAACAAGAAGCTCTGCACTAAATTGCAGAGTAATCACCTTATCAAATCATGATTCACAACAATACCTACGACTATTACAATTATTTAAAATATGAGAGATCCTTGTTATAACTTAACTTAAGCCCAATGATCTAAGCATAGCTAAGAACAATGTGACCAGTGCCAACAACATCACACAAACAATGGATTTTAGTCCGACGATTTTAGTACCCTGACTACCCAAAGGTCTTAGAAGAGGTTGCTGCTCGTGTGAAGAGGAAAAGAACTGTTAGTGTTATGAAAAGAGAGGCTATAAGGTCATTGGCTAGGAAGGCAAAGACCAAAAACCCTAACTAAGGGGAGTCTTCTCACTCAGGAGCAAAATACCCCTTCAAAAGACAGAGGATGGCAAAACCTAGTTTTGCTAGTGAGAAATCTTCAGAGTTATCGAAGAAGAACACCGAGACCATGTCGACTTTGTATCTTGGGGCCATAGAAATACTAGAGGTAATGACACTGCCTTTGCCTTTTTCTGTATTGAGTCCCTTAGGGTCAGACCTGACTAGTATGTTGTTAATGATGAAGGGGAAAATGTTGAAGAAGAAACATCTAAAGCTTTGTCTAGTGTGGTCGTAAAAGAGCCAACAAAGACACAGTCCAAAGATATCCCACAAGCAAAGCATCAAATGAAAATAATAATGAGGGTTGTATATAAGACTCCTCCAACGAAAGAAAAGAAAATGAATTTAGATGCAGACAAAAACGCCGAAGCAAGCAAAAATTCCAAAGCAACAGTTAGTGCATCAATAGATAAAATAATCGAGAATTTAGTTCCTGAGAGGACAAGTGGAAAGGAACCACAAGTAACCTAGGCCCCAAAGATTAAAAATGTTGGGATAACAATTTCATTACGACAAAAAATGGGAGCTACAACTTTTGGTGAGAAGATTTTTTTTATTTTAGGCTTCTCGTAGGGGGAGAACTAAGTTCGGAAGAGATTTCTGATCTCAAGGACTTTGCTTCAGCGCGCGGGTACCCGGTCGAGGCTGTTATTTTTGGCGGCCTTGATGAAGACGTGTTAGATTGCATTCCAGACCATGATGGAGCCAGAGTGGTTAATACATTGACAAAAACCATTGGTTTTCTAAAGCTAGAGCACGAGCTAAGCGAATTGAGGAAGCAACACATTATTGGAATCTTAGCTTATACAAGTATAAAGGTAAGGCTTCGTCTTCATAGCATCTTTTACAATTTTAAGAGTGTAATTTGTTGAGGATTTTTATTTTTCTGAAATCTAGAGTTTTCGGTTGAGCAAGGCGCTGAAGTTTCAACAAGACACCAAAGATTGAAAAATTGAATTTGTTATTTTGAAGTTGGAAGTCGAGAATGAAAAATTCCAAGAAGCTAGCAAGAAAAAGGCCTCACAATTCAATAACTAAATGCAAGTCTAGCCAAAGTTGAAAAAGCAGCGAAGATGCCGAATCAGAAAAGAAGTTGCAGAAGGAATAGATTGAAAATCAGGAAAAATATATTCAACGCTTAAGAAGGTTAAAATAGATTGTAATGACGAAGTCTCTTGGCTTCGTCTCGAAGTTGAAAACTTGAAGAAAGAAATTAATACGAAGGATCAAGAAAACTCAAAGTTGGTACATACTTTGAAAAGATTGAAAATCCGGAAAAAGGCTTACGTGAGGTGTTTTGTTTGGTCAATGCAACGTCTGAAGAACCAAATTATGCCACTGACGAATTAATCATAGCCCTGAAATGGGTGGAATGAGAGATAGATGCTTTTGGCGAAGTGATGAGTGGCCAAGGCGATTTTTGTGCCATGTTTGCCTCTCGTGGTACAACTTCAATTCTAGAGAAGGCTGGATGCTCCCATCTAAAAACAGTTAGCAAGTCAAACTCTGATATTTCTCAAGATGACATAGCAACATCATCTACTGAATCCAGCAGTGTAGCTAATAGATTCATCACATTGATTTAGACGAAGGGTGGTAGAGAGCTTGTTAGTGTCGAAGCTAGGGAGCTTTTGGATGAGGTATGTTTCAAACTTTTTCATAATATTTGCTGCTTTCTTTCCTTTTGTGTGTTGATATACTTACACTTTTACAGGATGACGATGATTGTTGGGGACTTGTTCTCAAAAGCTATGAGTTAAGAACAAGGCAACACAAAATATTAACGATTAAAGCCCTTCGTCCTCCGAAGCATTATCTCCCTTAGGATATAATGATATTCAGACGAGGGTCATGAAGGATGTACCTTCATCACCACAGTATATATTAATGGAAGACGAAGCATATAAATCATGAAAGACAACATGAATAATCACACATCTTTAACATATCTTTATTAAATTATCATAAATGAATATGAATAATATTGAATTACACTGATACCTTCGTCTTGACAGAAGGCAAAAGTCCAAGCGTGACACACGAATGAATACAAGTCAGTGTGAATAGTACGGGGGTACTGTTCATCTATTTATAGGCACAGGGCGCAGTCTGTGTGAAATTACATTCATGCCCTTCATGTTCACTATTGACTTAAGAACAATCTATCGAGGACTAGATAGCCTTTTCCTCCTTAAGTCGGTTCCTTTTTCTGCTATTGAGCCGAAGCTCCCTTGCGCGCAGCTTTGGCGCTGGTTCAACCTTCGTTCCGATCCTGCTTTCGATATTGTGTACAGCTTCATCCCGAGTTCGAAGGTTCCTGTACATATATTACACTTGGGAAACATTGTTAATCATGTTTTTGAGGACCTTCGGAAGACGAAGGCCCCCAACAGTAGCCCCTCGCAGTATTAATTTGTTATAACAACGAATTTAGACTGCGACATGAATGAAGGCCTTAAGCCGAAGGTCCGAAAAAACACCTTCCCTTTGCTAGAATAGCAACAATCAATGATAGACGGGGACCTTCAAGTTGCAGCGTGCTAGGCGTATAAATATGAACTCACACCGGCAGCATTTGATACGCTGTTTCTGCCATTTGCATTATTTTCTCAAACTTTAGTTCTTGCTCACTAGCGCTCGCTAGATTTTCAAGCTTTTTGAGCTTCGGTTTAAAGACGCGTTTTCACCATGTCTGGGGAAAAAATGACTGAGAAGGTGAAGCTGACTGAAGAGACGAAGCTGTTTGAGAAGAAGAACGTTGCAGATCCTTACATTGCTAGATTTATTAAGCCCATGGCAAAAACAAACACAGAGAAGATTACTAAAGAGATACTAAAAGGTTTATCTGAAGATACTGGTGACAGCGATAGCTATGATGTGGAAAGTGGGGATGAAAATTATGAAGATCGGCCCTGGCGACCAAGCCATGCTGTCTTCGGAAAATCGACCATTAAACAGAGTCATCTTGGCAACATGAGAGGAAGGTACTTTCGTGACATGTCTATCGTGAGAGTTGGCGGAGACAGCATCGTCTCTGCCCCTGAGGAAAATGAAGTTGTTATCTACTGAAGCTTTTTTAAAGCTGGTCTTCGGTTCCCTTTAAGCAAGTTTGTGGTTGAAGTGCTGAAGATATACCAGATCTTCCTTCATCAGATCACCCCCGAAGCTATTATTAGGATGGGGATTTTTGTATGGGCTGTAAGAAGCCAGGGGCTGGAGCCAAGCGCGAAGTGCTTTTGCAATATGCATGAGCTTTTATATGAGACGAAGGCCACTGGCAAAGAACAGTATCACAACAACTTCGGTTGTTATGGCTTTATTGCTCGCCCCAATGCAAACCACTCAGTGCCAACATTCCGGAAGAGATGGCCTAGATCCTGGATGGAAGAGTGGTTTTATGTTAAAAATGATTTGAAGGCAAGAGAAGACATTAAAGAAATCATTCAGCGACACATCTGGTCTCGCTTCGGCCTCCGAAGGCCGAAGGTGGAAATTGATAGCAATGTCGAGGCATGCCAGAGGGCCTTTAGCACTATGTGTGCCTTTATTGGCACAAGGGATCTGATTCAAGAGCATATATCCTTCAGGGTATGGCCACTTGTGGAAAGCTGGGATATGCCGAAGGAGACCACCGTCGATTCTAGTGAAGGTGGTCTGGTCCGACTAAAGTATACCTTCAGATTCAGGGAGAAGTTCGATGAGCCAAACGACGACTGGCTGAAGTGCATCGAAGCTACCAGTGATGAGCTACTTGGGGCATACTCCAAGGCCGAAGACAATGCCTTGTCTGTAGATTTCGGGGGTCGAAGCAAGAAGAGATTAAACAGGGTATTCGATGCTATTGGCTTCATGTACCCTGATTATCACTACTCGTTGCGAGGGCAAGGGAAAAAGAGAAAAGTTGCCGCTCGGAACCTACCGCCTTGGTCACCCCATCTGAGCCGAAGTGCAAAAAGGTGAAGGTTCTGACACACCGGTCGCGTTATATTGAACCGGTCGTAGTACCTGAATTTGGCGCGGGAACCTCTTCAGCCGCCGAAGCAGAGAAAGCTGCTTTGATTGTGCAGAGTACCGAAGAGCCAACTGTAGTGCCGAAGGTGCCTACAGTCGGGCCAACCATATCCAAAGATGATAAGGCCGAAGAGCCATAGGCGGAAGAAACAAAGAAAATGCCAGAAATCCTGAGCCCTTCAAAAGAGGCAGAACTGCCGAAGGTGCAAAAGGCTTCTGCCGCAACTCCCAAGAGGAGGAGAATGGCCAGCGTGTTGGATGCTGTGTTGGAGACTACGAAGGCCTTAAGCCCTGCTCCTTCAAAGAAAACCGCTGAAGCTATCAAAACACAAGCCAAAACCGAAACTGGATAGGCCGAAGCCGAAACTGGGCAGGCCAAAGGCGAAGCTGGGCCCTCAGTACCCAGCGAGACGAAAATTATCACACCTGAAAAGGCCGATGAGCAAACTACAGATGCTATTGTGATAGCAGGGCAAGGAATGGCGGAAAGGGCAAATCTCCTGCCTCCGAAGCACAGGCCGAAGCTGCCGATTACATTTATCGTCATGCTTCGGGGAAGAAATTGTCCGACGATGAAATCGCGGAAGCAAGGCATTATGCTCAAAAATTGAAATATCCGAAAGGAGCCTTAGTATTTAGCGGAAGTAACGATGATGACTTCTTATATTGTCTCTCGGACAACAAAGAAATATCCGTTTGCCGGGAAATAGCTAAGAGCATGGGATTCCCGAAGTTGGAAGATGGTCTTTCGATTTTGTCGAAGGATGACCTTGCTGACAGCCTAGCATACAATAGCATAAAGGTATGGGAGTTAACTTTGAATTTGGGAATGAAGTATTTTATTTGTCATACTCATTTCTTTCCCCCCTCTTTGCAGGGCTTAATTCTTAGTAATGCCCTGAGGGCGCAAAAGAATATTGAAGACGAAGGTTACACAATGGCCCTTAATAACCTTCGGTCCGAGGTGATTGAGCTAAGAAACGAAGGTCTAGAGAAAGATAAAATTTTTATTTCATTGGTAAACAAAGTAAAATAAGACGAAGCTAATCATAAAATTGAGGCCGAAGCTCAGAAAACCGAAATTGAAGATCTTCGGAAACGGCTAACCGAGAGATCAGCGAGTACTGGAAAAATTATCTAGAAAAAAATGTTAAAGAACTACGCGAATCCAAGGAAAGGTGCTTCGAGAAATCCTTGGATTGCGTGAAGAAATTGAAATCTAGCTTCACCAAAGTGGGCGCTTACTCTGCTGAAGAAAACTTCGTACGAGGCGACCCCGAAGGCGTTGTTGAATTGATAAGTGGAGAAGCCGAAACCTTCGAAAATTTTTTGAGTGGTCGCGGGGATGTTTGCGCGTTTTCTGGGGCGCGGGGAATTTCAACCATCTTGGAGAAGGCCGGATGCGATTGAAAGTCGCCTAGAGGGGGGGTGAATAGGGCGAATCTGAAATTTACAAATTTAATCACAACTACAAGCTGGGTTAGCGTTAGAAATATAACCGAGTCTGAGAGAGAGGGTGCAAAACAAATCGCAAGCGAATAAAGAGTGTGACACGCAGATTTGTTTTACCGAGGTTCGGTTCTCGCAAACCTACTCCCCGTTGAGGTGGTCATAAAGACCGGGTCTCTTTCAACTCTTTCCCTCTCTCAAACGGTCCCTCGGACCGAGTGAGCTTCTTCTTCTCAAACAAATGGAACACGAAGTTCCCGCAAGGACCACCACACGATTGGTGTCTCTTGCCTCAATTACAAGTGAGTTTGATCTCAAGAAAGAATGAGAAAGAAAAGAAGCAATCCAAGCGCAAGAGCTCAAAAGAACACAACAAATCTCTCTCACTAATCACTAATGTTTTGTGTGGAATTGGGAGAGGATTTGATCACTTGGGTGTGTCTTGTATTGAATGCTTAGCTCTTGTAATGTAGTTGGAAGGTGGAAAACTTGGATGACTTGAATGTGGGGTGGTTGGGGGTATTTATAACCCCAACCACCAAACTAGCCGTTTGGTGAAGGCTGCTGTCGACGGGCGCACCGGACAGTGTCCGGTGCGCCAGCCACGTCACCCGACCGTTAGGGTTCGACCGTTGGAGCTCTGTCTTATGGGCTCGCCTGGCTGTCCGGTGGTGCACCGGACAAGTCCTGTAGACTGTCCGGTGTGCCACCCGCGCGTGCTCTGACCTCTACACGCGCTGGCGCGCATTTAATGCGTTGCAGACGACCGTTGCGCTTGAAGTAGCTGTTGCTCCGCCGTTACACCGGACAGTCCGGTGTGCACCGGACAGTCCGGTGAATTTTAGCGGAGCGGATTCCCGAAGCTGGCGAGTTCAGAGTCGCTCTCCCCTGGAGTCCCCTGGTGCACCGGACACTGTCCGGTGGCACACCGGACAGTCCGGTGTGCCAGACCAGGGCACACTTCGGTTATCCCTTGCTCTTTTTGTTGAACCCTTTTCTTTGTCTTTTTATTGGCTTTTTGTGAACCTTTGGCACCTGTATAACTTATAGACTAGAGCAAACTAGTTAGTCCAATTATTTGTGTTGGGCAATTCAACCACCAAAATCATTTAGGAAATAGGTGTAAGCCTAATTCCCTTTCAATCTCCCCCTTTTTGGTGATTGATGCCAACACAAACCAAAGCAAGTATAGAAGTGCATAATTAAACTAGTTTGCATAATGTAAGTGCAAAGGTTACTTAGAATTGAGCCAATATAAATACTTATAAGATACGCATGGATTGTTTCTTTAATTTTAATATTTTGGACCACACTTGCACCACTTGTTTTGTTTTTGCAAATTCTTGTGTAAATCCTTTTCAAAGTCCTTTTGCAAATAGTCAAAGGTAAATGAATAAAATTTTGCGAAGCATTTTCAAGATTTGAAATTTTCTCCCCTTGTTTCAAATGCTTTTCCTTTGACTAAACAAAACTCCCCCTCAATAAATTCCTCCTCTTAGTGTTCAAGAGGGTTTTGATGTTAATTTTGAAGAGGGTATACTAATTTGAAATTACACTATGAATAAGATACCAATTTGAAAATCCTCCTTTAAAACCAAATTGAAAGACTAAATTTTTGAAATTGGTGGTGGTGCGGTCCTTTTGCTTTGGGCTCGTGCTCTCTCCCCCTTTGGCATAAATCGCCAAAAACGGAATCATTAGAGCCCTTTGAATTACTTTCTCCCCCTTTGGTAAAAGACATATGAGTGAAGATTATACCAAATGTGGAGAGTTGCTCGGAGCGACGGCGAAGGATGAGTTATAGAGTGGAGTGGAAGCCTTTGTCTTCGCCGAAGACTCCAATTCCCTTTTAATATACCTATGACTAGGTTTGAAATATACTTGAAAACACATTAGTCATAGCACATGAAAGAGACATGATCAAAGATATATTTATGAGCTATGTGTGCAAGACATCAAAAGAAATTCCGAGAATCAAGAATATTTAGCTCATGCCTAAGTTTGTTAAAAGTTTGTTCATCTAGTGGCTTGGTAAAGATATCGGCTAATTGATCTTTAGTATTAATGTATGCAATCTCGATATCTCCCTTTTGTTGGTGATCCCTTAGAAAATGATACCGAATGACTATGTGTTTAGTGCGGCTATGCTCAACGGGATTATCTGCCATGCGAATTGCACTCTCATTATCACATAGAAGAGGAACTTTGGTTAATTTGTAACCATAGTCCCTGAGGGTTTGCCTCATCCAAAGTAATTGCGCGCAACAATGACCTGCGGCAATATACTCGGCCTCGGCGGTAGAAAGAGCTACGGAATTTTGCTTCTTTGAGGAAGGCACTCTTCACGTCCATTTGGTAAAGCTTGAAGCCATGGTAAGTAGCATAGGCTAATAATATACGAATTGACTCAAGCCTAGCTACGGGTGCATAGGTTTCACCGAAATCCAAACCTTCGACTTGGGAGTATCCCTTGGCCACAAGTCGGGCTTTGTTCCTTGTCACCACACCATGCTCATCTTGCTTGTTGCGGAAGACCCACTTGGTCCCTACAACATTTTGATTAGGACGTGGAACTAAATGCCATACCTCGTTCCTAGTGAAGTTGTTGAGCTCCTCTTGCATCGCCACCACCCAATCCGAATCTTGTAGTGCTTCCTCTACCTTGTGTGGCTCAATAGAGGAAACAAAAGAGTAATGCTCACAAAAATGTGCAACACGAGATCTAGTGGTTACCCCCTTATGAATGTCGCCGAGGATGGTGTCGACGGGGTGATCTCGTTGGATTGCTTGGTGGATTCTTGGGTGTGGCGGTCTTGGTTCTTCATCCTCCTTGTCTTGATCATTTGCATCTCCCCCTTGATCATTGTCGTCATCTTGAGGTGGCTCATCTCTTTGATCTTCTTCTTCATCAACTTGAGCTTCATCCTCATTTTGGGTTGGTGGAGATGCTTGTGTTGAGGAGGATGGTTGATCTTGTGCATTTGGAGGCTCTTCGTATTCCTTAGGACACACATCCCCAATGGACATGTTCCTTAGCGCGATGCACGGAGCCTCTTCATCACCTATCTCATCAAGATCAACTTGCTCTACTTGGGAGCCGTTAGTTTCATCAAACACAACGTCACAAGAAACTTCAACTTGTCCAGTGGACTTGTTAAAGACTCTATATGCCCTTGTGTTTGAATCATATCCTAGTAAAAGGCCTTCTACAGTCTTAGGAGCAAATTTAGATTTTCTACCTCTTTTAACAAGAATAAAGCATTTGCTACCAAAGACTCTAAAATATGAAATATTGGGCTTTTTACCGGTTAGGAGTTCGTATGATGTCTTCTTGAGGATTCGGTGTAGATACAACCGATTGATGGCGTAGCAGGCGGTGTTGACCGCCTCGGCCCAAAACCGATCCGAAGTCTTGTACTCATCAAGCATGGTTCTTGCCATGTCCAATAGAGTTCTATTCTTCCTCTCCACTACACCATTTTGTTGTGGGGTGTAGGGAGAAGAGAACTCATGCTTGATGCCCTCCTCCTCAAGGAAGCCTTCAATTTGAGAGTTCTTGAACTCCGTCCCGTTGTCGCTTCTAATTTTCTTGATCCTTAAGCCGAACTCATTTTGAGCCCATCTCAAGAATCCCTTTAAGGTCTCTTGGGTATGAGATTTTTCCTGCAAAAAGAACACCCAAGTGAAGCGAGAATAATCATCCACAATAACTAGACAGTACTTACTCCCGTCGATGCTTATGTAAGATATCGGGCCAAATAGGTCCATGTGTAGGAGCTCCAGTGGCCTGTCAGTCGTCATGATGTTCTTGTGTGGATGATGAACACCAACTTGCTTCCCTGCTTGGCATGCGCTACAGATCCTGTCTTTCTCAAAATGAACATTTGTTAATCCTAAAATGTGCTCTCCCTTTAGAAGCTTATGAAGATTCTTCATCCCAACATAGGCTAGTCGGCGGTGCCAGAGCCAACCCATGTTAGTCTTAGCAATTAAGCAAGTGTCGAGTTCAGCTCTATTAAAATCTACCAAGTATAGCTGACCCTCTAACACTCCCTTAAATGCTATTGAATCATCACTTCTTCTAAAGACAGTGCCACCTACATCAGTAAAAAGACAGTTGTAGCCCATTTGACATAATTGAGATACGAAAAGCAAATTGTAATCTAGGGAATCTACAAGAAAAACATTAGAAATGGAATGGTCAGGTGATATAGCAATTTTACCCAATCCTTTGACCAAACCTTGGTTTCCATCACCGAATGTGATAGCTCGTTGGGGATCTTGGTTTTTCTCGTAGGAGGAGAACATCTTCTTCTCCCCTGTCATGTGGTTTGTGCACCCGCTATCGATGATCCAACTTGAGCCCCCAGATGCATAAACCTACAAAACAGTTTTAGTTCTTGACTTTAGGTACCCAAATGGTTTTGGGTCCTTTGGCATTAGACACAAGAACTTTGGGTACCCAAACACAAGTCTTTGACCCCTTGTGCTTGCCCCCAACATACTTGGCAACTACCTTGCCGGATTTGTTAGTTAACACATAAGAAGCATCAAAAGTTTTAAATGAAATGCTATGGTCATTTGATGCACTAGGAGTTTTCTTCTTAGGCAACTTAGCACGGGTTGGTTGCCTAGAGCTAGATGTCTCACCCTTATACATAAAAGCATGGTTAGGGCCAGAGTGAGACTTCCTAGAGTGAATTCTCCTAATTTTGCTCTCAGGATAATCGGCAGGGTATAAAATGTAACCCTCGTTATCTTGAGGCATGGGAGCCTTGCCCTTAACAAAATTAGACAATCTTTTAGGAGGGGCATTAATTTTGATATTGTCCCCCTTTTGGAAGCCAATGCCATCCTTAATGTCAGGGCGTCTCCCACTATAGAGCATACTACGAGCAAATTTAAAATTTTCATTTTCAAGTTCATGCTCGGCAATTTTAGCATCTAATTTTGCTATATGATCATTTTGTTGCTTAATTAATACCATATGATCATGAATAGCATCAATATCAACATCTCTACATCTAGTGCAAATAGTGACATGCTCAGTGGTAGATGTAGAGGGTTTGCAAGAATTAAGTTCAACAATCTTAGCACGCAATATATCATTTTTATCTCTAAGATCGGAAATTGTAATATTGCAAACATCTAGTTCTTTAGCCTTAGCAAGCAATTTTTCATTCTCAATCCTAAGGCTAGCAAGAGAGATGTTTAATTCTTCAATCTTAGCAAGCAAATCATTATTATCATTTCTAAGATTGGGATTTGAAACATCACAAACATTTGAATCAACCTTAGCTAACAAATTAGCATTCTCATTTCTAAGGTTGTCAATAGTCTCATGGCAAGTGCTTAGCTCACTAGATAGTTTTTCACATTTTTCTACTTCTAGAGCATAAGCATTTTTAACCTTAACATGCTTTTTGTTTTCCTTGATTAGGAAGTCCTCTTGGGTGTCCAAGAGGTCATCCTTCTCATGGATGGCGCTAATTAATTCATTTAACTTTTCTTTTTGTTGCATGTTTAGGTTGGCAAAAGGAGTACGCAAATTATCTTCCTCATCACTAGCATTATCATCGCTAGAGGACTCATATCTAGTGGAGGATTTGGATTTAACCTTCTTATTTTTGCCGTCCTTTGCCATGAGGCACTTGTGGCCGACGTTGGGGAAGAGGAGTCCCTTGGTGACGGCGATGTTGGCGGCGTCCTCATCGAAGGAGGAGTCGGTGGAGCTCTCGTCGGAGTCCCACTCCCGGCAAACATGGGCATCGCCGCCCTTCTTCTTGTAGTGTCTCTTCTTCTCCTTTCTTCTCCCCTTCTTGTCGTTGTCCCTGTCACTATCACTTGATAATGGACATTTAGCTATAAAGTGACTGGGCTTACCACACTTGTAGCAAACCTTCTTGGAATGGGATTTGTAGTCCGTCCCCTTCCGTTGCTTGAGGATTTAGCGAAAGCTTTTGATGATTAAAGCCATCTCCTCATTGTCGAGCTTGGAGGCATCGATTGGTTGTCTACTTGATGTAGACTCCTCCTTCTTCTCCTCCGTTGCCTTGAATGCGACCGGTTGTGCTTCGGGCGTGGAGGGGCCATCGAGCTCGTTGATCTTCTTTGAGCCTTTGATCATCAATTCAAAGCTCACAAAATTCCCGATTACTTCCTCGGGAGTCATTAGTGTATATCTAGGATTGCCACGAATTAATTGAACTTGAGTAGGGTTAAGGAAAACAAGTGATCTTAAAATAAGCTTAACCATTTCGTGGTCATCCCATTTTTTGCTCCCGAGGTTGCGCACTTGGTTCACCAAGGTTTTGAGCCGGTTGTACATGTCTTGTGGCTCCTCCCCTTGGCGAAGACGGAAGCGACCGAGCTCCCCCTCGATCGTTTCCCGTTTGGTGATCTTGGTCACCTCGTCTCTTTCGTGCGCGGTCTTTAGCACGTCCCAAATCTCCTTAGCACTCTTCAACCCTTGCACCTTATTATACTCCTCTTAGAGAGGCGAGGGGTATAGTTGTGGCTTGGGAATTGAAGTGTTGGATTTGGGCCACTTCGTCCTCATCATAATCTTCATCCCCTACGGATGGTACCTGTACACCAAACTCAACAATATCCCATATACTTTTGTGGAGTGAGGTTAGGTGATATCGCATCATATCACTCCACCTAGCATAATCTTCACCATCAAAAGTTGGTGGTTTGCCTAATGGGACGAAAAGTAAAGGTGTATGTTTAGGAATGCGAGGATAGCGTAGGGGGATCTTACTAAACTTTTTGCGCTCATGGCGCTTAGAAGTAACGGACGGCGCGTCGGAGCCGGATGTGGAAGGTGATGAAGTATCGGTCTCGTAGTAGACCACCTTCCTCATCTTATTTTTCTTATCGCCACTCCGATGCGACTTGTGGGAAGAGGATTTCTTTTCCTTCCCTTTCTTTTTGTTGCGGGACTCTTCCGATGAAGTCTTCCCGTGGCTTGTAGTGGGCTTGTCGCCGATCTCCATCTCCTTCTTGGCGTGATCTCCCGACATCACTTCGAGCGGTTAGGCTCTAATGAAGCACTGGGCTTTGATACCAATTGAAAGTCGCCTAGAGGGAGGGTGAATAGGGCAAATCTGAAATTTACAAACTTAATCACAACTACAAGTCGGGTTAGCGTTAGAAATATAACCGAGTCTGAGAGAGAGGGTGCAAAACAAATCGCAAGCGAATAAAGAGTGTGACACGTGGATTTGTTTTATCGAGGTTCGGTTCTCGCAAACCTACTCCCCGTTGAGGTGGTCACAAAGACCGGGTCTCTTTCAACCCTTTCCCTCTCTCAAACGGTCCCTCGGACCGAGTGAGCTTCTTCTTCTCAAACAAATGGAACACGAAGTTCCCACAAGGACCACCACACGATTGGTGTCTCTTGCCTCAATTATAAGTGAGTTTGATCTCAAGAAAGAATGAAAAAGAAAAGAAGCAATCCAAGCGCAAGAGCTCAAAAGAACACAACAAATCTCTCTCACTAATCACTAATGCTTTGTGTGGAATTGGGAGAGGATTTGATCACTTGGGTGTGTCTTGAATGCTTAGCTCTTGTAATGTAGTTGGAAGGTAGAAAACTTGGATGACTTGAATGTGGGGTGGTTGGGGGTATTCATAACCCCAACCACCAAACTAGCCGTTTGGTGAAGGCTGCTGTCGACGGGCGCACCGGACAGTGTCCGGTGCGCCAGCCACGTCACTCGGCCGTTAGGGTTTGACCGTTGGAGCTCTGTCTTGTGGGCCCGCCTGGCTGTCCGGTGGCGCACCAGACAAGTCCTGTAGACTGTCCGGTGTGCCACCCGCGCGTGCTCTGACCTCTGCACGCGCTGGCGCGCATTTAATGCGTTGCAGACGACCGTTGCGCTTGAAGTAGTCGTTGCTCCGCCGTTACACCGGACAGTCCGGTGAATTTTAGCGGAGCGGATTCCCGAAGCTGGCGAGTTCAGAGTCGCTCTCCCCTGGAGCACCGAACATTGTCCGGTGGTACACCGGACAGTCCGGTGAATTATAGTGAAGCGCCTCTGAGAATTCCCGAAGGTGCGAAGTTTAGCTTGGAGTCCCCTGGTGCACCGGACACTGTCCGGTGGCACACCGGACAGTCCAGTGCGCCAGACCAGGGCACACTTCGGTTATCCCTTGCTCTTTTTGTTGAACCCTTTTCTTTGTCTTTTTATTGGCTTTTTGTGAACCTTTGGCATCTGTATAACTTATAGACTAGAGCAAACTAGTTAGTCCAATTATTTGTGTTGGGCAATTCAACCACCAAAATCATTTAGGAAATAGGTGTAAGCCTAATTCCCTTTCAGCGATCGTATTAAAACCATGGCCCAGGCCGAAGCTGCCTTCTCCGTAGATGATATAAAGGATCCTTCAGCTAAAGGAACATTGATGGGTGGGAAATTTTACAATGATGTCTGGGTGAATGGTGGCCGGGAGTTGGCCCATGAGATTATAAAAAAGAGTGAAAAAGATACCCATGACGCCCGAGCCGAAGCAAGACAAGTTGAAGAGGCTGCAGAACGCGAAAGGCGTATAGGTATTATTTTTTGGTTTTTAGCTTCAGTACTTGATTTATGGCTTCGAACTAATCAATTTTCCTACTTCAGTTGAACTATCTTCGCCGCTGGAACCGTACGATCCCCTAGCTGATCCAAAAATGAAGGAAGCGCTGGATATCATAAACATGGCTGAGACCATTGTCGAGAAGTCGTGAACAAATTGCTAAACGAAGTTGCAGAGAAAGTCCTTAAAGAGGAATAGATTTTATTGTAATAAACATTTTGAAAAGCTTGATGTATACTGTAACAAAACTATGTAATATTTGGAGTATGTAATATTGAATTGAATATGTAAATTATTGCAGTTTATTTCATTGCGATGTATGAAATTTACACACATACCGTTTTTGAGCCTTCGGCAAAAAAACACCTTCCCTTTTTTCATGCTTCGTAAAGAAAAAGATCCATACTTCGTAAAGAAAGTTATCCATGCTTTGTAAAGAGAGATCCCTTATTGTGACAAGGCTGATAAAACTGTATTTCCCGAAACTTACTTCGTGCCTTAGCACCTTTTTGTTTTGACGAAGCATTTGCCGAAGATCAGCTTCGTACTCAATTCTCGTGTCATTGATGCAATATGATGTATGATGTGATGTTATGCGAAATGATGTGATGATATGATACAAAATGATGAGGATGCCGAAGACACCACCCACACACCCACACTAGAACACACAAGCTCTGCATCCCCTTAGGAACGACTTTTGAGCTTCTTCACCTTCTATTTCGGTGATATAAGTTCTGCATCTCCTTAGGAACGTATTTTGAACTTCTTCGCCTTCTATTTCGGCGGTATAAGTTCTGCATCCCCTTAGAAACGACTTTTGAACTTCTTCACCTTATATTTCGGCGGCATTTGGCTCTGCATTCCCTTTGGAACGACTTTTGAGCAGAAAACTTACGCTGCGCTCCCTTAGGAACGACTTTTTGTAGCTTCGACAATTTAGGCTCTACATTCCCTTAGGAACGACTTTTGAGCACAAGGCTTATGCTGCACTCCCTTAGGAACGACTTTTGTAGCTTCGACAAATTTGGCTCTGCACTCCCTTAGGAACGATTTTTGAGCTTCGTAAACCTGTGAGGAAGATATATTTCATTCTGATAGAAGCAAGAAATTAAAACTAAATTTACATTGCTTGTTCCTTATTAAAAAGCAAAATGGCATAGAACATAAAAGTATTTCAGAAGCAGAATATCAGTCAGTATAAGTGCTTCGATTCTGGTACAGTACTATTGACTGTACGAGCTTCGGATTCCTCCCTAAATTCACGTTGTTGTTGGGAGTGCTGACGCCCTTCTGGCTGTTGGCTTCGGGAATAAGTAGGTTGCAGTAGTGGTGGCGGTGGGAGCTGGGGCCAAGAAGCTTGTGAATGGCTTGTCGAAGCAACAAAAGTTGCATGTTGGTTGCCTACATATTCTGGTATGTAGGGAGAGTGGCACGAAGCAGTATGTAGGACTTGCTTTGGCTGATTCTACCGAGCTTCTGCTTCGGCAATCTCTTTTTGCTTCAGAATAGTGATCTGGCTGGTTCTTGTAGTATGGCCTTTTGTCCTCACCGTAGAATAAGCAATAAATTTTTCTGGGCTAATCCCCATATCTTCCTCCGAAGCCCCTACTACCTCTGCCCCTTGGAGCTGGTGGCCTGAAGGAGCTTTGCTGCTGTCCCGAAGATTGTGAGGTGTGCTGTGGCCTCTGAAGCTGGCTTCCTTTGTCGTCATTCTGACTGGAGCTATGGATTGATCTGACATGCCTAGGGTGGGTTCTCCCTTCGAAGCCCCTAGTCATCTCAGAAAATCTGTAAGCTTCCTCCCTTTTTTTTGTTGAAAGTCATTATCAGCCCGGATGTACTCATCCATTTTCTGTAGCAGCTTCTCCAGGGTCTAGGGGGTTTCCTGGCGAAGTATTGGGCCGTAGGTCCTAGCCGAAGACCCTTGATCATGGCCTCAATGACAATTTCATTGGGCATCGTGGGCGCTTGTGCTCTCAGTTGCAAGAACCTTCGGACATACGTCTGAAGGTATTCCTCCTTGTCTTATGTGCACTGGAACAAGGCCTGAGCTATGCCTGGCTTCATCTGAAAGCCTTGAAAACTGGTTACTAGCATGTCCTTGAGCTTCTTCCATGCCATGATTGTCCCTGGCCGAAGAGAAGAGTACCATGTCTGGGCCACATTTCGGACTGCCATGACGAAGGACTTTGCCATGACAGCTGCATTGCCTCCATATGAGGATATTGTTGCTTCGTAGCTCATCAGGAATTGCTTTGGGTCCGAGTGCCCATCGTACATGGGTAGCTGAGGTGGCTTGTAGGATTGTGGCCATGGGATAGCCTGCAACTCTGCTGCCAGGGGAGAAGCATCATCAAAAGTAAAGCTACCAAGATTGAAATCATCGTACCATTCTTCTTTGTTGAATGAGCCCTCTTGATGAAGCTCCCTGTGTTGGGGCCTTCGATCATGATCATCTTGAGTAAGATGACGCACTTCCTCAGTAGCTTTGTCGATCTTCTTCTGAAGGTCGGCCTGCCGAGCCATCTTCTCCTTTTTCCTTTGCACCTGCTGGTGAATGATTTCTAGGTCCCTGATCTCCTGGTCCAACTCCTCCTCCTGAAGTGTTGGACTGGTGGCCTTTCTCTTTTGGCTTCTGGCCTCTCGGAGAGAGTCTCCTGGTTTGTGTCCAGTGGCTGCAGTGTAGCCCCTAGCGCTGTTATCTTCTTCGGCGGCATGACGAAGGTTGATGCTTTGCCGAAGATTATGGAAGTGAGTACAGCGGAGGTGGGCGCCAATGTTGGGGACTTGTTCTCAAATGCTATGAGTTAAGAACAAGGCAACACAAAATGTTAATGATTAAAGCCCTTCGTCCTCCAAAGCATTATCTCCCTTAGGATATAATGATCTTCAGACGAGGGTCGTGAAGGACGTACCTTCATCACCAAAGTATATATTAATGGAAGACGAAGCATATAAATCATGAAAGACAACATGAATAATCACACATCTTTAACATATCTTTATTAAATTATCATAAATGAATATGAATAATATTGAATTACACTGGTACCTTCGGCTTGACAGAAGGCAAAAGTCCAAGCGTGACGCACGAAATGAATACAAGTCAGCGTGAACAGTACGGGGGTACTATTCATCTATTTATAGGCACAGGGCACAACCTGTGTGAAATTACATTCATGCCCTTCATGTTCACTATTGACTTAAGAACAATCTATCGAGTACTAGATAGCCTTTTCCTCCTTAAGTCGGTTCCTTTTTCTGCTACTGAGGCGAAGCTCCCTTGCGCACAGCTTCGACGCTGGTTCAACCTTCGTTCCGATCCTGCTTTCCATATTGTGTACAGTTTCATCCCGAGTTCGAAGGTTCCTGTACATATATTACACTTGGGAAACATTGTTAATTATGTTTTTGAGGACCTTCGAAAGACGAAGGCCCCCAACAATGATAATAATGATGATGATGATGCAGCCGCTGAAGGTTAGAGCAAGTGGAAGCAGAAACACTTAGGGCTATTGTTAGTTTTTTGTTAGTACGAGTTGTAACATAATACTTTGAAGAACGTGTATGAAAAACTCATTGTGTTATCTTTTTGTTATAATGCTTTATTGTGGGTGAAATCAGAAATATTGTTTTTTGAGCTGAAGGCTAAAAACACCTTCCCTTCTTTTCACACAAAACAAAGTATCGAAGCTTTTGAGGGCTTATATTGATTCAAAAGTGCCCCTTCTTGCAGCGAGACGAAGCTTTCTTTGCTATGTTTACTCTGCCTTTTAATCGAAGGTCTTACAAGTAATCTTTTTTATGAATGATATGCATGGTTGATGTCATGATGTCTACATAATGAAGATGCTTATGTAAATGTATGTTATGATGCGATGTATGCTTTGTAGAAGGTATATCGACAAAGGTACAATTAGAGTAAGTGACTCTGCATTCCCTTAGGAACAACTTTTAAGCCTTCTCACCTTTACTAGGTGACTTTGTTGACTCTAAATTCCCTTATGAACGACTTTTGAGCCTTTTTACCTTAACTAAGTGATTATTTTGACTCTGCATTCCCTTAAAAATGACTTTTGAGCCTTCGTCACCTTTACTAGGTGCTTTGATCATGCCTTCTGTTTGAATGACTTCAGGATTTCTCTCTCTTTTTTTTATTTTACTACACTTGATGGTGTAGTCTCAGGTTACATTTTACATCATGGACGGAATGTGCCCTTATACATGCTAGGCCGGAGCTACATGTATTACAAAGATGGCCCCAAAAAAACCTTTCCCTCTTTTGAAAGGAAAAGGTGCCAAATTTAAAGCAAGAATAGAAATTACGTAGACATTACAATTATCTATGAGCATCAGCATTCTAGGATCTTGGAACTTCATTTCCATTCATGTCCTTTAACCTATAGGATCCCGACCTGTTCGAAGATATAACCAAGACAGGTCGTTCCCATTTGACTTGGAGTTTTCCTCTTGTTTTTAGCTATCCTTCGGAGTACAAGGTGGCTTGGTTTTATGTTTTTCAATTTTACTTTCCCGCCTCGCCATTTTATTGTTTCGGTCTGATATTTATTGATGTGACCAATTGCTTGAAGTCTGATCCATTCTATTGCATCCCTTGAAATTTTCTGACCATCTTCGTCATTAACCAAAGCAATAGTTCATGCTGACTCTATCCTTGCTTCTTTTGGAGACATTGCTTTGTCTCCGTATAGAAGCTTGAAAGGAGTAACTCATGTGGATCTTGATACTGAAGTGTTGTGGTTCCATAGTACTTTGACCAATTCATCTAGCCAATTTCCCTTCGGTAGATTCAAAAGTGATCTCATGATTCCTAATAATATAATGGCATTTGCCCTTTTGACTAGCCCATTAGACTCTGGATGCCTGACAGATGTGAAGTGTATATTTGTGCCAATTTGTTTGTAAAAAGACCTGAATGCTTTCGACAGAGTCCGTTTGAAAAAATCTGACCCGTCCTGACACGACCAATATGACAAGCGAACATAGACTATAGTTTGACTTGCAACAATCTACGGGTTAGGTACTGGTTATAATTTTTGACCCAAAACCTGACTTAAAGACAAAAAAATCCGACCAACTCGAAAAAATCCGACCCGATGCGTCCGACAGGGAGTCACGGACCAACCTAATCTGACCCGACTCGACACTATTCATGAGTCGAGATCGTGGCAAACGACCCACGATCCGACCTAACATTTGAAGAGGTCTAGTGTCAACCATGAAATCGCACCTATGGCATAGGTCTAGAAGTAAAATTGATAAGAATCAGAAACATAACTTCTGATGTGACCTTGACATATTTCCTGTGGAACATTTGAAAAGAAATAAATAAAAATTTTGAACGACAAAAAGTGCTCAGGATCTCTAGCAGCTTCTCTATTTTACTCAATGTCTAAATTCTCCCTCTTTATTTTAAGCTACACTCAATAAACAGTATTACATATATATACAGTAAAAAACAGTGTTTTATATGTCTATATCTACATTTCGCTGGAGATGGCATCACCTTTAAGACAAGTTGTTTTGTGTAAAGGGGGCATTTAATTATTTGTCATATTTATAAAATCTTCTTAGACCTTGTTCGTTTCTATCGGATTGCACCCGGAATCGTTCCAGCTAAGACCTTGTTCGTTTGTGTCGGATTGCACCCGGAATCGTTCCAACTTATCAAAACTTACATAAATTAGAGAAACAATCCGGCCAGGAACCGTTCCAGGCCTTTAATCCGTGAAAAACGAACAGGCCTTAATAAAAATTAGAGAAGCAATCCGGTTAGGAATCGTTCCGATCCCACCAATTCAACACAAACGAACAAGGCCTTAATCATGTATGACTGACACAAAATATTTTGTCACCCACCCAAAATAATGGTAAATAGTTATTTTTTCCTGTGTAAAGATGATACACTTCATTACTTCAATATACTTTGGCCTTTCACCTTCGTTCTAACACAGAATCCTCCCTCGTCTACATCCTGTCTCTCCTCGCACTCTCCGTTCTCCCGCCGCTTCTGGTCTCGGAGGTCGCAGGTAGGGTGACCTCCCCCGCCGCCGCTCCCTCCATTGAAATCTCTGCTACTTGTTCCTTTGCTCTCGGTACAACACCTCTCCAACCCTAAGGTTGTCTATTTTGTGTAGCGTTCCTCCACTTGTCCGTTCGCCTACTCGCCTGCGGCTCCGTCCACAGTACGCTACGCAAAAGCGAGGTGGCGACCGCTGTTCGCCGGAGGTAAACTCCGTTGGCCCGCTCCTTCGTCCTTCCTCCCTCTCTCACCTGCGTCCGTGAAGTGGCATGCTTCATTTCACTGCGTGGTTGGGATGAAAACCGCCGTACGTACCCAACTCCAGATCACCCAGGCGGGGCTGGGAGCGGATCGTCGGGGAATGCGGGTTTTCTTGTTGCTTTAGGCGGTGATCGGTGGCGTGTGGAAGGGTTTTCGCTTGTGAATTTCGGTTTCGACCGATCTATTCAGGGTTTTGGAGATCTCGCGGGGTTTTGGTTGGGTGGCGTGACGCGTGGGGAGTGGTCCCGTGTACGTCAGAAATATATAGCCTAAAGCATGCGTAGTGTAGATCAAGCCGAAATGGCCATTTATTTCTGGAAATTGCTTTCTGAAGTCCTATAATAGATTCACCTGACTGGTCACTTTTTTTTTTGTAGCGTCCTGTTTGCCAATGATTGATACATGTGTGTGTGCTTAGATGCGGTCGAACGTGGGTATACGTGCCAAGTCGGCCATGATGGGTGGCTAACACCTTGCATCCGTTCACTTTGGAATCATGCTAGTTCATGAATTTTGCAGACACACCTTTGATTTGGTTATGCTTGTGGTCTGAATTCTGATGTCTCTGATGGGACGATTGTTTATTCTTATGAGCCTGGTGACTGCAGCACAGTACTTTCTGGGATTTGCTTGCTTTTCTGGTTTGAACCTGTTTCTGGATTATCATATTTACACTTTGTAATCGTGCACAATTTTAGCTACTTCACTTCACACCTGTTTCTCTCTGACTTCATATGTTGAATGCAACATCTATGTTGCCTGGAAGAATATATATCAGTTTTTGCCCCTATTTTGAAGTTAGTTGTTTTTTTTGGGGGGGGGGGGGGGGTTGGTGCCTTGGTGATACTTTGATTTGGTACAAAATTTTCTGTGTAAGCTTATTTATGTATCGAAACAGTTGGAAGTACAAACCTATGGGATTAGTGTACAATCATTTCTGGAAAGTTATTGCTCCACATGGTGGGTGTGAGCCACTACATGCTACAGATTACAAATGTATCGTTGCTGCCTATTTCGCTAAACATCACAAGATTTCTGGAATCTAGATGTATGAGGCGGATGGTGTGATGCACTGATGCCTAGGACCTAATCATGGGGCTTCTATCTTTATGAATCTAACTCTACAGTTCTCATTTGTTTTCCATTACATTCTTTTGACCCTAATCATGTTTGTGTTTACCAGCTTCAGTACTGCCTGACCTCTCTGTATCACAGCATCCTCTGCCCTCATGTTTTCTTGCTCATGGCAGCCACTTTCAGTCATGTATTTCATCTCCATAAGCTATTAAAATTCCAAACTGAGTAGGTTGAAGTTATTATGATATATTTATAAGCCTCAGTTGTATGGGAATGTTCCATTTTAGTGGTCTTTTTTTTTAATCGGTATTTAGGAATGGAGGAGTTCTCAACATATAGCTCTGTAGTTGTCAGTAGCAAATGGTTTTCTCATTTTATCTGGCGATCGCTTGTGAACGTTGGCTTCATCTGATCTAATCAGCTTTCGAGATTTGTGACGTTTTGATTGGGTAATAACACGTGGGAAGTGACCCCGTACATCAGAAACTTATAGGTTAATGCAAGCGTGATGTGGTAATTTCTTGTAGAGGAAGCTGAAATGCCTTATAATTCATGTGGATTGCTTTCAGAAGTCCTAGGTTCACTAGATTATAGCATGGCTTATTATTTTGTAGGGTCCTGTATTGTAAGCATGGATGAATTTGTCGGTGCTTCCATATGGTTTAAATCTGGCACCAGTGCCAAGTGTGTGACGATGGGTGACTTGCACCTTGCAATTTTTTGTGAAATACATGCCGATGTGAACAATTTAATTCCTTAATTTTAATCATGTCTGCTTCTGCCCTAGAAACATAAATACAATCTAAATTTACCATCTCATTCCTCTTTTTTACATCCTTATCCTACTCTTGGGTGTGCATCACCTGAAGTACAACCTTACCTCATTGCATTATAGAATCTTCTACCCTTGTCCACATATTTTATTTACCTCATTGCATTATAGAATCTTCTACCCTTGTCCACATATTTTATTTCTACATGACAATCACTTTGAATCATAGAGATAATGCAAAGGGATTACGACAAAAGGAATCTTCAGCAAGAGAAGGAAAATGTGTGATGGTTTATTGCTAGTGGTAGGATCCTTGATCTTATCACGCTTGTGAAGTTCGTAGGAATGCGAGATTGGGGGATGGGGTCAGATTTTTTTGGCTTCAGAAAGGCGCTGTGGTGGCATGAGTGCAAAGCGGCGACGTGACGGGAGAGAGCACGTAGGAAAAAGCCGTTGATGCTAGGCAAAATGTTTGTCTTGCTTGCTTTAAAACATTTATATTGCCCCTACATTTATAGTCCCTAGAGGACTTGGTTCCCAAGCAAACTAGAGGAAAAATCCTTGTAGACTTGGGTTCTCCTTTACTAACAAACCAAATCCTATTTTCTAAACCAACTCAATCTTACCATCTAAGAAATCTCTACTTTAATTCCTTCCTAAACTGGACTCATGTGCTACAGTCCCGCGCTACAGTATCCGTGGATAACACGCTGCAGTGTTGTGAGTAATGTTTGCGCCAAGTCTAATTTGGGCCCAACACCTATGTGGCCTGTTTTACGGCGCGCATAGGTGATACTGGTTGTAACATCTCTCCTCGTCTCTTCAAACAACTCCTGGAGCTGAACATCTAGGTAGAGGTGCTTGAAGTTGTGAAGCGGCTCCCAAGTAGCGTCATCGGTGGTTAGGCCCTGTCACTGTACGAGCATATGCCAGACGCCATGGCGTAACTGGACACAACACACTCTAGAGCAGGCAACAACCGACGATCCTGAACGGTCGACACTTGTGGCGGAGTCGTCGGAGGGTTCCGCAAAACGACTTGAGCAACCCCATGGGGAACATGTCATGGAGACAAGCGCCTTCTGGAAAGGTAGTAGGCCACTTGCCCAACACACTCCAACAATTGAAAGAGGCTGTCATAGCAAGGTCCAAACTTGCCCTTAGGCCAGGGCTCCAATGAGTGCGTCGGGCAATGGAGAAGGTGGAGCCACACCCAATCGCCCACCATGAATTTGAGCTTGTGATGTTGGTCGTCGTAGTAACACTTTAGGTATTGTTGAGCCTAGAGAAGGCAGTCATAAATCTCCACAAAGAAGGCATCATGGTCATGTAGGAGGGAGTCCACCGCCTCCGTCGAGTAGCCCATACTGTGTGTGGTAACAAAGGCGGTGGGGCCCAACTGTACACCACTTGGAAGGGAGTGGTGTGGAGCGCCGTGTGGAGCGAGGTACTGTAGCAATATTTTGCCCATGAAAGCCAGTCCACCCAAGCACGCAGTCGGTCCCTAGTGGCGCAACTAAGGTACATGGCTATCACCTTATTGACAACCTCAGATTGGTTAGTTGTCTTGGGATGGAATGCGGTGCTCAAGAAGAGCTTGACATCGACCATATTGAAAAGGTCGCACCACATGTGACTTGTGAAGACTGGATCACGGTCATTGACGATGGAGGGGGGAAGCCATGTAGGCGAATAATGTCCTCGAAGAAGGCGCGGGTGACTGATGCAACTGAGTACGGACGACTGAGGGCAATGAAGTGCACATATTTAGAGAAGTGGTTGACGATGGTGAGGATGTCTGTCCACACCTAGAATGGCATGTCAAGTGGGTAAAGGAGACTAGCCAGTTGTAGGGTCGACGTCTTGTTGCGCTAACACATGATGCATGCGTAGACGAGTGCTTGATCGCTTGGGATATAGAAGTCCTCGCACAGACGCTGAAGGGTCTTTTGGATCCTTTGTGGCCAGGGGAATGGGCCAGTGTGACCACATGGTGGCGCAAATCGTGCTGCGTCGTCACAAAGATGCGCTTGCCGTGGAGGAGGAAGTTGTCGGTGGCGCTTCGAGAGAGGCGTCTGACAACTGTTCTTGGGTGCGGTCGACTTCTGTGTTAGCTCCTGTGGTGGCGCGGATTTCCCAGGATACGGAAAGAGGGTACCGACAGGGTGAGCAACTCGGCGGGTGCAAGTACCAAGACGGTATTGGCGACCACAACTGCTGAGTCAGAGGCATGACGGGACAACGAGTGGGCCGATGAGTTGAGGCGCCCTAGGTGGTACTCTATCACAAAGTTGAACCCAAACAACTTGTTGATCCGTTGGTGCTAGGGGACATTAGATAACCACTGGTGGAGGAGGAACTTTAGGTTGTAGTGGTTGGTGCGGACGAGGAAGCGACGGCCCCAAAGATACATCCGTCAGTGGCGCACTGCCTAGAATAGGTCAATTAGTTCGCGCTCGTACGTTGGTAGCTTGTGGTGGCGAGCAACAAAAGGTCGGCTAAAGAAGGCTATGGGCCACCCCTTGGTGTAGAATGGCGTCGAAGTCCGCATGCAATGTGTCGCAGTTGACGACAGATTGATGGTTGAAGTCTTGCATCTGCAACACCAGACTAGAGTAGAGGGCACGCTTAAGCACTGCGAAGGCCTCGACAACCTCCAGTGTTCAAGCGAATACTCCTTTGCGCAGCAGGTGAGTGAGTGGCGCGTCGATTGTGCCAAAGTCTCTTATGAACTTCCGGTAGTAGCCGACCGACCATAGGAAACAACCATGCATGTCCCATGGTGACCGAGGTTTTGGCTAGGATGCGATGACGTCCACCTTGTCGTTGTCTATCGCGACGCCGTCGGTGGAGTTGACGTGGCTGAGGTAGGCGACTGAGGGTGCACCAAAGTTGTGCTTGGACCGCTTGAGGAAAAGGTCGTGGGTGTGCAGGGCGTCGAAGACAAGGTGCACGTGCTGCAAGTGTTTGAACCATGACGAGTTGTAGATCAAAATGTCATCGAAGAAGACAAGCACAAACCTATGAAGGACTGAAGGACGTCGTTCATGAGTGCTTGGAACGTAGTTAACGTGTTGGAGAAGTCAAAACGCATGACGAGGAACTCGAAGTGCCTATGTTGCATGATAGGAATACGATCCCTACCACGGATTGGCCTTAGGTTGTATGAGTGCGAGGGAGCTAGGCGAGGAAGGAGACGCCCACGGCGGTGTTTGGGCGCCGTGGACGCTGGGCGCAGGGAAAGAGGGAGGTGGATTAATGGACAGCGGAACCACGGGTGAACAGTACCCGCGATGAACAGTGGTGGCTAGGGTTTCTCCTAGCTCCTAGAGGGAAGCCGGAAACAATAGTTGTTTCTGCTTAATTCATATAGAGTGGTGCTTACAAGTATTTATACTCCCTTCTAGTCCTTATCTAATGAGATCAGATCCCCTCTTTTCTCTCTAACCAATCTTATCTCCTTAATCTTCTAATCCTTATCTAACTAATCAAATCTTATCTCCTTAATCTTCTAATCCTTATCTAACTAATCTGCATGCCTATTGTTGGCCGTTGCCTCTGCTGTTGTCCGGCGCCTGTAGTGGCGGCCGGTCATAACAGTGCATGTGGAATGTTGTCTTTTCAACATCATCCAGATGCATCGAGACCTGGTTGTAGCTATATCGCAAATCCAGCCTGGTGAAGAACCGGGTGCCATGAAGCTCATCCAAGAGTTCGTTCACCACCAGAATCGGGAACTTGTCCTTGAATGTCTTGTTGTTAAGCGCCCTATAGTCGATGTAGAAGCGCTAGGACCTGTACGCCTTTTTAAGCAACGCCGACATTGAGAACAGGGAGGTACCGGGGTGGATGATACCCTGTTCTAGCATGGCGGCACACTGCTGCTCGAGCTCTTCCTTCTGAAGTTATGGGTAGCGGTATAGACAAACAACTACTAGCCTGTGCTCGACAACAAGTGTATCCACTGGTCATAGGAGTGTGTTGGGGGAAGTCTGCGGGGCTTGTCGAAAATTGCCCCATGCTACTAGAGCAGGCGGTCTAGTAGAGGCCATTGGTGGTCAATGGATAGGGCCCAAAGAGCCAGCTCCAAGATGTCGCCGTGATGGGATCCCACGCCTTTCACGAGGACCCCCAATCATCCTGTCAGAAGGACATGCAAAGACCCTCATTCCCACAAGACAAAGCCAAAGATGGGGTTGAGGGTACGGCGGGAGTCGACGCTTAAGACAAGGTCAAAACCACCTCGATGCTGAAACAACTAATAAAAAAGTCCTCTATGCCGAATGCATGGCCACGTTGCAAGCCACGTCGGTGCAGGCTACATAGTCGCCATTGGCCACCATGACCCTCATGTTCCTCTCGCCTGTCACTAGCTCGATGCGTCGCATGACCCTGACGTTGATGAAGTTGTGGGTCGAGTCGCTGTTGAGGTTGGTGTGAAGCTTGTGGTTGTGGATGTAAACAAGGAGGTGCATGGTCTCCTCTGTTCGAATGCCGGTGATGGCGTGGAGGGAGACGACCAGGGAGTTGGCATGCTCCGCCACAACAACCATGTCATCCACGATGTCGTCGGTTGCCTCGAGGTAGAACAATCATTGGCAATGATGGTCTCGCACATAGGGCTCATCACAGCTGAAGCACAACCCTTGACGACGACGTTCCAACATTTCAACTAGCAATAGGCGGTGAAATGGCCGCTGTGTTGAGGCCTGTTGTAGGCCGGGAGTACGAGTATCGTTGCTCCTGGCGCGGTGGCTCCTATAGCTAGGGCATGGGATGGCTTGGGTGATGTAGGCAACATCCCTGACTGGCGCTGTGGTGGGTGTGCGGTGTGTGGGGCCAGTGCCAGCAAGTCTGCCTTTGCGTGGTGCTTGTATGCTCGGGCCAAGTGCATGGCCGTCTGTAGGTCCTAGGGGACACGTAGCTGGACATCCACGCGGATCTATTATGAGAAACCCCCTATGAACAAGTCGGACTTGCATCTATCTGAGTTGTGTGACAAACCAGGGCGTTGAAATGCTTCTGGTAGTCCTATACCATGAAGGTAAAAGGGAGCCACGCCAATTTAGAGAGGCGGTAGCGTAGGTTACAAAGCTCTTTGAAGCGCTCCCAGGAAGGCATGCCCTCATCCTGGTCGAGGGTGTAGTACCACCTCTGTGACGCGCCACATAGATGGTACGATGTGTGCCAAACATGATCAGATGCAAGTATGCATTGCCCTCGAAAAATATCTCACAATGGACAGGCCAGTTCAGGGGATCCTCCGAGCCATCATAGGCAGTGAAATCGAGCTTGTTGAACCTCGAGAATGCCAAACTCGGTGGCCACATCGAGTGCTGGTGCTAGTGGTGGCGCGGCAGTGCCGGAGCAGGGAACTGTGGGAACAGTGGAGCTGGTGGTGTTGAGAAGTTGGGCAGTGATGACAGTAATGATGGGAAATTGATGAGGTGGATGGGAACAGATGAGGTAGCGGGGGTGAGGAGGCGGGTAGCGTGGTGGTGGGCGACACGATCTACATAGTGGTGGTGGGGGGATATGGCGGTGGTGGCTGAGTAAGTTGGAAGCGCCGTCGTGTCATACCTCGACATCCCGAGGGAAAGCCCTGTGGTATGGTGCCTGCCGATAAGGATGCCTGATGCTCTCCACGGTGGCCAGCCGTGAGAGGATGATGACCTACTACACATTGAGGACTTGTGGTTGGCCTTCTGTTTGGCCACCTTAGAGGGCTGATGGTGGCACTCCTTGTCAATGTTTTCAAGTCATCTGATTAATCACGATTAGTCGCCAAGTTGGTTTGTACCAATCATGATTAATCGCCAAGTCGCCTGACTAATCGTGATTAATCGCGATTAATCCCCCAAGTCGGTCACCCAGAACGACCAACAAGTCGTCCGACTTGAAAACATTGCTCCCTGCGGCACGACCTACTGTGTCGATGGAGATGAGAAGTCTTGGCGTCAATCGTAGCAATAGCGCTAGAACCTGACATCTCTTGTACCAGATTAGTAGGGTCCTTGATCTTATCGCGGTTGCGAAGTGCGTAGGAATGTGAGATTGGGATCGGGGTTAGAATTTCCGGATTCGGAAAGGCGCCATGGTGCATTGGTGCAAAGTGGTGGCGCAGCAGCGAGGAAGAGAGAGAACATTGCCCTTGAAGGCCAGACAAGATGTTTTCCTTGCTTGCTTTAAACGGTTATATTGCCCCTATATTTGTAGTTTCTAGAGAATTTGGTTCCCAAGCAAACTAGAGGAGAAATCCTTATAGATTTAGACTCTCCTTTCTTAGCAAACCATTCTTATTTTCTAAACTAACTCAATTTTAGCTCCTAAGCAATCTCAATTTTGAGTCCTTCCTAAACTGGACTCATGCACTACAGTATCCACGGATACTGTTCATGCCGTGTTTAATTTGGGTCCAATACCTATGTGTCCTGTTTTCCGGTTCGCATAGGCAATACCGGTCATAACAGTTAGTCTGTAGCTTGCTTGTGTTAAGAATTTGGAATTTTGTAGGGAGTGCATAACAATATTCCTTTTGTGTGCTTAGCATCTGATGCTTATGGAGCCCCAAAATCTTGGAAACACAGACGATCAGTTTGTCTGGCCTTGGATGGGTGTTCTAGTTAATGTGCCTACTGAGTGGAAGAATGGGCGCCAAGTTGGAGAGAGTGGAAATCGGCTTAAAGAGCAACTTTCACGCTTCTGCCCTCAGAAGGTTATTCCTTTATGGAGTTATAGAGGTCACACCGGCAATGCTATTGTTGAGTTTGCAAAAGACTGGACTGGCTTCAAAAATGCGCTTGCCTTTGAAAATCATTTTGAGGCCGAGGGATATGGCAAAAGGGATTGGAAGCTGAAGTACAGTGGGTCAGAGATGTTTGGATGGGTTGCAAGAGCTGATGATCATAGATGCCAAGGGCCTATAGGAGACTATTTGCGAAAAAATGGTGATCTGAAAACTGTTGGTGATCTTGAAACTGAAGGGACCCGTAAAACTGACAAGCTTGTGGCAAATTTAGCTAGTCAGATTGAAGTAAAGAACAAGCATGTGCAAGAACTGGAATCCAAGTGCAATGAGACGACCGCATCACTTGACAGGATGATGGAGCAAAGGGAGCAGATACTCCAGAAGTATAATGAAGGTTTCTGTTCATCTTTTGTTGTTTATGTGTTATTTATGGTTTAGTACTCTGCATAGCCTCATTTCTGTCCTATTATTGTAAATGGAACTTCCAGTTGTTTGATGTTCTTTAATTTTTTTTTCTCAACCAGAAATTCGCAAGATGCAGCAAATTGCTCGTAGGCATTCGCAGATGATCATTGATGATAATAAAAAACTCCACAAAGAGTTGGAGTCCAAGATGCAGGAACTTGACTTAAGATCCAAGGAGCTTGATGACATAGCTCTGCAAAGGGATTGTGACAGAAGAAATCTTCAGCAAGAGAAGGAAAAGGTGTGATGGTTTATTGCTAGTCTGTAGCTTCCTTGTGTTAAGAATTTGGAATTTTGTAGGGAGTGCATAACAATATTTCCTTTTGTGTGTCTAGCATTTGATTCTATTAGTACATCTTTGATCTTTTACATGTGTGTTCAGATTACAGTTGGATATGGTTAGCTATAAGGAATTCGGGTAAAACACAGGGAAATTGTAGTTTTTTTTGTGTTCTCTACTCCTCTTATATAACAGGAAGGGAACGATTCCCTCTAGTTTTATACAAAGAAACTGATAATCAATCTACATGTGGTACTTCCAGAAAACAACCAAAGCCTCATAGCAAGTGATGAGATTATCACTCAACAAGTACTAACTATCTAGGCTAAAATGCAGGAAAATTGTAGAGTTCGCTTTGTGCCTTCACTCCTCTTATATATATAACAGGAAGAGAATGATTCCCTCTAGTTTCATACAAAGAAACTGATAAAAATCTGCATGTGTCTCTAGCTAGGCACTTCCAGAAAAAACAACGAAAGCCTCAGAACAAGTGATAAGACTACCACTCAACCATACTACAAGTAGCTATCTAGAAGTTTGCACTGTCTTTTGAAGTTCCATCCAGCATGATACTATAAACATTGATCTTTCTATTCTATGCCGTCCAAAAATAAAGATCTAAACTCACCATATTCACGATACCGACAACAAGAAATCACAATCCTGTCAATTGCCATATATCTGTTGCACATCGATGTTCATCCAAAAACCTTTCCTGTTCGTGGAATAGTTCTCATGTGTTAGCCCAAAAACAAGCAGAATAAAAGATACCGCTAGATTCAGCCATTTATTTTTCTCAACAGATTTTGGACTCACCTTGTAGCATAAACGATAGCACCAATGCCTACACAAGTTGATAATTTAATCTTTGCAACATTGATACCGTTTCGTGGTGTATCTTCCTTGTATAAAAGCTGGCTGATTTGTCATTTGTCACTTGATTAAACACCTTTATCAACGTATTTGCTATTGCTTTGGTGATAATTCCATCTATACCTGTTTAATGACCAAATGGGTCCAAATTTCTGTGTGACCTTACCATCCTTAACCTTGGGCATTGTATGGCCTTGCCATCATTTTTGGGCAGTAGATTGATAGCACCATTTTATTTTGTTGGACTGCATTCATTGATGATGCTAGTGATGAGATGCTGGGTGCTATTGTAGTTTCCCTGTAGTGTGCTATTCGTACAACTTATGCCAAACTTTTTTTTTTGTGGTTGAGCGCAGAACAAAATTAAAACTAAGCATCTCATGATGGCAACAATGGAGCAACAGAAGGCCGACGAGAATGTGCTTAAGCTTGTCGAAGAACATAAGGTTCGGTTGAAGGTCAAATATGTGTTGTTTCATGTTATTTCTCGAGAAACAAATATCTGAGTGTGTTACTGTGTGGAAATGCAGAGAGAGAAACAAGCTGCTCTAGGGAAGATTCTCAGGTTACAACAACAATTGGACGCCAAACAGAAGCTTGAACTGGAAGTACAAACGCTGGAAAGCAAGATGAAAGTTATGATGCATATGCCAGGTGATCAGGATTCTGAGTCAAAGAAGAAGATGGATGAACTTGCTGAGGAGCTGAAGGAAAAGGTCGATGAATTGGAAGCAATGGAGTCTCTGAACCAAACTCTGATTATCAAGGAAAGGAAGAGCAACGATGAGTTGCAACACGCTCGGAAGGAGCTGATAGATGTAAGCTACCACATTGATTGACCAGCTATTCGATATTATGCTCTGTTGTGCTGTCTCAAATCAATGATGCACATTCTTTCTGTTTTGTTGCATGCTTTCAGGGCTTTATGGAGCTTGCTGTTGTTGGCCGAGCTAACATAGGTATAAAGAGAATGGGTGAGCTTGATCTCAAAGCATTCGGAATTGCTTGCAAGAAAAGGTTGCCAAAGGAGGATGCAGAAGTCATTTCTGCTACCCTTTGTTCAAAGTGGCAAGAAGAAATTAGAAACCCAAGCTGGCACCCTTTTAAGGTTAAGGTGGTGGATGGGAAAGAAATGGTATGGCCTTTGATCATGTACAATTGCTATCTGCTTCCCTAGTTCTGTCTGTTTATAATGTTGACTCATCAGTTTCATAGATTTGCAAGTGGTTACATGATACTACAAGGTAACATCTGGTGGGTTTTCTCTGGCTCAGGAAATTCTCAAAGAGGACGATGAGATGCTCCAGGAGCTGAAAGAAGAGCACGGTGAAGAAATTTATGGGTTGGTAACAAAGGCCCTGCTTGAGATCAATGAGTACAACCCTAGTGGCCGCTATCCTGTACCAGAGCTGTGGAACTACAAGGAGGGCCGTAAAGCAACACTGAAGGAAGCCGTCCAGCACGTCATGAGGCAGTGGAAGTCTCACAAGAGAAAGCGCTGAGCAAATTGGTTGCTGGGTTCTTCTGCCTGCCCTCTCCTGAGTTTTCCATATTAACTCGATAGTCGATACTGGGGGGTAGCATTAGGTCGTAGCTTTTAATTAACTCCTAATGATGATTGGGTAACAGTGGTTGGCTAATATTAACGTTAAGTTGCCGGAGGTTCGGTCTGGATTCTTTTGTTGGTAGTGTATAACTGTATACGAATGCTGTTAGTCGGTCTGGATTCTCCTGTCGTTGCATGGGCATTTGTATGTCCAGGATATTGACCGCTTCATGGATCAGCCGTCAAACTTCGGCAAAGGAGAGGCATGAACGACCTTCCAGTTCCTCCATGATACGTAGACGTGATGGGCAATTCTTGGTTGATATTTGGCCGTGCAGCACCATTGAGCGGCTATAACTTGTGCCTGATGACTCTGGGTATGGATTACTACTAAACTTCCATGTGCCTAAAATGTGTTGCAGTTATAAATTATGATTTTGTCAAGTAGAATCTAATATTTTACAATACCGATCATTATGATCTTGCAGTCTGATATAAGCGCTATTTTTTAAAAGTGTCTAACTCAAGGCTCCGATGAATCTATCATATTGTTTAGCGTTCCACACTAATTCATCCTATCACACATAGATTGACATATATCATCCAAACAAGCTCTCAAGTCTCAACTACATGGTTCCATACTTGAATTTAGGTGCTTATTTTATTAGTAAAGAAATAAATACCTAATTTCTCCTAGGTTATCTTTTTTTACATTGATAAAAATGTTTTGGACATCTTAACTAGTTACAAATTAAATTAGCTTAATATTAGTTAACTGGTCTAATTCTAAGGCCGTTCTAGTTTCATCACACCATTTTCAATATTGTCATGTCAATAAAAAGGGTCAGTTGGAAACATGTCACTCAAATTTTTGAAAATTAGACAACTAGTTCATTTTCATGCCACTTCATTGCATCAAAATAAACTAGCCGTTAAATTTTGTAAAAGTTGAGTGACATGTATACAATTAATCTATAAAAAATAGGATGAAATAAAGAAAAATAACTTTAGGCTCTGATGAATCTATCATATGGTTTAGCGTTACACACTAATTCATCCTAACACACAAATTGACATATAGATACATATAGGAGCAATTGTGATTATATCCTTTGCCGGTATTACAATTGCGATTTTACTCCTTGTTTTTTAACTTTGTGATTTTACCCCTCTATTTTGAATTGAAGCTATAGTTTTCCCTTTTCTTAACACCATGAGTGAATATCATAATTGGTGATTAAAAAATAAAGACGAGGGGTAAAATCATAATTGCAAGGTGAGAGAAGGGTATAATCACAATTAACCTTGAAAATAATGTTAAAATTTTTAGAATTAATTATGATTATACCCTTCTCTCACCTTGCAATTGTGATTTTACCCCTTAGTTTTTATTTTTAATCACTAATTTCGATTTTCACTACTGGTGTTAAGGGAGAGGGGCAAACGATGGCTTCATTTTCAAAACAGAGGGGTACAATCACAAAATTGAAAAACGAGGAGTAAAATTATAATTGCAAGCTTAGAAAAGGGTATAATCACAATTGCCGCTATTATTTAACTAGTCTAATTCTAAGGCCATTCTCAGTGGTAATTTGATCACACCATTTTCGATATTGCCATGTCAATAAAAATAGGATGAAATAAAGAATGAAATAGGGGTAATTGTGATTGTACCCTTCTCTAACCTTGCAATCGTGATTTTACCTCACGATTTTGAAAACGAAGCTGTTGTTTACCCTCCCCCTTAACACCGTTGGTGAAAATCAGAACTAGTGATTAGAAATAAAAAATGAGGGGTAAATTACAATTACAAGGTGAGAGAAGGGTATAATCATAATTAACCTTAAAAGTTCAACATTATTTTCAGGGTTAATTTTGATTATACTCTTCCCTCACCTTGCAATTATGATTTATCCCTTGTTTTTTATTTTAATCACTAATTCTGATTTTCACTAACGATGTTAAGGGGAGGGACAAATAACAACTTCGTTTTCAAAACAGAGAGGTAAAATCACAAAGTTGAAAAACAAGGGTTAAAATCACAATTGCAATGTTGGAGAAGGGTAATAATCACAATTGCCCCAATGAAATATACTCTCTATTGGTCACTCGCTTTTAATACCTTCAGAATATAAAAAACAAGCCAACACAATTAAGTCGAGCTTTTATCTTCATTCTTTAATTTGTCCCTCTTTAAAAGGGGATGGTTAAAGGATACAAGTGTGAGAAATAAACAGAGAAAGTAAAGAACATTAAGGACAAATTTGTGCAAAATAAAGAAGATGAAGCATATGATTCAACCTTATAAGATATTGCTTTCTTCCCTTATTATTACTTAATAAAAATTACAAGTATACCTTGGATTCCTTGGAATTACAAGACGAAGGTAAAAGAAATACAACTTCGTAGGCAGAGCAATTCAACTCTCTCTGGCCAAAAGAGCGTGTCTAATGTATGACACTGTTTCTCTATTTATAGGCGTGAGGTACAACTTCAGTTAAATTACAAATATGTCCTTGAACCTATACACTTGTACTAAGGGTAATGTTGTCTTTTCTTCTTGTATCCTTACTGAATAAATCATGGTGACCTCATCTTGTTCTAGCCATCTTCTTCACCACGTGCATGCATCAATAATTCGAAGCTCTTAGCTTCAGTCCCTATAGCTCTATGATGGTTGTACATTGTTCCTGGATGAAGGTGTCCTTTGACATTTGTCCTGCTATACTTAAAATAGGTTGAAAGATAACTGGTTAGTTAATATTTTGAGTACCTTCAGCTAAAGCCCCCCCAACAATAGGTCCTCGTGGTATTAGTTCGTTTTTATAATGAACTCCGATCGTGAAATAAACGAAGGTCTCGTCCAGAAGGTCCGAAAACACCTTCCCTAAGCTTGTTATCGAAAGGAAAAATAGAATGAGTTACCACGGCCCACTGGATAGCGAGCTAACGAGTCTCGCCTTGTCGACTTCCATGCCCGCTCAGCTATATAAACTGGCCAGCTGGGTGTAGTTATCATGATATTTACTACTTGTACCAACCTGCTGCCAACATTTTCTCTGCCTTGGAAGCTCTTTTTTGAGCTCTAACTTTCCCACAAAGCTTCGGCAAATCCACAGATGGCTAGGGTCCGCTCAACTGCTAGGCTGATCACTACCACTTCATCTTAGGCAGTGCAAATGGATGACAAAGTACTAAATACGATTGCTGTGACCCCAATCTCTGAGGTGATGTAGGCGGCAGCTGAGCCGAAGGCCACCGAGGAGAAAGATGCCCTAGAGAATAGTGACTCTGATGCTGAGGTTAGCGATGAAGAAGGAGATGACAATGTGCTTTGGCCCAACTAACCAAGCCATGTTGAGTTTGGACAATCCACTATAAAGCCTGAAGACCTTGATGTGTTGAAAAGACTTAGTTATATTAGTGAAAAGGAAGATGACATGATTAGATTTGCTGGTGATGAAACCCTCTCGGAGCTGAAGAATGATGAGATAATTGTATTCAGGAGCTTCTTCCAAACCAGACTTCGGCTCCCAATGTATTAAATGATTGCCAAGGTCCTAGAAAAGTATGAGATATTTATACATCAGCTTACACCAATGCGATCATCAGACTTCACATCTATATATGGGACATGTGGAGCCAAGGTGTTAGTGCAAATATCGAAGGTTTTTGTAGGGTTCATGAGCTTCATTATCATATGAAGGTGAGACCTTTAGATAATCTGCATAACAACTTCAGGTGCTACAATTTTGCATACCAAAAGGATATGCAGT
Source organism: Zea luxurians (assembly GCA_029449295.1). NCBI lineage: Eukaryota > Viridiplantae > Streptophyta > Magnoliopsida > Poales > Poaceae > Zea > Zea luxurians. The sequence continues at coordinate 75,460,809 of JAOPSE010000014.1, forward strand.
CTTTAGTGCTAGAATATCGTACTAAATGGCCAATAGGATGGACAAGGGAGTGGTTTTATATGAAGGCTGATAGCAAGGGTAGAGAGAAGTTTAAGGGGATTGTGATGAGTCCTATGAGGGTGAACTTTGGCTTTGACGAGGACAATCTGTAACATGGGTATAAGCTCACCACCGCAAGTACCCGAGGTTGCTTTTAGTACAGTGGAAGAACACATCGGCACTCGCGACTTGGTGTAAAAATTCCTTACCAACCAAGTGTTCCTGACATTGTCTGGTTGGGGAATGCCAAAGGTTGAAAAGACAACAAGAGGAAATGCTAGGGGGGCTTGTGAGGCTACTGTATCGATTTAAGCAGCAGTCTGTATTCAAGCGCCCATGCGCAGATTGGTTGGAAATGATCAAAGTAATGCAATGAGATTCTTGACAATTTTATGAAGAATGAAGACCAACTGATGACCGCAGCCTTTGACAGTCGGGGGAAACGAAGATTTAATAGGGTCATGGATGCTTTGTAGTTTGAGTACCCTGACTAACCGAAGATCTCACAAAGAGGCTGGTGCTGGTGTGAAGAGGAAGAGAACTGTTAGTGTTATGAAAAGAGAGGCTATAAGATCCATAGAGGAAAGAAAGAAAAATTTGTCTAAAAAACCAAAGACCAAAAAAGCCGACGAAGGAGTCTTCCCATACGGGAACAAAATCCCCTCCTTAAAAAAGCGAGGAATGGAAAAACTGCTCGTGCTGGCGAGAAATCTTTAGAGGTGGCGAAGAAAAATATCGAGAGCCTACCAGCTTCGCCACTTGGGGCCATAAAAATACTAAAGGTAATGACACAACCCTTACCTTTTCTACATCGAGTCCCTTAGGATCAGACCTAACTAGTCTTTTGTTAACGATGAATGACAAAAACACTAAAGAAGAAACAACTAAAGCTTCGTCTTCCGTGATTGTCAAGAACCAGCAAAAGGATAGGCTAAAGATATCTCACAGAGAAACCGTCAGATCAAAACAATAATGAGGGTCGTTTATAAGACTTCAAAAGAAAAGAGAAGGAATCCAGATACAAGCAAAAATGTTGAAGCAGTTGTTAGTGCATCAATTGATAAAATAATCAAGGATCTGGAGCCCGAGAAGACTAGTGAAGAGGAGACACGAATTTTACGTGAAAATTACCACCACTTGTTAGTTTAAAAACTCATTTTATGTTTTCTAAAAAATATTTGTACTAGCAGTTTTGTTATATTGACTGCCAGTGGAAATCGATCTCCACTAGCAGTTCTCAATTAGCCACATGTGCACTGGGACCATTTCTATGCCCCCAGCACAGGCGGTTATGAAAAACGCCTATAGAAAGGGGTTCCGAACCACCTCTACATAGGTTGTTTGTACTAGTGAAAGCACACAAGTTCAAAGCTCAACCATATGGTAGCTGCAATTAGAAATGAGCTCTGGCATGATTTGTGTGTGCAACAAGCGTAAAGGGTAGAGGTCATTTCTTGAATAGAGATGAAGCACAAGGTGAGGAACAACTTTGATAGTAGGAATTTTGTGTTTGATAATGGTGTTGCCGAGCACTAGAGGTGAGATAGAGTATAGGGGCCATAGGCTGGAAGGCAGATGCCACGCTCGAGGGAGTGGAAAAGAGAGCAGCGTGGTAGAGGCATAAGCATGAGCTTGATAAATTTCATGTTATGCAGGTTGTTGACTCCATTTTTCATGTCAGATCTAGGCCAAAAAAGGGTATGGACCTATTATGAACCATTTAAAACTATTATGAACATGGAAGTTTAATCCAAGGACCAAACAAATAAAGTATGGATCTACAGTGAAATACTTAAAAAGTTTATGGATTCAACAATTAACTTATAGAGTTGATGGACCTGACCGAAGCCTCATATAATTTAATGGACACATTTATCTCATATATAAATAAAAAAACCTTACATGTACCTTGAGCTCAACATATATAATCCTGGTAGAAGTAGGAAAAGAAGGCCAAGCTCATGGATCCTCTATGAGGATACAAGCACCCTGATTGATTTGAGAGTGCAATCTGTTAAGTTTTAGGATTTTTACTGAGTCACACTTAGGATAATTCGAGAGAACTTGATAATAGTAAAGAGCTTGTGTGTTCATCTTGATCTATGAATCATAAACACAAACAGTTTGAGGGTTGCCTGTTTGCCCTTGATTAAGGGTGAGGTTGGTAAGTTGACCGTGTCCAGTGGCGCTCCCGCGCCGCCTCCATCCTCCTACAGAAGACGAGGTTTGGATCCAGGTCCTTCTAGGGCGTCGAGATCCGAGCCACTGTTAGGGTGTAGCTCTTCCAGTCATTGTGTCACCTAGGCGATGGGGGCCTTCTCTATGGATTAGCGTTTCGGGGCAAGATTAAGCGTTAGCTTATTCCTGTGGCCCTCTTAATCCTTTGATATGGCATCGTGTGATTGGGGGCTACAACTGTGGTTAGATGGGCCCTCCCAATCAAGGACCCAGATTAAGGAGGTGGTTAGTTGGGTTAGGCCCAATTCGATCTCTGTTGATCGGCTGTCGAGGACACACCCAACAATCTCCCCTTTGTTCTCTACATTCCTTATACTCAACTTTTCTAGATTCCATACTTCGACAAGTTTACACACAGAGACCAATGTGTGACAATGACAGATTAAGTATCAACGCACTCATTAACTACAATATATATGCTCCCCTGCTTTAGAACAAAAAAATACTTTACTAGGTTGCAACCTATATCCCCTATGATTCAAGATCATAGGCTCTTCCTTAAACCCATTCCGGCTACGTGCTGTCTTAACACGTTGGGTGGAAGGCCTTTTGTGAGAAGATCCACTAGCATCTGCTATGTTCTGTATGCTTAACTTTTATGGTCGGATCCTGAATCTTCCCCTTAATAACACAACACTAATTGTTAATAAACTTGGCAGTGCCACTTGACTTGTTGTTATATGACTAGAATACTGCTGGCTTGTTATCCCAGTAAATTCTTAGTGTCTTTTTGTGCTATCAACCACTCTTATTTTTGGTATGTATTTCTTCATCCATATCGCCTACCCATTTGCCTCATACGTAGCTTACAAATTCACTATGTATTGTCGACGATGCTTTCGTTGTTTGTTTGCTACTCTTCCAAGAAATAGCTCCCCTAGAGAGTGTAAATACATATCTTGAAGTAGGCTTCAGTGTTTCTCTACAAATTCCTCAGTTAGCATCTGCATAGCCAACTATTTATAGGGAACTAGATCTTCTATATATTAGCACGAGACCTTTAGTACCTTGTAAGTACCTTAGAGCCTTCTTAATCGATTTCTAGTGTTCTATGCCTGGGTTGATTTGATATCTCCCAAACATCCCTGTAGTGAATGCTAAGTCAGGACGAGTACATATTTGAGCATACATAATGCTTCCAATAGTAGAAGCATTTGGTTTTGACTTTATCTGATCTTTCTGACACTGATTTTGGGGGCACTAATAATCCCCAAACTTATCACCCTTGACTATTGGCGCAGGCGAGGCCTTACTTTGATGCATACTGTACCTCTTTAGTACATTTTCTATGTATGTCTTCTGTGAGAGTCCTAATACTCCCTTACATCTATCTCTTTGAATTTCTATTCCTAGAACATAAGAGGCTTCTCCCATGTGTTTCATATCACAGTTCAAGGAAAGAAACCTCTTTATTTCTGCCAATATATCCTTATCGCTACTAGCCAAAAGTATGTCATCGACATATAGAACAAGAAAGATATACTTTCCTTTCTTAATTTTTGCATAAATGCAATTGCCTTGTTTTCCTCAAAACCAATTTTTTGATAGTCTGGTTAAACTTGAGGTACCACTGTCTAGAGGCTTGCCTTAATTCATGAATGGACCTCCTTAAGTGACATCCCGTATATTCTATTTCGTGCACAACAAAACCCTTTTTTGTGCCATGAACACGTTTTCTACTAACTCTCCATTTAGGAATGCTATCTTTACATCCATCTGATGGAGTTCTAGATCAAAATGGGCCAGTAATGCCATAATGGTCTGGAATGAATCTTTCATTGAGACAGGTGAGAAGGTTTCATGGTAGTCAATATCTTCTCTCTAATTGAACCCTTTGGCCACAAGTCTAGCCTTGTATCTTTCTACATTTCCTTTAGAGTCACGGTTGGTCTTGTAGACCCACTTACAACCTACGGTTTTGGCTCCTCGGGGAATGATCTCTAAGTCCCAAACTTTGTTCATTCTCACGGATTCTGATTCATCTTCCATGGCTGAAATCCATTTGGATGATTTTTCACTTCTCATAGCTTCTTCATGTGTAGTGGGATCACCTTCTACATCAATGTCCTCACTAATATATATCTCATTACTTTACGTGTCTACACTTGTGTAATCTTCATAGTCACTAGGTATCGCAAATTGTCTAGACCTTTGAGACCTTCTTAGACTTGGTTCTAGTTTGCTCTCGGGCTCCTACAATGGTGCGTCACTTGGTACAACACTACCACTGTCTTCTAAACTCTCATGTGCAACCGACTCAGAAGGATCAGGCTACATAAAAGGTGAAGCATCTTGCTCTGTAGTAGTTGCACTGGTGATGCAACATTTGTAGAAGGGTTTTCACTTCCAGTCGGTACAACCGTTGGTGGGCCCTCAACGAGTATCGAGAAGTATGATTCTTCAACCATCAAAATCAGGACATACATCCTATTTTCCTGAAGGTCAACCTCTCTGAGTGCATTACTTCCCTTGATCATGTCATCCTCTCGGAAAATGGCATGTGTGGTTTCTATGAACTTAGTTTGTCTGCATGGACAGTAGAATCTAAATCCCTTTGATCTCTCAGGGTAGCCAATAAAATGGCAACTAGTGGTTCTCTCATCTAGCATTCCTTGTCCAGAATTAATTATTCTTGCTTCTGCTAGACAACCCCATATGTAGAAGTTGTTGATCGTGGGCTTTCTTTCAGTCCACAACTCATATGGAGTTTTGGATACTGATTTACTAGGGACTTTGTTGAGTATATGGATAGTGTTTTTTTAAAGCCTCCATCCATAGAACCAATGGTAAGTTGGAGTTGTGGGAGATAGATATACCATGGATCATCGTCACATGGACAATTTCCATGGGCCTCTTAAATAGACCCTCGATAAGTCGTCTCCAAGATGTGCTATTGGGCTGACCTTTAGGAGAAGCATGTGCTACTAGGAGGATGACACACTCGGCCAAAAGGATTCCGAAGAGTGCAGCATTATTCGTGCACATATACCACAAAGGAGCCAATAGATTTCCAAGTAACGGGCCCCACAATTCGACCAGATAGCATATCGTTCGGCACCAAACTTAAAGGGAAGCAACCACCAGAAGAGTCGGCACGCAAAAATAGTGAAAGTAGATAGGTTCGGATAATTTTTTACGATCGGTAAAGAGATATCTCCACAGTCGGCTATAAAAGGCTATGGAGGTACCCCTATAAAGAGGCTTTGGATCTCTCTCTCCATTCTGTTGGGGTTCACCAGGTGTCGAATAATGAGCAACTATGCCATTTTCTTTTAGGAACCTCGCAAAAGGCCTTGGGACTTGTCCACACTTTGTATCTCACCCGTAATACTCCCCCACGATATGATCTAACTTTTTTTTATCTTCAGATCGTGTTGATTTTCTACCTTAGCCTTGAACTGTTTAAACTTGTCTAAAGCTTATGATCTCTCCTTAATAGGAGAAATGTCACTGTTGCGAAAATAGTCATATGTGAAGTCTATGAACGAATCGAACGCATCTGCTATCCTAACTGAAAAAGGATCACAAGTATCTATCTAAATAATCTGTAACACTCTCTCTCGTACTGTGCTTAGCATTTTTCTTAATCTGCTCCACAAATTTACCCTTAATGCAATCTCTGCATTTCTTTAAGTTTGTAAAGTATAAGGGATGGAGAATTTCTATTTAACTAAACACTCTATTCCCCCCTCGAAATATGCCCTAAACGATAGTGCCATACTTTCGATGAGGTATCTCCATCACCTACTTTTCTTTTCTAGCCACTGTTGGTCGAATCGTTTTCTAGTATATCTAAGACATTAACATTATCATTGTGTGAAAGTAAATAAAGCATGTCTCGTTGGATGGCGAGACCAAACATCTTTATTATCAAACTGAATAATACACATTGTCTGTGATTGTCTATCACCGAAGTGAATATGGATGTCCTGATCATCTAATCTCAAAACTGAAGTTAAGTGACTGTTTCCTTTCCCTTAGCCACTATTATTGTTTTTTGTCCTTTTGGGAGCCTTTGCCTTGAACGGAATCCCATTCTCTAAAAGGTACTGCAGGAATTATGTGGACTTTCTATTGTAATGCCCTGTCTTCTTGCAGTAGAGACAAGTGTCACAGGTTCTTAAAAATTGCTAGGGTGTTGCTAGTCGAAGCCTGGTTATTCTGCTTTGCTTGTTTCTTGAATTTTTTTCTTTAGGTCTTATTCTACTTTGGGACACATTGCATCCTAAGTTGGTCTAGATTGCACTTGTACTTTACACTGATGTTACACTGAACATGAAATGTCTAATACTCTCAAATAGCACCCTTAATAGGGTCCTTGATGAGACTCTTATTATGATCAAGCACTTCACATTTGGATCTTTTTCACTTGACCTTGTCGATTTTGTACTGCAGCACCTTAAGGTCATACTGAGGTAAGCCCACTGTAGGCTCAATGGATTTCTCAAACCATAGCGAGTAATCTATCTCACACACTATAGTTATTATCTGATTTTTTTTTTGTCAGAAGTGGTAATTAGTACCATCTAGCGGTTTAATCTGTCCTATCTAACCAACTAGTAGGCCTGTGTGTACACTTTTGCAAAATAAAACAGAAAATATATAGAACAACTAAAATAAATACTGAAACATAGAACTTGCATGAATTCAATATTCGACGTTGTCAAATAATAACCATGCCTCATAAACAAGGTTTCTTGCTCTAAAATTCTAAACCATTGTTGGATGATCTAGAATACTTAACTCTTGTATAAAAATGGGGTAACAATATTCAACGTTGGTAAAAAATATTTAATCACCACAAAAATTTCTGAATTTCTATGCACTTAATGAGAATTAATCCATGTTGGCTTCATAATCAACATTAGTGCATAAAAAGAATCCGATTCTAAAATTCTAAACCATCGTTGGATGATCTAGAAAATGTATAATTCTATTCTAAATGTGGTATAAAATGTTTAACGTTTGTTAAAATTTAAAATACAAAAAAATTCTAAATTTCTTTACAATTAATCGTAAATTGATCCATGTTGACTTTGTAATAAATAATAATACACAGAAAAATAATCTGAAGTACGCAGTGGAAATAAAATAGTCCAAAATGTCTCTGCTAAAATTCTATATCTATGGAAAAATAATTCTCTATTTGTATTTTCTATTTCTTGACCTTTTCCTTTATCCATTTAATTCTGCAAGGAAAAAAAGAAAAGGTAGTATTTCTGAATTCACTGTAAATAAAAACAAAGTTGGGCTGGTTGGCCTTTGTCAGCCTTTGGGCTCGGTACTGTGAGGCCTTCTTACCGGTTTGGTGGAAGTGCTTGAGTGGCTGGGCCCACAAAGCCATGCCACAAACTCCCCTTCATCTTGCCTGTGATCCGTTGGATCAAAATCAACGGCCGAAATTTAATGGTCTACTGTGGATGGATTTAAATATCAGAAAATAAGGGCTCTGGTCAAAAAACCTAACAACTTCACTCTTTTCTCTTGGCCTGACGCCGCTCTAGGCATTGATTTTGTTAAGTAACCCTAGTTAGGGTTATGTGGGTAAATACCTAATTTGCCCCTAAGGGGTCTCACATCTCTATATAAGGAACCTGTACACCCCTCATAAGATAGAGATCAGAAAAAGGCCAGAGGCCCAATCCTATATCATGTGTCTCGTGTGTTTCCTCTGTCGTGCTTTTGAGAAGGGAGATAGGTTCTCTACAACTTCTCGCGCCTAATCTGCTGACGGAAGGGAAGGGTGCGGATCTGGTGATCCGTGGTAACGTAGTTCTCAACACGTTATCATCACCCTCTACCTCGATGTTGCGGTGGGATCAGATCTGCATCAACTCTTCGTCAAGCCGACAGGTCTCTCGGCCTAGCCGAACTTTCCTACGCGACAGCCTTCAATTCTCCCTCTACGCACGAGCGGTATGTTTATTGGTTGATCCGTTGTTGTGTACGGATTGTGATTCTGCGCGACAAACTGCCATTGACGTAGTGGTTTTGCGCCCGTGCGTCGGGACCGCATTGCGCGCCAGCAGCATGCTCGCATTATAAATGTGCACTAAAATATTGGAAAATATTGAAAAAATACCATCGAATCAAGAAACATGGTTTGTAATTTTCATATTGGATTTGCGATTTAGTTGGCGACTAAGAAAAAAAGGCACATTGGTCATCCGCCCACGCGAGCCGCTCTGTTGGCGGCTCCATGCATCCCGTGTCGCGTCCTAGAGATTCTCCGCTCGACCCACGGCTGGCGCAACCCCTACTCGACGCATCGGCAGCGTAGAGGTGAGGTTGAGCCACGCAGCCCTGTACAGTGTTGATCCGAAGTCTCCGTAGTGGGAGAAATCTTGCATGCATGGTCAAAGATAAGGCAAGAAACCGGCCTAGCCTAAATGGATGCGGTCTGATCGCTCCTCTGAACCGTTCAACCGAGAGAGAGAGAGAGTGCAGCAGGTGCATGCGTGAGTCAAAAAAATGTGGTGGTGGGGCCCTCATCCCCACACATGCAGGCGCTCCCACAAGCGGGTCATCCGGCAAGAAAAAAAAATGCGTGCATGCAGTGCTTCTTTGACCAGGCGTGACGAGCGACTGAGAAAAGAAAGGAGAGAGAGAGAGAGAGGAGTTCGCATATCACAGTGCAGTGTGCAGACAAGAGCAAATCATATGCTGTGGACCATTTCCTTTCCTCTACTCCTTTCAGTTGGATAAACAATAAGGCTACGCGCTTTCTAGGGGCCGCACGCGGCAGTTGCAGCCAATGGCCGTTTTCACCTGTACACCAACATGGAGTAGCCCCTCGTCTAAATTACTCATCCCACCGTTATATGAAAATAATCTAAGCAACTCCTTGATTTTCTTGACAAAATAAAATAAAGCATGTTTTACGTTGTCATTTCTACCTTAATCAATTATTTTCTGGAGTAAATAATTAGTAGAAATATGCATGCTTAAATATAAAAAATTGCCTTTTACACATGATGTGTTATGTTTATGCATTAATTATTTATTGTGTTTGTTTCCTGCTTTTATTTCCTATAGAAGATACTTAGCAGAAAATTAAAATACATATGAAGGCTTTATTGTGCATACTTAAATCGCTCTAAATATTTATATTATGTTGAGCTTTTGGACTCACGTCGAGTGATTAAATTGTATAGTGGGTACTCGGACACGCCGATTAGGCTGCGTTAGTAATCGACCGAGTTATGGCATTGGCTGAGCACTGGCTGCGCCCTAGCAACACGATGCAGTATTTGTGTTGTACGAACTTGGCTGCGTCATTTGATTGCTATGTCACACTCTCGCTTAATCGGACCACTCCCGTTGAGTCAGACCGCCATCGCGGAGTCGCGTATTTTTTGCATGCCCTGTAGGCACTATCTGTCTGCCGCGAGCCACAATTGCGCCTGTTGCGCACGTTGCGTGGATTTATCGTGTACCACAATTACCGAGCCATAATTGTGCATATTGCGCTTATTACGAAGGCTTGCTATACTGTCGTAGCCCTGATGGCCGCACACGCGTTGACGCCAGATACACTAGAGCTTGTACTCGCGTGGATTGTGGTGGGTTGTTCAAGGTTCTGAAGTCACATTATGTGTAACCTTCGTAAACAATTTTGTTTTCGCTCTATATTTTGTTTGATTGTGTTGTGTGGCATCGTATATTTATATATATCGCCAAGTGGCCATAACAACTATATTAAATTGTAATACTCAAAGTTGTATACAGAGAATAATAGAGAGATCTCCTCAATTTTATGTGCCTCATTTGCATCATAAAAAATACATATAATTTAAAGATGAATTAAAACAATGATAAAAAATTATGCATCATACTGGTTTTATTTGTTTGTGCATTCACTCCTGAAGATAATGATGAAGGAATATAGTAAGGTCGAAACATGCATTAAACCTAAATTTGGAAATTGAGAATTGGAGAAAAATAGGAAGGATACTATACAAATTGAAGTAAATAAATATATAAAAATAATTAAGACCCTTCTATACCACTATGTCTATTCTGTACATTAAGTAGAATACAAGATTCACAGCACTGTTTGAATTCAAATTTGAATTTCAAAATAAAAAGAAAACAAAGCAGAAAAGAAAAGAAAATATAAAAGAAAAAGAAAAAAAAGAGTTATACCCGCGTGGGCCCAAAACCTGCTTTCGGCCCACCTCGCAAACTCTTCCGCGCGGCCCAAATCTCGCTCACGCGCGCGCACACCTATCACGTGGGACCCGCGTGTCATACCCCGTGTTGCGCTCACGTTGCGTCGTCGCTCTTACGCTGCGTTTGGGGGCCCACCGGTCACCCTCCTTAGCCGCGCACCCGGGGCAACGACGCTCACGAACTCCGCGGCGAGCACCCCGCCACGCACTCGTCAACGCCGTCGCGGGCGGAACTACCTCCGCGGATTCCGGCATCGGCCATTGAAACACCTCGGCCACCATCCACGCCCTATTTAATGCCTGGAGCCTGTGCACCGCCGCTGTACGCCATTGCCGCAGCGACTCGCCTCGGCAAACCCCCACCGTGCCACTGGCTTGTGCCGTCTCGCCATCAACCAGGTTCACCGGAGCGCGAGAAAGCTGTTCGTGCCTCACCGAGGTGCGGAAGACCGGGGAATTCCCCCATTCACGTGCTCCGTCATCGCGGAGTCATCGAGCATCGCGGACCGACCCTTCGCCTCGACCATTGTCGGTAAGAGCGCCTTCCCTAGTTTCGCCTGTGCCCAATCGAGATGTAGCACGAGTCCAATTAGAGAATAGGGGCGGGAATCGCGATTTCGGTCAACTCCGGCGGGGTTCAACAGCCGCGCCGCCGTCCTTGCCTGTGCACCGCCGGCGTCGACCCCTGTTTTGACCGCGGAAGTGAGGGAATTGAGGAGGAAAGTCCTGGGCCGTGCGATCTACACTAGAGGGTTGCGATTAGATGTGTTATACCGATTCGGAGCATTAAATCCTGACCGTAGGTTGTCGATCCATCGGTTCCCTGGGAGTTCTGCTTTCCATCGTCGATCTGGGGATCGACGGTCTCGGTTCAAGCACGGTAGCCATCCTAGTGGGTTAATCGAGACCCTAGATTTCAAATCGGGCGGACCAGAGCCACCCGTACCCCTTCGCGGCGCGGGTTTTGCAAATGAACCCTTATAGTTTTGGAGATTACAACCCGCAGTCCACCTAGTGTGCGGTCTGAGACACAGTTTCTTTTACGCCTAAGCCCCTAATTTTTCCAGGAATTGGCGCCCAGTCCAGAGGGTAATAAAAACCGAGAAATGATTATAGAGTTTAGTTTTTAATACAAAAACAAATCTAGAAACTTGTAAAATGCATAGAAAATTCATTTTTAGTCCAAGTCACTTCATTCCAGTTTCTAAAATTTTCAGTTTCTAAAATTTTGTAATTTTATTATCTACCACTTAGTGTCTCTGTTTGGGCATGAAAACAGTAAGAAAATTAATTTATCATTTAATCCTATTTTAAGCACATTAAATCTTAGGAAATTCATAACTTAAAATCTATAACTCCAAAATTAATGATTCCTGTTCCTAGGTTCTCATTTTAATGTGTAGATTTTTATGGTATATTTTATTTTCTTGTTTGATGCAATGTTAATTTTTGCTATACTATGTATGTATTGTGTTGATGCGGGTAGACGAGCAAGCCACTGTGGATTCTGAGGTTCAGCAAGTAGAGATAGCTGAGCAGGAGCTCATTGAAGGCAAGTTGTGCCCTTGATCACTTACTTTTTCCCAGCCATGTTCTTATTAATTATAATGATCTGCATAGGTTAATTTTGATGGGATCCAATAGGTTACCCCAGTTTTGGTTATCTTTATACCTTGTTCACCACTGAAACATTTTTGGGTAGTACTTGCTATTGCTTCATGTGGATTTGGGTATGGAGATACACTATTCATGATTACTCTTTTATTATCTTTTTATTATTACTGTTCATGTTAAGATCATTAAATTAATGGGAACATGGAGCGACCACCCGGGAAAACAGTGCTACCACAAGGGTTTAATGGGATGCCCTTGGCTGATTAACTAGGAAAGCTAGTGGAGGTCTTCCTTACCCGAAAGGGGCAAGGGCAGTAGGGGAGTGGTCAGTGTAGGGAGGTCCTTGGGTTGATTTTGCTGCGATGGCGGTCAGGCGAGGGATTCCTGCACTGGAGCTTCCTATAAACTGTAGCGGGATTTCTGAAGCTAGTGGAACTTTGTAAAGGCCTCGTAGTGTTACCCTGCCTCGCCTCCTCGGTAGAGGTGTATGGGATTGGTCGTCTCTTAGCAAATGGGTAACATGACTTGTGGGTAAAGATGCGCAACCTCTGCAGAGTGTAAAACTAGTATACTAGCCGCGCTCACGGTCATGAGTGGCTCGGACCCTCACATGATTAATTATGGAACTTAAATTTAATTTGACATTTGCATCGCATTTGGGATTATTTTATTACTATTTTTCTTTATTATTATTAAGGTTTGGTATTTACTTACACTTAATAACTGCTAATAAAATTTTGACCAACTTCTAAAAGTAATGCTCAACTTTAGCCTTTGTTTCATTGATCAGCCTTACACTTCATGAACTCCCACCTTTGGTGAGTTTATGCCACATTATTCCCCACGACTTGTTGAGCTATGAACGTATGTGAGCTCACCCTTGCTGTCTCACACCCCCCCACAGAAGAAGAATAGGTGGTTCAGGAGGAGCCACAAGGCGAGGAGTTTGATCTGATCTAGGTGGCGATTCTCAGTTGACATTGGCGTCGCGATCCTTAGTTCGTTCTATATTTATTCTTTTATTTTGTAATAAGACTTCTGCTATGTAATAAATACTCTGATGTTTTGTGACATTTATCTCTATACACTCTGTTATTATATATGTTGTCTTCTTTGGCGCATGTATGAGATGCACCCGGCTTTGTTCTTTGAATCCGGGTGTTACAGAAGTGGTATCAGAGGAAATGTTGACTGTAGGACGAAACCTAGATAGAAATGGACAACCCTTACCTACTTATCTTATTCTGAATCCTTCTATACTTACCTTACTCTGATTCTTTCTACACTTATCTTGATCTTGTCTCACCTTCTACTGTTCTACTCTGATCATTCTTACCTTTTCTACTCTAAGACAAGATGGATTTCACACCTTGGAATCCCTACCCCTCTGATATTTTTAAGAGATAGGAAGCCTAAGACAAAATCAAAACTATTTTCTATATTCAAAAATGTTGTTTGATTGTTCTGATGATAAATGTCTGATTTGCTTCTTTGATTGATTGAAATATTATATTTGGACATCTTAGTATGTACCACTATAAGGTAATGAATTAGCTATGATAGGTAAAATATTAATCTGCTTAGCTAAGAAATCCCCCAAAGTAACATGATTCGAATTACTGCCTTGTCTACTACTCTCTCTTACCATATGTATCTAACTCAGATGGTCAATACCAGGAGGGGTGGTGGAATTGATTTGCCTCCTAATCGACACACTCGAAGGATATATAGACAACCTCAGCCACAGCCAGCAGAGATGAATCCTCCTAATCCTCCACCAGGCGGAGTTGATCCACTGATTGCAGCTTAGATGAGGCCAGGTGATGCAGCAAATGGCGGACACTATGGCTGATATGCGTGCCCAGTTGCAGCAAGAACGCCAGGAGATGTGTCAGGAAAGAGAAGAGATACGCCAAGAGTTGCGCTAGGAGAGAGAAGAGATACGCCAGGAGAGAAGGGCGCAACAGCAGTTGCAGCAGCAATTTCAGCAACAACAGCAACAACAACAAGTACCATTGCCTCCACCACCACCACCAGTTCCACCTCGTGATAAGCACCGGGAGTTCATGAGTCATAAGCCATCGACCTTCGCCAGTTCGCCAGATCCCCTTGATGCAAATGATTGGTTGAAGTCAATTGAGAAGATGCTCAACATCGCCCAATGCTCAGACTGGGAGAAAGTTCTTTATGCCTCAGGTCGTCTGACAGGTCCTGCTGCTGACTGGTGGGATTCTTATACTGCTGCCCATGATGCTGCTGATACTGTTACTTGGGCAGAGTTCAGTACATAGTTCAGGAACTACCATATTCCAGCTGGTATGATAAAGATCAAGAAGAAGGAGTTTCTGTCATTGAAGCAAGGCAACATGTCAGTCAGCGAGTACAGAGACAAATTTATTCAGCTGTCGAGATATGCTCCGGAGGAAGTTGCTGAGGATGAGAGGAAGCAGGAGCACTTTATTGAAGGACTTAATGGACCCTTGCAGTATGCACTGGTTGCACACACCTTTCCATCCTTTCAGAGGCTACTGGATAAGGCTCTTGCTATTGAACACAAGCGTGTTCAACTGGGTGATTTGAAGAGGAAGGCTATCTCGCAGGGACAGGGTAGCAGCAGTGTTCGTCCCCGCTATGTTTCACCACAGGGTACACCGACTCGACCAGGAGGACCACGCCTAGGCCAGTATGCTCCATAGGGGTCTCCACGGACACCTCCTACTCGTCAGGCTACTCCCACTGGCACCCCGACGAGGCCTACAGGACAGAAGACCGGCCCTACATGCTTCAAGTGCAGTCAGATTGGGCACTATGCTAATGCTTATCCGATGGGAAATTCTGGTACACCAGCTAAGAACAAGCAACAGACTCCTAGGAAGGGATATTCTATAGCCAGGGTGAATCAAGTCAGTGTTGATGAAACTCCTGATGGTGCTGACATCGTACTCGGTATGTTTTACATTAATGCAATTCCTGCAACCATACTATTTGATTCTGGTGCTACACATTCATTCATGTCTGCTCGATATGCCAACACTAATGAGATACCCCTGCTAAATATGAGAAAACCAATGATAGTAATCACAACTAAAGGGCCTATTGAGGCAAATCAAATGACACGTAGATTGACATTATCAATTATGGGAAGAGAATTTGGAGCTACTGCTATAATATTAGATGCCAGCAGTATAGATCTGATCCTTGGTATGTCATGGTTAAGAAAGGCAAAGACCATTATAGCATGTGGTAGAGGTACTATAGAGCTCACTAGTCCTAAAGGAGAAACATTTCAAGTTAATATTGCAGTAACCACCTCATCCAAGCGTGCAATGTTCTTTATACCTGAGGAGTTTGTTGGTGACAACATCCGGGTGGTTAGAGATTTTCCGGATGTCTTTCCAGAGGAGTTACCAGGGATGCCACCTGATAGAGAAGTTGAGTTTGTGATTGATCTTCTACCTGGAACTGCCCCTATTTCTAAACGGCCTTATAGGATGTCTGTAGAAGAATTAAAGGAGCTGAAGAAGCAGTTGACGGAGTTACAAGAGGCTAGTTACATTCGTTCGAGTTCCTCACCTTGGGGAGCACCAGTTCTATTTGTACAGAAGAAGGATGGATCCCAGAGGATGTGTGTGGACTATAGATCACTTAATGATGTTACTGTGAAGAACAAGTATCCATTACCCCATATTGAGGATTTGTTTGATCAGATGAGAGGTGCTAGGGTATTTTCGAAGATTGATCTCCGATCGGGATACCATCAGATGAAGATTAGACTATTGGATATTCCTAAGACGGCTTTCTCAACCCGATATGGATTATATGAGTTTACTGTTATGTCATTTGGATTAACCAATGCACCAGCTTATTTCATGAATTTGATGAATAAGGTGTTTATGGAGTATTTGGACAGATTCGTCGTGGTGTTCATCGACAATATTCTTATCTATTCTAAGAATGAAAGTGATCATGAACAACATCTAAGGTTGGTGCTACAGAAGCTGCGAGATAATCAACTCTACGCTAAGTTCAGCAAGTGCGAGTTTTGGATTGACAAGGTGCCATTCCTTGGTCATATTATTTCCAATGGAGGAATAGTAGTGGATCCTGCTAAAGTGAAGGAGATAATGGAGTGGAGAGTGCCCACTACAGTTACTGAGATTCGGAGTTTCTTGGGACTCGCGGGCTATTATCGGAGATTTATTGAAGGATTCTCTAAGATTGCCAAGCCTATGACCTCACTTTTGGAGAAAGGAAGAGAATTCAAGTGGGATGAGAAATGCCAAGAGAGCTTTGATCAATTGAAGGAGAGATTGATGTCACCACCAGTATTGATTATGCTAGATCTACAGAAAGGATTTGATATTTATTGTGATGCATGTGGCCAAGGATTGGGATGTGTACTCATGCAAGAAGGACATGTGATCGCCTATGCGTCTCGTCAGTTGCGGAAACATGAATTGAACTACCCCACTCATGATTTAGAGCTGGCAGCAGTCGTGCATGCACTTAAGATTTGGAGACACTACATTATGGGAACTAAGTGCCAAGTATACACGGATCATAAGAGCTTGAAGTACATATTCACTCAGAAGGATCTCAACCTTAGGCAACGCCGTTGGTTGGAGCTTATTAAGGATTATGACTTGGAGATTCATTACCACCCAGGCAAGGCAATTTTGGTTGCAGATGCCTTGAGTCGGAAGGAACATGTTCACTCCGCTTTCGTTGTCCAGCTACCTGATGAATTAGCAAAAGATTTTGAGAGGCTCAACCTGGGAATTGTTACAAACATGGAAGGAGTTACCATTGAATTGGAACCTACCTTGGAACAAGAAATTTGTAAAGGTCAGGTTGGTGATGCTAAGATTCAGGAGATCAAGGATCTGATAACAGAGGGTAGAGGCCCAGAGTTCACAGAGGATGAGCAAGGCACGATATGGTTCAAGAATTGGATTTGTGTTCCCGATATTGATAGTCTTCGGGAGACCATATTGAAGGAGGCACACGACTCAGTTTATTCTATCCACCCTGGAAGTACTAAGATGTATTAGGATTTGAAGCAAAAGTATTGGTGGTATGGATTGAAGAGAGATGTGGCTGCACATGTGGCTATGTGCGATGTATGCCAAAGAGTTAAGGCTGAACACCAGAGGCCAGCCGGACTACTGCATCCACTGAAGATACCTGAGTGGAAATGTAGGGATGTTCCTAAAACATCCGAATTGTATCACAAATCTAATATTTTAGCATAGGTATACATATAAATTAAAGCTAATTTTTCGCAATGTTATGAAGAATATTATGAAGTATTTAAATAAATTTTTGTATAATTTTTTATGTACATTATTTTCTCCATACAACAAAAAAGATGAAAAAACATCCGAATCCGTATTCGGATAGACATCCGAATTTTATATCAATTATTTAAAAATATCTAGAACGAATTTAATGTTTATTTTTTGTAAAGATTAATAGCCTCAATGCTAAAAACAAGAATATAAATTTACATATCAAATTCTATATGTTATTTGTTCACAATCGAAGAAAGAAGACCAAAAAATTGACATTTGAATAAATATCCGAATCCATCCCTATGGAAATGGGAAGAGATTGGCATGGACTTCATTGTTGGACTACCCCGCACGTCTGCTGGATATGATTCTATATGGGTGATTGTGGACAGGCTAACTAAAGTAGCCCACTTTATTCCAGTGAAGACCACATATTCAGGAGCCAAGTTAGCAGAGCTATACATGGCACGAATTGTCTGCCTGCATGGTGTGCCAAAGAAGATTGTGTCAAGTTCGGCTTACCATCCCCAGACTGATGGGCAGACTGAGAGGACCAACCAAGTGCTTGAGGATATGTTAAGAGCTTGTGCTCTTAAACATGGTGGAAGTTGGGATAAGAGTTTGCCTTATGCGGAGTTCTCCTATAATAATAGCTATCAGGCCAGTTTGAAGATGTCACCGTTTGAGGCTTTGTATGGCAGAAAGTGCAGGACTCCACTATATTGGGATCAGACTGGTGAAAGGCAGTTGTTTGGGCCTGAGATTATACAAGAAGCAGAGGAGCAAGTCCAGCAAATAAGGGACAATTTGAGAACTGCACAATCCAGGCAGAAAAGCTATGCTGATACCAGGAGAAGACTGCTTGAGTTTAAGGAGGGAGATTATGTCTATTTGAAGGTGTCACCACTCCGGGGTATGAGAAGATTCAAAGTCAAAGGAAAGTTGTCCCCTCGCTTTATTGGACCCTTCTTAACCTTAAAGCGAGTGGGAGAGGTCGCATACCAATTGGAGTTACCGGATCATATTTCTGATGTTCATGATGTTTTTCATGTATCTCAGATGAAGAAATGTCTCAGGGTACCTGAAGAACAGTTACCAATGGAAGACCTTAGTGTTCAAGGCAATCTGACTTATGCTGAGTACCCCATCAAGATTTTGGATACTTTGACTCGAGTTATGAGAAATAAGGTTATAAAGATGTGCAAAGTTCAATGGAGCCACCACGGTGAAGATGAAGCGACTTGGGAAAGAGAAGAAGAGCTTCGCATAGATTTTCCCCACCTTTTCCCTAGATCTTCCTAAATCTCGAGGACGAGATTATTTTTAAGGGGGGTAGGATTTGTAATACTCAAAGTTGTATACAGAGAATAATAGAGAGATCTCCTCAATTTTATGTGCCTCATTTGCATCATAAAAAAATACATATAATTTAAAGATGAATTAAAACAATGATAAAAAATTATGCATCATACTGGGTTTTATTTGTTTGTGCATTCACTCCTAAAGATAATGATGAAGGAATATAGTAAGGTCGAAACATGCATTAAACCTAAATTTGGAAATTGAGAATTGGAGAAAAATAGGAAGGATACTATACAAATTGAAGTAAATAAATATATAAAAATAATTAAGACCCTTCTATACCACTATGCCTATTCTGTACATTAAGTAGAATACAAGATTCACAACACTGTTTGAATTCAAATTTGAATTTCAAAATAAAAAGAAAACAAAACAGAAAAGAAAAGAAAATATAAAAGAAAAAGAAAAAAAGAGTTATACCCGCGTGGGCCCAAAACCTGCTTTCGGCCCACCTCGCAAACTCTTCCGCACGGCCCAAATCTCGCTCACGCGCGCGCACACCTATCACGTGGGACCCGCGCGTCATACCCCGTGTTGCGCTCACGTTGCGTCGTCGCTCTTACGCTGCGTTTGGGGCCCACCGGTCACCCTCCTTAGCCGCGCACCCGGGGCAACGGCGCTCGCGAACTCCGCGGCGAGCACCCCGCCACGCACTCGTCAACGCCGTCGCGGGCGGAACTACCTCCGCGGATTCCGGCATCGGCCATTGAAACACCTCGGCCACCATCCACGCCCTATTTAATGCCTGGAGCCTGTGCACCGCCGCTGTATGCCATTGCCGCGGCGACTCGCCTCGGCAAACCCCCACCGCGCCACTGGCTCGTGCCGTCTCGCCATCAACCAGGTTCACCGGAGCGCGAGAAAGCTGTTCGTGCCTCACCGAGGTGCGGAAGACCGGGGAATTCCCCCATTCACGTGCTCCGTCATCGCGGAGTCATCGAGCATCGCGGACCGACCCTTCGCCTCGACCATTATCGGTAAGAGCGCCTTCCCCAGTTTCGCCTGTGCCCAATCGAGATGTAGCCCGAGTCCAATTAGAGAATAGGGGCGGGAATCACGATTTCGGTCAACTCCGGCGGGGTTCAACAGCCGCGCCGCCGTCCTTGCCTGTGCACCGCCGGCGTCGACCCCTGTTTTGACCGTGGAAGTGAGGGAATTGAGGAGGAAAGTCCTGGGCCGTGCGATCTACACTGGAGGGTTGCGATTAGATGTGTTATACCGATTCGGAGCATTAAATCCTAACCGTAGGTTGTCGATCCATTGGTTCCCTGGGAGTTCTGCTTTCCATCGTCGATCTGGGGATCGACGGTCTCGGTTCAAGCACGGTAGCCATCCTAGTGGGTTAATCGAGACCCTAGATTTCAAATCGGGCGGACCAGAGCCACCCGTACCCCTTCGCGGCGCGGGTTTTGCAAATGAACCCTTATAGTTTTGGAGATTACAACCCGCAGTCCACCTAGTGTGCGGTCTGAGTCACAGTTTCTTTTACGCCTAAGCCCCTAATTTTTCCAGGAATTGGCGCCCAGTCCAGAGGGTAATAAAAACCGAGAAATGATTATAGAATTTAGTTTTTAATACAAAAACAAATCTAGAAACTTGTAAAATGCATAGAAAATTCATTTTTAGTCCAAGTCACTTCATTCCAGTTTCTAAAATTTTCAGTTTCTAAAATTTTGTAATTTTATTATCTACCACTTAGTGTCTCTGTTTGGGCATGAAAACAGTAAGAAAATTAATTTATCATTTAATCCTATTTTAAGCACATTAAATCTTAGGAAATTCATAACTTAAAATCTATAACTCCAAAATTAATGATTCCTGTTCCTAGGTTCTCATTTTAATGTGTAGATTTTTATGGTATATTTTATTTTCTTGTTTGATGCAATGTTAAGTTTTGCTATACTATGTATGTATTGTGTTGATGCGGGTAGACGAGCAAGCCACTGTGGATTCTGAGGTTCAGCAAGTAGAGATAGCTGAGCAGGAGCTCATTGAAGGCAAGTTGTGCCCTTGATCACTTACTTTTTCCCAGCCATGTTCTTATTAATTATAATGATCTGCATAGGTTAATTTTGATGGGATCCAATAGGTTACCCCAGTTTTGGTTATCTTTATACCTTGTTCACCACTGAAACATTTTTGGGTAGTACTTGCTATTGCTTTATGTGGATTTGGGTATGGAGATACACTATTCATGATTACTCTTTTATTATGTTTTTATTATTACTGTTCATGTTAAGATCGTTAAATTAATGGGAACATGGAGCGACCACCCGGGAAAACAGCTACCACAAGGGTTTAATGGGACGCCCTTGGCTGATTAACTAGGAAAGCTAGTGGAGGTCTTCCTTACCCGAAAGGGGCAAGGGCAGTAGGGGAGTGGTCAGTGTAGGGAGGTCATTGGGTTGATTTTGCTGCGATGGCGGTCAGGCGAGGGATTCCTGCACTAGAGCTTCCTATAAACTGTAGTGGGATTTCTGAAGCTAGTGGAACTTTGTAAAGGCCTCGTAGTGTTACCCTGCCTCGCCTCCTCGGTAGAGGTGTATGGGATTGGCCGTCTCTTGGCAGATGGGTAACATGACTTGTGGGTAAAGATGCGCAACCTCTGCAGAGTGTAAAACTAGTATACTAGCCGTGCTCACGGTCATGAGCGGCTCGGACCCTCACATGATTAATTATGGAACTTAAATTTAATTTGACATTTGCATCGCATTTGGGATTATTTTATTACTATTTTTCTTTATTATTATTAAGGTTTGGTATTTACTTACACTTAGTAACTGCTAATAAAATTTGACCAACTTCTAAAAGCAATGCTCAGCTTTAGCCTTTGTTTCATTGATCAGCCTTACACTTCATGAACTCCCACCTTTGGTGAGTTCATGCCACATTATTCCCCACGACTTGTTGAGCTATGAATGTATGTGAGCTCACCCTTGCTGTCTCACACCCCCCACAGGAGAAGAACAGGTGGTTCAGGAGGAGCCACAAGGCGAGGAGTTTGATCTAATCTAGGTGGCGATTCTCAGTTGACATTGGCGCCGCGATCCTTAGTTCGTTCTATATTTATTCTTTTATTTTGTAATAAGACTTCCGCTATGTAATAAATACTCTGATGTTTTGTGACATTTATCTCTATACACTCTGTTATTATATATGTTGTCTTCTTTGGCGCATGTATGAGATGCACCCGGCTTTGTTCTTTGAATCCGGGTGTTACATAAATCTGGGAAATTAAATCAAAATACAATAAAACACAGATAAGTTAAATCTCTGCTCTCTCCTCGTGCATAAAGTTTTACCCAAAGTAACCTGAAGAAATTCAATATTAATGCATGAAAGCCTTTTTGGCACAGAAAACATCACAAATTGGGATTTTATTAGTAAGTAATAAGACCTTATCAGATGAATAAATGTTAGAATCTCAGTCATACATTGCTCAACCAGATGTTGGCACATTGCTATTTGTCGCTGAACGGCATGAAGCAAACTTTGAGATAAATGGCTAGTACCTTAGCAACACGAAGTTGCAAGTACATCGAAAGGTAATTCTGAGAATTTTTTCACAATGTTTGTGTGAAAAACCATTGTGTGTTTCTGTCGAACCACTTTACTCATCCTATCTAGGACCTCTATGCTTGTGTTGCATACATCTCTCAGAATTGTAAATACTTATAGTCGTTGAATTGACTTGGGATAGTCCTTTGACTGGTATGGTATACAGTAAGCCAAATGGTAAAGGTCAATACTGAATGGAAATAAAATTGGGGTTTATGTAGCAGAACTACATTGGATTTCACCCCTTGACATGCTTACCATAATCTATATATGATCTACGAAAAGTAAGAAGAGTAGAAAAATAGCCATGAAATCCCACGTCAACATAGAGCTTGAAGCTAAATTAGGCATTAATATGTCCTTGGTCCTTGGCACCAGAAGAGCCATAAGTCTTGACCACGAGATTGAAAGTGGTGACAATTTGTGATAAAAATATAAAGATCTTATGGAGACCTGTTGCATTCTCCCTAGTCTTGATGACTCCTTCGTATGAGACCAGTATTATCTGTTGTTGAAGACGGATCCTAGGCGGACACCAGTCCTATTTCATTCTTGCCAAGCAGTTATTATCATTTTCTTCATCAAAAGATAGTTATATGGTAATTTTCCCAGATAAAATGAATTCTTGGCCTTGTCTGTTCTATTCCAAAGTTTCTCTTTTTGCCGAACAACAAAGAGATCGAAATAATGCTTTATAGAATAAATTGGTATATAATATGAGGAGAAATGTTTGCTCTACTGGCAGCATCACAAATAATTTACTATTGTTATTAGTTCTCTCTCAAAAGTATAATACCTAAAAATGTTACATAAATTGATACCCAATTTCATATCGGTATGAGTAATTGGGTAAACCATGGGCAATAATAAAACGAGCTAGACTATACATCTCTGCATATAAAAATCTCTGCTTGGCAGCATTGGCCTGATGCCGTGCACTTTACCACCATTATATATGCACATATTCTCCTATGTGCTTGAAAGCACAATGTAACCAATGAATGTCCTTGTGAGCACTAGACCCTGATGATCATTTTACTTGTTGATCTGAAGTCAACTACTAGCTCCAAACGATGAATGGTATGCATGAGCCCCTGAAGGACCCTTCTGGATAACATAGTGTTGCGCATATCAGTCTAAATCTTAATGATTGACTGTGTATTTGGTAATAAAACAATAAGTTTGCAGAATTGTAACCATGAAGCAACTTGTTGTTGCGTGTCTTGCTGGAAGTTGAGACTAATCCTTCACGATGAAGGACAAATATGTAGTATTCATGCCACTACATTAATCTAAGTCCAAAGCTCACTGCATAAAACCCCTATCTATAATGTGCGTAAGATTTCCCAAATAAATCACCACAAGCAATAGCATACATTGGCCATAACTGGATAATTGTGGTTGGGGATTTTATCTGTATGCTTTTAAGAACATCTCGGCATTAGGGGGAGGAATGCCCATATAGTGTAATGCCTAAATATTCTATTAAACACATAAAATCCAAACTGAATATGTCGTTCGGTGTGTACTCCTGTGTATATGGAGTTTGCCAGAAATCGTTGAGGAGTAACCATATTGGTCTGAATGCTTCTACCTGATGTAGATGTGGATATACCCGGGATTAATATCGTATCCACATTTGACTTATTGGTATGTGATCTATTCTCGGGGACGCCTGCGAATATGATCCATCAGCCTTAGTCAAAGCATATGTTATGATTACAGATTCACGTGGTCTGTGATAACTCTCCTCCGATTAATTCACCCTGATGGTGATTTGCCTCACGAAGAGGTTCATCTTGATGATGAAATTCCTAGCAATGCGCGCAATATCATTGTGCTGGGAATACAAAACAATGAAATCTTTTGTTTTGGGAAATGACGGAGATCATTATTAAATACGGGAGGCAAATATGTTGACACCTATCTTGCCACTCTAGATTGCAAATGGATCCAAAACAAAGTCCTAGGCATGAGTGCTTTAAGCTCTCTTATCGGGTCATTGATAAATGCAATCGAGGCTGAACCAATAATCACAAAATGAAAGTCACGAGCTTGAAGTTTGGACATTTATGGGCACTATTGAAATAATGTGTGGTGAATGCGATGGTTCAAGTGGTCTTGTAAGAGACCCATCCCACATATGTGTTGAATAAACACTGTTCCGCTATGTAATATATCTGGCAAATGGCATGAATTAAAATATGTAGTTTATAGGATTCTGAAGATCCGTCATGAGATCCTAGGAGGACCCATATCTTTGAATTATAAATATGCAACATATAAATCTCGTACCGAATAATACATTCCTGACGAATGAACACTCTCCTATGTAGAGAGAATATCTCCTAGATGAGATTATAGTTCCTTAATGGAACCTTTCCAGAAGAAACAAAGTCTGTGTTAAACACCAAAGTTTGACAATCCCTATAAAGGGATAAAGACCCATACAGACCTGAAAAGGAAAAAGATGAGGTACCAAAGGACTTGAAGTTCACCAAATAAGCACATGTGCATTCCATGAGTTTTACTTATGATAATTTCCACTAGATGTGGAATTACGGTATCCTCTAAAGCCCTGATGGTAGAAACCTATAAGGTTTAGGTGTTACTGGCAAAATATCTCCATTGTGCCAGAATGACAGACTATAACGATGTATCTGATCGATGAAAAATCCTTGATGGATTACGATCTTAGATGGACTTTTGTTACACCATCATAGATGTTGCAATGGATGAACGCCTCGAGTGATGTGTCATATTTAGAATATGTACTATTGCAACTATATTATCCCCTAAGTCCTATTGAAGGACATGTTATTTGCTTTGCACAACTATGTATAAATTGTGGTGTAAGATAGAAAATGATAGCACCCCAACCACATCCATTCTCGTTATTCCAGATGAACAATGAGACATATGTATTGAAGAATATGCTTGAGTTATGAGGGATAATGACTTTGACAGATGTCATCGTCAGGGGGAGCGAATGCTTATATTGATCACAACCGTGAGACAATAAATGTCATATTCTATGCCCCGAAGGCGTGAGCTTGATGATCAATATGTGAACCTTTATGGAACTTTCTATCAAATATAAAGATCCAGTCAATCGAACACCATTAGTCAAAGTGGCTTATTTATGTTGATACGTGCACTTACCTCGTATATCCTAGAAGTGAGTTGGGGTGAAGTTCCTGATATAATCCTTGCAACAGTATGCAATCCATTTGCTAAATCTCTATGTGCGTATACTTCCAGAAGAAGATGGTGTGCCATATTGATACGGTTTTGCAAGGATCAGGGGGAGCACATTTCTAAATTTAGCCCTTGTAGAAGATTCGATGGAATCCTGATCCAGAAGATCGAAATGTGTCCTGATGACATTTGTTGTACTCTTTTTCCTTGGTGAGTTTTTCTGAAGTTTCTCACATAAGGTTTTTAATGAGGCAACAAAGTGCAAATGCAATTTGTAACACCATGCACTCATTCTCCATATTTTTCCCACTGGGTTTTTCGGAGTTTTAACGAGGCATGTGTTGGTCGCGATATTCGCCCAAGGGGGAGTGTTAAGTAACCCTAGTTAGGGTTATGTTGGCAAATACCTAATTTGCCCCTGAGGGGTCTCACATCTCTATATAAGAAACCTGTACACCCCCTCATAAGATAGAGATCAAAAAGAGGCTAGAGGCCCAACCCTATATCTCGTGTCTCATGTGTTTCCTCT
Organism: Zea luxurians; assembly: GCA_029449295.1. Taxonomy (NCBI): domain Eukaryota; kingdom Viridiplantae; phylum Streptophyta; class Magnoliopsida; order Poales; family Poaceae; genus Zea; species Zea luxurians. The sequence goes on from JAOPSE010000014.1 coordinate 75,486,809, forward strand.
GTCGTGCTTCTGGGAAGGGAGATGGGTTCTCTATAGCTTCTCGCGCCTAATCTGCTGACGGGAGGGAAGGGTGCAGATCTGGTGATCCGTGGTAATGTAGTTCTCAACAGATTTCTCCGCTCACCTCTCTACCTCCGATTTCTTGGCCACGTCAGGCGCCAGATTCCACCCCGCGCATCTCGCGCCGTGTGTGGTGCACTCGATGCACCATTCATGTTTCCCTCCCTCACCTCCTCTGGTTTCTCTTTGCTAGCGAGGAAGAATAGAGATGGCAACGGGTACCCGTGACCCGATACTCGATAGGTATTTACTCCATTAGGGTATGTATGTGGGCTAAATATTCTACCCATGAGTCTGTTATTAGGCAAAATCCTTCACCCAATGGGTAAACGGGTATTAGAATGTTCCACCTTCACCCATACTCGTTAACCCTGGGTATAAAATACCAATATAAACTTAGCCCAAGCATGAACTTAGACTTTACCTATCCATATTTTTTACTATTTAACAACCTTTTAGGCCATAATGTAATAGAAGGCTTAACGACAATTTAATGACCATGTAATGGAACATATAATGTGCTATGTAGTACTATCCTAGTGTTACTACTTTATCCAATTATCTTTGGTGTGTTGAATGGATGGTTAAATGATGCTAGAAATTTTGTAATGGTATTTAGATGGATATACTTGACATTTGTATAATATAATATTTTGATAGATTTTTAATTTTTGTGGGTACGGGTGACCCGATGGGTAACCCATACCCACATGGGTATGGGTATGGGGTATCCATACCCACCAGTGTATATGGTTGACCCGATGGGATTATTTTTGTGTCGTGGATATGGGTATGGTGTAGTAATATCCGGTGGGTATTTACCTATTGCCATCTCTAAGGAAGAACCTGAAACCAGCGGCCATGGTGCCACCACCGTAAAGCTCATTGTCGACGTGCACGTTCTTCGTGAGCTGCACCGCCGTTGGTGAGTGTCTCGATGGTGCCCAGACGTTTCTATCAAGGAGCCAAGGGGATGCTGCCGGCACGACGAGTTCGACAGACATGGTGGCGCCGTCGTGCGCCCTCCCCACCTCTCTCTTTCTAATCCCGTTTCTAATGTGTTTTGTTTTGAAGATCCAGTGAAAATTGTAAGGGCTTATTTGGTGATCAGGTATCACGGAGAGATCGGAGAGGATTGAAGGCAAATAATTAATTTTTTTTCTCAATCCCCTCCAATCCCCATGATCCCTTATCACCAAATCAACCCCTTGTTCGTTTAGGCTGTTCCCAGCCAGGATCAGAGCCAAAACCCTGTGGCCCGACCCTGCTTGGAAAGACACCCGGTCCAGAAAAAATGTGTGTTCGATTAAGCCCGGAGTGGGTCATATCCCGCCTTTTCCTCGTCTCTCCAGCCTAGGAACCAGACCCGGTCCATGAGGGGTGGAAAATATCCCGAGGCAACACACGCGAGGGCAAAACAACGAAGGACAAAGCGGTGGACACATGCCACACGCGTAGGGCAAGCGACGGCGGCGTCACGGATACAAGATTCTCTCAAGCGTCGATCTCCTCTAGTGTCCGCTTCTCACTGGTATTTTTCTTCCTCCATGTCTCAACTAGTGTGTTTAGGGTTCTTCGTTCTTGCGTCTCTTCTTGGATCCAATAGAATGAAGTAGCCTTGGGTCCGTGGCAGTGCGGATAGGGCGGCTCTCCGAGATGTAGCGGACGGAGGCCGTGGCAGGGACCAACGACTTCCAGATGCAGTGCATGATTGGATCCGTGTGGTTCACATCCTGCATAATTCGTTGAAATCATGCCACTTTGGTAATTGCAATTATTGAAGGAGAGAGTAACAAAAATGGTCAGAACACAAACGTAGCGTGCTAGTCTGCTATTGAAGAAGTTAACTTTTTGTAAGATGGGACACAAATGGACTGTTATGAACTTGCAAATGAATTGTTACCTGCAAGGACAAATCAACTTTGTTACTACTGTAAGTTGCCATGAAGCTTATGCTGAGCACTGTAATCTAGCAGTTGAGCACCTCTACAGAGTCATGTTGACTTACGCCAGAGCAAAAATTTATGCACAGCGTCTCTGCTTTCAAGCGATATTATTTTCAGTTAAAAGTTATACATACTATCAACACATAGAAAAGTTAGGCCTTAGCTGTGGTCACTAGTCAATACATCAATGGTTGTAACATGTAGTACATGCTAGTATGGCGGTATAGTAAGTATAAATAGAAGTTGTTCTTATAAACCTGAGATATTTTTGTCCATCTCGAACGCATTGCCTATTATTAACTTCTTGTAAACCAACAGAAGTTCGTTGCCTTTTGGCACCACTTATTATTATATAAACAGAAGCTGAAACGGAGGGGGTCACGCTGGGGATCATCAGGTCATTCATACATCCATTTCAGTATAACAAGCATAGAACTGACAGCAAATCCTACCTAGTTTATTGTGCAATCAATTAAGAATTTCATAATAGTTCTAAACACATTAGAGGTCACAAAGGATAAGAAGGCAGAAGCCTATAAGGTGTTCAAGGACCCCGAGTCCTTGACAATCGACAAATTTTCTTGAGTGCGTGCAGTGATGATAGAGAGGCTGCATTGATATTGTTGAGGGATGAGATGGCTAAGCAGGTATACCTAAGGTTAACTACATATCCTAACTCAATTTTGCATACCTTGCATTATTTTTGTTATATTATTAGTCTGACTACATATTACAATATGTACCTATATGTTCTTGTTGCTACAATAGGTTCTAACTTTGATTTGTTAGGGGGCATGTCTATATCTTTGATTGATATGATAACAAATTATGTGCGGTGTGTTCTTAATACATAGGCAACACACTGGTGTGTGACCCTGTTAATTTTTACTGGACATGTCTATATCAAAAGCGTCAGAATATCTGATCTGGTAAAACTTAGTTCTACTGGAATGTGATATGTTTTTGCTGCTCTGGCATATATATTATGGAGCGAACAATAGCCTCACAGTCATGTTGTTGTATATATTGATAAAAGATTGAATAGAGCTTTACTCTTTCCTGTTTGATCATGGTTTTGTAAGTTGGCTACATCACAAGATGTTTTAGTCAATATGCTGATTATTTTAAAGCAATACATTGAATGATCACCTCGTTTAAAGAGTTTATAGTTGTTGACATACATTCACAATGGCATTTTTATTTTTATGACAATTACAAGGGTCAAGTCATGCATGAAGTAGCTCCCGTCTTTAGAGGAAGAATGTCTTCTCTGTTTATATTATATAAGTTTCATTCTAATTAATGTATTGAAGACCTTTTCTAAATTATTTTTATGTACTTGTTTTGTCAAAGAGAGATGCATCATTATATGGATCCATGATCTCGTCATGGTCATCACACTAATGATGTAGTCTTTTGCAACTTATTAGTGTCAACAAACACGAGATTATTATGCTTGTTGTAATAAGGTTGTCTTCATCGTAACAAAACTTGCATGTCTCTATGGATCTGAAGTGCTATGTATTGGTAGCGTGACTGGTACTTGACAATACTCTGGATTAATCGAACAACAGTCTCAACCGGGGATTACAGCCTAAAGGGATTATACCCCAAAGGGGTTCAAGTGACAAAGAGGGAATTAACTCAATCCCTCTATGGATTCAATCCCTCTCTGGAATGAAAACATGTCAACCAAACATGCCCTAAGGGGATTCGACTGCATGGGCTTTGGGGTTCTGTTACCCCGAGCTCCACTAGATTCCCTTTCTATTACCCCGAGCTCAGACACGATCTGGTTCTATTTGCGACGAGTTTGCTTGTCTGATTTGAAGTCAAGATTTGGGTTACGGATTTAACCCGAGCCCTTCGGTACCTGTTATCTTTTGTTCTTTTCTTTTCTCTGACATAGGTTCATAAGAACCCTAAAACCAAATTATAGCATCTCGATTTTCAAATAAGAGTTTAGTTAAGAAAACCCTAGTTGCATAACCCCAAACCCTAGCATCATCACATCTAATTTTTTGAAAAACAACTATAAACAAGCATGAATGATGATTGTTAGAAGCACTACACTTAGCTATTCTACCTTGCTAGCAAATAGGATTTATTTAACACCTAGAAAGCATATACACAAAAAGGGAAAAAGGAAAAGGATAAATCTTCCCCCTGCTCGGCCCAGGCCGCTTGTAACACCCCATCCAATTCCAGACCGGTGGTACTTACTCCTGGTAGCTTGCTAGGATCATATATTGTCCCCACAGATCAACACGAGTCTTTTGTGCGCACTTTGTCCTCACTCATGCACACCCGAGAAAATTTCTCGCTTGGTCACCCATCACAATTGCTGCAAGCCAAGCATGCTTAACTTGGAGGTTCTTTCGAGATAGGCTTCCGAAAAAGAAGATGCACCTTGTTCATATGGATACCCTATTAATTCTATTAAAGCCATGGGCCAGGATATCACCGTCCAAGGGCCAGGATATCACACCGCTTTTAGCCCAGGCACCCACGCCCACTCTCCCACCACATGCCCGTGCTTGCCTCCCCGGTCCATTCATGGCCCGCACTCGCGCCTGTGCTTGCCGTGCCAGCACATCTCACCCTCTCTTTGCTAGCCCGACCTTGCCTATTAGAACCATCTCCCCATGGGCTCATAGTGTCGAGTGTCATCATCACTAGCCGTGGTCCTTCCCCTTCGCTTGGAACTATCAAGCTAGGCATGGATTTGTCCTTCGCCCACTATGACCGTGTACCTGCATGCCACCACCGTCCTCCCCTTTCTAAGAGGCCACATTGCCGTTGTCCTCACCCATATGCGCTGCCACTGTTCCCTGCCCGCCGGAGCCTAGCTAGCCGCAGCCCTCCCCTCCTTGGTCGCCTATAAAAGGGACGTCTGGAGCTCACTTTCAACCCGCACCGATCATCATTCCTCTCCCTCCCCTCCCTTGAGCTCGAATCAAGCCAGCGCCGTCGCCCTCCCCAACTCCGGTGAGACCCCCACTGCCCCCTCAAGTCGTCCAAAGCAAAATTGAGTAAGCCCACAAGCTTCACCAGCTCCCCATAGTCACCATGCAACCCACCCAAGCCCGATCACCGAGCGTAACCTCACCGTCGACCTCACCGTCGCGGTGGTGATCTGCCCCACTATGGCTAGCCCTCCCTAGCTTGTCTCTGACCAAATTGAACCTGCCTCTGTGCTCACCAGACCTCCACCATGCTAAAATGCCCACCCATTGTCCAATCAGAGCACCTGCAGGGAACTACCGATGGACCACTGTCGGTGCCGGTTCGCCCCGCTCGAGCATGCCTCGTCCACAACCACTCGTGTCGTCCCCCCTTTCCCTAACGTGTGGGCTTGCCCGATCTGCCGTCACCCCGCCTCCTCGTCCTTCATGTGGTTCTACTGGGCCGTGCGCCTACATGCGCCGTGCCAAGCTCGACTGGGTTGGAATCCACCCGCTAGGCCCGCAAAGCCGTAAACCCCTTTTCTTTTTATTGCCTCCTTTATATACACACACACACATGTATGCATAATTGCACAAATGATGGAAAAAACACATTATAGGTCGCATAAAATGATAAGCACAATACTATATTACACCTTCTCCTAGCAAGATCATTGTTTGATGTATTGTTTATTAATTGTTTTGCTAGACGAAGTGGTCATCAACGCCCCAAAAACCCTAGCTCTGAAAGAAGGGCATGAGCGCAACTTCTCAGAAATAGAAACTTTGTATTATGAGAACTTCGACAAAGGCAAGTTCATTCTACACTTGATGCATAAGTTGCCTATACTTTCTACCACAACCCAAGCCAGGGACAAGGGAATGGGTTCATGCATATGTGAGATGAGGTTAAGCCTAAAGGCGGGGTATGGGTGGTGTTTTCAAAGGAAAAATGTATTGCAAATACGGGTACGATGAACGGTTATCACCCTTATCAACTTGAGTAGGATGATCGGGACTCCCTAGAAGGGGCCCCAAAGGAGTTGGCTCAGCGGGGTTAGGTGTGAGCTTGAAGGATTGTCCCGACATGCATAAGGACCAGTTTGACATTTTCCACTTCCAATACTATTATCAAGTACAACCACTCGAGGCTGTATGGATAGTTGCTTGATCTGAACTTGCTCGATCTGCACCTAGGGTTATCGGTGGTTGGGGAGTACTAGCAGGACAAGTAGGGGAATGTGGCCGTCCTAGTTTGGGTGAGGGGGTGGCCTTGTTCCTTTTGGTATAATCATTAAGGTAAAGTCATGCAAGGGAGGAGAGAGTTTCAGTATTCAGATCTCACAATGGTGATATTGTAGAAACCAGACTAGTGGATAAAGTGTACACCTCTTCGCATTGTCAAAAATATATTCGAATAGTTCGTGTCCATAGGTAGGGACAAGTTCGGTATGGTATGACAATTATTACTTTGTTTTCAAAAGAAAAGGGATGGGAAAATGTGTGCATATTTTGGAAAGTAATGTGTGCCACGGGAGTAGGAAGCTCAATGGTGATTGAGTAAAGGAATATGCTTTTCTCTTCTATTATGGGGATACCAAAACAAGGTCTTTTTCTAAAAAAGAGTGACTTATAACTCAACCAAATAAAAGCATGTACAATATAGGTTTCTCTCTCCCCTATGGGTTAGAATGAGCTTGCAGAATACGAAAGTATTTGCATGTTTCTTTACATGTTTTTCAGTGGTTGAAGAATTCATTACCACTTTGTTTGACTAGAAGAGGACTACGTCTGCACCCAGTCTGCCTGTGGTTAGGGCTGGTTATCGCCTTGCTTTTCCTTAGCTCTTCTGAGCTCCACACTCGGTACTGTAATAACTATTATATAAGACTCTGTTTCATCTGAGAAAATAAATGTAGTTACTAGCCTCCTATGACTAGTAATTGTATCACATTTGGGTCCCAAAGGATCGAGACGCTTCACGAATTTCTCTAATTCTTGTTTATAATCCAAGGAGATTGTTGGGTGTGTCCTCTATAGTCGGTCAATAGAGATCGGATTGGGCATAACCCAACTAACCACCTCCTTAATCTGGGCCCTTAATTAGGAGAGCCCATGCTAACCATGGTTGTAGCCCTCAGTCACATGACGCCATATAAAAGGATTAAGGGGGTCATAGGAATAAGCCAACGCTTAACCTCACCCTGAAACCCTAATCCACAGACAAGGCCCCCATCGCCTACGCAACACAGTGACTAGAAGAGCTACACCCTAATGGTGGCTCTGATCTTAGCGCCCTAGTAGGCCCTGGATCCAAACCTCGTGTTCTACAGGAGGATGGAGGTGGTGCGGGCACGGACAACTTCACCAACCTCGCACTTAATCAAGGGCAAACCAGTATCCCTCATACTCTTTGTGTTTATGGTTCACAGATCAAGATGAACACACAAGTTCTTTACTATTATCAAGTTCTCTCGGATTTGCCTAAGTGTGACTTAGTAAAGATCCTAAAACCTAACACGATCGACCTCGAGTAACTTGAGATTTATGCAGAAGGTCCAAGAATTTAAAAGGGTAAGACAGGACTGAAAGGGAAATGGACTTATACATTTCCTATAATCAATTTTGGAGGGTGATGTCCATCACAAACTGAAAGGGAAATTGGGCTATCCATTTCCTATAATTAATTTTGGTGGTTGACGACCAACGCAAACCTATGGACTAACTAGTTTGTCTAGAATTCATGTATTACATGTGCATAAGGTTCAACACAAATCAATAAAAGAATCAAGTTAGGGACACAATTTTAAAGGAGCAAAAGGACTCGAGTGTGCTGAAGAATGGCGCACCGGACAGTGTCCGGTGCACCAGGACCGTACAAGGTTGAACCAGCCACTTTCGGGAAAACAGAGGCATGCTCCACTATAATTCACTGGACTGTTCGGTGTGCATCGGACTGTCTGGTGAGCCAGCGGAGCAACGGCTCCCTGCGCCAACGGTCGACTTTGCAAAGTGCTACAGTGAAGAACAGTGTCGCGCAGAAGTCAGAGCAGCGAAGTCAGAGGGGCACCGGACTGTCCGGTGTAGCACCAGACTGTCCGATGCCGCAAGAGGACAAAGCCTCCAACGGTCGACCAGCTCTAGACCCTAACGGTTGGGTGACATGGCAGCGCACCAAACAAGGAACATTGTCTGTCCGGTGGCACACCGGACTATCTGGTGTGCCCATCGCCAGCAGCCTCCCCAACGGCTATGGAAGTGGTTGGGGGCTATAAATACCCCCCAATCACCTCATTCATATCAATCCAAGCATTCTGAATATTGCATTCATTACAAGAGCAAAAGACTCCACTCCAAGACACAATCAAAGCGATCGATCCACTCAAAGTCCCAAATCAACTCTAGTGCTTTAGGACTTGTGAGAGGATCTCTTGTGTTCTTTTGTTGCTCTTGTTGATTGGTTGGCCTTTCTTCTTTTCCATTCTTATTCTCAAGTGCTTTGTAAGCAAGGCAAGAGACACCAAGTGTGTGGTGGTCCTTGCGTGGTCTAAGTGACCCGTGAGATTAAGGAAGAAGGCTCACTCGGTCTAAGTGACCGTTTGAGAGAGGGAAAGGGTTGAAATAGACCCGGTCTTTGTGACCTCCTCAAGGGGGACTAGGTTCTTTGGAACCGAACCTCGATAAAACAAATCACCGTGTTCACTCGCCTTGATTCTTGTTGATTTGTTTTCCCCTCTCTTTTGACTTGACATTAATTCTAACGCTAACCCCGACTTGTAGTGTGCGCTTAATTTTATAAATTTCAGGTTTCGCCTATTCACCCCCTCTAGTCCACTTTCAATTGGTATCAGAGCCAGTGCTTCATTAAGAGTCTAACCAACTCGAAGTGATGTTTAGAGAACACGCCAAGAGGGAGATCGTGACTGGCGACAAGCCCGCATGCTCGGGGAGGACTCACTCAAGGGAGTCCGGCAACAAGTATAAGGAGGAATCCTCTTCCTCCATCAAGTCGCATCGGAAGGGTGACAAGAATAAGAAGATGAAGAAGGTGGTCTACTACGAGACCGACTTGTCACCCTCCACCACTACTTCTAAGCATCATGAGCGCAAGAAGTATAGTAAGATGCCCCTTCGCTCTCCCCGTTTTTCAAAGCGTGCTCCTTTACTTTCTGTCCCCTTAGGCAAACCACCATATTTTGATGGTGAAGACTATTCTATGTGGAGTGATAAAATGAGGCACCATCTAACCTCACTCCACGAAAGTATTTGGAAAATTGTTGAGTATGAAGCGTAGGTACCTAAGGTAGGGGACAAGGATTACGACTCAGAAGAGGCCACCCAAATTAGGCACTTTAACTCCCAAGCCACGTCATACTCCTTGCCTCCTTGTGTCGAGAGGAGTATAACAAAGTGCAAGGGTTAAAGAACACCAAAGAAATTTGGGACGTCCTCAAAACGGTGCATGAAGGGGACAAGGAGACCAAGATCACCAAGCGCGAGACAATCAAGGGAGAACTCGATCGTTTCGTCCTCAACAAAGGAAAAGAGCCACAAGCAATGTACAATCGGCTCAAGACCATGGTGAACCAAGTGCGCAACCTCGGGAGCACCAAGTGGGATGACCATGAAATGGTCAAGGTTATTCTAAGATCCCTTGTTTTTCGTAATCCTACTTAAGTACAATTAATTCGTGGGGATCCTAGATATAAACTAATGTCTCTCGAGGAGGTGATTGGCAAGTTTGTGAGCTTTGAACTTATGATCAAAGACTCTAAACACATTGTCAACTTGGAGCAAGGTGCCACCTTCACACCCGAGGTGCAACCCGTCGCATTCAAAGCGACGAAAGAAGAGATGAGGGAGTCTACACCAAGTAGGCTTCCAATCGATGCCTCCAAGCTCGACAACGAGGAAATTGCGCTCATCATCAAGAGCTTCTGCCAAATCCTCAAACAAAGGAGGGGAAAGGATTACAAGCCCCGCTCCAAAAGGGTGTGCTACAAATGTGGTAAGCCCGGTCATTTTATTGTTAAATGTCCAATGTCAAGTGAAAGTGATAGGGACGACGACAAGAAAGGGAAGAAGGAGAAGAAGAAGTACTACAAGAAGAAGGGCAGCGATGCCCACATATGTCATGAATGGGACTCCGATGAGAGCTCCACCGACTCCTCCTCCAACAAGGACTTCGCCAACATCGCCGTCAACAAAGGTCTTCTCTTCCCCAACGTCGGCCACAAGTGTCTCATGGCTAAGGATGGCAAAAAGAATAAGGTACACTCTAGAGCCACCCCAAAATATACAACATCTAGTGATGAGAGTAGCTCTATTGATAATGAAGATGATTTACTTGCTCTTTTTGCCAACCTTAACATGAAACAAAAGAAAAAATTAAATGAACTAATTGAGGCCATTAATGAGAAGGATGATCTCTTGGAAAGCTAAGAGGACTTTCTCATTAAAGAAAACAAAAAAAATTTGTTAAGTTGAAAAATGCTTATGCTCAGGAAATAGAAAAACGTAAAAACTTATCTAAGGAGCTTAGCATTTGTCATGATTCAATTTCAAGTCTTAGAACTGAGAATGCTAGTTTAATTTCTAAGATTGAAAATTTGAATGCTTTCAATGATTCTATTATCTGCCTTAGAGATGAGAATGCCATTTTGAATGCTAAGATAGAAGAATTAAATACTTGCAAACCATCTACATCTACCATCGAGTATGTTTCCATTTGCACTAGATGTAGAGATATAAATGTTGAAGCTATGGATGATCACCTTGCCATGATTAAACAACAAAATGATCACATAGCTAAATTAACTGCTAAAATAAATGAGCATGAACTTGAAAATGAAAAATTTAAATTTGCTAGAAGCATGCTCTACAATGGGAGACACCCTGGCATTAAGGATGAAATTGGTTTCCAACAGGGGAGCAATGTCAAGCTTAATGCCCCTAAAAGATTGTCTAATTTTGTAAAGGGCAAGGCACCCATGGTTTAGGATAGTGAGGGCTACATTTTATATCCTGCTAACTATCCTGAGCACAAAATTAGGAGAATTCATGCTAAGATACCTCACACTGTTTCTCATCATGCATTTATATATAAGAATGAGGCTTCTAGCTCTAAGCATTCCACTTATGTTAAAATGCCTAAAAAGAAAACTCCTACTGCATAAAATAAGCATAATATTTCATTTAAAACTTTTGATGCTTCCTATGTGCTTACTAACAAATCAGGCAAAATAGTTGCCAAATATGTTGGGGGCAAACACAAGAGTCCTAAGACTTGTGTTTGGGTATCCAAGGTGCTTGTTTCTAACGTGAAAGGACCCAAAACTGTTTGGGTACCTAAGAACAAGGCCTAAATTGTTTTGCAGGTTTATGCATCCGGTGGTTCAAGTTAGATAATCGATAACGGGTGTACAAACCACATGACAGGGGAGAAAAGAATGTTATCCTCCTATGAGAAAAATGAAGATCCCCAATGAGCTATCACATTCGGGGGATGGAAATCAAGGTTTGGTCAAAGGTTTGGGTAAAATTGCTATATCACCTGACCATTCTATTTTCAATGTTTTTCTTGTAGATTTATTAGATTACAATTTGCTTTACGTTTTTCAATTATGTAAAATGAGCTACAACTGTCTATTTGCTGATGTAGGTGTTACTGTCCTTAGAGGAAGTGATGATTCAGTAGCATTTAAAGGAGTGTTAGATGGTCAGCTATATTTGGTTGATTTTAATGATAACAAAACTGAACTAGACACTTGTTTAATTGCTAAGACTAATATGGGTTGGCTCTGGCATCGCCAACTTGCCCATGTTGGGATGAAGAATCTTCATAAGCTTCTAAAGAGATAGCACATTTTAGGACTAACCAATATTCATTTTGAGAAAGACAGGATTTGTAGCGCATGCCAAGCAGGGAAGCAAGTTGGAGTCCATCATCCACACAAGAACATAATGACGATGGACAGGCCGCTCGAGCTACTCCACATGGATTTATTTGGTCCGATCGCTTACATAGGCATCGACGGGAGTAAGTACTGTCTAGTAATTATGGATGATTATTCTCGCTTCACTTGGGTATTCTTTTTTGTAGGAAAAATCACAAACCCAAGATACTTTAAAGGGATTCTTGAGACGGGCTCAAAATGAGTTCGGATTAAGGATCAAAAAGATAAGAAGCGACAATGGGACAGAGTTCAAGAATTCACAAATAGAAGGATTTCTTGAGGATGAGGGCATCAAGCATGAGTTCTATTCTCCCTACACACCTCAACAAAATGGTGTAGTGGAGAGGAAGAATAGAACTCTACTAGACATGGCAAGACCATGCTTGATGAATACAAGACACCAGACCGGTTTTGGGCGGAAGCAATCAACACTGCTTGCTACTCCATCAACCGGCTCTATCTTCACCGAATCCTTAACAAGACATCATATGAACTCCTCACGGATAAAAAGCCCAATGTTTCATATTTTAGAGTCTTTGGGAATAAATGCTTTGTTCTTATTAAGAGAGGTAGAAAATCTAAATTTGCTCCTAAGGCTGTAGAAGGCTTTTTACTAGGTTATGACTCAAACACAAGGGCATATAGAGTCTTCAATAAATCCACTGGATTATTTGACGTTTCTTGTGACATTGTGTTTGATGAGACTAATGGCTCCCAACTGGAGCAAATTGATCTTGATGAATTAGATGATGAAGAGGCTCTGTGCGTCACATTAAGGAACATGTCCACTAGTGATGTGTGTCCTAAAGAATCCGAAGAGCCCACAGAAGCAAAAGATCAACCATCATCTTCCATGCAAGCATCTCCACCAACCCAAGATGAGGGTCAGGCTCAAGATGATGAAGATGAAGATCAAGAGGATGAGCCACCTCAAGAGGAGGACAATGATCAAGGGGGAGATGAAGATAATGAAGACAAGGAAGATGAGCAAGAAATACAGGGTCAAAGACCGCCACACCCAAGAGTCCACCAAGCAATTCAACGAGATCACCCCGTCAACTCCATTCTTGGTGACATTCATAAGGGGGTAACCACTAGATCTCGAGTTGCTCATTTCTATGAACATTACTCTTTTGTTTCCTCTATTGAGCCATACAGGGTAGATGATGCACAAAGAGATCCGGATTGGGTGATGGTAATGCAAGAGGAGCTCAACAACTTCACAAGGAATGAGGTATGACATTTAGTTCTACGTCCTAATCAAAATGTTGCAGGTACCAAATGGGTATTCTGCAACAAGCAAGATGAGCATGGTGTGGTGACAATAAACAAAGTCCGACTTGTGGCAAAAGGATATTCACAAGTCGAAGGTTTGGATTTCGATGAAACTTATGCACCCGTAGCTAGGCTTGAGTCAATTCATATATTAATTGCCTATGCTACTTACCATGGCTTCAAGCTTTATCAAATGGACGTGAAGAGTGCCTTCCTCAATGGACCCATCAAGGAAGAGGTCTATGTTGAGCAACCTCCCGACTTTGAAGACAGTGAGTACCCTAACCATGTGTATAAACTCTCAAAGGCGCTTTATGGGCTCAAACAAGCCCCAAGAGCATGGTATGAATGCTTGAGAGATTTTCTTATCACTAATGGCTTCAAAGTCGGAAAAGCTGATCCTACTCTCTTTACTAAAACTATTGCAAGAGACTTGTTTATATGGCAAATTTATGTTGATGATATCATATTTGGGCCTACTAACAAGTCAACTTATGAAGAGTTTAGTAGGATCATGATTCAAAAATTCGAGATGTCTATGATGGGGGAGTTGAAGTATTTCCTTGGATTTCAAATCAAGCAACTCCAAGATGGCACCTTCATCAGCCAAACAAAATACATTCAGGACATACTTAAGAAGTTTGGAATGAAGGATGGCAAGCCCATCAAGACACCCATGGGAACTAATGGGCATCTCGACCTCGACACGGGAGGTAAATCCGTAGATCAAAAGGTATACTAGTCGATGATAGAATCTTTACTCTACTTATGTGCATCTCGATTGGATATTATGCTTTCTGTATGCATGTGTGCAAGATTTTAGGCAAATCCTAAGGAAGTTCACCTTAGGGCTGTGAAGAGAATCATGAGATACTTAGTTTACACTCTTAAGTTTGGGCTTTGGTATTCTAGGGGATCCATATTTGATTTAATAGGTTATTCCGATGCCGATTGGGCAGGGTGCAAAATTGATAGGAAGAGCACATTAGGGACTTTTCAGTTTCTGGGGAGATCCCTGGTGTCATGGGCTTCAAAGAAACAAAATTCAGTAGCCTTTCCACCACCGAAGGCGAGTACATTGCCACAGGCCATTGTTGTGCGCAATTACTTTGAATGAGGCAAACCCTTAGGGACTATGACTACAAATTGAGCAAAGTCCCTCTCCTATGTGATAATGAGAGTGCAATCCGCATGATGGATAATCCCGTTGAACACTGCCACACTAAACACATAGACATTCGGTATCACTTTTTGAGGTATCACCAACAAAAGGGAGATATCGAAATAGCTTTTGTAAACACCAAAAACCAATTAGCCGATATCTTTACGAAGCCACTAGATGAGAAAACCTTTAGCAAACTTAGAAATGAGCTAAATATACTTGAATCTCAGAATTTTGATTGAAATATTGCACACATAGCTCATTTATATACCTTTGATCATATCTCTTTCATTTGGTACAATTGCATATCTCTTATTCTTCTTATGCCAAGGCTAAGACTAATATGTTTCCATGAGCATCTTTTGTATTAGTCTTAGATTGAAAGGGAAATGGAGTACTCGGCAAAGACAATGCTTCCACTCAACTCTAACGGTATTATTTACCCTTTGCCGGTATTCCACAAACTCTCAATGGTATGACCTTTCACTCGTATTTATTTCACCATTTGGGAGGTAATGTTAGGCCCCAAAGGGGGAGAAAATGCTAAAGGGCTCCAACGTTCTCTATTTTTGGCGATTAATGCCAAAGGGGGAGAAAATATTAAGCCTAAAGCAAAAGGACCGCACCACCATTTGAAATTTCAAAAATTTTCACAAGTGTTTGTTTTTCAATTGGTATCCAAGGAACTTTTGAAGTAGTATGAATTTTCAATTGATTTCTTCAAAAGTAAAATTTCAATTAATGTATTCTCAATTAGTATCAGTTGGTATCTATGTCTCAATTGATCCTTCAATTAGTATCATTAGAAGTCAATTTTCAAATTGGTATCTATTTCAAAAACCCTCTTGAAAGCTAAACGGAGAATTCATTCACGGTGAGTTTTCATTTCGTCAAAGGAAAAGCATTTGAAACAGGGGGAGAAATTTCAAATCCTAAAAATGCTTATTGCAATCCTATTCCTATACCTTTGATTATTTGCAAAAAGACTTTGAAAAGATTTTCCAAAAGATTTGCAAAAACAAACAAGTGGTGCAAATGTGGTCCAAAATGTTAAATAAAAAAACCAATCCATTCACTCTTATTCTTAGCAAGACTTTCAATTGGTTTAACTCCAAGTAACCTATGCACATTCATAAATGCAAACTAGTTACATTTCTACACTTTATATATGCTTTGGTTTGTGTTGGCTTCAATCACCAAAAAGGGGGAGATTGAAAGGGAAATTGGGCTATCCATTTCCTATAATTAATTTTGGTGGTTGACGACCAACGCAAACCTATGGACTAACTAGTTTGTCTAGAATTCATGTATTACAAGTGCATAAGGTTCAACAAAAACCAATAAAAGAATCAAGTTAGGGACACAATTTTAAAGGAGCAAAAGGACTCAAGTGTGCTGAAGAATGGCGCACCAGACTGTCCGGTGTGCGACCAGACAGTGTCCGGTGCACCAGGACCGTACAAGATTGAACCAGCCACTCTCGGGAAAACGGAGGCGCGCTCCACTATAATTCCCCAGACTGTCCAGTGTGCCACTAGACTGTTCGGTGAGTCAGCGGAGCAATGACTCCCTGTGCCAACAGTCGACTCTGCAAAGTGCTACAGTGAAGAACAGTGTCGCGCAGAAGTCAGAGCAGCGAAGTCAGAGGGGCACCGGACTGTCCGATGTAGCACCGGACTATCCGGTATAGCACCGGACTGTCCGGTTCCGGTATAGCACCGGACTGTCCGGTGCCGCAAGAGGACAAAAGCCTCCAACGGTCGACCAGCTCCAGACCCTAACGGTTGGGTGACGTGGCGGTGCATCGGACAAGGAACAGTGCGTGTCTGGTGACGCACCGGACTGTCCGGTGCGCCCATCGCCAGCAGCCTCCCGAACGGCTATGGAAGTGGTTGGGGGCTATAAATACCCCCCAACCACCTCATTTATATCAATCCAAGCATTCTGAATATTGCATTCAATACAAGAGCAAAAGACTCCACTCCAAGACACAATCAAAGCGATCGATCCACTCAAAGTCCCTGAATCAACTCTAGTGCTTTAGGACTTGTGAGAGGATCTCTTTTGTTCTTTTATTGCTCTTGTTTCTTGGTTGGCCTTTCTTCTTTTCCATTCTTATTCTCAAGTGCTTTGTAAGCAAGGCAAGAGACACCAAGTGTGTGGTGGTCCTTGCGGGGTCTAAGTGACCCGTGAGATTAAGGAAGAAGGCTCACTCGGTCTAAGTGACCATTTGAGAAAGGGAAAGGGTTGAAATAGACCCAGTCTTTGTGACCTCCTCAATGGGGACTAGGTTCTTTGGAACCAAACCTCGGTAAAACATATCACCGTGTTCACTCGCCTCGATTCTTGTTGATTTGTTTTCCCCTCTCATTCGACTTGACATTAATTCTAACGCTAACTCCGACTTGTAGTGTGCGCTTAATTTTATAAATTTCAGGTTTCACCTATTCACCCCCTCTAGGCCACTTTCACAAGCCATGTGGACTAACTAATTTGCCTAGTTGTCACTTATCTTAGGTGCATAAAGTTCAACACAAACCAACAAAGAAAAAGAGTTGGGGACTATACAAAGTTTGGAGCAAAAGACAAGTAGAGGTGCTGCCAGTGGCACATCGAATACTGTTCGGTGTGCACCGGACACTGTTAGTGCCTAGGCCAAGGCACCCATGAACTGGCCGCTCTCATGATTTTCTAGAGTCACTCCGCTATAATTCACCGGACTATCCGGTGTGCACCGGACATGTCCGGTGAGCTAATGGAGCAACGATCAATTGCGCTCAACGGTCGACTACGATATCAGATGAACAGTGAATAGTGAACAGTGCGCAAGTCAGAAGTCAAAGTAGTGAAGTCAGAATGCACCGAACTATCCGGTGTGCCACCGGACTATCCGGTGCCGCAAGAGGACAAAGGACTTCAACGGTCAACCGCTCCAAACCCCAACGGTTTGCTGACATGGTGCGCACCAGAAAATGAACAGTGCCATGTCCAGTGCACCACCGAACTGTCTGGTAAAGCTTGCAAGAGACACCTCTTTGTGTGGTGATCCTTACAGGGTCTTAGTGACCCAAGTGATTAAGGAGAAGCACTCAACCAGTCTCTGTGACCGATTGAGAGAGAGAGGGTTGGAATAGACCTGGCCTTTGTGGCCTCCTCAATGGGGACTAGTTTCTTTGGAACCGAACCTCGATAAACAAATCACCGTGTTCATTTGTGTTGATCTCTACTTGATTTGTTTCCCTCTCTAAAAGTTTCCTTGCTAATATTGATTTTAGTTTGCTCCCAAAGTTATCCTCATCAATTGAGCAACTCACGGCAAGAGAAACATTCTTCCGCACTCCGATTTATTTCTAACCCTAACCCCGATCAAAATGCATGTTCAAAGTTTATAATTTTTAGGTTTCGCCTATTCACCCCCCTTTAGGCGACTTTCAATTGGTATCGAAGCCCGGTGCTTCATTAGATTCTAACAACTTGAAGTGATGTCAGGAGAACACGCCAAGAGGGAGATGGTCACCGGCAACAAGCCTGAAGGATCGAGAAGGAAGAATGATGAACAGACTCCATTGAAGGAGGCCAGCAACAAGCTTAAGGAGCACAAGGAAGAATCCGCCAGCTCCATCAAGTCACATAGGAAGGGTGACAAGAAGAAAACAAAAATGAAGAAGGTGGTCTACTACAAGACCGACTCTTCATCACCTTCCACATCTGGCACCGAGTCTACCACTTCTAAACGCCAAGAGCATAAGAAGTATAGTAAGATGCCTCTTCGCTATCCTCACATTCCTAAACATGCTCCTTTACTTTTGGTACCCTTAGGCAAACCACCATATTTTGATGGTGAGGATTATTGTATGTGGAGTGATAAAATGAGGTACCATCTAACCTCACTCCACAAAAGCATATGGGATATTGTTGAGTTTGGAGCACAGGCACCACATGTGGGCAACGAGGATTACGACTCCAATGAGGCCGTCCAAATAAGGCACTTCAATTCCCAAGCCACCTCTATACTCCTCGCTTCCTTGTGTCGAGAGGAGTATAACAAGGTGCAAGGGTTGAAGAGTGCCAAAGAAATTTGGGACGTCCTCAAGACAGCGCATGAAGGGGATGAGGTGACCAAGATCACCAAGCGTGAAACGATCGAGGGAGAACTCGGTCGATTTGTCCTCAACAAAGGAGAGGAGCCACAAGCAATGTACAACCGACTCAAAACAATGGTCAACCAAGTGCGCAACCTCGGGAGCACCAAATGGGATGGCCATGAAATGGTCAAGGTTATTCTAAGATCTCTTGTTTTTTGTTATCCTACTCAAGTTCAATTAATTCATGGAGATCCTAGATACAAACAGATGTCCCCAAGGAAGTTATTGGCAAGTTTGTGAGCTTTGAACTTATGATCAAAGACTCCAAACATATTGTCAACTTGGAGCAAGGCGCCACCTCCACTCCTGAGGTGCAACCCGTTGCATTCAAAGCAACAGAAGAAAAGAAGGAAGAGTCTACACCAACAAGTTGACTCCCAATTGACGCCTCCAAGCTCGACAGTGAGGAGATGGCTCTTACCATCAAGAGCTTCCGACAAATCCTCAAGCAAAGGAAGGGAAAGGACTACATACCCCGCTCCAAGAAGGTTTGCTACAAGTGTGGTAAGTCTAGTCACTTTATTGCAAAATGTCCATATGCAAGTGACAGAGACAGGGACGAAGACAAGAAAGGGAAGAAGGGTGGCGAGGCGCACATGGGGCGGGAATGGGACTCCGACGAGAGCTCCACCGACTCCTCCCCCAACGAGGACGCTACCAAAATCGCCATCAACAAAGGCCCTCTCTTCCCTAACATCAGACACAAATGTCTTATGGCTAAGGAGAGCGAAAAGAAGAAGGTACACTCTAGAGATACCCCCAAACACACTACTTCCGATGATGAGGGTAACTCTAGTGATAATGAAGATGATTTGACTTCTCTTTTTGCAAACCTCACCAAGGATCAAAAGAAAAAGATAAATGAATTGATAGAAACCATTAACGAGAAGGATGATCTCTTGGGATTCCAAGAGGACTTGCTTGTTAAGGAAAATAAAAAATTTATTAAGTTGAAAAATGCATATGCTCTTGAAGTAGAAAAATGTGAAAATTTGTCTAAAGAGCTCAATGTTTGCAATGATTCAATTTCTTGTCTTAGATCTAAAAATGCTAGTTTGTTTGCTAAGATTGAAGGATTAAACACTTGTAATGTTCCTACATCTACTGTTGAGCATGTCACTATTTGCACTATATGTAGAGATGGTAATATTGATGCTATGAATGATCAGCTTGCTATGATTAAAGAACAAATGATCACATAGCTAAATTAAATGCTAAAATTGCCGAGCAAGAGTTAGAGAATGAAAAATTTAAATTTCCTCGTAGTATGCTTTATAATGGGAGATGCCCTGGTATTAAGGTCTGCATTGGTTTCCAATAGGGGAGCCAAAGCAACATCAAACTTAATGCCCCTAATAACAAGCTTTCTAATTTTGTTAATGGTAAGGCTCCCATGGTTCAAGGTAGAGAGGGTTACATTTTATATCCTGAAAACTATCCGAAGCACAAAATTAGAAGAATTCATGCTAGAAAAACTCATTATGTTTCTCATCATGGTTACATGTATAGTAATGAGGCATCTAGCTGTAGGCATTCAACTCATATTAAAATGCCTAAAAAGAAAACTGTCAATGCATCAAATGAGCATAGCATATCATTTAAGACCTTTGATGCATCTTTTGTGCTTACTAACAAATCAGGCAAGGTAGTTGCCAAATATGTTGGGGGCAAACACAAGAGTCCAAAGACTTGTGTTTGGTTACGCAAGGTGCTTGTTTCTAATGTGAAAAGACCCAAGACCGTTTGGGTACCTAAGAACAAGGTCTAAATTTGTTTTGTAGGTTTATGCATCCGGTGAAACAAGTTTGATAATTGATAGCGGGTGTACAAACCACATGACAGGGGAGAAAAGGATGTTCTCATATGAGAAAAATAAAGATCCCCAAAGAGCGATCACATTCGGGGATGGAAATCAATGTTTGGTCAAAGGTTTGGGTAAAATAGCTATATCTCCTGACCATTCTATTTCCAATGTTTTTCTTGTAGATTCTTTAGACTGCAACTTGCTTTCTATCTCTCAATTATGTAAAATGGGCTACAACTATCTATTTACTGATGTTGGTGTTACTGTCTTTAGAAGAAGTGATGATTCAATAACTTTTAAGGGAGTGTTAGATGGTCAGCTATATTTAGTTAATTTTAATAATAACAATGCTAAACTAGACACTTACTTAATTACTAAGACTAATATGGGCTGGCTATGGCATCGCCGACTTACTCATGTTGCGATGAAGAATCTTAACAAGCTTCTAAAGGGAGAGCACATTTTAGGACTAACAAATGTTCATTTTGAGAAAGACAGGATTTGTAGCACATGTCAAGCAGAGAAGCAGGTTGGAGTTCATCATCCCCACAAGAACATCATGACGACTGAAAGGCCGCTTAAGCTACTCCACATGGACCTATTCGGCCCGATCGCTTACATCATATGAACTCCTCATCGGTAAAAATCCCAATGTTTCTTATTATAGAGTTTTTGGGAGCAAATGCTTTATTCCTATTAAAAGAGGTAGAAATTCAAAATTTGCTCCTAAAGCAGTAGAAGGCTTTTTTACTTGGTTATGACTCAAATACAAGGGCATATAGAGTCTTCAACAAGTCCACTAGATTGGTTGAAGTTTCTTATGACATTATGTTTGATGAGACTAATGGCTCCCAAGTGGAGCAATACAGTGTTTGGTTCGGATTCTTACGGCTTCTGGCCGCCAGAATCGGTGTAGCCGCCCCAAACTTTCGGCTTCCGCGGCGGCTGCGAGCAGAAGCGCGGTGTGCGGCAGTGGCTGGACAACGAGTGGAAAGAAGCGGTTCCAGGCCTGCGTCCACAAGAAGTTGCTCAGCTTATTCGAACCCATGACCTATTTGATCCTGTTCAGCTTATTTTAGTAAAGAACACATCTGCTATTTTCAAATTATGTGTTGATTAGTACGACAATTTACTCTACAGCAGTCGAACCAAACACTCAGATTCTTCTCAGCCAACTTCTCCCCACAGCCGGCTTTTTCTCATAGTCAACTTTTCAGAAAAGCTCATAAAAAAAGCCGAACCAAACAGGCCCCAAGTTGAACTTGATGAATTAGATGATGAAGAGGCTCCGTGTGTCGCGCTAAGGAACATGACCATTGGGGATGTGTGTCCAAAAGAATCCGAAGAGGCTCCATAAGCACAGGGCCAGCCATCATCTTCCATACAAGCATCTCCACCAACACAAAATGAGGAAATGGCTCAAGAAGAAGAGGATGAAGATCAAGATGGAAAGCCAACTCAAGAGGACATTGATCAAGGGGGAGATGAAAATGATCAAGACAAGGAAGATGATCAAGAGATTCAATACCAAAGACCACCACACCCAAGAGTCCACTAAGCAATTCAAAGAGATCACCCCATCAATTCCATACTTGGTGACATCCATAAAGGGGTAACCACTCGATCTCGAGTTGCTCACTTTTGTGAACATTATTCTTTTGTGTCTTCTATTGAGCCATACAGGGTCGAAGATGCACTTAGAGATCCAAACTGGGTGGTGGCAATGCAAGAGGAGCTCAACAACATCACGAGGAACGAGGTATGGCATTTAGTTCCACGACCTAACCAAAATGTTATAGGTACCAAGTGGGTATTCCGCAACAAACAGGATGAACATGGTGTGGTGACTATGAAGAAAGCCCGACTTGTTGCCAAAGGTTATTCACAGGTCGAAGGTTTGGATTACGATCAAACCTATGCACTTGTAGCTAGGCTTGAGTCAATTCATATATTACTTGCTTATGTTACTTACCATGGCTTTAAGTTATATCAAATGGACATGAAGAGTGCTTTCCTTAATGCCCTATCAAGGAAGAGGTATATGTTGAGCAACCTCTCGGCTTTGAAGATAGTGAGTATCCTACATATGTTTATAAGCTCTCAAAGGCGCTTTATGGGCTCACGCAAGCCCCAAGAGCATGGTATGAATGCCTAGGAGACTTTCTTCTCACTAATGGATTTAAAGTCAGAAAAGCTGACCCTACTCTCTTCACTAAAACAACTGCTAAAGACTTGTTTATATGCCAAATTTATGTTGATGATATTATATTTGGGTCTACTAACATGTCATCTTGTGAAGAGTTTAGTAGGATTATGATACAGAAATTCGAGATGTCAATGATGAGGGAGTTGAAGTATTTCCTTGGATTTCAAATCAAGCAACTCCAAGAGGGCACCTTCATTTGCCAAACTAAGTACATTCAAGACATCCTTAAGAAATTTGGAATGAAGGATGACAAACCCATCAAGACATCCATGGGAACAAATGGGCATCTTGACCTCGACACAGGAAGTAAATCCGTAGATCAAAAGGTAAACCGGATGATGATAGGTTCTTTACTCTATTTTTGTGCTTCACGACCGGATATTATGTTTTCCGTATGCATGTGTGCAAGGTTTTAGGCAAATCCTAAGGAAGTTCACCTTAGATCCATGAAAAGAATCATGAGATCTTTAATTTACACTCCTAAGTTAGGGCTATGGTACCTTTGATCTAATTGGGTATTCTGATGCTGATTATGCCGGATGTAAAATTGATAGGAAGAGCACATTAGGGACTTGTCAGTTTTTGGGAAGATCCATGGTGTCTTGGGCTTCAAAGAAACAAAACTGAGTAGCTCTATCCACCGTCGAAGCCGAGTATATTGCTACAGGATATTGTTGTGCACAATTACTCTGGATGAGGCAAACTCTTAGGGACTATGGCTAGAAGTTGAGCAAAGTCTCTCTCCTATGTGACAATGAGAGTGCAATCCGTATGGCGGACAATCCCGTTGAACACAGCCGCACTAAGCACAAACACATCCGGTATCACTTTCTGAGAGATCGCCAACAAAAGGGGATATCGAAATTGCTTATGTTAGCACCCACAACCAATTAGCTGATATCTTCACCAAGCCCATGGATGAAAATATCTTTAGCAAGCTTAGGAATGAACTAAACATCTTAGATTCTTGGAACTTTGATTGAAATATTGCACATTTTTATACCTTTGATCATGTCCCTTTCATTTGGTACAAATGCATATTTCTTATTCTTCTTGTGCCAAGGCTAAGACTAATGTGCTACCATGAGTATCTTTATGGTCAATCTTAGATTGAAAGGGAAATGGAGTATTCGGCAAAGGCAGGGCTTCCACTCAACTCTATCAGTATCATTTGTCCTTTGCCCTCCTCATAAACTTTCACTCATATCTCTTTTTCCAAAGGGGAGAAAATAGGCCGAAAGGGGGAGAAGTACGATGGCCTCGAATTCTTCATTTTTGGCGATTAATGCCAAAGGGGGAGAAATTCATATAGGCCCAAAGCAAAAGGACCACACCACCACTATTTTCAAAATTTTCAAAATTGGTATGTTTTCAAACTGGTACTATTTCCTAAAACTCCTTCACAAAGGGGAAGAAATTATTTCAATTGCAAAAACCCTCTTGACAGCTAAGGAGAGGACTTCTTCAAGGGGAGCTTTTATTTAGCCAAAGGAAAAACATTTGAAATAGGGGGAGAATTTTCAAAATCAAGAAAATGCTATTTAAAATCATAATCATATACCATTGGCAATTTGCAAAAGAATTTGAAATGATTTGCAAAAACAAGCAAAGTGTTGTAAATGTGGTCCAAAATGTTAAAATAGAAGAAAGCAATCTTATATACTTAGAAACACTATCAGTTGGTTTAAATTCAAAATAACTTATGCACATCTGTCAAAATTGCAAACTAGTTACATTTATACACTTTATATTTACTTTGGTTTTGTATTGGCTTCAATCACCAAAAAGGGGGAGATTGAAAGGGAAATGGACTTGTACATTTCCTATAATCAATTTTGGAGGTTGATGTCCATCACAAACCACGTGGACTAACTAGTTTGTCTAGTTGTCACTTATCTCAGGTGCATAAAGTTCAACACAAACCAACAAAGAAAAGAGTTGGGGACTATACAAAGTTTGGAGCAAAAGACAAGTAGAGGTGCTGCCAGTGGCGCAGCAAACACTGTCTGGTGCTCAGGCCAAGGCACCCATGAACTGGCCGCTCTCAGGATTTTCCAGAGTCACTCTGCTATAATTCACCGGACTGTCCTGTGTGCACCGAACATGTTCGGTGAGCCAAAGGAGCAACGGTCAACTGTCCTCAACGGTCGACTACGATATCAGATGAACAGTGAATAGTGCGCAAGTCAGAAGTCAGAGCAGTGAAGTCAGAACACACCGGATTATCCGGTGTGCCACCGGCCTGTCCGGTGCCGCAAGAGGACAAAGGACTTCAGCGGTCAACCGCTCCAAACCCCAACGGTCTGTTGACTTGGCGCGCATCGGACAATGAACAGTGCCATGTCCGGTGCACCACCGAACTGTCCGATGTGCCCATCGACAGCAGAGTCAGCCAACGGCTGAATTGGTGGATGGGGGCTATAAATACCCCCCAACCACCCCCATTCAAGCCATCCAAGTTTTATGAACTCCACATTCAATACAAGAGCAAAAGCATTCACTCTAAGACACATTCGAAAGATCAAATCCTCTCCAAGCCTCAAAATCAACTCAATTGCTTAGTGATTTGAGAGAGAGTGTTTTGTGTTCTTTTGTTGCTCTTGTTGCTTGGATTGCTTCCTTATTCTCACTCTAATTCCTTCTCAAATGCCTTATAAAGCTTGAAAGAGACACCTCTTTGTGTCGTGATCCTTGCAGGGTCTTAGTGACCCAAGTGATTAAGGAGAAGCACTCAACCGGTCTATATGACCGTTTGAGAGAGGGAAAGGGTTGGAATAGACCCGACCTTTGTGGCCTCCTCAACAGGGACTAGGTTCTTTGGAACCAAACCTTGGTAAAAAAATCACCGTGTTCATTTGTGTTAATGTCTATTTGATTTGTTTCCCTCTCTAAAGTTTCCTTGCTAATATTGATTTGAGTTTGCTCCCAAAGTTATCCGCATCAGTTGAGCAACTCACGACAAGAGAAACATTCTTCCACACTCTGATTTATTTCTAACCCTAACCTCGATCAAAGTGCGTGTTCAATGTTTATAATTTTCAGGTTTTGCCTATTCACCCCCTCTAGGCGACTTTCAAGGACAACCTTTATTAAAGGTATTATGCCTTTGAACCACCAAAAACAAGGTAAAAAATGAAAGCCCCATGCATAAAGATAAGGATTACTTTGGTGTAAAGATAAATATATTTTTGTTACATGTGCCCCTATACTCGGCCGAGGATGGAAAGGCCACTCTCTCGGTATTTGTCACGCCCGGATTTAAGGGACAAGACCAGGTGCATCTCATATATGCGCCAAAGAAGACAACACATATGATAACAGAGTTTATAGAGATAAATGTCACAATAACATCAGAGTACTTATTACATCGCGAAGTCTTACAAAATAAAATATAAATCGAACTAAAATCCATCCTTGGCGCCAATAAGTCAACTGGGGGACACCACCTAGATCAAGTCGAACTCCTCGCTGTGAGGCTCCTCTTGTACCACTTGTTCTTCTCCTGTGGGGGGTGTTAGACAGCAAGGGTCAGCTCACAGATGTTCATCGCTCAACAAGTTGTGGGGAACAATGTGCATGAACTCACCAAAGGTGGGAGTTCATGTGATGTGTAAGGCTGATCAATAATAGGGGTTAAAGCTGAGCATTGCTTTTAATAAGTTGGTCAAATTTTATTAGCAGTTACTAAATGTAAGTAAATAACAAACCATAATAAGAAATAACAGAACAAAATTAATAATAAATCCCATGCAATGCAAATGACAAATTGAATTTAGTTCCATAGTTTAATCATGCGAGAGCCCTGAGATGCTTATGACCATGAGCTCGGCTAGTATACCAGTTTTACACTCTGCAGAGGTTGTACCCTTTACCCACAAGTCATGTCACCTGGTTGCCAAGGGGTCTAGAAGTCCCATTCATCTCTACCAAGGAGACGAGGCAGGGTAACACTATGAGGCCTTTACAAAGTTCCACTAGCTTCCGAAAACCCGCTACAATTTATGGGAAGAGCAATTGGTAGGAATCCCCCGTCTGACCGTCATCGTAGCAAAATCAACCAGAGAACCTCCCTACATGCCTACTCCCCTATTGCCCTTGCCGCTTTCGGGTAAGGTAGTCTTCCACTAGCTTTCCTAATTAGTCAGCCAAGGGGTCCCATTCCTCCCTTGTGGTGGCACGTGTTTCTCAAGTTAAGCTCCATGTTCTAATTAAAATTAATGATCTTGACATGAACATAAATAAAATAACATAATAATTGGAACATGGATATAATAAAATATTAACCCAAAACTGTCACACCCGGTTTTAGAAGGCAAACCGAATGCAAACCATGTACGTGCCAGGATCAGTTATTCACGTATACAATAGTTACATAACATGGACATCATCACACAGTGCTCAAATAGTATTAAAAGGGGAAATAATAGTCGATTACATCATACGTCTGAGACGTCCATATAGTTCTTACAATAAATCAAAGTGCGAAAACAAAACGTAGATAACGCGGCCTTCACAGGCAGCCGACTGGGGGTTGCCGCTAACCCACGCCTAGAACTCGTCGTAGTCTTGGAACTCCTGGAAGTCTCCTTCCACAGCTTCATCTTCTCCTGAGCAGTGGTTGCAATGCTGACAACCTGGGGGGGGATTGGTGTGTAGAGCAAGGGTGAGTACACATCAACATACTCAGCAAGCATCCCGTTTGGCTGTAGTGGACTAGCTTTATGTGGGGATAAGTCAAGCAGTTGCTTTTAGTTGGTCAGGTTATTACTTACTAGTAGAGAGCCAGGTTTTAACATTAACCCAAGTTATTAGCCCAATGTATCCTTTCCAAACGGAAAGAATACCACTTACCATTACCATAATCATAATCAGAACCATCAATCTCATTGCCACCTGTACCAAAATGTCTCTGATCAAGTATCACTAATCTCTGGAGCTCCCTTGGCCGCTCATAACCGCGAGCACGGCTGATATATCAGTTTCATAACACTCTGCAGAGGTTGTGCACTTTACCCATTAGCCGTGATTCCCTCTCTAGCCCGGGCTTGCAAGACCCTTATTCACTCCCAAGGTGAATGGCTAGGGATTCACTACGAAGCCTTTACAAAGATTCCCCGGGGCTGTAGCCACCCGTTAGGTTTCCTAAATGTACCGCACTCCTCCCCAAGGGACAAATCAACCTTGGCAGAGCGAGCCGCATACACCGAGCCCCATTGACGGCACGACGGCTAAGTGATCTACACCCCGGTTCCTCTAATTATTCAGCTAAGGGCGTCCCATTCCACCCTCATGGTTGCACTATTTTCCCGGGCGGTCATCCATTGAACAGGTCCTTACGGAGAGGCACTCAAGAAACCGCTCGAGTCCCCTTGAAGGTCACAAATATGATCATAAATAAGAAGGGAAAACAGCGTATCATAGATAATCACATCATGTTCATTGATTAGAGTTGAGCAATAGCATCAAACTAAGCAGTAATAATCTGACCCAAATAGGTAATCAAGGACATGGATAACAAAGGCTAGTCGATCCTTAAGTATAAATGTGTAATGCGGGGGGGGGGGGGGTGAATTAAAGAATGAATAGGACTGAGATGGGTCAAAGGACACTTGCCTCCACCAACCGACTGCTGCTCAGGGGCTTCTTCTGCGGTTTCCTCGGGCTCTTCGACCGGATCGTTCTCTATGCGATTGCAAGCATACATACATTCATCCATTCAAATTGGGAAACAAACAGTACATCATACAAGGGAACAAATAAAGTGATTATATGAATGTGTAATGCGGGGGGGGGGGTTAAAGCTTATGCACTAATGATTAGTTACAATTGGTTCTAACAAAAGAATTTAGTTATATGCACTAATGGAAACCTAGTCATTTTTAGTTGATCAACATTGAACTAGATAAACAATTGATTATATGAATTAACTAGCGTAACGGAATTCTAAATTAAGTTTCCTATTTCAATAACATGAACAATGATTAGCCTGCCTAAAATAAAATAAATAACAATAATAAAAGAACATAAAATAAAATAAAATAAAAATAAATAAATAAAAAGGGGGGGGGTTGAACCGGCCTGGGGCAGGGGCGGCTGGGCAGGGCGCGGGCGCGGGGCGGCCGAGCTGGGGCGGCTGGGCGCGCAGGGGGGCGGCTGAGCTGGGGCAGCTGGGCCGTGGGCAGGGGCGGCCGAGCGGCGGTGCGGGCGGCCGAGCCGGGCGGCCACAGGGGCGGCCGAGCAGCGGCTGGGCGCGCGGGCAGGGGCGGTTGGGCCGGGCGGCGGCCTGACCGGGGAGACGGAGGGGAGGGGAGGGGAGAGGGAGAGGGAGGAGGGGGAGGGCCTCACCAGGGACGGGGACGGGCGGCCGAGCTGCAGGGGCGGGGCTAGGGCAGGGGGCGGCGGCTAGAGGGAAAATGGGAGAAAGGGAGGGAGAGGGAGAGGGATAAGGGGAAGAGAGGGGGGCGGCTGGGCCGGCTAGGCCCAAGAGAGGGGGCGCGGGGGCGGTTGGGCCGGCCAGGGACGGCCCACGGTGTGGGAGAGAGAAAAGGGAGGAGAGAGAGAAAGAAAAAGAAAAAGAAAGAAAAGGTTTTTCCTCCTTTTTGAAATCCGATATTCCTAGATGAATGCACTTACATTTCTAAGCAATCAAAGAATGCATAGTTTGGCATGGTGCATCAAACAACATAAAGCAATTTAGGGTTTTTCTTTACATGGGAATTCCAAGCCGAATCCCGCTAACTTTGGAAAAGATCAAGGTCTAGCAAGGGGAAAAAGAAAAAGAAAAGGTAACGCCCGAATTTGGCGAGTGAAGAAAAGAAAAAATTCAACTGCAAAATTCGGGGCGTTACAAACCTATCCCCCTTAAAAGAATCTCGCCCTCGAGATTCAGGGTTGGCTAGCAAAGAGCTCTGGGTACTTGGCCATCAGATCATCTTCACGCTCCCAGGTTGCTTCTTCCTCAGAGTGGTGATTCCATCTAACTTTGCACATTCTGATGGTCTTCCTTCGGGTGACTCTATCTGCAATCTCAAGGATCTGCGCTGGCTTCTCAACGTAGGTCAAGTCCTCCTGGACTTCAAGACCTTCCACTGGCAACTGCTCCTCTGGCACACGCAAACACTTCTTCAACTGAGACACATGAAAGACATCATGCACAGCAGACAAATTCTCTGGCAGACTGAGCTGATAGGCCACTTCTCCACGCCTTGAGAGAATTTGGTACGGACCAATGTAGCGGGGTGCTAGCTTGCCTTTCACTCCGAACCTTCTGACTCCTCTGATCGGTGACACTTTCAAATAGACAAAGTCTCCGACTTCGAAACTCAGCTCTCTTCTTCTTGTGTCTGCATAGCTTCGCTGCCTCGATTGCGCTATCTTCAGATTCTCTCGAACCATCTTGATGTTCTCTTCAGCTTCAAGCAGAATGTCTGGCCCAAACACCTGCTTTTCTCCAGGTTGATCCCATTGCAACGGAGTTCTACAACTCCTTCCATAGAGCGCCTGAAAAGGTGACATCTTCAAACTGGCTTGGTAACTGTTGTTATAGGAAAACTCTGCATAAGGCAATCGCTTGTCCCATCCGGACTGATCTTGCAACGCACAGGCTCTCAACATGTCTTCAAGAATTTGATTGGTTCTCTCGGTCTGACCATCTGTCTGCGGATGATAAGCTGAACTGAAATTCAAATGCGTGCCCAAGGCTTCATGCAACTACTGCCAGAAATGAGAGGTGAACTGCGTTCCTCTATCTGACACTATCTTCTTTGGCACACCATGAAGAAAAACGATCTGAGACATGTACAACTCTGCCAATACTGCACTGTTGTAGCTGGTCTTGACAGGTATGAAGTGGGCTGACTTGGTTAAGCGGTCCACCACTACCCAAATGGAATCGTAGCCGGCTCGAGTGCGAGGCAATCCGACTATGAAATCCATACCAATCTCATCCCATTTCCACTGAGGAATTTGCAACGGTTGCAACAATCCAGCTGGTCTCTGATGTTCGGCCTTGATTCGCCGACAACTATCACACATAGCCACATGCTCTGCGATTTCCCTCTTCATTCCATACCACCAGAATTTCTTCTTCAGATCCTGATACATCTTCTCACTGCCAGGGTGAATCGAATAAGCTGTCTCATGAGCTTCCTTGAGAATTAATTCCCGAATAGACTAGACATTAGGAACACACAAGCGGTCTTTGAACCATACCACACCTTCAGCATCTTCTCGAAAATCTTTGCTTTTGCCTTCCAGAATCAGTCGCCGGATCTCACTGATCTTCCCATCATTCTTCTGCGCTTCTTTGATTTCCCGCTCCAAGGTAGGTTCTAGCTCAACTGTGACTCCTCGCGAATTATTCAGAAATCCGAGACTCAACCTGTCAAACTCCTTGGCCAACTCATAAGGCATCGGACGAGCGACCATCAGATTGACTTGACTCTTCCTGCTCAAAGCATCTGCCACTACGTTCGCTTTGCCTGGATGGTAATGAATCTCCAACTCATAGTCTTTGATCAATTCTAACCATCTTCGCTGCCTCATATTCAGCTCTGTCTGAGTGAATATGTACTTCAGACTCTTGTGGTCTGTGTAAACATCACATTTCTGTCCATACAGATAGTGCCTCCATGTCTTCAATGCGTGAACCACTGCTGCCAACTCTAGATCATGGATTGGGTAATTCTTCTCATGAACCTTCAACTGTCGGGACGAGTAAGCCACAACTCTTCCCTCTTGCATCAACACACATCCCAAACCAGTGTAACAAGCATCGCAATACACCGAGAAGGGCTTGTGCACATCAGGCAAGACTAGGACAGGCGCTGTAGTCAACTTCTCTTTTAGTGCTTCAAAGGCCTCTTGACATTTCTGGGTCCACTTGAACTCAACCTTGTTGCCTAGCAACGCTGTCATTGGTTTCGCAATCTTCGAAAACCCTTCAATGAATCGCCGATAATATCCGGCCATTCCAATGAAACTCTTGATTCCTCGGGCATCTGTTGGCGCTTTCCAGTTCAGAATGTCTGCCACTTTCTTTGGATCCACAACCAATCCTTCTTTGTTGATTATGTGACCCAAGAATAAGACTTCACTGATCCAGAACTCACACTTGTTCAACTTTGCATACAACTGGTGCTCTCGCAATCTCTGCAATACCATCCTCAAATGATCTGCATGCTCTTCTTCACTTTGAGAATAAATCAGAATGTCATCAATGAATACCACCACAAACTTATCAAGATAATCCATAAATACACTGTTCATCAAGTTCATAAAGAAGGCTAGTGCATTTGTTAGACCGAAAGACATCACTGTGAACTCATACAACCCATACTTGGTAATGAACGCTGTCTTCGGAATGTCTGAAGGTCGAATCCTGAGCTGATGATAACCCGACCTCAGATCTATCTTGGAAAACACACTGGCTCCTCTCAACTGGTCGAACAGATCTTCTATTCTGGGCAAAGGGTACTTGTTCTTAATTGTGACTTCATTTAGAGCTCGTTAATCGATACACATCCTTTTGGTGCCATCCTTCTTTTCCACAAATAGGACAGGAGCGACCCAAGGCGAGGTGCTTGGCCGAATGTAACCTTTCTCTGACAGCTCATCAATCTGCTTCTTAAGCTCAACCAACTCGGGTCCAGATATTCTGTAAGCTCTCTTATAGATGGGGGCGATTCCAGGAAGAAGCTCTATGGCGAACTCAACTTTCCGCTCTGGTGGCAAACCCGGTAGTTCCTTGGGAAACACATCTGGAAACTCAGACACAGTCTTGATCCTCTCAATTGGGTCTGCTTCACTACTATCGACAGCCATCTGATAACAACTTCCTTTCTTCGGCTCAGGCGGGACTAACTCGGTCACCACTTCCTCTCCTAGTGGGGACACCAACTTGATTGTCCTCTTATCACAATTGATAACTGCCTGATACTTATCTAACCAATTCATCCCTAGGATGACATCTATTCCCTGAGTACCCATTACTATAAGGTTAGCGGGAAACGCTATCCCCTTATTTCCACACATACATTCAAACAAATGCTATCGGCTCGAATTCTACCACCGGCTGAGTCAATTTGAATGGGGGTTGACATGGTAGTAATCGGAAGATTATGTGCTTTCACCCATGATGCAGTAATAAAAGAATGCGTTGCTCCAGTATCAAATAACACTTCTGCAATATGGGAATCGACTGGGAACATACCTACTGTTATGCCGGGGGTCTCCTGAACTGCTTCAGCCTCCAAGTGGTTCAATCTTCCATGATTATAACGCTGCTGAGGGCGGTTGCCTGATCCAGGCTGAGACACATTCTGCTTTGCTGGGGCATTGGGGCCTGACTGCTGCTGGGCTGCTTTCTTCGGACATTGCATCACCCAATGGCCTTGCTCTCCATAGTGGAAACATGCTCTGTTTCCAATCTGAGCTGGTGCTGCTTGACTGTTCTGCTGGGTTGCGGGGGTAGGAAGACGAGGTGCCTGCTGATTCTGCCTCTGAAACTGACCTCCTCCTGACTGATTGCTCTGACGATTCTGATACTGATGCTGAGGATACTGCCTTTGGAACTGCTGATACTGCTGACGCTGCTAATGCTGCTGAGGTGGACGCTGATTCTGCCTGAACTGCTGAGGTTGGTTGCCTGAAAAACGAGGACGACTGCTGCTTCTAGGCTGGGGTCCACTGATCTTGCGCTTACGATCCTCCATCTCCTTACGCTTCCTTTCTGTCATGATTGCTCTGTCAATCAAGTGCTGGAATGTCGGGAAGGTGTGATTCATCAGCTGATACTGCAGAGGGTCGACCAAGCCTCTCAGAAAACGGTACTGTCGCTTGGCATCGGTGTTGACATCTTCGGGAGCGTAGCGAGACAGCTGCAGAAACCTGTCCCGGTACTCACTGACTGACATCGGCCCTTGCTTGAGGGCCAGGAACTCCTCCTTCTTCACTGTCATCAGACCTGCGGGCACATGGTACTGACGAAAGCTACATCTGAACTCTTCCCAGGTGATGGTGTCGGGGTCGGCATGGGTGGCGAGATAAGACTCCCACCATGACTGTGCTGCTCCTCTCAACAGACGGGGACCATACAGGACTTTCTCCCGGTCATCACACTGAGCGGTATGCAACTCCCGCTCCACAGTGCGCAACCAGTCTTCAGCATCCATGGGGTCAGAAGAATGAGCAAACGTTGGGGGATGACCTCTCATGAATTCAGCACACTTGTCCCTGGGCATCTGAGGCATTTGAGGCTGGGGTGGTGCCTGCTGCTGCTGCTGCTGAATGGCGGCCAGAGTCTGACCGATGGCTTGAACTGCCTGAGTCTGCATCAGAAACATCTGCTCGATGGACATCGGGGGCGGGGGCGGCAGCTGCTGTTGCTGGGGCGCCTCACCCTGCTGACCGGCTTGCTCCTGCTGAGCACGCCTTCCTCCTCTACGCCTGTTCTCTGACATCTGCAGAACACAACCACGCATCAGAACTGACCTTGCAAATCTTGCAGCATAAGAAAAGAGTATAGAATTCTTCAACAGCACTGAACAGATGAGCATCTTCACTGATCTCCAACACAAACCAACACAGCTTCTCAGATAAAGAGGAAAGTGGAATAAAAGGTTTCCCAACTAAATAACTAACTCCTTTAACAATAAACAGGTAAACCAAAATGCAGGGGATACCCACACTCTGGTGACAGTCATTACAAAGATCCAAATCCAACATAGTTCATCATGACAAGCATCAATGCACAGGATATAGCAAACTACCCTGTCTAACTAAGACTAACTAAGAGCGAGACTAACGCTAAGACTACAGCTTCTATGTATATATTTTGCATTAATCACAAGATCTGACTCTAACGATCTATGGTTCCAAGTCTATCTTGGTCTTGCAGTCGGGGTTGCCATAAGACTGGCGTCCACGCCGAGGTGAGCGGTACAGGTGCTGAGTCCCGACGGGAGCGGGGGAACCATCATCCAGGTGACGACGCTCCGCGCGCTCAGCCTACAGCAGGGCGATCTCAGCACGAGCCCTACTCAACTCGTCTAGTGCATGGTCCAGCTCCGTGTTTAGCACGGCGGCTAGGTTGACTGTGCTGTTCAACCTAGGATTGTCCTCACCAACAGGTGAAACAATCACGCCTCCTGTGCTGCCAGATGGACGGCGAGGGTAATACTTCAGGTTGAGACCATCAGCTACCCCACCGAGAACCGAGCAGTAGTGCGAAAGCGCACGCCGTGCGGCATCTTGCATGGCCGCCTCAGCTGAGTCCCGCTCAGAGATAGAATAGTGTTCTGAGCAGACCTCCGCACCCCAGAGACTGTTCTCTGGACGGCGCACCAAGCAGGTTGCCTCCCAGCGGTCCGGGTAGACCCCACGACTATGCTGGTAGACCACACAGCGATACTCGATGGACCAAGTACGTCGGTTAAGTGCCCGATGTAGCAGGGTGTCGAGCGCATCGTGGAAGTGACACCCGCGAGCAGCGTCGCGAGTGATGGGTCGAGCAACCCATCCTTCCGGCTCCTGGACAGAAGAGAAGTCGGTGTCGTGGCTCGAGCTGTCGTCGCCACCTCCGTCGTCTGGGTCTCCTCCAGCAGCTTCCCCGGAGACTGGGGCGCCCAGTGGTGGTGCAGGGGGCGCCTCCAGAGGAAGCACAAGGGAGCAGCTCCTCACGGACTCTACCTCCTGCTGGAGCGAGAAAGAAGAGCCCTGCTGCTCCTATCATCGACGCTCCTGCTCCTCATGTAGGCGGTGGTGCAGCCTCTCCAAGTGACTGGACTATCCGGCCACTGGACGGCGAAGCGGACGCTCAGCAAGACGGGAGGGTAAGAAGGGGATGACGGACTTTCGTGCAGTGTGTCTAAGACGAGCCATCTACAAAAGACACCGCAAGCAAAAGAGTGAGAACAGAATTAATATGACCAACAAGTAATGAACCATAAATAAATGAAGGAGTAGAATAAAACATAATTCTCAGCAAGGTGTAATATATAGTAGAACATAGTTTTGGTCGATATGACCAACTTTTGAAGAGATATCAAAGTCAAGGCAGGGACATAGGTCTATAGTCCTTAGAACGACCATTCTACTCTAGGTTAGCGGTCCTACAGTCAGCACGGCTTTGATACCAGCTTATGTCACACCCGGTTTTAGAAGGCAAACCGAATGCGAACCATGTATGTGCCAGGATCAGTTATTCACGTACACAGCAGTTACATAACATGGACATCATCACACAGTGCTCAAATAGTATTAAAAGGGGAAATAATAGTCGATTACATCATACGTCTGAGACGTCCATATAGTTCTTACAATAAATCAAAGTGCGAAAATGAAACGTAGATAACGCGGCCTTCACAGACAGCCGACTGGGGGTTGCCGCTAACCCACGCCTAGAACTCGTCGTAGTCTTAGAACTCCTGGAAGTCTCCTTCCACAGCTTCATCTTCTCCTGAGCAGTGGTTGCAATGCTGACAACCTGGGGGGGGGGATTGGTGTGTAGAGCAAGGGTGAGTACACATCAACATACTCAGCAAGCATCCCGTTTGGCTGTAGTAGACTAGCTTTATGTGGGGATAAGTCAAGCAGTTGCTTTTAGTTGGTCAGGTTATTACTTACTAGTAGAGAGCCAGGTTTTAACATTAACCCAAGTTATTAGCCCAATGTATCCTTTCCAAACGGAAAGAATACCACTTACCATTACCATAATCATAATCAGAACCATCAATCTCATTGCCACCTGTACCAAAATGTCTCTGATCAAGTATCACTAATCTCTGGAGCTCCCTTGGCCGCTCATAACTGCGAACACGGCTGATATATCAGTTTCATAACACTCTGCAGAGGTTGTGCACTTTACCCATAAGCCGTGATTCCCTCTCTAGCCCGGGCTTGCAAGACCCTTATTCACTCGCAAGGTGAATGGCTAGGGATTCACTACGAAGCCTTTACAAAGATTCCCCGGGGCTGTAGCCACCCGTTAGGTTTCCTAAATGTACCGCACTCCTCCCCAAGGGAAAATCAACCTTGGTAGAGCGAGCCGCATACACCGAGCCCCATTGACGGCACGACGACTAAGTGATCTACACACCGGTTCCTCTAATTATTCAGCTAAGGGCGTCCCATTCCACCCTCATGGTTGCACTGTTTTCCCGGGCGGTCATCCATTGAACAGGTCCTTATGGAGAGGCACTCGAGAAACCGCTCGAGTCCCCTTGAAGGTCACAAATATGATCATAAATAAGAAGGGAAAACAACGTATCATAGATAATCACATCATGTTCATTGATTAGAGTTGAGCAATAGCATCAAACTAAGCAGTAATAATCGGACCCAAATAGGTAATCAAGGACATGGATAACAAAGGCTAGTCGATCCTTAAGTATAAATGTGTAATGCGGGGGGGGGGGGGGTGAATTAAAGAATGAATAGGACTGAGATGGGTCAAAGGACACTTGCCTCCACCAACCGACTGCTGCTCAGGGGCTTCTTCTGCGGTTTCCTCGGGCTCTTCGACCGGATCATTCTCTATGCGATTGCAAGCATACATACATTCATCCATTCAAATTGGGAAACAAACAGTACATCATACAAGGGAACAAATAAAGTGAATATGCATCAAGTATGACATTCGATATCGCATTCATTATGGTTAGAAAGAAACGGGAAAAGGTCTCGCGGGGGGGGGGGGGGGTTAAAGCTTATGCACTAATGATTAGTTACAATTGGTTCTAACAAAAGAATTTAGTTATATGCACTAATGGAAACCTAGTCATTTTTAGTTGATCAACATTGAACTAGATAAACAATTGATTATATGAATTAACTAGCGTAACGGAATTCTAAATTAAGTTTCCTATTTCAATAACATGAACAATGATTAGCCTGCCTAAAATAAAATAAATAACAATAATAAAAGAACATAAAATAAAATAAAAATAAATAAATAAAAAGGGGGGGGGGCGGTTGAATCGGCCTGGGGCAGGGACGGCTGGGCGCGCAGGGGGGCGGCCGGGCTGGGGCGGCTGGGCGCGCAGGGGGCGGCCGAGCTGGGGCGGCTGGGCCGCGGGCAGGGGCGGCCGAGCGGCGGTGCGGGCGGCCGAGCCGGGCGGGCACAGGGGCGGCCGAGCGGCGGCTGGGCGCGCGGGCAGGGGCGGTTGGGCCGGGCGGCGGCCTGACCGGGGAGAGGGAGGGGAGGGGAGGGGAGAGGGAGAGGGAGGAGGGGGAGGGCCTCATCGGGGACGGGGACGGGCGGCCGAGCTGCAGGGGCGGGGCTAGGGTAGGGGGCGGCGGCTAGAGGGAAAATGGGAGAAAGGGAGGGAGAGGGATAAGGGGAAGAGAGGGGGGGCGGCTGGGCCGGCTAGGCCCAAGAGAGGGGGCGCGGGGGCGGTTGGGCCGGCCAGGGACGGCCCACGACGCGGGAGAGAGAAAAGGGAGGAGAGAGAGAGAAAGAAAAAGAAAGAAAAGGTTTTTCTCCTTTTCGAAATCCGATCTTCCTAGATGAATGCACTTACATTTCTAAGCAATCAAAGAATGCATAGTTCGGCATGGTGCATCAAACAACATAAAGCAATTTAGGGTTTTTCTTTACACGGGAATTCCAAGCCGAATCCCGCTAACTTTGGAAAAGATCAAGGTCTAGCGAGGGGAAAAAGAAAAAGAAAAGGTAACGCCCGAATTTGGCGAGTGAAGAAAAGAAAAAATTCAACTGCAAAATTCGGGGCGTTACAAAAACCATGTAAAGCAATAACATGACTACCCAAATGTTTCAGGGATAAACAAGGTAAAAAGATAAACAGCCTAGGGTGACCTATTGGGTCCCATCAAAATTAAACCTATGCATTAATGAGTGATATTAAAGAACATTATTGGGTAAAAAGTGGTCAAGGGCATAACTTGCCTTCAATGAGCTCTTGCTCAACAACTTCTATCTGCTGAACACCGGAATCCTCAGCCACTAGCTCTTCTACTCGCCACAATACAAAAAAGCATAGTATAAAGGAGAAAATTAACATCACATCAAACATGTAAACAAAATACATAATAATAATCTACACATTAAAACAATATCATAGGAACATGAATCATTAATTTTGGAATTATAGATTTTAAGTTATGAATTTCCAAAGGTTTTATGTGTTTGGTACAAGATTAAATAGGATATTAATTTTAATGTGGCTTTCATGTCAAAATAGTGGATCTAATTGATAAACAATAATATTAG
Source organism: Zea luxurians (assembly GCA_029449295.1). NCBI lineage: Eukaryota > Viridiplantae > Streptophyta > Magnoliopsida > Poales > Poaceae > Zea > Zea luxurians. The sequence goes on from JAOPSE010000014.1 coordinate 75,525,536, forward strand.
GAAAATATAGAAACTGGAATGGATTAGTTTAGACTTCATATGAATTTTATGTGACTTGAACAAGTTCTAGCATTTATTTATACATTAAAAATCAATTTCTGTTATTAATTATCAATTTCCTCTGATCTCTGGACCGGGCGCATAATTACAGAAATCAGCAGGGGCCTCTGCGCATTATTTTCTAGACTCAGTACACAGTGAATATTGATGGCGGGTTGATACTAAAATAACAGAGGGTCTCTTTTGCAGTTTTATAGGGCCGAAGGGGTATCACAGTATTTTGGCCGCCAGATCTAACTTCAACGTATCCGATTAGATTGAAGGCCACCCTACTCCCATGCCGCCAGATCGGAATCCAAGGACCCATGTCAACCTGGCGATACCGCTGTCCTACACATGATCCCGACGGTCCCCTTACATTCTAACGATCCGGATTCAAAACAACCCTGATTGTATCTGAACCCATCACGATCAATCTAGTGGCCTAGGTTTCACCTACGCAGTGGCACGCTTAGGACCGTTGATCTACCCATCAATTGTCCAAAACCCGTCTTCCCCCTTCGCTTATCCTCCCCCCTAAAACTGAGAACGACGCCCGCATTATAGTTACGGCGAGCGCCAATGCCGGTGAGGTGAATCCTCGACAAAGGCGCACCAACTTCGAATCAAACGGTTCTACACGTTGCGGAAATGAATGCGAATACGGGCAAGGGATCCATACCAATAATCGTGCGCACAGGCGTGCAGTCCACGGTCACCCACGGTTCCCTAGCGATTCGTGATCGACGGCGAGGAATTGCCACGGTTCCGCGAGCTTCGCCTTCTAGTCGTGGACACGGACGACAACCCCGGATGCAGACGATCCACCTCAACCCTACACCGAGGGCGGACACTCCACGATGACGAGCTTCACCAGCGGTGGAACAACCACGTTGCTCCCTCCGACTTCTCTTCTCACAGTGGTGGCGAGCACGGCGGTGTGGCTACTGGTGTGCGCAAGGCGAAAAGAGAGGAGAGGACCGTGACAGGGCCTCCCTATAATGACCGGGGGAAAAAAGGGTCCACGCTAATCACGAGGATCACGGCAGTAGCTGCGTCAACCGTGCGCGAGTGGAGGTCGAGGAAATAGCCAACAGAAGGGCCCCACCCATAAGTGAGAATGAGAGGCAGGCGTGATACAGGCTGATAGGTCGGTCCCGCGTGATAGTGACTGTACGCGCACAGAACAGTGGAATCCGCTAGTCAGTGAAAGGGGCAAGACGCGTGACGTGGTAGTGTGGCTGACCAGTGGGTCCCCATTGTCGGCGCCGATCCTCAGGCTTGGCTGCGCGGCCGTGAACCCTAATGGGCCGAAATGAGCAGAGGCGGCCCAGTGCAGGGTTTTTTTTTTCTTTTATGTTTTTTCTTTTTCCTTTTCATTTGAATCTCAAATTTGAATTTGAATCTTGTTATGAGTTTCACCTTTGAGTCAAATATACAAATTCAAATCCTAGTGTAGAAATAATATATTTTATTATATATATTTTTATACTTATTTTTACTCACATAATATTTTCTTTCTCCTCTTTTCTAAATTCTAGAATTTCTTTTAGATCTTAAATTCCACTATGGACTTTAATATATTTAATTTTAGATTATTTTTAAATTGTCACAAAATGCACACAAAATGAAATCTCAGAATGATGCATTTTCCATTTTAGTATCATTTATTTTAATTAATCATTTTTATTATAGGTATGCTCTTGTTATGATGAATATATGGCACACAAAATAGGGAGATCAACTACATTCTCATTGTATGCATTTTTGGGTATTACAAATCCTACCACCTTAACAAGAATCTCGTCCTCAAGATTTAGGAAGGACTAGGGAAAAGATGAGGAAATTCTATCCGAAGCTCTTCTTCTCTCTCCCAAGTAGCTTCATCTTCACCATGGTGACTCCATTGCACCTTGCACATCTTTATCACCTTATTTCTTGTAACTCGAGTCAAACTATCAAGAATCTTGATAGGATATTTTGTATAAGTCAAATCACCCTAAACACTAAGCTCTTCCATTGGTAATTGTTCTTCAGGGGCACGGAGACACTTCTTAAGTTGAGACACATGGAATACATTATGCACATCAGATAGATTATCAAGTAGCTCGAGTTGATATGCCATCTCCACAACTCGCCTAAAAACTCTGAAGGATCCAATGAAGCGAGGGGACAATTTGCCTTTAACTTTGAATCTCCTTATTCCACGAAGTGGTGACACCTTGAGGTACACATAATCACCTTCCTCAAACTCTAGTGGTCTTCTTCTATTATCTACATAGCTCTTTTGCTGGTCTGAGCTACTCTCAAGTTCTCCCTGATTATACAGACTTGTTCTTCTGCCTCTTGAATAAGTTCAGGACCAAAGAACTATCTTTCTCTAGTCTGATCCCAATATAGAGGAGTCCTGCACTTCCTGCCATATAAAGCTTCGAATGGTGACATCTTCAAACTGGCCTAGTAACTATTATTATATGAGAATTCAGCATATGGTAGACTTTTATCCCAACTTCTTTCATGCTGAAGGGTACAAGCTCTCAACATATCTTCCAATACTTGATTAGTCCTTTCAGTCTATCCATCAGTCTGAGGGTGATAAGCCGTACTAAAGTTCAACTTTGTATTCATATTCTCAAGAAAGCTTCTCCAGAATCTTGAGGTAAACTGTGAACCTGAATCAGACACAATCTTCTTTGGTACTCCGTGTAGACACAAAATCCGAGCCATGTATAACTCTGCCAGCTAAGAGCCTTTATAAGTAGTCTTGACCGAAATGAAATGAGCTACTTTGGTCAGTCTATCCACAATCACCCATTTGGAATCATATCCCTTCGAGGTGTGAGGCAATCCAATAATGAAATCCATACCAATCTCTTCCCACTTCCATTTGGGTATCCTTAATGGGTGCAATAGTCCAGCTGGTCTTTGGTGTTTGGCCTTGACTCTTTGACATACATCACACATAGCCACATGCATAGCCACATCACTTTTCAGCCCATTCCACCAATACTTTTGCTTCAAATCCTGATATATCTTGGTGCTACAGGGTGAATAGAATAATCAGAATCATGGGCTTCCTTCAATATAGTCTCCCGAAGGCAATCAATCTCAGGAACACATATCCGGTTCTTAATCCATACTGTGCCTTGCTTATCCTTCGTGAATTCTAGACCTCTACCTTTAGTAATAAGATCCTTGATCTCTTGAATTTTAGCATCACCAATCTGACCTTTGCGAATTTCTTGTTTCAGGGTAGGTTCCACATCAATAGTGACTCCTTTAGTATGTGCAACTATTCCCAGGTTGAGTCTTCTGAAATCCTCAACAATCTCGTTGGGTAGATGGGCAACAATAGCTGAATGAACATGTCCCTTTCAACTCAAGGCATCGACAACCAGATTCGCCTTGCCCGGATGATAGTGAATCTCCAGGTCATAGTCCTTAATGAGCTCCAACCATCGGCGTTGCCTAAGGTTGAGATCCTTTTGTGTGAATATGTACTTCAAACTCTTGTGATCAGTGTATATTTGGCACTTGGTTCCCATAATATAATGTCTCCATATTTTAAGTGCATGCACTATGACTGCCAGTTCTAAGTCATGAGTGGGATAGTTCAACTCATGTTTTCGAAAGTACGAGATGCATAGGCAATCACGTGTCCTTGCATAAGCATACATCCCAAGCCTTGGCCGCATGCATCACAATATATGTCAAATCCCTTCTGTAGATCTGGCATAACCAACACTGGGGGTGACATCAATCTCATCTTTAGTTGATCAAAGCTATCTTGGCACTTCTCGTCCCACTTAAACTCTCTTCCCTTCTCCAGAAGTGAGGTCATAGGCTTAGCAATATTAGAAAACCCTTCAATAAATCATCGATAATAGCCTGCAAGTCCCAAGAAACTCCAGACTTCAGTAACTGTACTGGGTATGCTCCACGCCATTATCTCTTTGACTTTACCAGGATCCACTGATATCCCACCATTAGAAATGATATGTCCAAGGAATGGCACTTCATCAATCCAGAACTCGCATTTGCTGTACTTGGCATAGAGTTGATTATCTCGTAGCTTCTGTAGCACCAATCTCAAATGTTCCTCATGATCACTATCACTCTTGGAATAAATAAGAATATCATCGATGAATACCACGATGAATCTGTCAAGATACTCCATGAACACCTTATTCATCAGATTCATAAAATAAGATGGTGCATTAGTTAGTCCAAATGACATAACTGTGAACTCATATAAACCATATCAGGTTGAGTAAGCCGTCTTCGGAATATCAGATGGCCTAATCTTCATTTGGTGATAACCCAATCGAAGATCAATCTTTGAGAATACCCTTGCACCTCTCATCTGATCAAATAAATCCTCAATTGAGGGTAACAGATACTTGTTCTTCACAGTGAAATCATTAAGGGATCTATAATCCACACACATTCTTTGTGATCCATCTTTCTTCTGTATAAACAGAACCAGTGCTCCCCAAGGTGAGGAACTCAGACAAATGTACCTAGCCTCCTGTAATTCCATTAACTGCTTCTTAAGTTCTTTTAGTTCTTCTACAGACATCCTATATGGCTATTTAGAAATAGGAGCAGTCCCACGTAAGAGATCAATGACAAACTCAACTTCCCTATCTAGTGGCATCCCTGGTAACTCCTCTGGAAAGACATCTAGAAAATCCCTAACCACATGGATGTTGTCACCAACAAACACCCCATCTATTAAGAATGACACACGTCTAGTAGAGATGATTACTGTAATTTCAACTTGAAATCTTTCTCCTTTAGGGCTGGTGAGTTCTACATTACCCCTACCACATTGTATAATGGCCTTCGCCTTTCTTAACCATGACATACCAAGGATCAGATTTGTACTGCTTTCCTCTAATATTATAGCGGTAGCCCAGAATTCTCTTCCCATAATTGTCGATGCCAATCTATGTGTCATACAATTTGCCTCAACAGGCCCTTTAGGTGTAATTACTATCATTGGTGTTTTCATATTTTTCAGTGGTAACTCATTTGTGTTGGCATATCGAGCAGACATAAATGAATATGTAGCACCAGAATCAAATAATATTATTGCAGGAATTGCATTAATATAAAACATACCAAGTGCGATGTCAGCTCCTTCAGTAGTAGCATCAGCGCTGACTTGATTAACCCTAGCAATAGAAAATCTCTTGCCAGATCCTGGAGTCTGCTGCTTGTTCTGCACAGGTGTAGTAGCACTCCTTTGTGGACAAACATTAGTATAATGATCAATCTTACCACACTTGTAGCATGTGGTACCAGCACTGTCATGAGAATTTTGTCGGGGTGCCAGTGGGGACAGCCTGACGAGTCGGTGGAGTCCCCTGAGGTGTGTGCTGAGCTAGATGCTGGCCTTCTCCAGTGCGAACTGGTGTATCCAGGGGTGGAACGTAGCGAGGATGAACACTGCTGCTTCCCTGACCCCGGGATATCACCTTCCTCTTCAAATCTCCTAGCTGAACATGCTTGTGTTCAATAGCTAGGGCCTTGTCGAGCAGCCTCTGGAATGATGGAAATGTATGAGCCACCAGAGCATACTGCAGAGGTCCATTGAGTCCTTCAATGAAATGCTCCTGCTTTTCTCTCATCTTCTGCCACTTCATCAGGTGCATATCTAGATAGCTAGATGAATTTATCGCAGTACTCGTTGACTGACATGCTTCCTGGCTTCAGCGACAGAAATTCCTTCTTCTTGATCTTCATCAGTCCAGCAGAAATATGATAGTTTCTGAACTGAGTTGCAAATTCCACCCATGTCATAGTATTAGCAGCATTGTGGGCAGCAATGTAAGAATCCCACCAATCAGCAGCAGGACCAGTCAGACGACCAGAAGCATAAAGAACCTTCTCCCGGTTAGAGCACTGTGCAATGTTCAACATCTTCTCCATAGACTTCAACCGATCATCAGCGTGCAGAGGATCTGGAGAGCTAGCGAACATCGGTGGCTTGTGGCTCATGAATTCCCGGTGCTTGTCCCGGGGTGGAACTGGTGGTGGAGGTGGTGGCAGTGGTGCTTGCTGTTGTTGTGCCCTTCCCTCCTAACGCATCTCCTCTCGCTCTTGGCTCATCTCTTGGCGTTCCTGCCGTATCTGCGCATGCATATCTGCCATAGTATCAGCCATCTGTTGCATTATCTGCATCTGGGCTGCAACTGCTGGATCAGTTTCGGCTGGTGGAGGATTTGGAGGATTCGGATGATTCATCTCGGCTTGTTGTTGTTGTTGTCTAAGTACCCTCCGGTTGAATGGGTTGGTAGGTAAATCAATTCCTCCTCCCTTCCTGGTATTGACCATCTGAGTTAGAAACATATGGTATGAAAGAATTGTAGACAAGGCAAGTAATTACGAATTATGTTACTTTGGGGGATTTATTACCTAAGTAGATTAGTGTGTTACCTACTAAGCTAATACATTACCCTATGGTGGTACATGCTAAGATGCCCAACTATAATGTCTCAATCAATCAAAGAAGCAAATCAGGCATTTATCATCAGAACAATCAATCAACATTTTTAAAATAGAGAAATAGTTTTAATTTTGTCTTAGGCCCCTATCTCTTAAAAAGGTCATAAATGTAGGATTCCAAGGTGTGAAATCCATCTTGTCTTAGAGTAGAAAAGGTAAGAATGATCAGAGTAGAACAGTAGAAGGTGAGACATGATCAAGATAAGTATAGAAAGAGTCAGAATAAGGTAAGTAGGTTAGGGTTTTGTCCATTTCTATCTAGGTTTCGTCCTACAGTCAATAATTCCTCTGATACCACTTTTGTCACACCCGGATTTAATGGACAAGGCCGGGTGCATCTCATATATGCATCAAAGAAGACAACACATATAATAACAGAGTGTATAGAGATAAATGTCACAATAACATCAGAGTACTTATTACATCACGGAAGTCTTACAAAATAAAATATAAAATGAACTAAAATCCATACTTGGCGCCGATAAGTCAACTCAGAGACGCCACCTAGATCAAGTCGAACTCCTCGCTGTGAGGCTCCTCTTGTACCACCTGTTCTTCTCCTGTGGGGGGTGTGAGACAGCAAGGGTGAGCTCACACATGTTCATCTCTCAACAAGTTGTGGGGAATAATGTGCATGAACTCACAAAAGGTGGGAGTTCATGTGATGTGTAAGGCTGATCAATAACAGGGGTTAAAGATGAGCATTGCTTTTAGTAAGTTGGTCAAATTTTATTAGCAGTTACTAAATGCAAGTAAATACCAAACCATAATAAGAAATAATAAAACAACATTAATAATAAATTCCATGCAATGCAAATGACAAATTGAATTTAGTTCCATAGTTTAATCATGCGAGAGTCCTAAGCTGCTAATGACCGTGAGCTCGGCTAGTATACCAGTTTTACACTCTACATAGGTTGTACCCTTTACCCACAAGTCATGTCACCCGGTTGCCAAGGGGTCTAGAAGTCCCATTCATCTCTACCGAGGAGACGAGGCAGGGTAACACTATGAGGCCTTTACAAAGTTCCACTAGCTTCTGAAACCCCGCTACAGTTTATGGAAAGAGCAATTGTAGGAATCCCCTGTCTGACCACCATCGCAGCAAAATCAACTAGAGAACCTCCCTACATGCCTACTCCCCTACTGTTGGGGACTTGTTCTCAAATGCTATAAGTTAAGAACAAGACAACACAGAAAATGTTAAACGTTATAGTCCTTCGTCCTTCGTCCTTCGAAGCATTAATTCCCTTAGGATTTAATGATCTTCGGACGAAGGTTATGAAGGGCATACCTTCATCGATGCAACATATAATGGTGAAAAAAGAATCATATTGTCGGCGTTCCGAGACCGGGGGGTCCCTAAGCCGACGAGTGAATGTCGCCGCGTGCCCCAGCCCAGATGGGTCGACGCGAGGCCGAGCGCGAAGGGGGGAAGTGAGGTGGCCGGAGATGGGCGTGAGAGAGGTGGAAATCCCGTGGCCTTCGTGTTCGTCCCGCGCCCAGGTCGGGTGCGCTTGCAGTAGGGGGTTACAAGCGTCCACGCGGGAGAGGGAGCGAGCGGCCTCACGCGAGCGCCTGTCTCGTCCTCATCCCCGCACGGCCAACCTTCTCTAAGAGGGCCCTGGTCCTTCCTTTTATAGGCGTAAGGAGAGGATCCAGGTGTACAATGGGGGGTGTAGCAGAGTGCTACGTGTCTAGCGGGGGAGAGCTAGTGCCCTAAGTACATGCCGTCGTGGCAGCCGGAGAGATTTTGGCACCCTGCTGGCGTGATGTCGTGGCCGTCGGAGGAGCGCTGGAGCCTGGCGGAGGGACAGCTGTCGGAGCTGTTGAGTCCTTGCTGACGTCCTCTTGCTTCCGTAAGGGGGCTGAGAGCCGCCATCGTCACTGGGTATGCGGGGCGCCTTCATTGCCTATCTGGTGGAGCGAGCCAGATGGGACGCCGGTCTTGTTCCCCGTGACTCGAGTCAGCTCGGGGTAGGGTGATGATGGCGCCTCCTGTTGACGTGGCCGGTCCGCGCCCTAGGTTGGGTGACGTGGAAGCTCCTCCGAAGCCGAGGTCGAGCCTGTCTTTCGTGGCCGAGGTCGAGTCCGAACCCCTGGGTCGGGCGAGACGGAGATTGTCGGCTGAGGCCAGAGCGGAGTCCGAGCCCTGGGGTCGGGCAAAGCGGAGTTCGTCGTCTTCTGGGGCTGAGCCCGAGTCCGAGCCCTGGGTCGGGCGGAGCGGAGTTCGCCGTCTTCCAGGACTTAGCCCGAGTCCGAGCCCTAGGTTGGGCGGAGCGGAGTTCGCCGTCTTCCGGGACTTAGCCCGAGTCCGAGCCCTGGGTCGGGCGGAGCGGAGTTCGCCGTCTTCTGGGACTTAGCCCGAGTCCGAGCCCTGGGTCGGGCGGAGCGGAGTTCGCCGTCTTTCGGGACCTAGCCCGAGTCCGAGCCCTGGGTCGGGCGGAGCGGAGTTTCCTATGGTGCCTGCGGCCGGGCCTGACTGCCTGTCAGCCTCACTCTATCAAGCGGCGCCGCAGTCGGAGTGGCGCAGGCAGCGCTGTCTTCCTGTCAGGCCGGTCAGCGGAGCGGCGAGGTGACGGCGGTCACTTCGGCTCTGTCGACTGCAGGGCGTGCGTCAGGATAAAGGTGTTAGGCTGCCTTTGCATTAAATGCTCCTGCGATTTGGTCGGTCGGCGCGACGATTTGGTTAGGGTTGCTTCTTGGTGAAGCCAGGGCCTCGGTCGAGCCGGAGATACGTTAGCCGCTGGAGGGGGGCCTCGGGCGAGGCGTGATCGCGTCCTTCAAATGGACCGATCCCTGACTTAATCACACCCATCAGGCCTTTGCAGCTTTATGCTGATGGGGGTTACCAGCTGAGAATTAGGAGCCTTGAGGGTACCCCTAATTATGGTCCCCGACAGTAGCCCCCGAGCCTCGAAGGGAGTGTTAGCACTCGCTTGGAGGCTTTCATCGCACTTTTTTGCAAGGGGACCAGCCTTTCTCGGTTGCGTTTTGTTCCGGTGGGTGCGCGCGAGCGCACCTGCCGGGTGTAGCCCCCCGAGGCCTCGGAGGAGTGGTTTTACTCCTCCGAGGTCTTAATGCCTCGCGTAATGGTTCGGCTGGTCTGGTCGTTCCCTCATGCGAGCTGGCCGTAGCCCGGGTGTACGGTCGGGTCCAAGTTCTCGGGCTGGTATGTTGACGCCGTCAACGGTTCAGCTGGAGCCGGGTTTGCGAGAGCAGCCCCCGAGCCTCTGCACAGGGCGAGAGGGCGATCAGGGACAGACTCGACTTTTTTACATACGCCCCAGCGTCGCCTTTCCGCAAGGAGGAGGGGGGAAAGCGCCATGTTGCCCTCGATGGGCGCTGAACATGGTGTCTCCGGTGAGCTGCAGGCGGGTAATCCGAGTGGACGCCCGTGCCCCATTCGTTAGGGTCGGCTAGGGGCCCAGAGGCGTGCCCAAAAGTACCTGCGGGTGATCTACCGGACCCGGTCCCCTGGCGACGGGGTTCGAGGGCTCGATGCCTCCCTCTGATGGGATTCCGTTACAAGATCGTTCCCGCTGGTCTCGGAAATGTCCTAGGGTACCTCGAGAGCGCAGCCTGAGCCTTGGTTATGTATTGAATGTACCCATGGTCATCCCTCGCTCTGTGTCTGAGGCGGCTGTGAACCCTTCGGGGGCCATCCTTCGAACCCCTAATCAGTAGTGGGCATGGAGCCCGAGTAGCCTGAGGCGGTCGTTGAACCCTTCCGAGGGGCCGGCCTTTGAACCTCTGACCAGTAGTGGGTGTAGAGCCCACGCGATCTGAGGCGGCTGTCGAACCCTTCCGAGGGGCCAGCCTTTGAACCTCTGATCAGTAGGGAGGCTCGGAGCCTGGTTCCTTCATGGAGAAGGATCCTTTTCGGGGTATCCCCCTTTCCCGGTCCCTGTTGCAAGAGAGAGAAAGAGGAAAAAGGAAAAGGATACGAAATCGAACGACGTGGCGTACCTTTTTCGACGCGGTCATTGTGGCAAAGGCGAAGCGTCGCTCGCTTCTCCTGCCAGAGGCGCCGCCTGTCCCGCCGCGGAGTTAATGCGACGGGGCGAGTGGTTCGCGGGGCGGCCGTTGCGCGTGCGCGAGCCGTTCGAGGAACGGAACACGGGCACGTTGTCTTCACGCCGTGAGAGAGGGTTCTCTCGTCGCCCCTGGAGGGGACGTAGGCTTGGCCGGCGACGTGATCGCTACCCCTGCCCGCCTGTCACCGCCATTACTGCCGGCCCATTTTTGGCCGTATTGACCGTCGCGCCAGGCTGGCGCCGCTGGGTCGTGCTCTGGGTCGCCTCGGGTCGCGGTCGGTTCCGCAGTCGAGGAGGCGCGGTGGTGGCGCAAGTGGCGGTGCAGTTGCATGCACGAAGCATTCGGTGCGCCGGTTGCATGACGCGTGGGCCTAGGCCTCCCTGCCGGGCGTGTCGGGAGTCGGAGAAATGTGCCCACTTGGCGCGGTTGCATGCCGCCTACATGGCTGCCCGCCCTTTCGCCCGCTGGTCTGGGCAAAAGTGGAGAGCCGCTTGTAACCGCCGGGCGGTTGCACGCACCGCGCACGGCGGTTTGGCTTCTTCCGCTCTGAGCCGGCTTGCTTGACATGTGGGACCCAGCCCCCGCGCCGTAGGGGAGGACCTTGGAACGTGTTGGAGAAGACTCAGCCCATGACGGCTGGGGACGCAAGTAGGGAGAGTCGCCTTTAAAAGGAGGGTGACCCCCTTGAAAGGCATCCATGTCTTCGCGCTCCCTTATGCATTGTGCCTTTCCACCTTCCAAGCCCCCGGATGGGGGATGCTTGCAGTCTTTCCACCTCGTCGTTGGAGGGACGCAACTCCATGGGAATTGGTACCTTTTAGCCATCGTTCGGCTTCAAGGATTTTCATCATCCAGCCCGGTTGTACCCCTCCGCCGGCGGTCACCCGAGACGGTGACCACCAGCCCCTGGGTGGGGAGAAGCAAGCCGGGCTGCAATCTCGGTCCCACCCCCAGCTTCAAGGATGTTCATCATCCTCGCTGGGGTGGAGGCCGGACTGAGCCGGAGCTCTACCTCCCGCGCGGGTCCGTGGGCCGGCCTCTCCTGCGGCATTCGAGGGAGAGGGCGCTCATGGGCCCTGCGAGCGGGTCGAGCTCCGACAATGCAGGGCTGGTCGACGGTGGGCATCGTCAACCTCGGCGCGTCGAGTTCGTCGGCCTGGCTCCCGGTGCCCCCTCCCGCCGAAGGCGGCTGCCGCGCCGTGTGCACGGGAGGACCGCCCAAGATGTCGCGCGCTGCTAGGGCGGCGTTCGTGTTCTGGGGCGGTCCTGCCTTTGCACTAGTACGGCGCCCCCGCACGGAGGTCGGTGCTTCGCTCGTCTAGGAGGATCCGAGTGGTGATCTATCGGTGGGCCGACGGCCCCTGTCGTCGGTGCCGAGGCGGAGGCGGCTCAAGAAGTCCCCGTCGCCGACGGGATCACCGCCACCATCCTCGCTTCGGGCCTCCGTCTCCTTGTACCTGTCCTCGCCCCTCGAGCGTTGGTGTGGGCGAGGGCAAGGTTGCAGCAGCGTTCGCCCTAAGGCTATCGCTGCTGCAGCTCGGCCACCCGTAGAGGGGGTCGTTGTCGCTGCTGCTGGAGCGGGCGACGGTGAGCCGTCCGTCAGTCTTCTGTTGCTCCGCAGGCCCCCCCCAATCGTGTGGGGTTGTTCGTACCTGTTGATTGCTTGAACCGCTTCACCAAGCGTGAGTCGCCCCATGTAAAGGTGATGAGTGAGGTATCCGTATCCCGGAGGCGTAGGAGTCCCTCGGCTCGGTCAGCCTTGTTGTCCGAGGCTTCCCTTGCTTAGTTAGAGGAACCCCTCGGCCGCTCTTCGAGGAGCCGAGGCCAGGGGTAGCGGTGTCAGCGCGAACAGAGGCAGAGTTGGCCCGAGAAGAAGACCTGGTCGGCCGGAGCCTGGCTGGGTCGTCCGTTAGCAGGACCGACGCCGGAATTGACTTGCCGAGGCCTTGGGTCGGGCTGACGTCCTCAGAGGACAGCTGCCCGAGGCCCTGGGGTGACTGGCCGAGCCGCCTGCCCGAGCCGAATTCTCGGAGAAGACCCTGGCAGTGACGGCCCGGGCTTGGTGATGACGTTGTCTTTCAGAGCGGAGACCCTTAGATCGGGTTGCCGTCCGAGGCCAGGTCGGACCCCGTCGAAGGTGTTGTCGATGCCGAGGGTGTTGCTGCTCCCTTCAAGCGTCAAGGTCCGTGCCTGCAGGGTCGGACCATCTTGTAGCGCGTGTTTTCTGCAGCCGCCGAGGCCAAAACACACCCTCGCCGTGTTGTAAAGCTGCGTCTCTTTTCCTCTTATTTCGAGTATCTAGACTTTTCTGTCGGTAACAGAATTGCTGGTGCGAGCGAGAGTTGCTTCTCACAGAAGGTGGTGAGTGAGGTATCCGTATCCCGGAGGCGTAGGAGTCCCTCGGCTCGGTCGGCCTTGCTGCTTACGCGCACTCTTACCCGTTCATGGGGTTATGTCACCGACGCAGTCGAGAAGGCTCGAAGAATCGCTTCGGCAAAAGAGCTTCTGAACGTGAAGACTTGTTCGGTCCACGAAATCACTTATCCGAACGTGAGTTACTTATCGCAGAAGGTGATGAGTGAGGTATCCATATCCTGGAGGCGTAGGAGTCCCTCGGCTCGGTCAGCCTTGGCTGCTTACGTGTACTCCATCGTTTTCGGGATCCACTTTCGAAGTAGTCAAAAAGCACGAAAGACATTCTGGCAGAAAGGATCTTTTTTCGAGGAAAAAATTCGACGCAGAGGGGGTTCCCCCCTTTTAGCCCCCGAGGGAGGGTCGGACTTTGCCGAGGCAAGGTTGACCCTTCCTTGATGACTAAACTTTGCGTAGGAGCGAGGTATATGAACAACGTGAAAACATCTTAAGGGTAGAAGCGACGTAGCTGTTGGATGTCCCAAGCGTTGCCGTAGACCTCGCCTTGACTGTTGGCCAGCTTGTACGTTCCGGGCTTCAGAACCTTAGCGATGACGAACGGCCCCTACCAGGGGGGCGTGAGCTTGTGCCGCCCTCGGGCGTCTTGTCGCAGCCGAAGCACCAGATCGCCCACCTAGAGGTCTCGGGACCGGACCCCTCGGGCGTGGTAGCGTCGCATGGACTGCTGGTACCGTGCCGAGTGTAGTAAGGCCCTGTCCCGAGCCTCTTCCAGCTGGTCCAGCGAGTAGTCTCAACTAGCTTGGTTGCTTTGGTCGGCATAGGCCCTTGTCCTCGGGGAACTGTATTCTAAGTCTGTGGGCAAGATGGCCTCGGCCCCATAGACTAGAAAGAACGGCGTGAAGCTTGTGGCTCGGCTCGGTGTTGTCCTCAGGCTCCAGACCACTGAGGGGAGTTCCTTTATCCATCGCTTGCCAAACTTGTTGAGGTCGTTGTAGATCTGAGGCTTGAGTCCTTGTAGAATCATGCCGTTGGCACGCTCTACTTGCCCATTCGTCATGGGATGAGCTACGGCGGCCCAGTCCACCCGGATGTGGTGATCCTCGCAGAAGTCCAGGAACTTTCTGCCGGTGAACTGGGTGCCGTTGTCGGTGAGGATGGAGTTTGGGACCCCGAAACGATGGATGATGTTGGTGAAGAACGCTACCGCCTGCTTGGACCTGATGCTGTTTAGGGGTTGGACCTCGATCCACTTGGAGAATTTGTCGATGGCGACCAACAGGTGCGTGTAGCCCCCGGGTGCCTTCTGCAAGGGGCCGACGAGGTCCAGACCCCACACAGCAAAAGGCCAGGTGATGGGTATCGTCTGCAGAGCCTGAGCAGGCAGGTGGGTCTGCCTTGCGTAGAACTGACACCCCTCACAGGTGCGGACAATTCTAGTGGCGTCGGCCACCACCGTCGGCCAGTAGAAACCTTGTCGGAAAGCATTTCCGACAAGGGCTCGAGGTGCTGCGTGATGGCCGCAAGCCCCCGAGTGTATCTCTCGAAGGAGTTCCTGACCTTCGGTGATGGAGATGCATCGCTGGAGGATGCCTGAGGGGCTGCGGTGGTAGAGCTCCTTCCTATCTCCCAGCAAGACGAACGACTTGGCCTGCCTCGCCAACCGCCGAGCTTCGGCTCGGTCGGGGGGTAGTTCTCCTTGGTGGAGATACTGCAGGTACGGGGCCTGCCAGTTTTGATCTGGCGCGACCCCGCTCTGCTTCCCCTCAACGTGAAGCGTCTCGCCCTCGAAGGCCGAGGGTACCTCGGGCCGAACCGAGGGTGCCTCGAGCCGAGCCGAGGGTGCCTCGGACTGAGCCGAGGGTACCTCGGGCTGGACCGAGGGTGCCTCGGGCTCGGGCGTGTCGTCGGTCTTGACGGAGGGTTGATGCAGGTCTCGGGAGAAGACGTCCGGGGGAACCGTTGTCCGCCCCGAGGCTATTTTAGCTAGCTCGTCCGCAGTCTCGTTGTAGCATCGGGCGATGTGGTTGAGCTCGAGCCCGTAGAACTTGTCTTCCAGGCGCCGAACCTCATCGCAATAGGCCTCCATCTTCGGGTCGCGGCAGTGGGAGTTCTTCATGACTTGGTCGATGACAAGCTGCGAGTCACCGCGAGCGTCGAGGCGTCGGACCCCTAGCTCGATGGCGATCCGCAACCCGTTGACCAGAGCCTCATATTCGGCCACATTGTTGGACGCCGGGAAATGGAGGCGTAGCACATAGCGTATGTGCTTCCCGAGAGGCGAGATGAAGAGTAGGCCTGCGCCGGCTCCCGTCTTCATTAGCGACCCGTCGAAGAACATGGTCCAGAGCTCCGGATGGATCGGAGCTGTTGGGAGCTGGGTGTCGACCCATTCAGCTACGAAGTCCGCCAAGACCTGGGACTTGATGGCCTTCCGAGGGGCGAACGAGATTGTCTCGCCCATGATTTCCACCGCCCACTTTGCAATCCTCCCCGAGGCCTCCCGGCACTGGATGATCTCCCCCAGGGGGAAGGATGAGACCACAGTTACCGGATGAGACTCGAAGTAGTGTCGCAACTTCCGCCGTGTCAGGATCACCGCATACAGCAGCTTCTGAACTTGTGGGTAGCGGATCTTGGTTTTGGACAGTACCTCGCTGACGAAGTAGACTGGCCTCTGAACGGGCAATGCATGCCCTTCTTCTTGCCTCTCGACCACAATCGCGGCGCTAACCACCTGAGTGGTTGCGGCGACGTAGACCAAGAGGGCTTCTCCGGTGGCCGGGGGCACCAAGATAGGCGCCTTCGTGAGGAGCGCCTTCAGGTTCCCGAGGGCTTCCTCGGCCTCAGGGGTCCAAGTGAAGCACTCGGCCTTCCTTAAGAGGCCGTACAGAGGTAGACCTCTTTCGCCGAGGCGTGAGATGAAACGGCTCAGAGCCGCGAGACATCCCATGACCCTCTATACGCCTTTCAAGTCCTTGATGGGCCCCATGCCGGTGATGGCTACGATCTTCTCCGGGTTGGCTTCGATGCCCCGCTCGGAGACGATGAACCCCAAGAGCATGCCTCGGGGCACCCCGAAGACACACTTTTCGGGATTGAGCTTGATGCCTTTCGCCTTGAGACATCGGAATGTCACTTCAAGGTCGGAGGCTTTCCTTGTCTTGACTACGATGTCATCGACGTAGGCCTCGACCGTGCGGCCAATGTGTTCGCCGAACACATGGTTCATGCACCGCTGGTACGTCGCGCCCGCATTCCTCAAGCCGAACGGCATGGTGACATAGCAGTACATGCCGAAGGGTGTGATGAAAGAAGTCGCGAGCTGGTCGGACTCTTTCATCCTGATTTGGTGATACCCTGAGTAGGCATCGAGGAAAGACAGGGTTTCGCACCCAGCAGTGGAATCCACGATTTGATCAATGCGAGGCAGAGGGTAGGGAACCTTCGGACATGCTTTGTTCAGACCAGTGTAGTCTACACACATCCGCCATTTCCCACCTTTCTTTCTCACAAGCACAGGGTTGGCAAGCCATTCGGGATGGAATACCTTTTTGATGAACCCTGCCACCATTAGCTTGTGGATCTCCTCGCCTATGGCTCTGCGCTTCTCCTCGTCGAATCGGCGCAGGGGCTGCTTGACGGGTCGGGCTCCGGCGCGGATGTCCAGCGAGTGCTCGGCGACATCCCTCGGTATGCCGGGCATGTCCGAGGGACTCCACGCGAAGACGTCGGCGTTCGCGCGGAGAAAGTCGACGAGCACTTCTTCCTATTTGGGATCGAGCCTGGAGCCGATCCGGACCTGCTTGGAGGCGTCGCTACTGGGGTCAAGGGGGACGGCCTTGACCATCTCCGCTGGCTCAAAGTTGCCGGCATGACGCTTCACGTCTGGCACCTCCTTAGAGAGGCTCTCCAGGTCGGCGATGAGGGCTTCGGACTCGACGAGGGCCTTGGCGTACTCCACGCACTCCACGTCGCATTCGAACGCGTGTTTGTACGTGGGGCCGACGGTGATGACCCCGTTGGGGCCCGACATCTTGAGCTTCAGGTAGGTGTAGTTGGGGACGGCCATGAACTTCGCGTAGCATGGTCTTCCCAGTACCGCGTGGTAGGTTCCTCGGAACCCGACCACCTCGAACGTCAGGGTCTCCCTTCGGAAGTTGGAGGGTGTTCCGAAGCAGACGGGAAGGTCGAGTTGTCCGAGGGGCTGAACGTGCTTCTCGGGAATGATCCCATGGAAGGGCGCAGCGCCTGCCCGGACGGAGGACAGATCGACACGCAGGAGCCCGAGGGTCTCGGCGTAGATGATGTTGAGGCTGCTGCCTCCGTCCATGAGGACCTTGGTGAGTCTGACGTCGCCGATGACGGGGTCGACGACGAGCGGGTATTTCCCCGGGCTTGGCACATGGTCGGGGTGGTCGGCTTGGTCGAAGGTGATGGGCTTGTCGGACCAGTCTAGGTAGATTGGCGCCGCCACCTTCACCAAACAGACCTCTCGGCGCTCTTGCTTGCGGTGCCGAGCTGAGGCATTCGCCGCTTGCCCACCGTAGATCATGAAGCAGTCGCGGACCTCGGGGAACTCTCCTGCTTGGTGATCTTCCTTCTTATCGTCGTCGTGGGCCCTGCCACCCTCCGCGGGTGGCCCGGCCCTGTGGAAGTGGCGCCGGAGCATGACGCACTCCTCAAGGGTGTGCTTGACGGGCCCCTGGTGATAGGGGCACGACTCCTTGAGCATCTTGTCGAAGAGGTTGGCACCTCTTGGGGGTTTCCGAGGGTTCTTGTACTCGGTGGCGGCGACAAGGTCCGCGTCGGCGGCATCGCGCTTCGCTTGCGACTTCTTCTTGCCTTTCTTCTTGGCGCCGCGCTGAGTTGACGCCTCGGGGGCATCTTCTAATGGGCGGCCCTGGGGCTGCTTGTCCTTCCGGAAGATAGCCTCGACCGCCTCCTGGCCGGAGGTGAACTTGGTGGCGATGTCCATCAGCTCGCTCGCCCTGGTGGGGGTCTTGCGACCCAGCTTGCTCACCAGGTCGCGGCAGGTGGTGCCAGCGAGGAACGCGCCAATGACATCCGAGTCGGTGATGTTGGGCAGCTCGGTGCGCTGCTTCGAGAATCGCCGAATGTAGTCCTGGAGAGGCTCTCCCGGCTGCTGTCGGCAACTTCGGAGGTCCCAGGAATTCCCGGGGCGCACGTACGTGCCCTGGAAATTGCCGGCGAAAGATTGGACTAGGTCATCCCAGTTGGAGATCTGCCCCGGAGGCAGGTGCTCCAACCAGGCGCGAGCGGTGTCGGAGAGGAACAGGGGGAGGTTGCGGAAGATGAGGTTGTCATCGTCCGTTCCACCCAGTTGGCAGGCCAGACGGTAGTCCGTGAGCCACAGTTCCGGCCTCGTCTCCCCCGAGTACTTTGTGATAGTAGTCCCAGGGGTTGGAACCGGGTCGGGAACTGCGCCCGTCGTATGGCCCGGCTGAAAGCCTGCGGACCGGGTGGTTCGGGCGAAGGACTCCGATCCTCCCCGCTGTCATAGCGTCCCCCACGCCTGGGTGGTAGCCTCGGCGCACCCTTTCGTCGAGGCGGGCCCGACGGTCGCGGTGAGGGTGCTCATTGCCGAGGCAGCCCGGGGCCGCAGGCGCTGTGTGGCGCGTGCGCCCGGTGTAGACCGAGGCTTCCCGCATGAATTGGGAAGTCGCGGCATGATGTTCCGAGGGGTACCCCTGCCTTCGGGAGGCGGAACTCTCGGCCCGTCGGACCGCGGTGCCTTCCAGGAGATTCTTGAGCTCTCCCTGGATTCGCCGCCCCTCGGTGGTTGATGGCTCCGGCATCGCGCGGAGGAGCATTGCTGCTGCAGCCAGGTTCTGGCCAACCCCACTAGATGCGGGCGGTGGCCTGACCCCGACATCGTCGGCAATGCGGTGCTGGAAGCCCTGGGGTAGATGACGTATTTCTCCAGCTAGAGGTTGGGCCACCCATGCCTGCCCGACGTCCCGGCGGATCGGCTCAAGCGCTCCTGCTCCCTCGTCGAGCCTGGACTGCACCCCGCGGACTTGCTCGAGCTGTGGGTCATGGCCCCCCACCTGAACAGGGACCACAGCTAGCTCCCGTGGGATGTCAATGCGAGGCACCGGCCTAGGGAGATCACCGTCCTCCGGCATGCCGAGATGGTTGCCTTCGGAGGGACCCCTTAGATCGACATGGAAACATTCATGGCTTGGGCCACAGTCCTCGTCGCCGAGGCTACGGCTGCCGTCGGAACAGTCGGAAAGGCAGCAGTCGCATGCGGTCATAAAGTTCCACATGGCACTGGGGTTGCCAAGTCTAGAGAAATCCCAACAGAAGCTGGGCTCGTCGTCTTCCTCGGACCCAGAGGGCCCGTAGGTCGAGACGTTCGTCAGCCGTCCCAAGGTGACCGCATACGAAACTCCAAAGGGTTCGGACTCGCCTCTACGAGAGCGTCCGCCAAAGCGAGGCCGATTGGTGGGTCGAGGCTGAAACCGAAAGGCGCGAGATGGGAATCGGTCGGTACCTCTTGGTCGACGGGTGGTGATGAAGTCACGTCGGGGACTGACTGCACCGTCGTCCCGGGTACGAGGGTGACGCCCATCAAGCCTTCCGCGAGCGTGCTGGTGTCGTCCGTTTGCTTGGAGTTGGCGTGTCGCGGGGAGACGACGCTCGCCTCCGTCTCAAATGTGAGGTCGATGCCCGATGCGTCCCCCGTTGGAGCGCTAGGGCCGTCGACTCGCTCGACAGTCGACGAGGCGCTGCCTCCCGCTTGGCCTTGGTTGCCCCGCCTCCTCCTCCGTTGGTGGGGGAGAGGACGGGGCGAGCTCGAAGGTTGTTCTTCCACCCCGCGGGAAAGACGTCGTTGATTCCGCCGCCGGCGGGCGAGCTATCGGCAACCATTGCCACTGTCGCCCGGCGGTGGAATGAGTATCATGTCGTAGCCGATGTCGAGGGACATGAACTCAAGGCTCCCGAAACGGAGCACCGTCCCGGGTCGGAGAGGTTGCTGGAGACTGCCCATCTAGAGCTTGATGGGAAGCTGTTCGTCAACACGCAGCAGGCCCCTACCTGGCACGCCAACTGTCGGCGTTCCGAGACCGGGGGTTCCCTAAGCCGACGAGTGAATGTCGTCGCGTGCCCCAGCCCAGATGGGTCGACGCGAGGCCGAGCGCGAAGGGGGGAAGTGAGGTGGCTGGAGATGGGCGTGAGAGAGGTGGGAATCCTGCGGCCTTCGTGTTCGTCCCGCGCCCAGGTCGGGTGCGCTTGCAGTAGGGGGTTACAAGCGTCCACGCGGGAGAGGGAGCGAGCGGCCTCACGCGAGCGCCTGTCTCGTCCTCGTCCCCGCGCGGCCAACCTTCTCTAAGAGGGCCCTGGTCCTTCCTTTTATAGGCGTAAGGAGAGGATCCAGGTGTACAATGGGGGGTGTAGCAGAGTGCTACGTGTCTAGCAGGGGAGAGCTAGCGCCCTAAGTACATGCCGTCGTGGCAGCCGGAGAGATTTTGGCACCCTGCTGGCGTGATGTCGTGGCCGTCGGAGGAGCGCTGGAGCCTGGCGGAGGGACAGCTGTCGGAGCTGTTGAGTCCTTGCTGACGTCCTCTTGCTTCCGTAAGGGGGCTGAGAGCCGCCATCGTCACTGGGTATGCGGGGCGCCATCATTGCCTATCTAGTGGAGCGAGCCAGATGGGACGCCGGACTTGTTCCCCGTGGCTCGAGTCAGCTCGGGGTAGGGTGATGATGGCGCCTCCTGTTGATGTGGCCGGTCCATGCCCTAGGTTGGGCGACGTGGAAGCTCCTCCGAAGCCGAGGTCGAGTCTATCTTTCGTGGCCGAGGTCGAGTCCGAACCCCTGGGTCGGGCGAGACGGAGATCGTCGGCTGAGGCCAGAGCGGAGTCTGAGCCCTGGGGTCGGGTGAAGCGGAGTTCGTCATCTTCTGGGGCTGAGCCCGAGTCCGAGCCCTAGGTCAGGCGAAGCGGAGTTCGTCGTCTTCTGGGGCTGAGCCCAAGTCCGAGCCCTGGGTCGGGCGGAGCGGAGTTCGCCGTCTTCCGGGACTTAGCCCGAGTCCGAGCCCTGGGTCAGGCGGAGCGGAGTTCGCCGTCTTCCAGGACTTAGCCCGAGTCCGAGCCCTGGGTCGGGCGGAGCGGAGTTCGCTGTCTTCCGGGACTTAGCCCAAGTCCGAGCCCTGGGTCGGGCGGAGCGGAGTTCGCCGTCTTCCGGGACCTAGCCTGAGTCTGAGCCCTGGGTCGGGCGGAGCGGAGTTCGCCGTCTTCCGGGACTTAGCCCGAGTCCGAGCCCTGGGTCGGGCGGAGCGGAGTTTCCTATGGTGCCTGCGGCGGGGCCTGACTGCCTGTCAGCCTCACTCTGTCAAGCGGCGCCGCAGTCGGAGTGGCGTAGGCGGCGCTGTCTTCCTGTCAGGCCGGTCAGCGGAGCGGCGAGGTGACAGCGGTCACTTCGGCTCTGTCGACTGTAGGGCACGCGTCAGGATAAAGGCGTCAGGCTGCCTTTGCATTAAATGCTCCTGCGATTTGGTCGGTCGGCGTGGCGATTTGGTCAGGGTTGCTTCTTGGCGAAGATAGGGCCTCGGGCGAGCCGGAGATACGTTAGCCGCTGGAGGGGGGCCTCGGGCGAGGCGTGATCGCGTCCTTCGAATGGACCGATCCCTGACTTAATCGCACCCATCAGGCCTTTGCAGCTTTATGCTGATGGGGGTTACCAGCTGAGAATTAGGAGCCTTGAGGGTACCCCTAATTATGGTCCCCGACACATATAAAACACAAAAGATAATATAAACAGTCATATGTTATTATTAGCTCATTTCTATTTATCGCTATGGGAAAATAGAAATGATAACAAATCACAAGTGTACCTTCGGCCTGAAAGAAGGTAAAAATACAAGCATGGCGCGAAAGCAAATACCCAGTCAGCGTGAACAGTACGGGAGCACTGTTCATCTATTTATAGGCACGGGACACAACCCATGTAAAATTACACCCATGTCCTTTATATTTGCTAATAACTCTACATTAATCCGTCGAGGCCTAAATAGCCTTTTCATCTTTAAGTCGGTTCCCTTTTCTGTTATCATGCCGAAGCTCTTCTGCGCACAGCTTCGGCTCTGCGCCATCCTTCGTACTCCTTTCGTGCTTCTTCACACTGTGGCTTTAACTCAAGTCTGAAGATACCTGTTCATGCATTATACTTCCAGAAACATTGTTAAATCATGTTTTTGAGGACCTTCGGAAGCCAAAGGCCCCCAACAGTAGCCCCTCGCAATATTAATTTGTTAGAATGATAAATTCAGATTGCGATATGGACGAAGGCCCTAAGCCAAAGGTCCGAAAAAACACCTTCCCTTTGCTAGAATAGCAACAGTCACTGACAAGCGGGTCCTTCCAGTTTTCAACGGACTAGGCGTATAAATGAGAGCGCACCACGAGTTCATTTGGCACACTTTCTTGCCATTTGCCCTTGCTTACTCAGTTTCTAGCTCTTGCGCACCAACATTTGCTTGACTTTTTTTAAAAAATTAAGCTTCGACTTTGAGAGTACTTTTTTAGCATTTTCGAAGATGTCTCAAGATAAAAAAGTTGTTGCTGAAACGAAGCTGAGCCTTTCTGAGGAGAAGAATCTTGGCTTTCTTGAATCAATAGCGAAGACAAATACAGAGAAGATTACAAGGGAGATTTTGGAAGGTTTATCTGAAGACACTGGTGATAGTGACAGTTATGATGTGGAAAGTGGTGGCGAAGACTCCGAAGATCGACCCTGGCGACCAAGTCATACAGTTTTCGAAAAATCAATTATTAAACAGAGTCATCTCGACAATATGAGGGGAATGTATTTTCGAGATGTGTCTATTGTGAGGGCTGACAATGGAGACAATACTTCTCCTACTCCCGAAGAGAACAAAGTTGTGATCTTCCGAAGCTTCTTCAGGGCTGGACTTCGGTTCCCCCTAAGCAGTTTTGTGGTGGAAGTTCTGAAGACATACCAGGTTTACCTTCACCAACTTACGCCCGAAGCGATCATAAGAATGGGGATCTTCGTATGGGCTGTAAGGAGCCAAGGTTTGGAGCCAAATGCAAAAAGTTTCTGTAGTATGCACGAACTATTATATGAGACAAAGCCCTGGGGAAAGGAGCAGTATCATAACAATTTTGGCTGCTATAGCTTCGTTGCCCGCTCTAGGTCAAGCTGCCCCATGCCAACCTTTCGGAAAAGATGGCCGGGAAATTGGATGAAAGAATGGTTCTACGTGAAAAATGATTTAAAGGCACAAGAGGATATTAAAGGGATTATCATGTGCCCTATCTGGCAACGCTTCGGCCTCCGGAAACCGAAGGTAGAAATTGACGAAGCAACCGAAGAATGTCGCAAGGCCTTCGGCTTAGTGTGCTCTTTCATCGGGACAAGAGACTTAGTTCAAGAGCACGTGGCCTACAGGATATGGCCATTGGTAGCCAACTAGGAGATGCCAAAAGAATCCATCAGCAATCCCCACGAAGGTGGTTTGGTTCGATTAAAATATACCTTCAGGTTTAGAGACCAGTTTATCGAGCCAGACGATGACTGGCTGAAAAGCGTCGAAGCTACAAGTGATGATATACTTGGGCTGTACTCCAAAGCGGAAGACAATGCGCTATCTACGGCCTTCGGAGGCTGGAAAAAGAAGAGACTAAATAGAGTTTTTTATGCTATTGGGTTCATGTACCCTGACTACCGCTACCCGACGTGGGGGCAAAAAAGGAAGAATGCAACTTCCGGGAAAGACGTTGCTTGAGCTGCTCCAAGCGAGCCCACGCCGAAGAGCAAAAAGGTGAAAGTCCTTACTCATCGACCGCGCTTCATCGAACCGGCCATAGTGCCCGAATTTGGCGGTGAAACATCTTCGGCGATCGAAGCCAAAGAACCTATGATTACACAGAAAACTAAAGAGCCAGCTACAATGCCAAAGGCGTCATCAGCCAAATCAGATGAGTCAAAGGCCACTAATGTTGAAGAGATAGCGGTCGAGAAAACAAAGACATTAGAAGTTATAAGCCCTTCGGCAGAGGTGACAATGCCGAAGGCACAAAAGGATCTTACAACGACTCCAAAGAGGAGGAGGATGGTGAACGTACTAGATGTGCTGGAAACAATAAAAACTTCAAGCTCTACTCCAAAGAAGACTGTCGAAGCTTTGAAACCACAAATTGAGACAAAACTATCCGAAGCCGAAGCTGCTAAGAGCCAAGCCAAGACCGAAGCTGGGCCCTTAGAGCCTGCGAAGGAGAAATCCTTGGAAATAGAAGAAACAGAAAGAGAGGTTGCAGAAGAAATTTTGTTTGAAAAAACTGCCATTCCTATTCCCGAAGCATCTTTCGAAGCCCTCGATTATATTATATGGCATGCTTCGGGAAAGAAGTTATCTGCAGAAGAGAAGCGAGAAGCCCAATGTTATGCCCAGAGACTGAAATATCCGAAAGGGGCATTGATATTCAACGGCAGTGGAGAAGAAGACTTCTTGTATTGTCTCCCGGACAACAAAAAGATTTCTATCTGCCGGGAGATGAGCAGGAGCTTCGGATTCCCGAAACTAGAAGAGGGACTCTCGGTGCTATCAAAAGATGAACTGGCCGACAGCTTAGCATACAATAGCTTAAAGGTGAGAGAATTAGATTCTTGTACTTAAAAAAATTCCATTTGCTTATACTTAATACCGCACTCCTTTTGTAGGGCCTTATTCTTAGCAACACCCTCAGGGCACAAAAAAGTGCCGAAGACGAAGGATATGCTATAGCTTTGAGCAACCTTCGTTCCGAAGTAATTGAACTAAGGAACAAAGGTCTTGAAAAAGATAAAATATTAAACTCATTAGTGAATAAGATAAAAGAAGACAAAGCTACTTCCAAAGCCAATCTGAAGCCCAGAAATGCGAAATTGAAGATCTTCGGAAACAGCTGGCCGAGGCGAATTTGAAATTCGCTATCGCCGAAGCTGACCGAGACGCCAGTAACTATTGGAAAAATTATTGGGAGAAGAAAGCTATAGAACTTCGCTCTTCGAAAGAGAAATGTTATGAAAAATCTATAGAATGTGTAGATAAAATAAAAACTAGCTTCGCCAAAGTTGGCGCATACTCTAGCGAGGATAACTTCATAAGAGGCGATCCTGAGGGCCCGATTGACTGGATCAGCAACGAGGCTGAAGCTTTTGAGGAAATTTTGAGCAGTCATGGGGACGTCTGCGCCTTCTCAGGTGCCAGAGGGATTGCGGCTATTTTGGAGAAGTCCGATTGCGAGCATGTGAAAGCCTTGGCCCAAGCCGAAGCTAGTTTGTCCATTGAAGATACCAAAGACCCCTCGGCCGAAGCAAGCTTGGTTGGCCGAAAATTCTTCACTGACATCTGGGAAAATGGTGGCTGAGGGATGGCCCACGAGATAATAAAAAAGAGCGAGAAAGATTCTCACGATGCAAAAGAAGCAACAAAGGCAGCTGAGAAAGCTGCGGAACTCGAGAGGCGGATATGTATTGTTTAGTAACTTTTAACTTTATTTTCTAATTTTGTGACTTCGAACTTATTTACGTTTTCTACTGCAGCTGAACTATCTCCTTCCTCGGAGCTCTTCGAGCCAACGGTCGACCCAGATGCAAAGAAAGAAGATGAGATCATTAAAATGGCCGAAGCTATTTTGGACGAAGCTGTTGCTCAACTGTTAAACGAAACTGCAGAAGCAGTTTTAAAAGAAAAATAGCTTTTATTGTAAAAACATTTGGAATGTAATATTTGCTGAACAAAGTGTGTAACCTCTTGTAGTCTTGAATGTTATATATAAGCTATTTGTGACTTAATTCTTTACGATGCATGAAACTTTACGTACATACCATTTTTGAGCCTTCGGCGAAAAAACACCTTCCCTTCTTTTTATGCTTCATGAAGAAAATCCATATTCCGTAAAAACATTAAGCTTTGTGAGCAATAGATTTCTTTCCACATTAAAAATTGATGAGGCTGCACTTCTTCAAAACATTTTCTGCCTTGGCACAACTTCTTCGCAGCAATCTCCGAAGATCAAAATTATATCCCCTTCTTGTGCCATTGATGCGATATGATGTATGATGTTATGTTATACGAATAATGTGATGATGTTATGCTATGAAAATGATATTCGTGCCGAAGATATACACACATTCCCTCAGTGGTATACACAATCACTTTGCCGTTTATTTTTCGGCTTCACCGCTTATTTTTCGGTGTATCAGCGTTGACTTTTTGCTGTAAGTTCTGCATCCCCTTAGGGACGTCTTTTGAACTTCTTCGCCTTATATTTCGGTGGTATTCGCATTGACTTTTCGCGCTTCGCCTTAAATTTCGGCGGAATCAGCGTTTATTTTTCGCTGTAAGCTCTGCATTCCCTTTGGAACGATTTTTGAACAGAAAACTTACGCTGCGCTCCCTTAGGAACGACTTTTTGTAGCTTCGGCAAGCTTACACTGCGTTCCGTAGAACGACTTTTTATAGCTTCGGAGATGTTTTTTGTAGCCACAAGTTCTTTTAGGAACGAATTTTCATGCTTCGGCAACTTTCGGGCTCCGTGAGTCTGTGAAGAAGGTATATTATATCATGACAATAACGAAGCTATTACAAGAATCTAAAAACAACAAAAGAAACTGTGCTTTCAATGATTGCCCTTTATTAAAAAGAAAATGATGGCGAATGCAAAAAACTATTGCAGAGGTAGGATATCTTCTAGTAGATGTGCTTCGATTCTGGCACAGTGCTGTTGACTGTGCGAGCTTCGGACTCCTCTCTGAAGTCTCGTTGCTGGTGAGTGTGCTGGCTCCCTTCTGGCTACTGGCCTCGTTGCATTGGTGGTGGAGGTGGAGGTTGTTGCCAAGATGCCTGAGGTTGACTTGCCGAAGCAACAGAAGCTGCAGGATGGTTACCCACATACTCTGGGACGTACGGTGAATGATACGAAGCAGTATGCATAACTTGCTTCGGCTGGTTCTGTTGGGCTGCAGCTTCTGCTATCTCCTTCTGTTTCTGGATGGTGACATGGCACATCCTTATAGTATGGCCCTTGTCCTCACCGCAGAATAGACAATAAATTTTCCTGGGCTGATCCCCAAACCTTCCACCAAAGCCCCTGGCGCCTCTGCCCCTTGGAGCTGAAGGCCGAGGGTAGCTTTGTTGCTGTCCCGAAGCTTGGGAAGAATATTGCAGCCTCTGTTGCTGACTTCCTCTATCGTCATTCTGAGCGGAGTGGATCGACCTGACGTGCCTTGGGTGGATTCTCCCTCCGAAGCCCCTGGTCATTTCGGAGAACCTGTAAGCTTCCTCCCTTCTCTGACGAAAGTCATTATCAGCACGAATGTATTCATCCATCTTTTGGAGCAGCTTCTCCAGAGTTTGAGGGGGTTTCCTGGTGAAGTATTGGGCCGTAGGTCCTGGCCGAAGCCCCTTGATCATGGCCTCAATGACAATTTCATTGGGCACCGTTGGCGCCTATGCCCTCAGACGCAAGAACCTTCGAACATACGCCTGAAGGTATTCTTCGTGATCTTGGGTGCACTGGAACAAAGCTTGAGCGGTGACCGGCTTCGTCTGAAACCCTTAGAAACTGGTGATCAGCATGTCCTTCAGCTGCTGCCATAATGTGATTGTTGCTGGCCAAAGAGAGGAGTACCAGGTTTGTGCAACATTCTTGACTGCCATGACGAAAGACTTCGCCATGACTGCAGTATTGCCACCATACGAAGATATGGTCGCTTCATAGCTCATCAAAAACTGCTTCGGATCTGAGTGTCCGTCATACATGGGGAGCTGGGGTGGCTTGTATGACGGGGGCCAAGGTGTAGCCTGTAGTTCTGCTGACAGAGGAGAAGCATCAACAAAAGCAAAATTTCCATGATGGAAATCCTCATACTAGTCATCCTCGTTGAAGAAGCCCTCTTGATGAAGTTCTCTGTGCTGGGGCCTTCGGTTTTGCTCATCTTGTGCAAGATGACGAACTTCTTCAGTGGCTTCGTCTATCTACCTTTGTAGGTCAGCTAGCCGAGCCATCTTTTCCTTCTTCCTTTGCACTTGCTGATGGAGCATCTCCATATTCCTGATCTCTTGGTCCAAGTCGTCCTCCTGGGGCGTTGGACTGGTGGCCTTCCTCTTCTGGCTTCGGGCCTCTCGAAGAGAAAGGGTGTCCTAGTTCGGGTCCAGCGGCTGTAGAGCGGCAGCCCCTGTCGCTGAAGCTTTCTTTGGCGGCATGACGAAGGTCGATGCTTGCCGAAGGTGGTCGAAAAGGGTTCACCGGAGGTGGGTGCCAATGTTGGGGACTCGTTCTCAAATGCTATAAGTTAAGAACAAGACAACACAGAAAATGTTAAACGTTACAGTCCTTCGTCCTTCGAAGCATTAATTTCCTTAGGATTTAATGATCTTCGGACGAAGGTTATGAAGGGCATACCTTCATCGATGCAACATATAATGGTAAAAAAGAATAATATAAAACACAAAAGATAATATAAACAGTCATATGTTATTATTAGCTCATTTCTATTTATCACTATGGGAAAATAGAAATGATAACAAATCACAAGTGTACCTTCGGCCTGAAAGAAGGTAAAAATACAAGCGTGGCGCGAAAGCAAATACCCAGTCAGCGTGGACAGTACGGGAGCACTGTTCATCTATTTATAGGCACGGGACGCAGCCCATGTAAAATTACACCCATGTCCTTTATATTTGCTAATAACTCTACATTAATCCGTCGAGGCCTAAATAGCCTT
This sequence comes from Zea luxurians, assembly GCA_029449295.1. Taxonomy (NCBI): domain Eukaryota; kingdom Viridiplantae; phylum Streptophyta; class Magnoliopsida; order Poales; family Poaceae; genus Zea; species Zea luxurians. The sequence continues at coordinate 75,554,252 of JAOPSE010000014.1, forward strand.
TTCATCTTTAAGTCGGTTCCCTTTTCTGTTATCATGCCGAAGCTCTTCTGCGCACAGCTTCGGCTCTGCGCCATCCTTCGTACTCCTTTCGTGCTTTTTCACACTGTGGCTTTAACTCAAGTCCGAAGATACCTGTTCATGCATTATACTTCCAGAAACATTGTTAAATCATGTTTTTGAGGACCTTCGGAAGCCAAAGGCCCCCAACGCCTACTGCCCTTGCCCCTTTCGGGTAAGGTAGTCTTCCACTAGCTTTCCTAATTAGTCAGCCAAGGGGTCCCATTCCTCCCTTGTGGTGGCACGTGTTTCTCAAGTTAAGCTCCATGTTCCAATTAAAATTAATGATCTTGACATGAACATAAATAAAATAACATAATAATTGGAACATGGATATAATGAAATATTAACCCAAAACCATGTAAAGCAATAGCATGACAGCCCAAATGTTTCAAGGATAAACAAGGTAAAAAGATAAATAGTCTAGGGTGACCTATTGGGTCCCATCAAAATTAAACCTATGCATTAATGAGTGATATTAAAGAACATTATTGGGTAAAAAGTGGTCAAGGGCATAACTTGCCTTCAATGAGCTCTTGCTCAACAACTTCTATCTGCTGAACACCGGAATCCTCAGCCACTAGCTCTTCTACTCGCCACAATACAAACAAGCATAGTATAAAGGAGAAAATTAACATCACATCAAACATGTAAACAAAATACATAATAATAATCTACACATTAAAATAATATCATAGGAACATGAATCATTAATTTTGGAATTATAGATTTTAAGTTATGAATTTCCAAAGGTTTTATGTGTTTGGTACAAGATTAAATAGGATATTAATTTTAATGTGGCTTTCATGTCAAAATAGTGGATCTAATTGATAAACAATAATATTACAGAATTATAGAAACCGGAATGGATTAGTTTGGACTTCTTATGAATTTTATATGAATTGAATAAGTTCTAGCATTTATTTATACATTAAAAATCAATTTCTGTTATTAATTATCAAATTTCTCTGATCTCGGGACCGGGCGCATAATTACAGAAATCAGCAGGGGCCTCTGCGCATTATTTCCTAGACTCAGTACATAGTGAATATGGACGGCGGGTTGATACTAAAATAACAGAGGGTCCCTTTTGTAGTTTTACAGGGCCGAAGGGGTATCGCAGTATTCTAGCCGCCGGATCTAACTTCAACGTATCCAATTAGATTGAAGGCCACCCAACTCCCATGCTGCTAGCTCAGAATCCAAGGGCCCACGTCAACCCGGCGATACCGCTGTCCTACACATGATTCCGACGGTCCCCTTACATTCCAACGATCCGGATTCAAAACAACCTTGATCGTATCTGAACCCATCACGGTCAATCCAGTGGCTCAGGTTTCACCTGCGTAGTGGCACGCTCAGGACCGTTGATCTACCCATCAACCATCCAAAACCATCTTCCCCCTTCGCTCATCTTCTCCCCCCCAAAACTGAGAACGACGCTCGCGTTACAGTTACGGCGAGCGCCATTGCCGGCGAGGTGAATCATCGACAAAGGTGCACCAACTTCGAATCAAACGGTTCTACTCGTTGCGGAAATGAAGGCAAATACGGGCAAGGGATCCATACCAAGAATCGTGCGTGCAGGCGTGCAGTCCACGGTCACCCATGGTTCCCTGGCAATTCGTGATTGACGGCGAGGAATTGCCACAGTTCCGCGAGCTCCGCCTTCCAGCCGTGGACACAGACGACAACCCTGGATGCAGACGATCCACCTCAACCCTACACCGAGGGTGAACACTCCGCAATGACGAGCTTCACCGGCAGTGGAACAACCACGTTGCTCCCTCCGACTTCTCTTCTCACAGCGGTGGCGAGCACGGCGATGTGGCTACTGGTGTGCGCAAGGCGACAAGAGAGAAGAGGACCGTGACCAGGGCCTCCCTATAACGACCGAGGGAAAAAAGGGTCCACGCTGATCGCGAGGATCACGGCGGTAGCCGCGTCAACCGTGCACGAGTGGAGGTCGAGGAAATAGCTGACAGAAGGGTCCCACCCATCAGTGAGAATGAGAGGCAGGCGTGATACCGGCTGATAGGTCGGTCCCGCGTGACAGCGACTGTACGCGCGTAGAACGGTGGAGTTCGCCAGTTAGTGAAAGGGGCAAGACGCGTGACACGATAGTGTGGCTGACCAGTGGGTCCCCATTGTCGACGCCGATCCCCAGGCTGGGCTGCGCGGCCGCGAACCCTAATGGGCCGAAATGAGCAGAGGCGGCCCAGTGCAGGGTTTTTCTTTTTCTTTTATGTTTTTTTCTTTTTTCCTTTTCATTTGTATCTCAAATTTGAATTTGAGTCTTGTTATGAGTTTAACCTTTGAGTCAAATATACAAATTCAAATCCTAGTGTAGAAATAATATATTTTATTATATATATTTTTATACTTATTTTTACTCACATAATATTTTCTTTCTCCTCTTTTCTAAATTCTAGAATTTCTTTTAGATCTTAAGTTCCATTTTGAACTTCAATATATTTATTTTTACATTATTTTTATATTGTCACAAAATGAAATCTCGGCATGATGCATATTGCATTTTAGTATCATTTATTTTAATTAATCATTTTTATTATAGGTATGCTCTTGTTATGACGAATATATGGCACACAAAATAGGGAGATCAATTATATTTTTGACCGAGAAAACTCCAAAGCCTGTCCTCCATCACTAACGAGTCAATCAACTGCCCGCTCTACAATGATCCAACCGGAGGATGAGTCGCATGATTCTAATCCCCTAGATATGCCCACATACTTGTCTAGATCTATCCCGCTCGATCAAACAAGCCATTACTTCCCTACATGATATCGTATGTACGTGTCAATGACATGTAGGTCCTAGACGCACCTGTGGTTGAGACACGTGATGCCATATACAAGGAATACATGGATTATTCAGTGCCACATGAGGGGAATTGTCTTCTTACCTACAAATTTAAAGTACTTAAGTATGTCTCTTGTTGAGCATAAAAAGTGGCGTAGCCGCGTAGGGTCTGACCCTAGAGCCCGGATCGTCTGCACGCCCCACGAATAGATTAACTAAGGTGATCATTCTTATCTCGTACGTGGTTATCTATCTAATCACGTGAGATCTATTGGTTATCGCCTAGGAATAGATCCAAACCTCCTCCGCTATAAATATAAAAGGGTACGACTGATTGAGAACCCCAAAAACATTCCAATCGAATCAATCTACTTTATTTACCTTTCCTGCCCTAGGAGTAGATGTAACGTATCTTTAGTTGTAGCTTTCCGCATATTCACCGTCACCCCTATTCGACTCTACGTCATCTAGATTGTTATATCCTAGATGGGATACCCTGGCCCAAGGCTTAGTAGAATTAATAGTGTATTCATACCAACAGGGTGCATCTTCTTTTTTGGAAGCCTATCTTGAAAAAGCTCCAAGTTAAGCGTGCTTGTATTGAAGCAATTTGGGATGGGTGACCTACCGGGATGTTTTCTCGGATGCGCATGAGTGAGGACAAAGTACGCACAAAAGACTCGTGTTGGTCTATGGAGACAATATATGATCCTAGAGAGCTGCCAAGAGTAAGTACCGTTGGTCCAAGTATTGGACGGGGTGTGTTACAAGTGGTATCAGAGTCGACTCTCGAGGTTTCACGGGCATGTGTGGGATAGGGGGTTCGGGTATATGGCACATGGAGCATGTGGGTCTGGAGTGGTCACATGGCATGACATATGATGATACTAGACACACAGATGTGGCTAAGAGGGGAGGTTCCTGGATTAGGGTTGACCGACAAGGACGTCGGTTTGCTAAGGGGGTGGATTATGATATCCTAGCCCCTGGGATGGGATATCCTGTCCCAAGGCTTAATAGAATTAATAGTGTATCCATACCAATAAGGTGCATCTTTTTTCGGAAGCCTATCTCGAAAGAACCTTCAGGTTAAGCATGCTTGGCTTGAAGCAATTTGGATGGGTGACCGACCGGGAAGTTTTTTCGGGTGCGCATGAGTGAGGACAAAGTGCGCACAAAAGACTCGTGTTGGTCTGTGGGGACAATATATGATCCTAGAGAGCTGCCAGGAGTAAGTACCGCCGGTCCAGGGATTGGACGGGATGTTTACATAGATCCATCTTGGGTGGCCTACCAACCCTAAGGCGACTCTAGAATCTTACCCCTCCTAGGGTAAGATCCACTTCATTCAAGATCTAATCCTCGGAGTAAAATCAAAGCTTGATATCTTAATCCCTAGATCTGATCCTTAGATGACCTATCGATCCATAGAGCACCCTAAGATCTCTCCTCCAAGCGAGCGAGATCTAGGTTCCTACAAGAAATAAGACGATCTTGCACCATCATGGACCATATGGCCTAGAGTGTGGATCGTCTGGCTCGATGCAGGGAAGAAGCCGCTTCCGCCTCTAGGTCGCGGATCGTCCAGCCCTAGGCCACAGATCGTTCGCGCTGTCGCATGGAGCACCACCAACCCACCACGTGATCGGGTGACCCGTCACGGATTTCTGTCGTCGTCCACCTCGCATAGCCGAATCCATGGTATTGATCATCACGAGAATGACCTAAGGTTCGTTGCTGTTTGACCCCAAATAGTTAGTGGCCATCATAAAGGTGATTCAGTGCTTTAAAGATCTTCAACTTTATTTGACCTACATTATCCGAATGTGTCTTGGATGGTTTGTCAACCCCAAGACCATCCGACATAGAGAGAAATCACTCTTGTAGCGAGGTCGCAGTCCTGAACCATGGACAGTCCACGCTATCGTAAACAGTACTGCCAGGTGGTTCATTCTAGTGATTGGTGTCAAAACGATGCATATGTTAAAACGCTAGCTTAGATTATGCAGGAACCCGATGCTATATTTGTTGAATTGGTGACAGTATATATAGTTATCAACTGGAGAGCACAGTCCGTGAGTTGATATGATTATTAATACTGTATCTAATAAACAGATACTCTATATACGTCTGTCATAAATCAGGCTGTCTCGTCTTGCTGTTCAGGATTGTGTACAGAACCCCCATGTGGCCTAGTGAAGCATGAGCATGATTTCTTTTCTTTTTTAAAGAAAGTACTATATATAATATACCACACCTATGACCTATGTCATATTGGCCTGGTTATTTATATGTCTACTGCGTACGTACGTACGTACGTTCCTGCTCTGTACCGCGTCTTTCACCATCATCGCTTTTCCATGGATCGGATCGGAATCGCTGATGAGGGTCGGTCGGCATACTCATCAGAGAGACAGTATAATACACAAGGATTCTCATAGGCTATAACTCTCGGACCTCGATTACAAGTCAGACGCGCTTAAAATATGCGTCCCCAGAAATTATTCTTTCACAGCACATAGGCATGCCGCATGCCGCATGCATGGGTCACATGGGCATATGATGTGATTATGTCTGTACTATTCGCATGAATGCCATGTTTTGAATCTGAATGGAAGTAAACCTAGCTATAGTAGTAATATGGTGGAAAAGTTTTGAATTTTAAAAATAGTTTTACAGAAGATTCATGCTATTTAAGCCCTGTTTGTACAAGACTAGTCCCTATAACATCTAATATTTGAATGCTAGTTAAAAGTATTAAATATAGTTTAATTATAAAACTAATTATACAGATAGGACTAAACGGTAAGAGAAACCTATTTGTCGGTGTTTCGGACCCGGGATCCCTGGACCGACGAGTGAGATTATCGCTGCGTGCCCCTGCCCAGATGGGTTAGCGCGGGATGGAACACAAGATGTGAGACAAGCCTTGTATTATCCTGCACCAGGGGTGCCGCTCGTAGTAGGGGATACAAGCACGTCGCGAGAGGGAGAGAGAGCCTGTTCGTTCGCTCCTTCTCCCGCGCGAACCCCCCTCCAGGATGGCCCTGGACCTTCCTTTTATAGACGCAAGGAGAGGATCCAGACGTACAATGGGGGGTGTAGCTATGCGCTAACGTGTCGGCAGAGAAATGCCTAAGCCTTGTGTACATGCCAACGTGGCTGTCGGGGGAGAGCTTGAGCCCTATACACGTGATAGCGTGGCTGTCGGAGAAGCGTCTGAGCCCTGTAGAAGCACAGCTGGCAGCGCGGCAAGGATCCTACTGACGTCTCCTTGCTGCCATAAGGGGCTGAGAGCCACCGGCGTCATGGTTGCACGCGGGACACCATCAGTACCCGTCGCCGGGGTAAGCCAGATGGGACGCTGGTCTTGTTCCTTGTAGCCTGAGCTGGCTAGGGATAGGGTAATGATGTATCCCCTGTTGGCGCGGTCGGTCCGAGCCCAAGGTCAGGCGAGGCGGAGACTTCTCTTGAGGCCGAGGCCGAGGTCGGGCGAGGACGCGATTCCTCCCGAGACCGAGGTCGAGGCCGAGTCCGGGGGTCGGGCGAGGCGGAGACCTCCTCCCGAGGCCGGAGCCTAAGGTCGGGCAAGGCGGAGCTTCCTGTTGCGCCCGAGGCCGAACTCGGTGGTTGATCGTGACTTGTTGTCAGTCTTCGCCTGGGTGGTTGGCATGGCAGTCGGAGCGGGGCGGGCTGCGCTGTTTTCCCGTCATATCAGACAGAAAAAGAGGGGCGAAGTGACTGCGGTCACTTCGGCCTGGCCGACTGAGGCGCGTGTGTCAGGATACGGCGTCAGGCGTCCCCTGCATTGAATGCGCCTGTGAAGCGGCCGGTTGGTGAGGCAGTCCGGCCAAGGTTGCTTCACAACGAAGCCTGCCCGAGCCGGGCTTCGAGAGAGCCGAGAAGGCGCCCGCTGCCTGAGGAGGCCCTCGGGCGAGGCGTGAACTCGTCTGGAACTACTGCTCTAGCCCGAGGCTGGGCTCAGGTGAGGTCGCGTCCCTTGGGTAGACGAAGCCTTGACTTGAACCGCGCCCGTCAGTTGGTCAGAGGGTGTTTACCAGCCGTGATTAGGAGCGTTGGGGGTACCCCTAATTATGGTACCCGACAGTAGCCCCCGAGCCTCGAAGGGAGTGTTGGTACTCGCTTGGAGGCTTTTGCCGCATTTTCGGTGAGGGGACTGGCCTTTCTCGGTTTTTGCTTTGTTCTGGTGGGTGCGCGTGAGCGCACCCGCCGGGTGTAGCCCCCGAGGCCTCGGAGGAGTGGTTTGACTCCTCTGAGGTCTGAATGCTTTTTGTGGTGCCTCGGCCGGTCTGATCGTTCCCTCATGCGGCCTGGTCGTAGCCCGGGTACATGGTCAGGTTCCAAGTTATCAAGTTGGTTTGTTGACGCTGTCAACGGTTTGGCCGTAGCCGGGTGTGGGAGCAGCCCCCGAGCCTCTGCATGGAGCGAGAGGACGATCAAGGACTTTCCTGACTTTTATCATACGCCCCTGCGTCGCCTTTCCGCAAGGAGGTGGGGGGGAAAGCGCCATGTTGCCCTCAGAGGGCGCCGAACATGGTGTTTCCAGTGAGCTGCTAACGGGTGATCCGAGTGGACGCCCATGCCCCGTTCGTTAGGGGTCGGCTGGTGGCCCAGAGGCGCGCTCCAAAAGTACCTGCGGGTGATTCGCCGGACCCAGACCCCTTCGACAGGGTCCGAGGGCTCGATGCCTCCCTCCGGTGGGATTCCGTTACAAATCGTTCCCGCCGGTCTCGAAAATGTCCTAGGGTACCTCGGGAGTGTAGCCCGAGCCTCGGCCATGTATCGACGTACCCAGAGTCATCCCTCACTCTGCGTGCTCTGGGGCGACTGTCGAACCCTTCCAAGGGGCCAGCCTTCGAACCCCTGATCAGTAATGGGCGCGGAGCCCGAGCGCTCTGGGGCGGCTGTCGAACCCTTCCGAGGGGCTAGCCTTCGAACCCCTGATCAGTAATGGGCTTGAAGCCCGAGTGCTCTAGGGCGGCATCGAAACCCTTCCGAGGGGCCAACCTTCAAACCCTTGATCAGTAGGAGGGCTCGGGGCCTGTTTCCTTTGCCGAGAAGGATCCTTTCCACAACGTCCCCTTTCCCGGTCCCTGTAGCAAGAGGGAGAGAGAGAGGAGGAGGGGAAGGATACGAATTTAAATAAGGTGGCGCACCTTTTTTGACGCAGTTGTCATGGCGGAGGCGAAGCGACGCTCGCCTCGCCTGCCAGAGGTGTCGCTTGCGATCAGGACGGGCGATCAGCGTGGTGCCCATTGCGCGTGCGAGCCGTTCGAGGAATGGGACACGGGTGCGTCGTCTTCACGCCGTGGGAGAGGGCTCTCCCGTCGCTTCAGGAGGGGACGCGAGCCTACAGGCGATTTGACCGCTGCTTCCGCTCGTCTGCCGCTTGGAGTTTGTTACCCCGCAGGCCCCCTGGTGTGGAGGTTGTTCATACCCGCGGGAGCAGAACCGGAGTCCCGTTTGTAAGGGGATATACTGGGTTTTTGCCAGAGCAAAATGTAACCGCTTCAAGTACTTAGACATTTGTCATAGGTCGGGAGAACCACCGAGGGTTCTGCCGATGTCTAAGTCTGTGTAGCATAGTTACCCCAAGTATATGTGTTTGTTCTTCGTGGCTGCCGAGGCCTGAACATTTGGGTATTCGAGTATAAAGCTGTGTTTCTTCCTCATTCCGAGCACTGGGACTTGCCTGTTGGCTAGCCGAACCACTTTAACCGAGCGTGAGTTGCCTTTCGCGGAAGGTGACGAGTGATGTATCCGTATCCCGGAGGCGTAGGAGTCCCTCGGCTCAGTCGGCCTTGCCACTCTAGGCCTCTCTTGCTCAGTTTTTAGGACCCTCGGCTGCTCTGCGATGAGCCAGAGCCGGAGGCAGCGGTGTTGGCGCGGACAGAGGCGGAGTCGGCCTGAAAAGAGACTTCGTCGACTTAGGAGCTGGCGGCTTCCCAGGCCGAGGAAGATGTGGCAGCAGCAGCTAAAGCTTGGCCAAGACATCTGCTGGCGCGGTGCTGGCGTCCTCCCTTGGGTGGAGGTCCCTTCGCCCGGGTCGCCGTCCGAGGCCGGGCCAGGTTCCGCCGAGGGTGGAAACAACGCCGAGGGTGCTGCTGCTCCCTCTGCCGATGCCTGAATCCTGCAGGAACAGTTTGTCTGTAGCATGCGCATGTTTTTCGCGGCCGCCGAGGCCTAAACACTTTATCGTCGTGTTAACAAGCTGCGTTTTCTTTCCTCTCGTTTCGAGCATCACGACTTGTCTGTCAGTAGCAGAATCGTTTATCCAAGCGAGAGTTACTTCTCGCGGAAGGTGATGTGTGAGGTATCCGTATCCCGGAGGCGTAGGAGTTCCTCGGCTCGGTCGGCCTTGCCGCTTACGTGCACTCTCATTTGGTCGTAGGATTCTGTTATTGATACAGTCGAGAAGGCACGAAAGTCGTTTTGTACCCGAGTGTTTGGACTTGCTCGGTAGCAGGATCGCTTATCCGAGCGTGAGTTACTTCTCGCGGAAGGTGATGAGTGAGGTATCCGTATCCCGGAGGCGTAGGAGTTCCTCGGCTCGCTCGGCCTTGCCGCTTACGTGTACTCTCGTCGTTTTTAGGATCCCGCTATCGATACGGAAGTCGAAAGCACGAAGGTCGTTTTGGTAGAAATTTTTTTCCGAGGAAAATTTTGACACAGAGGGGGTTCCCCCCTTGTAGCCCCCGAGGGAGGTCGGGCTTTGCTGAGGCAAGGCCGACCCTTCCTTGACGGTTAGACTTTGTTATGTAAAGAAAACGAGGTACATGAACAACTTAAAACATCTTAAGGGTAGAAGCGACGTAGCTGTTGGATGTTCCAAGCGTTGCTGTAGACCTCGCCTTGGTCGTTGGCCAGCTTGTATGTTCCGAGCTTCAAAATCTTGGCGATGATGAAGGGCCCTTCCCAGGGAGGAGTGAGCTTGTGGCACCGTCGGGCGTCCTGTCACAGACGAAGCACCAAGTCTCCCACTTGGAAGCCTCGGGGCCGAACGCTTCGGGCGTGGTAGCGTCGCAGCGACTGCTGGTACCGTGCCGAATGTAGTAAGGCAAAGTCTCGAGCCTCTTCGAGCTGGTCCAGCGAGTCCTCTCGGCTGGTCTGGTTGCTTCAGTCATCGTATGCCCTGGTCCTCGGGGAGTCGTATTCTAAGTCTGTGGGGAGGACGGCCTCGGCCCCATAGACTAGAAAAAACGATGAGAAACCCGTGGCATGGCTCGGCGTCGTCCTCAGACTCCAGACCACCGAGGGTAGCTCTTTCATCCACCGCTTGTCGAACTTGTTGAGGTCGTTGTAGATCCTCGGTTTGAGTCCCTGCAAAATCATACCATTGGCACGCTCCACCTGCCCATTCGTCATGGGGTGAGCTACGGCGGCCCAGTCCACACGGATGTGGTGGTCGTCGCAGAAGTCCAGGAACTTTTTTCCGGTGAACTGCGTGCCATTGTCAGTGATGATGGAGTTTGGAACCCCGAATCGATGGATGATATCGGTGAAGAACGCCACCGCCTGCTCGGACCTGATGCTGGTCAAGGGTCAGACCTCGATCCACTTGGAGAATTTGTCGATGGCGACCAGCAGGTGCGAGAAGCCCCCGGGTGCCTTCTGCAAGGGACCGATGAGGTCTAGACCCCACACAGCAAACGGCTAGGTGATGGGTATCGTCTGTAGGGCCTGAGCGAGCAGGCGTGTTTGCCTCGCGTAGAATTGACACCCCCGGCAGGAGCGTACAATCCTAGTGGCGTCGGCCACCACGGTTGGCCAGTAGAAACCTTGTCGGAAGGCATTCCCCACGAGGGCTCGAGGTGCTGCATGGTGGCCGCAAGCCCCCGAGTGTATTTCTTGCAATAGCTCTTGTCCCTGGGCGATGGATATGCATCATTGGAGGATGCCCGAGGGGCTGCGGTGATAGAGCTCCTTCTCATCACCCAACAAGACGAACGACTTGGCGCGCCGAGCCAGTCGCCGAGCTTTGGCCTTGTCGAGGGGAAGCTCTCCTCGGAGGAGGTATTCCAGGTACGGGGTTTCCCAGTTCGGATCTGGCGCGACCCTATTCTGTTCCCCCTTGACGGGCAAGGCCTCTTCCTCGATGGCCGAGGGTACCTCGGCTCGGCCGAGGCCTCCTCGGGCTCGGGCGAGGGTACCTCGGGCTGGGCCGAGGCTTCCTCGGGCTCGGGCGTGTCGTCGATCTTGACAGATGGTTGATGTAGGTCTCTGGAGAAGACGTCCGGGGGAACCGTTGTCCGCCCCGAGGCTATCTTCGCCAGCTCATCCACAGTCTTGTTGTACCGTCGGGCGATGTGGTTGAGCTCCAGCCTGTAGAACTTGTCTTCCAGGCGCCGGACTTCGTCGCAGTAGGCTTCCATCCTCTGGTCGCGGCAGTGGGAGTTCTTCATGACTTGGTCGATGACAAGCTGCGAGTCACCACGAGCGTTGAGGCGCCGGACCCCTAGCTCGGTGGCGATGCGCAGCCCGTTAACCAGAGCCTCGTACTCGGCCACGTTGTTTGATGCCAGAAAATGGAGGCGTATGACGTAGCGAAGATGCTTTTTGAGGGGTGAAACAAAGAGCAAGCCAGCGCCTGCTCCTATTTTCATGAGTGACCCATCGAAGTACATGGTCCAGAGCTCGGGTTGGATTGGAGTTGTTGGCAACTGGGTGTCAGTCCACTCAGCCAGGAAGTCTGCCAAGACCTGGGATTTTATGGCCTTCCGAGGGGCGAATGATAGCGTTTCGCCCATGAGTTCCACCGCCCACTTCGCTATCCTACCCGAGGCCTCACGGCACTGGATAATCTCCCCCAGGGGGAAGGATGACACCATAGTCACTGGATGAGACTTGAAGTGGTGTCGCAACTTTCGTCGTGTCAGAACCACTGCGTAGAGCAGCTTCTGGATCTGCGGGTAGCGGACTTTGGTCTCGGAAAGCACTTCGCTGATGAAGTAGACTGGCCTCTGGATGAGCCGTGCATGCCCTTCTTCTCGTCTCTCGACTACGATCGCGGCGCTGACCACCTGAGTGGTTGCGGCTACGTAGATCAAGAGGGCTTCTCGTGCAGCGAGGGGCACCAGGATGGGTGTGTTTGTAAAAAGCGCCTTAAGGTTTCTGAGGGCTTCCTCGGCCTCAGGGGTCCAAGTGAAGCGCTCGGCCTTCCTTAAGAGGCGGTACAGAGGCAAGCCTTTCTCGCCAAGGCGTGAGATGAAGCGGCTCAGAGCCGCAAGGCATCCCATGACCCTCTGTACTCCTTTCAAATCTTTGATCGGTCCTATGTTGGTGATGGCCACGATTTTCTCTAGATTGGCCTTGATGCCTCGCTCGGAGACGATGAATCCAAGGAGCATGCCTCAGGGGACTCCGAAGACACACTTCTCGGGATTGAGTTTCACGCCTTTCGCTCTCAGACACTTGAATGTCGTTTCAAGGTCAGAGAGGAGGTCAGAGGCTTTCTTCGTCTTGACAACGATGTCATCGACGTAAGCCTCGACCGTTCTGCCGATGTGTTCTCCGAACACGTGGTTCATGCACCTCTGGTAGGTGGCGCTTGCATTACTCAAACCAAATGGCATTGTAGTGTAACAGTACATGCCAAAAGGTGTGATGAAAGAAGTCACGAGCTGGTCGGACTCTTTCATCTTGATTTGGTGATAGCCTGAGTAGGCATCGAGGAATGACAGGGTTTCGCACCGAGCAGTGGAATCCACAATTTGATCGATGCGAGGTAGAGGGTAGGGAACTTTCGGACATGCTTTGTTTAGACCAGTGTAGTCTACACACATCCTCCATTTCCCATCCTTCTTCCTTACAAGAACAGGGTTAGCTAACCATTCGGGATAGAATACCTCTTTGATGAATCCTGCCGCGAGTAGCTTGTGGATCTCCTCGCCTATGGCCTAGCGCTTTTCTCGTCAAAACGGCATAGGGTTTGCTTCACAGGTCGGGCTCCAGCTCTGATGTTCAGTGAGTGCTCGGCGACATCCCTCGGTATGTCGGGCATGTCCGAGGGACTCCACGCAAAGACTTCGGCGTTTGCACGGAGAAAGTCGACGAGCACTGCTTCCTATTTGGGGTCGAGCTCGGAGCCGATCCGGACTTTCCTGCTGGCGTCATTGCTGGGGTCGAGAGAGACGGACTTGACCGCCTCGACTGGTTCGAAGTTGCCGGCATGTCGCTTCGCGTTGGGTGCCTCCTTGGAGAGGCGTTCCAGGTCAGTGATGAGGGCCTCGGACTCGGCGAGGGCCTCAGCATACTCCACGCACTCCACGTCGCATTCGTACGCGTGGCGGTACGTGGATCCGACGGTGATGATCCCGTTCGGGCCCGGCATCTTGAGCTTGAGGTAGGTGTAGTTGGGGACGGCCATGAACTTGGCGTAGCATAGCCTTCCCAACACCGCATGGTAGGTTCCTCGAAACCCGACGACCTCGAAGGTGAGAGCTTCCTTTAAGAAGTTGGAGGGAGTCCCGAGGCAGACGGGTAAGTCGATCCACCCGAGGGGGAGGATACACTTTCCAGGTGCGATCCCGTGAAAGGGTGCCGCACTGGCCTAGACCTCGGACCGATCAACCCCCAAGAGTTCCAGGGTCTCGGCGTAGATGATGTTAAGGCTGCTGCCTTCATCCATGAGGACTTTGGAGAGCCTAACATTGCCGATGATCGGATCGACGACGAGCGGGTACCTTCCTAGGCTTGGCACGAAGTCCGGGTGGTCGCCTCGGTCGAAGGTGATAGGCTTGTCAAACCAGTCTAGGTAGACTGGCGCTGCCACCTTCACCAAGCAGACCTCCCGGCGCTCCTGCTTGTGGTGCCGAGCCGAGGCGTTCGCCGCCTGCTCGCCGTAGATCATGAAGCAGTTGTGGACCTCCGGGAACTCCTCTTCCTTGCCGCCCTCCTTCTTGTTGTTGTCATGGCCCTTGCCATCTTCCGCCGGGGGCCCGGTCTTATGGAAGTAGCGCCGGAGCATGACACATTCTTCGAGGGTGTGCTTGACGGGACCCTGGTGGTAGGGGCATGGCTCTTTGAGCATCTTGTCGAACGCGCCGGCCCCTCCAGGAGGTTTCCGAGGGTTCCTGTGCTCGACCGCAGCGACGAGATTCGTGTCGGCGGCGTTGCGTTTCGCTTGCGACTTGTTCTTGGCCTTCTTCTTCGTGCCCCGCCGGGCGGACGCCTCGGGGGCGTCTTTCTTCGGCTCTCCCTGAGGCTGCTTGTCTTTTCGGAAGATGGCTTCAACCGCCTCTTGACCCGAGGCGAACTTGGTGGCGACGTCCATCAGTTCGCTCGCACGGGTGGGAGTCTTGCGCCCTAGTTTGCTCACCAGGTCTCGGCAAGTGGTGCCAGCAAGGAAAGCCCCGATGACATCCGGGAACTCCTCTTCCTTGTTGCCCTCCTTCTTGTTGTTGCCTTGGCCCTTGCTATCTTCCGCCGGGGGCCCGGCCTTATGGAAGTAGCGCCGGAGCATGACACATTCTTCAAGGGTGTGCTTGACGGGACCCTGGTGATAGGGGCACGGCTCCTTGAGCATCTTGTCGAACGCGTCGGCCCCTCCAGGAGGCTTCCGAGGGTTCCTGTGCTCGGCAGCAGCGACAAGATTCACGTCAGCGGCGTTGCGCTTCGCTTGCGCCTTCTTCTTGGCCTTCTTCTTCGCGCCACGCTGGGCGGATGCCTCGGGGGTGTCTTCCTTCGGCTCCCCCTAAGGCTGCTTGTCTTTCTGGAAGATGGCCTCGACCGCCTCCTGACCCAAGGAGAACTTGGTGGCGACGTCCATCAATTCGCTCGCCTTGGTGGGAGTCTTGTGCCCCAGTTTGCTCACCAGGTATCGGCAAGTGGTGCCGGCGAGGAAAGCTCCAATGACGTCCGAGTCGGTGATGTTAGGCAGCTCGGTGCACTGCTTCGAAAACCGCTGGATATACTCTCGGAGGGACTCCCCTGGCTGCTAGCGGCAGCTTCGGAGATCCCACGAGTTCCCAGGGCGCACGTACGTGCCTTGGAAGTTTTCCACGAAAGCCTTGACCAGATTGTCCCAGTCGGATATCTGCGCAGGAGGCAGATGCTCTAGCCAGGCTCGGGCGGCGTCGGAGAGGAAAAGGGGTATATTACGAATGATGAGGTTGTCATCATCCGCCCCTCCCAACTGGCATGCCAGTCGGTAGTCCGTGAGCCACAGCTCCGGCCTCGTCTTCCCCGAGTACTTGGTGATGGTAGTCGGGGCTCGGAAACGGGCGGGGAACGACGCTCGTCGTATGGCCCGGCTGAAGACTCATGGACCGGGTGGTTCGGGTGAGGGGTTGCGATCCTCCTCGGTGCTGCAACGTCCCCCACGCCTGGGGTGGTAGCCTCGGTGCACCTTCTCGTCGAGGCGGGTTCGACGGTCGAGATGGTGGTGCTCGTTGCCGAGGCGATCCCGGGCAGCAGGCGCCTCGTCCCGCGTGCGCTCGGGATGGACTGAGGCTCCCCGCATGCGTTGGGAGGACACCACGTGATGCTCCGAGGGGTCAACTCGCCTCCGGGAGGCAGAGCTCTCGGCTCGTCGAACTGTGGCGCCTTCCAGGAGATCCTTGAGTTCGCCCTGGATACACTGTCCCTCGGTGGTGGATGGCTCCGGCATGGCTCGAAGTAGCATTGCCGCTGCGGCTAAGTCCTGGCCGGACCCGCTGACGGTCGGGGGCAGCGCTGCCCTGGCATTGTTGACGATGCGGCGCTGGACGTCTTGGGCCCGATGATAGGCTCCTCTGGCCAGTGTTCGGCCTGCCCACTCCTGCTCGATGTTCTGTCGGAGCTGCACAAGCCGGCCTGCTTCCCCATCGACCCGGGCCTACATCTCACAGATTTGCTCGAGCTGTATGTCCCGACCCCCCGCAGGGACTGGGACCACAGCTAGCTCCTGCGGGATGTCAATGCGAGATGCGAGCCCAGGGGGATCGTCAACCTCCGGCATACCGAGATGGTTGCCTTCATTGTGATCTCCCTGATCGACGTGGAAACATTCGTGACTTGGGCCGTAACCCTCGTCGTCAAGGCCATGGCCATCGTCGGAACAATCGGAGAGACAGTGGTCACATGCGGACATGAAGTCCCGCATGGCACCGGGGTCATTGAGGCCAGAGAATTCCCAACCGAAGTCGGGGTCGTCCTCTTCCTCGGAACCCGCCGGCCCGAAGGTTGAGACTGCTGTCAGTCGGTCCTAGGTCGACCACATATGGTACCCCAGAAGGTTTGGATACGCCTTTACGAAGGCGCTCACCGTAGCGGGGTCGCTAGGTGGATCGAAGCTAAATCGAAAGGGTACGGGATGAAAAACGGATGGTACCTCTTGGTCGATGGACGGTGGTGAAGTCGCGTCGGGGGCGGAGCACACCGTCATCTCAGGTACGAGGGTAACGCTCAGCAGATCCTTTGCAAGGGTGCTGGCGTCATTAGTCCGCTTGGGGTTGACACGTTGTGGGGAAGTGACACCTGCCATCGTCTTAGGTGCGAGGACAACGCCCGACATGTCCCCCGGGGGAGTGCCGGCGTTGTCGACTCGCTCTGGTGCGACAGCTGACAATGTGCCGCCTTCTGCATGGCCATGGTTGCCCTGTCTCCGCCTCCTTCGGCGAGGAGGGTGGCGGGGACGACCGGAGTGCTCCTCTTCCGCCGCGGGGAGATGTTGTCGCCGAGTTCGCCACCGCCGGGCGAGTCGGAGACCATCGTTGTCGTCGCGCCGCGAGGGGAGGATTACCATGTCGTAGCTGCCGTCGAGGGACATGAACTCGAGACTCCCGAAGCGGAGTACCATCCCGGGCTGAAGAGGTTGATGAAGACTCCCCATCTGGAACTCAACAGGAAGGCATTCGTTAACACGCAGCAGGCCCCTACCTAGCGCGCCAACTGTCGGCGTTTCGGACCTGGGGGGTCCCTGGACCGACGAGTGAGATTGTCGCTGCGTGCCCCTGCCTAGATGGGTTGGCGCGGGATGGAACACAAGAGGTGGGACAAGCCTTGTATTATCCTGCACTAGGGGTGCCGCTCGTAGTAGGGGATACAAGCACGTCGCGAGAGGGAGAGAGAGCCTGTTCGTTCGCTCCTTCCCCCGCGTGAACCCCCCTCCAGGATGGCCCTGGACCTCCCTTTTATAGACGCAAGGAGAGGATCCAGACGTACAATGTGGGGTGTAGCTATGCGCTAACGTGTCGGCAGAGAAATGCCTAAGCCTTGTCTACATGCCAATGTGGCTGTCGGAGAAGCGCATGAGCCCTATAGAAGCACAGCTGGCAGCGCGGCAAGGATCCTGCTGACGTCTCCTTGGTGCCGTAAGGGGCTGAGAGCCACCGGCGTCATGGTTGCACGCGGGGCACCATCATTACCCGTCGCCGGGGTAAGCCAGATGGGACGCTGGTCTTGTTCCTTGTAGCCTGAGCTGGCTAGGGATAGGGTAATGATGTATCCCCTGTTGGCGCGGTCGGTCCGAGCCCAAGGTCGGGCGAGGCGGAGACTTCTCTTGAGGCCGAGGTCGAGGCCAGGGTCGGGCGAGGACGCGATTCCTCCCGAGACCGAGGTCGAGGGCGAGTCCGAGGGTCGGGCGAGGCGGAGACCTCCTCCCGAGGCTGGAGCCTAAGGTCGGGCGAGGCGGAGCTTCCTGTTGCGCCCGAGGCTGAACTCGGTGGTTGATCGTGACTTGTTGTCAGTCTTCGCCTGGGTGGTTGGCACGGCAGTCGGAGTGGGGCAGGCGGCGCTGTTTTCCCGTCATATCGGACAGAAAAAGAGAGGGGCGAAGTGACTGCGGTCACTTCGGCCTGGCCGACTGAGGCGCGTGTGTCAAGATACGGCGTCAGGCGTCCCCTGCATTGAATGCGCCTGCGAAGCGGTCGGTTGGTGAGGCGGTCCGGCCAAGGTTGCTTCACAACGAAGCCTGCTCGAGCCGGGCTTCGGGAGAGCCGAGGAGGCGCCCACTGCCTGAGGAGGCCCTCGGGCGAGGCATGAACTTGTTTGGGACTACTGCTCTAGCCCGAGGCTGGGCTCGGGTGAGGTCGTGTCCCTTGGGTAGACGAAGCCTTGACTTGAACCGTGCCCATCAGTTGGTCAGAGGGTGTTTACCAGCTGTGATTAGGAGCGTTGGGGGTACCCCTAATTATGGTACCCGACACTATTAAACCTAATTAGTTGATGATTTACTCATGTGATGATACAGTAAACATTTTCTAATAATCATGTATTAATTAAGCTTAATAAATTAGTCTCACCATGTAATCTTTATCTGTGTAATTATTTTATAATTAGACTATATTCAATACTCGTAATTGACATTCAAACGTCGAATGTGATACAGACTAAACTTTAACCAAGAGAACCAGACACTCTCTTAGCCGTCTCAGAAAACAATTTTTTAGAGGTGACAGCTTTACACAAATTGCGAGTATAAATACATTTACACTAACGATTGTTTAGTAGACGCCAGCGGAGCTCACGATGGTCCTATAGATAGCCAAGTGGGCCATCTTAAATGGATCGACACTACACACGATATGACCCCGTAGTGTTTCAACATGATCCATATAGTGTCCACGTGCCTAGGGCGCCACCTCAACACGATGGGTTGACATGAGCCATGAGCACAACATGTTAGACATGGCATAGGCCAACTGGTAGTGTGTGTATATATATATATATATATATGATTGTGATGTGTACATGTAATTGTGAATTATGATTTGTAATTGTTGGGGACTTGTTCTCAAGTGCTATGAATTAAGAACAAGGCAACACAAAAAGGTTAACGATTAATGCCCTTCGTCCTTCGGAACATTATCTCCCTTAGGATATAATGATCTTCAGACGAAGGTCATGAAGGACGTACCTTCGACATTAATGTATATTTCAATGAAAAGAGAAGCATATGAGACATGAGAAATAACATAAATAATCATATGTCATCATTAATATCATTTAATCATATAGCCATGAATGCACTTGAACAATATTGAATTACATTTTTACCTTCGGCTTGACAGAAGGCAAAAGTCCAAGCGTGACGCGCGAATGAATACAAGTCAGCGTGAACAGTACGGGGGTACTGTTCATCTATTTATAGATACAGGACACAACCTGTGACGAATTACAATTATGCCCCTCATAAAAGTTTACAACATTGACTTAGACCTTTATGGATTAAAAGGTCATTCTATCTCTATGTCAGTTTGTAACGCCGAAGCTTCATGAGAAGGAACCTTCGGTCATCTCCTGGGGACAACTTCAGCCGAAGCTGCTTCTTCCCGTTAGACCTTTGGCGCAACGAAGCATGGCCCCAACAGTAGCCCCTTTCGCGGCGCTAGATCGTTTTTCGTAACGAGCTTGATCCGTGAAAAAAGCCTCTTAAGCTTCGGGAAGCCGAAGGTCCAAAAAACACCTTCCCTGAGCTCGTTGTCGAGAAACGATTCAGTTTCTGAGCGCGTGTCGGGCCCACCTTGCAGAGTTACTGTTTGAGCTCTGCGGTCCACCGCACAGCGAGTGCAAGTGACTGCCCGCCTGGTGTAAAAATCCTGGCGCTTCGCCTTCTTACCTGCAGCACTATATAAACAGACGAGTAGGTGTGAAGTTACCACAGCATTCATAGCTATTTGCACTGTTTTGCTGCCAAAATTTTTAACTATAGCCGAAGCTTGATTCTCAGAATCGAACGAAGGTCCATCTCGAAGTCTGCTTCGTCAGAAAGAAGGGCTTCGGGAGAAAAAAGTATTCAAGAAAGTATTCAATTTTCACAGACTCAGAATTAATGGCCAGAGTGCGATCTACCGCTAGGGTTGAGCGTGAAGGAGACGAAGCTG
This sequence comes from Zea luxurians, assembly GCA_029449295.1. Classification (NCBI taxonomy): domain Eukaryota; kingdom Viridiplantae; phylum Streptophyta; class Magnoliopsida; order Poales; family Poaceae; genus Zea; species Zea luxurians. The sequence continues at coordinate 75,573,955 of JAOPSE010000014.1, forward strand.
AAGGTTCGGAGACTGTGCCCATCTCCGAAGCAATGCAACGATCCGGACTGGTAACTGCAGAAGAAATGTCCGCTGCTGAAGCAGACCCGACAACTGCCAAAGGAGAAGAAGAGAACATTGAAGAAACTGATCCCGAAGATGATTACCGCATTGCCATGCCCAGTAAGCCCAGCCACTTGGACTTCGGAAAATCGACCATTTCGAAGGCTGATCTCTCCAAGATGGTAAAATCTGGTTATTTCAGTGAAAATCAGAAGAAGCTACTTCGCTTCGGGGGAGAAGAAACTACCCCGAAGCCAGAGAAGGATGAGATAGTTATTTTTAAGAGCTTTCTAAAGGCTGGGCTAAGATTCCCCCTTCATGGGATCATTGCAGATGTGTTGAAGAAGTTTGGAATATACTTTCATCAGTTGACTCCTAACGCTATCGTTAGGCTTAGTGTTTACATCTGGGTCCTCCGAAGCCAGGCGGTGGAACCGTTTGCCGACAGTTTTTGTCGAGTTCATGAGTTACATTACCAAACAAAGGCCAGAAAAGATGGATTACATGATAATTTTGGTTGCTACAATTTTGCCTACCGGAAAACCACAAAGTTTCCTGTTATTAGCTACCGGAGCAAATGGCCGGCAGGCTGGAAGTCAGAGTGGTTTTATGTGAAGGTTGACGAAGACGAAGAGAAGTTGGTACAAAGCCCACTTGAGTTGATCTTCGGAGAAACAAGGCCGCGGTGCCATATGACATTAGAAGGTCCCACCTGGGCTGCACTGGGTGAGTTTAAAATTATTTCGGAGCACATCAGTACCAGGGACCTGGTTCAAGAGTTCTTGGCCTTCAGGGTTTTCCCTACCTTAAAAGAATGGGAAATGCCAAAGCTGGAAGGGGAGAAGAAAGAAGGAGAACTTGTCCGACTTCCTTACCATTTCAAGTTCAAGAAATACTTTAAAAAACCTTGCCAAGAGTGGCTGGACACAGTTGAAGTAATGTGCAATGAAATTCTTGGGAATTATTCCAAAAAAGAAGATCAGCTAATGACTGCGGCCTTCGGCACCCGTCCGAAGCGAAGGCTGAACCGAGTGTTTGATGCCCTGGGTTTTAAGTACCCTGACTATGAACGGTTGAACAAGGGTGCCGAGGGTCAAAAAAGGAAAAGAGTGGACGAAAGTTTGAACAAAGATGAGGAAGGACCAGCAAAAGAGAAGAAAATTCCAAAGAAGAGAAAAATATCATCTCCAAAGCGAAAATTATCCGATGAAGAGGGGACTCCTGCACCACCCTCTACCAGCGACATGGAGGAAATCTTAAAGGTAATGACTGAACCCCTGCCCGCGAAGCTAAGTCCATTAGGGCCTCAACTGACGAAGCTTTTTCGAAAGGTGGAGAAGCCGGAAAAAACGAAGATAACCAAAACAAAGAGGCAAAGAATTATTGCAGTGACCGAAGTTATCGACAAGACGCCACCGAGGGCTTCATCTCGGAAAACGCCAACGGTTGAGGGCACAACAAATGTCGAAGTCGCACCTTCAGAGGTCGCGGCTACCGAAGCCGCTTCAGCCGAAGATGTGAACTTGGAAACTACAATTGAAGACATCGACAAAATTTTGCTAGACATGGCCGCAGAAGAAGCTGCCACTGCTGCTGAAGAAACCATGGCCACAGTGCCTGGAAAAGGAAAAGAAATAGCCGAAGATACTTCGGAAGACGAAGCCTACATATTTCAAAATTTAGTTGGACAAAAACTATCGAAGGCCGAAATAGAAGAGCTTAAGGAATATGCCAAATCTTGCGGATACAAGCCAGGAGCTCTTCTTTTCGGAGGTATTGACGATGAAAAGTTAGGCTGCATCCGGGATCAAACTGGTGCTAAGGTCATCGGTACTCTATCAAAGAGTATCGGTTTTCCGAAGTTAGAAACAGATATCAGCCGCTACCGACGACAACATATCGTCGGTAGCTTATTCTATTCAAATTTCAAGGTAAACAGCTTTTCTCTGACTTCTATTGTTTTTTTTAAATAATATAAATATTCCTAACGAAGGTTGTTTATGTGCAGAGCATGCTGCTAAGCAAAGCTTTGAAGATGCAGCAAGATCTAGAGGATAAAAAACACGAAGCTATAATTGAAAATTTGGAGAGCAAAATAAAAGAGCAATCAGCTATTATTGAAAAGAAAGACTTCGAACTCCAAACAACTGAAGGCTTGTTGGCAGAAACTGAGGCTAAAGTAGCAGAATTGAATTCGAAGCTTATCTGCCAATCAAAACAATTTGAACAAGAGAAGCTAGAGGTTAATTCGAAACTTGAGGCCGAAGTCCAAACCAACTCAGACTTGAAGAAATCATTAACAAGCCTTCAAGACAAATGCTTGAAATTTAGCAACAACTGTATTCAACAATTAAAAAAGATCTTTTATTCAGTTGGAGCCAGCAGTGGAAAGTTCACCCCTGCTGCTGAAAATTTGCCAAGAGCCTTCGAACATATTGAAGCTGAAATTGAAGAGCTTGACGAAGTTATAGCCGGGCACGGTGACTTCTGTGCCTAGGTAGCTTCTCGGGGTACTGCTGCAGCGTTCCTGAAGTCCGGCTGTGATCATGGAAAAATCGTCAACAGGCCGAATTTCACTCTGTCTCCATCAATCCTAGACGATATTCCTGACCTCGCCCGAAGCATTTCAAACAGATTTATAAAAATGATATGGACAAAAGGCGGGCGAGAGAAGGCTGGAGACGAAGCTCGAAGTCATCTTGAACCAGTAAGAAATGATACCTTGTGCTTACCTTCTCCTTCACACTTGATTTTTACTCGCAATACCTTGATTCATGTAGGATGACGAAGCTGAAACTGATACTTAAAGAATATGCCGCCGAAGCTGAAGCCTGACGAAGATTAGTAGGAGTGGACTAGAAAAACTCAAGAGACTTTTGTAACAACTTTTGTAAATACAGCTAAACTGCTCTTAATAAACTTTGTTCATACCTTGTAATATATCCTTACCCTTCCATTGAGGTGCTTTGATGTGGACGAAATTAATATTTTGAGCCGAAGGCGAAAAAACACCTTCCCTTCTTTTCGTACACAACGAAGCATAAAAGACCACCTCTTCTTTTTTGCCGAAATCGTTATTTTTTATACACAACGAAGCATAAAAGACCCCTTCTTCTTTTTTGCCGAAACAACCACTTATGCCATGAATGAATGTTTATGAATGCAAATGCTATGATGTAATGTGATGTGCAAATGAATGTCCAAACACATATCCGAAGCCATAACCACAGCCATTATTTCCTTAGAAACAATCACACATTAGCTCTGCATTCCCTTAGGAACGACTTTGGAGCTTCTTCGCCTTTTACTTTCGGCGGAATCAGCGTTGACTTTTTGCTGTAAGCTCTGCATTCCCTTAGGAACGTCTTTGGAGCTTCTTCGCCTTTTACTTTCGGCGGAATCAGCGTTGACTTTTCGCTGTAAGCTCTGCATTCCCTTAGGAACGTCTTTGGAGCTTCTTCGCTTTTTCAGTTTCGGCACTCGATGGTGCGTTCTCAGCTTTTACATTTACATTCTTTGGGGGATTTTGCTCTTATAAAACTAAAAAGGAAATTACATATGATGGCCCCATTAAAAACCTTTCTCCCCCTTTAGAAAGGAAAAGGGTGCCATGAAAAAGAAAAGAAAAAACATAAAAAGTTACATCAAATTATACATAATATCGCCGAAGCTCATCCGCATTCCAAGATCTTGGAATTTCGTTGCCGTCCATGTCCTTCAATCTGTACGAACCAGGCCTTGACGAAGATACTACTAAGAAAGGTCCTTCCCATTTCAACTGTAACTTGCCCACTGTGTCTGGGTTGGCCACTCTCCGAAGCACCAAGTGTCCCGGCTCAATATTTTTTAGCCGGACCTTTCTATCTCGCCATTTGACTGTTTCAGCTTGGTATTTATTGATATTCTCCACAGCTTGAAGCCTGATCCCCTCTAAAGCATCTTTTTCCACAAAACAGGCATCTTCAGAACCTGATTCTGCCGAAGCTACTACTCTTATTGATCCAGCTTTAGCTTCTTCCGGAGTTATTGCTTCGTCACCGAACAACAACTTGAATGGAGTAAAGCCTGTAGACCTTGATGTTGTTGTGTTGTGGCTCCACACCACTTTGGTTAACTGATCTGGCCACTTTCCCCTGGGTTGATTGAAGATTAACTTCATTATTCCTGTCATTATAATGCCGTTGGCCCTTTCAACGAGCCCATTTGACTCCGGATGCCTGACTGATGCAAAATGGATCTTCGTACCAATTTGATCATAGAAATTTCTGAAAGCTTCGGAGTCGAACTGCGTTCCATTATCCACAGTGATGGCCTTCGGTACTCTGAAACGACAAACAATATTCTGCCAGAAAAACTTTTGGACAGTGGCCGAAGTTATTGTGGCTAATGGTTTCGCCTCAATCCATTTAGAAAAATACTCCACGGCCACTATAACATATTTTAGATTCCCTTGAGCCGGTGGTAATGGACCTAACAAGTCAAGGCCCCACCTTTGCAATGGCCAGATGGGTTGTATCAGCTGTGTCAAAGACGAAGGTTGCTTTTGATCTCTTGCACATTTCTGACAACCTTCGCACTTTTGAACTAACTCCGCTGCATCCGAAGCTGCCTTCGGCCAATAAAACCCTTGGCGGAAAACTTTTCCAAGTAACGGCCTAGATCCGATGTGGGATCCACACAGGCCTGCATGTATTTCTTTCATCAACTCTATACCTTCGGTTCTAGATAAGCACTTGAGCAGTGGAGCACAAACTCCATGTTTGTATAACTCCCCTTCTATCATGACATATGGACGAGCTCTTGCCTCTATCCTTTTATTATAAGCTTCGTCATCTGAAAAGAACTTGCCCTGAAGGTAAGAGATGATTTCAGTTCTCCAATCTTCGCTATAAACAGGAGATATGTTGAGGACTGCTCTTTCAAGAAGCTCCACTGAAGGTGCCTTTATTGTTTCGAAGAACACATCCGAAGGTAATGGCAGCCCCTGTGCTACTGACTTGGCTAGCAAATCAGCATGCTCATTTTGTCCTCGAGGGATATTTTTGACAGAAAATCCTTCGAAGGAAGCCTCGATCCTTCGGACCGTGTCTAGATATTTTTCAAGCTTCGGATCTTTAGCCTTGCAACTTTTGTCGATATGACCCGAAACAACCTGGGAATCAGTTTTAAGAATCGCCCTTCTGATTCCCATTGCCTTTAATTTCCGAAGGCCCAGGAGCAGAGCTTCGTATTCAGTGATATTGTTTGTACAGCTGAAATCAAGTCTTGCCGCATAACAAGTTTTAACCTTGGATGGTGAGACCAACACAGCTGCTGCTCCTGCTCCGAAAGTTCCCCAAGAGCCATCACAAAACACTGTCCACACTTCGGCATCTTTATTTGCTTCTTCGTCCTGAGCCCCTGGCGTCCAATCGGCAATGAAATCTGCCAACGCTTGAGACTGGATCGAGGATCTATGCACATAATCAATGTAAAATTCATTGAGCTCTGCAGCCCATTTTCCAATCCGTCCAGTAGCTTCTCTATTTCTCATGATATCCTTCAACGGTTGCGAAGAAGGAACAACAATATTGTATGCTTGAAAATAATGCCGAAGCTTCCTGGATGCCATTAAGACGGCATATAATACCTTCTCCAGTTCCGTATAATTTTTCTTTGATACACTAAGGACTTCAGATACAAAATATACTGGAACCTGCTTCTTGACTTGGCCATCAAGCTTCTCCTGGATAAGTGCTGCACTTACTGCCGAGTGCGAAGCTGCCACATATAACAACAAAGGAGCCCCTGGCGTTGGTGGAGTTAATGTTGTTAGATCTATCAAATATTGCTTCAGCTCTTCAAAGGCTTTTTGTTGGCTTGGTCCCCATTGAAAGACTTCAGCTGACTTCAGCACCTCGAAGAATGGTAAATTTCTTTCTGCTGACCTGGATATGAATCTATTGAGAGATGCCAGCCTTCCTGTCAATCTTTGGGCCCCCTTTCTTGTAGTTGGTGGCTCCATTCGAAGTATAGCCTCAATTTTATTTGGATTGGCTTCAATTCCCTTTGTTGAAACCAAGCATCCAAGAAATTTCCCCTTCTTTACTCCGAAGACACATTTTTCTGGATTCAGCTTCAAACCAGCTTGTCTGAAACTGGCGAAGGTCTCCTGCAAATCAGCAATATGATTTTCCTGCTTCGTGCTTTTTACAATGATGTCATCGACATAAGTTAGCACATTTCTGCCTATCTGAGACTGGAGGACCTTCGCAGTCATTCTGCTGAAACTTCCTCCAGCGTTTTTGAGCCCCTCAGGCATCCGAAGATAGCAATATGTGCCACTTGGGGTTATGAAGCTAGTCTTCGGCTCATCTTCCTTCTTCATCCAGATTTGGTGATAGCCTAAGTAACAATCTAGCAGACTCATGAGCTCTGAAGAAGCTGCTGCATCAACTAAAGAGTCTATCCTTGGCAGTGGGAATTCGTCCTTCGGACAAGCCTTGTTGAGATCTGTGAAATCGATACACATTCTCCACTTGTCATTGGCCTTCTTTACCATAACAGTGTTAGCTAACCATTCTGGATACTTTACTTCTCTGATAACTCCTACACTGAGGAGTCTTTTTACTTCATTGCGAGCCCCTTCGGCCTTGTCATCAGACATTTTCCTAAGCCTCTGCTTTCGGGGTCTGAAGGATGGGTCAACATTGAGCGAATGTTCAATAACATCCCGATTTACTCCACAGAGATCATTAGCTAACCATGCAAAAACATCTTTGTTGTTGAACAAAAATCTTATCAAGGTTTTCTCCTGGTCTTCGGATAATTGCGAGCCCAACAGCACCTTTTGCTCTGCTATGTCCTCACACAAGAGCATGGGCTTCGGCTGATCTGCTGAAGCTGCTTTCTCCCTTCTGAATTTGTACTGTTCACAAGCTTCAGCTCCATCTATGTTATGGATTGCTTTGGAGTCAGTCCAGCTTCCTTCGGCCCTTCTAGCAGCTTCCTGGCTTCCATGAATAACAATAGGCCCTTGGTCCGAAGGTATCTTCATGCAGAGGTAAGCTGGGTGAAGAATTGCTTCAAAGGCATTGAGAGTACCGCGACCAATGATAGCATTGTAAGGATACTCCATGTCAACAATATCAAACACAATTTGCTCAGTCCTTGTGTTGTTAACAAATCCGAAGGTTACTGGCATGGTAATCTTCCCAAGTGCTGCAATCTGCCGTCCTCCGAAGCCACAAAGAGGGTGCATAGCATCATGGACCTTGTCTTCGGGCTCTTGCATTTGTCTGAAGGCCTTAGCAAATATGATATCAGCTGCACTGCCTGTATCAACTAAGACATTGTGGACCAGAAATCCCTTGATCACACAAGAGATAACCATGGCATCATTGTGAGGATAATCCTTAAGCTGATGGTCTTCCTGAGAGAAAGTGATTGGAATGTGGGACCATTTTGACTTGATGAAGGGTCCCTGTACTCCAACATGCTGCACCCTTCTCTGAGCCTCCTTCTTTTGCTTCTTGTTAGCCGGCTCTGAGCAAGAACCGCCTGTTATCGGGAGCACCAGCTTCGAAGCCGAAGCAGCTTCAGCTTGATTGTTGAACGAAGCCATCAGCTCAGAAAAGTGGAAGTGAGTTCACCGGAGGTGGGCGCCAATGTTGGGGACTTGTTCTCAAGTGCTATGAATTAAGAACAAGGCAACACAAAAAGGTTAACGATTAATGCCCTTCGTCCTTCGGAACATTATCTCCCTTAGGATATAATGATCTTCAGACGAAGGTCATGAAGGACGTACCTTCGACATTAATGTATATTTCAATGAAAAGAGAAGCATATGAGACATGAGAAATAACATAAATAATCATATGTCATCATTAATATCATTTAATCATATAGCCATGAATGCACTTGAACAATATTGAATTACATTTTTACCTTCGGCTTGACAGAAGGCAAAAGTCCAAGCGTGACGCGCGAATGAATACAAGTCAGCGTGAATAGTACGGGGGTACTGTTCATCTATTTATAGATACAGGACACAGCCTGTGACGAATTACAATTATGCCCCTCATAAAAGTTTACAACATTGACTCAGACCTTTATGGATTAAAAGGTCATTCTATCTCTATGTCGGTTTGTAACGCCGAAGCTTCATGAGAAGGAACCTTCGGTCATCTCCTGGGGACAACTTCAGCCGAAGCTGCTTCTTCCCGTTAGACCTTCGGCGCAACGAAGCATGGCCCCAACAGTAATGGTTTTAAATGGAATAAATCTACTATATACTAGTATGAATGTTCATTTTTAAAATTATATATGTAATCTTAAATATGTTATAGATCTTTTGAGCTTTTAAAGGGAAATAGTGCCTAGATTGGTAGGTGCACTAGTAGGTGCTAGTGCCATATAGTGCTAATACAACACGATTAGGCATTGTAGTGTTGTGTCTGGGCTAATGGCTAGGCACTAGTGATGGCGCGACAAGATGCAATTACTAATAGTGCGTAATAATTGTCAGGGAAATGATCCTCGGTCCTCGAGACCCGCTAGTCAGAGAGTGCACTGAGGAAAGGAGCCCCTGATCGCTGGGGCGCGTTAGTCAGTTGGGAGAGGCAGATACGTCGATCCTGAAAGGGCCCACCACCGGTCGAACCCTGTGGCACCGAGCCTAGGGCCGGGCGTGGCAGAACCTAACAAGGGAGTCTAGGCATGCCAGAAGGGAACCACTTGAGTGGATCATGATGAGGACATACTCCACTATTACCCATTCACAAAGACACAATTGGCCTAGTTGGTCCAGTTGTAGTCGAACGACGACCGTGTGTGCCTCAGAATTATCCCACCTCGCTTAACTTGGGAGGAGTAAGCCACCTTAAAAGGAAGAGCCACCCTTCCCCCATCATACTAGTCTTTTGGGGCGATTCAGCCTTTCCCTGATTTGGATGTGCTTAATGAACTATGGGCTCCAGTCAACCCTAATTTGTTGGGCCTCGACCAACCCCACCTGGACTAGGTGTATCATCTGGTATCAGAGCTAGGGCCCATCTTAATAAGGTGGGAATGATCAGGACATCCTCCACTATTACCCGTTGGCAAAGACGCAACTGCCCCCAATTGGTCCAATTGTAGTCGAACGGCAATTGTGTGAGCCTCACAATTATCCCACCTCGCTTAACTTGGGAGGAGAAAGCCACCTTAAAAGGGAGAGCCACCCTTCCCCATCGGACTAGACTTTTGGGCGATTAGGCCTTTCTTTGAGTTGGGTGTGCTTAATAAACTGTTGGGCTCTGGGCAACCCTAATTTGTTGGGCCTCGGCCAACCCCACCTGGGCTGGGTGTATCAATGCCCCGACGGTAATCGCCGCCCTCGTGGCCTGCGGCCACCTCCCCATGACAGACGACTTGGAGTTTGTGGAGATGGTCGGTGGCGGCGAGGACCTCATCTATGACGCACTCTGCACGGACTCAGACTCGGATCTGGGTCCCTCTAGGAGCGATGATGAGTAGGTCCCCTAGCGACGAGGGAGACAAGGACCGCCCAGCCACTACAACTTCATTAGCAGTCCTGGTAGGATGGGATGCCATGCATGGTAGGACCGGAGGGAATACCGGATGTAATGCCTACGGCAAAAGAGCACGTGGTAGATGACCAGTCGAAGCAGATCCATGCTTTCTTTGTAAAACCCCCGAATGATTATAAATAAAGTGTGTTGTCAAGAACGCTCTTTTGCGACAAACATGGTAAGCGAGGGAGAGAGCTTTGGTCGAACCCTAGTCTCCCCTCTCTTGATTTCTTCTTTTTTATTTCCCTTCTGCTCGTTTCCCATTAGTGACTTTCACAACAGGAAGCGTACTAGGAACCGAACGAGGTGGGATGAACGAACAATGGACTCGACAGAGTAACAAGCAGAAACTCCAATCGTGAAACTAGCTATGTCATTTTCTCTTTTTTATAACAACACACTTTGAGTCTTTACAACTTTTCGTCGAACAATCCTATGCAAAATCAACATCGCGCCGCTCGTGCTTACTCGAGGCACCCTCGACAGGAAGGGGACCTCAAGACAACGTAACCAGAGACCCCCGTGGCTGAACCTTGGGGAAAGCATTGAGCGGGATGACTTCCTCCCCATCTTCCCTAGAAACAGAACTATGGGACAGGCAACATGAACGGAAGGACCTAACAAGGAAGCTAGTCGAGACTGCAAATACCTACACCTCGAAGGTTATGGTAATGGTCAGCAGTGGAACTCGAGGGACCCAAAAACTTGCGAACAGCCGTCCCGGTGGAAAGGTTGCTAGCGAAGACAAATGAGAAGCATGGCACCAAGGGCCCTAATGACTTTTATTACAACATATCCTTGTTCTTACAATACCCCACGAAAAACTTATTTCTCTGCTTTCCCTTCTCTAAGAAACTCAAAAAATGAGCGAACGTAGAGAGAGCGCCGCGCAATGGGTCCCACCAACACCCTCGCATCTTTAGAGCTCACCATGTGACCAACTGACAGCACATCCGTGGCAAGCTCAGCCTCGCTTTAGTGAGTCCTCATCGAGAGGATGAGCGATGACTGAGGCGTAGAGGACCCCGAGCCAAAATGCAGTGGCCTCTAGTTCGTGAATGAGGCCGGAGACGAGCGCAAACTAGGGAGTATGGGCGGACACTTCCCCCAACTCTGAAACCCCAAAATGGTCGCATACGAGGTCGCAGGTCGTGGACTGATTGGAGCGCTTAGCGCTAAGGGCCTGGAGGCGCTCCTTCGCACGTGCAAGCTTCTCTAGCACCATCATTGGTAAAAAATAGGAAAACCCATCAACGAACTGCTGGGACTAAAAGGATAAAAAATCAAGGATGGGAGAGTATGATACTCACCTTCAGTCAAGGACCCCAACACGAATGCACCTACACGACATCCTGATGACAGCGTCTCCACGAGATCTGGCTGGGCCATTGGTAGGCCGTTATTCGTGTTGACCACAAGATGCTTAGGCCATGCCGATTGACCGAACGCGGACCCTGCTGCCACAACCCCCTCTACGGTGGGACTTCGAACGGCGGCGTAAGTCCCATGCCTCCTCAAATGACTGAGCCAAATTTGAACTATTGATGCCTAGGCTCGGGGAAAATAAAACACTCCCCCAATCGCCACGGGGCAGCTGCGCACCTCAGACGTGTGCATGGACCATCCCTGTTCTTCGAAGGTGATCCACCCCGACGGCGAGGATGTTGTGTCTCCTCCACAAGTGACAGTTGGCGCAGGGGGGCGACACTCTTGGGAGGCAGTTCGATGAAGGGATGACCTCTTGTAGCGATCCTCGGTTGGGAAGGCCCTTTGTCAACCGCACTCACCGTGGCAGGCTCCTAGGCCACCAACAAGGGATGCACAGGGGGACCGTGACCTCCATTAACGCCTGGGTCTTGCCCAAAGATGGCGCCGAACTCGAAAAAGGTTCAAAAGCGCCGAACTCGAAAAAGGTTCAGAAGCACCTAGGAGGGGAGTTAGGATGACGGAACGAAGACATCATCACAGGCCACCCTTGGGGCGCCAGATCCCTAATTAGGAAAGGCTACAAAGGCATCGGAATAAACCCATAAGAGACGTGAGATAAGGAAAGGCACCCAAAAGAGTGATGAAAGCTACTTATGAATTTGATGAAACCCGGCTCAGGGCGCATCAGAGGGCACTCGTGGGGTCATATGCAAGGATGGCCCATCGCCCCCTTCGCCTCTCTTCAAATTTCCAGAGCCTGTCTCACCCACCAGGCAACGTCCAAGTTGTTTGAAAGGACCACAACAGTCGAGGGTGAGAAATCTTTCCCCATCTTGTATAGGGGCACAGATCGAGCCTTTAAAGGAGCCACCCCTTGCCGAAGATAGGCTCTAATGATGCCCGTGCCTGTGACACCTTTCTCTCAGAGGAAGAGCACCCCCACCAGATGGTTTCAAACTCAGATTTTCTCATCAAGTGTGACATCGTAGCTCCAATTTGAGGGAACCTCGGATGGAGTGTTTTGATCGATGCCAAGTAGCTGTGGCCCTAGAAAAGGCCCTCGGCTGGCATCTCACAGATAGAACCATCACCTGTGCCAGCCCTTGTTAGACAGGGAAAGGGGAATTGGGATGTACTCGCACGACCTTCCGCTGCGGAGGCGGATGCTGGCACACCCGATGGGCCACGCTTCTTGAAAGGGAAATAGGATCAAACCTTTTCCTATAAATGATTTTGGTGGTTGAATGCCCAACATAAATATTGGACTAACTAGTTTGCTCTAGATTATGTATTCTACAGGTGCATAAAGGTTTAACACAAACCAATAAAAAGATCAAGTTAGGGTTCAAAAGAAAGGAGCAAAAGAAACCGAAGAGAACCCTGGTCTGGCGCACTGGACTGTCCAGTGTGCCACCGGACAGTGTCCGGTGTACCACCGGACAGTGTCATTTGCACCAGGGGCCGTACAGTCTGAACTATTCACCTTCGGGTTTCTCAGGCGCTGCTCCGCTATAATTCATCGGACTATCCGGTGTGCCACCGGACTGTCCGGCGCACCAGCAGAGCAATGGCTATCCAATGCAATGGTCGTCTGCAAAAGTGTGAACAGTGCGTGAACAGTGCGCGCAGAAGTCAGAGCAGGCGTCAGAGGCGCACCGGACAGTGAACAGGACATGTCCGGTGTAGCACCGGACTGTCCGGTGTACCACCGGACTGTCCGGTGTGACATGAAGTCAGCGCTCCAACGGTCAGAATCTTTAGAACCCTAATAGTTGGGTGATGTGGCTAGCACACCGAACAGTGTCCGGTGGCGCACCGGACTGTTCGGTGCACCCATCGATAGACAGCCTCCCCAACGACTATGTGGTGGTTGAGGGCTATAAATACCCCCAACCACCACCACTCCAAGCATCCAAGTTTTTTAGACATCTCATTCAATACAAGAGCTAGTGCAATCAATACAAGACACAATTCAAAAGAATCAAAGCCTCTCCAAGTCTCAAATTCACTCCAAACAACTAGTGACTAGAGAGAGAGTTTTTGCTCGTGTTCTTTGAGCTCTTGTTCTTGGATCGCTTTCTTCTTGCTCATTCTTGTTCTTCAAGTGACTTGTAATCAAAGCAAGAGACACCAAGTGTGTGGTGGTCCTTGTAGGGTCTAAGTGACCCGTTTGATTAAGGAGAAAGCTCACTCGGTCTAGGTGACCGTTTGAGAGAGGGAAAGGGTTGAAAGAGACTCGGTCTTTGTCCTCAACGGGGACTAGGTTCTCAAGGACCGAACCTCGGTAAAACAAATCATCGTGTCATCCGCCTTATTTCTTGGTTGATTTGTTTTTGCCCTCTCTTTCGGACTCGGTTTTTATTCTAACGCTAACCCCAGCTTGTAGATTGTTGTTTTAAGTTGTAAATTTCAGATTACGCCTATTCACCCCCCCTCTAGGCGACTTTCACTTCTGTTACCCATTCCTCCTCCCTCTTCCGCAATAGCTCGGCATAGAAGAAGTATCGCCACATGGTGAGGTTGGGCTTGACGCCTAGATACCCCTCGCATAGAGCAATGAAAACAGACATACACACAAAAGGTACACCCATAGGTACTTAAAGAGGGTCACAACAAAAGGGTGAAGGGGAAGAGTGAGGCCTTGCTCGTGGAAGTGAACAAATGAAATCACATAACCAGGAGGCAGGGTCGGATAACTTCGTTGATAACCTCAAATGAAACCATGTAATCACAACAAAAGGTTAGATAACTTCATCGATAACCTCAAGCCTTCTCCATGCACAAGGGGTGCTCTAGTTGTGGTCTCCCAATATGCTCCACGCTGTATCCACTAGAATTTTCTACCAAAATGTCATGGTCCTCATTCTCTAGTATGCAACAGCGGTCATACCATAAACACATTTGGTTTGACCTTGCAAGACTTATAGCCTCTCTAGGTACAACTATTACAACAACACAATCAAGCGTCAAGGTGTAAGAGGTGTGTCTCACCTTACTTCTAATCACTAGGACTAAACCAAGATAAAACACTATGAAGTGTATAACTAACCTAATCGCTTCATAAAGGACCCTCACTAATCACCAATTGATATTTGCGCATTTGGATGTCTAGAGCTACTAGAGATGAGCCTAAACTCTATTAGCATGTTCCTTAGATCTCCCACATATCAAATGATCAGTTGGGTGGTATATATAGCGTCATGTCCAAACCTAGCGATTCGAAAAGATATAGAAACCTTTGAAGAAAAAAAGAAAAGATATAGAAATTCTATGTATTCATTGGACATGTTGAGTGCAATCGCTAGATAGGTCTGTTATGTACACATAAGCTAGATATTAGAATTCTAGTTGTTGATGTTCATTTGAAGTTTGGGCATCTGATGCTTTGACTGATGTTACACCGGACAAGTCTAGAATGTTATAGCCCTTCTTGTGTTTCTATGCAACCTCTCTAAGTACCTTTACTAGTGGGTATTTGGTAGCATACTAGACACATTTGGTGCCTTGTGAATCTCCCAAAACACGCTATAGTGTTCACTAAGTTCTATATCTGGCACCCCGTCTGGTGTACTCTATGCTAGTAGCCCTTTCTTTAGTATAGTGAAACTCCTTTGGTGCCTCGTCGGACATGTTCGGTGCTGTCGAACAACTTTTTTCTTTGCTTCTTTGGATCTCTTTGTCCATGCTTCTTACTTTTTGTGTCTTGGACTCTTGGGTGATCTTTGTAGGTCTTCAACGGGTCTCCAATTATATTAATTGAAGTGTTGATTTTCTCGATCACCACTTTGCCTCTGTCCAAGTTCTTGTTATATCCTTTGAACTATATTCAAAACTCTAGCAAATAATGTTAGTCTAAATAGTTATGTTAATCATCAAACACCAAAACTCAACTATCAAATGGGCGTTGGTTATTTTCCAAACAATCTCCCCCTTTTCGGTGCTTGATAATAACATAACCAAAGGAATTAACCACAAGAAAGCGTTTAAAGAACGTCGATCAGGAACCAACGTTCTTACTCTAATGGGCCAATGTACTTAGCTTAAGTATGTTGGTAACCTGACGTAATTCGGCAACTTAGAATGTTGGCCCCGACGTATTTAATCTAAGTCGGGCTAGGCTAGACCAACGTTCTTATTAGCAATAAATACATCGGTTTCCTCTCGCCAACATACTTAAATCCCTACCACATGGTAGCCATCGGAGCTTCCTCTTTAAGCCACATGGCTTTAAATATGTCACCTCCAACGTACTTAAGTACATCGGCTTGCGCAGGCTGACGTACTTAATTCGGCCACGTGGCGTTTCCCATAGGAGGCTGGACATGCCGCATGACACTAAGTACGTCAAGACATGACAAACTTAAGCTAATGTGGCATTAAGTACGTCAGTGAAACTGACCTTCTTATCTATTTTTTTAAAAAAATATAAAACTTGTTCTAGCTCCTTCCCTAGATGGAAAGCCTCCAAAACAAGTTCTATATTTTTGAAACATGCATTGTCACACACATGCAATATCTCATACAAGAAATAGTTCAAACATCACAAACATCATCACATAAAATCCAAACAAAGTCTACAAGTCCACACAAACAAGTCCACAAGTCCAGACATCACATCCACAAGTTCACAAGTCCACATGACATTGGCAACTCACATATCCACAAGTTTGTAAGTCCAAAGATCATTCTTGAGGTGGCTTGTTAGAAGGCACGCCACTCATGTTAAAGATCTGGTTGACGAATTCGTAGCGTCGTCTGGAGTATGACCCAAACCCTACAAGAGATATAGTACATGTGTTACCATATAGATTTAGCTTGAATTACTACATTTTCCATAACTAAATCTCAAAGTACTCAAAATAGACTTAACTTACCACTCCTGGTGATGGAGGTGGCTGTGTCCCCCAAGTCATTTGTTACTACCCCATAGAAGGATATCCCCAAGGCATCTAGAGTGGTGCAATCAACGGTGGCATCTACAACGCCATCTATGGTATCTGTGGTGGAATTTGAGACAGCCATGGAGCAAATCCCCACGACATCGGTGGCAGCATCACTTGGTCACAGGAACCCGTCCTAAAACCCTATAACAAGAGAATCAATTTCATGTTCAAGATTTAGAACTCTAACTTGATCAAGTTACACAAGTTTACATGGGACGCTTCACCATGTGAAGGTGAGGGGTTCATTGATGTAGTCAAAGTCATGCAATACTGAGGCCTGCCACTACCGTATGCCTGCAAGTAAATTAATCATCACTTGTGTATTCAGAATCATTTGGAAACCTAACAAATGACTAGATTGAAGTTGAGCCATTACATGTTGTTGCATCCACATACTCTGCGTCATCTGTTGTGATTGCATCATTTGCAATTCTTGTTGCATTTACTACATCTTCTACTGCATTGTCATTGCTTCTCAATTATCTCTTCCTCCCGTGCAGATGATCGCCGAGGCCAACTAGTCCCGAGCAAATGGTAAGTTAGGTCACATTACAGGAAGTTGCGCTACAATGGTGAAAACAATCCCTCAGATGAGAACTTGAAGCAACGGCTGAAAAAGGCAAATCAAAAGATGAAGGTCTTCATATTCTAAGTGTCGAAGTAGTTGTGGACACTTGGTATAGAGTTAGGTCTTCTATTTTTATTTTAGTCATACTATAAAGAGGGGTTGTGGATGAGTAGCTTGACCAAGAGAAATCTAGTGTAGTGTTGGTGCATGTTCTCACTCCAACTAGTGCTAGGTGTCACTCTATAACTCACTTACAAGTTAGAATGAAAACGGGTTAGAAAAACTTAAGGAAAAGAACTTAGACTTGCTGATCTAGGGGCACCGGACTGTCTGGTGCGTCCCCTGACAGTGGGCCCGAGAATGCCCCGGGAGCAGCCCTCTGCCCCCGAGAAACCCAAGAGCGCGTTGTTCACTGGCTCGAATTTTAGCCAGACATCGGACTGTCTGGTGCGCTGTCAGAGCAACGGCTAGCTGTTAGAACTAGCCGTTGGTTGCGCACCGTTGGCGCATCGGTGTCGCACTAGACTGTCTGGTGTGCCCATGCGCAGTAACCACAGTAACAGTTAGTTTTGGTTAGTGGGGGTATTTATACCCCCTCTACCAGCCACATTTAGTGTCTTGCTTCCCATATACACTTGTATTCATTGCTAGTGCACTGCAAGCCCACAAAGCATAGTGAGGTGTTTAGCAAAATCATAATCCCATGTTAGGACCTTATTAGTGCGCATGAGAGCCACCTATAGCACACACCACATGCATTAGGCTTCTCATGGTCAAGTGAAAGTCTATAGCTTGTTACTCTTGGTGATCGACATCACCTAGATGGCTTGGTGGCGATTGGAGTTCGGTGATCACCTTGGAGGACTTGTCGGTGACCCGGCTTGGAGATTGTACACGGTTGTGAGGGATCCACCGTGCTGAAGAGGAAAATGATCATCTCATAGTGAGCACTTGGTTCTTGCGAGGACCAAGAGGGAGCGATACCCTTGCGCGGGTGCTCCAACAAGGACTAGGGAAGAGTGCCGACTCTTCAATACCTCGGAAAAATTGGGGAGTCTTCTTGTCCTTTCTTTACATTCCGCATTTACTTTGAGCATATTACTTTATGTATTTGCTTAGTTAGTATTTGTCACAATGACTTAGGATTGTTGTCTATCTCATAGCATTTACTTATTGCTAGTAGTTTGGGTGAAGTTGGGCTCATGATTAGGGTTTAATTTTTGTTGGAATTTTAGAAAAGCCCAATTCACCGCCCTCTTGGGCATCGTGATCCTTTCACACATAAGCTGACACCGTGTCAAACATGGCAGGCATCCAGTCCATGTTTTGTCCATGTTTATCTCGTAAAGTTTCAATATAGCGACCCTGCAAAACATTAATGTCAAAAATACATTAGTTCCAACATAGAGATAGAGAGAGAGAGAGAACATTGAAATTAGACACTCGAGTCAATATTTGGACTTACCAACTTTTGTGACACATTCTTATCGCATAGAATCTCTAGGTGATCCAAATCTAGACCCTTGTGCCCCTCGACGAAAACTTTGACAACTGAAGGGTCGATGCCATCTTGAGATGTTTGCAATACAAGATTTGTCCATGTAACAATACATTAATTTGAACATGAAGAAAATGATATGACCACGCTGACCAACACGCCAACCTCGCTGACCTATACGCCAACCAAAGCCCTTATTGTACCAGTCACTCAGAGCTAAGCGAAAAGATATAACAAGAGGTGCATGTGCTACTTTATAAATTTCAACTCAACACTAAGGAGAATTTTATGCTACCTAAGTTGTGTATGTTGATATTGCTTAGGTACACCAAAGATGAAGGTCACAATACATCAAGGGTGAATTAGAAAGAAGAATCATGTTTGAGCTAGTCCAGCATGATAGAACTGTCCAGAACAAATAGTCATAGCTTTTGATTCCCAAAAGCTATGAAGGCTCATAAACACTTGTTGGAAAGCTCATCAGGTCTAGTTTTCCAATGCTTCTAAGGCCAACTAAATTGGATCTCCCAGCAAGGCGCCTGTCGGGGTTTCGGACCCGGGGGGTCCCTGGACCGACGAGTAAATTTGTTGTTGCGTGTCCCTGCCCAGATGGGTTGGTGCGAGATGGAACACAAGTGGGGGAATGAGCCTTGTATTATCCTGCACCAGGGTGTTCGTAGTAGGGGTTACAAGCGTTGCGACAGAAGGAGGGCGAGAGAGAGCGAGTAGTAGAGAGCGAGAGAGAGAGAGGGGGTCCGGCCCCCGCTCGTCTCTCCTGCCGTGTGTTCATGTGTTTGTATGCTCGTACATTTGTTCGTTTTTCCCCCTCCTCTCTCCCCTCGTGGGGCCCTGGACACCTCCTTTTATAGACATAAGGAGATACCCAGCTGTACAATGGGGTGTAGCTAGGAGCTAACGTGGCTGGCAGGGAAGTGCCCTGAGCCCTGTACAGATAATAACGTGGCCGTCGGGGGGGGCGTCTCAAGCCCTATAGAGGTAGTATCATGGTCATCGGAGAAGTGCCTTGAGCCCTGTAGCAGTACAGCTGTTAGCGTTGCATGGATCCTGCTGACGTCTCCTTGCTTCCGTAGGGGGCTTGAGAACCACCGACGTCATGGTTGCATGCGGGAAACCACCATCGCCTGTTACCGGGGTAAGCTGGATGGGATGCCGGTCTTGTTCCTTCGTAGCCTGAGCTAGCTAGGAGTAGGGTAATGATGCATCCCTTGTGGCACAGTTGATCCGAGCCTGAGGTCGGGCGAGGCGGCGGCTCCTTTGAGGCCGAGGCTGGGGCCGAGGCCCAGGGTCGGGCGAGGATGTGACTCTTCCCGAGGCCGAGGTCGAGGCCGAGCCCTGGGGTCGGGCGAGGCGGAGATCTCCTCCCGAGGCCGAGACCGAGGCCGAGCCCCTGTCACACCCGGTTTTTAGAAGGTAAACCGAATGCGAACCATGTACGTGCCAGGATCAGTTATTCACGTACACAGCAGTTACATAACATGGACATCATCACACAGTGCTCAAATAGTATTAAAAGGGAAATAATAGTCGATTACATCATACGTCTGAGACGTCCATATAGTCCTTACAATAAATCAAAGTGCGAAAACAAAACGTAGATAACGCGGCCTTCACAGGCAGCCGACTGGGGGTTGCCGCTAACCCACACCTAGAACTTGTCGTAGTCTTGGAACTCCTGGAAGTCTCCTTCCACAGCTTCATCTTCTCCTGAGCAGTGGTTGCAATGCTGACAACCTGGGGGGGGATTGGTGTGTAGAGCAAGGGTGAGTACACATCAACATACTCAGCAAGCATCCCGTTTGGCTGTAGTGGACTAGCTTTATGTGGGGATAAGTCAAGCAGTTGCTTTTAGTTGGTCAGGTTATTACTTACTAGTAGAAAGCCAGGTTTTAACATTAACCCAAGTTATTAGCCCAATGTATCCTTTCCAAACGGAAAGAATACCACTTACCATTACCATAATCATAATCAGAACCATCAATCTCATTGCCACCTGTACCAAAATGTCTCTGATCAAGTATCACTAATCTCTGGAGCTCCCTTGGCCGCTCATAACCGTGAGCACGGCTGATATATCAGTTTCATAACACTCTGCAGAGGTTGTGCACTTTACCCATAAGCCGTGATTCCCTCTCTAGCCCGGGCTTGCAAGACCCTTATTCACTCCCAAGGTGAATGGCCAGGGATTCACTACGAAGCCTTTACAAAGATTCCCCGGGGCTGTAGCCACCCGTTAGGTTTCCTAAATGTACCGCACTCCTCCCCAAGGGACAAATCAACCTTGGCAGAGCGAGCCGCATACACCGAGCCCCATTGACGGCACAACGGCGAAGTGATCTACACCCCGGTTCCTCAAATTATTCAGCTAAGGGCGTCCCATTCCACCCTCATGGTTGCACTGTTTTCCCGGGCGGTCATCCATTGAACAGGTCCTTACGGAGAGGCACTCGAGAAACCGCTCGAGTCCCCTTGAAGGTCACAAATATAATCATAAATAAGAAGGGAAAACAGCGTATCATAGATAATCACATCATGTTCATTGATTAGAGTTGGGCAATAGCATCAGACTAAGCAGTAATAATTCGACCCAAATAGGTAAACAAGGACATGGATAAAAAAGCTAGTCAACCCTTAAGTATAAATGTGTAATGCGGGAGGTGAATTAAAGAATGAATAGGACAACAATAGGTCAAAGGACACTTGCCTCCACCAACCGACTGCTGCTCAGGGGCTTCTCCTGCGAATTCCTCGGGCTCTTCGACCGGATCGTTCTCTATGCGAGCGCAAACATACATACATCCACATATTTAATACAAAAGAACAGTACACCATACAAGGGGACAAATAAAGTGAATATGCATCAAGTATGACATTCGATATCGCATTCATTATGGTTAGAAAGAAACGGGAAAGGGTCTCGCAGGGGGGGTTAAATCTTATGCACTAATGATTAGTTACAATTGGTTCTTAACAAAAGAATTTTGTTATATGCACTAATGGAAACCTAGTCATTTTTAGTTGATCAACATTGAACTGGATAAACAATTGATTATATGAATCAACTAGCATAACGGAATTCTAAATTAAGTTTCCTATTTCAATAACATGAACAATGATTAGCCTGCCTAAAATAAAATAAATAACAATGATAACAGAAAGTAAAATAAAATAAATAAAATAAAAAAAAATAAAAAAAGGGGGGGCGGTTGAACCGGCCAGGGGGCGGTTGAACCGGCCTGGGGCAGGGCGGCTGGGCTGGGCGCGGGCGCGGGGCGGCCGAGCTGGGCGGCGGGCGGCCGAGCTGGCGGGGGGGGGGGGGGGGCGCGGGCGGCCAGGGGGCGCGGCCAGGGGGCGCGGCCAAGGCGCGCGGCCAGGGGCGGCTGGGGGCGCGGCCAGGGCGGCCAGGGGGCGGCCGAGGGCGGCCAGGGGGCGGCCAGGGCGGCCAGGGGCGGCCGAGGGCGGCTGGGGGCGCGGCCAGGGGCGGCTGGGCGGTTGGGCCGGCCAAGGAGAGAGGAGGGGAGAGGGGAGAGGGAGGGAGGAGGGGGAGGGGGCTCACCGGGGGACGGGGACAGGCGAGCGAGCGGCGAGGGGCGGCGACGGTTGGGCCGGCGGCAGGGGCGGCCGAACTAGGGGTAGGGGCGGCGGCTAGGGTGGGGAGAGGGAGAATGGGAGGGAGAGAGAGGGAGTTGGGGGGAAAAGGGGAGGGGGGAGCGGCTGGGCCACTTGGGCCCAAGGGGGGCGCGCGGGGGGGGGGGGTGGCTGGGCCGGCCAGGAGCAGCCCACGGCGCGGGAGAGAGAAAAGGGAGGAGAGAGAGAAAGAAAAAGAAGAAGAAAGAAAAGGTTTCTTCTCATTTTCGAAATCCGATCTTCCTAGATGAATGCACTTGCACTTTCAAGCAATCAAAGAATGCATAGTTCGGCATGGTGCATCAATCAACATAAAGCAATTCTAGGGTTTTTCTTTACACGGGAATTCCAAGCCGAATCCCGCTAGCTTTGGAAAAGGTCAAGGTCTAGCGAGGGGAAAAAGAAAAAGAAAAGGTAACGCCCGAATTTGGCGAGTGAAGAAAAGAAAAAAATTCACCTGCAAAAATTCGGGGCGTTACAGCCCCTGGGGTCGGGCAAGGCGGAGTTTCCTGTTGCGCCCGAGGCTTAACTTGACCGTTGTCGGTTTCGCCCGGGTGGTTGGCACAGCAGCCGGAGCAGGGCGGGCGGCGCTGTTTTCCTGTCAGATCGGTCAGTGAAAGGGCGAAGTGACTGCGATCACTTTGATCTTGCCGACTGAGGCGCGCGTGTCAGGATAAGGTGTCAGGCGATCCCAGCATTAAATGCGCATGCAATACGGTCGGCTGGTAAGGTGATATGGCCAAGGTCGCTTGCACAACAAGGCTTGCCTTTGGCTGAGCCGAGGGCGCGCTCACCGCCTGAGGAGACCCTTGGGCGAGACGTGAACTCGTCCGGGACCACTGTTCCGCCCGAGGCCGGGCTCAGGTCGAGGCGAGATCGCGTCCCTTGGTAGACGAAGCTTTGACTTTGACCCGAACTGTCAGCCTTTATGGTTTGCTCTGAAGGTGTTTACTGGCCATGATTAGGAGTGTTGGGGGTGCCCCTAATTACGGTACCCGACAGCGCCCGACCTATTTTAGTGTTGATTGGTCAAAAGGATAACAATCTGCATGATGACCAAGTTTTTGTATTAAAAGTGTCATTCTACAAAGTTTCATTATGCATGATATATATGGTGAGAAATCTTATCAAGTCAGCTTTCCAAAGCATCCAACCCCATACCATTTGGATATCCTTAGGTGACGTTATTATCAAAATACTGAAGGCTGCATAGAAGTCAAACAACCATGTGTAATCAGCTCTGGAGACCTTCTCGAATAGGCGCTTTCACATTAGCTTGTTAATATACTTTCTTTTTGTGTTTATACATATCTAAGGCAGGCTATTACTAGTATAAATGCTCCCCCATGTCTAAGATGTAAGGCAACTCGTTGATAATTTGATGATCTAAGTGATTTGTGCAGCCGAGCTGCTGAGTGCTTACTCTACCCTTGTTCTACCTGGACTTGTGAAGAGATTCCTCTAGGATCCCCTGGTTCATGCATTACGGGTTCCAATATGGTTGCCTCTCATTGTGTGGATTAGCTCCAATTGTGGTTCTGCAGTCATTTGGAGATCGAGTCGAAGTCTACATGGTTTCAGTGTTTCTCTCCTTGTCGCTTGGTCGCATCCGATCTTGCTCAGGTATAAAGCTAATTACCCACTGACCTTTAGTAAATTTACTCTACTTTTCTACTACTTCCATAGTCGAGTTACCTTGTCCATAGACCTACTGCCATAAAGATCGGACCAACCTAGTACCGAATATAAATCGGTATCTAACAAAAAAACATTATATAGCATTTGCAAATTCGTGAAAATGCCAGAATTTGCGGTTGTCTCGCTCAATTAAAAATAAAAATTTGCTGTTTATTTTTTTGTTGAGTGTTTTTCTCTACATGTGTTTTTTGACACTTGGCTAAGTTTTTTGTTAAATGTCCGACAAAAAACGCCCGCTTATCGATTTTTTTATCAAACGCTCTTTGCCGACAAGTATAGATGGTCAAACGGGCGACCCGACATGGCACGAGCACAGCCAGGCATGACACGCTGAGGGCACGACCCATTTGGTCCGTTTAACAGTCATGCCGTGTCAGCATGGCACTAGTGCCTGAAACCAGGCCCAAGCACGGCACTAAGGCCTCTGAGCCGTGCCATGCCGACACGGTTGGCCCGGGCAGCCCGTAGTGCCAGGGCTGGCCCGAGCACTACACAATAAATGAACATAAAACTTAATGTAATCTTGCACGTTTACAAAAACATAGTTAAAGCATACTAATAGCTAATATTGAGCTGTTTAGTGCAATGACTGCCTCATTAAAAACCTATCTAGGTAAAAACTCACCCTTGTGAGATAACCCTAGATAGGAAAAAAGAGTATAGCCCACAACTCATTTAGTATTCTTACATATATCATAGACATTGTTCAGAGTTGTAGTATAGTTACAGACACAGACACACAACCATAGTTCAAAGTTCAAACTAGCTAAATAAGATCAATCATCCACATGTGGATGTGGAACAGTAGGTGTCTGAGATTGAGATGCATGAGAGGACCCCAGAGTGTCAACTCGAACTTGTTCATCATCAAGATATAGCTCAGAGAATGAGTCTTCAAGTTCTTTGTACTCAACAGTGTGTTGGGTCCTTGCATTCCCTTCCTCCCAGTCCTTGAACAAGAAGGTAGTAGAGTAGATTAGGGTTTAGGATTCGAACACAGATCATAAGCATAGATCACAAGAACAAGCACCGGATTAAAAACTTACCAAAACTGGAGCACCAGATCAGTCCCTCACGAGGGCTAAAATCACAGAACAAGAAGATAGTAGAGTAGATTAGGGTTTAGGGTTCGAACACAGATCACAAGAACAAACACCAGATTAAGCACTTACCAAAAGCCGGAGCACCAGATCGGTCCCTTACGGTACAATCATAGAGCAAGAAGGCAGTAGAGTAGATTAGGGTTTGAGCACAGATCACAAGCATTCGGTGTTCGTCTTCTTCTTCCTCTAGACAGACCCGATTAGCCCGACACTATTGGCCATCTATACAGACAAGTGTAAAATGACCTTTATCGAGTGTTTGGGACAGTCGGCGAGTATTTTTATCGATAGTAAAATGAAACTATATCTATATAGAGACTACAGGCTCGTGCCACCGTAGCTGGCCGGATACGGCTAGTACCGTACTCCGGGCGTGCCACCATAAATGGCTTCAAAATGGCATGTTTTGCATCTATCTCATCTAGCCTGTGCCTCCCATCATATTTGCAGATAACCGTTCAGTGCGGGCAAACAATGATGCATGGCTTATTATATGCAATCAAAACTTTCACTAACACTGGCGTAAACCGTACACCTGATTTCCATGATTCGACGCCTCAAGCCAGATACTGTCCCTATACATTTGTTTGTTGGTACCATGTTATTATTGCTACTAGTTATATGCCCGTGCTTTGCAATGGCATACAAAATATTCGACAAAATTATTTACCAACAAATACTACAATTACAACCAGAGACAGAATGTCGTTGTCGCAGTTGGCCTAGCTCCTTTGCGACAACAGATGGGGGCCACCTCTCCTCTCATAAACCGTTGTTGCGCATAAATAGACCCCGGAGCAGTGCCTACAGTACAGACAAGAATTCTGATCATGCTCCAGCTAATTGCATTGTTGGTGTCCTCGACGCTTTTTGCTGAAGCAACCAGCTATCCTTCACCAGTGAGGAAAAGAATCAGCTAACAATGGCATCCCCCAGCAGCCTTGTTGTAGCGAGTAGCGACTGCAGGAGATCGTGTGCAGCAAATGTCGTCGCCAGGCAGACACAGACAACTAGTACGCTTGCCAAGCCACCGCAATAAGAAGATTTGGAGCGCGAGCAAGAAAAGAGAAATGCAAGAGGCAAGAAGCAGCTAGCCTTCGAAGCTCTCACCTATCACAATGCACACATGGGCTTGTCATTGGCTGGAGCTGAGTTCCTCTTCTCCTTTGACCTTGTTTCTGCTTCCTTCTCCTTGTCAAACAGAACACATGGCTAACTGGTATGTGAGAGGATTAGTGTGAACCAAGGGTCATATCTAAAAAAAAGAATATGGCACACGGTAAATATCTGAAAAAGAATCATTTTAGTAACATTTCATTCACTCAACAAAAATAGAAGGATGAACACTTAGGATTACATTACATTTTATAGAAGTGCTTGATGATTCACTATGTCTGTCTTGGATATTGCTTCTGATTACACCAACTGAAGGTCCACGTACTTTGGACCTTGAGAACACTACATTGGATGGTCAAAAGCGATACCAGCAAGCAAATCAATGATCTGGGGCTAAAACCTGTGAGCCATGTAACACACAATTGGACAGAATCATGTGCAAATACCAAGCAAACGATGCATAATGAATAGTTATATGAACACCAAAAAATATCGGCATGAATAAGAAATAGTTATATGAAGTATGAACTCCCATTTCGTACCGAGATCCATTTGATCCTAATTCTATTGAGCTAGATCCATAAAACCAGATTGTTCTTCGAAACCCACCACTATGTGCTACTAAAAACAATAAGAAATTTATAGTAACACATGCATCATATATTTTACATATTCACATGTATAAACAACAGGAAATTTCTTATCGATCTTAACAGGAAATTTATAGTAACACATGTATTCACATTTATATATTAATGAGAAATGATTACATAAAAATGAAAACCACATATATTATCAATCTCAATATATCACAAACACATTATCGATCTTAACATCTCACAGATTCTTTGGCAATAACCAATACAGAACTAAATTGATATAAATCAAATCTCTATTACAATGTGAATGTCACAAAAACAAAGTCTAAGAAGTGAGGACTTCTTTACACACTATATTCTTTGTATATGTCTCATTCCAAGAAAGACCAAATTTAATATTTCTTTCAGATTCCTTGTTAAATTCCATTGCATAGCTATCGCTTACCATAGCTTCTCAATGGTCGAGTGAGAAATCAGTACACTATCACATGACAAGGAAATTAAGGCGATAGGAGCCCAGACAGATAACACATCCGACAATGAACATCACATCCGATAATGAACATCTTGACTGCAAGAAAGTATTGGTTGAGCTTGAGCGTATCTCTAGTAACATCTAACCAACCCAGCATTCTGATGCTAGATTTGATTTTAAACCCCATGTTTGACCACACCACTCTCACTTCCCATTTGAAGGAAACTAAATATCATGCACCTATTCCCAATGAAACAAGTAAAGAACTTTCTTCTGGTTTTGGAAGATGAAACATGTATATGACAAGTAGCAGCATAAACTATCAGTCAACAAATATGTCTGTTGTCGGCTCTAGTCCAGTATGTGCACATGCAAATACAGACCATAATCTGTCAGTCAACATGTTACTCAAACAAACTTGGGAAACAATAGAAGGTACATTAGATAGATATAAAAATCAGGATGGCTTGTTCTTAGCAGACGCTTGATAAAAGTGTTTTACCAATAGAATATTGACTTAAGAGTCTAACCATTGGCTTTACATCACAATCACTACTTGTCTACAACATAAAAAAGGATTAACATTGGTCTACATGAACATGAGTAGTAGTAAAATGACAAAGAGAAGTCGATAATGATGGCATAGGAAGACAAAGGAAAGTACCCATTTACATTGCTACACACTGTTGAGCTGCTGCTCATCATGTATCGGTAGACGATAGGTAACACCCGCAGCAAGTTCTGCACAGGTTCCCTCAATGCTCCTATAGAACTCTTGATCTAACCAGCAAGTCTCATCTTGGACCTTACCTTCAGGCCAATCTTTGGGGCTGACAGCAACCATGGACGACACAACCACCCCTCGCTGGTTTAAGATCATAGTCAAGGCTACGATTGCTCACTTTAAGATCTGAGTTAGTTATTAGGTATACAAAGGAAATAAAATTGACTTTAAGATCAGAGTCAATGCTATGATTACTCACTATGTCCCAACGCTCGATTCGTAATTGCTTCATTCCGGTTTGCACAAAAGATGCTTGCCAATGCAAAATCTGATATTTTGGGGTTCATATCCGCGTCCAATAGTATGTTGCTTGTCTTAAGATCTCTATGAATTACAGTCAACCTTGAATCATGGTGAAAATAGAGAAGCCCTCTAGACACTCCTTTGATTATATTGAAATGTGTTGGCCAACAGAGGAGATGTTGCCTTGCAGCATCTAAAGTAATAAGCAATTTCCTAAGTAAACATGTCACATCTTTTCTATTTGCGAAAAAGGATGATGTTTTTTCCTGGAAAATTAATCATGAAGATATAATTTGGAGACGTACCAAAGATAACGAAATCCAAGCTTCTGTTTGGTAAGTATTTGTAAACAAACAACTTCTCATCTCTATCGATGCACCATCCAATAGGTCGAACGAGGTTTCTGTGCTGCAGCTTTGCATTCAGAACAACTTCGTTTCTGAATTCCTGCGTGCCTTGTCCTGAACCTTGGCCGAGCCTTTTGATTGCGACTTCTATGTTGTGTCCCAGCA
Organism: Zea luxurians; assembly: GCA_029449295.1. Lineage (NCBI taxonomy): Eukaryota > Viridiplantae > Streptophyta > Magnoliopsida > Poales > Poaceae > Zea > Zea luxurians. The sequence continues at coordinate 75,602,160 of JAOPSE010000014.1, forward strand.
TACCCTATGTTGTTTTGTTTCGCCATTGTTGTACTGAACAAGCAGCGCCATAATTCTCACAGTTCTACAATTTATTTAGAAGATGTGTGTATTTTTTATTACTGACCTTGTAAACCTTCCCAAAGCCACCTTGCCCGAGCATGTTCTCCTCAGAAAAATTGTATGTTGCAGCTGCATTGTTTCCAAAGCCGACAAATGGAAGCTTTACATTTTTCATCACCGAGTTCGTTTGACGCACTCAAGTATACTAGGATCACTTTCCTCAAATTATCCTTGTTCTGACGTTTGGCTGACAGGAAGAGCCACTCCAATTGTTATTGATAAACCTTATGCTAGCAATACAAAAAAACTGAGCTGGATAGTTCTTTATGGTGAATATATTGGCTCCCTCCAATTGTACCTCTAAGCTTGCATATCCAAACAAGGTACATGCCGGTGGCCGTGAGTGCAAGCACAGACGCCATCACTGGGACCGAGATCTTTGCCACATGCCCCATCTTCTTCCTTGTATCTACAGAAATATATTTATTAGTAATGTATTAGTAGTAGCTGATAAGATGATGAGTTTTGCATTAGAATCTTGACTGCTTCAGTTTTTGCTTACATGTTTTAGAGTTTGCCAGCCCAAGATAGAGATCCTGCCAATTTTCTTTGTACTTGACATCAACGATGTTATCTTTCCACATGATGCAGCCACTGCCATTACCCTCACCTGGATTTCGACATCAATCTTTGGGGTATATATACCTGTTGAGTAGCAATGGCAACGTGGAGTCCGTGAAGACCACGCCGGAAGGCTAGCCTCCATGCACGCGGCCTTCCAGTTCTAGGTAGTCGCCGAAGGATGAAGCCGCGGCGAGCCACTCACCGCGAACGCGAGCGTCCCTCGCCGGCGGCGCCGGGAGAGCGAATGGACTGTGTCCCTTGCGACCGTGATGCGAGTCAACGGGGTGCTGCTGCCGCTGAGCCACCACATTTGGAGAAGCCCCGACACGGTGAGATCCAACAGGCGTAGTAGATGGGGTTACCACCGTGGCCGGAGTAGGAAGGCTTCCGCCATCGTGGCCAAAGGAGGGTCGCTACCCGACTTTCACGGGGAGGGCATCTGGTCCAGATCCCGTCGTCGTCACTACCTGATACAAACGGGGAAGGTTGAGGCGTCCTCCTCCTCGATGGACGCGGCGACAGAGGCAGAGACCGTGGAGGCCGGGTAGGACAGAGGCGACGCCATGGGGGTGGCCACCATAGGGGTTGGTGCAGTTCTGACGGCCAACATCGAGAAGAACAGGGTGTCGCAGATTCGAAGATGGGGTGTGGAGGGGAAGAAGGGGCGGCGGTCACGGACCTGCGCCATGGGGGGTGGGGCTTGCGCGAGGGCAAGGGTACAGAAATGGGGCAGACGCAGGCGCATCTCACGACGAGATTTTCCGGAGGCAAGGCGGCAGATGGAAGACCGAGAGGGAGGGTTGCTCGCACGGTGTGGAAGGCCGAGGGGCGACGCACGCGGTCGTTGGCGGACACAGAGTCACGAATGGACAATCCAGATTCAACAAAGACGAACGGACGGTGCAGATGTATAGAAGGCAGAACATGGTGCACGGTGTAGTCTACATTAGGTGCTTATAGAGTAGTAATAGATTGGTGGTGTCTGGCTAAAAGGCATGGTGACAGTTTCGGCCGCTTGGGTGGGCGCGTGGCTATGTGCATGCATGCCAGCCGTATACAAACCGGCTCCACAAGGTCCCAGAGACAAAGCGCAGCGCATACACACGATACACGCGTACACGGTGTTGGTGGCGCATGCTGGTTGAGTTGTGACTTGTGACGAGGAACCTTCGCAGCTGCTGCATGGAGACCGCGGCCGGGCCTGTGCTGATCGACCGACATGAGCGACGGTGATCCAGTGATGCCCCGAGCTCAGCTTTACGTACAATTATATCTGATCGTGGATGGAAGTCATTCCATCTGACCAACTCGACTCGAATCGTCTAAAAAAATTTGATCCGATCCGACCAATATAATGGATGAGTACAGTCTATTATTTTTGACCCACAATAATTCATACGGGCTATAATTTTTTATCTAAAATTTGATCTAACCGAAAAAACCTGACCCAAAACTAAAATACCCGACTCAATAAAAAAAACCAACCCGACACATTAAAAAGGCAGGCATATGCTAACCCCAATCGATCCGACATTAGGCATGGGTCAAGTACGGACCATACTAAATGGCGTACGACCCGACTTTAACTCAACCCGAACCCGATCCCACTATCGGAATTCGGCTCTTAGCCGAGCGCCTATAGATTTGCCGAGTTATCGGACACTCGGCAAAAGGAAGCACTCGACGAAGACAGTCTTTGCGGAGCACAGGACACTCAGCATAAAATGGCTCTAACCAGCACTCGATAAAGCGTCGCCAGTAGCTGATGGACGTTACCTTTGCCGAGTGTCTCAGTCAGAGCACTCGGCAACGAAGCTCCCTTTGCCTGAGTGCCAGTCAGCGCACTCGGCAAAGAGACTCACACCGGTGCTTTCTTTGCCGAGTGCCAGGCTGGCAGACACTCGACAAAGGCTCCCTTGAATGTCAGTTTGCGGCTCTTGGTACCAAGGCTTCCGTGGGGCCCACTGAAGCTTTCATGGTCGAGTGCCAGGCTAGTAGACACTCGGCAAAAACTCTTTTTTTGCCGAATATCATTGAGTACACATAGCAAAAGTGTCTGTCATCGTCACTTGTCGCTGTCGTGGCGACTTTTTTTTTTTGCCGAGCATCAGGTGACGTTCAGCAAAGACTTTGTTGAGTGACCGACAAAAAACACTTGACATAGAAACCGTTACTGATGTACAGTTCACAAGTTTTCTTTATCAAGTCACACTCGACAAAAAAATTAACCGACTGTTTTCTGATCTTTACTGTGATATTTAGTCTGTTCCGCTAGTGTCCAACCCGATGTTTGAACACCCACTAGACCTCTGTATGATGGTGCCGGTGTCGGTGTAACCGCAGTCCATTTTTGACCAGCTAGAGCGACCTCTGTATGATAGTGCGGGCTACAGAAAAATGATGGATATGCATGCACTCAGCTCCACGACTCGATCGATCTACTGGCAGTGACTCACGTAACACGTGTTTTTCAAATAAAAAATTGATAGATGCCGGTCCCGGTGGTTGGCCCGCACTGCAATCAGGTGCACATGGCATGTGTCCCGGCCCGATCGATCAGGACACACCCGGCCTATATATTGAGTACCTAGTTACGTGTGCTTCTCATCTCAGCAGTGACGAACTCGAAGCTTGCGTTCTTGTAGTAGAGTCGGCAGCAAGAGCGGTAGAGCGAGCGGTCGAGAAGATGAAGAGCAGCACTCTGTTGGCGATCCTAGTTCTCCAGGCCCTTCTGGTCTCTGCGGCCGTGGCCAAAGGACCTGCAGGTACGTGTGCTTGCCGAGATTTCATCTAGCTGGCTAGCTTGATTGGACGAAGTAAAGCAAGTACGCATCATGCTGCTGCGCGCAGGGCCGAAGAAGCAGTGCTGGTGCGGCGAGTGCACCAGCTGGTCGGGCGTGTGGACCTGCGACGACCTCCTCACCAAGTGCGCCGCCACCTGCAAGAACTGCGTCCCCGTGTCCACAGACAAGGGCGCCACCAAGTACAGGTGCCGCGACTTCCTCCCCGAAAACTGCGGCTGCAAGATCCACTAGAGACTCATCCAATTCCACCATGGCCGCGCGCCACAGCGGCACAGCCGATGGATCCTTCCATGCATGCTCCTCCGTCCGTCCGCCCTACTACAAGCAGGCAGCCACACCAATAAGCTAGCTCTTGTTGTTGTTTTGTATGTTTGATTGGGTGTCCCTTCCCAGTCGAGATGGAATAAAATAAATCATCAGGCGCCAATAAGCAAGATTTTGTTGTTGTTTTGCATGTTGCATTGGGTGTCCCTCCACAAATGAACAGGTTGTTTGGATTTGGACCTGCTGTGTCGCTAGCAGGTACGGTGGTGATTCAGGCCTTCTCCTTTGCTTGTATGCACACGTGCATTTCTATAGAACTCGTTTTCGCTTAAAAAGATAGTGAGGCTGTGTGTTCATGGCTTCATGCTGAGTACAGCAGAACGCGAAACGCGTCGTGGATGTATTGTTTTCGCGGCGTACGCAACTGTAGCGTCATCCAACAGCCATTGGATGTGGTTGTTAAAGAGGGGCATCCCCTCCTCCCTCTTTCTCTCCCTCAAATCTGCATATTCCCTCTCTTCTCCCCCTCTTTTCGCTAGCTGTTGCGACCCAGGCTATCTATAGATGTACATAAAGCATGAAAGACTAGCTCGAATCACGTTTTTTTTCTTAGTACGAGCTTGGTCCGGTCTGTCACGAATAAGCGGGTCGGACTCGGACAGGAAATTAAGCACGGCGGGCTAGCCTGGCACGGTCCGTTTACCTCTAAGCCCCATCAAGCCTGCTTTTTTGCACTAAACCGTGCTTACCGGCCCGTTTAGCCCGTTTTAGCCCGCTTTTTCTGTGCTTACCAGGTCGGCCCGATCCGTTTAGGCCTGCAGCGGGCCGAGCTCGAACAGAAAAACGAGCCCACGGGCTTAGACGGCCCGGCCCGGTTTACTAACCGTACCTAGCGGGACGGGCCCAAAACGGGTCGGAAGGTCCGTTTGGCCATCTCTAGTCGTATCCGGGACATGCTCATCTCTGTGTCACCTGTTTTCGCATCCGCGCTCAGGAAAAACCGTGTAATATGGATGGATATTATGGTTCTGTGTTTATTTTCATATTTTCTCTTTAGGTTCGGATAGGATACATATGTTGGGGCGAAGGCGAAGACGCTACCCTCCGCTCCAGCCTTCGTCTATCTCGCTGCGCCGACAGGAAGCAGAACGACCGGCGAGGTCCACCCTTGGTCTTCTACGTTACAAGACGAAGGCCTACGGCGACGTCGCCCCATCCCATGTCCTCACTCCACCTGGAGGCCCACGTGGTATTCGGCCCATTGTAACGGGCCCCGCACGGATAAGTGTGTTACGGGCCCGATTTGTAATAGCTTTTCTGTAATGACAGTCTGTAACCCTCCTTTACAGGAATATTCCGGGGATAGACCGGGTGCCTGAGGGTACATGCGTCCTTACATTGAGACGTTGGGCACTCAGGCACCTATAAATACCCCCGTACAGTGCCCTTGAGAGGCTAGGTTAACAGAGCAATTGCCGCCTCGAGTTAAACTGTGTTCACTTCTCTCTCACTCCCCTGTTGGAATCAGCTTGCACGGGAGCGCAAGCTCCAACATTGGCGCCCATCGTTCGTGCTACGAGAAAGCCACCCGCGATGGCACCCAAAAGAGCTAACTCGAAGGCAGCCCCATCCGTCGACGAAGCAGCGAAGGCAGCACTGCTAGCTGAGAAAAGGGCAAGGCCCTCGCCGACAACACCCACCAAGGAGCGGGCGAAGACGAAGCACATAGTAAGAGACAGCGCAACGATCAACACACTCCAGAAGGCACACTCCGCACCTGCAGCTCCGAAGGACAGCCACAAGCGCCACCCTTAGGCTTCGCACCACCAGAGGGCGAGGACGCAGCAAAGGACGACAAGGTCCTCGGCGTCTCCGCAGAAGAACAGCTACAGCTACGGGCCCTGCGCCTCAAAAACCGTAACCTCCAGAAGCAGAAGGAAATCCTCGAGGCCAAGCGCCAATGTGTCTCTGCGCAGGACAAGGTGCGCCAAATGATACGAGATGAGGAGGAAAGGGCTCAAGAACTTGAGCAGGAGATTGCGCTCATGCAGCGCGAAGGCCAACATGATTTGTAGCACGGCCCGCCCTTCCAGCATCGCGCGCTAGTCGGAGACCTATTCGTTCCTCAGCGCGGACCCTTCATCCCGCACGCTGCCGCTTTCCAAGGCATCAATTACCTTGATGAGCGGAGCCCCCTGGCGCCGCAACTGCAGGTGTCACCTTGGCCCGCCAACTTCAGGGCAGGGACCTACCCCAAGTATAACGGCAGCACCGACCCAGCATAGTACATCATGAGCTATCAAGTCGCTGTCGCATCATCCGGAGGGGACGACGCCACGATGGCCAAGTCCTTCATCATCGCCCTCGAGGGTCCGGCCCTAACCTGGTACACGCGGTTGCCCCCATTGTCCATTGACTCCTGGAGAAGTCTCCGGAACAAATTTTTGCTCAACTTCCAAGGGTACCGCCTAGACACCGATGCCTTGGCCGAATTGTCACTCTGCAAGCAGCTGGAGAGAGAAACTATGCGGGAGTACTACCGCAAGTTTCTGACTCTCAAGTCACAACTGCCTTCGGTTGATGACCAAATCGCCATTCACTACGCCATCTGCGGCCTTCGGGCTGGCGTCCTTTACAGCCACTGCATCAGGGATCCACCCAAGAAGCTCTAGGAGCTGTATCAGCTGTTCAAAAAATATGCTAGATCCGAAGAGCTCCACCAGTGCAAGGTCGAGTCCCAGAGGAAACCCAAGGACCCTCCGCAGTCCAGCCGAACATGGATGAGACCTTCGCAGTCAGACTCCGGTCGAGACGACCGCAGTCAGCAGCAGGTACATAACATCGCCAACCAGCACCCCGCTGGTGAGGCCCCTCGCCGCCAAGATTATCCCCCCCCAGGGCCGCGGCAATGGAACTCGTGGTCGGGGCCGAGGACGGGCGCAACAGCCGCGCCGATTTTACTGCTTGTTTCACGGCGAAGACTGTGCGCACCCAACAAGGGACTGCCCAGAAATGAAGGCCACCAGGGACAGGATGTCTCGGGCGCAACTAGCCGACAACCCAAGAGTTGTCGCGCACGCATATCAACAACTCCCACAACCATACAACCACGGCCCCGCACAACATCCACCTAACCACGCATACCAACACCACCAGGAGGTACAAATTGTACCTCCCCCACCCCCACCTCCACACCCGCAACAGCCAAACATCCACCACCCAAACCACCCCCAAGCACCAAAACAAGAAGACTTCGCGGATCAGCCGTATCGCGGAGTCATCCACATGATCACTGGGGGGTCCAGCGTCGACTTCGACACGAAGCGACAGAAGAGGGACCACTACCGCAGCGTCAACCACGTCGTCGTCACCGGTCCAGTCGTGCATACAAAGTGGTCCCATGTGTCGTTGACCTTCGACGCCAGAGATGTCGACCTGTGCAGCGCACCCCACATCGACGCCATGGTCATCAACTGCAGCGTGGCAGGCTAGGACCAACACAAAGTCTTAGTTGACAACGACAGCCAGGCAGACATCATTTTCCTCCACGCCTTCGACCGCATGGGCATCAGCCACAACTTGCTAAAACCTTCGGACAACCCCTTATATGGCTTCGGCGGCAAGGGCACCTTCCCTGTGGGCAAAATAGAGCTACCCCTGTCCTTCGGTGTAGCACCCAATGCACGAAGTGAGCAGGCCACTTTCGACATCATCGACATGGTGTACCCGTACAATGCCATAATGGGTCGGGGCTCCATCAACAAGTTTGAGGCAGCCATTCACGGACTTTACCTGTGCATGAAAATCCTAGGCCCGCAAGGCACGATCACAGTCCATGGCAACCAGCAGGCCGCGCGCAACATGGAAAGAGACTTCGTTCCAGGACAAAGGAACGTACACTGCCTCGCGGCGCAGCGCGAGGTCCCCGAGGCTACCTGCCCAACCGCCAACGAGCACGAAAAGGCACAGCTGCAGAGCAACAATGGGACGAAGACAGTTTCCCTTGACTAGGCAACACCCAAGCAAATGGTCATCATAAGCGAAGACCTTACTTCGCATGACAAGGAGAGACTCATCTCCTGTCTTTCCAAAAATAAGGACGTCTTCGCCTGGTCCGCCCTCGACCTGGTCGGAGTCAGTCGCACCATTATTGAGCACAGCTTGGGCATCGACCCTTCGGTGAGGCCGAAGAAGTAGAGGCTGCGCAAAATGTCTGATGAGAAGACAGAAGCCGCCAAGGCCGAGGTATACCGCCTGCTTGAGGCCAATTTCATCGAACCAGTCGCCTACCCTACGTGGCTCACCAACGTAGTCATGGTGCAAAAGAAGAGCGGCAAGTGGCGGATGTGCATTGATTTCACCAGACTCAACAAGGCCTGCCCCAAGGATAATTTCCCCCTGCCTCGGATCTTCAAGATCATCGATAGCGCGGCCGAGTGCGAAGTCATGTCACTCCTTGACTGCTTCTCCGGCTATCACCAGATATATATGAAGGAGGAAGACAAGGCTAGCACCAGTTTCATAAAACCCTTCGGCACGTATTGCTTCATCAGAATGCCGGAGGGACTAAAGAACGTTGGGTCCACGTTCTCTCGCCTCACCAAGACAGTGCTCGAGAGCCAAGTCGACAGAAACATATTTACGTATGTGGATGACATCGTCGTCGCCAGCAAAAGCAAAGAGGACCATTTGGCTGACCTCGCAGAAACATTCGCGAACATGCGGGACGCACGACTTCGCCTAAACCCCGAAAAGTGTGTCTTCGGCGTTCGCCAGGGGAAGATACTGGGCTACCTGGTGTCGCACCGCGGGATCAAAGCCAACCCGACCAAGATCCAGGCTATCATCAACATGACGCCCCCGTAGTTAGCCAGAGACGTCTAATGACTGACAGGCAGATTGGCCGCCCTCAACAGATTTATTTCCAAGTCCGCCGAGTGAAGCCTACCTTTCCTCAAAACGCTACGCGGCGTGAAGGACTTTGCATGGGGACCAGAGCAAGCGGCGGCCTTCGCATCACTAAAGCAGCACCTGTCAGAGCTGGCAATTCTTACAAGCCCCAACCCCTCGCTACCCCTGTTGTTCTATGTCGTAGCTTCGCCGCACGCGGTCAGCGCAGCGCTGGTTCAAGAACAGGACAGAGAGGGCACGACTAGGCAGTGTCCAGTCTATTACGTCTCCGAAGTACTCACGACATCCAAATGCAACATGACGGAACTGGAAAAAATCGCCTACGCAGTCGTTATGGCTTCGCGCAAGTTGTGCCACTATTTTGAAGCGTTCAAGGTGCGGGTCACCTTGGACAGGGGACTCGGTAAATTATTCAGAAATCTGGAGGCATCTGTCTGGATCGCCAAATGGGCAGTCGAGCTTTCCGGCTACCATATCACCTTCGAGCCCAGGACAGCCATCAAGTCACAAGTCCTGGCAGACTTCACCGTCGACTGGACTAGGCCAATAACGCAGCCGGACACGTCTGCAGAGAAGGTGTGGACCATCCACTGCGACGGCGCATGGTGCCATGCGGGGGCAGGCGCAGCGGCAGTCATTACTTCACCCACAGGGGTCAAGCACAGATATACAGCACGTCTCAGCTTTGCTTTGGAGTCCGACAGATGCACCAACAACGTAGCAGAGTATGAAGCTGTCATCCTCGGCCTTCGCAAGCTATGGGCACTTGGTGTCACTACCTGCATAATCAGAACAGACTCCAAAGTAGTTGCCGGCCAAGTAGAGAAAGATTACACAGCGAAGGACCCCGCACTTATGCAGTATCTCGCGGTTGTCCACAGTATCGAGAGACAGTTCAAGGGCTTTACCTTGCAGCACGTGGACTGAGCCAAGAACGAGGAGGCCGACGCATTGGCCAAGGCAGCCGCCAGAGGCGAGGCCCTGCCCTCCGACGTATTCTACCATGTCATCGGCACGCCAGCCGTTCGCAGCCCAGAGGGCCTCCAAATAACCAACGACACCGAGGGCCACCGCATAGTCAACCTCATCATGACCAAAGACTGGCGGGCACCAATAACCATGTTCCTGCAGGGATATTACCATCCAAGCGATATCAACGAGGCCAAGCGCCTCAAACACCGAAGCCGAGACTTCGCTCTCATTGAGGGACAACTTTACAAGAAGGGGGTCAGTCAACCCATGCTTAAATGCGTCAATGAGACCAAAGGCGTATAGATCCTGCGAAGTCCACAGCGGAACTTGCGGCTCTCACGCGGGGCCTAGGGCCCTAGCTGCCAAGGTGATCCGTTAAGGCTTATACTGGCCTGCTATGATCTGCGCCGCGAATCGGGTCACAAGGTCATGTGAAGCCTGCCAAAAGTTTTCTCCACGCTCGAGAAACCCTTCGCAGTTCACAAAGCTAATCGCCCACACATGGCCCCTTCAGCGCTGGGGCCTGGACATTGTCGGGCCACTACCCACGGCCCAAGGGAACCTCAAGTTCACCTTCATCACCGTCGAGTATTTCACCAAGTGGATCGAGGCAAGAGCAGTATCCACGATAACATCGAAGACTGCCCAGAAATTCTTCTGGCAAAGCATTGTTTGCCGATTCAGAGTCCTGTCCGAGCTCACAGTTGACAATGGCAAACAATTTGACAGCCAAGACTTCAGGGACTTCTGCTTCTCCATTGGCACCAAGCTTGCCTTCACCTCAATATATCACCCACAATCCAATGGCATCGTGGAGCGCGCCAACGGCAAGATTTTCACGGCGATCAAGAAAATGCTTCTCGACGACAAGAAGGGTAAATGGGCCGACCTGCTACCTGAAGCAGTCTAGGTGCTGAACACGACCGAGTGTCGGGCGACCGGATTCACTCCCTTTCGCCTGCTATACGGCTCGGAGGCCATGACCCCGCAGGAAATCAAGCATGGGTCCCCAAGGACAAACGCTTCAGCCGCATTAGACGTGGACAAGCTAACCTCCAAAGATCTCATCGACGGAGACTGCGTCTTCGCCCTGCAGGCCCTCAATAAATACCAAGCCCAAACAAAGACCTGGCGTGACCATGTAGTCATCCCGAGAGAATTCAACGAAGGGACCTCGTACTCGTCCGAACAACCCGGACAGAGTCACGAGGTAAGCTGGAGCCGAAGTGGGAAGGACCATTTGTCGTCAAGACGAAGTCGTCTTCCAGCACGTACAGGCTAACAACACAATCTGGCGAAGACCTGGAGCATTCCTGGAACATAGATAATCTCCGCAAATTTTTTGTTTGACTCCTCAGGGCCATCACGCCCTTGTAATTCACCAAACACTATCATTCTGGCCCGTACTCTTTTCCTCCCGGGGGGTGAGGTTTTTAATGAGGCGGAGCCATGCAATATACCCACAAAAATCCCCCGCAAAAATTAAGACACGTCGAAAAAGATCGCATCGACGGTCTTCGGCATTCGACCACACCAAAGTCACCGCGAGGGGCAGCACTTACTACCCTCGCATGCGACACTCCACGCAAAAGTCGCCTACGGGTGCAGCCGGAATAACACAATAAGTGCGTAAAATCGAAGTCTTTTCCAAAAGACTATCCGTGCAAAAGTCGCCTACGGGTGCAGCCGGAATAGCACAATAAGTGTGTAAAATCGAAGTCTTTTCCAAAAGACTATCCGTGCAACAGTCGCCTACGGGTGCAGCCGGAACAACACAATAAGTGCGTAAAATCGAAGTCTTTTCCAAAAGATTATCCGTGCAAAAGTCGCCTACGGGTGCAGCCGGAACAGCACAATAAGTGCGTAAAATCGAAGTCTTTTCCAAATGATTATCCGTGCAAAAGTCGCCTACGGGTGCAGCCGGAACAGCACAATAAGTGCGCGAAATCGAAGTCTTCTCCAAAAGATTATCCGTGCAAAAGTCACCTACGGGTGCAACCGGACTAACTCAACAAACGCGCAAAATCAAAGACTCCCCCAAAAGCACCCAAACACAAACCGCCTACGGGCGCGGTCGGATCAACGAAGGCACGCAGCCTCATCATACAAATCATAGTTACATACACACAGCGAGGGCATCACACATTACTATGGCTCAACCTTCGGGATGATACCCATCTCCCTGTAGTTGAACACCATTATCCTCAATTCCTCACCCTCAAAAAGATTTCGTAGCTCACCCTCACCTACACTCGCCCCAGCCGGCGAGGACAACATTTTTCGTTTGGCAGTCCCGTCCACACGAAGACGACCACCCTCCACCTCACCATGATGACGCCTATCACTTCGCGACAACTCACTCACTCTCCGCTTCGCCACCGCCCTTCGCCGCCTATGCCCAGCACTCGCACCCGGAATATCATCACCCATCACACGCAGAGAAGTCTCCGCCGCAGCCACATCCAATGCTGCAAAATAGTCGAAGTCCTCATCCGAAGACTCCTCTGTTCACACAATCAAAATCCGAGAATCATCAGACTCAAAAAAACTTAGATCCAGAATCATCAGAATCGTCTTCAGCAACCACGGTCGAAGCTGCCACAAAACCAGCATTGTCAGTAGCGGTTGCGTGCGCAGGCCCAAAACCCTGAACCTGCGCAGCAACCGAGGTTCAGTAACGCTGAGACAAAATTTACAAACTCCCCCTCACCTATTTAGCCACCTGCGAAGGCTCGGCCGCGGCCGTGGGGTCTTCGACTGCTGGCTCAGCCACCACCTTCAAGGCATCTTCGACCGTCGGCGCAGGGGCCGACACAGGGTCTTCGCCGGCCACAGTAGGCACAGGCACAGCCGAGGGGCCTTCACCACCATCCGAAGGCAGCACCTGATTTACCTCCGCAGCCTCGGGCGGCGTGCTGGCCAGACATCCAAAGTCCTCGACGTCCTCGGCACGCTCCATCTGCAGCAACAGCACATTCACTCAGCAAAAACCACACATACCCACACACACAACCACACCAAAAATGACCTTCACCTGCTCTCTCGCCCGGTCCGATCGCTCCCTGACTGCTCCCGACCATGCGGACCCCACATCGTATCAAAAAGTGCCCCCGCTGACTGCTTCACCACAGGGTCGTCGGCCTTGAAGATCTCGCGTTCAAAGTTCTCGTCTGATTGGTCGAAGACCTCGTAGTGCCTGCAGCCCTCGTGGGACAACGCATTCACGGCCCCCTCGCAGGTGACGAGGGAGGCGAAGGACATGAAACCCTCCATAATGGTCGGGAGCACTAGCAGCTCCTCCTGCAACCAATCGAGGAAGCGAAGACCTGCTTCCTGGTCGGGTACTTCGAAGTCAGCAGTCCGCGCACACAGCTCACGGTACGAGTCCACGAACTGTGCATGTGTCCGCTCAACTTCCGAGCGCGTAGAGGCCTCGGCCTTGTCCACGCAGCCGTGCAAGGCGTTGAACCTTGCCTCTAGCTCTTCGGCGCGTTGACTGGTGAGACTGCTCTCCGCCCGCGCCACTTTGGCCTCCGCTTGCGCAGCCTGCGCCTCAGCGATGGCCTGGTTCGCCTCCCTCCTCTCCTCCACCAGCTGGCGCTGGAGGTCCGTCTTCTCGGCCTCCAAGGCGGCCACTTTCTCCGCCAGCCTGTGGTTTTTGCTTTCCGCAGCCGACTTCTCCCGGACGGCATCCGCGTGCTGCGCCCGAAGTCTCTTGACTTCGGCAGCCACGTCCGCTATCAGGACACCCGACGCCACGCGGTCGGCGAAGTCGGCCGCCTAACAAAAGCACATGAGACCCAAAACCTCAAGCAAACAACAAACATCGAACTCCAGCACAACTTACTTGCTTCAGCTGCTACAACAGCTGCTGCGACGCCTCCCTCAGCCGCTAGGACATGGAGCCCGCCACGTCCTTGGCGGCAGCGGCTGACAGAATCTCGCCGCTTGCGCAGAAAGCGGCCCACGGGTCTCGCGCGGCACCCTTCGCCCCAACCACCGCCGTTGGCAACGCGGTTGCCGCCGAAGGCGGGATAACAACCAATTGCCCTTCACCCGACCCTGCAACATATTACCAGTCAAACAACTAGCTAAAAAAAGCTTACCAACAAAATAATCCTTGACACTGATGTCTGTGCCAAAGTCGCCAACACGTCTCCCCGGCGAAGGCAGCTCCCGTCCTTTCATGGATCCGCCCGGGGGAGGCTTGGTTCCACTGGAGACGGCAGTCTTTGCGCTCGCGGACGCCTTGCTGGATCCGGGCGCGACCGGTTTCACAGCCGGCATTGGCTGGCTACTGCCGGAGGCGGCAGCCTTCGCGCTCCCCCGCGCCCTCTTCGCCTCACGCCTAGGCTCTGCGATCCTGATGACCGCCCGGCGCTTCTGCGCAGCATCTTGATGGTCCTTGTTCATAACTGCCAACACAACAGCAGTAATATTCCGTCCGTAAGGAAACACCTTCAAGTCACGAGCCATGCAAGACGTAAAGAAGTCTTCGCCAGCCGTGTGGGGAATCAGAACATTCTTGGGCCATCGACCCCGGTAACCTCTAGCATTCGCGCCGAAGACTCGCGGAGCTCGGGCGAAGACATCCTTCCCCCGAGGGCTACGCACGTTCCCATCAACTCCATAGCAAAACTATCAGAAACCCCTAGTTCCGCCACTGTAGTACCTAATTTCCTCTTCTTAGTGGCTGGGGCGGCCTCCTGCGAGGGGTCTTCTTCAGTCAGGCCACTGGCCCTTTCCCGCGGCGGTCGATGGTGTCTTCCCCGAGATAACCACCGTATGGCAAGCCGTTCAATTCAAAGACTCGATTCAATCTATCTTTGGCCCCACGGATATCCCAGCTCTGCACACCCTCTGTCTTTGGCACATAGCGCCCCACGATCCTCGCCGCACCGTCTTCTGCTTCGCGCACGAATGCGGCGGGATCCCGACCGTGCAAATCCAACGCGAAGGCTGGACTTCGCACCCGCTGCCCACCCCGGGATGGCATCTCGCGAGGGCATACTTCGCCCAGCGCCCAACCATGCGCCAAGGGCCATACCCCATACCCGATAAATTCCTCCACTAAATCGCGCCCGCTACTCATGCGGGCAGCGCATCGAAGGGCTCCCTCGTCTTCATCATCCTCCGCCACCTCAAACTGTGGGTACGCCACATAATAATGTGTCACACCCGGATTTTGGGGCACCAAAGCCCGGGCGCGAACATAATCACCAGGTGTGCTGGGACCAAGTCTCACACATATGATGAATCATGGTATAGGATCAAATGTCACATCTTTACTACATATTATGAGTTCTGCACAAAATAAATAATTACATTATAAGGAGACAATGGTCCAGCAACCCAAAGTTGACTGGGAGACGACGGCCTAGACCTCTCACGAACACAGCACATCATCCTTCATGCGCCTCATCCTGCGGTACATGTTCTTGACCTGTGGGGGGGGGTGAGACAGCAAGAGTGAGCTCACATACGTTCATAGCTCAACAAGTTGTGGGGAATAATGTGCATGAACTCGCCAAAGGTGGGAGCTCACGTGAAGTGTAAGGCTTACCAAAGAGGATGGTTGAAGCTGAGCATTGCTTTTAAAGTTGGTCAAAATTTTATTAGCAATTACTAAGTATAAGTAAATACCAACCCAATTAAGTAGTAGAACAAAAGTAACAACATCACCTGCGATGCAATGCATATGACAAATTGAATTTAGTTCCATAAATTAATCATGTGAGTGTCCGAGCTGCTCATGACCGTGAGCACGACAAGTATACCAGTTTTACACTCTGCAGAGGTTGCGCATCTTTACCCACAAGTCATGTTACCCATCTGCCAAGGGATCGCGACTTCCCATACACCTCTACCGAGGAGGCGAGGCAGGGTAACACTACGAGGCCTTTACAAAGTTCCACTAGCTTCAGAAAACCCGCTATAGTTTATAGGAAGCTCCAATGCAGGGACCCCTCGCATGACCGTCATCGCAGCAAAATCATCCCAAGGACCTCCCTACACTGACCACTCCCCTACTGCCCTTGCCCCTTTCGGGTAAGGTAGTCTTCCACTAGCTTTCCTAATTAATCAGCCAAGGGCGTCCCATTAAACCCTTGTGGTAGCACTGTTTTCCCGGGTGGTTCTCCATGTTCCAATTAACATAATGATCTTATCATGAACAGTAAATAACAACTGATAATAAAAGTATGATTATGAATAAAGTATATCTCTATACCCAAAACCACATAAAGCAATAGCATGTACTACCCAGAAATTCAGTGGTGAACAAGGTATAAAGATAATCAAACTAGGGTAACCTATTGGGTCCCATCAAAATTAACCTATGCAGATCATTATGATTAATCAGAACATAAGTGGGTAAAAAGAAGTGATCAAGGGCACAACTTGCCTGGCACTTGAGATTCCAGGTACCAGGATGATCTTCAGGTGACTCGTAACCTCACGCTAGTCGTAGCAATACAAACAAACATGGTATAGGCAAAATTAACATCACATCAAACATAAGCACAAACTAAATAATAATGATCCACGCATTGTAACGAGATCGTGGGTTCGAGAATCACTAAATTCAGAGTTACGGTTAAAAGATATGGTTTCTCAAGCTTTAGGTGATTAAACAATAAAACCATATTCTATGTTGTTTACTATAAATCATGTAAGAAAGATATTAGAGAAATAACTAATTCAACTTTAGTTAAGTTATAACTTGAGTAAAAGTCTATTTTAGTCAAATTATAATTATAAGTAGATTAGCTTTGATTAGGAAGGTTAATCTACTAAACAGAGATCAAATAATAACTAATTATAAGAATATGTGTTATGATAAAACTAATGTTGTTATTGTGTAGATAATGATATTATGAAGCTAACGCAACAGAAACGGACTAAATCAGAGTTAAAACGAGAATAATAGAAAACTCACAAGTTTTAGGTTGCTTCTAATATCAATTCTATACTAAAAACACTTACCAGGGGGTTATTTGTGAAGTCAAGGGCTCATGCGTTAGATTCACACGATAGTCGAGACTGCGGGTTTATTAATGAAGACTTCAGGGACTCTTTTGTAAATAATCCTGGGTGAAGGGGTATCGATTACTCTCAGCCGTTCGATCCCCCATCAATGGACCGGATTAGATCTAGGCTTTTATGAATCGGTACCCAACGACAACCGTCGGATCTCGAATTCGCGGTCCTGATTTAATATGATCCCTGGGACGCCTACATCCATTCTGGCCCTTGATCCGGGATGCACGGCTAGGAGCGCTTCTCCCACCTCCCATTCAATCAGTCAATACCCAGGCCAGCCACGGCTCGGTCAACAATGACGGCGGCTAGGCGAGGACTGAGGAGCGAGAGGGAGCGGCTGGCCCTCCATTGCCGCTGCGGTGCTGCTTGGTTCGCCCATGATGTCACGAGCCCAGCACCCCGCATACAAAGACGCCACAAACGTCATCGGTGTGGCCATGTAGCTGAAGCCCGAGGTGGTACTCGGCCATGTCGCCACAGTACGGGGCACGACAAAGTGGGCGAGGGTGACGGAAGCGATGTTGCCCACACGGCACAGCGGGTCAAGCGGGGCACCAACCCCAACAAGAAATCCGGGCGAGCCAAGGTAGTTTCTGCATCCGAGATGTCTACGAGCAAATCACTGGGGTTCGGCGAAGTTCTCTGCCCAAGAGTCCGAGCGATGGTACGCCACGGTTTCGCCCACAGCGGCGCAGTTCCCACCCGTGGCGGCGACACGCCGGAGCAGAGCAGTGCTAGAGCCACGACACACAGGTCCTAATGTGGAGTTGTGCTAGTCGATGAAGAGATAAAGGAGAAACTAGTGGGAAGGTTCTTACTAGTGAACACGACGTAGACATTGCAGACCACGCCGCAAAGAAGTCCTACGACCAACATCAGAGTCGACATCCTACGGCTGCAGGTTTGATCCGCGGCTGCTGTCACACCCGGTTTTAGAAGGTAAACCGAATGCGAACCATGTACGTGCCAGGATCAGTTATTCACGTACACAGCAGTTACATAACATGGACATCATCACACAGTGCTCAAAATAGTATTAAAAGGGGAAATAATAGTCGATTACATCATACGTCTGAGACGTCCATATAGTCCTTACAGTAAATCAAAGTGCGAAAACGAAACGTAGATAACCGCGGCCTTCATAGGCACCCGACTGGGGGTTGCCGCTAACCCACACCTAGAACTCGTCGTAGTCTTGGAACTCCTGGAAGTCTCCTTCCACAGCTTCATCTTCGCCTGAGCCGTGGTTGCAATGCTGACAACCTGGGGGGGGGGGGGGGGGGTTGGTGTGTAGAGCAAGAGTGAGTACACATCAACATACTCAGCAAGTATCCTGTTTGGCTGTAGTGGACTAGCTTTATGTGGGGGTAAGTCAAGCAGTTGCTTTTAGTTGGTCAATTTATTATTTACTAGTAGAAAGCCAGGTTTTAGCATTAACCCAAGTTATTAACCCAAAGTACCCTTTCCAAACGGAAAAATACCACTTACCATTACCATAAGCATAATCATAACCATCCTCATTGTTATCTGTAAACCAAAATGTCTCTGATCAAGTACCACTAATCACTGGAGCTCCCTTGGCCGCTCATAACCGCGAGCACGGCTGATATATCAGTTTTCAAACACTCTGCAGAGGTTGTGCACTTTACCCACAAGCCGTGATTCCCTCTTGCCTCAGGCCGATCAAACCCTTAAACACTACCAAGGTGAATAGGCAGGGTCTCACTACGTAGCCTTTACAAAGATTTCCCCGGGGCTGTAGCCGCCCGTTAGGTTTCCTAAATGTACCGCACTCCTCCCCAAGGGACAAATCAACCTTGGCAGAGCGAGTCGCATACACCGAGCCCCATTGACGGCACAACGGCTAAGCGAACTACACCCCGGTTCCTCTAATTATTCAGCTAAGGGCGTCCCACTCCACCCTCATGGTTGCACTGTTTTCCCGGGCGGTCATCCATAGAACAGGTCCTTACGGAGAGGCACTCGAGAAACCGCTCGAGCCCCCTTGAAGACCACAAGTACAACATCATAATAAGAGAAGGGAAAACAGCGTATCATATATAATCTCATCATGTTCATTGATTAGAGTTTGAGCAATAGCATGAAGCTAAACAATAATAATCCGACCCAAATAGGTAAACAAGGACATGGATAACAAAAGCTAGTCAATCCTTAGGTATAAATGTGTAATGCGGGAGGTGAATTAAAGAATGAATAGGACAGAGATAGGTCAAAGGACACTTGCCTCCACCAACCGACTGCTGCTCAGGGGCTTCTCCTGCGAGTTCTTCGGGCTCTTCGACCGGATCGTTCTCTATGCGATTGCAAGCATACATACATACATCCATTCAAATTAGGAAACAGACAGTACACCACACAAGGGGACAAATAAAGTAAATATGCATCAAGTATGACATTCGGTATCGCATTCGTTAAGGTTAGAAAGAAACGGGGAAAGGTCTCGCAGGGGTTAAAGCTTATGCACGAATGATTAGTTACAATTGGTTCTAACAAAAGAATTTAGTTATATGCACTAATGGAAACCTAGTCATTTTTAGTTGATCAACATTGAACTGGATAAACAATTGATTATATGAATTAACTAGCATAACGGAATTCTAAATTAAGTTTTCTTATTTCATTAACATGAACGATGATTAGCTTGTCCAAAACAAAATAAATAACAATGATGAAAGAAAATAAAATAAAATAAAATAAATAAAAAAAAGGGGGCGGTTGAACCGGCCAGGGGCAGGGGCGGCTGGGCAGGGCGCGGGCGCGGGGCGGCCGAGCTGGGGCGGCTGGGCCGCGGGCAGGGGCGGCCGAGTGGCGGTGCGGGCGGCCGAGCCGGGCGGGCACAGGGGCGGCCGAGCCGGGCGGCTGGGTGCGCGGGCAGGGGCGGTTGGGCCGAGCGGCGGTCTGACCGGGGAGAGGGAGGGGAGGGGAGAGGGAAGGGAGAGGGGAGGGCTCACCGGGGACGGGGACGGGGCGGCCGGGCGGCGGTGCGGCCGAGCTGCAGGGGCGGCCGAGCTGCAGGGGGCGGCGGCTAGGGCAGGGGGCGGCGTCTAGAGAGAAAATGGGAGAAAGGGAGGGAGAGAGAGGGATTTGGGGGAAAGAGGGAGGGGCGGCTGGGCCAGCTGGGCCCAAAGGGGGCGCGCGGGGGGGCAGCTGGGCCGGCCAGGGGCGGCTGGGTCGGCCGGGGCGGCCCACGGTGCGGGAGAGGGAAAAAGGGAGGAGAGAGAGAAGGAAGGAAAAAAAGAAAAAAAGGTTTTCTCCTTTTCGAAATCCGTTTTTCCTGGATGAATGCACTTATATTTTTAAGCAATCGAAAGAATGCATGGTTCGGCATGATGCATCAAACAACATAAAGTATTTTAAGGTTTTGCTTTATGCGGGAATTCCAAGCCGAACCCCGCTAAAACTTTGGAAAAGGTCAAGGTTTAGCGTGAGAACAAGAAAAGAAAAGAGTAACGCCTGAATTTGGTGAGAGAAAAGAAGAAAAAATTCTACCCCCAAATTCAGGGCGTTACAGCTGCGTCTTGAGTTCGTATCGACCGAGCCTCGATTGATTTGGTACTTTGAGGGGAAGGTCACGGATAGGTTATATAGGAAGAGGCGGGAGGAGGCATGCACGACCGGCACAAAAGAGTCGTAACAATCTGCGCACAAATCGTAATAAACCTACGACAAGGGCGGACTTGGTGGTCTTAGAGATTTTGTGCGATTTGAATCCGGGTTACGGCTGATGAGGCGGATCCATAGTTTATTAGTGTAGGGTCGCAGCGTATTCAAGTCTAGCGCTAGATCCCATCGATCTCGTGTTCTACTCCATGGGTGAACTGGAGGTAGATGAGATACCTGACAATAGAGTTCACTAGTCACTGAAACTCCCCGTGTGCGAGGTGGGAGCAGAGCGAGCCTGTCCACAAGGTCCCACCGGTTGGCGACCATGCAGTTACACGTGCGCGTGGGTGGATCCATGGCTACAGGTTTCGTCCAAGCACGGCGCGCATGCAATGGCTGAGAAGCTACCTTCGTCAAGCGGTATCAGCGAAGGGGATGGAGCTGACTCCATGGTCCCACGTATCACTGAGACAGGCAACGTGTGGCTGGCAGAATAAAGAATGAGAAAAGAAGAAAAAACAAGGAGATGTGGGCTACATGAAGGGTTAAAGGTGATTGGGCCAATGGGAAGATGGATCTGAGCGCATGTGGTTTCTATTTTTTTAATTCTTTTCTAATTCAATCCAAATTACAAATTTAAATCTGTTTTGAAATTTACACAAAAGTTGACTAAAGCCACGAATGAACCTTAGCATGATGCAAATTTAATTTAGTCTTAATTATTTATTTAATAGAAAGAAAATAATTTTTACTATGTAGTTTTTTATACCAAATGATTTGACTTACATCCTTTATAGGGTACTTATATAGTTCAACAAAAAAAATAACTTAATTTATAAGAGGATCTCTTTATTCCGCCTTTTATTAAAAACATTTAATAAAAATAAATTTTAATTCAAAATCTTTGGAGAATTTTACTAAACTCTCAAAATAATAGTTTGGGTGTTACATAATGGGAACACATGACGGCCACGGGGAGTCCTGGGTGGTCTTCAACTGCGCCTTTAGAAACATAAAATCAGAAATCCCACCAGTTGCCCCACTTATTGCGGGCACTGGGAACCAACTCCACGACTTCCATCGAAGTCTTGCCGGTCCTAGGCGTAAACGTGCACGATCCAAACTGTGCAATCTCATGTCCAATTTTCCTCTTTTGCCAATGCATACAGTAATGCTTCGCGAAGACCTCCACAGAGGGCTAACCACCATACGAAGTCACCGCCTAAACATACTTCGCCAAGGCCACCACGGCATTCGACGTCAGCTGGTGGACCTGGACCTCGAATCTCCACAGCACCTCTGCCACGAATCGATGTGCAGGCAGACGAAGACCAACGGTGAAAAACGCTTCAAACACGACCAACTCACCTTCTGGCTCGGGGACCTCCTCCGCCCCCGGGACGCGCCCCACTCCGCTGCCAAAATATCCAAGCTGCTGCATATCCTGGACACGGACCGAGGAAATCCGTGACACGCCAAACTCCACTATGTCACCAAGACGTAGCTCCTCCGCCACCATGTTGCTCATAGTGTCCTCGGACGATACGCCGGCCGGCGGTGTATTTGCAGCAGACGAGGAAGAGGATGGCATGGCTACGTACCGTCAGCGGCGGCGGGCGGTCTGCTTGACGCGGGCCAGATCTCTGACGAGCAGGAGCAAGGAGGGCAAGCGAGCGGACGAACGGTTTCAAAAGGAGGCTAGGGTTTTGCGGCGCGAAGAAAGAGAGCCTGACCCGCGCCGCCCCGCCCCCCTTTTTATACACAGGACGCGACGCTTCGGGAAACCCGCAGTCCAACAGTGCCGCGTCCGTCAACGGTCACATCAAAAACCCCCGCGGAACCATTTCGAGCGAGGGCAGTGTCTCCACCATCTAGCGACGTCTTCGGCACCAGATGACTTGGTCGAACTGGTCCCTCGGAAGGCAAATGTTGGGGCGAAGGCAAAGACGCTACCCTCGGCTCCAGCCTTCGTCTATCTCGCTGCGCCGACAGGAAGCAGAACGACCGGCGAGGTCCACCCTTCGTCTTCTACGTTACAAGACGAAGGCCTACGACGACGTCGCCCCGTCCCACGTCCTCACTCCACCTGGAGGCCCACGTGGGATTCAGCCCATTGTAACGGGCCCCGCACGGATAAGTGTGTTACGGACCCGATTTGTAATAGCTTTTCTATAATGACAGTCTGTAACCCTCCTTTACAGGAATATTCCGGGGATAGACCGGGTGCCTGAGAGTACATGCGTCCTTACATTGAGACGTTGGGTACTCAGACACCTATAAATACCCCCGTATAGTGCCCTTGAGAGGCTAGGTTAACAGAGCAATTGCCGCCTCGAGTTAAACCGTGTTCACTTCTCTCTCACTCTCCTGTTGGAATCAGCTTGCACGGGAGCGCAAGCTCCAACAACATATATTATTGAGTTGTGTCTAATATAATTTAAATAGATATCGACATCTTAAATATCCAAATTTGAGTATACATATACTAATTAAATATTGAATACTCGAACTTGGATATAGATTAAAATTTAGCCCTCTTGAACGGATCAAATTTAAATATAGACGGATGATATCTATACCATTTATATCCTTACTTCATGCTAGTTTGCTACCGTCATTCTCAAAGAGTTTAAATCGACCGTGACAACGGATACAAACAAATTAGAAGTGTAAATGCTATTATGCGCGTTTGGATGCTTGGAATTGAATTTTATTCTAATAATCTTAATTTATACATAAATCAGTTAAACTAATAAAGTTTTATATAAAATATATTTATATACTACATGTAGCCATGTGATGAAGATATTTATTTGCTACATTTTTACCATAGGGGAACGAGACGAAGAGCGTGTTATAAGCTACAGAGTAAAAATATAGACTAGTGATATATAAAATCAATTTCCATCATCCCATTCTATGACTTTGATATAGACTTATATTTAAACTTTAGAAAGTGGTGAAATATCAAATTCCAAATAAAATAGTCTATTATATTAGATAGATTCTCATTTCTTTAAAAAAATAGATTCAAATGGCTCTTTAGTAGATTCTCGTAACGTTCATCGTTCCCGCCCTCTATACTAAATAAAACCTTCTTCGTTCCCGCCCTCTATACTAAATACTACTTCCTCCCTTCAAACATGCCCATTCTATTCGACTAATTTAAAGCTATGGCTAGCAGATCAACAGCCGATCGTGTATATAGTCATGCAAAACACTATTTTCTATCTAAATTGGGTCAAATAAGTGGATCCTAACACTCGGGAGCAGGTGATAAATGAGGTGCTCAATAAAATGTTAGGTAGGGAACTGTAGCATCTCGTCAAGTGTGTCCCATCAGTTACAGGTCGCGGTATTTATAGGGCGACCGAGGATAGGTAAACCTAAATACATTTTTGCTCCCGACTACTCCAACAATACCTTATTTTATAGAGCTCTGCAAAGAAAAAACTACTCCAACAATATCTTATTTTATAAAATTTGGTCAAAAATTATATAGCGATCTCTCAAGTGCCTCAAATATACTACACCATAGTAGGCTGCCCCATAATCTAGATTCAAGGATTTACTGTTAGAGCATAATATTTTATTGGTGTCCTAAATCCTAAACAATATACTTATTTTTAAATTATAGGGCATTTTCGCTGTTGGAGATGCTCCTACTATAGGAGTAAAACTACAGCCAATGTTGAGGCCCTATATTGCCTAAGATTCTCAAAACTCTTCATTTTTTATTGAGAAAATGCGTTTCAGGTACAATATAAAGAATAGACGAAGCCATCCTTCGTCTAGAAGTAGCTAGCAAATCGAAAAGGAAAAGATGTGGAGCTTCGTATGTGAATAAGCATAGCACCGAAGCAGGCAGCTTCGGCGCCATAGAGCTTTGTGCCTGAAGCAGAGAAGGAGACTCAGAAGACTTGTGCAACAAGAAAGGAGAAAAGATGATGTTGCCCCTACTCTACATGTGAAACACACGTGTAAAATTTAGGGGCATATTTGTAATTTTATACGAAGTTGTACCTCTCCCCTATAAATAGAGGAACATTGCCATACATAAATTGATCTCTCGAGAGTTCAGAGCTTCATCTAACTCAGCCTTTAAAGATACCTTCATGCTATCACTCGTGTAAAGCCAAAGGTATGCTTGTAATTATTTGATATATTGCAAGGAAGATATGTGATTTCAGTTGTACAAATTCATGGATTTGAGTTGCACAAACTCTTATGAATTTGAGTTAAACAAACTCATCGATTGGAGATGACCACTCATGTGGTTTGAGTTGAACAAACTCATCGATTTAACTTGAACACACACCATACAATTTGAGTTGACAAGCTCATCAATTAGAGTTGAACAAACTCATTGATTGGAGTTGAAGACTCATTAATTTGAGTTGTGCAAACTTGTACGAGGATTCTTCCAATTGAGAAAGAAACATGCAATGTGGAGAATTGAACCACAAACTCTATAAGTAGGGAAACAAAATATTTTCATATTACTTTAGAAAGAGGAAAGAATATTTTGACAATCGCTTCATGTGATATCATGATATGTTGATATCATACCTCCCATGGTAATGGAAGTATCAAGAATGTATTAATTATCGAATGACTCGTTTGACCGTAGCCCAGCACGACGAGAGGCAGAACAAGCAGAACGTTGAGATCGTGGACTCATGGTAGTTTCTCTGTAACCCCAATTCAATCGACAATAAGGTTAAAATGTGGACCCTACAAAAACAAGATAGACACCCATAGAAATCAGCTTCCTTAATGAGACATCCCCTGTATTCTAGAGAGAACTCAACTACACATAGACAGAAACCACAAGAAGTAGGGTATTACGCCACAGTGCGGCCCAGTCCTGAGCAATCACTTGTGTCTCCGACATGCATGGCATGTACCATCGAGTTGCAATCGTTTTTCCTTCCTCAGAAAAGCACTACGTGGCCACCCCCATAGCATGTTGCTGGTACTTAACACCGATAGTTTCCCATGGGATGGATACTCTATGAGTATCATCGAGAATAAGATTTTAATTCTCTCTTATCTTAAAATCTAATCTAAATTGGTTACGTTCTTTGAATTATTTTCAAAAGTACGAGTGTGGTCCATTACAGAGATATTATGGACATCAAAGGCATTACATGGTTCTATGGTGCATCTATATGATAACCTGAAGTGTGTCCTTCGGACAACACAAGACCATTAAATAATAATGTCTCAAGCTTGAGCACATTAGCCTCCACACTACTGAATTTACCAAATTTGCTTACAATGATGATTGTTTGCCTTGTTATTCAGAATGATATCCACAATGGATATGACAAATATATGATTCAGACATTTCAGATCGTTCATGACTATCAGTAATGAATTGTCATTTCCAACTAGTTATGGTTGGAATCAGGTAGTCTTGCACGCTCATGACTTGTGATTGACTGCATTTACTGCACATACAAGTTCCCGTATGGTTTAGTACGTGAAAATCCATGAGAGATTCTCATGCGTACATTAGGGTGTTTTCCCAATCTTATCACCACAGCTTCTATGTATGGCTAGGCACATAGAAAGCCGAAGATCTATGTGAGAATTCATTCTCCATCGATCATTAGTATTTAGAATCTCTCTATGAGAATATATTTACGACCCGTACGCTAACTTGAATCATGAGCTTTTCTATGCATTAGGGAGAGATTTCAAGTACCAGAAAGAGTGTTAGGAAATTAGAAGGAATGCAGTAAGCATTCAGGCTCATGATCATGTACTAAAACTGGACCTTTAGGTTCAAATGATTTGCAACAAGGCGCAAATCGACTGCCATGTGCATTTACTATGAGGTGTCACTCAAATTAATCCTATGTGGAATGTGCCAGAAAGAGTGGTTACATGGAAAACCATGTAACTCCCTATTGCAACGCGGTTGAAAATAAGAGGGGGAGAAGTATGGTTAAAGATTAGGATTAAGATGCTTGCAAGCAGCTGAAGGCTAGACCTTCTGAGATAGTAAATGCAGACCAACTATTCGTTGGTAACCAACCTAGTGTTGGTGGATACCTAGAGGATATGGATTATCCTATGAATGTATGACATTCACAACCTAGCACAATGCACACTGATGAGGCTAGGGTATCAGAAACCTTTGATTCTCATTTTGGGATTTCACAAGGAATCATAAGGGTGGATAAGAAAATGACTTCATGTCAAGTGGAGAATTATATTATTTGAAAAAAGCTACAAGTGTCGACAAATACATCTTAGCAATTGTATATGCGCTCCAAGTGATCCAAAAGACTATGGCCATAACAGAGGATGAGTATGCTCAAACCAGATCTTGTTGAGTGATACAATGTTGTAGAGATAGCCTTGCTCACCAGAAAGAAGTTTTGAATTATTTCTGTAACACCCTGATTTTGGGGGTATAAAATTTCTTTCTAATTATCACCCAAAATCATGTGTTACTCTTCCTTTTCTCACTCTAGGCTTTCTCTCTCTAGATTCTTTCTCTCTTTTTCCTTTTGGTTAGAAATAGCTTAAACTAGTGGAAGTTAATTATTTATTTTTGCCAAAACCTTATGAGTCATGACATGTTGCATCATGCTGAGCTTAAAATATTCATTGAAGTGTTGCACAAGTTTGAATTTATTTGAATTTGAAACCTAGTTTGAATTTAGATTTGAAAAACCCTATAGAAAAAGAAATGGAAAAGGAATTAGAAAATTCAAAGAAAAGGAAAAGGAGAAAGCAGCCCAAACCAGCTCAGTCGACTGCGCGCCCGCGCCGCCTGACAGGCGGACTTCGCCTGTCAGTGGCAGTTCTCCCTCGCGTGCGCCCTCCCTCCCTCGCTCGCTACCCTGTGGGGCCGATCTGTCGGCGCCAGTTTCCTTCGCCCGCGCTCTCTCTCTCTCTCTTTGTCTCGTGGGCCCGGATTGCCAGTCGCCGAGCCGTTGCCCCGCACGCCCCTTTCTCCTCTCTCTACGCGTGGACCCTATCTATCAGTTCCGCCCCCTCCGCGCTCGCCATGGACCGGCGCGTGCGCACTCGCGCATGTCGCCGAATTTCTCGGCCACGACGCCCACCCATGCACCCAGCTCCCTTCATAGAACCCCGCCAGTGCCCCGCGCACACCCCTCACCTGATTTTGTGGAGCTTCACCCTCTCTCGTGCTCTGCCCATGCCGCCAGCCGCCGCCGGAGACCCACGCCCGCGTTCCCGGCCATCCAGCTCCCCGGAGAATGCTCCAAGCCTCCCCGAGCTTTGCCCCGAGGTGAGACACCCGTCCCCATGCCCAATTTCCCTTATTGTGCTCTGTGCTCGGCCAATTTCACCTTTACCGGTGCTCGGCCGTGGCGGTCCGCTGTGCTCGCGCGGTGGCCGGCCGATTTAGCCTGGTCTAGTTCCCCGGAGTAGGTCCCTGTGTCACCCCTGCCTCTGCTGAAGTTAGCCAAGGCCTTAGTGTGCCTTAAGTCCCCTCCCCGTGGCCGGAATGGCTCACCTGAGTTACTCCGGCCTGTCCGAGGCCTTCTCACCGCCGTTCTACCCTCTCTGCCAGTGGATTCATGGCCCCTTCCCCGCCATTGAGTTCGCCGTGGCGCCCTCTCCCTCTTTGCCCAACTCCGGCGACCCTGGAGCCACCCTAGCTCGCGTCTGCCTCAACTCCGGTGACCTCACTGCCGCGGAGAGGAGCGGCGCCGCCTTGCGCACTTCTGTTTCCCCGATCTAATTTCCCCCGTCCGATCTTGATCGCACGGCCCGGACCGCGGGATACCACTTCGCGCACGTGCACCTGATGCCCTGGCCCACCTGTCAGCGCCACACGCAGCCGCTCATCCTTCCCGGTCTGTTTTGCTTCGTTCGATCTTGATCGAACGGCTCGGACCCCTCTTGGACCCCCCTTAGACCCCCTCCGTCCGATCTTGATTGAACAACCCGGACCCCAGGATACCGCTTCGCGCCCACGCGCCCTAATGCCCTGGCCCGCCTGTCAGCGCCCAAACCCCCTGGCGTTGGGCCCGCTCGGTCAGTGCGCTCTCCCCCTCGGTCGCTGACACTCCCTGCCCGCCTGTCAGCGCTCGCCCTCGGCCGCAGATCTAATCTCAACCGTTGATTTTAGATCTGACGGTTAGATTCACCCGATACCCCTTCGCATGGTTGTTTTGCATAAGAAACCCTCCGTTTGTTAGAAATAAACCTGCCGTCCCTGGTTTTCGCGCGCAGGCCCCTGTATTCTTGCAGATTTAGCCCTAGATTTTTAAATATTCACAGAATTAGCCCTAATTTCATATTTTGAATTCCCAAACTTGTTTATTTCATAACTTTTGCATATGAACTCCAAATTTAGTGATTCAAATAGCAAAATGTTCATAGAATTATTCTCTGTTTAAATAAAATGGTTTCACTTACTGTTTGCACATTCTAATTTTTATGATTGAATATGAACTAATATAGATGTAGTTTTATTTATGTAATAAAATAAATAAAAGGAGAACCTTAGAGATTTAATCATGTTTAAACTTGTGAAATTAATGATAGGTATTGCATGAGTTCATCTCTGTTCTAAATTATAGGTCACAATAAAATAAATTGATCTATGATTATGTACATGTAAATAACATTTAGGGAAATAACAATCTATTTTCAAATGAAGTTAATTTATGTTATAGTTCATGTCATACTTTGGACTCATTATCCCTTATGTAGTATTGTGTCTTTTTAAGATGTGTTCCAATGTTTGTACATGTTTGGTGTGATGTTCATTTGTACTTTCCAAATGTATTGAATGCATGCTCGCTTTATTTAGACAACGAGCAGTCCGAGGTTCCAGAGTGTGTTGTTGGAGACCTCCTTGAGCAACAACCTGGTGAAGGCAAGTGTCCTCAGACCTATCATATCCTACTTTACTATATAATTCACTATCCCGCATTACTTTATTGAAACCTAAAGATTGACTAGTCTGTACTTACCTTACCCTTATTTACCTTTTTGGGTTAATCATGGTTAGCTTATGCTATTGCTTTAACTTAATTAATGAACATGATGTGATCTTGGGGTTCTTATGATTCTTTAGGGGGCTCAGGCTGTTTCCTGAATACCTCTCCATAAGAACATGTTTGGGGAGTGACAATCCAGGATAACAGTGCAACCATGAGGGTGGAATGGGATGCCCTTAGCTGATTAATTAGAGGAACCAGAGGAGTAGTTGGCTTCGCCGTAGGACCGTCAATGGGGTCCGGGCACAATACTTGCTCTGCCGAGGTTGGTTGCAGAGGTTCTTTGATTTGGTTTTGTTAGTCACCCTTCCTTTGGGGAGATGTACTGTGTTTATCAAACTAGAGAAACCTAACGGGCGGCTATGACCTCTGGGAAATCTTTGTAAAGGCTACGTAGTGAGACCCTACTAGGTCACCTTGGTAGTGATCAATGGGGAGGCTAGAACCCCGAGCAGAATGGGAATCACGGCTTGTGGGTAAAGTGTACGACCTCGGCAGAGTGTTAGAAACTGGTATATCAGTCGTGCTCACGGTTATGAGCAGCCTTGGGATCCTCTTCGATTAGAAGAACAATGGTTACTTTTATGATGATGATTAACAATGGTGATTATAATCCTGATCTCTGGTATTTCCTCTTAGAGGGAGTGCCTCTGGGTAATAACTGGGTTATTACTAAAATTTGGCTCTACTTATAATAATAAAACTTGACCTACTAAAAGCAACTGCTTAACCTTAAACTCCACATACAGCTAGTTCACTTTAGCCAAATGGGACATTTGCTGAGTACGTTGATGTGTACTCACCCTTGCTTTACAAACCATCCCACCCCAGGTTGTCCCCACTGTTCTTAGTGCTCAGGAGGTGAAGCTGGCAACATGGATGACTTCGAGGAGTTCCAGGAATACGACGAGTTCTAGTTTACTTTAGTGGCAAACCCCCAGTTAGCTTCCTATGTAGGCTTAGCATCTACGTTTCGTAATTTCGCACTTTGATAATTTTGTTGAACTCTGTAGTTATGTATTAGACTCTGTGGATGTCTTGGACATCTCGATGTAATAAAGTGAAAGCTCTCTTGTGGGTTTTGGTGCTTGCGGGTTTTGGTGTTTGGATGACAACCCAATTAAAGGACTAACAAGTGTGTTAAGTGTTGAACATGTGCTGAATGCAAAGCTAACAGGGTTCAACACAAGTAAACAAGTGTGATGGTCCAAAGACGGAATTATCTATAGATAATGGACATCACAAGAAAGATGGACATTGCTAAAGTGAGACTTGATGTGCATAACTTGGAGACAACCGATTAGACCAAGGATGGAAGCAAGAAGAGCTTCGAGGTACCGAGTGCACGGGAGAAAGTCAAGGAGACTAGGAACCCAAAGCCAGGGGTGAAGAAGAAGACTTGCGGAATCAAGGTTGATCGAGTTAAGAAGAGTTATGGTATATCGAGGAACACTACATAAGGACATGACTTACAACCAATGAGGTAACATCTACAATTGTGTGGTGTAAGTCATAAGGCTCAAGACCAAGCTCAAAAAGTGAACAAGGTCACTGAAAGGAGAACCAATGTCAAAATCAGGACTAGAAGCAGCCCAAAAGAGCTAAGTGCACCTTGACCTTTAGTTTGGGCTGTTCCTATGCTTGGAGATATTCTATGTGACCTTTGCAGGATGTTGGAGCTCAGAAATGTCAATCTAGATCAAGTCAGATTGACTTGATGGTTTATGAGTCCAACATCATTCTCAATCATGCTAAATGTTAAAAAAGTGAGAATCAAAGAGAAGGTATGTTTCTAGACTTAGTACATTGGTTTTTGTGTACTAATATATTTGTCTAAGTGTTAGAAACAGAAAGAAGAAGAAAAGAGATACAAAAGGCTTGGCTGTGTACAGCCAAGACTCAGCCCAGTCTGGCACACCGGACTGTCTGGTGGTGCACCGGACAGTGTCCGGTGCGCCAGGCTAAACTCTAGTGAACAGGCCACTCTCGGGATAGTTTGGCGGTGTACGGCTATAATTCACCGGACTGTCCGGTGGTGCACCGGACTGTCCAGTGAGCCAACGGTCGACTGCACCAACGGTCGGCAGTGCGATCAGCGGGCGACACGTGGCTTGGACCAACGGATAGTTGGCGCACCGGACTATCCGGTGTGCACCGGACAGTGTCCGGTGAGCCAAGACGATTGTTGCTCCAATGGTCAGCTGAGCCTTATTTGGAAGGAGATCGCGCACCGGACAAGCTACAGGACCTGTCCGGTGGTGCACCGGACTGTCCGGTGCGCCACCCGACAGAAAGCAAATATTGCCTTCCAAAATGAATTCCAACGGCTCCTAGGCCCTTGGGTCTATAAAAGGGACCCCTAGGCGCCTCCAACAAGTATAGAAGTGCAGCCAACAATAGCATACATCACTCGGATCAATTCTCACTCTCCCTCTTGTGTGAATCTCTCTAGTTTGTGTAGAAGACAAAGCTATAAGCCTTTAGAGAGCGGAGGAGTGCTGCTAAGAGCTAGAGCATAGTCTTGAGTGTATCATTACTCTGCCGGAGTGCTATCAAGAAGATTGTAAGCAGCCGCGGCTTTGTTGTAACCCAACTCAACATAGTGGAAGGCTCTATCTGTCATACTGATAGATCTGAGCAAACGGAGGAAGGAGTTGAAATAGACTCCAAACCCAGGTGTGGCTAACTCCAACGAGGACTAGGCAAGCATTTCAGGCTTGGCCGAACCTTGGGATAAATCCCTGTGTCTGTGTGCGTCGCTCTGTATTGTGTGCTGTCTCTCTGTCGTATCTACTCTTTATATCTGCACTTCAATACTTATCTGTGGTACAAGTTATATTTGAAGTGCAGGACATTTTGAGACAGGATCTTCTATTCCGCTGCAACCTACTCGAAGGGTCTTTCATTCCACTGCGATCCAGCCTTCGAGTAGAGTAAGAATTTCAGTTTTCAAAGTGACAATTTTTATCCGCCTATTCACCCCCCTCTAGGCGACATCCAGATCTTGTTCCCGAGCAAAGGGAACTTTCAATTGGTATCAGAGCTAGGCCTCTCTAGTGTGGGCTTAGCCATCCGGAGATGATGATGTCGTCACAAGAGGTAACTCTAGAACTTCTTCTAGGCAATGGTTCTAATTATAAATCTTGGTCTGTCTCTATTTACAATGCTTTCATGCATATTGATCCTGATTTGAGACAGATCTTTAGTAGAAGTATTTTTCCCTCTAATATTAGTCAAAATCCTTCTAATGATGAACTAAGATGTCTATCTCTTAATCACCATGCTTGCAACATCTTAGTTGAGTCTCTTTCTAGAGGTGCCTATTTTTCCATCATGAGTAGTGATAGTGATTTATTTGTTAATGCTCATGATCTATGGACTAAAATTAAGTTGAAAATTTTTAAGTCCATATGCACTGCTTCTGCACCCTCTATTGCATGTGATACTAACTTGTCCAAGGGAGAAGAACAAAAACGATGGCAACCAAACGATGAATCTACCTCATCAAAAGGTTCGTCTTCCACTAGTTATAAATGTCTTATTGCTAACAATGATAGTGGAGACGAAAGCAATGAGGAGGAGGAGTATGAGGATGATAGCGAGGATGAATCTTCATCACCACAAGGTACATTTTCCTGTATTGCTTCCACTGATATTAGTGACAGGGAAAATGAGATCGACGATGTAGAAGAAGAGGAGATTCGCCGTTTCTACACCCATCTCAACAAAGAAGACAAATCGCTCTTGGTTAAGCTGTTGAGAAGGAACAAGGAACAAGGCGAGACGCTTCTCAGGCTAGAGGAGACTCTCATCAAAACCAACGACAGCCTGGAGAAGATGACCAAAGAACATGAGGAGCTAAAGTGCTCTCATGATGATTTGGTCCAACGGTATGATTCAGTTTTAATTGAGCAAAGAAATAATTATGATGTTTTATCTTGCGTTGCTCAACTTAAAATGGAAAATGCCATGCTTGAGAGGCAAGTAGAAGTGCTAAGTCATGATAAACTTGCTCTTACTGAAAAATATGATTTATTGTCTTGTTATCATGATAATCTCTTGGATAGACATATCATGCTTGATGTTGCTCATAAGGTTGTAATTGCAAACCTAAATTCATGTGAACCTCATTCTTGCACACGTGCACATCTAGATAATATATCATCATGTGCTAACCCCGGTTACTCAAAAGAAAGCCAACTCTTGGATGAGCATCAAGCTGTAGGATCAAAAGAAAAAGTGCTCATCAAAGAAAGGAACAAGAAAACAAAGCAACTAAGGAGAAGACGCATTGCTCAACCTTCTCAAGATATCCACGGGAGAGTGGTGAAGAAGCTTGAGATGGGAAAAACTGCAGCAAGTGTTAAGTTCCATAAGAAGGATGTTCCTAAAGCAAAAAATGAAGAAATCAACATGAATTTGGAAAAAGGTAAAGATTCAATTAGTCATGTTGTTTGCACTGACCATTTCTCTATGTCATCCAAGAACAAAAAGAGAAAAGGGAAAAGGAGGTGCTTTAAGTGCAATAAGTCAGGACACCTCATTGCGTCGTGTCCATATAACGACAAGGATGAAGGGATAAGGAGATGCTTCGGATGCAACGACAAGAACCATACGATCACTTCTTGTCCGCTAATGATAAATCAAGCACATGCACTCTCCGGGATGACCCCCACTAAGAAAGAAGATAAACAGCAAGCGTCATGTCAGGTTAAGTGACGCTTCTGCTACAAGTGTGGTGAGCAGGGTCATTTATCCAAGGTATGTAAAAAGGGTAAGGTTCCTAATCAAGTAAATCTGTCTCAATCTTATTCACTTAGGAGACCCAAATCATACACTTGTGCTAGATCAATAATGAGATCTCCTAGAACTAGCACAAAGGCTATTTGGTACCAAAGGCTTTTTTGGATGATCGTTATGGACCCATCCCGAGATGGTACCAAACTGTGCTAACTAGACCATGCAGGTGCCTCGAGATGGACTGGAGACCATGGGAGAGCTTAAGATGGTTAATTCAAACTCTATGCTTAAGCTATTAATTTTTATTGTCTATTCATTGACCCAAGGTTGAATTATTGTGCAATACTAATCCCATGTTCATCTCAAGTGAAATAAGTTGTAGAGGTCCTTAATCAGTATTGGTGAATCAAGCAAAGGACCTTGATGAGAATCGGCAACGTGCTCTCCAAAGGACGGTACCCGTGCATTTTAAGTACATTATTGCAAATCAGTATTGCGCTGAAGTTTGATTGTTGTATCTGTCCTCGGAGTAGTTATGCTTTTGAGATTTCTTGTGTTGAATACTTTTTGATCATTAATTCATGATTTCAAAGATCACATTGATGCTTGCTTAATCATGATTGTGTGTTCTATATGTTATATCTTTTGAATCATTCAATGGGTAGCTTTTCAATCGATATATTCACTATGATTAACTCTTTTTGTGTTAATGGATAAACCTGTATCTCTTTAAGTCATGCTATATGGTGTTTAATGAGTAACCTATGTGTGCAAGCATGACATCTTGTTTAGTCCATGTTCAAATAATTACCCTATTATGATAATGTGTGTATACCAAATCCATGTTGTGCCACTAATGCACCTTCCTGAGTTATGAGGTACATGAGCAAAAGGAGCACCAAATTGGTGACAACTGATGCTCTCATGGCAATTCAGGAAAAGGCAAAGGTATGGAGAATGGAACTGTGCAATTTCATTGAAAATTTTGAAGTTCCGTTGATTATGATCATAGCTATGTTCTTGCCTTTCAACTGGTAGTATCTTGGCGTAGGTGCCTTATGCCTTAAAATGTTGTTTCCCTTAGTGTACCTAAGAAAATTCTTCTTAATCTTGGTGTACTTAGACATTGCGCTTTATATGCATGATCTTGTAGTTTTCAATTGGTATATGTGGTGCAATGATTATCATGTATGAAGCATGCCTAGGTTGCTTGTAAAATGTTATACTCCTTGAGGCATGCATTGTTGTATTAAGTCAACTATTCAATTGGTATCTCTTTGTGATGAAATTGATAGAGTATGCCTTGACAAAGATATGTTGTGATCCCCTCTAGTTCTAAGGAAGCTAGAATGTGCAAAGTGCAAGTCATTCAAATACTTGATGCACAACTTTAGGGGGAGCACACATAACTTGTGTCTTTTGAGACTAATTGTTTCTTGAGTGATCTTGTATAGTCTCAAGGTGGAAAAGGGAAGATGAGCAGGAAATGAAGCAATCAGGACTTGGGTATCTCCATAAGACAAGTATTTGGTATCTTAAGTTGTGAGTAATTACATCCTTATAGATTGCTCATGCTCCATAATATTTAGGTGATACTAGATGCTTATCTTTAAATATCATGGAACTATAACAGTAATGATTTTTCAATTGGTAGTCATGGTAGTTTGGTTCAATTGATATCTTTTAGTAATCACTAGAATAGAAGCTTCATCTTGTACCACAATACTATAACTTGCTCTAAGCTTGGTGTCTTAGCAACACGAAAAGGTTAGGATAAAGGGTGAGGCACAAAAGTGGAGAAGCTCCCTAGAGATTAAACTTTCAAGATGGAAAGTACACCACAACATGGTAAAGGTACAAAAGGAAGTATTGATCTTTTGCGTATATGTATCTTAACTTTCCTCCAAATGCTTGTGTTGCATATGTTCAATGTGTAAGGGGGAGTAATGTTAGTGTGTTAAAATTTACCTGCTCAATACCCTGCTGTCCCTTGACATCATTCTATGTTCTTGCCTGAATATGGTTTTGGTGTTTGATGTCAAAGGGGGAGAAATTGTGCATTAAAGCTTATCTCAACCTGAGAGGAAAGCTTATCCTAAAGGGGTTTCCTTGAGTCTTAGGGAAGAATGTGTTAGTTTTGTTGATACTGAATGTGTTAGTTTTGTTGATACTACTTATGCTTCTTATTGTATTATATGGTGATAATGCAAAATCAGTGTTTCC
This sequence comes from Zea luxurians, assembly GCA_029449295.1. Classification (NCBI taxonomy): domain Eukaryota; kingdom Viridiplantae; phylum Streptophyta; class Magnoliopsida; order Poales; family Poaceae; genus Zea; species Zea luxurians. Next base: position 75,638,398 of record JAOPSE010000014.1, read on the forward strand.
GTTGATATGAATCATTTAGTATCTTCTGTGGTTATCCTGTAATAGATATTCATCTGGTTCTGGTGTCATTTAGTATCTTCTGTGTTTATCCTGTAATAGATATTCATGTGGTTCTGGTGCTTTAAAATTGTTTTAATTTGGTATCTTAATGGTGAAAAGTGGTAGGTTGATATTTCTGTGGAATATCTATTCAATTGGTGTTTAACTCTGATTTTATGCATCTATATGTCATATGCATCACGATTTAATTAGTGACACAATGCATCCCACAGGTGCTAAGGTGTAGTAATGCTTCGAGTTAGCCTAAGTATGTGCAATTTGGCATATAAGGCCAAAATTAAGATTTTGATGTAAGCACATATTTAGGGGGAGCATTCTATAAACTTAGTATTCAAAATTTGTGCTTTAAATCTTATTCTTATGTAAGCTTTAATTGTGTTGCCATCAATCATCAAAAAGGGGGAGATTGAAAGCTCTCTTGTGGGTTTTGGTGCTTGGATGAAAACCCAATTAAAGGACTAACAAGTGTGTTAAGTGTTGAACAGGTGCTGAATGCAAAGCTAACAGGGTTCAACACAAGTAAACAAGTGTGATGGTCCAAAGACGGAATTATCTATAGATAATGGACATCACAAGAAAGATGGACATTGCTAAAGTGAGACTTGATGTGCATAACTTGGAGACAACCGATCAGACCAAGGATGGAAGCAAGAAGAGCTTCGAGGTACCGAGTGCACTGTAGAAAGTCAAGGAGACCAGGAACCCAAAGCCAGGGGTGAAGAAGAAGACTCGCGGAATCAAGGTTGATCGAGTTAAGAAGAGTTATGGTACATCGAGGAACACTACATAAGTACATGAATTACAACCAATGAGGTAACATCTACAATTGTGTGGTGTAAGTCATAAGGCTCAAGACCAAGCTCAAAAAGTGAACAAGGTCACTGAAAGGAGAACCAATGTCAAAATCAGGACTAGAAGCAGCCCAAAAGAGCTAAGTGCACCTTGACCTTTAGTTTGGGTTGTTCCTATGCTTGGAGATATTCTATGTGACCTTTGCAGGATGTTGGAGCTCAGAAATGTCAATCTAGATCAAGTCAGGTTGACTTGATGGTTTATGAGTCCAACATCATTCTCAATCATGCCAAATGTTAAAAAAGTGAGAATCAAAGAGAAGGTATGTTTCTAGACTTAGTACATTGGTTTTTGTGTACTAATATATTTGTCTAAGTGTTAGAAATAGAAAGAAGAAGAAAAGAAAAGAGATGCAAAAGGCTTGGCTGTGTACAGCCAAGACTCAGCCCAGTCTAGCACACCGGACTGTCCGGTGGTGCACCAGACGGTGTCCGGTGCGCCAGGCTGAACTCCGGTGAACATGCCACTCTCGGGATAGTTTGGCGGTGTACGGCTATAATTCACCGAACTGTCCGGTGAGCCAACGGTCGACTGCACCAATGGTCGGCAGCGCGATCAGCGGGCGACGCGTGGCTTGGACCAACGGATAGTTGGCGCACCGGACTGTCCGGTGTGCACCGGACAGTGTCCGGTGAGCCAAGACGACTGTTGCTCCAATGGTCAGCTGAGCCTAATTTGGAAGGAGATCACGCACCGGACAAGCTACAGGACCTGTCCGGTGGTGCACCGGACTGTCTGGTGCGCCACCCGACAGAAAGCAAATATTGCCTTCCAAAATGAATTCCAACGGCTCCTAGGCCCTTGGGTCTATAAAAGGGACCCCTAGGCGCCTCCAACAAGTATAGAAGTGCAGCCAACAATAGCATACATCACTCGGATCAATTCTCACTCTCCCTCTTGTGTGAATCTCTCTAGTTTGTGTAGAAGGCAAAGCTATAAGCCTTTAGAGAGTGGAGGAGTGCTGCTAAGAGCTAGAGCATAGTCTTGAGCGTATCGTTACTCTGCCGGAGTGGTATCAAGAAGATTGTAAGCAGCCGCGGCTTTGTTGTAACCCAACTCAACATAGTGGAAGGCTCTATTTGTCATACTGACAGATCTGAGCAAACAGAGGAAGGAGTTGAAATAGACTCCAAGCCCAGGTGTGGCTAACTCCAACGAGGACTAGGCAAGCATTTCAGGCTTGGCCGAACCTCGGGATAAATCCCTGTGTCTGTGTGCGTCACTCTGTATTGTGTGCTGTCTCTCTGTCGTATCTACTCTTTATATCTGCACTTCAATACTTATCTGTGGTACAAGTTATATTTGAAGTGCAGGACATTTTGAGACAGGATCTTCTATTCCGCTGCAACCTACTCGAAGGGTCTTTCATTCCACTGCGATCCAGCCTTCGAGTAGAGTAAGAATTTCAGTTTTCAAAGTGACAATTTTTATCCGCCTATTCACCCCCCCCCCCTCTAGGCGACATCTAGATCCTGTTCCCGAGCAAAGGGAACTTTCATAAAGTACCTTTCCGCTATTTATTTCAAGCATTGTGTGATGATGTCCAATTATGTAATCGTTGTGTACGGGAGTTCTGATCCTGGCACGTACATGGTTCGCATTCGGTTTGCCTTCCAAAACCGGGTGTGACATAAGTGGTATCAAACCCAAGCTGACTGTAGGACCGCTAACCTAGACTAGAATGGTCGACCTAAGGACTATAGACCCTTACTCTTACCTTGACCTTAGAGTCTTTTCAAAAGTTGGTCATCTTGACCAACTCTATGTTACCTACTTATCTCAAAAAGTTTTGTCTCACTTTTCTCTCTGTTCACTTCCTGGTCTTATAGTTCTACTCTTACTCTTGTGCTTACGATGTCTTTTGTAGATGGCCCGTATCAGGTGCACTGCACGTAAGTCTGTGATCCCCTTTTTGCCTTCTCGCCTGGCGGAGCGTCCACTGCGTCGCACAGTGTCAGGTCAGTCCAGTCATCTGGAGAGACTGCATCATCACCTGCACGAGGAGCAGGAGCGTCGATGCCAGGAGCAGGAGCAGGAGCAGCAGGACTCTTCCCCCTCGCCTTAGTGGGAGGTTGAGTCTGAGAGGCCGCCTTCCCCTGCACCTCAGCCAGAGATGCCCCCTGCACCACCATAGGGCATCCCGGCTGCTGGAGGAGACCCTGACGGAGACGGAGACGACGCCGGTGGCAATTCAAGCCATGGCACGGAGCTTTCGGAGCCAGAGCCGGTGGCAGTTCAAGCCATGGTACTCAACCCCTTTCAAGTGATCCAATGATCAACTTGAATACCATGGTTTTTCTTCCTTATCTCTTTTTCCCGTTTGCGAGGAATCTCCACAAGTTAGAGTCTCTCGCCCTTACAACAAAGATCACAATGAAAGCACAAGAGTAAGGTTGGGGAGCAACACACACAAATCCGCAACACACACACGCACACAAACCAAGACTTGAGCTCAAAATGAAGCACAAAGAGTTCACAACTAGAACAGGGCTCAAATCACTAACAGTCGATCAAGTGCGCGGAGACGGAGTGTGGGAGACTTAGAATGCTTGGTGAATACTTGGGTTACTCCTCCATGCGCCTAGGGGTCCCTTTTATAGCCCCAAGGCAGCTAGGAGCCGTTGGAGACCAACAAGGAAGGCTAAGATTGCCTTCTATCGGGTGGCGCACCGGACAGTCCGGTGTGCCACCGGATATCCATTGTAGTTGTCCGGTGCGCGATTTCCTTCCTATTTTGGCGCAGTCGACCGTTCCAGATTCGTGGCAGTTGGCGCACCGGACACTGTCCGGTGCCCCCTGCCGACCGTTGGAGCGGGCCACACGTCGCCCGCGGGGTCGACCGTTGCGCAGTCGACCGTTGGCTCCCCAGACAGTCCGGTGCACCACCAGACAGTCTAGTGAATTTTAGCCGTACGCCGCTGATCCTTTTCCCGAGAGTGACGACTTCACCGCGGACGACTCACCGGACAGTCCGGTGCACCACCGGACAGTACAGTGAATTATAGCCATATGCCGCCAAACTTTCTCGAGAGCGGCCTGTTCACCGGAGTTCAGCCTGCACCACCGGACAGTCCGGTGTGCCAGACTGAGCTGAGTTTGGTTGCACCGAGCCAACTCCAATGCAATTCTTTTCTTCTTTTCTTCTTTTCTTTTCTCTGTTTCTAGCACTTAGACAAAATACAAAATAATGTACTAAGTCTAGAAACGTACCTTGTTACATGATTTGTACTTTTTTGCTTGTTTGGCACATAATATCTCACTCACTATGTGTTGGACACTTAATCACCAAAACATTATAGAAATGACCCAAGGGCACATTTCCCTTTCAGTATGTTTCTTAGCTCTCCCACATCTCAAATGATCAATTGGGTGGTATATATAGCCCCCTGTCCAAACTAGTGGTTCGAAAGGATATAGAAACCTTTCGAGAAAAAAGAAAAGTACTCAAAATAGACTTAACTTACCACTCCTGGTGATGGAGGTGGCTGTGTTGGCCATGGAGCATGTCCACAAGGCATTTGTGATTGCCCGGTATAAGGATATCCCCAAGGCATCTAGGGTGGTGCAATCATCGATGGCATGTACAATGCCATCTATGGTATATGTAGTGGAATTTGAGACGGCCATGGAGCAAATCCCCACGACATCGGTGGCGACATCACTTGGTCATGTGAACCAGTCCTGAAACCCTATAACAAGCAAATCAATTTCATGTTCAAGGTTAAGAAATCTAACTTGATCAAGTTACACAAGTTTACATGTGATACATCACCATGTGAAGGCGAGGGGTTCATTGATGTAGTCGGAGTCATGCCATACTGAGGCCTGCCACTACCGTATGCCTGCAACTAAATTAATCATTAATTATGTATTTAGACTCATTTGGAAACTGACAAATGACTAGGTTGAAGTCGAGCTATTAAATGTTGTTGCATCCACATACTCGACATCATCTATTGTGATTGCATCATTTGCACTTCTTGTTGCATTTACTACATCTTCTGCTGCATTGTCGTTGCTTCTCAATTAGATCGTCCTCCCATGCAGATGATCGTCGAGGCCGACTAGTCCAGGAGGAGGACTACCTACTATAACTTTAATGGCCCACAACGACGTCGCTGATAGGAAACCTACATAGAGTATTATAATATATTCAATAAATAGAATCATAGTTACCGAAATGAAATGAAATTGTAGTTGTCGATATGAAATGAAATGACACAATATAAAGTACCTCACATGCGACACACCTCCACCAGCCCCATAAGTTGACACCGTGTCAAACTCGGTAGCCATCCATTATAGAGAGAGAGAGAACATTGAAATTAGAGATTCGAGACAATATTTGGACTTACCAACTTTTGGGTTGCATTCTCATCGCACAGAATCTCCAGGTGTCCAAATCTAGACCCTTGTGCCCCTTGACGAAAACTTTGACAAATGAAGGGTCGATGCCATCTCGAGAAGTTTGCAATACAAGGTTTTTCCATGTTTTGTCCATGTAACAATACATTAATTCCAACATGAAGAAAATGATATGACCACGCTAACCAACACGCCAACCTCACCGACCTATACGCCAACCAAAGCCCTTACTGGACCAATCACTCGAAGGTAAGCGAAAAAGATACAACACAAGAGGTGCACACGCTACTTTATGAATTTCAATTCAACACTAATGAGAAGTTTATGCTACCTAAGTCGTGTATACTGATATTGCTTAGGTACACCAAAGATGAAGGGTAGAATACATGAAGGGCAAATCAGAAAGAAGAATCATATTTGAGTCAGTCTAGCATGATAGAACTATCCAGAACAAATAGTCATATCTTTTAATTCCCAAAAGCTATGAAGGCCCATAAACACTTGTTGGAAAGCTTCTAAAGTCTAGTTTCCAATGCTTCTAAGGCCAACTTAATTGAATCTCCCAGCAAGGCACCCGACCTATTTATTGCTTATTGGCCAGAAGGTTAACAGTCTGCTTGATGACCAAGTTTTCGTATTAAAAGTGTCATTCTACGAAGTTTCATTATGCTTGATTTACATGGTGAGAAATCTTAGCAATCCAGCTTTCCAACACACATCCAACCCCACACTATTTGGAGATTCTTAGGTGACGTTATTATCAAAATATTGAAGGTTGCGTAGAAGTCAAACAACCACGTGTAATCGGCTCTAGAGGCATTCCCAAATAGGCCCCTTCACATTAGCTCGTTAATATACTTTATTTTTGTGTTTATACATGTCTAAAGCAGGTTGTTACTAGTATAAATGCTCCCCCTATGTCTAAGATGTAAGGCAACCCTTTGATAATTAGATGATCCAAGTGATTTGCGCAGCCGAGCTGTTGAGTGCTTACTCTACCTTTGTTCTACCTGGACATGTGAAGAATTCCTCTGGGATCCAATGGTTCGTGCTTTACGGGTTCCAATACAGCTGCCTCGCATTGTGTGGATTAGCTCCGATTGTGGTTTTACGATCGTTTCGAGATCGAGCCGAAGTATACACGGGTTCGATGTCTCTCTCCCTGTCACTTGGCCACATCCGATCTTGATCAGGTATAAAACTAATTACCGCTGATCTTCAACAAATTTACCTTACTTTTCCACTACCTCTATAGTCGAGTTATCTTGTTCATAGACCTACTGCCATACAGATCGGATCAACCTAGTATCGAATATATGTCGATATCTAACATAAAACGTTATATGGACACAAGTGAGATAGGGGTAGAGGAGGTTTTGCGCGAGAGAGGACACAAGTTTAGATCTCAGCGGCCGCGAAGCGTTTGCAAATTGTGAAAATGCTAGAATTTATGGTTGTCTCGCTCAATTAAAAATAAAGATGTTGTTTTTTGGGTTTTTTATTTTTGTTTTGCTGAGTGTTTTTCTTTACAAGTGTTATTCGATACTTGGCTAAGTTTTTTGTCGAGTGTCCGATAAAAAATATTCACTTACTGATTTTTTTATCAAATGTTTTTTTGACAACGAGTGTAAAATAGCCTTTATCAATTGTTTAGGATACTCACTAGTAGAAAAGAGCTCAAAGCCTGCGGCACCAATAAATTATCACTAGCGGTTTCAGTTACCGCGCGCCAGTAAAAAAACCAGGTGGACCCGGCTTGGGAACCGCAAGTGGAAACCTATTTGTTTAGGGCCGCCACTAAACAGGCGGCACTGAAATACGCCAGTGAAAATAGTTTTATGGCCGTCACTATAGAGGCTCTGTGTACTAGTGACTTAACAAGTATTTGTTTACCAGTAGTAAATGAAACTATACTCATATAGAAACTGATTGGATGCTCAGGCTGGTGCCACCATAGCTGGCCGGATACGACTGTTTCGAGCATACCAACGAATGCAGCCAAATAGCTTCAAAATATCATGTTTTGCATCCGTTTCATACAATCTACGCCTTCCATTTACAGGTAACCGTTCAAGATAAAGATGCGGGCAAACAATCATGCGCGGATAGAAGCAGCTTATTATATGCAATCAAAACTTTCACTAACAGCGGCGTAAATTGTACACCTGATTTTTATGACTCGACGCCTCAAGCCAGATACTGGCTTATATGTTTGTTTGCTGGTATCATGTTAGACTTTGTTTAATTATTTTTATTACATATAAATTAGATGAGATTAGAAAAATCTGATTTACTTGAGATTTAAACTAATCTAATCTCACTTTGTTCACAAATGGATCGAGAGCGAACCGAAAACCCATTATTGCTATTGGTGGTGTCTGGCCAAAAGGCATTGCTCCGATGACGTTTTCGGCCGCATGGGTGGGCGCGTGGCTATGTACATGCATGCCAGCCGTATACGAGCGACGGTCCCAGTTACAAAGCGCAGCGCATACACGCGATACACGCGTACATGGTGTTGGTGGCGCGTGCTAGTTGTGACTTGTGAGTTGTGACTTGTGACGAGGAACCTTCGCAGCTGCTGCATGGAGACCGCGACCGGGCCTGGGCTGATCGACCGACGAGCGACGGTGATCCAGTGATGCCCCGAGCTCAGCTTTACGTACAGTTAGATCCGATCGTGAATCGAAGTCATTCGATCCGTCTAAAAAAATCTGACTCAATCCTACCAATATAATGGATAAATATGGTCTATTATTTTTGACCCGAAAAAAACTGACCCAAAATCATAAACCTGACTCAATCCAAACACTACTACAGGGAACCTCTGTACAGGCGGTCCGGTTAGCCTCTACACAGGCGGTTCCAGGAACCGCTTGTGGTGCACCGACTGTGATGTAAAACAACATCACAGGCGGTCAATCAAAAACCGCCTGTGATAGACACACATCACAGGCGGTCCGGTTTAAAAGAACCGCCTGTGATAGACACACATCACAGGCGGTCCGGTTTAAAAGAACCGCCTGTGTTAGCACACATCACAAGCGGTTTTAATTATAAGTCCGACTGTAAGCACACATAACAGAATTAATAACAGATTCAAATACAGAATTAATAACAGATTCAAACACAGATTCAAACACATATTCCATACACATATTCATCATACAAAGATTCCATACACAGATTCAAACAAGTTCTATAGCAGGTTCCATACACAGATTCATCCACATATCAAAAGTTCCATCATACCAAGATTTATACACATCAAGTTGCATAACAACTCAACATCTCAAAGTTCCATAGACAACTAAACATCTAAAGTTCCTAACTAAAGACCTAAACACTGTGTGATATTGTGTACAAACTTAGTTCTGGGAATTTTTGCAAATTTCCATTTACATTGTAGAATAGCCCTTGTTGATGAAGAACTTCACGGCGCATAAAGTAAAGCAAGTCTCTTACAACCTTAGCCACGCCGGTGGAAACCATATCTCTTTCTAACCATTCAACATTGATCTTAGATTTAGGAACCTGCAATGAAAGCAAAAAGCAATCGGTGCTAAGAGTAATGTGATGAGCAACAATATAACATAAAAATTGCAACATAGACAATGATAGCGAACTTACATCCTCACGATTGACCATGTAATGGAAGGTGACACGACACCATTCGCATACATAATAACCGCACAGGACAGTACCCGGAGGTTGTTTGTCACCATATGGAAATAATGATATTGACAAATTAGGCTTGTCCTCTGGATGTTCGCCGCCAAGATCTTTCCAATAAAAACGGTATGCACTGCATATAAGAATAGCATTGTGAGATTAAGAATACATTTGTTAAGTTGTAATAAGTACAAGTGTGCAATAATAATCATACTTCTCTAAAATCTTCAAGAAGTCATTATACGTAGCCTTTTCCATTCTCAATGAGTCGAAGACCACGACTTTACCATCCTTTGGCCAGATCATGATACAAATGTAGTGGTCACTATATAGACATAGACGAAAACACATGTTAATATCACGATTGCCATAATTTATAGTTCAAAATTAAACCATGTCAATAACTTACTTAAAGTGGTGCGGAGCTATTATTAAGTCCTTGCCATGTTGTACATGATTATACATGGCTCGTCCAATGTATGCCGCCATTACCTTCATTTTCTTTCTCTGATTCTGTTTGACGGCTTTCTCAAATTCAGCATCGTCCAAGTCTTTGTATTCTTCTCCTTGCCTCAGAGCAACTACTTTGTAGCGAGCTTGGGATATCATCAACGGGTCAAGAAACCCTGTCTTAAGTTGTTTCTTCTTATCATCCATGTATTGCATCCTACGTGTAATAGTGTTAATCGTTAGACTCTCGTTTATGTGTGCGTGTACAAAACTAACAAATATGAAAGTTTAGAGGTACTTACAAGCAAAAGAGGGTTAAGTAGTTGGTTTCCATCCTTTGCCGGTGGTACAACGACCAGAGATCGTCAAAGAATAAATGCCGCACAGGATTTATATGATCATTGCTCCAAAATGCTTCTTCTGGCACAACAAATGTGAATTCCTCGAGTTTGTATTTGTTGCTAGCCACCATGTACCACTCATGCATTCTAATCTCCGGAGTTGACAACTTAGAAAGTTGCACCGTCGTTAAGAACGGCCTCCCATTCACAAATTTAGGAGGAACATCCTCCTTCTTGTATACCGAGATATTGGTTTTAAGACGTAATGATTCTCGAGTATGAATCATTCCATCTTCTTCCCATACTTCGAAATTGTCTATTTGGGCCGACCGTGTGCCTACTCCATGAGATGCTGATACTGCTTTTGATTGATTAGTCATAACTCTCTGCAATTTATGCAGGTAGCGTGCCACTGATTCTGACGGTTTCTTGACATCGTCTGTGGCGATTCGCTTATGAATTTTCTTTGAAATAGTTGGCCCTTCAACATTGGTGCCAACCTTTGGTTCCTTTTTGATGTTGACGTCGACATTCTGAGGAACAATTTTGTCTACGTCCCCCTCGTCGAGTTCCTTCGCAAGAGGCGATATGATTGTTTCAACGATTTTTTTGGAGGTCGGTGTCATATCTTCCTGCACCATGGGGTGTGGAATGATCGAACTAGCTTTTTGTTGCATTGGTGTTGAATTCGGCTCATCACCAAACTTGATGTCGCGTCGATGCCAAAGAACCAACTCGTTCATTGCATCCTGCAAAGTTATGATCCCCTCAACTGGAAAATCTATCTCCCAATCTTCACAACCACTGTCTGTGATTTCTAGAACTTGGACCACAGCATAGTGTGGCGGGACAGGATTGTCCTTGTAGTTAACAAGTCCTGGTTTTACCAAACCAGTAGCAGCTTGCTTTGTTTTTGTCCCAGATCGATTGATTGGAATATGAAGAAAGCAAGGCTTGTCCTCAACAATATCGTCTATAGGGTACTTGGTCAAGTCTTGCACAGATCCAACGCTGCTAGGGACTATAGGTGGACTCATGTGGCTTGGCTTGAGTTCAAATGATATGCATTCTGTTTTCTTCATTTTGTTCATCACGTCATTAATAGCCTTTTGTACCCTTTCATCAATAGTCTCTTCAAGGGTCCTTTTCGACTTCTCGTGTTTCCTATATGACGACGCATACTCTGGAAACGCCTCTCTCCAGGAAATCTTAGAAGAGATTCCCCGAGCCCGTCCAGTGTGTTCAGGATTGCCTAGTGCTGCAGTTAGTATGTCATTCTCCCTCCGAGGCTTAAATTCTCCTTTTTTTCTCTTATCTGCATATTCTTGAATTTTTGTCGAAACTTCGCCTACCAATTCTGGATGCAAAAGTTTGCCGTCCTCACTCAAACCTGCTCGACCTAAGATCCAACGAATAGCTCTCTCATCGATATCTTTTAATATTGGGTCCAAAGTGCCGTTAGTTATAGCTTCCTCGATAATCTTGTTCCACTGCACAACTTTATGGTGATATCCGCTTGACCCCAGGCGATGGGGGTGTTTGTTCATCTTCGCTCTCTGAGAATTAGTTTCGCCCAGTTCTTTGGCCTTCAGTTCGGTCTTCTGACAAACAAATTCCTCCCACTGAGCTTGAGTGATTTTCCCCATTTTCTTGGGCGGAGGAACCTTATTCTTCTTAACAAAGTCCCTATTCATCTTGGCCTTCCACCCACGAAACATCTTGGCCATAGCAGAGAGCATCGACTTCCTTACTGCATCCTCTGTGCCTTTTGGGAACTTGAATGACTCAGACAACTTAGCCCATAGCTTGTTGCGGGTGTCTTCATCTAAATCCTTCCATTTTTGAAGTGTGATTGGCACTATATCTCTAACAGTAGCCCCGCAGGAATTTCGAAACTTTGTAACCACGTCAAGTGGTTCTTCAGGAAACCCCTCTGCATTTAGTTTTGTTACATACATAATTGCACCTTCTTTCATCTGATTTGGCTTCTTGGCCATCGTGTTTTGTGACATCATGGCAAGCATATGACATCAATGGGTACACATTCTACACTAAATCAAAAGACATGAAAAGTGTTGCACAAAATAGCGGTGTTCGTATCGATGCTTTTGACCTACATGGACAGAAGACCACATATTTTGGATTCATAGAGGAAATATGGGAACTTGATTATGGCCCAAGCATGAAAATACCCTTATTTAAATGCCAATGGGTACAACATCCCGTGGGGGTGATAGTGGATAACTACGGACTCACACTGGTAGACTTAAAGAAAGTAGGATATAAAGATGACCCGTGGGTTCTCGCCGAATGTGTTGCACAAGTGTTCTATGTACTCGATCCAGCAGATGAGAAGATGCATGTAGTTATTTCTGGAAAGCAAAAAATTGTTGGAGTTGAGAATGTGGGAGACCAAGATGAGGAATACAATAAGTATGAAGAGATGTTCGTCTTTAACGGTCCAGAGAGAATCAAGCGTGTGGAAAAGAAAATTGATAAGAACTTAAAGCCATACATGCGGAAAAATGGTAGTTCATGAAAAATTGTATGAATCAAATTGTATTTGTTATCATGTATGATCGACTATGAATTGTGGTTGCCAATTAATTTAAAATCTCTCTAGTTATATTATCTATGTGTGCTATTATAATTCATTTAAATTGTATTTGCATATTATTGTTAAAAATTAAATATTAATTCATTTAAATTGTATTTGCATATTTCTGTTAAAAATTAAAATTATTTTCATATTTAAATTGTATTTTCATATTTTTACAATCACAGACGGTTTTGTCTTAGGGTCCGCTTGTGAAAATGATAGAGCACCACAGGCGGTCCTAAACAAAAACCGCTTGTGATACTATTACATCACAGGCGTACTGAACCGCCTGGGACATCACAGGCGGTTTTCTAACCGAACCGCCTATGATGTAAAAATCCTACCGCTTGTATAGAGCCAAATTGTACTAGTGAAAAAATGACCCGATACGTCAAAAAGTTAAGCATATGCTAACCCTAATCGATCCGACACTAGACATGGGTCGGGTACGGACCATACTAAATGGCGCACGACCCGACTTTGACTCAACCTGAACCCAATCCTACTATCAGAATTCGGGTCTTAGCCAATTATACCTATAGATTTGCTGAGTTATCGGACACTCGGGAAAATGTGTGCTTTGCCGAACATCACACACGGCAAAAGGAAGCACTCGATAAAGAGTCTTTGCGGAGCGTCGAACACTCGGCATAAAATGGCTCTGACCAGCACTAGGCAAAGCGTCGTCAGCAACGGATGGACATTATCTTTGCCGAATGTCTCAATTATAGCATTGGGCAAAGAAGCTCCCTTTGCCGAGTGCCGATCAGCGCACTCGGCAAAGAAACTGGCAAAGAGACTTATACTGGTGCTCTCTTTGCCGAGTGTCAGGCTGGCATACACTCGTCAAAGACTCCCTCTTTGTTGAATGTCAGTTTGCGGCTCTTGGTACCGAGGCTTCTGTGGAGGCCCACTAAAGCTTTCTTGGTTGAGTGCCAGGCTAGTAGACACTCGGCAAAAGCTTCTTCTTTGCCGAATGTCAGTGAGTACACATGGCAAAAGTGTCCGTCGTCGTCACTTGTCGCTGTCACGACGATTTTTTTAGTCGAGCACCAGGTGACATTCAGCAAAGATTTTGTCGAGTGCCCGACAAAAAACACTCCGCAAAGAGACCGTTGTGGACTTACATTTCACTGAGTTCTCTTTGTCATGTCACACTCGATAAAAGCAGTCTGTTTCGCTAGTGTCCGACCCAACGTTTGAACACCCACTAGACCTCTGTATGATGTGCCGGTGTCGGTGTAACCGCAGTCCATTTTTGACCAGCTAGAGCGACCTCTGTATGCTAGTGCGGGCTACAGAAAAATGATGGATATGCATGCACTCTGCTCCACGACCCGATCGATCTACTGGCAGTGATTCGCGTAACACGTGTTTTTTCAAATAAAAAAAGATAGATGCCGGTCCCGGTGGTTGCCCCGCACTGCAATCAGGTGCACATGGCATGTGTCCCGGCCCGATCGATCAGGACACACCCGTCCTATATATTGAGTACCTAGTTACGTGCACTACCGGAATCCGAGGCTTTGCCGAGTGTTGGCCTCTTTGCCGAGTGCCTTTTGTCGGGCACTCGGCAAAGAAGTCTTTGCCGAGTGCCGCGCTCGGTAAAGCTAGGCACTCGGCAAACCGTGCTTTGCCGAGGGCTGAACACTCGGCACAGAACGACACTGGGCAAAGACAACTTTGCCGAGTGCTAAACACTCGGCAAAGGGAGCTCTCGGCAAATGGCCGTCAGCGGCCGTCCCAAAGCTGACGGCCGTCAGTCTTTGCCGAGTGCCAGCCGTTGGCGCTCGGCAAAGAGGTTCTGTACCGAGTGCCACATAGTAGGCACTCGGCAAAGCATACTTTGCCGAGTGTCATCTCTGGACACTCGGCAAAGGATATTTTTATTTTTTTTATTTTGTCTATCAAAATTTTTGTGGTATGTTCCTACACTATGTAGACCTACATGTATCATTTGTGGACAATTTTAACAGAGCTTTCAATCGTTAGTAGATTTAGTTCGTTTATTTGAATTTCTTCGGAAAATTTAGATTTGAACTGTAGGTCACTCGAAACTTGGAAAACCGTGCATGCAAAAATTGTAGCTGCCGTGTAGGACAGTCCGGCTAGGCCGAGGGACCTGCCGATTTGATGGAGAGTTGATGCAGATCTGATCCAGCAGCAACGTCGAGGTAGAGCGTATTGATAACGTGTTGAGAACTATGTTACCATGGATCACTAGATTCACTCCCTTCCCTTCCATCAGCAGTAGAGGCGCAGGAAGCTGTAAAGAATCCGTCTCTCTTGCCATAAGCACGACAGAGGAAACACACGAGACATAGAATATAGGGTTGGGCTTCTGGCCTCTTTCTCATTTACATATTATGATAAGGTGTACATGTTCCTTATATAGAGATGTGAAACCCTTAAAGACAAAGTCAGTATTTACTCACATAACCCTAGCTATGGTTACTTAACCGTACAAACCAACCTCTCCATTTATTCTTCTCCCCTGTTTGTGTTCGGCGGAGGGCAGCCTGCTCTCCTAGACGCCTCGTGCCGAAACCCCTCGCATCCTGGAAAAAAACTCTCTCCGGAATCGTTTGGCCTCCAGATCCTAGCCAGGTGGCGGCGATCGCGTGCCGCCGGACGTCGTCCGTTTCTGGCGTCTCGTGCAGGAGGCGCGCCGCCGCCGGCGGCTTGATCACGCCGCTGGAGTAACGACGATCGTCCCTGCCTCTGTTTCGTCGCATCCGGCGGCTCACTTAGTTAGGTGCGCGTTCGTGCAGTGGGTGCGTGCGTTTGCATTTTGGCCGCGTGTTGTTTGTGGTGTGAAGAATGTTTTTTTTTGCGGTAGGGTTTTTGGGGCCCGTTTCCGAGAATTTTGACGTGTTTGTTGCTTTCGCTGCGGCTAGTCCGGTTTTCCAATCCGCTTCACGTCGGCGGAAGCGTGGGAGAGGCGGTGCAGTGGGGTCTTCGTTTTCGCTCATCCGTATCTTGTCTCACCTGTTGAGTGTGGCTGTATGCTACGGTTTTTTATATCCTACTTCTCTAAAAGATTCTCTCTCACGTATCCTATTCTTCTTCAAGCATTCTTTATATTTTATTAAAAAACTTATTATATAGATTAGGACCAAACAAAACGAATCTATTAAACCTAATTAATTCATAATTCACTTATGTGATGCTACACTAAACATTGCTGATTACATATTAGTTAGTGGTGTTTTATTTTTAGAGACTAATTTTAGTCCTTCCATTTTATTCTATTTTAGTCTCTAAATTAACAGAGCTTTCAATCGTTAGTAGATTTAGTTCGTTTATTTGAATTTCTTCGGAAAATTTAGATTTGAACTGTAGGTCACTCGAAACTTGGAAAACCGTGCATGCAAAAATGATATTCATGTTACTTAACATAAGTTACGACCGATTCAAGGAGCGGACCGGAAACTTCGAGCAACATGCTCACTAAACATGGCCGTGAACTTGCCATACACATGTTTAAAAATTGTATAAAACACAAACAAAGTCAGAAAATCCTGAAACTTGTCCACGTGTCATGATATCATATGTACAGGCTGCGATAAAAAATTGAAAAAAATTCGAGAAAACTATGACGTGCTATGTGTACAAACCTAAGAGATCCACATTGAAACTCTATGATTTCATGTGTAGTTCTCTTAGGTTTCTACACATAGTGTCTCACAACTTTGTCCAAACATTCTCAATTTTTTATCACAACCTGTACATATGATATCATGACACGTGGCCAAGTTTCATGATTTTCTGACTTTGTTTGTGTTTTATACAATTTTTAAACATGTGGATGGCAAGTTCATGACCATGTTTAGTTAGCATGTTGCTCGAAGTTTCCGGTCCGCTCATGGAATCGGTCGTAACTTGTGCTAAATAGGACAGATATCATTTTTGCATGCACGATTTCCCAAGTTTCGAGTGACCTGCAGTTCAAATATGAATTTTCCGAAGAAATTCAAATAAACGAACTAAATCTAATAGTTATAAAAAACACTTTTATAATTGTACCAAAATGGTACTTGTAGGTCTACATAGTGTAGGAACACACAACAAAAAGTTTGGTTGCCAAAAATAAAAAAAATAAAATATACTTTGCCGAGTGCTGGTAAGATAGCACTCGGCAAAGACGACGTTGCCGAGTGCCTGTCCTTGAGCACTCGGCAAAGTTTGTACAACACATCTTTGCCGAGTGCTCTACAGCTAGCACTCGGCAAAGTTTGTACAACACATCTTTGTCGAGTGCTCTGCGATCCGGCACTCGGCAAAGGCGTCTTTGCCGAGTGCCCGCGATCCGGCATTCGGCAAAGGCGTCTTTGCCGAGTGCCCGCGATCCGGCACTCGGCAAAGTTTATTTTAAAATTTTTAAAAAATCTTTGCCGAGTGCCCGCGATCGGGCACTCGGCAAAGAATGTAATTTAACCACCCGACAGCCTTCCTTCTCTCTTTCTCTCCTTTCACTTCTCTCTTCCGCCGCCCGCCCCACGCCCGCCCCTCGCCGTAGCTCCCACCGCCGCCCGCCCCTCGCCGCAGCTCCCGCCGCCGCCCCTTGCCGCAGCTCCCACCGCCGCCCGCCCCTCCGCCGCCAGCGAACGCCGCCCGCCCCTCGCCGCCGCCCCTCACCCGCCCCTCGCCGCCCGCGAACGCCGCCCGCTCCCACCGCCCGCCCCACTCTCTCGGCTCGACGCCGGCGCCGCCCGTCAAGCCGCCCGGCCTCCCCACGCGCCGTTACGGTCGTCGCTCCGCCGTGCCCCGCCACCGTCGGCCTCCCCACCGCCGTGCCCCGCCACCGTCGTCGCGCCGCCGCCATCGCCGACCCGTACATTAGTGAGTATAATAAGTTTAATTAGTTTAGTATGTATTTATTGAGTTTATAGTATATGTGTTTAGTGGATTTAGTGATTTTCGTGAGTTTAATTAGTTTAGTATGTGTGTTTAGAGAGTTTATACTATTTGTGTTAATTTGGCATAATGTGATGATGGATACGGATGCCGTTGAAATATGTGTGATGGTGGATATGGATGCCACTTAGATGTGACTTGCATTCATCGTGTCGTTTGTATATGTGCGTGTCAGCCATCGTGCTGTTAGATCTATTTGCAGGTTTTGGAAATCTCCCCGTACAGGGGAAGTGCTGCCGATTTTTTTTGACCACCTCGTTTATTTTTTACAGAGAAGATACTTGTCTTCCTAGCCACTGCGGGTCTGCCTGCACCGCGTCGCGTCGCCACTGCACCGACCCGCCACAGCCCCACTAGCCTGACTCCACCGCCACCCTAGGTATAACCTCTATTTCCGCATCATGGTCGTAGATCACGTAACCCAGTTAGGCGTCTCCCGTTCGAAAGAGATACGGTGTAGATATGCAGATCTTTGCATATCTACAAATGTATCAGTTTCGAATTGTCCACGTTTTTTGGACAGCCCGCGGTTGCGTAGATGGTGTTAGTTTCCATGCTCTACTCCGGTCCGAGAAAGAGTTTCGGCGTCACCTCCCTGTTGTTCTCCGGACAGTACACTCTCCCTGCAAGAGCTGTGGGTAAGTCTTCCTCGCACTATATTGTTTAATAAGTCGCATTTGTTGCATATTCTTGAAATAATGTATGGATACATCGTCTTTGTATGTAGGATTTCTTCAGGTGCGATGCTGGATACGAGGCCAGGGCGGATGTGGTGTCTACGACATGCTGTAAGAAGCTCGTCGTGGACATGCACTACGAGGCGCGCATCCAGGCCATCGTCAGTTACCACGGCTCCGTCCTTGGGGAGAAGGTGAACAAGAAGGACGCCCGAACCATGTCATTGACTGCGGACCAGTACTTGCAGGTAAATACAAAACTTTATTATTGGTACTAAATATGCTTATTCTTATCTTCTGATATGCGGTGTACTTATATTTTTTTAGATGATTCCTCATTGGTGCGCCGCGCATCCTGAGTGCTGGGAGAAGATGGTGCAGAGGTGGTGCTCGGCTGAGTGGGACGAGGCGCACAACGCTAGCCGGGAACGGCGTTTGCTGATGCAAGGTCCCTCCCACCATCAAGGCAGCCGCAGCCTGGGCAAATACGCGAAAGCATGGGTACGCGCTCTTTTTTATTTAGCTATATAACTTTCGATTAGACATGATTTCTAACCATATCGTTGGTTTTCTCGCAGTCGGCGGCACATGGTGGCGCGCCTTGCTCCACGTTCTCGGCATATGCCATGGCCCACAAGGGGAAGGCGACGTCCGACGTCACCTACAACCCGGATGACGGGCCCGAGGCGTACACCAACCCCGCCATCCACAGCCGACTCAGTGAGTACACCGCAATGGCCAAGGAGGTCCATGGGCCAGATTACGATCCGAGGACCGAGGACATCGACGGAGATGTCCTCATGAGGGTCGGAGGAGGCAAGAGGCATGGGCGGTACTGGATTGCCGACGGGGCAATCGACTCGTCCTCCACTCCCACTCTCTCTCAGGTGCGAGCAAGGAGCACGAGCGCGAGCCCAGCCATACGACCTCGGCAGGACACCTCACAGCATCGTATCCAGCAACTCCAGGTTATTCCTTATCTATTCATCGTTCATTGATTTTTATATATCTTCTCTTTGCATTATCGTAACATTAGGGCGAAATATTACAGACTCAGCTAGATGATGAGAGGAGGCAACGTGAGGAGCTGGAGAAGAGGATGGCGGAGATGTTCGCGTACATGCAGAGCCTTGGCGCCGCACAGGGTCATGCTCCACCACCTCCGTTGTTCCCTGCAACTGACCCTACAGAGTTCACTACTCCTGTGAGTATCAAAATTTTAGTACTGCATGATATATATTCATATGTTCTCACACATACAATCTCTTCTCTGTGCAGGGTCAATCGGCGGCGTCGAACAACCCTCATGCTTCGTCCAGCCCTTCGCCGAACCAGTCCAGATGCCCACCTCGTTGATGATTTGTTTTGTGATGATCCAGACTTACCTTTATGAGTGTTGGTGATGTTATTTACACTTTATCTTGTGAGATACTTGGTGATGTTAGTGATGATGCAGACTTGTATCTGTTTTGTGATGATCCTGACTTTAGTGAGACTTGTGATCTGTTTTGTGAGACTTTACTGAGACTTTGTGATATATATGGTGTTGATGATAAATGTGTTCATTCTGTGATATGCTTGATATATAATGTGATGTGAATGATATATATCTTTTGTTTGTTTGGATGGAACAACAAAAGCAAATAAAAAAGGGACATCCTGGTCACTTTGCCGAGTGTAACACTCGGCAAAGGGTTGCTTTGCCGAGTGCTATGACCACGGCACTCGACAAAGATGGCAACCTGGGAACCGGTAAAGCCATCTTTACCGAATGCCGTGGTCATAGCACTCGGCAAAGCAACCCTTTGCCGAGTGTTACACTCGGCAAAGTGACCAGGATGTCTCTTTTTTATTTGCTTTTGTTGTTCCATCCAAACAAACAAAAGATATACTGGCAGCACTCAGCTCCACGACTCGATCGATCTACTGGCAGTGACTCACGTAACACGTGTTTTTCAAATAAAAAATTGATAGATGCCGGTCCCGGTGGTTGGCCCGCACTGCAATCAGGTGCACATGGCATGTGTCCCGGCCCGATCGATCAGGACACACCCGGCCTATATATTGAGTACCTAGTTACGTGTGCTTCTCATCTCAGCAGTGACGAACTCGAAGCTTGCGTTCTTGTAGTAGAGTCGGCAGCAAGAGCGGTAGAGCGAGCGGTCGAGAAGATGAAGAGCAGCACTCTGTTGGCGATCCTAGTTCTCCAGGCCCTTCTGGTCTCTGCGGCCGTGGCCAAAGGACCTGCAGGTACGTGTGCTTGCCGAGATTTCATCTAGCTGGCTAGCTTGATTGGACGAAGTAAAGCAAGTACGCATCATGCTGCTGCGCGCAGGGCCGAAGAAGCAGTGCTGGTGCGGCGAGTGCACCAGCTGGTCGGGCGTGTGGACCTGCGACGACCTCCTCACCAAGTGCGCCGCCACCTGCAAGAACTGCGTCCCCGTGTCCACAGACAAGGGCGCCACCAAGTACAGGTGCCGCGACTTCCTCCCCGAAAACTGCGGCTGCAAGATCCACTAGAGACTCATCCAATTCCACCATGGCCGCGCGCCACAGCGGCACAGCCGATGGATCCTTCCATGCATGCTCCTCCGTCCGTCCGCCCTACTACAAGCAGGCAGCCACACCAATAAGCTAGCTCTTGTTGTTGTTTTGTATGTTTGATTGGGTGTCCCTTCCCAGTCGAGATGGAATAAAATAAATCATCAGGCGCCAATAAGCAAGATTTTGTTGTTGTTTTGCATGTTGCATTGGGTGTCCCTCCACAAATGAACAGGTTGTTTGGATTTGGACCTGCTGTGTCGCTAGCAGGTACGGTGGTGATTCAGGCCTTCTCCTTTGCTTGTATGCACACGTGCATTTCTATAGAACTCGTTTTCGCTTAAAAAGATAGTGAGGCTGTGTGTTCATGGCTTCATGCTGAGTACAGCAGAACGCGAAACGCGTCGTGGATGTATTGTTTTCGCGGCGTACGCAACTGTAGCGTCATCCAACAGCCATTGGATGTGGTTGTTAAAGAGGGGCATCCCCTCCTCCCTCTTTCTCTCCCTCAAATCTGCATATTCCCTCTCTTCTCCCCCTCTTTTCGCTAGCTGTTGCGACCCAGGCTATCTATAGATGTACATAAAGCATGAAAGACTAGCTCGAATCACGTTTTTTTTCTTAGTACGAGCTTGGTCCGGTCTGTCACGAATAAGCGGGTCGGACTCGGACAGGAAATTAAGCACGGCGGGCTAGCCTGGCACGGTCCGTTTACCTCTAAGCCCCATCAAGCCCGCTTTTTTGCACTAAACCGTGCTTACCGGCCCGTTTAGCCCGTTTTAGCCCGCTTTTTCTGTGCTTACCAGGTCGGCCCGATCCGTTTAGGCCTGCAGCGGGCCGAGCTCGAACAGAAAAACGAGCCCACGGGCTTAGACGGCCCGGCCCGGTTTACTAACCGTACCTAGCGGGACGGGCCCAAAACGGGTCGGAAGGTCCGTTTGGCCATCTCTAGTCGTATCCGGGACATGCTCATCTCTGTGTCACCTGTTTTCGCATCCGCGCTCAGGAAAAACCGTGTAATATGGATGGATATTATGGTTCTGTGTTTATTTTCATATTTTCTCTTTAGGTTCGGATAGGATACATATGTTGGGGCGAAGGCGAAGACGCTACCCTCCGCTCCAGCCTTCGTCTATCTCGCTGCGCCGACAGGAAGCAGAACGACCGGCGAGGTCCACCCTTGGTCTTCTACGTTACAAGACGAAGGCCTACGGCGACGTCGCCCCATCCCATGTCCTCACTCCACCTGGAGGCCCACGTGGGATTCGGCCCATTGTAACGGGCCCCGCACGGATAAGTGTGTTACGGGCCCGATTTGTAATAGCTTTTCCGTAATGACAGTCTGTAACCCTCCTTTACAGGAATATTCCGGGGATAGACCGGGTGCCTGAGGGTACATGCGTCCTTACATTGAGACGTTGGGCACTCAGGCACCTATAAATACCCCCGTACAGTGCCCTTGAGAGGCTAGGTTAACAGAGCAATTGCCGCCTCGAGTTAAACTGTGTTCACTTCTCTCTCACTCCCCTGTTGGAATCAGCTTGCACGGGAGCGCAAGCTCCAACATTGGCGCCCATCGTTCGTGCTACGAGAAAGCCACCCGCGATGGCACCCAAAAGAGCTAACTCGAAGGCAGCCCCATCCGTCGACGAAGCAGCGAAGGCAGCACTGCTAGCTGAGAAAAGGGCAAGGCCCTCGCCGACAACACCCACCAAGGAGCGGGCGAAGACGAAGCACATAGTAAGAGACAGCGCAACGATCAACACACTCCAGAAGGCACGCTCCGCACCTGCAGCTCCGAAGGACAGCCACAAGCGCCACCCTTAGGCTTCGCACCACCAGAGGGCGAGGACGCAGCAAAGGACGACAAGGTCCTCGGCGTCTCCGCAGAAGAACAGCTACAGCTACGGGCCCTGCGCCTCAAAAACCGTAACCTCCAGAAGCAGAAGGAAATCCTCGAGGCCAAGCGCCAATGTGTCTCTGCGCAGGACAAGGTGCGCCAAATGATACGAGATGAGGAGGAAAGGGCTCAAGAACTTGAGCAGGAGATTGCGCACATGCAGCGCGAAGGCCAACATGATCTGTAGCACGGCCCGCCCTTCCAGCATCGCGCGCTAGTCGGAGACCTATTCGTTCCTCAGCGCGGACCCTTCATCCCGCACGCCGCTTTCCAAGGCATCAATTACCTTGATGAGCGGAGCCCCCTGGCGCCGCAACTGCAGGTGTCACCTTGGCCCGCCAACTTCAGGGCAGGGACCTACCCCAAGTATAACGGCAGCACCGACCCAGCACAGTACATCATGAGCTATCAAGTCGCTGTCGCATCATCCGGAGGGGACGACGCCATGATGGTCAAGTCCTTCATCATCGCCCTCGAGGGTCCGGCCCTAACCTGGTACACGCGGTTGCCCCCATTGTCCATTGACTCCTGGAGAAGTCTCCAGAACAAATTTCTGCTCAACTTCCAAGGGTACCGCCTAGACACCGATGCCTTGGCCGAATTGTCACTCTGCAAGCAGCTGGAGAGAGAAACTCTGCGGGAGTACTACCGCAAGTTTCTGACTCTCAAGTCACAACTGCCTTCGGTTGATGACCAAATCGCCATTCACTACGCCATCTACGGCCTTCGGGCTGGCGTCCTTTACAGCCACTGCATCAGGGATCCACCCAAGAACCTCTAGGAGCTGTATCAGCTGTTCAAAAAATATGCTAGATCCGAAGAGCTCCACCAGTGCAAGGTCGAGTCCCAGAGGAAACCCAAGGACCCTCCGCAGTCCAGCCGAACATGGATGAGACCTTCGCAGTCAGACTCCGGTCGAGACGACCGCAGTCAGCAGCAGGTACATAACATCGCCAACCAGCACCCCGCTGGTGAGGCCCCTCGCCGCCAAGATTATCCCCCCAGGGCCCGGCAATGGAACTCGTGGTCGGGGCCGAGGACGGGCGCAACAGCCGCGCCGATTTTACTGCTTGTTTCACGGCGAAGACTGTGCGCACCCAACAAGGGACTGCCCAGAAATGAAGGCCACCAGGGACAGGATGTCTCGGGCGCAACTAGCCGACAACCCAAGAGTTGTCGCGCACGCATATCAACAACTCCCACAACCATACAACCACGGCCCCGCACAACATCCACCTAACCACGCATACCAACACCACCAGGAGGTACAAATTGTACCTCCCCCACCCCCACCTCCACACCCGCAACAGCCAAACATCCACCACCCAAACCACCCCCAAGCACCAAAACAAGAAGACTTCGCGGATCAGCCGTATCGCGGAGTCATCCACATGATCACTGGGGGGTCCAGCGTCGACTTCGACACGAAGCAACAGAAGAGGGACCACTACCGCAGCGTCAACCACGTCGTCGTCACCGGTCCAGTCGTGCATACAAAGTGGTCCCATGTGCCGTTGACCTTCGATGCTAGAGATGTCGACCTGTGCAGCGCACCCCACATCGACGCCATGGTCATCAACTGCAGCGTGGCAGGCTAGGACCAACACAAAGTCTTAGTTGACAACGGCAGCCAGGCAGACATCATTTTCCTCCACGCCTTCGACCGCATGGGCATCAGCCACAACTTGCTAAAACCTTCGGACAACCCCTTATATGGCTTCGGCGGCAAGGGCACCTTCCCTGTGGGCAAAATAGAGCTACCCCTGTCCTTCGGTGTAGCACCCAATGCACGAAGTGAGCAGGTCACTTTCGACATCATCGACATGGTGTACCCGTACAACGCCATAATGGGTCGGGGCTCCATCAACAAGTTTGAGGCAGCCATTCACGGACTTTACCTGTGCATGAAAATCCCGGGCCCGCAAGGCGCGATCACAGTCCATGGCAACCAGCAGGCCGCGCGCAACATGGAAAGAGACTTCGTTCCAGGACAAAGGAACGTACACTGCCTCGCGGCGCAGCGCGAGGTCCCCGAGGCTACCTGCCCAACCACCAACGAGCACGAAAAGGCACAGCTGCAGAGCAACGATGGGACGAAGACAGTTCCCCTTGACTAGGCAACACCCAAGCAAATGGTCATCATAAGCGAAGACCTTACTTCGCATGACAAGGAGAGACTCATCTCCTGTCTTTCCAAAAATAAGGACGTCTTCGCCTGGTCCGCCCTCGACCTGGTCGGAGTCAGTCGCACCATTATTGAGCACAGCTTGGGCATCGACCCTTCGGTGAGGCCGAAGAAGCAGAGGCTGCGCAAAATGTCTGATGAGAAGACAGAAGCCGCCAAGGCCGAGGTATACCGCCTGCTTGAGGCCAATTTCATCGAACCAGTCGCCTACCCTACGTGGCTCACCAACGTAGTCATGGTGCAAAAGAAGAGCGGCAAGTGGCGGATGTGCATTGATTTCACCAGACTCAACAAGGCCTGCCCCAAGGATAATTTCCCCCTGCCTCGGATCGACAAGATCATCGATAGCGCGGCCGAGTGCGAAGTCATGTCACTCCTTGACTGCTTCTCCGGCTATCACCAGATATATATGAAGGAGGAAGACAAGGCTAGCACCAGTTTCATAAAACCCTTCGGCACGTATTGCTTCATCAGAATGCCGGAGGGACTAAAGAACGCTGGGTCCATGTTCTCTCGCCTCACCAAGACAGTGCTCGAGAGTCAAGTCGACAGAAACATATTTACGTATGTGGACGACATCGTCGTCGCTAGCAAAAGCAAAGAGGACCATTTGGCTGACCTCGCAGAAACATTCGCGAACATGTGGGACGCACGACTTCGCCTAAACCCCAAAAAGTGTGTCTTCGGCGTTCGCCAGGGGAAGATACTGGGCTACCTGGTGTCGCACCGCGGGATCAAAGCCAACCCGACCAAGATCCAGGCTATCATCAACATGACGCCCCCGTAGTTAGCCAGAGACGTCTAATGACTGACAGGCAGATTGGCCGCCCTCAACAGATTTATTTCCAAGTCCGCCGAGCGAAGCCTACCTTTCCTCAAAACGCTACGCAACGTGAAGGACTTTGCATGGGGACCAGAGCAAGCGGCGGCCTTCGCATCACTAAAGCAGCACCTGTCAGAGCTGGCAATTCTTACAAGCCCCAACCCCTCGCTACCCCTGTTGCTCTATGTCGTAGCTTCGCCGCACGCGGTCAGCGCAGCGCTGGTTCAAGAACAGGACAGAGAGGGCACGACCAGGCAGTGTCCAGTCTATTACGTCTCCGAAGTACTCACGACATCCAAATGCAACATGACGGAATTGGAAAAAATCGCCTACGCAGTCGTTATGGCTTCGCGCAAGTTGTGCCACTATTTTGAAGCGTCCAAGGTGCGGGTCACCTTGGACAGGGGACTCGGTAAATTATTCAGAAATCTGGAGGCATCTGTCCGGATCGCCAAATGGGCAGTCGAGCTTTCCGGCTACCATATCACCTTCGAGCCCAGGACAGCCATCAAGTCACAAGTCCTGGCAGACTTCACCGTCGACTGGACCGGGCCAATAACGCAGCCGGACACGTCTGCAGAGAAGGTGTGGACCATCCACTGCGACGGCGCATGGTGCCATGCGGGGGCAGGCGCAGCGGCAGTCATTACTTCACCCACAGGGGTCAAGCACAGATATACAGCACGTCTCAGCTTTGCTTTGGAGTCCGACAGATGCACCAACAACGTAGCAGAGTATGAAGCTGTCATCCTCGGCCTTCGCAAGCTATGGGCACTTGGTGTCACTACCTGCATAATCAGAACAGACTCCAAAGTAGTTGCCGGCCAAGTAGAGAAAGATTACATAGCGAAGGACCCTGCACTTATGCAGTATCTCGCGGTTGTCCACAGTATCGAGAGACAGTTCAAGGGTTTACCTTGCAGCACGTGGACTGAGCCAAGAACGAGGAGGCCGACGCATTGGCCAAGGCAGCCGCCAGAGGCGAGGCCCTGCCCTCCGACGTATTCTACCATGTCATCGGCACGCCAGCCGTTCGCAGCCCAGAGGGCCTCCAAATAACCAACGACACCGAGGGCCACCGCATAGTCAACCTCATCATGACCAAAGACTGGCGGGCACCAATAACCATGTTCCTGCAGGGATATTACCATCCAAGTGATATCAACGAGGCCAAGCGCCTCAAACACCGAAGCCGAGACTTCGCTCTCATTGAGGGACAACTTTACAAGAAGGGGGTCAGTCAACCCATGCTTAAATGCGTCACTGAGACCAAAGGCGTACAGATCCTGCGCGAAGTCCACAGCGGAACTTGCGGCTCTCACGCGGGGCCTAGGGCCCTAGCTGCCAAGGTGATCCGTTAAGGCTTATACTGGCCTGCTATGATCTGCGCCGCGAATCGGGTCACAAGGTCATGTGAAGCCTGCCAAAAGTTTTCTCCACGCTCGAGAAACCCTTCGCAGTTCACAAAGCTAATCGCCCACACATGGCCCCTTCAGCGCTGGGGCCTGGACATTGTCGGGCCACTACCCACGGCCCAAGGGAACCTCAAGTTCACTTTCGTCACCGTCGAGTATTTCACCAAGTGGATCGAGGCAAGAGCAGTATCCACGATAACATCGAAGACTGCCCAGAAATTCTTCTGGCAAAGCATTGTTTGCCGATTCAGAGTCCCGTCCGAGCTCACAGTTGACAATGGCAAACAATTTGACAGCCAAGACTTCAGGGACTTCTGCTTCTCCATTGGCACCAAGCTTGCCTTCACCTCAATATATCACCCACAATCCAACGGCATCGTGGAGCGCGCCAACGGCAAGATTTTCACGGCGATCAAGAAAATGCTTCTCGACGACAAGAAGGGTAAATGGGCCGACCTGCTACCTGAAGCAGTCTACGCGCTGAACACGACCGAGTGTCGGGCGACCGGATTCACTCCCTTTCGCCTGCTATATGGCTCGGAGGCCATGACCCCGCAGGAAATCAAGCATGGGTCCCCAAGGACAAACGCTTCAGCCGCATTAGACGTAGACAAGCTAACCTCCAAAGATCTCATCGACGGAGACTGCGTCTTCGCCCTGCAGGCCCTCAATAAATACCAAGCCCAAACAAAGACCTGGCGTGACCATGTAGTCATCCCGAGAGAATTCAACGAAGGGACCTCGTACTCGTCCGAACAACCCGGACAGAGTCACGAGGTAAGCTGGAGCCGAAGTGGGAAGGACCATTTGTCGTCAAGACGAAGTCGTCTTCCAGCATGTACAGGCTAACAACACAATCTGGCGAAGACCTGGAGCATTCCTGGAACATAGATAATCTCCGCAAATTTTTTGTTTGACTCCTCAGGGCCATCACGCCCTTGTAATTCACCAAACACTATCATTCTGGCCCGTACTCTTTTCCTCCCGGGGGGTGAGGTTTTTAATGAGGCGGAGCCATGCAATATACCCGCAAAAATCCCCCGCAAAAATTAAGACACGTCGAAAAAGATCGCATCGACGGTCTTCGGCATTCGACCACAACAAAGTCACCCCGAGGGGCAGCGCTTACTACCCTCGCATGCGACACTCCACACAAAAGTCGCCTACGGGTGCAGCCGGAATAGCATAATAAGTGCGTAAAATCGAAGTCTTTTCCAAAATACTATCCGTGCAAAAGTCGCCTACGGGTGCAGCCGGAATAGCACAATAAGTGTGTAAAATCGAAGTCTTTTCCAAAAGACTATCCGTGCAACAGTCGCCGACGGGTGCAGCCGGAACAACACAATAAGTGCGTAAAATCGAAGTCTTTTCCAAAAGATTATCCGTGCAAAAGTCGCCTACGGGTGCAGCCGGAACAACACAATAAGTGCGTAAAATCGAAGTCTTTTCCAAATGATTATCCGTGCAAAAGTCGCCTACGGGTGCAGCCGGAACAGCACAATAAGTGCGCGAAATCGAAGTCTTCTCCAAAAGATTATCCGTGCAAAAGTCACCTACGGGTGCAACCGGACTAACTCAACAAATGCGCAAAATCAAAGACTCCCCCAAAAGCACCCAAACATAAACCGCCTACGGGCGCGGCCGGATCAACGAAGGCACGCAGCCTCATCATACAAATCATAGTTACATACACACAGCGAGGGCATCACACATTACTATGGCTCAACCTTCGGGATGATACCCATCTCCCTGTAGTTGAACACCATTATCCTCAATTCCTCACCCTCAAAAAGATTTCGTAGCTCACCCTCACCTACACTCGCCCCAGCCGGCGAGGACAACATTTCCCGTTTGGCAGTCCCGTCCACACGAAGACGACCACCCTCCACCTCACCATGATGACGCCTATCACTTCGCGACAACTCACTCACTCTCCGCTTCGCCACCGCCCTTCGCCGCCTATGCCCAGCACTCGCACCCGGAATATCATCACCCATCACACGCAGAGAAGTCTCCGCCGCAGCCACATCCAATGCTGCAAAATAGTCCAAGTCCTCATCCGAAGACTCCTCTATTCACACAATCAAAATCCGAGAATCATCAGACTCAAAAAACTTAGATCCAGAATCATCAGAATCGTCTTCAGCAACCACGGTCGAAGCCGCCACAAAACCAGCATTGTCAGTAGCGGTTGCGTGCGCAGGCCCAAAACCCTGAACCTGCGCAGCAACCGAGGTTCAGTAACGCTGAGACAAAATTTACAAACTCCCCCTCACCTATTTAGCCACCTGCGAAGGCTCGGCCGCGGTCGTGGGGTCTTCGACTGCTGGCTCAGCCACCACCTTCAAGGCATCTTCGACCGTCGGCGCAGGGGCCGACACAGGGTCTTCGCCGGCCACAGTAGGCACGGGCACAGCCGAGGGGCCTTCACCACCATCCGAAGGCAGCACCTGATTTACCTCCGCAGCCTCGGGCGGCGTGCTGGCCAGACATCCAAAGTCCTCGACGTCCTCGGCACGCTCCATCTGCAGCAACAACACATTCACTCAGCAAAAACCACACATACCCACACACACAACCACACCAAAAATGACCTTCACCTGCTCTCTCGCCCGGTCCGATCGCTCCCTGACTGCCTCCCGACCATGCGGACCCCACATCCTATCAAAAAGTGCCCCCGCTGACTGCTTCACCACAGGGTCGTCGGCCTTGAAGATCTCGCGTTCAAAGTTCTCGTCTGATTGGTCGAAGACCTCGTAGTGCCTGCAGCCCTCGTGGGACAACGCATTCACGGCCCCCTCGCAGGTGACGAGGGAGGCGAAGGACATGAAACCCTCCATAATGGTCGGGAGCACTAGCAGCTCCTCCTGCAACCAATCGAGGAAGCGAAGACCTGCTTCCTGGTCGGGTACTTCGAAGTCAGTAGTCCGCGCACCCAGCTCACGGTACGAGTCCACGAACTGTGCATGTGTCCGCTCAACTTTCGAGCGCGTAGAGGCCTCGGCCTTGTCCACGCGGCCTCGCAAGGCGTTGAACCTTGCCTCTAGCTCTTCGGCGCGTTGACTGGTGAGACTGCTCTCCGCCCGCGCCACTTTGGCCTCCGCTTGCGCAGCCTGCGCCTCAGCGATGGCCTGGTTCGCCTCCCTCCTCTCCTCCACCAGCTGGCGCTGGAGGTCCGTCTTCTCGGCCTCCAAGGCGACCACTTTCTCCGCCAGCCTGTGGTTTTTGCTTTCCGCAGCCGACTTCTCCCGGACGGCATCCGCGTGCTGCGCCCGAAGTCTCTTGACTTCGGCAGCCACGTCCGCTATCAGGACACCCGACACCACGCGGTCGGCGAAGTCGGCCGCCTAACAAAAGCACATGAGACCCAAAACCTCAAGCAAACAACAAACATCGAACTCCAGCACAACTTACTTGCTTCAGCTGCTACAACAGCTGCTGCGACGCCTCCCTCAGCCGCTGGGACATGGAGCCCACCACGTCCTTGGCGGCAGCGGCTGACAGAATCTCGCCGCTTGCACAGAAAGCGGCCCACGGGTCTCGCGCGGCACCCTTCGCCCCAACCACCGCCGTTGGCAACACGGTTGCCGCCGAAGGCGGGATAACAACCAATTGCCCTTCACCCGACCCTGCAACATATTACCAGTCAAACAACTAGCTAAAAAAAGCTTACCAACAAAATAATCCTTGACACTGATGTCTGTGCCAAAGTCGCCAACACGTCTCCCCGGCGAAGGCAGCTCCCGTCCTTTCATGGATCCGCCCGGGGGAGGCTTGGTTCCACCGAAGACGGCAGTCTTTGCGCTCGCGGACGCCTTGCTGGATCCGGGCGCGACCGGTTTCGCAGCCGGCATTGGCTGGCTACTGCCGGAGGCGGCAGCCTTCGCGCTCCCCCGCGCCCTCTTCGCCTCACGCCTAGGATCTGCGATCCTGATGACCGCCCGGCGCTTCTGCGCAGCATCTTGATGGTCCTTGTTCATCACTGCCAACACAACAGCAGTAATATTCCGTCCGTAAGGAAACACCTTCAAGTCACGAGCCATGCAAGACGTAAAGAAGTCTTCGCCAGCCGTGTGGGGGATCGGAACATTCTTGGGCCATCGACCCCGGTAACCTCTAGCATTCGCGCCGAAGACTCGCGGAGCTCGGGCGAAGACATCCTTCCCCCGAGGGCTACGCACGTTCCCATCAACTCCATAGCAAAACTATCGGAAACCCCTAGTTCCGCCACTGTAGTACCTAATTTCCTCTTCTTAGTGGCTGGGGCGGCCTCCTACGAGGGGTCTTCTTCAGTCAGGCCACTGGCCCTTTCCCGCGGCGGTCGATGGTGTCTTCCCTGAGATAACCACCATATGGCAAGCCGTTCAATTCAAAGACTCGATTCAATCTATCTTTGGCCCCACGGATATCCTAGCTCTGCACACCCTCTGTCTTTGGCACATAGCGCCCCACGATCCTCGCCGCACCGTCTTCTGCTTCGCGCACGAATGCGGCGGGATCCCAACCGTGCAAATCCAACGCGAAGGCTGGACTTCGCACCCGCTGCCCACCCCGGGATGGCATCTCGCGAGGGCATACTTCGCCCAGCGCCCAACCATGCGCCAAGGGCCATACCCCATACCCGATAAATTCCTCCACTAAATCGCGCCCGCTACTCATGCGGGCAGCGCATCGAAGGGCTCCCTCGTCTTCATCATCCTCCGCCACCTCAAACTGTGGGTACGCCACATAATAATGTGTCACACCCGGATTTTGGGGCACCAAAGCCCGGGCGCGAACATAATCACCAGGTGTGCTGGGACCAAGTCTCACACATATGATGAATCATGGTATAGGATCAAATGTCACATCTTTACTACATATTATGAGTTCTGCACAAAATAAATAATTACATTATAAGGAGACAATGGTCCAACAACCCAAAGTTGACTGGGAGACGACGGCCTAGACCTCTCACGAACACAGCACATCATCCTTCATGCGCCTCATCCTGCGGTACATGTTCTTGACCTGTGGGGGGGGTGAGACAGCAAGAGTGAGCTCACATACGTTCATAGCTCAACAAGTTGTGGGGAATAATGTGCATGAACTCGCCAAAGGTGGGAGCTCACGTGAAGTGTAAGGCTTACCAAAGAGGATGGTTGAAGCTGAGCATTGCTTTTAAAGTTGGTCAAAATTTTATTAGCAATTACTAAGTATAAGTAAATACCAACCCAATTAAGTAGTAGAACAAAAGTAACAACATCACCTGCGATGCAATGCATATGACAAATTGAATTTAGTTCCATAAATTAATCATGTGAGTGTCCGAGCTGCTCATGACCGTGAGCACGGCTAGTATACCAGTTTTACACTCTGCAGAGGTTGCACATCTTTACCCACAAGTCATGTTACCCATCTGCCAAGGGATCGCGACTTCCCATACACCTCTACCGAGGAGGCGAGGCAGGGTAACACTACGAGGCCTTTACAAAGTTCCACTAGCTTCAGAAAACCCGCTATAGTTTATAGGAAGCTCCAATGCAGGGACCCCTCGCATGACCGTCATCGCAGCAAAATCATCCCAAGGACCTCCCTACACTGACCACTCCCCTACTGCCCTTGCCCCTTTCGGGTAAGGTAGTCTTCCACTAGCTTTCCTAATTAATCAGCCAAGGGCGTCCCATTAAACCCTTGTGGTAGCACTGTTTTCCCGGGTGGTTCTCCATGTTCCAATTAACATAATGATCTTATCATGAACAGTAAATAACAACTGATAATAAAAGTATGATTATGAATAAAGTATATCTCTATACCCAAAACCACATAAAGCAATAGCATGTACTACCCAGAAATTCAGTGGTGAACAAGGTATAAAGATAATCAAACTAGGGTAACCTATTGGGTCCCATCAAAATTAACCTATGAAGATCATTATGATTAATCAGAACATAAGTGGGTAAAAAGAAGTGATCAAGGGCACAACTTGCCTGGCACTTGAGATTCCAGGTACCAGGATGATCTTCAGGTGACTCGTAACCTCACGCTAGTCGTAGCAATACAAACAAACATGGTATAGGCAAAATTAACATCACATCAAACATAAGCACAAACTAAATAATAATGATCCACGCATTGTAACGAGATCGTGGGTTCGAGAATCACTAAATTCAGAGTTACGGTTAAAAGATATGGTTTCTCAAGCTTTAGGTGATTAAACAATAAAACCATATTCTATGTTGTTTACTATAAATCATGTAAGAAAGATATTAGAGAAATAACTAATTCAACTTTAGTTAAGTTATAACTTGAGTAAAAGTCTATTTTAGTCAAATTATAATTATAAGCAGATTAGCTTTGATTAGGAAGGTTAATCTACTAAACAGAGATCAAATAATAACTAATTATAAGAATATGTGTTATGATAAAACTAATGTTGTTATTGCGTAGATAATGATATTATGAAGCTAACGCAACAGAAACGGACTAAATCGGAGTTAAAACGAGAATAATAGAAAACTCACAAGTTTTAGGTTGCTTCTAATATCAATTCTATACTAAAAACACTTACCAGGGGGTTATTTGTGAAGTCAAGGGCTCATGCGTTAGATTCACACGATAGTCGAGACTGCGGGTTTATTAATGAAGACTTCAGGGACTCTTTTGTAAATAATCCTGGGTGAAGGGGTATCGATTACTCTCAGCCGTTCGATCCCCCATCAATGGACCGGATTAGATCTAGGCTTTTATGAATCGGTACCCAACGACAACCGTCGGATCTCGAATTCGCGGTCCTGATTTAATATGATCCCTGGGACGCCTACATCCATTCTGGCCCTTGATCCGAGATGCACGGCTAGGAGCGCTTCTCCCACCTCCCATTCAATCAGTCAATACCCAGGCCAGCCACGGCTCGGTCAACAATGACGGCGGCTAGGCGAGGACTGAGGAGCGAGAGGGAGCGGCTGGCCCTCCATTGCCGCTGCGGTGCTGCTTGGTTCGCCCATGATGTCACGAGCCCAGCACCCCGCATACAAAGACGCCACAAACGTCATCGGTGTGGCCATGTAGCTGAAGCCCGAGGTGGTACTCGGCCATGTCGCCACAGTACGGGGCACGGCAAAGTGGGCGAGGGTGACAGAAGCGATGTTGCCCACACGGCACAGCGGGTCAAGCGGGGCACCAACCCCAACAAGAAATCCGGGCGAGCCAAGGTAGTTTCTGCATCCGAGATGTCTACGAGCAAATCACTGGGGTTCGGCGAAGTTCTCTGCCCAAGAGTCCGAGCGATGGTACGCCACGGTTCCGCCCACAGCAGCGTAGTTCCCACCCGTGGCAGCGACACGCCGGAGCAGAGCAGTGCTAGAGCCACGACACACAGGTCCTAATGTGGAGTTGTGCTAGTCGATGAAGAGATAAAGGAGAAACTAGTGGGAAGGTTCTTACTAGTGAACATGACGTAGACATTGCAGACCACGCCGCAAAGAAGTCCTACGACCAACATCAGAGTCGACATCCTACGGCTGCAGGTTTGATCCGCGGCTGCTGTCACACCCGGTTTTAGAAGGTAAACCGAATGCGAACCATGTACGTGCCAGGATCAGTTATTTACGTACACAGCAGTTACATAACATGGACATCATCACACAGTGCTCAAAATAGTATTAAAAGGGGAAATAATAGTCGATTACATCATACGTCTGAGACGTCCATATAGTCCTTATAGTAAATCAAAGTGCGAAAACGAAACGTAGATAACCGCTGCCTTCACAGGCACCCGACTGGGGGTTGCCGCTAACCCACACCTAGAACTCGTCGTAGTCTTGGAACTCGTGGAAGTCTCCTTCCACAGCTTCATCTTCGCCTGAGCCGTGGTTGCAATGCTGACAACCTGGGGGGGGGTTTGGTGTGTAGAGCAAGAGTGAGTACACATCAACATACTCAGCAAGTATCCTGTTTGGCTGTAGTGGACTAGCTTTATGTGGGGGTAAGTCAAGCAGTTGCTTTTAGTTGGTCAATTTATTATTTACTAGTAGAAAGCCAGGTTTTAGCATTAACCCAAGTTATTAACCCAAACTACCCTTTCCAAACGGAAAGAATACCACTTACCATTACCATAAGCATAATCATAACCATCCTCATTGTCATCTGTAAACCAAAATGTCTCTGATCAAGTACCACTAATCACTGGAGCTCCCTTGGCCGCTCATAACCGCGAGCACGGCTGATATATCAGTTTTCAAACACTCTGCAGAGGTTGTGCACTTTACCCACAAGTCGTGATTCCCTCTTGCCTCGGGCCGATCAAACCCTTAAACACTACCAAGGTGAATAGGCAGGGTCTCACTACGTAGCCTTTACAAAGATTTCCCCGGGGCTGTAGCCTCCCGTTAGGTTTCCTAAATGTACCGCACTCCTCCCCAAGGGACAAATCAACCTTGGCAGAGCGAGCCGCATACACCGAGCCCCATTGACGGCACAACGGCTAAGCGAACTACACCCCAGTTCCTCTAATTATTCAGCTAAGGGCGTCCCACTCCACCCTCATGGTTGCACTGTTTTCCCGGGCGGTCATCCATAGAACAGGTCCTTACGGAGAGGCACTCGAGAAACCGCTCGAGCCCCCTTGAAGACCACAAGTACAACATCATAATAAGAGAAGGGAAAACAGCGTATCATATATAATCTCATCATGTTCATTGATTAGAGTTTGAGCAATAGCATGAAGCTAAACAATAATAATCCGACCCAAATAGGTAAACAAGGACATGGATAACAAAAGCTAGTCAATCCTTAGGTATAAATGTGTAATGCGGGAGGTGAATTAAAGAATGAATAGGACAGAGATAGGTCAAAGGACACTTGCCTCCACCAACCGACTGCTGCTCAGGGGCTTCTCCTGCGAGTTCTTCGGGCTCTTCGACCGGATCGTTCTCTATGCGATTGCAAGCATACATACATACATCCATTCAAATTAGGAAACAGACAGTACACCACACAAGGGGACAAATAAAGTAAATATGCATCAAGTATGACATTCGGTATCGCATTCGTTAAGGTTAGAAAGAAACGGGGAAAGGTCTCGCAGGGGTTAAAGCTTATGCACGAATGATTAGTTACAATTGGTTCTAACAAAAGAATTTAGTTATATGCACTAATGGAAACCTAGTCATTTTTAGTTGATCAACATTGAACTGGATAAACAATTGATTATATGAATTAACTAGCGTAACGGAATTCTAAATTAAGTTTTCTTATTTCATTAACATGAACGATGATTAGCTTGTCCAAAACAAAATAAATAACAATGATGAAAGAAAATAAAATAAATAAAAAAGGGGGGCGGTTGAACCGGCCGGGGGGCGGTTGAACCGGCCAGGGGCAGGGGCGGCTGGGCAGGGCGCGGGCGCGGGGTGGCTGAGCTGGGGCGGCTGGGCCGCGGGCAGGGGCGGCCGAGCGGCGGTGCGGGCGGCCGAGCCGGGCGGGCACAGGGGCGGCCGAGCCGGGCGGCTGGGTGCGCGGGCAGGGGCGGTTGGGCCGGGCGGCGGTCTGACCGGGGAGAGGGAGGGGAGGGGAGAGGGAAGGGAGAGGGGAGGGCTCACCGGGGACGGGGACGGGGCGGCCGGGCGGCGGTGCGGCCGAGCTGCAGGGGCGGCCGAGCTGCAGGGGGCGGCGGCTAGGGCAGGGGGCGGCGGCTAGAGAGAAAATGGGAGAAAGGGAGGGAGAGAGAGGGATTTGGGGGAAAGAGGGAGGGGCGGCTGGGCCAGCTAGGCCCAAAGGGGGCGTGCGGGGGGGCGGCTGGGCCGGCCAGGGGCGGCTGGGTCGGCCGGGGCAGCCCACGGTGCGGGAGAGGGAAAAAGGGAGGAGAGAGAGAAGGAAGGAAAAAAAGAAAAAAAAAGGTTTTCTCCTTTTCGAAATCCGTTTTTCCTGGATGAATGCACTTACATTTTTAAGCAATCGAAAGAATGCATGGTTCGGCATGATGCATCAAACAACATAAAGTATTTTAAGGTTTTGCTTTATGCGGGAATTCCAAGCCGAACCCCGCTAAAACTTTGGAAAAGGTCAAGGTTTAGCGAGAGAACGAGAAAAGAAAAGAGTAACGCCTGAATTTGGTGAGAGAAAAGAAGAAAAAATTCTACCCCCAAATTCAGGGCGTTACAGCTGCGTCTTGAGTTCGTATCGACCGAGCCTCGATTGATTTGGTACTTTGAGGGGAAGGTCACGGATAGGTTATATAGGAAGAGGCGGGAGGAGGCATGCACGACCGGCACAACAGAGTCGTAACAATCTGCGCACAAATCGTAATAAACCTACGACAGGGGCGGATTTGGTGGTCTTAGAGATTTTGTGCGATTTGAATCCGGGTTACGGCTGATGAGGCGGATCCATAGTTTATTAGTGTAGGGTCGCAGCGTATTCAAGTCTAGCGCTAGATCCCATCGATCTCGTGTTCTACTCCATGGGTGAACTGGAGGTAGATGAGATACCTGACAATAGAGTTCACTAGTCACTGAAACTCCCCGTGTGCGAGGTGGGAGCAGAGCGAGCCTGTCCACAAGGTCCCACCGGTTGGCGACCATGCAGTTACACGTGCGCGTGGGTGGATCCATGGCTACAGGTTTCGTCCAAGCACGGCGCGCATG
The DNA here is from genome assembly GCA_029449295.1 of Zea luxurians. Classification (NCBI taxonomy): domain Eukaryota; kingdom Viridiplantae; phylum Streptophyta; class Magnoliopsida; order Poales; family Poaceae; genus Zea; species Zea luxurians. The sequence goes on from JAOPSE010000014.1 coordinate 75,675,820, forward strand.
CAATGGCTGAGAAGCTACCTTCGTCAAGCGGTATCAGCGAAGGGGATGGAGCTGACTCCATGGTCCCACGTATCACTGAGACAGGCAACGTGTGGCTGGCAGAATAAAGAATGAGAAAAGAAGAAAAAACAAGGAGATGTGGGCTACATGAAGGGTTAAAGGTGATTGGGCCAATGGGAAGATGGATCTGAGCGCATGTGGTTTCTATTTTTTTAATTCTTTTCTAATTCAATCCAAATTACAAATTTAAATCTGTTTTGAAATTTACACAAAAGTTGACTAAAGCCACGAATGAACCTTAGCATGATGCAAATTTAATTTAGTCTTAATTATTTATTTAATAGAAAGAAAATAATTTCTACTATGTAGTTTTTTATACGAAATGATTTGACTTACATCCTTTATAGGGTACTTATATAGTTCAACAAAAAAAATAACTTAATTTATAAGAGGATCTCTTTATTCCGCCTTTTATTAAAAACATTTAATAAAAATAAATTTTAATTCAAAATCTTTGGAGAATTTTACTAAACTCTCAAAATAATAGTTTGAGTGTTACATAATGGGAACACATGACGGCCACGGGGAGTCCTGGGTGGTCTTCAACTGCGCCTTTAGAAACATAAAATCAGAAATCCCACCAGTTGCCCCACTTATTGCGGGCACTGGGAACCAACTCCACGACTTCCATCGAAGTCTTGCCGGTCCTAGGCGTAAACGTGCACGATCCAAACTGTGCAATCTCATGTCCAATTTTCCTCTTTTGCCAATGCATACAGTAATGCTTCGCGAAGACCTCCACAGAGGGCTAACCACCATACGAAGTCACCGCCTAAACATACTTCGCCAAGGCCACCACGGCATTCGGCGTCAGCTGGTGGACCTGGACCTTGAATCTCCGCAGCACCTCTGCCACGAATCGATGTGCAGGCAGACGAAGACCAACGGTGAAAAACGCTTCAAACACGACCAACTCACCTTCTGGCTCGGGGACCTCCTCCGCCCCCGGGACGCGCCCCACTCCGCTGCCAAAATATCCAAGCTGCTGCATATCCTGGACGCGGACCGAGGAAATCCGTGACACACAAAACTCCACTGTGTCACCAGGACGTAGCTCCTCCGCCACCATGTTGCTCATAGTGTCCTCGGACGATACGCCGGCCGGCGGTGTATTTGCAGCAGACGAGGAAGAGGATGGCATGGCTACGTACCGTCAGCGGCGGCGGGCGGTCTGCTTGACGCGGGCCAGATCTTTGACGAGCAGGAGCAAGGAGGGCAGGCGAGCGGACGAACGGTTTCAAAAGGAGGCTAGGGTTTTGCGGCGCGCAGAAAGAGAGCCTGACCCGCGCCGCCCCGCCCCCCTTTTTATACACAGGACGCGACGCTTCGGGAAACCCGCAGTCCAACAGTGCCGCGTCCGTCAACGGTCACATCAAAAACCCCCGCGGAACCATTTCGAGCGAGGGCAGCGTCTCCACCATCTAGCGACGTCTTCGGCACCAGATGACTTGGTCGAACTGGTCCCTCGGAAGGCAAATGTTGGGGCGAAGGCAAAGACGCTACCCTCCGCTCCAGCCTTCGTCTATCTCGCTGCGCCGACAGGAAGCAGAACGACCGGCGAGGTCCACCCTTCGTCTTCTACGTTACAAGACGAAGGCCTACGACGACGTCGCCCCGTCCCACGTCCTCACTCCACCTGGAGGCCCACGTGGGATTCGGCCCATTGTAACGGGCCCCGCACGGATAAGTGTGTTACGGACCCGATTTGTAATAGCTTTTCTATAATGACAGTCTGTAACCCTCCTTTACAGGAATATTCCGGGGATAGACCGGGTGCCTGAGAGTACATGCGTCCTTACATTGAGACGTTGGGTACTCAGACACCTATAAATACCCCCGTACAGTGCCCTTGAGAGGCTAGGTTAACAGAGCAATTGCCGTCTCGAGTTAAACCGTGTTCACTTCTCTCTCACTCCCCTGTTGGAATCAGCTTGCACGGGAGCGCAAGCTCCAACAACATATATTATTGAGTTGTGTCTAATATAATTTAAATAGATATCGACATCTTAAATATCCAAATTTGAGTATACATATACTAATTAAATATTGAATACTCGAACTTGGATATAGATTAAATTTTAGCCCTCTTGAACGGATCAAATTTAAATATAGACGGATGATATCTATACCATTTATATCCTTACTTCATGCTAGTTTGCTACCGTCATTCTCAAAGAGTTTAAATCGACCGTGACAACGGATACAAACAAATTAGAAGTGTAAATGCTATTATGCCCGTTTGGATGCTTGGAATTGAATTTTATTCTAATAATCTTAATTTATACATAAATCAGTTAAACTAATACAGTTTTATATAAAATATATTTGTATACTACATGTAGCCATATGATAAAGATATTTATTTGCTACATTTTTATCATAGGGGAACGAGACGAAGAGCGTGTTATAAGCTACAGAGTAAAAATATAGACTAGTGATATATAAAATCAATTTCCATCATCCCATTCTATGACTTTGATATAGACTTATATTTAAACTTTAGAAAGTGGTGAAATATCAAATTCCAAATAAAATAGTCTATTATATTAGATAGATTCTCATTTCTTTAAAAAAATAGATTCAAATGGCTCTTTAGTAGATTCTCGTAACGTTCATCGTTCCCGCCCTCTATACTAAATAAAACCTTCTTCGTTCCCGCCCTCTATACTAAATACTACTTCCTCCCTTCAAACATGCCCATTCTATTCGACTAATTTAAAGCTATGGCTAGCAGATCAACAGCCGATCGTGTATATAGTCATGCAAAACACTATTTTCTATCTAAATTGGGTCAAATAAGTGGATCCTAACACTCGGGAGCAGGTGATAAATGAGGTGCTCAATAAAATGTTAGGTAGGGAACTGTAGCATCTCGTCAAGTGTGTCCCATCAGTTACAGGTCGCGGTATTTATAGGGCGACCGAGGATAGGTAAACCTAAATACATTTTTGCTCCCGACTACTCCAACAATACCTTATTTTATAGAGCTCTGCAAAGAAAAAACTACTCCAACAATATCTTATTTTATAAAATTTGGTCAAAAATTATAGAGCGATCTCTCAAGTGCCTCAAATATACTACACCATAGTAGGCTGCCCCATAATCTAGATTCAAGGATTTACTGTTAGAGCATAATATTTTATTGGTGTCCTAAATCCTAAACAATATACTTATTTTTAAATTATAGGGCATTTTCGCTGTTGGAGATGCTCCTACTATAGGAGTAAAACTACAACCGGTGTTGAGGCCCTATATTGCCTAAGATTCTCAAAACTCTTCATTTTTTATTGAGAAAATGCGTTTCAGGTACAATATAAAGAATAGACGAAGCCATCCTTCGTCTAGAAGTAGCTAGCAAATCGAAAAGGAAAAGATGTGGAGCTTCGTATGTGAATAAGCATAGCACCGAAGCAGGCAGCTTCGGCGCCATAGAGCTTTGTGCCTGAAGCAGAGAAGGAGACTCAGAAGACTTGTGCAACAAGAAAGGAGAAAAGATGATGTTGCCCCTACTCTACATGTGAAACACACGTGTAAAATTTAGGGGCATATTTGTAATTTTATACGAAGTTGTACCTCTCCCCTATAAATAGAGGAACATTGCCATACATAAATTGATCTCTCGAGAGTTCAGAGCTTCATCTAACTCAGCCTTTAAAGATACCTTCATGCTATCACTCGTGTAAAGCCAAAGGTATGCTTGTAATTATTTGATATATTGCAAGGAAGATATGTGATTTCAGTTGTACAAATTCATGGATTTGAGTTGCACAAACTCTTATGAATTTGAGTTAAACAAACTCATCGATTGGAGATGACCACTCATGTGGTTTGAGTTGAACAAACTCATCGATTTAACTTGAACACACACCATACAATTTGAGTTGACAAGCTCATCAATTAGAGTTGAACAAACTCATTGATTGGAGTTGAAGACTCATTAATTTGAGTTGTGCAAACTTGTACGAGGATTCTTCCAATTGAGAAAGAAACATGCAATGTGGAGAATTGAACCACAAACTCTATAAGTAGGGAAACAAAATATTTTCATATTACTTTAGAAAGAGGAAAGAATATTTTGACAATCGCTTCATGTGATATCATGATATGTTGATATCATACCTCCTATGGTAATGGAAGTATCAAGAATGTATTAATTATCGAATGACTCGTTTGACCGTAGCCCAGCACGACGAGAGGCAGAACAAGCAGAACGTTGAGATCGTGGACTCATGGTAGTTTCTCTGTAACCCCAATTCAATCGACAATAAGGTTAAAATGTGGACCCTACGAAAACAAGATAGACACCCATAGAAATCAGCTTCCTTAATGAGACATCCCCTGTATTCTAGAGAGAACTCAACTACACATAGACAGAAACCACAAGAAGTAGGGTATTACGCCACAGTGCGGCCCAGTCCTGAGCAATCACTTGTGTCTCCGACATGCATGGCATGTACCATCGAGTTGCAATCGTTTTTCCTTCCTCAGAAAAGCACTACGTGGCCACCCCCATAGCATGTTGCTGGTACTTAACACCGATAGTTTCCCATGGGATGGATACTCTATGAGTATCATCGAGAATAAGATTTTAATTCTCTCTTATCTTAAAATCTAATCTAAATTGGTTACGTTCTTTGAATTATTTTCAAAAGTACGAGTGTGGTCCATTACAGAGATATTATGGACATCAAAGGCATTACATGGTTCTATGGTGCATCTATATGATAACCTGAAGTGTGTCCTTCGGACAACACAAGACCATTAAATAATAATGTCTCAAGCTTGAGCACATTAGCCTCCACACTACTGAATTTACCAAATTTGCTAACAATGATGATTGTTTGCCTTGTTATTCAGAATGATATCCACAATGGATATGACAAATATATGATTCAGACATTTCAGATCGTTCATGACTATCAGTAATGAATTGTCATTTCCAACTAGTTATGGTTGGAATCAGGTAGTCTTGCACGCTCATGACTTGTGATTGACTGCATTTACTGCACATACAAGTTCTCGTATGGTTTAGTACGTGAAAATCCATGAGAGATTCTCATGCGTACATTAGGATGTTTTCCCAATCTTATCACCACAGCTTCTATGTATGGCTAGGCACATAGAAAGCCGAAGATCTATGTGAGAATTCATTCTCCATCGATCATTAGTATTTAGAATCTCTCTATGAGAATATATTTACGACCCGTACGCTAACTTGAATCATGAGCTTTTCTATGCATTAGGGAGAGATTTCAAGTACCAGAAAGAGTGTTAGGAAATTAGAAGGAATGCAGTAAGCATTCAGGCTCATGATCATGTACTAAAACTGGACCTTTAGGTTCAAATGATTTGCAACAAGGCGCAAATCGACTGCCATGTGCATTTACTATGAGGTGTCACTCAAATTAATCCTATGTGGAATGTGCCAGAAAGAGTGGTTACATGGAAAACCATGTAACTCCCTATTGCAACGCGGTTGAAAATAAGAGGGGGAGAAGTATGGTTAAAGATTAGGATTAAGATGCTTGCAAGCAGCTGAAGGCTAGACCTTCTGAGATAGTAAATGCAGACCAACTATTCGTTGGTAACCAACCTAGTGTTGGTGGATACCTAGAGGATATGGATTATCCTATGAATGTATGACATTCACAACCTAGCACAATGCACACTGATGAGGCTAGGGTATCAGAAACCTTTGATTCTCATTTTGGGATTTCACAAGGAATCATAAGGGTGGATAAGAAAATGACTTCATGTCAAGTGGAGAATTATATTATTTGAAAAAAGCTACAAGTGTCGACAAATACATCTTAGCAATTGTATATGCGCTCCAAGTGATCCAAAAGACTATGGCCATAACAGAGCATGAGTATGCTCAAACCAGAACTTGTTGAGTGATACAATGTTGTAGAGATAGCCTTGCTCACCAGAAAGAAGTTTTGAATTATTTCTGTAACACCCTGATTTTGGGGGTATAAAATTTCTTTCTAATTATCACCCAAAATCATGTGTTACTCTTCCTTTTCTCACTCTAGGCTTTCTCTCTCTAGATTCTTTCTCTCTTTTTCCTTTTGGTTAGAAATAGCTTAAACTAGTGGAAGTTAATTATTTATTTTTGCCAAAACCTTATGAGTCATGACATGTTGCATCATGCTGAGCTTAAAATATTCATTGAAGTGTTGCACAAGTTTGAATTTATTTGAATTTGAAACCTAGTTTGAATTTGGATTTGAAAAACCCTATAGAAAAAGAAATGGAAAAGGAATTAGAAAATTCAAAGAAAAGGAAAAGGAGAAAGCAGCCCAAACCAGCTCAGTCGACTGCGCGCCCGCGCCGCCTGACAGGCGGACTTCGCCTGTCAGCGGCAGTTCTCCCTCGCGTGCGCCCTCCCTCCCTCGCTCGCTACCCTGTGGGGCCGATCTGTCGGCGCCAGTTTTCTTCGCCCGCTCTCTCTCTCTCTCTCTCTTTGTCTCGTGGGCCCGGATTGCCAGTCGCCGAGCCGTTGCCCCGCACGCCCCTTTCTCCTCTCTCTACGCGTGGACCCTATCTATCAGTTCCGCCCCCTCCGCGCTCGCCATGGACCGGCGCGTGCGCACTCGCGCATGTCGCCGAATTTCTCGGCCACGACGCCCACCCATGCGCCCAGCTCCCTTCATAGAACCCCGCCAGTGCCCCGCGCACACCCCTCACCTGATTTTGTGGAGCTTCACCCTCTCTCGCGCTCTGCCCATGCCGCCAGCCGCCGCCGGAGACCCACGCCCGCGTTCCCGGCCATCCAGCTCCCCGGAGAATGCTCCAAGCCTCCCCGAGCTTTGCCCCGAGGTGGGACACCCGTCCCCATGCCCAATTTCCCTTATTGTGCTCTGTGCTCGGCCAATTTCACCTTTACCGGTGCTCGGCCGTGGCGGTCCGCTGTGCTCGCGCGGTGGCCGGCCGATTTAGCCTGGTCTAGTTCCCCGGAGTAGGTCCCTGTGTCACCCCTGCCTCTGCTGAAGTTAGCCAAGGCCTTAGTGTGCCTTAAGTCCCCTCCCCGTGGCCGGAATGGCTCACCTGAGTTACTCCGGCCTGTCCGAGGCCTTCTCACCGCCGTTCTACCCTCTCTGCCAGTGGATTCATGGCCCCTTCCCCGCCATTGAGTTCGCCATGGCGCCCTCTCCCTCTTTGCCCAACTCCGGCGACCCTGGAGCCACCCTAGCTCGCGTCTGCCTCAACTCCGGCGACCTCACTGTCGCGGAGAGGAGCGGCGCCGCCTTGCGCACTTCTGTTTCCCCGATCTGATTTCCCCCGTCCGATCTTGATCGCACGGCCCGGACCGCGGGATACCACTTCGCGCACGTGCACCTGATGCCCTGGCCCACCTGTCAGCGCCACACGCAGCCGCTCATCCTTCCCGGTCTGTTTTGCTTCGTTCGATCTTGATCGAACGGCTCGGACCCCTCTTGGACCCCCCTTAGACCCCCTCCGTCCGATCTTGATTGAACAACCCGGACCCCAGGATACCGCTTCGCGCCCACGCGCCCTAATGCCCTGGCCCGCCTGTCAGCGCCCAAACCCCCTGGCGTTGGGCCCGCTCGGTCAGTGCGCTCTCCCCCTCGGTCGCTGACACTCCCTGCCCGCCTGTCAGCGCTCGCCCTCGGCCGCAGATCTAATCTCAACCGTTGATTTTAGATCTGACGGTTAGATTCACCCGATACCCCTTCGCATGGTTGTTTTGCGTAAGAAACCCTCCGTTTGTTAGAAAATAAACCTGCCGTCCCTGGTTTTCGCGCGCAGGCCCCTGTATTCTTGCAGATTTAGCCCTGGATTTTTAAATATTCACAGAATTAGCCCTAATTTCATATTTTGAATTCCCAAACTTGTTTATTTCATAACTTTTGCATATGAACTCCAAATTTAGTGATTCAAATAGCAAAATGTTCATAGAATTATTCTCTGTTTAAATAAAATGGTTTCACTTACTGTTTGCACATTCTAATTTTTATGATTGAATATGAACTAATATAGATGTAGTTTTATTTATGTAATAAAATAAATAAAAGGAGAACCTTAGAGATTTAATCATGTTTAAACTTGTGAAATTAATGATAGGTATTGCATGAGTTCATCTCTGTTCTAAATTATAGGTCACAATAAAATAAATTGATCTATGATTATGTACTTGTAAATAACATTTAGGAAAATAACAATCTATTTTCAAATGAAGTTAATTTATGTTATAGTTCATGTCATACTTTGGACTCATTATCCCTTATGTAGTATTGTGTCTTTTTAAGATGTGTTCCAATGTTTGTACATGTTTGGTGTGATGTTCATTTGTACTTTCCAAATGTATTGAATGCATGCTCGCTTTATTTAGACAACGAGCAGTCCGAGGTTCCAGAGTGTGTTGTTGGAGACCTCCTTGAGCAACAACCTGGTAAAGGCAAGTGTCCTCAGACCTATCATATCCTACTTTACTTTATAATTCACTATCCCGCATTACTTTATTGAAACCTAAAGATTGACTAGTCTGTACTTACCTTACCCTTGTTTACCTTTTTGGGTTAATCATGGTTAGCTTATGCTACTGCTTTAACTTAATCAATGAACATGATGTGATCTTGGGGTTCTTATGATTCTTTAGGGGGCTCAGGCTGTTTCCTGAGTACCTCTCCATAAGAACATGTTTGGGGAGTGACAACCCAGGATAACAGTGCAACCATGAGGGTGGAATGGGACGCCCTTAGCTGATTAATTAGAGGAACCAGAGGAGTAGTTGGCTTCGCCGTAGGACCGTCAATGGGGTCCGGGCACAGTACTTGCTCTGCCGAGGTTGGTTGCAGAGGTTCTTTGATTTGGTTTTGTTAGTCACCCTTCCTTTGGGGAGATGTACTGTGTTTATCAAACTAGAGAAACCTAACGGGCGGCTATGACCTCTGGGAAATCTTTGTAAAGGCTACGTAGTGAGACCCTACTAGGTCACCTTGGTAGTGATCAATGGGGAGGCTAGAACCCCGAGCAGAATGGGAATCACGGCTTGTGGGTAAAGTGTACGACCTCTGCAGAGTGTTAGAAACTGGTATATCAGTCGTGCTCACGGTTATGAGCAGCCTTGGGATCCTCTTCGATTAGAAGAACAATGGTTACTTTTATGATGATGATTAACAATGGTGATTATAATCCTGATCTCTGGTATTTCCTCTTAGAGGGAGTGCCTCTGGGTAATAACTGGGTTATTACTAAAATTTGGCTCTACTTATAATAATAAAACTTGACCTACTAAAAGCAACTGCTTAACCTTAAACTCCACATACAGCTAGTTCACTTTAGCCAAATGGGACATTTGCTGAGTACGTTGATGTGTACTCACCCTTGCTTTACAAACCATCCCACCCCAGGTTGTCCCCACTGTTCTTAGTGCTCAGGAGGTGAAGCTGGCAACATGGATGCCTTCGAGGAGTTCCAGGAATACGACGAGTTCTAGTTTACTTTAGTGGCAAACCCCCAGTTAGCTTCCTATGTAGGCTTAGCATCTACGTTTCGTAATTTCGCACTTTGATAATTTTGTTGAACTCTGTAGTTATGTATTAGACTCTGTGGATGTCTTGGACATCTCGATGTAATAAAGTGAAAGCTCTCTTGTGGGTTTTGGTGCTTGCGGGTTTTGGTGTTTGGATGACAACTCAATTAAAGGACTAACAAGTGTGTTAAGTGTTGAACATGTGCTGAATGCAAAGCTAACAGGGTTCAACACAAGTAAACAAGTGTGATGGTCCAAAGACGGAATTATCTATAGATAATGGACATCACAAGAAAGATGGACATTGCTAAAGTGACACTTGATGTGCATAACTTGGAGACAACCGATTAGACCAAGGATGGAAGCAAGAAGAGCTTCGAGGTACCGAGTGCACGGGAGAAAGTCAAGGAGACCAGGAACCCAAAGCCAGGGGTGAAGAAGAAGACTTGCGGAATCAAGGTTGATCGAGTTAAGAAGAGTTATGGTATATCGAGGAACACTACATAAGGACATGACTTACAACCAATGAGGTAACATCTACAATTGTGTGGTGTAAGTCATAAGGCTCAAGACCAAGCTCAAAAAGTGAACAAGGTCACTGAAAGGAGAACCAATGTCAAAATCAGGACTAGAAGCAGCCCAAAAGAGCTAAGTGCACCTTGACCTTTAGTTTGGGCTGTTCCTATGCTTGGAGATATTCTATGTGACCTTTGCAGGATGTTGGAGCTCAGAAATGTCAATCTAGATCAAGTCAGGTTGACTTGATGGTTTATGAGTCCAACATCATTCTCAATCATGTTAAATGTTAAAAAAGTGAGAATCAAAGAGAAGGTATGTTTCTAGACTTAGTACATTGGTTTTTGTGTACTAATATATTTGTCTAAGTGTTAGAAACAGAAAGAAGAAGAAAAGAGATGCAAAAGGCTTGGCTGTGTACAGCCAAGACTCAGCCCAGTCTGGCACACCGGACTGTCTGGTGGTGCACCGGACAGTGTCCGGTGCGCCAGGCTGAACTCTAGTGAACAGGCCACTCTCGGGATAGTTTGGCGGTGTAAGGCTATAATTCACCGGACTGTCCGGTGGTGCACCGGACTGTCCAGTGAGCCAACGGTCGACTGCACCAACGGTCGGCAGTGCGATCAGCGGGCGACACGTGGCTTGGACCAACGGATAGTTGGCGCACCGGACTATCCGGTGTGCACCGGACAGTGTCCGGTGAGCCAAGACGATTGTTGCTCCAATGGTCAGCTGAGCCTTATTTGGAAGGAGATCGCGCATCGGACAAGCTACAGGACCTGTCCGGTGGTGCACCGGACTGTCCGGTGCGCCACCCGACAGAAAGCAAATATTGCCTTCCAAAATGAATTCCAACGGCTCCTAGGCCCTTGGGTCTATAAAAGGGACCCCTAGGCGCCTCCAACAAGTATAGAAGTGCAGCCAACAATAGCATACATCACTCGGATCAATTCTCACTCTCCCTCTTGTGTGAATCTCTCTAGTTTGTGTAGAAGGCAAAGCTATAAGCCTTTAGAGAGCGGAGGAGTGCTGCTAAGAGCTAGAGCATCATTACTCTGCCGGAGTGCTATCAAGAAGATTGTAAGCAGCCGTGGCTTTGTTGTAACCCAACTCAACATAGTGGAAGGCTCTATATGTCATACTGATAGATCTGAGCAAACGGAGAAGGAGTTGAAATAGACTCCAAACCCAGGTGTGGCTAACTCCAACGAGGACTAGGCAAGCATTTCAGGCTTGGCCGAACCTCGGGATAAATCCCTGTGTCTGTGTGCGTCGCTCTGTATTGTGTGCTGTCTCTCTGTCGTATCTACTCTTTATATCTGCACTTCAATACTTATCTGTGGTACAAGTTATATTTGAAGTGCAGGACATTTTGAGACAGGATCTTCTATTCCGCTGCAACCTACTCGAAGGGTCTTTCATTCCACTGCGATCCAGCCTTCGAGTAGAGTAAGAATTTCAGTTTTCAAAGTGACAATTTTTATCCGCCTATTCACCCCCCCTCTAGGCGACATCCAGATCTTGTTCCCGAGCAAAGGGAACTTTCAATTGGTATCGGAGCTAGGCCTCTCCAGTGTGGGCTTAGCCGTCCGGAGATGATGATGTCGTCACAAGAGGTAACTCTAGAACTTCTTCTAGGCAATGGTTCTAATTATAAAGCTTGGTCTGTCTCTATTTACAATGCTTTCGTGCATATTGATCCTGATTTGAGACAGATCTTTAATAGAAGTATTTTTCCCTCTAATATTAGTCAAAATCCTTCTAATGATGAACTAAGATGTCTATCTCTTAATCACCATGCTTGCAACATCTTAGTTGAGTCTCTTTCTAGAGGTGCCTATTTTGCCATCATGAGTAGTGATAGTGATTTATTTGTTAATGCTCATGATCTATGGACTAAAATTAAGTTGAAAATTTTTAAGTCCATATGCACTGCTTCTGCACCCTCTATTGCCTGTGATACTAACTTGTCCAAGGGAGAAGAACAAAAACGATGGCAACCAAACGATGAATCTACCTCATCAAAAGGTTCGTCTTCCACTAGTTATAAATGTCTTATTGCTAACAATGATAGTGGAGACGAAAGCAATGAGGAGGAGGAGTATGAGGATGATAGCGAGGATGAATCTTCATCACCACAAGGTACATTTTCCTGTATTGCTTCCACTGATATTAGTGACAGGGAAAATGAGATCGACGATGTAGAAGAAGAGGAGATTCGTCGTTTCTACACCCATCTCAACAAAGAAGACAAAGCGCTCTTGGTTAAGCTGTTGAGAAGGAACAAGGAACAAGGCGAGACGCTTCTCAGGCTAGAGGAGACTCTCATCAAAACCAACGACAGCCTGGAGAAGATGACCAAAGAACATGAGGAGCTAAAGTGCTCTCATGATGATTTGGTCCAACGGTATGATTCAGTTTTAATTGAGCAAAGAAATAATTATGATGTTTTATCTTGCGTTGCTCAACTTAAAATGGAAAATGCCATGCTTGAGAGGCAAGTAGAAGTGCTAAGTCATGATAAACTTGCTCTTACTGAAAAATATGATTTATTGTCTTGTTATCATGATAATCTCTTGGATAGACATATCATGCTTGATGTTGCTCATAAGGTTGTAATTGCAAACCTAAATTCATGTGAACCTCATTCTTGCACACGTGCACATCTAGATAATATATCATCATGTGCTAACCCCGGTTACTCAAAAGAAAGCCAACTCTTGGATGAGCATCAAGCTGTAGGATCAAAAGAAAAAGTGCTCATCAAAGAAAGGAACAAGAAAACAAAGCAACTAAGGAGAAGACGCATTGCTCAACCTTCTCAAGATATCCACGGGAGAGTGGTGAAGAAGCTTGAGATGGGAAAAACTGCAGCAAGTGTTAAGCTCCATAAGGATGTTCCTAAAGCAAAAAATGAAGAAATCAACATGAATTTGGAAAAAGGTAAAGATTCAATTAGTCATGTTGTTTGCACTGACCATTTCTCTATGTCATCCAAGAACAAAAAGAGAAAAGGGAAAAGGAGGTGCTTTAAGTGCAATAAGACAGGACACCTCATTGCGTCGTGTCCATATAACGACAAGGATGAAGGGATAAGGAGATGCTTCGGATGCAACGACAAGAACCATACGATCACTTCTTGTCCGCTAATGATAAATCAAGCACATGCACTCTCCGGGATGACCCCCACTAAGAAAGAAGATAAACAGCAAGCGTCATGTCAGGTTAAGTGACGCTTCTGCTACAAGTGTGGTGAGCAGGGTCATTTATCCAAGGTATGTAAAAAGGGTAAGGTTCCTAATCAAGTAAATCTGTCTCAATCTTATTCACTTAGGAGACCCAAATCATACACTTGTGCTAGATCAATAATGAGATCTCCTAGAACTAGCACAAAGGCTATTTGGTACCAAAGGCTTTTTTGGATGATCGTTATGGACCCATCCCGAGATGGTACCAAACTGTGCTAACTAGACCATGCAGGTGCCTCGAGATGGACTGGAGACCATGGGAGAGCTTAAGATGGTTAATTCAAACTCTATGCTTAAGCTATTAATTTTTATTGTCTATTCATTGACCCAAGGTTGAATTATTGTGCAATACTAATCCCATGTTCATCTCAAGTGAAATAAGTTGTAGAGGTCCTTAATCAGTATTGGTGAATCAAGCAAAGGACCTTGATGAGAATCGGCAACGTGCTCTCCAAAGGACGGTACCCGTGCATTTTAAGTACATTATTGCAAATCAGTATTGCGCTGAAGTTTGATTGTTGTATCTGTCCTCGGAGTAGTTATGCTTTTGAGATTTCTTGTGTTGAATACTTTTTGATCATTAATTCATGATTTCAAAGATCACATTGATGCTTGCTTAATCATGATTGTGTGTTCTATATGTTATATCTTTTGAATCATTCAATGGGTAGCTTTTCAATCGATATATTCACTATGATTAACTCTTTTTGTGTTAATGGATAAACCTGTATCTCTTTAAGTCATGCTATATGGTGTTTAATGAGTAACCTATGTGTGCAAGCATGACATCTTGTTTAGTCCATGTTCAAATAATTACCCTATTATGATAATGTGTGTATACCAAATCCATGTTGTGCCACTAATGCACCTTCCTGAGTTATGAGGTACATGAGCAAAAGGAGCACCAAATTGGTGACAACTGATGCTCTCATGGCAATTCAGGAAAAGGCAAAGGTATGGAGAATGGAACTATGCAATTTCATTGAAAATTTTGAAGTTCCGTTGATTATGATCATAGCTATGTTCTTGCCTTTCAACTGGTAGTATCTTGGCGTAGGTGCCTTATGCCTTAAAATGTTGTTTCCCTTAGTGTACCTAAGAAAATTCTTCTTAATCTTGGTGTACTTAGACATTGCGCTTTATATGCATGATCTTGTAGTTTTCAATTGGTATATGTGGTGCAATGATTATCATGTATGAAGCATGCCTAGGTTGCTTGTAAAATGTTATACTCCTTGAGGCATGCATTGTTGTATTAAGTCAACTATTCAATTGGTATCTCTTTGTGATGAAATTGATAGAGTATGCCTTGACAAAGATATGTTGTGATCCCCTCTAGTTCTAAGGAAGCTAGAATGTGCAAAGTGCAAGTCATTCAAATACTTGATGCACAACTTTAGGGGGAGCACACATAACTTGTGTCTTTTGAGACTAATTGTTTCTTGAGTGATCTTGTATAGTCTCAAGGTGGAAAAGGGAAGATGAGCAGGAAATGAAGCAATCAGGACTTGGGTATCTCCATAAGACAAGTATTTGGTATCTTAAGTTGTGAGTAATTACATCCTTATAGATTGCTCATGCTCCATAATATTTAGGTGATACTAGATGCTTATCTTTAAATATCATGGAACTATAACAGTAATGATTTTTCAATTGTTAGTCATGGTAGTTTGGTTCAATTGATATCTTTTAGTAATCATTAGAATAGAAGCTTCATCTTGTACCACAATACTATAACTTGCTCTAAGCTTGGTGTCTTAGCAACAAGAAAAGGTTAGGATAAAGGGTGAGGCACAAAAGTGGAGAAGCTCCCTAGAGATTAAACTTTCAAGATGGAAAGTACACCACAACATGGTAAAGGTACAAAAGGAAGTATTGATCTTTTGCGTATATGTATCTTAACTTTCCTCCAAATGCTTGTGTTGCATATGTTCAATGTGTAAGGGGGAGTAATGTTAGTGTGTTAAAATTTACCTGCTCAATACCCTGCTGTCCCTTGACATCATTCTATGTTCTTGCCTGAATATGGTTTTGGTGTTTGATGTCAAAGGGGGAGAAATTGTGCATTAAAGCTTATCTCAACCTGAGAGGAAAGCTTATCCTAAAGGGGTTTCCTTGAGTCTTAGGGAAGAATGTGTTAGTTTTGTTGATACTGAATGTGTTAGTTTTGTTGATACTACTTATGCTTCTTATTGTATTATATGGTGATAATGCAAAATCAGTGTTTCCGTTGATATGAATCATTTAGTATCTTCTGTGGTTATCCTGTAATAGATATTCATCTGGTTCTGGTGTCATTTAGTATCTTCTGTGTTTATCCTGTAATAGATATTCATGTGGTTCTGGTGCTTTAAAATTGTTTTAATTTGGTATCTTAATGGTGAAAAGTGGTAGGTTGATATTTCTGTGGAATATCTATTCAATTGGTGTTTAACTCTGATTTTATGCATCTATATGTCATATGCATCACGATTTAATTAGTGACACAATGCATCCCACAGGTGCTAAGGTGTAGTAATGCTTCGAGTTAGCCTAAGTATGTGCAATTTGGCATATAAGGCCAAAATTAAGATTTTGATGTAAGCACATATTTAGGGGGAGCATTCTATAAACTTAGTATTCAAAATTTGTGCTTTAAATCTTATTCTTATGTAAGCTTTAATTGTGTTGCCATCAATCATCAAAAAGGGGGAGATTGAAAGCTCTCTTGTGGGTTTTGGTGCTTGTGGGTTTTGGTGTTTGGATGAAAACCCAATTAAAGGACTAACAAGTGTGTTAAGTGTTGAACAGGTGCTGAATGCAAAGCTAACAGGGTTCAACACAAGTTAACAAGTGTGATGGTCCAAAGACGGAATTATCTATAGATAATGGACATCACAAGAAAGATGGACATTGCTAAAGTGAGACTTGATGTGCATAACTTGGAGACAACCGATCAGACCAAGGATGGAAGCAAGAAGAGCTTCGAGGTACCGAGTGCACGGGAGAAAGTCAAGGAGACCAGGAACCCAAAGCCAGGGGTGAAGAAGAAGACTCGCGGAATCAAGGTTGATCGAGTTAAGAAGAGTTATGGTACATCGAGGAACACTACATAAGTACATGAATTACAACCAATGAGGTAACATCTACAATTGTGTGGTGTAAGTCATAAGGCTCAAGACCAAGCTCAAAAAGTGAACAAGGTCACTGAAAGGAGAACCAATGTCAAAATCAGGACTAGAAGCAGCCCAAAAGAGCTAAGTGCACCTTGACCTTTAGTTTGGGTTGTTCCTATGCTTGGAGATATTCTATGTGACCTTTGCAGGATGTTGGAGCTCAGAAATGTCAATCTAGATCAAGTCAGGTTGACTTGATGGTTTATGAGTCCAACATCATTCTCAATCATGCCAAATGTTAAAAAAGTGAGAATCAAAGAGAAGGTATGTTTCTAGACTTAGTACATTGGTTTTTGTGTACTAATATATTTGTCTAAGTGTTAGAAATAGAAAGAAGAAGAAAAGAAAAGAGATGCAAAAGGCTTGGCTGTGTACAGCCAAGACTCAGCCCAGTCTGGCACACCGGACTGTCCGGTGGTGCACCAGACGGTGTCCGGTGCGCCAGGCTGAACTCCGGTGAACATGCCACTCTCGGGATAGTTTGGCGGTGTACGGCTATAATTCACCGAACTGTCCGGTGAGCCAACGGTCGACTGCACCAACGGTCGGCAGCGCGATCAGCGGGCGACGCGTGGCTTGGACCAATGGATAGTTGGCGCACCGGACTGTCCGGTGTGCACCGGACAGTGTCCGGTGAGCCAAGACGACTGTTGCTCCAATGGTCAGCTGAGCCTGATTTGGAAGGAGATCACGCACCGGACAAGCTACAGGACCTGTCCGGTGGTGCACCGGACTGTCTGGTGCGCCACCCGACAGAAAGCAAATATTGCCTTCCAAAATGAATTCCAACGGCTCCTAGGCCCTTGGGTCTATAAAAGGGACCCCTAGGCGCCTCCAACAAGTATAGAAGTGCAGCCAACAATAGCATACATCACTCGGATCAATTCTCACTCTCCCTCTTGTGTGAATCTCTCTAGTTTGTGTAGAAGGCAAAGCTATAAGCCTTTAGAGAGTGGAGGAGTGCTGCTAAGAGCTAGAGCATAGTCTTGAGCGTATCGTTACTCTGCCGGAGTGGTATCAAGAAGATTGTAAGCAGCCGCGGCTTTGTTGTAACCCAACTCAACATAGTGGAAGGCTCTATTTGTCATACTGACAGATCTGAGCAAACAGAGGAAGGAGTTGAAATAGACTCCAAGCCCAGGTGTGGCTAACTCCAACGAGGACTAGGCAAGCATTTCAGGCTTGGCCGAACCTCGGGATAAATCCCTGTGTCTGTGTGCGTCACTCTGTATTGTGTGCTGTCTCTCTGTCGTATCTACTCTTTATATCTGCACTTCAATACTTATCTGTGGTACAAGTTATATTTGAAGTGCAGGACATTTTGAGACAGGATCTTCTATTCCGCTGCAACCTACTCGAAGGGTCTTTCATTCCACTGCGATCCAGCCTTCGAGTAGAGTAAGAATTTCAGTTTTCAAAGTGACAATTTTTATCCGCCTATTCACCCCCCCTCTAGGCGACATCTAGATCCTGTTCCCGAGCAAAGGGAACTTTCATAAAGTACCTTTCTGCTATTTATTTCAAGCATTGTGTGATGATGTCCAATTATGTAATCGTTGTGTACGAGAGTTCTGATCCTGGCACGTACATGGTTCGCATTCGGTTTGCCTTCCAAAACCGGGTGTGACATAAGTGGTATCAAACCCAAGCTGACTGTAGGAGCGCTAACCTAGACTAGAATGGTCGACCTAAGGACTATAGACCCTTACTCTTACCTTGACCTTAGAGTCTTTTCAAAAGTTGGTCATCTTGACCAACTCTATGTTACCTACTTATCTCAAAAAGTTTTGTCTCACTTTTCTCTCTGTTCACTTCCTGGTCTTATAGTTCTACTCTTACTCTTGTGCTTACGATGTCTTTTGTAGATGGCCCGTATCAGGTGCACTGCACGTAAGTCTGTGATCCCCTTTTTGCCTTCTCGCCTGGCGGAGCGTCCACTGCGTCGCACAGTGTCAGGTCAGTCCAGTCATCTGGAGAGACTGCATCATCACCTGCACGAGGAGCAGGAGCGTCGATGCCAGGAGCAGGAGCAGGAGCAGCAGGACTCTTCCCCCTCGCCTTAGTGGGAGGTTGAGTCTGAGAGGCCGCCTTCCCCTGCACCTCAGCCAGAGATGCCCCCTGCACCACCATAGGGCATCCCGGCTGCTGGAGGAGACCCTGACGGAGACGGATACGACGCCGGTGGCAATTCAAGTCATGGCACGGAGCTTTCGGAGCCAGAGCCAGTGGCAGTTCAAGCCATGGTACTCAACCCCTTTCAAGTGATCCAATGATCAACTTGAATACCATGGTTTTTCTTCCTTATCTCTTTTTCTCGTTTGCGAGGAATCTCCACAAGTTAGAGTCTCTCGCCCTTACAACAAAGATCACAATGAAAGCACAAGAGTAAGGTTGGGGAGCAACACACACAAATCCACAACACACACACGCACACAAACCAAGACTTGAGCTCAAAATGAAGCACAAAGAGTTCACAACTAGAACAGGGCTCAAATCACTAACACAGTCGATCAAGTGCGCGGAGACGGAGTGTGGGAGACTTAGAATGCTTAGTGAATACTTGGGTTACTCCTCCATGCGCCTAGGGGTCCCTTTTATAGCCCCAAGGCAGCTAGGAGCCGTTGGAGACCAACAAGGAAGGCTAAGATTGCCTTCTATCGGGTGGCGCACCGGACAGTCCGGTGTGCCACCGGATAGCCATTGTAGTTGTCCGGTGCGCGATTTCCTTCCTATTTTGGCGCAGTCGACCGTTCCAGATTCGTGGCAGTTGGCGCACCGGACACTGTCCGGTGCCCCCTGCCGACCGTTGGAGCGGGCCACACGTCGCCCGCGCGGTCGACCGTTGCGCAGTCGACCGTTGGCTCCCCAGACAGTCCGGTGCACCACCAGACAGTCTAGTGAATTTTAGCCGTACGCCGCTGATCCTTTTCCCGAGAGTGACGACTTCACCGCGGACGACTCACCGGACAGTCCGATGCACCACCGGACAGTCCAGTGAATTATAGCCATATGCCGCCAAACTTTCTCGAGAGCGGCCTGTTCACCGGAGTTCAGCCTGCACCACCGGACAGTCCGGTGTGCCAGACTGAGCTGAGTTTGGTTGCACCGAGCCAACTCCAATGCAATTCTTTTCTTCTTTTCTTCTTTTCTTTTCTCTGTTTCTAGCACTTAGACAAAATACAAAATAATGTACTAAGTCTAGAAACGTACCTTGTTACATGATTTGTACTTTTTGCTTGTTTGGCACATAATATCTCACTCACTATGTGTTAGACACTTAATCACCAAAACATTATAGAAATGACCCAAGGGCACATTTCCCTTTCAGTATGTTCCTTAGCTCTCCCACATCTCAAATGATCAATTGGGTGGTATATATAGCCCCCTGTCCAAACTAGTGGTTCGAAAGGATATAGAAACCTTTCGAGAAAAAAGAAAAGTACTCAAAATAGACTTAACTTACCACTCCTGGTGATGGAGGTGGCTGTGTTGGCCATGGAGCATGTCCACAAGGCATTTGTGATTGCCCGGTATAAGGATATCCCCAAGGCATCTAGGGTGGTGCAATCATCGATGGCATGTACAATGCCATCTATGGTATATGTAGTGGAATTTGAGACGGCCATGGAGCAAATCCCCACGACATCGGTGGCGACATCACTTGGTCATGTGAACCAGTCCTGAAACCCTATAACAAGCAAATCAATTTCATGTTCAAGGTTAAGAAATCTAACTTGATCAAGTTACACAAGTTTACATGTGATACATCACCATGTGAAGGCGAGGGGTTCATTGATGTAGTCGGAGTCATGCCATACTGAGGCCTGCCACTACCGTATGCCTGCAACTAAATTAATCATTAATTATGTATTTAGACTCATTTGGAAACTGACAAATGACTAGGTTGAAGTCGAGCTATTAAATGTTGTTGCATCCACATACTCGACATCATCTATTGTGATTGCATCATTTGCACTTCTTGTTGCATTTACTACATCTTCTGCTGCATTGTCGTTGCTTCTCAATTAGATCGTCCTCCCATGCAGATGATCGTCGAGGCCGACTAGTCCAGGAGGAGGACTACCTACTATAACTTTAATGGCCCACAACGACGTCGCTGATAGGAAACCTACATAGAGTATTATAATATATTCAATAAATAGAATCATAGTTACCGAAATGAAATGAAATTGTAGTTGTCGATATGAAATGAAATGACACAATATAAAGTACCTCACATGCGACACACCTCCACCAGCCCCATAAGTTGACACCGTGTCAAACTCGGTAGCCATCCATTATAGAGAGAGAGAGAGAACATTGAAATTAGAGATTCGAGACAATATTTGGACTTACCAACTTTTGGGTTGCATTCTCATCGCACAGAATCTCCAGGTGTCCAAATCTAGACCCTTGTGCCCCTTGACGAAAACTTTGACAAATGAAGGGTCGATGCCATCTCGAGAAGTTTGCAATACAAGGTTTTTCCATGTTTTGTCCATGTAACAATACATTAATTCCAACATGAAGAAAATGATATGACCACGCTAACCAACACGCCAACCTCACCGACCTATACGCCAACCAAAGCCCTTACTGGACCAATCACTCGAAGGTAAGCGAAAAAGATACAACACAAGAGGTGCACACGCTACTTTATGAATTTCAATTCAACACTAATGAGAAGTTTATGCTACCTAAGTCGTGTATACTGATATTGCTTAGGTACACCAAAGATGAAGGGTAGAATACATGAAGGGCAAATCAGAAAGAAGAATCATATTTGAGTCAGTCCAGCATGATAGAACTATCCAGAACAAATAGTCATATCTTTTAATTCCCAAAAGCTATGAAGGCCCATAAACACTTGTTGGAAAGCTTCTAAAGTCTAGTTTCCAATGCTTCTAAGGCCAACTTAATTGAATCTCCCAGCAAGGCACCCGACCTATTTATTGCTTATTGGCCAGAAGGTTAACAGTCTGCTTGATAACCAAGTTTTCGTATTAAAAGTGTCATTCTACGAAGTTTCATTATGCTTGATTTACATGGTGAGAAATCTTAGCAATCCAGCTTTCCAACACACATCCAACCCCACACTATTTGGAGATTCTTAGGTGACGTTATTATCAAAATATTGAAGGTTGCGTAGAAGTCAAACAACCACGTGTAATCGGCTCTAGAGGCATTCCCGAATAGGCCCCTTCACATTAGCTCGTTAATATACTTTATTTTTGTGTTTATACATGTCTAAAGCAGGTTGTTACTAGTATAAATGCTCCCCCTATGTCTAAGATGTAAGGCAACCCTTTGATAATTAGATGATCCAAGTGATTTGCGCAGCCGAGCTGTTGAGTGCTTACTCTACCTTTGTTCTACCTGGACATGTGAAGAATTCCTCTGGGATCCAATGGTTCGTGCTTTACGGGTTCCAATACAGCTGCCTCGCATTGTGTGGATTAGCTTCGATTGTGGTTTTACGATCGTTTGGAGATCGAGCCGAAGTATACACGGGTTCGATGTCTCTCTCCCTGTCACTTGGCCACATCCGATCTTGATCAGGTATAAAACTAATTACCGCTGATCTTCAACAAATTTACCTTACTTTTCCACTACCTCTATAGTCGAGTTATCTTGTTCATAGACCTACTGCCATACAGATCGGATCAACCTAGTATCGAATATAAGTCGATATCTAACAGAAAACGTTATATGGACACAAGTGAGATAGGGGTAGAGGAGGTTTTGCGCGAGAGAGGACACAAGTTTAGATCTCAGCGGCCGCGAAGCGTTTGCAAATTGTGAAATTGCTAGAATTTATGGTTGTCTCGCTCAATTAAAAATAAAGATGTTGTTTTTTGGGTTTTTTATTTTTGTTTTGCTGAGTGTTTTTCTTTACAAGTGTTATTTGATACTTGGCTAAGTTTTTTGTCGAGTGTCCGATAAAAAATATTCACTTACTGATTTTTTTATCAAATGTTTTTTTGACAACGAGTGTAAAATAGCCTTTATCAATTGTTTAGGATACTCACTAGTAGAAAAGAGCTCAAAGCCTGCGGCACCAATAAATTATCACTAGCGGTTTCAGTTACCGCGCGCCAGTAAAAAAACCAGGTGGACCTGGCTTGGGAACAGCAAGTGGAAACCTATTTGTTTAGGGCCGCCATTAAACAGGCGGCACTGAAATACGCCAGTGAAAATAGTTTTATGGCCATCACTATAGAGGCTCTGTGTACTAGTGACTTAACAAGTATTTGTTTACCAGTAGTAAATGAAACTATACTCATATAGAAACTGATTGGATGCTCAGGCTGGTGCCACCATAGCTGGCTGGATACGACTGTTTCGAGCATACCAACGAATGCAGCCAAATAGCTTCAAAATATCATGTTTTGCATCCGTTTCATACAATCTACGCCTTCCATTTACAGGTAACCGTTCAAGATAAAGATGCGGGCAAACAATCATGCGCGGATAGAAGCAGCTTATTATATGCAATCAAAACTTTCACTAACAGCGGCATAAATTGTACACCTGATTTTTATGACTCGACGCCTCAAGCCAGATACTGGCTTATATGTTTGTTTGCTGGTATCATGTTAGACTTTGTTTAATTATTTTTATTACATATAAATTAGATGAGATTAGAAAAATCTGATTTACTTGAGATTTAAACTAATCTAATCTCACTTTGTTCAAAAATGGATCGAGAGCGAACCGAAAACCCATTATTGCTATTGGTGGTGTCTGGCCAAAAGGCATTGCTCCGATGACGTTTTCGGCCGCATGGGTGGGCGCGTGGCTATGTACATGCATGCCAGCCGTATACGAGCGACGGTCCCAGTTACAAAGCGCAGCGCATACACGCGATACACGCGTACACGGTGTTGGTGGCGCGTGCTAGTTGTGACTTGTGAGTTGTGACTTGTGACGAGGAACCTTCGTAGCTGCTGCATGGAGACCGCGGCCGGGCCTGGGCTGATCGACCGACGAGCGACGGTGATCCAGTGATGCCCCGAGCTCAGCTTTACGTACAGTTAGATCCGATCGTGAATCGAAGTCATTCGATCCGTATAAAAAAATCTGACTCAATCCTACCAATATAATGGATAAATATGGTCTATTATTTTTGACCCGAAAAAAACTGACCCAAAATCATAAACCTGACTCAATCCAAACACTACTACAGGGAACCTCTGTACAGGCGGTCCGGTTAGCCTCTACACAGGCGGTTCCAGGAACCGCTTGTGGTGCACCGACTGTGATGTAAAACAACATCACAGGCGGTCAATCAAAAACCACCTGTGATAGACACACATCACAGGCGGTCCGGTTTAAAAGAACCGCCTGTGATAGACACACATCACAGGCGGTCCGGTTTAAAAGAACCGCCTGTGTTAGCACACATCACAAGCGGTTTTAATTATAAGTCCGACTGTAAGCACACATAACAGAATTAATAACAGATTCAAATACAGAATTAATAACAGATTCAAACACAGATTCAAACACATATTCCATACACATATTCATCATACAAAGATTCCATACACAGATTCAAACAAGTTCTATAGCAGGTTCCATACACAGATTCATCCACATATCAAAAGTTCCATCATACCAAGATTTATACACATCAAGTTGCATAACAACTCAACATCTCAAAGTTCCATAGACAACTAAACATCTAAAGTTCCTAACTAAAGACCTAAACACTGTGTGATATTGTGTACAAACTTAGTTCTGGGAATTTTTGCAAATTTCCATTTACATTGTAGAATAGCCCTTGTTGATGAAGAACTTCACGGCGCATAAAGTAAAGCAAGTCTCTTACAACCTTAGCCACGCCGGTGGAAACCATATCTCTTTCTAACCATTCAGCATTGATCTTAGATTTAGGAACCTGCAATGAAAGCAAAAAGCAATCGGTGCTAAGAGTAATGTGATGAGCAACAATATAACATAAAAATTGCAACATAGACAATGATAGCGAACTTACATCCTCATGATTGACCATGTAATGGAAGGTGACACGACACCATTCGCATACATAATAACCGCACAGGACAGTATCCGGAGGTTGTTTGTCACCATATGGAAATAATGATATTGACAAATTAGGCTTGTCCTCTGGATGTTCGCCGTCAAGATCTTTCCAATAAAAACGGTATGCACTGCATATAAGAATAGCATTGTGAGATTAAGAATACATTTGTTAAGTTGTAATAAGTACAAGTGTGCAATAATAATCATACTTCTCTAAAATCTTCAAGAAGTCATTATACGTAGCCTTTTCCATTCTCAATGAGTCGAAGACCACGACTTTACCATCCTTTGGCCAGATCATGATACAAATGTAGTGGTCACTATATAGACATAGACGAAAACACATGTTAATATCACGATTGCCATAATTTATAGTTCAAAATTAAACCATGTCGATAACTTACTTAAAGTGGTGCGGAGCTATTATTAAGTCCTTGCCATGTTGTACATGATTATACATGGCTCGTCCAATGTATGCCGCCATTACCTTCATTTTCTTTCTCTGATTCTGTTTGACGGCTTTCTCAAATTCAGCATCGTCCAAGTCTTTGTATTCTTCTCCTTGCCTCAGAGCAACTACTTTGTAGCGAGCTTGGGATATCATCAACGGGTCAAGAAACCCTGTCTTAAGTTGTTTCTTCTTATCATCCATGTATTGCATCCTACGTGTAATAGTGTTAATCGTTAGACTCTCGTTTATGTGTGCGTGTACAAAACTAACAAATATGAAAGTTTAGAGGTACTTACAAGCAAAAGAGGGTTAAGTAGTTGGTTTCCATCCTTTGCCGGTGGTACAACGACCAGAGATCGTCAAAGAATAAATGCCGCACAGGATTTATATGATCATTGCTCCAAAATGCATCTTCTGGCACAACAAATGTGAATTCCTCGAGTTTGTATTTGTTGCTAGCCACCATGTACCACTCATGCATTCTAATCTCCGGAGTTGACAACTTAGAAAGTTGCACCGTCGTTAAGAACGGCCTCCCATTCACAAATTTAGGAGGAACATCCTCCTTCTTGTATACCGAGATATTGGTTTTAAGACGTAATGATTCTCGAGTATGAATCATTCCATCTTCTTCCCATACTTCGAAATTGTCTATTTGGGCTGACCGTGTGCCTACTCCATGAGATGCTGATACTGCTTTTGATTGATTAGTCATAACTCTCTGCAATTTATGCAGGTAGCGTGCCACTGATTCTGACGGTTTCTTGACATCGTCTGTGGCGATTCGCTTATGAATTTTCTTTGAAATAGTTGGCCCTTCAACATTGGTGCCAACCTTTGGTTCCTTTTTGATGTTGACGTCGACATTCTGAGGAACAATTTTGTCTACGTCCCCCTCGTCGAGTTCCTTCGCAAGAGGCGATATGATTGTTTCAACGATTTTTTTGGAGGTCGGTGTCATATCTTCCTGCACCATTGTAACACCCGGATTTTAGGGGTCCAAAGCCCGGGCGCGAACATAAACACCAGGTATGCTGGGACCAAGTCTCACACATATGATGTATAGTGGCACAGGATCGAATGTCACATCTTTATATATAACAGGAGTTCTATACAAAATAAATAATTACATTATAAGGAGACAACGGTCCAGCAACCCAAAGTTGACTGGGAGACGACGGCCTAGACCTCTCACGAAAACATCGCAGCATCCTCCATGCGCCTCATCCTGTGGTACCTGTTCTTGACCTGTGGGGTGTGTGAGACAGCAAGAGTGAGCTCACATACGTTCATCGCTCAACAAGTTGTGGGGAATAATGTGCATGAACTCGCCAAAGGTGGGAGCTCACGTGAAGTGTAAGGCTTACCAAAGAGGATGGTTAGAGCTGAGCATTGCTTTTAAAGTTGGTCAAAATTTTATTAGCAGTTACTAAGTATAAGTAAATACCAACCCAATTAATTAGTAGAACAAAAGTAACAACCTCACCTGCGATGCAATGCATATGACAAATTGAATTTAGTTCCATAATTTAATCATGTGAGGGTCCGAGCTGCTCATGACCGTGAGCACGGCTAGTATACCAGTTTTACACTCTGCAGAGGTTGCGCATCTTTACCCACAAGTCGTGTATCCCATGTCGCCAGGGTTTGCAAGGCCCTTAGACACTACCGAGGTGAATGGCTAGGGATCCACTACGAGGCCTTTACAAAGTTCCACTAGCTTCCGAAAACCCGCTACAGTTTATAGGAAGTTCCAATGCAGGAATCCCTTGCAGGACCGCCATCGCAGCAAAATCCTCCTGAGGGCCTCCCTACACTGACCACTCCCCTACTGCCCTTGCCCCTTTCGGGTAAGGTAGTCTTCCAGTAGCTTTCCTAATTAATCAGCCAAGGGGTCCCATTCCTCCCTTGTGGTAGCACTGTTTTCCCGGGTGGTCGCTCCATGTTCCAATTAACATAATGATCTTATCATGAACAATAAATAACCACTGATAACAAAAGTGTAATCATAAATAGTGTATCTCCATACCCAAAACCACATATAGCACTAGCAAGTACTACCCAGAAAGTTCAGTGGTAAACAAGGTATAAAGATAGACAAACTAAGGTAACCTATTGGGTCCCATCAAAATTAACCTATGCAGATCATTATGATTAATTAGAACATGAGTGGGTAAAAAGAAGTGATCAAGGGCACAACTTGCCTGGGACTTGAGAATCCAGGTACCAACTTGCTCTTCAGATGACACGTGACCTCGCTCTAGTCGTAGCAATACAAACAAACATTGTATAGGCAAAATTAACATTACACCAAACATAGGTACAAACTGAATAATAATAATCTACGCGTTGCTACGAGATCGTAGGAACAAGAATCACTAAATTTGGAGTTATAGTTATTTAGTTATGAATTTCTGAAGTTATTAAGCACCTAGAACAGATTAATTCAAATGAACAATTTTGCTTCAAGTTTTATGGTTAAACAGTGTTACTAGTTGATATACAATATTAAAATAAAATTATTGCAACTGGAATGACTCAATTTGGAGTTAAAATGAAGTAAATATGAATTATACAAGTTTTAAGATTTATTTTTATACTAAAAATCAATTTCTAATATTAATTATCTAGTTTCTCTGTTATCTGGACTGCGCGCCAAATCCTGGAAAAATCAGGGGCCTCAGCGCAAGAAACCCGAGACTCAAAGGGCTGTAGCAATGGACGGCGGGTTAAATAAGAAAAACTGCAGGGGCTCTTTATGAAGTTTGCCACGCGAAGGGGTATCGTGCGCTCCAGACCGCACGATCAGAACCAATGGCCAGGATCAGATCTAGCCCAATCCAAACCGGTACGTAGGCACAGCCGTTAGATCGAGGATTGACGGCGCAGATTTAATGTATCGTGCATTAAATCGAAACCGCACGATCTGGATCGACGACTCGGATCAATTCACGCGAAGGGGTGAACGCATTCTAATCGCAGCCATCCATCAAAAGATCGACGGTCCACGTAGCTTCTTCCATCTCACTGCCGCACGCGGCGGCGCCGCCCCGCACTCGCGGTGGGGCACGCCGGCGAGGCTGCCAATCGGCCGTTCCCGAGCTCCAAACCCAAATTGGACCGAGCTAAGCGTAAAGGGGGACGAGACGAGCACGGTGTACGGGTCCATACCGAGAATCGCACCGTGAAGCGCCCTGGCCACGGAGAGGAGCGGACCCGCGGCGGATGCTCCACGACGATGAGAAATCGCCGCGCCGCCAAGGCTTCCCTGTAAAGCCCAAAATTTATATAAGGGAAACAAATAATAAAATAAATATTTAAATATATTTATAAGTGGATGTTTGGGAATATATGAAACCTTTGGAGATTATTTGAATTTCTTCTATTTGTGCATGTTCAAATAATGAAATAATACTGGTCAATTAACAAATAAATAAACACAGAAATATGCATCTCATGATGGGGTTCTTGTATTTCTACATATGTATTCAAATCGTGAGACAAGCTTAAATTTGAAAATAAGAGAAAAAAAAAGAGAAAATAATACACATTATAAGATAAATAATATTATTGCAGAGAGCAAAATTATAATTCAAGTAGACTTTTGTGGATATTTGAAATCTAGAGTTCAAAACAAAACTTTGAATTTGGTTTGGATATTAGAAAATAGAAAAGAAAAGAATAAAGGGAAGAAGCCTACTACCTCGGTTTGGGCCAAATTGACCAGGCCGGCCCAATCTTCTGTCCTTTTTGCGCGCCCGGTTTCTTAGTCTCTGCCAGGTGGGGTCAATTCAGCTGAACACCTCCTTCTTCTCCCTTGCTCATAACAGAATCAGGCTCCGTTTCCCCTGCCGAGATCCCCAAACAGAGTCGCACCAACCTTGCCGAGAACCGTGGCCTCCACCCGTGCGGTCTCCATCCTTCCCCCTGTGCTATAAAATTCGAGCGTCATGCCCCTGCGCATAGAAACGGATCCCACCGTGACCCTCCATTGTGTCATACTCCATCGGAACCCTGAGCGCTGTTGCCGTAAGGACTTGAAGAGGATTGCCGCCGTTGTCGTCCATACCATCGGTCGGGCTAGGCGGCTAGGAGTGATACAGGCGCCGACTAGAGAGAGTAGACCCGAGAGGAAAAAAAAATAGGGAGGAGAGAGAATTGGTGTGCGCCATGGCGGGATAGGGACAGGTCCGCCGCTGTCGACGTGCATTTTCTTCACCGGTGAACCCACTGTGTCGTGCCCTGGAGCATCGCGTGCACACGTGATTCGCGACCAACGAAGCTGCTGGGCGCTGGAGGGTTCAACGGAACTAAAATTGCTTGCCATAATTTGAAGCCGCATTGCTTTGTGGGCGGGGCTCGCCGCAGCTCAATCGAAGGTATGGAATTTCGAGATTGATTTGTTTCATCGTCTGCGTTGCTTAGCGCTCTTCGATAGGGGATGGGGGGGCATCGGCTCGCTGATTTCATACTCGCGGCATGTCACCGCTATCCCGAGTGTGCGTCACCGCCGGTCTCCGGCCAGAAATAGGGGGGGTCATGATGTAGAAGAATGCCCATGGTCGTTGGATCTACTTTGGGCGGAGGAGATTATATCTAGGATGTTTGGCTGTCAGCCGTTGGTGCGTGAATGGATGCACCAGATTAGAACTCACATACAGCTTTGCGTCGTAGAATCCGAGTCGTTGATCGATTATCAGGCCGCGCGGATTTGATCTTGCGATTCCTTTCAACCTGCGCCGTTGGATCGAGATCCGACGACCCCGATTGCGTACCGGTTCAGTGTTATGAAGATCTAATCTGGGCGCCTCGTTTCAGATCGGACGGCCGAGATCTGAGAATACCCCTTCGCCGTGTCCCTTTTCTTAAAAAGCCCCTCGGGTTCCGTTGAATCAACCCGCAGTCCAGGGAATAGTTTTCTGTGTCTCGGGATTCTTGCGCCGAGCCCCCTGCGCTTTGCGGTATTTGAGGCCCAGTCCAGAACTCGTTTAAATTGAATAAATAAAATAGAAAATGGATTTATAATATGAAAATAATTACTAGAACTTAGATAATTCATAGAAAATTTATTTTAGCTCCAAATTGAACCATTCCAGTTTCTAAAATTTTGTAATAATATTCTTCATCATTTAGTACCTCTGTTTTGTCATGAAAACAATTAGAAATTTAATCTCTCACTTAATCCATTTTAAACACATAAAACCTTTGAAAATTCATAACCTAAAATCTACAACTCCAAAATTAATGATTCCTGTTCCTGTGATCTCATTTTAATATGTAGATTATTAATATGTATTTT
This sequence comes from Zea luxurians, assembly GCA_029449295.1. NCBI lineage: Eukaryota > Viridiplantae > Streptophyta > Magnoliopsida > Poales > Poaceae > Zea > Zea luxurians. The sequence goes on from JAOPSE010000014.1 coordinate 75,706,091, forward strand.
GCATATATGTTTGGTGTAATGTTAATTTTGCCTATACCATGTATGTTTGTATTGCTACGACTAGCAGTGAGGTCACGAGGATCTGAAGAATCATCCTGGTACCTGGAATCTCAAGTCCCAGGCAAGTTGTGCCCTTGATCACTTCTTTTTACCCACTCATGTTCTGATTAATCATAATGATCTGCATAGGTTAATTTTGATGGGACCCAATAGGATACCCCAGTTTGTCTATCTTTATACCTTGTTTACCACTGAACCTTTTTGGGTAGTACTTGCTAGTGCTTTATGTGGTTTTGGGTAGGAAGATACATTATTCATAATCACACTTTTATTATCTGTTTATTATTATTGTTCATGTTAAGATCATTATGTTAATTGGAACATGGAGAACCACCCGGGAAAACAGTGCTACCACGAGGGTGGAATGGGACGCCCTTGGCTGATTAATTAGGAAAGCTAGTGGAAGACTACCTTACCCGAAAGGGGCAAGGGCAGTAGGGGAGAGGTCAGTGTAGGGAGGCCCTCGGGAGGATTTTGCTGCGATGGCGGTCCTGCAAGGGATTCCTGCACTGGATCTTCCTATAAACTGTAGCGGGTTTTCGGAAGCTAGTGGAACTTTGTAAAGGCCTCGTAGTGGATCCCTAGCCATTCACCTCGGTAGTGTCTAAGGGCCTTGCAAACCCTGGCGACATGGGATACACGACTTGTGGGTAAAGATGCGCAACCTCTGCAGAGTGTAAAACTGGTATACTAGCCGTGCTCACGGTCAAGAGCAGCTCGGACACTCACATGATTAACTTATGGAACTAAATTCAAGTTGTCATATGCATTGCATTGCAGGTGATGTTGTTACTTTGGTTCTACTATTTAATTGGGTTGGTATTTACTTATACTTAGTAATTGCTAATAAAATTTTGACCAACTTTAAAAGCAATGCTCAGCTCTAACCATCTTCTTTGGTAAGCCTTACACTTCATATGAGCTTCCATCTTTTGGCAAGTTCATACACATTATTCCCCACAACTTGTTGAGCGATGAACGTATGTGAGCTCACTCTTGCTGTCTCACATACACCACAGGTCAAGAACAGGTACCACTGGATGAGGCGCTTGGAGGATGCTGCGATGAGTTCGTGAGAGGTCTAGGTCGTCGTCTCCCAGTCAACTTTGGGTTGCTGGACCGTTGTCTCCTTATAATGTAATTATTTATTTTGTATAGAACTCCTGTTATGTATAAAGATGTGACATTCGATCCTGTGCCACTATACATCATATGTGTGAGACTTGGTCCCAGCATACCTGGTGTTTATGTTAGCGCCCGGGTTTTGGACCCCTAAAATCCGGGTGTTACAGAAGTGGTATCAGAGGAATGTTGACTGTAGGACGAAACCTAGATAGAACAGGATAACCATTGTCTACTTACCTTTGCCACTCTGATTCTTTCTAAACTTTTCTTAATCTTTTCTCATCTATTTCCGCTTACTCTGATTATTCTTACCTTTTCTTTTCTAAAACAGATGTGGATTTCACACTTTGAAATCCTGTGCCTAGAGTGACCTTTAGGAATAGCAGACCTACTCTTAGGGACAAAAAAAAACAAAACTATTATTTTTATATGCTTGAATGTTTGTTCTTATGATATTTGTCTGATTTGGATTTTTGATTGAGTGTGATGGGTTGTGGAGTAATGTCCACAATTACATCTGCATATACATATAGGCTTAAATAGAATTCATAAGAAAACTAAGCAATTTAGGTTATCCTCCATTAAAATGTATCTATCTCATAGAGATCCTTCTAATCTTAAAAGACTCTCCCATATCTTAATAGATTCATCGTATCTCATAAGATTTTCTCTTATCTTACTAGATCCACCTCATTTTAAAAACAAAAAAAAAATTCTTCTTACCTTAATAGATTCATCTCATCTTAAGAAATTCTATCTCATAGATCTATCCTATCTCAAAAGGTCTTAACTTATCCTAATGTATATAGATCCATCTTATCGTAAGAGGTTTTCTCTTATCTTAATAGATTCATCTTATCCTAACCACTTTACTTATCTCATCTTAATAGATCTAACTAACCTCAAAGGATTCTACCTTATCCTTATGGATTCATTTTGCCCTAATTAGCATATTTATCCCACTCTAGAATAACAACCGTGAGCTAATCCAAAATTTACCTTAGATCTTAACTAGTCTAATCCAGTCATATCTAACCTAATCTAGATTTTATCTAATCCATTATGATCTAATCTAGAGTAAGTTACATAATGATGGTACAAAAGATAAGGCCATACCCTTCATGCACTTAAAACTAAACTAGTGCCTTAAACCAACTCAGCCACATGCATGAGATCTGATCCAACCAATAGAGTCATGAAGAATTGCATAGTTTGTCTATCCCCACCTAACATCAAACAAACCTTTGACCTACATCATGTAGTCCATCTCACTCATAACTATTCTAACCATATTTCCCCAAATATACACTAACCTCGAATTAATGAGCTCAAGACCGGAGAAGAAAGGATCAACGACATCAAGGAAGGATGAGCACCAACTCAAGTTTTCAAGGATCAAGTGAGGTCACCAAGATGAGTCAAAGATCCACAATCTTGGATGGAGTCTTTCTTTACCCCACTCTTTCTTGCCCAAACCTATATAGGCTTTAAAAGATATCTTTTAATCCTGCATAATAAAGTGTCTATAACCATATATACCTATGCTCTCCTAATAACTAACTAATAAAAAAAAAGAGAGACTCTTGATTTTGAACTAATTAGAAACTAAAAGCTAGATTTCAAATCACTCTTCCTATATCCTATTTCTTACAAATCTCGAGGACGAGATTTTTTTTTAAGGGGGGTAGGATTTGTAAAGCCCAAAATTTATATAAGGGAAACAAATAATAAAATAAATATTTAAATATATTTATAAGTGGATGTTTGGGAATATATGAAACCTTTGGAGATTATTTGAATTTCTTCTATTTGTGCATGTTCAAATAATGAAATAATACTGGTCAATTAACAAATAAATAAACACAGAAATATGCATCTCATGATGGGGTTCTTGTATTTCTACATATGTATTCAAATCGTGAGACAAGCTTAAATTTGAAAATAAGAGAAAAAAAAGAGAAAATAATACACATTATAAGATAAATAATATTATTGCAGAGAGCAAAATTATAATTCAAGTAGACTTTTGTGGATATTTGAAATCTAGAGTTCAAAACAAAACTTTGAATTTGGTTTGGATATTAGAAAATAGAAAAGAAAAGAATAAAGGGAAGAAGCCTACTACCTCGGTTTGGGCCAAATTGACCAGGCCGGCCCAATCTTCTGTCCTTTTTGCGCGCCCGGTTTCTTAGTCTCTGCCAGGTGGGGTCAATTCAGCTGAACACCTCCTTCTTCTCCCTTGCTCATAACAGAATCAGGCTCCGTTTCCCCTGCCGAGATCCCCAAACAGAGTCGCACCAACCTTGCCGAGAACCGTGGCCTCCACCCGTGCGGTCTCCATCCTTCCCCCTGTGCTATAAAATTCGAGCGTCATGCCCCTGCGCATAGAAACGGATCCCACCGTGACCCTCCATTGTGTCATACTCCATCGGAACCCTGAGCGCTGTTGCCGTAAGGACTTGAAGAGGATTGCCGCCGTTGTCGTCCATACCATCGGTCGGGCTAGGCGGCTAGGAGTGATACAGGCGCCGACTAGAGAGAGTAGACCCGAGAGGAAAAAAAAAATAGGGAGGAGAGAGAATTGGTGTGCGCCATGGCGGGATAGGGACAGGTCCGCCGCTGTCGACGTGCATTTTCTTCACCGGTGAACCCACTGTGTCGTGCCCTGGAGCATCGCGTGCACACGTGATTCGCGACCAACGAAGCTGCTGGGCGCTGGAGGGTTCAACGGAACTAAAATTGCTTGCCATAATTTGAAGCCGCATTGCTTTGTGGGCGGGGCTCGCCGCAGCTCAATCGAAGGTATGGAATTTCGAGATTGATTTGTTTCATCGTCTGCGTTGCTTAGCGCTCTTTGATAGGGGATGGGGGGGGCATCGGCTCGCTGATTTCATACTCGCGGCATGTCACCGCTATCCCGAGTGTGCGTCACCGCCGGTCTCCGGCCAGAAATAGGGGGGGTCATGATGTAGAAGAATGCCCATGGTCGTTGGATCTACTTTGGGCGGAGGAGATTATATCTAGGATGTTTGGCTGTCAGCCGTTGGTGCGTGAATGGACGCACCAGATTAGAACTCACATACAGCTTTGCGTCGTAGAATCCGAGTCGTTGATCGATTATCAGGCCGCGCGGATTTGATCTTGCGATTCCTTTCAACCTGCGCCGTTGGATCGAGATCCGACGACCCCGATTGCGTACCGGTTCAGTGTTATGAAGATCTAATCTGGGCGCCTCGTTTCAGATCGGACGGCCGAGATCTGAGAATACCCCTTCGCCGTGTCCCTTTTCTTAAAAAGCCCCTCGGGTTCCGTTGAATCAACCCGCAGTCCAGGGAATAGTTTTCTGTGTCTCGGGATTCTTGCGCCGAGCCCCCTGCGCTTTGCGGTATTTGAGGCCCAGTCCAGAACTCGTTTAAATTGAATAAATAAAATAGAAAATGGATTTATAATATGAAAATAATTACTAGAACTTAGATAATTCATAGAAAATTTATTTTAGCTCCAAATTGAACCATTCCAGTTTCTAAAATTTTGTAATAATATTCTTCATCATTTAGTACCTCTGTTTTGTCATGAAAACAATTAGAAATTTAATCTCTCACTTAATCCATTTTAAACACATAAAACCTTTGAAAATTCATAACCTAAAATCTACAACTCCAAAATTAATGATTCCTGTTCCTGTGATCTCATTTTAATATGTAGATTATTAATATGTATTTTGCATATATGTTTGGTGTAATGTTAATTTTGCCTATACCATGTATGTTTGTATTGCTACGACTAGCAGTGAGGTCACGAGGATCTGAAGAATCATCCTGGTACCTGGAATCTCAAGTCCCAGGCAAGTTGTGCCCTTGATCACTTCTTTTTACCCACTCATGTTCTGATTAATCATAATGATCTGCATAGGTTAATTTTGATGGGACCCAATAGGATACCCCAGTTTGTCTATCTTTATACCTTGTTTACCACTGAACCTTTTTGGGTAGTACTTGCTAGTGCTTTATGTGGTTTTGGGTAGGAAGATACATTATTCATAATCACACTTTTATTATCTGTTTATTATTATTGTTCATGTTAAGATCATTATGTTAATTGGAACATGGAGAACCACCCGGGAAAACAGTGCTACCACGAGGGTGGAATGGGACGCCCTTGGCTGATTAATTAGGAAAGCTAGTGGAAGACTACCTTACCCGAAAGGGGCAAGGGCAGTAGGGGAGAGGTCAGTGTAGGGAGGCCCTCGGGAGGATTTTGCTGCGATGGCGGTCCTGCAAGGGATTCCTGCACTGGATCTTCCTATAAACTGTAGCGGGTTTTCGGAAGCTAGTGGAACTTTGTAAAGGCCTCGTAGTGGATCCCTAGCCATTCACCTCGGTAGTGTCTAAGGGCCTTGCAAACCCTGGCGACATGGGATACACGACTTGTGGGTAAAGATGCGCAACCTCTGCAGAGTGTAAAACTGGTATACTAGCCGTGCTCACGGTCAAGAGCAGCTCGGACACTCACATGATTAACTTATGGAACTAAATTCAAGTTGTCATATGCATTGCATTGCAGGTGATGTTGTTACTTCGGTTCTACTATTTAATTGGGTTGGTATTTACTTATACTTAGTAATTGCTAATAAAATTTTGACCAACTTTAAAAGCAATGCTCAGCTCTAACCATCTTCTTTGGTAAGCCTTACACTTCATATGAGCTTCCATCTTTTGGCAAGTTCATACACATTATTCCCCACAACTTGTTGAGCGATGAACGTATGTGAGCTCACTCTTGCTGTCTCACATACACCACAGGTCAAGAACAGGTACCACTGGATGAGGCGCTTGGAGGATGCTGCGATGAGTTCGTGAGAGGTCTAGGTCGTCGTCTCCCAGTCAACTTTGGGTTGCTGGACCGTTGTCTCCTTATAATGTAATTATTTATTTTGTATAGAACTCCTGTTATGTATAAAGATGTGACATTCGATCCTGTGCCACTATACATCATATGTGTGAGACTTGGTCCCAGCATACCTGGTGTTTATGTTAGCGCCCGGGTTTTGGACCCCTAAAATCCGGGTGTTACATTCCCGAGCACCAAATCCTTCACGCACGCGATCTTCACCTCCCAGTGAACCCTTCCGCCCAGTTGCCCGACACCTAGCGCTGGTAGTGGGGGAGAGGGTGTAGCGGCGGCGCTCGGCTCGATTCCTCCCCGACTGCGACGGTGATGGGGCATGGTACGAGTGCAGGGTGGTGATGGTCCTCGATTTTATAGTCCCGAGGTAAGTCCGCGTGGCGCCAGGACTCCGGTCGGAGTGGGGAGGTCGGGGTGGCCACAACGGCCCGACGATTATGGCGCTCGCCGTTGAATCTCCGCTCCGCGCGGAAGCATCGAACGGAAGACCCCGGGGCATCGAGCGGGTTGTTGAGAAGATGGATAAGCCTGGCGAGAGGGCCCCATGCGACAGCGACGGCGGACACGATGCAGCCGCGGCGAACGGCCCGAGCGGAGACGACGGAATCGCGTTCTGAAGACGGAGGGGGAAGAAGATGACGACTGGGCCCCGGCGTCAGAGAAACCAGGGCAGGCACGCACACGGCGGATGCGTGAGGCTGAATGGTGGGGCCCGCGTGTCGGTGCTTCGTTGGATGGTTGGGCTGCGCGGGAGCAAGGGGGATGGGCCGCATGAATGGTGGCCCAAGCGTGCAGGTAACTTTTTTTTCTTTTTCTTTTCTGGTTCTATTTCCAAATTCAAAAATTCAAACTAGTTTAACTTCCTGTTTTGAATTTTTATTCTTCCAAATTTCCAATTCAGTCCTAATGTGAATATAACACCTATTTTTTTTGGTACTAAATATTTATTCTTCTCTCTATTGTTTAATTATAGAAGGAATATTTAACTTAGTTAGAATTTTCTTCCTAAATTTTAGCATTCACCTTTCTTCCTTTGAATTTTGAATTCAGGTTGGGTTTAAATCTTCAGATTCCAATTATTGTGCACCTCTTACACAAAGAACACCAGCATGCTATGTATTTATATGTTTATTTATTTGTTGCTTAACCAAATTAATGTTTATCAATTGGTTATGAATTGGAAAGGCCCTTATAAATTCTCAAAGGTTTCAAAAATTCTTGAAACACTATTATTGATGCTTTTAGTTCTTTATTTTATTATCATTTTTATTATTATCCTGATACTAATTTTGGGCTTTACAAATCCTACCCCCCTTAAAAATTAATCTCGTCCTCGAGATTAGTAATAAAAGGGATGTATGCTCATATTGTTCTCGGAACATATGCACAAACAAAGAAATCTCGGCATGATGCATAATTCTTTAACAAAACATAGGGTTAATAGACCTTATTGTTCCTTCTAAAATAATATCATATCATCTACTAACTAAAGTAACATCTAGATCTTACAAATCATCATAATTTATATTTATGTAGCTTGGTGGAGCTGGTGGTGGTGGTGGAGGTTGTTGTTGTTGTTGTCTCTCCAACCGCGCTTGCCTTATTTCTTGGCGGACCTGACGTATTTCCTCGCGTTCTTGTCTTATCTGATTTTGCATCTCGGTCACCAGGTCTGTTAATTGTTGTATTACCAGTCTTTGGGCAGCAACCACTTGATCGATTTCAACAGGTGGAGGATTTGGAGGATTCATTTCTGTTTGCTGTTACGTGATAATCTTTCCTTTCCTGGTATTGACCATGAAAGTTAGAAGCATATGGTAATAGTTTTGCAAAGGAAATTATTCAATAAGCGGAATGAATAAGCTAGTAGCTGGTTATAATCTGAAGATTCTTTAGTAGGGCTTAATCTTTGTCTTACGTCCAGATTGGGGTAACCAGTTGTATAAGGTGAATATCCAAGGGTAAGATGGAATCTATCAAGATGAGAGATATATATGGGTGAGATAGACTACAAGATGTAGGTTAAAAGTTTGTTTGTTATTAGGTGGGAATAGAAAGGTTATACCATTCATCATGGCTCTATTGGTTAGATCAGATCTCATGCATGTGGCTGAGTGGGTTTAAGGCACTAATTTATTTTTAAGTGCATGAGGGGTATGGATTTTATCTCTTGTACCAGCATTAAGTAACTTACTCTAGATTAGATTATAATAGATTAGATAAAATCTAGTTTAGGTCGGATATCACTAGATTAGACCGGTTAAGATCTAAGTAAATTTTGGATTATCACATGGTTGTTATTCTAGAGTGGGATCAATATGCTAATTAGGGCAATGTGAATCCATAAGGATAAGGTAAAATCTTTTGAGGTCAGTTAGATCTGGTACGAAAGGTTAGAATCTTTTTCGAGATAAGATGGATCTATTAAGATAAGGGAGAATCTTTTAAGATAAGATGGACCAATTAAGATAAGAGAGGGTCTTTTAAGATATGAGGGATCTATATAAAATAGATAGACTTTAATGGAGGATAAACCAGGTTGTTAATTATCTTATGAATTTTATTTATTTATATTTATACCTATATGTATATGCAGATGTAATTGATCCACAACTCATCACACTCAATCAAAGATCCAAATCAGACAAGTATCATAAGAACAAACATTCAAGTGCATAGATATCTATGAAAATAGTTTTGTTTTTGTTCCTACGAGTAGGTCTCCTATTCCTAAAGGTCACTTTAGGTACAAGATTTCAAGTGTGAAATCCACATTTGCCTTTTAGAAAGAAAAGATAAGAATAATCAGAGTAAAGCGGAAATAGATGAGAATAGATTAAGAAAAGTTTAGAAAGAATCAGAGTAGCAAAGGTAAGTAGACAATGGTTGTCCAGTTCTATCTAGGTTTCGTCCTACAGTCAACATTCCTCTGATACCACTTCTGTAACACCCAGATTTTAGGGGTCCAAAGCCCGGGCGCGAACATAAACACCAGGTATGCTGGGACCAAGTCTCACACATATGATGTATAGTGGCACAGGATCAAATGTCACATCTTTATATATAATAGGAGTTCTATACAAAATAAATAATTACATTATAAGGAGACAACGGTCCAGCAACCCAAAGTTGACTGGGAGACGACGGCCTAGACCTCTCACGAAAACATCGCAGCATCCTCCATGCGCCTCATCCTGTGGTACCTGTTCTTGACCTGTGGGGTGTGTGAGACAGCAAGAGTGAGCTCACATACGTTCATCGCTCAACAAGTTGTGGGGAATAATGTGCATGAACTCGCCAAAGGTGGGAGCTCACGTGAAGTGTAAGGCTTACCAAAGAGGATGGTTAGAGCTGAGCATTGCTTTTAAAGTTGGTCAAAATTTTATTAGCAGTTACTAAGTATAAGTAAATACCAACCCAATTAATTAGTAGAACAAAAGTAACAACCTCACCTGCGATGCAATGCATATGACAAATTGAATTTAGTTCCATAATTTAATCATGTGAGGGTCCGAGCTGCTCATGACCGTGAGCACGGCTAGTATACCAGTTTTACACTCTGCAGAGGTTGCGCATCTTTACCCACAAGTCGTGTATCCCATGTCGCCAGGGTTTGCAAGGCCCTTAGACACTACCGAGGTGAATGGCTAGGGATCCACTACGAGGCCTTTACAAAGTTCCACTAGCTTCCGAAAACCCGCTACAGTTTATAGGAAGTTCCAATGCAGGAATCCCTTGCAGGACCGCCATCGCAGCAAAATCCTCCCGAGGGCCTCCCTACACTGACCACTCCCCTACTGCCCTTGCCCCTTTCGGGTAAGGTAGTCTTCCACTAGCTTTCCTAATTAATCAGCCAAGGGGTCTCATTCCTCCCTTGTGGTAGCACTGTTTTCCCGGGTGGTCGCTCCATGTTCCAATTAACATAATGATCTTATCATGAACAATAAATAACCACTGATAACAAAAGTGTAATCATAAATAGTGTATCTCCATACCCAAAACCACATATAGCACTAGCAAGTACTACCCAGAAAGTTCAGTGGTAAACAAGGTATAAAGATAGACAAACTAAGGTAACCTATTGGGTCCCATCAAAATTAACCTATGCAGATCATTATGATTAATTAGAACATGAGTGGGTAAAAAGAAGTGATCAAGGGCACAACTTGCCTGGGACTTGAGAATCCAGGTACCAACTTGCTCTTCAGATGACACGTGACCTCGCTCTAGTCGTAGCAATACAAACAAACATTGTATAGGCAAAATTAACATTACACCAAACATAGGTACAAACTGAATAATAATAATCTACGCGTTGCTACGAGATCGTAGGAACAAGAATCACTAAATTTGGAGTTATAGTTATTTAGTTATGAATTTCTGAAGTTATTAAGCACCTAGAACAGATTAATTCAAATGAACAATTTTGCTTCAAGTTTTATGGTTAAACAGTGTTACTAGTTGATATACAATATTAAAATAAAATTATTGCAACTGGAATGACTCAATTTGGAGTTAAAATGAATTAAATATGAATTATACAAGTTTTAAGATTTATTTTTATACTAAAAATCAATTTCTAATATTAATTATCTAGTTTCTCTGTTATCTGGACTGCGCGCCAAATCCTGGAAAAATCAGGGGCCTCAGCGCAAGAAACCCGAGACTCAAAGGGCTGTAGCAATGGACGGCGGGTTAAATAAGAAAAACCGCAGGGGCTCTTTATGAAGTTTGCCACGCGAAGGGGTATCATGCGCTCCAGACCGCACGATCAGAACCAATGGCCAGGATCAGATCTAGCCCAATCCAAACCGGTACGTAGGCACAGCCGTTAGATCGAGGATTGACGGCGCAGATTTAATGTATCGTGCATTAAATCGAAACCGCACGATCTGGATCGACGACTCGGATCAATTCACGCGAAGGGGTGAACGCATTCTAATCGCAGCCATCCATCAAAAGATCGACGGTCCACGTAGCTTCTTCCATCTCACTGCCGCACGCGGCGGCGCCGCCCCGCACTCGCGGTGGGGCACGCCGGCGAGGCTGCCAATCGGCCGTTCCCGAGCTCCAAACCCAAATTGGACCGAGCTAAGCGTAAAGGGGGACGAGACGAGCACGGTGTACGGGTCCATACCGAGAATCGCACCGTGAAGCGCCCTGGCCACGGAGAGGAGCGGACCCGCGGCGGATGTTCCACGACGATGAGAAATCGCCGCGCCGCCAAGGCTTCCCGAGCACCAAATCCTTCACGCACGCGATCTTCACCTCCCAGTGAACCCTTCCGCCCAGTTGCCCGACACCTAGCGCTGGTAGTGGGGGAGAGGGTGTAGCGGCAGCGCTCGGCTCGATTCCTCCCCGACTGCGACGGTGATGGGGCATGGTACGAGTGCAGGGTGGTGACGGTCCTCGATTTTATAGTCCCGAGGTAAGTCCGCGTGGCGCCAGGACTCCGGTCGGAGTGGGGAGGTCGGGGTGGCCACAACGGCCCGACGATTATGGCGCTCGCCGTTGAATCTCCGCTCCGCGCGGAAGCATCGAACGGAAGACCCCGGGGCATCGAGCGGGTTGTTGAGAAGATGGATAAGCCTGGCGAGAGGGCCCCATGCGACAGCGACGGCGGACACGATGCAGCCGCGGCGAACGGCCCGAGCGGAGACGACGGAATCGCGTTCTGAAGACGGAGGGGGAAGAAGATGACGACTGGGCCCCGCGCGTCAGAGAAACCAGGGCAGGCACGCACACGGCGGATGCGTGAGGCTGAATGGTGGGGCCCGCGTGTCGGTGCTTCGTTGGATGGTTGGGCTGCGCGGGAGCAAGGGGGATGGGCCGCATGAATGGTGGCCCAAGCGTGCAGGTAACTTTTTTTTCTTTTTCTTTTCTGGTTCTATTTCCAAATTCAAAAATTCAAACTAGTTTAACTTCCTGTTTTGAATTTTTATTCTTCCAAATTTCCAATTCAGTCCTAATGTGAATATAACACCTATTTTTTTTGGTACTAAATATTTATTCTTCTCTCTATTGTTTAATTATAGAAGGAATATTTAACTTAGTTAGAATTTTCTTCCTAAATTTTAGCATTCACCTTTCTTCCTTTGAATTTTGAATTCAGGTTGGGTTTAAATCTTCAGATTCCAATTATTGTGCACCTCTTACACAAAGAACACCAGCATGCTATGTATTTATATGTTTATTTATTTGTTGCTTAACCAAATTAATGTTTATCAATTGGTTATGAATTGGAAAGGCCCTTATAAATTCTCAAAGGTTTCAAAAATTCTTGAAACACTATTATTGATGCTTTTAGTTCTTTATTTTATTATCATTTTTATTATTATCCTGATACTAATTTTGGGCTTTACAACCATGGGGTGTGGAATGATCGAACTAGCTTTTTGTTGCATTGGTGTTGAATTCGGCTCATCACCAAACTTGATGTCGCGTCGATGCCAAAGAACCAACTCGTTCATTGCCTCCTGCAAAGTTATGATCCCCTCAACTGGAAAATCTATCTCCCAATCTTCACAACCACTGTCTGTGATTTCTAGAACTTGGACCACAGCATAGTGTGGTGGGACAGGATTGTCCTTGTAGTTAACAAGTCCTGGTTTTACCAAACCAGTAGCAGCTTGCTTTGTTTTTGTCCCAGATCGATTGATTGGAATATGAAGAAAGCAAGGCTTGTCCTCAACAATATCGTCTACAGGGTACTTGGTCAAGTCTTGCACAGATCCAACGCTGCTAGGGACTATAGGTGGACTCATGTGGCTTGGCTTGAGTTCAAATGATATGCATTCTGTTTTCTTCATTTTGTTCATCACGTCATTAATAGCCTTTTGTACCCTTTCATCAATAGTCTCTTCAAGGGTCCTTTTCGACTTCTCGTGTTTCCTATATGACGACGCATACTCTGGAAACGCCTCTCTCCAGGAAATCTTAGAAGAGATTCCCCGAGCCCGTCCAATGTGTTCAGGATTGCCTAGTGCTGCAGTTAGTATGTCATTCTCCCTCCGAGGCTTAAATTCTCCTTTTTTTCTCTTATCTGCATATTCTTGAATTTTTGTCGAAACTTCGCCTACCAATTCTGGATGCAAAAGTTTGTCGTCCTCACTCAAACCTGCTCGACCTAAGATCCAACGAATAGCTCTCTCATCGATATCTTTTAATATTGGGTCCAAAGTGCCGTTAGTTATAGCTTCCTCGATAATCTTGTTCCACTGCACAACTTTATGGTGATATCCGCTTGACCCCAGGCGATGGGGGTGTTTGTTCATCTTCGCTCTCTGAGAATTAGTTTCACCCAGTTCTTTGGCCTTCAGTTCGGTCTTCTGACGAACAAATTCCTCCCACTGAGCTTGAGTGATTTTCCCCATTTTCTTGGGCGGAGGAACCTTATTCTTCTTAACAAAGTCCCTATTCATCTCGGCCTTCCACCCACGAAACATCTTGGCCATAGCAGAGAGCATCGACTTCCTTACTGCATCCTCTGTGCCTTTTGGGAACTTGAATGACTCAGACAACTTAGCCCATAGCTTGTTGCGGGTGTCTTCATCTAAATCCTTCCATTTTTGAAGTGTGATTGGCACTATATCTCTAACAGTAGCCCCACAGGAATTTCGAAACTTTGTAACCACGTCAAGTGGTTCTTCAGGAAACCCCTCTGCATTTAGTTTTGTTACATACATAGCTGCACCTTCTTTCATCTGATTTGGCTTCTTGGCCATCGTGTTTTGTGACATCATGGCAAGCATATGACATCAATGGGTACACATTCTACACTAAATCAAAAGACATGAAAAGTGTTGCACAAAATAGCGGTGTTCGTATCAATGCTTTTGACCTACATGGACAGAAGACCACATATTTTGGATTCATAGAGGAAATATGGGAACTTGATTATGGCCCAAGCATGAAAATACCCTTATTTAAATGCCAATGGGTACAACATCCCGTGGGGGTGATAGTGGATAACTACGGACTCACACTGGTAGACTTAAAGAAAGTAGGATATAAAGATGACCCGTGGGTTCTCGCCGGATGTGTTGCACAAGTGTTCTATGTACTCGATCCAGCAGATGAGAAGATGCATGTAGTTATTTCTGGAAAGCAAAAAATTGTTGGAGTTGAGAATGTGGGAGACCAAGATGAGGAATACAATAAGTATGAAGAGATGTTCGTCTTTAACGGTCCAGAGAGAATCAAGCGTGTGGAAAAGAAAATTGATAAGAACTTAAAGCCATACATGCGGAAAAATGGTAGTTCATGAAAAATTGTATGAATCAAATTGTATTTGTTATCATGTATGATCGACTATGAATTGTGGTTGCCAATTAATTTAAAATCTCTCTAGTTATATTATCTATGTGTGCTATTATAATTCATTTACATTGTATTTGCATATTATTGTTAAAAATTAAATATTAATTCATTTAAATTGTATTTGCATATTTCTGTTAAAAATTAAAATTATTTTCATATTTAAATTGTATTTTCATATTTTTACAATCACAGGCGGTTTTGTCTTAGGGTCCGCTTGTGAAAATGATAGAGCACCACAGGCGGTCCTAAACAAAAACCGCTTGTGATACTATTACATCACAGGCGTACTGAACCGCCTGGGACATCACAGGCGGTTTTCTAACCGAACCGCCTGTGATGTAAAAATCCTATCGCTTGTATAGAGCCAAATTGTACTAGTGAAAAAAAATGACCCGATACGTCAAAAAGTTAAGCATATGCTAACCCTAATCGATCCGACACTAGACATGGGTCGGGTACGGACCATACTAAATGGCGCACGACCCGACTTTGACTCAACCTGAACCCAATCCTACTATCAGAATTCGGGTCTTAGCCAATTATACCTATAGATTTGCTGAGTTATCGGACACTCGGGAAAATGTGTGCTTTGCCGAACATCACACACGGCAAAAGGAAGCACTCGATAAAGAGTCTTTGCGGAGCGTCGAACACTCGGCATAAAATGGCTCTGACCAGCACTAGGCAAAGCGTCGTCAGCAACGGATGGACATTATCTTTGCCGAATGTCTCAATTATAGCATTGGGCAAAGAAGCTCCCTTTGCCGAGTGCCGATCAGCGCACTCGGCAAAGAAACTGGCAAAGAGACTTATACTGGTGCTCTCTTTGCCGAGTGTCAGGCTGGCATACACTCGTCAAAGACTCCCTCTTTGTTGAATGTCAGTTTGCGGCTCTTGGTACCGAGGCTTCTGTGGAGGCCCACTAAAGCTTTCTTGGTTGAGTGCCAGGCTGGTAGACACTCGGCAAAAGCTTCTTCTTTGCCGAATGTCAGTGAGTACACATGGCAAAAGTGTCCGTCGTCGTCACTTGTCGCTGTCACGACGATTTTTTTAGTCGAGCACCAGGTGACATTCAGCAAAGATTTTGTCGAGTGCCCGACAAAAAACACTCCGCAAAGAGACCGTTGTGGACTTACATTTCACTGAGTTCTCTTTGTCATGTCACACTCGATAAAAGCAGTCTGTTTCGCTAGTGTCCGACCCAACGTTTGAACACCCACTAGACCTCTGTATGATGTGCCGGTGTCGGTGTAACCGCAGTCCATTTTTGACCAGCTAGAGCGACCTCTGTATGCTAGTGCGGGCTACAGAAAAATGATGGATATGCATGCACTCAGCTCCACGACTCGATCGATCTACTGGCAGCAGTGACTCACGTAACACGTGTTTTTCAAATAAAAAATTGATAGATGCCGGTCCCGGTGGTTGGCCCGCACTGCAATCAGGTGCACATGGCATGTGTCCCGGCCCGATCGATCAGGACACACCCGGCCTATATATTGAGTACCTAGTTACGTGTGCTTCTCATCTCAGCAGTGACGAACTCGAAGCTTGCGTTCTTGTAGTAGAGTCGGCAGCAAGAGCGGTAGAGCGAGCGGTCGAGAAGATGAAGAGCAGCACTCTGTTGGCGATCCTAGTTCTCCAGGCCCTTCTGGTCTCTGCGGCCGTGGCCAAAGGACCTGCAGGTACGTGTGCTTGCCGAGATTTCATCTAGCTGGCTAGCTTGATTGGACGCTGCTAGCTCGTTTGTATACAGTTCATCTTCGCGTATATATAATAAAGCAAGTACGCATGATGCTGCTGCGCGCAGGGCCGAAGAAGCAGTGCTGGTGCGGCGAGTGCACCAGCTGGTCGGGCGTGTGGACCTGCGACGACCTCCTCACCAAGTGCGCCGCCACCTGCAAGAACTGCGTCCCCGTGTCCACGGACAAGGGCGCCATCAAGTACAGGTGCCGCGACTTCCTCCCCGAAAACTGCGGCTGCAAGATCCACTAGAGACTCATCCAATTCAACCATGGCCGCGCGCCACAGCGGCACAGCCGATGGATCCTTCCATGCTCCTCCGTCCGTCCGCCCTACTACAAGCAGGCAGCCACACCAATAAGCTAGCTCTTGTTGTTGTTTTGTATGTTTGATTGGGTGTCCCTTCCCAGTCGAGATGGAATAAAATAAATCATCAGGCGCCAATAAGCAAGATCTTGTTGTTTTGCATGTTGCATTGGGTGTCCCTCCACAAATGAACAGGTTGTTTGGATTTGGACCTGCTGTGTCGCTAGCAGGTACGGTGGTGATTCAGGCCTTCTCCTTTGCTTGTATGCACACGTGCATTTCTATAGAACTCGTTTTCGCTTAAAAAGATAGTGAGAAGGCTATCTGTTCATGGCTTCATGCTGAGTACAGCAGAACGCGAAACGCGTCGTGGATGTATTGTTTTCGCGGCGTACGCAACTGTAGCGTCATCCAACAGCCATTGGATGTGGTTGTTAAAGAGGGGCATCCCCTCCTCCCTCTTTCTCTCCCTCAAATCTGCATATTCCCTCTCTTCTCCCCCTCTTTTCGCTAGCTGTTGCGACCCAGGCTATCTATAGATGTACATAAAGCATGAAAGACTAGCTCGAATCACGTTTTTTTTCTTAGTACGAGCTTGGTCCGGTCTGTCACGAATAAGCGGGTCGGACTCGGACAGGAAATTAAGCACGGCGGGCTAGCCTGGCACGGTCCGTTTACCTCTAAGCCCCGTCAAGCCCGCTTTTTTGCACTAAACCGTGCTTACCGGCCCGTTTAGCCCGTTTTAGCCCGCTTTTTCTGTGCTTACCAGGTCGGCCCGATCCGTTTAGGCCTGCAGCGGGCCGAGCTCGAACAGAAAAACGAGCCCACGGGCTTAGACGGCCCGGCTCGGTTTACTAACCGTACCTAGCGGGACGGGCCCAAAACGGGTCGGAAGGTCCGTTTGGCCATCTCTAGTCGTATCCGGGACATGCTCATCTCTGTGTCACCTGTTTTCGCATCCGCGCTCAGGAACCACCGGAAACCGTATAATATGGATGGATATTATGGTTCTGTGTTTATTTTCATATTTTCTCTTTAGGTTCGGATAGGATACATATGTTGGGGCGAAGGCGAAGACGCTACCCTCCGCTCCAGCCTTCGTCTATCTCGCTGCGCCGACAGGAAGCAGAACGACCGGTGAGGTCCACCCTTCGTCTTCTACGTTACAAGACGAAGGCCTACGGCGACGTCGCCCCATCCCATGTCCTCACTCCACTTGGAGGCCCACGTGGGATTCGGCCCATTGTAACGGGCCCCGCACGGATAAGTGTGTTACGGGCCCGATTTGTAATAGCTTTTCTGTAATGACAGTCTGTAACCCTCCTTTACAGGAATATTCCGGGGATAGACCGGGTGCCTTAGGGTACATGCGTCCTTACATTGAGACGTTGGACACTCAGGCACCTATAAATACCCCCGTACAGTGTCCTTGAGAGGCTAGGTTAACAGAGCAATTGCCGCCTCGAGTTAAACTGTGTTCACTTCTCTCTCACTCCCCTGTTGGAATCAGCTTGCACGGGAGCGCAAGCTCCAATATTGGCGCCCACCGTTCGTGCTACGAGAAAGCCACCCGCGATGGCACCCAAAAGAGCTAACTCGATGGCAGCCCCATCCGTCGATGAAGCAGCCCAATGCCAAGCTGTAGAGAAAGCAGCCTGCTGCCATCTCTGTCTTTTATCTTTTTAGATGATGAATTAGCACTGCTCATATCTACTAGAAATATTATTTCATTCAATAGTACTGTCCATATCTAAAATGTATTGTAAATCTTTTAACAAATGTTCAATCTTCAATATATGTCATATTGAAATTTATAAATCCGACTTGTACATTATGTGTCAAGGTCTCTATTCTCACCAGATTCATTTTCTCACTTTAGAAACAAGAGAAATATAAGGATGCTGAATCGAGTGCAATAGATCTTTTCAAGGACATGCATTGCAGCAAGAAGAAAGGTTTTTCTGAAAATGTAAAGAAAGCAATTGTGAGTACTCGTTTGCTTTTATGTTTGTTCTGAAAAATTACAAGTACGACTATGTTATACTAACAAATAATATTTATAATAGGTTGACATGGAAGCAATGGTGACAACACCAGTTGAGGATGGACAACAACAGAAGTCTCCTATGGAAGTTGTTTCTGAAGTGCTAGGGGGCTCCAGTTTATTTCTATAGAATGTTGGTCTGCAAGATAACTCCAAGAAAAGCTCCACAACAACTGTTTCTGCAAAGGTTCAAGAACTTCAGAATCAATTGGAGTCTGAGAGGCTAGAAAAAGATGGACTTCAGGAAGAAGTAGAAACCTTAAAGGCTCAGGCACAGGCCTCAAAGGAGACCATGGACAATATGAAGAGATCGATGGAAGAAAATAACAGTCTCCTCCATCAACTGTTGAGCTTCAATCGAAGCCAAGCGCCCCCATCTTAAGGCTGCTATAGTATCATGTTATATTAGTTCTGGATTTAGGTTTTATAAATTTGGAATATGTTTAAACTTTCATACTTTGAGTTGAATTTATAGGATTTCCTTTGTATTTTAAGTTACATGATCTACAATCATATGATTTGAAGTTATAAAAGTATCTATTGTATGAATTGTGTGAATGTTGAACTAAATAATTCAATGTTTTGGTTATTAGCATGTGATTTCATAATATTCCATGACGCTATGAATTCATCACGCCTTATGATGAAAAATTCGTCATAAATATATTGCAACGTCATCATACTTTGTGATGAAAAAAATTTGTCACAAATATATTGCCACATCAGCTGCCACCTCATTGATATTTATGACAAATATTTTTGTCACATCATTTTACCACATCATCTACCATGTGGCATGCCACGTCATAACATCTGTGACGAATGAAATCGTCACAACATTTTCGCCACAACACCTGCCACGTCAATTGCCATGTCATCTCACCACGTAATCAACCACGTGGCAAGGCACGACTACATGAATTGTGACGTATTTAGACATAATTAGTGACAAATTCGAGTGTCATAGAATTAGTGACGTTTGTAGTTTGCGTCATAAACTATTATGACATTTTTTTGTTATTCGTCATAGTACTCCATTTAACACGCACCTTCTGTGACGATGTGATTTTCGTCATAATGACGTCACCAACATGTAAGGTATGACAAAAAAATACTATTGTTTGTGACGTAATGTTAATGTCACATAAGGCATAGAAGGTTGTAGTGATGGTTATTTGATTCTCTCGGATCATGAGATGTGATGTTGTATCTTGCAAGAGCATCCAGTCGGATATTGGTTTGCAATGATTTGCTAGCTAACAACACATGAGATTGAGCCATGTTCTCTAAGAGCACTCATGATCTGGTTATGGTTGGATGTACTGATCTTGGATATCTATAGAAGATCCCTAGGTGCAAGATCAATGACATATTTCAGGTAAGTTGGACCTAATGTTTTGATAAATGTCTATCAACATAAATTAGTAGTCACTTACACTTATCATTATGTGGCACACTTCGTGTAATTGTACAGAATGATAAAATACATACTGAGGGTATGTGGTGGTTATGATTTTCTATCACTGACCTTATTACTTATGAAGATAATATCACTTTGTGTTGTTTAGATGAAAACAAGTTACAAAGTAAGTCTCTATCTTACTCCACATTTTAAATGTGTTTGAGAGCTGGTATGGGATGACTTAGTGATTTGCAAGGATTAAGGGGGAGTTTCCTCTTTGACGAGAGGAACTTGTTTGTACATCATGTTGTACTCTTTTTTTGCACGAGTTTTTTGCCATTTTGGGTTTCTCATTCAAAGTTTTTAACGAGGCAACATCAACACAAAGTCTACGACGTATTATCTATTTTTCGTAGGGGTTCTCGAGGATGAACATTATGACATGGATATTGTTGTATTCGAACTAGGTTATGAGTTTATCTCATAAAAGTTTAAATAGATCAATATTAGATCGTTACTATTGTCCTTATTTTTCCTGTTGGGTTTTTAAGAAGACTCGACTAGTATGTTGATTTCTCAGATTTTCTGACCAAATTGTATGTATTGGAGGAATATTAGCCTAAGTTGTATGTCTCATCATTTATTTTCTCCACTGGAGATTTTGAGATGATGGTTTTAGACATACTGTTGTTCTTTGGGCTAGAGGTTCATGGAAGAACAACGACGTATTATGGTTCTACTCTTTATTTCTCCCGCTTTGAGGAGTTCACTTGGTACTATTTAGGGCCCGTTTGGCACAGCTCCAGCTCCTGATTCTAAGCGAGGATCTGGAGGAGCCGTGCCAAACGGGTATTTTTTTAAACTGATTCTCGTGTGGAGCCGAAAGATCGGGAGTCGTTTTTGTGAAGAAAGGTGGGATCTAAAAAAAACTGCTCCACCCTCCCTTAAAACAGCTCCTCAACCAACCAAATATGGACCTCCACTTAAAGTTTGATCGAAATTACCCACAATTGCCATTAGACAAAAACATAACGAGCCAATTTATGGATTAAATATTTGAGACCATTTTATGCACTACTATGATGGGAATATTTTATATGTTATTGTTTCATAATTTTTTTCCGTATATGCATCCTACTTATTGGTTTGTAACAAAGTTGAACTGCAAAGGGTAAAACAGACAATCGCCACAGACCACCAACTTTCAGAAGACAAGAATCAGTTTACTTGCCAAACGGTTTTAAAAATGATTCTGATTCTTTAGGAAAATCAAGAGGATCAGCTCCTCACGAGGATCAGGATCTGGAGCTAAAGAAGCAGGAGCTGGAGCTTTGCCAAACGGACCCTTAACCTATATAAATTCTTAAGTTTTTTCCACGGTTTTTTCTTGAAGGAATTAACAAGCACCCTTTATATCTTTATATAAGCATGCATGATATTAATAAAGTATAATGAATTTAATCTACTTCTTACCACTTGTAATCTAAGTTGGAGACGCGCGGACGGGCAGATCGACCGACAAGAGGGACGGTGATCCCGTGCTGCACCAAAAGCTCGGCTTTACGTACAGTAGGATGCATTATTATTATTGAGGCCTCTGCATGATGCCCTCATGGTGCAGAGGTGTCAGCATAACCGTAGGCCATCTTTGACCAGCTAGACCTAGGACGACCAAATATAGTGCGTGCTACAGGGACGAAATGATGGATATGCATTCTCGCCGCGCATCTACTAGCAGTAAGACTCGCGTAACACGTGCGTTTGCAAAAAGAAATTTAAAGAAAAAGGATAGATGGGCACGCACTGCAATGAGTCTATGCGCACATGGCATGTCCCCGATCGATCGACCGACCAGGAGAGGACACCCCCGCCTCGGCCCGCCCCGGCCTATATAGAGAGTACCGAGTTCGTCTAGTGAATCACATGTGCATCTCAGCAGCAGTGACAAACTCGAAGCTTGCCTTCTTGTTTACACCCCAAAACTAAAACTAGAATCGGCGGCGGCAACAAGCGGTACGTAGAGGATGAAGAGCAGGAGCAGCACGCTGTTGGTGATCCTAGTTCTCCAGGCCCTTCTGCTCTCTGCGGCTGTGGCCAAAGGACCAGCAGGTACGTACATGCATGCTTGCCTCTCCTCCGGCCTGACGCTGGAAATTCATCTAGCTGCGCTTGGACGCGCTGCTCGTGTATATATATAGTTCATCTTCGCGCCTGTGCGTGCGTGTGTGTGTGACGAAATAAAGCAAGTACGTACGCATGATGCTGCCGCGCAGGGCCGACGACGAAGAAGCAGTGCTGGTGCGGCGAGTGCACCAGCTGGTCGGGCGTGTGGACGTGCGACGACCTCCTCACCAAGTGCGCCGCCACCTGCAAGAACTGCGTCCCCGTGTCCACGGGCAAGGGCGCCATCAAGTACAGGTGCCGCGACTTCCTCCCCGAAAACTGCGGCTGCAAGATCCACTAGAGACTCATCCAATTCCACCATGGCCACAGCAGCCGATGGATCCTTCTTCCATATGCATTTCCATATGCATGCTCTCCTCCGTCCGTCCGCCTAGCTTTGCTAGAAGCAGGCGCTAATAAGCAAGCTGGTGTTGTTGTTGTTTTGCATGTTTGATTAGGTGACCCTTTCCAGTCGAGATGGAATAAAATAAATGTCAGGCGCACGTACTGACGTCTTATTATGATATTTCTCCCCTGTAGATAAAAGCCTCTGTTTGGTTCGCTGACTAACTTTTATATTTTATCTAACTTTTATATCTAAGGTTAGTTATTCAATTCGAACGACTAATATTAGATAAAGTATGATACAGTTAGTCACAAATCAAACAAGCCTAAAAACTCGATCTACGGGGTTAACACTGCCCTATGGTATTACAATTAAGAAAAAACTCGATCTGCGGGGTTAACACTGCCCCATGGTATTTGTTGGACACCAAAATGAGCGGACGGTCCGGCCCATGGGCCCGGACGGTCCGCGTGTCCCGAGATTAGATTAACCCGGATGTTTATCCTTATCTCGTGCGTGGTTATCCATCTAATCACGTGAGAGTTTGTTGGCTATCTCTTAGGAAAAGGTCCAGACCTCCTCCCCTATAAATATAAAGGGGTACGGCCGATTGAGAACCCCCGAACACATTCCAATCGAACCAATTACCTTATTTACTTTTCCTGCCCTAGGAGTAGATGTAGCATAGTTCTAGTTGTAGCCTTCCGCATATCCACCTCCACCCCTAGTCGACTCTACGTCGTCTAGATCCGTCTTGGGTGGCCTGCCGATCCCAAGACGACCCTAGGATCTCACCCTCTCGGGGGCAAGATCTAGTTGTCCATCCAAGACCTCTTCCTCGATTTGATCTCTTAATTCCTAGGCGACTCCACGTCGTCTGGGGACGCCCCGGGTGACCTGTCGACCCGGAGCACCTTAAGATCTTTTCCCCCGAGGGGACGAGATCTAGATTCCAGCAAGGAGGAGGAAGACGACCCTGTCGCCAGGTCACGGACCGTCCGGCCCAGAGCTGCGGACCGTCCGGTGTGACGCAGGGAAGACACCGCTCCTGCGCCCAGGTCGCGGACCGTCCGGCCCAAGGCCGCGGACCGTCCGCGCCGTCGCAGAGGGCACTACCAGGCGATCCGGCGACCTGTCGCAGGCCGCCACTACTGTTCACCTTGCGGAGCCGAACCCAAGGTATTGCTCATCACGAGAAGGTCCTAGGGTTCGTTGCTATTTGGTCCCAAATAGGTGGTGACCATCATAGAGGTGTTGCCCCACATTTAGGATAACCACTTTACTTGACCCTACATCATCTAAAGGTGCCAAGTACCGCCAAGCGGTTCATTATAGTGTTTGGTGACCAAAAAGGCACCAACATACTTTTGGCGACTCCGCTGGGGACGAAAAATTGGATCTATCAAATCCGATCCATTAGATCAGATCTATTAAATTAGACCTATCAGATCGGTCGCAATGGCCAATCCTAAAGATCACAACAATGTCGTCCTAGACATTAACACAAGGCTGACTAACTCGCCGGCCAATGAGGATGAGAAATTAGAAGACCACATGAAAAGGCTGGACGAGGAATTCCAACGACAACAGGCTCAGATAAGCAAGGTGGCGAAAAAGTGGTACCTCTCGCACTTCAAGGTAGATCACCACCAGAAGGTCGTCAAGAAGAGGGAAGTAAAGTACGATTCACTGTCAGCCTTGCTGCATCAGCTCCCCATTGTAAGTAACACCACGCCATTAGCCGATATTCAATCTGTTAAAATTTCTTTTGATAATCAGATTAAAATTATAATGGAGGATATAGAGAATATGACGCATGCATTAGAAAATACTCATACACCCGATTTTTTGTCGCATAAATTGGGCACTAAAATAACTGCGTCAAAAACATCGGCGACAAATGAGGCTTCTCAGTCCCAACCATATTTTGGTATGCCGATGGACTCATATCCAGGACGACCGTCACCACCATCTTCGCTAAATTGTGAGTCAACTCTGAGCACGGCCGGACCGTCCGCACACAATCGCGGACCGTCCGGCCCTCCGTCAGACCGTCCGGCACCCTACGCCGGACGGTCCGGAGTTACACAGAGCCCACCACAAGGGTCACAGGTGTTGCCTGACGTGACCGGACAGTCCGGGGATAGTACCGGACCGTCCGGTCCACTCGCAGACCGTCTGACTACGCAGGTCGGACCGTCCGGAGCACCAGAAGTCACCTGTGATCCGCCTAGTGCGGAAGGCCGGCATAATTATAACCGGCCACCCAAGCCCCAAGAACCAAAAAAGCCACACGTCCCTAAGCTTGTTTGGCCCACTAAGGCCAAACCTTCTGTTCGCTCTCACCCGCACTCGACACAAAAGGAAAAGGTTAAGTTCACATTTAATATTACTAAATGTGATAAAATATTTGATGAGTTGCTTAAACATGGTAATATTAAATTGTCACATGTAATTCCTCCGGTTGAACAATTAAAAGGGCGTGTTTATTGCAAATGGCATGGCTCCTTTCTCCATAACACCAATGATTATGCCGTCTTCCGTCGGCAAATACAATCGGCTATAAACGAAGGCCGGTTGAGGTTTCAAAAAGAGGTGAAAATTGACAGACCACCTATTCCTGTCACCACATTAGAGCCAACGAGCAAAAAGGCCATAATTCGGCCTTGTGCGGCCGATAAAAGTAAAAATAAAAATATCGTCATTGGTGATCCTCACACACCAAATATGTCACGCAGAATGGTTACTCTGAAGGCTCCGGACAAAAGAAAGACCGGAGGCACCGGGGGGCAAGCACGATCGGACATCCGATCACGGTCACCTGTCCTGCGTACGCCGGACGATCCGGGTACTAAGGCCGAACAGTCCGAGACAGGCGCGGACAGTCCGGCTATGATGGCCGGACGGTCCGCAGATGGTCAGAAGCAGCAACCTCAGACCATCGGACCACAACGTTCCAACACAAGTGTTAGGAAACAAAACACTACTAAGACGTCTGGACGACTCAGTAGAGTCGGCCCTACTTTTGGTCAGTTGCTTGCCAAATATATCAAGAAGGTCGTTCCACACAACCGGCCAATAAAACAAACGAAGTCAAAAGGGCGACCTGTGCGAAAGCAAAAGCCGACTAAACGGACCCAAAGGGTAGCACAACCAAGATCGCCTTGTCATCCTCCTCCAGGGATAGCATGGTGCGTCCCGTTCTATCCATCGCCGATGTGTTGTCCTGCTCATGTGTGGGGTGGTACGGCGATGAATTCGTATTACTGGCCCAATCCGTTTACTTATTTGGGCTGGGGGGCACCACAAGTTTTTGCCTATTGACAGGTTGATCAGGTAGACATGGCCGAAGAGGATGCGATCCGAAACGACCTCTGTGCATTAAAGTCCCATCAAGTATTTATATTATCTGATCGCAAGAGCCGATGACTTGCATCGAGCAGAGTCCTTACTTCGGGAACAAAACCTCATGAGGTCAATTGTTTCCGAAGTTTTCGCTGATGCTTTTGGTTCGCCATGCTCCACCAAAAGGCAGGGGGGCATATGTTGGACACCAAAATGAGCGGACGGTCCGGCCCATGGGCCCGGACGGTCCGCGTGTCCCGAGATTAGATTAACCCGGATGTTTATCCTTATCTCGTGCGTGGTTATCCATCTAATCACGTGGGAGTTTGTTGGCTATCTCTTAGGAAAAGGTCCAGACCTCCTCCCCTATAAATATAAAGGGGTACGGCCGATTGAGAACCCCCGAACACATTCCAATCGAACCAATTACCTTATTTACTTTTCCTGCCCTAGTTCTAGTTGTAGCCTTCCGCATATCCACCTCCACCCCTAGTCGACTCTACGTCGTCTAGATCCGTCTTGGGTGGCCTGCCGATCCCAAGACGACCCTAGGATCTCACCCTCTCGGGGGCAAGATCTAGTTGTCCATCCAAGACCTCTTCCTCGATTTGATCTCTTAATTCCTAGGCGACTCCACGTCGTCTGGGGACGCCCCGGGTGACCTGTCGACCCGGAGCACCTTAAGATCTTTTCCCCCCAGGGGACGAGATCTAGATTCCAGTAAGGAGGAGGAAGACGACCCTGTCGCCAGGTCACGGACCGTCCGGCCCAGAGCTGCGGACCGTCCGGTGTGACGCAGGGAAGACACCGCTCCTGCGCCCAGGTCGCGGACCGTCCGGCCCAAGGTCGTG
Organism: Zea luxurians; assembly: GCA_029449295.1. Classification (NCBI taxonomy): domain Eukaryota; kingdom Viridiplantae; phylum Streptophyta; class Magnoliopsida; order Poales; family Poaceae; genus Zea; species Zea luxurians. Next base: position 75,732,700 of record JAOPSE010000014.1, read on the forward strand.
GACCGTCCGCGCCGTCGCAGAGGGCACTACCAGGCGATCCGGCGACCTGTCGCAGGCCGCCACTACTGTTCACCTTGCGGAGCCGAACCCAAGGTATTGCTCATCACGAGAAGGTCCTAGGGTTCGTTGCTATTTGGTCCCAAATAGGTGGTGACCATCATAGAGGTGTTGCCCCACATTTAGGATAACCACTTTACTTGACCCTACATCATCTAAAGGTGCCAAGTACCGCCAAGCGGTTCATTATAGTGTTTGGTGACCAAAAAGGCACCAACAGGATTACAATTGAGAAAAAGATGTTCTCAAGCATGTTAAGAAAACTTCTGAATCCCTATGTCACTCATACACAACACAGTATACAGTATAGTAGCGTATATGTGAGAAGGATTGTGATCGGTGCTGGATGACTTCAGACCTATGTTTAATTTACTATAGGATTGTGGTCGGTGCTGGACGACTTCAGACCTTTGTTTAATTTACTATAGATTACCTAAGTATACAAAATAAAATAAAATATGTCTTTACTTTTGGACGATATTGATATAGTATTCTTACGGGAAAAACCGAGATATAAAGAAGAGAACTTTTAAAAGAGACAATAAATAAAGATATAAAGAACGTTGCTAGAGTCGGTGTTAGTAGAAAATTCTTTTAGGGCTAGTTTGGCAACTACATTTTTTCATGTGATTTTCAATTTCCTAAAGGAAAATAAACTAATTTCTCTTGGAGAAATGAAAAACCTTGGAAAATATGGTTCTCAAACTAGCCCTTAACGTCTTAAATACTACTTCCTCTATTCCTAAATATAGTGCCGTCTCTATTCAAGCTGACCGCAACGGTTCTTTCTATATTATATTCATTCTTATCTCTACTAGCTTACCCATCGTCATACCTATATTTAAACTTTATTTTACGAACAGTGCAGTCTACAGTCTATAACAATACAAGCAGTGCACATGGATAAATTTTGGATAATTTGTTGGAGTCAACCTTATATGCTGCTACAGTGACGATTCGTACATCTACCCTCTCACGTTCTATGGCCGTTACCCCTTTATTTTCTCTAATAACTCACCATCCCAATATATAATTACATTTCTCTCAACCACCGCAACTACCACCTATTTTATTTTCTATTTTGTTTTTTCTACAACCGAAATACATAATTAAACAAGATGATTAATTTCGTAATTAAATAAAATTGTACTCACAAGTTAAAAATGTGCCAATATATTAAAGAGACAGTACCGAGCAACCAGCCCCTGTCGAGCAACTTCGTGAGGCGGAGCCACCGACCAGAACCTACCGAGCAAGTCTGCGAGGCAGAGCCACCGACCAGGTTCCTACTGAGCAAGTCTGTGAGGCAAAGCAGCCGACCAGGTCCCTATCGAGCCAGTCCACGAGGCGGAGCCACCGACCAGGTCCCTACTGAGCAAGTCTGCGAGGCAAAGCAGCCTACCAGGTCCGTATCGAGCCAGTCCACGAGGCGGAGTCACCGACCAGGCCCCTACAGAGCAAGTCCGCGAGGCAAAGCAGCCTACCAGGTCCGTACCGAGCAAGTCCGCGAGACGGAGCGACCGACTAGGTCCCTATCGAGCAAGTCCACGAGACGGAGCCACCGATCAGGTCCCTGTCGAGCAAGTCTGCAAGGCAAAGCAGCTGACTAGGTCCCTGTCGAGCCAGTCCACAAGGCGGAGCAACCGACCAGGTCCCTACCGGACAAGTCCGCGAGGCGGAGCGGCCGAGCAGGTCCCTGCCAAGCAAGTCCATGAGGCAGAATGACCACCCAGCTAGGACCCTACCGAGCAAGTCTGCAAGGCAAAGCAGCTGACTAGGTCCCTGTCGAGCCAGTCCACGAGGCAGAGCAACCGACCAGATCCCTACTGAGCAAGTTCGCGAGGCGGAGTGGCCGAGCAGGTCCCTGCCTAGCAAGTCCATGAGGCAGAATGACCACACAGGTCCCAACCAAGAAAGGGAAGCAAGGCGGAAACCTAAGTCAAATGTCATGAAGTCTACGCCAGCTAAAGACAAGACATGACACCCTAGGATATGGCCACTCACCCAAACGACGGTATGAGTGCACGCCAAGTAGCCACTATCGACATGACCGCACCTCCCCAAGTACAGCCCCAGACGCGCTCCCACAGCCTCGAGGGGCCGGACGACCCTATTCATAAAATACCTCATCATCAGAGCTTCTACAGTGACCCAAATACCGGGTAGTGCGCAGCAGATACACCATACCGGGTGTACGCCTACGCACGCCAACGAGGAATGCAGGCTCATGATGACAAGCAAGATCGCACGACGCCCGGCTGCTCCATATGACTGGCCTGTGGGACCCCCGCACACTACCATGAGGATGTCAATAGAAGACCAGCGAAAGGGACCCATACAACGAGTGGACCAGATAGTACGCTATTATGGGAGTACGGCTACACACGACCCTACAAACAGCATCATAGGAAACCATGCTACCCAAGGGCCACCGGCCGAGCTCCCTCCAATAGAATACAAGTTCCCATTTTAAAGTCCAGCCTGTTACAAGTCCGAGCTCCCTCCAGGAGTGCGTTCTCACTCGCGAGAACGCACTTCGGCGGCAGCAAGAAGACCTTGACACTCTCGTCCGTAAGCTCGATCAAATTTACGGTGACATCGATCAAAAACGCCTCAAGGCCGAACGATCCCATGCGAAACAGTTTTATGGCCAGCTTGCCAAAAGCAGTGACAGGGCGCAATACTTCCTCAACATCGGACAGAACATGGCAGCGACAGCCATGATGCTCCGGTCCATCCCCAAGCCCGACGAGCTAGAGGTGAGGGCGATGTACTGAAACCTCCTCCACATAGTGGAGGACAGAACATGACATACATATATATATATATTATATTCCTAGAGTTTTGGGTATTACATTCGATCCTCCGCTTCGACAAGTAAATTTCTATGTGTGCGTCCTGGACTCCGAACGGTGTGTTCGGTGGGCACAAGGTTTATACTAGTTTGAACAGAACGTCTCTACATCCAATATTCGACGGCTCGTGTTATCGGCACCTTTGCTACTCGATGCTTGTAGTAGGGGGTTATAAGCGAGTTACAAGCGGACGAGAGAGGGAAAAGGAGAGCTCCCAAGTATTATTCGGGGGTGGACCTAAAAGACTATAGGTATGGATTCCTACGCTAAGCCTTGGCTCTGGCCTCTAGGTCTTTAGGTCTTGTGTGTCATTGCCTTCCACTGAGTGTCTCCGGTTTTGAGAGTATAATCCCCCGTCCTCGTTATCGACATCCTCCTTTTATAGGCCAAGGTGGGGGTCAACCATTGATGGCTTCCTTGAGAAGGAGCCACTATACCATGGTAAAACCAGGTGTTTTACCCTGGTGAGACCACGTTGTCCGTATGTATTTTGGTTGCTTGGTCTTTTCAACTCGTGCTCATTATGACGGACGACGTGGGCGGAAAAGGCCTAGCACCATCATTACTACATCTGCGCCACGCTAACCCTTGGCCTCCGTAGCCTGGGTCTCGATGTTCGCGTTGCGAGCCCTATATATGGCCTGTGCACTTAGGTCTAGTCTCGATAGGTCACGAGTGCTCGCAACCCGAGGGGCACGTAGGTCATAAGTGTGTTGTGGGCCGAGGGGCTTCGTAGGTCATGAGTGGGAGGCGGACCAACCCTCTACTACGGCTCGGTGTCAGGCGTAGTTAATACAGCGGGCCACTTATGGTGGGTTAGTCTTGGGCCAGACGAGGAATCTACTCAATTAGCTTCCCTTTGGTTCACACCCCCCTTTCTAGCTCATCCTTGCCTGACCCCGGGCGCGGTGCCTTAGTGTTTATTCGAGGGTGAGCCCTTACAGGGAAGACGATTCCCTTACTCCCTTGCTGGTCGGTGATCCCCGGTAGTGTAAGACCCAAAATTAGTAGAAAAATATAATAATTATAAAATAAATAAACAAATATAGCTATTATAGCGCTTTAGGAATTGGGAATGGGAAAAGAAATTTTGTAATAAAGTCAACTATGGTTAGAATAAAAAATGAGAAGGAGAATAAAATAGTAGGATTTAAAATAATATGGTTGATATTCACATTTGGATTTTCAATTGAGATATTTTGAGAATTTGAAATTTAAAATAGGAGTATAAATTTGAGTTTGAATAATTGAATTTGGAATTAGGAATAGAATATGGGAGAGAAAAATTTCAACTAAGCCATTTATTCCTTCCCTAAATTAATAACAAGAAAATAATAAATAATAATATGGGTAACAATAATAATTATATTCACATTAATAGTAATTTGGACACTTGGAAAGTTTGAAGTTCAAACATGAATTTGAAATTGAGTTGGCATTGGAAAAATTGAAAAAAGGGGAAAACAATAAACTAAATCGGATTTCGGCCCGGCTACTGTTGGGGGCCTTCGGCTTCCGAAGGTCCTCAAAAACATAATTTGACAATGTTTTCTAAGTATGCGAGCAGGTATCTTCGGAATCAGGTTGCGGGTATACAAGAGCATGGTCAAGACGAAGCTTGACTGAAATGGAAGACGATCATGACGAATGATGAAACGATCACGAAGCTATATGCAGAAAAGCTTCGGCATGACAGCAGAAAAGGGGAACCGACTTAAAGATGAAAAGCCAAATTAGACCCCGAAGAATTACTATAGAGCTATTGATAAAAGCAAAGGACATTAATGTAATTTTACATGGGCTGCGTCCCGTGCCTATAAATAGATGAATAGTACTCCCGTACTGTTCACGCTGACTTGGCATTAGCATCACGCTTGTACCCTTACCTTCCTTCAAGTCGAAGGTACATTTGTAATTTGTTGTTGTTTATATAAGTAAAATAAATAGAAATAAATTAATAATAATGTTCAAAGTAATCATGTTATTTTCCGTGTTTTTTGTGTATAAATTTCTCTTATCTTTTATTATGATTATGAAGGTGTGACCTTCATAACCTTCGTTCGAAATCCATTATATCCAAAGGGAAATAATGTTTCGAAGGACGAAGGGCTTTGATATTTAACATTTTATGTTGCCTTGTTCTTAATTCGAAGCATTTGAGAACAAGTCCCCAACATTGGCGCCCACCTCCGGTGAACTCACTTCCATTTCTTGAGCTTCGAACACCTTCGGCAAGCATCACCTTCGTCATGCCGCCGAAAAAAGCTTCAGCGACAGGGGCTGCCAGTCTGCAGCCGCTGGACCCCAATCAGGACGTCCTTTCTCTTAGGGAGGCCCGAAGCCAGAAGAGGAAGGCCACTAGTCCAACGCCTCCGGAGGACGACTTGGACCAGGAAATCCAAAAAATGGAGATGCTCCATCAACAGGTGCAAAGAAAGAAGGAGAAGATGGCTCGTCTAGCTGACCTTCAGAGGCAGATAGATGAAGCTTCGGAAGAGCTTCGTCATCTTGTTCAAGATGACCAGAACCAAAGGCCTCCGCGCAGAGAGCTTCATCAGGAGGGCTTCTACAATGAGGACGACTGGTATGAAGACTTCCATCATGGAAATTTTGCTTTTGATGATGCTTCTCCTCTATCAACAGAATTGTATGCTACACCATGGCCTCAGTCTTACAAGCCACCCCAGCTCCCCATGTACGACGGTCATTCAGACCCGAAGCAATTTTTGATGAGCTATGAAGCAACCATATCTTCGTATGGTGGCAATACTGCAGTCATGACAAAGTCTTTTGTCATGGTCGTCAAGAGTGTCGCTCAAACTTGGTACTCCTCTCTTCGGCCAGGGACAATCACCTCATGGCAGAAGCTGAAGGATATGTTGATAACCAGCTTCCAAGGGTTTCAAACGAAGCTAGTTACTGCTCAAGCTTTATTCCAGTGTACCCAGGACCACGAAGAATACCTTCAGGCGTATGTCCGAAGGTTTCTGCGTCTGAGGGCACAGGCGCCAACAGTGCCCAATGAAATTGTCATTGAGGCCATGATTAAGGGACTTCGGTCGGGACCTTCAACGCAATACTTTGCCAGGAAGGCACCACAAACTTTGGAGAAGCTGCTCCAGAAGATGGACGAGTATATCCGAGCTGACAATGACTTCCGCCAAAGAAGGGAGGAGGCATTCAGGTACTCTGAAATGACCAGGGGCTTCGGAGGAAGATTTCATCCGAGGCACGTCAGGTCAATTCATAACTCCACTCAAAGTGATGATAGAGGGAGCCAACAACAAAGGCCACAATACTCTTCGCAAGCTTCGGGGCAACAGCAAAGCTCTGTTCGGCCGCCAGCGCCAAGGGGCAGAGGCGCCAGGGGCTTCGGGGGAAGATTTGGGGATCAGCCAAGAAGAATTTACTGCCTATTCTGTGGTGAAGACAAGGGCCATACCACCAGGATGTGCCACGTCACCATCCAGAAGCAAAAGGAGATAGCAGAAGCTGCAACACAACAGAGTCAGCCGAAGCAGGTCATGCACACTGCTTCGTACCATTCGCCTTACATTCCAGAGTATGTAGGCAATCACTCTGCAGCTTCTGTTGCTTCGGCAAGTCAACCCCAAGCATCTTGGCAACAGCCTCCACCGCCACCACCAACGCAGCGAGGTCAGCAGCCAGAAGGGAGTCAGCACACTCACCTTCAGAGGGACTTCAGAGAGGAGTCCGAAGCTCGCACAGTCAATAGCACTGTGCCAGAGTCGAAGCACATCTACTGATAGATATCCTACCTCGACAGCAATTTTTTCGCATTTTCACATTCAGTTTTACTTTTTTGTTAATAAGGAACAATTATGGGAAGTCTAAGTGTCTTTTATCGTTTTTCAATTTCTTGTAACAGTTTCGTCTTTTTGCCATAATGAAAATATATCTTCTCCATAGGCTTGAGTCGCCGAAGCACAAGAATTTATGGTGGCACGAAGGACCTTTGAATTATCAAAAATTTATTCTAAGGGACACAGTGCAATTTATTCGAAGCAGTAAAAAGTCGTTCCTAAGGGAGCGCAGTGTAAGTTTTCTGAGCCTACAGCGAAAAATAAACGCTGATTCCGCTGAAAGTAAAAGGCGAAGAAGCTCCTAAGGGAGGCTTACAGCGAAAAATAAACGCTGATTCCGCTGAAGTAAAAGGCGAAGAAGCTCCTAAGGGAGGCTTACAGCAAAAAGTCAGCGCTGATATAAAAAGATTGTGTACCCTATTGCAGGGATGTGTGTATCTTTGGCACAAATATCATTTTGCATAACATAACATCATCACATCATTTTGCATAACATAAGCATCATACAGCATATTGCATGTGGAACAAGAAGGGGATACAGTATTGATCTTCGGAGAATGTTTTGAAAAAGAGAAAATCGTGCTAAGGCACAAGATAAATTGAGAAGAAGTGTAGCTTCATTAGAGAGACAACATAAAACTTTTTTATAGCTTCGGAGAATGTTTTCACGAAGTTTGTATATTCTTCATCAGAGAAGTATGGAAATTCTTGTGATATATAAAAGATTTTCTTCACGAAGCATGAAAAGAAGGGAAGGTGTTTTTTTTCGCCGAAGGCTCAAAAAACGGTATGTATGCAAAATTTCATGCATCGTAAAGAATTGAACCATAAATAGATTATATATTACATTCAAAGTTACAAAGTATTACACATGTTACATTCCAAATGTTTTTACAATAGCATTTAATCTTCCCTAAGAACTACTTCTGCAGCTTCGTTCAGTAGCTGATCGACAACCTTGTCCATGATGGCTTCAGCCATTTTTCTAATTTCGTCGTCCCCCTTCGGGTGGGGGCCCGGAGATGCCTCAGCAGGTTCTGAGGGAGTAGAAGATACGACTATATTACTTTTACAAACCGCGAACAAAGTCTGAAATCAAAAATTACAACAGAATAAAAACCACTAGTTAATACCTATTTGCCCTTCGGGCTCTGCGCTTTTCTCAGCAGCCTCTGCTACCTTCCTAGCATCATGGATGCCTTTTTCGCTTCTTTGAATGATTCCTTGAGCCATTTCTCGGCCGCCATTGTCCCAGATGTCGGTGGAAATTTTCCACCAACCAGGCTTGCTTCGGCCGAGGGGTCCTTTATATCTTCGGAAGACAAGGCAGTTTTGGATTGCGCTAAAGATTTCACATGATCACAGCCTTTTCTTTCCAAAACAGTAGCAATCCCCCTGGCGCCTGAAAAAGCACATATGTCTCCGCGGCTATTCAAGATTTCCTCGAATGCCTCAGCTTTGTGACTGACCCATTCAATCGGGCCTTCTAGATTCCCCCTTGTGAAATTTTCTTCGCTAGAGAATGCGCCAACGCTGGCGAAGCTGAATTTTATCTTCTTAACACACTCTATGGATTTATCATAGCACCTTTTCTTGGAAGCACGAAGCTCTTCAACATTTATTTCCAAATGATTTGCCCATTGATCACTAAGTTCTCGTTTTGTTTCTTCAAGTATGCGTTCTTCTTTAGCTCTGGCCAGCTGTTTTTGAAGATCCTGAATTTCGCGTTTTTGGGCTTCAGCTTGAGCCTTAGAGGTAGCTTTGTCTTCCTTTATTTTATCCACCAGTGTAAGCAGAATTTTATCTTTTTCCAAAGCTTCGTTCCTCAGCTTAATAACCTCTGTTCGTATGTTGTTGAAAGCAATATTATAGCTCTCGTCTTCGGCATTCTTTTGCGCTCTCAAAGCGTTGCTCAGTATTAAACTCTATATGAAAAAAAAGAATTAGTATAAGAATAAAAGAATGATTCAAAAATTGTAAATTTCCAAATATACAATTCTCATACCTTCAGACTATTATATGCAAGGCTGTCCGCAAGATCATCCTTCGTCATAGCGCAGAGCCCAGCTTCAAGCTTCGGGAACCCCATACTTCTAGCCATCTCCCGGCAGACAGATAATTCTTTATTGTCTGGGAGGCAGTATAAGAAGTCATCTTCATCTGTGCCGTTGAATATTAAGGCCCCTTTCGGATACTTCAGTTCTCGGGCATAGTGATTAGCTTCAAAAATCTCTTCTTCAGATAATCTCTTCCTCGAAGCATGTCGTATAATATAATCATGTATTTTGGAAGATGCTTTGGGGGCAGCAGTGCCAGTTTCTTCACTCAAAATTTGTTCTGCCATTTCTGTTTTTTCAGCTTCCAAAGATTTCACCTTGGCAGGCTCTGAAGGCCCGGCTTCAGTTTCAAACTGTGGCTTTGAGGCTTCGGCGTCAAAGGTTTCAGTGTGCACTTCAGAAGTTTTAGCAATTCTCTTTGGAGTTGTGCTTGAAGATTTGATTGTCTCTAAAACATCTAGCACATTAACCATCCTTTTTCTTTTAGGGGTCACTGCTGGACCCTTTTGGCTTTTTGTTGCCACCTTCGTCAGTTTCTTTAATGGTTTCCTTCGGCATTTCCCATTTTTCCACAAGTGGCCATACTCTGAAGGCAATGTGTTCTTGGACCAAATCCCTTGTCCCAATAAAAGAACAAACAACACCGAAGGCTCTCTAGCATTCTTCGGCTGCTTCATCCATTTCCACCTTCGGCCTCCGCAGGCCGAAGCGTTGCCAGATGGGGCGCATGATGATCTTTTTTATATCTTCCCGTGATTTCAAGTCATTCTTCACGTAAAACCATTCCGTCATCCAGTCGCCGGGCCACCTCTTTCGAAAGGTCGGCACGGGGCAGCTTGACCCAGACCGGGAGCCAAAGCTGTAGCAGCCAAAATTGTTGTGATACTGTTCCTTACCCCAGGGTTATGTCTCGTACAATAATTCATGTATGTTGTAGCAACTTTTCGTATTAGGTTCCAAGCCTTGGCTTCTCATGGCCCACACGAAGATATTCATCCTTATGATTGCTTCGGGGGTAAGTTGGTGAAGGTAGATTTCAAAAATCTTCAGTACTTCTACAACAAAACTGCTTAAGGGAAATCGTAGTCCAGCTTTCAAGAAGCTTCGGAATACCACGACTTCATTTTCCTCAGGAGTTGGACAAGTCTTCTCTCCTTCATCAGCCCTCACAACGGACAAGTCCCGGAAATATCTGCCCCTCATGTTGACAAGATGATTTTCTTTAATACTTGATTTACCAAAAACCGCCTGGCTTGGTCGCCAAGGTCGATCTTCGGAGTCTTCACCACCACTATCCACATCATAACTGTCACTATCACCAGTATCTTCAGATAAACCCTCCAAAATTTCTTTAGTAATCTTCTTTGTATTAGTCTTCGACATTGATTGAAGAAAGCCCAGATGCATCTCCTCAGAAAGACTTAGCTTCGAATCACCAACAACTTTTTTATCTTCAGACATCCTTGCAAACGCTAAGAAAATGCTCTCGAAATCGAAGCTTAAAAATCCAAAAGGCCAAGCAAGTGTTGTTGCGCGCAGGCTAAAAGTTGGATGAGTAAAAACAGTTGGCAAGAGAGCGTGCCAAATAAACCCGTGATGAGCTCTTATTTATACACCCAGTGCGTTGAAAACTGGAGGGTCCCGCTTGTCAAAGACTGTTGCTATTCTAGCAAAGAGAAAGTGTTTTTTCGGACCTTCGGCTTAAGGCCTTCGTCCATATCGCAATATGAATTTATCATTACAGCAAATTAATATTGCGAGGGGCTACTGTTGGGGGCCTTCGGCTTCCGAAGGTCCTCAAAAACATAATTTGACAATATTTTCCAAGTATGCGAGCAGGTATCTTCGGAATCAGGTTGCGGGTATACAAGAGCATGGTCAAGACGAAGCTTGACTGAAATGGAAGACGATCATGACGAAGGATGAAACGATCACGAAGCTATATGCAGAAAAGCTTCGGCATGACAGCAGAAAAGGGGAACCGACTTAAAGATGAAAAGCCAAATTAGACCCCAAAGAATTACTATAGAGTTATTGATAAAAGCAAAGGACATTAATGTAATTTTACATGGGTTACGTCCCGTGCCTATAAATAGATGAACAGTACTCCTGTACTGTTCACACTGACTTGGCATTAGCATCACGCTTGTACCCTTACCTTCCTTCAAGTCGAAGGTACATTTGTAATTTGTTGTTGTTTATATAAGTAAAATAAATATAAATAAATTAATAATAATGTTCAAAGTAATCATGTTATTTTCCGTGTTTTTGTGTATAAATTTCTCTTATCTTTTATTATGATTATGAAGGTGTGACCTTCATAACCTTCGTCCGAAATCCATTATATCCAAAGGGAAATAATGTTTCGAAGGATGAAGGGCTTTGATATTTAACATTTTATGTTGCCTTGTTCTTAATTCGAAGCATTTGAGAACAAGTCCCCAACAGCTCCACCCCTCTGCGTTGCCCTAATGGGCCAAATGCACATCCACGCGGCCCACTTCCTTTCTCTCCCCTTTTCTTTAGTTCTGGTCACCTACTGGTGGGCCCAACTCGTCATTCTCACGCGCTTCCTCTCATTTCTCTGCCATGTGGGGCCGCCTTGTCTGCCATTCTTCCACCTCGTAACAGAACCGCGCGTATCTTCGCTCACCCGTAACAAACTCCCCCTGTGCGCCGAACGCTGCGAAATGCGTGCGGTGGCCGAATCCCCGCCTCTGTCGCGCTTCCCCTCCGCCTATAAAATCAGCCGCACCTGGGAACCTCCTCCATACCACCACCGTCGTCGTGGGGAAGACAGAAGCTGCTGCCCAACCAACTCAGCGCCGCCGCGCGCGGAACCAGGTGAAACGCCATTAGGGAGCTGAATTACTGGCCGGGGTTGATCAAAGGGTGCTCCTCGCATGTGTGGATAAACCGGCAGGCGAGGGAATCGGCCGGTGTACCTGTGATTGTTCACCGGAATCGTGCTCCACCTTGGGTCCGCTCGACATCTGCAACCAGTCGCATCTCCACCTCGAATCTAGGTGAGGACTCTCCCTTTAGATTCATAGTATTCCCTGGATTGTGTAGCGCCGCTTGAATGGTCGTTTGGGGCCCTCAGCGAGGTTTGGGCGCTCTCCGGTAATGTCCGCCGCCGCGGCATGCGCTCGGGCACCGCCGCCGGTGAGGACTGGGGTGAGCGATGCGCTGGGACCATTGGATTCTTAGCATGCGGTTGTGATCGGGTGTTGGATAAGGCTTCGCCCAGGGTTATCTACACCGTTCGAACTAATCGGGCGGTTGGGGTGAGAGGAGACATCATGAAAATACTGACCATGGATCATGGGATCGACGACCAGTAGCGCGTACCGTTTCAGACCCTATCAATCTAATCTGGCCCGTTGATTCCAAATCGCGGGGCCCATGTTGGTCGATACCCCTTTGGTGGCCTTTTTCCTAAAGAGTCCCCCGGAGAAGTAGATATCAACCCGCCATCCACGCGGTGTGAATATGAGTCTTGGAGAAATATACAAATTAGCCTCTGCACTTCTTTGATTTTGGCGCGCAGTCCAGATAAATTATAAAACAGAGAAATACATTTAGAAAAAGATTTATAATACACAATTAATTCAAATAACTTGTTTAATTCATAGAAAATTCATATTAAGTCCAAATTAGCCCATTCCAATTCCTATAATTTTGTAAGATTATTGTTTATCATTTAGTACCACTGTTTTGACATGAATATCATAATAAAATTTGTATCCTATTTAATCTTGTACAAAACACATAAAACCTTCAGAAATTCATAACTTAAAATCTATAACTCCAAAATTAATAATTCTTGTTCCTATGATCTTATTTTAATATGTAGATTATTAATATGTATCTTATTCTTATGTTTGGTGTAATGTTAATTTTGTCTATACCATATTTGTTTGTATTGCTACGACTAGCGCGAGGTCACGAGTCATCTGAAAAGCAAGTTGGTACTTGGAATCTCAAGTCCCAGGCAAGTTGTGCCCTTGATCACTTCTTTTACCCAATCATGTTCTAATTAATCATAATGATCTGCATAGGTTAATTTTGATGGGACCTAATAGGCTACCCTAGTTTGTCTATCTTTATGCCTTGTTTACCACTGAACTTTTTGGGGTACTTGCTAGTGCTATATGTGGTTTTGGGCATTGAGATAAACATTATTCATGATTATACTTTTGTTATCAGTTGTTAATTACTTTTCATGATAAGATCATTATGTTAATTGGAACATGGAGCGACCACCCGGGAAAACAGTGCTACCACAAGGGTTTAATGGGACGCCCTTGGCTGATTAATTAGGAAAGCTAGTGGAGGACTACCTTACCCGAAAAGGGCAAGGGCAGTAGGGGAGTGGTCAGTGTAGGGAGGTCCTTGGTTGATTTTGCTGCGATGGCGGTCATGCAAGGGATCTCTGCATTGGAGCTTCCTATAAACTGTAGCGGGTTTTCTGAAGCTAGTGGAACTTTGTAAAGGCCTCGTAGTGTTACCCTGCCTCGCTTCCTTGGTAGAGGTGTATGGGGCCCGTACAACCCCGTGGCAAATGGGTAACATGACTTGTGGGTAAAGATGTGCAACCTCTGCAGAGTGTAAAACTGGTATACTAGCCGTGCTCATGGTCATGAGCAGCTCGGACCCTCACATGATTAACTTATGGAACTAAATTCAATTTGTCATATGCATTGCATCACAGGTGATGTTGTTACTTCTGTTCTACTATTTAATTGGGTTGGTATTTACTTATACTTAGTAATTTCTAATAAAATTTTGACCAACTTTAAAAGCAATGCTCAGCTCTAACCATCCTCTTTGGTAAGCCTTACACTTCACGTGAGCTCCCACCTTTGGCAAGTTCATGCACATTATTCCCCACAACTTGTTGAGCGATGAACGTATGAGAGCTCACTCTTGCTGTCTCACACCCCCATAGGTCAAGAACAGGTACCACAGGATGAGGCGCATGGAGGATGCTGTGATGAGTTCGTGAGTGGTCTAGGCCATCGTCTCCCAGTCAACTTTGGGTTGCTGGACCGTTGTCTCCTTATAATGTAATTATTTATTTATTTTGTATAGAACTCCTATTATATAGTAAAGATGTGACATTTGATCCTATGCCATGATTCATCATATGTGTGAGACTTGGTCCCAGCACACCTGGTGATTATGTTCGCGCCCGGGTCTTGGTGCCCCTAAAACCCGGGTGTGACAGAAGTGGTATGAGAGGAATGTGACTGTAGGACGAAACCTAGATAGAATTGAACCATTATCTACTAACCTTTGCTACTCTGATTCTTTCTAAACTTATCTTAATCTACTCTCATCTATTTCTGCTTTACTCTGATTACTCTTATCTTTTCACTTCTAAAGACAAATGTAGATTTCACACTTTGAAATCTTGTGCCTAAAGTGACCTTTAGGAATAGGAGACCTACTCTTAGGAACAAAAACAAAAGTATTTTTTAGTATCTATATGCTTGAATGCTTGTTCTTATGACTCTTGTCTGATTTGGATCTTTGATTGAGTGTGATGAGTTGTGGAGTAACGTCCACAATTACATCTACATATACCTATAGGAAAAAATGCTCATCAAAATAACTAGACAAACTAGATTATCTCTCATTAAAGTATGTAGCCTAACAATATCCATCTCATCTTAAAAGATTCTATCCACACTCATAGATCCATCTTATCCCAAAAGATCCTAACTTATCCTAATATATCTACCTTAATGGACCCATCTTATCTTAAAAGATACTCTATTACCTTAGTAGATTCATCTTATCTTAAAAAGATTTTTATGTCATCCTAATAGATCTAACTGACCTCAAAAAGATTCTACCTTATCCATATGGATTCATCTTGCCCTAATAAGCATATTTATCCCACACTAGTGTAACAACCATGATCTAATCCAAAATAATCAGATCTTAACTAGTCTAATCTAGTTATATCCAACCTAATCTAGCTTCTATCTGATATGATCTAGTCTAGAGTGATGTTGGGGCGAAGGCAAAGACGCCACCCTTTGCTCGAGGCCTTCGCTGATGTCGCTGGTCCGATGGAGACAAAGCGGGCAGGGACACCCTTCGCTTTATCCGGCACCAGACGAAGGCCTGCGACGTCGTCATCCCACCGTGCGGCCTCGTCCAGCTCAGAGGCCCACGTGTGATCCGGCCCATTGTAACGGGCCCCGCGTGGCCGCCGCGTGTTACGGGCCTAATTTGTAAAGGCATTCCTGTAATTACAGTCTGTAACCCTGCTTTACGGGAATATTCTGGGGATAACCTAGATGGCTGAGGGCACATGCGTCCTTAACACAAGGCGCTGGGCGCTCAGACACCTATAAATACCCCCGTACAGTGCCCGTGAGAGGCCAGAATAATAGAGCTATTGCCAACACGCGCGAGAACCCTGTTAACGCCATTGTTCATCCTTGTTGGATCCCCTTGCAACTGAGAGCAAGTTCCAACAAGTGAGTTGCTTAATGTTGGTACAAAATATAAGGCCATACTCCTAATTCACTTAGGCCTAAATTGGTGACTTAGATCAACTCAGCCATACACAACAACTCGACCTATATAACAGGTTACATAACTTATCCACCCAATCTAGAAGCAAACAATCAAACTACATTCTAACTAATCTCATTCAACTTATAACTACCTACTAAACCAGCTGCACTACCTACTAAGTCACTGCCTACAAATCTATCTTAACCTTTTATCCCTAACCTGGTTGAAGATATCAAGACTGGAGAAGAAAAGATCAACATCGACAAGGAAGGATATGAATAGAATCAGAACTTCAGATAAATCAATATCCACCATCCAAGATGAAGTCTTTTCTTGCCCTGCCTTTATTGCCTCAACCTATCCTTGCTCTAACCAAATCTTGTCTACTAGATGGCCAGAAATAAAAGATGCAAATGCTTTTCTAATCACATGCTAATCAGTATTAAATACTAAAAAAAGACTCTTAAATTTTGAACCTAAAATCTCAATTGCAAACCATTCTTTCTATATCCCTTTTCTTACAAATCTCGAGGACGAGATTTTTGTTAAGGGGGATAGGATTTGTAAGACCCAAAATTAGTAGAAAAAATATAATAATTATAAAATAAATAAACAAATATAGCTATTATAGTGATTTAGGAATCGGGAATGGGAAAAGAAATTTTGTAATAAAGTCAACTATGGTTAGAATCAAAAATGAGAAGGAGAATAAAATAGTAGGATTTAAAATAATATGGTTGATATTCACATTTGGATTTCAATTGAGATATTTTGAGAATTTGAAATTTAAAATAGGAGTATAAATTTGAGTTTGAATAATTGAATTTGGAATTAGGAATAGAATATGGGAGAGAAAAATTTCAACTAAGCCATTTATTCCTTCCTTAAATTAATAACAAGAAAATAATAAATAATAATATGGGTAACAATAATAATTATATTCACATTAATAGGAATTTGGACACTTGGAAAATTTGAAGTTCAAACATGAATTTGAAATTGAGTTGGCATTGGAAAAATAGAAAAAGGGGGAAAACAATAAACTAAATCGGATTTCGGCCCGACTCCACCCCTCTGTGTTGCCCTAATGGGCCAAATGCACATCCGCGCGGCCCACTTCCTTTCTCTCCCCTTTTCTTTAGTTCTGGTCACCTACTGGTGGGCCCAACTCGTCATTCTCACGTGCTTCCTCTCATTTCTCTGCCATGTGGGGCCGCCTTGTTTGCTGTTCTTCCAACTCGTAACAGAACCGTGCGTATCTCCACTCACCCGTAACAAACTCTCCCCCCCCCCCCCGTGCGCCGAACGCCGCGAAATGCGCGCGGTGGTCGAATCCCCGCCTCTGTCGCGCTTCCCCTCCGCCTATAAAATTAGTCGCACCTGGGAACCTCCTCCATACCACCACCGTCGCCGTGGGGAAGACAGAAGCTGCTGCCCAACCAACTCAGCGCCGCCGCGCGTGGAACCAGGTGAAACGTCGTCAGGGAGCTGAATTACTGGTCGGGGTTGATCACAGGGTGCTCCTCGCACGTGTGGATAACCTGGCAGGCGAGGTAATCGACCGATGTACCTGTGATTGTTCACCGGAATCGGGCTCCACCTTGGGTCCGCTCGACATCTGCAACTAGTCGCATCTCCACCTCGAATCTAGATGAGGACTCTCCCTTTAGATTCATAGTATTCCCTGGATTGTGTAGCGCCGCTTGAATGGTCGTTTGGGGCCCTCAGCGAGGTTTGGGCGCTCTCCGGTAATGTCCACCGCCGCGGCATGCGCTCGGGCACCGCCGCTGTCGGCGTTTCGACCCCGGGGGTCCCTGGACCGACGAGTAAATTGTCGCTGTATGTCCCAGCCCAGATGGGTCGGCGCGAGACAGAACACAAGGGGGAACAATAAGGGGAACCGCTGCTCGTGTTGTCCTGCGCCCAGGGCGGATGCGCTTGCAGTAGGGGGTTACAAGCGTTTGCGAGGGAGAGAGAGAGAGAGGGAGACTGTCCGTCAGCCCGTTCTCCCACGCGGCCACCTTCTCGTACGAGGGCCCTGGGCCTTCCTTTTATAGATGTAAGGAGAGGGCCCAGGTGTACAATGGGGGGTGTAGCAATGTGCTAACGTGTCTAGCAGAGAGGAGCCAGAGCCCTATGTACATGTCAATGTGGCTGTCGGAGAGGTGTTGGTGCCCTGTTCATGTGATGTCGTGGCCGTCGGAGGAGCGCTTAAACCCTGTAAAAGCACAGCTGTCGGGGCTGTCGGGTCCTTGCTGACGTCTCCTTGCTTCCGTAGGGGGCTGGGAACCGCCGTCGTCATGGAGCACGCGGGGTGCCATCATTACTTGTTTTACCGGGACAAGCCAGATGGGACGCCGGTCTTGTTCCCCGTAGCCTGAGCTAGCTAGGGGTAGGGTAATGATGTACCCCCCTGCAACGTGGTCGGTACGAGCCCAAGGTCGGGCAAGGCGGTGACTCCTCCGAGGTCGAGGATGAGTCCGAGCCCTGGGGTCGGGCGACGCGGAGACCGTCGTCTGAGGTCGAGGTGAAGTCCGAGCCCTGGGGTCGGGCGAGGCGGAGACCGTCGTCCGAGGTCGAGGTGGAGTCTTAGCCCTGGGGTCGGGCGAGGCGGAGACCGTCTTCCGAGGTCGAGGTGGAGTCTGAGCCCTGGGGTCGGGCGAGGCGGAGACCGTCTTCCGAGGTCGAGGCGGGGGCCGAGCCTAGGGTCGGGCAAGGCGGAGCTTCCTATGGCACCCGAGGCTAGACTTGGCTGCTGTCAGCCTCACCCTGGCGGGTGGCACAGCAGTCGGAGCAGTGCAGGCGACACTGTTTTCCTGTCAGGTCAGTCAGTGGAGGGGCGAAGTGACTGCGGTCACTTCGGCCTTGTCGACTGAGGAACGTGCGTCAGGATAACGTGTCAGACGATCCTTGCATTGAATGCTCCTGCGATACGGTCGGTTGGCGAGGCGATCTGGCTAAGGTTGCTTCTCCGTGAAGCCTGCCCGAGCTAGGCCTCGGGCGAGTCGGAAGTGCGCCCGTTGCTTGAGGAGACCCTCGGGCGAGACGTGAATCCACCTGGGTCTGTTGTTCTTGCCCAAGGCTGGGCTCGGGCGAGGCGAGATCGTGTCCCTTGAGTGGGCGGAGCTTTAACCTGTATTGCGCCCATCAGGCCTTTGCAACTTTGTGCTGATGGTGGTTACCGGCCGAGTTTAGGAGTCTTGGGGGTACCCCTAATTATGGTCCCCGACAATAGCCCCCGAGCCTCAAAGGGAGTGTTGGTACTCGCTTGGAGGCTTTGTCGCACTTTTTTGCAAGGGGAACGGCCTTTCTCGGTTGCATTTCGTTCCGGTGGGTGCGCGCGAGCGCACCCGCAGGGTGTAGCCCCCGAGGCCTCGGAGGAGTGGTTTGACTCCTCCGAGGTCTTAGTGTCTTTCGTGACGCCTAGGCCGGTCTGGTTGTTCCCTCATGCGATCTGATCGTAACCCGGCTGCATAGTCAGGTTCCGAGTTCTCGGGTTGGTATGTTGACGCTGTCAGGGTTTGCGAGAGCAGCCCCCGAGCCCCCGCACAGAGTGAGAGGACGGTCAAGGACTGACTCGGCTTTTATCATACGCCCCTTCGTCGCCTTTCCGCAAGGAGGAGGGGGGAAAGCACCATGTTGCCCTCGGAGGGCGCTGAACATGGTGTATCCAGTGAGTTGCTAACGGGTGATCCGAGTGGACGCCCGTGCCCCGTTCGATAAGGGTCGGCTAGTGGCCTAGTGGCGCGCTCCAAAAGTACCTGCAGGTGATTTGCTGGACCCGGTCCCGTTTGATAGGGTCCGAGGGCTCGATGCCTCCCTCTGATGGGATTCCGTTACAGAATCGCTCCTGCTGGTCTCGGAAATATCCTAGGGTACCTCGGGAGCGTAGCCCGAGCCTCGGCCATGTATCGGACGTACCCAGAGTCATCCCTCGCTCTGCGTGTTTTGAGGCAGCTGTCGAACCCTTCGGGGGGCCAGCCTTCGAACCCATGATCAGTAGTGGGTGCGGAGCCCGAGTGGCCTGAGGCGGCTGTTGAACGCTTCCGAGGGGCCAGCCTTCGAACCTCTGACCAGTAGTGGGCGCGGAGCCCGAGTGCTTTGAGGCGGCTATCGAACCCTTCCGAGGGGCCAGCCTTCGAACCCCTGATCAGTAGTGGGCGCGGAGCCCACTTCCTTCGCAGAGAAGGATCCCTTTCGGAGTATCCCCTTTCCCGGTCCCTGTAGCAAGAGAGAGAAAGGGGAAGAGGAAAAGGATACGAAATTGAACGATGTGGCGCACCTTTTTTGACGCGGTCATTATGGCGGAGGTGAAGTGTTGCCCGCTTCGCCTGCCAAATGTGTCACCTGCCCTGCCGCGGAGTTAATGCGACGGGACGAGTGGTTCGCGGGGCAGCCGTTGCGCGAGCCGTTCGAGGAACGGAATATGGGTGCATCGTCTTCACGCCGTGGGAGAGGGCTCTCCTGTTGCCCCAGGAGGGGACGTGAGCCTGCAGACGATTTGACCGCCGCTTCCGCTCGCCTGCTGCCGCCATTACTGTCGGCCCACTTTTGGCCATATCGATCGTCGCGCCTTCTCCCGCTGCTGACTGATCGATGACCGATGCGCCTGGCTGGCACTATTGGGCTATGCGCAGGGTCGCCTTGAGTCGCAGCACCGGTTTTGCAGTCGAGAAGGCGCAGTATTGGCGTAAGTGGCGGTGCAGTTTTTCGCACGTAGCAACTGGGGCGCTGGTTACATGACGTGTGGGCCTGGGCCTCCATGCTGGATGCGTTGAAGTCGAAAGGGTGCATCCCCGTGGTGCAGTTGCATGCCGCCTGCATGGTGGTCCGCCTTTTCACCCGCTGGGTTAGGCGAAGGTGGAGGAGTGCTTGTAACCGCTGGGCGGTTACACGCTCCGCGCGCGGCGGTTTGGCTTCTTCTATCCTGGCCAGCTTGCACGACGCGTGGGACCCAGCCCCCGTGTCGTAGGGGGAGGACCTTGGAGCGCGTTGGTGAAGACTCAGTCCGCGACGCCTGAGGACGCGAGTGGGGTGAGTCGCCTTTAAAAAGGGATCGACCTCCTGGGTGGTAGCCATGCCTTCACACTTTCATCATGCATCGCGCCCTTCCGCCTTCCGAGCCCCCGGATGGGGAGCGCCCGCGTTGTCTTTGTCTCGTTGTGGGAGGAGCGCAACCTCGTGGAGGTTGGTACCTTTCAGCCATCGCTCAGCTTCAAGGATTTTCATCAGGCAGCCCGGCTGCATCCCCTCACCAATGGTCACCCAAGACGGTGACCACCAATTTGATGGTGGGGAGAAGCAAGCCGGGCTGCGGCCTCTGTCCCGCCCTCAGCTTCAAGGATCTTCATCATCCTTGCTGGGGCAGAGGGCGAGCTGAGCCGGAGCTCTACCTCCCGTACGGGCCGGCAGGCCACCTCCTCCTTCAGCATTCAGGGGAGAGGGCGCTCATCGGCCTAGCGGAGGGGGCGGACTTCGACAACGCGGGGCCGATTGGCCGCAAGCGTCGTCAGCTCCAGCATGCCTGGTTCGCTGGCTCAGCTGGCCCTGGCACAGCTTCCGGTGCCACCTCCCACCGCTGGGCGGAGCGTGGCTATCTGCCTGCCGTACGGGCAGCTGTTGCGCCGCGCGCACCGGGGGACCGCCCAAGACGTCGCGCGCTGCTAGGGTGGCGTTCGTGTTCTTGGGTTGTCCTGCCCTCGCTCCGGCACGATGCCTCTGTGCGGAGGTCGGTGCTCGCCCATCCGGGAGGATTCGAGCGGGGATCTGCCGGTGGGCGGGTGGACACCGTCGTCGGAGCTGAGGTGGTGGCAGCCGGAGAAGGCCTCGTCGCCGACGAGATTGTCGGCGCCATCTGCGCTCCGGGCCTCCGGCTCTTTGGCTTTGATAGCTTGTCCTCGCCCCTCGAGTGGGGACGTGGGCGAGAACCTTGTCGCAGCAGCGTCTGCCCTGAGGTCATCGTTGCTGCTGTTTGGCCGCCCGGAGCGGAGGTCGTTGTCGCTGCTGCCGGAGTGGGTGGCGGCGAGCCACCTGGAATTTGTCGTCCCGCAGGCCCTTCGATGTGGGGGGTTGTTCGTACCTGCGGGAGTGGAACCGGAGTTCCGTTTGTAATGGCACCTTGAGTGCCGGTGTATGTTCATTGCGGCTGTCGGGGCCTGAACATCTGTGTATTTGGGCGTAAAGCCATGTTTCTTCCTCATTTCGAGCACCAGGTCTCGCCTGGCGGCTAGCTGAACCGCTTAACCAAGTGTGAGTTGCCCTGCGCGGAAGGTGATGAGTGAGGTATCCGTATCCCAGAGGCGTAGGAGTCCCTCGGCTCGGTCGGCCTTGCCACTCAAGGCTTCTCTTGCTCAGTTAAAGAGAACCCTCGGCCACTCTGCGATGAGCCAGAGCCAGAGGCAGCGGTGTGAGCGTGGATAGAGGCGGAGTTGGCTCGAAAAGAAGCTTCGTCGGCTGGAGCCTGGCCGGGTCGTCCACTGGCGGAACCAACCCTGGAGTCGGGCTGCCGAGGCCATGAGCCGGGTTGTCGTCCTCGGGGGACAGCTGGCTGAGGCTACAGAGCGGCCGGTCCAGCCGTCTGCTCGGGCCAGGTTCCTGGAGGAGATCCTGGCGGCGATGGCTCAGGCGCAGTGTTGACATCTTCCTTCGAGGTGGAGATCCTCCGACCGTGTTGCTGTCCGAGGCCGGGTCGGATTCCGCCGAAGGTGGAGTCGATGCCAAGGGTGCTGCTGCTCCCCCTACTGATGTCTGAACCTGCAGGAACAGTTTATCTGTAGTGTGCGTATGTTTTTTGCGGCCGCCGAGGCCCAAACATATCATTGTCGTGTTGTAAAGCTGCGTTTCTTTTCCCCTTGTTTCGAGTATCAGGACTTATTTGTCGGTAGCAGAATCGCTCATCCGAGCGAGAGTTACTTTTCACGGAAGGTGATGAGTGAGGTATCCGTATCCTGGAGGCATAGGAGTTCCTCGACTCGGTCGGCCTTGCCGCTTACGTGTACTCTTACTCGTCCGCAGAATTCTGTTATCGATATAGTCGAGAAGGCACGAAAAATCGTTTTGGTAGAAAAGTTTTCGAGCGTTAAGACTTGTTTGGTCAGTGGATTCGCTTATCCGAGCGTGAGTTACTTATCGCAGAAGGTGATGAGTGAGGTATCCGTATCCCAGAGGCGTAGGAGTCCCTCGGCTCGGTCGGCCTTGCCGCTTACGTGTACTCCGTCGTTTTCAGGATCCCACTATCGAAGTAGTCGAAAAGCGCGAAAGACGTTCTGACAGAAAGACTTTTTTAGAGGAAAATTTTGACGCAGAGGGGGTGCCCCCCTTCTAGCCCCCGAGGGAGGGTCGGGCTTTGCCGAGGCAAGGTTGACCCTTCCTTGATGGTTAGACTTTATTTGTGTATGTAAAGAGAGCGAGGCATATGAACGACTTGAAAACATCTTAAGGGTAAAAGCGACGTAGCTGTCGGATGTTCCAAGCGTTGTTGTAGACCTCACCTTGACTGTTGGCCAGCTTGTATGTTTCGGGCTTCAAAATCTTGGCGATGATGAACGGCCCTTCCTAGGGAGGCGTGAGCTTGTGGCGCCCTCGGGCGTCTTGTCGTAGCCGAAGCACCAAGTCGCCCACCTGGAGGCCTCGGGACCGAACCCCTTGGGCGTAGTAGTGTCGCAGAGACTGTTGATACCTTGCCGAGTGTAGTAGGGCCATGTCCCGAGCCTCCTCCAGCTGGTCCAGTGAGTCTTCTCGGCTGGTCTGGTTGCTTCGGTCGTCGTACGCCATTGTCCTCGGGGAACCGTATTCTAAGTCTGTGGGCAAGATAGCCTCGGCCCCATAGACTAGAAAGAACAGCGTGAAGCCCGTGGCTCGGCTTGGTGTCGTCCTCAGACTCCAGACCACCGAGGGGAGTTCTTTCATCCATCGTCTGCCGAACTTGTTGAGGTCGTTGTAGATCCTCGGCATGAGTCCCTATAGAATCATGCCGTTGGCACGGTCTACCTGCCCATTCGTCATGGGGTGAGCTACGGCGGCCCAGTCCTCCCAGATGTGGCGGTCCTCGCAGAAGTCCAGGAACTTCCTGCCAGTGAACTGGGTGCCGTTGTCAGTGACGATGGAGTTTGGGACCCCAAAGCGATGGATGATGTTGGTGAAGAATGCCACCGCCTGTTCGGACTTGATGCTGTTTAGGGGTCGGACCTCAATCCACTTGGAGAATTTGTCGATAGCGACCAGCAGGTGCGTGAAGCCCCCGGGTGCCTTCTGCAAGGGACCGACGAGGTCCAGACCCCACACAGCAAACGACCAGGTGATGGGTATTGTTTGCAGAGCCTGAGCGGGCAGGTGCGTCTGCCTTGCGTAGAATTGACACCCTTGGCAGGTGCGTACAATTCTAGTGGCGTCGGCCACCGCGATTGGCCAGTAGAAACCTTGTCGGAAGGCGTTCTCAACGAGGGCTCGAGGTGCTGCGTGATGACCGCAAGCCCTCGAGTGTATTTCTTGCAATAGCTCCTGACCTTCGGCGATGGATATGCATCGTTGGAGGATGCCTGAGGGGCTGCGGTGGTAGAGCTCCTTTTCGTCACCCAGCAAGACGAACGACTTGGCGCGCCGCGCTAGTCTCCGAGCTTCGGCTCTGTCGAGGGGTAGCTCTCCTTGGTGGAGATATTGCAGGTATGGGGTCTGCCAGTTTCGATTAGGCGGGACCCCATTCCGCTCTTCCTTGATGCGCAGTGCCTCACCCTCGGCGGCCGAGGGTGCCTTGGGCTGGGCCGAGGCCTCCTCGGGCTCGGGCGTGTCGTCGGTCTTGACGGAGGGTTGATGTAGGTCTCGGGAGAAGACGTCCGGGGGAACCGTTGTCCGCCCCGAGGCTATTTTAGCCAGCTCGTCCGCAGTCTCGTTGTAGCGTCGAGCGACGTGGTTGAGCTTGAGCCCGTAGAACTTGTCCTCCAGGCGCCGAACCTCGTCGCAGTAGGCTTCCATCTTCGGGTCGCGGTAGTGTGAGTTCTTCATGACTTGGTCGATGACAAGCTGCGAGTCACCACAAGCGTCGAGGCGTCGAACCCCTAGCTTGATGGCGATGCGCAACCCGTTAACGAGAGCCTCATACTCGGCCACGTTGTTGGACACCGGGAAATGGAGGCGCAACACGTAGCGGAGGTGCTTCCCAAGGGGTGAGATGAAGAGCAGGCCCATGCCCGCTCCTGTTTTCATCAGCGACCCGTCGAAAAACATGGTCTAGAGTTCCGGTTGGATCGGAGCTGCTGGAAGCTGGGTGTCGACCCATTCAGCCACAAAGTCCGCCAAGACTTGGGACTTGATGGCCTTCCGAGGAGCGAACGAGATTGTCTCGCCCATGATTTCCACCGCCAACTTTGCAATCCTACCCGAGGCCTCTCGGCACTAGATGATCTCCCCCAGGGGGAAGGATGACACCACAGTCACCGGATGAGACTCGAAGTAGTGTCGCAACTTTCGCCGTGTCAGAATTACCGCGTACAGTAGCTTCTGAATTTGCGGGTAGCGGATTTTGGTCTCGGACAGTACCTCACTGATGAAGTAGACCGGCCTCTGGACGGGCAATGCATGCCCTTCTTCTCGTCTCTCGACTACGATCGCGGCACTGACCACCTGAGTGGTTGCGGCTACGTAGATCAAGAGAGCTTCTCCGACAGCGGGGGGCACCAAGATGGGCACACTTGTAAGGAGCGCCTTTAAGTTCCTGAGGGCTTCCTCGGCCTCGGGGGTCCAAGTGAAGCGCTCGGTCTTCCTTAAAAGGCGGTACAGGGGTAGGCCTCTTTCACCGAGGCGCGAGATGAAGCGGCTCAGAGCCGCAAGGCAACCCATGACCCTCTGTACTCCTTTCAAGTCCATGATGGGCCCCATGTTGGTGATGGCCGCGATTTTCTCTGGGTTGGCCTCGATGCCCCGCTCGGAGACGATGAACCCCAAGAGCATGCCTCGGGGGACTCCGAAGACACACTTCTCAGGATTAAGTTTTACGCCTTTCGCCTTGAGACACTTGAATGTCGTTTCAAGGTCAGAGAGGAGGTCGGAGGCTTTCCTCGTCTTGACTACGATGTCATCGATGTAAGCCTCGACCGTTCGGCCGATGTGCTCTCCGAACACGTGGTTCATGCACCTTTGGTATGTCGCGCCTGCATTCCTCAAACCAAATGGCATAGTGATGTAGCAGTACATGCCAAAGGGTATGAAGAAAGAAGTCGCGAGCTGGTCGGACTCTTTCATCCTGATTTGGAGATACCCTGAGTAGGCATCGAGGAACGACAGGGTTTCGCACCCAGCAGTGGAATCCACGATTTGATCGATGCGAGGCAGAGGGTAGGGAACTTTCGGACATTCTTTGTTTAGACCAGTGTAGTCTACACACATCCGCCATTTCCCACCTTTCTTTTTCACAAGCACAGGGTTGGCTAGCCATTCGGGATGGAATACCTCTTTGATGAACCCTGCAGCCATTAGCTTGTGGATCTCCTCGCCTATGGCTCTGCGCTTTTCTTCGTCGAATCGGCGCAGAGGCTGCTTCACGGGTCGGGCTCCAGCTCGGATATCCAGCGAGTGCTCGGCGACATGCCTCGGTATGCCAGGCATGTCCGAGGGACTCCACGCAAAAACCTCGGCGTTCGCGCGGAGAAAGTCGACGAGCACTGCTTCCTATTTGGGGTCGAGCTCGGAGCCGATCCGGACTTGCTTGGAGGCGTCGTTGCTGGGGTCGAGAGGGACGGACTTAACCGCCTCTGCTATCTCGAAGTTGCCGACGTGGCGCTTCGCGTCTGGCACTTCCTTGGAGAGGCTCTCCAGGTCGGCGATGAGGGCCTCGGTTTTGGCGAGGGCCTCAGCGTACTCCACGCACTCCACATCGCATTCGTACGCGTGTCGGTACGTGGATCCAACGGTGATGACCCCGTTGGGGCCCGGCATCTTGAGCTTGAGGTAGGTGTAGTTGGGGATGGCCATGAACTTGGTGTAGCATGGTCTCCCCAGCACTGCGTGGTAGGTTCCTCGGAACCCGACCACCTCGAACGTGAGGGTTTCCTTTTGGAAGTTGGAGGGAGTCCCGAAGCAGACGAGCAGATCGAGTTACCCAAGGGGTTGGACGCGCTTCTCGGGGATGATCCCGTGAAAGTGCGCCGCACCGACCCAAATCGTGGACAGATCGGTCTGCAAGAGCCCGATGGTCTCGGCGTAGATGATGTTGAGGCTGCTGCCTCCGTCCATGAGGACCTTGGTAAGCCTGATGTTGCCGATGACGGGATCGACAACGAGCGGGTACTTCTCCAGGCTCGGCACTCGGTCGGGGTGGTCGCCTTGGTTGAAGGTGATGGGCTTGTCGGACCCGTCTAGGTAGACTGGCGCCGCCACCTTCACCGAGCAGACCTCTCGGCGCTCTTGCTTGCGGTGCTGAGCCGAGGCGTTCGCCACTTGCCCACCGTAAATCATGAAGCGGTCATGGACCTCGGGGAACTCCTCTGCTTTGTGGCCCTCCTTCTTGTCGTTGTCGTGGGCTTTGCCACCTTCCGCCGGGGGCCCAGCCTTGTGGAAGTAGCGCCGAAGCATGACGCACTCCTCAAGGGTGTGCTTGACGGGACCCTGATGATTGGGGCACGACTCCTTGAGCATCTTGTCAAACAGGTTGGCGCATCCGGGAGGCTTCCGAGGGTTCCAGTGCTCGGCGGCGGCGGCAAGGTCTGCGTCGGCGGCATCGCGTTTCGCTTGCGACTTCTTCTTGCCCTTCTTCTTGGTGCCGCGCTGAGTGGACGCCTCGGGGACGTCTTCTGGCTGGCGCCCCTGAGGCTACTTGTCCTTCCGGAAGATGGCCTCGACCGCCTCCTGACCAGAGGCGAACTTGGTGGCGATGTCCATTAGCTCGCTCGCCCTGGTGGGATTCTTGCGACCCAGCTTGCTCACCAGGTCGCGGCAAGTGGTGCCGGCGAGGAACGCGCCGATGACATCTGAGTCGGTGATGTTGGGCAGCTCGGTGCGCTGCTTCGAAAATCACCGGATGTAGTCCCGCAGGGATTCTCCCAACTGCAGGCGGCAGCTTCGGAGATCCCAGGAGTTCCCAAGGCGCAAGTATGTGCCCTGGAAGTTGCCGGCGAAGGCTTTGACCAGGTCGTCCCAGTTGGAGATCTGCGCAGGAGGCAGATGCTCTAGCCAGGCTCGGGCGGCGTCGGAGAGGAACAGGGGGAGGTTACGGATGATGAGGTTGACATCGTCTGTTCCACCCAGCTGGTAGGCCAGTCGGTAGTCGGCGAGCCACAGTTCCGGCCTTGTCTCCCCCGAGTACTTGGTGATGGTAGTCAGGGTTCGAAACCGGGTCAGGAACGGCGCCCATCGTATGGCCCGGCTGAAAGCCTGCGGACCGGGCGGTTCGGGCGAAGGGCTCCGATCCTCCCCACTGTCGTAGCGTCCCCCACACCTGGGGTGGTAGCCTCGGCGCTCCTTCTCGTTGAGGTGGGCTCGATGGTCGCGGCGGTGGTGCTCGTTGCGGAGGCGACTCGGGGCTGCAGACGCTGTGTTCCGCGTGCGCTCGGTGTGGACCGAGGCTTCCTGCATGAATCGGGAAGTCGCGGCGCGATGCTCCGGGGGGTACCCCTGCCTCCGGGAGGCAGAGCTTTCGGCCCGTTGGACCGCGGCATCCTCCAGGAGATTCTTGAGCTCTCCCTAGATACGTCGCCCCTCGGTGGTGGATGGTTCCGGCATCGCTCGGAGTAGTATTGCCGCTGCAGCCAGGTTCTGGCCGACCCCACTGGAAGCCGGGGGCAGCCTTGCCCTGGCATCGTCGGCGATGCGGTGCTGGACGTCCTGGGCCAGATGACGCGCTTCTCCGGCCGGAGCTCGGCCTGCCCACTGCTGCCCGATGTTCTGCCGGAGCTGCGCAAGTTGTCCTGCTTCCTCGTCGAGCTTGGCCTGCATCTCGCGGATTTGCTCGAGTTGTGTGTCCTGACCTCCCGCAGGAACTGGGACCACAGCTAGCTCCCGAAGGATGTCAACGCGAGGCGCAGG
Source organism: Zea luxurians (assembly GCA_029449295.1). NCBI lineage: Eukaryota > Viridiplantae > Streptophyta > Magnoliopsida > Poales > Poaceae > Zea > Zea luxurians. The sequence goes on from JAOPSE010000014.1 coordinate 75,761,041, forward strand.
CCTAGGGGGATCGCCGTCCTCCGGCATACCAAGGTGGTTGCCTTCGTCGAGACCCCCTAGATCGACGTGGAAACATTCACGACATGCGGCCATAAAGTCTCGCATGGCACTGGGTTACCGAGCCCGGAGAAATCCCAACCATAGTCGGGCTCGTCATCTTCCTCGGAACTCGGGGGCCCGTAGGTCGAGACGGCCGTCGGTCGGTCCCAGGTTGACCACATATGGTACCCTGGAAGGTTTGGGTATGCCTTTATGAAAGCATCCACCGAAGCGGGGTCGCTTGGTGGGTCGAAGCTGAATCTAAAAGGCACAGGATGGAAAACGGACGGTACCTCTTGATCGACGGATGGTGACGAAGTCACGTCGGGGACGGACTGCACCGTTATCTCAGGTACGAGGCTAACGCCCAGCAAGTCCTTCATGAGCGTGCTGGCGTCATCCGTCCGCTTGGGGTTGGCGTGTTGCGGGGAAACAACGCTCGTCTTCGTCTCAGACGCGAGGTCGACGCCCGACGTGTCCCTCGCTGGGGCGCCGGCGTCGTCGACTCGCTCGACAGCCAACGAGGTGCCACCTCCTACTTGGCCATGGTTGTCCCGCCTCCTCCTCCGTTGGCGGGGAAGGTGACGGGACAGACCCGGATGCTGCTCTTCCGCCATGCGGGGAAGACGTCGTCGATTCCGCCGCTGGCGGGCGGGCTGAAGGCCGCCATTGTCGTTGTCGCGCGGCGGAGGAAGGAGTACCATGTCGTAGCTACCGTCGAGGGACATGAACTCGAGACTCCCGAAACGGAGCATCGTGTCGGGCTGGAGAGGTTGCTGGAGACTACCCATCTGGAGCTTGACGAGAAGCTGTTCGTCAACACGCAGCAGGCCCCTACCTGGCGCGCCAACTGTCGGCGTTTCGACCCCGGGGGGGTCCCTGGACTGACGAGTAAATTGTCGCTGCGTGTCCCAGCCCAGATGGGTCGGCGCGAGATGGAACACAAGGGGGAACAATAAGGGGAACCGCGGCTCGTGTTGTCCTGCGCCCAGGGCGGATGCGCTTGCAGTAGGGGGTTACAAGCGTTCGCGAGGGAGAAAGAGAGAGGGAGACTGTCCGTCAGCCCGTTCTCCCGCGCGGCCACCTTCACGTACAAGGGCCCTGGACCTTCCTTTTATAGATGTAAGGAGAGGGCCCAGGTGTACAATGGGGGGTGTAGCAATGTGCTAACGTGTCTAGCAGAGAGGAGCCAGAGCCCTATGTACATGCCGACGTGGCTGTCGGAGAGGTGTTGGTGCCCTGTTCATGTGATGTCGTGGCCGTCGGAGGAGCGCTTAAACCCTGTAAAAGCACAGCTGTCGGGGCTGTCGGGTCCTTGCTGACGTCTCCTTGCTTCCGTAGGGTCTGAGAACCGCCGTCGTCATAGAGCACGCGGGGTGCCATCATTACTTGTTTTACCGGGACGAGCCAGATGGGACGCCGGTCTTGTTTTCCGTAGCCTAAGCTAGCTAGGGGTAGGGTAATTATGTACCCCCTGCGACGTGGTCGGTCCGAGCCCAAGGTCGGGCAAGGCGGTGACTGCTCCGAGGTCGAGGCTGAGTCCGAGCCCTGGGGTCGGGCGAGGCGGAGACCGTCGTCTGAGGTCGAGGTGAAGTCCGAGCCCTGGGGTCGGGCGAGGCGGAGACCGTCGTGCGAGGTCAAGGTGGAGTCCGAGCCTTGCGGTCGGGCGAGGCGGAGATCGTCTTCCGAGGTCGAGGTGGAGTCCGAGCCCTGGGGTCGGGCGAGGCGGAGACCATCTTCCGAGGTCGAGGCGGGGGCCGAGCCCTAGGGTCGGGCGAGGCGGAGCTTCCTATGGCGCCCGAGGCTGGACTTGGCTGCTGTCAGCCTCACCCTGGCGAGTGGCACAGCAGTCGGAGCAGTGCAGGCGGCGCTGTTTTCCTGTCAGGTCAGTCAGTGGAGGGGCGAAGTGACTGCGGTCACTTCGGCCTTGTCGACTGAGGAACGTGCGTCAGGATAAGGTGTCAGACGATCCTTGCATTGAATGCTCCTGCGATACGGTCGGTTGGCGAGGCGATCTGGCCAAGGTTGCTTCTCCGCGAAGCCTGCCCGAGCTGGGCCTCGGGCGAGTCGAAAGTGCGCCCGTTGCTTGAGGAGACCCTCGGGCGAGACATGAATCCACCTGGGTCTGCTGTTCTTGCCCGAGGCTGGGCTCGGGCGAGGCGAGATCGTGTCCCTTGAGTGGGCGAAGCTTTGACCTGTATTGCGCCCATCAGGCCTTTGCAGCTTTATGCTGATGGTGGTTACCAGCCGAGTTTAGGAGTCTTGGGGGTACCCCTAATTATGGTCCCCAACAGCCGCCGGTGAGGACTGGGGTGAGCTATTCGCTGGGACCATTGGATTCTTAGCATGCGGTTGTGATCGGGTGTTGGATAAGGCTTCGCCGAGGGTTATCTGCACCGTTCGATCTAATCGGGCGGTTGGGGTGAGAGGAGACATCATGAAAATACTGACCGTGGATCATGGGATCGACGGCCAGTAGCACGTACCGTTTCAGACCCTATCAATCTAATCTGGCTCGTTGATTCCAAATCGCGGGGCCCATGTTGGTCGATACCCCTTTGGTGGCCTTTTTCCTAAAGAGTCCCCCGGAGAAGTAGATATCAACCCTCCATCCACGCGGTGTGAATATGAGTCTTGGAGAAATATACAAATTAGCCTCTGCACTTCTTTGATTTTGGCGCGCAGTCCAGATAAATTATAAAACAGAGAAATACATTTAGAAAAAGATTTATAATACACAATTAATTCCAATAACTTGTTTAATTCATAGAAAATTTATATTAAGTCCAAATTAGCCCATTCCAATTCCTATAATTTTGTAAGATTATTGTTTATCATTTAGTACCACTATTTTGACATGAGTATCATAATAAAATTTGTATCCTATTTAATCTTATACAAAACACATAAAACCTTCAGAAATTCATAACTTAAAATCTATAACTCCAAAATTAATAATTCTTGTTCCTATGATCTTATTTTAATACGTAGATTATTAATATGTATCTTATTCTTATGTTTGATATAATGTTAATTTTGCCTATACCATATTTGTTTGTATTGCTACGACTAGCGCGAGGTCACGAGTCATCTAAAAAGCAAGTTGGTACCTGGAATCTCAAGTCCCAGGCAAGTTGTGCCCTTGATCACTTCTTTTACCCAATCATGTTCTAATTAATCATAATGATCTGCATAGGTTAATTTTGATGGGACCTAATAGGTTACCCTAGTTTGTCTATCTTTATGCCTTGTTTACCACTAAACTTTTTGGGTAGTACTTGCTAGTGCTATATGTGGTTTTGGGCATTGAGATAAAAATTATTCATGATTATACTTTTGTTATCAGTTGTTAATTACTTTTCATGATAAGATCATTATGTTAATTGGAACATGGAGCGACCACCCGGGAAAACAGTGCTACCACAGGGGTTTAATGGGACGCCCTTAGCTGATTAATTAGGAAAGCTAGTGGAGGACTACTGAAAGTCGCCTAGAGGGGGGTGAATAGGGCGAAACTGAAATTCTCAAAAAATAATCACAACTACAAGTCGGGTTAGCGTTAGAAATATAATAGAGTCCGCGAGAGAGGGCGCAAAACAAATCGCAAGCGAATAACGAAGTGAGACACACGGATTTGTTTTACCGAGGTTCGGTTCTCTCAAACCTACTCCCCGTTGAGGAGGCCACAAAGGCCGGGTCTCTTTCAACCCTTCCCTCTCTCAAACGGTCCCTCGGACCGAGTGAGCTTCTCTTTCTCAAATCACTTGGGAATCAAACTTCCCGCAAGGACCACCACACAATTGGTGTCTCTTGCCTCAATTACAAGTGAGTGTTTGATCACAAGAAAGAATGCCAAAGAAAAAGAAGCGATCCAAGCGCAAGAGCTCAAATGAACACTACAAATCACTCTCTCTAGTCACTAGGGCTTTGTGTGGAGTTGGGAGAGGATTTGATCTCCTTTGTTGTGCTTTGCAATGAATGCTAGCTCTTGTATAGTGATTGGAAGCTGGAAAACTTGGATGCAATGAATGGTGGGGTGGTTGGGGTATTTATAGCCCCAACCACCAAACTAGCCGTTTGGTGAGGCTGTCTGTTCGATGGCGCACCAGACAGTCCGGTGCACACCGGACATGTCCGGTGCGACAGCCACGTCACCAAATAGCCGTTGGGTCAACCGTTGGAGCTCTGTCTCTGGGCCCGCCTTGATGTCCGGTGGCGCACCGGACATGCACTGTAGAGTGTCCGGTGCGCCTGCTTCCACGTGCCTGACGACTGCGCGCTTCTGGCGCGCATTAAATGCGCCTGCAGGTGAACGTTGGCGCGAAGTAGCCGTTGCCCCGAGGTTGCACCGGACAGTCCGGTGTACACCGGACATGTCCGGTGAATTATAGCGGAGCAGCCTTTGTGAATTCCTGAGACTGGCGAGTTCCTGAGCCGCGTCTCAAATGAGCACCGGACACTGTCCGGTGTACACCGGACAGTCCGATGAATTTTAGAGCGCTCGCTCTGGAAATTTCCCGAGGGCGACGAGTTTGAGCTGAAGTCCTCTGGTGCACCGGACACTGTCCGGTGGCACACCGGACAGTCCGGTGCGCCAGACCAGAGGAGCCTTTGGTTGCTCCTTTGCCCTTTTGTTGAACCCAACACATGGTCATTTTATTGGCTAAGTGTGAACCTTTTGCACCTGTATAACTTATACACTAGAGCAAACTAGTTAGTCCAATATTTGTGTTGGGCAATTCAACCATCAAAATTATTTAGGGACTAGGTGTAAGCCTAATTCCCTTTCAATCTCCCCCTTTTTGGTGATTGATGCCAACACAAACCAAAGCAAATATAGAAGTGCATAATTGAACTAGTTTGCATAATGTAAGTGCAAAGGTTGCTTGGAATTGAGCCAATATAAATACTTACATGATGCGCATGGATTGTTTTCTTTGTTTTTGACATATTGGACCATATTTGCACCACAAGTTTTGTTTTTGCAAACTCTTTTGTAAATTCTTTTCAAAGTCCTTTTGCAAGATAGTCAAAGGTAAATGAATAAGATTTTGCAAAGCATTTTCAAGTTTTGAAATTTTCTTCCTTTGTTCCAAATGCTTTTCCTTTGACTAAACAAAACTCCCCCTCAAATAAAGTCTCCTCTTAGTGTTCAAGAGGGTTTTAAGACATCAATTTTGAAAATACTACTTGCTCCCCCTTTAGAGCACAAAGAGATACCAATTTTGAAATTTTTCATCCGATTGACAGACATTAGTTTTAAAAATTAGGGTGGTGGTGCGGTCCTTTTGCTTTGGACTCATATTTTCTCCCCCTTTGGCATGAATCGCCAAAAACGGAATTATTAGAGCCCTTAGAAGTACTTTCTCCTCCTTTGGTCATAAAATAAATGAGTGAAGACTATACCAACGTTGGAGAGTGATGCGGAGCGACGGCGAAGGATGAGTAGTAGAGCGGAGTGGAAGCCTTTGTCTTTGCCGAAGACTCCAATTCCCTTTCAATATACCTATGACTTGGTTTGGAATACACTTGAAAACACATTAGTCATAGCATATAAAAGAGACATGATCAAAGGTATTCTTATGAGCTATGTGTGCAAGTTTAGCAAAAGAAATTCCTAGAATCAAGAATATTAAGCTCATGCCTAAGTCTGGTAAAAGATTGTTCATCAAGTGGCTTGGTAAAGATATCGGCTAATTGATCTTTAGTGTTAATGTATGAAATCTCGATATCCCCCTTTTGTTGGTGATCCCGAAGAAAATGATACCGAATGGCTATGTGTTTAGTGCGGCTATGCTCAACGAGATTATCCGCCATGCGGATTGCACTCTCATTATCACATAGAAGAGGGACTTTGGTTAATTTGTAACCGTAGTCCCGCAGGGTTTGCCTCATCCAAAGCAATTGCGTGCAACAATGGCCTGCGGCAATATACTCGGCTTCGGCGGTAGAAAGAGCGACCGAATTTTGCTTCTTTGAAGCCCATGACACCAAGGATCTTCCCAAGAACTGGCAAGTCCCCGATGTGCTCTTCCTATTAATCTTACACCCCGCCCAATCGGCATCCGAATAACCAATCAAATCAAAAGTGGATCCCCGAGGGTACCAAAGCCCAAACTTAGGAGTATAAGCCAAATATCTCAAGATTCGTTTTACGGCCGTAAGGTGTGATTCCTTAGGGTCGGCTTGGAATCTTGCACACATGCATACGGAAAGCATAATGTCCGGTCGAGATGCACATAAATAAAGCAATGAACCAATCATCGACCGGTATACCTTTTGATCCACGGACTTACCTCCCGTGTCGAGGTCGAGATGCCCATTTGTTCCCATGGGAGTCTTGATGGGCTTCGCATCCTTCATTCCAAACTTGCTTAGAATGTCTTGAGTATACTTCGTTTGGCTAATGAAGGTGCCCTCTTGGAGTTGCTTGACTTGGAATCCTAGAAAATACTTCAACTCCCCCATCATTGACATCTCGAATTTCTTTGCCATGATCCTACTAAATTCTTCACATGTAGATTCGTTAGTAGACCCAAATATGATATCATCAACGTAAATTTGGCACACGAACAAATCATTGTCAAGAGTTTTAGTGAATAAAGTAGGATCGGCTTTGCTGACTTTGAAGCCATTAGCAATAAGGAAATCTCTAAGGCATTCATACCATGCTCTTGGGGCTTGCTTGAGCCCATAAAGCGCCTTAGAGAGCCTATAGACATGGTTAGGGTACTCACTGTCTTCAAAGCCGGGAGGTTGCTCAACATAGACCTCCTCCTTGATTGGTCCATTGAGGAAAGCACTCTTCACGTCCATTTGATAAAGCTTGAAGCCATGGTAAGTAGCATAGGCCAATAATATGCGAATTGACTCAAGCCTAGCTACGGGTGCATAGGTTTCACCAAAATCCAAACCTTCGACTTGTGAATACCCCTTGGCCACGAGTCGAGCTTTGTTCCTTGTCACCACACCATGCTCGTCTTGCTTGTTGCGGAAGACCCACTTGGTTCCTACAACATTTTGATTAGGACGTGGAACTAAGTGCCATACCTCGTTCCTTGTGAAATTGTTGAGCTCCTCTTGCATCGCCATCACCCAATCCGCATCTTGGAGCGCTTCCTCTACCCTGTGTGGCTCAATAGAGGAAACAAAAGAGTAATGCTCACAAAAATGTGCAACCCGAGATCGAGTAGTTACCCCCTTATTAATGTCGCCGAGGATGGTGTCGACGGGGTGATCTCGTTGGATTGCTTGGTGGACTCTTGGGTGTGGCGGCCTTGGTTCTTCATCCTCCTTGTCTTTATCATTTGCATCTCCCCCTTGATCGTTGCCGTCATTTTGAGGTGGCTCATCTTCTTGATCAACATCTTGAGCCTCATCCTCAATTTGAGTTGGTGGAGATGCTTGCGTGGAGGAGGATGGTTGATCTTGTGCATGTGGAGGCTCTTCGGATTCCTTAGGACACACATCCCCAATGGACATGTTCCTTAGCGCTATGTATGGAGCCTGTTCTTCACCTATATCATCAAGATCAACTTGCTCTACTTGAGAGCCGTTAGTCTCATCAAACACAACGTCACAAGAAACTTCAACAAGTCCTGAGGACTTGTTAAAGACTCTATATGTCCTTGTGTTTGAGTCATATCCTAGTAAAAAGCCTTCTACAGTTTTAGGAGCAAATTTAGATTTTCTACCTCTTTTGACAAGAATAAAACATTTGCTACCAAAAACTCTAAAATATGAAATATTTGGCTTTTTACCGGTTAGGAGTTCATAGGATGTCTTCTTGAGGATTCGGTGTAGATATAACCGGTTGATGGCGTAGCAGGCGGTGTTGACCGCCTCGGCCCAAAACCGATCCGGTGTCTTGTACTCATCAAGCATGGTTCTTGCCATGTCCAATAGAGTTCGATTCTTCCTCTCCACTACACCATTTTGTTGTGGAGTGTAGGGAGAAGAGAACTCATGCTTGATGCCCTCCTCCTCAAGGAAGCCTTCTATTTGTGAATTTTTGAACTCCGTCCCGTTGTCGCTTCTAATTTTCTTGATCCTTAAGCCGAACTCATTTTGAGCCCGTCTCAAGAATCCCTTTAAGGTCTCTTGGGTATGAGATTTTTCCTGCAAAAAGAACACCCAAGTGAAGCGAGAATAATCATCCACGATAACTAGACAGTACTTACTCCCGCCGATGCTTATGTAAGCAATCGGGCCGAATAAATCCATGTGTAGGAGCTCCAGTGGCCTGTCACTAGTCATGATGTTCTTGTGTGGATGATGAGTGCCAACTTGCTTCCCGGCTTGGCATGCGCTACAAATCCTGTCTTTCTCAAAATGAACATTGGTTAGTCCTAATATGTGTTCCCCCTTTAGAAGCTTATGAAGATTCTTCATTCCAACATGGGCTAGTCGGCGGTGCCAGAGCCAACCCAAGTTAGTCTTAGCAATTAAGCAAGTGTCGAGTTCAGCTCTATCAAAATCTACCAAGTATAGCTGACCCTCTAACACTCCCTTAAATGCTATTGAATCATCACTTCTTCTAAAGACAGTAACACCTACATCAGTAAATAGACAGTTGTAGCCCATTTGACATAATTGGGATACGGAAAGCAAATTGTAATCTAAAGAATCTACAAGAAAAACATTGGAAATAGTATGGTCAGGTGATATAGCAATTTTACCCAATCCTTTGACCAAACCTTGATTTCCATCCCCGAATGTGATAGCTCGTTGGGGATCTTGGTTTTTCTCATATGAGGGGAACATCTTTTTCTCCCCTGTCATGTGGTTTGTGCACCCGCTGTCGAGTATCCAACTTGAGCCCCCGGATGCATAAACCTACAAAACAATTTTAGTTCTTGACTTTAGGTACCCAAACGGTTTTGGGTCCTTTGGCATTAGAAACAAGAACTTTGGGTACCCAAACACAAGTCTTGGAGCCCTTGTGTTTGCCCCCAACAATCTTGGCAACTACCTTGCCGGATTTGTTAGTTAAAACATATGATGCATCAAAAGTTTTGAATGAAATAGCATGATCATTTGATGCATTAGGAATTTTCTTTCTAGGCAACTTGGCACGGGTTGGTTGCCTAGAGCTAGATATCTCACCCTTATACATAAAAGCATGATTAGGGCCAGAGTGAGACTTCCTAGAATGAGTTCTCCTAATTTTGCTCTCAGGATAGCCGGCAGGGTACATAATGTAACCCTCGTTATCCTGAGGCATGGGAGCCTTGCCCTTAACAAAGTTAGATAAATTCTTTGGAGGGGCATTAAGTTTGACATTGTCTCCCCTTTGGTAGCCAATGCCATCCTTGATGCCAGGGCGTCTCCCATTATAGAGCATACTTCTAGCAAATTTAAACTTTTCATTTTCTAAGTTATGCTCGGCAATTTTTGCATCTAATAATGCTATATGATCATTTTGTTGTTTAATTAAAGCCATGTGATCATGAATAGCATTGATATCAATATCTCTACATCTAGTGCAAATAGAAGTGTGCTCAACTGTAGATGTAGATGGTTTGCAAGATTTTAATTCAACAACCTTAGCATGCAACATATCATTCTTAGTTCTAAGGTCGGAAATTGTAACATTGCAAACATCTAATTCTTTAGCCTTAGCAATTAATTTCTCATTCTCATTTCTAAGGCTAGCAATAGAAACATTCAACTCATCAATCCTAGCAAGCAAATCAACATTATCATTTCTAGGATAGGAAGTTGAATCAATACGAACATGAGAATCAACCTTAGCAATTAAATTAGCATTTTCATTTCTAAGGTTGGCAATAGTGTCATGGCAAGTGCTTAGCTCACTAGATAATTTGTTACATTTTTCTATCTCTAGAGCATAAGCATTTTTAACCTTAACATGTTTCTTATTTTCCTTGATTAGGAAGTCCTCTTGGGAGTCCAAGAGATCGTCCTTTTCATGGATGGCACTAATTAGCTCATTTAATTTTTCTTTTTGTTCCATGTTAAGGTTGGCAAAAAGGATACGCAAATTATCTTCCTCACCACTAGCATTATCATCACTAGAAGATTCATATTTAGTGGAGGAGTTAGATTTAACCTTCTTCCTTTTGCCGTCCTTTGCCATGAGACACTTGTGGCCGATGTTGGGGAAGAGAAGTCCCTTGGTGACGGCGATGTTGGCGGCGTCCTCGTCGTCGTCGGAGGAGTCGGTGGAGCTCTCGTCGGAGTTCCACTCGCGGCACACGTGGGCATCGCCGCCCTTTTTCTTGTGGTACCTCTTCTTTTCTCTCCTCTTGCCCCTCTTGTCGTTATCCCTGTCACTGTCACTTGATAATGGACATTTAGCAATAAAGTGACCGGGCTTACCACACTTGTAGCAAACCTTCTTGGAACGGGATTTGTAATCCTTCCCCTTCCGTTGCTTGAGGATTTGCCGAAAGCTTTTGATGATTAAGGCCATCTCCTCATTGTCGAGCTTGGAGGCGTCAATTGGTTGTCTACTTGGTGTAGACTCCTCCTTCTTCTCCTCCGTCGCCTTAAACGCCACCGGTTGCGCCTCGGACGTGGAGGGTTCATCAAGCTCGTTGATCTTCTTTGAACCTTTAATCATACATTCAAAGCTCACAAAATTCCCGATAACTTCCTCGGGGGTCATTAGTGGGTATCTAGGATTACCACGAATTAATTGAACTTGAGTGGGGTTAAGAAAAATGAGAGCTCTTAGAATAACCTTAACCACCTCGTGGTCGTCCCACTTTTTGCTCCCGAGGTTGCGCACTTGATTTACCAAGGTTTTGAGCCGGTTGTACATATCTTGTGGCTCCTCCCCTTGGCGAAGACGGAAGCGACCGAGCTCCCCCTCGATCGTTTCCCTCTTGGTGATCTTGGTGAGTTCATCACCCTCGTGCGCGGTCTTGAGTAGGTCCCAAATCTCCTTTGCATTCTTTAACCCTTGCACTTTGTTGTATTCCTCCTTGCTTAGAGAGGCGAGGAGTATGGTTGTAGCTTGGGAGTTGAAGTGCTCGATTTAGGCCACTTCGTCCGTATCATAATCCTCATCCCCTATGGATGGTACCTGTGCTCCAAACTCAACAACATTCCATATACTTTTGTGGAGTGAGGTTAGATGAAATTTCATTAAATCACTCCACCTAGCATAATCTTCGCCATCAAAAGTTGGCGGTTTGCCTAATGGAACGGAAAGTAATGGAGTATGTCTAGATGTACGGGGATAGTGTAAGGGGATCTTACTAAACTTCTTGCGCTCTTGGCGCTTAGAAGTTACGGACGGTGCATCAGAGTCGGAGGTGGATGTTGATGAAGTGTCGGTCTCGTAGTAGACCACCTTCCTCATCCTCTTGTGCTTGTCGCCTTTCCGATGCGACTTGTGAGAAGAAGATTTTTCCTTCTTCTCTTTGTGGTGAGAAGAGGAAGATCTTTTCTCCTTCCGTTTGGAGGAGTCCTTCTTCTTCTCCCTCCTCTTGGTGCGGGACTCTTCCGATGAAGTGCTCCCTTGGCTTGTAGTGGGCTTGTCGCCGGTCTCCATCTCCCTCTTGGTGTGATCTCCCGACATCACTTCGAGCGGTTAGGCTCTAATGAAGCACCGGGCTTTGATACCAATTGAAAGTCGCCTAGAGGGGGGGTGAATAGGGCGAAACTGAAATTCTCAAAAAATAATCACAACTACAAGCCGGGTTAGCGTTAGAAATATAATAGAGTCCGCGAGAGAGGGCGCAAAACAAATCGCAAGCGAATAACGAAGTGAGACACACGGATTTGTTTTACCGAGGTTCGGTTCTCTCAAACCTACTCCCCGTTGAGGAGGCCACAAAGGCCGGGTCTCTTTCAACCCTTCCCTCTCTCAAACGGTCCCTCGGACCGAGTGAGCTTCTCTTTCTCAAATCACTTGGGAATCAAACTTCCCGCAAGGACCACCACACAATTGGTGTCTCTTGCCTCAATTACAAGTGAGTGTTTGATCACAAGAAAGAATGCCAAAGAAAAAGAAGCGATCCAAGCGCAAGAGCTCAAATGAACACTACAAATCACTCTCTCTAGTCACTAGGGCTTTGTGTGGAGTTGGGAGAGGATTTGATCTCCTTTGGTGTGCTTTGCAATGAATGCTAGCTCTTGTATAGTGATTGGAAGCTGGAAAACTTGGATGCAATGAATGGTGGGGTGGTTGGGGTATTTATAGCCCCAACCACCAAACTAGCCGTTTGGTGAGGCTGTCTGTTCGATGGCGCACCGGACAGTCCGGTGCACACCGGACATGTCCGGTGCGACAGCCACGTCACCAAATAGCCGTTGGGTCAACCGTTGGAGCTCTGTCTCTGGGCCCGCCTTGATGTCCGGTGGCGCACCGGACATGCACTGTAGAGTGTCCGGTGCGCCTGCTCCCGCGTGCCTGACGACTGCGCGCTTCTGGCACGCATTAAATGCGCCTGCAGGTGACCGTTGGCGCGAAGTAGCCGTTGCCCCGAGGTTGCACCGGACAGTCCGGTGTACACCGGACATGTCCGGTGAATTATAGCGGAGCAGCCTTTGTGAATTCCCGAGACTGGCGAGTTCCTGAGCCGCGTCTCAAATGAGCACCGGACACTGTCCGGTGTACACCGGACAGTCCAGTGAATTTTAGAGCGCTCGCTCTGGAAATTTCCCGAGGGCGACGAGTTTGAGCTGAAGTCCTCTGGTGCACCGGACACTGTCCGGTGGCACACCGGACAGTCCGGTGCGCCAGACCAGAGGAGCCTTTGGTTGCTCCTTTGCCCTTTTGTTGAACCCAACACATGGTCATTTTATTGGCTAAGTGTGAACCTTTTGCACCTGTATAACTTATACACTAGAGCAAACTAGTTAGTCCAATATTTGTGTTGGGCAATTCAACCATCAAAATTATTTAGGGACTAGGTGTAAGCCTAATTCCCTTTCAACTACCTTACCCGAAAGGGGCAAGGGCAGTAGGGGAGTGGTCAGTGTAGGGAGGTCCTTGGTTGATTTTGCTGCGATGGCTGTCAGGCAAGGGATCCCTGCATTGGAGCTTCCTATAACTGTAGCGGGTTTTCTGAAGCTAGTGGAACTTTGTAAAGGCCTCGTAGTGTTACCCTGCCTCGCTTCCTTGGTAGAGGTGTATGGGGCCCGTACAACCCCGTGGCAAATGGGTAACATGACTTGTGGGTAAAGATGTGCAACCTCTGTAGAGTGTAAAACTGGTATACTAGTCGTGCTCACGGTCATGAGCAGCTCGGACCCTCACATGATTAACTTATGGAACTAATTTGTCGAGGACCATAATTAGGGGTACCCTCAAGTCTCCTAATTCTCAGCTGGTAACCCCCATCAGCACAAAGCTGCAAAGGCCTGATGGGTGCGACTAAGCCAGGGATCGATCCATTCGAGGGACTCGATCACGCCTCGCCCGAGCCCAGCCTCGGGCAAGGGCAGCCGACCCCGGAGGATCTCTGTCTCGCCCGAGGCCCCCTCCAGCGACGAACAAACTTCCGGCTCGCCCGAGGCCCAGTCTTCGCCAAGAAGCAACCCTGGCCAAATTGCCACGCCAACCGACCAAATCGCATGGGCATTTAATGCAAAGGTGGCATGACACCTTTATCCTGACGCACGTCCTCCAGTCGACAGAGCCGAAGTGACCGCAGTCACTTCGTCGCTCCGCTGACCGGCCTGACAGAAGGACAGCGCCGCCTGCGCCGCTCCGACTGCTGTGCCACTCGACAAAGTGAGGCTGACAGGCAGTCAGGCCCGGCCTCAGGCACCATAGGAAACTCTGCTCCGCCCGACCCAGGTCTCGGACTTGGGCTCAGCCCCGGAAGACGGCGAACTCCGATCCGCCCGACCCCAGGGCTCGGACTCGGGCTCAGCCCCGGAAGACGACGAACCCCGCTCTGCCCGACCTAGGGCTCGGACTCGGGCTCAGCCCCAGAAGACGGCGAACTCCACTCCGCCCGACCCAGGGCTCGGACTCGGGCTCAGCCCCGGAAGACGGTGAACTCCGCTCCGCCCGACCCAGGGCTCGGACTCGGGCTCAGCCCCGGAAGACGACGAACTCCGCTCCGCCCGACCCAAGGCTCGGACTCAGGCTCAGCCCCGGAAGACGGCGAACTCCGCTCCGCCCGACCCAGGGCTCGGACTCGGGCTCAGCCCCGGAAGACAGCGAACTCCGCTTCGCCAGACCCAGGGCTCGGACTCAGGCTCAGCCCCGGAAGACGACGAACTCCGCTTCGCCCAACCCCAGGGCTCGGACTCAGCCCTGACCTCCGCCGACGGTCTCCGCCTCGCCTGACCCAGGGGCTCGGACTCGACCTCGGCCTCAGAAGACAGACTCGACCTCGACCTCGGAGGAGCCTCCACATCGCCCAACCTAGGGCATGGACCGACCACGTCAACAGGAGGCGCCATCATTACCCTACCCCAAGCTGACTCAGGCTACGGGGAACAAGACCGGCGTCCCATCTGGCTCGCTCCGCCAGACAAGTAATGATGGCGCCCCGCACGCTCTATGACGACGGTGGCTCCCAGCCCCCCTACGGAAGCAAGAGGATGTCAGCAAGGACTCGACAGCCCCGACAGCTGTCCTTCCGCGAGGCTCCAGCGCTCCTCCGACGGCCACGACACCACACGAACCGGGTGCCAAAACCTCTCCGGCTGCCACGATGGCATGTACTTAGGGCGCTAGCTCTCCTCCGCTAGACACGTTAGCACTCTGCTACACCCCCCATTGTACACCTGGATCCTCTCCTTACGCCTATAAAAGGAAGGACCAGGGCCCTCTTACAGAGGGTTGGCCGCGTGGGGAAGAGGATGGGACAGGCGCTCGCGTGAGGCCGCTCGCTCCCTCTCCCGCGTGGACGCTTGTAACCCCCTACTGCAAGCGCACCCGACCTGGGCGCGGGACAAACACGAAGGCCGCGGGATTTCCACCTTCCTCTCTCTCTGGCTGCCTCTTCCCCCCCCCTTCGCGCTCCATCTCGCGCCGACCCATCTGGGCTGGGGCACACGGCGACATTTAACTCGTCGGCACAGGGACCCCCCGGTCTCGAAACACCGACAGTTGGCGCGCCAGGTAGGGGCCTGCTGCGTGTTGACGAACAGCTTCCCGTCAAGCTCCAGATGGGCAGTCTCCGGCAACCTTTCCAGCCCGGGACGGTGCTCCGTTTCGGGAGTCTTGAGTTCATGTCCCTCGACGGCAGCTACGACATGATAATCCTTCCCCCGCCGTGCGACAGCGACAATGGCGGCCGACAGCCCGCCCGCCGGCGGCGGAATCGACGATGTCTTCCCCGCGTGGTGGAAGAACAACATTCGAGCTCGCCCCGCCCTCTCCCCCGCCGACGGAGGAGGAGGCGGGGCAACCGAGGCCAAGCAGGAGGCGGCACCTCGTCGGCTGTCGAGCAAGTCGACGGCGCCGGCGCCCCAACGGGGGGCGCGTCGGGCATCGAACTCGCGTTTGAGACGAAGACGAGCGTCGTCTCCCCGCAACACGCCAATTCCAAGCAAACGGACGACGCCAGCACGCTCGTGAAAGGCTTGCTGGGCGTCACCCTCGTACCTGAGACGACGGTGCAGTCAGTCCCTAACGTGACTTCATCACCGCCCGTCGACCAAGAGGTACCGACCGATTCCCATCTCACGCCTCTTGGATTCAGCCTCGACCCGCCAAGCGGCTTCGCTTTGGAGGACGCTCTCGTAGAGGCGAGTCCGAACCCTCTGGGGTATCGTATGCGGTCACCCTGGGACCGGCTGACGGACGTCTCGACCTACGGGCCCTCGGGGTCCGAGGAAGATGACGAGCCCGACTTCTGTTGGGACTTCTCCGAACTTGGTAACCCCAGTGCCATGCGGGACTTCATGACCGCATGCGACTACTGCCTTTCCGACTGTTCTGATGGTAGCCGCAGCCTCAGCGACGAGGACTACGACCCAAGTCGTGAATGTTTCCACGTCGATCTAGGGGGTCCCTCCAAAGGCAACCATCTTGGTATGCCGGAGAACGGTGATCTCCCTAGGCCTGTGCCTCGCGTTGACATCCTACGGGAGCTAGCTGTGGTCCCCGTTCCGGCGGGGGGTCATGACCCACAGCTCGAGCAAATCCGCGGGGTGCCGGCCAGGCTCGACGAGGGAGCAGGAGCACTTGAGCCGATCCGCCGGGACGTCGGGCAGGAATGGGCGGGCCAACCTCCGGCCGGAGAAATGCGTCATCTACCCCAGGGTATCCAGCACCGCATCGCCGACGATGTCAGGGTAAGGCCGCCACCCGCTTCCAGTGGAGTCGGCCAGAACCTGGCTGTAGCAGCAATGCTTCTCCGCGTGATGCCGGAGCCATCAACCACCGAGGGGCGGCGAATCCAGGGAGAGCTCAAGAATCTCCTGGAGGGCGCCACGGTCCGACGGGGTGAAAGCTCCGCCTCCCGAAGGCAGGGGTACCCCTCAGAACATCGTGCCGCGACTTCCCGATTCATGCGGGAAGCCTCGGTTCACACCGGGCGCACGTGCAACACAGCGCCTGCGGCCCCGGGTCGCCTCGGCAACGAGCACCATCACCGCGACCGTCGGGCCCACCTCGACGAGAGGGTGCGCCGAGGCTACCCCCCAGGTGTAGGGGACGCTACGACAGCGGGGAGGATCGGATCCCTCGCCCGAACCACCCGGTCCGCAGGCTTTCAGCCGCGCCATACGACGGGCGCCATTCCCGACCCGGTTCCGAACCCCGACTACTATCACAAAGTACTCGAGGGAGACGAGACCAGAACTGTGGCTCGCAGACTACCGGCTGGCCTGCCAACTGGGTGGAACGGACGATGACAACCTCATCATCCGCAACCTCCCCCTGTTCCTCTCCGACACCGCTCGCGCCTGGTTGGAGCACCTGCCTCCGGGGCAGATCTCCAACTGGGACGACCTGGTCCAAGCCTTCACCGACAATTTCCAGGGCACGTACGTGCGCCCTGGGAACTCCTGGGACCTCCGAAGCTGCCGGCAGCAGCCGGGAGAGTCTCTCCGGGACTACATCCGGCGATTCTCGAAGCAGCGCACCGAGCTGCCCAACATCACTGATTCGGATGTCATCGGCGCGTTCCTCGCCGGCACCACCTGCCGCGACCTGGTGAGCAAGCTGGGTCGCAAGACCCCCACCAAGGCAAGCGAGCTGATGGACATCGCCACCAAGTTCGCCTCTGGCCAGGAGGCGGTTGAGGCTATCTTCCGGAAGGACAAGAAGCCCCAGGGCTGCCCACCGGAAGATGCCCCCGAGGCATCAACTCAGCGCGGCGCCAAGAAGAAGGGCAAGAAGAAGTCGCAAGCGAAACGCGACGCCGCCGACGCGGACCTTGTCGCCGCCGCCGAGTACAAGAACCCTCGGAAACCCCCCGGAGGTGCCAACCTCTTCGACAAGATGCTCAAGGAGCCGTGCCCCTATCATCAGGGGCCCGTCAAGCACACCCTTGAGGAGTGCGCTATGCTTCGGCGCCACTTCCACAGGGCCGGGCCACCCGCGGAGGGTGGCAAGGCTCGCGACGACGACAAGAAGGAGGATCACCAGGCAGGAGAGTTCCCCGAGGTCCGCGACTGCTTCATGATCTACGGTGGGCAAGCGGCAAACGCCTCGGCTCGGCACCGCAAGCAAGAGCATCGGGAGGTCTGCTCGGTGAAGGTGGAGGCACCAGTCTACCTAGACTGGTCCGACAAGCCCATCACCTTCGACCAAGCCGACCACCCCGACCACGTGCCGAGCCCAGGGAAATACCCGCTCGTTGTCGACCCCGTCATCGGTGACGTCAGGCTCACCAAGGTCCTCATGGACGGAGGCAGCAGCCTCAACATCATCTACGCCGAGACCCTCGGGCTCTTGCGTGTTGATCTGTCCTCGGTCTGGGCAGGCGATGCGCCTTTCCACGGGATCATCCCCGGGAAGCGCGTCCAGCCCCTCGGACAACTCGACCTTCCCGTCTGCTTCAGAGCACCCTCTAAGTTCCGAAGGGAGACCCTCACGTTCGAGGTGGTCGGGTTCTGAGGAACCTACCATGCAGTACTGGGGAGGCCATGCTACGCGAAGTTCATGGCCGTCCCCAACTACACCTACCTCAAGCTCAAGATGCTGGGCCCCAATGGGGTCATCACCGTCGGCCCCACGTACCAACACGCGTTCGAATGCGACGTGGAGTGTGTGGAGTATGCCGAGGCCCTCGCTGAATCCGAGGCCCTCGTCGCCGACCTGGAGAGCCTCTCGAAGGAGGTGCCAGACGTGAAGCGCCACGCCGGCAACTTCGAGCCAGCGGAGACGGTTAAGTCCGTCCCCCTCGACCCCAGCAGCGACGCCCCCAAGCAGATCCGGATCGGCTCCGAGCTCGATTCCAAATAGGAAGCAGTGCTCGTCGACTTTCTCCGCGCGAACGCCGACGTTTTCGCGTGGAGTCCCTCGGACATGCCTGGCATACCGAGGAATGTCGCCGAGCACTCGCTGGATATCCGAGCTAGAGTCCGACCCGTCAAGCAGCCTCTGCGCCGATTCGACGAAGAAAAGCGCAGAGCCATAGGCGAGGAGATCCACAAGCTAATGGCGGCAGGGTTCATCAAAGAGGTATTCCATCCCGAATGGCTTGCCAACCCTGTGCTTGTGAGAAAGAAAGGAGGGAAATGGCGGATGTGTGTAGACTACACTGGTCTAAACAAAGCAAGTCCGAAGGTTCCCTACCCTCTGCCTCGCATCGATCAAATCATGGATTCCACTGCGGGGTGCGAAACCCTGTCTTTCCTCAATGCCTACTCAGGGTATCACCAAATCAGGATGAAGGAGTCCGACCAGCTCGCGACTTCTTTCATCACACCCTTCGGCATGTACTGCTATGTCACCATGCCGTTCGGCTTGAGGAATGCGGGCGCGACGTACCAGCGGTGCATGAACCATGTGTTCGGCGAACACATTGGCCGGACGGTCGAGGCCTACGTCGATGACATCGTAGTCAAGACGAGGAGAGCCTCCGACCTCCTTTCCGACCTTGAAGTGACATTCCGATGTCTCAAGGCGAAAGGCGTGAAGCTTAATCCCGAGAAGTGTGTCTTTGGGGTTCCCCGAGGCATGCTCTTGGGGTTCATCGTCTCCGAGCGGGGCATCGAAGCCAACCCAGAGAAGATCGCAGCCATCACCAGCATGGGGCCCATCAAGGACTTGAAAGGCGTACAGAGAGTCATGGGGTGTCTTGCGGCTCTGAGCCGCTTCATCTCACGCCTCGGCGAAAGAGGCCTGCCTCTGTACCGCCTCTTAAGGAAGGCCGAGTGCTTCACTTGGACCCCTGAGGCCGAGGAAGCCCTCGGGAACCTGAAGGTGCTCCTCACGAATGCGCCCATCTTGGTGCCCCCCGCTGCCGGAGAAGCCCTCTTGATCTACGTCGCCGCGACCACTCAGGTGGTTAGCGCCGCGATTGTGGTTGAGAGACGAGAAGAAGGGCACGCATTGCCTGTCCAGAGGCCAGTCTACTTCGTCAGCGAGGTACTGTCCGAAACCAAGATCCGCTACCCACAAGTTCAGAAGCTGTTGTACGCGGTGATCCTGATGCGGCGGAAGTTGTGACACTACTTCGAGTCTCATCCGTTAACTGTGGTGTCATCCTTCCCCCTGGGGGAGATCATCCAGTGCCGAGAGGCCTCGGGTAGAATCGCAAAGTGGGCGGTGGAAATTATGGGCAAAAAGATCTCGTTCGCCCCTCGGAAGGCCATCAAGTCCCAGGTCTTGGCGGACTTCGTGGCTGAGTAGGTCGACACCCAGCTCCCAACAGTTCTGATTCAACCGGAACTCTGGACCATGTTCTTCGATGGGTCGCTGATGAAGACAGGAGCCGGCGCAGGCCTACTCTTCATCTCGCCCTTCGGGAAGCACCTATGCTACGTGCTACGCCTCCACTTCCCGACGTCCAACAATGTGTCTGAGTACGAGGCTCTGGTCAACGGGTTGCGCATCGCCATCAAGCTAGGGGTCCGACGCCTCGACGCTCGCGGTGACTCGCAGCTCGTCATCGACCAAGTCATGAAGAACTCCCACTGCCGCGACTCGAAGATGGAGGCCTACTGCGATGAGGTTCGGCGCCTGGAAGACAAGTTCTATGGGCTCGAGCTCAACCACATCGCCCGACGCTACAACGAGACTGCGGACGAGCTGGCTAAAATAGCCTCGGGGCGAACAACGGTTCTCCCGGATGTCTTCTCCCGAGACATGCATCAACCCTTCGTCAAGATCGACGACACGCCCGAGCCCGAGGCACCCTCGGCCCAGCCCGAGGTGCCCTCGGCTCAGTCCGAGGCACCCTCGGCTCAGTCCGAGGCACCCTCAGCTCGGCCCGAGGCGCCCTCGGTTCAGCTCGAGGCACCCTCGACCCCTGAGGGTGAGGCACTACGCGTCGAGGAGGAGTGAAGCAGGGTCACGCCTAATCGAAACTGGTAGACCCCGTACCTGCAATATCTCCACCGAGGAGAGCTACCCCTCGACCGAGCCGAAGCTCGGCGGTTGGCGCGACGCGCCAAGTCGTTCGTCTTGCTGGGGGATGGGAAGGAGCTCTACCACCGCAGTCCCTCAGGCATCCTCCAGCGATGCATCCCCATCGCCGAAGGTCAGGAGCTCCTACGAGAGATACACTCGGGGGCTTGCGGCCATCACACAGCACCTCGAGCCCTTGTTGGAAACGCCTTCCGATAAGGTTTCTACTGGCCGACGGCGGTGGCCGACGCCACTAGAATTGTCCGCACCTGCGAAGGGTGTCAGTTCTACGCGAGGCAGACCCACCTGCCCGCTCAGGCTCTGCAGACAGTACCCATCACCTGGCCTTTTTCTGTGTGGGGTCTGGACCTCGTCGGCCCCTTGCAAAAGGCACCCGGGGGCTACACGCACCCCTGGGAAGGGCTGTTCGTCATCGCCAAAGTTCTGAAGCCCGGAACAAACAAGCTGGCCGACAGTCAAGTCGAGGTCTACACCGACACTTGGAATATCCAACAGCTACGTCGCTTCTACCCTTAAGATGTTTTCAAGTTGTTCGTATACCTCGTTCCCACGCAAAATTTGGTCATCAAGGAAGGGTCAGCCTTGCCTCGGCAAAGCCCGACCCTCCCTCGGGGGCTAAAAAGGGGGAAACCCCCTCCACGTCAAAATTTTCAATCAAAAAGGCTTCCGTGTTCCCCCGGCTATGTCGGTAGCAGGACCCCAAGAAGTGAACGCGGGTGCATGTAAGCGGCAAGGCTGACTGAGCCGAGGGACTCCTACGCCTCTGGGTTACGGACACCTCACTCGTCACCTGCCACGAAAAATGACTCCTACTTGGGCAAGCCATCCTGCTACTGACGAGTGGGGCCGGACACGCAAAATGAAAGGAAAAGGGGCACGACTTTTTACTACAATAATAAAGCGTTTGGGCCTCAGCGACCGCAAAAGACACACGTGCATTC
Organism: Zea luxurians; assembly: GCA_029449295.1. Taxonomy (NCBI): domain Eukaryota; kingdom Viridiplantae; phylum Streptophyta; class Magnoliopsida; order Poales; family Poaceae; genus Zea; species Zea luxurians. Next base: position 75,782,497 of record JAOPSE010000014.1, read on the forward strand.
AAAAGAAACTGCTCCGATAGAGTCAGGCGTCGCCCGGGGAAGGAGCCGCGCCTTCGGCTTCGTCCCCGTCCTCGGCAAAGTCCACCCCGGCTTCGGACGACGGCGCAGGCGGGAGGATCTCTGCCTCGAAGGTGGTCGCCAGCACTGCGCTCGGGCCCGCGGCGGCCGCGTCGAGCCTCTGGACTTCAGCCAGGGCGGCTTCGTCTTCGTCAGGAAGGCAATACCCCTCGCTAACCCGCTCCAGATCCACGACGTAGTGGGAAGCAAGCACGGCGAAGGCCCACCTGACGCCGTGGTGCAGCGCCTCGCGGAGTCTGCCGCGCACGTGATCGCCCAAGGCCTGCAGCGACTTTGAGGGGAGCTTCCTAAGGGGACGTCGCCGAAGCCAAAGACCCGGCAGAAGTCCGAGATGGCCTCGGACATGGCCGCGTGGTCGGCCTCCCTCTGCTCGGCCACCCTGGCAAGCGCCCTGGTGGACTCATCGAGGGCAGACTCGAGCTCTGCGAACGGCCAGAGCGCAAGGCCTCAAACACAAGCGGAGGAAACAAGCTAAAACGAAAACCGAAAATGGCTAGGACATACCTCCGGCTCGGGCACGCTGCTCCAAGGCTGCGGCCTAGGCTACGGCTAGGTCTGCTGCAAGGGCTCCAGCCTGGCTTTCGGCCTCCGCAGCCCGACCCCGAGATTGGTCTCGCTCATTGACGACCTGGTCGAACTCCGACTGTCGTCGTTGCACCTCTGCGCGTGCCGCTGCCGCCTCTGCTCTCAGATCGGCGCAGAGCAACTGAAGGTCCGCCACCTCGGCGCCCTGCTGGGAGAGGCGCGCAGTAGCCCCGGCGAGCGAGGTCCTCAGGGATCGCAGCGAGCCCCAGATATCGACCTCGTGGCGGATGAACGACGACTTGGCGGCGCTCAGATCCGTCAGATCCTGAGGGAAGGAAGCGGGGCGTCACAAAAGACGCCTTGGTCACAAAAAAGGTATACCTAAAACCATTACCTGGAGGATCTTGGGGATGTCCCTGCAAAAGACCTCCAGCGACGACCGGAGCGACCCCACTGTTGCTTCGGCACACTCGCGAAGCTCGTCCCAAGACTGCTCCTCCCGCTCATCGTCAAGAACGAAGAAGGGATCTGAAGCCTCACGGGTCCGGAACCGGAGCAACTGGCGCCGCCTCTCGGAGCTCCGCCGCGCAGGGACAAGGCTGCCGCTCGGTGAGACGGATCGCGTTTCCACGCCCCCTCCTCCGAGGCACCGAGCGCCGACGCCTCGACCATCTCAGCGTCGGCAGCAACAGGTCGCTCCCCGACTGGGACGGCAGCGGCTTCAGCAGCAGCAGGCGCCAGCCCCCCGGGCATGTCTGGTAGGCCCGAGGCCACGTCCGCGCCAGCCGCCTCCTCCAGCACGATAGCCGCCTCGGCGGAAGAGCCGGCCTCGGGAACTCGCTCCACAGTGACTGGTGCCGCCTGAGCCCCCCGCTGTGGAGCGCCTTGCGAGAAGGTCAGCTGAACAGCGAGGCCCGGCGCGGCACCGGCTGCGGAAGCCAACGCCGTCTTAAGGGCTTTCCGGGGAGCCAGATCGGTCAGGCCATGGCTTCGCTTGCTGAGGAGGAAAGAAAAGTCGCGGTCGGGACATACGAATAAGAAGCCAGGACGAAGACATTCCAAGATACTTACCCGCTCTGGGCCATGATCAATCGTGCCTGAGGAGAGGTCTCTTGGATCTCGACCCCCGAAGGCACCGCCGAGGTCCGCCTCGCCGCCAGCTTCGGTACCACCCTCGCCTTGGGCACCTTGGACGCGCGGGAGACGGACTGCCTAGGCGCTGCCACGACGACCTGAGGGTCGCTCTCCTGCGCTGCCGGCGTGGGCGACGGCTCCTGGGGAACAGACGCCTCGGCCTGGCTCCCCGGGGTCACCTCAACTTCCCCGGCCGAGGGGTCAAGTACCCCCTCGGTCTACCCCCACTCTTCGGGCCGGGACCTCGGCGTCCCGACTCCAGGAACTGAGGCGCCAGCCCACTCGGGGGCTGGCTTGACGACTCCTGGCCTAGCCCCAAACCCGGGCTGAGGCCGAGGCGGGCAGCCATGTCGTCATCCTCGTCATCATCTTCATCATCATCGTCGTCGTCAGGCGTTTCCGGCGACGGCTCCCTCGGGAGTCCCTCCCTCTCCTGCCGACGACGGAGCTTTTCCAAGGCGTCTCGGGCCCGCGTCCGCTCGCGGGCCCGGGCCTTCTCCGTGTCCTTCTTTTTCTTCTTCTCCTCCGTGGCAACCCGCCGCGCTGCTCGGTCCACCGCGTCCTCTGGGACCCGTGGCCGGGAAGGCTTGTGCCACCCTACCTCCTGGGGACGGATGGAAATCTCGACCGTAAGGACCAAGGGCAACCTGACGCAAGAAGAAGGAAGGAGCGGACACTCACCAGGGTCACGCACCCGTGGTCGGGGCACATCAAGGGCTAAGAGAAGGCGCTGGCGTCCGGTTTTCCCAACGCGACGGCCACCCGCCCGTGGAGAACGTCAATGGGAAGAGGATCCGAGGACATCCGCGAGCCCTCCAAGTTAGCCTCCGGCGTCATCTCCCAAAGCGGCAACCGCCGCTCCGTGAAGGGAAGCACCCTACGGCGGTGAATGGCGGCAATCACTCCCGCGGCAGTGAGTCCTCCTTTCCGCAACACCTCCAGGGCCTTGAGAAGGGGCTCGAGGTTCTTCTGTCTATCGTGCAGGGTCCCGTAGCGCCAAGCATCGGCGGCGGCGGTGACCACTCGCTGGGAAAACGGCGGGAGCATCTCGCCGTCATTCCGGAGGTAGAACCACCGGCGCTGCCACCCTTTATTCGAGGACGCAAGGATGGCGGGGATGTACAGCGACGCCCGTGACTGCCTCAGCTGGAGGATGCAACCGCCGGCCCGCACTGCCGCGTGGACCCTTCTCTCCCCCGTCGGCGAAGCAAAAAGCTCCACGGAAAAGAGATGAGTCCACAAGTCCCAGTGGGGGGCGATCCCCAAGTATCCTTCGCACACCGCTACGAAGATGGCGGCTTGCGAGATGGAGTTAGGGCTGAGGTTGTGCAACTCCACCTCATAGTTGTACAGGATCGCCCGCATGAAGCGGCTTGCCGGCACACCGAACCCCCGCTCGTGGAAGGAGACGAAGCTCACGACGTACCCCAGCGGCGGGGACGGGGCGGCTCCGCTCGCGGGAGGAATCCACTCCGGCTGCCTCTCATCAGAGAGAGGGTGAAGTAAACCCTCAGCAACAAGATCCTCCAGGTCATCCGCCGTGACTGTGGAGAAAGGCCATGGGTCGCGCGGCGAGACGATGGTCACCCGGTCGGCCATCACTGAGCAAAAGGGGTGGCGGCGGAAAGGACTGGGTGGGCGGTTTCCTTTTCTCTGGCTAAACCTCTCAGGTTGCGAAAACCTAAGAAGGAGGCGAGAAGCGGAGCAAAGAACCGTCGCCAGACCCTCCCCCGAGTATATAAAGACCAAGGCGAGACCCGTTCAACGTTTCGCCCGGACCCGCCGCGGGATTCAAAAACTCAAAGCGAAACGGCCGTTCCTCGAACGGCTCGCGCACGCAACGGCCGCCCTGCGAACCACTCGCCCCGTCGCATTAACTCCGTGGCGGGACAGGCGGCGCCTCCGGCAGGGGAAGCGAGCGACGCTTCACCTTCACCATAATGACCGTGTCAAAAAAGGTACGCCACGTCATTCGATTTCGTATCCTTTTCCTTTTTCTCTTTCTCTCTCTTACAACAGGGACCGGGAAAGGGGGATACCCCGAAAAGGATCCTTCTCCGTGAAGGAAACAGGCTCCGAGCCTCCCTACTGATCAGAGGTTCGAAGGCTGGCCCCTCGGAGGGGTTTAACAGCTGCCTCAGAGCGCGTGGGCTCCACACCCACTACTGGTCAGAGGTTCGAAGGCCGGCCCCTCGGAAGGGTTCAGCGGCCGCCTCAGGCCACTCGGGCTCCACGCCCACTACTGATCAGGGGTTCGAAGGCTGGCCCTCGAAGGGTTCACAGCCGCTTCAGACATAGAGCGAGGGATGACCCTGGGTACGTTCGATACATAACCAAGGCTCGGGCTACGCTCCCGAGGTACCCTAGGATATTTCCGAGACTAGCGGGAACGATCTTGTAACGGAATCCCATCAGAGGGAGGCATCGAGCCCTCGGACCTCGTCGACAGGGGACCGGGTCCGGCAGATCACCCGCAGGTACTTTTGAACGCGCCTCCGGGCCTCTAGCCGACCCCTAACAAATGGGGCACGGGCGTCCACTCGGATTACCCGCCAGTAGCTCACCGGAGACACCATGTTCGACGCCCTCTGAGGGCAACATGGCGCTTTCCCCCCCCCCCCTCCTCCTTGTGGAAAGGCGACGCAAGGGCGTATGTAAAGAAGTCGAGTCTGTCCCTGACCGTCCTCTCGCCCTGTGCAGAGGCTCGGGGGCTGCTCTCGTAAACCCGGCTCCAGCCAAACCGTTGACAGCGTCAACATACCAGCCCGAGAACTTGGGACCCGACCGTGCACCCGGGCTACGGCTAGCTCGCATGAGGGAACAACCAGACCAGCCGAAGCATTGCGCGAGGCATTAAGACCTCGGAGGAGTCAAACCACTCCTCCGAGGCCTCGGGGGCTACACCCGGCGGGTGCGCTCGCGCGCACCCACCGGAATAAAACGCAACCGAGAAAGGCTGGTCCCCTTGCAAAAAAGTGCGACAAAACCTCCAAGCGAGTGTTAACACTCCCTTCGAGCCTCAGGGGCTACTGTCGGGGACCATAATTAGGGGTACCCTCAAGTCTCCTAATTCTCAGCTGGTAACCCCCATCAGCACAAAGCTGCAAAGGCCTGATGGGTGTGACTAAGCCAGGGATCGGTCCATTCGAGGGACTCGATCACGCCTTGCCCGAGCCCAGCCTCGGGCAAGGGCAGCCGACCCAGGAGGATCTCCGTCTCGCCCGAGGCCCCCCTCCAGCGACGAACAAACTTCCGGCTCGCCCGAGGCCCAGTCTTCGCCAAGAAGCAACCCTGGCCAAATCGCCACGCCAACCGACCAAATCGCAGGGGCATTTAATGCAAAGGTGGCCTGACACCTTTATCCTGACGCACGTCCTCCAGTCGACAGAGCCGAAGTGACCGCAGTCACTTTGCCGCTCCACTGACCGGCCTGACAGAAGGACAGCGCCGCCTGCGTCGCTCCGACTGCTGTGCCACTCGACAGAGTGAGGCTGACAGGCAGTCAGGCTCGGCCTCAGGCACCATAGGAAACTCCGCTCCGCCCGACCTAGGGCTCGGACTTGGGCTCAGCCCCGGATGACGGCGAACTCCGATCCGCCCGACCCCAGGGCTCGAACTCGGGCTCAGCCCCGGAAGACGACGAACTCCGCTCCGCCCGACCCAGGGCTCGGACTCGGGCTCAGCCCCGGAAGACGGCGAACTCCGCTCCGCCCGACCCAGGGCTCGGACTCGGGCTCAGCCCCGGAAGACGGCGAACTCCGCTCCGCCCGACCCAGGGCTCGGACTCAGGCTCAGCCCCGGAAGACGGCGAACTCCGCTCCGCCCGACCCAGGGCTCGGACTCAGGCTCAGCCCCGGAAGACGGCGAACTCCGCTCCGCCCGACCCAGGGCTCGGACTCGGGCTCAGCCACGAAAGACGATGAACTCCGCTTCGCCCGACCCCAGGGCTCGGACTCAGCCCTGACCTCCGTCGACGGTCTCCGCCTCGCCCGACCCAGGGGCTCGGACTCGACCTCGGCCTCGGAAGATAGACTCGACCTCGACCTCGACCTCGGAGGAGCCTCCACATCACCCAACCTAGGGCACGGACCGACCACGTCAACAGGAGGCGCCATCATTACCCTACCTCAAGCTGACTCAGGCTACGGGGAACAAGACCGATGTCCCATCTGGCTCGCTCCGCAAACAAGTAATGATGGCGCCCCGCACGCTCTATGACGACGGCGGCTCCCAGCCCCCTTACGGAAGCAAGAGGACGTCAGCAAGGACTCGACAGCCCCGACAGCTGTCCTTCCGCCAGGCTCCAGCGCTCCTCCGACAGCCATGACACCACACGAACCGGGTGCCAAAACCTCTCCGGCTGCCACGATGGCATGTACTTAGGGCGCTAGCTCTCCTCCGCTAGACACGTTAGCACTCTGCTACACCCCCCATTGTACACCTGGATCCTCTCTTTACGCCTATAAAAGGAAGGACCAGGGCCCTCTTACAGAGGGTTGGCCGCGCGGGGAAGAGGACGGGACAGGCGCTCGCGTGAGGCCGCTCGCTCCCTCTCCCGCGTGGATGCTTGTAACCCCCTACTGCAAGCGCACCAGACCTGGGCGCGGGACAAACACGAAGGCCGCGGGATTTCCACCTCCCTCTCTCTCCGGCTGCCTCTTCCCCCCTTCGCGCTCCGTCTCGCGCCGACCCATCTGGGCTGGGCCACGCGGCGACATTTCACTCGTCGGCACAGGGACCCCCCGGTCTCGAAACGCCGACAAAATTCAATTTGTCATATGCATTGCATCGCAGGTGATGTTGTTACTTCTGTTCTACTATTTAATTGGGTTGGTATTTACTTATACTTAGTAATTGCTAATAAATTTTTGACCAACTTTAAAAGCAATGCTCAGCTCTAACCATCCTCTTTGGTAAGCCTTACACTTCACGTGAGCTTCCACCTTTGGCGAGTTCATGCACATTATTTCCCACAACTTGTTGAGCGATGAACGTATGTGAGCTCACTCTTGCTGTCTCACACCCCCCCACAGGTCAAGAACAGGTACCACAGGATGAGGCGCATGGAGGATGCTGTGATGAGTTCGTGAGTGGTCTAGGCCGTCGTCTCCCAGTCAACTTTGGGTTGCTGGACCGTTGTCTCCTTATAATGTAATTAATTATTTATTTTGTACAGAACTCCTATTATATAGTAAAGATGTGACATTCGATCCTGTGCCATGATTCATCATATGTGTGAGACTTGATCCCAGCACACCTGGTGATTATGTTCGCGCCCGGGTCTTGGTGCCCCTAAAACCCGGGTGCGACAGAAGTGGTATCAGAGGAATGTTGACTGTAGGACGAAACCTAGATAGAATTGGACAACCATTGTCTACTTACCTTTGCTACTCTGTTTCTTTCTAAACTTATCTTAATCTACTCTCATCTATTTCCGCTTTACTCTGATTACTCTTATCTTTCCACTTCTAAAGACAAATGTAGATTTCACATTTTGAAATCCTGTGCCTAAAGTGACCTTTAGGAATAGGAGACCTACTCTTAGGAACAAAAACAAAACTATTTTTTAGTATCTATATGCTTGAATGCTTGTTCTTATGACTCTTGTCTGATTTGGATCTTTGATTGAGTGTGATGAGTTGTGGAGTAACGTCCACAAGTACATGCGCTTTTTTCGGACCGGTTGGCCTCGAGGGCCTGAGGATCATTTTCCCGACACATATCAATCTGCTTTTCCTGAAAGCTCAACCGTCCTTTATTTATAGTCGATTGTATTTACCGATAAAATACGTTACAATTATTGGTAGCCTGAGAAAAGAAACAATGCAATTCACAATAAGCACATCATTTCATTTCCTCTATTGGAGGAACTGTATGTGAGACAATTTAATGTTGTCCTATTTTATCATTATAGTAGCATTAAACAATAATTTCTGCACAAAACAACATGACATGGATGAAGAATGAAAAATAAAAATTTAGAATAATATATTGAATTAGAATGGCAGATGTTCCATATGTCAAATACTCAATTGATAATAGGTATAGATACCTAACAAAATTATTCACAAATATTTTATTATATCTATACCCGTACCATAGATAACAAATTATACTATATACCGTGTCCAATAAATAATTGTTCATAATTATTTATCTATTCTGATATCCGGACGCATTACCATCCCAAATCGAGAGTTACATGTCGAGGGTATGTGTCTCTGGTGCCACGTGTTCAGATTCGCTGCTCTCCAAGTAGTAGCAAAGACGCCGCGTGTCGTCGGTTGCATGTCCATGCCCATCCCTCGCTGGTCCGCGAGCGAGCTATTTATTACCTGCCCCCAAGAGACCAAGACTCCAAGGGCCAAGGCAGGGCACTGCACGCTTGCATGCACACAGTCCACACTCAGACATGGCGATGGGCGCCGCTTCCATCCTACTGATGATGGTTTCGCTGGAGGCCCTGCTTCTCGCCGCCGCCGCCGCCGGCGGGACCATCCGTCTGCCCAGCGATGTCGGAGGTGAGCGTGCATAGCTAGGTATACTTATGTCAGTGATTCTGGCTACATTATTATTAAATATAGTGCCGGCATTATATTAGTTAGTTTATATTTGCGGACAGGCGTTGCTGCAGACCTTGTCACGGCGATGGCGAGGGCGAGGGCAAGGGCAAGGGCAAAGCATCAGCTACGCGACGAGGAGAGGCCGTGGGGGAAATGCTGCGACTTGGCCGTATGCGTCAAGACGTACCCGCTAACTTGCTCGTGCTTCGATCGGGTTGAGCGCTGCTCCGACGCCTGTAAGGAGTGTGTGGAAACGGAGGACTCGCGCCACGTCTGCGTCGACAGGTACCGTGGTGACCCCGGGCCCAGGTGCCACGACGAGGACGGGAGGAGCGGCGGTAAGAGCTACATATTACGTGCGTTCGTGCATGCATGTTAATTAATACAGTACGAGTACTATATGCATACCTGCCTGATACATGACTGCGTATGCTTGCATGTGAGACTGCTAAGAAAAATGCATTTTTTTCCTTGCTGTGCACCATGCATGCATGCACTCAGGAGGACTCGCTGACGACGACGCTGGTGGGCAAGCGACGCCGACGGCAGTGATGGCAGATGACAAGAAAGCAGGCGGCGGCGACGACGACAAGAAGAAGAGACCGTGGAAATGCTGCGACGTGCCCATCTGCACCAGGTCCTGGCCTCCGGTGTGCCGCTGCGCGGACACGGTGGAGCGGTGCGCCAGCACCTGCCAGCACTGCGAGCAGGTGGAGGAGGGCGGCCCCCGCCGCTACCGCTGCCTCGACACGCACCGCGGCGACCCGGGGCCAAGGTGCGGCGACGGCGAGGACGATGGTGGGGAGTGGTCGCCGGCGCGGAGGCTCGCGAGGGGCCACCGTTTCTAGCTAGCTATGCTATGCCATGCTAGCCATAGCCAGCGGGGACTGGTTTCTAGCGCGCAGCAGGGAGTACGTACGTGTCTTTTTTTTTTGTGACGCTGATCCATCGGTCAGCCTGTGCTGATTGACGCGACCTTCATGCAGATGTGCGCTACCTAGCTAGCTTCGTTCGTGGTGTGTCCTCTCGTGACCCACGAGAGTGTAGAATAATCATGTGCATTGTTGTATGCAACGTGCTTAGCAGCTTCGTGGTTCGTGCGTGTGCCCTCTCGTGACACACGCGTTGAGTAAAAATAACGTGGATGGATCAGCCTACTGCTCCTAGCTAGCTAGCTAGCAGCTGGGAGTAGCTGCGTGCCCTTGCTGGTCTCGTGTCTCTGTCAGACCTGTTGTAAAATCTAGTTGTACTGTGTTGTAATCTAGTTGTAATGTGTGCTATCCTGATCGGATCAGGCTCCTCTGAATAAATAAAGTGGGTATGGCACTATGGCCTGGGCCCTGGGCCCCGGGGCAGCGCGCGATGCATGCATGCATTCATTAATTGCTGCATGGGCGTGCTTGTCCCCTGCCCCGCATCGTCGATAATGCATAGTCCGTGAACTTCGTCTGCATGCCTGATGCATGGAGATTCGGGGGACCAATGCAAGGTCCAAGGACAAGTGAATGAAAAAAAAAAGAAAGACACTTTCACGCTAGCTCCAAACCAGGTTCTCAATTCCGGCTATAGATGTCCATCCGAGCCGCTCGGCACGGACCCGGCCCGAGCCCGGTTAGGCACGGCACGAACAGGGTCGTGCCTGGCCCGGCACGCTGTTGCCTCGGGCCGTGCCGGTTCGGGTCACGTGCCAGGACATGTGTCCAAGCACGGCCCAGAGAGGCCCAAAACGTGCCGGGCTGGCCCGAAAGCCTCTGGGCCATTCCGGATCGTGCCCTCCACTGGCCCGAAAAATCACAGAATTACAAAAAAATCTAAAATACTAAAATTCTAAAATCAGGCATCAAGCAACCAACTAATATGAAAACACAAGCACACATATAATATGAAAACAGATAATTATGGAGCTGTGTGCAATGGCTGCCTCATTAAAAACCTTCTTAGGCAAAAACTCATACCTCGTGAGAAAAAAAAGCCTAAGAAGGAAAAAAGAGTACAACCACAGCTCCTAAGCCCTAAGGCATAAGTTCATACAGTACAGTCCATGAGTTCATGTTCATTACAAGAATAAGCCATCAGGCATCAGGCAAACAACTAAGCTAGCCAACCACCACTCCACCAGTCCACTGTCCACCACCAACTACTGGTTGTGTTCTTCTAGATCATCGACACCAACTACTGGTTGGTTCTTCTGGATCATCAAGGTACAAGTTCTCATGTTCAGCTTCAAGTTCCCGTGTCTCTTCTTCCACAGTATGCTGCAGGTGAGCATCAGCAAGCTCCCAGTCTTTTATGCAAGACAAAACCTCGACCATATCTGGAGTCAGGCGACGTCGACGCTCTTCAATCACCCTGCCAGCAAGACTAAAGGTAGACTCTGAAGATATAGTAGAAGCTGGGACTGTCAAAACATCTTTAGCAAGTAGAGCAAGAATAGGATAAGTGAGCTTATGCTGATGCCACCAAGATAGGACATTGAAGTCCTCATCAAACTCAGTTATAGTATCACTATCTAAGTAAGATGCCAGCTCAGAAGTGGATGCAGCAGTAGAGATAAAACTAGAACCTGGTCTCCTTCCCACAGAAAACTCACCATCATAGTCATCATCACCATAGATGTCATCCCATGCCATTTTTTTCTTACCAGAACCAAGAGATGTTGGGTGTTGATTAGCACGCAGGCGTGTGTCACCAAATTTAGCTTCATACAACTGAAATATCTTGGATAGTTTAGATCTAACTTCAATTGGAACATTAGAATAATTTGTACCAGTTAAGCTAGCTAACCTGACAAGGAGTTTGTTAAAACCCCTCATCTTAGCCCTTGGGTCTAAAATAAATGCAACATCATATAGAATAGGAATATCCCTCCAATATTTCAAAATTTTATCTTTCATAGGAACAACAGCAGCCCTAAGAAGTCTATCATTTTCAAATGAATTTAGATGTCTGGCTATCCTCAGAATATGGTGCAGCATCAAAGTAGCAGTAGGGTAGTACACACCAGACAATGCAACAGTGGATTCATAAAATAATTCTAGGAAAGAAAGAACTTTTTCAGCAATTGTCCAATGATCATCAGTGAGTAAAGGAGTACCATCAGAATGCAAAGGATACTGAGTTTTGATAAAAATAGAAAAGCTGGACTTGTATGGTACTAGGTGTTTAAGCATTAAGTATGTAGAATTCCATCTAACATCCATGTCAACACCAAACTTACGAGGACGAATAGCCATACTCATACAATAGCTTTTATATGCAGCTATTCGTTGATTTGAAGCATTTAAAAAGGTTATAGCAGTTCTAAAGTCATTAATATAAGCTTTCAAATGTTGAAGACCAGCTTTAACAATTAAATTAATAACATGACAGGAACATCTTTGATGCAAGAACATAGTGCACAAGTCATCATCAGTAGGTGTAAAAGAATCATCATCAGTCACAACAGGAGCAGGCACACCAAGGTAACCAGACAAGAAAGGTCTGAGATATTTCATGGCAGTATTGTTTGATGAAGCATTATCTAAGGTGATTGCAAATACTTTATCAGTTAAAGCATAATCATCTATCACAGTAGCAACCAGATTAGCAATACTAACACCACTATGTTTACCATCAATTAACCTTAGACCAAGCAACCTTTTTTCTATTTCCCAGTGAGAATTCACAAAATGAGCAACTACACTTAAATAGTCTTCCTTAGCCTTGCCAGCCCAAATATCAGAGGTTAGACAAACAGATGTAACATCAGTTTTCAAAGTACCAATTAAGTTTACCTTACGCTCATTATATAACTTAATCATGTCCCTAGCAGTGGTTTGCCTAGAAACATGCACAAATCTAGGGTTATGTGCACGAGTGATGTATTCTTGAAATGCGTCAGTGGAGCCATGCCATAGAGGTAGATCATCTCTAGCTATCAAACGACAAAGTTCATTCCTTGCAACAGAAGGACAGTACTCCCAACGCTGCAAAGAACCATCAGGGTTGTACTTAAGCACAGTTTGGGTTTGGCCAGATCGATCATGTGCCTTCTTAGCACTACAATTGTGTCTAAGCAAGTGACCAGTACCAGAAGAGGATCTAGCACTTAATGTCTCATGACAGAACTTGCATCGAGCAGCATACCTTACACGCTTACCATTTACCAGATTGGTTAACTCGTCGAAATTGTTCCAAACTTTGGATCTCTTCCTTGAGCCGCCACCAGCAGAGGCAGTGGTAGATGCTGGTGGGCTCGTGGAGTCCGTAGCAGTGCCTGTTCTAGAGGCAACGAAATCCTCGAGGTCGACTGGATCTAAATGAGTGACACCAACACCCAATAAGGCTTGTCTAGCATCCATCGCCTCATTGTGGTCCTCAAGTTGTCGCTCCGCCTCCTCATCCTCTGCAGCCGGGTCAAGATCCATAGTATTGAGACCTTGACCTCGACAACGAGCACGAGGAACACACCGGTCTCCGACTCTCGGCTCTCGGCTCTCGACACCCGTCTCCGACTCCTCAACGACTGCACGGCACCCGATTTAACCGATACCTACGTTGAGGAACACACCAGAAGAATTAGGGTTAGGAGTATTGCCCGAAGAACACACCGATAGAATCATAGAATAGGGAAAGGAGTAGGGCCCGAGGGACTCACCTTGTGCAGTCGGAGCACCGGAGACGACGGACGATGGCCGAGATCCGTGGAGCGAGGAACACCGGAGGAGATTAGGGTTAGGGAGAGGACCGGGAGAGGAAGGTAAGGACAGAGAGGAAGTATAGATGTCCAAGCACGGCGCGGGCGACCGACGTGCAACTGATTCCAAGCACAAGAGACACCGGCGGACGGCGGCGAACCGCAGATCCGAGAGGAGAGAGGAGATTAGGGTTCGGGCGGAGCCGCGGAGTCGTCGAGAGCAAGCGAGCGAGGCGAGGGCGACTGCGTAAATGGGATGGGAGTATGGGACTGGCGAGAGGGAGAGGCCGTAAATGGGAGTATGGGACGGCGGGGGTTGGGCTGGGCCGCGCGGCGCGTCGCGCGTGGCCGGTTAACGTAACCGGGCCGCCGTGTGCCTCCCCCTCAGACGGGTCGGGCCGGGTTAAACCCGACGGGCCGAATTCTGGGGCCCAGCCCGACACGGCGAACGGGCCGGGCCAGCCCAGGCACGTTAGAAGCTGGGCCGTGCTGGTTCTGGGCTGGGCCATTTTTGTGCCGTGTCGCGGGCCACCCGGTGGGCCCGGCCCAGATGGACATCTATAATTCCGGCCGGTATCATACTTTGTTTTGGGCACGCTCGAGATTAGTAAAATTCAGTTGAGGTTTCACCAGAATTTTCTTTAGGAACTTACCTCAAGTATGACCTAAACAAAATATCAGCGTGATTTATGACGACACGTCAATTGCGTAGAAGGATCGATATGGACTTGCGAACATATCCTGCAACGAAAGAAAAAAAAATGTTATTAAACATTAACAAAGAAACGAGGACAGAAATTTTACATTTGTTTCGAACGGATAGAGCTAGATCCATTTCTACTATTCATATAACAGAAAATACAGAATAACAGAAAATACAGAAGAGTTCAGCTAGTGCTAGTTTGAGAGCTATAAAACCGGAGGAGATTAGAAAGGTTAAGGGCTAGTTTGAGAGCTATAAAACCGGAGGAGATTAGAAAGGTTAAAATTTTATTCCTATTCAATTTAAATAAGGAGGGAATTTTAGTCTCTTTAATATCATCCGGTATTTAGACTTTTAAACTAGAATAGTTTGAGAGCCACAAAACTAGAGAAGATTAGAAAGGTTAAAATTTTATTTTTATTTAATTTGAATAAGGAGAGAATTTTAGTCCCTTCAATATCCTCCTGTATTTAGACTCCCAAACTAGGTCTGAGAGAACAGAGAGGAAACACAAAGGAAGACAACACTGGGGCCAGCAAAGCCAGCATCAGTCCGAACCCAACTACTACCAAAGTACTTAAAAGACGAACGCCAGAATGTTGCTCACATAGTGACAGCACACACCAGCCACTGCTACTTAACAAAGAAGTCATAAAATGGCGACGATCAGCAGATTACACAAAATAAACAGCATTTGATAGAGAATCACTCAGGATCCTCCGACCCACGGGAGTCTTCTCCTCGACTTCACATCACAGTTCAACATCTGGGGGTCGGCCCTGGCGTTAACGAACAGCCCTCAGCAACAGCTTAGCTCCTTCTTGTAACAAATCCTACAGCTCTTTATTGCTTAAACCTACCCAAAAAGATATCAGAAGACAAGCGTGACAGACAAACCTCCACCAGGGATTTAATCAGATCATTTTCGAAACACACATCTTGTTTCAGCTTTCTATAAAGCCCAGCAAATGGGAGAGAGAGGAGAGAGTACAATCGGGTTGTAAACTAACAGTCAGCTTATACATAATTAAGAAATTTTGTAAGAGAGATAAGTGGACTATATATTAATTACAAAGGGCTAACTATTATATGTATCGACTGCAAAATAGACGGCAAAGATCTTTGTAGCCAACGGTTGCTCTCTATGGCCGAATTTTTTGCATTTTAGCCCCTTATGAGGATTAAAATCAGGTTTAGACCTAAAAAAATTTTAATCTCAGTTTTGGACCCTTAGCTCGGCGCCATAGGCTATGGCGCCGAGCTAACACACCTTGGCGCCATAGCCTATGGCGCCGAGCGTTGACGTGGCCCTGGCTGCCAGGGCTGACGTGGCTGCGGGCGTGGCACCTAGCTCGGCGCCACAGATCTTGGCGCCGAGCTAGGATTTAGTCGCGTGGTCAGATCTTCACCGCGTTTCTCTTCTCACCGTGTTTCTTCTCATCGAGCCTCTCCTCGTCACCGCCACCGCGCAGCCGAACGCGCCCACCGTCGCCGCGCCCCTCGAGCCCGCGGCCGTCCGAGCGCCGCCGCGCCCCCCAGAGCGCGCCGCCCGAGCGCACGTCGCCGCCGGCCCGGCCGCTCCCGCGCTGCCCGCCGCGCCGCCCTGCTCCCTCGACGACTCCCGCGCCGGTCCCCTCGCCGCCCCGGTCCCCGCGCCGCCCGAGCCACTACCGTCGGCTGCTCCAGGTACTGTTTTTTCAAATTTTAAAATAATTTATATGTATTTATTTGATATTAATTGTTTAGTTAGTTTTTAGTTATTTATAATTAGTTCTCATGCCATGTGCCATTTATTTGATATATGTATTTATTTGTTAGTAATGAGTTAGGTATTAGTTATTATTTAGTCGTTAGTGAGTAGTCATTTATTTTGTAGCATAGTTTAGGGTTTATGGTTTACTTGTAAGGTAGTAGGTAGTGTTAATTAACATTGTTTATCATTTATTTACCCTAGGGTTTATGTAGTACTTTTATATGTTCAGCCATCGCGCTGAAGATTTATCTGCAGGTTTTAGAAACCTGACCATATAGGAGAGGTGTTGTCCATTTTTTTACTATATAGTGTTAGTCAGATACCATATTAAATGGATATTGAGTTAGTAATATGTTTTTGCAATAGATGGACACCCTAGTGACACTATACCATGGAGGAAGCGTGGAGACAGATGCTTATGGGAATGTTAGTTTTGCTGGTACGAAGATTGTGACCATGATGTTCGATGAAAGACCATCTTTTGACAAGATTTTCGCTCGAGCTTGTGAGGAGATTAGTTGCAACATAAACAACCCTAGAATATCAATCCAGGGTCTGTTGTCCCATATTACATATGGAACAGTTGTCCGATGGTTGATCTCCATTGCCTCTGAAGATGATTGGGTGAGATATGTAAGAATCATGAAGACCATGCTTCCATAATTTTTGGATGTGGTTGTTCAGCCGTTATCTGTTACTCATCGTGATGCTCTAGTTGGGTTGACTCCACAAATTCCCAATGCATCTCGTATTGAAGCTCCTTTGGTAGAGCTTCCGGAAGAAGTGGTTGTTGTGCCCGATGCTCAATCGGGGCCGCACGAGTATGGGATTTCTTGTCCTCTTCCTGGCGTTTGTGGGGCTTCTAATCCGGTGGTACCCCCCAAGAGATCCCATTGACCCAGGATCCTGTTCAGGATCATCCTAGTAAGTGTCTTTGACACGTTGTTCATATCCATCGTTATTTCGTTTGATTAGACTTTTTAATGTGGTATTTCTTGCTTCCATCCGATGCAGGATCTCCACAAATCGATAATAGTGCTTATCTTGATGTGCCTGTGTCATATAATATGGACAACATATGCAGGGCATCCAATAGTGTTGATGTTCAGATTGAGGATGAGGAGGAGCCATATGAGGCTGCACGGGCCTTAGATTCTGATGATGACCGTCCGGTTCAAGAAATGACCGAGCAAGAAATTGAACTCATAAGACGTTTGTGTCCGGAGCGTGAACCTGCAGTACATGAATTTAGCAGTCTAAGTCATTCCACCCGTGCATATGCTGAAGGACGTGATGATGAACTGCTAGAGGCTCCGGATAACACCGACAGCATTGAGATTAAGGTAGGCTTACTTTTCAAGGACCTGCCTACACTGAGACGATGGCTACATGAATATTCTGTGAACCGCAAGAGGCCGTTCAAGGTGAGACATTCGTATGCATAGCGTCGTTACACTGTTGTGTGTGAGGTGTCGGAATGTAATTGGAGGGTATGTGCCCAAAGGCAGAAGGACACTGGAAAGTTTAAGATCACCAAAATTGTAGGTCCACACACTTGTGCCCAGACAGAGCTGAGCTCTAAGCATCGTCAGTTGACATCTACCCTGATTGCGAAAAGGATATTGGGGATATTGAAGGGTCAGCCAAACTTGAAGGTGAAGTCAATTATGACCATGACTTCGGAGCTGTTTGGTTACAGGATCAAATATGGGAAAGCATGGAGGGCAAAGCAGCGAGCATGGAAGATGATATACGGGGATTGGGAGGAGGGTTATGAGAAGTTACCAGGATCAAATATGGGAAAGCATGGAGGGCAAAGCAGCGAGCATGGAAGATGATCTTCGGTGGCCTGAGACATAAACTCATCCTCTTCCTCTTGAGCACGTAATCCTGCCTCAGCTAGTGCGATGAGCTCACTCAACCTTGATGTGTCGTCCTCCTCTTCTTCATGTAATCCTGCCTCTGCGAGAGCGATAAGCTCACTCAATCTAGATGTGTCGTCCTCCTCCTCCTCCATCAGCTCAACCGTCGTCATTTTATCCTGAACATATCTTGCATGCGCCTCATCGGCCAAATAGTTTACGCCACATCCAATCTCTGCAAATATAATGAGCAAAATAAGTTAGCAAAGTCAAGATAAATAAATTGTACTAACATAATTATAGTATCATTTTTCTCACTCACTTCCCTTGAGGCGATCAGCAAGATTATCCAACATCTGTTTCTCGGCTTGAGCCGCTTCCCATTCCCTTGCATCCTGTGCTCTCTTCTCATCTGCCGCCTTCAACCTCCTATACTCTGCACGCTTCGGGCTATCATAAAAGGCAGATTTTGCTTCCCTACGCATGTCGCGTATGCGATCGTTAATGTACGAATCGACGAGTTGAGATCCACAACGCATCTTCTGTCCCATTAGTCTCTTGGACTCTATTATGCGCATCACCTCTCCTTTGTCGTCGTAACTCTCCCAACTGCATTTCCTCGTCTCCTACAAAAAAAATAGTAAGTACCGCTATAACATTACAACTGGTGCAAAAAAATAAATAAATACCAACCTCATCGTAATCGACCATATGTCCACAAAAATATCCAACACCAAGCTCGGAAGGAACTAATCCATACTTAGCTTCAATACCACATTTGCAGAGTACTGGATCAAATTTCACCTCTTCTTCTGCCCACTGATTGTATCTCTTTTCCTTTACCTCTGGCTCTGGCCAATGGGACAAAGGACCATACAACCACTCTCTGAAACGACACTTACGCCACCCGTATGGCTGCAGGAGAAAAAATTAGTAATTTATTGTAAATAATAACTAGTTCATACATTTAGCGTATCGATGGGCTCACATAATCAATGTTCGGACAACAGAACTGCTTCTCATAGTCTTCATCGATGACAGCACGGTCTCCACAATCGCATCGAGGCGGTGAGTCCATCCGTCTTTCTGTTGCTACCTCCTTCTCCGCATCCGTCATTGGTGGAGGATTCGGGGGAGGAGGTACCAAACACTTAAAACGCTCATGACTAGTCCTTCCACTCAACCAATTAACGAAAAGAAGAAATCGAGGGTCAAATTTATCAGGACTGTCGATCCACTAGAAAAAGAAACACCTCTGATGCCCCTAAAATTATGGAAAGGAAGCACTATTACACATCTACAAAATAATGAATGCGAACAAAATTAAGTGACAAGTCATAAGCTACGTACGTCCAAACCGCCACAAAGGTAGTAGCAGCGAGCAGCCGTGTCTGGATGTTGTGATTGATGTACCCAAGCCAGTCTGTCACAGTCACAGTTAGGCACGGGGAGTTCAGGAGGAACAGGAGCATCCTTACTAGATACATCCGGATATAACTCCCGAGGACGACCTCTCTTCTGCCACAACGCCTCTCGGTACATGTCTTTCATCTAATAAACGATTATAATTATCACTTGTACCTAATATGCTTTATAATAAGTTTACACAAACTAATTATCGAAATGATAATATAATAGGTTTATACAAACTATTAAACTATGAAACTATGAGCAACTATGAAACTAACAACCCAATATACAAAACGAATCAGTTGGGCACCATACCTTGGTCTACGAAGTGAACCAACTCAAATCTTTGAATCCAGCAAATTTTGACAAAGTTTGGAAATGAGAGTAAATGTGCTGCTCTCGGCCAGCCGCGCGGCCGTTTTTATAGGCATCCGTAGCTCGGCGCCAAGACCTGTGGCACCGAGCTACGAGGCCGCGTCGCCACCACGTCGATGCCAGGTCAGCCCTAGGCGAAGGTAGCCGTTGCTGCCACGTCAGACCTCGGTGCCATAGGCTGTGGCGCCGAGCTGTGTTACCTCGGCGCCACAGCCTATGGCGCCGAGCATCGGGTCCAAACTTGCAAATAAAATTTCTAGGGGTCCAAACGTAAATTTTTGTCACAAAAGGGGCTAAAAACAAAAAATTCGGTCTCTATGGTCTTCTTATACAGCAGTCATTATAAATTCGATTGTGAGCCGCCCAACAGAAATGGCTATTTGACCCCATCACGCCCAAAAAGGCCAAGTAAGGTTCAAGATAATGAAGGCATGATTTTTCCCCTTTTTTTCCTTTTTGCAAAAGGATACCGATGACAAGAGGCAAGGACAAAGTGCACTGTGCACAAGTGAACGACATTGGCCACTTTATCGCTTTTGTGGGGGTAAAATGCATTGTAGCCCAACAGATATTTCATGATGCCATTCGGAGCCCTTGGAAACAAAATAAGCCCATTCTTGTAGAGAACAGGAAAGCTCTGGGTGTCCAAAAGCAGCTCAGGTTCAGCATAGCTAGACTAGAGCCAGGGCTGGTACATGCCAATCACCCCAAAGTAGCCTGTCAAGCCCTACCAAACAACAAGCTGGTACATTTATTTACTTGTAGATACAAATCTGTATCAGTACTAACTATTAAGGGGGCAGTGTAGACTGCCCCCGCCTGCGAATCCCACCCGCCGCTCCATCTCCCCCGCCGTGAAACCAGCCATCACCCGCACACCCTCGCGAAACCAGCCATCGCCCGCCGCTCCTCAAGCTCCACGAATCCCTCGTCGCGCCTCAAGCTCCGCGAATCCCGCGCCTCCCCCGTGGCGAATCCCACCCGCACGCCCGCCCGCACCTCAAGCACCACGAATCCCGCGCCTCCCCCGACACGGAACCCGCCTCCACCCGCACCCCACCTGTGGAGCCGCTCCTCAATCTCCCACAAATCGCCCGCCGCTCCTCCAGCTCCACGAACCGCCCGCCCGCCGCAATCCGTTCGCCTTTTCTTCACCGCCAAACCCGCCCCTTCCCCGGCATCGCAGCTTCTCTCGCCTCCTAAGACGCATCCCTCACCCCCCATCATAGCCGCAGGCTCGCGCAAGCATCGCCCCTCCCCCTCCACGGCATCGCAGTCGTGGGCGTCCTCCCACTTCTCTCGCCCGGCCCTGTCCCGACGCACTGGCACCCGCCCGAGGCACCCGCAGGAACGCCATCCATCTGGGTTCAAGAGGGCCGCCGCCTCGTTATCGTCCTCATCACTGGCGCCACCAGTAAGTCCTCGCTCCCCTTCGGTGCTCTCTCTCTCGTCCCCCTCATGCAAATATGGTCCGACTCGGTGAGACCGAGATGGATGGTCTCCTTCTTGGCACATGCAAACTTCCTAGCATCTGGCTTTGTCATCATCGTAATGGAGAATCGGGCTAAACAGAATAATCCCAGTTATGATGGAGGTCTTACTGAAGGTCTGATCCTCGCAGGCATGCGGCTGGACTCACTGTTTGTAGCTAGTGGATGGTAGAAAGTGTGTTGCGGCGTTATGACATCTTATTCATCGAATACTCAATGTCATGAATGCTTCTTTTTTATGTTGTCTTTTGAGGGCCTTTTCTAATTCATCTTTGTGCCAGGTGCTGCGAACTATTCAGCCTTCCCCATGCTCCTAGAACAACTCGTGACACCTCTAATAACTCAGCTTTGGGATAAGAGAATGAGTGTTGTAAAGCAGGTTCAGTCAATCATAGTTTCATGTTTGCAATTCAACTTTCTTTCATTGTTGGAGGAAAGAGAATTCTTCCTGCATAATTACATGTACTACAATCTGATTACAAATCAACAAATTTGCGATGATAGTACCTTTTTAGATTTGTTTCACCAGAAAACAGACACATCGTGCACCTGCTAAATATTCTACTAAATAGAAAATGCCATATTTCATCCTTTTCTAGGCACTTGCTGAAATGTAATTTTGTATTTGGATACTAATAAGCATGCCATTTATTAAACTTCTTATCAAAAGAGCTACTATGCTACTTTGAGCCATACGCGGTGCTGCCCATCAAAAGAGCTACTGCACAAAGCTCCTGGAGCAGGAAAGGCTCGACGAACTTGTAGGTGTCCTTCGACCATTCAGTGAAGGAGCCGTGTCATCTCGGGAGACGGCAATATGGCTGATGAGATCTTGTGGTCCCACAAATATTTTGTAGTTTCCACAAATACATAATAAAGTGGCATATTGCCTAAGTGTTAAGATATTACAATACACAAATTAATCTTCACCATTCATATCATTCAGAGCAATTACAACTTTTGTTTTTCTCTTCATTCACTTGAACACAACAAAAGTCTATAAATTGCATAAATATACGTTAGATGACACAAGTTTTCTCCAATTGCAGATTGGTGACCCAGTTGAAGCACGGTACGAGGAGTCGACTGAAAGGGGTTCCTCTGTAGATCAACTGGTCTACTGCATCAACAGTTTCAGGGAGGCTGCTTTGTCCAATGACCAAAAGTTTGGCCATATCAACATATTTGAGAAACAGAAGGTAGGTCAAGAGTGACATTTATTAATTCTTCAGTTTTAGTAGCATTAGAGTAGCCGAGCCATGCTCATGGGCAGGGGTGGACATGATTGATTTGTTCCCTGTTATGGTTGTCATGCCCTGTGATTTATTGCCAAGCATGTGTAGTAGAAGAGGTAAATCTTACTTGTAGTTTCTAATTTGTTCTGTTGCACACAAGTCATCAATGAGTGTTCTAAAGCAGAGAACTGGTTGAGAGAGAGGAAGTAGTAGCAAGACAGAACCATTGCCAACAGTTTACTGCATCAACATTTTTCTACTGGTCTACTGCATCAATTTGAACCAGCTTCTTCTGAAAACTAATTGCCAGTTTAGATCATGCACTTGCACCTCTTTTGGATGCTTATGTTTGCCATTTGTTTTTGCAGCTAAGGCAAAATTGTAAACTACCGCTGAAATGGCATTGAATATTGAACAAACAGAACCATCGCCAAATTGCAAGAACATTAACTGTACAACTATAGAATGAGGTGTGAGTTCTGGATGCTCTATTAATAAAGTTGCAAATCTTGTGTTAATGAAGTTGGTTTTTACCTAGGCTTTAACAAGAAATACATAGAAGTTCTAATGAAAAAATGCTAATGTAGCTTCGGTGGATTAAACATCTGTAACATTCAGAAAAAACTATTATGGTAAACTTATTAAAACCTTCTAAGAACACAGATAGACAGACCATATGGTCAATGCTAACTTTTTATTCTTGCAGGTGTCTAATTCTTGGAAAAAACAGACTATTCAACTCAATGGTGTTATGAAAACTATATACAGGTCTTTATCTGCTCGTACAAATTATCGTCTGGGTTGATTTCTTGGGGTGAAAAAGTTCTTGTTATCTGTTTATTTGATCAATCAGTAAACTAACTGTTGGGGTCATGCTTCGTCGCCGAAGGTCCTGCAGGAAGAAACAGCTTCAGCTAAAGCTGCTTATACATGATGACCAAAGCTACCACTCATAAAGCTTCGATGTTGCAGCATGCCCGAAGACGAAGGATCGAACCGACTTAAAGATAGAATGACATTTTAGCCCATAAGGGTCTGAGTCAATGTTGTAAACTTTTATGAGGGACATGATTGTAATTCCTCACAGACTGTGTCCTGTGCCTATAAATAGTGAACAGTATTCCTTTACTGTTCATGATTTTCAGTAATTGCAAACACATTGCTTGGGAATTATCATCTGTCAAGGAGAAGGTATAATTGTACTCAAACTTTACGTTCTGACATTTTTATGATCAGATAATAAAATATGTGGATAATGTTACTTATTTCTGATACATTTATCTTTAATGCTTCATGTTTGATATATTAATCCATTTTATTTTGTAAGTTTGCTTACGAAGGTATGACCTTCGTAACATTTCACTCATGGTCTTCGTCCGAAGTTCATTAAATCCTTGTGGATATAATGCTTCAGCGGACGAAGGGCATTAATATTTAACATTTTATGTTGCCTTGTTCTTAATTCATAGCATTTGAGAACATGTCCCCAACATTGGCGCCCACCTCCGGTCAACTCACTTCCACTTGTTTGAGCTGATGGCTTCGGTCAAGAATCAAGCTGGAACTGCTTCGGCCCCGAAGCTAGTTCTCTCGATAACAGGCGGTTCATGTTCAGAGCCGGCCAACAAGAAGCAAAAGAAGGAGGCACAACGAAGAGTACAACATGTAGGGGTACAAGGACCCTTCATCAAATCAAGATGGTCTCACATCCCAATTACCTTTTCTCAAGAGGATCTTCAGCTCAAGGATTACCCACACAATGATGCTATGGTTATCTCTTGTGTGATTAAAGGATTTCTGGTCCATAATGTTTTGGTTGATACAGGCAGTGCAGCAGATATCATATTTGCTAAGGCTTTCAGACAAATGCAAGAGCCCGAAGACAAGATCCATGATGCTACGCACCCTCTTTGTGGCTTCGGAGGGCGGCAGATTGTAGCACTTGGGAAGATTACCATGCCGGTAACCTTCGGATTTGTCAACAACACAAGGACTGAGCAAATTGTGTTTGACATTGTTGACATGGAGTATCCTTACAATGCTATCATTGGTCGCGGAACACTCAATGCTTTCGAAGCAATACTTCATCCAGCATATCTTTGCATGAAGATACCTTCGAATCAGGGACCTATTGCTATTTATGGGAGTCAGGAAGCCGCCAGAAAGGCCGAAGGGAATTGGACTGATTCAAAGGCAATCCATAACATAGATGAAGCCGAAGCTTGTGAGCAGTACAAGCATAGAAGGGATAAGGCTGCTGAAAGTGGTCTAGAGGGGGGGTGAATAGGGCGAAACTGAAATTTACAAAATTAATCACAACTACAAGCCGGGTTAGCGTTAGAAATAATAATGAGTCCGAGAGAGAGGTGCGCAAAACAAATCGCAAGCAAATGAAGAGTGTGACACGTGGATTTGTTTTACCGAGGTTTGGTTCTCGCAAACCTACTCCCCGTTGAGGAGGCCACAAAGACCGGGTCTCTTTCAACCCTTACCCTCTCTCAAACGGTCCCGCGGACCGAGTGAGCTTCTCTTTTCAAATCAAATCGGGAACAAAGCTTCCCCGCAAGGACCACCACACAATTGGTGTCTCTTGCCACAATTACAAGTGACCTTTGATCACAAGAACAAGTTAGAAAGAAAGAAGCAATCCAAGCGCAAGAGCTCAAAAGAACACGGCAAATCTCTCTCTCTAATCACTAAAGCCTTGTGTGGAATTGGAGAGGATTTGATCACTTGAGTGTGTCTAGAATTGAATGCCTAGCTCTTGTAAGTGGTTGAGAAGTGGAAAAACTTGGATGACTTGAATGTGGGGTGGTTGGGGGTATTTATAGCCCCAACCACCAAACTAGCTGTTTGGGTGGAGGCTGTCTGTCGTATGGTGCACCGGACAGTCCGGTGCACACCGGACATGTCTGGTGCCCCAGCCACGTCACCCGAACGTTAGGGTTCCGACCGTTGGAGCTCTGACGCTGGGCCCTCCTGGATGTCTGGTGGCACACCGGACATGCACTATAGAGTGTCCGGTGCGCCACTTCGCGCGTGCCTGACTTCTGCGTGTTCTGGCGCGCATTAAATGCGATGGCAGGTGACCGTTGGCGCCGAAATAGTTGTTGCCCCGCAGTTACACCGGACAGTCCGGTGTACACCGGACATGTCCGATGAATTATAGCGGAGCAGCCGATGCGAATTCCTGAGGCTGGCGAGTTCAGAGCCGCGTCTTCTTGGAGCACCGGACACTGTCCGGTGTACACCGGACAGTCCGGTGAATTATAGCGTGCCGGCTCCGAGAATTCCCGAAGGTGAAGAGTTTGAAGTCGATCTTCCCAGGTACACCGGACACTGTACGGTGGTGCACCGGACAGTCCGGTGCGCCAGACCAGGGTGCCTTCGGTTGTACCTTTGCTCCTTTGTTTGAACCATTTTTCTTGGTCTTTTTATTGGCTTATTGTGAACCTTTGGTACCTGTATAACTTATAGACTTGGGCAAACTAGTTAGTCCAATTATTTGTGTTGGGCAATTCAACCACCAAAATCAATTTAGGAATATAGGTGTAAGCCTAATTCCCTTTCAATCTCCCCCTTTTTGGTGATTGATGCCAACACAAATCAAAGAAAATATAGAAGTGCATAATTTGAACTAGTTTGCATATGCAAGTACAAAGGTTACTTAGAATTGAGCCAATAAATATTACTTACTAGATATGCATGGATTGTTTCTTTATTTTTAATATTTTGGACCACACTTGCACCACAAGTTTTGTTTTTGCAAATTCTTTTTGTAAATCCTTTTCAAAGTCTTTTTGCAAATAGTCAAAGGCAAGTGAATAAGATTTTGCAAAGCATTTTTAAGAATTTTCTCCTCTTGTTTGAAATGCTTTTCCTTTGACTAAACAAAACTCCCCCTCAAGTAAATTCTCCTCTTAGTGTTCAAGAGGGTTTTTTAAGATATCAATTTTGAAAATACTATTTTCTCCCTTTTTAGAACACAAAGAGATACCAATTTGAAATTTACCACTTGAAAATTATTAATTTTAAAATTAGGGTGGTGGTGCGGTCCTTTTGCTTTGGGCTCATACTTTTCTCCCCCTTTGGCATGAATCGCCAAAAACGGATAATTTGAGTGAGATATAAGCCCTTTTCTAACTACTTTTCTCCCCTTTGGCAAATAAAACATATGAGTGAAGATTATACCAAAGATGGAGAGTGAAGCAGAGCGACGGCGAAGGATGAGTAGTAGAGTGGAGTGGAAGCCTTTGTCTTCGCCGAAGACTCCAATTCCCTTTCAATATACCTATGACTTGGTTTGAAATACACTTGAAAACACATTAGTCATAGCATATATAAAAGAGACATGATCAAAGGTATACTTATAAGCTATGTGTGCAAATTAGCAAAAGAAATTTCTAGAATCAAGAATATTGAGCTCATGCCTAAGTTTGGTAAAAGTTTGTTCATCTAGTGGCTTGGTAAAGATATCGGCTAATTGATCTTTAGTATTAATGTATGCAATCTCGATATCCCCCTTTTGTTGGTGATCCCTAAGAAAATGATACCGAATGGCTATGTGTTTAGTGCGGCTGTGCTCAACGGGATTATCCGCCATGCGGATTGCACTCTCATTATCACATAAAAGAGGAACTTTGGTTAATTTGTAACCATAGTCCCGCAGGGTTTGCCTCATCCAAAGCAATTGCGCGCAACAATGGCCTGCGGTAATGTACTCGGCTTCGGCGATAGAAAGAGCGACCGAATTTTGCTTCTTTGAAGCCCAAGACACCAAGGACCTTCCCAAGAACTGGCAAGTCCCCGATGTGCTCTTTCTATTAATCTTACACCCCGCCCAATCGGCATCCGAATAACCAATCAAATCAAATGTGGATCCCTGAGGGTACCAAAGCCCAAACTTAGGAGTATAAGCCAAATATCTCAAGATTCGTTTTACGGCCGTAAGGTGAGATTCCTTAGGGTCGGATTGGAATCTTGCACACATGCATACGGAAAGCATAATGTCCGGTCGAGATGCACATAAATAAAGCAATGAACCAATCATCGACCGGTATACCTTTTGATCGACGGATTTACCTCCCGTGTCGAGGTCGAGATGCCCATTGGTTCCCATGGGTGTCTTGATGGGCTTGGCATCCTTCATTCCAAACTTGGTTAGAATGTCTTGAGTATACTTTGTTTGGCTAATGAAGGTGCCCTCTTGGAGTTGTTTGACTTGGAATCCTAGAAAATACTTCAACTCCCCCATCATCGACATCTCGAATTTTTGTGTCATGATCCTACTAAATTCTTCACATGTAGATTCGTTAGTAGACCCAAATATGATATCATCAACATAAATTTGGCATACAAACAAATCATTGTCAAGAGTTTTAGTGAATAAAGTAGGATCGGCTTTTCCGACTTTGAACCCATTAGCAATAAGGAAATCTCTTAGGCATTCATACCATGCTCTTGGGGCTTGTTTGAGCCCATAAAGCGCCTTAGAGAGCCTATAGACATGGTTAGGGTACTCACTATCTTCAAAGCCGGGAGGTTGCTCAACATAGACCTCTTCCTTGATTGGTCCATTGAGGAAGGCACTCTTCACGTCCATTTGATAAAGCTTGAAGCCATGGTAAGTAGCATAGGCTAATAATATGCGAATTGATTCCAGCCTAGCTACGGGTGCATAGGTTTCACCGAAATCCAATCCTTCGACTTGGGAGTATCCCTTGGCCACAAGTCGAGCTTTGTTCCTTGTCACCACACCATGCTTGTCTTGCTTGTTGCGGAAGACCCACTTGGTTCCTACAACATTTTGATTAGGACGTGGAACTAAATGCCATACCTCATTCCGAGTGAAGTTGTTGAGCTCCTCTTGCATCGCCATCACCCAATCCGAATCTTGGAGTGCTTCCTCTACCCTGTGTGGCTCAATAGAGGAAACAAAAGAGTAATGCTCACAAAAATGTGCAACATGTGATCGAGTAGTTACCCCCTTATGAATATCGCCGAGGATGGTGTCGACGGGGTGATCTCGTTGGATTGCTTGGTGGACTCTTGGGTGTGGCAGCCTAGGTTCTTCATCCTCCTTGTCTTGATCGTTTGCATCTCCCCCTTGATCATTGCCATCATCTTGAGGTGGCTCATCTCTTTGATCTTCTCCTTCATCAACTTGAGCCTCGTCCTCATTTTGGGTTGGTGGAGATGCTTGTGTGGAGGAAGATGGTTGATCTTGTGCATGTGGAGGCTCTTCGGATTCCTTCGAGCACACATCCTCAATGGACATGTTCCTTAGCGCGATGCACGGAGCCTGTTCTTCACCTATCTCATCAAGATCAACTTGCTCTACTTGAGAGCCGTTAGTTTCATCAAACACAACGTCACAAGAAACTTCAACAAGTCCTGAGGACTTGTTAAAGACTCTATATGCCCTTGTGTTTGAGTCATATCCTAGTAAAAAGCCTTCTACAGTTTTAGGAGCAAATTTAGATTTTCTACCTCTCTTAACAAGAATAAAGCATTTGCTACCAAAAACTCTAAAATATGAGATATTGGGCTTTTTACCGGTTAGGAGTTCATAGGATGTCTTTTTGAGGATTCGGTGAAGATATAACCGGTTGATGGCGTAGCAGGCGGTGTTGAGCGCCTCGGCCCAAAACCGATCCGGTGTCTTGTACTCATCAAGCATGGTACTTGCCATGTCCAATAGAGTTCGATTCTTCCTCTCCACTACACCATTTTGTTGTGGAGTGTAGGGAGAAGAGAACTCATGCTTGATGCCCTCCTCCTCAAGGAAGCCTTCTATTTGTGAGTTCTTGAACTCCGTCCCATTGTCGCTTCTAATTTTCTTGATCCTTAAGCCGAACTCATTTTGAGCCCGTCTCAAGAATCCCTTTAAGGTCTCTTGGGTATGAGATTTTTCCTGCAAAAAGAACACCCAAGTGAAGCGAGAATAATCATCCACAATAACTAGGCAGTACCTACTCCCGCCGATGCTTATGTAAGCGATCGGGCCGAATAAATCCATGTGTAGGAGCTCCAGTGGCTTGTCACTTGTCATGATGTTCTTCTGTGGATGATGAGTGCCAACTTGCTTCCCGGCTTGGCATGCGCTATAAATCCTGTCTTTCTCAAAATGAACATTTGTTAGTCCTAAAATGTGCTGTCCCTTTAGAAGCTTATGAAGATTCTTCATCCCAACATGGGCTAGTCGACGGTGCCAAAGCCAACCCATGTTAGTCTTAGCAATTAAGCAAGTGTCGAGTTCAGCTCTATCAAAATCTACCAAGTATAGCTGACCCTCTAACACTCCCTTAAATGCTATTGAATCATCACTTCTTCTAAAGACAATAACACCTACATCAGTAAATAGACAGTTGTAGCCCATTTGACATAATTGCGAAATGGAAAGCAAATTGTAATCTAATGAATCAACAAGAAAAACATTTGAAATGGAATGGTCAGGAGATATAGCTATTTTACCCAAACCTTTGACCAAACCTTGGTTTTCATCCCCAAATGTGATAGCTTGTTGGGGATCTTGTTTTTTCTCGTAGGAGGAGAACATCTTCTTCTCCCCCGTCATGTGGTTTGTGCACCCGCTATCGATGATCCAACTTGAGCCACCGGATGCATAAACCTACAAAACAAGTTTAGTTCTTGACTTTAGGTACCCAAACAGTTTTGGGTCCTTTGGCATTAGAAACAAGAACTTTGGGTACCCAAACACAAGTCTTGGAGCCCTTGTGTTTGCCCCCCAACAAACTTGGCAACTACCGTGCCGGATTTGTTAGTAAGCACATAAGATGCATCAAAAGTTTTGAATGTAATGTCATGATCATTTGATGCATTAGGAGTTCTCTTTCTAGGCAACTTAGCATGGGTTGGTTGCCTAGAGCTAGATGTCTCACCCTTATATATAAAAGCATGGTTAGGGCCAGAGTAAGACTTCCTAGAATGAATTCTCCTAATTTTGCTCTCGGGATAACCGGCAGGGTACAAAATGTAACCCTCGTTATCCTGAGGCATGGGAGCCTTGCCCTTAACAAAGCTAGACAAATTTTTAGGAGGGGCACTAAGTTTGATATTGTCTCCCCTTTGGAAGCCAATGCCATCCTTGATGCCAGGGCGTCTCCCATTATAGAGCATACTTCTAGCAAATTTAAACTTTTCATTCTCTAAGTTATGCTCTGCAATTTTAGCATCTAATATTGCTATATGATCATTTTTTTGTTTAATTAAAGCCATATGATCATGAATAGCATCAATATCAACATCTCTACATCTAGTGCAAATAGAAACATGCTCAACAGTAGATGTAGAGGGTTTGCAAGATTTTAATTCTACAACCTTAGCATGTAATATATCATTTTCACTTCTAAGGTTAGAAATAGTAACTTTGCAAACATCAAAATCTTTAGCCTTAGCAATTAATTTTTCATTTTCAATCCTAAGACTAGCAAAAGAGTCATTCAATTCCTTAATCTTAGCAAGCAAATCATCATTATCATTTCTAAGATTGGGAATTGAAACATCACAAACATGAGAATCAACCTTAGCAATTAATCTAGCATTTTCATTTCTAAGGTTGTCAATAGTCTCATGGCAAGTGCTTAGCTCACTAGACAATTTTTCACATTTTTCAACTTGTAGAGCATAAGCATTCTTAACTTTAACATGCTTTTTATTTTCCTTGATTAGGAAGTCCTCTTGGGAGTCCAAGAGATCATCCTTCTCATGGATGGCACTAATTAGCTCATTTAGTTCTTCCTTTTGTTGCATGTTGAGGTCGGCAAAAAGGATACGCAAATTATCTTCCTCATCACTAGCATTATCATTACTAGAGGACTCATATTTAGTGGAGGATTCGGATTTGACCTTCTTCTTTTTGCCGTCCTTGGCCATGAGGCATTTGTGGCCGATGTTGGGGAAAAGAAGACCCTTGGTGACGGCGATGTTGGCGGCGTCCTCGTCGGAGGAGGAGTCGGTGGAGCTCTCGTCGGAGTCCCACTCGTGGCACACGTGGGCATCTCCGCCCTTCTTCTTGTAGTGTCTCTTCTTCTCCTTTCTTCTCCCCTTCTTGTCGTCGCCCCTGTCACTATCACTAGATAATGGACATTTAGCAATAAAATGACCGGGCTTACCACATTTGTAGCATACTTTCTTGGAGCGGGGCTTGTAGTCTTTCCCCCTCCTTTGCTTGAGGATTTGACGGAAGCTCTTGATGATGAGCGCCATCTCCTCGTTGTCGAGCTTGGAGGCATCGATGGGTGTTCGACTTGGAGTAGCCTCCTCCTTCTTTTCTTCTGTCGCCTTGAATGCGACCGGTTGTGCCTCGGGCGTGGAGGAGGTGCCTTGCTCGATGATTTTCTTTGAGCCTTTAATCATTAGCTCAAAGCTCACAAATTTTCCTATAACCTCCTCGGGAGACATTAGCTTATATCTAGGATCACTTCGGATTAATTGAACTTGTGTAGGATTAAGAAATACGAGGGATCTAAGAATAACCTTGACCATCTCATGGTCATCCCATTTTTCGCTCCCGAGGTTGCGCACTTGATTCACCAAGGTCTTCAAGCGGTTGTACATAGCTTGTGGATCCTCCCCTTGGTGAAGCATGAAGCGACCGAGCTCCCCCTCGATCGTCTCCCGCTTGGTGATCTTTGTCACCTCGTCTCCCTCGTGCGCGGTCTTGAGTACGTCCCAAATTTCCTTCGCACTTTTTAACCCTTGCACCTTATTATACTCCTCTCGACTAAGAGAGGCAAGAAGTATAGTGGTGGATTGGGAGTTAAAGTGGTGAATTTGGGCCACCTCGTCCGAGTCGTAGTCTTCATCCCCTACGGATGGTACCTGTACACCAAACTCAACAACATTCCATATGCTTGTGTGGAGTGAGGTTAGATGATGCCTTATTTTGTCACTCCACATATTATAATCTTCACCGTCAAAAACCGGTGGTTTGCCTAATGGAATGGAGAGTAAAGGAGTACGCTTTGAAATGTGAGGGTAGCGTAGGGGGATCTTACTATACTTCTTGCGCTCTTGGCGCTTAGAAGTTACGGACGGCGCATCGGAGTCGGAGGTCGATGGTGATGAAGAGTCGGTCTCGTAGTAGACCACTTTCCTCATCCTCTTGTGCTTGTCGCCTCTCCGATGCAACTTGTGGGAAGAAGATTTCTTCTCCTTCCCCTTCCCTTTGTTGGAGGAGTCCTTCTTTTTCTCCTTCCTCTTGGTATGGGACTCTTCTGATGAAGTGCTCCCGTGGCTCGTAGTGGGCTTGTCGCCGGTCTCCATCTCCCTCTTGGTGTGATCTCCCGACATCACTTCGAGCGGTTAAGCTCTAATGAAGCACCGGGCTCTGATACCAATTGAAAGTCGCCTAGAGGGGGGGTGAATAGGGCGAAACTGAAATTTACAAAATTAATCACAACTACAAGCCGGGTTAGCGTTAGAAATAATAATGAGTCCGAGAGAGAGGGCGCAAAACAAATCGCAAGCAAATGAAGAGTGTGACACGTGGATTTGTTTTACCGAGGTTCGGTTCTCGCAAACCTACTCCCCGTTGAGGAGGCCACAAAGACCGGGTCTCTTTCAACCCTTACCCTCTCTCAAACGGTCCCGCGGACCGAGTGAGCTTCTCTTTTCAAATCAAATCGGGAACAAAGCTTCCCCGCAAGGACCACCACACAATTGGTGTCTCTTGCCTCAATCACAAGTGAGCTTTGATCACAAGAACAAGTTAGAAAGAAAGAAGCAATCCAAGCGCAAGAGCTCAAAAGAACACGGCAAATCTCTCTCTCTAATCACTAAAGCCTTGTGTGGAATTGGAGAGGATTTGATCACTTGAGTGTGTCTAGAATTGAATGCCTAGCTCTTGTAAGTGGTTGAGAAGTGGAAAAACTTGGATGACTTGAATGTGGGGTGGTTGGGGGTATTTATAGCCCCAACCACCAAACTAGCCGTTTGGGTGGAGGCTGTCTGTCGTATGGTGCACCGGACAGTCCGGTGCACACCGGACATGTCCGGTGCCCCAGCCACGTCACCCGAACGTTAGGGTTCTGACCATTGGAGCTCTGACGCTAGGCCCTCCTGGATGTCTGGTGGCACACCGGACATGCACTGTAGAGTGTCCGGTGCGCCACTTCGCGCGTGCCTGACTTCTGCGCGTTCTGGTGCGCATTAAATGCGATGGCAGGTGACCGTTGGCGCCGAAATAGCCGTTGCCCCGCAGTTACACCGGACAGTTTGGTGTACATCGGACATGTCCGATGAATTATAGCGGAGCAGCCGATGCGAATTCCCGAGGCTCGCGAGTTCAGAGCCGCGTCTTCTTGGAGCACCGGACACTGTCCGGTGTACACCGGACAGTCCGGTGAATTATAGCGCGCCGGCTCCGAGAATTCCCGAAGGTGAAGAGTTTGAAGTCAATCTTCCCTGGTACACCGGACAGTCCGGTGCGCCAGACCAGGGTGCCTTCGGTTGTACCTTTGCTCCTTTGTTTGAACCCTTTTTCTTGGTCTTTTTATTGGCTTATTGTGAACCTTTGGTACCTGTATAACTTATAGACTTGGGCAAACTAGTTAGTCCAATTATTTGTGTTGGGCAATTCAACCACCAAAATCAATTTAGGAATATAGGTGTAAGCCTAATTCCCTTTCAACTGCTTCGGCCGATCAGTCGAAACCCATGCTTTTATGCGAAGATATCGCAGAGCAGAAGGTGCTGCTAGGATCTCAATTGTCTGAGGAACAAGAGAAAACCTTGATAAGATTCTTGTTCAACAACAAAGATGTCTTTGCATGGTCGGCTAATGATCTTTGCGAAGTTAACAGGGATGTTATTGAGCGTTCGCTTAATGTTGATCCATCCTTCAGACCCAGAAAGCAGAGGCTTCGGAAGATGTCTGATGACAAGGCTGAAGGTGCTCGAAATGAAGTGAAAAGACTTCTCAGTGCTGGAGTTATCAGAGAGGTAAAATACCCAGAATGGCTGGCTAACACTGTCATGGTAAAAAAGGCCAATGGTAAATGGAGGATGTGTATCGATTTTACTGATCTCAACAAGGCCTGTCCGAAGGACGAGTTTTCATTGCCGAGGATAGATTCCTTAGTTGATGCAGCAGCTTCATCAGAGCTTATGAGTCTGTTGGATTGTTATTCAGGCTATCATCAAATCTGGATGAAGAAGGAGGATGAGCCGAAGACCAGCTTCATAACCCCTAGTGGAACATATTGTTATCTTCGGATACCTGAGGGGCTCAAGAATGTTGGAGGAAGCTTCAGCAGAATGACAGCGAAGGTTCTTCAGTCTCAAATAGGCAGAAATGTGTTAACTTATGTTGATGATATCATTGTAAAAAGCACGAAGCAAGAGAACCATATTACTAAACTCCAGGAAACATTCGCTAATTTCAGACAGGCTGGTTTAAAGTTGAATCCAGAAAAATGTGTCTTCGGAGTGAAGAAAGGGAAATTTCTTGGCTGCTTAGTTTCAACAAAAGGGATTGAGGCTAATCCAAATAAAATCGAAGCTATCCTTCGAATGGAACCACCCAGTACAAAGAAGGGGCTCAAAGATTGGCAGGAAGACTGGCATCTCTCAACAGATTCATATCTAGATCAGCAGAGAGAAATTTACCATTCTTCGAAGTGCTGAAGACAGCCGAAGTTTTTCAATGGGGACCAGTCCAGCAGAAAGCCTTCGAAGAGCTGAAGCAATATTTGATAGACCTAACAATGCTAACTCCACCAGCGCCAGGGGCTCCTCTGTTGTTATATGTGGCAGCTTCGCCCTCAGCGGTAAGTGCGGCACTTGTCCAAGAGAAGATTGAAGGGCAAATCAAGAAGCAATCTCCAATATACTTTGTATCTGAAGTTCTTAGTTTATCAAAGAAAAATTATACAGAATTGGAGAAGGTGCTATATGCTATTTTGATGGCTTCTAGAAAGCTTCGGCATTATTTCCAAGCATACAATATAATTGTCCCTTCTTCATAACCATTGAAGGACATTATGAGAAATAAAGAAGCTACTG
Source organism: Zea luxurians (assembly GCA_029449295.1). NCBI lineage: Eukaryota > Viridiplantae > Streptophyta > Magnoliopsida > Poales > Poaceae > Zea > Zea luxurians. The sequence goes on from JAOPSE010000014.1 coordinate 75,817,326, forward strand.
GAAGGATTGGAAAGTGGGCTGCGGAACTCAATGAATTCTGCATTGATTATGTACACAGATCTTCGATTCAATCCCAGGCGTTAGCTGACTTCATTGCCGATTGGACGCCAGGGGCTCAAGTAGAAGAGGCAAATAAAGATGCCGAAGCATGGACAGTATTCTGCGATGGTCCTTGGGGAACCTTTGGAGCAGGAGCAGCTGCTGTTTTGGTCGCACCCTCCAAAGATAAAACTTGCTACGCAGCAAGACTTGATTTTAGCTGCACAAATAACATTGCTGAGTACGAAGCTTTACTTTTGGGTCTTCGGAAGTTAAAGGCAATGGGAATCAGAAGGGCGGTTCTTAAAACTGATTCCCAGGTTATCTCTGGTCATATTGACAAAAGTTGTAGGGCAAGAGACCCGAAGCTTGAGAAGTATCTGGATACTGTCCGAAGGATTGAAGCTTCCTTTGAAGGGTTTTCTGTAAAAAATATTCCTCGAGGTGAAAATGAGCATGCTGATTTGCTAGCCAAGTCAGCAGCACAGGGGCTGCCTTTACCTTCGGAAGTATTTCTTGAAACAATAAAAGCACCTTCGGTTGAACTTCTTGAAAGAGCGGTCCTCAACATATCTCCTGTTTATAGTGAAGACTGGAGAACTGAAATCATCTCTTACCTTAAGGGTAATTTCCTTTCAGATGACGAAGCTTATAACAAGAGAATAGAGGCAAAAGCTCGTCCATATGTAATAATAGAAGGGGAGCTGTACAAGCATGGTGTCTGCTCTCCCTTACTCAAATGTTTATCCAGAGCCGAAGGTGTAGAGTTGATGAAGGAAATACATGCAGGCTTGTGTGGATCTCACATTGGATCTAGGCCTTTGCTGGGAAAAGTCTTTCGCCAAGGATTTTATTGGCCAAAAGCAGCTTCGGATGCAGCGGAACTAGTCCAAAAGTGCGAAGGTTGTCAGAAATGTGCAAGAGATCAAAAACAACATTCGTCTCTAACTCAGTTTATACAACCCACTTGGCCGTTACAAAGGTGGGGCCTTGATTTGTTAGGTCCGCTACCACCAGCACAAGGAAATTTAAGATATGTTGTAGTGGCAGTGGAATATTTTTCTAAGTGGATTGAGGCAAAGCCTTTAGCCACAATAACTTCGGTTACTGTCTAAAAGTTTTTCTGGCAAAACATTGTTTGCCGCTTCGGAGTGCCGAAGGCTATCACTGTGGACAATGGAACACAGTTTGACTCCGAAGCTTTTAAAGAATTTTGTGACCAAATTGGCACAAAGATCCATTTTGCGTCAGTTCGACATCCCGAGTCAAATGGACTAGTTGAAAGGGCTAATGGCATCATAATGACAGGAATAATGAAGTTAATATTCAATCAACCAAGGGGAAAGTGGCCAGAAGAATTAATTAAAGTGGTGTGGAGCCACAACACAACAGTATCAAGGTCAACAGGTTTTACACCATTCAAATTGTTGTTTGGTGATGAAGCAATAACCCCAAAAGAGGCTAAGGCAGGATCAATAAGAACAGTGGCTTCGGCGATAGACGAAACTGATTGTTCTGTGGACAAAGATGCTATAGAGGGGATCAGGCTTTAGGCTATGGAAAATATCAATAAATACCAAGCCAAAACAATAAAATGGCGTGATAGAAAGGTTCGGTTGAAGAACATTAAGCCAGGACATTTGGTGCTTCGAAGAGTGGCCAACCCAGACACAGTGGGCAAACTACAACTAAAATGGGAAGGCCCCTTTCTGGTGGTATCTTCGTCAAGACCCGGTTCCTACAGATTAAAGGATATGGACGGCAACGACATTCCTAGATCGTGGAATGCGGATGAGCTTCGGCGGTATTATGTGTAATTTGATGTAATCTTTTCTATTTTTTGTTGTTGTTTTAGTTTTTTCTTATGGCACCCTTTTCCTTTCCAAAGGGGGAGAAAGGTTTTTAATGGGGCCACAACATGAAATTTTTCTTTTCCTTATTTCAATTCTATAGGAGTGATATCCCCCAAAAATGTAAATGTAAAAGCTGACGACGCACCATCGAGTGCAATGGAAAAAGAAAAGAAGAAGCTCAAAAGTCGTTCCCAAGGGAATGCAGAGCTTACAGCGAAAAATAAACGCTGATTCCGCCGAAAGTAAAAGGCGAAGAAGCTCCTAAGGGAGGCTTACAGTGAAAAATAAACGCTGATTCCGCCGAAAGTAAAAGGCGAAGAAGCTCCTAAGGGAGGCTTACAGCGAAAAGTCAGCGCTGATACACCGAAAAGTAAACGGTGAAGCCGAAAAATAAACGGCAAAAAGATTTGAGTCATTCTCAAGGGAATGAGGGCTATGATTATGGTTTGCACAATGCATTACATCATGTCATTTGCATTCATAAACATTCATTTAGACATGTATAGAATCATCATCATCATACCACACAAAATAGACAGATGCTTCGGCAATGAGGAAAAACTCTGAAGAAAGAGGAAAATTTTCATGCTTCGTTGTGTATGAAAAGAAGGGAAGGTGTTTTTCGCCTTCGGCTCAAAAGTGTAGTTTCGTTCACAGCAAAGCAGATTGTACACGGATAAAGGAGACAAGATATATTACAAGGTATGTACAAATTTACATAAGTTTTTTTATAATTATATTACAAAGATCTCTCCAGAATTTTTTGCAGGAAAGTCTATTATAGCAACTATTAAGCTTCAGGCCGTCATACTTCAGCTTCGTCATACTTCAGCTTCGTCAAACTTCAGCTTCGTCATCCTGCACATATTAAAGAAGCAGAATAAGAAAGGTGCAAATTTCAAGGAGAAGGTAAAAGTAACAAATATAAGTTTCTCACTGGCTGAAGGTGGCTTCGAGCTTTGTCACCAGCCATTTTTCACCCGCCATTTACCCAAATCTGGGTCATAAATCTATTTCCGATGCTTCGGGCTAGGCTTGGTATATCAACCAAATCTGCTACTGACAAGCTAAAGTTTGGCCTATTTATAATTTTTCCGTGCGCACAGCCAGCTTTCAGAAAAGCGGCAGCTGTGCCTCGAGAAGCTACCAGGGCGCAGAAGTCAGCATGCCCAGCAATAACTTCGTTAAGAGCATCAACCTCGCCTTTAATATATTCCAAGGTGCTGGGCAGGTTTTCAGCTGAAGGTGAAAATTTTTCAGAACTGGCTCCGATAGAGTGAAACACATCCTTCAGCCGCTGCACGCATCGGCTGCCGAAATTTAGGCATTTCTCTTGAAGTTCCTTCAATGATTTTTGCAAATTTGAATTTTTCTCGATCTCAGTCTTGAGATATGTTTCAAGGTTCTTCTTTTCTTCCTCGGATTTTTCTGACCTTTGGAGTAATTCATTGTTTAACTTTCTATTTTCGGCTTGGGCTTCAGCCAACGAACCTTCCAAGGATTGAATGACGAAGTCTTTCTTTTCCACGGCAGCTTCATAATCTTTAACTTTGATTTTAAGATCCTGAATAACGGAGTCTTTTTCCGTCAGAGCAGCTTCGTAATTTTTGACTTTGCTTTCTAGATCTTTGATAGTAACTTCGTTCTTTTCATCCTCAAGATCTTGTTGCATTCTTAGCACTTTACTTAGAAGTATACTCTGCCAAAACAACCTTCGTCAGAAAACAACTTAATTCAAAATAAGAAATATATAATAATAAAAAATCAATACTTTTTTACCTTGAAATTAGCATAGAGCAAACTACCGGCGATATGTTGTCGCTGGTACCTGCAAAGGTCCGCTTCTATCTTCGGCAGACCAACGCTTTTGGAGAAGGTCCTAACAATTTTGGCCTCGGTGCGATTCCGAAGGCATCTTAGCTTCCCTTCGTTGATCCCACCAAATAGCATAGACCCTGGTTTATATCCACAGGATATGGCATATTTTTTCAGCTCTTCTTTTTCAGCACCTGTTAATTCTTGTCCAAGTAAATCTTGAAAGTGAAAATTTCCTTCCTCCAAAATGTCTTCAACCTGCTCTTTTCCTTTTTCAGTAGCCGTGCTCACCGCAGCCACAGCAGCTTCTTCTTTAGCCATTTTCAGAAGTATATTGTCAATAACTTCAAGTGTGGTTTCCAGGTTTGAATCTTCGGTGGTCCCGGCTTCGGCTCCGGTAGCTTCGGCTCCAGTAGTTTCGACGGCTTCGGCTCTGGTAGCTTCAGCTTCGGCGGTTGCAAATTCAGTGGTTTCAGCCCCGTAGCGGCGTCTGCGGCGGCTTCGGCTTCGGCGGTCTTGGCAGTAACAATTTTTGACGCCGATACCGGTGGCGGTGTCTGATGAATCAGATCTGTCACTTGGATAATTCTTCTTTTTTCGGCTTTGCAGGACTTTCTGCTGCCGAAGCTTCTTTGTCCTTCTGAAAAAACTTCGTCAGTTCCGGCGCCAGCGGACTTAGCTTGACAGGCAAAGATTCAGTCATTACCTTCATAATCTCTTCCACTTCGGCATCAGAAGGTGTTGCAGGAGTTTCCTCCTCCTGGCCCGACGTCTTGGGTTTTGGTGATGCAGGTTTTGGAGATGTACCTTTTCTTTTCCTTGAAACAGCTACCCTCGGTTTTTCAGAAATTTCTTTTTCCTTTCTGGCCAACTTGATGCTTTCTTTATCCAGGGCACTAGCAATCCTCTTTCTCTTCGGGCCTTCGGCATCTCCGCCCAGTTGCTCGTAATCAGGGTAATCAAAATTCAAAGCATCTAGCACACGGTTCAATCTTTGCTTCGGACGAGTGCCGAAGGCTGCAGTCATCAACTGATCTTCTTTCTTAGAGTAATTTCCGAGGATATCGTTGCACATAATCTCGATTGAGTCCAGCCACTCTTGGCAGGGTTTTTTAAAGTGTTTTTTAAACTTGTAGTAATACGGCAATCGAACAAATTCTCCCTTTTTCTTTTCTCCCTCTAGCTTTGGCATTTCCCAATCCCTCATTGCTGGAAACACTTTAAAAGCCAGAAATTCCTGCACCAAATCTCTAGTGCCAATGTGGTCTGAAATCACGCGAAATTCAGCCAAAGCAATTTGGCTCGGGCTTCCACTTATCATGTTGCATCGGGGCCTCGTTTCTCTGAAGGTTAGCTCTAGTGGACTTTGGACCAATTTATCTTCATCTTTATCAACTTTAACATAAAACCACTCAGATTTCCATCCGGCTGGCCATTTGCTTCGGTAGCTTATCACTGGAAACTTCGAAGTTTTACGATAAGCAAAGTTGTAACATCCAAAATTCTCATGAAGACCATCTCCTCTGGCTTTCAGGGTAGAAGAGGCCTTGCAAGATCCGGACTGGGTGTTGGCCATGCAAGAAGAGCTCAACAACTTCAAGCGAAATGAAGTTTGGACCCTAGTGCCACGTTCCAAGCAAAACGTTGTGGGAACCAAGTGGGTGTTCCGCAACAAACAGGACGAGCACGGGGTGGTGACAGGGAACAAGGCTCGACTTGTGGCAAAAGGTTATGCCAAGTCACAGGTTTGGACTTTGAGGAGATTTTTGCTCCTGTGGCTAGGCTAGAGTCTATTCGCATTTTGTTAGCCTATGCCGCTCACCATTCTTTTCAGGCTGTTCCAAATGGATGTGAAGAACGCTTTCCTCAACGGGCCAATCAAGGAGGAGGTGTACGTAGAGCAACCACCTGGCTTTGAGGATGATCAGTACCCCGACCATGTGTGTAAGCTCTCTAAGGCGCTCTACGGACTTAAGCAAGCCCCAAGAGCATGGTATGAATGCCTTAGAGATTTCCTTATTGCTAATGCTTTCAAGGTTGGGAAAGTCGATCCAACTCTTTTCACTAAGACTTGTGATGGTGACCTATTTGTGTGCCAAATTTATGTCGATGACATAATATTTGGTTCTACTAAACAAAAGTCTTGTGAGGAGTTTAGTAGGGTGATGACACAAAAATTTGAGATGTCGATGATGGGCGAGTTGAACTACTTCCTTGGGTTCCAAGTGAAGCAACTCAAGGATGGCACCTTCATCTCACAAACGAAGTTAGTTATGCCCAGTCCTCTGCATGCATTGGGTAGTGAAGTTTTTCTTCACTTTGGCTAGAGCCCTGCATGTATGAGAGGTAATCGTGTAGACTCGTGTTTTGCAAAACTCTAATTGTGTGGCCCCCTAGGGCATTTCAAAATGAATTTTGCTTGATGTTTTCTCCCTTTTGAGTGCATATGTGATGCTTTGACGTTAGTGCTCATAAGTTGCATTTAGCATAGTTCTCAATTCAGGAGCCAAGCAATAGTAGTTATGCTTAGACCTAGAATCTGAGTAGTCCGTGCTTTGAAAAAACTCTATTCTTTCCCCATTCAAAATATTTGATTTGTTTATGCTTATCATTGCTGAGCTTATGTGTTTTCTTTCTTTTTAAGAAAGGTTTTCTCTAAAAACATAGATAACAAATTAGAGCTAATCCTCACCTTATGCTTCCATTCTCATCTTAACCCATCTCAAGAGAAAAGCACCTTACCCAAGAAGATACCGAGAAGCTTACCCTTGTAGCCTGGAATAAGCTACAGAAGGAACCTGTCCAGCTGCTCAGTCAAAAGGACCGACCGTGAGAATCAAAGCACTGCCCCTGAGTCAAAGTAAACAGGAAAAGAGGACAGAAGGAGTTATTACCATACAGAGAGGCAAAGATTCTTGGAACCAGAGACCACAAACATCAGGGTCATTGACCCCACCACTCACCCGTGCCCCTCGCACGCGTGCCCGCCTCCATGCGCACTACCACCGCCCCACGCCCCCCTTAGCAGTGCACTACCGCCACCCACCCCCTTTGCAGCGCACCCACCACCACCATCATCGCCGGCAACACCAGGCCCCCCTTCCCTTGTCGCACCCGCTGCCGCATAGCACCTGCTCCATCACCACCACTCCACCCCCCGAGCACCACCATCAATACCGCTCGCCTATAAACCCCCCCCCCTACCAGCTCCCTCAACTCCCATCTCGCTCAAAGCAAAGCACACACCAGATAAAATACACTCTGCCAAATCCCAAGCAACTTCATTTTCCACTCCCTTGCCCCTAAGATCACAATGCTTGGTGATTCTTGGGTTGAAGACTGTTGTACATGGTTCATAGTCTTTGGTTTCCTTCAGTGTATGATAGTAATACTCTTTGATAGAATCCTCCAGTGGGAAGAGCAAAGAGAAAGAAAGGGTCAGTGAAAAGAAGATAGTGAAGAGAAGATAAGAAGAAGGTTCTCCTAGAATCAACCCTGTGTCAGTCATCTCTCTACAGCCTGTTCAAGTAGCAACAGCAGAAGAAGGCCCCATAACACCCATGTTATGAGGTACTTCAAGGAGTTCAAATCCCCGAGATTCAAGAGTTCTACCCTCATTCATTTTAAGTGGGGTAGTGTTCCAGTAAGGTTCCTGCTATAGAGAAGAAGAAGAAGGCCTGTAGCAAGCTTGTGGAGGACCAGATCATCGAAGCATATAAGTTCCTGGATGAGAAGTGGTCACCCAAGTTTTGTTGATGAAGCACTAGAAGACCAATCAAAGAAGAAATCCATGTGGAAGTTCGCAAGAGGAAGGTTTGCGTGTCAGCATTGATGCTTCCTCAATAAGCTAGCTGCCAAGCGAAAGCTGAAGCCTGAAGATAATCTTTGAGTAGCCAATACCAGCGTTTGCAATTGGCAACCAAATGCTCCTCAAAGGCTGGATTTTGTTGAAGTTCCATCTCCTCGAAGAGTCTGCAAAGTGAAGATATGTAGCTGAAGTAAAGCTATACCTATAACCCTTCTAAGCCGAATCTCGAGGACGAGATTCATTTTAAGTGGGGTAGATCTGTAGCATCCCAAAAATTCAAATCCTGAAATTTTCTCAAACTCACCCTAAATTCAAAATGAATTTCAAGTTTCATTTCAAAATGTTTGTTTCCGAGTTGATATCAACAAATAAAATATAGTGGCCTATATTATCTCCAAAATCCTCCTCAAAATATCCTACAAATATTTTTCGAGTGATCCCCCTCAAATTCTTTCCAGAAATACTGCCCAGATATTTCCCTAGTGATCCCCTTCAAGTTCTTTCCAGAAATACTGCCCAAATATTCCACCGATATATCTCTAGACATTTTCCTCTTGAGAAATACCTTCAGAATCATTTTTCAAGTCCCTATAAATATTTTCTTCATAACTTTCCTCATGCTCATACGTATATGTATGCCTCCGGTGTCATACGGTGAGCTCTACAAGCTAATCTCACTTATACAAGACAAATACATGCTAATCTCCACTAATTCTCTCATCCTCCCCGTAATCCTCTCATCCCTCCCCCTAATCCCCCCACCATGGCTATAAATAGAGGGGCAAGGGCCTCCTCTCATCCCACCCCAAGCCATTTCATGGCAACTCTTCCCCCCCCCCCACACACACACACCCACTCCAAGTTCCACACAAGCACACACTAGCACAAGGATCGTTCAGTCGTTCTTCGATCGATCGTCCCCCCTGTTCTTAGTTCGTTCGTTCGTTCGTCCGATCGTTCATGGATCGTTTGTCTGTTCGTTCGTCCAAATAATCTTTATCCTGCCATTATGCTGCCGAAATTCCGATCGTTCGTTCGTTCGATCATTTGATCATTCGTCTGTTCGTTCATAGTTCCTATTCATCGTTCATCGTTTGTTCATAGTCCCTATTCATCGATCTTCCAGATAATCTTTGTCCTGCCGTTATGCTGCCGAAATTCCGATCATTCGTTCGTTCGATCATTCGATCGTTCATCGTTCGTTCATAGTTCCTATTCAATCGTTCATCGTTTGTTCATAGTTCCTATTCATCGTTCATCGTTCGTTCATAGTCCCTATTTCATCGTTCTTCTAGATAATCTTTATCCTACCGTTATGCTGCCGAAATTCTGATCGTTCGTTCGTCCGATCATTTGATCGTTCGTCCGTTCGTTCATAGTTCCTATTCATCGTTCGTTCATAGCCACTATTCATTGTTCATCGTTCGTTCATATGAACTATTCACATCACTATTTACCATCACTATTCATCGTTACTATTCACCATTACTATTCATCATTATTACTATTCATCGTTACTATTCATCTTTCATCCGATCACCCCCAAATTTCAACTACTCATCCATCATGCTATCCAGTCCACCTAAGACCAGCCAGACCCATGTTCCAGTCATACGAACTCTGGTGACTGTGATTTTCCTTCTAGTGGGAACTTCCCATCTAGTCACCCATCCCAGGTTTCTCCAAGTTGAGCATGCTTAACTTTGAGATTCCTTTGAACCAGGCTTCCGAACTCAGATTCCAATAATTCATGTTTCTAAATTCTTATCAAATTATTCCCTATCCAACCATGTCATCCCTTAAGCATGGTCCATACTCCAGAAAACTCCCAAAATACTCTTGTCCCATATTCTGCCTATAACTCTCCTGTTCATACTAAGTCAGACGATTCATTCGTCACTATTCTCACCAACAGTGAACTTCACTGTGCTACACCACATACACTCAGTTATAAATACACCCAGCTACCCTCTCCCTCTCCACACACACTCAACACCCTCAGCCAAGGAAAACACCCCACCCACTCAGTTACTCCGCTCTGTCGGCTACACGCATAGTGTCGCTTCGCCTCCAGTCCACCCTCCTGGTAAGCACCTCCACTCCACCACCAGTAATATCACAACACCACATGACACAGATTCTACTCAAGACTCTACCGATCCATATATCGCTATTCTGACCACTATACTAAATATTTGTTGGTATACTTGCTTGTTTGTATGTTTGCTTATTCATGTTGCATAGTTATCGGAGCGTTTGTGCCGTCTCGTGGAGGCTAGATCTGCAAGTCTACGCCAGGCAGTGGAGCTAGAAGCCAGTTCCTCGAGCTCCCCTTCCCCCTTCGCCGAATAAGCACGGCAAGCTCACTGGATCCCTTTGATGCATAAATTACCTATGATTTTTCAACCACAACCCTCAGCCTGTTATTTTATGCATGATATAATTTTGAGACAAGTTATTATGGCCACCCAGCCGCTTGCCGCAATCAATCCTTGAGATATTTGTTACAAATGATTTGAGAAAAGGTGTGAGTTTTCAAAAGAAAATGCTTTTCAAAATGTGTATGATAAAGGGTTTTCACCCTTATCACCTTTGAGTAGGGATGATCAGGGACCCCCCGGTTTAGGGGAGGGCCTAAGGTGATGGCTCAGCTGGTTTAGGCGTGAGCAGAAGGATTGTCCCCTCGTATAAGGACCGGTTTGTCATCTTTCACTACCTGTACTCATGATAAGTACAACCACTCGAGACTGTGTGGGCAGTCACTCAATCTGAACTCGTACGGTCCAACCCCAGGGTTATGAAGGCTGGGGAGCACCGGGAGGATAAGGAGGGGGAATGTTTTGTCCGGTTTGGGCATGGCGGTGGCCTGACTCCTTCTAGTATAACCGTTAAGTTTAGGACGTGTGAGGAAAGGAAGAGATTCGGATTCGGAACTCATTGATCATGAGATCGCAAAGCCGGACTAGTTGGTAAAGTGTACACCTCTGCGCAGAGTTTGAAAACCTATTCGAATAGTCTGTGTCCACAGGAATGGACGAGTCTGGTGTGGTATGGCAATTAGTGTTTGTTTTCAAAAAAAAGGGTGCGTATGAGAAAAGTGGTTTTTAAAAGGTCCGGCGGTTGAGCCGTGAGCTATGGCGGACGGGAAGTCCAGTAGCTGTTTTTGAAAATGAAAACCAGTGAGAAACCGCTGAGATACCTAGATGGTTTAGTTCAGGGGATTTTGTTCTAATATTGAAAAACTTCCTGCTCCTTTGGGAGAGGATGCGCTTTGAAAAATGCAAAATGTTTTACAAAACAACCCTGCATCAATTATTGTTGTTTCTGCAAAATATCCTGAGCTCCACATATTCCATGCATTATATCTGATTTCCCCATTCCGTGGGTGAAGGTGGGCTGCTGAGTACATTTGTACTCACCCTTGCTTATTTGTTGTTTTTCAGAAAAAGGAGATCGGGTAAGAGTTACCACTGTTCCCAACCTTGCCTGTGGCTGTTGGACTGTTGATTTGCTTTGCTGCGTATATCGGGCTGATTCAGCCCCACTCTGATGATATGTCCCGAGTTGTGGACCAACTCTTAAAGTTGTTCGCCACCTTTGTAGGTTTATCTCGTTTAAGCAGATTTGGTATCATCTGATGTATAAATGTGTTTACTAGCCTCCTGGGACTAGTAATTGTATCACATTTGAGTCCCAGAGGATTGGGGATGCCTCAGGTGGTATCAGAGCTGTTAGGTTGGCCGCAGGACGTAACCCTTAGCCTGATCAAAAGTTTTTGAGTCAAAACTATTTTCTGAAAAAAATTCTTGCTCTCATCCCTTCATTTCAAAAATGCTTTTCGCCTTTTCTTCTCTCAGAAGTTAGATGGAGGTTTGCTGCCAAACCAGCTTTTGCCAGAATGAAGATGGTTTCCCCAAGCTACTGAGAGCATGCACAGTTCGCCTCGGAATCAGGAGCCAGCCAGAGTATGATGGTCGTGAATTCGTCGAGCATGGCACAGAGAAGTGTGTCGTGACTGTATAGATTGGATCCAGTCCGTACCATGTGGAATGGAGTGTCACTGCTGCGGAGCACAGATTCAAAGACACCTGCCAAGTCGTCGCCCGCAAGGCATTGAGGGCCCTATGTCAGATCTATGAAGAAGAAGTGGCTGACACACCGCTCAGATTCTTTCTGTCCTTTCAGAGAGACCGTCCAGTTTGGATGGCCAGGATGCGTGCATTGGAAGGGAAGCAGCTGCTTGAGGATGATCCCACAGTCGTGTACCTCACTGCATACCTACTCACCCTAGATGCACAGTATGATTTCTTGGCTCGGCACCACCATCAAATGATTGCCCGAGCAGAAGATGCAGAGAAGCTCAACCGTAAGCTCCATGTGGATCTCACCACAGCTCAAGCCCGTGCAACTGCATTGGAAAGTCGTGAAGTCATTGCTGTTGAAGCCCTGAAGCAAGCCAAGGATGAGCACGTCCAGAAGTTGATGGAGGCCTACTTGGTAACCCACAACCAACGTAGAGCCCTATGGATCCAAGGGTCCGCTTCATCTAACCCAGTTCAACCCAAGAGAGCTAAAGATCCCCAGATTCTTGAAGGTCACCTGGTCTCTACCAGAGGAGAGAAGAAGGCTTGGGAACTCCCGGAAGGAGCCATAGTCTTGGAAGGAATTCCGGTCTCCCCTCAGGCTATGGATAAGCAAGAGCACCCAGAGTCCTCCCAAGATCCCCCACCGGAGTTGTTTGAGCCCCTCACTATGAAGAAGATTCCAGCACCATCCCTTGAAGTCAAGGAAGAAGCTGTAAGCACCCCGCCAGCATCGCCGCCCTCTGAGGAGCTACAAGAGTCAGTCCCGCTTGAAGAAGAGTTCAACCCCGTCTTGCCATCTCAGTCGCCGCTAGAAGAAGTCATCAACATCAGCTCCCTCTTGACCCATCCAGGAGATGTCTCAGATTAAAGTTGTGTGCAAGCCTCGCCAGAAGAGAAGTTGCCTCGTCTGAAGTTAGTTATGCCCAGTCCTCTGCATGCATTGGGTAGTGAAGTTTTTCTTCACTTTGGCTAGAGCCCTACATGTATGAGAGGTAATCGTGTAGACTCGTGTTTTGCAAAACTCTAATTGTGTGGCCCCCTAGGACATTTGAAAATGAATTTCGCTTGATGTTTTCTCCCCTTTTGAGTGCATATGTGATGCTTTGACGTTAGTGCTCATAAGTTGCATTTAGCATAGTTCTCAATTCAGGAGCCAAGCAATAGTAGTTATGCTTAGCCCCAGAATCTGAGGAGTCCGTGCTTTGAAAAAACTCTATTCTTTCCCCATTCAAAATATTTGATTTGTTATGTGTTTTCTTTCTTTTTAAGAAAGGTTTTCTCTAAAAACATAGATAACAAATTAGAGCTAATCCTCACCTTATGCTTCCATTCTCATCTTAACCCATCTCAAGAGAAAAGCACCTTACCCAAGAAGATACCGAGAAGCTTACCCTTGAAGCCTGGAATAAGCTACAGAAGGAACATGTCCAGCTGCTCCGTCAAAAGGACCGACCGTGAGAATCAAAGCACTGCCCCTGAGTCAAAGTAAACAGGAAAAGAGGAAAGAAGGAGTTATTACCATACAGAGAGGCAAAGATTCTTGGAACCAGAGACCACAAACATCAGGGTCATTGACCCCACCACTCACCCGTGCCCCTCGCACGCGTGCCTGCCTCCATGCGCACTACCACCGCCCCACGCCCCCCTTTACAGCGCACTACCGCCACCCACCCCCTTTGCAGCGCACCCACCGCCGCCATCATCGCCGGCAACACCAGGCCCCACTTCCCTTGTCGCACCCGCTGCCGCGTAGCACCTGCTCCATCACCACCACTCCACCCCTCGAGCACCACCATCAATACCGCTCGCCTATAAACCCCCCCCCCCCACCAGCTCCCTCAACTCCCATCTCGCTCAAAGCAAAGCACACACTAGATAAAATACCCTCTTCCAAATCTGAAGCAACTCCATTTTCCACTCCCTCGCCCCTATGATCACAATGCTTGGTGATTCTTGGGTTGAAGACTGTTGTACATGGTTCATAGTCTTTGGTTTCCTCCAGTGTATGATAGTAATACTCTTTGATAGAATCCTCCAGTGGGAAGAGCAAAGAGAAAGAAAGGGTCAGTGAAAAGAAGATAGTGAAGAGAAGATAAGAAGAAGGTTCTCCCAGAATCAACCCTATGTCAGCCATCTCTCTGCAGCCTGTTCAAGTAGCAACAACAGAAGAAGGCCCCATAACACCCATGTTATGAGGTACTTCAAGGAGTTCAAATCCCAGAGATTCAAGAGTTCTACCCTCATTCATTTTAAGTGGGGTAGTGTTCCAGTAGGGTTCCTGCTATGGAGAAGAAGAAGGCCTGTAGCAAGCTTGTGGAGGACCAGATCATCGAAGCATATAAGTTCCTGGATGAGAAGTGGTCACCCAAGTTTTGTTGATGAAGCACTAGAAGACCAATCAAAGAAGAAATCCATGTGGAAGTTCGCAACAGGAAGGTTTGCGTGTCAGCATCGATGCTTCCTCAATAAGCTAGCTGAAGAGCGAAAGCTGAAGCCTGAAGATAATCTTTGAGTAGCCAGAACCAGCGTTTGCAATTGGCAACCAAATGCTCCTCAAAGGCCGGATTTTGTTGAAGTTCCATCTCCTCGAAGAGTCTGCAAAGTGAAGATATGTAGCTGAAGTAAAGCTATAAATAGAGGGGCAAGGGCCTCCTCTCATCCCACCCCAAGCCATTTCATGGCAACTCTTCCCCCCCCCCACACCCACCCACTCCATGTTCCACACAAGCACACACTAGCACAAGGATCGTTCGGTCGTTCTTCGATCGTTCGTCCCCCCTGTTCTTAGTTCGTTCGTTCGTCCGATCGTTCGATCGTTCGTCCGATCGTTCATGGATCGTTCGTCCGTTCGTTCGTCCAAATAATCTTTATCCTGCCGTTATGCTGCCGAAATTCCGATCGTTCGTTCGTTCGATCATTCGATCGTTCGTCCGTTCGTTCATAGTTCCTATTCATCGTTCATCGTTCGTTCATAGTCCCTATTCATCGTTCTTCCAGATAATCTTTGTCCTGCCGTTATGCTGCCGAAATTCCGATCATTCATTCGTTCGTTCATAGTTCCTATTCGATCGTTCATCGTTCGTTCATAGTCCCTATTTCATCGTTCTTCCAGATAATCTTTATCCTGTCGTTATGCTGCCGAAATTCCAATCGTTCGTTCGTCCGATCATTCGATCGTTCGTAAGTTCGTTCATAGTTCCTATTTATCGTTCATCGTTCGTTCATAGCCACTATTCATCGTTCATCGTTCGTTCATATGAACTATTCACATCACGATTTACCATTACTATTTACCATTACTATTCACCATCACTATTCATCGTTGCTATTCGCCATTACTATTCATCATTGTTACTATTCATCGTTACTATTCATCTATCATCCGATCACCCCCCAAATTTCAACTACTCATCCATCATGTTGTCTAGTCCACCTAAGACCAGCCAGACCCATGTTCCAGTCATACGAACTCTGGTGACTGTGATTTTCCTTCCAGTGGGAACTTCCCATCTTGTCACCCATCCCAGGTTTCTCCAAGTTGAGCATGCTTAACTTTGAGATTCCTTTGAACCAGGCTTCCGAACTCAGATTCCAATAATTCGTGTTTCTAAATTCTTATCGAATTATTCCCTATCCAACCATGTCATCCCTTAAGCATGGTCCATACTCCAGAAAACTCCCAAAATACTCTTGTCCCATATTCTGCTTATAACTCTCCTGTTCATACTAAGTCAGACGATTTATTCGTCACTATTCTCACCAACAGTGAACTTCACTATGCTACACCACATACACTCAGCTATAAATACACCCAGCTACCCTCTCCCTCTCCACACACACTCAACACCCTCAGCCAAGGAAAACACCCACCCACTCAGTTACTCCGCTCTGCCGGCTACACGCATAGTGTCGCTTCGCCTCTAGTCCACCCTCCTGGTAAGCACCTCCACTCCACCACCAGTAATATCACAACACCACATGACACAGATTCTACTCAAGACTCTACTGATCCATATATCGCTATTCTGACCACTATACTAAATATTTGTTGGTATACTTGCTTGTTTGTATGTTTGCTTATTCATGTTGCATAGTTATCGGAGCGTTCGTGCCGTCTCGTGGAGGCCAGATCTGCAAGCCTACGCCAGGCAGTGGAGCTAGAAGCCAGTTCCGCGAGCTCCCCTTCCCCCTTCGTCGAATAAGCACGACAAGCTCACTGGATCCCTTTGATGCATAAATTACCTATGATTTTTCAACCACAACCCTCAGCCTGTTATTTTATGCATGATATGATTTTGAGACAAGTTATTATGGCCACCCAGCCGCTTGCCGCAATCAATCCTTGAGATATTTGTTACAAATGATTTGAGAAAAGGTGTGAGTTTTCAAAAGAAAATGCTTTTCAAAATGTGTATGATGAAGGGTTTTCACCCTTATCACCTTTGAGTAGGGATGATGAGGGACTCCCCGGTTTAGGGGAGGGCCTAAGGTGATGGCTTAGCTGGTTTAGGCGTGAGCAGAAGGATTGTCCCCTCGTATAAGGACCAGTTTGTCATCTTTCACTACCTGTACTCATGATAAGTACAACCACTCGAGACTGTGTGGGCAGTCACTCAATCTGAACTCATACGATCCAACCCCAGGGTTATGAAGGCTGGGGAGCACCGGGAGGATAAGGAGGGGGCATGTTTTGTCCGGTTTGGGCATGGCGGTGGCCTGACTCCTTCCGGTATAACCGTTAAGGTTGGGACGTGCGAGGAAAGAAAGAGATTCGGATTCGGATCTCATTGATCATGAGATCGCAGAGCCGGACTAGTGGGTAAAGTGTACACCTCTTCGCAGAGTTTGAAAACCTATTCGAATAGTCTATGTCGACAGGAATGGACAAGTCTGGTGTGGTATGGCAATTAGTGTTTGTTTTCAAAAAAAAGGGTGCGTATGAGAAAAGCGTTTTTTAAAATGTCCGGCGGTTGAGCCGTGAGCTATGGCAGACGGGAAGTCCAGTAGCTGTTTTTGAAAATGAAAACCAGTGGGAAACTGCTGAGATACCTGGATAGTTTAGTCCAGGGGATTTTGTTCTAATATTGAAAAACTTCCTGCTCCTTTGGGAGAGGATGCGCTTTGAAAAATGCAAAATGTTTTACAAAACAACCCTGCATCAAATATTGTTGTTTCTGCAAAATATCTAGAGCTCCACATATTCCATGCTTTATATCTGATTTCCCCATTCCGTGGGTGAAGGTGGCCTGCTGAGTACGTTTGTACTCACCCTTGCTTATTTGTTGTTTTTCAGAAAAAGGAGATCGGGTAAGAGTTACGACTGTTCCCAACCTTGCCTGTGGATGTTGGACTGCTGATTTGCTTCGCTGCGTATATCGGGCTGCTTCAGCCCCACTCTGATGATATGTCCCGAGTTGTGGACTAACTCTTAAAGTTGTTCGCCACCTTTGTAGGTTTATCTCGTTTAAGCAGATTTGGTATCATCTGATGTATAAATGTGTTTACTAGCCTCTTGGGACTAGAAATTGTATCACATTTGAGTCCCAGAGGATTGGGGACGCTTCACTGGTGTCTTGGAGTTCAAAGAAACAAACTTCTGTTGCCCTATCCACCGCTGAGGTCGAGTATGTTGCCGCAGGACAGTATTGCGCGCAACTACTTTGGATGAGGCAAACCCTCCAGGACTTTGGCTACAATCTGAGCAAAGTCCCACTCCTATATGATAATGAGAGTGCAATCCGCATGGCAGATAATCCTGTTGAACAAAGCCGCACTAAGCACATAGACATCCGGCTTCACTGTTACACTCAATTTGTATACAAAGAATAATAGAGAGACCTCCTCAATTTCCTGTGCCTCATTTGCATCATAAAAAGAGCGTACACAAAATTTAGAGATGAATTAAAACAAATGATAAAAAAATAATATGCATCATGTTGGAGTTATATGTTTGTGCATTAATAAAATAATAAGGGTAATAAGATAATAAATACTAGAAGTTAAATCAAACCCTAAACTAAAAATACAGATTCTCAAAAATGAGAAGAAGAGGAATAATACAAAAATATAAATAATGTAATTATACTTCTAAAATTGGTATTTCTCATTTCACAATAGGATTTGAGAATAAATTGGCACAAGATTTGAATTAAATCTGAATTTAAAGTAGAATTTGGTAATAAAGGAAAGAAAATAGGAAAAGAAAATGAAAAATAGCACTATGCACCGATTGGGCCGAGCGCTGCCCATTCGGCCCACTAGTAGATGTCTTCCGCGCAGCCCAAGTTCTTTTTTTTGTTTCCACCGTGCGCTCACAGCTACTGACCGGGCCCACCAGTCGGTCTCGTGTTCTCCGCTGCGCGCGACGCGACCGTGTCTTCTCTGCTGTGTCACCTGCGCGCGGGGCCAGGATGTCAGATCGGTCGACAACGAGCTCGCTGTAACGAACGCGCGTGCATGTCGCGGCCACCGCGGTGACCACCCGGGTTTTCTGCCGGGGTCTGCTGACCACAAACCCACTCACCTCATCTCCGCTATATGAGCGGATACCTCAGTCGCGCCTATCGCCAAAGCTCTTTCCGCAGCGCCAGTGCCCAACGAACCCAGCTGCCATTGCCGCCGATAGGTGTGAGGAGCGGAGAATAGCGTTGCGACGAGGGTCGGTGTCAGAAAAGTGTTGCATGAGCTCCACCGAAGCACGCTGGGAAGTTTTCAAGCCTCGTTGGGGTGAATCGTTGACCGAACTTCGGGGAATTCCTCGTCGTGGCCGAAGACTCTCGGTCAGACCGCTCGACGCCGTGGACAGGGCACCTCCGCGGGCAAATTCTTTGTGAGTACCCCTCTGACGACTTCGCATTTACCTCCGCCTCAGGTAGCTGGTTTGGATGTGGCATTTCGGGCTCATAATCGGGGATTGGCTGGGCCGGCAATGGTGCCGCCGTAGTGCAAGGGCGGCGGCGCTGCTGTGTTTGGTGACGGGGGGAGAAGACGAGCTCGCCGCCATCCGATTCTCTTTGGACGGTTGAGATTAGAATGCGCATACCTCCTTCGTTCCAGAGATCCCTGGCCGTTCATCTGCGAAATAGCGGACACGATTTCCCCATGGATGTATTGGATCCGAACCGTTGATCCAAGATCCTGCAGTTACCACGTTGTCCTGTTCCAGTGGAGTTAAGATCTAATATGCACCACCCGCGTACGATCCAACAGCCCACATCAACTGATACCCCTTCGCGAATACAACTTTGCATATGAACCCCTGTGCTTTTAGGAATCAACCCGCAGTACACCCAGGGGTGCTCTGTGTCTTAAGAAATATCATACCGAGACCCCTGGATTTTCCTGTAATTGAGGCCCGATCCAGAGACTTGGGAAAATAGGAAACAATCACAGAAATAGATTTAAATGCATAAATAAATGTTAAAACTTGTTTAATTTGTAGAAAATTCATATGAACTCCAAATTGGTCCATTCCAGTTCCTAGATTTCTATAATATTATTGTCTAACCATTAGTGCCACTGTTTTGCATGAAATACACATTAAAATTTATCTAGCAATTAATCTTGTAGTAAATACTTAAAACCTTCAGAAATTCATATCTTAAAATATGTAACTCCAAATTTAATGATTCCAGTTCCTGTGATCCTATTTTAATATCTAGATTATTACACTGTATTTTATTTATATGTTTGGTGTAATGTTAATTTTTGCTATACTATGTATGTATTGTGTTGATGCGAGTAGACGAGCAAGCTACAGAGGATTCTGAGGTTCAGCTGGTAGAACTGCTGAGCAGGAGCTCCTGGAAGGCAAGTTGTGCCCTTGATCACTTCTTTACCCATTCATGTTCTTATTATTCATAATGATCTGCATAGGTTAATTTTGCTGGGACCCAATAGGTTACCCTAGATTTTGACTATCTTTATACCTTGTCTCACCACTGGTTTTACTACTAAAGTTCTGGGTAGTTCATGCTATTGCTTCATGTGGATTTAGGTATAGAGATATTCATCACTCATTGTTATACTTTTTATTATCTGTTTTATTCTTTACTGTTCATGTTAAGATCATTATGTTAATGGGAACATGGAGAACCACCCGGGAAAACAGTGCTACCATAAGGGTTTAATGGGACACCCTTGGCTGATTAACTAGGAAAGCTAGTGGAGGGCTATCTTACCCGAAAGGGGCAAGGGCAGTAGGGGAGTGGTCAGTGTAGGGAGGTCCTTGGGTTGATTTTGCTGCGATGGCGGTCAGGCGAGGGATTCCTGCACTGGAGCTTCCTATAAACTGTAGCGGGTAGTCTGAAGCTAGTGGAACTTTGTAAAGGCCTCGTAGTGGTACCCTGCCTCGCTTCCTTGGTAGAGGTGTATGGGGTTTGATCAACTCCGTGGCAAATGGGTAACACGACTTGTGGGTAAAGATGCGCAACCTCTGTAGAGTGTAAAACTGGTATACTAGCCGTGCTCACGGTCATGAGCAGCTCGGACACTCACATGATTAATTTATGGAACTTAAACTTAATTTGTCATATCATTGCATTTGGGATTATTTTATTATTACTTTTACTTATTATTTCTAAGGTTTGGTATTTACTTACACTTAGTAATTGCTAATAAAATTTTGACCGAATTATAAAAGCAATGCTCAGCTTCAGCCTTTATTTCATTAATCAGCCTTACACTTCATGAACTCCCACCTTTGGTGAGTTCATGTCACATTATTCCCCACGACTTGTTGAGCTATGAACGTATGTGAGCTCACTCTTGCTGTCTCACACCCCCCCCCACAGGAGAAGAACAGGTGGTCGAAGAGGAGCCGCCTAACACTGAGGCATTCGACTTGATCTAGGTGGTGTTTCTCAGTTGACATTTGGCGCCGACGATCCTTAGTTCGTTTTATATTTATTCTTTTATTTTGTAATAAGTCTTCCGCTATGTAATAAGTACTCTGATGTTTGTGACATTTATCTCTATACACTCTGTTATTATATATGTTGTCTTCTTGGCGCATGTATGAGATGCACCTGGCTTTGTTCCTTAAAGTCGGGTGTTACAGAAGTGGTATCAGAGGAAATGTTGACTATAGGACGAAACCTAGATAGAAATGGACAAACCCTTACCTACTTATCTTACTCTGATTCTTTCTATACTCATCTTGTCTTGATCCTGTCTCACCTTCTACTGTTCTACTCTGATCATTCTTACCTTTTCTATTCTAAGACAAGATGGATTTCAAACCTTGGAATCCCTACCCCTATGACATTTTTAAGAGATAGGAGACCTAAGACGAAATTAAAACTATTTTCGCTATTTAAAAATGTTGTTTGATTGTTCTGCTGATAAATGTCTGATTTGCTTCTTTGATTGATTGAAATATTATATATGGACATCTTAGTATGTACCACTATAAGGTAATGAATTAGCTATGGTAGATAAAACATTAAACTACTTAGCTAATAAATCCCCCAAAGTAACATGATTCGTAATTACTGCCTTGTCTACTATTCTCTTACCATATGTATCTAACTCAGATGGTCAATACCAGGAGGGGTGGTGGAATTGATTTGCCTCCTAATCGACACACTCGAAGGAAATATAGACAACCTTAGCCACAGCCAGCAGAAATGAATCCTCCTAATCCTCCACCAGACGGAGTTGATCCACTGATTGCAGCTCAGATGAGGGTGATGCAGCAAATGGCGGACACTATGGCTGATATGTGTGCCCAGATGCAGCAAGAACACCAGGAGATGCGTCAGGAAAGAGAAGAGATACGTTAAGAGTTGCGCCAGGAGAGAGAAGAGATACGCCAGGAGAGAAGGGCGCAACAACAGCTGCAGCAGCAATTTCAGCAACAGCAGCAGCAGCAACAAGTACCATTGCCTCCACCACCACCACCAGTTCCACCACGTGATAAGCACCGAGAGTTTATGAGTCATAAGCCATCGACCTTCGCCAGTTCGCCAGATCCACTTGATGCAGATGATTGGTTGAAGTCGATTGAGAAGATGCTCAACATCGCCCAGTGCTCAGACCGGGAGAAAGTTCTTTATGCTTCTGGTCGTCTGACAGGTCCTGCTGCTAACTGGTGGGATTCTTATACTGCTGCCCATGATGCTGCTGACACTATTACTTGGGCGGAGTTCAGTACACAGTTCAGGAACTACCATATTCCAGCTGGTATGATAAAGATCAAGAAGGAGTTTCTGTCATTGAAGCAAGGCAACATGTCGGTCAGCGAGTACAGAGATAAATTTATTCAGCTATCGAGATATGCTCCGGAGGAAGTTGCTGAGGATGAGAGGAAGCAGGAGCACTTTATTGAAGGACTTAATGGACCCTTGCAGTATGCACTGGTTGCACACACCTTTCCGTCATTTCAGAGGCTACTGGATAAGGCTCTTGCTATTGAACACAAGTGTGTTCAACTGGGTGATTTGAAGAGGAAGGCTATCTCGCAGGGACAGGGTAGCAGCAGTGTTCGTCCCCGCTACGTTTCGCCACAGGGTACACCTACTCGTCCAGGAGGAGGACCACGCCCAGTCCAGTACGCTCCACAGGGGTCTCCATGGACACCTCCTACTCGTCAGGCTACTCCCACTAGCACCCCGACGAGGTCTACAGGACAGAAGACTGGCCCTACATGCTTCAAGTGCAGTCAGATTGGGCACTATGCTAATGCTTGTCCGATGGGGAATTCTGGTACACTAGCTAAGAACAAGCAACAGACTCCTGGCAAGGGATATTCTATAGCCAGGGTTAATCAAGTCAGTGTCGATGATACTCCTGATGGTGTTGACATCGTACTTGGTATGTTTTATGTTAATGCAATTCCTGCAACCATATTGTTTGATTCTGGTGCTACACATTCATTTATGTCTGCTCGTTATGCCAACACCAATGAGATACCCCTGCTAAATATGAGAAAACCAATGATAGTAATCACACCTAAAGGGCCTATTGAGGCAAATCAAATGACACGTAGATTGACATTATCAATTATGGGAAGAGAATTTGGAGCTACTGCTATAATATTAGAGGCTAGCAGTATAGATCTGATCCTTGGTATGTCATGGTTAAGAAAGGCAAAGGCCATTATAGCATGTGGTAGGGGTACTATAGAGCTCACTAGTCCTAAAGGAGAAACATTTCAAGTTAATATTGCAGTAACCACCTCATCCAAGCGTGCAATGTTCTTTATACCTGAGGAGTTTGTTGGTGATAACATCCGGGTGGTTAGAGATTTTCTGGATGTCTTTCCAGAGGAGTTACCAGGGATGCCACCAGATAGGGAAGTTGAGTTTGTTATTGATCTTTTACCTGGAACTGCCCCTATTTCTAAACGGCCATATAGGATGTCCGTAGAGGAGTTGAAGGAACTGAAGAAGCAGTTAACGGAGTTACAAGAGGCTGGATACATTCGTCCGAGTTCCTCACCTTGGGGAGCACAAGTTCTATTTGTACAGAAGAAGGATGGATCCCAGAGGATGTGTGTGGACTATAGATCACTTAATGATGTTACTGTGAAGAACAAGTATCCGTTACCCCGTATTGAGGATTTGTTTGATCAAATGAGAGGAGCCAGGGTATTCTCGAAGATTGATCTCCGATCGAGATACCATCAAATGAAGATTAGACCATCGGATATTCTGAAGACGGCTTTCTCAACCCGATATATATTATATGAGTTCATTGTTATGTCATTTGGATTAACCAATGCACCAGCTTATTTCATGAATTTGATGAATAAGGTGTTTATGGAGTATTTGGACAGATTCGTCGTGGTGTTCATCGACGATATTCTTATCTATTCTAGGAGTGAAAGTGATCATGAAGAACATCTGCGGTTGGTGCTACAAAAGCTAAGAGATAATCAGCTCTATGCCAAGTTCAGTAAGTGCGAGTTTTGGATTGACAAGGTGCCATTCCTTGGACATATTATTTCTAATGGAGGAATAGCAGTGGATCCTGCTAAAGTGAAGGAGATAATGGAATGGAGCGTGCCCACTACCATGACTGAGATTCGGAGTTTCTTGGGGCTTGCAGGATATTATCGGAGGTTTATTGAAGGATTTTCTAAGATTGCCAAGCCTATGACCTCGCTTCTAGAGAAAGGAAAAGAATTTAAGTGGGATGAGAAATGCCAAGACAGCTTTGATCAATTGAAGAAAAGATTGATGTCACCTCCAGTGTTGGTTATGCCAGATCTACAGAAGGGATTTGACATTTATTGTGATGCATGTGGCCAAGGATTGGGATGTGTGCTTATGCAAGAAGGACATGTGATCGCCTATGCGTCTCGTCAGTTGCGGAAACATGAATTGAACTACCCCACTCATGACTTGGAACTGGCAGCCGTTGTACATGCACTGAAGATCTGGAGACATTACATTATGGGAACCAAGTGTCAAGTGTACACAGATCATAAGAGTTTGAAGTATATATTCACTCAAAAGGATCTCAACCTCAGACAACGTCGTTGGTTGGAGCTCATTAAGGATTATGATTTGGAGATTCACTATCACCCGGGCAAGGCAAATTTGGTTGCTAATGCCTTGAGTCGGAAGGAGCATGTTCACTCCGCTTTTGTTGTCCAGCTACCCGATGAATTAGCAAAAGATTTTGAGAGGCTCAACCTGGGAATTGTTACTCACACTGAAGGAGTTACCATTGAATTAGAACCCACCTTGGAGCAAGAGATTCGTAAAGGCCAGGTTGGTGATGCTAAAATCCAAGAGATTAAGGATCTGATTACTGAAGGAAGAGTTCCGGAATTCACGGAGGATGAGCAGGGTACAATATGGTTCAAGGATCGGATATGTGTTCCAGAGATTGATAGCCTCCGCGAGACTATATTGAAAGAAGCTCATGTTTCTGATTACTCTATCCACCCTGGTAGCACTAAGATGTATCAAGATTTGAAGCAGAAGTATTGGTGGTATGGACTGAAAAGAGATGTTGCTGCTCATGTGGCTAAGTGTGATGTATGTCAAAGAGTCAAGGCCGAACATCAAAGACCCGCTGGACTATTGCACCCGCTTAAGATTCCTGAGTGGAAATGGGAAGAAATTGGTATGGATTTTATTGTTGGACTACCCCGCACTCCAGCAGGATATGACTCTATTTGGGTGATTGTGGACAGATTGACAAAGGTGGCTCATTTCATACTTGTGAGGACTAATTACACGGGAGCCAAGCTAGCAGAATTGTATATGACTCGGATAGTTTGTCTACATGGAGTGCCTAAGAAGATCGTGTCTGATCGAGGATCACAGTTTACTTCTCGGTTTTGGAAGAAGTTGCATGAGAGCTTGGATACAAAGGTGAATTTTAGTTCAGCCTACCATCCTCAGACTGATGGACAGACAGAGAGGACTAATCAAGTGCTGGAAGATATGTTAAGAGCTTGTGCTCTTAAACATGGTGGAAGTTGGGATAAGAGCTTACCATATGTGGAGTTCTCTTATAACAATAGCTACCAGGCCAGTTTGAAGATGTCGCCGTTTGAGGCTTTATATGGCAGAAAGTGCAGGACTCCACTGTATTGGGATCAGACTGGAGAAAGGCAGTTCTTTGGGCCTGAACTTATACAAGAGGCAGAAGAACAAGTTCGAATGATAAGAGAAAATTTGAGAATTGCACAATCCAGGCAAAAGAGCTATGCTGATAATAGAAGGAGACTACTGGAATTTAAGGAGGGTGATCACGTGTATCTGAAGGTGTCACCAATCCGAGGTATGAGGAGATTTAAAGTTAAAGGAAAGTTATCCCCTCGCTTCATTGGACCTTTCTTGATCTTAAAGCGAGTGGGAGAAGTTGCATATCAACTGGAGTTACCCGATCATCTGTCAGATGTACATGATGTATTCCATGTATCTTAGCTGAAGAAATGTCTCAGGGTACCTGAGGAGCAGCTACCACTGGGGGACCTCAGTGTGCAAGATGATCTGACTTATGCTGAGTACCCTATCAAGATTCTGGACACTTTGACTCGAGTTACAAGAAATAAGGTGATAAAGATGTGCAAAGTACAATGGAGTCACCATGGAGAAGATGAAGCTACTTGGGAAAGAGAAGAAGAGCTTCGCATAGACTTCCCCCATCTTTTCCCTAGATCTTCTTAAATCTCGAGGACGAGATTATTTTTAAGGGGGGTAGGATTTGTAACACTCAATTTGTATACAAAGAATAATAGAGAGACCTCCTCAATTTCATGTGCCTCATTTGCATCATAAAAAGAGCGTACACAAAATTTAGAGATGAATTAAAACAAATGATAAAAAAATAATATGCATCATGTTGGAGTTATATGTTTGTGCATTAATAAAATAATAAGGGTAATAAGATAATAAATACTAGAAGTTAAATCAAACCCTAAACTAAAAATAGGGATTCTCAAAAATGAGAAGAAGAGGAATAATACAAAAATATAAATAATGTAATTATACTTCTAAAATTGGTATTTCTCATTTCATAATAGGATTTGAGAATAAATTGGCACAAGATTTGAATTAAATCTGAATTTAAAGTAGAATTTGGTAATAAAGGAAAGAAAATGAAAAATAGCACTATGCACCGATTGGGCCGAGCGCTGCCCATTCGGCCCACCAGTAGATGTCTTCCGCGCGGCCCAAGTTCTTTTTTTTTGTTTCCACCGCGCGCTCACAGCTACTGATCGGGCCCACCAGTCGGTCTCGTGTTCACCGCTGCGCGCGACGCGACTGGGTCTTCTCTGCTGTGTCACCTGCGCGCGGGGCCAGGATGTCAGATCGGTCGACAACGAGCTCGCCGTAACGAACGCGCGTGCATGTCGCGGCCACCGCAGTGACCACCCGGGTTTTCTGCCGGGGTCTGCTGACCACAAACCCACTCACCTCATCTCTGCTATATGAGCTGATACCTCAGTCACGCCTATCGCCAAAGCTCTTTTCGCAGCGCCAGTGCCCAACGAACCCAGCTGCCATTGCCGCCGATAGGTGTGAGGAGCGGAGAATAGCGTTGCGACGAGGGTCGGTGTCAGAAAAGTGTTGCATGAGCTCCACCGAAGCACGCTGGGAAGTTTTCAAGCCTCGTTGGGGTGAATCGTTGACCGAACTTCGGGGAATTCCTCGCCGTGGCCGAAGACTCTCGGTCGGACCGCTCGACGCCGTGGACAGGGCACCTCCGCGGGCAAATTCTTTGTGAGTATCCCTCTGACGACTTTGCATTTACCTCCGCCTCGGGTAGCTGGTTTGGATGTGGCATTTCGGGCTCGTAATCGGGGATTGGCTGGGCCGGCAATGGTGCCGCCGTAGTGCAAGGGCGGCGGCGCTGCCGTGTTTGGTGACGGGGGGAGAAGACGAGCTCGCCGCCATCAGATTCTCTTTGGACGGTTGAGATTAGAATGTGCATACCCCCTTCGCTCCGGAGATCCCTGGCCGTTCATCTGCGAAATAGCGGACACGATTTCCCCATGGATGTATTGGATCCGAACCGTTGATCCAAGATCCTGCAGTTACCACGTTGTCCTGTTCCAGTGGAGTTAAGATCTAATCTGCACCACCCGCGTACGATCCAACGGCCCACATCAACTGATACCCCTTCGCGAATACAACTTTGCATATGAACCCCTGTGCTTTTAGGAATCAACCCGTAGTACACCCAGGGGCGCTCTGTGTCTTAAGAAATATCATACCGAGGCCCCTAGATTTTCCTGTAATTGAGGCCCGATCCAGAGACTTGGGAAAATAGGAAATAATCACAGAAATAGATTTATAATGCATAAATAAATTTTAAAACTTGTTTAATTTGTAGAAAATTCATATGAACTCCAAATTGGTCCATTCCAGTTCCTAGATTTCTAAAATATTATTGTCTAACCATTAGTGCCACTGTTTTGCATGAAATACACATTAAAATTTATCTAGCAATTAATCTTGTAGTAAATACTTAAAACCTTCAGAAATTCATATCTTAAAATATGTAACTCCAAATTTAATGATTCCAGTTCCTGTGATCCTATTTTAATATCTAGATTATTACCGTGTATTTTATTTATATGTTTGGTGTAATGTTAATTTTTGCAATACTATGTATGTATTGTGTTGATGCGAGTAGACGAGCAAGCTACAGAGGATTCTGAGGTTCGGCTGGTAGAGACTGCTGAGCAGGAGCTCGTGGAAGGCAAGTTGTGCCCTTGATCACTTCTTTACCCATTCATGTTCTTATTATTCATAATGATCTGCATAGGTTAATTTTGCTGGGACCCAATAGGTTACCCTAGATTTTGACTATCTTTATACCTTGTCTCACCACTGGTTTTACTACTAAAGTTCTGGGTAGTTCATGCTATTGCTTCATGTGGATTTGGGTATAGAGATATTCATCACTCATTGTTATACTTTTTATTATCTGTTTTATTCTTTACTGTTCATGTTAAGATCATTATGTTAATGGGAACATGGAGAACCACCCGGGAAAACAGTGCTACCACAAGGGTTTAATGGGACACCCTTGGCTGATTAACTAGGAAAGCTAGTGGAGGGCTATCTTACCCGAAAGGGGCAAGGGCAGTAGGGGAGTGGTCAGTGTAGGGAGGTCCTTGGGTTGATTTTGCTGCGATGGCGGTCAGGCGAGGGATTCCTGCACTGGAGCTTCCTATAAACTGTAGCGGGTAGTCTGAAGCTAGTGGAACTTTGTAAAGGCCTCGTAGTGGTACCCTGCCTCGCTTCCTTGGTAGAGGTGTATGGGGTCTGATCAACTCCGTGGCAAATGGGTAACACGACTTGTGGGTAAAGATGCGCAACCTCTGCAGAGTGTAAAACTGGTATACTAGCCGTGCTCACGGTCATGAGCGGCTCGGACACTCACATGATTAATTTATGGAACTTAAACTTAATTTGTCATATCATTGCATTTGGGATTATTTTATTATTACTTTTACTTATTATTTCTAAGGTTTGGTATTTACTTACACTTAGTAATTGCTAATAAAATTTTGACCGACTTATAAAAGCAATGCTCAGCTTCAGCCTTTATTTCATTGATCAGCCTTACACTTCATGAACTCCCACCTTTGGTGAGTTCATGTCACATTATTCCCCACGACTTGTTGAGCTATGAACGTATGTGAGCTCACTCTTGCTGTCTCACACCCCCCCATAAGAGAAGAACAGGTGGTCGAAGAGGAGCCGCCTAACAATGAGGCATTTGACTTGATCTAGGTGGCGTTTCTCAGTTGACATTTGGCGCCGACGATCCTTAGTTCATTTTATATTTATTCTTTTATTTTGTAATAAGTCTTCTGCTATGTTATAAGTACTCTGATGTTTGTGACATTTATCTCTATACACTCTGTTATTATATATGTTGTCTTCTTGGCGCATGTATGAGATGCACCTGGCTTTGTTCCTTAAAGCCGGGTGTTACAATCGCTTCCTGAGAGACCACCAGCAAAAGGGGGATATCGAGGTGTACCATATTAACACCAAGAACCAGCTAGCGATATCTTCACCAAGCCTTTAGATGAGAAAAGGTTTTGCAGGTTGCGTAGTGAGCTAAATGTCTTAGATTCGCGTAACTTGGATTGATCTATAGCATACATGTGTTTATGCCTTTGATCATGTAATTTATGCTTTTAAATCTATGTTTGTGGTGCTCAAGTTGTACACATGATCCCCGGACCTCACAAATCCACGTGCAAGTGATGCACTTATTTAGGGGGAGGCATGCTACAACTTGACACTTTGATACTAACCTTTGTGTTTGAGTTCTTGATCTAGTCTCAAAAGTGGATTGAAAGGGAAAGGTGAACTTGGACCATGCAAAGACTTCCACTGCACTCTGGTAATAACTCCAAGTTCATTTCTATGCTCTTATTGCCTTTTGCTCTTAATTGACAATTTTGGTGAGGCAATGGGGTTAAAGGGCCAAGAATGATCCCGTTTTGGTGCTTAATGCCAAAGGGGGAGAAATTAAGGCCAAAGCAAATTGATCAGCTACCACTTGTGAAATTTCGAAAAGAGTAGAGTTAGAACTTTTTGATTTGTCAAAATACGCTTATTGTCTCTTATTGTCAAAAGTTGGGGACGTTTGCTTATGGGAAAAAGGGGGAGTTTTTGGATCTTTGATCAATTTCTCTTGGAATACCTCTCTTTGTGCCTCAACAAGTGTGGTTGACTTAGAGATAGGAAATTGAATTTGATTTGCAAAAACAAACCAAGTGGTGGCAAAGAATGATCTAAATATGCCAAATTTGAATCAAAAACAATTCTTGTTCTCAATTGCATTGATGTTGCACTTCTTTTAGTTGCTTTTTGATGTGTTGGCATAAATCACCAAAAGGGGGAGATTGAAAGGGAAATGTGCCCTTGGGCCATTTCTAAAGTGTTTTGGTGATTAAGTGCCCAACACAAATGCTCTAAGTGTTAATTTGTGCCAAAGACTCAAGAAGTGCAAATCAAGTTACAAGGTATGTTTCTAGACTTAGTACATTGATTTGAGTACTAATGTATTGTGTCTAAGTGCTAGAAACAGGAGAAATTGGTTTGGAAAAGAGTTGGCTGTGTACAGCCAACTGCAGCTCGGTCTAGGTGCACCGGACAGTGTCCGGTGCGCCAGGACCACTCTCGGTGAACAGTCCGCTCTCGGGACTCGACAGCAGCGTACGACTATAATTCACCTGACTGTCCGGTGGTGCACCGGACTGTCCGGTGAGTCGTCCGCGATGAAGTCGTCGCTCTCGGGAAACGTTCAACGACGTATGGCTATAATTCACCGGACCGTCCGGTGAGGCACCGGACTGTCCGGTGAGCCAACGGTCGACTGCGCCAACGGTCGGCCGCGTAATTCGTGCGCGACGCGTGGGCGCGCCAATGGTCGGTAGGGGGCACCGGACTGTCCGGTGTGCACCGGACAGTGTCCGGTGTGCCAACTACCGCAAATCTGCAACGGTCGGATGCGCCAGAAAAGGAAGGAGATCGCGCACCGGACAGCTACAGGGACTGTCCGGTGGCGCACCGGACTGTCCGGTGCGCCACCCGACAGAAGGCAAGATTTGCCTTCCAAAGTTGCCTCCAACGGCTCCTAGCTGCCTTGGGGCTATAAAAGGGACCCCTAGGCGCATGGAGGAGTCACCGAAGCATACTTTGAGCATTCTAAGTCTTCCACACTACGTCTCCGCACACTTGATTGACTTTGTTAGTGATTTGAGCTCCATTCTAGTGGTGAACTTGTTGCGATTCATTTGAGCTCAAGTCTTGGTTGTGTGTGTGCGTATTGCTGTGGATTTGTGTGTGTTGCTTCCCACCCTTACTCTAGTGCTTTCACTTTGATCTTTGTTGTAAGGGCGAGAGACTCTAACTTGTGGAGATTCCTCACAAACGGGAAAAGAGATAAGCAAGAAGAACATCGTGGTATTCAAGTTGATCATTGGATCACTTGAAAGGGGTTGAGTGCAACCCTCGTCCATTGGGACGCCACAACGTGGAGGTAGGCAAGTGTTATACTTGCCAAACCACGGGATAAACTCGCGTGTCTTGTGTGATAGTTTTTCTGTGATACTTGTGTGTTCGCAAGAGCTCGCTACTTAGCCATTCTAACCCTTAACCAAGTTTTTGTAGCTATTGGTTGTTGAATTTTACAGGATCACCTATTCAACCCCCCCCCCCTTTAGGTGCTCTCGCAACCCAAGTGCTTAGAGAAAACGAAGGCAAACCAAAAGCTAACTATTGTCTGATGTCACACCCGGCTTTAAGGAACAAAGCCAGGTGCATCGCATACATGCGCCAAGAAGACAACATATATAATAACAGAGTGTATAGAGATAAATGTCACAATAATCAGAGTATTTATTACATAGCGGAGGACTTATTACAAAATAAAAGATAAAAGTAAAACGAACTAAGGATCGTCGGCGCCAATGTCAACTGAGAAACGCCACCTAGATCAGAACAAACTCCTCATCTTGTGGCTCCTCCTGAACCACCTGTTCTTCTCCTGTGGGGGGGTGTGAGACAGCAAGGGTGAGCTCACACATGTTCATCGCTCAACAAGTTATGGGGAATAAGGTGACATGAACTCACCAAAGGTGGGAGTTCATGAAGTGTAAGGCTGATCAACAATAGAGGTTAAAGCTGAGCATTGCTTTTATAAGTTGGTCAAAATTTTATTAGCAGTTACTAAGTGTAAGTGAATACCAAACCATAATAAAATAATAGAACAAAATTAATAACAAATCCCATGCAAATGCAAATGACAAATTGAATTTAAGTTCCATAATTTAATCATCGGAGAGTCCTGAGCAGCTCATGACCGTGAGCTCGGCTAGTATACCAGTTTTACACTCTGCAGAGGTTGTACCCTTTACCCACAAATCGTGTTTCCCATGTCGCCAGGGTTAGCTAGGCCCTTAGACACTACCGAGGTGAATGGCTAGGGATCCACTACGAGGCCTTTACAAAGTTCCACTAGCTTCCGAAAACCCACTACAGTTTATGGGAAGAGCACTTACAAGAATCCCCCGTGTGACCGCCATCGCAGCAAAGTCAACCCGAGAACCTCCTTGCATGCAACTCCCCTACTGCCCTTGCCCCTTTCGGGTAAGGTAGTCTTCCACTAGCTTTCCTAATTAGTCAGCCAAGGGGTCCCATTCCTCCCTTGTGGTGGCACGTGGTTCTCAAGTTAAGCTCCATGTTCCAATTAACAATAATATAATGATCTTGACATGAACATAAATAAAATAACATAATAACTGGAACATGGATATAATAAATAATTATCCCAAAACCATATAAAGCAATAGCAAACTACCCAAGTGATTCAGGGGTAAACAAGGTAATGAGATAAACAATCTAGGGTGACCTATTGGGTCCCATCAAAATTAAACCTATGCATGGTAAATGATTATAAAGAACATTATTGGGTAACAAAAGTGAATCAAGGGCACAACTTGCCTGGCACTTGAGATTCCAGTTACCAACTTGCTTTTCAGATGACACGTGTCCTAACGCTAGTCGTAGCAATACAAAAAAACATGGTATAGATAAAATTAACATCACACCAAACATAAGAATACACTGCATAATAATGATCCATGCGTTGCTACGAGACTAACGCAACTTGAACGGATCAAATCGGAATTAAAATGACGAAGTTATGAATTTCCTAAGGTTTTATATATTTGATATGGGTTTAATTAGGAAATAAATTTTTAAAGTGGCTTTCATGTCAAATCAGTGGCACTAGATGATAAACAATAATATTATAAAATTATAGGAACTAGAATGGATCTATTTGGAGTTACGGATTACGAGTTATGAATTTCTGAAGTCCTTATGTGTTTGGTACAAACATAATCGCGTGATAAATTTTAATATAGTTTTCATGCTAGAACAATGTTACTTAGTGATAGACAATACTATTACCAAATTATAGGAACCGGAATGGATTAAAAAGGAGTTAGTATAAATTTTCTAGGAATTAAACAAGATCTAGAATTATTTTTATACTAGAAAAGCATTTTCTGTATTAATTTATTCAATTTCCTATGTCTCTGGACTACGCGCATTATTATTATAAAGTGCAGGGGTCTCGGCATAAATTTTCCCAAGACACAGGACACCACAGTCGAGGACGGCGGGTTTATTTTTAATAAGAACAGGGGCTCATTTGCTAAATCGACGCGGCGAAGGGGTATCATCGCGTCGACTGCCGTTCGATTAGGAATGAATGGCCTGGATTAGATCGACCCCATTTACACACCCCGCTTTCATTCACTACCGTTGGATTCAAGATCAATGTCCGAGATCTGACCACGCCAGAGCCCGATCTCGGTCGTCGGATGGGTAAAACACGGTACAGATTCAAAATGCGAAGGAGGTACGTCCTCGCTTAATCACAGCCGCCAACCCAAAATCCCACGGCCGCCAGTCTTCTTCTCCACCCCGACGCATGCACAAGACGCGTCCCCAACGATCCCGCATACACAACGACGACGAGGAACACTACCAGCCGTTCCCCCGCCAAAGACTGCCCCAGCCCATGCGCCCCAGATGGAATCGCTACAAAGCCAACACCGCCCACTGGGATACGCCGAGTGGCCGCTGGCTCTACCTCGGCCACGCATGAATTGACGACGAAGGGAGAGAAGGTGAGTTCGAGATGGTGACATACCAATGGTTTGTCCGACCATAATGCTTCCGATGGGCGCTTCGCACACGTGCTACAGGTCCTGGTGATTCCCCCCAGATGGCTTCCCAAGGTTTTGGCGCTGTGGTGGGCGAGGACCGCGATGGCGGCGTGGATGTGAGGTGGAGGGAGTCATGGCTCGTAGTGGACAGAAAAAAGGGGCGTGCACAGCATGACTCATATACCCGGCGGCGGAATCCGACACTGAGGGCATCGAGCGGTTCGCAACCCCCCAATT
Source organism: Zea luxurians (assembly GCA_029449295.1). Taxonomy (NCBI): domain Eukaryota; kingdom Viridiplantae; phylum Streptophyta; class Magnoliopsida; order Poales; family Poaceae; genus Zea; species Zea luxurians. The sequence continues at coordinate 75,851,331 of JAOPSE010000014.1, forward strand.
CCACAGTTGATCGGCTCGATTCACTGCGCCATGGTCGAAGTTTTTTTTATGCGGCGCAAACCAGTGCGAGACTGCAGAAGGGAGGCTGGGGTGGACTTTGCTGCAGCGATACGGGGTTCAGGTAGTTGGTCCCCAGCGAAAGCCACGGCGGCCAGCGCGGGATCGGTGTCGTCTGTTGCGGAGATCGAGCGGAGGAAGAAAACTCTGCGCAGCGGCCCAGGCGGTAGAGAGTGAGCAAGTGGGTGAGAAAAGGGGACTACGCGCGGGTAGGAAGGTGGGGGAAAGCTGCGACCGGGGCCCGCATGTCAGCGAAAGCCACAGCGCGCGCACGCTGAGTCGCGGAGGTGCCGACATCCTGGGCCCGCAAATCAGTGAGCGTGTGAGGAGCGAGCGCAGGAGAGCTAGCGCATGGGTCCCGCATGGCATAGGTACAGCGAGTTTGGGCTGAGCAACGGTGGGAATGGGCCAAGGTGTGTAGATTTGGCCCAAGGAACTGATAGGTTTAATCTTTTCCTTTTCTTTTCTCCCTTTTCAAATTCAATTTGAATTCAGATTTAATTCAAACCTTTGTGCAAACTTTATCCTCAAATTATATGGTGACTTTTAAAGTACCAATTTTAAAATATAAATATATATATGTTATTTACATTTTTCATACCCTTTATTCCTTTTCTCCATATTTTTAGAATTCCCTTTTTGGACTTTAATATTTTTCTTGCCACATCATTTTTATATTGTCACAAAATGCACAAAATAAAATCCTAGCATGATGCATGTATTATTTTTGGGTGTCTTTTGACATTTATTTATTTGTTTATTTGTGGTGTTCTCATGAAATGAGAAACCTAGATAACACATATAGATGTAAAGTAATATAATTTCTATTTTTAGAATTTTCTTACAAAGTGGGTATTACAAATCCTACCCCTCTTAAAAATAATCTCGTCCTCGAGATTTAGGAAGAACGAGGGGGAAAAATGTGGAAAATCTATACGAAACTCTTCTTCTCTTTCCCATGCAGCTTCGTCTTCTCCGTGGTGACTCCATTGCACTTTACACATCTTTATCACCTTTTTTCTTGTAACTCCAGTCAAAGTGTCAAGAATCTTGATAGGATACTCTGTATAAGCCAAATTTCTTTGAACACTGAGCTCTTCCATTGGTAACTGTTTCTCAAGGACACGAAGACACTTCTTAAGTTAGGATAATGGAATACATTATGCACATCATATAGATTATCAGGTAGCTCGAGTTGATAGGCCATCTCTCCAATTCGCCTAAAAACTCAAAATGGTCCAATAAAGCGAGGGGACAATTTGTCCTTGACTTTAAATCTCCTCATTCCATGAAGTGGTGACATCTTGTGGTACACATGATCACCTTCCTCAAACTCCAATGGTCTTCTTCTATTATCAGCGTAGCTCCTTTGTCTGGTTTGAGCCACCCTCAAATTCTCTCGAATTATACGGACTTGCTCTTCTGCTTCTTGAATCAGTTTAGGCCCAAAGAACTGTCTTTCTCCAGTCTGATCCCAATATAGAGGAGTCCTACATTTCCTGCCATATAGAGTCTCGAACGGTGACACCTTCAGACTGGCCCAGTAATTATTATTATATGAGAACTCAGCATAAGGTAGACTTTTGTCCCAACTACTACCATGATGAAGGACATAAGCTCTCAACATGTCTCCCAATACTTGATTAGTCCTTTCAGTCTGTCCATCAGTCTGAGGATGGTAGGCCGAACTAAAATTCGATAACGTATCCATATTCTCATGAAAACCTTTCCAAAATCTGGGGATAAACTATGATCCTCTATCCGAAACGATCTTCTTAGGTACACCGTGTAGAGACAATCCAAACCATATATAACTCTACCAATTGAGATACCTTATAAGTAGTCTTGACCGGAATGAAATGAGCCACTTTGGTCAATCTATCCACAATCACCCATATATAGTCATATCCTTTCTGGGTGCGAGGCAATCCAGTGATGAAATCCATATCAATCTCTTCTTACTTCCACTCGGGTATCTTTAATGGGTATAATAGTCCAGCTGGTCTTTGGTGTTCAGCCTTAAATCTTTGTCACACATCGCACATAGCCACATGTGCAGCCACATCTCTTTTCAATCCATACCACCAGTACTTTTGCTTTAAATCCTGATACATCTTCGTACTAACAGGATGAATAGAATAATCTGAGTCATAGGCCTCCTTTAAAATAGTCTCACGAAGGCTTTCAATCTCAGGAACTCATATCCTGTCCTTGAACCATATTGTGCCTTGTTCATCTTCCATGAATTCCAGACCTCGTCCTTCAGTAATAAAATCCTTAATCTCTTGTATTTTAGCATCACCAATCTGTCCTTTGCGGATTTCTTGTTCCAAGATAGGTTCCACATCAATAGTAACTCCTTCAGTGTGAGCAACTATCCCCAGGTTAAGTCTCCTGAAATCCTCAACAATCTCATCGGGTAGCTAGGCAACAACAGCTAAATGATCATGCTCCTTTCGACTTAAGGCATCTGCAACCAAATTTGCCTTGCCCGGGTGATAGTGAATTTCCAAATCATAATCCTTAATAAAGTCCAACCAACAACATTGCCTAAGGTTGAGATCCTACTGTGTGAATATGTTCTTCAAACTCTTATGATCCGTGTACACTTGACACATGGTTCCCATAATATAATGTCTCCAAATCTTAAGCGCATGCACAACTGCTGCCAGTTCTAAGTCATGCGTGGGGTAGTTCAATTCATGTTTTCGCAACTGACGAGACGCATAGGCAATCACATGTCCTTCTTGCATGAGCACACATCCCAAGCCTTGGCCACATGCATCACAATAAATATCAAATCCCTTCTGTAGATCTGGCATAACCAACACTGGTGGCGTCATCAACCTCTTCTTTAATTGATCAAAGCTACCTTGGCACTTCTCATCCCACTTGAACTCTTTTCCTTCTCTAGAAGCGAGGTCATGGGCTTGGCAATCTTAGAAAATCCTTCAATAAATCTCCGATAATATCCTGCAAGCCCCAAGAATCTTCGGACTTCAGTAACTATAGTGGGTATGCTTCACACCACTATCTCCTTGACTTTACCAGGATCCACTGATATTCCTCCATGATATATCCAAGGAATGACACCTCGTCAATCCAGAACTCGCATTTACTGTACTTGGCGTAGAGTTGATTATCTCGTCGCTTCTGTAGCACCAATATCAGGTGTTCCTCATGATCACTTTCACTCTTAGAATAGATAATAATATCATCGATAAATGCTACGATGAATCTGTCCAAATACTCCATAAACACCTTATTCATCAAATCCATGAAATAAGCTGGTGCATTAGTTAATCCAAATGACATAACAGTGAACTCATATAATCCATATCGAGTCGAGAAATCCGTCTTGGGAATATCCGATAGCCTAATCTTCATTTGATGGTAACCCGATCGGAGATTAATCTTCGAGAATACCCTTGCACCTCTCATCCGATTAAATAAATCCTCAATGCGGGGTAATGGATACTTGTTCTCCATAGTGACATCGTTAAGGGACCTATAATCCACGCACATCCCTTGCGATCCTTCTTTCTTCTGTACAATTAGAACTGGTGCTCCACAAGGTGAAGAATTCGGACGAATATATCCAGCCTCTTGTAATTCCATTAATTGCTTCTTAAGTTCCTTTAGTTCTTCTACGGACATTCTGTATAGCCGTTTAGAAATAGGAGCAGTCTCAGGTAAGAGATCAATGACCAACTCAACTTCAAATATTTGTCCTTTGGAACTGGTGAGTTCTACGGTTCCCTTAGCACAGTGTATATACTGCCTTTGCCTTTCTTAACCATGACATACCAAGGATCACGTCTATAGTGCTCTCTTCTTACACTGTAGGAGTAGTCCATCTGGGTTGGAAATACAGGGTAAGAAAGGAAGAATTGTAGACAAGGCGAGTAATTATGAGGAATGTTACTGCAGGGGATTTATTAGCTAAGTAGATTAGTGTGTTATCCACTAAAGCTAATACATTACCTTATGGTGGTACATGCTAAGATGCCCAACTATAACGTTGCAATCAATCAAAGAAGCAAATCAAGCATTTATCATCAGAACAATCAACCAACATTTTTTAAAAAATTAGAGAAAATAGTTTTAATTTTGTCTTAGATCTCCTGTCTCTTAAAAAGTTCATAAATGTTGGATTCCAAGGTGTGAAATCCATCGTGTTTTAGAGTAGAAAAGATAAGAGTAATCAGAGTATGACAGCAAAAGGTGAGACAGGATCAAGGTAAGATAAGTATAGAATGAATTAGAGTAAGGTAAGTAGGTAAGAGTCTGTCCATTTCTATCTAGGTTTCGTCCTACAGTCAACATTTCCTCTGATACCACTTCTGCCACACCCGGCTTTAAGGAACAAAGTCAGGTGCATCGCATACATGCGCCAAGAAGACAACATATATAATAACAGAGTGTATAGAGATAAATGTCACAATAATCAGAGTATTTATTACATAGTGGAGGACTTATTACAAAATAAAAGATAAAAGTAAAACAAACTAACGATCGTCGGTGCCAATGTCAACTGAGAAACGCCACCAAGATCAGAACAAACTCCTCGTCTTGTGGCTCCTCCTGAACCACCTGTTCTTCTCCTGTGGGGGGTGTGAGACAGCAAGGGTGAGCTCACATATGTTCATCGCTCAACAAGTTGTGGGGAATAAGGTGACATGAACTCACCAAAGGTGGGAGTTCATGAAGTGTAAGGCTGATCAACAATAGAGGTTAAAGCTGAGCATTGCTTTTATAAGTTGGTCAAAATTTTATTAGCAGTTACTAAGTGTAAGTGAATACCAAACCATAATAAAATAATAGAACAAAATTAATAACAAATCCCGTGCAAATGCAAATGACAAATTGAATTTAAGTTCCATAATTTAATCGTCGGAGAGTCCTGAGCCGCTCATGACCGTGAGCTCGGCTAGTATACCAGTTTTACACTCTGCAGAGGTTGTACCCTTTACCCACAAGTCGTGTTTCCCATGTCGCCAGGGTTAGCTAGGCCCTTAGACACAACCGAGGTGAATGGCTAGGGATCCACTATGAGGCCTTTACAAAGTTCCACTAGCTTCCGAAAACCCGCTACAGTTTATGGGAAGAGCACTTGCAAGAATCCCCCGTCTGACCGCCATCGCAGCAAAGTCAACCCGAGAACCTCCTTGCATGCAACTCCCCTACTGCCCTTGCCCCTTTCGGGTAAGGTAGTCTTCCACTAGCTTTCCTAATTAGTCAGCCAAGGGGTCCCATTCCTCCCTTGTGGTGGCACGTGGTTCTCAAGTTAAGCTCCATGTTCCAATTAACAATAATATAATGATCTTGACATGAACATAAATAAAATAACATAATAACTAGAACATGGATATAATAAATAATTATCCCAAAACCATATAAAGCAATAGCAAACTACCCAAGTGATTCAGGGATAAACAAGGTAATGAGATAAACAATCTAGGGTGACCTATTGGGTCCCATCAAAATTAAACCTATGCATGGTAAATGATTATAAAGAACATTATTGGGTAACAAAAGTGAATCAAGGGCACAACTTGCCTGGCACTTGAGATTCCAGTTACCAACTTGCTTTTCAGATGACACGTGTCCTCGCGCTAGTCGTAGCAATACAAACAAACATGGTATAGATAAAATTAACATCACACCAAACATAAGAATACACTGCATAATAATGATCCACGCGTTGCTACGAGACTAAAGCAACTTGAACGGATCAAATCGGAATTAAAATGACGAAGTTATGAATTTCCTAAGGTTTTATATATTTCATATGGGTTTAATTAGGAAATAAATTTTTAAAGTGGCTTTCATGTCAAATCAGTGGCACTAGATGATAAACAATAATATTATAAAATTATAGGAACTAGAATGGATCTATTTGGAGTTACGGATTACGAGTTATGAATTTCTAAAGTCCTTATGTGTTTGGTACAAACATAATCGCGTGATAAATTTTAATATAGTTTTCATGCTAGAACAATGTTACTTAGTGATAGACAATACTATTACCAAATTATAGGAACCGGAATGGATTAAAAAGGAGTTAGTATAAATTTTCTAGGAATTAAACAAGATCTAGAAATTTTTTTATACTAGAAAAGCATTTTCTGTATTAATTTATTCAATTTCCTATGTCTCTGGACTACGCGCATTATTATTATAAAGTGCAGGGGTCTCGGCATAAATTTTCCCAAGACACAGGACACCACAGTCGAGGACGGCGGGTTTATTTTTAATAAGAACAGGGGCTCATTTGCTAAATCGACGCGGCGAAGGGGTATCATCGCGTCAACTGTCGTTCGATTAGGAATGAATGGCCCAGATTAGATCGATCCCGTTTACACACCCCGCTTTCACTCACTACCGTTGGGTTCAAGATCAATGTCCGAGATCTGACCATGCCAGAGCCCGATCTCGGTCGTCGGATGGGTAAAACACGGTACAGATTCAAAATGCGAAGGAGGTACGTCCTCGCTTAATCACAGCCGCCAACCCAAAATCCCACGGCCGCCAGTCTTCTTCTCCACCCCGACGCATGCACAAGACGCGCCCCCAACGATCCCGCATACGCATTTACGACGAGGAACACTACCAGCCGTTCCCCCGCCACAGACTGCCCCAGCCCATGCGCCTCAGATGGAATCGCTACAAGGCCAACACCGCCCACAGGGATACGCCGAGTGGCCGCTGGCTCTACCTCGGCCACGCATGAATTGACGACGAAGGGAGAGAAGGTGAGTTCGAGATGGTGACATACCAATGGTTTGTCCGACCATAATGCTTCCGATGGGCGCTTCGCACACGTGCTACGGGTCCTGGCGATTCCCCCCAGATGGCTTCCCAAGGCTTTGGCGCTGTGGTGGGCGAGCACCGCGATGGCGGCGTGGATGTGAGGTGGAGGGAGTCATGGCTCGTGGTGGACAGAAAAAAGGGGCGTGCACAGCATGACTCATATACCCGGCGGCGGAATCCGATCCCAAGGGCATCGGTCGGTTCGCAACCCCCCAATTCCACAGCTGATCGGCTCGATTCACTGCGCCATGGTCGAAGTTTTTTTTATGCGGCGCAAACCAGTGCGAGACTGCAGAAGGGAGGCTGGGGTGGACTTTACTGCAGCGATACGCGGTTCAGGTAGTTGGTCCCCAGCGGAAGCCACGGCGGCCAGCGCGGGATCGGTGTCGTCTGTTTCGGAGATCGAGCGGAGGAAGAAAACTCTGCGCAGCGGCCCAGGCGGTAGAGAGTGAGCAAGTGGGTGAGAAAAGGGGACTGCGCGCGGGTAGGAAGGTGGGGGAAAGCTGCGACCGGGGCCCGCATGTCAGCGAAAGCCACAGCGCGCGCACGCTGAGTCGCGGAGGTGCCGACATCCTGGGCCCGCAAATCAGTGAGCGTGTGAGGAGCGAGCGCAGGAGAGCTAGCGCATGGGTCCCGCATGGCATAGGTACAGCGAGTTTGGGCTGAGCAACGGTGGGAATGGGCCAAGGTGTGCAGATTTGGCCCAAGGAACTGATAGGTTTAATCTTTTCCTTTTCTTTTCTCCCTTTTCAAATTAAATTTGAATTCAGATTTAATTCAAACCTTTGTGCAAACTTTATCCTCAAATTATATGGTGACTTTTAAAGTACCAATTTTAAAATATAAATATATATATGTTATTTACATTTTACATACCCTTTATTCCTTTTCTCCATATTTTTAGAATTCCCTTTTTGGACTTTAATATTTTTTTTGCCACATCATTTTTATATTGTCACAAAATGCACAAAATAAAATTACAGCATGATGCATGTATTATTTTTGGGTGTCTTTTGACATTTATTTATTTGTTTATTTGTGGTGTTCTCATGAAATGAGAAACCTAGATAACACATATAGATGTAAAGTAATATAATTTCTCTTTTTAGAATTTTCTTACAAAGTGGGTATTACATCTGAAACCTAAGCAACAGAAAGAAGTGATGAAGTGGATGAAGGATATTAAATTCCCCAATGGTTATGCCGCTGGTTTTAGAAGATCTGTGAACTTGAAGACAATGAAGATGAATGGACTGAAGAGCCATGACTTCCACGTAATTATGGAGAAGCTCATGCCTGTAATGTTTCGTGGGTACATTTTCGAAGCTGTGTGGAAAACGTTAGCTGAAGTTAGCTATTTCTAGAGATAGTTGTGTGCTAAAGAAATCAGAAGAGATGTGATGGAACAGCTGGAGAAAGAGGCATCAGTGCTTTTGTGCAAATTGGAAAAAATATTTCCACTGGGTTTCTTCAATCCTATGCAGCATCTCTTTATACATCTTCCATATGAGGCTAAGGTCGGTGGTCCTGTTCAGTACAGGTGGATGTTTTATATAGAAAGAGCATTAAAGAAGCTTAGAGCAATGGTGGGCAATAAGGCAAGAGTTGAAGGATGTATTGCGGAACAATTTAAACTAAAGGAGGTAGCACACTTCACAAGTTGTTACTTTGCAGAAGAACATAATGTATTCGCTCGAAAGAAAAGGTACCATGATGATGAACGAGAGATGCCTTCGTGTAGTGATCTTTCGATTTTTCAGACAAACAACAAAGCCGTTGGTCCACCCAAGGCATATCACCTCAGTATGGAAGAACAGAAGTCTGCTTTACTGTACATGTTCACGAATATGCCGGAGGTGGAGAAATACTTTGTGTAAGACTTATTTTCTTAAACTGTTCATATGTGAATTAGTTTATGTTATCAAATATCTCATGTCATACAATAATATTTGACAGCGAGTTTGATGACCAAAACATGAGGTGTCTCGGTAGGCCAACAGCGAGAGACATAGACAAATTGTGACGCGATGGTATGCATGGGCGACCTAATTTCATTATGTGGCTTCAGGACCGTGTAAGTCTTAATTATGTGGCTCCTAGACCTAATTTTAGTTAACTAATATTACAGAATTTGCTAATGCTTTGTGGCATAATTGACAGTTTGGGGAGGAAATGAATTTGAATGATGACTTACGTCAGTTATCTATTGGAAGCGTAACTACCAAAAGCTATGGACGTTACGACGTCAATGGATATCACTTTCGTTCAAGCATTTTCGAATCAAGTCATCCTATGGCCGCCACTCAAAATAGTGGAGTCGTTACTAGGGCAACCGACATGGAAGGACACGAAGCCTGCTATTACAGGAAAATCAAAAATATAATCAAGATTACATTTGCTGGAAATAAGCCTTTAGCGCTAGTTTTCTTTGAGTGTAAATGGTATGACCCGAAGTATTATAGGACCGAATTTGGGATGACACAAATCCAACCTAAAAATTGCTTCAAGGACACGACACGTATATCCTTGCCCATCAATTAGACCAAGTTTATTTCTCGACATATCTATGCAAAAAGTTGTCTAAATGGAGGGTTGTGTACAATGTAAATCCCCACGAACGCCTATACACTCCTGGTGAGGACGAATATCAAATTGGTCACCTTGAGCAGGTTGATGAGGTGTTTCAAGAAGAAGAGTTGCCAACTAGTTTTCATATTGATCCTGCACTGGCATTAGATTCACTAGTTGCAGACGTTAACGACTTAACTTTTCCAGAGAGACAGAGAAGACAACCTGTTAGGAGAAAAGTTACATGGCGACCTCTGCATAGAAGAGAACAAATAGATCCTGATTTTGATGATATTTAACAAGTAAAGTTGTTTTGTTATTTCATTTGCTTCTATTTTTTAAGGATTATGTCATTTTTGATGCACTAATGAATAATTTCTTATTTTTGATGCAGGATGCCGCCAAAATCAAAGAAGTCAGTGAAGGGGTTGTTCAAGGGGCTGAGCCTTTTTCAGGGCAGTTCTTCGAGCAGCAGTAGACGTCGAGAGCTGTTGAGCGCGGTACATGGAGATGAGGTAACATATCTTGTACAAATAAATTTGTTTACATATTTACAAATAAATCTTGAGTTGTATGTACCAGGATGAGCAGCACACTGAGGAGCAGCACAATGAGGAGGAGCAGCACAATGAGGCTGAGTAGCACAATGAGGAGGTGGAGCATAATGAGGAGGTGGAGCACGCGACATGGGACCAGGCCGCACAGCATCACCAGCCATGGGACCAGTGGGACCACCAGAGAGAGTAGCAACAGGCGTGGGACCAGTGGGGCCAACAGGGCGAACCGGCTGACAACCCGATGGATGATGGCTCGGGAGGCTCTTCAGCGACACGCACACGTCGCTCAAGAAAAAGCCACTCAGTAAAGCCTCGTCACGCGATAGAGCGAGAGGCTGATAGGACTTTAATCATGCCACATGGAGATCGGTAAGTGTAATATATTAACTTATCTCATATAACTATTATGTGTATTGTTAATGTTTTTGTGTAACGCAGGAATTGGGAGGACTTGTCCTTTGACGGCAAGGGACACCACACTCAGGTTAACCTTACATTGGGTTCTCTTTGCCGCCTTCACTAGTGAAGGTGTCAAACGGCGATACCGAGGATGAGCTGCTCGTCAGTACCTAGGACGAGTACAAGTTTAAAAAGGAACGAAACCACACCGACAGACAGGGACTTGTGCGTAATGACTTTTGGGTATGAATTCTTTATTATTTTTGTTACGTTTCTTAATATTGTAATTGTATGACTTATACCATTGTATTTGTATTCTTTATGTTGTAGCTTCGATATCGGTTGCCTGACGGAGAGGATTACATGGGGCACGCTGAACGTGTCTTCCAAAACAATGCAAAGAAGCTGGTGAAGGATGCCATATACTATGCGAGAATTCAGGCTACAAACCTGTATTTTCAAAAGCATCCGGAAGAAGCAGGCCCCTTAAATAAAAAGGAAGGGTCCTCAGAGATATATTTGACTGAGGATCAATATCGTGAGGTTAGTATTCAATTTGTTTTACCTTTTTTATTGATTGTTGTGATTGATATAATATGTAACATTGTGTGTGCAGGTGATGGTTCCATGGATGGCGCCCGTGCCTGATGCGTACTATGCTTGGTGTCGATATTGGGCTTCCGAAGGCTTCCAGAAAGCGTCAACGCATCACAGACAATGTCGAAGAACCAATCCTATCTACAAGTTTGGCGGTGACGACATGATACGAAAAGCTAAAAGAATGGTAAGTTTGATCTAGCTATGTCGATCAGCAAATAGTACAATTGCTTATGAATGTTTTTTGTTTATATAGGAAGCTACGAGTGGCCAAAAGCCTAGTGACATTGAGGTCTATCAGGAGGGCCACAAAGGACCAGACCCTAACAACCCTGACCAGCTCTGCAGCCAAACAGCCACGGATCGGCTGGTGAGTTTTGGCCCAAAAGTACAAACGTTCAAAGTATAGAAATTCCTTCATTTGTAAGGTTGTGAATGATGTATAGGAGGCATATGGGGAGGAGATGGTTTGTCACCATGGCCCTGATTTCGACTGGCGCCATGAACCGGTGGATCCCTCGGTGGTGTACGCAAGTGGTGGTGGCAAAGCGCATGGACGGTAAGCTCTAACTTATGAAATTATATGGTTGACACTAAATTGATTATGCAGTAATCACATTTTTTGAATCACTTATAGACTCGCACTCTTCAACGGATTCATTGACTCGTTGTCGGTGAGATCTCAGAGGACGAGTTCGTCTTCCCGTAGCTCATGCTCTCGTCGACCGAACGAGCAGGAGTTGGAGATTATGAGGATGCGTGAAGAGATGAGACAACAACAAGAATTTATGGAGGCTTGCAATGCACATAACCAAGCGATGTATCAAGTGAGTACACATAATCCAAACTCTAAATTATTATATTTCAATACAACATCTTCAATAGCAACACATATGTTTAACAGTTAATGCAGCAACAGGGCATGGCAACAAATTTTCCACCGCCACCACAATGGAGCCAGTTTGCAAACACACCAGCTCCGCCACCACAGTTCAACACCCCTCCGACACATATACCTGCACCTGGAGATAGGGTACATTTGATAACTCTAGATTAATTTATACACTTGTATATTTTTTGATATTTGTATTAAAAATGTTGATATTTGCTAACTTGCATAGGTTACGCCCGAAGCTGGTGGTAGTGGGTTTGATCCCATAGCAGGGACTGGATTTGTTGACTCCCTCTTCGCGTTCCCTCCTCCTGGTGGCAGCAGCGATCAAAGCTCTAACCACCCAAGTGGTGGTTATCTCTAAACACTTGAACTCATGCTCGTTATGTTTTTTAACTCGTGGACGTTATGTTTGTGTAAACACTTGATCTTAACTCGTATCTGAAATGTTTGTGTAAACACTAGATCTTAAGTTTGTGATGTGTGAATCATATCAATGTGTTTGTGATGTGTGAATCATATCAATGCGTTTGTGATGTGTATGTATGTTCATGTGATGATATATATGTTTTGTCATATGTTTGTGATGTGTATGTTCTGTGTATGTTATGTGTGCAATTGTGGAGAAATATCTAATTTGGTGTTGGTGTTGCAGAATTATAGGTTAACTCCCGTCGGCCCAGTTAATCCCCGTCGGTTTGACCATAGCCGACGGGAATTAACTATTAACTCCCGTCGGCCCAGTTAATCCCCATCGGCTGACCTGGCAGGCGGGAGTTAATAGTTAATCCCCGTCGGCTGGTAGGGCTGACGGGGATTAATTAATAACTCCCGTCGGTTGTCCGGCCGACGGGAATTAGCCATAACTCCCCGTCGGCGGCCGACGGGAATAACCTTATCCCCGACACCTGACGCCTGTCGGCTGACAACCGACGGGAATAAGCATTATACCGACGGGAATTAGTAATTTCCATCGGTTTAATGCTTATTCTCGTCAGTTCCTGGCCGATGGGAATTAAGTGTTTTCCTGTAGTGTCGTGGACCCACTGCTATATGAATGAACAGTGTTGTAGGGTATGAACAATGACACGTTATATCTAGAGGGAGAGAGAAGGGGGCTGGCGTGTAGGGGGCCCTGCAGGGGGCAGCACTGCGGCCGTGGGGTGCCCCTGCAGGCGCCATGCAAGGGGAGAGGGTTGCCCAGTGGCCACCGTTGCAGGTAGCCTGAGGCTATCCGCAGCGGTTTCCTCTAAATTTTTCTCCCTATATCACTTTTTTGCGTCACATCATCAACATTTCATCCCCTACGTTTTCATCTCCCGCAGCGATTCCCCCTATTTTTCCCCTATACCCCACTACAACCATAAAATATCATTTCTTATACCTACTTTTCATCTACTATCAATTTTTCATCTACTAACAATTACCCATGGACCCACTGCTAGTGCTGGATGGTGTGAATAGTGACACGCTATATCCAGAGGGAGAGAGAAAGGGGCCGGCGCGTAGGGAGCCCTACAGGGGGCAGCGCTGCAGGCGTGGGGCACCCCCTGCATGCACCATGTAAGGGGAGAGGGCTGGCTGGCAGCAACCGCTGCAGCCAGCCTAAGGGCCTTCATGTTGCGAGAGTGACAGGACCCTTCGATGGGGCCAGCCGGCCAGGGGATTAAGGTCCGACCAAGCTGGCTAGGGCTGGAAACGAGCCGAGCCGAGCTCGGCTCGGCTCGGCTCGGTGCCTGAACGAGCTCGGCTCGGCTCGGCTCGCCCATTTCACGAGCTGGCAAAAGAGGCTCGGCTCGGCTCGGCTCGCGAGCCATATTCTGGTACTTACTGTTACATTATTTGGTGAATTAACATTATATAAATTTGAAATATAGAATCATCATTCTACATTATGAGTAAATTAAATTATAACTTGTAATATATTCATCATTAAAGACTAAAAAATGAGCTATTATCCATAAAATTATGTAATATTCATTATTATTTCATAAATTGATCATTTTTGCAAGGCTCGCGAGCCGGCTCGCGAGCTGGAACGAGCTGGCTCGGCTCGGCTCGCTGTAAAAACGAGCTTGAAGAAGAGGCTCGGCTCGGCTCGTTCGAAGCTCGCGAGCCGTCCCGAGCCGAGCCGAGCCGCTCCGAGCTCGAGCCGGCTCGCGAGGCTCGAGCTAATTTTCCAGCCCTAAAGCTGGCACTGTGCAGCTGGCCGACCATCAAATTTTATACAACTTTTATATGCAAGCACACTCCAATAGGAGAGCTCCTTGTCCCTATGACCCTATCTCTACGGGATGAATTTTTTTGTCCCCGTCTCCACAAACGTTTGTGGACGACCTTTTCTCCCATCCGTATTCTCACATGGGGAATTTATCGTCACGAAGAACTTGCACCCATTATGAAATACAATATTTTGAGGTAAATGTAAATTGATTATATCAAATTAATATAAATTGAATAAGCCATCTCTATGGTTGGGGATGGGGCCAGAACCTTGTTTGCATGGACAATCTTTGGCTGACATAGCACCAAACCTTGTTGTCCAAGTGCCTAAGAGATTCATTCAAAGTAGAACAATGCAAGACACCCTGGAAGAGCATAGATGGGTTAGAGGCATTGCAGGTAGCCCCTCTCTAGTGAAGCCTTTTATAGTATTTCTAGTAATGATTATTGGAGGATCTGTAGCTTTCTTGGGGGGTTCCAGATCAGTACCTTTGGACCCCTGCGTCTTTTGGGGTCTATTCTTTTAAGTCGGTTTATGAGAGATTTTTTTGTCAGGGCAGTTCAATTTGAGCCAGCTGGTAGGATCTAGAAAGTTGGACTCCTCCGTGTTGCAAATATTTTGTTTGGTTGGCCTCCCAGAATAGCTGCTAGATGGTGGATAGGTTGGCCCATCAAGGTTTGAATCACCTAGAGAGATGTATTATGTGTGATTAATAAGACAAGGCAGTGCAATACGTTTTGGTTGCATGTGTTTTTTTTCCTGAGACATCTAGTGCCAAGACCTTTCCATACCATATATAATATAGGAAACAAAAAAAACATAAAACTAAAATAATTAGACTAAAATAAAGAAGAAGAAAGTAAATAACAAGCAACACATGCTAAAAATATATAGAAATAATTAAACAACTTAAATGGAAAACTATGTGAATACTAATAATGTAATATCATATAATACCACGTGAACATCAGAAAACATCATATGCATACCAGGCGAACATCACATGTATACTATGTGAAAAATCTCATTATATAATATAAATATTAGTAAATGTATCTTAAAACATGATATGTATACTATGTGAAAATCGTTCATATACCATATAATGTAGAAAATAAAAAAACAAAACATGAAAAACAATTAAGAAGAAAAATAAAAATTTTCGCAATTATAATGTGATAGAGTAAAGATATTGTAAAATTCTACGTGAATAATTAAATATGTGTGCTATTTATAGTGCATGAAATCTTATAATAAAATATTAAACATCTCATAAATATAATAAGAATAAAGAAAACAACATCATAAAACATCAAGATGATAAAAAAATAAGATAAAAACCATTGGTTTATAGTGAACTAAAATCGGATAAAATATTAAAAATGAAAAAAAAAGAATTTATAGAAATCAAAAAATAATAAAATAGAAAGGAAAACATATATAGAAGAAAAAAATAGATTTATAGGAAGTTTCCTCCGGTACGTTCTCGTGAGCCCACTACACAGCTAGGTCAAGTCAACTCTGAGCAACAAGAAGGTGGCTAAAACGTACAGTACATGCCATGCAAAGTAGATTGTGGCTGGGTCCCCTGACCGCACTAGCTTGTTTGGTCCTGAGCTGAAAGCAAGGTTAATGGTGGCAAAGCTAGAACAAATTTAAAGAGTACAGCTATGTATATAGTAAAATTTAAAGAGTACAACTATGTGTCATTATTATAAAATCTGATGTGACATCTCTTTTAACTTATCTATAGAGCTTGTTCGGCTGCCCATCAATGAGCACTGTTGCGGCTGCAAAATACTGTTGCAGCTGCAATCCCTAGAGACAAAATACTGTAGAAGCCGCAGCCGCAGTTGGATTAAAGCCGCAGCGAACAGGCTGTATGTCTTTTTAGGGCGTGTTAGTTTCTAAACTAGGGTTTGGATTATAGTGGAAGAGTAGGAGGATAAAATATCACATTGAAACTATAAATAAGTTGAAATAAGCTAGCATTTAAGGATTCAAAATCAAAGCGACAGCTGAAACCAACAATCCAAGACCCGTTCCAGTCCGCAGCCAGAGTAGAGTAATACTGCTTGGTCACCCTGTGCCAAATGCCACACTCTAAGAAGTTAAATAAACTTAAACTTAATTAAAACTAAATAAAAAAATACTACATTTTATAATATCATCTTAGTATGTCAATATACTCCTCGAAGCACATGGTGTGTGCTTCTTTTTTATTTTCTAAAAGATATATTTTGTACTTAATCTAGTGGTATTTATTATGTATCTAAAAAACGGTTGTTTTTCAAATATTTAATCAAATCTGTACTTGTTTGACATTTGTGACAATGAAATCTCTCTCTCTCTCTCTCTCTGTTTTTTTTTTTTTTGAGACAGAGTGAGGGAGTTCTAGGCGCATGGTGATTGACAAAGGCAAGACCGCAAGAGGAAGGAACGGGTCTCCACTGGCTACTGCAGCCAGCTACCACGGCCCGGCGGCAGGTTCGAGCTGCTAGTCTATTCAGTGACCGGGCCACCCGCCGAAACGCGCTTCAAAAAAAAATGTGACGACAGCGACGGCCCAGACCTAAACATACGTCCACCGATCACGATCTCCGTTTACTTCTGCATGGTTGGGGTGTGAAGTAAATTCCAAATTTCCGGTCCCGCAGGCCACCAGCACACACCACGTAACTAACTTCTCGGTTTGGCATTTTGGCTGCGCTGCACTGCACGCCCGGCTGGCCGCAACCACGGCAAAACCCGCACGGGCACACCACCGCACATGTGTGTTTTGCGCGGACCGCCGGACCGGAGACCGTCCGCCCCGCCCGCCGTCTCGCGCCACCCAGCCGTCCGTCGGCCGGTCCGCTGACTCTTCGCCCCCCGCGTGTCCTGTCTGTGGTGGCGCGGCGCGGGACGGAAGCACGCAGCAGCAGCAGGTCAGGTAGGTGTGTGTTGTATACATGTGTTCGGCTGCCCCTGCCCCCCTTCTGCTTGTTTGCTTCTCCGCCCTCCGGCTGGCTTCACGCGCCTCTGCTTGTTAGTTAGGTGGTGGGGATGTCAGCCGCGGCGCGGTCGTGGACGTGGACCTGCGGGTGCTGCGCGGGCAGGAGGCGGACCAGCGGCGGCGCTGCGGGCGACACGGCCGGCGCGTCGGGGCGCGCCGCCGAGGAGGGGGACGAGTGGAGCCTCTTCATCGACCTGCCCGTCCTCGAGGCCGCCACCGGCGGCTTCTCCGACGACAACCTCCTCGGCCGCGGCGGCTTCGGCCCCGTCTACAAGGCAACCTCACTTCAGCCTTCACACGTCCCTTGTGCCTTTCACAGGATTTATTTGCTTATTTATTTCTCGCTAGATTATTTATTGCTTCAGAAGACTATATACTATCGTACTTATGTACCTTTTCCTAAAGCCCAGTTGGCAGGCCGGCCAATCTGTTTTATCCTGTGTACCTTGGTCATCTACTATAACTGATTAATTAAAAGAATTGCTCCGGAATTTGTTTTTCTTTACTCTCTGCTTCTGTCAGACGTTATTATTACCTGTTTGGGCAGACAACCGCATTTCAGATCAAATTCGGCGCATATGTGCTACTGCTATTGTCCTTGTGCATATCTCCGGCCCACTATAACACCTGTTAACGCTGTCTCCAACTTCGACCTACAGTCTAAATCATCTACTGTATTTTATATGATCGGCTGCGGACAGCCTTAAAAAATACTATGTGTCGACATGAAAGTGCTATTTTGCATTCAGCATTGAAGTTTCTTTAGATATACATACTGATACTGTATCTTTCTTTCCAGGGAAAGAACATAACTCTTTTCCAACAATAAAACTCACGGGAAAAATTCCATGTGCTCGATCCTTTGCAGGGGGTGATGGAGAACGGGCAGCAGATCGCTGTGAAGAGGCTGTCTCTGGGGTCACGGCAAGGCGTGCGCGAGTTCCTGAACGAGGTCCGGCTCCTGCTCAAGGTGCAGCACCGGAACCTGGTGTCCCTGCTTGGCTGCTGTGCTTCCTCCGGCCACAAGATGCTCGTCTATCCCTACTTCCCCAATAGCAGCCTCGACCACACTCTCTTCGGTGAGAGCCTTTTCTTTGGTTTGTTCTGAATTGGTTGCATCATGCTATTGTTGATTATGTGTGGATAATAAGCATTTTAATCTTAGTTTGATTGTTTTCTCACTGCACGTTCATGAAACCCTCATCTTAGTTACTGAACCAGTTCAGTTCAGTCAAATAAGGATTCGAACAATGGTTGTTGGATCCAAAACCACATTCACTCCTATCCACGGTTTGCAATCTCGGCTGATAAATTTACCGTTACCGACACTTACCGAGAAGGAAAAACTTTTTGGTTTTTATTATATTTCGATTTAATTTTAAAACATAAAGGTCAAAATTTGGTCAATAAAACGGTTTTCGAAATTTGCAAACAAAAAGGTAATCGCTGCTCCTACCTAGCCAATAGAACGCATGTCTTCATGTTTTATACTCTATACTCAAGCATTCAAGTATAAATAGAAACCCTTGCGACATAGACACTTTGCTAGTTTTTTTTTTCTAAAAAAACGTTTAGGCTGGTACGTGACAGGTAGGAGGTTTCATACTTTCGTGGCAAGTCAAATACAATCGAGGTTATATTCAGTGTTGCTAATCCAGTGGTGTAGTCAGTCTGTATTCTGTAAGAAGTCTTTCAAGTGACTCAGCTATGGACTTTCTATAGCAGCTGTTTCCAGTTACTAGTAATCTGTTGACATTAACCATATGAAAGCTACTTGGTTTATTTCTTAACCTCGAAGGCTCAACACATCACATCAGTTTTGACCTAAATGTTCATTTCATTGACAATTCCTTTGGTTAGGACTTCTTGTCACCAGAAGCATTTATGTGAACAGATCAAATAAAACTGAGCTTTATGAAAGATACATATAGAAAGGAGAAATGGTAATACTCCTAGACAAGTGCACTATTGTCTTAGGCTGAAAATCTGAAATTACATGGGCATTATGTAGATTTGGATAAGACTGAAAATCAGTTCTTTCTCTAACATGGACATTATTATGTTCCGATCCTTGGACGACTCTAGACAGGAATAAGTGTGCGGCGCTAGATTGGCCAAAACGGTACCATATAATCGTGGGACTGGCAAGAGGGCTCCTCTACCTGCACGAAGAGTCTCCGGTAAAGATCATCCACCGAGACATCAAGGCGAGCAACGTGCTCCTGGACGACCAGCTGAACCCGAAGATCTCGGACTTCGGCATGGCGAGGCTCTTCCTGGAGGACGCCACGCACGTGAACACGTTCAGGATCTCCGGCACATAGTGAGTTGGGACGGGTTCCCTTGTCTTGCTTTGTATCGGCACAGCCTATGCCCGTGCAGGTGCCGTACGTGACTAGTCGCAGTGGTTACATGGCTCCAGAGTACGCGATGAACGGCTACCTGTCCGCCAAGACCGACGTCTTCAGCTTCGGGATCCTGGTGCTGGAGATCGTGAGCGGGCGGAAGAACATCGTCCGGCATCTGGACGACGAGAAGGTCGACCTGTTGAGCTATGTGAGCGCTCCTCGACCGGATCTCCTCGTCAGAAAGAGAAGCTATTGCAGAATCTACTGAACCTCTTTTTTTAAAAAATTTCAGACATGGAAGCTATACGGAGAAGGACGGTCCCTGGAGATCGTGGACCCGTCGCTGTCCAGCCCCGACAGCGATCAGGCGCTGCTGTGCATCCAGCTCGGCCTGCTGTGCTGCCAGGCCGCGGTGTCGGACCGGCCCGACATGCACAGCGTGCACCTGATGCTGTCGAGCGACTCGTTCACGCTGCCCAGGCCCGGGAAGCCGGCCGTCCACGGCAGGACCGGCCGGTGGACGGCAGCGACGACGACGGCCTCAGGGTCCGCGTCGGCGTCGAGCGCCACGAACACCACTAGCACGTTCGGGTTCGGCACCGACACGAACACGACCAGGGCCTCTGCGCTGCTGGCCAGTGTCGCCGAGGACGAGTCCCGGAACTCCATCTCCATATCCTTCACCACGGAGGGCCGGTAGGCGCAGTGCAGAGTGTATAAGGGAACGATACATGAGTGAGTGAACCAGAGTGATTTGTGAGGAGGGTATTGTTTGGTACTCCTAGCTAGCTAGGTAGATTGGGTTGATTTTGTAGAATCCCAGCCATATGGCGTATAGTTGGGTTGGGGCTTGGTAGAATGCTGAACTGTTGATCACTCTGTTTTACTAGTAACAGCGAAACCTATGGTTTGTCAACCGCGAAAAGCGAAACCTATAGTGGCGCATCTCTGAACAGCAAGTACTACACCAAGTTTGTTATCTTGACACGAGACGAAACAAAGAGACGGTGGCCCATTGCTAGTGGGGATGGGTGCGTCACTGTCTGTCCCACGAGAAGCTCTGTGGCCTACTGGCCTGTTTCTCTACATGGGCCTAAAGTTTGCCTGTACGGGTCTAGGCCAATTTCCACGCGTTTGTGGTAAGCCCATTCGGCCATTCCTAGCAGAGCTGAAGACATTTCAGAATGTCCGATTTTTTTTTTTTGTATTTTGGCCCTTTTTAAAAAAACACGTTTGGACCTTAGGAAAATTTAATGTCATTTTTAGACTCTTTGCTCGGCGTCATAGCCTATGGCGTCGAGGTAACACAGCTCGGTGCCATAAGCTATGGTGCCGAGGTACCTGCTGCGCTGGCACAACCCAGACGCCGTTGCGCTGACGTGGCATCGAGCTCGGCGCCACAGATCTTGGCGCCGAGCTCGGTTGTATAAGCCCGCGGCTGCTTCTCTTTCCTACGCCCGTTGCAGTTTCTTCTCGTTCCGTCGCCGCTCTCTCGTCTCCTCACCGCCGTGGGCTCTACCCTTGGCCGATTCGTCCCCTCCGTTGCCGCCAGCTGCCGCGGGCACCGCCTCCTCACCTCCTCCTCGCCTCAATGCCGTCAGCGCCCGTGGCCACCCACGCCGGCGCACCTTCCTTGCCCCCGGCAATGCCGGCCACTAGCAACAGTCGGCCCTCCTCTGTCCCGTCGCCAGCGCATGATAGGTGCAACTGTTGATGTAGTTTTAGTTCAAAGATTGATGTGTAGTTGTATATGTGCAACTGTTGTTTTCGCATATAATATATATTTGTTGTTATCGTAGTGCGATGGATGGGAGTAGAGGCACAACAGCCGTGGGTGACTCTTTCGACACCAGCAACATTCTTTATTGCACTAGCAGATTACGTCCGCGCCATCGATCATTCATCACACATGATTCGGTATGTTTTAGTGTTAGTAACATTATAGATTTCGATTGACAATATTGTTTTGTTGTTTTGCATGTGACACATTATAAACTTAGTTGTATTGTAGACTCATAGATCAACAAATAAGGTGCTGACAAGTGACAATGAAACTTAGAGATATATTAGTGAAACCTAGAGTTTCATATGTCTTTATTGTACCGATTAGTGAACTTGGGCAACGATAGTCATTAACTGATGTGTTAGTGAATCTCATTCTTCGTCTTTTTGTTGTAGGCGCAAAGATTAAATCGATTTTGGGATGGTCTTTTAGACGCCATTAGATAGATGCAAGGTTGTGCCGATGAGTTGAGGAGGTTGAGCAGCCGCAACCATGTGCCTGAGTATCTAGAGTATGTGCACAAAAATACCCTAATCAATGCCATGAGTGTTGTTACTGAAATTGCAGAATGTCTAGACACTGTGAGCACAAATCTGGAGCAAGTTCTTATTGGTCCGCAACCTCAATCCAATGGTGATGTTGATGGTGACTGTAATGAGCAGTGGGTTTTGGATGAAGACAACTCTCTAGACTCGGATGAGATTAATGATCGTCGTCTATCACATATGAACGAGTATATCTAAGATTTGTTTATATGAGACGTATCTGAGTTTGAACAGTCGCAACCATGTGTGGTCTTGTGTTCTATGCCACTATAATCTGTACGACATTATGAAACTTGTATGGTGTTGTGGTCTATGACACTAGTGTGTTGAACTTGTATGATGCTGTGCTCTATGTCATTTGTTTCAAATTATGGCAACTATGTGGACCATGTTTTATAACATTATGATACTTGTGTGAAAACCATCGATCATTCAGCACAAAAGTGGGAACAACATTTCTATTACATGGGAATATAATGTCATGTCTTACAAAGGAAGGTTTACACATGCATTACAAAAGATGTCCACCCTTAATAAAGCTGAGGCCTTACATATCATCACAAATTGTCTTTGAACTTGCACAACAATGAGGAGGTGAGGCGACGAGGAGGTGAGGAGGCGGCGCCCGCGGCAGCTGGCGGCGACGGAGGGGACGGCTCGGCCAAGGGCAGAGCCCACGACGGTGAGGAGGCGAGAGAGCGGCGGCGGAACGAGAAGGAATTGCAACGGGCACAGGAAAGAGAAGCAACCACGGGCTTATACAACCGAGCTCGGCACCAAGATCTGTGACACCGAGCTTGGTGCCACGTCGGTGTCACGACGTCCGGGTTGTGTCGGCGCAGCAGGTAACTCGGCGCCATAGCTTATGACGCCGAACTATGTTACCTCGGCGCCATAGGTTATGACGCCAAGCAAAAAATCCAAAAATGACATTAAATTTTTCTAGGGTCCAAACGTGATATTTTTTCAAAAAAGGGATAAAATGCAAAAAAATCGGTCAGAATGTCTGCTTGCAAGTGCAGTTAAGCGTGTCTTTTCATCTGACTTCAGAGCCATGAAATCTCTGCTTGCAAGTCCAGTTTACATGGCGAGCAGGCAACAGCACCTTTGCGTGCGATTATCTCAGAGATCATTCTCGCGCTTATTTTGCGCCAGCTGCTCTCCCTAGCTAATCGCTAGAGACATCGCACACGAGGAATTGTCTTGTGAAGTTGTGAAGCTTTATGATCCAAGCCCCATCCGCATCCGCATCGTCTTTCAGTTGGTCAGTATACAATCGCTGTCAATATGTCAACTGGTACTAATTGGTTTTCCTAGGGGTGTTTGGTTTGAGCCTTTGAGGAATCTCCCAATCCAAAATGAGGTAGTGTATCGTAGGTTCATTTCTCAAATTTGGTGGGATAATCTCATTCCTCATATTAGTACTAACTAACTACAAGGAATGAGATGGTGATAGATCAACTCATTAATTCCACCAACTAAATAAAAAAGTGAGAAGTGAGAAGATAATGGACTAACTCATTCATCAAACCAAACACCCTACTAGTCTCCTGAGTCATGACCTTGCACGTAGATCAATGGCACTCTGAAAGCGTTTGGTTGCGTGATTGTCCTTGGCATCTTCCACCTCTTAGAGCACAGAGACCTTGCTCGTTAACTCTAGCCACTAAGTACACATAAACATGAAGGTTATACCTTCTATGTTGGTAGACGACATTATTGGGTGGTAACGATCAGCATCCGAGACAGACTATAATGACTAGGGTGGAAACAAGAGCTCGACTCGGTCAAATAACGAGCCGAAGCCTGAAAAGTTGGCTCGACTCGGCTCGCTTCACGCTCGCGAAATTGTCCTCCAAATTATAATATAATATAAATCTCAAAAAAATTAAGTACCATATTTTAAATAAGTCAAATAAATATATTACTTATATAATATAGAAAATATGTTAGTTTTGTGTTATAATATCAAATATCATAAATTAACCATACTAAGACTATATGTGTTGGACACCAAAATAAGCGGACGGTCCGGCCCTTAGGCCTGGACGGTCCGCGTGTCTCGAGATTAGATTAACTCGGATGTTTATCCTTATCTCGTGTGTGGTTATCCATCTAATCACGTGGGAGTTTGTTGGCTATCTCTTAGGAAAAGGTCCAGACCTCCTCCTCTATAAATATAAAGGGGTACGGACGATTGAGAACCCCCGAACACATTCCAATCGAACCAATTACCTTATTTACTTTTCCTGCCCTAGGAGTAGATGTAGCATAGTTCTAGTTGTAGCCTTCCGCATATCCACCTTCACCCCTATTTGATCCTACGTCGTCTAGATCCGTCTTGGGTGGCCTACCGATCCCAAGACGACCTTAGAACCTCACCCCTCCCGGGGGGCAAGATTTAGTTGTTCACTCATGACCTCTTTCTCGAATTGATCTCTTAATTCCTAGGCGACTCCACGTCGTCTGGGGACGCCCCGGGTGACCTGTCGACCCGGAGCACCCTAAGATCTCTTTCCCCAGGGAACGAGATCTAGATTCCAGCAAGGAGGAGGAAGACGACCCTGTCGCCAGGTCGCGGACCGTCCGGCCCAGAGCTGCGGACCGTCCGGCGTGACGCAGGAAAGACACCGCTCCTGCGCCCAGGTCACGGACCATCTGGCCCGGGGCCGCGGACCGTCCGCGCCTGACCAGAGAGCACCGCCACTGGTTCTTATTGAGTGATTGGCACCCAAAAAAGGTGTCAACATACTTTTTGGCGACTCCGCTGGGGAAGAGGTTGTAGATCTACAAAATCAGGCTTACATGGCCGATTCTAAAGATCTCAACGGTGCTTCTCCAAACAGCAACACTTGGCTGACTAATTTATCGGCCGCTGAGCATGAAAGATTAAAAGATGACATAAAGAAAATAGACGAGGAGGCCCAGCGACAAATAGAGCAGGTGTTCAAGGTGGCGGATAAGTGGTTCCTCTCGTACTTCAGGGTAGATTGCCACCAGAAGACCGTCCAAGAGAGAGAGATAAACGCCGAGTACATGTCAGCCGTGCTGCAACAGCTCCCCACGATAAGTGATGCCAGGTCAGCCGATGATATTCCATTTATTAAAATTTCTTTTGATAATCTGATTAAAAGTATCACATAGGATATAGAAAGAATGGCACATGCATTAGAAAAAACTCACATGCCTAATTTTTTATCACATAAATTAGGCGCCAAAACAATTGCGCCAAACACATCGGCAACAAATGGGTTTCCCCAGCCATATTCTGGTATGCCGATGGACTCATATCCAGGACGACCATCACCACCATCTTCGCTAAATGGTGAGTCAACTCTGAGCACGACCGGACCGTCCGCACACAATTGCGGACCGTCCGACCCTCAGTCAGACCGTCTGGCACCCTACGCCGGACAGTCCGGAGTTACATAGAGCCCACCACAAGGGTCACAAGTGTTGCCTGATGTGACCGGACAGTCCGAGGATAGTACCAGACCGTCCGATCCACCCCGCAGACCATCCGACTGTGTAGGTCGGACCGTCCGGAGCACCAGAAGTCACCTGTGATCCGCCTAGTGCGGAAGGCCAACATAAATATAACCGGCCACCCAAGCCCCAAGAACCAAAAAAGTCACATGTCCCTGAGCTTGTTTGGCCCACTAAGGCCAAACCTTCTGTTCACTCTCACCCGCACTCGACACAAAAGGAAAAAGTTAAGTTCACATTTAATATTATTAAATATGATAAAATATTTGATGAGTTGCTTAAACATGGTAATATTAAATTGCCACATGTAATTCCTCCAGTTGAACAATTAAAAGGGCGCGTTTATTGCAAATGGCATGGCTCCTTTCTCCATAACACCAATGATTGTGCCGTCTTCTGTCGGCAAATACAATCAGCTATAAATGAAGGTCGATTGAGGTTTCAAAAGAGGTGAAAATTGACAGGCCACTTGTCTCTGTCACCACATTAGAGCCGACGAGCAAAAAGGCAATAATTCGGCCCTGTGCGGCCGATAAAAGCAAAGATAAAAATATCGTCATTGGTGATCCCCGCACACCAAATATATCACGCAGAATGGTTACTCGGAAGACTCCGGACAAAAGAAAGACCGGAGGCAACAGGGGGCAAGCACGATCGGACACCCGATCACGGTCACCTGTCCTGCGTACGCCGAATGATCCGGGTACTAAGGCCGAACAGTCCGAGACAGGAGCGGACAGTCTGGCTATAATGGTCGGACGGTCCGCAGACAGTCAGAAGCAGCAACCTCAGACCACCGGACCACAAGGTTCCAAAACAAGTGTTAGGAAACAAAATACTACTAAGACATCTGGACGACTCAGTAGAGTCGGCCCTACTTTTGGTCAGTTGCTTGCCAAATATACGAAGAAGGTCGTTCCACACAACCGGCCAATAAAGCAGACGAAGTCAAAAGGGCGATCTGTGCGAAAGCAAAAGCCGACTAAACGGACCCAAAAGGTAGCACAACCAAGATCGCCTTGTCATCCTCCTCCGGGGATAGCATGGTGCGTCCCATTCTATCCATCACCGATGTGTTGTCCTGCTCATGTGTGGGGTGGTACGGCGATGAATTCGTATTACTGGCCCAATCCGTTTGCTTATTTGGGCTGGGGGGCACCACAAGTTTTTGCCTATTGACAGGTTGATCAGGTAGACATGGCCGAAGAGGATGCGATTCGAAATGGCCTCTATGCATTAAAGTTCCATCAAGTATTTATATTATCTGATCGCAAGAGCCGATGACTTGCATCGAGCTGAGTCCTTACTTCGGGAACAAAAGCTCATGAGGTCAATTGTTTCCGAAGTTTTCACTGATGCTTTTGGTTCGTCAAGCTCCACCAAAAGACAGGGGCATATGTTGGACACCAAAATGAATGGACGGTCTGGCCCTTGGGCCCGAACGGTCCGCGTGTCTCGAGATTAGATTAACTCGAATGTTTATCCTTATCTCGTGCGTTGTTATCCATCTAATCACGTGGGAGTTTGTTGGCTATCTCTTAGGAAAAGGTCCAGACCTCCTCCCCTATAAATATAAAAGGGTACGACCGATTGAGAACCCCCGAACACATTCCAATCGAACCAATTACCTTATTTACTTTTCCTACCCTAGGAGTAGATGTAGCGTAGTTCTAGTTGTAGCCTTCCGCATATCCACCTCCACCCCTATTCGACCCTACATCGTCTAGATCCGTCTTGGGTGGCCTGCCGATCCCAAGACAACCTTAGGATCTCACCCCTCCCAGGGGGCAAGGTCTAGTTGTCCACTCAAAACCTCTTCCTCGAATTGATCTCTTAATTCCTAGGCGACTCCACGTCGTCTGGGGATGCCCCGGGTGACCTGTCGACCCGGAGCATCCTAAGATCTCTTTCCCCAGGGAACAAGACCTAGATTCCAGCAAGGAGGAGGAAAGACGACCCTGTCGCCAGGTCACGGCCCGTCCGACCCAGAGCTGTGGACCATCCGGCGTGACGCAGGAAAGACACCGCTCCTGCGCCCAGGTCACGGACCGTCCGGCCCGGGGCCGCGGACCGTCCGCGCCTGACCAGAGAGCACCGCCGCCGGTTCTTGTTGAGTGATTGGCACCCGAAAAAGGTGTCAACAATATGCTAATTAGGATTTTATGTAATACATTGTTGTTGGATCTTGGATCGAGCCACGAGCCAGCTCGAGTTGGCTCGCTCTTTTCATGAGCCACAAAAATAGGCTTGGCTCAAGCTCGTTCTGAGCGTCGAGCCGTTGCGAGCCCAAGCCGGCTCGTCGACCTTGAGGTTTTTTCCAACCGTAATAATGACTATGTTGGTTTCTCTTCATGGACCATGTAGAAATTGTTGGGGACCATAATTAGGGGTACCCTCAAGACGCCTAATTCTCAGCTGGTAACCCCCATCAGCATAAAGCTGCAGAGGCCTGATGGGTGCGATTAAGTCAGGGATCAGTCCATACGAGCGACTCGATCACGCCTCGCCCGAGCCTAGCCTCGGGCAAGGGCGACCGACCCTGGGATGTTTCCGTCTCGCCCGAGGCCCCCTTTTTTACGGCAGACGCATCTCCAGCTCGCCCGAGGCCTTGCCTTCGTTAAGAAGCAACCCTGACTAAATCGCCGCGCCGACCGACCAAGTCACAGGGGCATTTAACGCAAAGGTAGCCTGGCACCTTTATCCTGACGCGCGCCCCCTGGCAGAGCCGAAGTGACCGCCGTCACTTCGCCGCTCCACTGACCGGTCTGACAAAAGGACAGCGCCGCCTGCGCCATCCCGACTGCGGTGCCACTTGACAGAGTGAGACTGACAGGTAGCCAGGCCTTGCCAAAGGCGCCATGGGAAGCTCCGCCCGACCCAGGGCTCGGACTCGGGCTAAGGCCCCGGAAGACGGCGAACTCCGCTCCGCCCGACCCAGGGCTCGGACTCGGGCTAAGGCCCCGGAAGACGGCGAACTCCGCTCCGCCCGACCTAGGGCTCGGACTCGGGCTAAGGCCCCGGAAGATGGCGAACTCCGCTCCGCCCGACCAAGGGCTCGGACTCGGGCTAAGGCCCCAGAAGACGACTAACTCCGCTCCGCCCGACCCAGGGCTCGAACTCGGGCTAAGGCCCCGGAAGACGGCGAACTCCGCTTCGCCCGACCCAGGGCTCGGACTCGGGCTAAGGCCCCGGAAGACGGCGAACTCCGCTCCGCCCGACCAAGGGCTCGGACTCGGGCTAAGGCCCCAGAAGACGACTAACTCCGCTTCGCCCGACCCCTGGGGTCGGACTCTGCCCTGGCCTCTGCCGAACGACCTCCGCCTCGCCCGACCCAGGAGCTCGGGCTCGGCCTCGGCCATGGAAGACAGACTCGACCTCAGCCTCGGAGGAGCCTCCACGTCGCCCGACCTAGGGCACAAGTCCGCCACGTCAACAGGAAGCGCCATCATCACCCTACCCCGAGCCGACTCGGGCCGCAGAGAACAAGACCGACGTCCCATCTGGCTAGCTCCGCCAGATAGGCAATGATGGTGCCCCGCTAGACCCATGACGACGGCGGCTCTCAGCTCCCTTACGGAAGCAGGGGGACGTCAGCAAGAGCCCAACTGTCCCGACAGCTGTCCCTCCACCAGGCTCCGTTACTCCTCCGACAGCCACGACACCACACCAGCTGGGTGCCAAGATCTCTCCGGCTGCCACATTGGCATGTACCTAGGGCGCTAGCTCTCCCCCGCTAGACACGTAGCACTCTGCTGCACCCCCATTGTACACCTGGATCCTCTCCTTATGCCTATAAAAGGAAGGACCAGGGCCTTCTTAGAGAGGGTTGGCCGCGCGGGAATGAGGGCAGGGGCAGGCGCTCTCTTGGGGCCGCTCGCTTCCCTCACCCGCGTGGACGCTTGTAACCCCCTACTGCAAGCGCACCCGACTTGGGCGCGGGACGAACACGAAGGCCGCGGGATCTCCACCTCCCTCACGACTCGGCTCCGGCCACCTCGCTTTCCCCCCTTCGCGCTCGCCCACGCGCTCGACCCATCTGGGCTGGGGCACGCGGCACACTCACTCGTCGGCTTAGGGACCCCCCGGTCTCGAAACGCCGACAGTTGGCGCGCCAGGTAGGGGACCGCTGCGTGTTGACGAGCAGTTTCCCGTCAAGCTCCAGATGGGCAGTCTCCAACGACCTCTCCAACCCGGGACGGTGCTCCGTTTCGGGAGTCTCGAGTTCATGTCTTTCGACGGCAGCTATGACATGATACTCCTTCCACCGCCGCGCGACGGCGACAATGGTGGCCGACAGCCCGCCCGCCGGCGGCGGAATCGACGACGTCTTCCCCGCGTGGGGGAAGAACAACATTCGAGCTCGCCCCATCCTCTCCCTCGCCATCGGAGGAGGAGGCGGGGCAACCAGGGCCGAGCGGGAGGCTGCGCTCCGTCGGCTGTCGAGCGAATCGACATCCCCAGCGCCCCAACGGAGGACGCGTCGGGCGTCAACCTCGCATTTGAGGCGAAGGCGAGCGCCATCCCCCGCAACACGCCAACCCCGAGCAAGTGGATGACGCCAACACGCTCATGGAGGGCCTGCAGGACGTCGCCCTCGTACCCAAGACGGCGGCGCGATCAGTCCCCGATTGTGACTTCGTCGCTCCTCGTCGACCAAAAGGTACCGACTGATTCCCATCCTTCGTCATTTCGACTCGACCTCAACCCGCCTAGCGACCTCGCTCTGGCGGGCGCTCACGTTGAGGCGAGTGCAACCTCTCTGGGGTTTCGTGTGCGGTCGCCTTGGGACCGATTGACGGGCGTCTCGACCTACGGGCCCTCTGGGTCCTAGGAAGATGACGACCCCAGCATCTGCTGGGATTTCTCTGGATCTGGCAACCCCAGTGCCATGCGGGACTTCATGACCGCATGTAACTACTTGCCTCTCCGACTGTTTCGACGGCAGCCGCAGCCTTGACGACAAGGACTGCGGCCCAAGCCGTGAATGTTTCCACGTCGAGCTAGGGGATCCCTCTGGAGGCAACCGTCTCGGCATGCCGGAGGATGGTGATCTCCCTAGGCCAGTGCCTCGCGCCGACATCCCGCGGGAGCTAGCTGTGGTCCCCGTTCCGGTGGGGGGTCACGACCCACAGCTCGAGCAAGTCCGCGGGGCGCAGGCCGGGCTCGATGAGGGGGCAGGAGCGCTCGAGTCGATCCGCCGGGACGTCGGGCAGGTATGGGCGGGCCAGCCCCCGGCCGGAGAAATACGTCACCTGCCCCAGGGTCTCCAGCACCGCATCGCCAACGATGCCAGGAACAGGCCGCCACCCGCATCTAGCGGGACCGGTCAGGACCTGGCAGCCGCAGCGATGCTCCTCCGCGCGATGCCGGAGTCATCAACCACCGAGGGTCGGCGAATCCAGGGAGAGCTCAAGCATCTCCTGGAAGGCGCTGCGGCCCGGCGGGCCGAGAGCTCTGCCTCCCGAAGGCAGGGGTACCCCTCGGAACCTCGTGCCGCGACTTCCCGACTCATGCGGGAAGCCTCGGTCTACACCGGGCGCACGCGCAACACCGCGCCTGCGGCCCCGGGCCACCTCGGCGACGAGCACCCTCATCGCGACCGTCGGGCCCGCCTCGACGAAAGGGTGCGCCGAGGCTATCACCCCAGGCGTGGGGGACGCTACGACAGCGAGGAGGATCGGAGTCCCTCGCCCGAACCACCCGGTCCGCAGGTCTTCAGCCGGGCCATTCGGTGGGCGCCGTTTCCGGCCCGATTCCGACCCCCGACTACTATCACAAAGTACTCGGGGGAAACAAGACCAGAATTGTGGCTCGCGGACTACCGCCTGGCCTGTCAACTGGGTGGAACGGACGACGACAACCTCATCATCCGCAACCTCCCCCTGTTCCTCTCCGACACTGCTCGCGCTTGGTTGGAGCACCTGCCTCCGGGGCAGATTTCCAACTGGGAGGATTTGGTCCAAGCTTTCGCCGGCAACTTCCAGGGCACGTACGTGCGCCCCGGGAATTCCTGGGACCTCCGAAGCTGCCGGCAACAGCCGGGAGAGTCTCTTCGGGACTACATCCGGCGGTTCTCGAAGCAGCGCACCGAGCTGCCCAACATCACCGACTCAGATGTCATCGGCGTGTTCCTTGCCGGCACCACTTGCCGTGACCTGGTGAGCAAGTTGGGTCGCAAGACCCCCACCAGGGCGAGCGAGCTGATGGACATCGCCACCAAGTTCGCCTCTGGCCAGGAGGCGGTCGAGGCCATCTTCCGAAAGGACAAGCAGCCCCAGGGCCGCCCGTCGGAAGATGCTCCCGAGGCGTCTACTCCGCGCGGCGCCAAGAAGAAAGGCAAGAAGAAGTCGCAAGCGAAACGCGACGCCGCCGACGCAGACCTTGTCGCCGCCGCCGAGTACAAGAACCCTCGGAAGCCCCCCGGAGGTGCTAACCTCTTCGACAAGATGCTCAAGGAGACGTGCCCTTACCATCAGGGGCCCGTCAAGCACACCCTCGAGGAGTGCGTCATGCTTCAGCGCCACTTCCACCGGGCCGGGCCACCCGCAGAGGGTGGCAGGGCCCATGACGACGACAAAAAGGAAGATCACCAAGCAGGAGAGTTCCCCGAGGTCCGCGACTGCTTCATGATCTACGGAGGGCATGCGGCGAATGCCTCGGCTCGGCATCGCAAGCGAGAGCGTCGGGAGGTCTGCTCGGTGAAGGTGGCGGCGCCAGTCTACCTAGACTGGTCCGACAAGCCCATCACCTTCGACCAAGCTGACCACCCCGACCACGTGCCGAGCCCGGGGAAATACCCGCTCGTCGTCGATCCCATCATCGGCGACGTCAGGCTCACCAAGGTCCTGATGGATGGGGGCAGCTGCCTCAATATCATCTACGCCGAGACCCTCAGGCTCCTGCGCGTCGATCTGTCCTCCGTCCGAGCAGGCGTTGCGCCCTTCCACGGGATCATTCCTGGGAAGCGCGTCCAGCCCCTCGGACGGCTCGACCTTCCTGTCTGCTTCGGAACACCCTCCAACTTCCGAAGGGAGACTTTGACGTTCGAGGTGGTCGGGTTCCGAGGAACCTACCACACAGTATTGGGGAGGCCATGCTACGCGAAGTTCATGGCCATCCCCAACTACACCTACCTGAAGCTCAAGATGCTGGGCCCCAACGGGGTCATCACCGTCGGCCCCACGTACAAACACGCGTTCGAATGCGATGTGGAGTGCGTGGAGTACGCCGAGGCCCTCGCCGAGTCCGAGGCCCTCGTCGCCGACCTGGAAAACCTCTCCCGAGAGGTGCCGGACGTGAAGCGACACGCCGGCAACTTCAAGCCAGCGGAGACGGTTAAGGCCGTCCCTCTCGACCCCAGTGGCGACACCTCCAAGCAGATCCGGATCGGTTCCGGGCTCGACCCCAAATAGGAAGCAGTGCTCGTCGACTTTCTCCGCGCAAACGCCGACGTCTTTGCGTGGAGCCCCTCGGACATGCCCGGCATACCGAGGGATGTCGCCGAGCACTCGCTGGATATTCGGGCCGGAGCCCGACCGGTCAGGCAGCCTCTACGCCGATTCGACGAGGAAAGGCGCAGGGTGATAGGCGAGGAGATCCACAAGCTAATGGCAGCAGGGTTCATCAAAGAGGTATTCCATCCCGAATGGCTTGCCAACCCTGTGCTTGTGAGGAAGAAAGGGGGGAAATGGCGGATGTGTGTAGACTACACTGGTCTCAACAAAGCATGTCCGAAGGTTCCCTACCCTCTACCTCGCATCGATCAAATCGTGGATTCCACTGCTGGGTGCGAAACCCTGTCTTTCCTCGATGCCTACTCAGGGTATCATCAAATCAAGATGAAAGAGTCCGACCAGCTCGCGACTTCTTTCATCACGCCCTTCGGCATGTACTGCTATGTCACCATGCTGTTCGGTTTGAGGAACGCGGGTGCAACGTACCAGCGGTGCATGAACCATGTGTTCGGCGAACACATCGGTCGCATGGTCGAGGCCTACGTCGATGACATCGTAGTCAAGACAAGGAAAGCCTCCGACCTTCTCTCCGACCTTGAAGTGACATTCCGGTGTCTCAAGGCAAAGGACGTCAAGCTCAATCCCGAGAAGTGCGTCTTCGGGGTGCCCCGAGGCATGCTCCTGGGATTCATCGTCTCCGAGCGGGGCATCGAAGCCAACCCGGAGAAGATCGCAGCCATCACCAGCATGGGGCCCATCAAGGACTTAAAAGGCGTACAGAGGGTCATGGGATGTATCGCGGCCTTGAGCCGTTTCATCTCGCGCCTCGGCGAAAGAGGCCTGCCTCTGTACCGTCTCTTAAGGAAGGCCGAGTGCTTCACTTGGACCCCCGAGGCCGAGGAAGCTCTCGGGAACCTGAAGGCGCTCCTCACCCAGGCGCCCGTCTTGGTACCCCCAGCTGATGGAGAAGCCCTCTTGGTCTACGTCGCCGCTACCACTCAGGTGGTTAGCGCCGCGATCGTGGTCGAAAGGCAAGAAGAGGGGCATGCATTGCCCATTCAGAGGCCAGTTTACTTCGTCAGCGAGGTGCTGTCCGAAACCAAGATCCGCTACCCACAAGTTCAGAAGCTGCTGTATGCAGTGATCCTGACGAGGCGAAAGTTGCGACATTACTTCGAGTCTCATCCAGTAACTGTGGTGTCATCCTTCCCCCTGGGGGAGATCATCCAGTGCCGAGACAATCTCGTTCGCCCCTCGGAAGGCCATTTGCCTCGACGCTCGCGGCGACTCGCAGCTCGTCATCGACCAGGTCATGAAGAACTCCCATTGCCGCGACCCGAAGATGGAGGCCTACTGTGATGAGGTTCGACGCCTGGAAGACAAGTTCTACGGGCTCGAGCTTAACCACATCGCCCGGCGCTACAACGAGACTGCGGACGAGCTGGCAAAGATAGCCTCGGGGCGAACGACGGTTCCCCCGGACGTCTTCTCCCGGGATCTGCACCAACCCTCCATCAAGATCAGCGACACGCCCGAGCCTGAGGCGCCCTCGGCCCTGTCCGAGGTAACCTCGGCCCAGCCCGAGCCATCCTCGGTTCAGCCCGAGGAACCCTCGGCTCCCGAGGGCGAGGCGCTGCGCATCGAGGAGGAGCGGAGCGGGGTCACGCCTGATCAAGATTGGCAGGCCCCGTACCTGCAATATCTCCGCCAAGGAGAGCTACCCCTCGACCAGGCCGAGGCACGGCGGGTAGCGCGACGCGCCAAGTCGTTCGTCTTGCTGGGCGATGAGAAGGAACTCTACCACCGCAGCCCCTCGGGCATCCTCCAGCGGTGCATCTCCATCGCCGAAGGTCAGGAACTCCTGCAAGAGATACACTCGGGGGCTTGCGGCCATCACGCAGCGCCTCGAGCCCTTGTCGGGAACGCTTTCCGGCAAGGCTTCTACTGGCCAACGGCGGTAGCTGACGCCACTAGAATCGTCCGCACCTGCAGAGGGTGTCAATTCTATGCAAAGCAGACCCACCTGCCCGCTCAGGATCTGCAGACGATACCCATCACCTGGCCCTTCGCTGTGTGGGGACTGGACCTCGTCGGCCCTCTGCAGAAGGCGCCCGGGGGCTACACGCACCTGCTGGTCGCCGTCGACAAGTTCTCCAAGTGGATCGAGGTCCGACCCCTAAACGGCATCAGGTCCGAGCAGGCGGTGGCGTTATTCACCAACATCATCCATCGCTTCGGGGTCCCAAACTCCATCATCACCGACAACGGCACCCAGTTCACCGGCAAAAAATTCTTGGATTTTTGCGAGGATCACAACATCCAGGTGGACTGGGCTGCCGTAGCTCATCCCATGTCGAATGGGCAAGTAGAG
The DNA here is from genome assembly GCA_029449295.1 of Zea luxurians. Taxonomy (NCBI): domain Eukaryota; kingdom Viridiplantae; phylum Streptophyta; class Magnoliopsida; order Poales; family Poaceae; genus Zea; species Zea luxurians. The sequence continues at coordinate 75,886,420 of JAOPSE010000014.1, forward strand.
CGTGCCAATGGCATGATTCTACAAGGGCTCAAGCCTCGGATTTACAACGACCTCAACAAGTTCGGCAAGCGATGAATGAAGGAACTCCCCTCGGTGGTCTGGAGCCTGAGGACGACGCCGAGCCGAGCCACGGGTTTCACGCCGTTCTTCCTGGTCTACGGGGCCGAGGCCGTCTTGCCCACGGACCTGGAATACGGCTCCCCGAGGACGAGAGCCTACGACGATCAAAGCAACCAAGCCAGCCGAGAAGACTCGCTGGACCAGCTGGAAGAGGCTCGGGACAGGGCCTTACTACACTCGGCGCGGTATCAGCAGTCCCTGCGACGCTACCACGCCCGAGGGGTCCGACCCCGAGACCTCCAGGTGGGCGACCTGGTGCTTCGACTGCGGCAAGACGCCCGAGGGAGGCACAAGCTCACGCCCCCCTGGGAAGGGCCATTCGTCATCGCTAAAGTCCTGAAGCCCGGAACGTACAAGCTAGCCAACAGCCAAGACCGGCTCCGAGCAGAAGAAGCCAAACCGCCGCGCACGGCGCACGCAACCGTCCAGCGGTTACAAGTGACCCTCCACTTTTGCCCAGACCAACGGGCGAAAGGGGCGGGCAGCCATGCAGGCGGCATGCAACCGCGCCAAGTGGACGCGCCTCTCCGACTCCTGACACGCCGGCATGGAGGCCCAAGCCCACGCGTCGCGCGACCGGCGCGCCGGATGCTGCATGCAAGCAACTGTACCACTTGCGCCACCACCGCACCTCCTCGATTGTGGAACCGATACCGCGACCCGAGGCGACCCAGCGCGCGACCCAGCAGCGCCAGCCTGATGCAGCGGTCAAACGCGGTCAAAAGTGGGCCGGCAGTAATGACGGTGGCAGGCACGCGGGAGCAGCGGTCACGCCGTCAGCCAAGCTCACGTCCCATCCGGAGGTAGCGAGAGAACCCCCTCTCACGGTGTGAAGACGACGCGCCCGTGACCCGTTCCTCGAACGGCTCGCGCACGCGCAACGGCAGCCTCGCCAACTACTCGCCCCGTCGCATTAACTCCGCGGCTGGACAGGCGGCGCTTCTGGCAGGAGCAGCTGGCAACGCTTCGCCTTCGCCAAAACAACCGCGCCAAAAAAGGTACGCCGCGTCGTTCAATTTCGTATCCTTTTTCCTTTTTCCTCTTTCTCTATCTCTTGCAACAGGGACCGGGAAAGGGGATACCCCTAAAGGGATCCTTCCCCGTGAAGGAACTAGGCTCCGAGCCTCCTTACTGATCAGGGGTTCGAAGGCTGGCCCCCCGAAGGATTCAACAGCCGCCTCAGATCGCGTGGGCCCGACACCCACTACTGGTCAGAGGTTCGAAGGCCGGCCCCCCGAAAGGTTCCACGGCCGCCTCAGGCTACTCGGGCTCCGCGCCCATTACTGATCAGGGGTTCGAAGGCTGGCCCCCCGAAGGGTTCACAGTCGCCTCAGACACCGAGCGAGGGATGACCAGGGGTACGTTCGATACATAACCGAGGCTCGGGCTGCGCTCCCGAGGTACCCTAGGACATTTCCGAGACCAGCGGGAACGATCCTGTAACGGAATCCCATCGGAGGGAGGCATCGAGCCCTCGGACCCCGTCGCCAGGGGACCGGGTCCGGCAGATCGCCCGCAGGTACTTTTGGGCGTGCCTCCGGGCCCCTAGCCGACCCCCAACGAACGAGGCACGGACGTCCACTCGGATTACCCGCTTGCAGCTCACCGGAGACACCATGTTCGGTGCCCATCGAGGGTAACATGGCGCTCTCCCCCCCTCCTCCTTGCGGAAAGGCGACGTAGGGGCGTATGTAAAAAAGCCGAGTCTGTCCCTGATCGCCCTCTCGCCCTGTGCGGAGGCTCGGGGGCTGCTCTCGCAAACCCGGCTCCGGCCAAACCGTTGACAGCGTCAACATACCATCCCGAGAACTTGGGCCCCGACAGTGCACCCGGGCTACGGCCAGTTCGCATGAGGGAACCGCCAGACCAGCCGAAGCATTACGCAAGGCATTAAGACCTCGAAGGAGTGAAAACCACTCCTCCGAGGCCTCGGGGGCTACACCCGGCGGGTGCGCTCGCGCGCACCCACCGGAACAAAATGCAACCGAGAAAGGCTGGTCCCCTTGCAAAAAAGTGCGACGAAAGCCTCCAAGCGAGTGCTAACACTCCCTTCGAGGCTCGGAGGCTACTGTCGGGGACCATAATTAGGGGTACCCTCAAGACGCCTAATTCTCAGCTGGTAACCCCCATCAGCATAAAGCTGCAGAGGCCTGATGGGTGCGATTAAGTCAGGGATCAGTCCATACGAGCGACTCGATCACGCCTCGCCCGAGCCTAGCCTCGGGCAAGGGCGGCCGACCCTGGGATGTTTCCGTCTCGCCCGAGGCCCCCTTTTTTACGGCAGACGCATCTCCGGCTCGCCCGAGGCCTTGCCTTCGTTAAGAAGCAACCCTGACTAAATCGCCGCGCCGACCGACCAAGTCACAGGGGCATTTAACGCAAAGGTAGCCTGGCACCTTTATCCTGACGCGCGCCCCCTGGCAGAGCCGAAGTGACCGCCGTCACTTCGCCGCTCCACTGACCGGTCTGACAAAAGGACAGCGCCGCCTGCGCCATCCCGACTGCGGTGCCACTTGACAGAGTGAGACTGACAGGTAGCTAGGCCTTGCCAAAGGCGCCATGGGAAGCTCCGCCCGACCCAGGGCTCGGACTCGGGCTAAGGCCCCGGAAGACGGCGAACTCCGCTCCGCCCGACCCAGGGCTCGGACTCGGGCTAAGGCCCCGGAAGACGGCGAACTCCGCTCCACCCGACCCAGGGCTCGGACTCGGGCTAAGGCCCCGGAAGACGGCGAACTCCGCTCCGCCCGACCCAGGGCTCGGACTCGGGCTAAGGCCCCGGAAGACGGCGAACTCCGCTCCGCCCGACCTAGGGCTCGGACTCGGGCTAAGGCCCCGGAAGACGGCGAACTCCGCTCCGCCCGACCAAGGGCTCGGACTCGGGCTAAGGCCCCAGAAGACGACTAACTCCGCTTCGCCCGACCCCTGGGGTCGGACTCCGCCCTGGCCTCTGCCGAACGACCTCCGCCTCGCCCGACCCAGGAGCTCGGGCTCGGCCTCGGCCATGGAAGACAGACTCGACCTCGGCCTCGGAGGAGCCTCCACGTCGCCCGACCTAGGGCACAAGTCCGCCACGTCAACAGGAAGCGCCATCATCACCCTACCCCGAGCCGACTCGGGCCGCAGAGAACAAGACCGACGTCCCATCTGGCTAGCTCCGCCAGATAGGCAATGATGGCGCCCCGCTAGACCCATGACGACGGCGGCTCTCAGCTCCCTTACGGAAGCAGGGGGACGTCAGCAAGAGCCCAACTGTCCCGACAGCTGTCCCTCCACCAGGCTCCGTTACTCCTCCGACAGCCACGACACCACACCAGCTGGGTGCCAAGATCTCTCCGGCTGCCACATTGGCATGTACCTAGGGCGCTAGCTCTCCCCCGCTAGACACGTAGCACTCTGCTGCACCCCCATTGTACACCTGGATCCTCTCTTTACGCCTATAAAAGGAAGGACCAAGGCCTTCTTAGAGAGGGTTGGCCGCGCGGGAACGAGGGCAGGGGCAGGCGCTCTCTTGGGGCCGCTCGCTTCCCTCACCCGCGTGGACGCTTGTAACCCCCTACTGCAAGCGCACCCGACCTGGGCGCGGGACGAACACGAAGGCCGCGGGATCTCCACCTCCCTCACGACTCGGCTCCGGCCACCTCGCTTTCCCCCCTTCGCGCTCGCCCACGCGCTCGACCCATCTGGGCTAGGGCACGCGACACACTCACTCGTCGGCTTAGGGACCCCCCGGTCTCGAAACGCCGACAGAAATAGATCGGGTATCTAGTGTGCACGTGCCAGTCCTCTTCCATATTTTATATACACAATGTGAAAGGTAGCTGCAACCCAAAAATAGTTGCACCCCTGACAAATTCAGGGTGCAGAAGGTAAGTCCAACTTGATCGCTTTGATTGAGCTAAATAAGATCAACCTAATATTCTCTGTTTTGATCTCATACTTACTCGTTTATACTTAAAACTTAAGTTCTTGATTGATTAATTTCATAACTTACACTAAGTATAAAAATCAAAATTTTCGATCGAGGATGAAAACCGTAATTCATTTTTCTCTACTCATCGTGTAGCGTGCTCTCTCTCTCAAGTATCTTCTTCTTCTTCCGCCTTTTTCCCTGTCTCTAGTAAGCGTGTGAGTACAGTGGAGTGCTGGCGTTGTCCATAAGGCCCCTCGCCAGTGCCACCATCGAGCAATCACTCGGTGGTGCCCTAAGGGCCATGCGCATCATCGTGCACAAGACCGTTGGTCGCGCTGCGCTCTTCCATGGCTTGTCAACGGCTAGGTAAGTCTTACTGCTCCTTTCCCTTCTTTATGTGCTCGGGTTTTAGAGTTAGGGTTAGAGTTTCGGGGATTAAGAGAAATATGATTAAGGGTTCGATCTCCCCTTCTTTTGCTTGCTTTTCTAATAGATGAATCTAAGTCTTGAGGGGGTTTGCTTGGATTCATCCCTAAATTGAAGGTCGTGTAGCATCTAGTGTTAAGGTCTAGTCCAAACCTTGGCTTCAATATCACTATTAGACTATAGAGGTCTTGCTCATGAACCATCGCCACTAGATGCGCGAGAACATGGAGGTTATACATTTGGTGTTGGTAGGGGACGCTATTAGAACGGTGACAATCAAAGTCATGAACGACTAGGATGACGACATCAACCTTTCCTTCATTGACCACGTGGAGACATCGGATCTCTGGTGTGCATGTTTAGGAGAGAGTACGGTAAACGTTGGCTCGTGCGCCAATAACTTTATTTTATACACGCGGTGTGAAAGAAGACCCAAACTAAAAAAATGTTGCGCCCTTCTTATAGAATGGGAGGTGAGTCCGACTCCTCCCTTAATCGAGTCGAATAAGATCAACCTAATACTATCTTCAGAATTACTGTCCCTCCCTTTTCTTTTTCTTGGAACAAGCTCATGCAGGCAACTGCTATTATGCAAACACATATGCTCCTATTTTCGCAGTTTGCAGAAAAATTCGTGCGACGGATTCCAGTTGTGGAATAGAAGTGAGAGGGTTCTGAAAGGTTCCAACAAAGGCGCTTGTGGGCAGGAGGCTGCCTAGGTCTATCATACACATCATCGGAGCATTTTTCTGAATGTTTCTCGCTATACACTGCAACGTCGGTTTAAAACAAAAGGTGGCAAGGTCGAATTCACTTGGCGTTCTGTGACGCGCACGACGCATCTGTGGGCAAGAATTGCCGTGCCAAATTTGAAAGAACAAATAAATTTCCACGAGAGGGTCTGAAGCCTGAACGTGGGCTTCTCTTTTCGTAGTAGAAGACGGATTCGGCAGGCTACGAGCCTACGACTAGTAGTGATAATCGATGGTGATGTAAATGTTTGTTTACAATTTCTTAGAGCCTAAATAATTTTTTTTTTCAAAAATGGATAGAAATAAAGCCTGATTTTAGTTTAATCCGATCCTTAGACTTTATAGTGTAAAAATTTACTACGTGTTTGGTTTGGTTTTTATGGCACGAGATTAGTTTACGACATTATTGGGTCTCGTTGGTTATTGTTTGGTTGAGTCTAGCTGCAATCTTTGACACCGCCATTTGTTATAGACTAGTAGAAGCTCGTTACCGCTTTTCTTAAGCTTATTGTCACCCTAGCTACGACGCGAGTGCATGGAATAGCTGAATATGTGCTGCTGTACATTACAGTACATTCCTGACTGCAGAATTGTCGGCCCAATGATCATGAATGATGAGTCAATCTTGTATGTGTGCTACCGAGTCGTGTAATGTTGTGCAGAAAACGACTTTTCCCCCCTCTAATTAAAGAGCCAACGACAAGAGCTAGCATTGCTGGGCATTAACAGAGAGAAAAATGCAGAAGAAGAAAATATCACTGAGATAATGCCAAATCTGCTACAAATTTGAATTGCTTTTCCTCCGGTTGCCGGTCATCTTGGCATCGAGTTGTGCGGGACACTCTGGATCGTACGACAACTAGCGTGCAGTTGAGAGAAAGCACCTATCGATAGGGGAAAAAAAAAAACCCTGTCGCTTTAACCAACTCGGAAGACAGGCTCGCGGCTCGCTCATTGTTATACGTTCAAAAAAAAATTAAAAAAAGGCAAGCACTCCTTCCTTTTGCCATTGCGTAGAGATCGTCAACGGTCTCCACGCTACGGGCACGGATCTCTAGCTGTTGAAAGTCTTTGATCTGGGATCGCACGACAAGTACGCAGTTGACGCTGCGAGCGTACTAGTGCGGCCTGCGGGTGTGCTTCAACTCGGGGCAGCTTCAACACCACGTACACGTACGCCTTTGTGTGTGGGGATTATTTTTTTCTGTTTTATTGCCTATGACGATTGATTGCTGTGAAATTTGAAGATTGTACGATCCAAAGAAAAGGGGTATTTAGAGATGTATATCTCAAATTTAAACGATAATGCTAAAAAGAACGGGGAAACATGCATATTTACCAGGATATACAAGCAAGCACACACTGCTGGGTCAGTTCGTCCAGGCTGCGGCTGCGCGTCGGTAGCTCACAACACGTTTTATGTTGTGACAGTGTCACATAAAGCTTATACAGTAATAAAAGTTATACATTTAATACTTGGCGCATCTCTTTTTTTCTCACGGTCTGTCTTGCAGTTCGTAAAAAGCCTGCTTTCAGCTGGCCACTATAGTGAGCAATTCGTTTTCATATTCTCTCCATATATGTCGGTGTTTCGAGACAGCACCGACGAGTAAATTTTGTATATATGTGTTCTGGACACTACCGGAATCGATGGGGCACTCGGCAAAGCCTTAAAACACTCGGCAAAGAGGGCTCGGCACACAGTGCATCGGCAACGCCTTCTTTGCCGAGTACTTTTTCTCGGGCACTCGGCAAAGGCTGCTTTGCTGAGTGACCGAGAAAAAGTACTCGGCAAAGAGACTGACACTCGGCAAATGCCCGGATTCCGGTAGTGGGATCCAGATGATGTGCTTAGTGGACGCAAGATTTATACTTGTCCGGGCAGAACGTCTCTATTTTTAGTCTTCGATGACTCACGCTATCGACACATTGTTACTTGTTACTCGTAGTAGGGGTTATAAGCGAGAGAGAAAGATCCCAAGTCTCTATGCGATGTGGGTTCTAAGGGACTATGTATCGGGTGTTCACTACCTAACTAAGTCGATCTAGTATCTTTGCTCTCTGTCTGTCTGTCCCTGGGATGGGTTGACCCTTCCCTTTTATAGACCAAGGATGGACCGGTTACAAGTGGCTTCTCATGGAATTACTGCATCGTAGTAAAACGAGGCGTCCTACCCCGGTAGAAACCTGTCCGTCAGTACTTGCCTTCGCCGTCCAAGCTCTTTGGTTGTGCTCCTTTGCGTCGACCGAGATGACGTGTATGGGTGGCGGGAGATCCAAGCATCATCATTACTCCTCCTGCGTCGCGTCGATCCCTTGGCTTCATAGCCGAAGCCTTGGCGTTCCTCGTCGTGTTGTGGGTTTTGTAGGTCGTTAGAGGACTCAGGCTTGTGCTCATTAGGCTATGAATGACCCGCAAGTCTGACTCATAAGTCACGAGCGGGGCTTTGGTATGGGCTCACAGGCCATGAGTGTAAGACCGACTCTTCGCCGCGGCTCGGTGTCAGGCACATTTAATGCAGTCAGTTATTGATGACGGGGTGCGGTACATGAGCCAGGTGTGGAATCCACTCGAGTGGCTTCCTCTCAGTTCGGCTGACCTCCCTTCTGGCTCCGCCTCGTCCGACCCTTGGGCTCGATGTCCCAGAGTCATTCGGGGACGAGTCCTTCTAGGGTGGACTCTTTCATCGTCCTCCCTCTAACTTGTGGATCCCACTCCATGGAACCAGGGATTTGATCCCGCCAATATCTCTTTCTTTCATATCACAACAAATCTAATATGGTATAATCTTGCAGCCCGCTTACACTCCGCAAGCAGGCACTGAAAGCGTCTGATTTCGTGTCAGAAGCTTTGGCTGCTTGTGATGGCGTGGTGCTAGCCCAGCAGCTTAGCATGGAAAAAGTGATTTTAGAAGTTGACATGTCTGTCCCGATGGCTCTTCTCCAGTCAGATGAGGGAAGGAGTGCTATCGCAGGTTTGTGGCAAGAAATCAGAGAGAGGAGTGTGATTTTCAGATCCTTTGATGTATCTTTCGTTAATAGAGAGGGAAATGAGGTAGATCACCTTTGTGCAAGTAAGGCCGTAGAGTTGGCTCCTGTTTTATTTTAGCCAGATTGCTTCCCTATTTGGCTTATGGAAGCAGCTAGCAGGGATTGTAATTTCACTTTGAACCAGTAACAAAGAACTTGTGTTCTTCCTAAAAAACGACCGAGAGAAATTCGAAACGCGGAGTGGCATAGGGATGATGGTTTTTTTTGAAAGGATGATGGGTATTGGCCATCGGGGCCATTACCATACCGGCGACGTGTGTTTGCGTTGCGTCCCAGCTACCTCGTGCTTGGTTGCTTGCCCGCCGAAGTGAAACCGTAAGGTCGTGCTTGGCGTGGCTGACTCATGGTTTACAAAACGGGTAAAAACCACCGGTTTTTTCAAAATTCGTTCTAAACTCAAAAAATTTGAAAAAATTCATAAATACCGAAAACCGCTAGTAAACCGTTTTTTGGGACCGGTAAACCGTTATTTGAGACCGGTAAACCGCCATTTTTTACCGGAAACCGGATTTAATGCCAAAATTGAGTATTTAATGGTCAATTTAGACAATATTAGTCTTGTTTACTATTATATGCTATATGTGAAGATGTTATATATTATATGTGAAGATAAACCCGTAGCTCAAGTCCAGTTTAGGCATTTAGTGGTCAATTTCGGTTTCATTTCCTGTCCAAGATGGAATCCGTAGATCAAGTAGCTTCGGTTCTTCTAATAACTATCCGTCTAGACAAGACTCAATTTAGAACCCTTAGCTCCAGTTCTTTTATATGTGTTCCTAAGATTTGCTTATCAGGAGAAAAGTCCAACACTTGGTGAGGTGCACATGCAATACACAAACACCAAACACACATACCGGTATGTTTTTTTGCTTTGTGGATAAATATTTATTTGTCGTTCTTGTTTTCTCGCTAATGTATCTTATATGTTTTGTATATACCTATCACTATCACTATAACGGATTGGAACAATATCACGATCTTTCCAACATACCTGGGTACTATCACTATGACTCGAGATAAACATGTGAGTATTGTGAAATAAGTCGACCTATGTGTCTTGACTCGTTGGAGAGTTGTAAAATAATTTGTATTTGAGTATTGTGAAGTTCGCTGATCGTTTGTTGCATGAGAACTGGAGTTTGTGGTTGCATATGTATGTTATATATTATTTTGGTGAATACATGTCATGTGGATTAATTAATATTTACTGTGCAATGTGAATTGAACAAACTACAAATAAACCTTGTCAAAATTTTCCTTTTTTTGTAAAAAACAGCAAAAACCGGTTAGTTTCGCGATTAACCGACGGTTTAGAGCGGTTTTTCACCGGTAAACCAGTTCAAATTCAAATTGATTTGAATTGGTCAAACCGGTCGGTTTTTACCGGTTTACCGTTGGTAAACCGTTACTGGTGGGGGCGGTTTTTACCCGTGGAACGGTTTAGTAAACTGTGGGCTGATTGTCTGTGTGGCACTGTGGCTGTAGCGAGTCTGTGACACACACAACACGCTTGGGAGACGGGAGGCGAGGAAGATCTAGCTAGGGATGAAAAACGGACAGAAAAACCTCTCTCGTTTTCGTATCTGTATTTCATCATCGGAAACGGGATCGGGTCCGGAATAGTCGGGAACGGAAACGGGAGCGGGATAAAAGGAATTGCGAAAACGAACGGAAACGAAAATACTAACGGAAACTCATAATTTAATACAAATAGGAATGATATTGATGTTTGACTAGTGATTGATTGGCATGATAATAACATAAATCAAATAGATATAAAGATGCAACATTATATTATTGTTTGGTTGCTAATAGTGTACATTTAGCTACATCTAATGTTGTTTAAGACTTTAGACCACTTATCATTGAAAAGACCTGATGATTACAATGGTCATTTATGCTATAATTTGTTACCTAAAGACACGAGGCTTTAGTTTATATACTAATGTATATTAGGCTTATTCTATATTTATCAAATACAGAATAAATACGGGTTCAATCCGGATAAAAACAGGATCCCGCAAAAACGGATGGAATAAACCTTCTTCCGTTTTTCATATTTTTCCGTAAATACAAAAACAGTTAAATTAAATATAGAAAACGGTACGGATCGTAACGAGATTTTAACCGTCCGTTTTTCAACCCTAGCTCAGCAGTCAGCTGTGCCACGCCGGCCCGGCGAGCGCGCACCACGTGCCGGGTCCGGCGGCGGTGGTTTCGGTGCTGTGCTATGTGTGTCGGCTAGCGTCACGTCGTGACGGTGTGTGCGCCCGTGCCGTGGGGCCTCGGTCGTTCGAACCCGCCGTCGGCAGGAGCCGATAGGCGCGCGACACGAATTCACGACGCGTTTCCGTTTCATCCCGGCATCGCATCCCCAGTGTGTCAGTGAGCGTGTGACGGATACAAGATAGTATGGCAGATGGCACGGCGGTTTCCCGCTCCTTCATGCGTGCAGTGCAGTGCAGTGCAGCGTGGGTCGTGTTGATTCTCCAGCGGTGGCGGCAACCGTTTTCCTGTAGTACGGTCTACAGTGCAGTGCATGAAACTATGAAAGCCCCACCCCCACCTATCTAAAATCTAATGTACCACTCCCAGTCCAAAACTATTTGGGATTTGACCGCGATTATCTACTCTAAATAAAGAATATAAAAAGAGGTAAAGAGTTGTACCTTTATAAAGCACTTGGATATCGATTACGGTAAGACTTAAACAAACATAATTTAACGTTATCGGTTACCCATTCCGTTACCAATATATGAACCAAACAACACCTTGGCTTCTACTACCACATGGTTCATGTTTGTTTGTGTTATATAGATGAGAGATATTATAAATATATATGAATGAATAATTGGTAAAACCTACCACATATCCACCTCGTGAGCAGTTTGGAACGATCATAATTATTCCAGGATGATATTTTTTATTTTTTATATTATCATTATTTGAAGGCCTTCGATAGAGACTATGTTCATGTTTGCTAACAAAATCTTAAAATTCTTAAATAAACGTAAGGATCTAGCCATCAACTCGGTGAACTTATAAATCACAACAGGTAATATACTAGTCATTAGCCTGTTCAGTTTTCTAAACAAAATTATCCACATAATTCTCATTATGAAAACAACATAAAACACCATAAATGTGCATCTAAGTCCGCATATATCATTGTGAAATGTAATTAAAATAACCTAGATTTACATCTGGCATAATCTGAGTTGGAATAACCAACTACTTCAAAACTAGCTCATTTGTGATACTAAAGGCCAATGCCTGGTGTCTACTTAAGGTACTTATAAGTTTTTTATGGCACCTAGGTGAACTTCCTTAATATTAGCTTCAAATCTAGAACACATACACACACTAAACATGATATCGGGTCTACATGCAGTATGATATAACAATCAATCAATTGTAGAATGGTAGACAATTTGATCGATTGGGCTACCTCTCATCTATATCAAGATGTCCATTTGAAGACATTAGAGTCTTAATTGGCTTACATTATTTCATCTTACATCTTTTAGTAAGTCTTTGGTGTACTTTTCTTGTGAAATAAAGTTACATTCCTTCATTTGATTCACTTGTGGCGGTGTTTCGTACCTCGCTCCGACAAGTAAATTTATTGTACGCATTCCGGGCTCCGGAGGGTGTGCGTGGAGGGCGCAAGGTTTATACTGGTTCGGGCAGAACGTTCCTACTTCCATTCATCGGTGGCTTGCGCTACCAGCACCATTGATGATCAAACTCATAGTAGGGGTTACAAGCAATCAAGAGAGGGAGGAGATGCTCCCAGGTCCCTTATCGAGGTGGAAGCGGAGCTTAGAAGCTGCAAGGTGGAGTCCTAGGTAAGTCTTGGCTTGACAGAGCTCTAGCCTTCAGGTCCTCGTCAGCGCTCCTCCTCCTTCTATTCGTCATTGTGGGTTCGTCTCCGCCTGAAGGCGTCTGGTTGTGTCCAAGAGCTCTCTCCTTTCCATCCCCCTTTTGCCTGGAGGTCAGCCTCTCCCTTTTATAAGCCGGGACAAGGGTCGACCAGTGGTGGCTTCCCCGGGAAGGAGCTGTAAGGCAACGTTTTACCCTGAGTGACGCCACACATACTCGTGGGGCTCAAGGCCGCCTGGCTGTCTCGTATTTATTATGGCGGATGACGTGGAGGTGGTGATGGTCCTAGGTGTCATCATTTTGGCTATGCCGACCCCTAGCCTCTATAGCCTAGGGCTCTACGCGACCCATCGTGTAGTGCCCTACGGGAGGTTTGCGCACTCAGGCCTAGTCTGATAGGCCATAAGTGCGTTGTAGTCCGGGGGTTTGTAAGTCATGAGTGCTATGCGGCTCGAGGGGTCCGTAGGTCATAAGTGGGAAGCGTACTGGCGCCCACACTATGGCTCGGTGCCAGGCATGGTTAATGCAACCAGTCATTTATGACAGGTCAGTCCGGGGCCAGGCGCAGGATCCTCTCGGGCAGTTCCCTTCTGACATGCCGACCTCCTTTACCAGGCTCCGCCACGCTCGACACCGGTCTCGGTGCCACAGGGTTCGACCGAGGGCATGTCCTTCCAAGGTTGATGCACCTGCCTCTCCTACTGACTAACAGGCCCAACTATTAGGGGCGCCTTTTCCTCGACACACTCTCTGATTGGAGGGTCCTAGGGGCCCAGGGTTATTCCCTCGACAAGCGGGTCCCAGGGACCGGGGATCATTTCCACGCTACTTGAAAGGCAAGGAATACAGTAAGCTTACCAATCATTTGTATCTTGAACTTTTTTGACATCAACTCATCAAATTCCTTGCAATGACCTTGATTTGTTGAGCCAAATATTATAGTGTCAACATAAACTTAGCAAATAAATATATCACTATGTTTTTGTTGGTGAATAGTATGGTTTAGACCATCCCAATCTTGAAGCCGTTGTTGATGAGAAAGTCTTCAAGGCGCTCATACCAAGTCCTTGGAGCTTGCTTTAGCCTATATAGTGCCTTGGACATCCTGTAAACTTGGTTAAGATATCTAGGGTTCTCAAACCCATTTGCTCCATCAACATATATGAGTTCATTAATGAAACCATTTAAGAATGAGCTTTTTTACATCTATTTTATATAATTTAATATCATGATAGGATGCATAATCAAGTAGAATACAAAGTAAAACCATACAATCAGTGCAAGTGTTTGCCTTAAATCCAAACCTTCTACTTGAGAGATCCCTTTACAATAAGCCTTGCATGGTTCCACACTATAGTACCTTGATCATTTTTCTTATTACAGAAAACCCATTATATACCTATTACTCTTACATCATGTGGTCGCTCTTCAAGGGTCGAATCCTCGTTGCGGGTGAAGTTTTTCAACTCCTAATGCATGGCATTCACCTAATCCAAATCCTTAAGTGCTTCATCATAGATGTAGGTTCAATAGAAGAGATAAAAGAGTGAGGTTCAACAAAGGATGCAATTTTTATGATTGAGTTATAATTCCCCTTGATGGATTTCATATGATGACATCTTATGGATGAGCTTATAGTAGAGGTCATGTTCTTCAGTCAATCACTCGAAGAGGAGGTTGCTGAGAGCACCTAGAGGGGGGGGGTGAATAGGTGATCCTATAAAAATCAAACACTAATAGCCACAAAACTTAGTTATAAGTGTTAGAACGGCTAAGTAGTTTGAAGCGAGTTCTTGTGAACACAAACAATCACAGAGAGAGCAACACAAGACACACGTTTTTTATCCCGTGGTTCGGCCAAGTAACACTTGCCTACTTCCACGTTGTGGCGTCCCAATAGACGAGGGTTGCACTCAACCCCTTTCAAGTGATCCGATGATCAACTTGAATACCACGGTTTTTCCTTTAGATGATTGTTCCCATTTGCGAGGAATCTCCACAAATTGGAGTCTCTCGCCCTTATAACAAAGATCACAATGAAGGCACAGAGTAAGGTTGGGAGAAGCAACACACACAAGACTCGAATACGCAGCACACCCACGCACACAAGTGAAGACTCGAGCTCAAATGACAACACAGGGAGTCCTTGACTCAAATAGAGCTCAAATCTCTAACACAACAAAGCGAATGCGCAGAAGCAGAGTCTAGATGCCTTAGAATACTTAGTGAATGCTTGGTTGACTCCTCCATGCGCCTAGGGGTCCCTTTTATAGCCCCAAGGCAGCTAGGAGCCGTTGGAGGCCAACTTGGAAAGCCAAACTTGCCTTCTGTCGGGTGGTGCACCGGACAGTCCGGTGCACCACCGGACAGTCCCTGTAGCTATCCGGTGCATGATCTCCTTCCATTTCTAGCGCATCTGACCGTTGGTCCTCGGTGTCGGTTGGCGCACCGGACACTATCCGGTGCACACCGGACAGTCCAGTGTGCGCAACCGACCGTTGGCGCGACCACGTGTCACGCGAAGATTGCGCGACTGACCGTTGGCGCGGGCGACCGTTGGCTCACCGGACAGTCCGATGAATTTTAACCGTACGCCGCTGATCCTCTTCCCAAGAACGATGAGTTCACCGCGGATGACTCATCGGACAGTCCAGTGAATTATAGCCGTACGCCGCCGTCGAGTCCCAAGAGCGGCCTTTTCATGCGGACCAGCCTGGCGCACCGGACACTGTTCGGTGCACCACGGGACACTGTCCGGTGCACCACCGGACAGTCCGGTGCGCCAAGCCGAGCTGAAGTTGGCTGCACACAACCACCTCTTTTTCCAATTCTTTTCTCACTATTTCTAGGACTTAGACAAAACACATTAGTACTCAAAACAATGTACCGAGTCTAGAAACGTGCCTTTCTCTTTGATTTGCACTTTTCTCTTTACTTGGCACATGAGAACTTAATTAAACGTGTTGGGCACTTAATCACCAAAACATTATTGAAATTGCCCAAAGGCACATTTCCCTTTCAATCTCCCCCTTTTTGGTGATTTATGCCAACACAACAAAAAGCAACAAGAGAAGTGCAAAATCAATGCAATTGAAGACCAAATTGTTTTTTGACTATAATTTGGTATATTTGGATCGCTCTTTGCCACCACTTGGTTTGTTTTTGCAAATCAAATTAATTTTCCTATCTCTAAGTCAAACACACTTGTTTAGGCACAAGGAGAGATATTTTAATGGAAAAAATTGATCAAGTACCAAAAACTCCCCCTTTTCCCATAATAAAAAATTCTCCCCACAAGAGACCAAATTTTGCAGCAATAAGAGTATTTTGGACAAATCAAAAGTTCTAACTCTTATTTTCATAATTCACAAATGGTAGCTGATCCATTTGCTTTTGGCCTTAATTTCTCCCCATTTGGCATTAAGCACCAAAACGGGATCATTCTTGGCCCCTTTAACCCCATTGCCTCACCAAAAATGTCAATTGGGAGCAAAAAGGCAAATAGAGCATAGGTATGAACTTGGAATTAAGTACACCAATACCGGAGTGCAGTGGAAGTCTTTGCAACGTCCAAGTTCATTTTCCCTTTCAATGCACCTTTGAGACTACATCAAGAATACTCAAACACGAAGGTTAGTCTCAAAGGGTCAAGTTGTAGCATATCTCCCCCTAAATAAGTGCACCATTTGCATATGGACTTGTGAGGTCCGGGGAGGTCTTGTACAACTTGAGCACCACAGATATACAACAAGTAATGTAAATGCTTCAAAGTAACATGATGAAAGGCATAGAACACAGGTATGCTAGAGATCAATCCAAGTTACGCGAATCTAAGACATTTAGCTCACTACGCAACCTGCAAAATGTTTTCTCATCTAACAGCTTGGTGAAGATATCGGCTAGCTGGTTCTTGGTGCTAATATGAAAAATCTCGATATCTCCCTTTTGCTGGTGATCCCTCAGGAAGTGATGCCGGATGTCTATGTGCTTAGTGCGGCTGTGTTCAATAGGATTATCCGCCATGCAGATTGCACTCTCATTGTCACATAGGAGTGGGACTTTGCTCAGATTGTAGCCAAAGTCCCGGAGGGTTTGCCTCATCCAAAGTAGATAGTTGTGCATAACACTGTCCTGCGGCAACATACTCGGCCTCAGCGGTGGATAGGGCAACAGATGTTTGTTTCTTGGAACTCCAGGACACCAAGGACCTTCCTAGAAATTGGCACGTCCCCGATGTGCTCTTCCTATCAACCTTGCACCCAACATAATCAGAGTCTGAGTATCCAATCAAGTCAAAGGTAGACCCCTTTGGATACCAGATCCCGAAGCAAGGCGTAGAAACTAAATATCTAAGAATTCGCTTAACAGCCACAAGGTGACATTCCTTGGGGTCGGATTGATATCTAGCACACATGTATACACTTAGCATAATGTCTGGTCTACTAGCACATAAATAAAGCAGTGAACCTATCATGGACCGGTATGCCTTTTGATCAACGGAATTACCCGTCGGTTCCCATTGGTGTCTTCGCGGGCTTGGCGTCCTTCATCCTAAACCGCTTGAGAAGGTCTTGTGTGTACTTCATTTGAGAGATGAAGGTGCCATCCTTGAGTTGCTTCACTTGGAATCCAAGGAAGTAGGTCAACTCGCCCATCATCGACATCTCGAACTTTTGTGTCATCACCCTATTGTCATCCTCAAAGCCAGGGGTTGTTCCACGTATACTTCCTCCTTGATTGGCCCATTGAGGAAGGCGCTCTTCACATCCATTTGAAACAACCTGAAAGAGTGGTGAGCAGCATAGGCTAATAATATTCGAATAGACTCTAGCCTAGCTACAGGAGCAAAAGTCTCCTCGAAATCCAAACCTCCTCGAAATCCAAACCTGCGACTTAGGCATAACCTTTTGCCACAAGTCGAGCCTTGTTTCTTGTCACCACCCCGTGCTTGTCTTGCTTGTTGCGGAACACCCACTTGGTTCCCACAACATTTTGCTTTGGACATGGCACCAGGCTCCAAACTTCATTTCTCTTGAAGTTGTTGAGCTCTTCCTGCATGGCCAACACCCAGTCCGGATCCTGCAAGGCCTCTTCTACCCTGAAAGGATCAATAGACGAGACAAACGAGTAATGTTCACAAAAGTTAGCTAATCTTGAGCGAGTAGTTACTCCCTTGCTTATGTCACCCAGAATCTGGTCAATGGGGTGATGTCGTTGGATCGTTGCTCGGACTTGAGTTAGAGGGACCCGTGGTGCTTCTTCCTCCATCACTTGATCTTCTTGTGCTCCCCATTGATCATGCCCTTCTTCTTGAGGAACCTGTTCATGATCTTGAGTTGGGGGTTGCACCTGAAAGTTGCCTAAAGGGGGGGTGGATAGGCGAAACCTGAAAATTATAACTTTACACCCCACTTAGATCCCTTGATTAGTGGTTAGAACAAGATACACACTTGTCGGAGAATAAAACTAAGTCCTTGCGTGTAAAGAGTATTGCTTTTAAATAATGCGGAATTGATAAATCAATACTACTAATAAGTCTATGAGAATAAAGCAAGAGGGCTTAGATAAGAAGAGTAATAACACAAGTTCTTTCTTGCAAAGTGTTGCTTCACAAAATGAGAATTTAACTTAACGCAACACCAAATAGTATTAGCAAAGAATAGTGCAAGAAGAAACTTAGAAAGGGAAAGAACAAACAAATCACAAGCAATGAGCACACGAGACACGAGTGATTTGTTTTACCGAGGTTCAGCCCTCGAAGGCCTAGTCCCTGTTGAGGAGTCCACTAAGGACGGGTCTCTTTTAACCCTTTCCCTCTCTCCACCGATCACCAAAGACCGGCGAGCTCTTCTTCTTCTCAAGGATCACTTAAGACCCCGCAAGGACCACCACACACTTTGGTGTCTCTTGCTAGCTTTACAAGCCTCCAAAACTTTGGAGGAAGTTCAATGGGAGTCAAAACTCCACGCGCAAATGAACACAAAGATGTAGCACACACTATCTCTCAATAAATCTCACAAGGCACTAGTGCTAAACTCAAATGAGTAGCTCTCTCTTGCTTGCTCTCTCTTTTGTGGCACTTGTGTTGGTTGTAGTGGTCTAAATCTTGTGTATAGGATGGATCAATGAATAGAGGTGGTTGGGAGGGCTTGAGTATGTCAACTAGATGACTTAGAATGTTGCTTGGGCTCCCCCACCTTGAAGTGGCCGGTTGGGGTGGTATTTATAGCCACCAACCAAATTGTAGCCGTTGGAGAAGGCTGCTGGCGATGGGCGCACCGGACAGTCCGGTGCACCACTGGACAGTGTCCGGTGCGCCGCCACGTCATCCTCCCGTTAGGGCTTGGAGCTGGTCGACCGTTGGAGGCTTTGTCCTCATGTGGCACCAGACAGTCCGGTGCGACACCGGACAGTCCGATGCCCCTCTGACCAACTGCTCTGACTTCTGCCGCGTTCACTGTGCTGCACTGTTCCCTGTCAGAGTCGACCGTTGCGCGCAGGTAGCCGTTGCTCCGCTGGCACACCGGACAGTCTGGTGGACCACCGGACAGTCCGGTGAATTATAACAGAGCTGCGCCTGGGAAACCCGAAGGTGAAGAGTTTAAAGTCAATTCACCCTGGTGCACCGGACACTGTCTGGTGGTGCACCGGACACTGTCCGGTGGCACACTGGACAGTCCGGTGCGCCAGACCAGGGAGCACTTCGGTTTCCTTTGCTCCTTTCTTTTTGAACCCTTTCTTTTGACTTTGTATTGGTTTGATGTGAACCTTTAGCACCTGTAGAACATTTATTCTAGAGAAAACTAGTTAGTCCAATTATTTGTGTTGGGCAATTCAACCACCAAAATCAATTAGGAAAAGGTTAGACCCTATTTCCCTTTCAGCACCCTTTTTGAGGAAGATGGTTGATCTTTCTGTAATTCCTGTGGTCGCACATCACCTATTGCCATCGTGCGTATTGTGGCTATCAGAATTTCTTCTCCATCTACATCATTAAGATCAACTTGCTCTCTTGGAGAGCCATTAGTCTCATCAAATACAACGTCGCTAGAGACTTCAACCAATCCCGAAGATTTGTTGAAGACCCTATACGCCTTTGTATTTGAGTCATACCCTAGTAAAAACCCTTCTACTGCCTTGGGAGCAAACTTAGAATGTCTACCTTTCTTCACCAGAATGTAGCATTTGCTCCCAAATACTCGAAAGTAAGAAACGTTGGGTTTGTTACCGATAAGTAGTTCATAGGAGGTCTTCTTGAGAAGGCGATATAGATAGAGCCGGTTTATGGCGTGGCA
Organism: Zea luxurians; assembly: GCA_029449295.1. Taxonomy (NCBI): domain Eukaryota; kingdom Viridiplantae; phylum Streptophyta; class Magnoliopsida; order Poales; family Poaceae; genus Zea; species Zea luxurians. The sequence goes on from JAOPSE010000014.1 coordinate 75,905,856, forward strand.
CGTTGTGTTCATAGCTTCCGACCAAAACCGCTCAGGCGTCTTGAACTCTCCAAGCATCGTTCTTGCCATGTCGATAAGCGTCCTGTTCTTCCACTCTACCACACCGTTTTGCTATGGTGTGTAGGGAGCAGAGAACTCGTGCTTGATGCCTTTCTCCTCAAGATACTCCTCCAATTGTAGATTCTTGAACTCGGACCCGTTGTCGCTTCTTATCTTTTTCACCTTGAGCTCAAATTCATTTTGAGCCCTCCTTAAAAAGCGCTTTAGGGTCCCTTGGGTTTCTGATTTGTCCTGCAAAAAGAATACCCAAGTGAAGCGGGAAAAATCATCAACAATAACAAGACCATACTTACTTCCCCCGATGCTAAGGTAGGCAACGGGTCCAAAGAGGTCCATGTGAAGAAGCTCCAGTGGTCTTGATGTTGTCATCACATTCTTGCTGTGATGAGTGCTTCCCACCTGTTTTCCTGCCTGACAAGCTGCACAAGGTCTATCTTTCTCGAAACAAACATTTGTTAGTCCTAACACATGTTCTCCCTTTAGAAGTTTATGAAGGTTCTTCATCCCAACATGTGCTAGACGGCGATGCCACAGCCAACCCATACTAGTCTTAGCTATTAAGCATGCATCTAGATCGGCCTCCTCTTTCAAAAAATCAACTAAATAGAGTTTGCCGTCTAATACACCCTTAAAAGCTAATGAACCATCACTCCTTCTAAAGACAGATACATCAACGTTTGTAAAAAGACAACTGTATCCCATGTGACACAATTGACTTACAGACAGAAGGTTGTACCCAAGCGACTCTACTAGGAATACATTCGATATGGAGTGTTCGCATGTGATGGCTATCTTCCCCAAACCTTTGACCTTGCCTTGATTCCCATCTCCAAAGATAATCTTATCCTAGGAATCCTTGTTCTTGACGTAGGAGGTGAACATCTTCTTCTCCCCCGTCATGTGGTTTGTGCATCCGCTGTCGATTATCCAGTTAGAGCCCCCGGATGCATAAACCTGCAAGGAATTTAAGCTTGGGTTTTAGGTACCCAACTCTTGTTGGGTCCTACAAGGTTAGTCACAATGGTTTTTGGAACCCATATGCAAGTTTTGTCTCCCTTGCATTTGGATCCCAATTTCCTAGCCACTACTTTTGCATTCTTACATGAAAGAACAAAAGAAGTGTTGCAAGCATGGAAAACAGTAGTAGATTCATTGCACATTTTCCTAGGCACGTGATGCACAACATGATTTCTCCTAGGCTTACTTGTACCATGAACAAAAGTAGAACTAGAGGCAAACATAGCATTTGAATTGAAAGCATCATGATCATAACTCCTATTATAATGAGTACGATTAGCAATTTTCCTATCATAAATAAAGGCATGGTTCCTTTGAGGATTACTAACCATAGGGGCCTTCCCTTTCTTCTTGTTAGGAATGGGAGCCCTTTGACTTGTTAAGTTCTTGGTTTCCCTTCGAAAACCAAGCCCATCCTTAATTGAGGGATGTCTACCAACAGTGTAGGCAACCCTAGCAAATTTTAATTTATCAAAATTAATTTTGTAAGTCTTAAGTTGAGCATTAAGACTTACCACATCATCATTTAATTTGGTAATAGAAATAAGGTGTTCATCACAAGCATCAACATCAAAATTCTTACATCTATTACAAATCACAACATGCTCTACACATGAACTAGTTTTGTTGACTTCCTCTAGCCTAGCATTTAGTTCATCATTTAAACTCTTTAAACTAGAGACCGATTCATGGCAAATAGACAATTCAGAAGATAACATTTCATTTCTCTTAATTTCTAAGGCAAGGGATTTTTGCACACTAACAAATTTGTCATGTTCCTCATATAAAATATCTTCTTGCCTCTCTAGCAATCTATCTTTTTCATTTAGAGCATCAATTAATTCATTAATTTCTCTACTTTAGCTCTATCTAAACCTTTAAATAAACTAGAGTAATCTACTTCATCATCGGAAGAATCATCATCGCTAGAAGTAGTGTACTTAGAGGTATCTCGAACATGTACCTTCTTTTCCTTGGCAATAAGACATGTATGGCGTTCGTTGGGGAAGAGAGAAGACTTGTCGAAGGCTGAGGCAGCGAATCCTTCGTCGTCGGAGTCGGAAGAGGAGCAGTCCGAGTCCCATTCCTTTCCCAAGTGCGCCTCGCCCTTAGCCTTCCTATAGTTCTTTTTCTCCTTCCCGCTCTTTTCTTATCCCTGGTCACTATCATTATCGGGACAATTTGCAATAAAATGACCAGTCTTACCGCATTTGAAGCAGGAGCGCTTTCCCCTTGTTTTGTTCTTGTTGGGGGTACTCCTTGCGTCCTTTAAGTGCGGTCTTGAAGCGCTTGATAATAAGCGCCATTTCATTCTCGTTGAGCCCGGCAGCCTCCACTTCTGCTACCTTGCTTGGTAGCGCCTCCTTGCTGCTTGTTGCCTTGAGCGCAACGGGCTGCGGCTCGTAGACGGGCAGTGGGCCGTTTAAGGCATCATCTACATACCTTGCCCCCTTAACCATCATGCGCCCGCTTACAAATTTTTTGAGTATCTCCTCGGGCGTCATCTTTGTGTACCTGGGGTTTTCACGGATAAGATTCACAAGATGGGGGTCAATAACTATAAAGGACCTGAGCATGAGTCGGACGACATCGTGGTCCATCCATCTTGTGCTTCCATAGCTTCTAATCTTGTTGACCAGGGTCTTGAGCCTATTGTAGGTTTGTGTTGGCTCTTCTCCCCTGATCATGGCGAATCTCCCTAGCTCGCCTTCCACCAGTTCCATTTTGGTGATCATTGTAGCATCATTTCCCTCATGTGAGATCTTGAGGGTGTCCTAGATTTGCTTGGCGTTGTCCAAGCCACTTACTTTATTGTATTCATCCCTGCAAAGCGAAGCTAACAAGACAGTAGTAGCTTGGGCATTCTTATGAATTTGTTCATTAATGAATACAGGATTATCCGTACTATCAAAATGCATCCCATTTTCCACAATTTCCCAGATACTAGGATGGAGAGAAAACAGATGACTACGCATTTTATGACTCCAAAATGAGTAGTCCTCTCCATCAAAGTGTAGGGGTTTTCCAAGAGGAATAGAGAGCAAATGAGCATTTGAGTTGTAGGTAATGCGAGAGTAATCAAAAGAATAATTTTGATTAACCGTTTTCTTTTTCGGCGACGAGTCGTTGTCGTCATCATCTCTTGGTAAAGAAGAGGAGGCATCGCTGTCGTAGTAGATGATCTTCTTGATGCGCCTCTTTTTCTTCCCGTCCTTCTTCTTGTGACTCGAGCCTGAGTCAGTGGGCTTGTCATCTCTTAGCTCGTTGAAGATGGACTCCTTCTCTTTGTCATTGACCACCATCCCCTTTCCCTTAGGATCCATCTCTTCAGGCGATTAGTCCCTTATGTGAAGAGTACGACTCTGATACCAATTGAGAGCACCTAGAGGAGGGGGGGGGGTGAATAGGTGATCCTGTAAAAATCAAACGCTAGCCACAAAACTTAGTTATAAGTGTTAGAACGGCTAAGTAGTTTGAAGCGAGTTCTTGTGAACACAAACAATCACAAAGAGAGCAACACAAGACACGCGATTTTTATCGTGTGGTTCGGCCAAGTAACACTTGCCTATTTCCACGTTGTGGCGTCCCAATGGATGAGGGTTGCGCTCAACCCCTTTCAAGTGATCCGATGATCAACTTGAATACCACGGTTTTTCCTTTAGATGATTGTTCCCGTTTGCGAGGAATCTCCACAAATTGGAGTCTCTCGCCCTTATAACAAAGATCACAATGAAGGCATAGAGTAAGGTTGGGAGAAGCAACACACACAAGACTCGAATACGCAGCACACCCACGCACACAAGTGAAGACTCGAGCTCAAATGACAACACAGGGAGTCCTTGACTCGAATAGAGCTCAAATCTCTAACCAACAAAGTGAATGCGTGGGAGCAGAGTCTGGATGCCTTAGAATACTTAGTGAATGCTTGGTTGACTCCTCCATGCGCCTAGGGGTCCCTTTTATAGCCCCAAGGCAGCTAGGAGCCGTTGGAGGCCAACTTGGAAAGCCAAACTTGCCTTCTGTCGGGTGGTGCACCGGACAGTCCGTTGCACCACCGGACAGTCCCTATAGCTGTCCAGTGCGCGATCTCCTTCCATTTCTGGCGCATCCGACCGTTGGTCCTCGGTGTCGGTTGGCGCACCGGACACTGTCCGGTGCACACCAGATAGTCCGGTGTGCCCAACCGACCGTTGGTGCGACCACGTGTCACGCGAAGATTGCGCAGCTGACCATTGGCGTAGGCGACCATTGGCTCACCGGACAGTCCAGTGAATTTTAGCCATACGCCGCTGATCCTCTTCTCGAGAATGACGAGTTTGCCGCGGACGACTCACCGGACAGTCTGGTGCACCACCGGACAGTCCGGTGAATTATAGTCGTACGCCGCCGTCGAGTCCCGAGAGCGGCCTTTTCACGCGGACTAGCCTAGCGCACCGGACACTGTCCGGTGCACCACCGGACAGTCCGGTGTGCCAAGCCGAGCTGAAGTTGGCTGCACACAGCCACCTCTTTTTCCAATTCTTTTCTCACTGTTTCTAGCACTTAGACAAAACACATTAGTACTCAAAACAATGTACTAAGTCTAGAAACGTACCTTTCTCTTTGATTTGCACTTTTCTCTTTACTTGGCACATGAGAACTTAATTAAACGTGTTGGGCACTTAATCACCAAAACATTATTGAAATTGCCCAAAGGCACATTTCCCTTTCAGTTGCGTAGCATCAACATCTTGAGCTTGTGCCATTACTTGATCTTGAGGGACATATGACATAAAAGTGGATAACTAAATTATTAGAACAAATTTAACATTATAAAATAGATATTTATGAAATTTGATATTGATCTTTTTTATGTTATCAAGCATATTATTACAAATAAGGATAACATTTTCTTTAAATTGTTTTATGCGTTATTTTCTCCCCACAATAAAAAGGTGAAAAAATATCCAAATATGTATCTAAAGTTTATATCTATCATTTGAGAAGGTACATGATAAATTTAAGGTTTATATTTTATGAATCTTCCAGCGGCCAACGGAGTAGAGGTAGTCTCCGGCGCTAAGGGAGAGGAGGGAGTGGTCGCCGGGCCTAGAGTAGGCACCGACGTGGGGTTGTGGGGTGGTGAGGGTGGTGCGCCGGGGAGGGAGGGGAGGGTAGGGGCTGAGAAGCACATATTGTCACTTAGAGTGTAGTTTGAACGTGGGTTAACACCGGACGACGGAAGCCCGACGTTCTCTCTCGTTGATTCTCCGGGACTCCATCGACGTAGGCCATCATACAAGGAGGCTCTTCTCCTGCCCAGGGCTGCTCCCTGTCTAGGCTGAGAGGACGACAATGGCGCAGGCTGGGTGAAGGTTGAAGGAAGACAAGCTCGTCGACGTCGCCTACGCCCTCTCAAGTCCCCTCCTCTTCTCCCCAGGACTGTTCCATCCGACCTTAGGGGGAAGTGTTTTAACTGCCTCTCCCCTTCCCACCGAGCTGCTGTTTGTCGTCGGCTAGTGAGGTGCTTCTGTTGCCGACTGCCTGGGCACCATGCTTACGTGTGCCTGCGCTGGTGATCAGGCATGCCCCAGCCACGACGAGGCCTATCTCCCAGTCTTCTAGGATGGCCGACTCTGAGGATAATTTAGCTGGCAGAGTTGAGATCGGTGGAGAAGATGGCGATGGAAGATTGAAGAAGCGCATCTGCCGTGGTCAGAGGAGGAGAAGATCCGGAAACCAGAGGGATAGCGAAGATTAGGAAGCAGTAGTCGTGGTGCCTGCCCAACGTTGAGCCGATCAGAGCCTTGATCGTGCAATGGGTAGGCCCAAGCGAATCATCAAATACTCCAGGAAGATTCTTGAGGAAGAAGATAATCTCCAGTGGGCTTTGATCATCACTGTCATTGATCAGTCGAATTCTGGCTGCGCCGCGGATGTGTCTGACGCGCTCGATGTGAGGTTTAACCTCGATGCGTAGACGCTCGACCTCCGTCGTGCTACGCCGAATTCCTACGTCATGTTCCTCCCCAATGAAGAGGTTGCCTGCCGGGTCCTCAATGGCGGCATGCCTTTTGTCTCTCCCACTGTTCGCCTTCACATCAAACGCTAGTCCAGACAAGCCATGGTCGTCGGCGGGAGAGTGTTGCTAGTGCCAGTTGACATTGAGCTGCGAGGAATCCCTGCACACCTCTGGGGGTTGGAAACAACTTCACAGCTTCTTGATGAACACTACCTCATCCGTGATGTGCACCCAGAGTCCGCGGAAGGCGTCGATCTTTCAGTCTTCAAGTTGAGTGCATGGTGCGACGAGCCAGAGCTAGTGCCGATGGAATTGGATCTTCTTGCGGAGGAGCCGCAGTTGCGTGCCTGTGACTTTGGCCCCTGTCCTCGCACACTGGTGTTCCCATCTCCGTGCGAGTGTTCAGACGTGATTCTGGACAGCGACCCCTTGCCACCACCGCTGCCTCCCTACTCCAGCGACAATCGCGAGCAGGACCATGACAAGCGGTGACGGAATCCACATTCAACTCCAACGGCGACTGTTCGCAGGCCGGTGCACGCGCGCCTCGGGCCTAGTGTTCGTGCCGGCTCTGCGCCTGGTGGGACGGTCGCACTCCTAGTCCCCTTGGAGGAAGAGACCGCCGCTTTGGATTCTCCACCCATGGCGCGCCTAGGGCCTTGTGGTGACGCCGGCTCTGCGTCTGGAAGGGCATCTGAGACGGTCGAGCTCCTGAGCGCCTTGGGAGCAGTGGATACCGTGGGAATAGAGCAGGACGCATCGGGCTCTCCAAATCTGACGCTCATCCCTTTGGTTTCTCCAAAGCCAGCGCTCATCCCTCCTAGGTCCGCCTCATTAAATGGTGTGTTCTCTTCTGACCTATTGGATTCTGAGATGCCAGATGTCGGAGATTCCTTGGAACCTGGCATTTCAGATCCTCCCCATGGTGCCTCATTTCAAACGACGGTTATAGAGGAGATGGGCGGTTGTTTGAAGGTGTACTCTAGAAGAAGAGATGCCATACCTGTTCATTCCCAGACAGCGTCCTCTGTAGCCTTGACCCCCTTGCAAGAATTCAGTCAGCACATTTCCAAAGCCACTAATGGTTTGTTGAGCCCACCGCCAATCCCTAAACACAGAAAGAAGACCCTTCCAAGAAATTTCAAGCCCAGGAGATCCAGAAGGGTGGTCAAGTTTCCGCCAGAGTTAGGCTCCGAAGCAGCAACCTCTGTCTGCAAGAAATTGGGATTCTATGATGATCATGGCAATATATCTCTAGAAGATGCTAGCAGATATGCTATTCTATACAATTCACCCCTCTCCAAAGAGCACATCGCTGCCTTGGTGGCTCTGTTTGGATGGGATGCATCTGAGCTTGCGTAAGCTTGGATCGTTTGGTCTGGTCATGTTTCCTTGTTCTCAATGGACCAGTGCAGCTTTCTAATTTGGAATGTGAGAGGATTGAACAGTAGGGCTAGGAGAGATAATGTCAAGACCCTTGTCCTGGACATCAAACCATCACTTATCTGTTTGCAAGAAACCAAAATGAGCAACATCTCCGATTTTGACATCCTTTCCATTCTTGGTGCTGGTTACAGTAATTTTGTTTTCAGTCCGGCACAGGGGACAAGAGGGGGCATTTTAGTGGCTTGGAGATATGGAGTTTTCACCCACAACATTCATGTGATCAGAGAGTTCTCGGTCTCTATTCAACTGCAGGAGGCTTCTGGCCCACTTTGGTGGTTCACAGGGGTTTACGGGTCACATCAAGATAATCTTAAACAGGCTTTTCTACAAGAGTTAAGTGAGGTCAGGGCAGGCTGTGATGGACCATGGATCTTGGCAGGTGATTTTAATCAGATTTCTAGGTCTGAGGACAAGAACAACTCCTGTATCAACAGGGCCCTGTTGAGAAGATTTAGAAGATGGATAGATGAATTGGAGCTGAAAGAAATTCCTTTGATAGGAAGAAGATACACCTGGTCCAACCAGAGACAGGCCCCCACTCTTGTTAAAATAGACCATGTCTTCTGCACTTCGAGCTGGGAAGGGATGTTTCTAGCTTCTACTTTATTTAGCAAGGCCTCAGAAGATTCTGATCATTGCCATTTGATTTTAAAGTTGAGAGAAGAAGAAGGTTAGGGGAGAAGGAGATTTCATTTTGAGAGTTTCTGGACCAAAATGCCAGGCTTTCATGAGTTGGTGGCAGATTCCTGGAACTAGCCACTTCAAAATTGTGGTCATCTGGAGAGGATCTCTCTAAAGCTCAAGAGGCTAACTAGAGCCCTGTAGTCTTGGGGGCACAAAACAGTGGGCAACATTAAATACCAACTGGGCTTAGTAAGAGAGATTTTACACAGGCTGGAAATGGCTCAAGACAGCAAGGTGTTATCTCCAGATGAGTTATGGCTGTCAAGAAAGCTCAAGCACCAGTGCCTGGTCCTTGCTTCCCTGGAGAGAACTGTTGCAAGACTCAGATCTAGAGTCAGTATCTGAAAGAGGGAGATGCCAACACATCCTTCTTTCATATGCAGGCCTGCTGCTGCAAGAAGAGAAATCATATCTTCAGCTTACTGGATGAGGAAAGAGTGGTCACATCTCATGAGCAAAAACAGGAGGTGCTGCATGATTTTTACTCTAATCTGTTCGGGTATGCCCCCTAGAGAAGGCTAACTCTGAAGTTAGAAGAATGTCACAGAGCTCTAATAGATTTGTCTGCTCTTGAGCTACCTTTTACAGAAGAGGAAGTTTGGGATGCTATAGCCAGTCTTCCTTCAGATAAAGCGCCTAGGCCAGATGGCTACACAGGGAGATTCTACAAAACTTGTTGGCCTATACTTAAGGCAGATTTGATGGCTGCCCTTGCTGCCCTTCACCTTGGTAATTCACAAAAGTTGGGGCCTCTAAACATAACATATATTACTTTGATCCCCAAGAAGGCAGATCCCATATCGATCTGCTGGTGATTACAGGCCCATCAGCCTCATTCACAGCTTTGCAAAGCTGTCCACAAAGGTCCTTGCTAATAGGCTTGCTCCTCTCCTCAACAAGATGGTTGAGGCTAATCAGAGTGCTTTTGTTAGAGGTAGATCTATTCATGACAATTATATGTTGGTCTAGCACTCAATTAAGTCCTTACACAGGAAAAAAGTGGCCAGCCTTTTTCTGAAATTAGACTTAACAAAGGCATTTGATTATGTTTCCTGGGCATTCCTTCTTAAGGTATTAACCCACCTTGGCTTTGGTAATAGGTGGAAGAATCTTATTTCCAATTTGCTGGCCACTTCATCAACTCAAATATTATTAAATGGATTTCCAGGGGAGTAGATCAGACATCGCAGAGGTTTGAGGCAAGGGGACCCCCTCTCCCCAATGCTCTTTGTTCTGGTGATGGATGTACTCAGCAGCCTTTTCAAAGTGGCAGAAGAAAAACAATTGTTGTCTAGTCTAGAAGGTGCCATTAGGAAGTCCAGATTATCTCTATATGCAGATGATGTAGTCTTGTTTGTCAAGCCCAAGGAGGAAGAGCTAAACTGTGTCAAACTCATTCTTGACTGTTTTGGAGAAGCTTCTGGCCTAGTAACCAATTTACACAAGAGTTGTGCCATCCCAATAAGATGTGAGGATGATTTGCTGCATGAAGGGTGTAACATTCTGCAAGGCACCCCTTCTTCCTTCCCTTGCACTTACTTGGGTTGACAAGATTGCGGATAGGCTACCAAATTGGAAAGCTAGGCTCCTCAACCTTGCTGGAAGGACAACCCTTGTGCGCTTTGTACTCTCAGCCATCCCAGTTTATGTAACACCCGGTTTTAAAGAACAAAGCCGGGTGCATCTCATACATGCGCCAAGAAGACAACATATATAATAACAGAGTGTATAGAGATAAATGTCATAAAACATCAGAGTATTTATTACATAGCGGAAGACTTATTACAAAATAAAATAATAAAGATAAAACGAACTAAGGATCGACGGCGCCAATGTCAACTGAGAAACGCCACCTAGATCAGATCAAACTCCTCGATACTTGACTCCACTTGAAACCACCTGTTCTTCTCCTGTGGGGGGGGTGTGTGAGACAGCAAGAGTGAGCTCACACATGATCATAGCTCAACAAGTTGTGGGGAACCAGTGGACATAAACTCACAAAGGTGTGAGCTCATGTGATGTGTAAGGCTAATTAATGATAGGGGTTAAAGCTGAGCATTGCTTTTAAGTAGTTGGTCAAAATTTTATTAGCAGTTACTAAGTGTAAGTAAATACCAAACCATAAGTAAAGTAATAGAACAAAATTAATAACAAACCCATGCAATGCAAATGACAAAATTGAATTTAAGTTCCATAATTTAAACATCAGAGAGTCCTGAGCTGCTCATGACCGTGAGCTCGGCTAGTATACCAGTTTTACACTCTGCAGAGGTTGTACCCTTTACCCACAAGTCATGTTACCCATCTGCCAAGGGGTCGCGAATCCCATACACCTCTACCTAGGAAGCGCGGCAGGGCAACACTACGAGGCCTTTACAAAGTTCCACTAGCTTCCGAAAACCCGCTACAGTTTATGGGAAGATCCAGTAAAGGGTTCCTGGCTGACCGCCATCGCAGCAAAATCAACCAGGGACCTCCCCGCACTGACCTCTCCCCTACTGCCCTTGCCCCTTTCGGGTAAGGTAGTCTTCCACTAGCTTTCCTCATTAGTCAGCCAAGGGCGTCCCATTCCACCCTTGTGGTGGCACGTGGTTCTCAAGTTAAGCTCTATGTTCCAATTAACATTAATGATCTCAACATGAACATAAACGGAATAACAACAAGAATTGGAACATAGAAGTAATAAATGATTATCCCAAAACCATATAAAGCAATAGCAAACTACCCAAGTGATTCAGGGGTAAACAAGGTAATGAGATAAACAAACTAGGGAGTCCTATTGGGTCCCATCAAAATTAACCTATGCATGGATAAGTGATATTAAAGAACATTATTGGGTAAAAAGTGGTCAAGGGCACAACTTGCCTTCAATGAGCTCCTGCTCAGCTACTTCAACCTGCTGCTCACCAGGATCCTCAGCAACGGGCTCTTCTACTCGCCGCAATACAAACAAGCACCGTGCATATAGAGAAATTAACATTACACCAAACATATATACAAAATACACAGAGATATTATACATATTAAAATAAAAATCTAGGAACTGGAATCATAATTTTCTGAGTCATAGATTTTAAGTTATGCATTTTCAAAGGTTTTATGTGCTTTAAATAGGATTAAGTGATAAATAAATTTCTTACTGTTTTCATGACATAACAGAGGCTCTAGGTGATAGAGAATAAAATTACAAAATTTTAGGAAGTGGAATGAAGTGATTTGGACTAAAAATGGATTTTCTATGAATTATTGAAGTTCTAGCAATTATTTTCCTATTAAAAATCCTTTTATAATTCAATTTCCCTGATTTTATTATGTTCTGGACTGGGCCTCATTTAAACCGAAACACAGGGGGTTCGGCGTAAAATTTCTAAGACACGGTGAATACCACTCTCTGGACGGCGGGTTGATTCCGTTGTTTCTCGGGGTCTCTTTAACAAAATGCACCCGCGAAGGGGTATGGAGTGCCTAGGGCCGTCCGATTAGCCATCGGCCGCCAGGATCACACAGACGATGTGGTCATGCGCGATTACATCGGATCCGCATAGCCAGGGATCGACGGTCGATTACCAACCTCCCATCACGCGATACAACCGGCGGCGCCACCCATGCACTGATTTAATCCCAGCCATTACTCGATATCCAACGGCTAGAACCCGTCGTCTACCTCCTGCTAGCTGACTACACCGATGGCCCAGGTCTTTCTTTCCTCCGGCGGTGAGCGCCACCGAATTGAGCGCTAGCTGGGCGCCTACCTTCTTGCTTGAACGGACGAAAAGAAGGGAACATGGAGATGAAACTCACCGCACCAGAGCGAACAAGCCGATGCCGAGGTCGAACACCTACTGCCGGTTGGTGATGCCGAGCAGCCTGTCGATCTCAAACTCGACGGGGAGGCCGTGACAGTCCCACCCGAACCGTCGCGAGACATGGCGGCCCCGCATCGACTGGTGCCGGGTGACCACGTCCTTGATGGTGCCGGCGAGTATGTGGCCGTAGTGGGGCAGACCAGTGGCGAAGGGGGGGCCGTCATAGAAGACGAACTCCTCACCGCTCACCGTGCGCCGGAGCTGCTCGTGGAAGGCGTCGAGCTTCGCCCACAGCTCGAGTACCCGCTCCTCCTGCTCCGGGAAGGAGAAGTCCTTCCCCTCGCACACGTCGTCCATGACCTCCTGTCCGGCGGTCGCGGTGGCGCCGAAGGGGGCCTGGATTCCGAGCGAGGCGGTTCCAAGACGGGGGCGCGAAGACGCCGGACAGGACAGAGGCCTTGGGCTGCCTGGAGCCGCCGTCTTCCTCGCGCTCGAAGTCAGAGGAGGAAGAGGCAACGCCGGCGGCAGCTGGGGCGGCGTCCTCGCACGGTGAATCGCGTGGCGGCGCAGGTGGTGCTTCTCCCCGATCGGCACAGACGCGGTGATCTTCGGCTGCAGGGGGGGTAGTCGACGTTTATGGCCGCGGGATGAGCCCGCAAGTGAGGGTAGCGCCTGAGCTTGTTACGGAAGATCCACGAGCGGATGGGAGGGCGGAGAGATCGGATCGCTACGATTTCGCGCAACAGGGAAACAAATTTCTGTTGGGACGACGAGCCTGCAGTCCGGACCCACCTGGCGGCGGAAGTAACAACGTAGGCGCGAGTGGCGCATAGCGGGGCCGGTCGGCTAGTGGTAACGCTGATGGCGTTATGGGCCGCGCAGTGGTGAATACGGTATTGGGCCGAGGTAAGGGGAAAAATCGGCCCACGCGCAGGTTTTTCTTTGTCTTTATCTTTTCTGTTTTAGCCTTGCAACTCCTTCCAAATTTCAAACTTTGGTTTTGAAATTCAGATTCTTTGATAAGCTTCACACACAAATTAAGTGCACAAATAAGAGTGCCCTCATGAAAGTATACTTATTCGTCTATTTTTGTTCCTTTATAGTATATTGTTTTCCTTTTCTTTTCTATTTATTCAAAATGCAAATTTGAATTTGCTCATTGTAGTGAACATGTACTCATATTTGAGTGTAATCTTTGATCGGCCATTATGTTATGTTTTATTTATTTAAGAATTTACTTTATATGTTATAGTATTTCTTTCTCCTTTCTTTTCTTTTCTTTGTTATTTCCTACTCTTCAATGTTCAAATAGATATTAAATCCCCAATTTGGGACATTAATTTATTTCTTTATTGTGGCTACTATTTTACTAGATGCACATACAACAAAGCCAACATGATGCACAAATTATTTTAAGTATTATTAGTTAATTACTTGCTTTTCAATGTGGTGTTCACATGAAATGATAAACATGGGTAACACATATAGATATAGAGTACTATACTTTCTCTTTTTAGCCTTTCATACAAAGTGGGTGTTACAAATCCTACCCCCCTTAAAAATAATCTCGTCCTCGAGATTTAAGAAGATCTAGGGAAAAGGTGGGGAAAATCTATGCGAAGTTCTTCTTCTCTTTCCCAAGTTGCTTCATCTTCACTGTGGTGTCTCCTTTGCACTTTACACATCTTTATCACCTTATTTCTCGTAACTCGAGTCAAAGTATCCAAAATCTTAATCGGGTACTCCGTGTAAGTCAAATCACCTTGAACACTAAGCTCTTCCATTGGTAACTGTTCCTCGGGAACACGGAGACACTTCTTTAGTTGAGATACGTGAAACACATTATGCACATCTGATAGACTATCTGGTAACTCGAGTTGGTAGGCCATCTCTCCAACTTGCCTAAGAACTCAGAATGATCCAATGAAGTGAGGGGACAATTTACCCTTGACTTTGAATCTCCTCATTCCACGAAGTGGTGACACCTTGAGGTACACATGATCACCCTCCTTAAACTCCAGGAGTCTCCTTCTATTATCAGCATAGCTCTTCTGCCTTGATTGTGCAATTCTCAAATTTTCTCTTATCATCCGAACTCGTTCTTCCGCCTCTTGTATAAGTTCAGGTCCAAAGAACTGTCTTTCTCCAGTTTGATCCAAAAATAGAGGAGTCCTGCACTTCCTGCCATATAGAGTCTCGAACGGTGACATCTTTAGACTGGCCTGGTAACTATTATCATATGAGAACTCAGCATAAGGTAGACTCTTGTCCCAACTACTACCATGCTGAAGGGCACAAGCTCTCAACATATCTTCCAGTACTTGGTTAGTCCTTTCGGTCAGTCCATCAGTCTGAGGTTGGTAGGCCAAACTAAAATTCAACTTCGCATCCGTATTCTCATGAAAACTTTTCCAAAATCTGGAGGTAAATTGTGATCCTCAATCCAAAAATGATCTTCTTTGGTACTCCATGTAAACACACAATCCGAGTCATGGGCTTCCTTTAAAATAATCTCACGAAGGCTTTCAATCTCGGGGACACATATCTTGTCCTTGAACCATATTGTGCCTTGCCCATCTTCCGTGAATTCCGGAACTCGATCTTCGGTAATCAGATCCTTAATCTCTTGTGTCTTAGCATCACCAATTTTATCCCTTGCGGACCTCTTGTTCCAAGATAGGTTCCAAATCAATAATGACTCCTTAAACGTGAGCAACTATCCCCAGGTTAAGTCTCCTGAAATCCTCAACAATCTCATCGGGTAGCTGGGCAACAACAGCTGAATGATCATGCTCCTTTCGACTCAAGGCATCTGTAACCAAATTTGCCTTGCCCGGGTGATAGTGAATTTCCAAATCGTAATCCTTAATAAGCTCCAACCAACAGCGTTGCCTAAGGTTGAGATCCTTCTATGTGAATATATACTTCAGACTCTTATGATCCGTATATACTTGGCACTTCTCGTCCCACTTGAATTCTCTTTCCTTCACCAAAAGCGAGGTCATAAGCTTAGCAATTTTAGAAAATCCTTCAATAAATCTCCAATAGTATCCTGCAAGTCCCAAGAAACTTCGGTCCTTCGTAATCGTAGTGGGTATGCTCCACACCACTATATTCTTGACTTTAGCAGGATCCACTGCTATTCCTCCATTAGAAATAATATGACCAAGGAATGGCACCTTGTCAATCCAAACTCGCACTTGCTAAACTTAGCGTAGAGTTGATTATCTCGTAACTTCTGTAGCACCAACCTTAGATGTTCTTCATGGTCACTCTCACTCTTAGAATAGATAAGAATATCGTCGATGAACCCCACGACGAATCTGTCCAAATACTCCAAGAACATCTTATGCATCAAATCCATAAAATAAGCTGGTGCATTAGTTAGTCCAAACGACATAACGATGAACTCATATAATCCATATCGAGTCGAGAAAGTCGTCTTAGGAATATCTGATGGTCTAATCTTCATTTGATGGTAACCCGATCGGAGGTTAATCTTCGAGAACACTCTTGCACCTCTCATCTGATCAAATAAATCCTCAATACGGGGCAACGAATACTTGTTCTTCACCGTGACATCATTAAGGAACCTTTAATCCACGCACATCCCTTTAGGTGTAATTACTCTCATGGGTTTTCTCATATTGTCCAACACATATACCCAACCAAAATCTCAGCATGACGCATAATTTTATTAGCAAATTATGGGGTCAAATAGACCTTTTTATTCCTCCTAAAATGGTATCATACCGAATACTAACTAAAGGAACATGTAGATCTTACAAATAGTAGTAATTTACATATATGTTTATGTAGCTTGGTGGAGCCGGTGGTGGTGGAGATGGTGGTTGCTCTTGTTGTTGTCTCTCCAACCGTGATTGCCTTATTTCTTGCTGTATCTCCAGACGGGCCTGACGTATTTCCTCGCGTTCTTGTCTTATCTGGCTTTGCATTTCGGTCATCATGTCTGTCAATTGCTGTATTACCAGCCTTTGGGTTGCGATCACTTGCTCGGTTTCAACAGGTGGGGGATTTGGAGGATTCATTTCTGTTTGCTGTTGCGTGATAATCTTTCCTTTCCTGGTATTGACCATCTGAGTTAGATTCATAAGGTAAGAAAGAGCAGTAGACAAGGCAGTAATTACAATCATATTACTTTGGGGGACTTACTAGCTAAGTAGATTAGTGTGTCACCTACTAAAGCTAATACAGTACCTTATAGTGGTACATGCTAAAATGTCCATATATAATTTTTCAATCAATCAAAGAAGCAAATCAGGCATTGATCATCAGAACAATCAACCAACATTTTTAATAGAGAAAATAGTTTTAGTTTTGTCTTAGGCCTCCTATCTCTTAAGAATGTCATAGGGGTAGGGATTCCAAGGTTTGAAATCCATCTTGTCTCAGAGTAGAAAAGGTAAGAATGATCAGAGTAGAACAGTAGAAGGTGAGACAGGATTAAGATAAGTGTAGAAAGAATCAGAGTAAGGTGAGTGTAGAATGAATCAGAATGAGATAAGTAGGTAAGGGTTTGTCCAGTCTATCTAGGTTTCGTCCTACAGTCAACATTTCCTCTGATACCACTTCTGTAACACCCGGTTTTAAAGAACAAAGCCGGGTGCATCTCATACATGCGCCAAGAAGACAACATATATAATAACAGAGTGTATAGAGATAAATGTCATAAAACATCAGAGTATTTATTACATAGCGGAAGACTTATTACAAAATAAAATAATAAAGATAAAACGAACTAAGGATCGACGGCGCCAATGTCAACTGAGAAACGCCACCTAGATCAGATCAAACTCCTCGATACTTGACTCCACTTGAAACCACCTGTTCTTCTCCTGTGGGGGGGGTGTGTGAGACAGCAAGAGTGAGCTCACACATGATCATAGCTCAACAAGTTGTGGGGAACCAGTGGACATAAACTCACAAAGGTGTGAGCTCATGTGATGTGTAAGGCTAATTAATGATAGGGGTTAAAGCTGAGCATTGCTTTTAAGTAGTTGGTCAAAATTTTATTAGCAGTTACTAAGTGTAAGTAAATACCAAACCATAAGTAAAGTAATAGAACAAAATTAATAACAAACCCATGCAATGCAAATGACAAAATTGAATTTAAGTTCCATAATTTAAACATCAGAGAGTCCTGAGCTGCTCATGACCGTGAGCTCGGCTAGTATACCAGTTTTACACTCTGCAGAGGTTGTACCCTTTACCCACAAGTCATGTTACCCATCTGCCAAGGGGTCGCGAATCCCATACACCTCTACCTAGGAAGCGCGGCAGGGCAACACTACGAGGCCTTTACAAAGTTCCACTAGCTTCCGAAAACCCGCTACAGTTTATGGGAAGATCCAGTAAAGGGTTCCTGGCTGACCGCCATCGCAGCAAAATCAACCAGGGACCTCCCCGCACTGACCTCTCCCCTACTGCCCTTGCCCCTTTCGGGTAAGGTAGTCTTCCACTAGCTTTCCTCATTAGTCAGCCAAGGGCGTCCCATTCCACCCTTGTGGTGGCACGTGGTTCTCAAGTTAAGCTCTATGTTCCAATTAACATTAATGATCTCAACATGAACATAAACGGAATAACAACAAGAATTGGAACATAGAAGTAATAAATGATTATCCCAAAACCATATAAAGCAATAGCAAACTACCCAAGTGATTCAGGGGTAAACAAGGTAATGAGATAAACAAACTAGGGAGTCCTATTGGGTCCCATCAAAATTAACCTATGCATGGATAAGTGATATTAAAGAACATTATTGGGTAAAAAGTGGTCAAGGGCACAACTTGCCTTCAATGAGCTCCTGCTCAGCTACTTCAACCTGCTGCTCACCAGGATCCTCAGCAACGGGCTCTTCTACTCGCCGCAATACAAACAAGCACCGTGCATATAGAGAAATTAACATTACACCAAACATATATACAAAATACACAGAGATATTATACATATTAAAATAAAAATCTAGGAACTGGAATCATAATTTTCTGAGTCATAGATTTTAAGTTATGCATTTTCAAAGGTTTTATGTGCTTTAAATAGGATTAAGTGATAAATAAATTTCTTACTGTTTTCATGACATAACAGAGGCTCTAGGTGATAGAGAATAAAATTACAAAATTTTAGGAAGTGGAATGAAGTGATTTGGACTAAAAATGGATTTTCTATGAATTATTGAAGTTCTAGCAATTATTTTCCTATTAAAAATCCTTTTATAATTCAATTTCCCTGATTTTATTATGTTCTGGACTGGGCCTCATTTAAACCGAAACACAGGGGGTTCGGCGTAAAATTTCTAAGACACGGTGAATACCACTCTCTGGACGGCGGGTTGATTCCGTTGTTTCTCGGGGTCTCTTTAACAAAATGCACCCGCGAAGGGGTATGGAGTGCCTAGGGCCGTCCGATTAGCCATCGGCCGCCAGGATCACACAGACGATGTGGTCATGCGCGATTACATCGGATCCGCATAGCCAGGGATCGACGGTCGATTACCAACCTCCCATCACGCGATACAACCGGCGGCGCCACCCATGCACTGATTTAATCCCAGCCATTACTCGATATCCAACGGCTAGAACCCGTCGTCTACCTCCTGCTAGCTGACTACACCGATGGCCCAGGTCTTTCTTTCCTCCGGCGGTGAGCGCCACCGAATTGAGCGCTAGCTGGGCGCCTACCTTCTTGCTTGAACGGACGAAAAGAAGGGAACATGGAGATGAAACTCACCGCACCAGAGCGAACAAGCCGATGCCGAGGTCGAACACCTGCTGCCGGTTGGTGATGCCGAGCAGCCTGTCGATCTCAAACTCGACGGGGAGGCCGTGACAGTCCCACCCGAACCGTCGCGAGACATGGCGGCCCCGCATCGACTGGTGCCGGGTGACCACGTCCTTGATGGTGCCGGCGAGTATGTGGCCGTAGTGGGGCAGACCAGTGGCGAAGGGGGGGCCGTCATAGAAGACGAACTCCTCACCGCCCACCGTGCGCCGGAGCTGCTCGTGGAAGGCGTCGAGCTTCGCCCACAGCTCGAGTACCCGCTCCTCCTGCTCCGGGAAGGAGAAGTCCTTCCCCTCGCACACGTCGTCCATGACCTCCTGTCCGGCGGTCGCGGTGGCGCCGAAGGGGGCCTGGATTCCGAGCGAGGCGGTTCCAAGACGGGGGCGCGAAGACGCCGGACAGGACAGAGGCCTTGGGCTGCCTGGAGCCGCCGTCTTCCTCGCGCTCGAAGTCAGAGGAGGAAGAGGCAACGCCGGCGGCAGCTGGGGCGGCGTCCTCGCACGGTGAATCGCGTGGCGGCGCAGGTGGTGCTTCTCCCCGATCGGCACAGACGCGGTGATCTTCGGCTGCAGGGGGGTAGTCGACGTTTATGGCCGCGGGATGAGCCCGCAAGTGAGGGTAGCGCCTGAGCTTGTTACGGAAGATCCACGAGCGGATGGGAGGGCGGAGAGATCGGATCGCTACGATTTCGCGCAACAGGGAAACAAATTTCTGTTGGGACGATGAGCCTGCAGTCCGGACCCACCTGGCGGCGGAAGTAACAACGTAGGCGCGAGTGGCGCATAGCGGGGCCGGTCGGCTAGTGGTAACGCTGATGGCGTTATGGGCCGCGCAGTGGTGAATACGGTATTGGGCCGAGGTAAGGGGAAAAATCGGCCCACGCGCAGGTTTTTCTTTGTCTTTATCTTTTCTGTTTTAGCCTTGCAACTCCTTCCAAATTTCAAACTTTGGTTTTGAAATTCAGATTCTTTGATAAGCTTCACACACAAATTAAGTGCACAAATAAGAGTGCCCTCATGAAAGTATACTTATTCGTCTATTTTTGTTCCTTTATAGTATATTGTTTTCCTTTTCTTTTCTATTTATTCAAAATGCAAATTTGAATTTGCTCATTGTAGTGAACATGTACTCATATTTGAGTGTAATCTTTGATCGGCCATTATGTTATGTTTTATTTATTTAAGAATTTACTTTATATGTTATAGTATTTCTTTCTCCTTTCTTTTCTTTTCTTTGTTATTTCCTACTCTTCAATGTTCAAATAGATATTAAATCCCCAATTTGGGACATTAATTTATTTCTTTATTGTGGCTACTATTTTACTAGATGCACATACAACAAAGCCAACATGATGCACAAATTATTTTAAGTATTATTAGTTAATTACTTGCTTTTCAATGTGGTGTTCACATGAAATGATAAACATGGGTAACACATATAGATATAGAGTACTATACTTTCTCTTTTTAGCCTTTCATACAAAGTGGGTGTTACAGTTTATCTCTTCCTTGCAATGAATGTCCCTAAGTGGGTGATTAACAAAATTGATAAAATTAGAAAAGGATTTGTGTGGAGAGGGAGAAAAGAGGCGAATGGAGGCAGCTGCCTCGTGGCGTGGGATTCAGTCACAAGACCTTTGAAGTGTGGCGGGCTTGGGATTCCTAATTTACAACACATGTGTTGGGCCCTTCAAACCAAATGGCTTTGGCTTAAAAAAACAGATCGACTCAGACCCTGGCATGGCTTGTCCATCCCCATTCAGCAGCATGTTAAAGACCTTTTTGCAGCATCTCTGGTTTCTCATGTGGGAAATGGCTCTAATACCTTGTTCTGGACAGATAAGTGGCTAAATGGATGCTCCATCAGAGATCTTGCTTCAGAAGTGGTGTCCAAGGTGGCTAAACGAGCTCTTACCTCTATGATAGTGGATCAGGCTCTTGAAAACAGGCAATGGATAGCACATGTCAACCCCCCTTTCCTTGATTGGAATTCAGCAATTTCTTTTCTTATGGGATACTTTAGGGGAGGTGCAGCTTTCTCAGGAGGAAGACCACCATGTTTGGAGACATGAGGCATTAGGGTTGTTCTCCTCTAAATCCTGCTACAAAGTCCTTCTCTTAGGCTCTACTGTTTTTGAGCCTTGGAAGAGATTATGGAAGACCTGGGCTCCTCCTAAATGCAAGTTCTTCCTTTGGTTGGCAATAAGGAACAAATGTTGGACATCTGACAGATTACAGTTGAGGGGGATGCCACACCCAGATGTTTGCCCAATGTGTGATCAAGCCCAAGAGACAATTCAGCACCTCCTTACTACGTGCATTTTTGCCCGGCAATTTTGGCATACAATTCTTGCTGCTATTGGCTTGGGGCCTCTCACTCCGACAGCTGATGAGGAGAATTTTACAGACTGGTGGGGAAAGGTGAGCCTTAGGGTTACCAAGACCAGAAAAAGGGCTTAACTCTCTGATCATCTTGGGGCTTGGTGCCTATGGCTCCAGAGAAACAGAGCAGTGTTTGATGGGGAGACTCCATCCTTACCCAGGATTTTTAGGTGTTTCTCAGATGAGTGCGTTTGCTGGGTTTTAGCAGGAGCTAAGGAGATCAGGAGCATGGGCTTAGTTGCTGCCCTGGGCGAGGTCGGGTCTAGTTTCAGTGCTACTCTGTAATTCCCTTCGGGATTATGTGGGTCTTTGGGAGATTTGCTCAGCAACATCTCCTCTTTTGTAATGTTTCCTTTCCTCTTTAATATTTAAGATGCGCAGTTCTCCTGCGCGTTCTCAAAAAAAATCTTTTATGAATCTTTACAAGCTTAATGCTAAAACAAGAATATAAATTTGCATCGTAGATTCTATATCATATTTATTTACAATCTAAGAAAAAGACAAATCAAATAAGTATTCATTTTTGTCCATCACATATGTATCTTCATTTCCATGTATCTAGTCTTTATGGTTGTCTTGTGACACATTCAATGAGGATGACATGTGAATTACTTGTACTTCATCTTCATCCTCTTTGGGGTTGATTTCTCCGACCGTCATGTTTTTTATAGCCTCTCTTGTTGGTTCATTATTTACATCATTAATATTATCATGTGCTTTTTAGGAGCTATTAGTCTCGTCAAACTTCACACTATATGTTTCTTCTACCAAGCCAGCAACGTGGTTGAATACTAGATAATATTAATATTGTATACGAAATCACAAATATATCAATAATAATTAATTTTAAATATATACAAAAATCACATCTATATATAAATAAAATAAATTACTTAAACTTACAAATTTAGTCATATTAAAGTTAATTAAACTTAACCTTTACTTATCATTAATTATAGTATTAAAATACTCATAGATTTTTTTTGGAATCTTAAATTATAAAAATATAAGTTTTTAAATTATCAAACTTAACCTTTATGATTAGCTATATTAGCCATAGAGATAACTTTTAAATATCTTAGACTAACTTATATTAAATTAATTATCAGTTATGCTGTTAACTAGCAATAAATATTAATTTTAGGTAATATTTTGTTCTCCACATATACTGATAATATATATATATATATATATACGACAGCACTAAAATGCACCTGGGTGCATTCTCTATATTGAATGCACCCAGGGGTAATATATAAATACACCCCGATCAAGCCTCATCGCGCCCTCTACCGTCCTGTTCCCGCGCCTCCCTGCCCCCCGCCGCCGCCGCGCGCCTCCCTGACCCCGCGCCACCCTATACCCCGCAGCCACCGATCGCATCCCTGTCACCGCGCCGCCGCCGTCTCCTCCTTCCTCCGATCCTCTAACCCTAGATCCATGGCCCCACCGTCGCTGCCGCACCTTGAATCGCCTCGATGCTCCTCCCCTAATTCCTTGGCGATTGTTGTGGCTGGAGGTGCTGATCCAATATTGCCGTCTCCGATTGCGACAACGGGAGCGGGTGTACGCGGCGGATCAGGTGATCCCTTGCATCACAAAACATTGCTGACGCCACCGCCTTCAATTCCACCTGGATCGCTGGTCACTCCGGATGCAGCCCAGCTGTTCCATCCGGTAAGAAAAAAAACAATCAAAAATTGTTGCTCCACCGTGCGTGGTTTGTTGATTTTCTGTTGCATCGTTTGTTGCAAACTTGAGTCTCTGTTTTTACTCATTGATTACAATTGCATGGTGTGTTTGTGTTCCAGTTGCAATGTTTCTTGCTAGTTGATTGCAACTAGGTGTATACTCTAATTGCAAACTTGAGTCTCTGTTTTTACTCATTGATTACAGTTACATGGTGTGTTTGTGCTCCAGTTGCAACGTTTGTTGCTTGTTGATTGCAACTAGGTGTATACTCTAATTGCAAACTTGAGTCTCTGTTTTTACTCATTGATTACAGTTGCATGGTGTGTTTGTGTTCCAGTTGCAACGTTTTTTCCTAGTTGATTGCAACTAGGTGTATACTCTAATTGCAAACTTGAGTCTCTGTTTTTACTCACTGATTACAGTTGCATGGTGTGTTTGTGCTCGAGTTGCAACGTTTGTTGCTTGTTGATTGCAACTATGTATATACTCTAATTGCAAACTTGAGTCTCTGTTTTTACTCACCGATTACAGTTGCATGGTGTGTTTGTGCTCGAGTTGCAACGTTTGTTGCTTGTTGATTGCAACTATGTGTATCCTCTAATTGCAAAACTCATGATTGCGTGTTGTCCTGCAGGATGCAAACATACTTGATGTGTTTGTCCCCAGGGTGCAGCAAACATTTGATACAAAAGAAGAAGCCTACCTCTTTTACCTTGACTATGCAAAATTGGCTGGTTTTAGTGTCAGGACAAAAAGGACTAGTAAAGAAACCAGACACTGGGTTTGCAACCGTGAGGGGTTTCTGAAGCCAGGTCAAGAGAATGAGGAGCCTATGACAAATAAGACATCGATGAGAATTGGTTGCCCTGCTTATGTGAAGGTGAAGGAGGACAAGAAGCGCAATATTTGGTATTTTCATCATGTTCAGGAAGCACACAATCACAAACTTGAACCCTCACCAAGGATGGTGAGATATATGCATTCTCATAAGCAGAGGGAGGCAGCGTTGGATGACCTGTTTGCAATCATGTCAAAGAGTGGTGTGCCAACACAGGCAGCAATGAATGTAATGTCAGAATTATTTGGAGGCCGTCAAAACTGGCCGTTCACAGAGAATGATGTCCATAACAAGTAGGTCATAAAAAAAACTGACATCATATCTTTGTGCGATATATTGACAACAACATCTTCATTTGTTTTTTCTTTTATGGTACAGGAAAGCTGAGCAAGCAAGGGAGGAGAGGGATGGTGACATGGATAAATTGTTCCAATTTTTCAGGGAGTGCAAAGAACACAATGAATACTTTTACTGGGATGTGGATTTTGAACCAAAAACAAATGTGCTTCGGAGCATTTTTTGGTATCATGCAAGTCAGCGTGCAGAATACAAGGATTTTGGGGATGTAGTCACATTTGACACAACACACAAGACTAACAACAAGCATATGCCGTTGGCCATGTTTGTGGGTTGCAGCAATAATTTGAAAAATGTGTCCTTTGGCTAAGCACTTCTTCGGGATGAAACAATAGACACATTCAGATGGCTTTTTGAGACCTTTAAAAGTTGCATGGGTGGTCAGCAACCTTTTGTGATTCTTACAGGTATGCTTTGGCTACAAAAAAATGCTTGTCACATAATTACTGCTGTGTTGTTGCAACTATATCTTTGAAGATGATTGTAATATTTTAAACTGCTTGATTGCAAACCTATTGGGGTTTTTTTGCTGATTTTTATTTTTGACAAACAGATGAAGATGCAGTGATGAAGGAAGCAATAAGGATTGTGTTTAACAAGACACAACACCGAAATTGCCGATGGCACATAACCAGAACATGGGATTACGAACTCGAGGAGCTGTACAAATTGCACAATGATAATAATCTAAAGGAGAAACTGCAGTCCCTGATAAACTATCCTCTGGGGCCCACACAATTTGAGGTGGAGTGGAATAAGCTGGTGGATGAATGTGGCATAAGAGAACACCCTGCAATTGTTGCATTGTGGCAGAAAAGGAAGAGATGGATAGCAACATATTTCAAAGGCATGTACTGTGGGCGAATGACTTCCACCCAGAGATTTGAGAGCCAAAACAGGGTTTTGAAAGATGGTTATGTTAACAATGTGACAAGCCTGCATATATTTGCAAAGAGGGTGCTTGACTCGATTCAGCACACAGACCACATGGATGCTGGGGAGTCACACTACTCACAGGTATTTGCCCACACCCCTGAATTTTTTGGTCTGATTGTAAAAAAACTGTTAAACATAAATGATTCCAACTGCTGGTGTGGTGTGATTGCAACTACTGTATAATTCTACCCAAATATCTGTTAAAAATGTAAACAAAATGATTGCAACTATTGTTGTGTTGTAATTGCAACTGCTGGTGTGGTGTGGATGCAAGCACTGAATAACTCTGGGGAATTTTGTTAAACAAACAATGATTACAACTGTTGTCTGGTGTAATTGCAACTGATGGTCTGGTGTGATTGCAACTTCTATATAACTATGCCCAAAAATTGGTTAAACAAACAATGATTACAACTGCTGTCTCGTGTAATTGCAACTGCTGTCTGATGTGATTGCAACTGCTGGTCTTGATGCAGACTGAAGTTGTCAGAGCCTGCAAATCAAGATTTGATGAGCAACTCAGCAGGGTGTACACCAGGGCTGTGTACAATGAATACAAGAGGGAATATATTAACAGCACAGCTTTTGTGATAGAGCCTGATCCGGGAGTGGAATGCGGTTACTTGGTGAAACATGAGAAAGGCGATGGGACATTTTGCTGGGCACAACACGCATTCAAGGTGGTGGCTGACAAAGCAGCAGGCGTGTATAAATGCGAATGCATGCAGTGGGAGCATACAGGTGAGATGAATTGCAACCTCGTTACATTAACAAAATTAAACATTGATGTTCCTGCATATTTACATCCAAATTGCAACAAAAAAATGCAGGTCTGTTCTGCATGCACATAATAAAGGCATTCACCCACCTCCAAGTCCAAAACATACCTGAAAAGTACATTCTGAAGCGATATACACGTAATGCAAGATCTGTGGTTCCGTGGGACCGGCACGATGTGAGTGTTGGTGGTCAAAATGAGACAGAGCAGTCAAGGTTGTCGAAGCTGCTGCCAAAGTTAATGCGACTGGGAAGAGCGGGAAGTAAATCTGATAGAGCATACACTGAAACTATCAGGCACATCGACATGATAACTCCTGGGATTGAGCTTCTACGAACAGCGGAGATTGGTCCGATTGGTCCGGACGAAGCAACAAATACTGAGTTGCAGCAAGATGCAGAAGGACGGCGGAATATTGGTCCCATTGCACCAACACAACAAAGTTCTGACAACAATATAGAACCTGTTGTGATGCCAACTGGACCTAGACCACCACCGAAATCGGGCCTGAATCCAGATTCTGCAAACTGCCTCACTGATCTAAGATTGACTGAACCGCCAGTGTCGCGCACGAAGGGTAGGAAGTCTGCCAATGGGGCTAAATGTGCTAAAAATAGTGTGGAACCTGCTAATCCATACAACACATATAGTGGTGGTCAGGGCATAAGAGAGTGCCAAACCTGCCATGTTAGGGGGCACTATAGCACAACATGCCCTCAGAACCCAAACAGAAGCAGAGCGGCCGAGAACAAGGACAAAAAGAGAAGTGCGAAAACTGTAGGTTGGACTCCAAGAAAAAGAGGTCGCCCAACAATAAAAAAAGGACTAGATGGGAATCAAGATGAGGCACAGAGTGAGGGGGATGATACACAACAATCTGGGTGCACTATGGCGGTGCAGGAGTCAGCAGCACACACGGTGATTGCAAGAATTAGGAGGGCGACAACTTGCCATGTTAATTACCAGGACGAAAGTGATTAAGGATGACTATGAATCTGACTGAATCTCCAATGTAAAATTTCAATTTTATCTTATTTTATAACTCTGTGTAAGTTAAACTCAATAATGACTGTGTGACTGTTCGGAAAACAGTGGACACACATGACCAACCAATTGCAACATCGTAGTTGCGCTGATTGCAACTGTATGTATACACTGAATAATACATGAATCTGTGTTATCTGTTTACGTCTCGACATATAATTAAAATATATCTTGTTTTATTATCATATAACAGTTGCTACTACTCATAAACAGGTTTGCAAAGTTTGCCATCATGCTGGTTACCAAACATAGAAATAAAAATGAGTGGTCATGGTCAGTTGCAACTACGATTACAATTTCAGTTGCAACTGTAACATATACGCTGCTACTACTCATAAACAGGTTTGCAAAGTTTGCCATCATGCTGGTTACCAAACATAGAAATAAAAATGAGTGGTCATGGTCAGTTGCAACTACGATTACAATTTCAGTTGCAACTGTAACATATACGCTGGTTGCAACTGCCTCATATGGAAGGGCTCCACCTCGCCGGTGGGTACAGAACACAAACATATACATTGGTTGCAACTGCAATGGCTGGGATTTTTCAAACAAAATTGGAAACTGCAGTTTAGAGTACGATAACAACTAGATGAATAGACCAGTTGCAAATGGAACCAGTGCGCTGGTTGCAACCTAAACAACATTACTGGATTGTTTCTGGAGATAACATAACACAACTGATTGTTTCTGACTACTGCATAACACAACAGATTGTTTTTGCATGAATCTAATTGTTCGACTGACTACTATCCCATTCAATTGGCAACGGACGACCACCAATTCTAAACTTATCAAGTGAACCAGGAATTTCAGCTTGGTTCAAAGGGTGGAAGATCTCGTAATGCAACAGCTCACATCTGTATATCGGGCCCTTGAACTGCAATGGCATAAAAACATCATAATGGTCAGTGACTATATTATGATGCACACATAGAAAACACACAAAAAAAGCACCAAAACAGATAGAAAATCAGTTGACAGCATGGCTAACCGGATTGATTTCCTTGGTCATTTTGTCCCCATCATAATATTCCATGTACTTCCATACAAAAAAAGACAATCGCTTTGACCTGCTTGCTTTGGCACATCAATAAAAGGCCGCCTCCACTTGCTAACTCTGGGTAACTTGAGGTTGGAAACTTTCTGGAAGGCTGCATCAATGATTGGGATTTTGGCAAAGACAGCCTTGTGCCGTTCTTCCTGATTAGAACAATTCAGGAAGTAGTCGTTCGAGTCCAGCACATCAATACGCTTATGGATAAAATTGAAGCAATATACAAAATAGTGAGCACCATCTTTGATAGGGACAAAAACCTGGTGCAAGGAAGGAGTAGAAAACTAATTACTAAAAATGGAAAACATATATGAAAAAAGAAGTTGCAAGAAAAAAGTATAGACAGTTGCAAAGTATGTGTCCTGGTGATTGCAACTGTAAATGATGGAAAGTAAAAAATTGTAGGTATGAAAAAAGTGGGTTAGGGAAAAGGTCTGCTAACCAATTTTGCTCTTGACAAATCACAGTTTTCGCACTCAGACATCAGATTATTCCATACATATATGAATTCTTCCGTCTCAGATTTATCAGCGTTGAGTACTGCTTCACACGTTGATACATTGAACTGTATGTGTTTTCCAGTTTGGAGAATAAATAAAAAAGAGAAATGATAAATGATTAAATTAGTTTAAACACATAAATGCAAGACAGTATACAAAAAATACATGGTTTTGGAGAAGAAACTTACATAAAAACCAGTGGTCAGAAACACTCTGTATCCACAAGAATCAACCTTGTGCACAATATCATCATGTCGCATGCAGTGCACGAAAAAGTCTATGATTCCTGACTCACCAAGGGTGTCATTAGAAAAAGATGTTAAAATTTCCTCGCCAGTGAGTCCAACAAGAAGGCCAAACTCCAACAAAATTCTCCTGCATCAACAAAAAAAAAGAAAAAACATATGGATTAGTGAGAAGAACAGGAGGATGTGCAACTGCTGGTGTGCTGTGATTGCAACTGTTGGTCTACTGTGATTGCAAAGTACTGAATAACTCTGGGAAATTCTGTTACACAAATATGATTGCAAACTACTGGTGTGGTATAATTGCAACTAGTGTGTTGTGATTGCATGTACTATATAACTCTGGGAAATTCTTTTAAATAAAAAAGATTGCAACTTCTGTTATGGTGTGATTGCAACCACGCATTAGGTGCGATTGCTACTGCTATATATAAGTAACTAACTGTTCAAGAAAAATAATTGCTACTTGGTTAGAATTGCAAAATAAAAAGTAAATAGCAGTTGCAACTTGGGAAAACAAAAAAACCTTTTCAGCTCAGGATCAGATGCGATCTTCCGCCTAAGTGCAACAGCCTTGGCCAGGGGTATCTCAGGTCGATTACGAGGGATCTTGAACGGGGATATGTACTCCCTAGGCTTCTTCAGCACTCTATCACCTAGGCGCTTGAATATCATCCTTTGAAACTCACTGAAATCAGCCTGGCCTACTGAGACTTCGTCTTGAGAAAGTCGGATTGGTTGGGTCAAATTGTTGATATCATCATCAGACTCCGCCGGGAACTGGATATCATCAAATGATGAGCTGGGTCCTGCCTGGCCATCAATGCTCTTCTCCAAACTGTCAATCTCAGCTTTGGCCTCCTGACGAAGAATGTTCAACCTATCCTCGTACTGTTGGCGCTGCTCAGCATATTCTTTTGACATTTGTAACTGCAACATCTTCTTTAACTTGGCAGCGGGCATCGGCTTTTTCAAAGCTTTGATGTTGTCCTTCAGCTGTTTCTGGATTGCAACCTGTATCCTTATCTCCTCCGCTTCAACCTTCTTCTCGGCATCAGCCTTCTTCTTCACAACTTCTTCAGCTGCAGCCTTTCTCTTAATCTCAGCTTCTTCGGCCTCAACCTTTCTCTTAATCTCAGCTTCTTCGGCCTCAGCCTTTCTCTTAATCTCAGCTTCTTCGGCCTCAGCCTTTCTCTTAATCTCAGCTTCTTCGGCCTCAGCCTTTCTCTTATCCTCAGCTTCTTCTTCCTTCTTCTTCTCAGCTTCTTCAGCTGCAGCCTTTCTCTTGATCTCAGCTACTTCGGCCTCAGCCTTTCTCTTATTCTCAGCTTCTTCTGCCTTCTTCTTATCAGCTTGTTCGGCTTCAGCCTTTCTCTTCTCAGCCTCCTCAGCTTCAGCATTCTTCATCTCAATCTTAGCCTTCTTCTTCTCAGCCTCTGCCTTCTGTGTGTTGGCAACTTGAATGGACCTATCGCTCCTCCTTGAGTAAGTTATATGATCCTGGTGCAGTTGAGTAGAATAGCCAAATTAACATATTTGTATTATGAAAGTGAATCATTTATATTATAAAAAAAAGACACGAATTGCATGAACATACCTGGGCAGTAGGATGCTGCATCCCAGTGTCCCTGCTCAGAGGCTCCTCTTCTGTCTCAGGTGCTCCCTGTTCAGAATATATGATTAATTGCAAGTTGGTATAGGCTATGATTACTACAATCGGTGGGGGCCGATTGCAACTATGGTCTGCTTTCACTTGGGTATCAGATGATCTTACCACAGGCCGTTGATCATTGCCAGGGGGGTTTGAGGAAGCATTCCTCTTGCGAACAGCAATTCGTCGTGCACGAGTCGGCTGGCTATTGGGAGGGGACTGTAATTGTAGAAAAGGGAAAAATCATAATATTAATCAGAAAAAGGAGTTGATGGTAATAAAAAAACACAATAAACTAACCTCACCATCAATGCTTGCAAAGTGCTGTGGGGAATATATCATTTGCAATATATCATCAAGACTTCGGACTGCCCCACGTAAATCAGGAGGTGCTGCCAGGGGGGAGAATAAAAAATATAAATGAAAAAAAGGGAATAATCAAGATGAGATAAAACATTTTTTAAGCATGGAAGACATAGGTAGGCTTACTTCTATTCAAATTTCCCTCTTCCAGATCAATGTCATCACCGCACGATGGGGTTCTCATAAAATCTAAGCTGTCATCAAGATCTCCACCACTGCAATCCAACTGTATTTCTTCACTATCAACTCCTCCAGATTGGTCTTCCGGTACATTTGAAGTAGTTCCTGATCCTCCATACAAATTTAAAAAAGTGATTGAAAGCACAAAGTGATGTATATGGGCAAAATTGCAACTTGTATGGTGGGTGGTTGCAACAATAATATTATACTGTATGCAATAAAAAATACCTGCTCCTGCTCTAGTGTCAATTGCAACGGGACTCCGTATAATTTCTTCACCATCACCTCCTCTAGATTGGTCCTCCGGTGCAATTGAACTAGTTCCTGCTCCTGCATACAAATTTAAAAAATGATTGTAAACACATATTGATGTGTCTGGGCAAATTGCAACTTGTATGGTGGGTGCTTGCAAACAATAATATTATGCTATATGCAACAAAAAATACCTGCTCCTGCTCTAGGGTCATTCTTCACCTTCCTCCTGCGCTCTTTGGCAGCTCGCTTCTCAACGATAGCGTCAGCGATAAGCTTCTGAATGCCAGTGTAGCACTCGTGGTGAGCTTTTGCCATAAGGTCGCGGGATATTGTTAAATACTCCGCAGCCTTCTGTGTGTACGACTGGGCTTCACTAGTGCTTTCATCAAACGCCTTCAAGATGTTCAGCGCATCTGACTTCCTACTCCTTCCAACTAAATCAGTAATGCTCTGACCAAAAGAAGATCTAAAGCTAGGGTACTGGTAAAAGACTGGGGGTTGGATATTGAAGGAAGCATGACAGACAGGATCATGGGATGTGCCAAGCACATCAGCAGATGTCCCAGTAGGTGCTGCTGCTACTGGGTTAGGTGCTGCTGTTGGATTAGGGACTGCTACTGGGGCAGGTGCTGGTACTGGAGCATGTAATATTGCTAGAGCACCAATGGGGACGCCGTAGCACGTGTCAGTGATACTTCTCAACTAAAAGTAAAAAAAACAATGATAAAATGATAAATGAATAACAAATTGCAACTATTGTGGAGTATCATTTGCAACTTACCCTGAGGTGTCCAAACTCAGTGGTCCCAGGAGGAACATCTCCCCTGAGATCCATATTTGCTATAGCATCAATCATCTTGGAGTCCAAGAAAGCACATCGAGGGATTGAAAAAGGACTTGTGTCTAATCCATGTTGCAGGTTGTCGACATAAAGCATCTGCATGTTTTTAACATTAGGTAAAAGACACATGGGTATTTTAGGTTGAATTCATATAATGAAAAAAAGTAAACCAAATTGGCACAGGTGCAATAAGCCAGTTGAAATAGCCTCATACTAAAATTATTGCTACTTTATGAACAACATAAATTACAAAATACATGTGAATGTGTGAACTAAGTTATCATAAAAAATGCCCTCAAATTGCAACTTGTAACATATGACAGTTGTAACAGTAAACATAAAAAATTACTACTTGTGTAATTGGAAGAGTAAGTTGCAAGGGCAAAAATTGAATGTGTGTGTTGAGCTTACAGCTACAAAGATCCCGCATCCACTGATGGGTGCGTTAATGCCTTTCTCCGCAAAATCCTTTCTATAAAGACGAGCAGCTATGCTCAGCCTGTCTACTACAGCTTTGCACCAGTTCTTGTTGCCCATGTTCTGCATGTCCTGAGTGTACTTCACATCATCAATCCTGATGCGAGTGTCAGTATTGGAGAATAGAAGACACTGAAATGCTGCCATGAAAAAGGCTCTCAGGCCCAGCTCCCCATTGAGAGTCCTCTTCTGCAATCTATCAGTGATAACAGATATATTGATGCCAGATATGCGCCTATAAGATTTCCCACAAATTTGCTCTCCCAGCTCGTCCCGCAAGGCACGAGCATCTGCATTAGACATGGGGGGCGGATCACTGCCAACGTTTGGTAACTGCAACACACACCAAACACTGTGTTCGGTGATTTGAATCTCTTTCCCACCACCAATCTCTATTTTCATTGTTTCTGGGTTAAGCTTCCGCATCAGCCAGCTAAGCAACTTTCTCGACAATAAATGTGGCTTGAATCTAAGCAGGCCGCCAAACCCCTTAGCAACCACTTCACTTTTCAATTCATCAGATAGAGAATTCACAAGCTTTATAAACTTCACAGGTGAGCATCGAATAGCTCGTGTCTTAGTTATACCCTTATTTTCATCTCCACCAACAATACCAACATTGTCATCACCAGACCCATCGCCACCAGGAACAAACTCTGTGTCTTTTTCATCATCACTTTCGGCGTCTTGTATAGGAGGGACTTTCAACCTTAATTTCTTCTTCCTTTCCTTTAATTCATTTTTATCTAATTGCTTTCTCTTGTTTTCAACACGGGAAGAGCGACGGACAGCATGAGCACCTTGCTGGCTTGATACATTCTGATCTTCATCCATTATAAAAAACACTGAAAAAATGGGAATGAAAAAAACATGAGGGCACAAACACATGATACAGATCTCATAACCAAAAATTGCTAATCAACAAACTAAAACACACAGTACAAAAATAGGAACAAAAAATAGTTGCAATACACACTAATGCTGCACACATACATTAGTACTGGGACAGAATTGCAACATGCGACATAAGCCAGTTGCAACAAGACTGCTAAAAAAATTACTACTGGGACAGTTGCAACAGTGAATTTAAACAAATAACTAGTTGTATACGAACACAGTTATAAAAGACAGGAATGATGTATGTGGTCTGAAAGTAAAAATTATACAGTTGCAACTTATGTCATGGACCAGTTGCAACAAAAGGTACACTGCAGTTACAATAAAAGTGGAAACATCTGAGATTATAACCTAGAACACAAACTGCTTATTCAAAAATGAAATGTATCCGCATTAACCTAGATTATAACCTAGAATACAACAATTAATAATTCCAATCAACGAATAATACTAGTTGCAACACTTGGGGAAAAAATGGGGTTTACCTGTCTATTACCGAAAATAACAAAACAAATCCAAAAAATGGGGACAGAGAAATGGGAGAGAGATCGGATGCGCTTACATGGCGGTCGCGGGCGCAAACTACTCCGGCGCGGGCTACGTCGACGTTCACGGTCTACGTCTCAGGCGAGCAAACGATTCTGACGGGAGCGGAGGATCCGTTCGCGGAGAAGTGTGGAGGGGGCCGGAGCTGGGAACGAGCGGGAGCGTGCGGGAGCGTGCGGGATGGACAAAGACGGGAACGGGAGCGAGCGCACAACGGCTACGGCGAGGGCTAGGTCACCGGGGAAGAGAATGGATTGAGCCGTACACGCGGAGGGCCAGGAAAGTGGAAAAGGCGCAGTCGGGCGCGGGTAAGTGAAAAGGCACAATATCGGTTCCGCTGCGTCGGTTCGGCTGTGTGGATAGGTTCGGTCGGACCATGTGCACATGGGCGCGTAGGTTGCGCCTGGGTGCATTCTCTATATTGAATGCACCCAGGTGTAAAATATAATAACAGTATATATATATATATATATATATATATATATATATATATATATATATCTACTACTCTATATGTGTATAGTGTAGGCGTCCACACTTTTGGTTCTGCCATTGCGCGATACGCCCGCGATCCCCCCACGCCCGCAGCCCCCGCCGCCATCCCGATTCCTCCGCCCGCTTCCCCTCCCCGCGCCCGCAGCCCCCGCCGCCATCCCGATTCTTCCGCCGCCCGCCATGGCCTCCCTCACCTCAACCAGTCAACCTCCACCTCACTCCTCTTCCCGCAAGCCCCAACATCTAGAAGCCACGTCCAGCATTGATCCAATCGGTTCACATCCCGCGAGATAATCCATGGCTGGGTGCTAGGGTTTACGGCTTCCTCCATTCGCGTCGACCCCTGGGCGCCGCGGGCTCGCAGAGCAGGATCGATCAGTTCGGTAAGGACACAGATCTTCGTTTCTTTCCCATTCCTCATTCGCGTCTGATGGAACGCCTAGGCTAGGCTCTGCCGCATTGAGTTCGCTTAAATCCCAATTGGTTCTTCTGGCGCAGGATGGAGGATGGGGAGACAGAGGAGGCACAGCGGGACGCGATCACGGCGAGGATGTGGGCTGGTAGGGGCGTGGACTGGTACAGAGTCCTCTAGGTGCTGCCTGTGGATGACGCCCAGGTGGAGCCGGCCATGGGGGCTCTGCCCAGCACCGAATTGGCCCTCAAGCTCGTCGACGAAGCTTACACGATGCTGCCTGATCCAGAGAAGCGAGAGGGGTATGATTACACATGCCGGTTCGTTCGGTCCGGCCACATCGGGTGAGTTTACACATACCGCACCACAACGGATCCTTCTTCAGCGGGATCCACCATCGATTTTGGTCGCGCGCCAGTCAATCGGTGGAGGCTATTGGAATCTAATGGCTGAGTCCTACGCCGTCCTTGTTCTTCCCCGCGACCGCCACCCAGATCCTCCTCGCCTGACCTCTCCTTTCTCATTTTTAGGCCTTCCACTGTATCTGCAGCAAAGAGAAGGATCTGAGGTCACTCCGTTCGGAGGAGCAAGGTAAGTCGACTGCCTCTGTATCCGTTTGTGCTATGCTCTAGGTTGGGATTAGTTCTGACCTGCAAATTTGGTCCCCTTGCTGTTAACTTCCGTCTTGTATGAGGTCAAAAGAAAGGGAATAAGGAATGCTATCAGACCGTGTGAAATCGTTGCTCAGGTCAAACTTAATTACCAGGAGTTTGTTGCCATGATGAGGAACAATAGCCCTGAGATTGTTCCAAATCGGAGGCGCATGTTCTAACTGTAGTTTGGTGCTCTCTTCCAACCAAATGAAGGTCCTAGCATCAACTATATTCACCGTTCTTATAGGAGTTGTTTCCTCCTATGTCTTGCATGGTGGTCAAGATATTTTAGCCCCTGTGTGTGCATGCTTTGATGCTGAATCAATGTCTGTAAGCTTGTTATCCACAGTTCTGTTTGGAGTAGGCAGTACAGCAGGTGTGCTCATTAGTTATTCATTGGAATTGTTCTTGACATAATCCTTGATTTACTAATAGCATTGGATTCCGATGTTATTAACCTGTATTGTAAATGCGATTTGCAGATTCACCACCAAATCCTTGGGAGCCTTCTAGAGCTGAAGGAGCATCTGGTCCTGCACCTTTCAAGCCCCCATCTGCTGGAAGCACCAGTGATGTTGTTGAAGCTTCCGGTACCGCTAAACCCGATGAAAATGTTACTGTGACAGAGAGGTATGTCTTTCTTGTTTTTTTGGTGGCATCAAGATATTTTTGCTGTTTAAGAAATTCACTGATGTCTGTGCTACAGCGAGCCTTTAGTATTTCTTTTGTGCATGGTATTTCTTTTGTGCACGAGTATTTAGTTTTTCTGCAGCGAGCCTTTAGTGTCCAACTGGTGTTTATGCTTGAGCTGAAGTATGTCTGCAACAAGCCTTTAGGAATGTCGATATGCTCAAATGCTTAGTTGTGCATGAGTATTTCTGTTGCAAGGTTTAGATGCAGTGTTCTGGTCTTTAGTGCATGTATTTTATAGAATACTAACACTTCTATATTGTAGAATGCAATCTGATAGTTTATATAGGAACTAATAAACTTGATTGATCATTGTCATTATAGTACAACAAGTGCAACACCTTGTGAATTAATTTTGTACCTCATTGTCATTTATGGGTTGGCTGTCCATACACTGTATTACATGTTTTCTACAACCTGTTCATAGGTTTGCTCCAGCTTTAGCCTTTAGCTTGTAGGATGCAAATTCTAGATCTTTAATGTTGTATATACACTATCCATACACTGTATTGCATGTTTTCTTTCTTGTCGGCTTCTAATCCACGCATTATTCCATGTTTCTCCGGTATACATTAATGAGTGTTTGGATTAATGAACCATCTTTTCTGATTTCGTTTGTCCTTATCTCTATGGTTTGTTACTGAATAGCCTGCACAGAAGTTACCATGATGGATTAGAAGTTCGCATAGAGTGCCTCAGCCATCACCTCAAGAAAGTAGTGCCGAGAGGTTACAAGGAGAAAAAACATGAGAAGCAGCTTGCCATTTTCCTTATTTGTCATGCTAGGGTTCTATAGGTTTTCAAATTCTTGTGTGAAATTGACTGCAATAGGAAATGGTTGACAAACTAGAAAATACAGTTAAAGGTGGGCAACCAAGCATCTTCGTGGGCTCAATTTGTTTTTGAGAAATTCTACTTGTTTTGAGAAATTTAGCAAGAGCTACATCAGGTGTTTAAGCCAACAAGTAACATATCTTTAGTTGATCCATTCAATGCTTAATAACCCTGAACTCTTACATTAATGTTTTCTCCATTTTCATATCATTAATTTAATCACAGAGATAGAAAATAGGATCCTTTTCTACAAACAGGATGAGGCGAAACCTGTGCAAAACTGTAATGTGTATTAGACTTGTTTAAAACTTGCATGAATTCTCTTTGAAACATGATTTATTTGAATGAGTTTACTTGCATGAATTCTCTATGAATCCCTTAAGTTCCTGAATACTTCTTTATTGTAGCCTATTTGTGCAGTCTTTAAACTCAGAAAAATATTAGTGGCCAGTAACATTAGTAACAGAACATATTTTGGTTATGTACTTTTTATTCTTTGGTTCAACTATGTGCAGGACCAACTTCTTTTGCAACTCTTATTTATGCAGCAATTTTTGTTGTTCAAAATAGTAATTGCCATTACCATGTCCTCATGATCGTAGCTGGTGGACATGTAACACATGTTTGGGAATTAGGGGATTTCATCACCTCGTCGGAGGTGAGCTAGATGTTTGGAGAGGTAAAACTGGTGCTTACCAATCAATTATTGTCACCACTATTGTGAATAACATTGCACTGAGCTTTAATCACAATTTAGTAATGAAGTCTATGTTTCAAGTATAGAGTTGCAATCATATGATGTGCTCTCTTTTTTCCAAACCAACAAGACATTAATGAGATTCCTGAACTGATTGTGCTGCTATCGTATTCCTTTGGCACAGATGATTGGTGTATGGGCAATGTGCCTCTAGGAGCAAATGGGAAAGGCAACAAAGATGATTTATAAATATGTACAAGGCTGAGTTATTTATTTTTTCCTTGCATTGCTGTTATTTTCCATTTCCCACACCTGGGGTTCTCATGTTACCTCTAATTATAGCAAAAGTTTGCTAAGATGGGTGAAGTGCTTCTTGCAGGCACATCCTGGAGGTTTTCTTTTCACGAAGTTTGCCAGTAGTAGCCAGACTCTTTTTGACCTTTTCCCGGTAAAAAGTCCTTATCTTACTCTTTATTCTTGGTTTTTTTGTATGTACATGTTTAAAATTTTGGTAATCTGATGAACCATGATATTGACTTTATTTCCCTGATTTGCACTGTTTTAATTTAATATGATTTTTTAAAATGCAGGATAGCTTTGGTAGCAGGTTGCATGAAAGAAGCAAAGAAAGTCCGAAAACAATGAAACATCTAAATAAACTTTTCCCAAACAAAATTTTGATCTAGCTTCCACAGGTGATTAGATCTATTGTCACACTCATTTGGTTGTTATTAATCATATTTTCTGACCTAAAGAATTAAATTTATAGGATGAAGCCCTACTTATAGATTGGAAGCAGCAGTTGGAAGCAGCTCGCATGGCAGGTGGATCTCAGCGCTAGGCAGGTGGAAGCGTGGTTCCAGAACACACATGTTCATGCTCATGCTGACCCACACAGGTTCATATCGTCTTCTGCGTGTATGTAGTTGTTTCTTCTTCAATTCTCTTTGTGGAGGTTCTTGGGCAGCTCAGACACCAGCTCGTCGTCGAGCTCCCCGAGGCTTGCCGCCGTGCTGCTGCAGCATGGCGACTGCAGTGCCAAGGACGATGGTGTGGTGGGATGACAACGACGATCAAGCTCATGCAGGTCCTGGCATGGATTTAATCCCGAATTAATCCACAAGTGGATTCAATGGATCCCCTGCTGCCACTCTTTCCCCTGTGTGGTTTAATTACTTATTCAATAGTTCCCTGTCTCTCTTTTTGCTTGTTTAGTTAGCCCCAGCAAGCAGCCAGCAATCAAAACAGAGAAATCAAAACAACCACAATTGCTTTCATCCGCAATCAAAACAATCCGAAAACACAGCTGATATCAATGACAAGTGCATGTCAGTAATCTTCAATTCTGCTTCATACACGAACAATGATAATTGTGAGGGCTCTACATGATTAACTGAAACCTTCAGTTCTGCATGGGTGCCAATCTAGCCAATATAAGTGCTGAAGTGACTTGCTTCCAGCCATTTTTGACAAACAAATATAGCAGCTGTTTTGACAAACAAATAAGTTGATTGCATGCTTTCAGTTTTGACAAACAAAAAAAAATACTGCTTACAGAAAGAGAGCAGCTGTATTTGATCCTATCAGGCAGAGAAGTGGCTTTCAGTTTTTCAGCATCAGTTTTCAGACAAAAAACTGCTACCAAGCAGCAGTTCACACATCAGTTTTCAGCATCAGTTTGACTTTGATCCAACCGACAATATCCTTGATGACCAAATGGAGCATCCCAAGAAATCCAACAAGCAAGGACGGTCACGTTAGGAGTTAAGAAAAAATAAAAATAAAAATAAAAAGTTAGGGTACTATTTAGAAAGATAAAATCACTTATAAATACTATCAGTGTGAGATTAATTTGTGAGTATGGAGAAACCTGCTAAAAAGCAGTACTATAATAGCAAAGGAGTATTTTTGTTGTTTTGCTTCAAAATTGTATAATTTGTTCATCTATCTGTTACAAACTTACTTCATGTAAAGATGTTGTTTTTTTTGGAATTCTTTGATCAATGAAACACAGCTCTCCTGCGCTTTCTAAAAATATATATATTCAGAAATATAAAGTACTGGATATAATGGTGTATTGGATACATGATTAGTTGAGAAGATTCCTGGTTACATGGAGAAAGGTTAACTGATGGGTTAGGAACAACATTACACTTTAAGTTTCATCAAGTCATCACTATCAGCGATGTGGTCCTCATTAATGTCACTTGTTATGTGCCTGTGCTCATGTTATCAGAATCTTATTACTGATTACCAATGACGATCATTTTTCTATGTGATATGCTGATAGTGCTTCCTGGAGGCAGGTGTTTTCACCTGCCAGCAAAAAAGTAGTGTCATCACTTACACAGTCAAATTTCTTGTAGGGAAGCATGTGGTCTGTAGTGTTTAAAATTTGCTCATTAGTTCTCTAAAAGCTGAACAAGTTCCTTCGCATTTGTTTTGGATTGTAGAATGAATACTTCTTCAGGTACAGGGATGACCGGAATGCAGCAGAAATTTTCAGAGCTAATGGTGATATAAATGGACTTAAATCACACTGTAATAGTCAGGTAAATCGCACAACCTGTCTTCAATATGTCTGCAGTTAATATATCATTTAGGAGTAATGAGTTCTCAGCTAAAATGCAGTTAATATGCATGCCACTACTTTGTTAAAGCAAAGATGCATGCCACTTCTTCTAGAGCAAGTGAATGGGGGTATGAGTTGGATGTTTTAGGTCTCTGTTTGATGTGGGATGGAGACCATCAGAAGAGATTTGATCACCATCGAGGTATGGAGGGGAAGCAGTAGGAGTTCCAGGGGGAGTAGGGTACAGACAGAAGAGCATCGACAGGTATTACCTAAGTGGTCATTTCCTGTCTATCTGGGAGGGGATCCAGTGGTGTGGCTTGATCGGTGTATGGAGTATTTTACCATCTATAGTGTTCCAAAGTTCATGTGGGTTTCTGCAGCATCAATGCATTCGGATCCAAATGTTGCTCAATGGTGGAGATGTCATAAGTTGTGTCATGGCATGAGTATTTGGCAAGGGTTTGTTTCTGCTGCGACACAGAAATATGGTGTTGATGCTTATTCGAAGGCTCTTAGAAGACTTATGAATCTAAGGCAAACTAGAAATATCAAATGTGTATATTATTCATCATATTTGTTTGAGATTATTAATGTCATGCTTAGTGTTCGTGCCAATAGATAAGTTTGTAGTTGATGATAATATGTATTGTTTGTTTTCATGTAATCATTATATACTAATTTTGGATCAAATAATTTGTATGCCGTCGCAACGCACGGGCATATACCTAGTATATATATAAGGGGCGAAGCCCCTATTTTATTAGGAAATAGAAAAATGTTCATTACACAGTTTTACCAACACGACCATATGGTCCGACAGAAACATGATTTAACCAGACCTCTATCAGGACTCTTTACAATATCACCCTAGATAAGCAAGGAGGCCTAGTACAGAACAAAGTTCGACCAGCTAATCTGAAATCTAACAGAGAAGAATTATAAAAAATAAATTCAAATATTTATTCAATATTTATATTAAATCAGATACAAATACGAATATCTATAAAACGAATTATCAAGTATTTGACATTCGGACCAATCGATCCGGAAGCAGCAAAAGCGATTTACGAAAAGAAGGCAAAGTGGTCCCCATACCCGGACGCATCACTCCGTAGTCCGGACCGGAGGACAACTGATGAACTGACGCGGTCAATTCAGTTGCCACGCCGCACGGGCGAGTCGTCTTCCCCCTTGTTCCGCCGCCCACCCGCCCGCGGCCTCCTCTTCCCTCCCCTTTAAAATCCAAACGCTCCCCGCCTCCCTCGAACCGTCCTCAATCCCAGTTCAAGTCCCGCCCAATGGAGGACCCACCAGCGCTTCCTCTGCCTGAGCCGGAGTCCGAGCCCGATCCCGATCCCGAGGCCTCCCCTGCGCCTCCGCAAAGGCTGCTGCGATTGCTCTGCGCGGTGCAGCACTACGAGTGGGGCCAGCGCGGAGCCGCCTCCCTCGTCGCGCGCCTCGCCGACCAGAACCCCGACCCGGCCCGCCCCTACGCCGAGCTCTGGATGGGCACTCACCCGTCTGCCCCCTCCACGCTCCTCGACGACGGTACGCTCCTCAGTGACTGGCTCGCGCGGAACCCCGACGCGCTCGGCCCCGCCGTCGCTGCGCGCTGGGGAGGCGACCTCCCATTCCTCTTCAAGGTACTACGACTGGTGGACGAACGGTTCCGTGCCTTGGATCGTTGCTTGCTTCGCGTTCTTTTTCCCGTCTCGGACGCTGGTTGACTCGGCTACCCGTTCGCGGTTGCAGGTCCTGTCGGTGGCCAAGGCGCTCTCGATCCAGGCGCACCCGGACAAGAAACTCGCCGAGGTGCTGCACGCGCTCCGGCCTTCTACTTACAAGGACGATAATCACAAGCCGGAGATGGCCATCGCCATCACGGAGTTCCGGGCGCTTTGCGGCTTTGCCGGTATTGAGGTAACGTGTATAGAGCTTGAA
The DNA here is from genome assembly GCA_029449295.1 of Zea luxurians. Classification (NCBI taxonomy): domain Eukaryota; kingdom Viridiplantae; phylum Streptophyta; class Magnoliopsida; order Poales; family Poaceae; genus Zea; species Zea luxurians. The sequence goes on from JAOPSE010000014.1 coordinate 75,948,004, forward strand.
TTATTTACTCCCAACCGTTTTCTTTTTTTTTTCCGCTCTCGGTCGCCGAGTTTTTTTTTTAAATTTGTTTTCTCAGCCAACCGTTTGTCGTTGAACCATCGGCTAGCAAGTTCAAATGTACATGAGAAGACCGAAAGGAAAGTACGCGTTGGCTTCTTCAAATATTGCACCAACTTGTTATTGTAAAGCCTACACTCGCTTGGTTTTGCTCTGCTGCAATCTCTGTTTGATAGACGCCTGAGACGTAAGGCTAAGGTGAATGCAGTCTATCATTGGACATCTCGCTAGTTAGATGTTATCAGTGTGCTTCCGAAATTTGCCATCAGGTCCACAAATCATAGACATGGACTCACAAATCGTAGGCACGGAGAGCATTATAACAATGAGACAATGAATTCAAAATGCCAATTATTTCGCTAGTAGTGGACATAAGAAAATTTATTTAATGAGTTCCCCCTACTTATAAAAGAAATTGAAACGAGACAATGTCAACTGTGTCTGCTTTCTCCAAAAAAAAAACAGATTGACATGAAACTTAACTGCCTCAGATATCCTATGTAACCCTCATGACAATCTGTAGGACAGCACTCATTTTTCTTTTCTTTCCAAATCACATTTTTATGATGCACTTGAACATGTCGGAGCTAAAGGAAAAAATATTGGACAAAAGGCTACTTTTATTGAGAAATGCTATTTACTCAACGACATTTTTGGCACATTTATTGAGAAACCCAGTCTAACAGAAAAATTGTTCAAAATAGACAAATTAAATATATCTTGCAGGAAAGCATGGTAGAATGAGGAGAAATTGGTGAATAAGGACTGTATGGTTCCAATCGAACAGTTAGAAAAAAATATTGATTTAGAGTTAAAAAAAATCTATATTGACAGGTAAACAAATCCCCCCCTTTATTTGTCTAAAATTGGGTTCTAGTAAGGATTAACAAAATTGAGCTTTTCTGCGGTAAATCATTGAAGTACTTGTAGGCATGACTCATGATAGTGTTTGGTATAAACTAAAACCAAGATTAATAAAACCATTTTCTAAGTTCAATACTTCAATGTTGTATTTTGCCGCTGTTGATTACTAGTGTCCCTCGGCTTTGGTTCTTTGTACCTATATACATTCATTCAATACCTGTCATCACTTTGAACAAACATGTATGTTCTATTGAAAAGCAGTCAGCCCTGGGGCTGTGTTTTTATTATTTCACTTTAGGGCTGGTGTGTAGATTTAAATTGTGGAGAATACATGCATGGTCATTTAGGAACCAGTATCTTGTCATTACATAATCTTTGGTTTTATTAGACCTGTGTTTTTTCTTCGCAAATGAAAATTTATCTTATTGTCATTGTCATCAGGTGTTCAATATCTTTCATCTCGTCATTACATTTTGCAGTCCACTGTGAATGAAAATTTATTATGTCATTGTCATTTTGTTTCCTATTTGACGTTTCTTAAAAAAACACATTCTATTTTATTTGACTTTCTACTCTGGAAAGCACAAACGTTTAAAATATTAAATATCAACCATTTATACCATTCTGAAGGAGCTCAAGGATGTCCTGAGGACATTTCCTGAAATTGAAGGACTAGTTGGGCATGAAGATACTGGCAAGCTGATGAACATGAAGGAAGATGATGGGGTTAGTGAAGTAAAATCCAGTTTGCAATCAGCTTTTGCTAAGCTAATGACAGCAAGTAAAGACATGGTTTCTGAAGCAGTTGCAAAACTGATCAGTCGCCTGAATACTAAGAGCAAGGTGAGAGATTTTCTTGACCTATAATTATTACGAGGTTCTACAATATCAGCTGTAATAACTTCCATACATTTTATCATATCCTGGATGTTGCTGCCAAATTTGTCTATCTAATTCTTCATTTATGATGGACTTGTCTTTTCTTGAGATATGTGCCTTGAAAGGTCTTTCTTTTTAAATGTGAAAAAAGTTGTTTAGGATATGTTGGGTCTAGTTCCTTGGTTTCTATACCACTCTAGAGCTATGTTATAGTCCTTAGATCATTATGGATTTATGGTAAACCTTGCCATGAAAATAGCGGGGCAAAGTCGGGTTCGAGAACACTCCCCTGCCTTTGAGAAACAGGTGGCACTTGACATGAACCAAAAAAATTATCATTTGCTACCAAATTTATCTATCTGGTTCTTTATTTATGATAGGCTTAATTTTTCTTAACACATGTTGGCATTAGTTTGTACAAGGTTTGAGATAGGCTAGATATGCACCCTTGAGGGCACCCAGTTCACTTATGAATAGGGGTGGTAATGGATCACTATCCAAACGCGTCTTCACAATAAGTTAGGGCTCTTAATTAATTTTAGTTCAAAGATGAATAGAAATAGAGCCCGTTCCTAATCTGATTCGATCCTTAAATTTTATAGTGTAAAATCTAGAGCCCATTACCACCCCTACTTCTGAGTAAGGCCAGCGGAAGAAGATTGATGTTCTGAGTAAGGCCAGCGGAAGAAGATTGATGAGAACCATTTTTATTGTTATGGTTGTAAGAAAGATGGTAGCTCACCGGGAGATGAATTGGTGAAGTTCTTTGGAAAATTAGGACTTCTCTTTTTGGTAAGCAAACGAAATGTTGCTTGTGGATTGTTGCAACACTACTCCCAAGAGGCATGGAAGTGCTGTTGTCTCACATGAGTGCAATAATTACACGATAAGTGTGAACTTTCAGAGTTTCCAGCTCAGCTAGCAATGATGCAATTGACAAAATTCTTAAAGAGTCAGACTTGGTAGCATTGGTTAAATCTAAAGATGAGACAATGCTATGTTTGCTCGTAGCTTACAAGGTGATCTGTTGCTTGCAAGTTGCAACTCTAATTATTATGTTAGCCAAGACACATTTCCATTTAATAATCTAACATGATATTTCCTAAAAAAGTGATTAACATGATGTTGTGGCATTGTGTCTAAAAGCAAAGGACACATGTTTAGCATAACTGACAAGTTATCGTTGATCACAAAGCCTCCAATGTTAATTGTATTTCATTTGGGACATTGAAAACTGCAAGCATTTGCTACTAACTGATAGTAAATGATTGAAAGCAAGAACGTTTGCCGTGCTACAAGCGCCCCATGTTGCATTTTTATATGCATGCACTATCCTTTTTGTTTCTTTGTTACAGTAAAGACAAATTTGCACCGGCTGCACCTATGCATTTCCTATTTTGTCTTATGGCGACCTAAACTTTTGAAGTTGATATTTCACCACCCAAGTTTTTTTTTGGCACACTAAGTTACCTAGCAAAATTTTGCAAGCAGATCTCAAATCTCAACAAATATGCACTAAATTGAATCTATAAGCAGTAAGGTGCCATATTTTAGAAGTATAGGTTGGTATTTGCAACATTTCAGATGTGCATGTCCAATGCAATTTCTTCTAGTTGATAAGGATACCTGAATGGTGATAACTGATACGCAACTAGATAAATAGGTTCCTTTCTCTCCAAAAAAGAATGTGTGATAACAGTATACATATAACCTAATGTATCACCCACATATTGGATTTTTTTGCAAAAAACTGATGAATAATGATTCAGAAGCCATCAATTCTGTCTTGACTGACAATGTCTTGCTCTATTCAGATTAGGACCTTAACAGACAAAGAACAGCTGGTTTTGTCCCTGGAGAGACAATATCAAGATGATGTTGGTGTTATAGCAGCACTTTTCTTTAACTATGTGAAGCTCAGTCCTGGTGAAGCCCTTTACATTGGTGCAAATGAACCGCATGCATACCTCTCTGGGGAATGCATTGAATGTATGGCCACTTCAGACAATGTTGTACGTGCTGGTTTGACACCTAAATACAGAGATGTGCAAACTCTCTGCTCAATGCTAACATACAAGCAGGTGAGCGTCATTGTTACTTTTTGCTTCTCATATACAATATATGTTTTCATTGATGTTTACTTGTTCCATAAGTTTACTTGGCAAGTGCATCCTTGCTTACTATGCTCCCAGTGAGCAAATGCTTCAGAATCTTGTGCACTGTTGAAGTGTTGTCCATGGATCATTTTTCTTATCTTATTAATTATTATGAAACTTTACAAGTTAGGATCAAAGTTCATATTCTCTTTGGTGTTAAAAGTTAGCGAAAAATTATAGATACCTAGGTTTTTCTAATCAAGCAAACTAATCTAGCAAGAGATCAATTAGTTGTTCCGTGCCACTGTCATTATTTTGTGATTAGCTTTTTTTTAACAGATCTACTGTGGGTCCTTTTTTTTCAGGGTTTCCCTGAAATTTTGCGAGGAGTTCCTGTGCAACCACACGTAAGGCGCTACACACCTCCATTTAATGAGTTTGAGGTCGATTGGTGCTTGGTGCCTCCAGGTGGACTGGTCGTCATATCCCCGGTACCAGGTCCATCCATCTTTCTCGTAATGACCGGGGAAGGCGAGATTCAGTTGGATTCTCTGTCAGATGGGGAGAAAGCAGAGGAAGGTGATGTTTTCTTCGTCCCCGCGTACACCGAGGTTAAGATCTCTGCGTGTGGCCCCGAGTCTGTGCAGCTGTACAGGGCTGGGGTAAACAGCAGATTCTTCAGCTAACACTGTAATTGTAGGGAATGAGGATTTTGGCGGTTGTCGTAAAGTGGACCACACTGTAATTGTAGGGAAGTTTTCCCAGCTAAGAAATATACGTGAAATGAAATGATTAGTTAGCAAAAGGTCTCATATACTAATGTATAGGGAGGGCTACGTGCTGATAAAAGAATAAACTGGTTACTTTCATATCTTGATGATTTACTGTAAAGATGCCTTGCAGTGCAATCCACGTTGGATGCGCTAGAAAGAAATAAAAATGATGATTAGTATGAACCATTTGGTTGCATTGTTGTTCATGGTTTAAGTTGTGCGAGCTGTCCAATTTTCCTCTCCTGAAACATGGGGATCACCGGAAACGAATGGTTTTTTTTTATAAAGACACAAGGAACAGTTAAGCCTCATAACTGGTACTACCTTCGCTCTTTTTTATTTATTGTGGTTTGTGGTTTAGTTTAAAAATAAATTGGCGGACAAAAAATATTTGAGATACATCCATTCTTGAATATTTGTCGCCCACTAGTTTAAACTACGTGATAAATAAAAAACAAAGAGTATATCTTAAAAACCCAGTATAAAAGATGGACACCAAGACATAAAATGATCTCTAAGGTTACATTAAAAATTCCTCAAACAAGACTTTGAAGACTTTCACATGCAGAGGCGGATGGATTAGCCACGTATGTCCATTCTAGACGCACGTCAAATTCGGGTAGGCCGATACTCCTATTACTATTTTTCGTACTCAGTATGAGGCCCAGTGGGCTTTGTGTCCAACGAGAAACTGCAGCGACGGAACAAAATTTTAGGGGTCGGTTTTAAAGTTTTATGTCCGTTTGTTTGATAGAGCTATGCTCGAGAAATTTGTGATTGTCCCACTCTCAATTTTGGTTGTCCGTTATTATGTCTTTCCGTGTTTATGACTGGTGGGACCATTTATGTCTATAATTTGTGAGCCCGATGACATACTGACGAAGCCCATATATTATAATGACAAAATTAACAATGTCTCGCTATGCTCATTGCTCCCACCTTCTTCGAGCAGATCCTGTGGACTCTATCAAAGAGTTAAAATGCAACTATATTTTAATTTAGAGCTGACAAGAATCGCATTTCTATTTAAACTATAAGCTAAGACCTAAAAGAATCGCTTCACCTGCTCCTCAACCCCCACCTTGATCCAACGCCAGAATCACTACATCACTGAATTAATGAGTGAAGTTCACGAATTAGGAGGTGGAGTTCTACAAAACTAGCGCTTGGCTGTATTTGGGTGAAAATACATGATGGACACTATATCAATCTTTGACGGAAACATATATTTCAGTCAACTCATTTTATTTTCAAAATTTGGAACTGTATTTGTAAAAAAAATACTATGATGGAAACTGCATTAATTTTTTATAGAAAAATCAACTCAGGATCAGAAGGAACGATGTCCCAAACGCTAGTGGGTCAGCTATCCACAACTGAACATTGATATGCAGCTCCTTCATTCTCTTTATAATTGAGAGTAGGAGGCAGGAACTGCACGGCCATGCGGTGTGGTAAATGACCAATATGATAGGCAAATGGCGTTGTAGGGAGTGCAAGAGATATCGTTACTTGTTTGGTTGGATGTGCTTATGTTTTTCACTCCCTTAATAGCTCTGACGTTGCCAAAGGATCGGGGTAGGAGAGGTGTAACACCATAACGGTTACACAGGTAGGAGAGGGGTAAAGAGATAGCAGCGTGATCGATTGTGGACAGGTCCAACCAAACGATAAATAACGACACCTGATATCAGATATCACTGTAAATAAATAACGACCCAAATCGTCGGAACCAAACAACACCTCAAGAGATATCGTTCTTTACCATAGTTCCCAAATTGTTCGGTACACGTCCCGTATTTCTAATAAATAGAATTGACAAGAATATACCCTTCACTCCTTATTTTCTTGATGTGTCGTATCCTGTTCCCCATTCTCGTCGTTTCGGGAACTTGGTAACATAGGTTTTTACTACATATTTCCTCTGTGTTTGAATGATTAACAAGGGCATCTAGCAAGATGACAACCTAGGCGTCAAATGAAATTTTAATAGCAAGGGTTTTCATCCCCTTAATCCCCTCCAATTTTATTGCCACCAAACCAGCTCTGATGCTTTTATCATTCCAGGGAGCAACCTACTTACCGTTTGTTGCTTTGAAAGCAACGACTTGTGGTTCGGTGGACGGTGTGCTCCCGTTGGCGACGTAGTCGTTGTACTTGGCGTCTTTAACCATCATTTGGTAGCTACCGAACTTACCAAGAACTTTCTCGAACATTATCTTGGTATACTAGGATTCTCACGAATCAAGGAGACAAGAGTAGGATCTAATACAGTAAATGATCTTAACATGAGTCAGACGACTTCATGATCTGTTCATCTCTTGCTTCCGTAGTTCCTCACTTGGTTCACCAGGGACTTGATCCTATTGTACCTCTCTTGTGGCCCTTGTCCCCTCTTCATGGCGAACCTCCCAAATTCACCTTCGATGAGCTCCATCTTGGTGACCTTAGTCATGACGTTGTCTTTGTGCGCGATCTTCAGTGTGTCTCAAATCTCCTTTGCATTCTCTAAGCCATTGACCTTTTTATATTCTTCCCTGCATAGAGAAGCTAGCAAAACAGTAATAGCTCAGGAATTTCTATGGATTAATTCTTCTACTTCTATAACATTATAATTTTTATCATCACTATCTGGTATTTACATACCTTTTCATACAATATCCCAAATTCTACGGTGGAGAGAATAAGGGGGTGTTTGGAAGCAATGTATTTTTGAAGTTTTAAGGTAAAACCACGTAATTAGAGAATACCATAGTATTTTTTGCTAAGAGGTGTTTGGTTACATTGTAAAAAACTTTGTTTTGAATACCATGGTTTTTTTGGAGTATTGTAAACTCCACTCTAACCTAAAGTTTTTATCTATAACTAGTATTGCACATGTATACTAAATACCATGGTTTGAGATACTTTGTCTCCAAACATATATTGCTAAAAGTGATGTAAAAAATACTACGATTATGTCATGACATCTTAAAACCGCAGTATTCGAAAACCATGGCTTTGAAATACTTTGCTTCCAAACACGCCCTAAAGATGACTATGCATTTTGTGGCTTAGGGTAATTAAAAGGAATGTGATTAAACTTAGTTTTAATCATTTTTTTGTTGATGATGCTCAGAGGTGGGTTCCTCGCCACTTGAAGGAGATAGCGATGTAGAAGAGTGTGTCTCATAGTAGACAAACTTCTTGATGCATTTTTCTTGCCATCCTTTCTTTCTTTGCTTGGAGTCGATGGGCTCCTCATTGTTTGTTTTGTCCTTCAACGACGTCTTGTCCTTCTCAGTGTCGTCGACCACCACCTTTCCCTTCCCTTTAGGATCTTGTCCCAACATCATTTCGAGTGGTTCGACTCAAAGAGATACGCTAGACTTTGATACAATTGATAGTCACCTAGAGGAGAGTGAATAAGTGATGCCTGAAAAATACAACTTAAACAAAATCTTGATCCAAATTAAGTGCTAGTGCAAAATAGATCAAGATAGAGTGATAGAGAGAAGGTATATTTGCACTTGATTGCTCTCACAAGATTTAGGAATTAACTTGAGCAATATTACAAGTGAAGAGCAAGGGCGCGCGCCCACACACACACGCGCGAGCACACACACACACACACCGAGGAAAATTGGTTAATTTTCGTCGGCCAGGAGAAACCAACGAAAAATACTAATTTTTGTTGATTGTCCATAAAAAGTAGTTAATTTTTGTCAATTAGTATGTAAGTGTTAGAGGCCAACGAAAATTATACATGTCTTATTGTGGGTATGACAAATCTATGCTGAAACTTCTAATATAGTGTTGTGCAGAATGGGGACAATTTTAGCTGCAAACACGACCCGTCTCTATGATGACAATGGATACCTGTAACACCCGGATTTAAGGAGAAAATCCGGGTGCATCTCATATGTGCGCCAAGGAAGAACAACACACATAGCAGAAATGAGTACGGCGGCTAGCCGGAATAGTGCCCATAGCCCAATAGCGGTGAAGATCTTTTTACCCCGCGACGTTATCCGGGCTTAAGTGAGCACGAATCACCTCATCGGCGTGAATCTACGCGCGAGGTCGCCGACGGCGAGGGGGATCTGATCCTGTTGATATTTTGGTACTGTACCATTGGAAGCTCTTTCAGTTAGCCTGACAGACCAAGTTTGGTCTGGATTTTATCTTGATTTTATATGGCAACAAGGCCATCGTTCTGTAGTAAAGTTGTAGCATAATGATCCAGCAACAATCTTACTACAACAACCATAGCCAATTATTGACTGGATTATAATCGAATCCAAGCTCAAAGATGGCTCAAACTCACTGTTAGTCTGAATTTAGACTCAAGACAGCCTAACAGAGCAACTTTGAGTCAAATTTTCTCAGAACTTTTCATAGTACCAAGTCTTGATCTTTACAGCAAAATTATTCCCCTTGTGTAGCTCTATAAACTTGATGTGGCGACCTAGGGCAAAAACTCCATAATTTGAAAGTTACAAGGCCCCAAAGTTGAGCCAATTCTCTGAAATTCAGACTTAGCCTATTTGAGTATAAGTGTGTCTTTTTGCAAATAAGTCCAAAACTTAGGATTTAAGTTGCAAGTCCACATTCTTGTGAACCATATGACTTAAGATGCTCTAATCTCATGGTTTTTTTCACTTTAGTCCAAAAGTGCACTAATTTTGCACTTAGCCCCCTAGGGTTTAAGTTTAGGCTTTCTAGGCTCTTATTTAGGGTTTTTGATACTTCTAGGGTTTGGATATCCCATAAGTCTATTCAAGGTGACATTTTATGATCATCTCTAATGAGTTTTGAAGTTTTCTCTTGTTTAAGCCTTGTTTGCTCTATTAAACCCATTCTAGGGTTGAGTACCCTACTCTAGGGTTTTATTCACAAAATGTCATATCAATACAACTTGTTTGAAATTTTTGCCTAGTGAATGCACTCTAGGTGTGGCAAACACATGATATGCCAATGCTTATGATGCTATGCTCAAGTTTTAGTAACAGTAGCACTAGGGGTGTTACAGGTGAGTCTATGATCACCGCGACGCCACACCAGTATTCCCGCGGAACAACGAAGCCCCAGCTCTGATTTCCGAAGGCGAATGCGGCGACGGGGACGATGTTCACCGGCGACACTCTGTCTCCTTTCCTCCCTCACCCGCGGTGACTATGGTGGTTTAAGGGTTAGCGACGCGAGAGGCTTAGGAGCTATCGCAGCAAAGAACGATCGTGGCCCGGGTCTTATCTCCCTGCGCGGTCACCCGCGTTGTGCACGCGAGAATCGCGCCAGCGGCACGCCCGCCATAGTCGCATTCCATTGAGAGGGAAAACGCTGACCATACGGGTCCACGGTTCAGCGTGTTTACTCAGTGTGGGCGCACACAGAGCACACGAGACTGACTAGTGGGCCAGGTCAGCAGCTGTGAGCGCACGTGGCGGAGGGAACTCTTGGGCCGCAGCGGACGACATCTACTGGTGGGCCAAATAGGCGGCGCTCGGCCCATTCAGTGCACAGTGCTATTTTTCATTTTCTTTTCCTATTTTCTTTTCTCTTATTCCCAAATTCTTCTTTAAATTCAGATTTAAATTCCAATCTTGTGCTACATTATCCTCATTTCATGTTGTGAAATTTAGAAATACCAATTGTAGAAATATAATTATATTAATTATATTTTCATAGTCTTTCTCTTTTTTGTCTCTTTCTCCTTTTTCTTTTCAAAATCCTAAATTCAATTTAGGGTTTAATCCAACTTCTAGAATTATTATCTCATTGTTGTTATCCTTATTATTTTATTTAATGCACAAACATATAAAACTCCAACAAGATGCACTTTCTTTTATTTTAGTGTTATTTGTTTTAATCAATCACTCTTAACTTTATGTATGCTCTTTTTATGATGCAGATAAGACACATAGAATAAGGAGACCCCTATATATTCTTTTTATAAAATTTTGAGTATTACAAATCCTACCCCCCTTATAAAGAATCTCGTCCTCGAGATTTAAGAAGATCTAGGGAAAAGATGGGGAAAATCTATGCGAAGCTCTTCTTCTCTCTCCCAAGTAGCTTCATCTTCTCCGTGGTGGCTCCATTGCACTTTGCACATCTTTATAACCTTATTCCTCATGACATGAGTCAGTGTATCAAGAATCCTGATAGGATACTCTGCATAAGTCAGATCATTTTGAACACTAAGGTCCTCCAGTGGTAGCTGCTCTTCAGGTACCCTGAGACATTTCTTCAGCTGTGACACGTGAAAGACATCATGCACATCCGCAAGATGATCAGGTAACTCTAATTGATATGCCACCTCTCCCACTCGCTTTAAGATCAAGAAGGGTCCAATAAAGCGAGGGGACAACTTTCCTTTGACTTTAAATCTTCTCATACCCCGGAGTGGTGACACCTTCAAATAGACATGATCACCCTCCTTAAACTCTAGTAGTCTTCTCCGGGTATCAGCATAGCCCTTCTGCCTTGACTGCGCAGTTCTCAAATTCTCCCTAATTTGGTGGACTTGTTCTTCAGCTTCTTGTACAATCTCAGGCCCAAACAACTGTCTTTCACCAGTTTGATCCTAATATAGTGGAGTCCAACACTTTCTGCCATACAAAGCCTCAAACGGTGACATCTTCAAACTGGCCTGATAGCTATTATTGTAAGAGAACTCCGCATACGGCAGACACTTATCCCAACTACCACCATGCTTAAGGGCACAAGCTCTTAACATATCTTCCAGCACTTGGTTGGTCGTCTTAGTCTGCCCATCAGTCTGGGGATTGTAAGTCGAACTAAAATTCAATCTTGTATCTAAGGACTCGTGCAAATTCTTCCAGTACCGAGAGGTAAACTGTGATTCCCGGTCTGACACAATCTTCTTTGGCACCCCATGTAAGCATACAATCCGTGCCATGTACAACTCTGCTAGCTTAGCTCCTGAATATGTGGTCTTCACTGGAATAAAGTGGGCTACTTTAGTTAGCCTGTCCACAATCACCCATATAGAATCATACCCAGCAGATGTGCGGGGTAATCCCACAATGAAGTCCATGCCAATCTCTTCCCATTTCCACTCAGGTATCTTAAGCGGGTGCAGTAAACCAGCAGGTCTTTGATGTTCCGCTTTCACCCTCTAGCAAACATCACAAAGTGCAACATGTGAAGCAACATCCTTCTTTAGCCCATACCATCAATACTTCTGCTTCAAGTCCTGGTACATCTTAATACTACCAGGGTGGATAGAATAAACTTAGTCATGTGCTTCCTTCAATATGGTTTCACGAAGACTATCGATATCAGGAACACAAATTCGATTCTTGAACCATATCGTGCCTTGCTCATCCTCCGTGAAATCTGGGCCTCTACCTTGTGTTATGAGATCCTTGATCTCCTAAATTTTAGCATCACCAACCTGACCTTTACGAATTTCTTGCTCCAAGGTAGGTTCCAATTCAATGGTAACTCCTTCCGTATGTGTAACAATTCCCAGGTTGAGCCTCTCAAAATCTTTTGCTAATTCATCATGTAGCTGGACAACAATAGCGGAATGAACGTGCTCCTTCCGACTCAAGGCATCTGCAACCAAATTTGCCTTGCCTGGGTGATAGTGAATCTCCAAATTATAATCCTTAATTTAGCTCTAACCAACGGCGTTGCCTAAGGTTGAAATCCTTCTAAGTGAATATGTACTTCAAACTCTTATGATCCATGTGTACTTGGCACTTAGTTCCCATAATGTAGTGTCTCCAAATCTTAAGTGCATGCAACGGCTGCCAGTTCTAAGTCATGAGTGGGGTAGTTCAATTCATGTTTCCGCAACTGATGAGACGCATAGGCGATCACATGTCCTTCTTGCATGAGCACACATCCCAATCCTTGGCCACATGTATCACAATAAATGTCAAACCCTTCTGTAGATCTGGCATAATCAACACTGGTGGTGACATCATTCTCTTCTTTAATTGATCAAAGCTTTCTTGGCACTTCTCATCCCACTTAAATTCTCCCACTTAAATTCTCTTCCTTTCTCCAGAAGCGAGGTCATAGGCTTGGCAATCTTAGAGAATCCTTCAATAAATCTCTGATAATATCCTGCAAGCCCCAAGAAACTCTGAATCTCAGTGACAGTAGTGGGCACGCTCCATTCCATTATCTCCTTCACTTTAGCAGGATCCACTGCTATTCCTCCATTAGAAATAATATGTCCAAGGAATGGCACCTTGTCAATCCAAAACTTGCACTTGCTAAACTTGGCGTAGAGTTGGTTATCTCGTAGCTTCTGTAGCACCAACCTTAGATGTTCTTCATGATCACTTTCACTCTTAGAATAGATAAGAATATCGTCGATGAACACCACGACGAATCTATCCAAATACTCCATAAACACCTTATTCATCAAATTCATAAAATAAGCTGGTGCATTGGTTAATCCAAACGACATAATAGTGAACTCATATAATCCATATCGGGTTGAGAAAGCCGTCTTAGGAATATCTGATGGTCTAATCTTCATTTGATGGTATCCCGATCGGAGATCAATCTTCGAGAATACCCTAGCACCTATCATCTGATCAAATAAATCCTCAATACGGGGTAATGGATACTTGTTCTTCACAGTAACATCATTAAGTGATCTATAATCCACACACATCCGCTGTGATCCATCCTTCTTCTGTACAAACAGTACCGGTGCTCCCCAAGGTGAGGAACTCAGAGAATGTACCTTGCCTCCTGTAACTCAGTTAACTGCTTCTTAAGTTCCTTTAATTCTTCTACAGACATCCTGTATGGTCACTTAGAAATAGGAGCAGTCCCAGGTAAGAGATCAATGACAAACTCAACTTCCCTATCTGGTGGCATCCCTGGTAACTCCTCTGGAAAGACATCCGGAAAATCTTTAACCACGCGGATGTTGTCACCAACAAACTCCTCAGGTATAAAGTATATAGCCCGTTTGGAAGAGGTGGTTACTGCAATTTGAACTTGAAACGTTTCTCCTTTAGAACTGGTGAGTCCTACGGGTCCCTTAGCATAGTGTATATACCGTCTTTGCCTTTCTTAACCATGACATACCAAGGATCACATCTATAGTGCTCTCTTCTAACACTATAGGGGTAGCCCATCTAGGTTAGAAACACAGGGTAAGAAAGGAAGAATTGTAGACAAGGCGAGTAATTACGAGGAATGTTACTATGGGGGATTTATTAGCTAAGTAGATGAGTGTGTTGTCCACTAAAGCTAATACATTACCTTATGATGGTACATGCTAAGATGCCCAACTATAATGTTTCAATCAATCAAAGAAGCAAATCAAGCATTTATCATCATAACAATCAACCATTTTTTTAAATAGAGAAAATAATTTTAATTTTGTTTTAGGTCTCCTATCTCTTAAAAAGTTCATAAATGTAGGATTCCAAGGTGTGAAATCCATCTTGTCTCAGAGTAGAAAAGGTAAGAATGATCAGAGTAGAACAGTAGAAGGTGAGACAGGATCAAGATAAGGTAAGTATAGAATGAATCAGAGTAAAGTAAGTAGGTAAGGGTTTGTCCATTTCTATCTAGGTTTCGTCCTATAGTCAACATTTGCTTTGATACCACTTCTGTCACACCCGGATTTAAGGAGCAAATCTGGGTGCATCTCATATGTGCGCCAAGGAAGAACAACACACATAATAACAGAGTGCATAGAGATAGATGTCATAAATATCATAAATGTACTTATTACATAGCATAAGTCTTACAAAAATAAATGATAAAATAAAACAAACTAATTATTATTCCCTGGCGCCACAAAGCTGACTGGGAGACACCACCTAGATCAAGTCGAATGCCTCAGTGTTAGGCGGCTCCTCTTCGACCACATGTTCTTCTCCTGTGGGGGGTGTGAGACAGCAAGAGTGAGCTCACATACGTTCATAGCTCAACAAGTTGTGAGGAATAATGTGCATAAACTTATCAAAGGTGGGAGTTCATGTGAAGTGTAAGGCTGATCAACAAAATAAAGGCTGAAGCTGAGCATTGCTTTTATAAGTTGGTCAAAATTTTATTAGCAATTACTAAGTGTAAGTAAATACCAAACCTTAATAATAATAAAGAAAAGTAATAATAAAATAATCCCAAATGCGATGCAAATGTCAAATTGAGTTTTAATCCCATAGATTAATCATGTGAGGGTCCGAGCTGCTCATGACCGTGAGCATGGCTAGTATAGCAGTTTTACACTCTGAAGAGGTTGCACATCTTTACCCACAAGTCATGTTACCCATCTGCCAAGAGACGGCCAATCCCATACACCTCTACCGAGGAGGCGAGGCAAGGTAACACTACGAGGCCTTTACAAAGTTCCACTAGCTTCAGAAATCCCGCTTACAATTTATAGGAAGCTCCAGTGCAGGAATCCCTCGCCTGACCGCCATCGCAGCAAAATCAACCAAAGGATCTCCCTACATTGACCACTCCCCTACTGCCCTTGCCCCTTTCGGGTAAGAAAGTCATCCACTAGCTTTCCTAGTTAATCAGCCAAGTGCATCCCATTAAACCCTTGTGGTAGCACTGTTTTCCCGAGTGGCCGCTCCATGTTCCCATTGACATAATGATCTTAACATGAACAGTAATAATAAAAAGATAATAAAAGAATAATCATGAATAGTGTATTTCTATACCCAAATTCACATAAAGCAATAGCAGGTATTACCCAAAAATATTTAAGTGGTTAACAAGGTATAAAGATAACCAAAACTAGGGTAACCTAATGGATCCCATCAAAATTAACCTATGCAGATCATTATAATTAACAAGAACATGGCTAGGAAAAAGTAAGTGATCAAGAGCACAACTTGCCTTCAATGAGCTCTTGCTTAGCTACTTCTACTTGCTGAACCTCAGAATCCACAGTGGCTTGCTCGTCTACTCGCATCAACACAATACATACATTGTATAGCAAAAATTAACATTGCATCAAACATGTGAATAAAATACATAATAAAAATCTACACATTAAAATAAGAACCTAGGAACATGAATCATTAATTTTGGAGTTATAGATTTTGAATTATGAATTTCCAATGGTTTAATGTGCTTGAAATGGAATTACACGAGAAATAAAATTTCTTTCTGTTTTCATGTCAAAACAGAGACTCTAGGTGATAGACATAAATATTACAACATTTTAGAACTTGGAATGGATCGATTTGGATTAAAAATGAATTTTCTATGCATTTTACAAGTTTCTAGATTTGTTTTTGTATTAAAAACGAATTTCTATAGTTATTTCTATGTTTTTAATCATCTCTGGACTGGGCCTCGATTTCCAGAAAAGTCAGGGGCCTAAACCGAAGTTTTCTAAGACTCAGGCTATAGTCGCCGAGGATGGCGGGTTGTTTCCAAAGTTTGGCGGGGTCTCTTTTGTGAAACATACAAGCCGAAGGGGTACGGGTGTTTTTCGGCCGCTGGATCTCCGTCAGACGGCACCGATTAGATCGCTACTCGCTGCGAAGCGGTATGGAACCGGTCCATCGGATCAACGTTCCACGGTTAAGATTAAAATACGCTCGATCCGATCCTGCCCTTACGTCGATGATCCTACGGTCAGCACGAGATCAGGTCGAGGCAGTGAATTCTCCCTAATCTACACCGTCCATCCTAAATCAGACGGTCTGAGGTCATCTCCCCCAAATGATCCCGACGGCGGCGGCGCAATCCCTCGCACGGCGGCGCCCCGGACCGGAAGTTCAATCCACGCCCTCAGGCGGCCACTTCCTAATTTGGCCTAGGTACATGATGCCCTATATCCGATGAAAGCAGTGAACGGTCAAGTACCTCGCAATTAGATGCAAACAAACCCGACCACGGCGAGAGGCGGATCGGTTGAGCTCCGGCGAAGGATTGCTTGCACTCCGGTGATGTGATGGAACCTCCCAAGTCATTAGGCCCACCTACAGTTGTCCTTGTCCAACGGACCTTAGACAACCCTGCAGGTGCCCCTGAATCACTTGACAAGTTCGGTATCTGCTTTCTTTACCTTCCTAAGAGCGTTTCACCCGTCACGCAGACATTATAACACATCGGAGATACGGAAATGCGGAAGCAATTACAATAACTTACCTTATATTAAAAGTAAGAAAGAGTTATAATATTATAGACTAGAAGCAAATATATAGGAGTGCAGAGTATTATTATTATTACAAAACCAGGGAGGCAAAAACTCCTCCCGAATAAGCAGTAAAAAGGTTTTTAACGGAGGATCCTTTCCTCCCGAAGCTTTACTCCTGGTTTTCCTCCTTGGGCATCACCTTTGAACAAAAGCAACAAAAGTTTGCCGCTTCTTCACCTAAAACCACATGGGACAAAGCCCTAAGTATGAAGTGTACTTTCGTAAGACTTACCCGACAAAGTAAAAGCCTCTCAAGGATATGCTGACCTTTGGGGATCAAGGAATGGTTTATCAATAGTCAAAGACCCTATTTGCAGAAATGCTTACCTTAAAAATCAAATTTTACTTGTCAGGTTAAGTGAGTTTACCTGAAGCTAGAGTTCTTTCTACCCTAGTTCAATCACTGGACCTGCACTAGCCAATTTCTTAATCACCCTTCATCTTTACTGGATTTCTACGTATAGGGCAGTGACCAAGTCTTCATAACCGCGAAGTTGTGACGATCCGAATCGATTATACTCAGCTGAGGATCTCCAATCACACGACATATGTAGCACTTAACCCTTGCATATGTCAACTCGCCACCGGGGTTCTTAAGTCCAGATCAGGTTCACGCCAACCGAGAGCACAGATACACCACCGTACAACCTCTTGCCACGGAGGGTACACGCTACTCTCGCCATCTCTCCACTCCCATTGCATGGTATCTTATTCTGGTATTAGTCTGCCCGAGGCAAAGCTTACCCATGACGAGGCATGTGACCAGTTAAAGGGTCCTCGGTCATCAAGCCTACATCGGCACGGTCCTTAATCGACTCAGACGGAGACACTACACCGAGACATTCTTCTCGTGCAAGTCACCCGCCCGGTCTCAGCTTAATCATTTCAAACCCTAAGTTTGGTACCTGGCAGAGGTACATCTTTTCCGATGTTGAATCCATCATGGCCATGATGGATCCACCATCAAGTTTTATTTTCGAAAACATCCCACCCACTTTGCAACATGATCTTTTGAGAAAACAAAACATTTTGTTTTTCTAAAGCAAAGCTAAGCATAAGGAAAACCTTTTGTAAAACAGGGATTTAGGAAATAATCAAGTCCAAGGAAGGAGATGCAGCAATAGTTTAGCACACAACTCCTATCACCTAATGCATCTGAAAGTTGCCTAGAGGGGGGGGTGAATATGGCGAATCTGAAATTTACAAACTTAATCACAACTACAATCCGGGTTAGCATTAGAAATATAAGCGAGTCCGAGAGAGGGCGTAAAAACAAGTCGCAAGCAAGTAAAGAAGTGAGACACACGGATTTGTTTTACCGAGGTTCGGTTCTCTCAAACCTACTCCCCGTTGAGGTGGTCACAAAGACCGGGTCTCTTTCAACCCTTTCCCTCTCTCAAACGGTCCCTCGGACCGAGTGAGCTTCTCTTCTCAATCAACCGGGAACCAAACTTCCCCGCAAGGACCACCACACAATTGGTGTCTCTTGCCTTGATTACAATTGAGATGATCGCAGGAAAGAATGAGAAAAAGAAGCAATCCAAGCGCAAGAGCTCAAATGAACACAACAATCACTCTCCCTAGTTGGAAGGTGAATACTTGGATGCCATTGAATGTGGGGTGGTTGGGGTATTTATAGCCCCAACCACCACAAAGTGGCCGTTGGAAGGCTGCAGTCGCATGGCGCACCGGACAGTCCGGTGCGCCATCGGACACTGTCCGGTGCGCCAGCGACGTCACCTGGCCGAAGGGTTCCGACCGTTGGAGCTTTGTCTTGTGGGCCCGCCTGGCTGTCCGGTGGTGCACCGGACATGCCCTGTAGGCTGTCCGATGTGCCACCCACGCGTGCACTGCTCCTCTGCGCGCGCAGGCGCGCATTTAATGTGTTGCAGTCGACCGTTGCGCGCGAACTAGCAGTTGCTCCGCTGTCACACCGGACAGTCCGGTGAATTTTAGCGGAGCGGATTCCCGAAGCTGGCGAGTTCAGAGTGGAGTCCCCTGGTGCACCGGACACTGTCCGGTGGTGCACCGGACACTGTCTGGTGGCACACCGGATAGTCCGGTGCGCCAGACCAGGGTGCCTTCGGTTGTCCCTTTGCTCTTTTGTTTGAACCCTTTTTCTTGGTCTTTTTATTGTGAACCTTTGGCACCTGTAGAACTTATAAACTAGAGCAAACTAGTTAGTCCAATTATTTGTGTTGGGCAATTCAACCACCAAAATCAATTAGGAAGTAGGTGTAAGCCTAATTCCCTTTCAATCTCCCCCTTTTTGGTGATTGATGCCAACACAAACCAAAGCAAATATAGAAGTGCATAATTTGAACTAGTTTGCAAAATGCAAGTGCAAAGGTTACTTAGAATTGAGCCAATAAATATTACTTACTAGATATGCATGGATTGTTTCTTTATTTTTAACATTTTGGACCACGCTTGCACCACATGTTTTGTTTTTGCAAATTCTTTTTGTAAATGCTTTTCAAAGTCCTTTTGCAAATAGTCGAAGGTAAATGAATAAGATTTTGCGAAGCATTTTCAAGATTTGAAATTTTCTCCCCTTGTTTCAAATGTTTTTTTCTTTTGACTAAACAAAACTCCCCCTAAATAAAAATCTTCCTCTTAGAGTTCAAGAGGGTTTTAAGATATCAATTTTGAAAATACTACTTTCTCCCCGTTTTGAACACAATGAGATACCAATTTGAAAATCATAAGTTTTAAAATTTGGTGGTGGTGCGGTCCTTTTGCTTTGGGCTAATACTCTCTCCCCCTTTGGCATGAATCGCCAAAAATGGATATTTGAGTGAAATATAAGCCCTTTACTAACTACTTTCTCCCCCTTTGGCAAACAAATAATATGAGTGAAGATTATACCAAAGACGAAGAATTGGTTGGAGCGACGACGAAGGATGAGTTATGGAGTGGAGTGGAAGCCTTTGTTTTCGCCGAAGACTCCAATTCCCTTTCAATATACTTATGACTTGGTTTGAAATACACTTGAAAACACATTAGTCATAGCATATATAAAAGAGACATGATCAAAGGTATACTTATGAGCTATGTGTGCAAGACATCAAAAGAAATTACTAGAATCAAGAATATTTAGCTCATGCCTAAGTTTGGTAAAAGTTTGTTCATCTAGTGGCTTGGTAAAGATATCAGCTAATTGATCTTTAGTGCTAACATATGCAATCTCGATATCCCCCTTTTGTTGATGATCCCTTAGAAAATGATACCGAATGGCTATGTGTTTAGTGCGGCTATGCTCAACGGGATTATCCACCATGCGGATTGCACTCTCATTATCACATAGAAGAGGAATTTTGGTTAATTTGTAACCATAGTCCCTAAGGGTTTGCCTCATCCAAAGTAGTTGCGCGCAACAATGGCCTGCGGCAATGTACTCGGCTTCGGCGGTTGAAAGAGCCACAGAATTTTGCTTCTTTGAAGCCCAAGATACCAAGGACCTTCCCAAGAACTGGCAAATCCCCGATGTGCTCTTTCTATTGATTTTGCACCTTGCCCAATCGGCATCGGAATAACCAATTAAATCAAATGTGGATCCCCGAGGGTACCAAAGCCCAAACTTAGGAGTCTAAGCCAAATATCTCAAGATTCGTTTTACGGCCGTAAGGTGAGATTCCTTAGGGTCGGCTTGGAATCTTGCACACATGCATACGGAAAGCATAATGTCCAGTCGAGATGCACATAAATAGAGTAATGAACCTATCATCGACCGGTATACCTTTTGATTGATGGATTTACCTTCCGTGTCGAGGTCGAGATGCCCATTGGTTCCCATGGGAGTCTTGATGGGCTTGGCATCCTTCATCCCAAACTTGTTTAGAATGTCTTGAGTATACTTCGTTTGGCTATTGAAGGTGCCCTCTTGGAGTTGCTTTACTTGAAATCCTAAGAAATACTTCAACTCCCCCATCATTGACATCTCGAATTTTTGTGTCATGATCCTACTAAATTCTTCACATGTAGATTCGTTAGTAGACCCAAATATAATATCATCAACATAAATTTGGCATACAAACAAATCATTGTCAAGAGTTTTAGTGAATAGAGTAGGATCGGCCTTTCTGACTTTGAAGCCATTAGCAATAAGGAAATCTCTTAGGCATTCATACCATGCTCTTGGGGCTTGCTTGAGCCCATAAAGCGCCTTAGAGAGCCTATAGACATGGTAAGAGTACTCACTGTCTTCAAAGCTGGGAGGTTGCTCAACATAGACCTCTTCCTTGATTGGTCCATTGAGGAACGCACTCTTCACGTCCATTTGGTAAAGCTTGAAGCCATGGTAAGTAGCATAGGCTAATAATATATAAATTGACTCAAGCCTAGCTACGGGTGCATAGGTTTCACCAAAATCCAAACCTTCGACTTGTGAATACCCCTTTGTCGGGGACCATAATTAGGGGTACCCTCAAGACCCCTAAATCTCAGCTGGTAACCCCCATCAGCATAAAGCTGCAAAGGCCTGATGGGTGCGATTAAGTCAAGGATCGGTCCATTCAAGGGACATGATCGTGCCTCGCCCGAGCCTAGCCTCGGGCAAGGGAAGCCGACCCCGGAGAACCTACGTCTCGCCCGAGGACCCCCCTCCAGCAACGGGCACACTATCGGCTCGCCCGAGGCCCAGTCTTCACCGAGAAGCAACCTTGGCCACATCGCCACGACGACCGACCAAATCGCAGGGGCATTTAATGCAAAGGTGGCCTGGCACCTTTATCCTGACGCACACCCTCTAGTCGACAGAGCCGAAGTGACCGCAGTCACTTCGCCGCTCTACTGACCGGTCTGACAAGAGGACAGCGCCGCCTGCGCCGCTCCGACTGCTGAGCCACCCGACAGAGTGAGGCTGACAGCAGCCAAGGCCGGCCTCGGGCGTCATAGGAAACTCCGCCTCGCCCGACCCAGGGCTCGGACTCGGGCTCAGCCCCGGAAGACGGCGAACTCCGCTCCGCCCGACCCAGGGCTCGGACTCGGGCTCAGCCCCGGAAGACGGCGAACTCCGCTCCGCCCGACCCAGGGCTCGGACATGGGCTCAGCCCCGGAAGACAGCGAACTCCGCTCCGCCCGACCCAGGGCTTGGACTCGGGCTCAGCCCCGGAAGACGGCGAACTCCGCTCCGCCCGACCCAGGGCTCGGACATGGGCTCAACCCCGGAAGACGACGAACTCTGCCTCGCCCGACCCCAGGGCTCGGACATGGGCTCAACCCCGGAAGACGACGAACTTCGCACCGCCCGACCCAGGGCTCGGACTTGGGCTCAGCCCCAGGAGACAACGGACTCCGCTTCGCCCGACCCCAGGGCTCGGGCTCAGCCCTGGCCTCAGCCGACGGTCTCCGCCTCGCCCGACCCAGGGGCTCGGACTCGACCACGGCCACGGAAGACAGACTCGACCTCGACCTCGGAGGAGCCTCCACATCGCCCAACCTAGGGCGCGGACCGACCACGTCGATAGGAGGCGCCATCATTACCCTACCCCGAGCTGACTTAGGCTACGGGGAACAAGACCGGCGTCCCATCTGGCTCGCTCCGCCAGATAGGCAGTGATGGCGCCCCGCACGCTCTGTGACGACGGCGGCTCTCGGCCCCCTTACGGAAGCAAGAGGATGTCAGCAAGGACTCGACAGCCCCGATAGTTGTCCTTCCGCCAGGCTCCAGCGCTCCTCCGACGGCCACGACACCACACGAACCGGGTGCCAAAACCTCTCCGGCTGCCACGATGGCATGTACTTAGGGCGCTAGCTCCCCACCGCTAGACACGTTAGCACATTGCTACACTCCCCATTGTACACCTGGATCCTCTCCTTACGCCTATAAAAGGGAGGACCAGGGCCCTCTTACAGAGGGTTGGCCCGCGCGGGGAAGGACGGGACGGCACTCGCGCAAGGCCGCTCGCTCCCACTTCCGCGTGGACGCTTGTATCCCCCTACTGCAAGCGCACCCGACTCAGGCGCGGGGCTAACACGAAGGCCGCGGGATCCACTCTCTCACGCCTGCCTCCCTCCGGCTGCTTCCTTTCCCCCCTTCGTGTTCCGCCTCGCGTCGACCCATCTGGGCTGGGGCACGCGGCGACAATTCACTCGTCGGTCCAGGGACCCCCCGGGTTTTGAAACACCGATAGTTGGCGCGCCAGGTAGGGGCCTGCTGCGTGTTGACGAACAGCTTCCCGTCAAGCTCCAGATGGGCAGTCTCCAGCAACCTTTCCAGCCCGGGACGGTGCTCCGTTTCGGGAATCTTGAGTTCATGTCCCTCGACGGCAGCTACGACATGATACTCCTTCCCCCACCGTGCGACAGCGACAGTGGCGGTCGAAAACCCGCTCGCCGGCGGGGAAATCGACGACGCCTTCCCCACGTGGTGGAAGGACGACATTCAGGCTTGTCCCGTCCCCTCCCCCGCCGACGGAGGAGGAGGCGGGGCAACCAAGGCCAAGCGGGAAGCGGCACCTCGTTGGCTGTCGAGCGAGTCGACGGCGCCGGCGCCCCAACGGAGGGTGCATCGGGCATCGATCTCGCGTCTGAGACGAAAACGAGCGCCGCCTCCCCGCAACACGCCAATCTCAAGCAAACGCACGATGCCAGCACGCTCGCGAAGGACTTGCTGGGCGTCACCCTCGTACCTGATACAACGGTGCAGTCAGTCCCAGACGCGACCTCGTCACCGACCGTCGACCGAAAGGTACCGACCGATTCCCATCTCGTGTCTTTTGGATTCGGCCTCGACCCACCAAGCGACTCCGCTTCGGTGAGCACTCTCTTAGAGGCGAGTCCAAACCCTCTGGGGTATCGTGTACGGTCACCCTGGGACCGACTGACGACCGACTCGACCTACGAGCCCTCGGGGTCCGAGGAAGATGGCGAGCCCGACCTCTGTTGGGATTTCTCCGGACTTGGTAACCCTAGTGCCGTGCGGGACTTCATGACCGCATGTGACTACCGCCTTTCCGACTATTCCGACGGCAGCCGCGACCTCGACAATGAGGACCGCGGCCAAAGTCGTGAATGTTTCCACGTCGATCTAGGGGGTCCCGGCGAAGGCAACCATCTTGGTATGCTGGAAAACGGTGATCCCCTAGGCCCGTGCCTCGCGTTGACATCCTTCGGGAGCTAGCTGTGGTCCCCGTCCCGGCGGGGGGTCCTGACCCACAGCTCGAGCAAATCCGCGAGAGGCAGGTCAGGCTCGACGAGGGAGCAGGAACGCTTGTGCCGATCCGCCGGGACATCGGGCAGGAATGGGCGGTCCAACCCCCGGCCGAAGAAGCGCGTCATCTCCCCCAGGACATCCAGCACCGCATCGCCGACGACGTCAGGGTGAGGCCGCCGCCGGATTCCAGCGGAGTCGGCCAGAACCTGGCTGCAGCGGCAATTCTCCTCCGCGCGATGCCGGAGCCATCAACCACCGAGGGGCGGCGTATCCAGGGAGAGCTCAAGAATCTCCTGGAGGACGCCGCGGTCCGACGGGCCGAAAGCTCTGCCTCCCGAAGGCAGGGGTTCCCCTCGGAACATCGCGCTGCGACTTCCCGATTCATGCGGGAAGCCTCGGTCCATTCCGGGCGCACGCGCAACGCAGCGCCTGCAGCCCCAGGTCGCCTCAGCAACGAGCGTCATCATCACAGCCGTCGGGCCCACCTCGACGACAGGGCACGCCGAGGCTACCACCCCAGGCGTGGGGGACGCTACGACAGCGGGGAGGATCGGAACCCTTCGCCCGAACCACCCGGTCCGCAGGCTTTCAGCCGCGCCATACGACGGGCACCGTTCCCGACCCGGTTCCGAACCCCGACTACTATCACAAAGTACTCGGGGGAGACGAGACCGGAACTGTGGCTCGCGGACTATCGGCTGGCCTGCCAACTAGGTGGAATGGACGACGATAACCTCATCATCCGCAACCTCCCCCTGTTCCTCTCCAACACCGCTCGAGCCTGGCTGGAGCACCTGCCCCCGGGGCAGATCTCCAACTGGGACGACCTAGTCCAAGCCTTCGCCGGCAATTTCCAGGGCACATACGTGCGCCCTGGGAACTCCTGGGATCTCCGAAGCTGCCGCCAGTAGCCGGGAGAGCCTCTCCGGGATTACATTTGGCGATTCTTGAAGCAGCGCACAGAGCTGCCCAACGTCACCGATTCAGATGTCATCGGCGCGTTCCTCGCCGGCACCACCTTCCGCGACCTGGTGAGCAAGCTGGGTCGCAAGACCCCCACCAGGGCGAGCGAGCTGATGGACATCGCCACCAAGTTCGCCTCTGGCCAGGAGGCGGTTGAGGCCATTTTCCGGAAGGACAAACAGCCCCAGGGCCGCCCACCGGAAGATGCTCCCGAGGCGTCAACTCAGCGCGGCGCCAAGAAGAAGGGCAAGAAGAAGTCGCAAGCGAAACGCGACGCCGCCGACGCGGACGTTGTCGCCGCCGCCGAGTACAAGAACCCTCGGAAGCCTCCCGGAGGTGCCAACCTCTTCGACAAGATGCTCAAGGAGCCGTGCCCCTATCATCAGGGGCCCGTCAAGCACACCCTTGAGGAGTGTGCCATGCTTCGGCGACACTTCCACAAGGCCGGGCCACCCGCGGAGGGTGGCAAGGCACTCGACGACGCAAAGGAGGAAGATCACAAGGCAGGAGGGTTCCCCGAGGTTCTGCGACTGCTTCATGATCTACGGCGGGCAAGTGGCGAACGCCTCGGCTCGGCACCGCAAGCAAGAGTGTCGAGAGGTCTGCTCGGTAAAGGTGGCGGCGCCAGTCTACCTAGACTGGTCCGACAAGCCCATCACCTTCGACTAGGCCGACCATCCAGACTATGTGCCGAGCCCGGGGAGATACCCACTCGTTGTCGACCCCATCATCGGCAACGTCAGGCTCACCAAGGTCCTCATGGATGGAGGCAGTAGCCTCAACATCATCTACGCCGAGACCCTCGGGCTCCTGCGGATCGATCTGTCCTCGGTCCAGACGGGTGCTGCGCCTTTCCACGGGATCGTCCCCGGGAAGCGCGTTCAACCCCTCGAACAACTCAACCTACCCGTCTGCTTCGGGACGCCCTCCAACTTTCGAAAGGAGACCCTCACGTTCGAAGTGGTCGGGTTTCGAGGGACCTACCATGCAGTGCTGGGGAGGCCATGCTACACCAAGTTCATGGCCGTCCCCAACTACACCTACCTCAAGCTCAAGATGTCGGGCCCCAACGGGGTCATCACCGTCGGGCCCACGTACCGACACGCGTACGAATGCGATGTGGAGTGCGTGGAGTACGCCGAGGCCCTCGCCGAATCTGAGGCCCTCATCGCTGACCTAGAGAGCCTCTCTAGGGAGGCGCCCGACGTGAAGCGCCACGCCGGCAACTTCGAACCAGCGGAGACGGTCAAGTCCGTCCCTCTCGACCCCTGCAACGATGCCTCCAAGCAGATCCGGATCGGTTCCGAGCTCGACCCCAAATAGGAAGCAGTGCTCGTCGACTTTCTCCGCGCAAACGCCAACGTTTTCGCGTGGAGTCCCTCAGACATGCCCGGCATACCGAGGGAAGTCGCCGAGCACTCTCTGGATATCCGAGCTGGGGCCCGACCCGTGAAGCAACCTCTACGCCGATTCGATGAAGAAAGGCGCAGAGCCATTGGCGAGGAGATCCACAAGCTCCTGGCGGCAGGGTTCATCAAAGAGGCATTCCATCCTGAATGTCTTGCCAACCCTGTGCTTGTGAGAAAGAAAGGGGGAAATGGCGGATGTGTGTAGACTACACTGGTCTAAACAAAGCATGTCCGAAGGTTCCCTACCCTCTGCCTCGCATCGATCAGATCGTGGATTCCACTGCTGGGTGCGAAACCCTATCTTTCCTCGATGCCTACTCAGGGTATCACCAGATCAGGATGAAAGAGTCCGACCAGCTCGCGACTTCATTCATCACACCCTTCAGCATGTACTGCTATGTTACAATGCCGTTTGGTTTGAGGAATGCGGGGGCAACGTACCAACGATGCATGAACCATGTGTTTGGCGAACACATTGGCCGAACGGTCGAGGCCTACGTCGATGACATCGTAGTCAAGACGAGGAAGGCCTCCGACCTCCTTTCCGACCTTGAAGCGACGTTCCGATGTCTCAAGGCAAAAGGCATGAAGCTTAATCCCGAAAAGTGTGTCTTCAGGGTCCCCCGAGGCATGCTCTTGGGGTTCATCGTCTCCGAGCGGGGCATCGAAGCCAACCTAGAGAAGATTGCAGCCATCACCAGCATGGGGCCAATCAAGGACTTGAAAGGCGTACAGAGGGTCATGGGATGTCTCGCGGCTCTGAGCCGCTTCATCTCCCGCTTCGGCGAAAGAGGTCTGCCTCTGTACCGCCTCTTAAGGAAGGCCGAGTGCTTCGCTTGGACTCCCGAGGCCGAGGAAGCCCTCGGGAACCTGAAGGCGCTCCTCACGAACGCGCCCATCTTGGTGCCCCCCGCTGCCGGAGAAGCCCTCTTGATCTACGTCGCCGCAACCACCTAGGTGGTTAGCGCCGCGATCGTGGTTGAGAGACGAGAAGAAGGGCATGCATTGCCCGTCCAGAGGCCAGTCTACTTCATCAGTGAGGTACTGTCCGAGACCAAGATCCGCTACCCACAAATCCAGAAGCTGCTGTACGCGGTAATCCTGACACGACGGAAGTTGCGACACTACTTCGAGTCTCATCCGGTGACTGTGGTGTCATCCTTCCCCCTGGGAGAGATCATCCAGTCCTGAGAGGCCTCGGGTAGAATTGCAAAGTGGGCGGTGGAGATCATGGGCGAGACGATCTCGTTCGCCCCTCGGAAGGCCATCAAGTCCCAGGTCTTGGCGGACTTCGTGGCTGAATGGGCCGACACCCAGCTCCCGACGGCTCCGATCCAACCGGAGCTCTGGACTATGTTTTTCGATGGGTCGCTGATGAAGACGGGGGCCGGCGCAGGCCTCCTCTTCGTCTCGCCCCTCGGGAAGCACCTACGCTACGTACTACGCCTCCACTTCCCGGCGTCCAACAACGTGGCAGAGTACGAGGCTCTGGTAAACGGGTTGCGAATCGCCATCGAGCTAGGGGTCCGACGCGTCGACGCTCGCGGTGACTCGCAGCTCGTCATCGACCAAGTCATGAAGAATTCCCACTGCCGCGACCCGAAGATGGAAGGCTACTGCGATGAGGTTCGGCGCCTGGAAGACAAGTTCTACGGGCTCGAGCTCAACCACATCGCCCAACGCTACAACGAGACTGCGGACGAGCTGGCTAAAATAGCCTCGGGACGAACAACAGTTCCCCCGGACGTATTCTCCCGAGACCTGCATCAACCCTCCGTCAAGACCGAGGACACGCCCGAGCCCGAGGCACCTTCGGCTCCGCCCGAGGCACCTTCAGTTGAGTCCGAGGTACCCTCGGCATGGTCCGAGGTACCCTCGGCTCAGCCCGAGGTACCCTCGGCCCCCGAGGGTGAGGCACTGCGTGTCGAGGGGGAACCGAGCGAGGTCACGCCTAATCAAAGCTGGCAGACCCCGTACCTGCAATATCTCCACCGAGGGGAGCTGCCCCTCGACCAAGCCGAAGCTCGGCGGTTGGCGCGGCGTGCCAAGTCTTTCGTCTTGCTGGGGGATGGGAAGGAGCTCTACCACCACAGCCCCTCAGGCATCCTCCAGCGATGCATTTCCATCGCCGAAGGCCAGCAGCTCTTGCAAGAGATACACTCGGGGACTTGCGGCCATCACGCAGCACCTCAAACCCTCGTTGTAAATGCCTTCCGACAAGGATTCTACTGGCCGACGGCGGTGGCCGACGCTACTAGAATTGTCCGCACCTGCGAAGGGTGTCAGTTCTACGTGAGGCAGACCCACCTGCCCGCTCCGGCTCTGCAGACCATACCCATCACCTGGCCGTTTGCTGTGTGGGGTCTGGACCTCGTTGGCCCCTTGCAGAAGGCACCCGGGGGCTACACGCACCTGTTGGTCGCCGTCGACAAATTCTCCAAGTGGATCGAGGTCCGACCCCTAAACAGCATCAGGTCCGAACAGGCGGTGGCGTTCTTCACCAACATCATCCATCGCTTTGGGGTCCCGAACTCCATCATCACCGACAACGGCACCCAGTTCACCGGCAGAAAGTTCCTGGACTTCTGCGAGGATCATCACATCTGGGTGGACTGGGCTGCCGTGGCTCACCCCATGACGAATGGGCAAGTGGAGCGGGCTAACGGCATGATCCTGCAAGGACTCAAGCCTCGGATCTACAACGACCTCAACAAGTTCGGCAAGCGGTAGATGAAGGAACTCCCCTCGGTGGTCTGGAGTCTGAGAACAACGCCGAGCCAAGCCACGGGCTTCACACCGTTCTTTCTAGTCTATGGGGCCGAGGCCATCTTGCCCACAGACTTGGAATACGGTTCCCCAAGGGCGAGGGCCTACACCGACCAAAGCAACCGAGCCAACCGAGAAGACTCACTGGACCAGCTGGAGGAGGCTCGGGACATGGCCTTACTATACTCAGCGCGGTACCAGCAGTCCCTGCGACGCTACCACGCCCGAGGGGTTCGGTCCCGAGACCTCCAGGTGGGCGACCTGGTGCTTCGGCTGCGACAAGACACCCGAGGGCGGCACAAACTCACACCTCCCTGGGAAGGGCCGTTCGTCATTGCCAAGGTCCTGAAGCCCGGAACATACAAGCTGGCCAACAGCCAAGGCGAGGTCTACAACAACGCTTGGAACATCCAATAGCTACGTCGCTTCTACCCTTAAGATGCTTTCAAGTTGCTCGTACACCTCGTTCACACACCAAGTCTGGTCGTCAAGGAAGGGTCAGCCTTGCCTCGGCAAAGCCCGACCCTCCATCGGGGGCTAGAAGGGGGCAACCCCCTCTGCGTCAAAATTTTCCTCGAAAAAAGAAAAAAAATCTTTTCTGCCAGAATGCCTTTCGTGCTCTTCGACTACTTCAAAAGTGGATCCTGAAAACGACAGAGTACACGTAAGCAGCCAAGGCTGACCGAGCCGAGGGACTCCTACGCCTCCGGGATACGGATACCTCACTCATCACCTTCTGCGATAAGTAACTCGCGTTCGGATAAGTGACTATACGGACCGAACAAGTCTTCTTGCTCGAGAGCTCCTCTGCCGAAATGATTTTTCGGACCTTCTCGACTGCGTCGGTAACAGAACCCTATGGACGAGTAAGAGCACGCGTAAGCGGCAAGGCCGACCGAGCCGAGGGATTCCTACGCCTCCGAGATACGGATACCTCACTCATCGCCTTCCGTGAAAAGCAACTCTCGCCCGCACAAACAATTCTGTTACCGACACATGAGTCCGGATACTCGAAACAAGAGGAAAAGAAACGCAGCTTTACAACACGACGACGGTGTGTTTAGGCCTCGGCGGCCGCAGAAAACATACACACACTACAAGACAACCTGATCTTGCAGGCTCGGGCGTCGACAGCCGAAGGGGGCAGCAGCACCCTCGGCATCAACTACACCTTCGGCGGGGTCTGACCTAGCCTCGGACGGCGACACGGTCGGAGGGCCCCCACTCTGAAGGACGACATCAGCACCACACCCGGGCCATCGCCGCCAGGGTCTTCTTCGAGAATCTGGCCCGAGCAGGCGGCTCGGCCGGCCACCCCGAGGCCTCGGCCAGCTGACCCCCAAAGACATCAGCTCGGCTTGTGGCCTCGGCAGCTCAACTCTGGCGTCGGCTCCGCTAGTGGACGACCCGGCCAGGCTCTGGCCAACTACACCTCCTTTTCGAAGCCAACTCTACCTCCGTCTGTGTTGACACCGCTACCTCTGGCTTCGGCTCATCGAAGGGCGGCCGAGGGGTTCCTTTAACTAAGCAAGAGAAGCCTCAGACAGCAATGCCGGCCTAGCCAAGGGACTCCTACGCCTCCGGGATATGGATACCTCACTCGTCTCCTTCGCACGAGGCGACTCACGCTTGGCGAAGCGGTTCAGATAACCAACAGGCGAGTCTTAGTGCACGAAATGAAGAAAAAACACGGCTCCGCGCCGAAAATACATACATGTTCAGGCCTCGACAGCCGCAATGAACAAAACATCGGCACTCAAGGTGCCATTACAAACGGAGCTCCAGTTCCGTCTCCGCGGGAACGAACAACCCCCCAAGATTGGGGGACCCGCGGAGCAATTGAGGGCCGACGGGTGGCCCGCCGCCGCCCGATCCGGCAACAGCGACAACGACCTCCGCCCCGGGCGACGAAGCAGCTTCAGCAATGGCTTCGGGGCGGGTAGGGCTCTCGTTCACCGAGGACGAGAACCAGCCATTCAAGCCGGGAGACGGAGGCCCAGGGGTGCGGGCGGAGTTGGCAATCTCGTCGGTAGAGAAGCCTTCTCCGGCTGCCACCGCCTCAACACCGCGCCAGCAGGCACCGGACGCCTCAAAGCGCACCGGCAGGTCCTCGCCCTCGCCGGAGCCGCCCAGAACATGAGCGCCGCCCTCGCGGCACACGATGTGCTGGGCGACCCACTGACGCGGCTGTCGGCGCGAGGAAGGCCGTGACGTGGCTGGCCCGCACGCGGCGCGACCATCGTCCGGACGGAGGACGGAATGCTGCACCCTGGCAGAGCAGCGGCGGTCCGCCTACCCCGGCGTGGCTGAGGGAAGCCTCCGCGGAGCTGGAAGATGCCTTTCTCCCCCAGACGCTGGGGGAAGAAAAGGGTTACTGACCCACACGGAGGCGGCCCCCCAACTCGCCTCACCCTCCGCCCCAGCAAGGATGATGAAGATCCTTGAAGCCGAGGGCGGGGCGGAGGCCGCAGCCCGGTTCGCTTCTCCCCACCATCAAGCTGGTGGTCACCGTCTTGGGTGACCACCGGCGAGGGGATGCAGCCGGGCTGCATGATGAAAATCCTTGAAGCCGAACGATGGCCGAAAGGTACCAACTTCCACGAAGTTGCGTTCCTCCGACGACAAGGCGGAAGGATTGCAGGCGTCCCCCATCCGGGGGGCTCGGAAGATGGAAAGGCACGATGCATGAGGGGAGCGCGAAGGACATGGTTGCCCTCCAAGGGGGTCGCCCCCCCTTTTAAAGGCGACTCTCCCCACTTGCGCCCTCAACCATTGCGGGTCGAGTCTTCTCCAACACGCTCCAAGATTCTCCCCCCCCCCACGGCGCGGGGGCTGGGTCCCACACGTCATGCAAGCCGGTCCAGGGGAGAAGAAGCCAAACCGCCACGTGCGCGCGGTGCATGCAACCACCCGGCGGTTACAAGCACTCCTCCACTTTCGCCCAGACCAGCGGGCGAAAGGGCGGACAGCCATGCAGGCGGCATGCAACCATGCCAAGTGGGCGCGCCCCTTCGACTCCAACGCGCCCAGCATGGAGGTCCAGGCCCACGTGTCATGCAACCGGCATGCCGGTTGCTACGTGTGAGCAACTGCACCGCCACTCACGCCACTACCGCGCCTCCTCGACTGCGGAGTCAATACCGCGACTCGAGGCAACCCTGCAGTGCCAGCCAAGCGCGACGGTCAAATGCGGTCAAAATTGGGCCGGCAGTAATGGCGGTGACAGGCGGGCAGAAGCAGCGGTCACGTCGTCAGCCAAGCTCACGTCCCATCCAGGGGCAGCGGGGGAGCCCTCTCTCACGGCGTGAAGACGGCGCGCCCGTGATCCGTTCCTCGAATGGCTCGCACACGCGCAACGACCGCCTCGCAAACCACTCGCCCCGTCGCATTAACTCCGCGGCAGGACAGGCGGTGCCTCAGGCGGGAGAAGCAAGCGACGCTTCGCCTTCGCCATGATAACCGCGTCAAAGAAGGTACACCACATCATTCGACTTCGCATCCTTTTCCTTTTCCTCTTTCTCTCTCTTACAACAGGGACCGGGAAAGGGGGACACCCCAAAAAGGACCCTTCTCCATGAAGGAAACAGGCTCCGAGCCTCCCTACTGATCAGAGGTTCGAAGGCCGGCCCCTCAGAGGGGTTCAACGGCCGCCTCAGATCGACTGGGTTCTGCGCCCACTACTGGTAAGAGGTTCAATGGCCGGCCCCTCGAAGGGTTCAACGGCTGCCTTAGGCCACTCGGGCTCCGCGCCCACTACTGATCAGGGGTTCGTAGGCTGGCCCTCGAAGGGTTCACAGTCGCCTCAGACACAGAGCGAGGGATGACCCTGGGTACGTTCGATACATAACCAAGGCTCGGGCTACGCTCCCGAGGTACCCTAGGACATTTCCGAGACCAGCGGGAGCGATCTTGTAATGGAATCCCATCAGAGGGAGGCATCGAGCCCTCGGACCCCGTCGACAGGGGACCGGGTCCGGCAGATCACCCGCAGGTACTTTTGGGCGCGCCTCTGGGCCTCTAGCCGACCCCTAACAAATGGGGCACGGACGTCCGCTCGGATTACCCGCCAGTAGCTCACCGGAAACACCATGTTCGGCGCCCTCCGAGGACAACATGGCGCTTTCCCCCCTCCTCCTTGAGGAAAGGCGACGCAGGGGCATATGTAAAAAAGACGAGTCTGTCCTTGACCGTCCTCTCGCCCTGTGCAGAGGCTCGGGGGCTGCTCTCGCAAACCCGGCTCCAGCCAAACCGTTGACAGCGTCAACATACCAGCCTGAGAACTTGGGACCCGACCGTGCACTCGGGCTACGGCCAGCTCGCATGAGGGAACAACTAGACCAGCCGAAGTGTTGCGAAACGCACTAAGACCTCGAAGGAGTAAAACTACTCCTCCGAGGCCTCGGGGGCTACACCCGGTGGGTGCGCTCGCGTGCACCCACCGGAACAGAATGCGACCGAAAA
This sequence comes from Zea luxurians, assembly GCA_029449295.1. NCBI lineage: Eukaryota > Viridiplantae > Streptophyta > Magnoliopsida > Poales > Poaceae > Zea > Zea luxurians. Next base: position 75,981,570 of record JAOPSE010000014.1, read on the forward strand.
AGCTGGTACCCTTGCAAAAAAGTGCGGCAAAAGCCTCCAAGCGAGTATTAGTACTCCCTTGGAGGCTCGGGGGCTACTGTCGGGGACCATAATTAGGGGTACCCTCAAGACCCCTAAATCTCAGCTGGTAACCCCCATCAGCACAAAGCTGCAAAGGCCTGATGGGTGCAATTAAGTCAAGGATCGGTCCATTCAAGGGACATGATCATGCCTCGCCCGAGCCTAGCCTCGGGCAAGGGAAGCCGACCCCGGAGAACCTACGTCTCGCCCGAGGACCCCCCTCCAGCAACGGGCACACTATCGGCTCGCCCGAGGCCCAGTCTTCACCGAGAAGCAACCTTGGCCACATGGCCACGACGACCGACCAAATCAAAGGGGCATTTAATGCAAAGGTGGCCTGGCACCTTTATTTTGACGCACGCCCTCCAGTCGACAGAGCCGAAGTGACCGCAGTCACTTCGCCGCTCTACTGACCGGTCTGACAAGAGGACAGCGCCGCCTGTGCCGCTCCGACTGCTGAGCCACCCGACAGAGTGAGGCTGACAACAGCCAAGGCCGGCCTCGAGCGTCATCCAGGGCTCGGACTCGGGCTCAGCCCCGGAAGACGGCGAACTCCGCTCCGCCCGACCCAGGCCTCGGACATGGGCTCAGCCCCGGAAGACGGCGAACTCCGCTCCGCCCGACCTAGGGCTCAGACTCGGGCTCAGCCCCAAAAGACGGCGAACTCCGCTCTGCCCGACCCAGGGCTCAGACATGGGCTCAACCCCGGAAGACGACGAACTCCGCCTCGCCCGACCCCAGGGCTCGGAAATGGGCTCAACCCTAGAAGACGACGAACTCCGCTCTGCCTGACCTAGGGCTCGGACTTGGGCTCAGCCCCAGGAGACGACGGACTCCGCTTCGCCCGACCCCAGGGCTCGGGCTCAGCCCTGGCCTCAGCCGACGGTCTCCGCCTCGCCCGACCCAGGGGCTCGGACTCGACCACGGCCATGGAAGACAGACTCGACCTCGACCTCGGAGGAGCCTCCACATCGCCCAACCTAGGGCGCGGACCGACCACATCGACAGGAGGCGCCATCATTACCCTACCCTGAGCCGACTCAGGCTACGGGGAACAAGACCGGTGTCCCATCTAGCTCGCTCCGCCAGATAGGCAATGATGGCGCCCCGCACGCTCTGTGACGACGGCGGCTCTCGGCCCCCTTACGGAAGCAAGAGGACGTCAGCAAAGACTCGACAGCCCCGACAGCTATCCTTCCGCCTGGCTCCAGCGCTCCTCCGACGGCCACGACACCACACGAACCGGGTGCCAAAACCTCTCCGGCTGCCACGATGGCATGTACTTAGGGCGCTAGCTCCCCACCGCTAGACACGTTAGCACATTGCTACACTCCCCATTGTACACCTGGATCCTCTCCTTACGCCTATAAAAGGGAGGACCAGGGCCCTCTTACAGAGGGTTGGCCCGCGCGGGGAAGGACGGGACGGCACTCGCGCAAGGCCGCTCGCTCCCACTTCCGCGTGGACGCTTGTATCCCCCTACTGTAAGCGCACCCGACTCAGGCGCGGGGCTAACACGAAGGCCGCGGGATCCACTCTCTCACGCCTGCCTCCCTCTGGCTGCTTCCTTTCCCCCCTTCGCGTTCCGCCTCGCGTCGACCCATCTGGGCTGGGGCACGCGGCGACAATTCACTCTTTCGGTCCAGGGACCCCCCGGGTTTCGAAACACCGACACCCTTGGCCACGAGTTGAGCTTTGTTCCTTATCACCACACCATGCTCATCTTGCTTGTTACGGAAGACCCATTTGGTTCCTACAATATTTTGATTAGGACGTGGAACTAAATGCCATACCTCGTTTCTAGTGAAGTTGTTGAGCTCCTCTTGCATCGCCATCACCCAATCCGAATCTTGGAGTGCTTCCTCTACCCTGTGTGGCTCAATAGAGGAAACAAAAGAGTAATGCTCACAAAAATGTGCAACATGAGATCTAGTGGTTACCCCCTTATGAATGTCGCCGAGGATGGTGTCGACGGGGTGATCTCGTTGGATTGCTTGGTGGACTCTTGGGTGTGGCGGTCTTGGTTCTTCATCCTCCTTGTCTTGATCATTTGCATCTCCCCCTTGATCGTTGTCGTCATCTTGAGGTGGCTCATCATTTTGATTTTCTCCTTCATCAACTTGAGCCTCGTCCTCATTTTGAGTTGGTGGGGATGCTTGCGTGGAGGAGGATGGTTGATCTTGTGCATGTGGTGGCTCTTCAGATTCCTTAGGACACACATCCCCAATGGACATGTTCCTTAGCGCGATGCACGGAGCCTCTTCATTACCTATCTCATCAAGATCAACTTGCTCTACTTGAGAGCCGTTAGTTTCATCAAACACAACGTCACAAGAAACTTCAACTAGTCCTGAGAACTTGTTAAAGACTCTATATGCCCTTGTGTTTGAATCATATCCTAGTAAAAAGCCTTCTACTGTCTTAGGAGCAAATTTAGATTTTCTACCTCTTTTAACAAGAATAAAGCATTTGCTACCAAAGACTCTAAAATATGAAATATTGGGCTTTTTACCGGTTAGGAGTTCATAGGATGTCTTCTTGAGGATTCGGTGTAGATATAACCGGTTGATGGCGTAGCAGGCGGTGTTGACCGCCTCGGCCCAAAACCGATTCGGCGTCTTGTACTCATCAAGCATGGTTCTCGCCGTGTCCAATAGAGTTCTATTCTTCCTCTCCACTACACCATTTTGTTATGGCATGTAGGGAGAAGAGAACTCAAGCTTGATGCCCTCCTCCTCTAGGAAGCCTTCAATTTGTGAATTCTTGAACTCCGTCCCGTTGTCGCTTCTTATTTTCTTGATCCTTAAGCCAAACTCGTTTTGAGCCCGTCTCAAGAATCCCTTTAAGGTCTCTTGGGTTTGAGATTTTTCCTGCAAAAAGAATACCCAAGTGAAGCGAGAATAATCATCCACAATAACTAGACAGTACTTACTCCCGCCGATACTTATATAAGCAATCGGGCCGAATAAATCCATGTGTAGGAGCTCCAATGGCCTGTCAGTCGTCATGATGTTCTTGTGTGGATGATGAACACCAACTTGCTTCCTAGCTTGGCATGCGCTACAAATCCTGTCTTTCTCAAAATGAACATTTGTTAATCCTAAAATGTGCTCTCCCTTTAGAAGCTTATGAAGATTCTTCATTCCAACATGTGCTAGTCGGCGATGCCAGAGCCAACCCATGTTAGTCTTAGCTATTAAGCATGTGTCGAGTTCAGCTCTATCAAAATCTACCAAGTATAGCTGACCCTCTAACACTCCCTTAAATGCTATTGAATCATCACTTCTTCTAAAGACAGTGACACCTACATCAGTAAACAGACAGTTGTAGCCCATTTGACATAATTGGGAAACAGAAAGCAAGTTATAATCTAAGGAATCTACAAGAAAAACATTGGAAATAGAAGTCAGGAGATATAGCAATTTTACCCAAGCCTTTGACCAAACCTTGATTTCCATCCCCGAATGTGATAGCTTGTTGGGGATCTTGGTTTTTCTCATAGGAGGAGAACATCTTCTTCTCCCCTGTCATGTGGTTTGTGCACCCGCTATCGATGATCCAACTTGTGCCCCCGGATGCATAAACCTACAAAACAATTTTAGTTCTTGACTTTAGGTACCTAAACGGTTTTGGGTCCTTTAGCATTCGAAATAAGAACTTTGGGTACCCAAACACAAGTCTTGAAGCCCTTGTGTTTGCCCCTAACAAACTTGGCAACTACCTTGCCTGATTTGTTAGTCAAAACATAAGATGCATCAAAGGTTTTAAATGAAATGTCATGATCATTTGATGCACTAGGAGTTTTCTTCTTAGGCAACTTAGCACGGGTTGGTTGCCTAGAACTAGATGTCTCACCTTTATACATAAAAGCATGATTAGGGCCAGAGTGAGACTTCCTAGAATGAATTCTCCTAATTTTGTGCTTGGGATAACCGGCAGGGTACAAAATGTAACCCTCGTTATCCTGAGGCATGGGAGCCTTGCCCTTAACAAAGTTAGACAATTTCTTAGGAGGGGCATTAAGTTTGACATTGTCTCCTTTTTGGAAGCCAATGCCATCCTTGATGCCAGGGCGTCTCCCACTATAAAGCATACTACAAGCAAATTTAAATTTTTCATTTTCAAGTTCATGCTCGGCAATTTTAGCATCTAATTTTGCTATATGATCATTTTGTTGTTTAATTAAAGCCACATGATCATGAATAGCATTAATATCAACATCTCTGCATCTAGTGCAAATGGAAACATGCTCAACGGTAGATGTAGAGGGTTTGCAAGATTTTAATTGTACAACCTTAGCATGTAATAGATCATTTTCACTTCTAAGGTTGGAAATAGTAACATCAAAATCTTTAGCCCTAGCAATTAATTTTTCATTTTCATTTCTAAGGCTAGCAAGAGAATCATTCAATTTTTCAATCTTAGTAAGCAAATTAGCATTATCATCTCTAAGATTGGAAATTGAATCAACACAAACATTAGAATCAACCTTAGCAATTAATCTAGCATTTTCATTTCTAAGGTTGGCAATCAAATCATGGCATGTGCTTAGCTCACTAGTTAATTTCTCACATTTTTCAACTTCCAGAGCATAAGCATTTTTAACCTTAACATGCTTTTTGTTTTCCTTGATTAGGAAGTCCTCTTGTGAGTCCAAGAGTTCATCCTTCTCATGGATGGCACTAATTAGTTCATTTAGTTTTTCTTTTTGTTGCATGTTGAGGTTAGCAAAAAGAGTACGCAAATTATCCTCCTCATCACTAGCATTATCATCACTAGAGGACTCATATTTAGTGAAGGATTTGGATTTAGCCTTCTTCTTTTTGCCGTCCTTTGCCATGAGGCACTTGTGGCCGACGTTTGGGAAGAGAAGTACCTTGGTGACGGCGATGTTGGCAGCGTCCTCGTCGGAGGAGGAGTCGGTGGAGCTCTCGTCGGAGTCCCACTCGCGGCACACATGGGCATCGCCGCCCTTCTTCTTGTGGTACCTCTTCTTTTCCTTTCTTCTCCCCTTCTTGCCGTCGCCCCTGTCACTGTCACTAGAAATAGGACATTTGGCAATAAAGTGACCGGGCTTACCACACTTGTAGCAAACCTTCTTGGAGCGGGGCTTGTAATCCTTCCCCCTCCTTTGCTTGAGGATTTGGTGGAAACTCTTGATGATGAGCGCCATTTCCTCGTTGTCGAGCTTGGAGGAGTCGATGGGTTGTCTACTTGATGTAGACTCCTCCTTCTTTTCCTCCGTCGCCTTGAATGCCACCGGTTGTGCTTTGGGCGTTGAGGAGGTCCCTTGCTCGATGATTTTCTTTGAGCCTTTAATCATTAGCTCAAAGCTCACAAATTTTCCTATAACCTCCTCGGGAGACATTAGCTTATATCTAGGATCACCTCGAATTAATTGAACTTGCGTAGGGTTAAGAAACACGAGGGATCTAAGAATAACCTTGACCATCTCATGGTCATCCCAATTTTCGCTCCCGAGGTTGCGCACTTGGTTCACCAAGGTCTTCAAGCGGTTGTACATAGCTTGTGGATCCTCCCCTTGGTGAAGCATGAAGCGACCGAGCTCCCCCTCGATCGTCTCCCGCTTGGTGATCTTTGTCACCTCGTCTCCTTCGTGCGCGGTCTTGAGTACGTCCCAAATTTCCTTCGCACTCTTTAACGCTTGCACCTTATTATACTCCTCTCGACTTAGAGAGGCGAGGAGTATAGTGGTGGCTTGGGAGTTAAAGTGATGGATTTGGGCCACTTCGTCCGAGTCATAGTCTTCATCCCCTACGGATGGTACCTGTACACCAAACTCAACAACATTCCAAATGCTTGTGTGGAGTGAGGTTAGGTGATGCCTCATTTTATCACTCCACATATTATAATCTTCACCGTCAAAAACCGGTGGTTTGCCTAATGGAACAGAGAACAAAGGAGTACGCTTTGAAATACGGGGATAGCGTAGGGGAATCTTACTATACTTCTTGCGCTCATGATGCTTAGAAGTAACGGACGGCGCGTCGGAGCCGGAGGTCGATGGTGATGAAGTGTCGGTCTCGTAGTAGACCACCTTCCTCATCTTCTTCTTTTTGTCACCACTCCGATGCGACTTGTGGGAAGAGGGTTTCTTCTCCTTCCCCTTCCCTTTGTTGCGGGACTCTTCCGATGAAGCCTTCCCGTGGCTTGTAGTGGGCTTGTCGCCGGTATCCATCTCCCTCTTGGCGTGATCTCCCAACATCACTTCGAGCGGTTAGGCTCTAATGAAGCACCGGGCTCTGATACCAATTGAAAGTCGCCTAGAGGGGGGTGAATAGGGCGAATCTAAAATTTACAAACTTAATCACAACTACAATCCGGGTTAGCGTTAGAAATATAAGCGAGTCCGAGAGAGGGCGTAAAAACAAGTCGCAAGCAAGTAAAGAAGTGAGACACACGGATTTGTTTTACCGAGGTTCGGTTCTCTCAAACCCACTCCCCGTTGAGGTGGTCACAAAGACCGGGTCTCTTTCAACCCTTTCCCTCTCTCAAACGGTCCCTCGGACCGAGTGAGCTTCTCTTCTCAATCAACCGGGAACCAAACTTCCCCGCAAGGACCACCACACAATTGGTGTCTCTTGCCTTGATTACAATTGAGATGATCGCAGGAAAGAATGAGAAAAAGAAGCAATCCAAGCGCAAGAGCTCAAATGAACACAACAATCACTCTCCCTAATCGCTAAAGCTTTGAGTGGAATTTGGAGAGGATTTGATCTCTTTGGTGTGTCTAGAATTGAATGCTAGAGCTCTTGTAAGTAGTTGGAAGGTGAATACTTGGATGCCATTGAATGTGGGGTGGTTGGGGTATTTATAGCCCCAACCACCACAAAGTGGCCGTTGGAAGGCTGCAGTCGCATGGCGCACCGGACAGTCTGGTGCGCCACCGGACACTGTCCAGTGCGCCAGCCATGTCACCTGGTCGAAGGGTTCCGACCGTTGGAGCTTTGTCTTGTGGGCCCGCCTGACTGTCCGGTGGTGCACCGAACATGCCCTGTAGGCTGTCCGGTGTGCCACCCGCGCGTGCACTGCTCCTCTGCGCGCGCAGGCGCGCATTTAATGCGTTGCAGTCGACCGTTGCGTGTGAACTAGCCGTTGCTCCGCTGTCACACTGGACAGTCCGGTGTGCACCGAACACTGTCCGGTGACTCACCGGACAGTCCGGTGAATTTTAGCGGAGCGGATTCCCGAAGCTGGCGAGTTCAGAGTGGAGTCCCCTGGTGCACCGGACACTGTTCGGTGGTGCACCGGACACTGTCCGGTGGCACACCGGACAGTCCGGTGCGCCAGAACAGGGTGCCTTCGGTTGTCCCTTTGCTCTTTTGTTTGAACCCTTTTTCTTGGTATTTTTATTGTGAACCTTTGGCACTTGTAGAACTTATAAACTAGAGCAAACTAGTTAGTCCAATTATTTGTGTTGGGCAATTCAACCACCAAAATCAATTAGGAAGTAGGTGTAAGCCTAATTCCCTTTCAGCATCAAGTAAGTGAGAAAGATTGTAAAGGGAACAAGGAGGTGGCAAATGCACCGGGGCTTGCCTTGTGTTACTGGTGAATCAGGCTCTGTTCCGCAGATATCAAAATAAAAACAGTTGCCTGCCTGATGTTCCTCAGGTGGTGGTGGTGAAATCTTCGCTTCTTCGACTTCTACTTCTTCTTCGTTTTCTAAATATAACCATACATAATAATGAATGCCCATGTAATGCTCATGAGAGTGAAAAGATAATAAAAGTTTATTATCTAAAGTCTTGAATACAACTTTCCTTTATGGATCTCCGAGAACTTAGGGTTTCCGGAGTCAATAGTGAAGTTCACAGGGTAGGGGGGTTAGGGTTTTGGGTTCTAAGTATCAAACATGGTCCAAATCATATCCAACTTTGCCCAAGGCCTCTAAATATTATATAAAGTTCACCCTAAAAATTTAGTGAATTTTGGATTTACTATTTATTTTCTAAAAATCCAGAAGCATGATCTTAGGCTATTTTAATTACTCTATAATTTTCCGTTTGGACTAAAAATCCTAAAACTATTTTTATTAAATTCTATGGAAAATTAGGAAACTAGCAAAATTGGTTTGGTATTTTTAGGATTTTTCTTTAATTTTCTAGAATTTCTTGAACTCTAACAGAAAAAGAAAAAGAAAAAGAAAAAGACATGAATAGTTCTGGACCGGATTTGGCCCAAGTCGGCCCAACTACAGGCGGAAACGCGCGCGCCCGCACAGTCGACTTTGCAGAAATGCCCCTATCATTTTGATTAACTGGAAAAGAGTCACGACGCTATTGCCATGTCTCACTGACACTCTACAAAAATCCCCCCTAGTTTTGTTTCTTCTTTATCTCGACCCCTAGACCACGGCGTGCTCACCGCCGACCATCTCGCTGCTCGGACCAGCCAAGAACTTTGGCGACTGCCCAAACCAGTTGCTGGGTAAGCATCACCGACCCGAGGCGACCCTAGAACATGCTTTAATTGGACTTATTCGGGCCAGGATATGCCTGACCACGGTGACAATGGATACTGAACACCGATCATGGCGTTCAGGTTGATTAGGTGAAGTCAAGCTCAACGGGCTAGGCAGGTGATGATCGCAAGCACATGTGGGTGCTAAAACACGAACAACAAGAGCGAGGGCGGACCTGGAAGCATCTAGCCGCGATGAGGCGGTTGACGACGGTGCAATCGACCGAATTGGGGGAAGAAGGAAATTCTCCGGCTATGGTGGCTAATTGAAGGCAGGACTGGGTGCTTTGGCTTCGTGATAACATGGCGCAACAGACCCGGTCCTCAATTTATAGAAGCGCTAAGCGGTGGCCAGTGAATTTGGATTGAGCGTGGTGGCGGTCAGAGAAGAAATGAGTCACTGGCATGGTGATTCGTGGCCTTCACCGTGGCGGCCTCCCCGGCGATCATCGGACATGCATAATACTGGTGAATGCGACGTGGTAATTGCTGAGGCACGTGGCGTTCGGTTGATGGGCAGCCAACTCCGATGACTTATCCGAACCAGCCGCAAAGCAGAAAGGAATACGGCGGCTAGCCGGAATAGTGCCCATAGCCCAACAGCGGTGAAGATCTTTTTACCCCGCGGCGTTATCCGGGCTTAAGTGAGCATGAATCACCTCATCGGCGTGAATCTACGCGCTAGGTCGCCGGCGGCGAGGGGGATCTGATCCTGTTGATATTTTGGTACTGTACCATTGGAAGCTCTTTCAGTTAGCCTGACAGACCAAGTTTGGTTTGGATTTTCTCTTGATTTTATATGGCAACAAGGCCATCGTTCTGTAGTAAAGTTGTAGCATAATGATCCAGCAACAATCTTACTACAACAACCATAGCCAATTATTGTCTGGATTATAATCGAATCCAAGCTCAAAGATGGCTCAAACTCACTGTTAGTCTGAATTCATACTCAAGACAGCCTAACGGAGCAACTTTGAGTCAAATTTTCTCAGAACTTTTCATAGTACCAAGTCTTGATCTTTACAGCAAAATTATTCCCCTTGTGTAGCTCTATAAACTTGATGTGGCGACCTAGGGCAAAAACTTCATAATTTGAAAGTTACAAGGCCCCAAAGTTGAGCCAATTCTCTGAAATTCAGACTTGGCCTATTTGAGTATAAGTGTGTCTTTTTGCAAATAAGTCCAAAGCTTAGGATTTAAGTTGCAAGTCCACATTCTTGTGAACCATATGACTTAAGATGCTCTAATCTCATGGTTTTTGCACTTTAGTCCAAAAGTGCACTAATTTTGCACTTAGCCCCCTAGGGTTTAAATTTAGGCTTTCTAGGGTCTTATTTAGGGCTTTTGATACTTCTAGGGTTCGGATATCCCATAAGTCTATTCAAGGTGACATTTTATGATCATCTCTAATGAGTTTTGAAGTTTTCTCTTGTTTAAGCCTTGTTTGCTCTATTAAACCCATTCTAGGGTTGAGTACCCTACTCTAGGGTTTTATTCACAAAATGTCATATCAATACAACTTGTTTGAAATTTTTGCCTAGTGAATGCACTTTAGGTGTGACAAACACATGATATGCCAATGCTTATGATGTTATGCTCAAGTTTTAGTAACAGTAGCACTAGGGGTGTTACAGGTGAGTCTATGATCACTACGACGCCACACCAGTATTCCCGCGGAACAACGAAGCCCCAGCTCTGATTTCCGAAAGCGAATGTGGCGACGGGGACGATGTTCACCGGTGGCACTCTGTCTCCTTTCCTCCCTCACCCGCGGCGACTATGGTGGTTTAAGGGTTAGCAACGCGAGAGGCTTAGGAGCTATCGCAGCGAAGAACGATCGTGGCCTGGGTCTTATCTCCCTGCGCGGTCACCCGCGTCGTGCGCGCGAGGATCGCGCCAGCGGCACGCCCACCATAGTCGCGTTCCATTGAGAGGGAAAACGCTGACCATACGGGTCCACGGTTCAGCGTGTTTACTCAGTGTGGGCGCACGCAGAGCACACGAGACTGACTGGTGGGCCCGGTCAGCAGCTGTGAGCGCATGTGGCGGAGGGAACTCTTGGGCCGCAGCGGATGACATCTACTGGTGGGCCAAATAGGCGGCGCTCAGCCCATTCAGTGCACAGTGCTATTTTTCATTTTCTTTTCCTATTTTCTTTTCTCTTATTCCCAAATTCTTCTTTAAATTCCAATCTTGTGCTACATTATCCTCATTTCATGTTGTGAAATTTAGAAATACCAATTGTAGAAATATAATTATATTATTTATATTTTCATAGCCTTTCTCTTTTTCTGTCGCTTTCTCCTTTTTCTTTTCAAAATCCTAATTTCAATTTAGGGTTTAATCCAACTTCTAGAATTGTTATCTCATTGTTGTTATCCTTATTTATTTAATGCACAAACATATAAAACTCCAACAAGATGCACTTTCTTTTATTTTAGTGTTATTTGTTTTAATTAATCACTCTTAACTTTATGTATACTCTTTTTATGATGCAGATAAGACACATAGAATAAGGAGACCCATATATATTCCTTTTATAAAATTTTGAGTATTACAAATCCTACCCCCCTTATAAAGAATCTCGTCCTCGAGATTTAAGAAGATCTAGGGAAAAGATGGGGAAAATCTATGTGAAGCTCTTCTTCTCTCTCCCAAGTAGCTCCATCTTCTCCGTGGTGGCTCCATTGCACTTTGCACATCTTTATAACCTAATTCCTCATGACACGAGTCAGTGTATCAAGAATCCTGATAGGATACTTTGCATAAGTCAGATCATCTTGAACACTAAGGTCCTCCAGTGGTAGCTGCTCTTTAGGTACCCTGAGACATTTCTTCAGCTGTGACACGTGAAAGACATCATGCACATCCGCAAGATGATCAGGTAACTCTAATTGATATGCCACCTCTCCCACTCGCTTTAAGATCAAGAAGGGTCCAATAAAGCGAGGGGACAACTTTCCTTTGACTTTAAATCTTCTCATACCCCGGAGTGGTGACACCTTCAAATAGACATGATCACCCTCCTTAAACTCTAGTAGTGTTCTCCGGGTATCAGCATAGCTCTTCTGCCTTGACTGCGCAGTTCTCAAATTCTCCCTAATTTGGTGGACTTGTTCTTCAGCTTCTTGTATAATCTCAGGCCCAAACAACTGCCTTTCACCAGTTTGATCCTAATACAGTGGAGTCCTGCACTTTCTGCCATACAAAGCCTCAAACGGTGACATCTTCAAACTGGCATGATAGCTGCTATTGTAAGAGAACTCCGCATACGGTAGACTCTTATCCCAACTACCTCCATGCTTAAGGGCACAAGCTCTTAACATATCTTCCAGCACTTGGTTGGTCCTCTCAGTCTGCTCATCAGTCTGGGGATGGTAAGTTGAACTAAAATTCAATCTTGTATCTAAGGACTCGTGCAACTTCTTCCACTACCGAGAGGTAAACTGTGATCCCCGGTCTGACACAATCTTCTTTGGCACCCCATGTAAGCATACAATCCGTGCCATATACAACTCTGCTAGCTTAGCTCCTGAATATGTGGTCTTCACTGGATTAAAGTGGGCTACTTTAGTTAGCCTGTCCACAATCACCCATATAGAATCATACCCAGCAGATGTGCGGGGTAATCCCACAATGAAGTCCATGCCAATCTCTTCCCATTTCCACTCAGGTATCTTAAGCGGGTGCAGTAAACCAGCAGGTCTTTGATGTTCCGCTTTCACCCTCTAGCAAACATCACAAAGTGCAACATGTGAAGCAACATCCTTCTTTAGCCCATACCATCAATACTTCTGCTTCAAGTCCTAGTAGATCTTAATACTACCAGGGTGGATAGAATAAACTTAGTCATGTGCTTCCTTCAATATGGTTTCACGAAGACTATCGATATCAGGAACACAAATTCGATTCTTGAACCATATCGTGCCTTGCTCATCCTCCGTGAAATCTGGGCCTCTACCTTCTGTTATGAGATCCTTGATCTCCTGAATTTTAGCATCACCAACCTGACCTTTATGAATTTCTTGCTCCAAGGTAGGTTCCAATTCAATGGTAACTCCTTCCGTATGTGTAACAATTCCTAGGTTGAGCCTCTCAAAATCTTTTGCTAATTCATTGTGTAGCTAGACAACAATAGCGGAATGAACATGCTCCTTCCGACTCAAGGCATCTGCAACCAAATTTGCCTTGCCTGGGTGATAGTGAATCTCCAAATCATAATCCTTAATAAGCTCCAACCAACGGCGTTGCCTACGGTTGAAATCCTTCTGAGTGAATATGTACTTCAAACTCTTATGATCCGTGTATACTTGGCACTTAGTTCCCATAATGTAGTGTCTCCAAATCTTAAGTGCATGCAACGGCTGCCAGTTCTAAGTCATGAGTGGGGTAGTTCAATTCATGTTTCCGCAACTAATGAGACGCATAGGCGATCACATGTCCTTCTTGCATGAGCACACATCCCAATCCTTGGCCACATGCATCACAATAAATGTCAAATCCCTTCTGTAGATCTGGCATAATCAACACTGGTGGTGACATCATTCTCTTCTTTAATTGATCAAAGCTTTCTTGGCACTTCTCATCCCACTTAAATTCTCTCCCTTTCTCCAGAAGCGAGGTCATAGGCTTGGCAATCTTAGAGAATCCTTCAATAAATCTCTGATAATATCCTGCAAGCCCCAAGAAACTCTGAATCTCAGTGACGGCAGTGGGCACGCTCCATTCCATTATCTCCTTCACTTTAGCAGGATCCACTGCTATTCCTCCATTAGAAATAATATGTCCAAGGAATGGCACCTTGTCAATCCAAAACTCGCACTTGCTAAACTTGGCGTAGAGTTGGTTATCTCGTAGTTTCTGTAGCACCAACCTTAGATGTTCTTCATGATCACTTTCACTCTTAGAATAGATAAGAATATCGTCGATGAACACCACGACGAATCTATCCAAATACTCCATAAACACCTTATTCATCAAATTCATAAAATAAGCTGGTGCATTGGTTAATTCAAACGACATAACAGTGAACTCATATAATCCATATCGGGTTGAGAAAGTCGTCTTAGGAATATCCGATGGTCTAATCTTCATTTGATGGTATCCCGATCGAAGATCAATCTTCGAGAATACCCTAGCACCTCTCATCTGATCAAATAAATCCTCAATACGGTAATGGATACTTGTTCTTCACAGTAACATCATTAAGTGATCTATAATCCACACACATCCACTGTGATCCATCCTTCTTCTGTATAAACAGTACCGGTGCTCCCCAAGGTGAGGAACTCGGACGAATGTACCCTGCCTCCTGTAACTCAGTTAACTGCTTCTTAAGTTCCTTTAATTCTTCTACAGACATCCTGTATGGTCGCTTAGAAATAGGAGCAGTCCCAGGTAAGAGATCAATGACAAACTCAACTTCCCTATCTGGTGGCATCCCTGGTAACTCCTCTGGAAAGACATCCGGAAAATCTTTAACCACGCGGATGTTGTCACCAACAAACTCCTCAGGTATAAAGTATATAACCCGTTTGGAAGAGGTGGTTACTGCAACTTGAACTTGAAACGTTTCTCCTTTAGAACTGGTGAGTTCTACGGGTCCCTTAGCACAGTGTATATACTGTCTTTGCCTTTCTTAACCATGACATACCAAGGATCACATCTATAGTGCTCTGTTCTAACACTATAGGGGTAGCCCATCTAGGTTAGAAACACAGGGTAAGAAAGGAAGAATTGTAAACAAGGCGAGTAATTACGAGGAATGTTACTACGGGGGATTTATTAGCTAAGTAGATGAGTGTGTTATCCACTAAAGCTAATACATTACCTTATGATGGTACATGCTAAGATGCCCAACTATAATGTTTCAATCAATCAAAGAAGCAAATCAAGCATTTATCATCAGAACAATCAACCATTTTTTTAAATAGAGAAAATAATTTTAATTTTGTTTTAGGTCTCCTATCTCTTAAAAAGGTCATAAATGCAGGATTCCAAGGTGTGAAATCCATCTTGTCTTAGAGTAGAAAAGGTAAGAATGATCAGAGTAGAACAGTAGAAGGTGAGACAGGATCAAGATAAGGTAAGTATAGAATGAATCAGAGTAAGGTAAGTAGGTAAGGGTTTGTCCATTTCTATCTAGGTTTCGTCCTATAGTCAACATTTGCTCTGATACCACTTCTGTCACACCCGGATTTAAGGAGCAAATCTAGGTGCATCTCATATGTGCGCCAAGGAAGAACAACACACATAATAACAGAGTGCATAGAGATAGATGTCATAAATATCATAAATGTACTTATTACATAGCAGAAGTCTTACAAAAATAAATGATAAAATAAAACAAACTAATTATTATTCCCTGGCGCCATAAAGCTGACTGGGAGACACCACCTAGATCAAGTCGAATGCCTCAGTGTTAGGCGGCTCCTCTTCGACCACCTGTTCTTCTCCTGTGGGGGGGGTGTGAGACAGCAAGAGTGAGCTCACATACGTTCATAGCTCAATAAGTTGTGGGGAATAATGTGCATGAACTTATCAAAGGTGAGAGTTCATGTGAAGTGTAAGGCTGATTAACAAAATAAAGGCTGAAACTGAGTATTGCTTTTATAAGTTGGTCAAAATTTTATTAGCAATTACTAAGTGTAAGTAAATACCAAACCTTAATAATAATAAAGAAAAGTAATAATAAAATAATCCTAAATGCGATGCAAATGTCAAATTGAGTTTTAATTCCATAGATTAATCATGTGAGGGTCCGAGCTGCTCATGACCGTGAGCACGGCTAGTATAACAGTTTTACACTCTGCAGAGGTTGCACATCTTTACCTACAAGTCATGTTACCCATCTGCCAAGAGACGACCAATCCCATACACCTCTACCGAGGAGGCGAGGCAGGGTAACACTACGAGGCCTTTACAAAGTTCCACTAGCTTCAGAAATCCCGCTACAGTTTATAGGAAGCTCTAGTGCAGGAATCCCTCGCTTGACCGCCATCGCAACAAAATCAACCCAAGGACCTCCCTACACTAACCACTCCCCTACTGCCCTTGCCCCTTTCGGGTAAGGAAGTCATCCATTAACTTTCCTAGTTAATCAGCCAAGGACGTCCCATTAAACCCTTGTGGTAGCACTGTTTTCCCAGGTGTTCGCTCCATGTTCCCATTAACATAATGAACTTAACATGAATAGTAATAATAAAAAGATAATAAAATAATAATCATGAATAGTGTATCTCCATACCCAAATCCACATAAAGCAATAGCAGGTACTACCCAAAAATATTTAAGTGGTAAACAAGGTATAAAGATAACCAAAACTGGGGTAACCTAATGGATCCCATCAAAATTAACCTATGCAGATCATTATAATTAACAAGAATATGGCTAGGAAAAAGTAAGTGATCAAGGGCACAACTTGCCTTCAATAAGCTCCTGCTTAGCTACTTCTACTTGCTGAACCTCAGAATCCACAATGGCTTGCTCGTCTACTCGCATCAACACAATACATACATAGTATAGCAAAAATTAACATAGCACCAAACATGTGAATAAAATACACAATAAAAATCTACACATTAAAATAAGAACCTAGGAACAGGAATCATTAATTTTGGAGTTATAGATTTTGAATTATGAATTTCCAATGGTTTAATGTGCTTGAAATGGAATTACACGAGAAATAAAATTTCTTTCTGTTTTCATGTCAAAATAGAGACTCTAGGTGATAGACATAAATATTACAAAATTTTAGAAATTGGAATGGATCGATTTGGATTAAAAATGAATTTTCTATGCATTTTACAAGTTTCTAGATTTGTTTTTGTATTAAAAACGAATTTCTATAGTTATTTCTATGTTTTTAATCATCTCTGGACTGGGCCTCGATTTCCAGAAAAGTCAGGGGCCTAAACCGAAGTTTTCTAAGGCTCAGGCTATAGTCGCCGAGGACGGCGGGTTGTTTCCAAAGTTTGGCGGGGTCTCTTTTGTGAAACATACAAGCCGAAGGGGTACGGGTGTTTTTCGGCCGCTGGATCTCCATCACACGGCATAGATTAGATCGCTACTCGCTGCGAAGTGGTATGGAACCGGTCCATCAGATCAACGTTCCACGGTTAAGATTAAAATACGCTCGATCCGATCCTGCCCTTACGTCGACGATCCTACGGTCAGCACGAGATCAGGTCGAGACGCTGAATTCTCCCTAATCTACACCGTCCATCCTAAATCAGATGGTCTGAGGTCATCTCCCCTAAATGATCCCGACGGCGGTGGCGCAATCCCTCGCACGGCGGCGCCCCGAACCGGAAGTCCAATCCGCGCCCTCAGGCGGCCACTTCCTAATTTGGCCTAGGTACATGATGCCCTATATCCGACGAAAGCAGTGAACGGTCAAGTACCTTGCAATTAGATGCAAACGAACCCGACCACGGCGAGTGGCGGATCGGTTGAGCTCCGGCGAAGGATTGCTTGCACTCCAGTGAGTCTATGATCACCGCGACGCCACACCAGTATTCCCGCGGAACAACGAAGCCCCAGCTCCGATTTCCGAAGGCGAATGCGGCGACGGGGACGATGTTCACTGGCGGCACTCTGTCTCCTTTCCTCCCTCACCCGCGGCGACTATGGTGGTTTAAGGGTTAGCGACGCGAGAGGCTTAGGAGCTATCGCAGCGAAGAACGATCGTGGCCCGGGTTTTATCACCGTGCGTGGTCACCCGCGTCGTGCGCGCGAGAATCGCGCCAGCGGCACGCCCGCCATAGTCGCGTTCCGTTGAGAGGGAAAACGCTGACCATACGGGTCCACGGTTCAGCGTGTTTACTCAGTGTGGGCGCGCACAGAGCACCCGAGACTGACTGGTGGGCCCGGTCAGCAGCTGTGAGCGCGCGTGGCGGAGGGAACTCTTGGGCCGCAGCGGACAACATCTACTGGTGGGCCAAATAGGCGGCGCTCGGCCCATTTAGTGCACAGTGCTATTTTTCATTTTCTTTTCCTATTTTCTTTTGTCTTATTCCCAAATTCTTCTTTAAATTCAGATTTAAATTCCAATCTTGTGCTACATTATCCTCATTTCATGTTGTGAAATTTAGAAATACCAATTGTAGAAATATAATTATATTATTTATATTTTCATAGTCTTTCTCTTTTTCTGTCTCTTTCTCCTTTTTCTTTTCAAAACCCTAATTTCAATTTAGGGTTTAATCCAACTTCTAGAATTGTTATCTCATTGTTGTTATCCTTATTATTTTATTTAATGCACAAACATATAAAACTCCAACAAGATGCACTTTCTTTTATTTTAGTGTTATTTGTTTTAATTAATCACTCTTAACTTTATGTATGCTCTTTTTATGATGCAGATAAGACACATAGAATAAGGAGACCCCTATATATTCCTTTTATAAAATTTTGAGTGTTACAATACCCATAACCCAAAACCGTTTACTCTATTAGGGCATGTGCGTGAGTCAATTTTCTTACCATAGGTTTATTAATCAGAACAAAGTTGTATCCAGGTTTACGGGTACGAGAGCGTCCTTATGCTACATGAACCCGCAAACCCGTGGATAAATATACCCGACTCATATATATTGTGTGCCTCTTAAATCGAAATCTGCTAGTGATATGCTAAGGCTATGAACTTGTGACTGTGATATGTCAATGAACTATGGAGTTTGAACATCAATTTATTTGAAATTGTGGCCATATATAATTTGTTTATCTATGGTCTTATTCCTGATTTAATATATTAAATAATTAGAATTGTATTGTGTCTAGTTATAAAGAATATATTACGAAATATCGGGCACAGGCAACCTACGTACGGGTACACATTATTACTACACGAGCATGAGTATGAGCATAACTTTGTATCCGACTACGAGCATGAGTTTTTTTAGCGGACATGATTTTTATTCGTGAAACGGTTATAAGATGATATGACAATACCCATCGGATATGTACTCAGTTGCCATCTCTACTCATCTCCTTAGTTTCGATCTCCTTTTACACGTGGCTGATATATGTGTATGAAGGGGGTAGTTAACGAGCTCGCTACTCATACAAAACCTTGCCGATGGATCTGGATGTTTGTGTATACCCAGTGTTGTACCTAGTGCATGTCAATTTCTTTTTGTTGTTCTCTCCTTATCCGTTACTGCTCAGTCATGCATGGTTGTTATGTTAGTGCACGTCAATTTGCACTGTCCAAATGCTATTTTGCATGCTCGCTAGCGCGCTACCTTCGACGGCAAGGCCACCACTTGGGTTCTGAGGTGGTGCGTGGCCCAGTGGGCTTTTGTTTCCATGGAGAGACCACATGCTTGAGAAATTCTTCCATCCTTTCCCTTATCTTGGCTGCGAGGACGGCCCAATCTTGTGGTTGACGAAAACGACACCAATCCATGCCATGGCGTTGAACAGTGCGTGGCTTGGAACGGGGCTACCAGCGACAGCTCCATCGGCGTGCGGCGTGCCGTGCCGTCGTCCGGTCCTGGACCCACATGAGAACCAAATAAAGGTCTCTTTGTCACAGCTCATCGTGTCGTCAAATCCTAGCACCAGGCCAGTAGTGACCATCTCGTCCTGCACTGCACTAGTGCACCACTACCGGCCGGGTTGTGTCGTCGTGTCACCGTTGCGTAATCCCGTTGCAGTCCTCACAGGTGAGGAGCTCGCGTGCTTCCTCGTGCCGTGCATGCCCGCCCGGTCTCGTCGTCGAAGGACAGCGCGCGGCGCGGAGACGGGCGGAACTCTCTTCGTCGCGAGCGAACCGCTGGCTGGCTGCATGCCTCGTCACTCTCTGCGTGGTTAGTTTATTATTATGGCGCTCACAATCAAAAGTGCGTCTCGATCTCGGCTAATGCCGCGCTTTGCTTTACTGCGAGATATTATCATCGTCTCCCCATCCAAAAGCTACTAGCTAACATCTCCATGCATGCGTGATCGTCGTCAAAGCAAACGTGGGGAATTCCGGCCGTCAGACCACCACCAGCTGTGGTCAAGACGACGCAAAGAGAGTTTCGCAGGCTCAAGCAACGAACGATCGAGGGCTAGCTATAGCTATAGCTATAGCTAGTAGCTAGTGAGCTAATAATCTAGCTAGCTTTCCCATCCCTTTTTCTTCCTGTCTACTGCACTTCACTCCTGAACTAACGCTGAGACTTGAACAGGTGGTTGGTGCTCAAGAGGCCGGCCGGCCAAGTAAAAAAGTACGAGCATAGTCTACGGTTTTTGTGTAATTTATCACTGTGTTCGCTGCAGCTTAAAGCGGCTTTAATCCGGCTGCGGCTGCGGCTTCTACAGTATTTTGTCTCTACTGATTGCAGCTGCAGCAGTACAAACAGCCGTAACAGTACGGCTTTAAGCCGCAGCGAACACAGCCTATGTATTAGGGTTGTTTATTGTTTATTATTAGTCACCTAGCACATCGGGAGACGAAAGCTTGGAATTTTGATCTTCTGTATGGTCATGTCAGGATGGAGTGCTGGACTCACGCAGTGTTTTCTTTTTTTTTCTGCAGGTTTCTGTACCTCTTATTGCCTCTGCGTTGATGCCTGTTGATGGGAAAGTTCGGGTGAACTGAACCAGCGTATTGTTGTTCAGCGCGCGCGTGTGGAATGCAGGGAACTTCTAATAAGCCACGCACTAGTATATCTATTATATTCAACTAAAATAACATAGGACAAAAGTATCACAAATAGATATCATTAGATGCACAACGCAATAGAGAAGAGATTGTATCATCGATATACTGGAAGTAACCGTACACACTCCGCAACAGCACGTTCACTTGTACTCCTCAAGTTTGTTGATGACCAATGACACGCAACAATATCAACATCTTTATAGTGTCCATACGTGCGAGGATGAAATGCTGCCACGCTGATATGCTAGTATAGCATGCAAAAAAAAAAAAAAAAAAAAAAAAAAAAAAAAACGACGACGAAGACCGTTACTAATGGGCTTTTACCCCCAAAGACATATTAACATTCACATAGATCATAATTGTCTCTTTGTCCCATCTGAATTTTAGGGCAAACCCTGGCGCGTATCAAATGTGTGCTAG
Source organism: Zea luxurians (assembly GCA_029449295.1). Classification (NCBI taxonomy): domain Eukaryota; kingdom Viridiplantae; phylum Streptophyta; class Magnoliopsida; order Poales; family Poaceae; genus Zea; species Zea luxurians. The sequence continues at coordinate 76,002,184 of JAOPSE010000014.1, forward strand.
GATCCAGTCTTACATATATGATAACACATGATATAGAAATCAATGTCACATCTTTATTATATAACGGGGGTTCTATATAAAATAGCTAAATAATTGCATCATATGATGACAACGATCTTCCATAACCATAATAGACTGGGAGACAACAGCCTAGACCTCTCACGAATTTGTCGTAGCATCCTTCATGCTCCTCATTTTGCGGCACCTATTCTTGACCTGGTATGAGTTTAGCAAGAGTGGGCTCACATACGTTCATCGCTCAACAAGTTGTAGGAAATAATGTACATGAGCTCACTTACATGGGGGCTCATGTGAAGTGTAAGGCTTACCAAGGAAAAAGTGGTTAAGGCTAGCATCGCTTTTAATAAGTTGGTCAAAATTTTATTAGTAGTTACTAAGTACAAGTATATATCAACCCAATTAAATAATTGATCACAATTAATGATAAATACCACAATAAAATGACATATTAAGTTTAGTTCCATAAATTACTCATGTGAGGAATAGTTCGGTGCACTCGTGGACAAAAGGCAACCAGAGCCTTCCAAATGGAGCTTCAACGACTCCTAGGTCACTTGGGGCTATAAAAGGACCCCTAGGCACATGGAGCTGTTACCCAAGCACCTTTTGAGCACACTACAACTCCAAACCTTTGCGACCATGCTGTTGATTTATTGGAGAGAGATTTGGGCACGTTCTTGAGCTATAACTATCGTTTTGATTCATGCGCTCTCTCTTTTTGCTTGTGTGCGTGTTGTTGCTGCATTGTGCTCTTGTGTTTGTTTCTACTCCCATCCTTACTACGGTTTTGATTGTAATCATCTGTGTAAGGTGTGAGAGACTCCACTTTGTGGAGATTCCTCACAAAGGGATATTGATATAAGAAAGACATCTGTGGCACTCAAGTTTGATCTTTGGATCACTTGAGAGGGGTTGAGTGCAACCCTTGATAAAAAAAGGTCACCACAACGTGGAGTAGGCATTGGCTGAGCCACGGTAAAAATCGATGTGTCTATTGTCCATTTACTTATTGTGATTACTATCTTATTGAGTTTTCTACTTGCTTGCAATATTGCTGTTAAGTTTAATACTCATCTTCTCATCCTAACTTGGTTTTAGTTCTCCCTTCTTCTATCTTCTCATCCTAACTTGGTTTTAGTTCTCACTAACACTTATTATAAACCAAGTTTGTGTTATTTAGTGTTAATTTTTGTGGGATCATCTATTCACCCCCTCTAGATGCTCTCAGCAATTTAATTATTGTCATTATGTTATTAGAATGGCTATGGTATAATAGGGTTGAACCTAGGATGCAATATTTTGATTGTATAGAAACACTCTTAGATATAAGGGTTAAAGTGAGCTACATTATTCAATTTAATTGTTTTTAAAAATAAATTAACCTAATTTACCTCGCAACTTTTGAGCATCTTCATCCTTTCATAGAAATTGCATTTTGTCAATCGACAATACTTCGTGATACATTGCATCATCAAAGGAGTATGTACTTTCTTAATTGTTATTTGCTTACTACATTTATATTTTTGTAAGTGTTTTATTTGTGTAGATTTACCTATACTATATTAGTTTAGGCTACTTGATACATTTGACTCTAGTTTATGTCCCAAATATCTTTCTGGGTTTGGTAAGTATTAAGAGCACTCATGTACATGTAGCTAGTTGATCTAGAGCGAGACCAAGAATAGCTCTAGATTTAAAATTTTTAAATTTTCAGCGACCCAATTTACCCTTCCTCAGGCTATCTGTAGCAGATGTATACATGATCGTGCAAAATACTATTTTGCATTATAACATGCACTATTTACAGAGTAAGTTGGTGGAGACAGCCTAATAACTACTCAAAGTTCCTTACACCTCGTATGGAGAAAGGTCAAAAAATGGGCATTTGTTTTTTTTGTCACTCTCTTAATTAGGACCGCGTCAGACATATATGGAAGTACCGAAGTCACCAAATGTCAAGTAGAATTGTATGCCACTTAATTACTCCTACTAGGTATGTGCCCGTGCGTTGCCACGAGAGTTAAAAATTGATATAAAACATAGATACAAAACAACAAATATGATGGTGATATAGGCATCAGTGAATTCAACGGCATGCATGTTGCACGTACGGATAACATTACATAGACTGTAAACACCAAACAACAACAATATATAAAAAATTCCCGATTTAGATTGCATGCATCACAATTGACATCTAGACATAAAGTTAAGATGTTGCATCGACCATAGTTAACAAACACACAACATTCAGATGATGCCACAATATACTTACTTATAATCCAGCCTTGGTACGACACGTTGAATGAAGAGGGCAAAATCACTTGCCAAATCCTCGTAACACTATGCTAATGACAAGCCCCAAAATACCTCCAACATACAACCCGCCACAAGCACATAGGTCAGGCGCTGCATAACTTGTAGCAAAATGACTGCATTGGGCTACTCTATTAATGGGAACTACACCCTATGTTGCTGGGTTGGAGTAAGTCTCCTCTGGCATGTAGGACAATTCTTATGTGCCTAATGGACAACCTTGATGCACGTCTGGCATAAAATGTGATCATAGACGGTGGACGCCGCTTCGGCTATCTCATTCATGTAGATCGGACAGCTGGACTTTGGTTCCTTTGGAAGCACCTGGATCAACATTGGCATGAAGAATCATTTGAGCTGGCATTGCAAAATTGATATTTATTGATCTTATATAGACCAAGGACACGGAAGAGATCTCACCGTGAAGGTGTGTGTCCATGCGTTGCCACATGAGCTAAAATTTAGTATAAAATATGCCTAAAGTATCTTCACGTGTATGGAATTTCATATATGAAAATGGAATGTACAGATTCTTGTGTTCCCGAAAACAAGTTCCTCTTGTTATACTGGCTATTCATATCTAAACAACAAAACTTTTGTAGGGCTACTACTGAAATATAGAAAACATGGTGAAAAAAGTTATGATGCTTCAATAGAGGATAATGTTACAATTGGAGATTATAACTAAAAGTTCACAGTATACTCAAAATGCAACATTTGAAATGTCAGAATTTAGTTATATGATTATGCTCACCTGAGACATCATTAGACCAACATTATCATAGCAATTGGGATACATCATTGCTGGGGTTAGCCAATGTGGGTAAACAGCAGCTCCAGAAGGCCCCCATTGATAGATCAGGCTCACAAAAGTACACAATATGCTGGTTTGTGGACATGCCCGGAGATTGCACATAACCAATGCCATACTGCATAAACTGAGGCACAACAAAGTTGAAAACACCTAGGCTCAAGTTGAAGTCAGGCACCGAGCTCCTAACATACCTGCAAGAAAATAAGTGTTACACTTTCACCATCTCGTTATTAACACTAATTGGTAGCAACAAAAATACTGATGAATATGCTAACCTTTTGTAGTTTTGATCGTAGTTTGGGTCACTACGATCCTTTGTAGTATCCTTAAAAACATCAATTTGGAACGACTGTTTATTGTGTTGACTTTGATTTTATCAACAGAAGGCTCAACATTTACTAGTTCATCTTTACCAGTAGAAAGAGTTCCCAAAATACTTGCAGCATCAGAATCTGCAGAAATCGAACCATTGAAGATGTGTCCTCGTGCTTTATTATATTCCTCTATTATCTCCTCAACAGTTTTTAATGTTATGCAAAGTATCATGTTTAAATTATACTTAGTGAAAATAGACATTTATTTTTGTAATTCCAATGTGCACAAAGCGTAGAAAATTTAAAAATAGCAGATGGTAATTTGTCATTGCTACAGTTACAGTAGTGAAATGTACACACATCTAAAGAGTGAAGCCACAAATAATAAACTAAGAACATAACAAAATAAGAACAGAACAAAATAAGAACAGAAACTATAAAAAAGATTTTCTACAAGGGTAGCTGATAGAAGAAATTGCTAATAGAGCAAGCAGCCTTCTGCAGTGAAACTAAGTTGCGTAAGCATGGGAGATCTGAAATTCTAAATTGATGGCAAGATGCCAACAATTGAGATGTGTGATCATTAGGCCTTAGTTACACAAATAAGTTAATTAGCAAATTCCATTTTTTGCTTTGGTGGACACATTGTCTTCTGTTAGGAAGTGAAGAGTGAGTTCATATGTTTTTATGGTAGCTCTGAAGAGTGTATTCAAGTTCTGGGATCTGGAGACATTTGAGTTGATTGGATCAATAGGGCCCAAGGTACATTAGTATTTTGAGCTGATATCATAATTTTTTATTTTATTTGCATTTGTAATGCTCAGAATTTTAGCATTATTTTCTTAATAAGTAGCTTGGGTGGGTATCTCATCTCTATGTTCCATCGAAAGAAAATGGAAAATGAAAATAAACTTGGATCTCCCTATTTGATGCTACTTGATACCAGTACCACACAAACAGGCATATGCTAATGTTTTGCAGCATAATTCAGTTCATTTGGCACCTTTTTAATTTATTTATATTACTTAAATTTATTTATATAACTTGTAGCAAAATGACTTGAAGTGTTCGGATCAGATTTAATGGTTTTGAATACCATGGTTTTGGTAAAAACTATAACCTTTCTTAGATTTTTAAAAACTCCAAACTTAGATCTGTTATTTTTCTTAATACTGCGTGCTTCAGCATCCCAACACATGGTCCATTCTTCAGAACCCCTGCTAAATTCAATCCAACCAAAGGGAAGGAACAAGGCATCTAATTTCAGTGAAGACAATCTAGACTGATTCATGAAAGCGTGAGGCAAGACAAGCAGAAGAAACATCCTTAGTTGCGAATTTCAGTAAGATCATTCCATGTAGAAGATAATAACGTGTGATTGTCATTTGAAGAACTAATGTGGAGTTCCCTTCACCGATTTAATATAGAAGACAAAATAGGAAAGGAAGTTGTTGTGGTATGCTACTGACATGGAACTAGGGAGCTAGAATTTGTTATACATTAGTGTACAGTATTCACTATCGAGGATATAAGTTGTATGGTACTCCCTTCGTCCCAAAATAATTCGTTTTAAACTAAACCTACATTTGTTAGTTAACCTAGGAATGTAGTTTGTATGTATGTCTATATTAATTATCATTCAATGGATGAGTGGAGAAAAATAATAAATCGGTTGGAGGTGATGATGGTGCCGGTTTGAAAGGTTTGTCAAGATAATATAGAAGGTGATTAAAAATGTGCACTGAACTAAGAAAACTGATTTTTTATGTTTTAGAGTATTTTCTTACAAGTTCATAGTTCTCATTGCTCAATAATTAAACGTACCTTTAAACCTCTGGATATGATATGATGCGTTTGTAGGGAAGGTGGTTCTCCTCATCGCAGTTGAGGCTATCCCCCTGCTAGTTCTGTTGCGTAAAGGGCAATTTGTCGCCTAGGAGCCTCTGGAATACACACACTAAACGAGCAGACCATTAGTTACCAATCCGAATCCCAAAAATTGAAGGCCAAACCCAGCCTACCAATTAACCATTTAAAACTAAGAGACCAATTTTAGAATAAAAAACATGACGAGATTGCATAATGCTCCTAATGAACTAACTGAATTGGACTGTTGTGCCTTCATAGTTTCTATAACTGGTTGCTGAGAGGTGGGAAACTGAATGGTATCCTGTAAATGAATATTGAATTTTAGCATAACAACGTTATGACGATAACACAATGGGCAAAAAAAAGGTCTATTCAATATTTTTCTTTGCAAACCAACAATTCAGAAAAAATTAGTATATCCCATTTTCCCTCTGAATATTTTCATCTCAACCAAAGGTAACACATGACCTTTTTATCATGCTCAATGAATTTATCTTATTGAGAATTAAAAAATATTTTGAATACTTATTTTACATTTTTTTGTCAACCACATGTACTGTAACATCTGCTTAGGAGCCAGATTAACCTTTTAATGCTCAAATTCTTGTGTTATTGCAATAACCATAAAAAGAAGTTGAAATCTGTAGCAGGGAATTATATCAAATAAAAGTGTGACCTCTCTAGAGGTGTGACTTTGACCATAAATTTAATTGACTCTTGAGTTATCTAATTTCTAAAAATACTTAACTTTGCCAGCAGCAGTGAAAGTTTTTACCAGTATTTGTGTCTTGCAAGCAAACCAACAATGGTGTGGACTCTACCATGGCTTCTTGCTATGCTTCTTTTAACCTGAAATCTGAAATGTAGAACTGCAGTACTAAAAAAAGTGAATGAATGAGTGTAAAGTATAGAGTTAATGTTTGATAGATAGAATAAGCTGAAGAGAGGCGCAGTGGTACCTGATGTATATTTAAGCAGAAAATGAATGCAACACAGGTGTCTAACTCAAGCAGGTTAGTGGTAGTGACAAATTGTAATTCTCATCCTATTATGAATAATATTATAATAAATTTAGAAAAAGGGCAAGATAGCAAAGTTATCTTGCACTGTTAAAAAGGTAGGGCAGGAAATACAAGAAAAAAAGAAATCAATCCCCTTCCCATCCCATCTGAACAACCAACCAATCGAACAAAATTCTAGAATCAGCGTCATTGCCTACTGCAAACCCACAAAGCACTATTCAGTCTTCATAGACACCCAAAATTTCCGTGCTTACAGTAGAATAATCACTACATATTATAGGCTCAAATTGATGAGCACTATATTATTCATTTATTTAGAAACAACCTTTCGATAAAATACTAAACTATTGCAAATCAAGATATGTTAACATGAATCATATAGTTAAATACTTCAATGCATCAGTTAATTGAGGAAAAGAAACAAAGAGAGGCTCATGCAGCAGAAGATGGATGGACAATTGTGGTTCACAATGGGAGGAAAAAGACCACAAATACTGAAACTGTTACAACTGTAGGCTCTACACCTCTTACTGCAATACAAGTGAAAATAGCTAAAAAGAAACCCAAGGAAGTTGATATGTACTTATACATATTTCAGAAATGAGAAGCCCACCTATGACATATTTAATTGACCAAACAACTATTCTTTTTCGTTCTGTATGATAACAATCAATTGATTAAACAACACAATAAACCGATTCCAAAGGCCAAGACAACTTCAACAATAATTTAGGAGGCTACGCATTTAAAATATGCAACTTCTCAATATGTATCCTACACAAATAGATATGAACAAACATAAATACTAACCAAAATAAAAAAGCAAAGGAAACCCTGCTCCCTAGATATTCAAGTTAATTTATTCAAATCACCATATGATCGTACTCAAGAAATTAGAGCAAATAATACTCATTCAGCGACCCAAGTAAGATTCGACTAAACCACAACATTAATCCAGTAGAAAAAGAAAGTTGAAACTTCTATTCAGCTGAAACCGAAAACTCACCAGATCAGGCACCTCTACAGCAACCTCTACCAGCACCTTAGGCGATGCCGCTGGTTGCACCTGCCTAGGCGCCACGACAAACTGATTCAAAAACTGAACCGATTCATGTACTGAAAATCAATTGGCATTATTGTTGGGGGCTTGTTCTCAAATGCTAAGAGTTAAGAACAAGGCAACACAGAAAATGTTAAATATTAAGGTCCTTCGTCCCTCGAAACATTACACCCCTCCGGGAAATAATGCTTTAGGACGAAGGTCACAAGAAACATACCTTCGTAAATATAATAAATAATGCCGAAGGATTCATATAAAGCGTGAAATATAAATATCAACATAGGATCATTTCTATTTTATTAACATGGAGAAATAGAAATGATTTCAAATTACAAATGTACCTTCGGTCCTGGGAGAAAGGTAAAAGTACAAACGTGACGCAAAAGCCAATGCCAAGTCAGCGTGAACAGTACGGGAGTACTGTTCATCTATTTATAGACGCGGGACGCAGCCCACGTAAAATTACATCCATGTCCATTACGTTTGTTAACGGTTTATGGAAATCTGTCGAGGCCCCCGAAGTCTTTTCATCTTTAAGTCGGTTCCCCCTTATGCCATCGCGCCGAAGCTTCCCTGTGCACAGCTTCGGCTGCCCTCGACCTTCGTCTGGTTCAGGCTTCGTCCTGGTCGTGCTCCATATCCTTAATTCTGAATCCGAAAATACCTGTTCATATAATCCACTTGGAAGACATTGTGAAATCATGTTTTTGAGGACCTTCGGAGGACGAAGGCCCCCAACAGTAGCCCCTCGCAATATTAATTTGTAAATAATAAATTCAGATTGCGATATGGACGAAGGCCTTGAGCCGAAGGTCCGAAAAAAACACCTTCCCTTTGCTAGAATAGCAACATTCACTGACAAGCGGGGCCTTTCAATTTTCAACGCCCTAGGCGTATAAATAAGGTCACATCGCGAACTCATTTGGTACGCACACTTGCCTTTTGCTTCGGCCCACTAAAAATTTTTAGCTCTTGTTGGTTAAGATTTGCTGGTCTTTTTGATTTCGAAGCTTCGGCCTCGGGAACAATTTTTAGCGTTCCCGAAGATGTCTGAAGGCAAGAAGATCCCTGCCGAGACGAAGCTGAAGATCCCTGCTGAGACGAAGCTGAGTCTCGAGGAGGAGAAGAATCTGGGGTTCCTGATAGCGATGGCAGAGACCAATACAGAGAAAATCACGAAGGAGATTCTCGAAGGTTTGTCCGAAGATACTGATGACAGCGACAGCTATGATGTGGAAAGTGGTGGGGAAGAGGCCGAAGATCGACCGTGGCGACCAAGCCACATAGTTTTTGGGAAAACGACCATCAAGCAGAGTCACATTGATAATATGAGGGGGCGATATTTCCGAGACATATCTATTGTGAGAGCTGATGCCGGGGAAAAAACTTCTCCCACCCCCGAAGAAGATGAAGTTGTGATTTTCCGAAGCTTCCTTAAAGCTGGGCTTCGATTCCCCCTGAGCAACTTTGTTGTTGAGGTACTAAAGACATTTCAAGTCTATCTGCATCAAATCACTCCCGAAGCCATCATAAGAATGGGAGTGTTTGTCTGGGCTGCGAGGAGCCAAGGTTTGGAACCGAACGCTAAAAGCTTCTGCAACATTCATGAGTTATTATACGAGACGAAGCCCTGGGGAAAGGAGCAATACCACAACAACTTTGGGTGCTACAGCTTCGGCGCCCGCTCCGGGTCAAGCTGCCCTGTGCCGACCTTTCGGAAGAGGTGGCCCGGAGCCTGGATGACTGAATGGTTTTATGTAAAGAATGATCTAACAGCTCAAGAGAATGTGAAGAGTATCATTATGCACCCAATCTGGCAACGCTTCGGTCTTCGAAGGCCGAAGGTCGAAATGGACGAAGCCGCCGAAGAATGCCAAAGAGCCTTCGGGGTAGTCTGCTCGTTTATTGGGACAAGGGACTTGGTCCAAGAACACATTGCCTTCAGGGTATGGCCACTTGCAGAAAAGTGGGAAATGCCGAAGGAAACCATCAAAGAGTCCGACGAAGGCGGACTAGTCAGATTAAAGTACACATTCAAATATGCAGATAAATTTATTGAACCTGATGATGACTGGCTGAAAAGCATTGAAACATTAAGTGATGAATTACTTGGGGCATATTCGAAGGCTGAAAATACTGCACTATCGGCAGCCTTCGGAGGCCGAAAAAAGAAGAGACTCAACCGAGTGTTTGATGCAGTCGGGTTCTTCTACCCTGATTATTGTTATCCCATCCGAAGGCAAAAAAGGAAAAACATAACCTCTGAAAAAGAAGAAGCTGCAACTGCTCCTAGCGAGCCAGAACCGAAAGGAAAAAGGTTGAAGGTCCTCACACACCGACCACGCCATATTGAACCAGCTTCGGTGCCTGAGTTCACCGGAGAAACTGCTTCGGCCGCCGAAGCTGAACAGCCAACCTTGCTGCCAGAAATTGCAGAGACGGCCGAAGCGCCATCCACAGAAAAAATGGAAGAAACGAAACATCCGACTAAGGAAAAAGCATCAGAAATTTTGAGTCCTGTAGCAAATGTCGAAGCAGCAAAAATCCAAAAGGGTACAATGGTGACCCCAAAAAGGAAGAGAATGGTAAATGTACTAGATGTCTTGGAGACAATTAAGTCTTCAAGCACAACTCCAAAAAAGAGTGTTGAAATTGCTGAAGCTTCTTCTGAAGCTTCGACGCAACAAGCTGAAGCTGAAGCTGGGCCTTCAGAGCCCTTCAAGGAGCAAACTTTGGAAGCCGAAGCAATAAAAATACCAGAACCAATTTTAGTTGAAGAAACTGACACTGCCATCCCCGAAGCGCCTGCCAGCATATGTGATTACATCATACGACATGCTTCGGGGAAAAAACTATCTGAAGAAGAAACTCATGAAGCTAACCATTATGCAAAGGAGCTAAAATATCCAAAGGGGGCAGTAATATTCAATGGGACAAATGAAGATGATTTCTTATACTGCCTGCCTGACAACAAAGAGCTATCTGTCTGCCGAGAGATGGCCAGGAGTATTGGTTTCCCGAAGCTTGAATCTGGATTAAGCGCCATGACGAAAGAAGATCTCGCAGACAGTCTTGCGTACAACAGCCTGAAGGTATGAGAATTAAACGCTTGAAAAAAACCCCCTTATTATTATTATTTTTTTTTTACGCAACTCGTTCCTTTTTTCTTATATGAATTTTTTTTATAGGGCCTGATTCTAAGCAACGCGCTAAGGGCGCAAAAGAGCGCCGAAGATGAAAGTTATGAAATTGCGTTTAATAATTTACGCTCCGAAGTTATCAAACTGAGAAACGAAGCTTTGGAAAAAGATAAAATTCTGCTTACACTGGTAGATAAAGTGAAAAGAGACGAAGCTGCTTCAAAGGCCCAAACCGAAGCTCAAAAACGCGAGATTAAAGATCTTCAGAAACAGCTGGCTAGAGCTAAAGAAGAGCGCGCGCTTGAGGAAACGAAACGAGAACTTAGTGATTTTATGGTCAGCAAATTGGAATCAAGAGTTAAGGAGCTTCGCACATCTCAGGGGAAATGCTATGTTAAATCTATAGAATGTGTGAATAAAATTAAAACCAGCTTTGCTAGCGTCGGCGCCTTCTCCAGCGAAGAGAATTTTTCTCGAGGCAATCCCGAAGGTCCGCTGGAATGGATTAGCCACGAAGCAGAGGCCTTCGAAGAGATTCTGAACAGTCGTGGCGACATATGCGCTTTTTCGGGCGCCAGAGGAATTGCTTCTGTATTAGAGAAGAAAGGTTGCGGGCATATAAAACTTTTAGCTCAGTCCGAAGCTACCTTATCTTCCGAAGATATCAAGGACCCCTCGGCCGAAGCAAGCGTGGTTGGTGGCAAATTTTTTACTGATATCTGGAACGACGGCGGCCGAGGAATGGCGCAAGAGATCATCCAAAGAAGCGAAAAAGGCATTCATGATGCTAGAAAAGTAGCAGAAGCTGCCGAAAGGAGTACGGAGCCCGAAAGACAATTAGGTACCAATTAGTCGTTCTTGTTGCGTTGTAATTTTCATTTTAAACTTTGCTCGCGATTTGTAAAAGTAATGAAGAAGTGTTCTCTTCGCTCAGAAACTGTTGAACCAACTGCCGACCCCCACACAAAAGGGGATGAAGAAATTAAACAGATGGCCGAAACTATCATGGACAAGGTTGTTGACCAACTTCTGAATGAAGCCGCCGAAGCAGTATTAAGAGAAGATTAGATACTATTTGGAAAAAACATTTGAAGTGTAATCTATGCAACACTTTGTACATTTGAATGTAATATACAAATCTCTTTTCATTATTGAATTCTTTACGATGCATGAAACTTTAAATACATACCATTTTTGAGCCTTCGGCGAAAAAACACCTTCCCTTCTTTTCATGCTTCGTGAAGAAGACATTCTTCGTTAAAATTACTCTGATGAATGATATCCATGCTTCGTGAAAACATTCTCCGAAGCTATATTCCGAAGCTATACACTTTGATATTGATTTAATAAAATTCACCCATGTTTCGTAAAAATATTCTTCGAAACTGTATTCCGAAGCTATACAATTTCGATGTCACTTTCTCAAAGCATCCTTTCGAAGGTTGAGAGTATCCCCTTCTCTTGCTTAATGCAATATGATGTATGGTGCTTATGCTATGCAAAATGATGTAATGATGTTATGTTATGCATGTGTCATTTGTTCCGAAGATACACATAAAATATATTCGTAAGCTCTGCATTCCCTTAGGAACGTCTTTGGAGCTTCTTCGTCTTTTACTTAGACGGTTTCAGCGTTGACTTTTCGCTGTAAGCCTCCCTTAGGAGCTTCTTCGCCTTTTACTTAGGCGGTATCAGCGTTGACTTTTCGCTGTAGGCTCTGCATTCCTTTAGGAACGACTTCTGAGCAGAAAACTTACACTGCGCTCCCTTTGGAACGGCTTTTTGTGACTTCATAAACTTACTCTGCGTTCCTTAGAACGACTTTCTGCTACTCCGAAGGATTTCTGATCCGAAGGTCCTCCTTGGTAACGAAAAAAGTTTTAGGCTTCAGCAACTTAGGCTTGTGGAGCAAATAGATTTTCCTCGTAAGAAACAACGGAATTATTACATGAAAACTATCAATGTTTTTTGGTTCACAGAAAATAAAACTGAATAGAAAAGACTGCTATCAAAGGTAGGATATGTCAATAAATGTGCTTCGACTCTGGCACAGTGCTGTTGACTGTGCGAGCTTCGGACTGTTCTCTGAAGTCCCTCTGATGTGGAGCGTATTGACTCCCTTCTGGCTGTTGACCTTGCTGTAATGGAGGTGGAGGCGGAAGCTGCTGCCAGGAAGCTTGAGGTTGACTTGCCAAAGCTACAGAAGCTGCAGGGTGGTTGTCTATGTATTGTGGGATATAAGGCGGATGATACGAGGCAGTATGCATGACCTGCTTCGGCTGAGCTTGTTGAGATGCAGCTTCGGCTATTTCCTTTTGCTTCTGGATTGTAACATGACACGTCCTAGTGGTATGGCCCTTGCCTTCTCCACAGAACAAGCAAAACAGTCTCCTTGGCTGATCTCCGAATCTTCCGCCGAAGCCCCTGGCGCCTCTGCCTCTTGGAGCTGGTGGCCGGAAGGAGGTTTGTTGTTGCCCCGAAGCCTGTGAGGAGCACTGCGGCCTGTTTTGCTGGCTCCCCTTATCATCATTCTGAGTATTGTGAATGGAACGAACATGCCTCGGGTAGTATCTTCCTCCGAAGCCCCTGGTCATTTCAGAAAATCTGAAGGCCTCCTCCCTTCTTTGGCGAAAGTCATTGTCAGCACGAATGTACTCATCCATCTTTTGGAGCAATTTCTCCAGGGTCTGAGGAGGCTTCCGAGCAAAGTATTGAGCTACAGGTCCAGGACGAAGCCCCTTGATCATGGCTTCGATAACGATTTCATTGGGCACCGTTGGTGCCTGCGCCCTCAATCGTAAGAACCTTCGGACATACGCCTGAAGGTATTCTTCGTGATCCTGAATACACTGGAAGAGAGCTTGAGCTGTGACCGGCTTCGCTTGAAATCCTTGAAAGCTGGTCAGTAACATATCCTTCAGCTTCTGCCATGAAGTGATTGTTCCTGGCCGAAGAGAGGAATACCAAGTCTGAGCAACATTCCTGACGGCCATAACGAAAGACTTCGCCATGACTGCAGCATTGCCCCCGTACGAAGACACTGTTGCTTCGTAGCTCATCAAGAATTGCTTCGGGTCGGAGTGGCCGTCAAACATGGGAAGCTGGGGTGGCTTATAGGATGGAGGCCAAGGTGTAGCCTGCAGCTCAGCAGACAGAGGAGAAGCATCATCGAAAACAAAATTTCCCTGATGGAAATTATCATACCAGTCATCTTCGTTGATGAAGCCCTCCTGATGAAGGTCTTTCTGATGAGGCCTTCTGTTCTGCTCATCGTGAGTGAGATGGCGAACCTCCTCAGAGGCTTCGTCTATTTGCCTTTGCAACTCAGCTAGACGGGCCATCTTCTCCTTTTTCCTCTGCACTTGTTGATGTAGCATCTCCATCTCTCTGATTTCTTGGTCTAGCTCTTCTTCCTCAAGCGTCGGGCTGACGGCTTTTCTCTTCTGGCTTCGGGCCTCCCGAAGAGAGACGGTCTCCTGGTTGTGGTCCAGCGGTTGTAGTGCTCCTGCCCCAGTCGCTGAAGCTTTCTTCGGCGCCATAGCGAAGGTCTATAGCTTCCGAAGGTGTTCACAAAAACTCGAAGTGGAAGTGAGTTCACCGGAGGTGGGCGCCAATGTTGGGGGCTTGTTCTCAAATGCTAAGAGTTAAGAACAAGGCAACACAGAAAATGTTAAATATTAAGGTCCTTCGTCCCTCGAAACATTACACCCCTCCGGGAAATAATGCTTTAGGACGAAGGTCACAAGAAACATACCTTCGTAAATATAATAAATAATGCCGAAGGATTCATATAAAGCGTGAAATATAAATATCAACATAGGATCATTTCTATTTTATTAACATGGAGAAATAGAAATGATTTCAAATTACAAATGTACCTTCGGTCCTGGGAGAAAGGTAAAAGTACAAACGTGACGCAAAAGCCAATGCCAAGTCAGCGTGAACAGTACGGGAGTACTGTTCATCTATTTATAGACGCGGGACGCAGCCCACGTAAAATTACATCCATGTCCATTACGTTTGTTAACGGTTTATGGAAATCTGTCGAGGCCCCCGAAGTCTTTTCATCTTTAAGTCGGTTCCCCCTTATGCCATCGCGCCGAAGCTTCCCTGTGCACAGCTTCGGCTGCCCTCGACCTTTGTCTGGTTCAGGCTTCGTCCTGGTCGTGCTCCATATCCTTAATTCTGAATCCGAAAATACCTGTTCATATAATCCACTTGGAAGACATTGTGAAATCATGTTTTTGAGGACCTTCGGAGGACGAAGGCCCCCAACAATTATCAACACAAATCATCTCAATTATTTCTGAATAATTACAGTTGAAATGTTTGGGGAGCAGTAGTAGATGAAATGGTCTTGCGGGGGCCTTCATCCCTTTGAACTTGGGTCCAATAGAGAACATCTGTAGAATAACAAGGAGGCAGAGATGAGAAGTAGTCGCATCGTTTGATGCACGCACCCAAAAAAAGCTCACTATGAGACGGGATCATTGGCGGCCGAATCCCACCAACCTAGGTGTCGATTCCGAAGAGGGTCCGCTGGTCCTCTCTTCCGACATGTTGCTCCGACAACTGACATGGATAGCGATGTCGGTGTCAGTGCGGTATCCTCGAGCCGGATGTGTGCCACGAGCGCAGGCACAGGCGACGTCGTCGGCAGCGCGACACCGCGTAGCTTCTCCCTAGAACGAGAACGTGCAGCCGGCGCGGCCCCCGGCAGTGATATGAACACCACAACCTTTGTTGTTAATAGAGTTATGATCTGAAAACAGAGGGACTTTCCTGCCAGCAGAGTTATCCACGTGAAAAAGGAGGATGAAACTACCATCCACATGGAATAAATAATAAATTACATAAGATAAAGAGGAGCATTAAAGAAAACACACCTGATCCTATGGCTGCTAGGAGAATACAATCCCCGTGAGCAAACCAAGCATCCAAGACTTCCTTTTGGAATGCTTTGAGGCTGGAAAATCCAAAATGCTTTTGCAAAACAGCACTAATTATGTCCATTTGGCTGAACACAGATAATCTTCTACTGTAAGAATATAGAGCATAGAATATAATTGTTAATAAATACTAAACAATGAATGATCATGCTTACAGGAATTTATTGCATGAGATTCTATGTGGTTAACAAACAATTTAGTTTTGACAGACTTACCGTGGGTCTAGTTTGTTATAACCTCCTTGTAGACGATGTTCTTGGTATATGTCCCACAATCTACTGTGGGATTCTTTCTTACACCCTTCCTCGACCTCTTCTTCCCATCGATGGCTGGGATGGCAAGGATCTTTATGTTTGATCGGGTTGTCGCTCTAGATAGAGCAACATATAGTAAGCCATGAGAGAACACTGGTTCGGGCAAGTACACGCCAACATTGGGAATAGTCTGACCCTATGCTTTGTTAACTGTCATTGCAAAACTAAGCCATATAGGAAACTGCTTTCTTTTGAACTAGAAAGGGAACATCTCGTCATCAGAGGGACACAGAGGTATACGGGGTAGGAAAATCCGTTTTCCAGCGCACTGGCCCAGTACAATTTCTGCGTCAATGCTATTTCTTTTGAAACCACGAACCACCAACCTGGTGCCATTGCAAAGCCCATTCGCAGGGTCTATATTCCGAAGCAATATAACAGAGCACCCAATCTTGAGCTTCAAAACATGCGGGGGTAGCCCATTAGGCGTCAACGTGTTTAGGAACTCAGGTGGGTAGTAGTTATGGGGATCATCCATGGCGCTATCGAAACTATGGTACACCATATGCTCCCCTTGAAAATGATCGATCATCTTAGCATTTATCATATCCACCCAGTTGTTCCGCGTTGACAGTATCGCCCTTGAAGTAATGTAGGTGGAATCTGACATATTTTCATTGAGATTTGGGAAAACGAAGTCTATTAGATTGTCAAGATCATTGTCACTCCCACTATAAGGCACGCATACCTCGTCAGGAAGACGGATGTCACCATCACTATTTGTGACCTCAGTTCCACCACCTACACGCAGCAAATACTCCACAAACCAAGGGTCATTTTTTGCCCTCATATTGCTAACAAGCTTTAAGTGGGACATAGACTCCCATAGGTAAGACATCCGTAGCGAAGAAGCGACCACTTGAGCCCTTGACCCTTTACGAACAATAGGCAAAACCTATCTGAAATCCCCACCAAAGACAATGGTTTTACCACCGAATGGCAGTCCGGGCCGACCCATTATATCGCGCATGCTATTGTCTAGTGCCTCCACGGCTTGTCTCTTAGTCATAGAAGCCTCGTCCCAGATAATGAGAGATGATTTTCGTAGCAACTCTGCGGTTCCACTCTGCTTTGTGAAGCTACATACAGCACCATCGTCAATAGTGAGAGGTATCTTGAAGCGTGAATGTGCGGTTTTTCCTCCAGGCATTATGGAAGCCGCAACACCAGATGTAGCCGTTGCCACTGCAATCTTGCCCTAGCTACGTACCATCGCGAGTAGCACTCTGTATAGATAAGTCTTCCCGGTGCCACCAGGTCCATCCACAAAGAACAATCCACCCTGATTAGTGTTAACGACAGACATAATCTTATCATAGGCGACCCATTGTTCCTCGTTAAGAGAGTCCTTGAGAGCCATATCTGCCGATGCCAGTTCAATAGTTTTCTCCTCATAAACCTCCCTAGCAGTACCTATAGCATCGTCATACACGTCGATGATAGGTGGAAGAGGGAATGTCTGTATGTCATTTCCCATTGACTGCAGCATGTTTCTAATGTCAATCAATACCATCTGTTCAACATGAGTTTTGATCTGACTCCTGTGTTGATAGTCCTCTGACATAGCATCTAGGTGTTTCCGCCAGAGTACAGCCACATCGCTTGGCACACAGTACACCAATATGGTGGCAAAAAGCCATCGCAGCACCGATGGCATCTAGAAAAGAGCACGTTCAGTGAGACAGTCATCTAGTGTGTTGTCCGACTCAAGCAGTCCCCTTCTCTCTGCTGCCTCACGAAAAGTCAGTAGCGTGACACCATCTACTGTCCTTAGATCCACATAGGAGGTGGCACCAGTCATGTGGTTTAGGAGAACATGGAGATAGTAGCGCTCCCCCTCGGCTGGATGAGCAGAGACTATTCTACCAACTTGTCCACCCGTATCTCATTTCCTCCGTTGCCATACTTTGCCCTAACCGCTCTGCCAAGTGTACCACTTAGGGAAGCCACGATATAGGATGCCCTGAGCCTCCTCGTGTAGCCTATTTGCCTCAAAATATGCTGTGAGCATTGACCTATCAGCACCTGGACGGTTGACGACTCGCTCGACCATTTGGCGCTTGTGAAACGCCACCATGTGCATGTTTGGAAGATGGAGCTGCAACTGCATCACAGGTGGAGAGTTCTGACTAAGCTCAAAGCCGTATATCCTCCATAAGGCCTCTGGAGGGGTCACCCACCTTGCGTCTCTGTATTGCTTGATCTCATCTACATCATCATCTGTCTTGCTCGCATCTCTCATAACAACAAACGCACGATCATGGCCTTTGTATATGTACTTGAACAGGTATTTAATAGCCTTGATGCTCCCGCACGCCTAAACATTGATGTGACAGTTGAAGAGCCGAAGGAGGCAAGGGTTGTAAGGGACAACCCATCTATTGTCCAATTCGTACCCTCGAACCTTTTCCGTACGCCCATCGTCACGATGTCTGTAAATAGGATATGAATCCTTCCCTTGCAAAGTTGCGTCACAGAAAGGCCGGGGGTAATGATTCTTGCATGATGCACGACCCTTAGTGCATGGGCAGTTAGGATTTAGCGATTCACATGGGCCATGCATCATATGCTTGATAACCATCTTTCGTAGTTCATGGTACTTTTTGTTTGGGATCTCGGCTGAAATCAAAAGGTCATACTGCTCAGGGCACGTGAGCTTGTACTTCCTCTGCATGATTAGTAGAAAATGGACATGGGGCAAACCCAGCTTCTGAAACTCCACAACATAGATGTAGGCCCAGACCTTACCGAGAATATCATGTTTAGTCAGCCTATGCTTTAACTCTTGTAGCTTCGCGTGAAAGACACGCACTACAAGATCCGGACGATCTTGCGGTGTCTGCCCCGGGAGAAGCTCCGTCCTTATATCATCCCATTTAGGGTTACATGTCATGGTAAGAAAGATGTTTGGTTTACAAAACTTCCACACCAGAGCCATAGCATCCATATACCGACGTCTCATGTCACGAGGACCGCCAATAAACGACGACGACATCACAGTTCGCTTCCCAACCTTTTCTGCTCTTATATCTCCATCTAACATACTATCCACCAAGCCCTGGTACAGGTCAGCCCGTAACCGATCCTGGTTCTTACGTATGAAATCTAAACGGGAGCTCTAAATGTTGATGTACGTGTCAACTGCGAACTGCTGGAAAAGCCGCTTACCATGAAGTATTGGATTGAATATCCCTGGACGAATCTGGAATTTGTAGCAGTAATAGTCACATACGAACACACATAGATGATTAGGAGATTATGCATACGTAAGGATTGATTATTTTGTGATGCCGAAAGGATAGTTAACAATGTGTTATGTAAAAATATCAAAGAAACAACAAACCTGCATCTTCATCGTTTGCATTACTTGCCCTATGCATCGCACGATATGCATCCACTTCACCCATGGATACACCGACCTTTGGTATGTTTGCATGCCATCCAAGTTCACCTCTAGGGAAGAACAGTGGATACGATAGTGCATCGTAGCATCCATGGTATGAGAGGATGTCGTGGCTTGACTAATCCTTCCCATGTAGCATAACACTCTTGCTAAACTGGCCTCGCCGTTCGCTCCCCTCGATCCAGATAGCAGCGACCCGTGAAGTGAGAGGCATGTTATATGTCTTTTGGTTCAACGTCTGGTCAAGGTTCAGTGTGATACGATAGTCATCAAGGTTCTCAACATGGCCCATGCTCCTAAGGTGCTCAGAGTACGGGTTTCCATGGAGTATGCCAACTAATTGTTTAATAACATCTTTGTCTTTCTGTTGACATTCTTCTCGGCACTTACGACATCGATGCTCGAGATTGGGATCATCATCGTAAAAGTAAAGCTCAAGGTGTTTATTCTCCACCCCACCTTCCCTACCAAATGACTTGATATTGTGGTACATCATGCCTTGTGCCCGAAACGTGTATATACCAGAATCCCTCACATTAGTTGTCATACTATCGAGGCAACAATACAGTGAAGTGAAAGAGAAATGGCCATTGAAAAACCTAATGCTATCACGAAAGTGTCTAGCATTAGAGTCTATACTATCCCACAACCTCCGGAGCTAGGGAGGGGTCTCCAGTGGGGCTAGCTCAACCTTCCCACCAAGACAACAAAACCCAGGTGGCTCATACTCAAACTTCTTCGCAGTGCAATAACCGCATTTGGGAACAGACTTCAGCATATGTGTTTTTCAGACACGTTACTGTACATTTTGTCGTACAGGTCAGGCAAATCAGTGGCAGTAGATTCATCTTGAGCACCATCGATCTCGATGTCCTCGTCAGTCTCATCATCTAATATTATTTTTGGAAAATAACGATTAAGACACGTGTAGTTATATAAGTTGTGGTATCATAATAAAAATTGAGGTACACACATTGCCCAGCGAATAGGTATCCATCGTTCTCATCATCGTCCTCATCCTCATCCTCTTCGAATATGACACCCTCATCATCATCTCCTGAATCCTAAAAATATGAGCCACGTAAAAGCCCTTGGCATCTATGTCACACCCGGTTTTTGAAGGCAAACCAAATGCGAACCATGTACGTGCCAGGATCAGCAATTCACGCACACAGTAGTTACATAACATGGACATCATCCCACGCCGAGGTGAGCGGTACGAGTGCTGAGTTCCGATGGGAGTGGGGGAGCTATCCTCTAGGTGACGACGCTCCGCGCGCTCAGCCCACAGCTGGGTGATCTCAGCACGAGCCCTACTCAGCTCGTCTAGTGCATGGTCCATCTCCGTGTTTAGCACGACGGCTAGGTTGACTGTGCTGCTCAACCTAGGATTATCCTCACCAACAGGCGAGACAATCACGCCTCCTGTGCTGCCAGATGGACGACGGGGGTAATACTTCAGGTTGAGACCATTGGCTACCCCGCCGAGAACTGAGCAGTAGTGCGAAAGCGCACGCCATGCGGCATCTTGCATGGCCGCCTCAGCTGAGTCCCGCTCAGAGATGGAATAGTGCTCTAAGCAGATCTCTGCACCCCGGAGACTGTTCTCCGGACGGCACACCAAGCAGGTCGCCTTCCAGCGGTCCGGGTAGACCCTGCGACTGTGCTGGAAGACCACACAACGATACTCGATAGACCAAGTACGCCGGTCAAGTGCCCAACGTAGCAGGGTGTCGAGCGCATCGTGGAAGTGACACCCGCGAGCAGCATCGCGAGTGATGGGTCGAGCAACCCATCCTTCCAACTTCTGGTCGGCGGAAAGGTCGGCGTCGTGGCTCGAGCTGCTGTCGCCACCTCCGTCGTCTGGGTCTCTTCCAGCAGCTACTCCAGGGGCTGGGGCGCTCAGTGGTGGTGCAGGGGGCGCCTCCAGCGGGAGCATAGGGGAGCAGCTCCTCACAGACTCTATCTCCTGCTAGAGCGAGAAAGAAGAGCCCTGCTGCTCCTGCTCCTGTCGTCGACGTTCCTGCTCCTCATGCAGGCGGTGGTGCAGCCTCTCCAAGTGGCTGGATTGACCGGTCACCGGACGGCGAAGCGGACGCTCAGCAAGACGAGAGGGTAAGAAGGGGATGACGGACTTCCGTGCAGTGTGTCTAAGACGAGCCATCTACAAAAGACACCGTAAGCATAAGAGTGAGAACAGAACTAATATGACCAGCAAGTAATTAACCATAAATAAATGAAGGATTAGAATAAAACACAATTTTCAGCAAGGTATAATATATAGTAGAACATAGGTTTGGTCTATATGACCAACTTTTGAAGGGATACCAAAGTCAAGGCAAGAATAGGGGTCCATAATCCTTAGAACGACCATTCTACTCTAGGTTAGCGGTCCTACAGTCAACCTGGCTTTGATACCACCTATGTCACACCCGGTTTTAGAAGGCAAACCGAATGCGAACCATGTATGTGCCAGGATCAGCAATTCACGCACACAGCAGTTACATAACATGGACATCATCACATAGTGCTCAAATCTACTACTACTACTTAATTGTGTAGTGTAGACGTCTACAGGTGCTTGTTCTGCTGGTTCCCTCTGCCTACCCACCACCCCCTCTGCTCCCCGCCATCCACGCGACGCCGAGCCGCCATCAACGTCGATCCTGCGAACCGGAGCCCCAGCAGCGTGGCCGACGCACCCTCGATCCGAGATCCTCGATCCGCAATCTACGCTCCCTGCCATCAACGCTCCTTGATCTCTGCTCCCCGCCATCAACGCGGCCGCCCCGCTCACCTTCCATCGACGGGATCGGTGTTGATGGCGGATCAGCGAGGGCGGTGGGTGGGCGGCCCCGGATCCCCAGCTCCGTGCCCCCGCGACCTCCCGCGATGCCCCCGCCCCCTGAGCCCCGAGAAGGGGATGCGGTCGTTGAGGCCGTAGACGGAGGAGGAGGAGGAGGCCCAGACGACGGCCGGCTACGGGTCGGCATCCTTGCAGGCCTCGAGGAGGGAGACAAGGCTGGCGACGTTGGAGTGGACGTACGCCGCCGGGTTCTCCATGGCATAGCGCACGCCGGCCTGCGCCGCGAGGTGGAGCACGTGGGTGAAGGGCACGACGTCGAAGAGCTTGGCCAGGAGGCGGTCGTCGTTGATGTCGCCCTCCACGACGAACATGCCGTGGCTGCCCAGCAGTGCGCGCCGCGCCTTCTTGAGCGAGGGGTCGTAGTAGGAGTTGAAGCTGTCGATGCCGGGCGCCGGCCGCGCCGCCGAGACCGTCGCATCAGTTCTTTGGAGAAGAGCCGAGGAAACCAGCGTCGAAGGCATGGAGGCGGCCACGAGAGTGCTAGCCTTGATCTTGGCCTCAGATGGCATCGACGACTCGAACAAGAAGCGGGTGGCCACTGGCCTCACCGCAGACACGGCGCCCTCGACCGCGTCGCTGACACGTGTGAAGCGCGGCGGGAGTGTCCTGGAGGCGAGGATCGACGCGGCCAGGCTGGCAGAGCTGTTGCTCGTCAATGCGGCCGGCGAAGCGAAGGCGGCGGCGACCAAATCGTCTAAGCTGCTGGCCGAGCTGGTACGCCTCGTGGGCATCGTCGACGAGATGGGCGCCCTGGATAGGAACGCCGTGGACACCAGCCATTCCTGCCTGGCCGCCATCTGCGGGTCGTGTTGTGTCGTGCGCGGCAAGATGGTGCGCCATGGCGCGGTCCCGGCTGCTGTGCGTGCTCTGCGTGCCTCGACGGAGTCCGGCGCTTCCGCGAAGGCGCTCCAGGTCCTCGAGTCCACCGTGGGTTGCGCCGAGGGCCGTGCCACGCTGTGCGCCAACGCGGAGGATGCCATCGCTGCGGTGGTGGGCAAGATGATGAAGGCTGGGCGCGACGACACGGAGGCTGCCGTGGCCGTGCTCTGAGCGGTCTGCCACCGGTACCAGGACCGCCGGGCAGCGGACGCGGCTGCGGCGACCGAGGGCGGGCTGACGAGGCTGCTCCTCCTGATACAGAGCGGGTGCTCGCCAGCGGCGAGACAGATGGCGCTGGAGCTGCTGAAGATAGACAGGGTGAACACCAAGAGCTGCCTCGCCGGCTATGACTCCAAGACCACCCACATCATGCCGTTCTGAGGAACCAGAGCGGACGAGAATGGCTTGCCGTGATCCTGGGTGGCCGTTTTGACATGATGAAATGGATTTAATTCAGTGAATCAATTAAATCGCATGGAACAAGGGAACGTGTTCTTGTTCCTGTGATGTTTATTGATTTCCACTCCCCCTCCTCTTTTCTTTTGATGTAAGTCGGTAGAGAAACAAACAAGAATTAGTTCAGGAAGGTGAGATGAAGAATAATCTGTACAAACATGGTCAGAACATGCATAGTGGACAATTTAACCAAAGGATTGATTTTTTGGCCAAAGAAATTGGAATTGTTTCATTGCTCTTCCTGAAAGGTTTTCGATCTCTTTTGAGAGATCATGATCAACAAAAGATGTGGAATGATAAGGTAGCAACTGGAAGCAATAATGATTGTCGCTTGCTGCCAGATCATAGTTTACGATATTCGGATCCGGGGTTCGCTCGGGTTGCCTCGCCTCGTCAGGGACCCACCATGGCGGTCAGGGAGATGCTTGCGGCCTGCTGGGTGAGTTGCTCAATCTTCACCGCCGTTTCTTCCTCGAGACTCTTGACGTTTGCACTGGAGTCGCCGCTGCTCTGCAGTCACCAAGACACAGAAGTGAGGTCCTGTAGTCCTGTGGGAAAAAAGGGACATGGCGTGCATACCTCTGCAACCTTATAACACATATTTTTATGTTCCCGTTGCAACGCATGGGCACTCACCTAGTAATAACATAAAAGGGGAAATAATAGTCGATTACATCATATCCTGAGACACCCACATAGACTTTACAATGATCAAAGTGCGAAAACAAAACGTAGATACATGCGGCCTTCACAGGCAGCCAACTAGGGGTTGCCGCTAACCCACACCTAGAACTCATCGTAATCTTGGAACTCCTGCAAGTCTCCTTCCACGGCTTCATCTTCTCCTGAGCAGTGGTTGCAATGCGGACAACCTGGGGAAGGGGGGGGGTTGGTGTGTAGAGCAAGGGTGAGTACACATCAACATACTCAGCAAGTGTCCTGTTTGGCTGTAGTGGACTAGCTTTATGTGGGGGTAAGTCAAGCAGTTGCTTTTAGTTGGTCAAATTATTATTACTAGTAGAGAAAGCCAAGTTTTAGAATTAACCCACGTTATTAACCCAAACGTACCCTTTCCAAACAGAAAGAATACCACTTACCATAACCAGAGTCAATACCAAAACCATCATTCTCATTGCCACCTGTAATCCGAATATCTCTGATCAAGTACCACTAATCACTGGAGCTCCCTTGGCCGCTCATAACCGCGAGCACGACTGATATATCAGTTTTCATACACTCTGCAGAGGTTGCGCACTTTACCCACAAGCCGTGATTTCTTTTTCTACCCGAAGATCATGACTCTCCATTGATCACTACCAAGGTGACCCAGCAGGGTATCACTACGTAGCCTTTACAAAGATTCCCTGGAGCTGTAGACGCCCGTTAGGTTTCCTAAATGTACCGCACTCCTCCCCAAGGGACAAATCAACCTTGGCAGAGCGAGCCACATACACCGAGCCCCATTGATGGCATGACGGCTAAGCGAACTACACCCCGGTTCCTCTAATTACTCAGCTAAGGGCATCCCACTCCACCCTCATGATTGCACTATTTTCCCAGGCGGTCATCCAACGAACAGGTCCTTACGGAGAGGCACTCGAGAAACTGCTCAAGTCCTCTTAAATGCCACAAGTACAATATCATAAATAAGAGGGAAAACATCGTATCATAGACAATTCTCATCATGTTCATTGATTAATATTAAGCAATAGCATAAAGCTAACAATAATAATCCAACCCAAATAGGTAAACAAGGACATGGATAACAAAAGCTAGTCAATCCTTAGGTATAACTGTGTAATGCGGGAGATGAATTAAAGAATGTATAGGACAAAGATAGGTCAAGGGACACTTGCCTCCACCAACTAGCTGTTGCTCAGGGACTTTCCCTGCGAGTTCCTCGGGCTCCTTAACCAGATCGTTCTCTATACGAGCGCAAACATACATATATCCATCCATTCGAATTAGGAAATAAACAGTACACCATATAAGAAAAACAAACAAATTAAATATGTATAGAGTATGACATACGATATTGCATTCGCCATGGCTAGAAAGAGAAGGAAGAAGGTCTCGCAGTGGTCAAAGCTATAATCGAAGCGTATTACGGGCAATTACATAACTAGTCATTATGTGATCTAGTTCCACTTAGCTCCAATAACAAGTATTAGTCACATGCACTAATAGAATTATAACCATTTTCAATTGATCGACATTAAACAAGGTAAATGATTAACTATAGGAATTAACTAACATAACCAATCTCTAAATTGAGTTTCTATTTATTGAATTAAATAACGCGATCACTATGCATGGAATACACGAGGGGGGCAGACGGGCGCGCCTATGAGGTAGACGAGCGCGCCGAGGGCACGGCGAGCTGTGCCAAAGCACCGCGCGCACCACGCGAGTGCGCGCGCGCAAGGCCACGTTAACGTGACGCGAACGAGTCGCTCACACGTTGGGGCCGAGCTGCGCACATGTCGCGCTGCGCGTCGCGAGCGGCAACGGGGACACGCGGGGCAGAACGTGCGGGGCCGTGCGCTGGCCGAGCTCAAGGCCACGTGCCATAGGCACACCGGGCCAAGCTCAAGGCCGCGCCGGGGCTGACACGCTGCGGGCAGGGCACGCCGAGGCGGGCGGGTCACTACGGCCGCGCACCGGGGCGGGGCTGCACAGGGCGCCACGGCGGGCGCGGGTGGGCAGGGAGCGGGGACGGGCGGGCGCCATGGCCTCGCGCCGGGGCGGGGCAGGGGCCAGGGACGTCGCGCCGAGGGGGAGCCATGCCGAGGGCGAGCCGCGCGGGCGCGCCGAGCCGAGGCCGCGCCATGGCCGTGCAGGGGAGCTCGCCGGGGCGGGGCGGACGCGAGCGCGCCAGGGCACGCGAGCCGGGGCGAGCGAACGTGCCGCGCAGGGAGGGGCTGGGGCGGGTGGACGCGCCGCGGCCGCACCCTTGCCGGGCGGGCGCGCCACCGCGCAGGGAGGGAGGGGGCGAGCCGCGTTGGGAACGGCGGGCGCGAGCGCGATGGCCGGCGAGGCCGGGCCGCTCCGCGGCCGGGGCAGGGCAGCGCGGGCGCGACGCACAGGGGGAGGGGGAAGCTTGCCGGGCCGGGGCGGACGCGGGGAGGAGAGAGCCGCGCCGGGATGGGGGCGGGACGCAGAGGCCGCGCGCCGAGGGCGGGCGCGGGGAAGAGGGAGGGGGCGCGGCCGAGCCAAGCAAGAAGAAAAGGGGGCGAGGAAGGGAGAAGAAGGCCTCACCATGGGGGTCGGACGGCGGTCGTCGATGGGCGAGCCGGGGCAGGGGCAGGGGAGCTACGTGAGGTGGGAGGAGAGAGATCGTGCACGAGGGGGGAGGGGGGTTTAGGGGAGGGAGAGAGAAAGAGGGATGCGGTTTGGGGGGGCGGCTGACGAGCGGGCCCTACCAGGGGGGCGGCGGTGGCTCAACCGCCCGCGAGGGGCGCGCGCGAGGGGAGCGGGGGGGGGGGGATGGCTGGGCCGCCAAATGGGCCCAAAGTGGGGGAGGGAAGGGGGGACCGGCTGGGTCGCGTGCGAGGGGAGGGGGCGAGCTGGGCCACGCCAGGGGGAAGCCGGCTGGGCCGCGGCTGGGCTGAAAGGGGAGGAGGGGGAAGAGAGAAAAAGAAAAGGTTTTCCTTTTTCTCTAAATCTAGATGAATGGTTTCACAATTTCAATCAATCAAAACAAACGCATGGTTCGGCATGGTGCAACAAACAAAAGAAAGTATTTCTAGGGTTTACTTACACGAGATCTCAAGCCAAATCTCGCTATAACTTTGAAAGAGGACCAGGCGAAGCGAGAAGAAAAGAGAAATAGGAAAGGTAACGCCCGAATTTGGTGAGTAAAATAGAAAGAAAAAATTCAACTCCAAAATTCGGGGCGTTACATACCTATCCCCCTTAAAATAATCTCGCCCTTGAGATTCAAGGTTGGCTAGCAAAGAGCTCAGGGTATTTAGCCATCAGATCATCTTCACGCTCCTAGGTTGCTTCTTCCTCAGAGTGATGACCCCATCTGACTTTGCACATTCTGATAGTCTACCTTCAGGTGACTCTATCTGCTGTCTCAAGGATTTGCGTTGGCTTCTCAATGTAGGTCAAGTCCTCCTGGACTTCAAGACCCTCCATTGGCAACTGCTCTTCTGGCACACGCAGACATTTCTTCAACTGAGACACATGAAAGACATTATGCACGGCAGACAAATTTTCTAGTAGGCTGAGCTGATAGGCCACTTCTCCATGCCTTGCGAGAATCTGATACGGACCAATGTAGCGGGGTGCTAGCTTACCTTTGACTCCAAATCTTCTAATTCCCCTGATCGGTGACACTTTTAGATAGACAAAATCTCCAACTTCGAAACTCAGCTCTCTTCTTCTTGTGTCTGCATAGCTTCGCTGCCTTGATTGTGCTATCTTCAGATTCTCCCGAACCATCTTGATGTTCTCTTTAGCTTCAAGTAGAATGTCTGGCCCAAACACTTGCTTTTCCCCAAGCTGATCCCACTACAACGGAGTTCTACAACTTCTTCCATAAAATGCTTGAAATGGTGACATCTTCAAGCTGGCCTGGTAACATACTGTTGTTATAAGAGAATTCTGCATAGGGCAGCCTCTTGTCCCTTCTAGACTGATCTTGCAACGCACAGGCTCTCAACATGTCTTCAAAGATTTGATTAGTTCTTTCGGTCTGACCATCTATCTGTGGGTGATAAGCTGAACTGAAATTCAGATGTGTGCCCAAGGCTTCATGCAGCTGCTGCCAGAAATGAGAGGTGGACTACGTTCCTCTGTCTGACACTATCTTCTTTGGCACACCATGAAGACAAACGATCCGAGACATGTACAACTCTACCAATACTGCATTGCTGTAGTTGCTCTTGACAGGTATGAAGTGGGCTGACTTGGTTAAGCGGTCCACCACTACCCAAATGGAATCGTAGCCGGCTCGAGTGCGAGGCAATCCGACTATGAAATCCATACCGATTTCATCCCATTTCCACTGGGGAATTTGCAATGGTTGCAACAACCCAGCTGGTCTCTGATGCTCTGCCTTGATCCGTCGACAACTATCACACATCGCCACATGCTCTGTGATTTCCCTCTTCATTCCGTACCACCAGAATTTCTTCTTCAGATCTTGATACATCTTCTCACTTCCGGGGTGAATCGAATAAGCTGTCTTTGAGCTTCCTTGAGGATCAATTCCCGAATAGATTGGACATTGGGAACACACAGACGATCTTTGAACCATACTACACCTTCTACATCTTCTCGAAAATCTTTACCTCTGCCTTCCAGAATCAGTCGCCGGATTTCACTGATGTTCTCATCATTCTTCTGTGCTTCTTTGATTTCCCGCTCTAAGGTGGGTTCTAACTCAACTGTTACTCCTCGCATATTGTTCAGAAATCCGAGGCTCAACCTGTCAAACTCTTTGGCCAACTCATAAGGCATCGGATGAGCGACCATCAGATTGACCTGACTCTTCCTGCTCAAAGCGTCTGCCACTACGTTCGCTTTACCTGGATGGTAATGAATCTCCATTTCATAATCCTTGATCAACTCTAACCATCTTCGTTGCCTCATATTCAGCTCTGACTGAGTGAATATGTACTTCAGACTCTTGTGGTCTGTGTAAACATCACATTTCTGCCCATACAGATAGTGTCTCCATGTCTTCAGTGCGTGAACCACTGCTGCCAACTCTAGGTCATGGATTGGGTAATTCTTCTCATGAATCTTTAGCTGTCAGGACGAGTAAGCCATAACTCTTCCCTCTTGCATCAACACACATCCCAACCCAGTGTAGCAAGAATCGCAATACACCGAGAAGGGCTTGTGCACATCAGGCAAGACTAAGACAGGCGCTGTAGTCAACTTCTCTTTCAACGCTTCGAAGGCTTCTTGACATTTCTGGGTCCACTTGAACTCAACTTTGTTGCCTAGCAAAGCTATCATTGGTTTCACAATCTTTGAAAACCCTTCAATGAATCGCCGATAATATCTGTCCATTGCTATGAAGCTCTTGATTCCTCGGGCATCTGTTGGTGCTTTCCAGTTCAGAATATCTGCCACTTTCTTCGGATCCACAGCTAATCCTTCTTTGTTGATTATGTGACCCAAGAACAGGACTTCATCAATCTAGAACTCGCACTTGCTCAACTTTGCATATAGCTGGTGCTCTCGCAATCTCTGCAATACCATCCTCAAATGATCTGCATGCTCTTCTTCGCTTTGAGAATATATAAGAATATCATCAATAAATACCACCACAAACTTGTCGAGATAATCCATGAATACACTGTTCATCAGATTCATGAAGAAAGCTGGTGCATTTGTCAAACCGAAAGACATCACAGTGAACTCGTACAACCCATACTTGGTAATGAATGCCGTCTTCAGAATGTTTGAAGGTCGGATCCTGAGCTGATGATAACCTGACCTCAGATCTATCTTGGAGAACACACTAGCTCCTCTCAATTGGTCGAACAGAACTTCTATTCTGGGCAAAGGGTACTTGTTCTTGATTGTGACCTCATTCAAAGCTCGATAATCGATACACATCCTTCTGGTGCCATCTTTCTTCTCCACGAATAGGACAGGGGCGGCCCAAGGCGAGGTGCTTGGCCGGATGTAACCTTTCTCTGACAGCTCATCAATCTGCTTCTTAAGCTCAACCAACTCTGGTCCAGATACTCTGTAAGCTCTCTTAAAGATGGGGGCGGTGCCAGGAAGAAGCTCTATGGCAAACTCAACTTTTCGCTCTGGTGGCATACTTGGTAGGTCCTTTGGAAACACATCTAGGAACTCGGACACAACCTTGATACTCTCAATTGGGTCTGCTTCACTGCTATCGATAGCCATTTGATAACAACTTCCTTTCTTCGGCTCAGGCGGGACTAACTCGGTCACCACTTCCTCTCCTAGTGGGGACATCAACTTGATTGTCCTCTTATCACAACTGATAACTGCCTAATACTTATCTAGCCAATTCATCCCTAGGATGACATCTATTCCCTGAGTACCCATTACTATGAGATTAGCGGGAAATGCTATCCCCCTTATTTCCACACTTACATTCAAGCAAATGCTATCGGCTCGAATTCTACCATCGGCTGAATCAATTTGAATGGGGGTTGACATGGTAGTAATTGGAAGATTATGTGCTTCTACCCATGATGCAGTAATGAAAGAATGCGTTGCTCCAGTATCAAATAACACTTCTACAATATGGGAGTCAACTGGAAACATACCTACTGTCATGCCGGGGTTTTCCTGGACTGCTTCAGCCTCCAAGTGGTTCAGTCTCCCATGGTTGTAGCGTGGCTGAGAGCGGTTGCCTACTCCAGGTTGAGGCACATTCTGCTTTGCTGGGACATTGGGGCCTGACTGCTGCTGGGATGCCTTCTTCGGACATTGCATCACCCAATGGCCTTGCTCTCCACAATGGGAACATGCTCTGTTTCGACCCTGAACTGGTGCTGCTTGACTATTCTGCTGGTTTGTTGGGGCAGGAAGACGAGGTGCCTGTCGATTCTGCCTCTGGAACTGACCTCCTCCTAACTGATTGTTCTGGCGATTCTGCTACTGGTGCTGAGGGTACTGCCTTTGAAACTGCTGCTGTTGAGGTGGACGCTGGTTCTACCTGAACTGCTGAGGTTGATTGCCTAAGAAACGAGGGCGATTGCTGCTTCCAGGCTGAGGTCCACTGATCTTGCGCTTGCGATCCTCCATCTCTTTGCGCTTCCTCTCTGTCATGATTGCTCTATCCATCAGGTGCTGAAATGTGGGGAAGGTATGATTCATCAGCTGATAATGCAGGGGATCAACTAAGCCTCTTAAGAAGCGATACTGCCTCTTAGCATCTGTGTTGACATCCTCAGGAGCATAGCGGGACAGCTGCAGAAACTTGTCTCGGTACTCAATGACAGACATAGGCCCTTGCTTGAGCGCCAAGAACTCCTCCTTCTTCAATGTCATCAGACCTGCAGGAACATGATACTGACGAAAATTGCTTCTGAATTCCTCCCAGGTAATAGTGTCGGGGTTGGCATGGGTGGCGAGGTAAGACTCCCACCAGGACTGGGCTGCTCCTCTCAACAGACGGGGACCATACAAAACTTTCTCTCTGTCATCACACTGAGCGGTATGCAACTCCCGCTCCACTGTGCGCAGCCAATCTTCAGCATCCATGGGGTCAGAAGAGTGAGCAAACGTTAGGGGATGACCTCTCATGAATTCAGCACGCTTGTCCCTGGGCATCTGAGGCATCTGAGGCTGAGGTGGTGGCTGTTGCTGCTGCTACTGAATGGCGGCCAAAGTCTGACCGATGGCTTGAACTACCTGAGTCTGCATCAGGAACATCTGCTCGATCGACATCAGAGGCGGGGTGGCAGCTGCTGTTGCTGAGGTGCCTAATCCTGCGGGGCTGCCTGCTCCTGCTGAGCACGCCTTCCTCCTCTGCGCCTGTTTTCTGACATCTGCAGAATGCAACCACACATCAGAACTGATCTTGCAAATCTTGCAGCATAAGAAAAGAGTATAGAGTCCTTCAACAACACTGAATAGATGAACATCTTCACTGATCTCCAACACAGCTTGTCAGATAAAGAGGAAAGTAGAATAAAAAGGCTTCCCAACTAGACAGCTAACTTCATTAATAGATGAACCAAATTGCAGGGGGTACCCACATTTTGGTGACAGTTATTACAAAGATCCGGCTCCAACATTGTTCATCATAACAAGCATAAAAGCACAGGATATAGCAAACTACCCTGTCTAACTAAGACTAACTAAGAGCGAGACTAACGCTAAGACTGAGACTAAGACTAAAACTTCTATATTAAGCATTTATTACAAGACTCAACACTGACGATCTATGGTTCTAAGTCTATCTTGGTCTTGCAGGCGGGGTTTCCATAAGGCTGGTGCCCACGCCGAGGTGAGCGGTACGGGTGCTGAGTCTCGACGGGAGCGGGGGAGCCATCCTCCAGGTGACGACGCTCCGCGCGCTCAGCCCGCAGCTGGGCGATCTCAGCACAAGCCCTACTCAGCTCGTCTAGTGCATGGTCCATCTCCGTGTTTAGCACGGCGGCTAGGTTGACTGTACTGCTCAACCTAGGATTATCCTCACCAACAGGTGAGACAATCACGCCTCCTGTGCTGCCAGATGGACGGCGGGGGTAATACTTTAGGTTGAGACCATCGGCTACCCCGCCGAGAACTAAGCAGTAGTGCGAAAGTGCACGCCATGCGGCATCTTGCATGGCCGCCTCAGTTGAGTCCCGCTCAGAGATGGAATAGTGCTCTGAGCAGATCTCTGCACCCCGGAGACTGTTCTCCGAACGGCACACCAAGCAGGTCGCCTCCTAGCGGTCCGGGTAGACCCCGCAACTGTGCTGGAAGACCACACAGCGATACTCGATAGACCAAGTACGCCGATCAAGTGCCTGACGTAGAAGGGTGTCGAGCGCATCGTGGAAGTGACACCCGCGAGCAGCGTCGCGAGTGATGGGTCGAGCAACCCATCCTTCCAACTCCTGGTCGGCGGAAAGGTCGGCGTTGTGGCTCGAGCTGCTGTCACCACTCCGTCGTCTGGGTCTCCTCCAGCAGCTACTCCAGGGGCTAGGGCACTGTGGTGGTGCAGGGGGCGCCTCCAGCAGGAGCATAGGGGAGTAGCTCCTCACAGACTCTATCTTCTGCTGGAGCGAGAAAGTAGAGCCCTGCTGCTCCTGCTCCTATCGTCGACGTTCCTGCTCCTCATGTAGGCGGTGGTGCAGCCTCTCCAAGTGGCTGGACTGACCGGTCACCGAACGGCGAAGCGGACGCTCAGCGAGACGAGAGGGTAAGAAGGGGATGACGGACTTTCGTGCAGTGTGTCTAAGACGAGCCATCTAAAAAAGACACCATAAGCATAAGAGTGAGAACAGAACTAATATGACCAGCGAGTAATTAACCATAAATAAATGAAGGAATGGAATAAAACACAATTTTCAGCAAGGTATAATATATAGTAGAACATAGGTTTGGTCGATATGACCAACTTTTGAAGGGATACCAAAGTCAAGGCAAGAATAGGGGTCTATAATCCTTAGAACGACCATTGTACTCTAGGTTAGCGGTCCTACAGTCAACCTGGCTTTGATACCACCTATGTCACACCCGATTTTAGAAGGCAAACCGAATGCGAACCATGTACGTGCCAGGATCAGCAATTCACGCACGCAGCAGTTACATAACATGGACATCATCACATAGTGCTCAAATAATAACATAAAAGGGGAAATAAAAGTCGATTACATCATATCCTGAGACATCCACATAGTCTTTACAATGATCAAAGTGCGAAAACGAAACGTAGATACACGCGGCCTTCACAGGCAGCCAACTGGGGGTTGCCGCTAACCCACACCTAGAACTCATCGTAATCTTGGAACTCCTACAAGTCTCCTTCCACGGCTTCATCTTCTCCTGAGCAGTGGTTGCAATGCGAACAACCTGGGGAAGGGGGGGGGGTTGGTGTGTAGAGCAAGGGTGAGTACACATCAACATACTCAGCAAGTGTCCTGTTTGGCTGTAGCGGACTAGCTTTATGTGGGGGTAAGTCAAGCAGTTGCTTTTAGTTGGTCAAATTATTATTACTAGTAGAGAAAGCCAAGTTTTAGAATTAACCCATGTTATTAACCCAAACGTACCCTTTCCAAACGGAAAGAATACCACTTACCATAACCAAAGTCAATACCAAAACCATCATTCTCATTGCCACCTGTAATCCGAATATCTCTGATCAAGTACCACTAATCATTAGAGCTCCCTTGGCTACTCATAACCGCGAGCACGGCTGATATATCAGTTTTCATACACTCTGCAGAGGTTGCGCACTTTACCCACAAGTCGTGATTTCCCTTTCTGCCCGGAGATCATGACTCTCCATTGATCACTACCAAGGTTACCCAGCAGGGTATCACTATGTAGCCTTTACAAAGATTCCCCAGAGCTGTTGCCGCCCGTTAGGTTTCCTAAATGTACCGCACTCCTCCCCAAGTGACAAATCAACCTTGGCAGAGCGAGCCACATACACCGAGCCCCATTGACGGCACGACGGCTAAGCGAACTACACCCCGGTTCCTCTAATTACTCAGCTAAGGGCGTCCCACTCCACCCTCATGGTTGCACTGTTTTCCCGGGTGGTCATCCAACGAACAGGTCCTTACGGAGAGGCACTCGAGAAACCGCTCGAGTCCCCTTAAATGCCACAAGTATAATATCATAAATAAGAGGCAAAACAGCGTATCATAGACAATTCTCATCATGTTCATTGATTAATGTTAAGCAATAGCATAAAGCTAACAATAATAATCCAACCCAAATAGGTAAACAAGGACATGGATAACAAAAGCTAGTCAATCCTAAGGTATAACTGTGTAATGCGGGAGATGAATTAAAGAATGTATATGACAAAGATAGGTCAAGGGACACTTGCCTCCACCAACTAGCTGTTGCTCAGGGACTTCCTGAGAGCACCTAGAGGGGGGGTGAATAGGTGATCCTGTAAAAACTTAAGACTTATTGCCACAAAAACTAAGTTAATTGTTAGTGCAATTGAATCAAGTAGCTAGAGAGGAGTACTTGTGAAACACAGAAACCACAGAGAGAAACAACACAGTAGACACAGTGGTTTATCCCGTGGTTCGGCCAAGTACAAAACTTGCCTACTCCACGTTGTGGCGTCCCAATGGACGAGGGTTGCACTCAACCCCTCTCAAGTGATCCAACGATCAACTTGAATACCACGGTGTTCCTTTTTCTTATCACTTTTCCCGTTTGCGAGGAATCTCCACAAGTTGGAGTCTCTCGCCCTTACAACAAATATCAATGTAAAAGCACTAGAGTAAGGGAGGGAAGCAACACACACAAATCCGCAGCAATACACACACACACAGGCCAAGACTTGAGCTCAAATGAAATGCAACAAGTTCACCACTAGAACGAGCTCAAATCACTAAGAAAATCAATCGAGTGTGCCGAGACGGAGTGTGAGAGTCTTAGAGTGTTCAACGTATGCTTGGTGTTCTCCTCCATGCGTCTAGGGGTCCCTTTTATAGCCCCAAGGCAGCTAGGAGCCGTTGGAAGCAATCTGGGAAGGCAATTCTTGCCTTCTGTCGGGTGGCGCACCGGACAGTCCGGTGCACCACCGGACAGTCCGGTGCACCACCGGACAGGCACTGTTCACAGTCCGGTGTAGATTGCCTTCCAAAAATAGCTCAGTCGACCGTTGCAGAATTGGAGCCGTTGGCGCACCGGACACTGTCCGGTGCACACCGGACAGTCCGGTGCCCCCTGCCGACCGTTGGCGCGGCCATGCATCACGCGCAGATTGCGCGGTCGACCGTTGGAGCAGCCGACCGTTGGCTCACCGGACCGTCCGGTGAATTTTAGCCGTACACCGTTGAACGATTCCCGAGAGCGACGACTTCGCCGCAGACGGCTCACCGGACAGTCCGGTGCACCACCGGACTGTCCGGTGAATTATAGCCGTACACCGCCATCAGTTCCCGAGAGTGGACTGTTCACCGGAGGCTGGCCTGGCGCACCGGACACTGTCCGGTGCACCACCAGACAGTCCGGTGTGCCAGACTGCGCTGTTCTTCTCTTTTCTCTGATTCCAGCACTTAGACAAATATGTTAGTACACAAAAACCAATTTACTAAGTCTAGAATCATACCTTCTTGTTGGTTTGCACTTCATCAATCATTTGGCACAAGATTACTCACTCAATACGTGTTGGGCACTTAATCACCAAAACTATACTAGAAATGGCCCAAGAGCACATTTCCCTTTCAATCTCCCCCTTTTTGGTGATTTATGCCAACACATCAGAAAGCAACTAAAAGGAAGTGCAATATCAAAGCAATTGAGAAAAAAAATTGTTTTTTATTCAAATTTGGCGTATTTGGATCATTCTTTGCCACCACTTGGTTTGTTTTCGAAATCAAACTCAATTTCCTATCTCTAAGTCAAACACACTTGTTTAGGCATAAAGAGAGGTATTCCATGAGAACAATTGATCAAGAGCCAAAAACTCCCCCTTTTTCCCATAATCCTACATTCTCCCCACAAGTGGCCAGATTTTGCACATAAGAGTATTTTGCCAAAACAAAAGTTCTAACTCTACTATTTTCAAAATTCTCAAGTGGTAGCTGATCCATTTTCTTTGGCCTTAATTTCTCCCCCTTTGGCATTAAGCACCAAAACAGGATCATTATTGGCCCTTAAGCCCCATTGCCTCACCAAAACAGTCAATTAAGGGTAAAAAGGCAATAAGAGCATGCAGATGAACTTGGAGTGCAGTGGAAGTCTTGCATGGTCCAAGTTCACCTTTTCCCTTTCAATCACCTTTGAGACTAAATTAAGAAAACTCAAGCACACGGTTAGTCTCAAAGGGTCAAGTTGTAGCATTTCTCCCCCTAAATATGTGCATCATTCACACATGGACTTGTGAGGTCCGGGGATCCCTTGCACAACTTGAGCACCATAAATAAGCAATAACATGTATAAAGGAACATGATCAAAGGCATAAAACACATGTATGCTCTAGATCAATCCAAGTTACGTGAATCTAAGACATTTAGCTCACTTTGCAGCCTGCAAAAGGTCTTCTCATCTAAAGGCTTGGTAAAGATATCGGCTAGCTGGTTCTCGGTGCTAACATAAAACACTTCGATATCTCCCTTTTGCTGGTGGTCTCTCAAAAAGTGATGTCGGATGTCTATGTGCTTTGTGCGACTGTGTTCAACAGGATTGTCCGCCATGCGGATAGCACTCTCATTGTCACATAGGAGTGGGACTTTGCTCAGATTGTAGCCAAAGTCCCGGAGGGTTTGCCTCATCCAAAGTAGTTGCGCGCAACACTATCCTGCGGCAACATACTCGGCCTCAGCGGTGGATAGGGCAACAGAAGTTTGTTTCTTAGAACTCCAAGACACCAGGGACCTTCCTAGGAATTGGCACGTCCCTGATGTACTCTTCCTATCGACCTTACATCCAGCATAATCGGAGTCTGAATATCCAATTAAGTCAAAGGTAGACCCCTTTAGATACCAGATCCCGAAGCAAGGCGTAGCAACTAAATATCTAAGGATTCGCTTAACGGCCAGAAGGTGACATTCCCTTGGGTCGGATTGAAATCTAGCACACATGCATATGCTAAGCATAATATCTGGTCTACTAGCACATAAATAAAGTAAAGACCCTATCATAGACCGGTATGCCTTTTGATCAACGGACTTACCTCCTTTGTTGAGGTCGACATGTTCGTCGGTTCCCATTGGAGTCTTTGCGGGCTTGGCGTCCTTCATCCCGAACCGCTTGAGCAAGTCTTGCGTGTACTTTGTTTGAGAGATGAAGGTGCCGTCCTTGAGTTGCTTCACTTGGAACCCAAGGAAGTAGTTCAACTCGCCCATCATCGACATCTCGAATTTCTATGCCATCACCCTACTAAACTCTTCACAAGACTTTTGGTTAGTAGAACCCAATATTATGTCATCGACATAAATTTGGCATACAAATAGGTCACCATCACAAGTCTTAGTGAAAAGAGTTGGATCGGCTTTCCCAACCTTGAAAGCATTAGCAATTAGAAAGTCTCTAAGGCATTCATACCATGCTCTTGGGGCTTGCTTAAGTCCATAGAGCGCCTTAGAGAGCTTACACACGTGGTCGGGGTACCGTTCATCCTCAAAGCCAGGGGGTTGCTCCACGTACACCTCCTCCTTGATTGGCCCGTTGAGGAAAGCGCTCTTCACGTCCATTTGGAACAACCTGAAAGAATGGTGAGTGGCATAGGCTAACAAAATACGAATCGACTCTAGCCTAGCCACAGGAGCAAAAGTCTCCTCAAAGTCCAAACCCATGACTTGGGCATAACCATAGGCGGATGCACGGGGTGGGCAAAGGGGGGCATGGCCCCACCTCAAATTTTTTTGTCTTCTTATATATATACTGAATATGATGAGAATTGAAATAAATAATAAGTACATGAAGGCAAAAATGTAGCACACATCCACCATCCTGCCAAACAATCCAACTCCACAACTCTCTAAAACAGCTCAATTCCACTTCTATTATGTTATCGTTGTATCCGATCGACACAAGGTAGAAGCACTCGACTCCATCATCACCGTCCTCTTGTTGTACTCGCCCTGACTTTGTCGCCTGCCCCCTTCTGTGTTGTCCCAATGTCGCTGTCACACCTAGCTTCCTTCTGTGCTCACTAGCTCTATTGTGGCACCAATGTCCCTGCTGCCCGTCCATCCCCTTTCTGCCTGCGCTCACACACCCGCACAATTCAATCATTCAGCCATCACAATATTGACGTGTAGTTTTTTCTTGTTTATATTTTTTCTTCTTTCAAATTTTAATTTCTATTGTTCGATCACTAGATTCTATATGCAGTGTTACATCTGTTTCATAATCGTATCTAATATCTTATGATTTTGTTTGGCCCCACATGAAATTATGTCCTGCGTCCGCCACTGGGCATAACCTTTTGCCACAAGTCGAGCCTTGTTCCTTGTCACCACCCCGTGCTCATTCTGTTTGTTGCGGAACACCCACTTGGTTCCCACAACGTTTTGCTTGGGACGTGGCACCAGTGTCCAAACTTCATTTCGCTTGAAGTTGTTGAGCTCTTCCTGCATGGCCAACACCCAGTCCGGATCTAGCAAGGCCTCTTCTACCCTGAAAGGCTCAATAGAAGAGACAAAGGAGTAATGCTCACAAAAATTAGCTAATCTAGAGCGAGTGGTTACTCCCTTGCTAATATCACCCAATATCTGGTCGACGGGATGATTCCTTTGAATCGTCGCTCGAACTTGAGTTGGAGGGGCCTGTGGTACTTCTTCCTCCTCATCTTGGACATCCTGTGCTCCCCCTTGATCACACGCCTCTTCTTGAGGGACCTGTTCGTCATCTTGAGTTGGGGAATGCACCATCGTTGAGGAAGAAGGTTGATCTTGCTCCTTGTGTTCCTGTGGTCGCACATCTCCAATCGCCGTGGTGCGTATTACGTCCGTTG
The DNA here is from genome assembly GCA_029449295.1 of Zea luxurians. Taxonomy (NCBI): domain Eukaryota; kingdom Viridiplantae; phylum Streptophyta; class Magnoliopsida; order Poales; family Poaceae; genus Zea; species Zea luxurians. Next base: position 76,041,697 of record JAOPSE010000014.1, read on the forward strand.
GAACATCATCCTCATCTACATCATCAAGATCAACTTGCTCTCTTGGAGAGCGATTAGTTTCATCAAATACAACGTCACTAGAGACTTCAACCAAACCCGATGATTTGTTGAAGACTCTATACGCCTTTGTATTTGAGTCATAACCTAACAAAAACCCTTCTACAGCTTTGGGAGCAAATTTTGAATTCCTACCTTTCTTCACTAGAATGTAGCATTTACTCCCAAAAACTCAAAAATATGAAAGGTTGGGTTTGTTACTGGTTAGAAGTTCGTACGACGTCTTCTTGAGGAGGCGATGAAGGTAGACCCGGTTTATGGCGTGGCAAGCTGTGTTCACAGCTTCCGACCAAAACTGCTCGGGCGTCTTGAATTCTCCAAGCATCGTCCTCGCCATGTCTATGAGCGTCCTGTTCTTCCTCTCTACCACACCATTTTGCTGTGGTGTGTAGGGAGCGGAGAACTCGTGCTTGATTCTTTCCTCCTCAAGGTACTCCTCCACTTGAAGGTTCTTGAACTCGGACCCGTTGTCGCTTCTAATCTTTTTCACCTTGAGCTCAAATTCATTTTGAGCTCGCCTTAGAAAGCGCTTAAGGGTCCCTTGGGTTTCTGTTTTATCCTGCAAAAAGAATACCTAAGTGAAGCGGGAAAAATCATCAACAACAACTAGACCATACTTACTTCCCCCGATACTGAGATAGGCGACGGGTCCGAAGAGGTCCATATGCAGTAGCTCTAGAGGTCTTGATGTGGTCATCACATTCTTGCTGTGATGAGGATTTCCCACCTATTTGCCTGCTTGACAAGCTGCACACGGTCTATCTTTCTCGAAAAACACATTTGTTAGACCTAACACATGTTCTCCCTTTAGAAGTTTGTGAAGGTTCTTCATCCCAACATGTGCTAGACGGCGATGCCACAGCCAGCCCATGCTAGTCTTAGCAATTAAGCATGCATCTAGACCGGCCTCCGCCTTCGAAAAATCAACTAAATAGAGTTTGCCGTCTAGTACACCCTTAAAAGCTAATGAACCATCACTCCTTCTAAAGACAGACACATCTACATTGGTAAATAAGCAATTGTTACCCATATTACATAGTTCACTAACGGACAACAAGTTATACCTGAGCGATTCAACTAAGAACACATTAGAAATGGAATGCTCGGATGAAATAGCTATCTTCCCTAGTCCTTTAACCTTGCCTAGATTCTCGTCTCCAAAGATGATCGAATCTTGGGAATCTTTGTTCTTGACGTAGGAGGTGAACCTCTTCTTCTCCCCCATCATGTGGTTTGTGCATCCGCTGTCGATAATCCAACTTGAGCCCCCGGATGCATAAACCTGCAAGGCAAATTAGGCTTGGGTTTTAGGTACCCAACTCTTGTTGGGTCCTACAAGGTTAGTATCAATAGCCTTAGGGACCCAAATGCAAGTCTTATCTCCTTTGCACTTGGCCCCCAACTTCCTAGCAATTATTTTCTTATTCTTACTACAAATTGCAAAAGAAGCATTGCAAGCATGGTAAATTATAGAAGGTTCATTACTTACTTTCCTAGGCACATGAACAACATTTTTCCTAGGCATATTTCTACCATGCACAATAGAGGAACTCGAAGCAATCATAGCATGTGAATCATAAGCATAACTTCTATGAGCATTTCTAGAAAAGTTTCTATTACTATAGATGAAAGCATGATTCCTTTGAACATTATTAGTCATAGGGGCCTTCCCTTTCTCCTTGGCGGAGATGGGAGCCCTTTGACTTGTTAAGTTCTTGGCTTCCCTTCGAAAGCCAAGCCCATCCTTAATAGAGGGGTGTCTACCAACAGTGTAGGCATCCCTTACAAATTTTAGTTTATCAAAGTCATTTTTGCTAGTCTTAAGTTGGGCATTAAGACTAGCCACTTCATCATTTAATCTAGTAATGGAAATTAAATGTTCACTACAAGCATCAACATTAAAATCCTTACACCTATTGCAAATCACAACCTGTTCCACACAAGAACTGGATTTATTTACTACTTCTAGCTTAGCATTTAAATCATCATTAATACTCTTTAAATTAGACACAGTTTCATGACAAGTAGATAATTCACAAGAAAGCATTTCATTTCTCTTAACCTCTAAAGCAAGAGACTTTTGCACACTTACAAATTTATCATGCTCTTCATATAAGAGATCCTCTTGTTTTTCTAAAAGTCTATTCTTTTCATTTAATGCATCAATCCATTCATTAATTTTTTCTATCTTGGTTCTATCTAGACCTTTAAACAAGCTAGAATAGTCTACCTCGTCATCACTAGACTCTTCATCGCTAGAAGAAGCACATGTAGAGGTATCTCGAGCACTTACCTTCTTCTCCTTTGCCATGAGGCAGGTGTGATGCTCGTTGGGGAAGAGAGACGACTTGTTGAAGGCCGAGGCGGCGAGTCCTTCGTCGTTGGAGTCGGACGAAGAGCAATCCGAATCCCATTCCTTGCCGAGGTGAGCCTCGCCCTTTGCCTTCTTGTAAGACTTCTTTTTCTCCCTTTTCCCGCCTTTTTATTGTCCTTGGTCACTATCATTATCGGGACAGTTAGCAATAAAGTGACCAATCTTACCACACTTGAAGCAGGAGCGCTTTCCCTTCGTCTTGCTCTTGTTGGGATGCTCCTTGCGACCCTTTAGCGCCGTCTTGAAGCGCTTGATGATGAGGGCCATTTCTTCCTCGTTAAGCCCGACCGCCTCAACTTGCACCACCTTGCTAGGTAGCGTCTCCCTGCTACTTGTTGCCTTGAGAGCGACGGGTTGAGGCTCGTAGATGGGCATTGAGCCATTGAGAGCATCATCCACATAGTGGGCTTCTTTAATCATCATCTGCCCGCTCACAAATTTTCTGAGTATCACCTTGGGCGGCATCTTTGTGTACCTAGGATTTTCACGAATTGAATTCACAAGATGAGGGTCAATGACAGTAAAAGACCTGAGCATAAGTCGGACGACGTCGTGGTCCGTCCATCTCGTGCTCCCATAGCTCCTGATTTTGTTGACCAAGGTCTTGAGCCTGTTGTACATTTGTGTTGGCTCCTCTCCCCTGATCATCGCGAACCTTCCCAGCTCGCCCTCCACCAACTCTATCTTGGTGATTATGGTGGCATCGTTCCCCTCATGCAAGATCTTGAGGGTGTCCCATATTTGCTTGGCATTATCCAAGCCGCTCACCTTGTTGTATTCATCCCTGCACAACGAAGCTAACAAAACAGTGGTAGCTTGTGCATTTTTATGAATTTGTTCGTTAATGAATACTAGGTTATCCGTACTATCAAATTGCATTCCATTCTCTATTATCTCCCAAATGCTAGGATGGAGAGAGAAGAGGTGACTACACATTTTGTGACTCCAAAAAGCGTAGTCCTCTCCATCAAAGTGAGGAGGTTTACCAAGTGGAATAGAAAGCAAATAAGCATTGGAATTATACAGAATACAAGAATAATCAAAAGAAAAGTTTGAGTTGACCGGTTTCTTTTTCTCGTCGTAGTCGCCGTCTCTTTGGGAAGAAGAGGACTCGTCGCTGTCGTAGTAGACGATCTTCTTGATACGCCTCTTCTTCTTCCCGTCCTTCTTCTTATGACTTGAGCCAGAGTCAGTAGGTTTGTCGTCCCTTGGCTCATTGAAGATGGACTCCTCCTTATCGTTGACCACCATCCCCTTTGCCTTAGGATCCATCTCTTCGGGCGATTAGTCCCTTTTGTGAAGAGAACGACTCTGATACCAATTGAGAGCACCTAGAGGGGGGGTGAATAGGTGATCCTGTAAAAACTTAAGACTTATTGCCACAAAAACTAAGTTAAGTGTTAGTGCAATAGAATCAAGTAGCTGGAGAGGAGTACTTGTGAAACACAGAAACCACAGAGAGAAACAACACAGTAGACACAGTGGTTTATCCTGTGGTTCGGCCAAGTACAAAACTTGCCTACTCCACGTTGTGGCGTCCCAATGGACGAGGGTTGCACTCAACCCCTCTCAAGTGATCCAACGATCAACTTGAATACCACGGTGTTCCTTTTTCTTATCACTTTTCCCGTTTGCGAGGAATCTCCACAAGTTGGAGTCTCTCGCCCTTACAACAAATATCAATGTAAAAGCACTAGAGTAAGGGAGGGAAGCAACACACACAAATCCGCAGCAATACGCACACACACAGGCCAAGACTTGAGCTCAAATGAAATGCAACAAGTTCACCACTAGAACGGATCTCAAATCACTAAGAAAATCAATCGACTGTGACGAGACAGAGTGTGAGAGACTTAGAATGTTCAACGTATGCTTGTTGTTCTCCTCCATGCGCCTAGGGGTCCCTTTTATAGCCCCAAGGCAGCTAGGAGCCATTGGAAGCAATCTGGGAAGGCAATTCTTTCCTTCTGTCGGGTGGCGCACCGGACAGTTCGGTGCACCACCGGACAGGCACTGTTCACAGTCCGGTGCAGATTGCCTTCCAAAAATAGCTCAGTCGACCGTTGCAGAATTGGAGCCGTTGGCGCACCGGACACTGTCCGGTGCACACCGGACAGTCCGGTGCCCCCTGCCGATCGTTGGCGCGACCACGCGTCACGCGCAGATGGCACGGCCGACCGTTAGCGCAGTCGACCGTTGGCTCACCGGACAGTCCGGTGCCTCACCGGACCGTCCGGCGAATTTTAGCCGTACACCATTGAACGATTCCCGAGAGCGACGACTTCGCCGTAGACAGCTCATCGGACAGTCCGGTGCACCACCGGATAGTCCGATGAATTATAGCCGTACACCGCCGTCAGTTCTCGAGAGTGGCCTGTTTACCGGAGGCTGGCCTGGCGCACCGGACACTGTCCGGTGCACCACCGGACAGTCCGGTGTGCCAGACTGCGCTGAGTCTTGGCTGTTCCAGCCAAGATATTTTCTTCTTCTCTTTTCTCTGATTCCAGCACTTAGACAAATATGTTAGTACACAAAAACCAATGTACTAAGTCTAGAATCATACCTTCTTGTTGATTTGCACTTCATCAATCATTTGGCACAAGATTACTCACTCAATACGTGTTGGGCACTTAATCACCAAAACTATACTAGAAATGGCCCAAGAGCACATTTCCCTTTCACTTCCCCTGCGAGTTCCTCGGGCTCCTTAACCAGATCGTTCTCTATATGAGCGCAAACATACATATATCCATCCATTCGAATTAGGAAATAAACAGTACAACATACAAGAGAAATAGACAAATTGAATATGTATAGAGTATGACATATGATATTGCATTCGCCATGGCTAGAAAGAGAAGGAAGAAGGTCTCGCAGTGGTCAAAGCTATAATCGAAGCGTATTACGGGCAAATACATAACTAGTCATTATGTGATCTAGTTCCACTTAGCTCCAATAACAAGTATTAGTCACATGCACTAATAGAATTATAACCATTTTCAATTGATCGACATTTAACAAGGTAAATGATTAACTACATGAATTAACTAACGTAACCAATCTCTAAATTGAGTTTCCATTTATTGAATTAAATAGCGCGATCACTACGCATGGAATACACGGGGGGGGGGGGGGGGGGGGGGGGGGGGTAGACGGGCGCGTCTAGGGGGTAGACGAGCGCGCCGAGGGCACGGCGAGCCGTGCCAAAGCACCGCGCGCACCACACGAGTGCACGCGCGCAAGGCCATGTTAATGTGACGCGAACGAGTCGTGCACACGTTGGGGCCGAGCTGTGCACACGTTGCGCTGCGTGCCGCGAGCGGCAACGGGGACACGCCGGGGCTGAACGCGCGGGGCCGTGCGCTGGCCGAGCTCAAGGCCGCGCGCCATAGGCACGCCGGGCCGAGCTCAAGGCCGTGCCGGGGCCGACACGCTGCGGGCAGGGCACGCCGAGGCGGGCGGGTCACTGGGGCCGCGCACCGGGGCGGGGCTGCACAGGACGCCACGGCGGGCGTGGGTGGGTAGGGAGCGGGGACGGGCGGGCGCCATGGCCGCGCCGAGGCTGCAGGCCGGGGCGGGGCAGGGGCCGGGGACGTCGCGCCAAGGGGGAGCCGCACCGCGGGTGAGCCGCGCGGGCGCGCCGAGCCGAGGCCGCGCCATGGCCGCTCAGGGGAGCTCGCTGGGGCACACGAGCCGGGGCGAGCGAATGCGCCGCGCAGGGAGGGGCTGGGGCGGGCGGACGCGCCACGGCCGCACCCTGGCCGGGCGGGCACGCCACCGCGCAGGGAGGGATAGGGAGAGCCGCGCCGGGAACAGCGGGCGCGAGCACCATGGCCGGCGAGGCCGGACCGCTCCGCGGCTGGGTCAGGGCAGCGCGGGCGCGACGCGCAGGGGGAGGGGGAAGCTCGCCGGGCCGGGGCGGACGCGGGGAGGAGAGAGCCGCGCCGGGATGGGGGCGGGACGTCAGGGCCGAACGGTGCCGAGGCCGCGCGCCGAGGGCGGGCCGCCCTGGCCGGCGTGCGCGGGGAAGATGGAGGGGGACGGGGAAGGGAGAAGAAGGGCTCACCGCGGGGGTCGGACGGCGGGCGTCGACAAGCGAGCCGGGGCGGGGCAGGGGAGCTGCGTGAGGTGGGAGGAGAGAGATCGTGCGCGGGGGGGGGGGGGGGGGGGGGGTTAGGGGAGGGAGAGAGAAAGAGGGATGCGGTTTGGGGGGGGGGGGCGGCGGCTCAACCGCCCGCGCGGGCTGCGCGCGAGGGGAGCAGGGGGGACGACTGGGCCACCAAATGGGCCCAAAGCGGGGGAGGGAAGGGGGGGCCGGCTGGGCCGCCCAGGCCGACTGGGCCACACGCGAGGGGAGGGGGCGAGCTGGGCCGCGCCAGGGGGAAGCCGGCTGGGCTAAAAGGGGAGGAGAGGGAAGAGAGAAAAAGAAAAGGTTTTCCTTTTTCTCTAAATCTAGATGAATGGTTTCACAATTTCAATCAATCAAAACAAACGCATGGTTTGGCATGGTGCAACAAACAAAAGAAAGTATTTCTATGGTTTACTTACACGAGATCTCAAGCCAAATCTCGCTATAACTTTGAAAGAGGACCAGGCGAAGCGAGAAGAAAAGAGAAAGAGGAAAGGTAACGCCCGAGTAAAATAGAAAGAAAAAATTCAACTCCAAAATTCGAGGCGTTACAATCTAGGGTGCGGAAAATATGTAATGTGAACAAAGATTTTTAACAAGTACCATTGGAAATGAACTTTGGCTTCGTATGTGTATGTTCCACTCCTTTTTCAACCATGCCTGCACTCACATGTTTAGTCAGACTAAGGATGTTCTTAGTCTATGTTGAAGTTGGTAGGAAAGGTGTCATGACGAGTTCAGGGATAACCCAGTCACAAGTGGTAACTGAAGATCCATATGGTTCAATTCCATATGTTGTAGGACGTACAACCTCAGGGGTATATACTGGGTCCTCCATGGCAATGGACTCCTGATTCAAAGTGTTAGCCCGCAGTGCTCTATGCTTTCTGCTGCACTCTTTGTTAGCATCTTTTCGTCTTGGTGTCTTATTATACAACCTAAGGCATACACGTCTAGACCCCCTCTCGACGGGAGTCATGTTTTTGTACCGCTCGCTAAAGTAGGCAGCCCTTTTCATGGTATGCTTAGGTATGTTATCAACAGTTTCATGCACACAACCTGGAATAAGGCATGTCCACGTTTAACGATTTGAAACCTGCTATTTTTTGCATATTTAGCCAAGGGAACAATCATGTACCTGGTGTCAGAAGGTCTTTACTTGTGACAATGTTGTTTGCCTGGAATGTCTCATTCCTATGCAACCAATCGCTGTCATCATCTGGATCCAGATTTACTTGTTTGTCTCCATCTACATTTAGCATTTTAGCATAAGTAAAGAGTTAACATAATAGATAGTGCAAATGTGACAAAAATTGTGTTGATAAATTTGTGAAATCAATGGTGCTACAGTCATCTGGAAAGCTAACCACCTCACATGCCTGGTCCGTATTAACGTCTTCTTCATATATCATGCATTTACAAAAGGCTACACATCAACTTTGTATAGTACACACATGTAGGTATAACAATTAAAAATTTAACTTTTCATCACCTCTGGATGAGAGTGGCTCTATCAATAGTCCTTTATTTTGTTGACGTGCTTCACGACGCTTCCTATTTTCTCATTCTTTTCTTCAACAGTCATCGCAGCATATCTTTCCCTATCCCTTTGCCTCTTACATTCCTTAGCATCGAAAATTGGTCCAAGCGAGTTCGATTCATATTGATTACCTATAATGCAAATTTGTGGATTAGTGTTCGTACTTAATACGTTTCAACACGCATGTAATAAGCTTTATACCTGTAATGATGGTGTTTGAGATGTCTGTGAATGGTGTGCGACCAGCATTGTATCCTATCTGATCCATAACAAGAAGAGTGCCCTACAAAACATGAGCACATAAACAACACTGAAAGTGGGTAGACAATCGGTAGTCCTTTTATATGCGCTCATCCAGTTAAACAGATATAGCTCTATCAAACAAAACAAACAAGGGTGACAAATATATAGAACACACATAAATAGAATCTGAAACGAACAACCAACTGCAATGATTAAGAAGCTTTCTTGGTATGATAACAAGCAAATAGAAATGATTGGAATGGACTACCAAACTGTCGCTGGACATGATATAGAAAAAATATAGACAACAACTGTTAGATAATTCACCATAATAGATAATTTTTGTTTGGACATTTTAAATCTAACCAATCTCTACTACTCTATAAGCCTGTAATGTGGGCGTCCACACCGACCATGGTGAAGCCAGGACTTCAGGGATTTCTGTTTCTCTATCGGCACCAAGCCTGTCTTCGCCTCGGTATACCACCCGCAATCCAACGGCGTCGTCGAGCGCGCCAACGGCAAGATTTTCACTGCCATCAAGAAAAGACTTCTCGATGACAAGAAGGGTAAATGGGCCGACCAACTACCTGAAGTGGTCTGGGCCCTAAACACGACCGAATGCCGGGCAACCGAATTCACACCTTTTTGTCTATTATATGGATCCGAGGCCATGACGCCGCAGGAGATAAAGCATGGGTCGCCCCGAACAAGCACATCAGCGGCCCCCGATGTCGACGAACCAACATCTAAAGATCTCATTGACGGAGACCACGTCCTCGCCCTGCAGGCCCTCAACAAATACCAGGCTCAAACCAAGGCCTGGCACGACAACGTGGTCGTCCCAAGAGAGTTCAACAAAGGAGACCTCGTACTTGTCCGTACCACCCGGACAGAATCACGGGGCAAGCTAGAGCCGAAATGGGAGGGTCCATTCATCATCAAGTCGAAGGCGTCCCCCAGTGCGTACAAGCTCGTAACACATTCCGACGAAGACTTAGAGCACTCCTGGAACATTGACAATCTCCGCAATTTTTTTGTCTAACCATCAGGGCCCACGCGCCCTTGTAATCCAGCAAACAATGTTATTTCGGCCCACACTCTTTTCTTCCTGGGGGGGTGAGGTTTTTAACGAGGCGGAGCCATGTAATATACCAGCAAAAGCCCCCGCAAAAACAAAAACTCAAACACAACGTGTCGAAAAAGTCCGCATCGACGGTCTTTGGCATTCGACCACTCCGAAGTCACCACGACAGGTAGCGTAGACAACCCTCGCGTGCGACACTCCACGCAAAAGTCGCCTAAGGGTGCAGCCGGAATAGCACAACAAGTGCGTTAATCAAAGTCTTTTATTAAAAAGACACTCCATGCAAAAGTCGCCCAAGGGTGCAGCCGGAGCAGCACAGCAAGTGCGTCAATCGAAGTCTTTTATTAAAAAGACACTCCACGCAAAAGACGCCCAAGGGCGCAGCCGGACAGGCACAATAAGTGCGCCATCGAAGTCTCTCTCCGAAAAGACACTACATGCCAAAGTCGCCTAAGGGTGCCGCCGGATAAGTGCAGCAAGCACGTCAATCGACACTCCGCGCAAAAGTCGCCTACGGGTGCAGCCGGATCAGCACATGCGCACGAAAATGGCCAACAGGCCACATTACAATACAAGTCGCAGTTACATACACACAGCGAGGACACCATATACTACATCGGTTCAACCTTCGGGATGATACCCAACTCCCTATAATTGAACAACATTATTCTCAATTCCTCACCCTCAAAAAGATTTCGCAGATCCCCCTCACCTATGCTCGTCCCAATCGGCGAGGACAACAGTTCTCGTTTACCAATCCGGTCTACTCGAAGACGGCCCCGCTCCATCCCCATACGACAGCACCTACCACTCCGCAAAACCTCACCCACGCTATGCTTCGACACCACCCTTCGCCGCCTGTACTCAGTCCCCACACTAGGAAGATCAGCCGCCTCGCCAACCTCCACACGCGGCGAGGACTCCGCTGCGGCCACATCTAATGCAGCAAAATAATCCAAGCCTTCATCCGAGGACTCTTCAGTACAGTAAAACGAACTCCCAGACTCACCATTACACTCAAAACACTCAGATCCAGAACCAGATAAATTATCATCGGCAGGCACAACGGTTGCGGCCGCCACAAAATTAGTATTGCCAGCAGCGGTTGCTTGCGTAGGCCCAAACGTCGGAACCTGCGCAGCAACCGAGGTTCAGTATCACAAAAACAAAAGTTTACACCGAAAGCCCTAGCCCCTATTCCGCCACCTATGAAGGCCCGGCCGACGCCGCTGGGTCTTCGGTAGCTGGTTCGCCCACCACCATCGAAGTGTCCTCACCCGTCGGCGTAGTGGCCGGCACGGGGTCTTCGCCAGCTCTAGTCGGCGTGGGGGTCACCAAGGGGCCCTCGCCAGCATCGGATGGCGGCGCCAGCTCCACTTTGATGCCTCGGGCAGTGTGCTATCCAGATCACAGAGGTCCTTGACCTCTTCATCATGTGCCATCTATAGCAATAACACATTCATTCAACAACCACACAAATACACACACATACCCACACATATAATCACACATATGCATTTTTACCTGATCAATCGCCCGGTCGGACCTCTCCCGGACAGTCTCACGGCCGTGAGGGCCCCACATCCTATGTAAATCGCCCCAGCCGACCGCTTCAGCACCGGGTCCTCGACCTGGAAGATTCCGCGCTCGAAGTCTTCGTCCGATCGGTTGAAGACCTCGAAGTGCCCGCATCCCTTGCAGGACAAGGCATTCACGGCCCCTTCACAGGTGATGAGGGAGGCGAAGGACATGAGGCCCGTCACAATGTTGGGAGCACCTCTAGCTCCTCCTGTAGCCACCCAAGGAAGCGGAGGCCCACCTCCTGACCGGACGCTTCAAAGGGAGTGGTCCGCGCACCAAGCTCCCGGTACGCGTCCACGAGCTGCGTGTGCGTCCGGTCGACCTCCGCGTGTGTAGAGGCCTCCGCTTTGTCCAGGCGGTCACGTAGGCCGCAGAGCCTCGTTTCCATCTCCTCGGCACGTTAGCGGGCGAGACTGGCCTCTGCCCACGCAAGTTTGGCCTCGGCTTGTGCAGCCTGCTGTAACACCCCCACTGGTCCCACACATTGGATGTTACCAAATACCCTTCCCACTAAACTTATGCAACACAAGAAATGAAATAAAGAGAGAAAGTATTGCAAAATTCGGCAGCACCTCCCTTGAAAGAAGCATAACAGGAGGGGGAGGGAAACATGGAGTTCATACAGGATATAAAAGACAGATAATTCACGTAGTAGAATCTAAATGCAAAAGTGGTAAAACACATTCATGACCAAATAAAAAGATAGGTAACTTAGCCCACCCCAAAAACAGCTCAACCACCATGAAAAGCTAGAGCATAATAATTCCCTAGACTTGACCCTCCCTGATTAACAACATTATTAAGCAGTGGTTCCTTTATTAAAGGTGTAGTGGCCGTGCTGCTACATCCCTCTTTTCCCAAAGCAGAAATCAGGTGCCTGCATCAAATAATGCAAGAGTGAGATGACACATCTCAGCAAGTAAACAGAGCAAACAACAATTGGACAATGTAAACCAACTGTGCTTAAACAACCACGCAGTTCAAAACTTCCTTCTTGAATATTAATTTGCAGCAAGTAAGCAAGTAACTAATTACTTAACGCCAAGAAGAATCACAATGTAAGAATCCACACTATCCACATCCACATAATAGATTCCACACCTCTCCCATGAATGCACATGGCTACAGATGCAGTAATGACTTCTGCCTTCATATCTCTAAGGATATGAAGCTGCATCATACCCCTTCTTGGGCAACATATGATGCTCAATGTACCGGTACGGTCAGACCATAAGATCACGACAAACTTCCATGCAATGAATAATGAATGCATTATGCATGACAACAACATGAGTTCTTCCCAAATAAAATGTGCTAGACATATACTTCCACCCATTCCACATAATAACCACTTGAGTAACATGATCAAACCACAAGCTCAACATATGTAATCAATAAAACATGAATATCTTCAAACGATGGTACTCAATTAAAAATATGAATACGAACATAATCAAGTATAAGACTCTTCATTCGACAGACGGAATAACCATCACTATTTTACTTGCCTTCACCGGAAGTTTGGGCAAATCCCTAAGTACGATCCGGAAGTCCACCACCTGTTTTTGACACCCAACTTAGTGCACCAATTTCACATAATAAGCCTCAAAAACAACGCCGCACCTACGCGCAGTCTCAAACCCCGCCGTGGGTAACAATTCTCCCCACACCCACCAAACTGCAGCGGCGCTGCTTAACAATTTCATAACTTTAAAATTAAGACAACAGTGGTGACAAACAAAAACTCCAGAGACAACTACATAAAATTCCCACAAGTTTTGTATACAATTTATGATAAATTCCAATATCTAATTACCCCAAAACGGTCCACAAGATAAACCATGCAATCTGTTTTTTTCTCTTTTGGGCAGCGACATACCTGGATTCAAACAGCGATAACTTTTAAAATATAATTCCGAATCAAGCGCATAAGTACTTGTTAGAAAGGTAAGACAAAGCCCTACATGATTCTCATACTGATTAACACTAATTACTCACGAAAAATCCCCAGAAACTGCTAATACTGCTGCTGTTCGTCCACCTGAAAATCTGTTTTTTTGGACAGCCACATACCCGGATTCAAACGGCGATACCTTTTAATTTATAACTCCGAATTGAGCGCATAAATACTCGTTGGAAAGGTATGCCAAAGTTCTACATGATTCCCAAACTGATTCCCATTAATTTCCCACGAAAAATGCCTAGAAACTGCTAGAACTACTGCTGTTCGTCCACCCCCTAAAATTCTGGATAGCCCCTCTACCAAATCGCATACGCAACATCTAATCAATTGGATTGCAGCACAAATGAACAAGAGATAAACACAAAAATCACCTTGGATTCTCCCCCTTTCCTTCCTCCCTTCTTCCCTCCACCGAAAACAATTGGAGATTTGCACCACGCGACGTAGATCCGAGCGGCAAGGAATGGCACCTTGGGAGGAGGAGATGAGGGGGGGGCGTGGCTAGGGTTAGGTGGTGTGGCTGCAAGGGTTTGAGGGAGGAGGAGATGGGAGGGGGGCGGCAGCCAAAGGTTAGGGGGGATGGGGGGCGGTTGCACAAAGGAAGGGGGGGTTAGGGGGGAGGGCGGCTAGGGTTAGGGGAGGTTAGTGGGCTGAATCAAGATTCGCGGCCCAACTCGCCCACGCGACAGCTCCCGACCCCATCGCAAGCGCCTAACCAAAGAAATTCTACTGCCCTACTGGTGAATGTTTTCCACAAATTCCAAATCCCCAAAACGCATCAACCGAATGAGAAAAAAACAAAAAAGGAAAACCTCCAACTTCTCTTCTTTGCAAACCGGGTATCACACCTGCGCCTCAGCACAGGCCTTGTTTGCGTCCTTCCTCTCCTCCGCCAACTGACGCCTGAGATCCTCCTTCTCGGCCTCCGCAGCCACCAACCTCTCCGCCAGCCTGCGATTCTTGTTTTCCGCAGTTGACTTGTCCCGAACAGCATCCGTATGCTGCGCCTGGAGGCGCTCGATCATGCCCTCGAGTCGTTGCCTCTCGGCAGCAAACTCTGAAGTCAGGGCGCCCGACGCAACATGGTCGGCGAAGGCGGCCACCTGCCACGAAAAATCCATCAGATTCGCAACCACATAAAAACAACGAACTAACGAAGTCCAAGATGACTTACATGCTTCAGCTGCTGCGATGTGTGCTTCAGCTGTTGGGACCCAGAGCCCGCCACATCTTTAGCAGCGGCGACCAACGAAATCTCACCGCTGGCGCAGAATTTGGACCATTGGTCCTACGAAGTACCCTTCGCTCCAACCGCCGCCGTAGGCGGATTGGCCGCCACCAGAGCCGGGACAATAGCTAGCTGCCCAGCATCCGACCCTGCACCATAATCTTGTTCAAGACCCAGTCCCCGTGTTAAAAAAACTATCGCCAACGAGTCCCCAGCCCATGTGCACATCAAACATCATGACACCACCTATGCGGTAATCATCCACACAGATGTTTGTGTCAAAGTCGGCACCAGCCGTCGCCGCTTCGTCGGTGCACGCCGGTGACGGTGGCCTTCGCTCCTTTGTGGGCTCAGCCGAGGGCGGCTTGCCCGCGTCGGAAGCAACAGCCCTCGCACCCGCTGAAGACTTGCTGGGCCCGGGGACGGCTGGCTTCATAGCCGGCGGTGGTTTGCTGCTGCCCGGGGCGTGGACTTCACGCCTCCCCGCGCCCTCTTCACCTCGCGACTAGGGTCCTCGACCCTAGTGAACGCTTGGCGCTTCCGCGCCGCATCTTGGCGATCCTTGTCCATCACTGCCGATACAACAGCAACAATATTCCGTCCATAAGGAAAAATCATCATTTCACGGGCCAAATGAGACGTAAATATGTCCTCGCCGGCCGCCCGAGGAATCGGAACGTTCCTTGGCCATCGACCCCCGGTAACCTTCAGCATTCGCGCCGAAGACTCCTAGAGCTCGGGCGAAGACATCCTTCCCCCGAGGGCCACACAAGTCCCCATCAACTCCACAGCAAAACGATCAGAGACCCCCAACCCCTTAGTTGCAGTACCTAGTTTTCTCTTCTTAATGGCTGGGGCAGCCTCCCTCGAAGGGCCTTCCTCAGCCACAGCCGCTGGCTTTTTTCCGCATCGATCGACAGCCGCAGCAGCGTCGTCTTCAGGGTAGCCACCATATGGCAAACGGTTTAACTCGAAGACACGATTCAAGCGAACATTAGATCTACGAATATCCCAACTCCGCACAGTCTCCGTCCTCGGCGCATACCGTCCTACAATCCTCACAGCCCCATCTCCACTTCACACACGAACGCGGCTGGGTCTCGGCCGCGTAGATCCAAAGCGAAGGCCGGACTTCGCACCAGCTGCTTGCCCAAGGTAGGCATCTAGCGAGGGCATACTTCGCCAAGCACCCAGCCATGCGCCAAGGGCCACACTCCATAACCGATGAATTCCTCAACCAAATCACGCCCGCTGCTCATGCGGGCAGTGCACCGGAGGGCCTCTTTGTCCTCATCGTCCTCCGCCACCTCAAACGGTGGGAATGCCACATAACAGTGGGAGCACATTACGGCCGCAGGGAGCCCTGGGAGGTCTTCGACTTTGCCTCCCGAAACATAAAACCAATAATCCCACCAGTTGTCCCACTTGTTGCGAGCACAGGGAACTAATTCCACGACTTCCGCCGAAGTCTTTCTGGTCCTCGGCGTGAAAGTGCACGATCCAAACTATGCAATCTTACTTCCAATTTTTCTCTTTTGCCAGTGCAGACAATAATTCTTGGCGAAGACCTCTACGGAGGCTGACCGCTGTACGAAGTCACCGCCCAGACATACTTTGCCAGGGCCACCATGGCGTTAGGTATCAACTGGTGGACCTGGACATCAAACCTCTGCAAGACCTCCACCACGAAATGATGCGTAGGTAGGCGAAGGCCGGCGATGAAGAACGCCTCAAACACGACTAACTCTCCCTCAGGCTCGGGAATCTCTTCTACCCCCGGAACGCGCCCAACACCTTTTCCAAAGTACCCCAACTGCTGCATATCCTGCACGTGAACCGAGGAAATCCTCGAAACGCCAAACTCCACCGTGTGGCCCAGCTGTAACTCCACCGCCGCCAAATTGCTCAAGGTATCTTCGGACGATGAATCGGCCAATGGCGCATTCGCAGCAGATGAGGAAGAAGACGACATTGCTACGTACCGTCGGCGGCGGCGCGCGATTTGCTTGACGCGGGCCAGATCTCCGATGCAGAGGAACAAGGAGGGCAGGCAAGCGATTTCTAAAGTTTAGGGTTTTCTGGTGCACGCAGAGGTAAGAGACAGCCCAAGCCGCGCCGCCTTCTTTATATACACGGTGCGGCGCTTCGGGAAACCCACAGTCCAACAGTGCCACGTCCATCAAAGGTCACCTCAAAAACCCCCGTGGGACCACTTCGAGCGAGGGCAGCGTCTCCCCCATCTAGCGACGTCTTCGGTACCAGATGACTCAGTCGAACTGGTCCCTCGGAGGGCAAATGTTGGGGCGAAGGCGAAGACGCTACCCTTCGCTCGATGCCTTCGTCGCCTCGCTCCACCAACGACGCCAAGGACGCTGGTCCGATGAGGACTTCGCGACTGGACTTCGCGGGCGCCCTTCACTCTTATCCATCGCGAGACGAAAGCAGGACTCCGACGATGTTCGCTAACCTCACGTCCTCATCGGGTCCGGCAACCCAAGTGGGATTCGACCCACTGTAACGGGCCCCTTAGGGACAAGCGTGTTATGGGCCTCATCTGTAATAGCCTTTTCTGTAATGACGGTCTGTAACCTCCCCTTGGGGGAATATTTTGAGGATACTCTGGGTTCCCGAGGGCATAAACGTCCTTGTTTCAGGGCGGTAGGCACTTGGGCACCTATAAATACCCCCGTACAGTACCTTTGAGGGGGCAGATTAACAGAGCTATTGTTATTCCCCATTGATTTTTGCAAACCTCCTCTCCACCCTCCCATTGGATCTACTTGTTCGCCTAAATCAGTAGCAACAGCTTGCCCCCTCCTATCCTCTCCCCGCGACCGCAATCCCCGCCTCCCTGGCTCTCCTCTCCCGCAAATCTCGCTGCCGCTATGCCAGCCTACGTGTCGATCCACGGCTACTCGGCAGCATACTCCACGCGTGCATGCTCCTCAGCAGCTACGCATCAATCCGGCAAACAGATTGTGCCCCGGCTCCTCGCGATGTATGCACGCATGCTCCTCGGCAGCACAATCAAGCGCATGCTACTCGGCAGCACAATCGATAAATCAATTTCAGCCAACAGATTGCCCCCAGATCCGGCCAACGATTGCTCCAATTGGCCCAAATCGAGAAATAAATCACCTTCCATCAAGGAAACGGGGAGAGGCTTCCATGGAGAGCATCTGCAGTCGAGATTGGTATGGGAGATTGGTGCGGCGAGCTATTTTTTCTTTTTCTGGCCACCGTTCGCGAAGCATTTTGCTGCACGTGTACGGTTCAAATTATGAATCCATATCTATTGTTTTTTAACACAATGGCAGAAGCTCAATTAAAAAGTGAGCAAAGGGAGTTATCATTTGTTCCGTCCGTACAATTTTAGTGGATCAGAATAATAAATTTATTTACAACTTTAGAGTCCATCACATGTTATATATGACAGGTTCACCCTGTACTTGGAAATTCCCTTTCCCAAACCTCTACAATTTTTAGGATCCTTTAGCACTGATACTCCTATTCCCTTTTCAATCTCAATGCTTATAGGCATCATCGTCTCAGACTCCCAACACTGTTTCAGTTTACGTATTGCTTGTTGTAAATTAAATTTTAGTGCATCTAACTTTGGTGCTTGTTCATGCCATCCTTTTTTAGGTCTCGGCTTTCCTTTTGCACCATTTCTCTGAGGTTGCTGATTACAGCTTTATAGCTAACATGAGACAGAGGTTTTTAAACATTTCTCAGCTTATGCTTATAGTTTCTGTGTGCTTCTCTGTTTTCAGTTTATGCCATAGTTTTAGAAGCCTGCTTAACTGCTGGTTGGTTAATGCTCACTGCTATGGGTTAAACCAATATGAGGATTCAAGAAATTAGTGCATCTTTATTGACATTGGTACACTTCTAATTTTGGTCATGATTGTTCTTGGATTTAAGACAGTAGGAACAATGTTGTCTGTAGTCATGGAGCTAATTCAAGACAGTTCTCATGGATACATAATGCTTTGGTTTATTATCCGGATGTAGGCCATTTTTACCTTCTTAACTACTCCCTCCGATTTTTTATATGACGCTGCTTAGTTTAAAATTGAATTGACCAACGTCATATATAAACGATCGGAACGGAGGTAGTATTCTCTATATGCAAGTAATTTTATATCTTGTAGGCGATTTTATGTTCTCTTTCTTCATTGCCCTTCCTGAATAATGTGACTCATGTGTTAATGAACCATCACTCCCACTTCCCATCGTACTATATAAATGGTATTGGTCCTTTTACAAGAACATCTTTCAGTAATAGGATAGCATAATAATTAGTTTGTTATACTAACAATTCTGACTATGCATATTCTATTAATGCAGACAACCAAGTTCTTCCTCTCATCTTTTCCTTGCCTAGCTAATGTTCATGAGCTTTAGGAGTTTGGATAGTCTATACAAATGTATGTCCTGATTAGTGCCATGAACACTGCCCCGATTCATATATGTTTTTCGTAAAGTACTTCAAACTACACAAACAATTTTGTATATGAGAGTACATTTATCGTTTTAAATGGTTGTGGCAGGGGAAAGCCGAGTCAGCAGGGTTCGTCAATGGAATGAGATGTTCGTACCTGAAATGGGATGATTTGCTTGTATCGACGTGGAGACTTGTCCTTCTGTTACCTGGTGAAACAAACTATAATATCAGTGAAGTTAAAGTATAATCTAAAAAATACAAAATGATACAAGACTCCTCACAGGAATGAAAAAGGGCTCTCCATACTTATTAAACAACATTTTCGATGGGAGGTCGAGATCCGCGGGCGTGGAATGGTGGCTGGGAAAGCAAGGAGCCACGCCTGCCTAATTGGGCGTGACCGAGATCCCCGCCCGATGGGATATGCAGCTGTGTGATGGCCAAGATCCGCAGCGGCCATCGCTGCGCTTGGAGGCGAGATTTTTGCCTGGCTGCTTGGAGGCGAGATCCACGCCTGGCCATGTGGAGGCTAGCCTGCTGGGATTTGTGTTTGTGTCGTGGCCGAGATCCGCGTTTGGAGGCGAGATCCGCGCCATCGTTGGGCTTGGAGGATGGGCGCCATCAGCGACCGTAGTGGTGAAGCACGGGAGGCTGCCGTTAGCAGCAAACGTGGTGGCGTAGCACGGCTATGCGGGCTGGGGGAAGGCGGGGGCATTTCGTTGTGTGGACGCTAACAATATAGGAACTATTTCTCATTCTACGCGCAATGGAACGGGTAGGCAAGTACCTAAGTACCCTACTCATGCTATTTCTTTCATGTCTCTAATCTGTCACCGCACAACATCAATGTGTCACCTATCATATCCTATCAACATTAAAAGCTAGAAGTAATGCACATATTAAGTGAACGGGTGGAAACAGCCAGTTCATAAGAATGCTATTTGCAAGTAGCAAAACCAAGCAGCAGACAGTTTACAATGGTGGCTAAAATTGCTTCAAAATAGCAACCTGACAATAGCAGCTTTGTTTTGCTGTCAGTTCATAATGTTGACCAAAATTGAATGCAAATGGCAGCCTAAAAATAGCAGCAATCAGTTGATGTGTCTGTTTCCTTCAGAATGGTGGTTGTGTGGACGCTAACACTATAGGAACTATTTCTCATTCTACGCGCAATGGAACAGGTAGGCAAGTACCTAAGTACCCTACTCATTCTGTTTCTTTCACGTCTCTAATCTGTCACCGCACAACATCAATGTATCACCTATCATATCCTATCAACATTAAAAGCTAGAAATAATGCACATATTAAGTGAACGGGTGGAAACAGCCAGTTCATAAGAATGCTATTTGCAAGTAGCGAAACCAAGCAGCAGGCAGTTTACAATGGTGGCTAAAATTGCTTCAAAATAGCAACCTGACAATAGCAGCTTTGTTTTGCTGTCAGTTCATAATGTTGACCAAAATTGAATGCAAATGGCAGCTTCAAAATAGCAACCTAAAAATAGCAGCAATCAGTTGATGTGTCTGTTTCCTTCAGAATGGTGGTTATTTTGAGTGAAAAATAGCAGGAGTCGGTTCATGAGAAGTCTGAGCACAAAAACCATTCATAGTAGACACCATTCCTAGCACTTTGGCACAAGACCGTTAATAATAGACAAACTACAAGTTCATACATCCTATCGCAGAAAGACTTTGGCAACATTGGGAGAACCCATGCCACACTAAAGAATGACCTCTTTAGATTAGAAGAAATAGAGGAACATGCGTCTTCAAACGATGCAATCTCACTACTACGAGGATCCCTGGAAATTCTCTTATTCCCCCCGCATACAAGATTCATTCCAAGCCAAGGGAAGACTCATGATTTCGACCGAAGCGGCCAGATTTGAGGTTGAATAGTTTGCTGGTTGTGTCCAGAGAGAGATAGACTGCCTTCTCTCAGGCTCGGAAGGAGGAAGAGCAATATAAGTCCGCCAATTTGTATAATAGAATGGCAAAAAGTTACAGTTCGACATATATTTGATTCTGAATGTTTGAAGCCATTAATACAATCGTTGCTATTTGAACTTAGATTTCAGAGGCCAAATAATTATGGTATCTGCAGAGCTGGGCAAGTGTCTTAATCTGGTTTTGGGACTGGTTTCACCCATGACATTTTCATTTTTAGCAGATAGAGCCTCTGTGCAAAATATAGTGGTAATGTTTGTCTCATTTACTCCTTGTTTAGATCCTAATCAGATGGGAGCAACCACCAACATTGGATAAGTACTCTTTATAGTCAATTGTTTATAAGTACTCTCTATATCTGTTTTATACTGATTTTTAACTATTGTGGCAACGCACGGATACATACCTAGTTATC
The DNA here is from genome assembly GCA_029449295.1 of Zea luxurians. Classification (NCBI taxonomy): domain Eukaryota; kingdom Viridiplantae; phylum Streptophyta; class Magnoliopsida; order Poales; family Poaceae; genus Zea; species Zea luxurians. The sequence continues at coordinate 76,062,708 of JAOPSE010000014.1, forward strand.
TTGAAAACCCTAATTCCAAATAGGTTCTTAATGTAAAGCTCCAACTAAATTATTGTTGGGGTCGTGCTTCGGTGCGCCGAAGGTCTCACACGAAGAAGCAGCTTCGACTGAAGTCGTCTTCAAGAGATGGCCGAAGGTTCCTTTTCATGGAGCTTCGGCGTTTTAAACCGACATAGAGATAGAATGACCTTTTTATTCATAAAAGTCTGAGTCAATGTTGTAAACATTTGTGAGGGGCATAATTGTAATTTGTCACAGGCTGCGACCTGTGCCTATAAATAGATGAACAGTACCTCTGTACTGTTCACGCGAACCTGTCATCCTGTCTTCGCATCGCGCTTGTACCCTTGATTTCCTCAAGACCGAAGGTACATTTGTAATCTGAAGTCATTTATATTCATTCATGTTAATAAAAATGGAAATGACTCTATGCTAACATTTGAATGTTCATTTTATACCTCATGATTTATATAAATAATTCATCTCTCGTTCTTATGTTTACGAAGGTATGTCCTTCGTAACCTTCGTCCGAAGATTCTTTATATCCTGAAGGGATATAACGAAGTGGAGGACGAAGGACTTTAATATTTAACATTTTCTGTGTTGCCTTGTTCTTAATTCTTAGCATTTGAGAACAAGCCCCCAACATTGGCGCCCACCTCCGGTGAACTCACTTCCACTTTTCTGAGCTGATGGCTTCGTTCAACAATCAAGCTGAAGATGCTTCGGCTTCGAAGCTGGTGCTCCCGATAACAGGCGGTTCTTGCTCAGAGCCGGCTAACAAGAAGCAGAAGAAGGAGGCTCAGAGAAGGGTGCAGCATGTTGGAGTGCAGGGACCTTTCATCAAGTCAAAATGGTCTCATATTCCAATTACCTTCTCTCAGGAAGACCTTCAGCTTAAGGATTATCCTCACAATGATGCTATGGTTATTTCTTGCGTGATTAAAGGATTTCTGGTCCACAATGTCCTAGTTGACACAGGCAGTGCAGCTGACATTATATTTGCTAAAGCCTTCAGACAAATGCAAGAGCCTGAAGACAAGATCCATGATGCTACGCACCCTCTTTGTGGCTTCGGGGGGCGGCAGATTGTGGCCCTTGGGAAGATTACCATGCCGGTAACCTTCGGATTTGTCAACAACACAAGGACTGAGCAAATTGTGTTTGACATTGTTGACATGGAGTATCCTTATAATGCTATCATTGGTCGTGGAACTCTTAATGCTTTCGAAGCAATTCTTCACCCAGCTTATCTCTGCATGAAGATACCTTCGGACCAAGGACCTATTGCTATTCATGGAAGTCAGGAAGCTGCTAGAAGGGCCGAAGGAACCTGGACTGATTCCAAGGCAATCCATAATATAGATGGAGCTGAAGCTTGTGAACAGTATAAATTCAGGAGGGAGAAGGCAGCTTCAGCAGATCAGCCGAAGCCCATGTTATTGTGTGAGGATGTAGCAGAGCAGAAGGTGTTGTTGGGCTCCCAATTATCTGAAGATCAGGAGAAAACCTTGATAAGGTTTTTATTCAACAACAAAGATGTCTTTGCATGGTCAGCTAATGATCTCTGTGGAGTAAATCGGGATGTTATTGAACATTCGCTTAATGTTGATCCATCCTTCAGACCCCGAAAGCAGAGGCTTCGGAAAATGTCTGATGATAAGGCCGAAGGGGCTCGTAATGAAGTAAAAAGACTCCTCAGTGCAGGAGTTATCAGAGAAGTGAAGTACCCAGAGTGGCTAGCTAACACTGTTATGGTGAAGAAGGCCAATGGCAAGTGGAGAATGTGTATTGATTTCACAGATCTCAACAAGGCTTGTCCGAAGGATGAATTTCCGCTGCCAAGAATAGATTCTTTAGTTGATGCAGCAGCTTCTTCGGAGCTCATGAGTCTCCTAGACTGCTACTCAGGCTATCATCAAATCTGGATGAAGAAGGAAGATGAGCCGAAGACTAGCTTCATAACCCCAAGTGGTACATATTGCTATCTTCGGATGCCTGAGGGGCTCAAGAATGCTGGAGGGAGCTTCAGCAGAATGACTGCGAAGGTCCTCCAATCTCAGATAGGCAGAAATGTGTTGACCTATGTTGATGACATTATCGTAAAGAGCACGAAGCAAGAAAATCATATTGCTGATTTGCAGGAGACCTTCGCCAGCTTCAGACAGGCTGGTCTGAAGCTGAATCCAGAAAAATGCGTCTTCGGAGTGAAGAAGGGCAAATTTCTTGGGTGTTTGGTTTCAACGAAGGGAATCGAAGCTAACCCAAATAAAATCGAAGCTATACTTCGAATGGAGCCACCAACCACAAGAAAGGGGGCCCAAAGATTGACAGGAAGGCTGGCATCTCTCAACAGATTTATATCCAGATCAGCAGAAAGAAACTTACCATTCTTCGAGGTGCTGAAGTCAGCTGAAGTCTTTCAATGGGGCCCAAGTCAACAAAAAGCCTTCGAAGAGCTGAAGCAATATTTAATAGATCTCACAACATTAACTCCACCAACGCCAGGGGCTTCTCTGTTGTTGTATGTGGCAGCTTCGCACTCAGCAGTAAGTGCGGCGCTTGTCCAGGAGAAGTTTGATGGACAAGCTAAGAAGCAGGTCCCAGTATATTTTGTATCTGAGGTCCTCAGTGTCTCAAAGAAAAATTATACAGAGCTGGAGAAGATATTGTATGCCGTTTTAATGGCATCCAGGAAGCTTCGGCATTACTTTCAGGCATTCAACATTATTGTTCCCTCTTCGCAGCCGTTGAAGGACATCATGAGGAACAGAGAAGCTACTGGGCGTATTGGAAAATGGGTTGCGGAACTCAATGAATTTTACATTGATTATGTGCATAGATCCTCAATTCAATCTCAAGCATTGGCAGATTTCATTGCCGACTGGACGCCAGGGGCTCAGGACGAAGAAGCAAATAAAGATGCCGAAGCATGGACAGTGTTTTGTGATGGCTCCTGGGGAACCTTCGGAGCAGGTGCAGCTGCTGTGTTGGTCTCTCCGTCCAAGGTCAAAACTTGCTATGCAGCAAGACTTGACTTCAGCTGCACAAATAATATTGCTGAGTACGAAGCTTTGCTCCTGGGTCTTCGGAAACTAAAGGCAATGGGGGTCAGAAGGGCGATCCTTAAAACTGATTCTCAGGTTGTTTCGGGTCACATTGACAAAAGTTGCAAGGCTAAAGACCCGAAGCTTGAAAAGTACCTAGACACGGTCCGAAGGATCGAAGCTTCCTTCGAAGGATTTTCTGTTAAGAATATCCCTCGAGGGCAGAATGAGCATGCTGATTTGTTGGCCAAGTCTGCAGCACAGAGGCTGCCCCTACCTTCGGACGTGTTCTTTGAAACAATAAAGGCACCTTCAGTGGAGCTACTTGAAAGAGCAGTCCTTAACATTTCTCCTGTCTACAGTGAAGATTGGAGAACAGAAATAATCTCTTACCTTCAGGGAAACTTTCTATCAGATGACGAAGCTTATAATAAGAGGATAGAGGCAAGAGCTCGTCCCTATGTCATGATAGAAGGGGAGTTATACAAGCATGGAGTTTGTGCCCCGTTGCTCAAGTGCCTGTCTAGAGCCGAAGGTATAGAGTTGATGAAGGAGATACATGCAGGCCTGTGCGGATCCCACATCGGATCCAGGCCGTTACTTGGAAAAGTGTTCCGCCAAGGATTTTATTGGCCGAAGGCAGCTTCGGATGCAGCGGAGTTAGTCCAAAAGTGCGAAGGTTGTCAAAAATGTGCAAGAGATCAAAAACAACCTTCGTCATTAACACAGCTGATACAACCCATCTGGCCATTGCAAAGGTGGGGCCTTGACTTGTTGGGTCCATTGCCACCGGCCCAAGGCAACCTAAAATATGTTATAGTAGCTGTGGAGTATTTTTCCAAATGGATTGAGGCGAAGCCATTAGCCACAATAACTTCGGCCACTGTCCAAAAATTTTTTTGGCAGAATATTGTCTGTCGCTTCGGAGTGCCGAAGGCTATCACTGTAGATAATGGAACACAGTTCGACTCCGAAGATTTCAGAAATTTCTGTGACCAAATTGGCACGAAGATCCATTTTGCATCAGTCAGGCATCCGGAGTCGAACGGGCTTGTTGAAAGGGCCAACGGCATCATAATGACAGGGATAATGAAGTTAATTTTTAATCAACCAAGGGGAAAATGGCCAGATCAGTTGACCAAAGTGGTGTGGAGCCACAATACAACAACATCAAGGTCTACAGGTTTTACCCCATTCAAGTTATTATTTGGTGACGAAGCAATAACTCCAGAAGAAGCTAAAGCTGGATCAATAAGAGTGGTAGCTTCGGCAGAATCAGGTGCCGAAGATACTTGCCTTGTGGAAAAAGATGCCTTAGAAGGGATCAGGCTTCAGGCCGTGGAAAATATCAACAAATACCAGGCTGAAACAATCAAATGGCGAGATAGAAAAGTCCGGCTAAAAAATATTGAGCCAGGACATTTCGTGCTTCGAAGAGTGGCCAACCCGGATACAGTGGGCAAGTTGCAACTGAAGTGGGAAGGGCCTTTCTTAGTAGCATCTTCGTCAAGGCCTGGTTCGTACAGACTGAAGGACATGGACGGCAATGAAATTCCAAGATCTTGGAATGCGGATGAGCTTCGGCGGTTCTATGTGTAACTTGATGTAATTTTATCTTTTCTTTTTTATGGCACCCTTTTCCTTTCTAAAGGGGGAGAAAGGTTTTTAATGGGGCCATCATATGTAATTTTCCTTTTTAGTTTTATAAGAGCAAAATCCCCCAAAAGATGTAAATGTAAAAGCTGAGAGCGCACCATCGAGTGCCGAAACTGAAAAAGAGAAAAAAGCTCCGAAGACGTCCCTAAGGGGATGCAGAGCTTACAGCGAAAAGTCAACGCTGATTCCGCCGAAAGTAAAAGGCGAAGAAGCTCCAAAGACGTTCCCAAGGGAATGCAGAGCTTATACCGTCTAAGTAAAAGACGAAGAAGCTCCAAAGTCGTCCCTAAGGGGATGCAGAGCTTACAGCGAAAAGTCAACGCTGGTACTGCCTAAGTAAAAGGCAAAAATGCTCCAAAGTCGTTCCCAAGGGAATGCAGAGCTGATGTGTGGTCGATTCTAAAGGAGTAATCGTTGAGAATGTGGCTTCGGACATACGCTTCGGACATTCATTTGCACATTACATTACATCATGGCATGTGCATGCATGAGCATTCATTCATAGCATTTGTGTTCCTAAGTGGTTGCTTCGGCACAAAGAAAAGTTTCGGAGAAATGGTTTGTTATGATTCATTATGTAAAAGAAAAGTTTCGAAGTGGTTTTTTATGAATCGTTGTGTAAAAGAGTTGTAGTCTTTATGTTTTCTTATGTAAAGAAGACCTTCGGCAGAAAAGAGTAGTAGTCTTTTATGTTTTCTTTTGTAAAGAAAAGCTTCGGCAGAAAGAAGAAGTGGTCTTTTAGGCTTCGTTGTGTACGAAAAGAAGGGAAGGTGTTTTTTCGCCTTCGGCTCAAAATACTGATTTCGTCCACATCAAAGCGCCTCAAGCAAAGGGTAAGAATATTACAAGGTATGTACAAAGTTCCTTGAAGACAGTTTAATTGTATTTACAAGAATTGTTACAAAAACATCCTGAGTTTTTCTACAGTACATTTCTACTGATCTTCATCAAGTTTCAGCTACGGCAGCAGCTTCGGCGACATAACTTAGGCATCATCTTCACCTTCGACATCCTACATGAATTAAGAGATTATAAGTAAAAATCAAGAGCAAAGGAAAAGGTAACTCCGAAGTATCATTTCTTACTGGTTCAAGATGACTGCGTGCTTCGTCTCCAGCTTTCTCCCGCCCGCCCTTTGTCCATATCATTTTTATAAATCTATTGGAGATACTTCGGGCGAGGTCAGGCATATCATCCAGGATTGATGGAGATAAGCTGAAGTTGGGCCTGTTGACAATTTTTCCGTGGTCGCAGCCGGCCTTCAGAAATGCAGCAGCAGTGCCCCGAGAAGCCACCCAGGCACAGAAGTCACCATGCCCAGCTATGACTTCGTCGAGCTCGTCAATCTCCCCCTCAATATGTTCGAAGGTCTTCGGCAGATCTTCAGCTGAGGGGGTGAATTTTTCACTGCTGGCTCCAACTGAGTAAAAAATCTTTCTTAGTCGTTGAATGCACTTGTTGCTAAAATTCAAGCAGTTTTCTTGAAGATTTGTCAGTAGTTTTCTCAAATCTGAATTTTGCTGAGCTTCGGCTTCAAGTTTTGCACTAAGATCTTGTTTTTCTCGTTCGAACTGCTCAGACTGGCGGAGAAGCTTCGTATTCAGTTCTGATATCTTTGCTTCAGCTTCCGCCAACAAACCTTCGGTTGCCTGGAGCTCAAAGTTCTTCTTCTCGAAAGCATCTGATTGCTCCTTTATTTTGTTTTCCAAATTTCCAATTATAACTTCATGCTTTTTATCTTCAAGATCTTGTTGCATTTGCAAGGCTTTGCTCAGCAGCATACTCTGCACGAACACAACCTTCGTCAGACATGTTTTTATTAGAAGCGACAAAAGTTAGGTGGCAAGTTGTTCACCTTGAAGTTGGAGTAAAATAAACTACCAACGACATGTTGTCGTCGGTAGCGGCTGATGTCTGACTCTAGCTTCGGAAAACCGATACTCTTTGATAGAGTACCGATTACCTTAGCACCAGTCTGGTCTCGAATGCAGCCTAGTTTTTCATCATCTACACCTCCAAATAGGAGGGCACCTGGCTTGTAGCCGCAGGATTTGGCATATTCTTTAAGTTCTTCTATTTCGTCCTTTGTCAGTTTCTGCCCAATTAAATTCTGAAAGGAGTAAGCTTCGTCATCCGAAGTATCTTCGGCTATTTCTTTTCCTTTTTCAGGCACTGTGGCCATGGATTTTTCAGTAGCAGCACCGGCTTCTTCTGCATCTATGTCTTCCAAAATTTTGTTAATGTTCTCAATGGTTGTTTCTAAATTAACCTCTTCGGCTGTAGCGGCTTCGCCAGCCGCGACCTCCGAAGGGGCGACTTCAATGTTCTTGGTGCCTTCGGCAGCTGCTGTTTTCTGAACTGAAGCTCTTGGAGGTGTCTTATCGATAACTTCAGTTACCGCAATGATTCTTTGCCGTTTGTGTTTGCTCATCTTCGCCTGATCCGGCTCGTCCACCTTTTGAAAAAGCTTCGTCAGTCGGAGCCCTAATGGACTTAGCTTCGTGGGCATAGGTTCAGTCATTACCTTTAAAATTTCTTCCACGTCGCTGGTAGAAGGCGGTGTGGGGGTCCTCTCTTCTTCGGATATTTTCCGTTTCGGACTCGATATTTTCCTTTTCTTCGGGATTTTCTTCTCTGCTGCTGGTTGCTCTTCATCCTTTGTCAGAATTTCAGTTACTCTTTTTCTTTTGAGGCCCTCGGCACCCTTGTTCAACTGCTCATAGTCTGGGTACTCGAAGCCCAGGGCATCAAATACTCGGTTCAGCCTTCGCTTCGGTCGGGTGCCGAAGGCCGCTGTCATTAATTGATCCTCCTTTTTGGAATAATTCCCCAAGATTTCATTGCACATTGTCTCAACTGTTTCTAACCACTCTTTGCAGGGCTTCTTAAAGTATTTCTTGAATTTAAAGTGATAGGGCAGACGGACCAGCTCCCCCTTCTTCTTTTCTCCCTTCAGCTTCGGCATTTCCCACTCTTTTAGAGTAGGGAAGACTCTGAATGCCAAAAATTCCTGAACTAGATCCCTGGTGCCAATATGTTTTGAAATGATTTCAAACTCACCCAGAGCAGCCCAGGTAGGACCCTTTAAGTCGCCGATGCGGCAGCGTGGCCTCGTCTCTCCGAAGATTAACTCCAGAGGGCTTTGTACCAATTTTTCCCTGTCTTCGTCAACTTTCACATAAAACCATTCAGATTTCCAGCCTGCTGGCCATTTGCTTCGGTAGCTAATGACGGGGCATTTTGTTGTCTTCCGGTAGGCAAAATTATAGCAACCGAAATTATCATGTAGCCCATCTTTTCTGGCCTTTGTCTGGTAGTGTAATTCGTGAACTCGGCAGAAGCTGTCGGCAAAAGGTTCCATAGCTTGGCTTCGGAGGGCCCAGATGTAAACATTGAGCCTAACGATGGCGTTAGGAGTTAGTTGATGAAAATAGATACCAAACCTCCTCAATATCTCTGCAATAATATTGTGCAGAGGAAATCTCAGCCCAGCCTTTAAAAAGCTTTTAAAGATAACAATCTCATCCTTCCCTGGCTTCGGGGTGGATTCTTCTCCCCCGAAGCGGAGTAGCTTCTTCTGATCTTCATTGAAATAACCTGCTTTCACCATCTTCGAAAGATCAGCTTTTGAAACAGTCGATTTCCCAAAATCCAGGTGACTGGGCTTGCTGGGCGTAGCAATGTGGTAGTCATCTTCGGAGTCAGTCCCATCAATGTTTTCTTCTTCTTCTTTGGCTGTTGTCGGGTTTGCTTCGGCAGCAGGCCTCTCTTCCGCAGTAACTAGACCGGAGCGCTGCATCGCTTCGGAGATGGGCACAGTGTCTGAACCTTCGGCTTCGTCTCCCTCGCGCACAACTTTGGCAGTAGATCGCACTCGTGCCATGTAATTCTTAGTTTGGGGAAGTTAGAAACTTTTTTCTTTTTTCTTTTCTCCGAAGCTCTCCTTTCTGACGAAGCAAGCGTCGAGACGGACCTTCGTTCGATTATGAGTGTCAAGCTTCGGCTATGGTGGAAAATTTTGGCAGAAAAACAGTGCAAATAGCAATGAATGCTGTGGTAACTTCACACCTACCCGCTTGTTTATATAGTGCTGCAGGTAAGAAGGCGAAGCGGCAAGATTTTTACACCAGACGGGCGGTCACTTGTACTCGCTGAGCAGTGGACCGCAAAGATCAAACAGTAACTCTGCAAGGTGGGCCTGGCACGTGCCCGGAATCCGGATCGTTTCTCCGCAACGAGCTCAGGGAAGGTGTTTTTTGGACCTTCGGCTTCCCGAAGCTGAAGAGGCTCTTTCTTCACGGGTCAAGCTCGTTACGAAGAACGATCTAGCACCGCGAAAGGGGCTACTGTTGGGGTCGTGCTTCGGTGCGCCGAAGGTCTCACACGAAGAAGCAGCTTCGACTGAAGTCGTCTTCAAGAGATGGCCGAAGGTTCCTTTTCATGGAGCTTCGGCGTTTTAAACCGACATAGAGATAGAATGACCTTTTTATTCATAAAAGTCTGAGTCAATGTTGTAAACATTTGTGAGGGGCATAATTGTAATTTGTCACAGGCTGCGACCTGTGCCTATAAATAGATGAACAGTACCTCTGTACTGTTCACGCGAACCTGTCATCCTGTCTTCGCATCGCGCTTGTACCCTTGATTTCCTCAAGACCGAAGGTACATTTGTAATCTGAAGTCATTTATATTCATTCATGTTAATAAAAATGGAAATGACTCTATGCTAACATTTGAATGTTCATTTTATACCTCATGATTTATATAAATAATTCATCTCTCGTTCTTATGTTTACGAAGGTATGTCCTTCGTAACCTTCGTCCGAAGATTCTTTATATCCTGAAGGGATATAACGAAGTGGAGGACGAAGGACTTTAATATTTAACATTTTCTGTGTTGCCTTGTTCTTAATTCTTAGCATTTGAGAACAAGCCCCCAACAATTATCTAAAACTAAAACATAAAATTGCATTATGTTTCCTGTTTATAGATTGAAATAGCAGTCTTTTAAAAATGACTTTTTAGATTCATTTATATTTCCTGTTTATAGATTTAAACAACAACCTTTGAAGGCTGACCAAAAAAACCTTAAGGATTTATTCTTTGGAGTGACTCCTTGATTCTTAGATGACTTCAAACAGAAAAGTCACTGTAATGCAATATTAGACCACACTCTATGATGACAAGAACATTGATCCATAAGACAAATAAAATTATAAAATGCAGATATCAAGGAGAGACAGTCGGTATGGACCTATTTGGGCTATCTGGGAGAGACCAACATCCAATGAAAAATGGACATGTCAATATATTTTTACAAACTATTCTGAAAAGCTGATTGTGAACATACCAGCTGAAGTAAAAGACTGATATGTTACCTCATCACAGAAGAAAGTTCACTTTGTGTTTGTGTGCAAGGGAAAGCACAAAAGGACCACCTACAAAATAAACAACATCTTGTATGAAAGGACTGGAAGTGCTTCGCTTAGCCTCCTTGCTCATATTGAATGATGATTTATTAAACAATAAAAATAGAGTGATTGGAATTGGAGTATACTTCAATTATCAATTATAGAGTGATGGAGGCTCTATCTGCTAAAAATGAAAATGAGCATGGAGGCAATGACGATGGTGCAATGAGCCACACACGCACACTACACAGCGCCTGCTCCTACTCCACCTTTCCGCTCAATCCATCACGCCTCGCCTACGAGCTGTGCGCCAATTTTCTACCCCCATCTCTGAATCTCTCTCTGTCGTCATTAAGGCGATTATATATATTGAGCGCGTGGCAGCTAGAGCTGCCCTCCTGATGCCGCGCGTGCCGCCGACCGGTAGCTAGCTCCGGCTTCAGTTCGACTTAGAAATAGCAGCAGAGGCCATCAGACCTAAATCTTGAAAGCAGATCTACTCCATACATCACAAATACGCCTTGATATACTTGGATCCAATGAATTTATGGTTCATCCAGCAACAAAACCGAGGGGGAAATGAAGGAGGAGGATTGTATCACCTGACAAGACTTGGATCCGGCGCCAAGGACCGAATCGAAGGGCCCTGGTGGCATCACCTGTTCTGCAAGTTGGCATTCGTTCACAGCCATGAGTACCCCATGGCGAGCGGTGGCCTGTCGCGATCCATTTCCTTGGAGATTGGGCGGTCACAGATGGAGGGCAAGGAGGGGGCTGGACGGTGTCTGTTGGGTGGGGGGCCCCGGCGGACGCGGAGAGGGTTATGGTCACCGCGGCCGCAGATGGAGGGTAAGGTGGGGGCTGGACGGTGGCTGTTGGGTGGGGGCGGTGGCGGACGCGGAGATGGGAGAGGGTTATGGTCACCGCGGCCGAGGCGCGAGCGTGGGAGGGAATAATGGCGGGGCGGGGCCTCGCGGCGTGGGCGGATTGGGGGAGGCGGGTCATTTCGTTGTGGACGCTGATACTGTCATCTTAATAGAGCAGTATAGATATCACAAGGATGATGACGTTCTCAAAATGACATGAAAAAAATAGCCTACCACTTTTTAATTACCTAAGGTACCGATTGCTCAAGTATTTCCTAGCTTTTACTAGCTAGTAATTAATAAGAAACTAAAAGCTGAAACAAACAGCCAGCTACTAAGTTGGTTTTCAGAAAACTAAAAATCTGGTATATAAGAAAACGAACTAAATCTGATACCTGGCAGAGATATGCTTTTGGTGTGCTAAGAAGTTCAAACTTTATTTTAAAAATCAACAGTAAAACGAAAAATGCCAACAACAGGAAAAAAACCTTTTTTCCAGCCAAAAATATACCAAAACATTTCATCCCAAATAAAAACAGGCCATGATTAGTTTTGCACTGGTGACTAAGTTGGCAGCTACGTTAATTAATTAGAATATATTTCTAAAAGTTTTTTGTTCTTGAAAAATAATGACCATGAGCCTTAATTAACATCATGAGTTGTTTGTTCTCCATATTTAGCTTGCTCCTAGTAGTATCTACCCATATAGACGTTGAAGTACCCTTAAAAACCTGTGCATGGCCTATATTATACGATTATATATGCACGTTCAAAGTTAGGCGAGCAGTCAAGATTAACTTTTAGGGGTCAGGCAAACGTGCAAAAAGTCATGCATGGAAGCTAGCATCATATACCTGTAATGTTCATGTAACCGCTGTGCTAGCACAAGACAAGTAGGGCAATTGTTTACTTCGTTCCACAGGTTCAATGCACATACTCGGAATGACAATTTGACTAAGACATGACTTGGATGACTTGCAGTTTTTTCTTGCATTGACTCTTTCCCTTGAAGAATGTAAAGCCTACTTAAAAGCTGACACACTTATCTGAAAGACTGCGATCGCTGAGTTGGGTGTGTTAGCAACAAGCACACTAATACATAGTAGAGCTAGCTTCTATGATATTATCTTAGGCTGTCTCCGATCCTATCTTATCTCCTATCTTATTTTTATTTCAAACTTCATTATGCAAAGTGTAATCTTCAGTACGAATCCTCTATTTTACACGATCTGTTGCGGGCTGCGGACAGATTTATATATTTTTTTATTTTGGGACAAAAGTGGGTATTATGCCCATCGAAAAATTACCTACGCCTCTGGTTCTTGTCTAGATTTTGCCATCGAAAAATTAATTAGGCCATTGGTTGTTGTCCAGATATCGGTGATGTTCTTAGAAAAATTTCAATGGACCCTATTTAGATCTATAACTAAATATGGGTGTAGGGCTAAAACATAACTTCAGAAGGTCTTCTACTAGAAATAAATAAATTTAGAACCCTTAAAGCCTTGCTCAATTATTTCTATCCAATGCATTGGATGAGATTGGAAAGGATTAGGGGGTATTTTAACTTGCTAGATATTTAAACCTACTCTATCTCTCCAATCCACATGGATTGAGTTTAAACGAACAATCTCTAATTTGGGTGGGCACTCAAATCGTCCTCTGGTCCTCGTTCTAGGGCTCTATGTCAAGCCCATTGTAACAAAAATAAATTCTATGGGTCATTAAATTTGGATTCTAATATTGATGAACATCAAAACTATTTGAACTAATATTAATTGCTTGTATAGGTATAGTTCCAACATATGCAAGATAGACTTAACGTAGGCAAAGTGTTGGTCCGAATGGTCAACACCTCAAGCAAAACATTAGCAAAAATCATGTTGAAGACCAACAAGACATGTTATAAGTTTAAGCCATTAATAAGAAGAAGCCCCAGACGCAAAGACACCAACAAAAGTGAAGCCACCAAAGTTGACACAAAAGGGATGATGAATTAAAATTGTTTCCTGGTTTTGGATCTTCACATTGACATGAATTTAGCTTTACGATGTATAATTTTTCTTTAGTTTCTAAAAAGTCCAAGATCATCAAAATTAGGGTTTGGAACTAAATGTTATAACCAAATACAAAATACATGTCAGTTTGAAAAAGGCATTAGACATATTTGGTGCTCCTATATGGTGCATGCATGAGATGACAATAACTTTCAATGAATTACCCAACATATTTGGTGCTCCTATATGGTGCATGCATGATAATTGTACGTACTCATGAAAAAAGCATCACAACGATCAAGTTTCAATGGTCGAATTTCTAGAAGTCGGGTGCTACCATTAGATATGTCTGACACATACACAGATCTAGATAGATTACTTTCATGCATAGGGTTTGACTATATGAAAATTATAGTCCTTAGTTTAAAAAGATTTTAAGCTGCCTAATTCACCCACCTCTTAGATGTCAAGGCCCATCAAGTGGTATTAGAGCCAGTTGGCTCAGTTTGGACATTTGGCTTCACCGCCATTGAGCTAACACTATTTAGACATACTGGTTGAGATGGATACCTCTAGGCCTTTGCACTTTGATGGCACTAATTTCCCTTATTAGAGTGTTAAATTCGTTTGCTGTCTTGAGGTGGTAGATTTGGAAGTTTGTAGGTCACTCGCAATGGGATGAGAACCCTAAAAATCTTGAGAAACCAACTACGAGTGATGGAAAAGAAATTCACCAAGATCTATAAATTGCTTATTTGAATCTTTTAGAATGAATATTTTAACTAAGTGTTCTCCCTCACAAAAGAAATTTAGATTTGGTTAAAATTATATGAGCTCCATGATGGCACAAACAATTTCCATGAGCAAAAGCATTGACTAGCTAAACAAAGTAATGTCTATTTTGTAATGAAAGAAAATGAGCTTATTAGAGATATGTATTCTTATTTGAATATATAACTAGAAATTTACTGAACTATGTTTGATTAAAAAAGATATGTGATGTGTGGACTTTGTGAATAAGATCGTCTCCATGCTACCACATAACAAATATGTGAACATCATCACCATCCTTCAAAACATGGAGGACTTTAGCATAATGACCCTAACACTTGTCATTGGCAAGTTGGTGGCATTTGAGATGTCATGCAAAATGGGTAAAGAAGGCACTTCATCAATCAAAAACATAGTTGGCACATGTAATGAGCATAAGAATATGAAGGACAAGGAGCAAACTGAAACCTCAAGCTCAAGCTCCTCAAGTGAAGAAGAATAAGAAAATGATGATCAAGCCTCCATCTCCTCCTTTGATGTAAATGAAAAAACAATTAAACAAATCAAGGAGGTGACAATGACGATTTGCATATGAATCTCATGGGTGTGCCCATCCAAGTTGGAGATATCCAATTCACAATTGAAAGAAGAGAACAAAGAAGCAAACTGTTATGGATGCGATAAGAAGGGACACTTTATGGAGGATTGTCTAAACAAGCCCAAACCCAAGGACAAGAAAAATAGGTGCAAGGACAAGGCTCTTACAATAATCAGGACCTGGGATAATTTATTAAGTGAAAATGAAGCCCAACACAAGAGACACAACCACAATCATTCATAATCATGTTTCTCTTACAAGTGCCCTTATGTTATGAGGTAACACTAAAGACTCATCATCTAGTATAAGTGATACAAGTAGTGATAATGGCAATGAAAACTCCTCTTATGGAGAACTTTTGAAAAGTGTCTATTTCTTTAATAAAAATTTGCACGAATAAACAAAAACAAATTAGTCAACTTAAGATCAACTACATCAAGTTAAAATAAAAACAAACAATTGTGACAACACTATTGGTAGGACCTTGATGAAATTATTAATGTTTTAAAAGAAATATTAGCTAGCTCAAAAGAATATTATGAATTTTTGCTTGATAAATTGAATTTATTAGCAAATTAAATGATGAGCAAACTAACAAGCTTGAGTCTATCACTAATACCACAAGGCACTTAAAATTGAAACAATCAAAATAAACAAAAATGCCCCTAGTTCTTGTAGTGATCTAATTGATTTAGATTCACCCCTTGCAAATAAATTTGTGTTAAGAATATGATTATAGAAACATGCTCAAAAGGAGATTTCAAGGGAGAATGAGAAACTCAACAAAGAGGTGGCTTGCCCCACTAAGGACTTGACTTAAAAGAAAGGAATAACTGAGTCAACCCAACCTCATCAACACCATAAAGAGTGTGAAGAATATTGATAAGAGTGAAGAAGCATTTAATTCTAGTTCCATATTGTACTAGATCTGAATTCTTGCAATTTCAATCAGCATCTAGTTCTTTTATGCCCAAATTTGCATTTACATACCTAAATTATTGTTGTTCATACACTAGGTAAAGCATATGGTAGGTTTGCTCGTTTTCACTCTCAAACCTTGTAGAAAACCTACATTGTTTAAATTGTTTAGGATCATGACACACAACTTATTCCTTAAATTGGTTTATAATATATGTATTAAAGTCCAAACTATAGACACCTCACCCTAAATATCACCCACAAGTGATTCTCAACTTCATGTGGCTTTATCATTCAAAGTGATATTATGATGTTAAAAGTCTAAGTGCATGTCTCCTACAAGTATTCATATTTGTATGCACACTTTTAGGAAGAGGCCAGTCTACAAGTTGTGATCTTTGATACTAATATATTTTCAGGTTTATCATATATGTAGTAATCTCTTTGCAAGGGAAATAAAGGACCCAAAGCTATGTATTATCACTTACAAGTGGTAGTTTTTATCCTTTGTAGGATGACATATCATACAAATTGGTATCATGTCCAATTGGATTTATACATATGGTATCCCTAAATTGGTGTCAATATGTTGTATTCAATTGGTACCTTTTACATGCTTTCTCTATACATTATACAGATTAAACTCCATTTGTTATAAATATATGGATATGTATATTGTCATCATGGAAGAACACTAGGGGTACATAAATTACTATAAGGATAGAGATTTGAAGACAATGAGATATAGGTTGACGGTGCGTTGAACTTGGGCATGGCTAGGAACCAATGCGTGGGAAGTTTAGAGATGTTTCGATCACATTGTTTGCAGTATTCTACGTTCTCTTGCTACTAATTGATTGGTGAACACAAATGTGAAGAAGATTACAAACTCATAACATAATTGAACATCGCAACCTTCTTGCTATGCTTGCTAGGCTAGTAATATGATTATAAACCTAGGTTGCATAACTCTTTTGCGATAAAGATAGCAACACACCTAGAAAAACTATAGTTAAACTCTAGATATATTAGTTTCTTGCATCAGTTTTGATTAGGTGGAAATTAGGTTTCTTGTTTAAGATGTGGATTTTTAAGTTGTGTAGTTCATTGCCCCTCTTATGTGTCACGGTGCCTTCAACTACTAAGTTTGTTTGCATTTGTTTTCCTATGGGCCTTCTCTCCTGCTTGCCCCCTCCACGTATGTGTGCCCTATGGAAATCACCGAATGACACCTAACATTAGTACTCCTTGCTTGACACAAAACCCACATGCTCCAAGCCCTAGCACCCACCTACCTCTATGACTAGCCAGATGCAACACCCACCTCTTTCCCCTCCCAATGTTTGATGGATAGTCTAGATCCAGCATGAGGGAGTGGCAGCGAGGGAGCCACCTCCTTCCCCATATAGGAGGCAATCGTGCCTACCCAGCGACTCCCTCATCACTTTGACTTACCGATAGTGTGACCCTGACTTCCCCAACAATCTCTCGGTGCCACCATGAGTCCACTAGCAAATCCCTAACTGCCGCTATTGGTGTTTCTAGTTTTTGGTTGAGAAAGTCAATGACATGCATGTCACATGTATCATTCTCCATTGGAATAAGTTTGAGTCCTTTAATTTGAAGACAATTAATTGAGTGCACCTCATAAAACAAAGCTCTCAAGAGTAGGTCAACCTTTAAGTAAAAAACAGAGACCCTATTTTTAGGGCTATTATTGGAGTTCTCTTACCAATCAAAAGTCTATGAAAAACAATAAACTACTACTTAATTTTTGCACTTATTTTATACTAGTTCAGGTAGAATGTCACTATGTCCAGTTGGGTGACTTGCATATCCTGCACTAAGTCTATGATGGAGGCGGATTACAAACAGGTCGAGAGAAGGCTTGGTGCTCAAGTCTCTAGTGAATGAGTCCTGGAGCGGGGTGGAGTGCTCTATGTGTTACAAGTGTGTGGGCTACTTGTGCAAGCATGTTCCCTGTTGCCTTCTATGATGGTCCTCCCCTTCCTTTTACAAACCAAGGAGAAGGGAGGCCCTATTCATAAATCTAGGGGTCAGATTGGGCGAACGAGGGCCTAGCCTTGCTAGGTTGTTCATTGTCGTCCAGGATACTCACTGGCCAAAGGACCTCTCTAGTCTACGTCGTCCCCTTTCGTCATGTTACTATAGCCACACATGTCATGCCTATGTGCCTTGTCTTATCTTGCATTGTGTCTTTGGTTGTCCTCCGGGCAATGGAGTGGTTGAGCCATGGTCAACTTTCGTACAGGTGATGCATGTTTATTCATGCCTTTCCTTAAATGGTCATTCCAATTGTCCCAAATGTTAGAGACCGTATGCTAACATACCGGCTCTCATGATGTCATTCGAACCACACACCTATGTTAGAGCCTAACTCTTTTGCACCCTTTCCTGGAGTGGTCATCGTTTTGACCTCATGAGTCCCGGCTTCCAAGGATCGGGTGTAGCCCCCTGACCCCTAGGTCGGGCGAGGCTTTGTATCTCAACCCTTTGGGCGGTTAGAGGTCGGGTGAGCGAAGACCCAGGGTCAGCTTGTCCTGCCCTTGGTCCCTCGGGGTCGAGGGTTGGTCGAGGCGAAGACATGAGGTGAGACTGTTCACGAGAGTCAAGGATTAGACGAGGCATGTCATTCAAGCTTCTTTTATTCCTCTAACCCACCACCTCTTGTCATTACTAGTTCATGATATATATGCCCATGTTATCCACCTTCGACAAATGTAACATTGGTGAAAGGATCACAATGCCCAAGAGGGGGGGTGAATTAGGCTTTTTCTAAAAATTTAACAACAATTAAACCCTAAGCATGAGTCCAACTTCACCCAACTACTAGAAATAAGTAAATACTACTAGAAAAACAACAACCCTAAGTCATTACTTCAAATACTTGCTAATCAAATGAATAAGATGAAATGCTCAAATTAAATGCAGAATGTAAAGCAAGGTTAAAAAGACTCCTCCAATTTTTTTGCCAAGGTATCAAAGAGTCGGCACTCTTCCCTAGTCCTCGTTGGAGCACCCGCGCAAGGTATCACTCCCCCTTGGTCCTCGCAACAACGAAGTGCTCACTATGAGGTGATCCTTTGCCACTCTGGCATGGTGGATCCCTCATGACCGCTTACAATCTTGAGCCGGCTCACCAACAAATCCTTCAGGGTGATCACCATGCTCCAAACACCACCAAGCCATCTAGGTGATGCCGATCACCAAGAGTAACAAGCCATAGACTTTAACTTGACCAAGAGAAGCCTAATGCATGTGGTGTGTGCTCTAAATGGCTCTGAGGTCCTGACACAGGATTAAGATTTTCTAATCACCTCACTAGGCTTGTGGTGCTTGCAATGCTCTAGCAGTGTGTGGTCATCAATGTGGGTAGCAAGACACTCAATGAGGTAGGAGGAGGGGGTATAAATAGCCCCACCTACCAAACTAGTCGTTACCTGGCTGTTCTATGCATGGACGCACCGGACAGTCCGGTGTGCCACCGGTGCGCCAACGGTCGGCTCCAACGGCTAGTTCTGACACCTAGTCATTGGGATGATGGTGCACCGGACAGTGAACAGTACATGTTCGGTGTGATGGCTAAAATTCATTTTCTCAACTCGTTGCTCTCGGGTTTTCTTAGGGGCAGAGGCGCTGCCCCCGGGGCTAGCTAGCCCCCCTGTCAGGGGGCGCACCGGACAGTCCGGTGCCCCTAAGACAGAAACCCTAACTTCTTTTTCCTTTGATTTTTCTAAACCATTTTTGTTTTAACTTGTGAGTATATTATAGAGTGACACCTAGCACTAGATGTGAGTGTGAATATGCACCAACACTACACTAGAAATCTCTTGGTCAAACTACTCATCCACAACCCCTCTTTATAGTATGACTAACATAAAAATAGAAGACCTAATTCTATACCGAGTGTCCACAACTCCTTCGACACTCCGAATATGAAGACCTTCATTTTTTGATTCGCCTTTTCAGCTGTCGCTTCAAGTCCTCATCTGAGGGATTGTTTTCATCGTTGTAGCACAACTTCCTGTAATGCGACCTAACTTACCATTTGCTCTGCAAAACATACGTTAGTCACATATAATCTTATGTTGTCATTAATCACTAAAACCAACTAGGGGCCTAGATACTTTCAATCTCCCCCTCTTTGGTGATTGATGACAACCCTACAAGAGTGTGAGAGTAGTCTGTTTGTTTTTCTATCAATAGAAAAGATGATAGTTATACTCAACAATTTTGACAAAAAAGTAGTGTAATAGATTAGTACATATAGGCGCATACACAACATAAGTTTCTTGTTCATATAAGAATGAAATGAAATCCATGAATAAGAACTGAACGACTGGTGATAACATCTTAGGTGAAAACATAATACACACATAATCATTAATAAACATCGAGAGCATATCATAGAGTTTGTGAGTTAAGTGTCATACAAAAGTGGAGCTAGTACAGAGAGTATCAAGCAAATATATTACATCAAAATATCAAAAGGCATTCTCAACTAACTCCCTAACTCCCCCTAGATCTCACAACTCATATCTCTCCCCCTTTGGCATCAAACACCAAAAGGGTTACCTGAACCTACAGACCAGAAGAGGAAGGAGGAGGCAAAGGCGCATTAGGTCACGGTCGAGGCAGAAGTGCAAACGTAAGCTAAGATCGGAGTAAGTCTCAGATCTAGGATCTGCAGTAGAAGCTGGAGCTGGTACTGACTTTGACGTAGGCTGCAGTGTAGGATCCGCTGGAGCTGGAGCAGTCACAGACACCGCCACGACAGCAGTGGTAACAGCAGGCGCTGGTGGCACTAGCGGCTGAGCGCTGATGGGTCCGATGACCAATGTCGAGAAATCCAAGGTGACTGGCCAGAGCAAAGAGATAGTAGGACCAAACGAGTGGAATGGGAGTCCTGACTGAAGTGCGGGAACAATAGTAGCCTGAAGAGCCGGAGGAGGAGCAGACTGCACTGGAGGAAGCTGAATACCGATGTGCTGAAAATATGCATCATGAATGCCCGGTGCTCTGCCTTGTTTACTAAGAGCTGCTGCTGAAGGTTGTCCTGGCGGTCCTGAATAGTCTAAAACATGGATAGCATCCACTCGAACATCTACTATTGTTCTGCTGCCAGATGACCTGCTGCTGAGTGAGTGACTGAAGAATAGCGGCCAGAGCAGGGTCAATAGCTGGAGGGGCAGCAGGAGCATCACTGGAACTACCAGCCTCATGATCATGTGAGCGAGGTGGTACAGGAGGCGGTGGCAGGATCCCTAGGTCCTCATAATCAGAGGAAGCGTCTATAATGGCACCTTGAGTCTCGAACTGTCTGATAGCCTCATCCTCAGCCCTGATATCTAACACTAGATCTGGCACTAGAACTAGGTCCTCAGGGGCTAGGCGATAGAAGCTGAACTAGAGGCGAGAAGCCTCAAGGGTGGCCTGGAACTGAGGAGGTCTGATCCGCTGCCCAAAGATGTGACAGAGGTAGTGAGCATATGGCAGCTAACAACGAGCATGGAGATCATCCAACACTGTGTCCTCGATCTCACAGATAAGGAAATCAACCACATCGAACTCTGAGTGAGAGATCTAGGCACCAAGTCCGTCTCATCAGCTCATAGAGGAACTTCGCTGCTGGAGTGAAGTCTATAGGAAAACGTCGGAACCCATTTGTGAATGGAGGTCTAAACAGGGCAGCAACGTGAGCTGTAGCCGAAGCAACTCCGTTGTGAGGGTGACGGGGAGGATCCGAAGTACCATAGCATAAGCTGTGGAGCCTAGTCGATGACTCAGGAAATCCAAAGAGCTGTCTGATCTAAGTGGCATGCAGAGTGACATCCTCGTGCTCAAAGAGAAACCTCAGCCACTGATGATCAGGGTCAATCCAAACGGTGGCATAGAATACTCTGACCCACTCCTTAATGTATCTGCCACTAGAGATCAGAAGTGAAAGCAAACCTGGCAGATAAGAGAGGTGACCCTCGGACTCAGCACCGACGGCTGACAAAAATGCAGGGAGATCCAAAAGTCGGTGCGCTCTCAAAGCAATCTGAGCTAACAACAGCGCCTTGAAGAAGGACTCCTGAGTCCTGGTGCTGAAGAGCGACGCAGCTGCTGGGTCTCTCTGGGCTAGCAACCAAGTGTCTGAACTGACGTACCCAGGCAGCAGTGGCTCGCTGAAGGGCAATCAGACGTGGGTTAGCAGCCAGCGGTATCACCTCAGTCTCGTCATGCTCCCTGAAGCGAGGTGGTGGAATGGGCAGAGCGGGAGCGGGAGTAGGAGCAGTGGTAGCTAGAGTGGTGGAGGTGGTGGGCACAACAGAAGTGGTGGATGGCTCTGGAGCGATAGGAGCTAGCGAAGTGGGAGGTGGAGTGGAAACTGTGGTGGAAGGAGTGGGGGAGCAGTGGAGCGAGGCCGAGATGCGAGACAACGAACCCAATAGGAAATCTGATCAGAGGAGATCTAGAGCTAGCCTCCCCGCTTAGCCTGGTCTACTGTCGTTGTAAGTGTTGCACGTGCAGCTCTATCCATACCTCGCTTCTTCTTGCCCTCCTGCTGCTCAAGAAAGATTGTCTTCCCTTTGACCTGCCTGAAGAGGCGAGGAGGGTCCTCGTCGTCTCCTCCCCCTAAATGGTGTGACATTCTTTGTTCGCATCATACTGACCTGACTGCTGCAAGGTAGAGTGAAAAGATAAGTGAGAGTAGAGAGCAGTAGACAAGGTCTCAAAACGAGTGATAGCTACCTAGGGACTTCTCGAGAGAGAAAAGATCCAGACAGGACAGGAGACGAGCACACGAACTGGCGAGATCACTGAAATGACAGAAGAAGTGAGCATGTATTAGTCACATAGTCATAAGTATATGAAATGTGAATAAATGCATACACAGAGAGTTATGACACAAAAACTGAGTGATTTGGAGAAACAGAGGTCAAATGGCGCGAGAACGACGTTTGAACGATGAATTGTGCCATAGCGAGTTTGAAATTCAAAAAGAGGCATGAAATGACTTGGATTGAGCCGATACTTCACGGATAGGTATATATGAGTGAATATGAGTGAAGTGCGTGCTTGGTTTGAAGTTTTGTGGAGAAAACAAATTTTTGGAACTCGGCTCAAAAGGGATTGCTATAAATGGGATGTGGGGGAATAACCAGTGTCTGGGATATCGGATAGGCATGAAATTTGGCGAGGGAGTTACTGGTAGTGGCCGAAAGGTGTTGGAAAAAGTTGGGGTCGATTTGAGCAATTTTGACTAGTTTGGGCATTTCGCCGAGCACTGGCGTGCGGGGTTTTGAGTTCAGGGTGAAATGGCTATTTGTGGAGATGAAACCCTCCCTAGGGAGCTCAAGACCTGCAGGGGAACTCAATAGGGCACAAGGCACACACACATGTACAAGGATTCACAAATTTGGAGTGAATTTTGAGTTTAATAGAAGGAGGTGGTGGAGCTCCTCAGTGGAGAGAATACCAGAGAGAGAGGAAGGAGAGGAGAGTGGCTCACCAGAGGGAGAGATGGGGAAGCAGGGGCTGGAGAGCTTCGCCGGAGCACCCCGGTGATCGCTAGCGGTGAGGAGGGGTGGCAAATCGCCTGGCACAAAGAGAGGCAGAGTGGCTGGGAGGTGAAATGAGAGCTTGGCCTCGGGCTCGGGCAGGGAAAACCTTTTTAAAAACGGGTTATGGGCACATCAAAAAGTCTATAGTGCTCGTTCGGTGCACACTGGACAGCGCACAGTAGTTGTCCGGTGAACCACCAGACAAGGCAGCACAGGAACAGATCTGCACGCGCCCAGCCGGTGCACCGGACATTGCACAGTGCAGTGTCCGGTGCATACCAGACTGTCTGGTGAGCCCAAACAGAGGGAATTTTGAAATGTTCTAGGAAATTTTGAACCAAATCAAATCCCAACTTATAAGCACACAAAAGAACACCTATTGGGACAAGTATCGGTACCCTCACATATTCTCTCATATTTTTCAAAATATTTTGCCATAGGCTAGATAGTTTTTAGAGAAAATAGGCAAATGGTGAGATTTGCATTTCAGTTTTGCACTAGAGGTTTCATGAACGAATTGAGTTTTGAATACTCCCCCTAATTCCAGTACCTCATGCATATCTCAAGAACCAACAATTGCATAGTAAATTAAATTTCAGTACCAAAAAGCTTAAACGCTAGGACTTGTCAAGTTTGAGCCGAGTTAAGCCTTTTCACTCGCTTTGTTGGCAATTATCATAACTAGGTTAGATAAACACTAGATGCAATACAATAAATTTAAACATGCAATGCAAGCTTGACACCATTTTATAATTTAAGTAAAATTTCTAAGATCAAGAATATTTAGCTCATTCCTCAACATACAAAAGTAGGTTTTGTCTAAAGGCTTTGTGAAAATATCCGCTAATTGATATTTCGATCTCACTCCTTCTAAAATAATATCTCATTTACAAACATGATCTATAAGGATGTGATGATGGATAACAATGTGCTTGGTGCAAGAGTGTTGTACAGGATTGTTAGCAATTTTAACAGCACTCTCATTATCACACAACAAAGGTACCTTTTCTAGAACTACACCATAGTCTAGAAGTGTTTGTTTAATGTAAAGAATTTGTGTGCAACAAGCGCCCGCGGCAATGTATTCCGCTTTAGTGGTTGACAAGGCAACACTATTTTGCTTTTTAGA
This sequence comes from Zea luxurians, assembly GCA_029449295.1. Lineage (NCBI taxonomy): Eukaryota > Viridiplantae > Streptophyta > Magnoliopsida > Poales > Poaceae > Zea > Zea luxurians. The sequence goes on from JAOPSE010000014.1 coordinate 76,086,672, forward strand.
GGTCTATGAAACTAGTGATCTCCCAAGCAAGTGGCATCCTTCGGATGTACTTTTTCTATCAATTTTGCAACAGGCATAATCCGAATCGGAATAGCCAATTAAATCAAAAGTAGCTCCTTTGGGATACCAAAGGCCAACGCTTGGGTGTGCTTAAGATAGCTAAGAATTCTTTTAACAACTCAAAGATGAGCTTTCTTAGGATTTGCTTGAAATTGAGTACACATACAAACACTAAACATGATATCAGGCCTAGATGCGGTAAGATACAATAAACTACCAATCATGGAACGATAGAGAGTTTGATCAAAAGGGTTACCTCCCTCATCTAGGTCGAGATGTCCATTAGTAGGCATGGGTGTCTTGATTGGTTTGCACTTCTCCATATTGAATCTCTTCAACAAGTCTTTGGTGTACTTCTCTTGTGAGAGGAAGTTCCCATCTTTCATTTGCTTGACTTGAAAGCCGAGGAAGAAGGTTAGCTCACCAATCATTGACATCTTGAACTCCTTCGACATCAACTCACCAAATTCCTTGCAATGACAATCATTTGTTTAGCCAAAAATTATATCATCAACATAAATTTAACAAATGAAAATATCACTGTTATGTTTCTTTGTGAATAGAGTTGTGTCGACGGTCCCAATCTTAAAGCCCTTTTCGATGAGGAAGTCATGAAGACACTCATACCAAGCCCTTGGAGCTTGCTTTAGCCCATATAGCGCCTTGAACAACCTGTAAGCATGATTAGGATATCTAGGGTCTTCAAACCCGGGTGGTTGCTCAACATATACTAGTTCATTTATGAAATCCATTTAAAAATGCACTTTTTACATCCATTTGATAAAGCTTTATATCATAGCAAGATGCATATACAAGTAGGATATGGATGGCTTCAAATCGAGCAACCGGTGCAAAAGTCTCTCCAAAATTTAAACCTTCAACTTGAGAGAACCCCTTTGCAACAAGTCTTGCCTTGTTCCGCATAATCACACCTTGATCATCTTGTTTGTTTTGGAACACCCATTTTGTTCCAATGACCCTTGCATCTTGTGGAGGCTTCTCTAGGGTCCAAACTTGATTGCGGGTGAAGTTGTTTAATTCTTCATGCATGACATTCACCCAGTCCGGGTCCTGTAGCGCCTCATCCATACATGTAGGCTCAACACAAGAAACAAAAGAGTGATGTTCAATAAATGAAGCATATCTTTGAGAACGAGTGATAACCCCTTAGGAAGGACTCCCAATGAGTAGATCTTGTGGATGTGCTTGAAGTAGTGATGGGTTCCTCTTGTTAACCACTTGGGAAAAAGGTCTTGGAGCATCAACATCTTCAGCTTGTACCCTTGCTTGTTCATGAGAGACAAATGTATCTTCATTTTCATGCCTCTCATCTTTTTCATCATCATTTGGTACATTTGATGAAGAAGGTCTGTCGATATTTTGCACCTCTTCTTCATCTTCTTTGGTTTGATGGTCCAATTGGCATGTTCTTCATAGCTTCCCTAAGTGGTTCATCACCTACATCATCAAGATTTTCAAGTGCTCCTTGGGAGCCATTAGTCTCATCAAATTCCACATCATATGTTTCTTCCACCACGCTAGTGGCATGATTGAATACTCGATATGCTTTGGATTTTGATGAATAACTAAGTAAGAAACTAATATCACAACGTCTTTGAAACTTCCCTAGGTGATGGCGTTTCTTGTAGATGTAACATTTGCATCCAAACATCCAAAAGAAGGAAATAGCATGCAGTGTTGCCATTTAGCAGTTCATAGGGAGTCTTCTCAAGTAGCCGGTGAGGAAATAGCCTATTTGATGCATAGCATAAAGTGTTGACAGCTTCAGCCCAAAACCTCTCTGGTGTGTTATACTCATCAATCATTGTTCTTGCAAAAGTGATCAAGGTCCTATTCTTTCTTTCAACAACTCATTTTGTTGAGGTGTGTATGTTGCAGAAACTTCATGTTTGATCCCAATTTCATCACAGTACTCATGAATGTTGGTGTTGTCAAATTCTTTTTCGTTGTCACTCCTTATTTTCTTGATTTTGCAGCCAAATTCAATTTGAGCCTTCTTGGCAAACTTCTTGAATATTGATGCAACCTCGGACTTGTCATGAAGAAAGAACACCCAAGTATATCTTGAGAAGTCATCAACAATAACCAGACAATAGAGGTTACCACCATCGCTAGCATAAGTTGTTGGTCCAAATAGATCCATATGAAGTAACTCTAGTGGCCTTGATGTTGACATAAAAGCTTTTGTAGGATGAGTGTTAGCAACTGGCTTTCTAGCCTGACATGCACTACAAAGCTTCTCCTTTTCAAATACAACATCCTTCAGTCCTCTAACCATGTCTTTCTTTAGAACCTTCTTGAGTGTGCTCATTCCAACATGTGCAAGCCTTCTATGCCATAGCCATCCAAGAGATGCTTTGGTAAAGAGGCAAGTCCTTAAGTTTGCATCTTCAGAAGAGAAATCCACTAAGTATAGGTTGTTGTTTCTAAATCCTTTGAATACCATTGACTCATCATCCATTTTAGATACAACAACCTCTATAGGAGTGAATAAGCATTGAAGGCCAAGATCACAAATTTGACCCACTGATAGCAAGTTGAAGCTTAATGGTGCAACCAACAGAACATTTGAAATTGAAAGATCATTTGAAATTGCCACCTTGCCAAGCCCTTGAACTTTTCCTTTTGAATTATCCCCAAAAGTGATTTTATCTTGTTAATCAACATTTTCATCAAGTGAGGTGAACATCCGTGGGTTGCCAGTCATATGTTGAATGCATCCACTGTCAATTACCCAATGGCTCCCACCGGTCTTGTAGTTCACCTACATGAACAAATAAATCAAGCTTCAATTTTGAGGGCCCTATTTTGCATAGAACCAGTAACTTTCTCAATCAAGGACTTTTCAACCCAAATTTGTCTAGGTCTACTATTGCTTAGTGGGCCTAGAAATATTACTTTGACTTTTCCATTTGCTACTTTTCTTAGAACATAATGAGCATTGAAAGCAAATGGTCTTGAGTGCTTTAGCAAGGGAGTTGGTGGTGTGGCTTTGCAGTTGTGGGCAAAGTGTCCTTCTTTTCCACACTCAAAGCACTTGATGGGCTTAGAAGTATGTTTTCCCTTGTATTAACTTGTTGCTTTCTTTTGCACAAAAGAATTGTATCCAATACCACTCTTATTATTTTTCGTAACATTGTTCATGAGTAACTCATTTTGAAGGTATTGGCCTTTGTTGAACTTTTGCACACTTGTGGCAAGATGTTCTTTCTCAATCTTAAGTTTCTTGACTTCATCTCTAAGCCTTTCATTGTCCACTGCTAACTCATTATTAATGTCATTGCTTTCTATGGCAACTTTTCCTCTAGTTGTTGCATCTGTCAAGTACCTCTTCAATTTCTGGTTCTCTAGTGTCATAACTTCAACTTTTCAATTAATTCATCATGAAGACTAGATTGATCAACTTGGCTCAAATCATCACATGAGGTTGCTACATCAATCTTAACAGTAGGGTTAATAGCCTCATGTGTATTACAAGATAAAAGCTCATTTGCAATAAGAAGATTATCATAGTCAATTTTAATTTTTGTATAATCTTCCTTTACTTTGACAAGTCTATCTTTCAACTCCCTATTTGCTTCACTTAATTTTTCACATTTATCTTTGGCATCTTTAAGGGAGGTTTTGAGCTCATTTTTAGTGGATGACATAGTTTTATTTTCTTCTTTCATTTCTTCACTAGCCTTAACAACTATGTCATACTTGGCAGTTAAGAATTCATTTTCATCCTTTAACTTGTCACATTTAGCTTTTGACTTTCTAATGATTTGAGTGTACTCTTTAAGTAAGTTAGCTAATTCATCATAGGAAGGAGAAGCATACTCGTCATCACTATCACTATCATCAATAATATCATTCTCAAGTTGTACCTTCCGTTCACCTTTAGCCATGAGGCATAGGTGAGAAGTGGATGAGGATGATGGTGGTGGTGAAGAGAAATCCCCAGCGATGGCAGCAACCTTTTCATCATTTTCTTCTTTACTTAAAGAAGATCCGCTTGAGGATTCAATGTCAGCCAGTCACCAACAATATATGCTCTTCCATTTTTCTTCTTATGGAATCTTTTGTGCTTGCCTTCCTTCCTCTTGAAGAATTTCTTTTCCTTTTTCTCATCATCATTGTCATCATCTTTCTTGCTCTAGAACTTGTTCTTCTTGGGCTTGTTGCATTGATGAGCAAGATGATCGAGTTCTCCACAATTATAGCAGTCCATCTCAGAGATGGGCTTTCTTTTGTTGGAGAAGAACTTCTTCTTTCTTGAATCAAACTTGTGCCTTCTCAGTTAAGTTTCTTCAACATTTTGGTGGTCTTTCTCACCATCAAGGCAATGTTTGCATCAAGATCATCATCACTTGAGGATTCTTCCTCAACTTGCATTTTGGCTTTCCCTTTCTTTTCTTGGCTAGCTTTGAGAGCCACGTCTTTTCTCTTGGAAGAAGACCCATCCTTGTCATTTATGTTCATATACATTTCATGAGCGTTCATCTTTCCCAATATTTGAGTTGGAGTAGCAATTGAAAGATCCATTTGATGTAGCACAGTGACGATGTGTCCATATTTGTCAATTGGGAGGACATTGAGAATCTTCCTCACAACATCCGATTGTGAAATTTGGGTGAGCCCCAAGCCATTGACTTCCTCTACAAGAATGTTAAGGCGTGAGTACATATCATTAGCATTCTCATTTGTAAGCATTTCAAAAGAATTTAATTTTTTCATTGCAATGTGATATCTCTCCTCACGCTCACTTTTAGTTCCTTCATGTAGAGCACAAATATCCATCCACAAATCATGAGCATTTCTATGATTTCTTACTCTATTAAAAATATCTTTGCAAAGGCCTCTAAAGAGAGTGTTTTTGGCCTTAGAATTCCACTTTTCATCATTAAACTCATCGCCTACAAGATTTGTGGGATCTCTTAGTTTGGGGAACCCTTGAGTGGCGGCTGTTGGGGCGAAGGCAAAGACGTCACCCTTCGCTCGAGGCCTTCGCCGTAAACGCCGGCCCAACGGAGAAAAGACAACGGGCAGGGACACCCTTCGCCCCATACGATCTCGGACGAAGACCCGTGGCGAGGTCATCCCACCGTGCGGCCTCGTCCAGCGCGGAGGCCCACGTGTGATCCGGCCCATTGTGACAGGCCCTGCGTGGCCGCTGCGTGTTACGGTCCTGATTTATAAAGGCGTCCCTGTAATTACAGTCTGTAACCCCGCTTTATGGGAATATTCCGGGGATAACCTAGGTGTCTGAGGGCACATGCGTCCTTAACACAGGACGCTGGGTACCCGGACACCTATAAATACCCCCGCACAGTGCCCTTGAGAGGCTAGATGAACAGAGCTTTTGCCATCACGTGCTGAAACCCTGTTTGCGCTATTACTCCCCCCCGTTGGATCAACTTGCGCCAGTAAGCAAGTTCCAACATTTGGCACCCACCGTTCGTGCTACGAAAAAACCACCCGCGATGGCACCCAAGAAAGCTAGCTCGAAGGCTGACGAGGCTACGAAGGCAGCACTGCTGGCTGCAAGGAAGGGCAAGGCCCTCGCACTCACCCACTCCAATCACCAAGAGGCTGCTGAAGACGACGCCCTCCGCACCTGCGGCCCTGAAGGACAACCGCAGCCTCCCCCAGGCTTTGCCCCACCGGAAGGCGCGGACCTCGCCGAGGACGGTGAAGTCCTCGGCTTCGCCCCACCGGAGGGCGCGGACCTCACTGAGGACGGTGAAGTCCTTGGCGTTTCAGCGGAAGAACAGCTACAGCTGCGCGCACTGCGCCTCAAGAACCGCAATCTCCAGAGGCAAAAAGAGATACTGGAGGCCAAGCGCCAGCGCGTGTCGGCACTAGCCAAGGTGCGGCAAATGATACGCGACGAAGAGCAGAAGGCCCAGGACCTCGAGCGGGAGATCGCGCTGATGCAGCGCGAAGGCCACCCCGGCCTGCAACATGGGCCACCCCTGCAAAAATGCGCACAAGTGGAAGACATACGCGAAGGCCACCGTGGCCTGCAGCATGGGCCACCCCTGCAACACCGCGCGCAGGTGGAAGACCCGCACTTCCCCCAGCGCGACTACGCCTTCCCACACGCCGCGCCATTTCAAGGGGTCAACTACCTCGATGAGAGAAGTCCCCTGGCACCACATCTGCAAGTGACACCCTGGTCTGCCAACTTCTGGGCAGGGACCTATCCCAAGTACAACGGCAGCACGGACCCAGCTCAGTACATCATGAGTTATCAGGTCGCCGTCGCATCTTCCGGAGGGGACGACGCCACAATGGCCAAGTCTTTCATCATCGCCCTCGAAGGCCCAGCTCTCACCTGGTTCACCAGGTTACCCCCGCTGTCCATTGATTCCTGGAGAAGCCTAAGGGACAAATTCCTGCTCAACTTCCAAGGGTACCGCCCAGACACCGACGCCTTGGCCGAACTCTCACTCTGCAAGCAACTAGAAAAAGAGACTCTGCGGGAGTATTACCGCAAGTTTCTAACACTCAAGTCACAGCTGCCCTCAGTTGACGACCAGATCGCCATTCACTACGCCATCAGTGGCCTCCGCGCTGGCGTCCTTTACAGCCATTGCATCAGGGACCCGCCCAAGAACCTCCAGGAGTTATATAAACTATTTGAAAAATATGCCAAATCCGAAGAGCTCCACTAGCGCAAGATTGAGTCCCAGAGGAAACCCAAAGACGCTCCACAGTCCAGCCGCACGTGGACGAGGACTCCGCAGCCAGACTCCGGCCGAGACGGCCGTCACCAGCAGCAGGTGCACAACATTGCCAACCAGCACCCCGCTGGTGATGCCCCTCGCCGCCAGGAATATCCCGCCCAGGGTGTAACACCCGGATTTTAGGGGTCCAAAACCCGGGGTTAACATAAACACCAGGTATGCTGGGACCAAGTCTCATACATATGATGTATAGTGGCACAGGATCGAATGTCACAACTTTATATATAACAGGAGTTCTATACAAAATAAATAATTACATTTTAAGGAGACAACGGTCCAGCAACCCAAAGTTGACTGGGAGACGACGGCCTAGACCTCTCACGAACTCATCTCAGCATCCTCCATGAGCATCATCCTGCGGTACCTGTTCTTGACCTGTGGTGTATGTGAGACAGCAAGAGTGAGCTCACATACGTTCATCGCTCAACAAGTTGTGGGGAATAATGTGCATGAACTCGCCAAAGGTGGGAGCTCACGTGAAGTGTAAGGCTTACCAAAGAAGATGGTTAGAGCTGAGCATTGCTTTTAAAGTTGGTCAAAATTTTATTAGCAATTACTAAGTATAAGTAAATACCAAACCCAATTAAGTAATAGAACAAAAGTAACAACTTCACCCGCGATGCAATGCATATGACAAATTGAATTTAATTCCATAGATTAATCATGTGAGGGTCCGAGCTGCTCATGACCGTGAGCACGGCTAGTATACCAGTTTTACACTCTGCAGAGGTTGCGCATCTTTACCCACAAGTCGTGTATCCCATGTCGCCAGGGTTTGCAAAGCCCTTAGACACTTCCGAGGTGAATGGCTAGGGATCCACTACGAGGCCTTTACAAAGTTCCACTAGCTTCCGAAAACCCGCTACAGTTTATAGGAAGATCCAGTACAGGAATCCCTTGCAGGACCGCCATCGCAGCAAAATCCTCCCGAGGGCCTCCCCGCACTGACCTCTCCCCTACTGCCCTTGCCCCTTTCGGGTAAGGTAGTCTTCCACTAGCTTTCCTAATTAATCAGCCAAGGGCATCCCATACTACCCTTGTGGTAGCACTGTTTTCCCGGGTGGTCGCTCCATGTTCCAATTAACATAATGATCTTAACATGAACAATAAATAACAACTGATAACAAAAAGTGTAATCATGAATAGTGTATCTCCATACCCAAAACCACATATAGCATTAGCAAGTACTACCCAGAAAGATCAGTGGTGAACAAGGTATAAAGATAGACAAACTAGGGTAACCTATTGGGTCCCATCAAAATTAACCTATGCAGATCATTATGATTAATTAGAACATGAGTAGGTGAAAAGAAGTGATCAAGGGCACAACTTGCCTGGGCCTTGAGAATCCAGGTACCAGGATGATCTTCAGGTGATACGTGACCTCACTGCTAGTCGTAGTAATACAAACAAACAGTGTAGGCAAAATTTAACATCACACCAAACAAGTAAACAAAATACATAATAATAATCTACACATTAAAATAAGATTCTAGGAACAGAAATCATTAATTTTGGAGTTATAGATTTTAAGTTATGGATTTCCAAAGATTCTATGTGCTTAGTACAAGATTAATTAAGTTAACAATTTTAATGTGACTTTTATGTAAAACCAGTGGCACTAATTGATAAACAATAATATTACAAAATTATAGGAAGTGGAATGGCTTAATTTGGAGTTCATATGCATTTTCTATGAATTATATAAATTCTAGGAATTATTTTTATATTAAAAACCCATTTTCTAATTCATTTAATCATTTTATTACTGCACTGGACCGGGCCTCAATTAAGCAGAAGCACAGGGGGCTCAGGGTAATATTTCTAAGGCTCAGTGCACAGCCGCCTAGGACGGCGGGTTGATTTAAACTAAAGTCGGGGGCTCTTTATGAAGATTGCCACGGCGAAGGGGTATTCTCAGATCTCGGCCGTCCGATCAAGCGCTAACGGATCAGATTAGAATCCCAACCCCACAAATCATTACACGCCTGCAGCCAATGGATCACGATCCCACGGTCCCTGATCCATCCCGAGGCGAGACACCAGGCTCTGATCTCCGCCGTAGCTTCACAGATCCACGCTCCGGATCAATGCGGCGAAGGGTTATCTTCGCGTTGAATCCCAGCCATCCGTCACGCATCTAACGACTGAGAGCATTTCTTCTTCACCCAAACACCTGGTCACGGCGGAGCATGCCCCGCGCGGCGACCCACGCCGACGAGCAGTGCATCCAGAACCACAGAGCCCAAATCATAAAATCGAGTGGCGCAAAACGTAGAGGGGCAGCTAGCGGAGTCATCCGGTGGTCACTTACCGGCAGCAGAGGTCCGGTCGAAGCTGTCCACGAGCAGAGGCGGACCCGCGGCGGAGCCCCAACTACGGCGAGGAATTCCGGCCAACGTAGAGGTCGGTTTCACCCAATCGGTCACGTCGCTTCACCAGGGACCCCGCCGAAGCTCCGGACGCAACGCACAGGGACAGGATCACACGCCAGGGCTTGAATCGTCGACGGCGGCGGAAACGCGGGGAGGAAACTCAATCCTGGGAAGCGAGATGTAAAGGAGGGGGGTCGCGGCTACGTACTTATACTCAGGGGCACTTTGCTGTTGTTATATGGTTACCGAGATCGCCGGCGAGCTCGCGGAGTCCGCGCGGTCCGTTGAGCTCCACGTGCGCGCGGCGAACTCGCGTTCGGTTGAGAGGAAGACGGGGGCAAGAAGATGACGACTGGGCCCCGCGTGTAAGCGACCGAATCAGAAGCCAGTGCGCGAGAAGGCGAGAGCGCGCGAGAGTGAGAGGCTGCCCCGCGGACCCAAGCGTCAGCGACTCAGTAAAGGATGCGAGCGCGAGAGGATGAGAGACTGACGTGAGGGCCCCGCATGTCAGCGAAACAGACGAGAGAGCGCGCGCGGGAGTGAAGTTGGGCCGCGGGGTAATAAAGGGTTAGTGGGCCGAAATGGTGGCCGCCGGCCCATGAAGGCATAGTGTTCCTTTTTCTTTTTATTTCCTATTTTCTTTTCTCCATTTTCAAATCCAATTTGAATTCAAGTTTGAGTTCAAACTTTGTGAATAACTTGTCCTCAGTTTGAAAGGTATAATTTGATAATATATGTGTGAAGGATGTTTATTTTGATTTTTATTTTATTTTATGTAGTGTTTTTCTTAGTTCTTCCCTTCTCCTTTTATTTTCTATTTTCTATTTTCCTTTCCATTTGAATTTCAAATCAACACAGGTTTAAAGTTCAAACACTTAATTTGGATACACATATAGAACTTCAGCATAATGTGCAAAAACATATTTTATATATTTCTTTATTTATTTTAGTTCTTTTGGACAAGCTTTTAATCATATAGTAGAGAATAATCCATACCTTATTACTTCTAGGGAAATCAAATTTATTTTGTAGACTATATATATTAAGAAATAGTTTTAATCATGATTCTTCTATACATCCTAACCCAAAGGCAATTTAGATTATCTAAGTATCTTTAATTGTGTGTTTTTAACATATTCATGAGTGGAAACTTCTAAATTATGATTATCTTTAAGGAAAGGTGTTTTGATTTAAAATCTTTGAGAATTTTTCTTGTCTTCACAAGATTGAACTTTAGGGTGTTACAAATCCTACCCCCCTTAAAAATAATCTCGTCCTCGAGATTTGAAAGAAAAAGGATGCATACTCATATGTACAAACAAAGAGATCTTAGTATGAGGTATAATTCTTTAACAAAACATTGGGTCAATAGACCTTATTATTTCTTCTAAAATATTATCATATTACTAACTAAAGTAACACCTAGATCTTACAAATCATCATAATTTATATCTATGTAGCTTGGTGAAGCTGGTGGTGGTGGGGGTTGTTGTTGTTGTTGTCTCTCCAACCGTGCTTGTCTTATTTCTTGGCGGGCCTGACGTATTTCCTCGCGTTGTTGTCTTATCTGATTCTGCATCTCGGTCACCAGGTCTGTTAACTGTTGTATTACCAGTCTTTGGGTAGCAACCACTTGATCGATCACAACAGGTGGAGGGTTCGGAGGATTCATTTCTGTTTGCGTTTACGTGATAATCTTTCCTTTCCTGGTATTGACCATGAAAGTCAGAAGCATATGGTAATAGTTTTGCAAGGGAATTTATTCAATAAGCGGAATGAATAAGCTAGTAGTTGGTTATAATCTGAAGATTCTTTAGTAGGGCTTAATCTTTGTTTTATGTCCAGATTGGGGTAACCAATCATATAAGGTGAATATCCAAGGGTATGATAGAATTTTTAGAAGTTAGTTAGATTTATTAGGACCAGATAAAATCTTTTTAAGGTAAGATGAATCTATTAAGGTAATAGTATATCCTTTAAGATAAGATGGATCTATTACGCAAGATTGAATCTAGGTTAGATGGGTATGACTAGTTTGACTAAATAAGATCAAATTAGGTTGCATTAGATCATGGTTGTTTAATCTAGGGTGGATAAGTATGCCTATTAGGATAAGATGGATCCATAAAGATAAGATAGAATCTTTTAAGGCCAGTTAGATCCATTAAGATGACATAAAATCTCTTCAAGATAAGATGAGTATTTTTTTTTTTGGCTGAGATGGATCTATTAAGATAAGGGAGAATCTTTTAAGATAAGATGAATTGGCTAGAATGAGATCTTTTTAGGATAAGATAAATCTCTTTAAGCTAGGTATGTTCCAATGGGGATAATCTAGGTTGTCTAGTTATTTTATAAATATATTTTTATACTTATGTATATATGCAGATGCAATTGTGGACATTACTCCACAACCCATCACACTCAATCAAAGATCCAAATCAAACAAGTATCATAAGAACAAACATTCAAGTTCATAGGTATCTATAAAAATAGTGTTGTTTTTGTTCCTAGGATTAGGTCTCCTATTCCTAAAGTCACTTTAGGCACAGGATTTCAAAGTGTGAAATCCACGTTTGTCTTTAGAAAAGAAAAGATAAGAATAATCAGAGTAAGCGGAAATAGATGAGAAAAGATTAAGATAAGTTTAGAAATGATCAGAGTAGCAAAGGTAAGTAGTTAATGGTTGTCCAGTTCTATCTAGGTTTCGTCCTACAGTCAACATTCCTCTGATACCACTTCTGTAACACCCGGATTTTAGGGGTCCAAAACCCGGGGTTAACATAAACACCAGGTATGCTGGGACCAAGTCTCATACATATGATGTATAGTGGCACAGGATCGAATGTCACAACTTTATATATAACAGGAGTTCTATACAAAATAAATAATTACATTTTAAGGAGACAACGGTCCAGCAACCCAAAGTTGACTGGGAGACGACGGCCTAGACCTCTCACGAACTCATCTCAGCATCCTCCATGAGCATCATCCTGCGGTACCTGTTCTTGACCTGTGGTGTATGTGAGACAGCAAGAGTGAGCTCACATACGTTCATCGCTCAACAAGTTGTGGGGAATAATGTGCATGAACTCGCCAAAGGTGGGAGCTCACGTGAAGTGTAAGGCTTACCAAAGAAGATGGTTAGAGCTGAGCATTGCTTTTAAAGTTGGTCAAAATTTTATTAGCAATTACTAAGTATAAGTAAATACCAAACCCAATTAAGTAATAGAACAAAAGTAACAACTTCACCCGCGATGCAATGCATATGACAAATTGAATTTAATTCCATAGATTAATCATGTGAGGGTCCGAGCTGCTCATGACCGTGAGCACGGCTAGTATACCAGTTTTACACTCTGCAGAGGTTGCGCATCTTTACCCACAAGTCGTGTATCCCATGTCGCCAGGGTTTGCAAAGCCCTTAGACACTTCCGAGGTGAATGGCTAGGGATCCACTACGAGGCCTTTACAAAGTTCCACTAGCTTCCGAAAACCCGCTACAGTTTATAGGAAGATCCAGTACAGGAATCCCTTGCAGGACCGCCATCGCAGCAAAATCCTCCCGAGGGCCTCCCCGCACTGACCTCTCCCCTACTGCCCTTGCCCCTTTCGGGTAAGGTAGTCTTCCACTAGCTTTCCTAATTAATCAGCCAAGGGCATCCCATACTACCCTTGTGGTAGCACTGTTTTCCCGGGTGGTCGCTCCATGTTCCAATTAACATAATGATCTTAACATGAACAATAAATAACAACTGATAACAAAAAGTGTAATCATGAATAGTGTATCTCCATACCCAAAACCACATATAGCATTAGCAAGTACTACCCAGAAAGATCAGTGGTGAACAAGGTATAAAGATAGACAAACTAGGGTAACCTATTGGGTCCCATCAAAATTAACCTATGCAGATCATTATGATTAATTAGAACATGAGTAGGTGAAAAGAAGTGATCAAGGGCACAACTTGCCTGGGCCTTGAGAATCCAGGTACCAGGATGATCTTCAGGTGATACGTGACCTCACTGCTAGTCGTAGTAATACAAACAAACAGTGTAGGCAAAATTTAACATCACACCAAACAAGTAAACAAAATACATAATAATAATCTACACATTAAAATAAGATTCTAGGAACAGAAATCATTAATTTTGGAGTTATAGATTTTAAGTTATGGATTTCCAAAGATTCTATGTGCTTAGTACAAGATTAATTAAGTTAACAATTTTAATGTGACTTTTATGTAAAACCAGTGGCACTAATTGATAAACAATAATATTACAAAATTATAGGAAGTGGAATGGCTTAATTTGGAGTTCATATGCATTTTCTATGAATTATATAAATTCTAGGAATTATTTTTATATTAAAAACCCATTTTCTAATTCATTTAATCATTTTATTACTGCACTGGACCGGGCCTCAATTAAGCAGAAGCACAGGGGGCTCAGGGTAATATTTCTAAGGCTCAGTGCACAGCCGCCTAGGACGGCGGGTTGATTTAAACTAAAGTCGGGGGCTCTTTATGAAGATTGCCACGGCGAAGGGGTATTCTCAGATCTCGGCCGTCCGATCAAGCGCTAACGGATCAGATTAGAATCCCAACCCCACAAATCATTACACGCCTGCAGCCAATGGATCACGATCCCACGGTCCCTGATCCATCCCGAGGCGAGACACCAGGCTCTGATCTCCGCCGTAGCTTCACAGATCCACGCTCCGGATCAATGCGGCGAAGGGTTATCTTCGCGTTGAATCCCAGCCAACCGTCACGCATCTAACGACTGAGAGCATTTCTTCTTCACCCAAACACCTGGTCACGGCGGAGCATGCCCCGCGCGGCGACCCACGCCGACGAGCAGTGCATCCAGAACCACAGAGCCCAAATCATAAAATCGAGTGGCGCAAAACGTAGAGGGGCAGCTAGCGGAGTCATCCGGTGGTCACTTACCGGCAGCAGAGGTCCGGTCGAAGCTGTCCACGAGCAGAGGCGGACCCGCGGCGGAGCCCCAACTACGGCGAGGAATTCCGGCCAACGTAGAGGTCGGTTTCACCCAATCGGTCACGTCGCTTCACCAGGGACCCCGCCGAAGCTCCGGACGCAACGCACAGGGACAGGATCACACGCCAGGGCTTGAATCGTCGACGGCGGCGGAAACGCGGGGAGGAAACTCAATCCTGGGAAGCGAGATGTAAAGGAGGGGGGTCGCGGCTACGTACTTATACTCAGGGGCACTTTGCGGTTGTTATATGGTTACCGAGATCGCCGGCGAGCTCGCGGAGTCCGCGCGGTCCGTTGAGCTCCACGCGCGCGCGGCGAACTCGCGTTCGGTTGAGAGGAAGACGGGGGCAAGAAGATGACGACTGGGCCCCGCGTGTAAGCGACCGAATCAGAAGCCAGTGCGCGAGAAGGCGAGAGCGCGCGAGAGTGAGAGGCTGCCCCGCGGACCCAAGCGTCAGCGACTCAGTAAAGGATGCGAGCGCGAGAGGATGAGAGACTGACGTGAGGGCCCCGCATGTCAGCGAAACAGACGAGAGAGCGCGCGCGGGAGTGAAGTTGGGCCGCGGGGTAATAAAGGGTTAGTGGGCCGAAATGGTGGCCGCCGGCCCATGAAGGCATAGTGTTCCTTTTTCTTTTTATTTCCTATTTTCTTTTCTCCATTTTCAAATCCAATTTGAATTCAAGTTTGAGTTCAAACTTTGTGAATAACTTGTCCTCAGTTTGAAAGGTATAATTTGATAATATATGTGTGAAGGATGTTTATTTTGATTTTTATTTTATTTTATGTAGTGTTTTTCTTAGTTCTTCCCTTCTCCTTTTATTTTCTATTTTCTATTTTCCTTTCCATTTGAATTTCAAATCAACACAGGTTTAAAGTTCAAACACTTAATTTGGATACACATATAGAACTTCAGCATAATGTGCAAAAACATATTTTATATATTTCTTTATTTATTTTAGTTCTTTTGGACAAGCTTTTAATCATATAGTAGAGAATAATCCATACCTTATTACTTCTAGGGAAATCAAATTTATTTTGTAGACTATATATATTAAGAAATAGTTTTAATCATGATTCTTCTATACATCCTAACCCAAAGGCAATTTAGATTATCTAAGTATCTTTAATTGTGTGTTTTTAACATATTCATGAGTGGAAACTTCTAAATTATGATTATCTTTAAGGAAAGGTGTTTTGATTTAAAATCTTTGAGAATTTTTCTTGTCTTCACAAGATTGAACTTTAGGGTGTTACACAGGGCCGCGGAAGTGGAACTCGCGGTAGGGGCCGGGGACGCGCGCAGCCGCCGCGCCGATTCTACTGTCTCTTCCACGGCCAAGACTGCGCCCACCAAACAAAAGACTGCCCTGAAACGAAGGCCACCAGAGACAGGATGGCACGGGCGCAGCTGGCCGACAACCCAAGGGTCGTCGCACACACTTATCAGCAACACCCTCCACCATATATCCACGCCCCCGCTCCGCATCCACCGCACCACGCTTACCAACACCATCAGGAAGTACAAATCGTGCCTCCCCCACCCCCGCCTCCACACCAGCAACAACAAAACATCCCCCACCCCCACGCACCCAGGCAAGAAGACTTTGCCGATCAGCCGTATCGCGGAGTCATTCATATGATCACTGGGGGGTCCAGTGTCGACTTCGACACCAAGCGACAGAAGCGGGACCACTACCGCAGCATCAACCACGTCGCCATCACCGGTCCAGTCGTGCAGACGAAGTGGTCCCACGTACCGCTAACTTTCGACGCCCGAGACGTCGACCTGCGCAGCGCCCCCCATGTCGACGCCATGGTCATCAACTGCAGCGTGGCAGGCTGGGACCTGCACAAAGTCCTCGTTGATAATGGCAGTCAGGCAGACATCATTTTTCTCCATGCCTTCGATCGCATGGGCATAAGCCACAACTTGCTCAAGCCTTCGGACAATCCGTTGTACGGCTTCGGCGGCAAGGGCACTTTTCCTATCGGCAAAATAGAGTTGCCTCTCTCCTTCGGTGTAGCGCCCAATGCCCGGAGTGAGCAAATAACCTTTGACATCGTCGACATGGTGTATCCGTACAACGCCATCATGGGTCGGGGCTCCATCAACAAGTTTGAGGCAGCCATCCATGGATTGTACCTCTGCATGAAGATACCAGGTCCATTGGGCGCCATCTCGGTCTACGACAATCAGCAGACTACGCGCAACATAGAGCGGGACTTCGTCCCCGGGCAAAGAAATGTCCACTGCCTCACGGCCCAGCGCGAAGCCCCAGTGCCTGCCAGCCCAACTGAAAAACAGCACAAGGCGCAGCTGCAAAGCAACGACGGGACCAAGACTGTTCCCCTCGACCTGGCCACACCCAAGCAAACAGTCACGATCAGCGAAGACCTCACCTCGCATGACGAGGAAAAATTACTGTGCTGCTTATCCAAGAACAAGGACGTCTTCGCTTGGTCAGCCCTCGACCTGGTCGGGGTCAGCCGATCCATAATCGAGCACAGCCTGGGAATCGACCCCTCGGTGAGACCGAGAAAACAGCGGCTTCGCAAAATGTCCAACGAGAAGACAGAAGCCGCCAAGGCAGAGGTACACCGCCTCCTGGAAGCCAAATTTATCGAGCCAGTGGCTTACCCCACGTGGCTCTCTAATGTGGTAATGGTGCAGAAAAAGAGCGGCAAGTGGCGAATGTGCATAGACTTCACTAGCCTCAACAAGGCCTACCCAAAGGACAACTTCCCATTGCCCCGAATCGACAAAATAGTCGATAGCGCGGCCGGGTGCGAGGTCATGTCACTCCTCGACTGCTTCTCTGGTTATCATCAAATATACATGAAGGAGGAGGACAAGGCCAGCACCAGCTTCATAACACCCTTCGTCACATATTGCTTTATCAGAATGCCGGAGGGACTCAAGAACGCCGGGTCCACCTTCTCTCGGCTCACCAAAACAGTGCTCGAAGGGCAGGTTGGCAGAAACGTATTCACATACGTGGACGACATCGTCGTCGCCAGCAGGAATAAAGAGGACCATCTCGCAGACCTCGCCGAGACATTCGCGAACATGCGGGACGCACGACTTCGCCTCAACCCCGATAAATGCGTCTTCGGTGTTCGCCAGGGGAAAATATTGGGTTATCTAGTATCGCACCGCGGCATCGAGGCCAACCCAACCAAAATCCAGGCCATCATCAACATGACGCCCCCGCAGTCAGCCAGAGAGGTCCAGCGTCTGACGGGCAGATTGGCCGCCCTCAACAGATTCATTTCCAAATCTGCTGAGTGAAGTCTTCCCTTCCTCAAAACACTCCGCGGCGCAAAAGACTTCGCTTGGGGACCAGAGCAGGCGGCGGCCTTCGCCTCACTAAAACAGTACATGATGGAGTTGGCCGTCCTTACGAGCCCCAACTCTTCGCTACCACTGTTGCTTTACGTCGCGGCTTCGCCGCACGCGGTCAGTGCGGCACTGGTTCAGGAGCAGTCAGTACAGGGCGTGATCAGGCAGTGCCCAGTATATTATGTCTCCGAGGTACTCACACCGTCGAAGTGTAACATGACGGAGCTCGAAAAGATTGCATATGCAGTTGTTATATCTTCGCGCAAATTGCGCCACTACTTTGAAGCATTCAAGGTCCGCGTCACCTCAGATAGGGGACTCGGCGAATTATTCAGAAACCCGGAGGCATCGGTACGGATCACCAAATGGGCGGCCGAACTCTCTGGCTACCACATCACTTTCGAGCCCAGGACTGCGATCAAGTCACAAGTTTTAGCAGACTTCATCGTCGACTAGACCGGGCCAATAACACAGCCAGAGCCGTCCGCAGAGAAGGTTTGGATAATCCACTGCGACGGCGCTTGGTGCCATGCGGGGGCAGGCGCTGCTGCAGTCATCACCTCACCCGCCGGGGTCAAGCACAGATATGCGGCACGCTTAAGCTCCGCCCTGGAATCTGACAGATGCACAAACAACATCGCAGAATACGAAGCTGTCATCCTCGGCCTCCGCAAGTTAAGAGCCCTCGGTGTCACCACCTGCATAGTCCGAACAGACTCCAGGGTAGTCGCCGGCCAAGTCGAAAAAGACTATGCAGCAAAGGACCCCGCACTTATGCAGTACCTCACGGCCATCTGAAGCCTCGAGAAACAATTCAAGGGATTCACTTTGCAGCATGTGGACCGGGCCAAGAATGAAGAAGCTGACGCATTGGCCAAGGCGGCCGCCAGGGGTGAAGCCCTACCCTCCGACGTGTTCTATCACGTCATCGGCACACCAGCCGTCCGTAGCCCCGAAGGGCTCCAAATAACCAACGACAGCGAGGGCCAGCGCATGATCAACCTTATCATGATCGAAGACTGGCGGGCGCCAATAACCCTGTACCTGCAAGGGTTCTATCACCCAGTCGACAGCAACGAGGCCAAGCGCCTCCACCTCAGAAGCCGGGACTTCGCATTGATCGAGGGCCAGCTGTACAAAAAGGGGGTCAGTCAGCCGATGCTTAAGTGCGTCACCGAGACCGAGGGCGTTCAAATCCTGCGCGAAGTCCACAGGGGGACCTGCGGCTCCCACGTAGGCCCCAAGGCCCTAGCGGCCAAGGTGATATGACAAGGCTTCTACTGGCCCGCCATTATCTACGCCGCAAATCGGGTTGTCAGATCCTGCGAAGCCTGTCAGAAATTTTCCCCACGCTCGGGGTGCCCCTCGCAGTTCACGAAGCTGATCGCCCACACGTGGCCCCTTCAGCGCTGGGGCCTAGACATCGTTGGGCCCCTGCCCACGGCTCAGGGGAACCTCAAGTTCACCATCGTAGCCGTTGAATACTTCACTAAATGGATTGAAGCGAGGGCAGTATCCACCATCACATCGAAGACGGCCCAGAAATTCTTCTGGCAAAATATTGTTTGCCGCTTCGGAGTACCATCCGAACTCACGGTCGACAACGGCAAGCAGTTCGACAACCAAGATTTCAAAGACTTCTGCTTCTCCATCGGCACCAAGCTTGCCTTCGCCTCCGTGTACCACCCCCAGTCCAACGGAGTCGTGGAGCGTGCCAACGGCAAAATTTTCACAGCTGTCAAGAAAATGCTCCTTGACGACAAAAAAGGCAAGTGGCCCGACCTGTTACCCGAAGTGGTCTGGGCACTGAATACAACCGAGTGCAGGGCGACTGGGTTTACCCCCTTCTGCCTATTGTACGGGTCGGAGGCCATGACCCCGCAAGAAATAAAGCATGGGTCGCCTCGGACAGCCGCGTCGGCCGTCCCAGACGTAGATGAGCCAACTTTGAAGGATCTCATCGACGGAGACCGTGTCTTCGCCCTGCAGGCTCTGGACAAATACCAGGCCCAGACAAAAGCATGGCGCGACCAGGCAGTCATCCCAAGGGAATTCAGCGAAGGGGACCTCGTCCTTATCCGGACAGCTCGAACGGAGTCTAGAGGCAAGCTGGAGCCCATGTGGGAGGGCCCTTACATTGTCAAGTCGAAGGCCTCCCCCAGCGCTTACAGGCTTGCAACGCCAAACGGCGAAGACTTAGAGCATTCCTGGAACATTGATAATCTGTGCAAATTTTTTGTTTGACTCATCAGGGCCAGCCCGCCCTTGTAATTTGCAAAAACAATTTTGTTCTGGCCCACACTCTTTTCCTCCCGGGGGGTGAGGTTTTTAACGAGGCAGAGTCATGTAATATACAAGAGAAAAATCCCTCGCAAAATCCACGTCGAAAAAAGACCGCATCAACGGTCTTCGACATTCAACTAATACAAAGTCACCGCGAGGCCCAGCAGCAGCCGCCCTCGCGTGCGACAAATCCGCGCAGAAGTCGCCTAAGGGTGCAGCCGGACTAGCACAATAAGTGAGAAAAATCGAAGTCTTCCACGAAGACTATCCGCGCAGAAGTCGCCTAAGGGTGCAGTCGGACTAGCACAATAAGTGCGAAAAATCAAAGTCTTCCACGAAGACTATCTGCGTAGAAGTCGCCTAAGGGTGCAGCCGGACTAGCACAATAAGTGCGAAAAATCGAAGTCTTCCACGAAGACTATCCGCGCAGAAGTCGCCTAAGGGTGCAGCCGGACTAGCACAATAAGTGCGGAAAATCGAAGTCTTCCACGAAGACTATCCGCGCAGAAGTCGCCTAAGGGTGCAGCCGGACTAGCACAATAAGTGCGAAAAATCGAAGTCTTCCACGAAGACTATCCGCGCAGAAGTCGCCTAAGGGTGCAGCCGGACTAGCACAATAAGTGCAAAAAATCGAGATCTTCCACGAAGACTATCCGCGCAGAAGTCGCCTAAGGGTGCAGCCGGACTAGCACAATAAGTGCGAAAAATCGAAGTCTTCCACGAAGACTATCCGCACAGAAGTCGCCTAAGGGTGCAGCCGGACTAGCACAATAAGTGCGAAAAATTCTAGTTTGCCGCGAACACTATCCCTGCAGAAGTCACCTCAGGGTGCAGCAGGGACAGCGCAACAAGTCCGACGAACCGATTACAATGGTACAGCCGCTCGAAGCCTAACAAGTGCAAAAACGGCTACACCAAACTGTCCGCACAAAGGCCGACTACATGCGCACCAGACCAACATAACAAACACACCAGACCAAGCACTTAACGCCCTCGCGAGCATAGCCGAGTGTGCGAAGGCACACAACCTCATCATACAAGCCATTACACATGTACAAGCGAGGGCACTGCATTCTATATCGGCTCGACCTTCGGAATAATTCACATCTCCCTATAGTTAAACAACATTATCCTAAGCTCCTCACCCGCAAAAAGACTTCGCAACTCCCCCTCACCTGCACTCACAACGACCGGCAAGGACAACAGTTCCTGCCTGCCAGCCCCACTCACACGAAGCCGACCGACGTCCGCTTCACTCACTCTACGCTTCGCAACCACCCTCCGCCGCCTACGCCTAGTACTCGAACCAGACACAACATCAGCATCCGCAGCTTGCGACGAAGCCTCCGCCACTGCCACATCCAAGGCCGCAAAGTAGTCCAAGTCCTCATCCGACGACTCCTCGATCCATTCAACAGAGCTCCCAGAGTCACCGAACTCGGAAAATTTAGACGCAGACTCATCCGATTTATTCCCATCATCCACGGTCGAAGCCGCCAAAAAATTAGCAGTAGCGGTTGCGTGCGCAGGCCCAAAATCTTGAACCTGCGCAGCAACCAAGGTTCAGCAACAATATCCAAAATTTCCTAACTACCCACACCCACTAGGCCACCTGCGAAGACCCAGCCGTCGCGGGAGCCTCCGCCGTCGCCTCCGCAGCCATCGCCACAGGATCCTCAGCCCTCGGCGCAGCAGTTGACGACGGGTCTCCGCCGGCCGCAGTGGCTGTAGGGGCTTCGGGAACGCCTTCGGCGACTTCCGGGGGCGGCTCCGGAGCGGCCTCGGGCACAGCCGCCGCCAGGTTCGGCTCCAGGTCAGGCAGCGCGCTGTTCAAAGCCCCGAAGTCATCCACCCTCTCGCCACGCGCCGCCTGAGACACAGCACACAGACTCAGCAAACCCACATTTAACCCACATTAAACAAACACCAAACAAAAGCCAAACATTACCTGACTCCTCGCCGTCTCAGCCCGCTCCCTGACCACCTCTCGACCGTGGGGGCCCCACATCCGGTCGTAGAGGGCTCCGGCGGATTCCTTCACTATAGGGTCCTCAACCTTGTAGATATTACGCTCCAAATCCTCATCAGCTTGGTCGAAGACCTCATAGTGCCGGCACCCTTCGCGAGAGAGCGCGTTCATCGCCCCCTCGCAGGTGACCAGAGAAGCATAAGACATAAACCCCTCCACGATGGTGGGGAGCGCCTGCAGCTCCTCCTGCACCCACTCATGGCAGCGAAGTCTGGGCTCCCGGTCCGGCACTTCAAACTCAGCGGTCCGCGCGCCCAGCTCACGGTATGAATCCATAAGCTGTTTGCGCGTCCGCTCAGCCTCCGTGCGCGCCGAGGCCTCGGCCCTCTCCACACGGCTCTGCAGCGCGCTGAGCCGCTCCTCCAGCTGCTCGGCGCGCTGCTTGGCAAGGCTGCCCTCCGCCCGCGCCAAATTGGCCTCCGCCTACGCAGCCTGCGCCCTGGCGAGGGCCTCAGTAGCCTCCTCCCTCTCCGCCGCCAGTTGGCGCCAGAGGTCAGCCTTCTCACCCTCCAGCACAGCCACCTTGTCCGCCAGCTTGCGGCACTTACTGTCAGCGGCTGACTTTTCCCGGACAGCGTCAGCATGTTGCGTCCGAAGTCTCTCGACTTCGGCAGACACAACTGCCGTCAGGGCCCCCGATGCCGCGCGGTTTGCGAAGTCAGCCGCCTATAAGACACACATAAGACCACAGCCCCGGTGAAGCCGTTAAAAAAAAGAGGCCTAGCTCAACGCACCTGACTTAGTGCCTCCTTCATCTCCTCCAGCCGGTGGGACACGGCACCCGCCTCGTCCCTGACGGCAGCGAGTGCCGGTATCTCACCACCGGCACAGGGAGCACTGCCCTTCACCCTTGGCACCACGGCAGCCGCCGTGGCCGCCGCTGCAGGCGGAACAACAACAAGCTGGTCTTCGTCCGACCCTGCGACGCATCAACAAATTAAAAAAAACGACTTACCAACAAGATAATCGTCCACACTAATGTCGGTGGCGAAGTCAGCAACGCGCTTGCCATGGGGCGGCAACCCTCGAGCCGCCTTCGCAGCCTCCGGCAGCCCGCTGGCCGAAGGGGTAGCCTTCGCTGACTTGGGACCACCGGTGACAGCCGCCTTCGCAGCGTCCGGCGCCCTACTGGATGCAGGGATGGCCGACTTAGCCGCCAGCGGCGGCTGACCTCCGCCGGGGGCAGTAGCCTTCGCAGCCCCCCGCTGCCTCTTCGGCCTGGCTTCATGAAGCCGGACGACCGCCTGGCGCTTCTGTGCAGCTCCCTGGCGATCCTTGTCCATCACTGCCGACACAACAGCAGCAATATTCCGCCCGTAAGGAAACACTTTCCAAGCACGAACCATGCGAGATGTAAAAAAGTCTTCGCCGGCCACGCGGGGGACAGGAACATTCTTAGGCCACCAACCCCCGGTAACCCTCAGCATCCGCGCCGAAGACTCCCGGAGCTCGGGCGAAGACATCCTTCCCCCCGGGGCCGCGCATGTCCTCATCAATTCTCTAGCAAAACCATCAGAAACCCCAAGTCCTCCCACAGCAGTACCTAGTTTCCTCTTCTTAGACGACGGGGCGGCCGCCGGCGCGGGGTCGTCTCCAGACTCCACCACCGGTTTCTTCCCGCGACGATCCACATCGTCTTGGCCGGGATAACCGCCATACGGCAGACGATTCAACTCAAAAACCCTGTTCAAGCGGTCATTTGACCCGCGAATGTCCCAACTACGCTGGCCCTCTGTCCTGGGCACATACCGACCCACGATCCGCACCGCCCCATCCTCCGCCTCGCGCACAAAGGCGGCCGGATCGCGACTCTGCAGATCCAGCGCGAAGGCAGGACTTCGCACCAGCTTCCCACCGTGGGAGGGCATCTGGCGAGGGCACACTTCGCCCAGTGCCCAGCCATGCGCCAAAGGCCATACCCCGAACGCCACGAACTCCTCAACCAAATCCGTCCGGCTCGGGGACTTCCTCCGTCCCCGAGACACGAGCGACCCCACTGCTAAAGTAACCAAGCCGCTGCATATCCTGCACGCGGGCCGACGACATCCGCGACACACCAAAATCCACAATATCGCCGGCGCGTAACTCCTCCGCCGCCACAGAACTCAGCGTTTCCTCAGACGACGCGTCGGTCGGCGGCGAAGCGGCAGCAGAAGAAGAAGAGGTCGGCATCGCTACGTACCGTCGGCGGCGGCGGGCGGTCTGCTTCACTCGAGCCAGATCTCCGACGAACAAGAGCAAGGAGGGCAGACGAGCAGCAGAGACGGTGGAGAAAGCAGCTAGGGTTTTCACGGAGCGCGGAAGAATAAATTTCAAAACACGCCGCCCCCGTCCCCTTTTATACACAGGGCGCGGCGCTTCGGGAAACCCACAGTCCTACAGTACGGCGTCAATCAACGGTCATGTCAAAAACCCCCGCGGAACCACTTCGAGCGAGGGCAGCGTCTCCGCCATCTAGCGACGTCTTCGGCACCAGATGACTTAGTCGAACTGGTCCCTCGGAGGGCAAATGTTGGGGCGAAGGCAAAGACGCCACCCTTCGCTCGAGGCCTTCGCCGTAAACGTCGGCCCAACGGAGACAAGACAACGGGCAGGGACACCCTTCGCCCCATACGAGCTCGGACGAAGACCCGTGGCGAGGTCATCCCACCGTGCGGCCTCGTCCAGCGCGGAGGCCCACGTGTGATCCGGCCCATTGTGACAGGCCCAGCGTGGCCGCTGCGTGTTACGGGCCTGATTTATAAAGGCGTCCCTGTAATTACAGTCTGTAACCCCGCTTTATGGGAATATTCCGGGGATAACCTAGGTGTATGAGGGCACATGCGTCCTTAACACGGGACGCTGGGTACCCGGACACCTATAAATACCCCCGCACAGTGCCCTTGAGAGGCTAGATGAACAGAGCTTTTGCCATCACGTGCTGAAACCCTGTTTGCGCTATTACTCCCCCCCCCCGTTGGATCAACTTGCGCCAGTAAGCAAGTTCCAACAGCGGCTTTATAGACACCAATGTCTATAGCCTCTAAGTAAGCTTCCATATGAATTTTCCAATAAGGAAAATCGTCACCATCAAAAACAGGAGGAGGTCCATCCCCGCCAGACATCGCTACTCTAGCGGTTAAGCTAATCTAGGAGCAACAAGGCTCTGATACCAATTGAAAGGATCACGATGCCCAAGAAGGGGGTGAATTGGGCTTTTCTAAAAATTCAACAACAATTAAACCCTAAGCATGAGCCCAACTTCACCCAGCTACTAGCAATAAGTAAATACTACTAGAAAAACAACAACCCTAAGTCATTACTTCAAATACTTGCTAATCAAATGAACAAGATGAAATACTCAAATTAAATGCGGAATGTAAAGCAAGGTTAAGAAGACTCCTCCAATTTTTTTGCCGAGGTCAAGGTTAAAAAGTGGTGGAAGCTTAAAGGGGATGTGGCCCAAACTTTCAAGGAGAGAGTAATCGAGGCAGGCCTTTGGGCAGAAGAGGGAGAGGCAAACATCATGTGGAGGAAGATGGCGACGTGCATCCGAAAGATAGCTTCAGAGGAGTTTGGGTTGAGTCAAGGAAACAGAAGGGAAGTTAAAGACACTTGGTGGTGGAACGAAGATGTCCAAAAGGCTATCAAGAAGAAGAAAGATTGATACAAACGCTTACATCATGACAAGTGTGTAGACAACATAGAGAAGTACAGGAAAGCGAAGAAGTCTGCAAAGCGAGCGGTTAGTAGAGCCTGGGGTCAAGCCTATGACGACCTTTATCGACAGTTGGACACAAAGCAAGGAGAAAAGGATATCTATAGGATGGCCAAGATTCGTGAAAGGAAGACAAGGGATGTCAACCAAGTCAAATGCATCAAGGATGAAGCAAACCAACTATTAGTAAAGAATGAAGAGATCAAGAACAGATGGAAGGAGTACTTCAACAAATTGTTCAATGGAGGGAATGAGAGTTCTACAATAGAATTGGATGAACCATTCGATGACAATAACAGGGGTTTTGTACGTAGGATACAAGAATATGAAGTTAAGGAGGCGCTAAAAAGGATGAAGGTAGGAAAGGCGATGGGCCCTGATGGTATCCCTATCGAGGTATGGAGATGCCTTGGAGACATAGCGATAGTATGGCTAACTAAGCTTTTCAACACCATCTTTCGAACAAACAGAATGCCCGATGAGTGGCGGCGGAGTACGTTAGTACCAATCTTCAAGAACAAAGGAGATGTTCAAAGTTGTACTAATTACCGTGGAATTAAGCTCATGAGCCATACAATGAAGCTATGGGAGAGAGTCATTGAACACCGCCTGCGGAAGATGACGAGCGTGACCCAAAATTAGTTTGGTTTCATGCCTGGGAGATCAACTATGGAGGCCATTTTCTTACTAAGACAACTTATGGAGAGATTCAGAGAACAAAAGAAAGACCCGCCTATGGTCTTCATAGACTTGGAGAAGGCTTATGACAAAGTACCTAGGAGTGTAATGTGGTGGGCCTTGGAAAAACACAAAGTATCAACAAAGTACATTAATCTTATTAAAGATATGTACACTAATGTTGTGACAAGTGTCCGAACAAGTGATGGAGACACCGATGACTTTCCAATTAACATAGGACTACATCAAGGGTTGGCTTTGAGCCCTTATCTTTTTGCTTTGGTGATAGATGGGGTCACAAGGGACATACAAGGAGACATATCGTGGTGTATGCTTTTTGCCGATGATGTGGTACTTATTGAGGAGAGTAGGAGTGGTGTTTCACAAAAGTTGGAATTGTGGAGGCAGACGCTGGAAGCAAAAGGTTTTAGGCTTAGTAGGTCTAAAACAGAGTATATGAAGTGTGATTTCAGTGCCATGGGGTATGAGGATGGCGATGTTAGTCTTGATGGGCAAGTGGTACCCAAGAAAGACACTTTTCGTTACTTAGGATCAATGCTTTAGAAGGAGGGAGACATCGATGAGGATGTCAGTCATAGAATTAAAGTTGGATGGTTGAAGTGGCGGCAAGCTGCGGGTGTCTTATGCGACCCTCGGGTGCCACATAAACTAAAAGGCAAAATCTACAGGACAACAATCTGGCTGGCTATGTTGTATGGAGCAGAATGTTAGCCCACTAAAAGACGACATGTCCAACAACTAAGTGTGGCAGAGATGCGTATGTTGCGCTGGATATGTGGCCACACAAGGAGAGATCGAGTCCGGAATGATGATATACGAGAGAGAGTAGGAGTGGCGCCAATTGAGGAGAAGCTTATGCAACATCGTTTGAGATGGTTTGGACATATCCAACGAAGACCTGAAGAGGCACCAGTGCATGTCGGAATAATTAGGTGTCCCAAGAATGTGAAGAGAGGTAGAGGTCGACCAACCTTGACGTGGACAGAGGCTGTGAAGAGGGACCTGAAGGAGTGGAATATTGATAAAGAGCTCGCCGCGGATAGGAAGGGGTGGAAGTGTGCAATTCACGTGCCAGAACCCTGATTTGTAGTTTCGCTTTTCCTCCTTAATCGTTTGACCTTTTCTTGTGCCCCTTTAGATCTTGCTGGATCTTGTGGGTTTTATCTCTTTTTATGTGTTTCCCCGTTTCGTCGTTTTTCGGTTCTCCTTTGCCTTTATCTCCCTTTTCTTTTCTTTGGGGGTTGAGCTATGAGGTTTTCATATGGGGTTTCATCTCTAGCCTACCCCAACGTGCTTGGGACAAAAAGGCTTTGTTGTTGTTGTTGTATCGAAGAGTCAGCACTCTTCCCTAGTCCTCGTTGGAGCACCCGTGCAAGGGTATCGCTCCCCCTTAGTCCTCGCAAGAACCAAGTGCTCACGATGAGGTGATCCTTTGCCACTCCGGCGCGGTGGATCCCTCACGACCGCTTACAATCTTGAGCCGGGTCACTAACAAATCCTCCGGGGTGATCACCGTGCTCCAAACGCCACCAAGCCGTCTAGGTGATGCCGATCACCAAGAGTAACAAGCCATAGACTTTCACTTGACCAAGAGAAGCCTAATGCATGTGGTGTGTGCTCTAGGTGGCTCTCACTTGCACTAATGAGGTCCTGACACAGGATTAAGATTTTCTAATCACCTCACTAGGCTTTGTTGTGCTTGCAATGTTCTAGAAATGTGTGTCATCAATGTGGGTAGCAAGACACTCAATGAGGTAGGTGGAGAGGGGGTATAAATAGCCCCACCCATCAAACTAGCAGTTAACTGGCTGTTCTACGCATGGGCGCACCAGACAGTCTGGTGCGCCACTAGTGCGCCAACGGTTGGCTCCAATGGCTAGTTCTGACAGTTAGACGTTGGGCTGATGGTGCACCGGACAGTGAACAATAGCTGTTCGGTGCACACCAGACAGTCCGGTATGATGGCTAAAATTCATTTTCTCAACTCGTTGCTCTCGGGTTTTCTCGGGGGCAGAGGTGCTGCCCCCGGGGCTGGCTGGCTCCACTGTCTGGGGGCGCACCGGACAGTCCGGTGCCCCTAAGACAGAAACCCTAACTTCTTTTTTCTTTGGTTTTTTTAAACCGTTTTTGTTCTAACTTGTGAGTGTGTTATAGAGTAACACCTAGCACTAGATGTGAGAGTGAATATGCACCAACACTACACTAGAAATCTCTTGGTCAAACTACTCATACACAACCCTTCTTTATAGTATGGCTAAAATAAAAATAGAAGACCTAATTCTATATCGAGTGTCCACAACTCCTTCGACGCTCGGAATATGAAGAGCTTCATCTTTTGATTCGCCTTTTCAGCCGTCGCTTCAAGTCCTCATCTCAGGGATTGTTTTCACCGTTGTAGCACAACTTCCTGTAATACGACCTAACTTACCATTTGCTCTGCAAAACACACGTTAGTCACATATAATCTTATGTTGTCATTAATCACTAAAACCAACAAAGGGCCTAGATGCTTTCAAATGGGACATAGGATTTGTGCAAGTCAAGCTAGCGTAACTTTGATCAAGTTTTTAGTGAATAATATTAATATTTATTTCTCTATTTAGATTTACTATAAAAATATAGTAATTTATAATTATTTAATGTTGTAAGTTTTGTATCAAACTCCATTTGTCCAAAATAAATGCACTTTTAGCATCCAAATTTTGTCTTAAAATGATTATATTTTTAGATATGGCCCGCCTAAGGCCCCGTTTAGTTTGAGGGACTAAAGATTAGCCCTTCTATTTTAGTCTCATTTAGTCTCTAAACTACCAAATAGTGAGACTAAAACTGAGACTAAACTGTTTGTCTCTAGTCCCTCAAGGGGTGACTAGAATGGAATAAACCATATAATTTCCACCTTTTGCCCCTCTTTTATTTAAATTGCACTAATGACGAGAGAATGCTAAGGAGTATTTTAGTCCTCTTATGATTCATTCAATTTGTTTTGAATAGTTTTAGTCAACAGAACCAAACAGGGTAAGGACTAAACTTTAGTCTCTTAACTAAACTTTAGTCCTTAGACTAAAAGAACCAAACGGGACCTAATTCTTGTAGGTCTTCTTTTACTTTTCTATTTTCAAAGTGTAAACATTACATCGAAAAATAGTTTTTGATATAAATAAAGATATAATTTTCTTGTTACTTTGATCTCTAAAAAGTTTAGCAGTGCATTTATTTTGGAATGAAGATGATAATTGTTAGTGTTTTTGTATATATTTAATTTAAAGTTAAATTATTGACTCTAATAAATAAAGATCGCATCATATTGTGAACATAGGAAAAGCCAAAACCTGAGGCGGCACTTCGTCGTGTGACCGGTGGTGGCCGGTGGGTCACACCAAGAGTTGAGTTCAGTCGTTTCAAATGAATGCAGGGGGTGGGTCACACCAAAATGACAATGAACGGTCGATTTCGGATATGATCGTGCGTTGATTGGATGGGATGGTTTCCCTGTTGATGCGATGCGTGCATGATGGAGATATTCGTCCGGAATATAACGCCGTTGTCACGGCTCTTTTTCTTGAGCTACATTAATCGTTGTTTGACAGTACAAGAACTAATAGGTGAACTAATTTTTAGCTAAGCTTCTAAATAGTTGTTAGCCAACTTTAATTAAATTATGTTAACTTTAAGTTCAATTAATAATTAGCCCTAATTACTCCTCTAATAAACATGCCCTGAAAAACGAAGAAGCTCGCAAACTCACTCCTCTAATAAGCACGTGAGTCCCTACACATACGAACTGTGACTAAAATTACTAAAAACATCACGTTGTCAATTGTCACGTGGATTATCACTGATTCTACAATAAGTCTACAAAAAAATGGATAGCCAAATAATGCATGTTACTCAAATGGTAAAATACATTCTTTTTATTGCTAAATATTCATTTTTTTAGGCTAGCTGCCAGCTGGGTGTACTATATAAAGTGAAATATTTGGTAAGCAGGTTCTATCTAACAAACGTCTATAGAGTATATGTCGTAGAAAATACTTTGGGCACCAGAATTTAAAGCAACACTAGTAGAAAAGAGCTCTAAGCTGGCGGCACGTAAAAATTTATATTGGCAGTTTCAGTTACCACGCGCCAAACAGGTGAGACCGGCTTAAGGAATCCCCAGTGTAAATATATTTTTACTGGCGGTTCATCTAAATAAACCGCCAGTGAAAATGAGCTATTTACACTAATGGTTGGCTTAAGGAACAACCAGCGGAAAGGTGCTATTTACACTAGCGGTTGGCTTAAGTGAACCACCAGTGGAAATGTTATTTCCACAACTGCCAGTGGAAAGAAGTTATTTACACAGGCAGTTGTGTTAAGTGAACCGCAAGTGGAATGTTATTTCCACTGTGTGTGCACTTAAGCCAACCGCCAGTGGAACAGGCTACTTCCACTTTGGTTTTGTTAACACAGCCGCCAATGAACCGCCAGTGCACCGATTTGTCTTAAAAAGTAATTTTATAAAAGTATAAATGTATTAACATTCACCCAATACATTGCATAATTACTCAGTACCAGAGAGTAGTCAGTACCACAAAACATCACAACACAATGATACTCCAGCAATCTTCACTTGCTTGCTTCTAATCTCTCACTACATACACTACATTAATGATACACTGCATAAATGTATTAACATTCATCTAACTACTTCATTACATCTAACTACTTTATTACATACACTACATCAATAATACTCCAGCAGCGATCCAATCTCTCACTAATGTCATTTCTTGACTTGCATTAACATTCATCCAATATGACACATCGTAATTAGCTTGGTCACGCGAACTACCCCCTGATCCTCCTTTGTGGCCTCAGTCAAAGAAGTAGTTGTACAAAGCAAAACAAGCAATTACAATCTTCACTTGTCTATTTCTTTCGTACATTGTGAGTCCTTGTGGCATATGCCACCTTGATTTGAGGAGTCCAAAAGCTCGTTCAACTACATTTCGCAGACTCGAGTGGTGGAAATTGAACTTTTCCTGCACAGTTTCTACTCCTCTTCAATTAAAATCTTCTAAGTCATGTAGCCAAAATTAAAGTAATCATAAACTGACTAAATTGCCCTACTACAAACTAGACCTCGAAAAATAAAAAGTGCGACTATGACACCGTAATGGAGGCACTTGATAAGAGGGCAAAATAGAAATTCACCATATCATTGTTTCACTTTGAACTAGGTGCGTCAAATATCTTGAATACTTTTGGTTTGTACTACTAGCAATAAATAAAAATACTGAGCGAGTATATGATTTGTTAGCGTATATATATGCAAAGGCATTGGATACATCATAGAACATTGGCTTCTCTTAGAACATAACAACTATAGTGTAGTCTTGTGATAATTAAGTATTTCAAACAAGCCCCTTCATCCATCTATATATAAGTACAAAATATCGTTGAATATGTTACCTAAACCGTCTAAACTATTTAGTAGGACAAAGTTGGCTTGTCGTGAGCAAGGTTTTAAATAGCCGGCTATAACCTTCCAAGAGGTCTAGAGCTAAGATATGCATTATTTCGTGCTAATTGAAATTAGCCATTAATAGTCTTATTTAGCCCGCTAAATACACAACATTAGCTTGATTTAGTTGCTAAATGAAACCAGCAATCCTTTTTTTTACCGGGTCGAACCTTTGAAACATTGACACCCAAAAATAAGCTACGGGCAAGCCCATTAACTTAATGTTTGTGGGTTTGTTAAATAATGGTTCAATGCCTTTTATATGTGTCGTTGAATTTGCATGAACTACTAGTTTGAACTGTAAGATTCAAATAAATATTTAAACTATCTATGAAGTTATGTCATGTTTTGTAAACACTAAATGGTTTAGCTCGCAGCTATAGCCGGCTATAGCCTTTATAGTTTACCCAAAAGCTCGACGCTAAGGCCCTTAGCTGGACATTTAAAACATTGGTCATCAGTACTATAAGCAATTATATGACATCTTTTTGTTTTTATGTAAAACTAACGAGCATGCTCATATGTTGCAATTTATGTTGTTAGGATCATAGTTGGGAAAAAGTGACACATGGTTTATCGTGGAAAAAACTCCCACAATGTGGAGGAGAAAAAAACCACGGGAAAACATATCTATTATGTGGTGTGTTGTACAGGGTACAAGTGGCCCTATTTATATTGGCAAAAGAAATAGAGATAGGGTCATATCATCTTATCCAACAAATCTCCCGTTGACGCTAAATATATAAATCGTTTCACCAAACACCACTTGGGTGCTAAGCTCTACGAACACCTACAAAGTCAAGACAATGCTTGAACTTGGCATTATATAATGGATTTGTAAGTATGTCTGTAGGATTTTCATCTGCATGTAGCTTGTCCACTTTAATCTCGCTTTTAGCAACAATATCACGAATGAAGTGGTACTTGATATCAATATGCTTGGCCTTGAATTGATACATGTCATTTTTGGTCAAATAAATAACACTATGACTATCATAATAAACCTTAATGACATCTTAAGAAACACCAAGTTCAGAAATAAGACCTCACATCCAAATAGCTTCTTTAACCCCTTCAGTAGCTAAGACATATTCTGGTTCAGTAGTGGAAAGAGTAGTAACAGACTGAAGTGAAGCCCTCCAACTCACTGTAGAACCGCATAATGGAAATACATAGCCAGATATGGAGCGTCTCTTATCAAGATCAACATTAAAGTCAGAATCAATAAATCCCATAACATCAATTTCCTTCACTGAATTCTTGTCAAACAATAATCCAAAATGAGAAGTGCCATTCAAGTAGCGAAGAATCCACTTTACTGCATTCTAATGTTCTTTACTAGGATTGTGCATAATTTGCTAACCACACTAACAACATGAGCCAAATCGGGTCTTATACAGATCATAACATACATGAGATTCCCAACAACATTAGAATACGGTATGGGAGACATGTACTCTTTCTCATCTTTAGTAATAGGACATTGTCTCGATGACAATTTAAAATGTGAAGCAAATGGCATATCAACAGATTGCAATTATTGAGATTATACTTTTCAAGAACTTTCTCAATATAACTTTTTTGAGATAGAAGAAGGGTACCAACACGATCATCATGCTTAATTTCCATCCCAAGAATCTTCTTTGCTAATCCATGATCTTTCATATCAAATTCATAACTAAGTTGAGCATTCAATTCATCAAGCAATGACTTGTTATGACAAGCAATCAACATATCATCAACATAAAGTAGTAGATACATAAAAAGATCCATTAATAAACTGCTTCAAATAAATACAATGATCATAATTGCTTCGAGAATAACCATGTGCAAGCATAAACGAGTCAAACCTCCTATACCACTTCCTAGGAGCTTGTTTCAAACCATAAGGAGATTTCTGCAAATGATAAACTAAATGCTCTTGACTAGGAGCAGAAAAACTCTGAGGTTGTGTCATCTAAATCTCCATGAATAAATGCAGTTTTAACATCAAGTTGCTATAACTCCAAATCAAATAAAGCAACAATAACAAGGATAACTCGAATAGAAGTGTGACGAACAATAGGAGAGAACACCTCATTGAAATCCCTTCGTTTGAA
This sequence comes from Zea luxurians, assembly GCA_029449295.1. Taxonomy (NCBI): domain Eukaryota; kingdom Viridiplantae; phylum Streptophyta; class Magnoliopsida; order Poales; family Poaceae; genus Zea; species Zea luxurians. Next base: position 76,120,519 of record JAOPSE010000014.1, read on the forward strand.
ACCTTTCACAACTAAATGAGCTTTGAATCTTGTAGGTTCAACTCCAGATATATCTTCCTTCTTCTTATAAATCTACTTGCACTTTAAAAGCTTTTTACCTACAGGAAGCTCAACCAATTTTCATGTAAAATTCTTCTAAAGACTCTCGAATTCATAATTCATAGCAACTAACCACTTGGATGAATTATCACATGAGATAACTTCTGAATAAGTAGAAGGTTAAAATACAACATTAGTTTCTTGAGCATCAATGAGAGCATAATGAGCCATACTATCAGTGTCGTGATATCGATGTAGTAAAACAATATTTCTTCTAGTTCTATCTTGAGCAATAGAGTGATTGTTGCTAACAGGAGGTACAAAAGCTGAACTAACTATGTAATGGGATTAACAGAATCAACATTAATAGGTACGTCTACCTCAGGATTCTCATCAGTAGTTTTAGACATAGATGTGGATGAGGAACCACTATCTGAACACCTGCAGAGGAAAAAATGTACTTTCATCAAAAGTAACATCACGACTAACAATCACCTTCTTAGAACTAGCACATAATAAACAATATCCTTTGACAGCAGAACCATAGTGTGGGGGACAGATATCCCCCGGGTCCACTAGAAGGCAAGAAGGCCTTGCGAAAGGCCCCAGGCCCATTATTTCACGACTAACAATCACCTTCATGAGCCAGGGGAGGAACTTTCAGCAGAACGGATCAACACGAGGACGGATCAATTTGAGCCCATGCGGTTTGCTGAACTCAAACGCTATCCGCAGCATTGATTCGATTTTCCCGCATAGCGCCCTCACACGTCGGAGCCGAAGGATTATAAGTCGGCAAGATTATAGGAAGATAAACTCAGTCGGTTCACTATTACTTAGGAACACGTGGTTATCATATTCGCATGTACCGCCCCACGGTCGAATATATAAGGCCTAGGGGGCACCCCCTTCAAGAACATCTTACTCATTAGCCATCCACCCAGCTCTCTAACATCTCCTATACTAGAGAACTCCCTTGTAATCCACCACACATAAGATCCTCTCCAGGTCGTAGGGTATTACGCAACAAGATTGTCCACCGTCTCTCGTGCCCCTGGCATGAACCATCGAGCTACAGTCAGTTGCACCGTCCTACTCCTAAAAACACCTCAAGGGGCAACCCCCGGGTGTGCGGTCGGACCCAAATCACCGACAGCTGGCGTGCCAGGTAGGGGGTGTGACACTGATCCAAGCTAGCTCAATGGCTATCACTTTCCAGCACAAGATCATCCTCCGCCCTGGATCCATATTCTGCTTCGAAACCATTTCGTCCATGGCAGACGAAGAAGGAACTCTACATCGCATCGCAGATCCATCGGAGGGGAAGCCTTCCCCAACACCATCCAGGAAAGTCAGAGCAAAGCCGGAAATAACGCAACCTCCAGCGCTCTGAGCGAAGACTACCTTCCACCAGCCGGGAGAGGAAGATCCGACTACCCGGAGGACTCCGCTGACCACCTCCTCTACGAAAAATGGACACGGATCACAAGGAAAAAGGAACCAAACGAGGTAAAAGCTCGTCAAGCTGCTCTCCAGGTATCTCCACCCTCAAAGGAGAACAGGAAGAAGCTTGTCACCACAACGGCGCCATTCTACCCTGACGTCCTCTTTATCGAGGGAAGAATGGAATTTACCCCCGTCTCCGACGATGAACCAACCGCGCCGGGAGAAGAACCTCTTCAGCGGAAATCTCGCCGACGAAGGAACCAATGCCGAAATATTCGGAGACATCATGAAGCCGGAGAACGCAATCCGGCGCAGCCCGTGTCGCAAGATGAAGTCTCAGAGGTGGGAGAAACTCTGGATGAACGAGTCTTCAGGGAAAGAAGGAATTCTCGACGGCGCGATCGTCGACAAGCTCAAGAGCAGGCCGAACAGGAAGCGAAACAACACCAAGACAACCCTCTTCTCGGCCGAAACCTGAACCCTGACTTCGCCCGAGCCATGAACACACCGAGCGAGGTCGGTGGAGTGTTGGCTTGGATAGCTGATGGCCTCCCCCAGACTCCAGACGCTAAGGGCTATCGACGGCTGCTCACTCGGGCAGCTAATCATCTTCTGCCTCTCGCTCATCCTCCGAGCAACCTACGACACGCCATCAACAGTCGTCGGGACGCATGGAGCTCCATCAACGCTTCACGCGAACGACAACACGAGAACGAGATTCGGCGTCGAGAAGAGTATGACCGGGATCATGGCGTCCCTGCGTGAAGTCAAACCACTAGAGTTGAGTCGGCGACGGCCTCAACTAGCGGCACGACCCAGGGACGGTTGAAGCACCACATCGACAGCTCCCCTCCCTGGGACCGACATCATCATCGTTGGCAGGAGGACACGTGTGGGGTATCGGCGCTCACTCCACGTCTTAGGGCCATTCAATGCCCCCCTAATTTCAAGGTCTCCAACGTCGACAAGTACGAGCCTAAGCAGGACCCGGGAGGCTGGCTGGCCATCTACACCACCGCTACCTGGGCCGCTGGGGCAACTGAAGACATGATGACTGCGTACCTGCCCATCGTCCTCGAGTAAGATGCACTGCAATGGCTACGACACCTACCCCGACACTGCATCGACGACTGGAGCGACTTCAGTCGGTGCTTCATCGCCAACTTTCAATCCCTCTCCGACAAGCCAGCGCAGCCATGGGACCTCAAGACCATCAAGCACCGAGGGGATGAGACTCTCCAATCGTACCTCAAAAGATTTCAGACCATGAGGAATTGAATCCCCGAGGTAGCGGAAGCAGCGGTAATCGAGGACTTCTACCGGGGATCTAATGACTCAGCCTTCGTCCGAGCCATACTACAGAAGGCACCGAATACCTCCGAGCAGCTGTTCAGGGAGGCAGACATCTACATCACCACCGACGAATGAGCTCAGGACCTCATCGGAGGAGCAAAGCCTGCACCGCCGGCACCACGACGCGACGCGAACCAGCATCCTGACAAACGTTGGGAGAAGAGGCCTCACGATGAGGTTCACGCCGCTGGACCACCCGTCTCTCGTGCCTGAGGGGCACCCCACGGAGGAGAATGAACGTTGGACGACATCCTCGACGCCCAATGTCCATACAATAAAGACATGTGTCACACCCTTCGGAATTGCAGAGACTTCAAGCACTCCGTCGGGAACAGCCGACCTTTCCAACCTCTACCACCTCCCCCACCACGAGGAGGACCCAGAGAACCTTGACAACCTCAGCAGCAGGAAGGGGGTGGAGGCGGAGCATTTCCCCATGTCGATGGAGAAGTCAACGTCATCTTTGGCGGACACGGGTCTCAAGAGAGCAAGAGGCAGCCAAAGCTCAACGACCATTGGATACTGGTGGCAACCACCGGTCCTCCTGCCCCGTACCGCTGGTCCGAACACCCGATCACCTTCACTCAGGCAGATCAATGGCTTAACTTCGACCATCCGGGCAAGTACCCGCTCCTCGTCGATCCGGTGATCCGAGAAAGCAGGGTGAAGAAGGTGCTAGTGGACAGGGAAAACAGCATCAACGTCACCTTTCCCCAGACACTCCTAGGCCTGGGGATCGCACTCAAAGAGCTCCAAGAATCAGATACTCCTTTTTTCGGCATCGTGCCGACTGAAAGAGAGTACCCGCTCGGACACATCTACATGCCAGTCACCTTCGAAACTCCAGATAACTACAGAACTGAGTACCTTAGGTTCGAGGTGGCAAGCTTCGATGTGGGTACTACGCCATCATCGGCAGGCCCGGACTGGTGAAGTTCATGGCCATTCCGCATTATACGTACATGATATTGAAGATGCCTAGACCACAAGGAATCATCACTGTGCACGCTGACTTCCAAGGCGTCACGTAGTGCTTCCGAGTGGCCATTCAGGCGGCTCTCACCACCAAACTATCGACGACTTCTTCTGCACAGGCGAACTCAAAGCCTGAGGAGGACCTCACAGTACCTACAAATGAAGCTCAAGCTGTGACCTCTATGCGGCCAACTGAAGAAACCAAGAGAATCAACCTCGGGTTCGCTGATGAACGCAAGACTGCCATCATCAGCTCCAGCCTGGATGACAAATAGGAAAGCATGTTCGTCCAGTTCCTACAAGACAACTGAGACGTATTCGCATGGCAACCTGCGGATATGCCGGGAGTCCGGAGAGAGCTGGCCGAGCACAAGCTGAAAGTCTACCCTCAGGCGAGGCCGATTCGACAAAAGTTGCATCGTTTCACGCCCAACAAGAGAGAAGCCATTCGTGTCGAGCTAACTCGCTTAGTCGCGGCAGGGTTCATTAGAGAAGTGTTGCATCCTGAATGGTTGGCAAATCCTGTTCTTGTACTCAAAAAGAATAAAGTGGATTGGTGCATGTGCGTTGACTATACAGATCTCAACAAGCACTGTCTGAAGGATCCCTTCAGACTTCCTAGAATAGACCAGGTGGTAGATTCAACCGCCAGGTGCTCTATGTTGTCTTTCTTGGATTGCTACTCTGGGTATCATCAGATCAGTCTAGCAAAAGAAGATGAAGAAAAAACTGCATTCATCACCCCCGTTTGGAGCTTTCTGCTATACCTCCATGCCGTTTGGCCTCAAAAACGCTGGAGCGACTTACCAGAGAGCCATTTAGACATGCTTAGCCGACCACTGGGGCAAGCGTGTAGAAGCTTATGTGGATGACGTAGTGATCAAGACAGAAAACTCAGAAAATTTCATTGAAGATTTGCAGCTGGTCTTCAACAGTCTACGGAAATATCGATGGAAGCTTAACCCAGAAAAGTGTGTCTTCGGAGTACCAGCAGGAAAATTACTCGGATTCATTGTCAGCCACCGAGGAATTGAAGCTAACCCAGAAAAGATCGAGGCTATCATGATAATGGAAGCACCACGGTCACAGAAGAAAGTACAAAGACTTACTGGATGCATGACAGCTTTGAGCAGGTTCATATCAAGACTGGGAGAAAAAGGCTTACCGTTCTACAAATTGCTCAAGAAGGTAGACAAGTTCCAGTGGACTTGAAAAGCCCAGGAAGCTCTTGATGCACTAAAGAAATTCCTAATAACACCACCAGTACTAAAACCGCCGCACCGAGCCACGTTGGGTCAGCCAGCCGAAGATCTGCTGTTATATATCTCTTGCACGACTCACGTGGTAAGCACCGCGTTGGTAGTCGAGCGAGCAGAAGGACATGCATATCCAGTACAGCATCCCGTCTATTTCATCAACGAAGATATGGGGCCCTCAAAGAAGAAATATCCTCAAGTTCAAAAGCTATTGTATGCAGTACTTCTAACTGCACGCAAGCTCCATCACTACTTTGACGACCACAAAGTCATAGTAGTCACTGGATTTCCAATAGGGGATATTCTCCACAACAAAGAAGCCATCGGAAGAATAGCCAAGTGGGCCTGCGAGCTAGGAGCTCACGACATTGAGTTTCGACCTCGAACTGCAATAAAGACTCAAGCATTAGTTGACTTCATGTCAGAGTGGACCGAGCAACAAGTGCCAGATAACCCAGAGACTGTGAAAGTATGGTAGATGTATTTCGATGGCTCGTTAAAGCTGCAAGGGGCGGGCGTAGGGATCCTCATCATTGCACCTAGAGGTGAACAACTCAAATATGCTCTTTAGTTGTTATTCTCAGCGTCCAACAATGCAGCAGAATACAAAGCTTTGATTCATGGACTGAATATTGCCGTATCACTGGGCATTAAGAGACTGATGGTATACGGAGATTCACTGGTGGTCATAAGTCAGATAAATAAGGAATGGGATTGCTCGAATGACTCTATGGGTAAGTATTGCATAGCCGTCCGAAAGCTGGAGGACAAATTCGAAGGGCTAGAATTTCATCATGTAGAGAGAGATCGCAACGCGGCTGCAGATGCATTGTCGAAGCTGGGATCCATTCGGGTCCAAGTCCCACCTAGGATTTTCGTCCAAGAAGTGCCACGCCCGAGTATTTCCCTAGAATGGGCAGAAGAGTGCAATGTTCTGAGCCTGCCAGAGTCAAATGCTGATCACTGGAGGGAGCCTATCATCAGATACATAAAGAATGAAGAGGAGCCAGATGACAAAACTGCAGCAGAACGCATTGCAAGGCAGTCAGCCCACTACACTCTCATTGGGGAAGCGCTGTATAGGAGGGGCGCAACGGGAGTTCTCATGAAGTGCATTCTTTTGGCTACTGAGAAGCAACTATTAGATGAAATTCATGCCGGGCAGTGCGGAATACATGCAGCGTCCAGAACATTAGTTGGGAAGGTTTCTACTGGCCAACAGCCAAGAGTGATGCAGCTGAGTTAGTCTAGAGGTGCGAAGCTTGCCAATACTTATCAAAGCAGCAGCATTTACTAACACAGCAACTGCAGACCATACCCGTAACATGGCCATTTGCGTGCTGGGGACTGGACACGATTGGACCCTTCAAGAAAGCTCAGGGAGGATACACTCACGTGTTGGTTGCCATCGACAAATTCACTAAATGGATAGAGTACAAACCTATTGCTTCCCTAACTTCAGCCAAGGCAATAGAACTCACACAAGATATAATATTCAGATTTGGAATACCAAATAGCATCATAACCGATCTAGGATCCAATTTCACTAGCTCTGAGTTCTTTGATTTCTGCGAACAACGGTGCATCCAGATCAAGTACGCGTCAGTAGCACATCCAAGAGCTAACGGACAGGTAGAAAGGGCTAATGGAATGATATTGGAAGCACTCAGAAAGAAAGTCTTCGACAAGAATGAAAAATTCACAGGAAAGTGGATCAGAGAGTTGCCGTATGTGATTTGGAGCCTAAGAACTCAACCTAGCCGAGCCTTACATGGAAATACTCCTTTCTTCATGGTCTATGGTTCGAAAGCAGTGCTACCTGCCGACCTCAGGTTTGGGGCGCCAAGATTAGTCTTCGAAAACATAGCTGAGGCAGAAGCTACCAGACTGGAGGATGTTGATGTACTAGAAGAAGAGCGATTGAATGCAGTAATTCAGTCGGCTAGGTACCAGCAAACTCTGAGGCGCTATCATGATAAGGCCATACGACATCGATCCTTCACAGTGGGAGACTTGGTCCTTCGCCGAATTCTAACAGGGGAAGGACGACATAAATTGTCGCCACTATGGGAAGGGCCATTTATGGTAGCAGAAGTCACTCGGCCAGGATCATATCGACTTACTCAAATGGATGACACGGAAATAGGGAATTCATGGAATATAGAGCATCTCAGGAAGTTTTACCCCTAGCTAGATTTCAAAAGCTATCGGGGCAGCATTGTATTCTGTAATGGGAAAAGTACATCATCAATAAAAAGACTTCATTCTCAAAAGAACTCGACCTATTACCAATCTGCACGCTTACTTAACTCAGGGTGACCAATATACCCTACTAACGGAGCAATCGGCTTAAGTCGGCAATGACTTAAGGCGGTGCGACATGCTCATGCTTACTTAACTCAGGGTGACCACTATTCCCTGCTAACGGAGCAATCGGCTTAAGTCGGCGATGACTTAAGGTGGTGCGACATGCTCATGCTTACTTAACTCAGGGTGACCACTATACCCTGCTAATGGAGCAATCGGCTTAAGTCGGCAATGACTTAAGGCGGTGCGACATGCTCATGCTTACTTAACTTAGGGTGACCACTATACCCTGCTAACGGAGCAATCGGCTTAAGTCAGCAATGACTTAAGGCGGTACGACATGCTCACGCTTACTTAACTCAGGGTGACCACTATACCCTACCAACGGAGCAATCGGTTTAAGTTGGAGATGACTTAAGGTGGTGCGACATGCTCATGTCTACTCGATCCAGCATAAACATGCTTACGATTACTCATCTTAGGGTGATCTTTATGCCTCACGAAATAGGAAGAAGTTTCAAAACCATCACACTACACTTACTTCTGCAATCGTAACAACTGTTGAATTCAAACAACAGAGAAGTAACGATAGCGTTTAGTACCAGGAACACTTTCTGACAAAATATTCGGGCACATTGACCACATACGCATACAATTCATAAATGCATTTAGTGTTTCTACTTGGCAATGTTCTTCTCAGGAGCAACTTACGAAGAAGGGCGACTCGAGGAGTCAGGAGCAGCATTGACATCAGTAACTATGTCATCAGGAACAATCACGCCTGGCCTTCTCATCAAGATCTGCCCCGCGCGAATGGCTTTATCCATAGCCTTGTCGCGCTGAGCCTTCAAAGTAGTAGAAGTGTCTTCAGCAACCTTGGTAGCCAGTCGAGCAGCTTCTAGCTCCTGGACGACTGATCTTTTGGAGGCATGCAGATCCTTGATGACAGAATATTTGTTCGACACCAACTGCCTGAGACGAAGGATCTCATCCTGGGATAATTGCAGCTCGTGACGATGATGATCCAAATATGCCATGGTAAAACGGTGGCTCCTCTCCAAGATAGTCAAAGAATTGCTGGCGTCACGATACAACCTGTCAAGGTTATCGCGAGAAGCTGCGAGTGCACGTTTTTCTTCCTGCAGATAAGAATCAGCTCCCAAGCACCCAGTAAGCAGCAAAAACACAAAAGAGAAAGTCAAGTGAGCTTACCTCATTAGCCGCCCTTTCAGAGTCAAGCTGAGCACTGAGAGAGGAATTCAATAAGTTGGCATCATCCAAAGAAGCAGAAATCCGAGCCAGGTCGGCCTGACCTTGAGAATACTTCTCCTCAAGTTCAGAGTACCGACGGGTCATATCTAAACAGAAAACAGTTGAAGAAGGGCACACGGTTAAAAACGGACTAATCAAGAAGTCAAGGAAGAAAACAAAGGCACTAACCAGCATTAGTCATTTTCAAATCAGATATCTGCCTCTGAAGCAGCATCGGATTCCAATGCATCAGAGACAGAGCTCTTTCTGGGACAGAGGCACCTTGTGATCTCAGCTGACCAGCCATCTCGTCGACCAGAGCCTGATATTGAAAACAAATGAGTACAAAAACAACATTTTGCCTGGAGTATAGCCAGGTCGAGAAAAGCTAGATTACCTGAAGATTGGAGAAGAATGAAGGAAACCCCAAATCATAAGAAGCCAGGTGGTGGCTCGACGAGGGAGCATCAACCGGGGCAATTTGAAGAGCATCATCAGGGATCAACTCAACATCACCAGTAGGCATCAGAACTCTAGCATCAAGTGCGCCGGCTTCTAAGGCGACTTCCTCGTTTAAAGCATGCGCAGTTGCCATGCCACCAGAATGTGGAGGAGAAGACCCAACGTGGACATCCATGGAGGTGTGAGAAGGGGAGCCCGCTCGGACACCCTCAGGGGCTGGGTCGTAGCTCGCGCTACCCACCTGAGCCGGATCATTACCGGCAACACTCTCGGGGGCTGGGTAACTGCTTGCACCATCCTTGAGGACTGGGTTCTCTGCAGCAGCCACCTCTAAGGCTGAAGGATTCTCAGTCACCTCCATGGGAATTGAACAACCTTGACCAGCCTCTTGGCCCCAAAGACTGCACTCCAAGGTCGACGAGGCACGAGACACCGCTCGGGATAACTCTAATCCCACATCTAGAATGTTAGAGCAAACGTCCATCATACCACCATCTGTGGGCTCGGACAGCAAATCTTCAGGAACGACATCCTCGAGAGCTTGATCAAAATTTCCTAGGGATAATTCTTGCAGACCGACGAGAGCAGACAAAGCTAGAGAAGGGATATCACTACTCTCCCCACTGACTATGTAACGCTGACTATTCTTCTGAATTAAGGGGATTTCCTTCTCTTCTTCTTCATCCACATCAATAATACGAACAATACACCCATTGGGATCAGCTCTGGCAGGATCACCTCCATTGGGTTCAGCATCGTCAAGGTCACACCCATTGGGTCCAGCATCAGCAGGGTCACACCCATTGGGATCAACATCAATAGGGTCACACCCATTGGGATCAGCTCCAGTAAAGAGTTCCACTAGTACTTCTTCAGCAGCAGGAGCAGAAGGGCAAGCATCATGATCCAAGCACGACACTCGCCGAAGTCATCTCTTTTTCTTTCTCTTCCCCTCGGCAAGAGCAGTCGGATGACCAACTTGGCGAAGACGTTTCGGGCAAGTACCCTTAGACCTTCGAGTATCCACGGCTTTCTCAGGCTCTGGAATAGTTGCAATAGTCACCGTTTTAGCAAGGGCAGAATCAGAGGAATCCCCCGCCAACATATCCAGCATAGCACCTATCTCTTCATCACTCAGATTAGTAGGCATCTCAAAGTGAACTTGCTTCTCGTCATTGGGAAGGCCACCAAGTGAAGCAACCAGAATTTCAACTTCTTCGGGAGAGGGTCGCACTCTAAGACCCAAACCACTGTCACCAGCAGGAGGATTGGACACAAAACTGAAAAAGGGCTTAGAAGATGGCAAATTCCAAGCAGAATATGCGACAGGAGCACCAATATTCGATACTTTTCCCCTCAATATCATCTCCAGTCGGCTCACCAAATCCACAGTAGGAATCCTCTTGTCAGTAACCCGAGTCGAGTCGGTGACACCACTGTATAAGTAAGCCGGGTACGCTCTGTCCTTCAGGGGCTGAATATTCTTAAAAACAAAGTCGGCAACCACATCTTCAGCGGCCAGACCTCTCTCCTTCAGCAAACAAATTTCATCAAGCAGAACCTTGGCCTCTATTATCTCCAAGGTGGTGGGGGACTCAATCCAACTGGGAGTGCGCATGTCTGGCTGTCTCCCTGATCGAGGGGGACAGACTTGCCATGATTTTTAACAATGAACCACTCTAAGCGCCATCCTTTAATGTTGTCTTTAAGTGGAATATCTAGATACTCTGTCTTCCTCCCACGACACATCTCCAGACTCACACCGCCCACAAGCTGATGCTACCCCCCAGCCATGCCAGGACGACAGTGATACAAGTGTTTCCACAAACCGAAGTGAGGAAGAATTCCAATGTAGGCTTCACACAGATGGACAAAGATAGAAATTTGCAGAATAGAGTTGGGATTCAGATGAGTCAGATTCAGATTGTAAAAGTCAAGGAGACCGCAAAAGAAGGGAGAAATTGGAAGAGCAAGGCCGTGGAGAAGAAAAGGAATGTAAACGATGGACTCATGAGTATCCTCCGTCGGACAGTAACCCCACGGCAGATCCGCCAGGAACAAAGCTCCTTTGGAGGAAGAACTCCGACATCGACGAGGTGGAGAAGATCTGACTCATAAACAACAGACATGTGATTACCTGCGAAAGGCAATTGGCTGTTGGGATCGATGGGAGGAATAACCGCAGCGGAAGAATTCTTACTCTTTCGCTTGTGCGCCATCTCAATCTCGTCGGCGAACTGAGCGGGAGCGAGATCAAAGGGAAACAGAGGAGGTCTGGAGGCAGAAAGTAAAGCTAGGGCTCAGAATGCAGAGGCATACGGTGATGCAGTACAAGTGGGGTTTTCCTGGGTCAGGCACCATTTCTAAAAAGTGCCCAGTCATCACTCGGTCGTTATTTCTAAAACGCCGACGTGGCTCGAAGTGACTCGGCTATTGTTTCTAAAACACTGACGTCACCACTAATCACTCAGTCGTTTCTTCTAAAGCGCTGATGTGGCTCGAAAGGACTCGGCTGTTACCTCTATAATGTCGGCGTCGCCAAAAACCGTTCGGCTGTTACCCCTGAAAACACCAGCAGTAAACCAGACCGTTCTTTCTCCACGTAAATGCAGACAGAATTAAAATGCGACACAACAATGGCAAGTCATTACTCAAGAATTACTTCTAAGAACAAAAACCGCATTGGATACAAACACAAACTGTCGATCAACTATAAAGAAGCGACGCAAAGGCAAAGGGTGTGCACAAGATCAAGCCCGAGTTCACTTCATTATATAAGGGGGGAATTTCTTACACAAAATTAAAGGCCGACTCATTATGAGCCGGTCTTTTTCCCACTTTTCGATACATTACATTACTACATTACACTACTACTTATACTACACTATACTACTAACTACTACTACATTATTCTACTAATACTAACACTACTTATCTATACTAATACACTATACCACAACCCAAATTTAGCAACTCCTTTAGAGTCGTTAAAAGTGGCTATAGCAACCGAGGATTAGTCGGTATAGACTTATGCCGACTGGAAGTATAGGTCGGTGATACTGGCGTCGGCAAAAGTTTTTGCCGACCGACGGATCTATGCCGACGGATAGTCGGACACCATAATGAGTAATACCGACCGACCTGGTTGTGCCGACACGCAGTTTGTGACTAGTTGTACCGACTGATAGTGAAACGGTATATGCATTTTTAGCGACTCACAGTTTGACGCGGACTTTTCAGACATAAAATATGTACAATATATTTCTAATTATTATAATACCCCCAAATTATCAATACAATTCACCATTTGCACACAATTATTGGCACAATCATTCATTGATTCAACATCAGCATAGAAACATTTTGATTTCTCAGGACACACAAGAAATTGTTCAACAATCTTTGAAACAAAGGTACCAAGCACAAGCAGCAAAAGTGCATTGTCGCTTCCAAACAGCACACAGTCAGTACTATTACAGTTGTCAACACAACAACCCAAAAGCTATAACCATTCTCCATTACACCATATGCTTGCAACCCAAAAGCTACAACTACAGTCTTAATGTAGGAAACCCAAAAGCTGCAAACTAAGAAGACAATCCTTCTCCATTACACCATATGCTTGCTGTTTGAACAAGTTGCTGTCAGCTGGTCCATCAAATGTGCTACCTAGCATATCCCAGAATTACCTGAAATGCAATGAGTAGCTATATGAACATAAGGCACCACAGCTCAACATTGAGTATGCAGGAAACTGCAGAAATAATATGGAGATCATTCCCTCTCATAGCCCAGGAAGTGCCCATCAGGACATACAACAAATAATTATTTATACAAAGAGAAAGGGGGCTGCCACACCCAGCATAAACAACTAATCTTTCCCCAGCCTAACAAGGTCCCTCATTTCCCCAACCTCTATTTCCTCACTGCATATGCACAACAGCTCAATTGATGGTGCTATGAACTCTGAACCAACCAAAACACAAATGTGAAATAGCAGCAATCTAGTGTTCTAATTGATGGCGCTCACTGCATAAGTAGATAATGGAGTCCAGGGTTCTAATTCAGCAATCTATTAAATGTGAAACATAAACTAAGTCACATAGATAACAAAAAATGAAATAGCATTTTAGAGTGCACCATACATGATACATGATAAGAAATTTAGAATAATAGGTTCTGCAAAACAAACACGAAACAACTAACACTAATCAAGATTGCAGTATTTATAGATGGATGTTTCCTTTTGCTACTAGTGGAAAGGAAGAGCTATGTGGTCCTATGCATGTGAATAAGAAAAAACAAAATACCATACCAGTAGCAACATGGGATGATTTGGAAGCCTTGCTGACCTTCATCTATCAAACATAACAACAATTAGAAACTTTGTTTACACTAAGACATGAAAAATAGAAGCAAAGGCAAGTGCAGTTATTACTCTCTTGTATGGCCATGCAACAGGCATCATATAAGCATCACCCATGGTCTCCATATGGTCATAAGGGCGAGGCAGATCTGCGTCCCTTTTTAGCACAACATTCATAACTACTTCACAAAATTGTGTTCCAAGATTTTCACCTCCTAGCACAGTGTTTGGATTAGTTGAAGTAATTGTTCCCTTTGCCACAGGATCAGATCTCAACATTGCATAGAGTATCACATCTTCCCCAACCTGAAGCAGATAACATATTTGTGAGAACATAGTCAATGGATAGAACTGCTATTAAATCAGAAGCACAAACTTGTAGAATAGATGAGAATGTTACTAGTGCATCATGTGAAAAGTGAGTGGCAGTATCATTTCTTAGCTGAACATCATGTGAAAAGCGAGTGGCAGCATCATTTCTTGGTCGAACATCATGTGAAAAGCGAGTGGCATCATTTCTAGGCCAGACTGATGTGGTTGCTCTTTTAGGTTGAATCGGGTTGCATTCATTGGGTGGTACAGATGTTTGTGCACCATCTTCCCCAACCTGAAATACATAACATATTTGTGAGAACTGCATTAAGTCAATGAATAAAACTGAACTATTTTTAAGTGACAGGTACAAACTTGTCTATATTAGTTTTTAATTAAGACCTATATTTGTCTATATTATTTGTAAAATTGCATGTGCTTCCTATAAAAATCGAAACCGGATTCACCTCATGTAAAAAGGGGGGTTTCTTTTTACCTATAGCAGAGTGACCTAATTAACTTCTCTGCCTCAAAAATGAGCTTGTCACATTACAGTAAAATGAATCGATAGAAATATATTAATTCGATAGAAAATTTTAGGGGAAATTGAGATCGTCATCTTCTCACACACAGGCTTGTGCTCACAAGGCTGACCTCAATGAATCGATGTAAAATACTCAAATCTTAGCCATTCACCTTAATCCCCAATTTCTCACCTCAATCTCTCGGTCCTCATTGTAGCACTGCAGCAACAGCACCTAATAATGGGTAGCAGAGTAGTAGTGGTTTGGTTTTTGATCAAACAACAAGTGATTCTTAGCCGCACTTGAGTGGTAGCACCAGTAAAGAACACTTATAAAAGGATGGCCTGAAATCCCAGTCCCCAACCGTCCGCACCAATGGCTAGCACACAGCACTTCGAGTCTGTAGCAGCTCTGCTGCATGCCGAGGCACAGAGCGACCGCGTCCATAGCAGACAACGGCACCGTCCAGCTCGCATGCTGCCCTTACTCCTGGTGGCTGGCATCGCTCGCCCCTGCCACCACCTCCGCACCCCAGTCCCAAAGCTGCGGCGCTCGCAAGTCGCACCTCCACTGCTACAAAAACGCCTAAGCAAAGCAACAGTGCTTCTCACCTGGAACTTGTGCACTGCTATAGCAATGGCAGAGCAGAATCTTCGGCCCGACGACGGTGGCGCACTCCTCGACAACGGCGAGCTCCACGGCCCGACGACGGTGGCGCGCTCCTCGACGACGGCGAAGTCCACGGCCCGACGACGGTGACGCGCTCCTCGGCCGACGCGCGACGGTGGCCGTGGATCCCTGGTTGCAGCGTACGACGGCGTCGATTGGAAAGCAACGAGTGGCGGCTGAGATAGTTGTGAAAAGAAAAGTGCTAGGGTTTAATTAGGCAGGCTTTTTAGCGCGGGATGGCCCAATCTATATGCCGACACATGGGCTGTTGTGACATATATCTTAGCCGACGGATACTTCGACACTAATATACCGACTAATGATTTGTCGGAAAATCTAATTATACCGACCCATGATCTGTGGACTATTTTTACCGACTGACCATGTGTCCACAATTATTGATTTATACCGACTGATGTCCGACGCTATTCTAGTGTTGTGGTATAGTGATATTTTAAGCCAGTGGCGCTTTGCCACTGGCCTTGCCGCTGCCACTGCCGCCCTTGTCGTCGCCCTTGCTGTCGCCCTTACCGTCGCCCTTGCTATCGTCACCTCCGTCGTCGTCGTCGCCCTCGCCGTCGCCGTCGCCGTCACTGCCGCTCCCCTCCTCGGACGAGTCAGAGGAGTCCTCATTCGAGGAGACCTTTGACTCATTCGAGCCCTCGAGCCCGGAGCGCTCGACGACCCGGATATATGTCCACACCTCGGCGGCGATCCCCTGGGAATCGTCCGAGTCTTCGGACGATGCCGGGGGCGAGGTGTAGACAGGCGATCCCTCGGACTCGGAGGAGAACTCCTCCTCCGAGTACTCAGAATCGCCGAAATCCTCCGAGGGAGGGGTCGGCTCGCGCTTCGGCTTGTCGCCAGAGTGGTGCGACGAACTTCCGCTCTTCTTGCCCTTGCCCATGGTGGAATAGAAATGAGGAGAATAAGCAAGCAACGGTAGAGAGATGTGTGAAGACGCCAGTGAAGCAAGCGCTCTATTTATAGAGGAAGAAAGCAACCGCTCATCTCCTACCACGGTCACTGAACAGTCACAAGTATTCAATAAGCAATTCAAATCATTTGAAAACAAGTCAGGCGACTGATGCCGTTTCACGTAACACAGCACCCATTCGGACTCAAGTCAACTGCATGGATGATATGATTACACCCGCAGTCACATCAAGTTACTACTTAGGGACAGTTCGCTAAACGCTCAGCGCACCAAGCCGTCCCTTGCCTACACCCATTGGGGGGACGTTCATAAATTTTTAATAGATTTTCCCAAGCAGTCGCATCCATACAGTATACGCAATGAATGTATCAAGACAAAAAAAGATATCTATGGAGATCGGAAGAAAGCCAAAAAATAGCTGATGAAGTACGAAGCGAAAGGAAGACTAGCCAAGGGCCATCTACCGGATGTCCAATCCGTCGCTGATCAAATAAATTTCAAGCTGGTGCATGGGCAGGCCGTATTGTTGATCTCAAAAAAAGATAAAAAACTATATGTTGATCTCTAAAGCATAAACTAATGATATAATGCTGAAATCTAAGGCATGAAATGAAGATGAGATAATGCTGATTTCTAAGGCATGAGTCTAAGTCAGAGACAATGGTTTCTAAAAAAGCATGGGATGAAGACCTTTGAGTGGATTATTTTCAGTAATCCACTCAAAGCTCGGGGGCTACACCCAATGAATCATGAGACCTCGAGAACAAAATGCTGATCTCTAAAGCATAGTCTAATGGCAAAATGCTGATTTCTAAAGCATAAGTCTAAGTCGGAGACTACGATTTCTAAAGAAGTATGAGATGAAGACCTTTGAATGGATTATTTTCAGTAATCCACTCAAAGCTCGGGGGCTACACCCATTGGATGCACCTCCGGTGCACCCAATGAATCCTTAACCCGTAAGAACAAAATGTTGACGTCTAAAGCATAAACAGAGCACCGATTACTGAAGACTAAAAGCAAAAGACTGTGGAATGATGCCAAAAGAAGATGACAGAAGATCGTTTTTACCAAGTTACTCAGAGTTGGAGGTAACGACTTAGCAAATATGTTTCAAAATCGTAAGCTGGACCTAGAATCTTTGGGCCGATTATTTTAAAATCAACACAAAGATTGGGGGCTTGTGGGGGACAAATATCCCTCAGGTCCACTAGAAGGCAAGAAGGCCTTGCGAAAGGCCCCAGGCCCATTATTTCACAAGGTCGTCCCTTCGTGGGCTAGGGGAGGAACTTTCAGCAGAATGGATCAACACGAGGACGGATCAATTCGAGCCCATGCGGTTCGCTGAACTCAAACGCTATCCGCAGCATTGATCCGACTTTCCCGCGCAGCGCCATCAGACATCGGAGCCGAAGGATTATAAGTTGGCAAGATTATAGGAAGATAAACTCAGTCGGTTCACTATTACTTAGGAACACGTGGTTATCATATCCGCATGTAATGCCCTACGGTCGAATATATAAGGCCTAGGGGGCATCCCTTCAAGAACATCTTACTCATTAGCCATCCACCTAGCTCTCTAACATCTCCTGTACTAGAGAACTCCCTTGTAATCCACCACACGTAAGATCCTCTCCAGGACGTAGGGTATTACGCATCTCAAAGCGGCCCGAACCTGTACAAGATTGTCCACCGTCTTTCGTGCCCCCGGCACGAACCATCGAGCTACAGTCAGCTGCACCGTCCTACTCCTAAAAACACCTCGAGAGGCAACCCCCGGGTGTGCGGTCGGACCCAAATCACCGACACATAGCCAATAAATGTGCATTTTTGAGCTCTAGGCACTAGCTTCCCATTGTTAAAATGAGCATAAGTAGGATAACTGAAGATTCTAAGAATAGAATAATCAACTGGTCTACCTGTCCATACCTCTTCTAGAATCTTGAAAGCAATAACTGAATTGGGAGAGCGATTAATCAAATAGCAGGCAGCAGAAGCAGCTTCTGCCCACAAACCATGCTTATCCCATAAACCAGCATTAGAAAGCATGCAACGAACGCGCTCCAGAATAGTACGATTCATTCTTTCAGCAACACCATTCTGTTGAGGAGTACCTGGAACAGTCTTGTGTTTAGCAATACCATGATCAACACAAAGAGAATTAAACTCACTATTGTAAAATTCCAGTCCATTATCGGTTCTAATTTCTTGATTTTTCTGCCAGTCTAATTTTCCCCTAAAGCTTTCCATTGCTTGAATGCAGTAAGAACATCATTTTTATGCTTCAGAAAATAAACCTATACTTTGCAAGAGAAATCATCAATAAAATTGTTCATATAATCACAACCTCCAATAGAAGAGTGAGGAGCCCGACCCCAAAGATCAGAATGAATATAATCAAGAATACTTTTAGTGTAGTGAGTGGATAAGAGAAATCGACTCTCTTATGTTTATCAAATACACAATGTTCACAAAATTCCAATTTGCCAATATCATTTAAATAACATCTCTTGTGCAAGATATGCATACCTTTTTTCACTCATATATTCCAAGCGCATATGCCAAAGCTTGGTATTTGAAGTGTTGGATGTAATAAAAATAGCTGAAGTACCTGTAACCGTGGAACCTTGCAAATAATAGAGATTATTTATACGTTCAGCCTTTAACACAACACGGTTGCCTTGAGAAACCTTAAGAACACCATTATCAATAGAAAATTTGAATCTCATTGCTTCTAAGGTGCATAAAGAAATAGGATTCCTCTTCATCTTAGAAACATAGCGAACATTAGTAAGGGTCTTGAATGTTCCATCATGAATTTTAATTTGAATAGAACCAATTTTAGAAATTTCAAGTGGAGATTCATCACCAATAATAATATCACCATTTTGAACTTGAGAATAATCAGAAAACCACTCTCGATGTGAGCAAATGTGAAAAGAGCAAGCAGAATTAAGAACCCAAGTCATACGCTTTTATCATTAGAAGTGATCATAAGAGCATCTCCACCATCACTATTTTTAACAATACTAGCCTCAGTAGATGATTTATCGGATTCTTTTTTCTTTTGCCTTTCTTCATTATTTTTCAACTTAGGACACTGAGAGATCACATGATTATCAGCTTTGCAATAACGACAAAAGGTGTTGGATTTATGATCCCTTAACTTAGACCTTGATTTAGGTTTATTAGAACTGCCCGCTTGTTGAGTTCTACCTCGAACGATAAAACCTTCACCCTTATACTCAAAATGAGAATCAACATCGAATTTTTCCTTGGACGATAAATTTGACTTAACAATCTCAAATGTTAGTGAAGTACAAGCGCGCAAATAAGAGACTGAAAAAATAGCCTCAAATGAGCGCACCTGACAGATCTAGATAACGACGAAGAACCAACGACGGCAGCACCCACGCGAAACCGAGAACTAGCGGCGGCGGCTCTCGAGAGCAGCGACCATAGATCTGATGTTTCTAACCCTATCTATGATACCAATTGCTAGGATCATAGATAGAAAAAAGCGACACGGAGTTTAACGTGAAAAAAACTCTCCTAATATGGAGGAGAAAAAACAACGGAAAAACATATTTATTATGTGGTGTATTGTACGGGGTAAAAGGGGGACTATTTATATAGGGAAAGGAGATATAGATATGATGATATCATCTTATCCGACATATGTCATATCTTCCAATATAATTTAAGATATACTCTGTAACGGGACTGAACATGCGCTATTCTAATGATGAGTTGTGAGCTCAAGTTCAAGGGTGATACAATACGTAAATCAGGTAATAAACCCATTATCTCTAATTCATCACATACTACTACCCTTACGCCTCGTTTGGATCATTGGAATTGAATTCCATTCTAATAACACCCCGTTTGGATCATTAAAATTAAATTCCATTCTAATAATAGTAATTAGTCATATATCAATTAAGCTAATTCGGATTTATGCAAAATATATTTGTATACTATTATTAGCAAGATGTCGGAGATATTTATGTGCTACATTTTTAAATAAGACGAAGAGTCTCATGTAAATTACAGAATAGAAACAAATTCTACTAATACATAAAATTGTTTCCCACCCTCCACCCCATGAATTTGAGATAGACTTATGTCTGAACTTTGGAAAGTGGTGGAATGTTAAATTCCAAACAAAATAAGTTACTTTATTGAGTGAATTCCAATTCCTCTAAAATGAAGGGATCCGAACGCCTAGTAATTTTAGCATATATTAATTAAGCTAATTCGGTTTTATGCAAAATTGTCGGGGACCATAATTAGGGGTACCCTCAAGACGCCTAATTCTCAGCTGGTAACCCCCATCAGCATAAAGCTGCAGAGGCCTGATGGGTTTGATTAAGTCAGGGATCAGTCCATACGAGCGACTTGATCGCGCCTCGCCCGAGCCTAGCCTCGGGCAAGGGCAGCCGACCCTGAGGTGTTTCCGTCTCGCCCGAGGCCCCTTTTTCACGGCAGACGCATCTCCGGCTCGCCCGAGGCCTTGCCTTCGTTGAGAGGCAACCCTGACTAAATTACCGCGCCAACCGACCAAGTCACCGGGGCATTTAACGCAAAAGGTAAGACCGACGGGCGACCAGGCTTCGCCAGAGGTACCATAGGAGGCTCCGCCCGACCCAGGGCTCGGACTCGGGCTAAGGCCCCGGAAGACGGCGAACTCCGCTCCGCCCGACCCAGGGCTCGGACTCGGGCTAAGGCCCCGGAAGACGGCGAACTCCGCTCCGCCCGACCCAGGGCTCGGACTCGGGCTAAGGCCCCGGAAGACGGCGAACTCCGCTCCGCCCGACCCAGGGCTCGGACTCGGGCTAAGGCCCCGGAAGACGGCGAACTCCGCTCCGCCCGACCCAGGGCTCGGACTCGGGCTAAGGCCCCGGAAGACGACGAACTCCGCTCCGCCCGACCCAGGGCTCGGACTCGGGCTAATACCCCGGAAGACGACGAACTCCGCTTCGCCCGACCCAGGGCTCGGACTCCGCTCTGGCCTCTGCCGAACGACCTCCGCCTCGCCCGACCCAGGAGCTCAGGTTCGGCCTCGGCCATGCAGGACAGACTCGACCTCGACTTCGGAGGAGCTTCCACGCCGCCTGACCTAGGACACAAGACCGCCACGTCAACAGGAAGCGTCACCATCACCCTGCCCTGAGCCGACTTGGGTCGCAGAGAACAAGACCGGCGTCCCATCTGGCCAGCTCCGCCAGATAGGCAATGATGGCGCCCCGCTAGGCCATGACGACGGCGACTCTCGCCTCCCTTACGAAAGCAGGGAGACGTCAGCAAAAGCACAGCTGTTCCAACAGCTGTCCCTCCATCAGGCCCCGTTACTCCTCCAACAGCCACGACACCACACCGGCTGGGTGCCAAGATCTCTCCGGCTGCCACCTTGGCATGTACTTAGGGCACTAGCTCTCCCCTGCTAGACACGTAGCACCTTGCTACACCCCCATTTTGTACACCTGGATCCTCTCCTTACGACTATAAAAGGAAGGACCAGGGCCTTCTTAGAGGAGGTTGGCCTCGCGGGAACGAGGGCAGGGGCAGGCGCTCTCTTGGGGCCGCTCGCTCCCCTCACCCGCGCGGACGCTTGTAACCCCCTACTGCAAGCGCACCCGACCTGGGCGCGGGGCGAACACGAAAGGCCGCGGGAATCTCCGTCTCCCTCGTCACGACCCGGCTCCGGCCACCGACCTCTCGCTCTCTCTCTTCCCCCCTTCGCGCTCGCCCACGCGCTCGACCCATCTGGGCTGGGGCACGCGGCACTCTCACTCGTCGGCTCGGGGACCCCCCGGTCTCGAAACGCCGACAGTTGGCGCGCCAGGTAGGGGCACGCTGCGTGTTGACGAGCAGTTTCCCGTCAAGCTCCAGATGGGCAGTCTCCAACGACCTCTCCAACCCGGGACGGTGCTCCGTTTCGGGAGCCTCGAGTTCATGTCTCTCGACAGCGGCTGCGACATGGTGCTCCTTCCACCGCCGTACGACGGCGACAATGGCGGTCGACAGCCCGCCCGCCGGCGGCGGAACCGACGACGTCTTTCCCGCGTGGGGGAAGGACAACTTTCGAGCTCGCCCCATCCTCTCCCTCGCCGTCGGAGGAGGAGGAGGCGGGGCAACCAGGGCCGAGCGGGAGGCTGCGCTCCGACGGCTGTCGAGCAAATCGACATCCCCAGTGCCCCAGCGGAGGACACGCCAGGCGTCACCCTCGCGTTCGAGGCAAAGGCGGGCGCCGTCCCCCCGCAACACGTCGACCCCGAGCAGGTGGACGACGCCAGCACGCTCACGAAGGGCCTGCGAGACGTCGCCCTCGTACCCAAGACGACGGCGCGGTCAGCCCCCGACGTGACTTCGTCGCTCCTCGTCGACAAAAAGGTACCGACTGCTCCCCATCTTTCGTCATTTCGACTCGACCTCAACCCGCCTGGCGACCTCGCTTTGGCGGGCACTCACGTTGAGGCGAGTGCAACCCCTCTGGGGTTTCGTGTGCGGTCGCCCTGGGACCGATTGACGGGTGTCTCGACCTACGGGCCCTCTGGGTCTGAGGAAGATGACGACCCCAGCATCTGCTGGGATTTCTCCGGATCTGGCAACCCCAGTGCCATGCGGGACTTCATGACCGCATGCAACTACTGCCTCTCCGACTGTTTCGACGGCAGTCGCAGCCTTGACGACAAGGACTGCGGCCCGAGCCGCGAATGTTTCCACGTTGAGCTAGGGGATCCCTCCGGAGGCAGCCATCTCGGCATGCCGGAGGATGGCGATCTCCCTAGGCCAGCGCCTCGCGCCGACATCCCGCGGGAGCTAGCTGTGGTCCCCGTTCCGGCGGGGGGTCGCGACCCACAGCTCGAGCAAGTCCGCGGGGCGCAGGCCGAGCTCGACGAGGGAGCAGGAGCGCTCGAGGCAATCCGCCGGGACGCCGGGCAGGTATGGGCAAGCCAGCCCCCGGCCGGAGAAATACGTCACCTGCCCCAGGGTCTCCAGCACCGCATCGCTAACGATGCTAGGGCCAGACTGCCACCCGCATCCGGCGGAACCGGTCAGGACCTGGCAGCCGCAGCGATGCTCCTCCGCGCGATGCCGGAGTCATCAACCACCGAGGGACGGCGAATCCAGGGAGAGCTCAAGCATCTCCTGGAAGGCGCTGCGGCCCGGCGGGCCGAGAGCTCTGCCTCCCGGAGGCAGGGGTACCCCTCGGAACCTCGTGCCGAGACTTCCCGACTCATGCGGGAAGCCTCGGTCTTCACCGGGCGCACGCGCAACACCGCGCCTGCGGCCCCGGGTCACCTCGGCGACGAGCGCCCTCACCGCGACCGTCGGGCATGCCTCGACGAAAGGGTGCGCCGAGGCTATCACCCCAGGCGTGGGGGACGCTACGACAGCGGGGAGGATCGGAGCCCCTCGCCCGAACCACCCGGTCCGCAGGTCTTCAGCCGAGCCATTCGGCGGGCGCCGTTCCCGACCCGATTCCGACCCCCGACTACTATCACAAAGTACTCGGGGGAAACGAGACCGGAATTGTGGCTCGCGGACTACCGCCTGGCCTGTCAGCTGGGTGGGACGGACGACGACAACCTCATCATCCGCAACCTCCCCCTGTTTCTCTCCGACACTGCTCGTGCCTGGTTGGAACACCTGCCTCCGGGCAGATTTCCAACTGGGAGGATCTGGTCCAGGCCTTCGCCGGCAACTTCCAGGGCACGTACGTGCACCCCGGGAATTCCTGGGACCTCCGAAGCTGTCGGCAACAGCCGGGAGAGTCTCTTCGGGACTACATCCGGCGGTTCTCGAAGCAGCGCACCGAGCTGCCCAACATCACCGACTCCGATGTCATCGGCGCGTTCCTCGCCGGCACCACCTGCCGTGACCTGGTGAGCAAGTTGGGTCGCAAGACCCCCACCAGGGCGAGCGAGCTGATGGACATCGCCACCAAGTTCGCCTCCGGCCAGGAGGCGGTAGAGGCCATCTTCCGAAAGGACAAGCAGCCCCAGGGCCGCCCGTCGGAAGATGCTCCCGAGGCGTCTACTCCGCGCGGCGCCAAGAAGAAAGGCAGGGGGAAGTCGCAAGCGAAACGCGACGCTCCCGATGCAGACCTTGTCGCCGCCGCCGAGCACAAGAACCCTCGGAAGCCCCCCAGAGGTGCTAACCTCTTCGACAAAGCACTCAAGGAGACGTGCCCCTATCATCAGGGGCCCGTCAAGCACACCCTCGAAGAGTGCGTCATGCTTCGGCGCCACTTCCACCGGGCCGGGCCACCCGTAGAGGGCGGTAGGGCTCACGACGACGACAAAAGGGAAGATCGCCAAGCAGGAGAGTTCCCCGAGGTCCGCGACTGCTTCATGATCTACGGAGGGCATGCGGCGAATGCCTCGGCTCGGCATCGTAAGCAAGAGCGTCGGGAGGTCTGCTCGGTAAAGGTGGCGGCACCAGTCTACCTAGACTGGTCCGACAAGCCCATCACCTTCGACCGGGACGACCACCCCGACCACGTGCCGAGCCCGGGGAAGTACCCGCTCGTCGTCGACCCCGTCATCGGCGACGTCAGGCTCACCAAGGTCCTGATGGATGGGGGCAGCTGCCTCAACATCATTTACGCCGAGACCCTCAAGCTCCTGCGCGTCGGTCTGTCATCCGTCCGAGCAGGCGCTGCGCCCTTCCATGGGATCATCCCTAGGAAGCGCGTCCAGCCCCTCGGGCAGATCGACCTTCCTGTCTGCTTCGGAACACCCTCCAACTTCTGAAGGGAGACCTTGACGTTCGAGGTGGTCGGGTTCCGAGGAACCTACCACGCAGTGTTGGGAAGGCCATGCTACGCGAAGTTCATGGCCGTCCCCAACTACACGTACCTGAAGCTCAAGATGCCAGGCCCCAACGGGGTCATCACCGTCGGCCCCACGTACAAAGACGCGTTCGAATGCGATGTGGAGTGCGTGGAGTACGCCGAGGCCCTCGCCGAGTCCGAGGCCCTCATTGCCGACCTGGAAAGCCTCTCCCGAGAGGTGCCGGACGTGAAGCGACACGCCGGCAACTTCGAGCCAGCGGAGACGGTCAAGGCCGTCCCTCTCGACCCCAGTGGTGACACCTCCAGGCAGATCCGGATCGGTTCCGGGCTCGACCCCAAATAGGAAGCAGTGCTCGTCGACTTTCTCCGCGCAAACGCCGACGTCTTTGCGTGGAGTCCCTCGGACATGCCCGGCATACCGAGGGATGTCGCCGAGCACTCGCTGGATATTCGGGCCGGAGCCCGACCGGTCAGACAGCCTCTGCGCCGATTCGACGAGGAAAGGCGCAGGGTGATAGGCGAGGAGATCCACAAGCTGATGGCAGCAGGGTTCATCAAGGAGGTATTCCATCCCGAATGGCTTGCCAACCCTGTACTTATGAGGAAGAAAGGGGGGAAATGGCGGATGTGTGTAGACTACACTGGTCTTAACAAAGCATGTCCGAAGGTCCCCTACCCTCTGCCTCGCATCGATCAAATCGTGGACTCCACTGCAGGGTGCGAAACCCTGTCTTTCCTTGATGCCTACTCAGGGTATCATCAAATCAAGATGAAAGAGTCCGACCAGCTCGCGACTTCTTTCATCACGCCCTTCGGCATGTACTGTTATGTCACCATGCCGTTCGGTTTGAGGAACGTGGGTGCAACCTACCAGCGGTGCATGGACCATGTGTTCGGCGAACACATCGGTCGCACGGTCGAGGCCTACGTCGATGACATCGTAGTCAAGACGAGGAAAGCCTCCGATCTTCTCTCCGACCTCGAACTGACATTCCGGTGTCTCAAGGCGAAGGGCGTCAAACTCAATCCCGAGAAGTGCGTCTTTGGGGTGCCCCGAGGCATGCTCTTGGGATTCATCGTCTCCGAGCGGGGCATCAAAGCCAACCCAGAGAAGATCGCAGCCATCACAAACATGGGGCCCATCAAAGACTTAAAAGGCGTACAGAGGGTCATGGGATGTCTCGCAGCCTTGAGTCGTTTCATCTCGCGCCTCGGCGAAAGAGGCCTGCCCCTGTACCGTCTCTTAAGGAAGGCCGAGTGCTTCACGTGGACTCCCGAGGCCGAGGAAGCTCTCGGGCACCTGAAGGCGCTCCTCACCCAGGCGCCCATCTTGGTACCCCCAGCTGATGGAGAAGCCCTCCTGGTCTACGTCGCCGCTACCACTCAGGTGGTCAGCGCCGCGATCGTGGTCGAAAGGCAGGAAGAGGGGCATGCTTTGCCCATTCAGAGGCCAGTTTACTTCGTCAGCGAGGTACTGTCCGAGACCAAGATCCGCTACCCACAAGTCCAGAAGCTGCTGTATGCAGTGATCCTGACGAGGCGAAAGCTGCGACATTACTTCGAGTCCCATCCGGTGACTGTGGTGTCATCCTTCCCCCTGGGGGAGATCATCCAGTGCCGAGAAGCCTCGGGACGGATCGCAAAGTGGGCGGTGGAAATCATGGGCGAGACAATCTCGTTCGCCCCTCGGAAGGCCATCAAGTCCCAGGTACTGGTGGACTTCGTAGCCGAATGGGTCGACACCCAGTTGCCGACGGCTCCGATCCAACCGGAGCTCTGGACCATGTTTTTCGACGGGTCGCTGATGAAGACGGGAGCCGGCGCGGGCCTGCTCTTCGTCTCGCCCCTCGGGAAACACCTGCGCTACGTGCTACGCCTCCATTTCCCGGCGTCCAACAATGTGGCTGAGTACGAGGCTCTGATCAACGGATTGCGAATCGCCATCGAGCTAGGGGTCCGACGCCTTGATGCACGCGGCGACTCGCAGCTCGTCATCGACCAAGTCATGAAGAACTCCCACTGCCGCGACCCGAAGATGGAAGCCTACTGTGAGGAGGTTCGACGCCTGGAAGACAAGTTCTACGGGCTCGAGCTTAACCACATCGCCCGGCGCTACAACGAGACTGCGGACGAGCTGGCGAAGATAGCCTCGGGGCGAACGACGGTTCCCCCGGACGTCTTCTCCCGGGATCTGCACCAACCCTCCGTCAAGATAGGCGACGCGCCCGAGCCCGAGGTGCCCTCGGCCCCGTCCGAGGTGACCTCGGCCTAGCCCGAGCCACCCTCGGTTCAACCCGAGGAACCCTCAGCCCCCGAGGGCGAAGCACTACGCATCGAGGAGGAGCAGAGTGGGGTCATGCCAGATCAAGATTGGCAAACCCCGTACCTGCAATATCTCCGCCAAGGAGAACTGCCCCTCGACCGAGCCGAGGCTCGGCGGGTAGCGCGACGCGCCAAGTCGTTCGTCTTGCTGGGCGATGAGAAGGAGCTCTACCACCGTAGCCCCTCGGGCATCCTCCAGCGATGCATCTCCATCGCCGAAGGTCAGGAACTCCTGCGGGAAATACACTCGGGGGCTTGCGGCCATCATGCAGCACCTCGAACCCTCGTCGGGAACGCTTTCCGCCAAGGCTTCTACTGGCCGACGGCGGTGGCTGACGCCACTAGAATTGTCCGCGCCTGCGAAGGGTGCCAATTCTATGCGAAGCAGACCCACCTGCCCGCTCAGGCTCTGCAGACGATACCCATCACCTGGCCCTTCGCTGTGTGGGGTCTGGACCTCGTTGGCCCTCTGCAGAAGGCGCCCGGGGGCTACACGCACCTGCTGGTCGCTGTCGACAAATTCTCCAAGTGGATCGAGGTCCGACCCCTGAACAGCATCAGGTCCGAGCAGGCGGTGGCATTCTTCACCAACATCATCCATCGCTTCGGGGTCCCGAACTCCATCATCACCGACAATGGCACCCAGTTCACCGGCAAAAAATTCTTGGATTTTTGCGAGGATCACAACATCCGGGTGGACTGGGCCGCCGTAGCTCATCCCATGTCGAATGGGCAAGTAGAGCGCGCCAATGGCATGATCCTACAAGGGCTCAAGCCTCGGATTTACAACAACCTCAACAAGTTCGGCAAGCGGTGGATGAAGGAACTCCCCTCGGTGGTCTGGAGCCTGAGGACGACGCCGAGCCGGGCCACGGGTTTCACGCCGTTCTTCCTGGTCTACGGGGCCGAGGCCGTCTTGCCCACGGACCTGGAATACGGCTCCCCGAGGACGAGGGCCTACGACGACGAAAGTAACCAAGCTAGCCGAGAAGACTCGCTGGACCAGCTGGACGAGGCTCGGGACAGGGCCCTACTACACTCGGCGTGGTACCAGCAGTCCCTGCGACGCTACCACGCCCGAGGGGTCCGACCCCGAGACCTCCAGGTGGGCGACCTGGTGCTTCGGCTGCGGCAAGACGCCCGAGGGAGGCACAAGATCACGCCCCCCTGGGAGGGGCCGTTCATCATCGCCAAAGTTCTGAAGCCCGGAACGTACAAGCTGGCCAACAGTCAAGGCGAGGTCTACGGCAACGCTTGGAACATCCAACAGCTACGTCGCTTCTACCCTTAAGATGTTTCCAAGTTGTTCATATACCCCGTACCCACGCAAAGTTTAGTCAACAAGGAAGGGTCGGCCTCGCCTCGGCAAGGCCCGACCCTCCCTCGGGGGCTAAAAGGGGGGAAACCCCCTCTGCGTCAAAATTTTCCTCGAACAGAAAATCTCTTTTATCATAATACCTTTCGTGCTTTTTGACTACTTCGAAAAGTGGATCCTGGAAACGATGGGGTACACGTAAGCAGTCAAGGCTGACCGAGCCGAGGGACTCCTACGCCTCCGGGATACGGATACCTCACTCATCACCTTCTGCGATAAGTAACTCGCGTTCGGATAAGGTGAATCCGCGGATCGAACAAGTCTTTACGTACGGAAGCCCTTCTGTCGAAGCGATTCTTCGAGCCTTCTCGACCGAGTCGGTGACAGGGCCTCATGGACGGGTGGAAGTACGCGTAAGCGGCGAGGCCGACCGAGCCGAGGGACTCCCACGCCTCCGGGATACGGATACCTCACTCATCACCTTCCGCGAGAAGCAACTCTCGCTCGCACTAACATCCCTGCTACCGACAAAAAGTCCAGATACTCGAAACAAGAGGAAAAGAGACGCAGCTTTATAACGCAGCAAGGGTGTGTGCTCTGGCCTCGACGGCCGCACAAGGCCCACGCTACAAGACGATTTGACCCTGCAGGCTCGGATCTTGACGCTGGAAGAGGGCGATGACGCCCTCGGCATCGACAGCACCTTCGGCAAGGCCCGACCTAGCCTCGGACGGCGACGCGGTCCGAGGGCCTCCGCTCCGAAGGACGACGTCATCACCGCGCCCGAGCAATCTCTGCCAGGGACTTCTCCGAGAACCCGGCCCGAGCGGACGGCTCGGCCGGCCACCTCCGGGGCCTCGGCCGACCACCTTCCGAGGGCGCCAGCCCGGTCCGAAGCCTCGGCTGGTCAACTCCGACGTTGATCCTGCCAACGGACAACCCGGCTAGGCTCCGGCCGACCAGGTTTCATTTTTGAGCCAACTCCGCCTCTGCTCACGCTGATATCGCTACCCCCGGCCTCGGCTCGTCGAAGAGCGGCCGAGGGGTCTCTTTAACTAAGCTAGAGGAGCCTCGGACAATAGGTCCGACCGAGCCGAGGGATTCCTACGCCTCCGGGATACGGATACCTCACTCGTCACCTTGACACGGGGCGACTCACGCTTGGTGAAGCGGTTCAGACAAACAACAGGCGAGTCTTAGCGCTCAGAAATGAGGAAAAAACACGGCTCTGTGCCAAAGCTACATACATGTTCAGGCCCCAAAAGCCGAAATGAACAAAAAACCCGGCACTCGAAGTGCCATTACAAACGGAACTCCGGTTCCCCCCCCCCCCCGCAGGTACGAACAACCCCACTCGGTGGGGGTGGGCCTGCGGGGCAGCAGAAGACCGACGAACGGCATGTCGCCGCCCGCCCCGGCAGCGGCGACGATGAAGACTTCTGCCCTAGGGGGCCGAACAGCAGCAATGATGGCCTCAGGGCGGATGCTGCTGCTAGGAGGCCCCCGCCCTTGCCCGAACTCGAGAGGCAAGGACGGGCAGAAGGCCGTAGAGTCGGAGGTCGGTCCGTGGCCAACCTCGGCTGTCGCGCCGGCGGAAGAACCTCTTCCAGCTGCCGTGGCGGGAAGCGGCACCAGGGGCGGCTCCGAGACTGCTCGGCTCAGAGAGCCGGGCACGCTGTAGCTGTTGGCGCCACGGACGACTCCCGCCCTTCCCCCCGATCACTGAGGGAAAGGGCGGGTCACCATCCGCGCAGGGGCCAACCCCGACTCGGCACGCGCCCCTCCTCAGCCCTGGTGATGAAAATCCTTGAGGCTGAGGAAGGGGCGGAGGCCGCAGCCCGGCTCGCTTTCCCCCACCATCAAGCCGGAGGTCGCCATCCTGGGTGACCGCCGGTGGAGGGGTGCAGCCGGGCTGCATGATGAAAATCCTTGAAGCCGAACGATGGCTGAAAGGTACCAACCCCCACGGAGTTGCGTTCCTCCAATGATGGGGCGAAAAGACGGCGGTTTCCCCCATCCGGGGGCTTGAAAGGTGGAAAGACGCGATGCATAAGGAAGGAAGAAGACATGGTCGCCTTGCGAAGGGGGACGCCCTCCTTTTAAAGGCAACTCCCCCTGCTTGCGCTCCCAACCGTCACGGGCCGAGTCTTCTCCAACACGCCTCCAAAGCCCTCCCCCGCGGCACGGGGGCTGGGACCCACAAGTCATGGAGACCGGCTCCGAGCAGAAGAAGCCGAACCGCCGCGCACGACGCGCGCAACCACCCAGCGGTTACAAGTAACCCTCCACTTTTGCCCAGACCAGCGGGCGAAAGGGGCTGGCGGCCATGCAGGCGGCATGCAACCGCGCCAAGTGGACGCGCCTCTCCGACTCCTGACAGGCCAGCGCGGCGGCCCAAGCCCACGCGTCGCGCAACTGGCGCGCCGGGTGCTGCATGCGAGCCGCCGTGCCACTTGCGCCACCACCGCACCTCCTCGATTGCGGAACCGATACCGCGATTCGAGGCGACCCAGCGCGCGACCCAGCAGCGCCAGCCTGACGCAGCGGTCAAACGCGGTCAAAAGTGGGCCGGCAGTAATGACGGTGGCAGGCGCGCGAGAGCAGCGGCCACGCCATCGGCCAAGCTCATGTCCCATCCGGAGGCAGCGAGAGAACCCCCTCTCACGGTGTGAAGACGACGCGCCCGTGACCCGTACCTCGAACGGCTCGCGCACGCAACGGCAGCCTCGCCGACCGCTTACCCCGGCGCATTAACTCCGCGGCTGGACAGGTGACGTTTCTGGCAGGGGCAGCTGGCGACGCTTCGCCTTCGCCAAAACGACCACACCCAAAAAAGGTACGCCACGTCGTTCAATTTCGTATCCTTTTTTCCGTTTTCCTCCTTTCTCTATCTCTTGCAACAGGGACTGGGAAGGGGGATACCCCCAAAGGGATCCTTCCCCGTGAAGGAACTAGGCTCCGAGCCTCCCTACTGATCAGGGGTTCGAAGGCTGGCCCCCCGAGGGGTTCAATAGCCGCCTCAGATCGCGTGGGCCCGTGTAACACCCGGATTTTAGGGGTCCAAAACCCGGGCGCTAACATAAACACCAGGTATGCTGGGACCAAGTCTCACACATATGATGTATAGTGGCACAGGATCGAATGTCACATCTTTATATATAACAGGAGTTCTATACAAAATAAATAATTACATTATAAGGAGACAACGGTCCAGCAACCCAAAGTTGACTGGGAGACGACGGCCTAGATCTCTCACGAACACTTCACAGCATCCTCCAAGCGCCTCATCCTGCAGTACCTGCTCTTGACCTGTGGGGTGTGTGAGACAGCAAGAGTGAGCTCACATACGTTCATCGCTCAACAAGTTGTGGGGAATAATGTGCATGAACTCGCCAAAGGTGGGAGCTCACGTGAAGTGTAAGGCTTACCAAAGAGGATGGTTAGAGCTGAGCATTGCTTTTAAAGTTGGTCAAAATTTTATTAGCAGTTACTAAGTATAAGTAAATATCAACCCAGTTAAATAGTAGAACAAAAGTAACAACTTCACCTGCGATGCAATGCATATGACAAATTGAGTTTAAGTTCCATAATTTAATCATGTGAGTGTCCGAGCCGCTCATGACCGTGAGCACGGCTAGTATACCAGTTTTACACTCTGCAGAGGTTGCGCATCTTTACCCACAAGTCGTGTATCCCATGTCGCCAGGGTTTGCAAGGCCCTTAGACACTACCGAGGTGAATGGCTAGGGATCCACTACGAGGCCTTTACAAAGTTCCACTAGCTTCCGAAAACCCGCTACAGTTTATAGGAAGTTCCAATGCAGGAATCCCTTGCAGGACCGCCATCGCAGCAAAATCCTCCCGAGGGCCTCCCTACACTGACCACTCCCCTACTGCCCTTGCCCCTTTCGGGTAAGGTAGTCTTCCACTAGCTTTCCTAATTAATCAGCCAAGGGGTCCCATTCCTCCCTTGTGGTAGCACTGTTTTCCCGGGTGGTTCTCCATGTTCCAATTAACATAATGATCTTATCATGAACCATAAATAACAACTGATAACAAAAGTGGGATCATGAATAATGTATCTTTATACCCAAATCCACATATAGCACTAGCAAGTACTACCCAGAAAGTTCAGTGGTAAACAAGGTATAAAGATAGTCAAACTGGGGTAACCTATTGGGTCCCATCAAAATTAACCTATGCAGATCATTATGATTAATTAGAACATGAGTAGGTGAAAAGAAGTGATCAAGGGCACAACTTGCCTGGGCCTTGAGAATCCAGGTACCAACTTGCTCTTCAGATGACACGTGACCTCGCTCTAGTCGTAGCAATACAAACATACATGGTATAGGCAAAATTAACATTACACCAACCATAAGAACAAAATACATATTAATAATATACATATTAAAATAAGATCATAGGAACAGGAACCATTAATTTTGGAGTTATAGATTTTAAGTTATGAATTTTCAAAGGTTTTATGTGATTAAAATGGATTAAATGAGAGATTAAATTTCTAATTGTTTTCATGTCAAAACAGAGGCTCTAGGTGGTAAATAATATTAAAACAAAATTATTGCAACTGGAATGGGTCAAAAAGGAGCTAAAATGAATTAGTTATGAATTAAATAAGTTTCTGATTTATTTTAACACTAAAAATTATTTTCTAAATCATTTTCTAGGATTTTCCTATCCACTGGACTGCGCCTCAATTAAACAGAAGCGCAGGGGGCTCGGCGCAAGATTCCCGAGACACAGGGAATAGTGACCAAGGACTGCGGGTTTGTTTATCTGAAAGCTAAGGGGTTCTTTTGCAATTCGGCCGCGCGGTTATAACAGCGGATGAGTCTGGACCGCCAGATCTTGATTCAACGGCCAAGATTACAATGCGAAACGGTATCCTGTCCTGGCCACCCGATCTTGATCCGATGGCCCGGATCAAACGCACCGAAGCGGTACGCAGTTTCTAATCTAGACCGCCCGTGATCGATCCAATGGCTCAGACGTCACCCAATCCGCGATATGATCGGGACCGTTGATTCATCGATCAACCGTCCACATCCCGTCGCCCTCCTCCGCCCCAAATTCCCCCCCCAAATGCCCGACGACGGCGAGGTTCACCACCGGCGGCACAATCCTTCGATTCGGGGGCACCAATCATGAATTAACTTCTGCTACACGTTGCGTATATGAAAGCGGGTTTGGGCGAGGGTTCCTTACTGGGAATTGCTGGCACCAGCGAGCTGTCCATGGTGAGCAGCGGGCGGAGGTGGAAGCGCAGCGACGGCGAGCAATCGCCGATGATGCAGTCACCCAATTGTTGCGCTTGGTGCTCGGTGAGTATCAGTGGTGTCCACCGAAGGCCCTAGACCCCCACCCAGAGCTCGGGTGGCGCGTATGGCTCCAGTCAGCGACGGCGAGCTCCGCGGCGGGTGGTGTTCGGCGTATGCAACGACACGGGAGGGTTGAGGGGAGAGGGAAGGGAGAGCGCAACCATTATATGGTCCGTGGAGGTGCCCGGCTAACCACGGCGTCAACGGAAAAAGGGGAGAGGGGCTCGCCGTAAGACTCGCCGCGCCAGTCGCGCGGTCTGTTGAAGACGACGAGCACGCACGCTGACAGGTGGGGCCGCGTTGCAGTGTCACGCGAAGAGTGCGGCAATCCGTTGCGAGTCTGACGAGGTGGCCCCAGCGGCAGTGGAACGCGGCGAGTGATCGACCGATGGGTCCCACGGGTCAGCGTCAGGATGGCGGGGGCGCGCGCGGAAGTAGAAACTTGGGCCGCGCGGGAGAGAAAGGCCAGGTGGGCCAAATTCCAGGTTGCGGCCCAACAGCAGGTTTTATTTTTTTTTCCTTTTTCTTTCTTTTATTTTCTTTTTTCCTTTTTGATTTATTTCCTTTTCTCTAATTTGAATTTGAATCCTGTTATGAACTTCACTTTTGAGTCAAATGTACCAACTCAAATTTGCACAAGAATAATATATATATTATAATTATTTTTATTCACATAGCAATTTCTTCCTTCTCTTTTCTCTTTTACATACTATTTCTAAAACCCCAAAGTGCAACTTTGGGTTAAATTCAAATCTCCATCTCATTATTGTACTTCTATTATCATTATTTTATTATTATATTAACTAAGTACTGTTTTCAACATGAAGTACACACACCACATTATTATTTGAGTGTGTAGTTAGGTTAAAGGTATATTCAAAAGTTCTCCCATTGCTTTGATAGGAACATTTTTCCAATGTCTAGTCTTTATTATGATTTATTTTAACCATTGTTATTTTATTATGATCATTTACCTTTAAAAAGGGTGAATTATAAAGTTTAATTATTTATTAATGGTACTTTGCTCAGATTTCTTCTACCAATCCCAAATTCAGAATTTGGGTGTTACAAATCCTACCCCCCTTAAAAATAATCTCGTCCTCAAGATTTGTAAGAAAAGGGATGTATACTCATATTGTTCTCGGAACATATGCACAAACAAAGAAATCTCAGCATGAGGTATAATTCTTTAACAAAACATAGGGTCAATAGACCTTATTGTTCCTTTTAAAATAATATCATATCATCCACTAACTAAAGTAACATCTAGATTTTACAAATCATCATAATTTATATCTATGTAGCTTGGTGGAGCTGGTGGTGGTGGTGGAGGTTGTTGTTGTTGTTGTCTCTCCAACCGTGCTTGCCTTATTTCTTGGCGGACCTGACGTATTTCCTCGCATTCTTGTCTTATCTGATTTTGCATCTCGGTCACCAGGTCTGTTAATTGTTGTATTACCAGTCTTTGGGCAACAACCACTTGATTGATTTCAACAGGTGGAGGATTTGGAGGATTCATTTCTGTTTGCTGTTACGTGATAATCTTTCCTTTCCTGGTATTGACCATGAAAGTTAGAAGCATATGGTAATAGTTTTGCAAAGGAAATTATTCAATAAGCGGAATGAATAAGCTAGTAGCTGGTCATAATCTGAAGATTCTTTAGTAGGGCTTGATCTTTGTTTTATGTCCAGATTGGGGTAACCAGTCATATAAGGTGAATATCCAAGGGTAAGATAGAATCTGTCAAGGTGAGAGGTATATATGGGTGAGATAGACTACAAGATGTAGGTTAAAAGTTTGTTTGTTATTAGGTGGGAATAAAAAGGTTATACCATTCATCATGGCTCTATGGGTTGGGTTATCTCATGGTTGAGTTGATCCAATGTGCTAAGTTAAGTTAATACATGGCTAGTGGGGTCTAATCTCTTCTACTAGTGTCATTAATCTGTTTAAGTGGACCACATTAAGTTAGATAACATTAGACCACACTAGATCAGGTCACATTAGGTAAGATAAGATCTAAATTAAATTGGATATGACTGGATTAGACTAGTTTAGGTTAGATAGGTCCAACAGGGTAGAATATGTATTATTAAGATATGTTAGGATGTTTTGAGATTAGTTAGATATGTTATGATAAGATAGAATCTCTTCAAGATAGGATGAATTTATTAAGGTAAGAAGAACCTTTTAAGATGAGGTGGATCTAGTAAGATATGAGGGAATCTTATAAGATACGATGAATCTATTAAGATATGGGAGAGTCTTTTAAGATTAGAGGGATCTCTATGAGATAGATACATTTTAATGGAGGATAATCTAAGTGGCTTAGTTTTCTTATGAATTCTATTTATGCCTATACGTATATGCAGATGTAATCGTGGACATTACTCCACAACTCATCACACTCAATCAAAGATCCAAATCAGACAGATATCATAAGAACAAACATTCAAATACATAGACACTTATAAAAATAGTTTTGTTTTTTTTGTTCCTATGATTAGGTCTCCTATTCCTAAAAGTCACTTTAGGCACTGGATTTCAAAGTATGAAATCCCCACTTGTCTTTAGAAGGAAAAGGTAAGATTAATCAGAGTAAGCGGAAATAGATGAGAAAGATTAAGAGAAGTTTAGAAAAGAATCAGAGTAGCAGAGGTAAGTAAATAATGGTTGTCCAGTTCTATCTAGGTTTCGTCCTACAGTCAACATTCCTCTGATACCACTTCTGTAACACCCGGATTTTAGGGGTCCAAAACCCGGGCGCTAACATAAACACCAGGTATGCTGGGACCAAGTCTCACACATATGATGTATAGTGGCACAGGATCGAATGTCACATCTTTATATATAACAGGAGTTCTATACAAAATAAATAATTACATTATAAGGAGACAACGGTCCAGCAACCCAAAGTTGACTGGGAGACGACGGCCTAGATCTCTCACGAACACTTCACAGCATCCTCCAAGCGCCTCATCCTGCAGTACCTGCTCTTGACCTGTGGGGTGTGTGAGACAGCAAGAGTGAGCTCACATACGTTCATCGCTCAACAAGTTGTGGGGAATAATGTGCATGAACTCGCCAAAGGTGGGAGCTCACGTGAAGTGTAAGGCTTACCAAAGAGGATGGTTAGAGCTGAGCATTGCTTTTAAAGTTGGTCAAAATTTTATTAGCAGTTACTAAGTATAAGTAAATACCAACCCAGTTAAATAGTAGAACAAAAGTAACAACTTCACCTGCGATGCAATGCATATGATAAATTGAGTTTAAGTTCCATAATTTAATCATGTGAGTGTCCGAGCCGCTCATGACCGTGAGCACGGCTAGTATACCAGTTTTACACTCTGCAGAGGTTGCGCATCTTTACCCACAAGTCGTGTATCCCATGTCGCCAGGGTTTGCAAGGCCCTTAGACACTACCGAGGTGAATGGCTAGGGATCCACTACGAGGCCTTTACAAAGTTCCACTAGCTTCCGAAAACCCGCTACAGTTTATAGGAAGTTCCAATGCAGGAATCCCTTGCAGGACCGCCATCGCAGCAAAATCCTCCCGAGGGCCTCCCTACACTGACCACTCCCCTACTGCCCTTGCCCCTTTCGGGTAAGGTAGTCTTCCACTAGCTTTCCTAATTAATCAGCCAAGGGGTCCCATTCCTCCCTTGTGGTAGCACTGTTTTCCCGGGTGGTTCTCCATGTTCCAATTAACATAATGATCTTATCATGAACCGTAAATAACAACTGATAACAAAAGTGGGATCATGAATAATGTATCTTTATACCCAAATCCACATATAGCACTAGCAAGTACTACCCAGAAAGTTCAGTGGTAAACAAGGTATAAAGATAGTCAAACTGGGGTAACCTATTGGGTCCCATCAAAATTAACCTATGCAGATCATTATGATTAATTAGAACATGAGTAGGTGAAAAGAAGTGATCAAGGGCACAACTTGCCTGGGCCTTGAGAATCCAGGTACCAACTTGCTCTTCAGATGACACGTGACCTCGCTCTAGTCGTAGCAATACAAACATACATGGTATAGGCAAAATTAACATTACACCAACCATAAGAACAAAATACATATTAATAATATACATATTAAAATAAGATCATAGGAACAGGAACCATTAATTTTAGAGTTATAGATTTTAAGTTATGAATTTTCAAAGGTTTTATGTGATTAAAATGGATTAAATGAGAGATTAAATTTCTAATTGTTTTCATGTCAAAACAGAGGCTCTAGGTGGTAAATAATATTAAAACAAAATTATTGCAACTGGAATGGGTCAAAAAGGAGCTAAAATGAATTAGTTATGAATTAAATAAGTTTCTGATTTATTTTAACACTAAAAATTATTTTCTAAATCATTTTCTAGGATTTTCCTATCCACTGGACTGCGCCTCAATTAAACAGAAGCGCAGGGGGCTCGGCGCAAGATTCCCGAGACACAGGGAATAGTGACCAAGGACTGCGGGTTTGTTTATCTGAAAGCTAAGGGGTTCTTTTGCAATTCGGCCGCGCGGTTATAACAGCGGATGAGTCTGGACCGCCAGATCTTGATTCAACGGCCAAGATTACAATGCGAAACGGTATCCTGTCCTGGCCATCCGATCTTGATCCGATGGCCCGGATCAAACGCACCGAAGCGGTACGCAGTTTCTAATCTAGACCGCCCGTGATCGATCCAATGGCTCAGACGTCACCCAACCCGCGATATGATCGGGACCGTTGATTCATCGATCAACCGTCCACATCCCGTCGCCCTCCTCCGCCCCAAATTCCCCCCCCCCCCCAAATGCCCGACGACGGCGAGGTTCACCACCGGCGGCACAATCCTTCGATTCGGGGGCACCAATCATGAATTAACTTCTGCTACACGTTGCGTATATGAAAGCGGGTTTGGGCGAGGGTTCCTTACTGGGAATTGCTGGCACCAGCGAGCTGTCCACGGTGAGCAGCGGGCGGAGGTGGAAGCGCAGCGACGGCGAGCAATCGCCGATGATGCAGTCACCCAATTGTTGCGCTTGGTGCTCGGTGAGTATCAGTGGTGTCCACCGAAGGCCCTAGACCCCCACCCAGAGCTCGGGTGGCGCGTATGGCTCCAGTCAGCGACGGCGAGCTCCGCGGCGGGTGGTGTTCGGCGTATGCAACGACACGGGAGGGTTGAGGGGAGAGGGAAGGGAGAGCGCAACCATTATATGGTCCGTGGAGGTGCCCGGCTAACCACGGCGTCAACGGAAAAAGGGGAGAGGGGCTCGCCGTAAGACTCGCCGCGCCAGTCGCGCGGTCTGTTGAAGACGACGAGCACGCACGCTGACAGGTGGGGCCGCGTTGCAGTGTCACGCGAAGAGTGCGGCAATCCGTTGCGAGTCTAACGAGGTGGCCCCAGCGGCAGTGGAACGCGGCGAGTGATCGACCGATGGGTCCCACGGGTCAGCGTCAGGATGGCGGGGGCGCGCGCGGAAGTAGAAACTTGGGCCGCGTGGGAGAGAAAGGCCAGGTGGGCCAAATTCCAGGTTGCGGCCCAACAGCAGGTTTTATTTTTTTTCCTTTTTCTTTCTTTTATTTTCTTTTTTCCTTTTTGATTTATTTCCTTTTCTCTAATTTGAATTTGAATCCTGTTATGAACTTCACTTTTGAGTCAAATGTACCAACTCAAATTTGCACAAGAATAATATATATATTATAATTATTTTTATTCACATAGCAATTTCTTCCTTCTCTTTTCTCTTTTACATACTATTTCTAAAACCCCAAAGTGCAACTTTGGGTTAAATTCAAATCTCCATCTCATTATTGTACTTCTATTATCATTATTTTATTATTATATTAACTAAGTACTGTTTTCAACATGAAGTACACACACCACATTATTATTTGAGTGTGTAGTTAGGTTAAAGGTATATTCAAAAGTTCTCCCATTGCTTTGATAGGAACATTTTTCCAATGTCTAGTCTTTATTATGATTTATTTTAACCATTGTTATTTTATTATGATCATTTACCTTTAAAAAGGGTGAATTATAAAGTTTAATTATTTATTAATGGTACTTTGCTCAGATTTCTTCTACCAATCCCAAATTCAGAATTTGGGTGTTACAGCCCGACACCCACTACTGGTCAGGGGTTCGAAGGTCGGCCTCCCGAAAGGTTCCACGACCGCCTCAGGCTACTCGGGCTCCGCGCCCATTACTGATCAGGGGTTCGAAGGCTGGCCCTTCGAAGGGTTCACAGTCGCCTCAGACACCGAGCGAGGGATGACCAGGGGTACGTTCGATACATAACCAAGGCTCGGGCTGCGCTCCCGAGGTACCCTAGGACATTTCCGAGACCAGCGGGAACGACTCTGTAACGGAATCCCATCGGAGGGAGGCAACGAGCCCTCGGACCCCGTCGCCAGGGGACCGGGTCCGGCAGATCACCCGCAGGTACTTTTGGGCGTGCCTCCGGGCCCCTAGCCGACCCCCAACGAACGGGGCACGGACGTCCACTCGGATTACCCGATTGCAGCTCACCGGAGACACCATGTTCGGTGCCCATCGAGGGTAACATGGCGCTCTCCCCCCCTCCTCCTTGCGGAAAGGCGACGTAGGGGCGTATGTAAAAAAGTCGAGTCTGTCCCTGATCGTCCTCTCGCTCCGTGCGGAGGCTCGGGGCCTGCTCTCGCAAACCCGGCTCCGGCCGAACCGTTGACAGCGTCAACATACCAGCCCGAGAACTTGGGCCCCGACAGTGCACCTGGGCTACGGTCTGTTCGCATGAGGGAACTACCAGACCGGCCGAAGCATTGCGCAAGGCATTAAGACCTCGAAGGAGTGAAACCACTCCTCCGAGGCCTCGGGGGCTACACCCGGCGGGTGCGCTCGCGCGCACCCACCGGAACAAAGAGCAACCGAGAAAGGCTGGTCCCCTTGCAAAAAAGTGCGACGAAAAGCCTCCAAGCGAGTGTTATCACTCCCTTCGAGGCTCGGGGGCTACTGTCGGGGACCATAATTAGGGGTACCCTCAAGACGCCTAATTCTCAGCTGGTAACCCCCATCAGCATAAAGCTGCAGAGGCCTGATGGGTTTGATTAAGTCAGGGATCAGTCCATACGAGCGACTTGATCGCGCCTCGCCCGAGCCTAGCCTCGGGCAAGGGCAGCCGACCCTGAGGTGTTTCCGTCTCGCCCGAGGCCCCTTTTTCACGGCAGACGCATCTCCGGCTCGCCCGAGGCCTTGCCTTCGTTGAGAGGCAACCCTGACTAAATCACCGCGCCAACCGACCAAGTCACCGGGGCATTTAACGCAAAAGGTAAGACCGACGGGCGACCAGGCTTCGCCAGAGGTACCATAGGAGGCTCCGCCCGACCTAGGGCTCGGACTCGGGCTAAGGCCCCGGAAGACGGCGAACTCCGCTCCGGCCGACCCAGGGCTCGGACTCGGGCTAAGGCCCCGGAAGACGGCGAACTCCGCTCCGCCCGACCCAGGGCTCGGACTCGGGCTAAGGCCCCGGAAGACGACGAACTCCGCTCCGCCCGACCCAGGGCTCGGACTCGGGCTAAGGCCCCGGAAGACGGCGAACTCCGCTCCGCCCGACCCAGGGCTCGGACTCGGGCTAAGGCCCCGAAAGACGGCGAACTCCGCTCCGCCCGACCCAGGGCTCGGACTCGGGCAAAGGCCCCGGAAGACAGCGAACGCTGCTCCGCCCGACCCAGGGCTCGGACTCGGGCTAAGGCCCCGGAAGACGACGAACTCCGCTCCGCCCGACCCAGGGCTCGGACTCGGGCTAAGACCCCGGAAGACGACGAACTCCGCTTCGCCCGACCCAGGGCTCGGACTCCGCTCTGGCCTCTGCCGAACGACCTCCGCCTCGCCCGACCCAGGAGCTCAGGTTCGGCCTCGGCCATGCAGGACAGACTCTACCTCGACTTCGGAGGAGCTTCCACGCCGCCTGACCTAGGACACAAGACCGCCACGTCAACAGGAAGCGTCACCATCACCCTGCCCTGAGCCGACTTGGGTCGCAGAGAACAAGACCGGCGTCCCATCTGGCCAGCTCCGCCAGATAGGCAATGATGGCGCCCCGCTAGGCCATGACGACGGCGACTCTCGCCTCCCTTACGAAAGCAGGGAGACGTCAGCAAAAGCACAGCTGTTCCAACAGCTGTCCCTCCATCAGGCCCCGTTACTCCTCCAACAGCCACGACACCACACCGGCTGGGTGCCAAGATCTCTCCGGCTGCCACCTTGGCATGTACTTAGGGCACTAGCTCTCCCCTGCTAGACACGTAGCACCTTGCTACACCCCCATTTTGTACACCTGGATCCTCTCCTTACGACTATAAAAGGAAGGACCAGGGCCTTCTTAGAGGAGGTTGGCCTCGCGGGAACGAGGGCAGGGGCAGGCGCTCTCTTGGGGCCGCTCGCTCCCCTCACCCGCGCGGACGCTTGTAACCCCCTACTGCAAGCGCACCCGACCTGGGCGCGGGGCGAACACGAAAGGCCGCGGGAATCTCCGTCTCCCTCGTCACGACCCGGCTCCGGCCACCGACCTCTCGCTCTCTCTCTTCCCCCCTTCGCGCTCGCCCACGCGCTCGACCCATCTGGGCTGGGGCACGCGGCACTCTCACTCGTCGGCTCGGGGACCCCCCGGTCTCGAAACGCCGACAAAAATATATTTGTATACTATTATTAGCAAGATGTCGGAGATATTTATGTGATACATTTTTAATATAGAGGAGAGAGACGAAGAGTGTCATGTAAGTTATAGAGTAGAAACAAATTCTACTAATGCATAAAATCATTTCCCATCCTCCACCCCACGAATTTTTGAGATAGGCTTATATCTGGACTTTGGAAAGTGGTGGAATGTCAAATTCTAAACTAAATAAGTTACTTTATTGAATGAATTCCAATTTCTCTAAAATGAAGAGATCCAAACGACCCATTAGTAAAATCTTACAGGACGGTTATGCTAAGTGTGTGGTTGGGAGGGGGAGGAGGGATTGACAGGCCAAAGGAGAGCAACAGGTAAAAATTTAGAGGAGAGAAATTTTCTCCTTTCAATATTATATATATACTAGCAAATATGTCTATGGCTTGCAGTGGATACACAATTTGTTGTCCAATGCTCATGTCAATGATAATGTGCTATCTGTTTTTATTGGATTTAATTTAGCCTAGCCTGAGACCTTCAATAATATAGATTTTAAGCCCCATAATAAATAATAAGCGCAATAAAGTATTGATTTAATATATAAAATTAATAAGAGATCGATTCAACTTAAATACATAGCTATCGTATACATCTATGAGTATATGTGTTTGAGAAATGCGGAAGACAAGCTACGTGCGCACACGTGCACTGCAGCGCAAACAGGCTATTGGCCACTTGGGTAGCTAGTCCATGATATGATATGAGTGGTGTGTATCAGCATAGTTTCACAGATCAAAGCGAGAAAAATAACGGTGAGGGAGAGAGAGTGGAAGAAATTAAGATTCATTTTTATTTTAATATTAGGTACACATAAATGCAGTACCGATTTTGACCTCACACCAAATGGTACAGTGGTCCAAATTTCTTGGACCGCAATTTTTTTTTGCTTGGCAATGTCAAATGAGGACACCAAACAAATCAAGCCTTTGTGGTAAGATTATTTTGTGACGTTTTCATCACGCATCCTATGAAACCTAATGTATGTGTTGTTCCATTATTATTACTAAAAAAAGGCAGATGAGAGGGTATATACAAACTGTACATGCTATGAAATGTAAACTGTACTTTGGAATAATGTACAGGGCCAGCCAAAGTCAATGGAAAAAACTCAACAAAGTGGTCATTTTGTAGAGGCCCTAACTAAGTGGATTGGAACAATGTTGTTTAAATATTTAAAAATAGTCATGATTTATACGTATTAAGTTGCATGCACCAACCAATTCAACCTAAAAATTTAAGCTGATGGTAAGAGGTGTGCAATTCACTTATATTATATTTCAACACTCTCCCTCACGTCGAGCCTCTCTTGGGTCTTAGACGTGGAATAGGAGTGAGCAACAATTATTTTATTTAATAGCGCTAGCGAGGATTTGAACTCATGACCTCTAGCTTTGATATCATATTAAGTTTCATGCACCAACCAATTCAACCCAAAAGCTTAAGCTGATGGCAAGAGGTGTGCAATTTACTTATATTATATTCCAACAATAAGAACCTAGTGGATAATATGTGTACTAAGGGCTTAGCGTGCTAGAGAAGGGAGACACATCGTAGCCACCGAGATGTCACCTCTC
The DNA here is from genome assembly GCA_029449295.1 of Zea luxurians. NCBI lineage: Eukaryota > Viridiplantae > Streptophyta > Magnoliopsida > Poales > Poaceae > Zea > Zea luxurians. The sequence goes on from JAOPSE010000014.1 coordinate 76,164,468, forward strand.
TCTATAATTACGGACAACCAAGTTGTCATTGTCATTCACTACCGGAATCAATCGCTTTGCCGAGTGCCTGAAGCACTCGGCGAAGCGTTCAAAACACTCGGCAAAGAAGGCTCGGTGAACAGTGCATCGGCAAAGCCTTCTTTGCCGAGAGCTTTTTATCGGGCACTCGGCAAAGAAAAGCAGCCGTTACGGCATCGAGTGACGGAGACGGCGGCTTTGCCGAGTGTCCCATGTGACACTCGGCAAAGAAGTTAATTTTGCCGAGTGTCTTACGTGCAGCACTCGGCAAAGAATCCATCTTTGCCGAGTGCCACTTGGGACACTCGGCAAAGAACCCGCCAGGGAGGGTCCCCATGTCAGGTTCTTTGCCGAGTGTCCCGAGTGGCACTCGGCAAAGCCGACCTCTTTGCCGAGTGCCAGGGACGTAACACTCGGCAAAGAACCTAAGCCGGTGCCCAGGTCTGTGCTCTTTGCCGAGTGTTATGACCTTGACACTCGGCAAAGAGCCTCTTTGCCGAGTGTTACACTCGGCAAAGTGACCAGTATATACCTTTTTTATTTGTTTTTTGTATTCCATCCACACAAACAGAAGATATCACATATATATCACATATATACATCACAAATATCATCACAGACATAAATAGCCAACACAAACATAAAACCGTCACCACAAACATAAATATCCATCACAAACATAAGTGTTCAACATAAGTATCAAACACAAACATAAGTCTCTAACGTCGCAAGCTCTCACATAAGTATCAAACACAGACATAAGTATTATACACAAGTACAGAAGTCTAAAACAATGAAAACACAACACTCATGGAGGTGGGCGGCTTGACCGGGGCTGCGTTGGGCTGAACCCTTCCGGAGGGTTGTTGGATGCCGCCCCAGATTGGCCCTGCACAGAGAAGAGATTGCATGTGTTATACCAGATGCATTACAAACATCTAACTACAATTTTGATACTCACAGGAGTGTGGAAGAGAGCAGGGTCAACTGGAGGGAACAATGGAGGTGGCGGAGCGATGCCCTGTGCGGCGCCAAGGCTCTGCATGTACTGGAACATCTCCGCCATCCTCTGATGATCTGCCCGGCGCTCCGCCTCCCGCTCCGCCATCATCCTCGCCTCCATCTCGCGACGTTCCCTCCTCTCTTCTTCTAGTTGGGTCTGTAATATTACAAGCCAACGTTATAGTAACTCAAAGAGTAGGTATATAACTCAAGGAAGGACGAGTTACACTAACCTCGAGTTGCTGTATGCGATGCTGTGAGCTGTCGTGCCGAGGTCGTATGGCTGGACTCGAGCCCGTGCTCCTTGCTCTCACCTGAGACAGAGTGGGAGTGGAGGACGAGTCGATTGCCCCGTCGGCAATCCAGTACCGCCCATGTCTCTTGCCTCCTCCGACCCTCATGAGCACATCGGTGTCGATCGGCTGGGTGCTCGGATCATAGTCTGGGCCATGGACCTCTTGCGCCATGGCGGTGTAGTCATGGAGGCGGCTGTAGACGGCGGGGTTGGTGTAGGCCTCGGGCCCGTCAACCGGGTTGTAGGTGACGTCGGACGTCGCCTTACCCTTATGGGCCATAGCATAGGCCGAGAAGGTGGAGCAAGGCCTTCCACCATGTGACGCCGACTGCAACGAAAACCAACGAGATAGTTAGAAATAATATCTAACTTAGTGCTATATATCTAAATAAAAAAGGTGGCGTACCCATGCTTCGGCATATTGGCCCAGGCTCCGGCTGCCTTGGTGGTGGGAGGGGCCTTGCATCATCAAACGCCGTTCCCGGCTAGCTGTGTGCGCCTCGTCCCACTCAGCCGAACACCACCTATCCACCATCTGCTCCCAGCACAGAGGATGTGCGGCGCACCAATGTGGAATCATCTGCAAAGTAAACACGTAAAGTGCATATCAGAAGATAAAATAAAATTCATGTATGGAGTACTGGTACCAAACATGCATGACTTTACCTGCAGGTACTGCTCCCTGGTCAACGACATGGTTCGGGCTTGAGTTTTGGTCACCTTCTCCCCAAGGACGGAGCCGTGGTAGGTGATGATGGCCTGGATGCGGGCCTCATAGTGCATGTCCACGACGAGCTTCTTACAGCTCGTGGTGGCCACCACATCCGCCCTAGCCTCGTATCCAGCATCGCATCTGAAGAAATCTTGCATACAAAAACGATGTATCCATACATTATTTCAAGAATTTGCAGCGAATGCGACATATTTTACATTATACTAAGACTTACCCACAGCTCTTGCTTCACCCGCTCCGCCTTGTTATTGAATTCCCTGCCGTCCCGGTCTACTGCATCGGGGGCGACGGCGTAGTGGTCAAAGGTGAAGGCTGGGCCCGTCACTCCGGCGTACTCCACAAGTCCAGGGAAGTGTTCCCTGCACAGCAGGCCGAGGATGCCATTGGGGGGCGACGATGACCCCCAGCATAATCCAAAACCGTCCAAGACCTGTCCAAGTGATAAATAAAAAGTATTAGTTTATATTATGATTTTGAACACATAATATGAACAAGAATGAAGAACATAAAGTTACATACCTCTCCCCTTCCGGCCGAATCAGCGGCCGTCTGTCCCGAAGTATGGGACGCTGAGGGAGACTCGCGGGGCCTCGCAGGTAGATGCTCCTCGAACTAGAGCCGCCTGAACCTGAGGCGTCCTGCTGCTGGTCTTCGTCGTCCTGCTGCTGGTCGTCGTCGTCCTGAGGCGCCGCCTGCTGCTGCGCTGCCTGCTCTACCTCGTCCTGCTGCGCTGCCTGCTCTGCATCGTCCGCCGTCCTACTCCTCCTCCCCCTCCTCCTCCTCCTCAGGAAACCGCCCACCATATTTGTCCAACAACCTGCAATTAAGAGTAAACAAATAAGCACATATAAAAAGATGTATTTAAAAACAGGTGCGAAATAAAAAGTCATATAGCATTACATCGATTAAAAATAATCTTCATATGTGTCGGGGTTAGCCGGATCATAACTCTCATCATCACTATCAAGCATTTCAATCTCCACACCATCGGAAGACGCAAGTTCGTCAGTAATGTCATTGCCTTCAAGGATTACTAAGTCATTATCATTTTGCACCTCCTCCTCCTCCTCATCAACAACCATTTCAATATCTACGTCCATTCCGATAGCTTCGGTTAAGTCTATCTCAAATCGCCCTTCTAGCCCATCTTCTTGGAAGAACTCTCCATCATATGTGTCCGGGTCTAAGTTGTAATCTTCATCGTTAGGAACAGGTAACCTCCCGTGCGGCGATACCTTATACACCACATCCCAACCCTTAAGATGTTCTTTCGTTTGACACGCATATGGGAGATAATACACTTGTGTAGCCTGTTGGGCAACGATATAGACATCGTCTCCTGCTAAGGTGGAATCTTGTCAAATTTCGACTATCCCAAGATTAGAATGTGTCCGTCTCGTCACTTGAGGGTCAAACCAATGACATTTGAATATCACTGGAGTAAGAGGTTTGGAACCATAAAAATTGAGCTCATATATTTCTTCGATTCGTCCAAAATAATCGACATTGTCAAGGCCCGGCGTAAAGACCCCAGAACACGTTGTTTTCCGATTGGGCCGACTTTTGTCGTAGTGTGTTGTGCGAAAACGGTATCCATTGACGTCATACCCAGAATATTTCTTGACCCTATAAGCAAAGCCGTTGGCTACTTGTCTCAATTCGGCACTCATAGACGGATCTCTTTGGCCCTGCAAGTATTCACAAGTTAAAAGACGCTAAATTGAGTTTAAAGACGTATCTCTTTTACAAACTAAGCACGTACCTTATGTTTGAACCAGGAAATGAAATCGGGCAACCCATTTCTCGCACCCTTTCTAAGAAGAGCGTCATATTCCTGTGGAGTGGGGTCCCTTGATCGACGCCAGAATTCATGAAGAAATTGTTCCATGTATGGCGTCACCTCTTCAAGGTTGGTCAATACGTATAGCATGATATGCCGCCACTCTTCATGTGTCAGGGTCTTGGTGGTCGAGCCACTTGCGCTTCCGAGTTGGCCTCGAAATATGCTAAGGTTCGATTCATTGTCGCCATCATTGTAACGAGGGGGTGGATTATGCACGCTCGGCAGTTTGTCACCATAATAAGTTGTTGTGAAGTTTGAGACCTCCTCTAGAATGTATGCCTCTGCAATGGAAGCCTCGATTTTGCATTTATTTCTACATTTCTTTCGAATAGTCTTTAGACATCTCTCGATTGGATAGCACCAACGTCCCTGCACGGGGCCCCCCATTCGTGCCTCATAGGGGAGATGAAGAATCAAATGCTGCATTGGATTGAAGAAGCCAGGTGGTAATATCTTCTCAAGCTTACACAGTAACACGGGGGCCAATCTTTCCAAGTCTGCAACCACGGTCCGAGATAACTCTTTTGCACAAAGCTGACGGAAGAAATAGCTCAACTCTGAAAGCGCTAGCCAGACATGCTCAGGGACATAGCCTCGAACCATCGCAGGAAGAATCCGTTCAATCCATATGTGGAAGTCATGACTCTTCATCCCTAAGACTCGCATAGTAGATAAGTTCACCCCCCTACTCAGGTTAGCTGCATATCCATCAGGGAACATCAACATCTTTATCCACTGAAGTACTTCCTTCCTCTGGGCCCTGCTTAGGACGAAATCGGCCTTAGGCCTTCTCCACGTCTTTCCGCCACTTGGCGGCTTCATCTCTAGTTTTGGTCTATCACATAACGCTGTCAGATCCATTCTTGCCTTCACATTATCCTTTCACTTATCAGGAATGTCCATAATTGTTGCCCACAGTGCCTCGGCAACATTCTTTTCAGTGTGCATCACGTCAATGTTGTGTGGAAGGAGCAGGTCATCATAATAGGGGAGCCGAGTCAAGCCAGACTTATGTGTCCACATATGCTGCTCACCATATCCCACAAAACCACCTTCTGTATTGGCCACGAGCCCATCTATCTGTTGACGAATTTCGGCACCAGTCATCGTTGCAGGTGGGCGGTCTGTCACTACGACACCTTTCGTAAAGTTCTTGATGTCTAGGCGGAATGGATGGTCAGCAGGAAGAAATTGTCGATGTTTATCGAAGGACGAATATTTGCCACCCTTTTTCAACTAAATGAACCTGAGAGCTTCCTTGCAAACTGGGCATGGGAATTTACCGTGAACACACCAGGCACAGAATAGCCCATACGCCGGTAAGTCATGCATGGAGTACTGGTACCAAACATGCATTCTGAAGTTTGTCTTCGTAGCTCGGTCATATGTCCATACCCCTTCCTCCCAGGCACGTACCAATTCATCGATCAAAGGCTCCATGTACACGCCCATTTTGTTCCCCGGGTGTCCGGGAATTATCAATGACACGAATATATTCTGCCTTTGAAAGCACACACCAGGGGGGAGATTGATTAGGATAACAAACACGGGCCAACATGTGTACGGGGTAGCGCTCATTCCATAGGGATTGAACCCATCTGTGGCCAACGCAACACGTACATTACGAGCCTCTTCGGCTTTCTCACGGTGAATGTCATCAAAGTGTTTCCATGCTTCACCATCTGACGCGTGCACCATCTTGTCAGGATTGTATCGTTTTCCATTTTTGTGCCATGTCATCTGTTTCGCGGATTCCTCTGTCATGTAAAGACGCTGGATCCTCAGTATGAACGGAAGGTGTCGTAGGACTATCAAGGGGATGTCGAGCTGCCTCTTCTGTCCATCACCAGAGTCTACCTCCATAAACCTAGACGAATTACACTTGGGACAGTACTTTGCCTCCGCGTATTCTTTCCTAAATAGCACGCAGCCCTTCGGACAAGCATGAATCTGCTCATACGTCATCTTAAGTGCACGAAGTAGTTTCTGTGCCTCGTACATGCTCTTTGGCAGAACGTGATCATCCGGAAGCAGACTCCCAATAACCGTCAACAAGCCATCGAATGCATCTCTACTGATGCTGTACTGCGACTTGAACGCCATTACACACCCAATGGCATCCAGTTGAGAAACCTTTGTCTGGCCGTGAAGGGGCTTCTGTGCCGCGTCGAACATGTCGTAGAACGCCTTTGCAGTCGGCTCTGGCTCGTCATCCATACATCCTCCCGTGTACTGTGCCTCCTGATAGTCGTTCAACATATCCGCTACCCCCGCATCCGCGTCATAATCCTCGACACGTTGTCTCAGCACCTCTTCTCTCGTACGATGCGCTTCACCATGAAATATCCACCGAGTATAGCCCGGCGTAAATCCATTCTTCCAAATATGTTCTACCATGGTCTTCTTTGGTTTTCTTTTCCGGTTGTCACATTTGCTGCACGGGCATGGGACTAGACTCGCTCCTTTAGCAGCTTCGCCATATGCCCGTTCCACGAAATCATCGGTCTTTCTAATCCATTCAGTGGTGACATCGTTCCTTCCTCTACGGCCCGTGTACATCCACTCACGGTCCTCCATCCTCTAACATATATAACCGAGTATAGTTTAATATAGACATGTAATGCATGTACACTACGTTCCTACCTTCTAATAGGTGACGATAGGTCCTAATCCCACCCGCGGTTGCGTAGATGGAGTTAGTTTTCATGCTCTACTCCGATCCGAGATAGAATTTCGGCAGCACCTCCCCGCTGTTCTCCGGATACACGTCCTGGCAGGGAGAGTGTACTGTCCGGAGAACAACAGGGAGGTGACGCCGAAACTCTATCTTGGACCGGAGTAGAGCATGAAACTAACACCATCTACGCAACCGCGGGCTGTCCAAAAAACGTGGACAATTCGAAACTGATACATTTGTAGATATGCAAAGATCTGCATATCTACACCGTATCACTTTCGAACGGGAGACGCCTAACTGGGTTAGGTGATCTACGACCATGATGCGGATGTAGAGGTTATACCTAGGGTGGCGGTGGAGTCAGGCTAGTGGGGCTGTGGCGGGTCGGTGCAGTGGCGACGGGACGCGGTGCAGGCAGACCCGCAGCGGCTAGGAAGACAAGTATCTTCTCTGTAAAAAAGAAACACAAGTCTGTTAATACAAAAAAAATTGACGGGGAGGTTTTCAAAGCTTATCAACAAAAAAATCCGGCAGCACCTCCCCTGCACGGGGAGGTTTTCAAAGCCTGTAAATATAAGTAGCAGCACGATGGCTGACATCCACACATATACATATCCACACATATACATTAATGCCTAAATAACCACATAAACATTTATTTGACAATATTTAGCAACTAAAATCTCAAAATGAGTTTATACCTAGTTGCTCGGCGTGGACGGTGCACGACGGCGAACGGGCGTGACGGCGTGGAGGTCGCGACGGCGTGGAGGGCGCGACGGCGGGCTTGCGAGGGCGTGGAGGGCGCGACGGTGGCGAACCGGACGGCGAGGGGCGCGACGGCGGCGAACCGGGCGGGCGCGGCGAGGGGCATGGGCGCGGCGAGCAGAGCGCGCGCGGCGGCGCGGCGCGGCCGGGCGAGGCACGTCGAGGGCGAGGGGCGCCGCTGCGGCAAAACCGACGGCGAGGGCGAGCGCGAGGGGCGCGGGCCGGCGGCGGTCTCGGCGCGGCGAGGAGCTCGGGCGGGCGAGGGCGACGGCGACGGCGAGGAGCTCGGGCGGGCGAGGGGCGCGGGCGGGCGGCCCCGGCGCGGCGATGGCGTGGGCGGGCGGCCCCGGCGCGGCGAGCTCGAGGGCGGGGGGCGCGGCGGCGGCGAAACGGGCGGCGAGGGCGCGGCGGCGGCGACGGTGAGTGAGAGAGTGAGAGTGAAGTGAGGAAGAAAGGTTAACTGGCGTATGTATACGGTCTTTGCCGAGTGCCCGCGATCTGGCACTCGGCAAAGATTTTTTTTAATTTTAAAGTACACTTTGCCGAGTGCCCTAGATGCGGCACTCGGCAAAGGCGCCTTTGCCGAGTGTCAACCGGGAGACACTCGGCAAAGATTCTGTCCTTACGCTTTGCCGAGTGTCACCCTTTTGACACTCGGCAAAGCATTCTTTGCCGAGTGTCACCTGTTGACACTCGGCAAAGTGTATTTTCATTTTTTAAATTTTGTCTCCCAAACTTTTTGTGGTATGTTCCTACACTATGTAGACCTACATGTATCATTTGTGGACAATTATAACATAGTTTCCATAGTTAGTAGATTTAGTTCGTTTATTTGAATTTCTTCGGAAAATTCAAATTTGAACTGCAGGTCACTCGAAACTTAGAAAACCGTGCATGAAAAAATGATATCCATGTTACTTAGCATAAGTTACGACCGATTGCAGAAGCGTACCAGAAACTTCGAGCAACATGCTCACTAAACATGGCCGTGAACTTGGCATCCACATGTTTAAAAATTGTATAAAACACAAACAAAGTCAGAAAATCATGAAACTTGTCCACGTGTCATGATATCATATGTACAGGCTGTGATAAAAATTTTAGAATGTTTGGAGAAAGTTGTGAGACACTATGTGTAGAAACCTAAGAGGACTACACATGAAATCATAGAGTTTCAATGTGAATCTAGAAGGTTTCTACACATAGTGTCTCACAACTTTCTCCAAACATTCTAAATTTTTTATCACAGCCTCTACATATGATATCATGACACGTGGACAAGTTTCATGATTTTCTGACTTTATTTATGTTTTATACAATTTTTAAACATGTGCATGCCAAGTTGACGGCCATGTTTAGTGAGCATGTTGCTCGAAGTTTCCGGTACGCTTCTGAAATCGGTCGTAACTTATGCTAAGTAACATGAATATCATTTTTTCATGCACGGTTTTCTAAGTTTCGAGTGACCTGCAGTTCAAATTTGAATTTTCCGAAGAATTTCAAAAAACGAACTAAATCTACTAACGATTGAAAACTATGTTATAATTGTCCACAAATGATACATGTAGGTCTACATAGTGTAGGAACATACCACAAAAAGTTTGGGAGACAAAATCAAAAAAATAAAAATATACTTTGCCGAGTGTCTGGATAAGACACTCGGTAAAGCTTCCTTTGCCGAGTGCCAGCTGCGCGGCACTCGGCAAAGAAGCATCTTTGCCGAGAGCCGACGGTTGGCACTCGGCAAAGACTGACGGCCGTCAGCTTTGGGACGGCCGCTGACGGCCCTTTGCCGAGAGCCCCCTTTGCCGAGTGTTTGACACTCGGCAAACATGTATTTGCCGAGTGTGGACCTGTACCGAGTGTCCTACGCTCGGTAAAGACGCTCGTTACCGAGAGCCGAGCTTTGCCGAGTGCGGCTCTCGGCAAAGCCATCGTTGCCGAGTGCCCGAGAAAAGGCACTCGGCAAAGCGTCCGGCACTCGGCAAAGGCTCGGATTCCGGTAGTGATTGTCCTTTCTCCCGCTACGCATGCATGTGGTGTTAGCACACCAATGTCGTAACGTTTTATTTTCGCACATGTGGATACCATAGAGACATTGTTATTGTTGATACAATGTTGACCAGCAATGAACTTGAGTAGCAACGTTTTGCTGCTACTAGTACACTAGGACATACAACTATTTCCATTATATCATCATCATACTCTTCTTCCATGCTACATATCTAGTGATAATAATATATGACTCTCTGTACTCGCATGTTATTTTGGTTGAATATGGTAAATATGCTAGTGTGTATAGCATACTTATTTCTCTACGGTAGTGCCGGAGCCTATGTGGTCATAGTTTTTTGATCCAGATGATTTCCAATAGGCAATATGTCTAGTAGATTTGGATCTATTGCTTTGATTGTAGCATGATTGGAATGTTTGAGAGAAGGGTGCCATAAGATCAGACATGAGAGGGGGAGAGGGCGTGCACGGGCATACAAGGACCGGCTCCTCATACGTTAAAGTATTGTTCTACCGTTGAAGTTAATTTAGGCCTAATTTCTGGTCATGTGTTTTAGGTTGTCCACAACTTAAGTTTCTTCGTATTGGTCCTTTGTATTTAAAGCCATGGAGTTGCTAAATCACATACGAGTCCTTTTTGTTTTATTTATAGACGACAAACAATATTTATCTAATATAGATCTAACGATCGGGACTTATCCTCAACCCTAGGACCAACAACCACTACCGGAATCCGAGCCTTTGCCGAGTGCCGGCCGCTTTGCCGAGTGCCTTTTCTCGGGCACTCGGCAAAGACGGCTTTGCCGAGAGCCGCACTCGGCAAAGCTCGGCTCTCGGTAACGAGCGTCTTTACCGAGCGTAGGACACTCGGTACAGGTCCACACTCGGCAAATCCATGTTTGCCGACAAATGGGGCTCTCGGCAAAGGGCCGTCAGCGGCCCTCCCAAAGCTGACGGCCGTCAGTCTTTACCGAGCGCCAACGGTTGGCACTCGGCAAAGAGTCTTCTTTGCCGAGTGTCGCCCAGCTGACGCTCGGCAAAGAACTCTTTGCCGAGTGCCATCCCTAGACACTCGGCAAAGTATATTTTTATTTCTTTTATTTTGTCTCCCAAACTTTTTGTGGTATGTTCCTACACTATGTAGACCTACATGTATCATTTGTGGACAATTTTAACAGAGTTTCAATCGTTAGTAGATTTAGTTCGTTTATTTGAATTTCTTCGGAAAATTTAGATTTGAACTGCAGGTCACTCGAAACTTGGAAAACCGTGCATGAAAAAATGATATTCATGTTACTTAGCATAAGTTACGACCGATTCCAGGAGCGGACCAAAAACTTCGAGCAACATGCTCACTAAACATGGTCGTGAACTTGTCATCAACATGTTTAAAACTTGTATAAAACACAAACAAAGTCAGAAAATCTTGAAACTTGTCCACGTGTCATGATATCATATGTACAGGCTGCGATAAAAAATTGAAAAAATTTCGAGAAAACTATGACGCGCTATGTGTACAAACCTAAGAGATCCACATTGAAACTCTATGATTTCATGTGTAGTTCTCTTAGGTTTCTACACATAGTGTCTCACAACTTTGTCCAAACATTCTCAATTTTTTATCACAACCTGTACATATGATATCATGACACGTGGACAAGTTTCATGATTTTCTGACTTTGTTTGTGTTTTATACAATTTTTAAACATGTGGATGGCAAGTTCACGGCCATGTTTAGTGAGCATGTTGCTCGAAGTTTTCGGTCCGCTCATGGAATCGGTCGTAACTTATGCTAAGTAACATGAATATCATTTTTTTCATGCACGGTTTTCCAAGTTTCGAGTGACCTGCAGTTCAAATTTGAATTTTCCGAAGAAATTCAAATAAACAAACTAAATCTACTAGCTATTTCAAACTCTGTTAAAATTGTCCACAAATGATACATGTAGATCTACATAGTGTAGGAACATACCACAAAAAGTTTGGGAGACAAAATAAAAAAAATACAAATGCACTTTGCCGAGTGTCTAGGGATGACACTCGGCAAAGACTTCTTTGCCGAGTGCTAGATGTGTGGCACTCGGCAAAGAGGTAGTAAAGAACCTTTGCCGAGTGCCGCAACGGGGGACACTCGGCAAAGAACTCTTTGCCGAGTGCCGCTGATCTGGCACTCGGCAAAGAATATTTTAAAATTTTAAAAAAATCTTTGCCGAGTGCCGGATCACGGGCACTCGGCAAAGAAACTAAGTTTAACCGGCCGCGCGGCCGGCTTTCTTCTTCCTTCTGCTTTGCTTCTTCTTTCTTCCCGCGCCTCACCACCGCCGCCTTCCCACGCCTCACCGCCGGCCGCCTCACCGCCGCCCGCCTCACCGCCGCCGGCCTCCCCACGCCTCACCGCCGGCCGCGCCCGGCCGCCCGCGCCCCACCGCCGCGCCCCACCGCCGCCGTTCGCCCGCCTCACCGCCGCCCGCGCCCCACCGTCCGCCCGCCCACGCGCCGTCGTCCGCCCGCTCGCCGTCGTCCGCCCGCTCGCCTCCGGTACGTAAGTTTATCACATGTTTATTAGTGGCAGCCCATAATTAGCTTAAAGCTAGGAGGCGACTGGTGTGCAATCTGGTTCGATGGAACATAGATTAGCAGGGTTTTAGGATGCAGTGCAATCTGGTTCGATGGAACCACTACATGCACGTCGATAGACCACCCAACGGCAAGGGGATATGGATGTCAGTTTGCTTATTTGGTTCTTGGTAGATTTGTATTCTCAACATCTTCCAAAAGTTCAGTCTCCTCAATGATGAAAGGGTATAGCATAGAGACAGACAACTATGATTGATAGAGGGTATTCGTACATGTGGCAACCATGGAGACGACGACTAAACGTGCGGGGGATCAGCGAAAACTAAGAAACGGTGATCAAGCGATGGTCCAGCGGATACTACGACGCAGCACCCTTCACTGCCATCACCCTCCCTCACGATGGCAAGGTCAGGTCAAGCCGGATGCGGATGCATGGGTGACCTCTGGCCTTGGAGCTCACAGCAACAACCATAGTAGACAGGGGCGTGAGGCTCCGGCCGGTCCTTGGCCTCGTGCGGTCGGAGCTCGAGGTGGAGGAGCCTGCAAGCGGCAGCGGGGCAAGGGGCAGGGGCAGGGGCAGCGGGGAGTAGCTTGTGAGACGGTGGTGGTGGTGGCATACCAGGGTTGAGCGCGCGGGCGAACGGGAGCGCCGAAGAGGAGCCTGCAGCGGTGGTGTTGGGGGCATGAGGCAGCGTGAGGAGTTACGGATTTCCCATGGCATGGGGAGACTGATATTTGCCATCACCACACTGTTAGCAACACTAATCTCTTAAAGTCAAACCAGTAGCGACAAGGGAATAGAATGGAAGAGAATCTAGATACTTGAGAGAAGGGAGGAAGAAGATGAGCAGTAGTTGGAAGATAGAGAGTTCAGGTTCTAAAAAATGATTCTTGGATGATCCTCGCCCTTCCTTTATTCCTGCTCCTTGTAGTGCTCATTTCAGCTAGTTGGGCTGGTGTGTACTATATGGGTCGGTTCCTAACATTCTCCCCTCCTTAAGCTTCGTCCTGTTCCTGTGCCACTAGATACAATCCAACATATGCATAACTGAACAATGCACATAAGCTTCTTTCCAGTCTGCTAGCCAAGGTTGCAAATATTTCTTTCACGCTATGATCCAAAAACAAGAATTCGGCCCTAGCCCCACGACCCACCACCTGCAGAAGGCGCCGTTGACAGTCGTAGATCCGCCGACGACCAACGCCCCTAACCCAGGCAAACCACGCCGCCGCCGTAGCGAGCCAGCCCCGCTGGCCAGCCACAGCCACGCGAGCGCGGGCATCGCCGCCACGAGTCAGTCGTGCGAGCCACCACGCCACCCGCCCATGCTAGCAGGGAGGAGCAGTAGACAACGACCAACCTCCTAGATTAGGCTAGCCAGCTCGCTGATCCGGCCTTCCCAACGGCGGTCCAGGTCGTCGTCCACCTCCAGGTCCGATCCTGCCCCTTCTGCAGCCACCCGGGCAGCGTCCAGTGCGACATCTTTCTCAAGGAATGCCGGCCGTTCGCCGTGGCTGCGGTTGGCACGACCGGCACCACAACGACTGTGGCTGGCGTGGTGACGACGACGGCCGTGGCTGGGCGCCATCGACTCTGGCTATTCTAGGTTGTGGCGGCCTAGAGATGTTGGAGCGTGTGAGTGACAGTTGCGAAGATGATGCTCTCATTTCAGTGGCAACGAGTGTGGCGCACAGGCAAGGTGTTACTGGTTCCGTGTGCCCATCTACTGGGTAGTGGTGGTGGTGCGCGTGCGCCGCCCACGGCGCGTAGGGGACGACGGCGGAGGGGAGAGGGAGGTGGTGGTGGTACTGGTGGTGCACGACGGGCGGGTCGGGTCGGCACCGTCAGCTTTGTGCAAAAGAGTTAGCTCGGACCATGATTGCAGACTTGGAAAGGATGGCACCCGTGTTACTGTGTAAGCTGGAGAAGATCTTTCCACCCGGCTTCTTCAATCCGATGCAGCATTTGATTATTCATCTCCCATATGAGGCACGAATGGGGGGGGCCCGTGCAGGGACGTTGGTGCTATCCAATCGAGAGATGTCTAAAGAGTATCCGAAAGAAATGTAGAAATAAATGCAAAATCGAGGCTTCCATTGCAGAGGCATACATACTGGAGGAGGTGTCAAACTTCACAACAACTTACTATGGTGACAAACTGCCGAGCGTGCATAATCCACCCCCTCGTTACAATGATGGCGGCAATGAACCGAACCTCAGCATTTTTCGAGGGCAACTCGGAAGCGCGAGTGGTTCGACCACCAAGACCCTGAGACATGAAGAGTGGCGCCATATCATGCTATATGTATTGACCAACCTTGAAGAGGTGACGCCATACATGGAGCAATTTCTTCATGAATTCTGGCGTCGATCAAGGGACCCAACTCCACAGGAATATGATACCCTTCTTAGAAAGGGTGCGGGAAATGGATTGCCCGATTTCATTTCCTGGTTTAAACATAAGTTACGTGCTTAGTTTGTTATTCCAAGTTGCTCTTACGTGCGAATAATATAACAATCTAGCGTGTTTGAACTTGCAGGGCCAAAGAGAGCCGTCTATGAGTGCCGAGTTGAGACAAGTAGCCAATGGCTTTGCCTATAGGGTCAGGAAATTTTCTGGGTATGACATCAATGGATACCGTTTTCGCACAACAAGCTACGACCAAAGTCGGCCCAATCGAAAAACCACGTGTTCTGGAGTCTTTACGCCCGGGCTTGACGAGGTCGAGTATTATGGAAGAATTGAAGAAATATATGAACTCAATTTTTATGGTTCCAAACCTCTTACTCCAGTGATATTCAAATGTCATTGGTTTGACCCTGAAGTTACGAGACGGACACATTCTAATCTTGGGATAGTCGAAATTCGACAGGATTCCACCTTAACAGGAGACGATGTCTACATTGTGGCCCAACAGGCCACACAAGTGTATTATCTTCCATATGCGTGCCAAACGAAACAACATCTTAAGGGTTGGGATGTTGTGTATAAGGTATCACCACACGCTAAATTACCTGTTCCAAACGATGAAGATTATAACTTAGACCCGGACACATATGACGGAGAGTTCTTCCAAGAAGATGGGCTCGAAGGGCAATTTGAGATAGACTTAACCGAAGCGATCGAAATGGAAGTAGATATTGAAATGGTTGTTGATGACGAGGATGATGAGGTGCAAAATGAGAATGACTTAGAAATACTTGAAGGCAATGCCAATGACGAAGTTGCGCCTTCAGATGATGTTGACTATGAAATGGTTGATAGTGATGATGACACTTATGATCCGGCTAACCCGGACACATATGAAGATTATTTTTAATCGATGTAATGCTATATTTCATTTATTTTGCATATGTTTCTAAATACATATTTTTTTATCTGTGCTTAATTGTTTACTCTTAATTGCAGGTTGTTGGACAAAGATGGTGGGCGGTGGGACGAGGACGAGGAGGGGGAGGGGGAGGGGGAGGAGGAGCACCCGTAGGACGGAGGAGGAGGCGCAGCAGGACGACGCCGTACAACAGCAGGTGGAGCAGTAAGCCGCTGTCGATGCGGCACAGCAGGACGACGACGATGCGGCGCAGCAGGACGACGACGACGACGACGCCGCTCAGCAGGACGTCTCAGGTTCTGGCTCCTCAGGTTCGAGGAGTATCTACCTGCGAGGTCCCGCGAGCCTACCTAAGCGACCCATACTTCGTGACAGACGTCCGCTCATACGACCCGATGGAGAGAGGTAGGTAACTTTAGATGTTGTTGCTGCTTTTTCATATTATATGTTCAAATTAATAATAGAAACTAATACTTCATCTTAATCACTTCGACAGGTCTTGGATGGTTTTGGAGACTGCAGGGGGTCACGGCCGCAACCCCAATGGCATCCTCGGCCTTCTATGCCGGGAAAACTTCCCTGGGCTTGTCGAGTACGCCGGAGTGACGAGCCCAGCGTACACCTTCGACCACTACGCCGTCGCCCCCGATGCAGTAGATCGGGACGGCAGACAATTCAACAACAAGGCGGAGCGGGTCAAGCAAGAGCTGTGGGTAAGTCTTCCTCGCACTATATTGTTTAATAAGTCGCATTTGTTGCATATTCTTTAAATAATGTATGGATACATCGTCTTTGTATGTAGGATTTCTTCAGGTGCGATGCTGGATACGAGGCCAGGGCGGATGTGGTGTCTACGACGTGCTGTAAGAAGCTCGTCGTGGACATGCACTACGAGGCGCGCATCCAGGCCATCGTCACTTACCACGGCTCCGTCCTTGGGGAGAAGGTGAACAAGAAGGACGCCCGAACCATGTCATTGACTGCGGACCAGTACTTGCAGGTAAATACAAAACTTTATTATTGGTACTAAATATGCTTATTCTTATCTTCTGATATGCGGTGTACTTATATTTTTTTAGATGATTCCTCATTGGTGCGCCGCGCATCCTGAGTGCTGGGAGAAGATGGTGCAGAGGTGGTGCTCGGCTGAGTGGGACGAGGCGCACAACGCTAGCCGGGAACGGCGTTTGCTGATGCAAGGTCCCTCCCACCATCAAGGCAGCCGCAGCCTGGGCAAATACGCGGAAGCATGGGTACGCGCTCTTTTTTATTTAGGTATATAACTTTCGATTAGACATGATTTCTAACCATATCGTTGGTTTTCTCGCAGTCGACATGGTGGCGCGCCTTGCTCCACGTTCTCGGCATATGCCATGGCCCACAAGGGGAAGGCGACGTCCGACGTCACCTACAACCCGGATGACGGGCCCGAGGCGTACACCAACCCCGCCATCCACAGCCGACTCAGTGAGTACACCGCAATGGCCAAGGAGGTCCATGGGCCAGATTACGATCCGAGGACCGAGGACATCGACGGAGATGTCCTCATGAGGGTCGGAGGAGGCAAGAGGCATGGGCGGTACTGGATTGCCGACGGGGCAATCGACTCGTCCTCCACTCCCACTCTCTCTCAGGTGCGAGCAAGGAGCACGAGCGCGAGCCCAGCCATACGACCTCGGCAGGACACCTCACAGCATCGTATCCAGCAACTCCAGGTTATTCCTTATCTATTCATCGTTCATTAATTTTTATATATCTTCTCTTTGCATTATCGTAACATTAGGGCGAAATATTACAGACTCAGCTAGATGATGAGAGGAGGCAACGTGAGGAGCTGGAGAAGAGGATGGCGGACTTGTTCGCGTACGTGCAGAGCCTTGGCGCCGCACAGGGTCATGCTCCACCACCTCCGTTGTTCCCTGCAACTGACCCTGCTGAGTTCACTACTCCTGTGAGTATCAAAATTTTAGTACTGCATGATATATATTCATATGTTCTCACACATACAATCTATTCTCTATGCAGGGTCAATCGGCGGCGTCGAACAACCCTCATGCTTCGTCCAGCCCTTCGCCGAACCAGTCCAGATGCCCACCTCGTTGATGATCCAGACTTGGTCTTGTGAGTGTTGGTGATGTTTGGCTAGTGACACTTTGTGATATATATGTGACGGTTGGTGATGTTTGGCTAGTGATCCAGACTTGGTAAATACACATACTTATATTTGTGAGACTTATATTAGTGACACTTTGTGATATATATGGTGTTGATGATAAATGTGTTCATTCTGTGATGCGATTGATATATAATGTGATGTGAATGATATATATCTTTTGTTTGTTTGGATGGAACAGCAAAAACAAATAAAAAAGGGACATCCTGGTCACTTTGCCGAGTGTAACACTCGACAAAGGGTTCTTTGCCGAGTGCTATGACCATGGCACTCGGCAAAGAAGGCAACCTGGGAACCGGTAAAGCCATCTTTGCCGAGTGCTGACCATGGCACTCGGCAAAGAAGGCAACCTGGGAACCGGTAAAGCCGTCTTTGCCGAGTGCTGAAAATGGCACTCGGCAAAGAAGGCAACCTGGGAACCGGCAAAGACATCTTTGCCGAGTGCTGAAAATGGCACTCGGCAAAGAAGGAAACCTGGGAACCGGCAAAGATGTCTTTGCCGAGTGCCACTGCCAAGGCACTCGGCAAAGGGACTGGCAAAGGGGCCCACTGGAGGGTTCTTTGCCGAGTGCCAGTCCACCAGACACTCGGCAAATAAACCTCCTTTGCCGAGTGTCGTCGTGGGCACTCGGCGAAGGATCCGTCACCGTCACTTGGCGCCGTGACGGTGACTTTTCTTTGCCGAGTGTCAAATGGCACTCGGCAAAGTCTTTGCCGAGTGCCCGACCAAAAGTACTCGGCAAAGAGGCCGTTGCCGATGTACAGTTCGCCGAGCGTTCTCTCGGCAAAGCATTTGCCGAGTGTAAAATAGCCTTTGCCGTGTGTCTCAGACACACGACAAAGAAGCTGATTCCGGTAGTGAACGTCTATTTTGCTGCTAGCTCATCTTTGCTTCCAGAGACCTGTAGGATATGAAATGCGCTATTTTCGAATGGATGGCTCTAGTTTTTCTCCAGCACTGTAGAAATCCTAATAAAAATAGGACCAGGAAAAGATTAAGAAAAGACGATGTACAACATATGATGTTGTTTGGTTCACATATTGATAACGTAATAGGTAACCAATAACGTTAAATCAAGTTTGTTTAAGTCTAACCATAATCGGGTAGCACACTAAAAATATATACCGGCATATTCAAACTTGTTACCGTCGGTATTCGATTGTAAATCATTATCATTACCATTTATATTATATTTTGTGAACGAAATGATATCATAGAGAGAACTATTAGTATATCGGTTTGGACATGTTAGCGTGTTTGATTTGATGAATAATATAGCCTATTATCTTCTTACTCCCCACTTTCTTGTTTTGTTTGTGAAATGCAATGAGTTGAACTATCACTATTTTATTCCTCATAGGCTAATCATTAGTAATAATAATATCAGCCACTAAATTGGTGGAATGAACTCATGGTGCACTACACCACATCTAAAATAGATTGATTCTTCAAACCAAACACCTCCATACTAATGCAGAGTAGCTGCAGATGGACGAATTCTAACTGTTGCCGTAAGAGTGTTAAATGATCATCTACTGATCGTTTCTGTATGTAGCAAGTCCCAAACAAGATAGCATAATATATCTAGCAGTACTCTAGGTAGTAGGTACTTCCTACTTGCCGCCCTTAATTGCTTGCAGGCATATGCTAATAAGTGGAAATATTGACTCTGCTGAGTCACATGGATTTGGTATTTGAAATGACTCGGAAACAATTCTCATCCACACACACACACACTGTTGAACTAAACACTGAATCCTGCTAATTTGTCAAAAACGTGTTAATTTTCTTTTCTACTTCTGATTCCAGCGCCATGCATGCATGTAGAGTAGGTAGTGTCTGGATGGTTGTCGACATCCTGCAATACATATGTCCATGCTGCGCTAGCGCTACTACAACAGATAAAGTATATATATGCATGTGCTATATATTACTTATAAGCTAACCAATCACTCCAGTAAACATGTAAACTAGCAGGGATGCATTCATGCACGCGTGAGCATAAATCTTCCCAGCTCGCTATGTACATGCATGGAGAATAATAGTAGATGAGCAGTGCCCTGCTGTTGATCAGCACCGTTTTGAGCTGGCGGACGGTCCGGCCCTGAGGCCGGATGGTCCGCGGTCCGGACAGTCTGCGCCTGTGGACCGGTCGGTCCGCGCATGCGCAGAGCAGTTTAGGGTTCCGAGTTTTGTGCTACGGTTGTTAGCTATATTCGCGGAATTAGCTCGGAATCAGATGTGTAAATGGTCCAGCCCCTCTCCTCTATAAATAGAGAGGACTACGGCCGATTTGTGATCATCAATAATCGAATCAATACAACTTCTATTTTGCATTTTATCCTAGGAGTAGTTCTAGTCTAGTTTAGGTTTAGCCTCTCGATCCCTAAGTTCTCTGCCTTTCCTCGACTCTACGTCGATTAGATGAGTCTAGGTCGGTCTGCCCGAGCCTAGACATCACCTAGGATCTCTCCTCCCTGACGGGGTCCCTCCCGGGAGCGAGATCCAGGCCGCCGCCTCTGCGTATGCGCGGACCGTCCGGCCCCCAGGGCGCGGACCGTCCGGCCGTCAGGCAGAGGACTCATCCCCTGCGCCAGGTCGCGGACCGTCCGGCCCTGTGCCGCGGACCGTCCGCGCCTGACCAGAGAGCACTGCCGCCTCGCGCCAGGTCACGGACCGTCCGGCCCTGTGCCACGGACCGTCCGCGCCTGACCAGAGAGCACCGCCACGGTTCTTGTTGAGTGTTTGGCACTCCAAAAAGGCATCAACATACTTTTTGGCGACTCCCCTGGGGAAGACAAATATAGACGCATCAAATCGGCCCTCAATGGTCGGTTCAAGGGATAGCTCTGATATTTCCCCAAGCAACATCATAGAGCCGACTTGGGAAACCTTGCCGGCTGACGAATAGCTCCAGTTTGAGGAGCACAAGGAGCGTATGATCCAGGAGGCAAAAGAAAAATTCTTGGCCAACTTCAAAGTGGAAAGGAACAACAAGGTCGTCCGACATCGGGCGACGGATCCGGCTTCGCTCCAACCGACACCCGATATCCCCAATGTAAGTAATGCCAACGAGCTACAATCCCTTAGAAATTATGTAGAAGAGCAACGTGAACAAATGCAGAACATCATAGGGGGTATGCAAAGCGATTTTAAGAGACTAGTACGTGCATTTGATAAATCTAATATCGCAAATTTTCCTTCGCATGAGGTTGAGTTAGGGGGTAACACGCGTAATACATCGGCTACAGGTTGTCACGACCAGTCACAACCCCTTTATGGGATGCCGATAGACACGTACCCTGAGCAACCGCACATCGGCAGCAAATCAGCCGATCTGCACATGCCCGGATCGTCCACACGTGAGCACGAACCATCCGGGCCAGCAACAGTCGGGCCTATTCTTAATGAGTTACCTAGATATGCGCCCGAGCCACCGCATGCGGCACAAAATCTAAACTACCCAGTCGGACGGTCCGCATACAACGACGGACGGTCCACATATAATCAGGGAAGGTCCGGGCCAATGTCCGGACAGTCCGCGCATGACCTTTTTGAGGAGGATTGTTACCTGAATCCTCACCCGTTCCAGCAACACATCCCATCGCACTATGCAATGCATCAACCCATTAATTTGAGGTCTAGAGCCCAAGAAAGTTTTCCGGCCCCACCTAGAAGGCCGGGAAGGAACGATCAAACATATGAACCATACAGGGCAAGTGGCAATGCACCACGTAGCTCAAACCAATGGGGGAAAGACAACATGCTAATATACAGCCAGCCCCACCTATGTTTGACAAGAGAGCCGGTGGTCTCGCACCGGCTGCTATTGATATAGTGAGGGAAGAAATAGCCGGGGCGTTCCGAGATAAGCTCGGAGTAAGCATGGTCCCTGGGGGGCAGTCATATCGGAAACCTTATGACAGCCGATTTGATCACCACCCATACCCCCAAGGAACCAGGATACTCGAATTTTCAAAATTTTCGGGTGACCAAGGAAAAAACATGCGCGAACATATAGGTCAGTTCTTAGCACAATTAGGAGAGTTGGCCGACATAGAAGCATTTCGCGTACATTTATTTTCATTATCTCTAACAGGAACCGCGTTTGCATGGTATGCCACTCTACCTCCTAATTCCATTTCATCATGGGGGATCTAGAACAAAAATTTCATGATCATTTTTTCTCCGGTGACTATGAGTTGGATTTGGTAGATTTAGTGTCATTGCGACAAGCAAAAGATGAATCGGTTAATGATTACATCCGGAGATTCCGAGATACAAGAAACCGATGCTTCCAAATTCATTTAGCAGAAAAACAGTTAGCAGGATTAGCCTTTAATGGTCTACGATATTATTTAAAAGAAAGATTAGAAGGCATCCAATTTTCTACACTAGCACAGTTATACTAGAGAGCTTTGGCTTGTGAAAGCCGAAGCAAAGAACTGCTAAAATAGTTCGTCACAACGTACATATAGTAGAATGCGACCAAAGTAGCTCAGATGATGAATCAGCAGAAGTGTATGCTGCTGAAATGGTTTGGCCAAAACAGGCCAAATCTTCAGCTTGTTCCTCCTTACAGCCGGCTCAAAAGAAACAGCAAGAGGAGGTTAAGTTTACGTTTAATGTTGGTAAGTGTGATAAAATATTTGATGAATTACTCAAAAATGGCAACATTAAAATAAATCACACGGTTCCATCCACCGACGAGCTAAAACGTCGGGCATACTGCAAATGGCATAACTCATTTTCTCATGCCACTAATGATTGTAATGTATTTCGTCGACAGATTCAATCGGTCATTAACGAGGGACGATTGAAATTTCAGGAAATGCAGGTAGATATAGAGCCCTTTCCAATGAACATGATCGACTTCGAGGGCAAGAAAGTCCTGGTTCGGCCAAACACAGCCGATAAAGGCAAAGGCAAAGAGACAATCATCGGTAATGCTAAAGAGGCCGATGAGGGTCGTAAAGTTTCTTGCAGGAAAGTGGTGGCCGAAAAGACTCCCGATGGAGGGGAGACCCTGAAGGTGACCATCACAGCCTCTAGCACTGGGGGGCAAGCGTAGATAGGGAGACAGATGCAGGAACCCGTGCTGCGCATCCCGGACGGTCCGGCACATAGGCGCGGACGGTCCGGGACCCCGCCGAACGGTCCGGAGAACTCCAGCGGACGGTCCGGCCGTGCTCAAGACTCACAACGGCCACGTACTTTCAAACCACAACGACCAGAGATAGGTACGTGGAAAACAAATACATTCAAGGCAGCTGGTCGGTTGGTCAAAGCTGGCCCAACTTTTGATCAATTATTGTCTAAATACGTAAAAAAGAAGGCCGACCCCAGTGACCGGCCAGCAAAGCGACCCCGCTCACCCATTCATGAGCAGCGTCAGGTAAGGCCAATTGGACCACCTCACCAATCTGAAGAAATGAAAGGTCATACTGTGCAACTGAGTCCTAACATACCTACATGGACACCTCCACCATATCCGCCTATGCCATATCCATATCCATATTTACCTCCACCATATGTCCCAAATCAAATGTGGGGCATGCCACCATACCCATTTGGGGTGCCATAGTACTCCGCTTGGGGGGCACCCCAAACATCTGTTTTTGACAGGTTGACGCCACCAATACAGAAATAGCCGGGGCGTTCCGAGATAAGCTCGGAGTAAGCATGGTCCCTGGGGGGCAGTCATATCTGAAACCTTATGACAACCGATTTGATCACCACCCATACCCCCAGGGAACCAGGATACCCGAATTTTCAAAATTTTCGGGTGACCAAGGAAAAAACATGCGCGAACATATAGGCCAGTTCTTAGCACAATTAGGAGAGTTGGCCGACATAGAAGCATTTCGCGTACGTTTATTTTCATTATCTCTAACAGGAACCGCGTTTGCATGGTATGCCACTCTACCTCCTAATTCCATTTCATCATGGGGGGATCTAGAACAAAAATTTCATGATCATTTTTTCTCCGGTGACTATGAGTTGGATTTGGTAGATTTAGTGTCATTGCGACAAGCAAAAGATGAATCGGTTAATGATTACATCCGGAGATTCTGAGATATAAGAAACGGATGCTTCCAAATTCATTTAGCAGAAAAACAGTTAGCAGGATTAGCCTTTAATGGTCTACGATATTATTTAAAAGAAAGATTAGAAGGCATCCAATTTTTTACACTAGCACAGTTATACCAGAGAGCTTTGGCTTGTGAAAGCCGAAGCAAAGAAACTGCTAAAACAGTTCGTCACAATGTACATATAGTAGAATGCGACCAAAGTAGCTCAGTTGATGAATCAGCAGAAGTGTATGCTGCTGAAATGGTTTGGCCAAAACAGGACAAATCTTCAGCTTGTTCCTCCTTAGAGCCGGCTCAAAAGAAATGGCAAGAGGAGGTTAAGTTTACATTTAATGTTGGTAAGTGTGATAAAATATTTGATGAATTACTCAAAAATGGCAACATTAAAATAAATCACACTGTTCCATCCGCCGACGAGCTAAAACGTCGGGCATACTACAAATGGCATAACTCATTTTCTCATGCCACTAATGATTGTAATGTATTCCGTCGACAGATTCAATCGGCCATTAACGAGGGACGATTGAAATTTCAGGAAATGCAGGTAGATACAGAGCCCTTTCCAATGAACATGATCGACTTCGAGGGCAAGAAAGTCCCGGTTCGGCCAAACACAGCCGATAAAGGCAAAGGCAAAGAGACAATCATCGGCAATGCTAAAGAGGCCGATGAGGGTCGTAAAGTTTCTTGCAGGAAAGTGGTGGCCGAAAAGACTCCCGATAGAGGGGAGACCCTGAAGGTGACCATCACAGCCTCTAGCACTGGGGGGCAAGCGCAGACAGGGAGACAGATGCAGGAACCCGTGCTGCGCATCCCGGACGGTCCGGCACATAGGCATAGACGGTCTGGGACCCGGCTAGACGGTCCGAAGAACTCCAGCGGACGGTCCGGCCGTGCTCAAGACTCACAACGGTCACGTACTTTCAAACCACGACGACCAGAGATAGGTACGTGGAAAACAAATACATTCAAGGCAGCTGGTCGGTTGGTCAAAGCTAGCCCAACTTTTGATCAATTATTGTCTAAATACGTAAAAAAGAAGGCCGGCCCCAGTGACCGGCCAGCAAAGCGACCCCGCTCACCCATTCATGAGCAGCGTCAGGTAAGGCCGATTGGACCACCTCACCAATCGGAAGAAATGAAAGGTCATACTGTGCAACTGAGTCCTAACATACCTACATGGACACCTCCACCTTATCCGCCTATGCCATATCCATATCCATATTTACCTCCACCATATGTCCCAAATCAAATGTGGGGCATGCCACCATACCCATTTGGGGTGCCACAGTACCCCGCCTGGGGGGCACCCCAAACATCTGTTTTTGACAGGTTGACGCCACCAATACAAGACCGATCGAGCACTGCTCAATCCGGTCACCAGGCACAGACCCAACAGGATTGCCGGACTACTCGGCCTCCAAGGCCGACCAATCCGGCAAGGGGGCATGTACCTGCAGCAACCAAAAGGACAACAAAGAAGGACGTCATCAAAATAGGTACTGCAAACGTTGTCGTACAGGAAGATTGTCGGGGACCATAATTAGGGGTACCCTCAAGACGCCTAATTCTCAGCTGGTAACCCCCATCAGCATAAAGCTGCAGAGGCCTGATGGGTTTGATTAAGTCAGGGATCAGTCCATACGAGTGACTTGACTACGCCACGCCCGAGCCTAGCCTCGGGCGAGGGCAGCCGACCCTAAGATGACTCTGTCTCGCCTGAGGCCTCCTCTTTCACGGCAGACGCATCTCCGGCTCGCCCTAGGCCCCGCCTTCGATAAGAAGAAACCCTGACTAAATCACCGCGCCAACCGACCGAGTCACAGGGGCGTTTAACGCAAAAGGTAAGACCAACGGGCGACCAGACTTCGCCAGAGGTGCCATAGGAGGCTCCACCCGACCCAGGGCTCGGACACGGGCTAAGGCCCCGGAAGACGGCGAACTCCGCTCCGCCCGACCAAGGGCTCGGACTCGGGCTAAGGCCCCGGAAGACGGCGAACTCCGCTCCGCCCGACCAAGGGCTCGGACTCGGGCTAAGGCTCCGGAAGACGGCGAACTCCGCTCCGCCCGACCAAGGGCTCGGACTCGGGCTGAGGCCCCGGAAGACGGCGAACTCCGCTCCGCCCGACCCCAGGGCTCGGACTTGGGCTAAGGCCCCGGAAGACGGCGACCTCCGCCTCGCCCGACCCAGGGCTCGGACTCCGCCTCGGCCTCTGCCGAATGATCTCCGCCTCGCCCGACCCAGGGCTCGGACTCTTCCTCTGTCTTGCAGGACGGACTCGACCTCGGCTTCGGAGGAGCCTCCACGACGCCCGACCTAGGACACGAGACCGCCACGTCAACAGGAAGCATCATCATCACCCTGCCCTGAGCCGACTTGGGTCGCAGAGAACAAGACCGGCGTCCCATCTGGCCAGCTACGCCAGATAGGCAATGATGGCGCCCCACTAGATCATGACGACGGCGGCTCTCAGCTCCCTTACGAAAGCAGGAGAACGTCAGCAAGGGCCCAGCCACTTCGACAGCTGTCCCCCCGTCCGGCTCCGTTACTCCTCCAACAGCCACGACGCCACACCAACAGGGTGCCAAGATCTCTCCGGCTGCCACCTTGGCATGTACATAGGGCGCTAGCTCTCCCTCGCTAGACACGTAGCACCTTGCTACACCCCCATCTTGTACACCTGGATCCTCTCCTTACGACTATAAAAGGAAGGACCAGGGCCTTCTTAGAGAAGGTTGGCCTCGCGGGGACGAAGGGCAGGGGCAGGCGCTCTCTCGGGGCCGCTCGCTCCCCTCACCTCGCGCGGACGCTTGTAACCCCCTACTGCAAGCGCACCCGACCTGGGCGCGGGACGAACACGAAGGCCGCGGGAATTCTCCGACTCCCTCATGACCCGGCTCCGGCCACCGACCACTCTCTCTCTATTCCCCCCTTCGCGCTCGCCCACGCGCTCGACCCATCTGGGCTGGGGCACGCGGCACTCTCACTCGTCGGCTCAGGGACCCCCCGGTCTCGGAACGCCGACAGTTGGCGCGCCAGGTAGGGGCACGCTGCGTGTTGACGTTCTATTTCCCGTCAAGCTCCAGATGGGCAGTCCCCAACGACCTCTTCAACCCGGGACGGTGCTCCGTTTCGGGGACCTCGAGTTCATGTCTCTCAACGGCAACTACGACATGATACTCCTTCCACCGCCGCGCGACAGCGACATCGGTGGCGGACAGCCCGCCCGCCGGCGGCGGAATCGACGACGTCTTTCCCGCGTGGGGGAAGGACAATTTTCGAGCTCGCCCCATCCTCTCCCTCGCCATCGGAGGGGGAGGAGGCGAGGCAACCGGGGCCGAGCGGGAGATCGCGCTCCGACGGCTGTCGAGCAAATCGACATCCCCGGCGCCTCAACGGAGGACACGCCAAGCGTCGCCCTCGCGTTCGAGGCAAACGCGAGCGCCATCCCCCCGCGACACGCCGACCCCGAGCAAGTGGACGACGCCAGCACGCTCACGGAAGGCCTGCAGGACGTCGCCCTCGTACCCAAGACGACGGCGCGGTCAGCCCCCGACTTGACTTCATCGCCCCTCGTCGACAAAAAGGTACCGACTGCTACCCATCTTTCGTCATTTCGACTCGGCCTCAGCCCGCCTGGCGACCTCGCTTTGGCGGGCGCTCACATTGAGGCGAGTGCAACCTCTCTGGGGTTTCGTGTGCGGTCGCCTTGGGACCGATTGACGGGTGTCTCGACCTACGGACCCTCTGGGTCCGAGGAAGATGACGACCCCAGCATCTGCTGGGATTTCTCCGGATCTGGCAACCCTAGTGCCATGCGGGACTTCATGACCGCATGTGACTACTGCCTCTCCGACTGTTCCGACGGCAGCCGCAGCCTTGGCGACAAGGACTGCGGCCCGAGTCGCGAATGTTTCCACATCGAGCTAGGGGATCCCTCCGGAGGCGGCTGTCTCGGCATGCCGGAGGATGGTGATCCCCCTAGGCCAGCGCCTCGCGCCGACATCCCGCGGGAGCTAGCTGTGGTCCCCGTTCCGGCGGGGGGTCACGACCCACAGCTCGAGCAAGTCCGCGGGGCGCAGGCCGGGCTCGATGAGGGAGCAGGAGCGCTCGGGGCAATCCACCAGAACATCGGGCAGGTGTGGGCGAGCCAGCCCCCGGCCGGAGGAATACGTCACCTGCCCCAAGGTCTCCAGCACCGCATCACCAACGATGCCAGGGACAGACCGCCACCCGCATCCGGTGAAACCGGTCAGGACCTGGCCGCTGCAGCGATGCTCCTCCGCGCGATGCCGGAGTCATCAACCACCGAGGGTCGGCGAATCCAGGGAGAACTCAAGCATCTCCTGGAAGGCGCTGCGGCCCGGCGGGCCGAGAGCTCTGCCTCCCGCAGGCAGGGATACCCCTCGGAACCTCGTGCCGCGACTTCCCGACTCACGCGGGAAGCCTCGGTCTTCACCGGGCGCACGCGCAACACCGCGCCTGCGGCCCCGGGCCACCTCGGCGACGAGCACCCTCATCGCGACCGTCGGGCACGCCTCGACGAAAGGGTGCGCCGAGGCTACCACCCCAGGCGTGGGGGATGTTACGACAGCGGGGAGGATCGAAGTCCCTCGCCCGAACCACCCGGTCCGCAGGTCTTTAGCCGAGCCATTCGGCGGGCGCCGTTTCCGCCCCGATTCCGACCCCCGACTACTATCACGAAGTACTCGGGGGAAACGAGACCGGAATTGTGGCTTGCGGACTACCGCCTGGCCTGTCAGCTGGGTGGGACGGACGATGACAACCTCATCATCCGAAACCTCCCCCTGTTTCTCTCCGACACCGCTCGTGCCTGGTTGGAGCACCTGCCCCCGGGGCAGATTTCCAACTGGGAGGATCTGGTCCAGGCTTTCGCCGGGAACTTCCAGGGCACGTACGTGCGCCCCGGGAATTCCTGGGACCTCCGAAGCTGTCGGCAACTACCGGGAGAGTCTCTTCGGGACTACATCCGGCGGTTCTCGAAGCAGCGCACCGAGCTGCCCAACATCACCGACTCCGATGTCATCGGCGCGTTCCTCGCCGGCACCACCTGCCGTGACCTGGTGAGCAAGCTGGGTCGCAAGACCCCCACCAGGGCGAGCGAGCTGATGGACATCGCCACCAAGTTCGCCTCCGGCCAGGAGGCGGTAGAGGCCATCTTCCGAAAGGACAAGCAACCCCAAGGCCGCCCGTCGGAAGATGCTCCCGAGGCGTCTACTCCGCGCGGCGCCAAGAAGAAAGGCAGGAGGAAGTCGCAAGCGAAACGCGACGTTCCCGATGCAGACCTTGTCGCCGCCGCCGAGCGCAAGAACCCTCGGAAGCCCCCCGGAGGTGCTAACCTCTTCGACAAGGCACTCAAGGAGACGTGCCCCTACCATCAGGGGCCCGTCAAGCATACCCTCGAAGAGTGCGTCATGCTTCGGCGTCACTTCCATCGGGCCGGGCCACCCGCAGAGGGTGGCAGGGCTCACGACGACGACAAAAGGGAGGATCGCCAAGCAGGAGAGTTCCTAGAGGTCCGCGATTGCTTCATGATCTACGGAGGGCATGCGGCAAACGCCTCGGCTCGGCATCGTAAGCGAGAGCGTCGGGAGGTCTGCTCGGTGAAGGTGGCGGCGCCAGTCTACCTAGACTGGTCCGACAAGCCCATCACCTTCGACCGGGACGACCACCCCGACCACGTGCCGAGCCCGGGGAAGTACCCGCTCGTCGTCGATCCCGTCATCGGCAACGTCAGGCTCACCAAGGTCTTGATGGATGGGGGCAGCTGCCTCAACATCATCTACGCTGAGACCCTCCGGCTCCTGCGCGTCGACCTGTCATCTGTCCGAGCAGGCGCTGCGCCCTTCCACGGGATCATTCCCGGAAAGCGCGTCCAGCCCCTTGGACAGCTCGACCTCCCTGTCTGCTTCGGAACACCCTCCAACTTCCGAAGAGAGACTTTGACGTTCGAGGTGGTCGGGTTCCGAGGAACCTACCACGCAGTGTTGGGAAGGCCATGCTACGCGAAGTTCATGGCCATCCCCAACTACACCTACCTGAAGCTCAAGATGCCGGGCCCCAACGGGGTCATCACCGTCGGCCCCACGTACAAACACGCCTTCGAATGCGATGTGGAGTGCGTGGAGTACGCCGAGGCCCTCGCCGAGTCCGAGGCCCTCATTGCCGACCTGGAAAGCCTCTCCCGAGAGGTGCCGGACGTGAAGCGGCATGCCAGCAACTTCGAGCCAGCGGAGACGGTTAAGGCCGTCCCTCTCGACCCCAGTGGCGACACCTCCAAGCAGATCCGGATCGGTTCCGGGCTCGACCCCGAATAGGAAGCAGTGCTCGTCGACTTTCTCCGCGGGAACGCCGACGTTTTCGCGTGGAGTCCCTCGGACATGCCCGGCATACCGAGGGAAGTCGCCGAGCACTCGCTGGATATTCGGGCCGGGGCCCGACCGGTCAGACAACCTCTGCGCCGATTCGACGAGGAAAGGCGCAGGGTGATAGGCGAGGAGGTCCACAAGCTGATGGCAGCAGGGTTTATTAAAGAGGTATTCCATCCCGAATGGCTTGCCAACCCTGTACTTGTGAGGAAAAAAGGGGGGAAGTGGCGGATGTGTGTAGACTACACTGGTCTCAACAAAGCATGTCCGAAGGTCCCCTACCCTCTACCTCGCATCGACCAAATTGTGGACTCCACTGCAGGGTGCGAAACCCTGTCTTTCCTCGATGCCTACTCAGGGTATCATCAAATCAAGATGAAAGAGTCCGACCAGCTCGCGACTTCTTTCATCACGCCCTTCGGCATGTACTGTTATGTCACAATGCCGTTCGGTTTGAGGAACGCGGGTGCGACATACCAGCAGTGCATGAACCATGTGTTCGGCGAACACATCGGTCGCACGGTCGAGGCCTACGTCGACGACATCGTAGTCAAGACGAGGAAAGCCTCCGACCTTCTCTCCGACCTCGAACTGACATTCCGGTGCCTCAAGGCGAAGGGCGTCAAGCTCAACCCCGAGAAGTGCGTCTTCGGGGTGCCCCGAGGCATGCTCTTGGGGTTCATCGTCTCCGAGCGGGGCATCGAAGCCAACCCGGAGAAGATCGTAGCGATCACAAACATGGGGCCCATCAAGGACTTAAAAGGCGTACAGAGGGTCATGGGATGCCTCGCGGCCTTGAGCCGTTTCATCTCGCGCCTCGGCGAAAGAGGCCTGCCCCTGTACCGCCTCTTAAGGAAGGCCGAGTGCTTCACTTGGACTCCCGAGGCCGAGGAAGCCCTCGGGAACCTGAAGGCGCTCCTCACCCAGGCGCCCATCTTGGTACCCCCAGCTGATGGAGAAACCCTCCTGGTCTACGTCGCCGCAACCACTCAGGTG
This sequence comes from Zea luxurians, assembly GCA_029449295.1. Lineage (NCBI taxonomy): Eukaryota > Viridiplantae > Streptophyta > Magnoliopsida > Poales > Poaceae > Zea > Zea luxurians. The sequence goes on from JAOPSE010000014.1 coordinate 76,195,379, forward strand.
GTCAGCGCCGCGATCGCAGTCGAAAGGCAGGAGGAGGGGCATGCTTTGCCCATTCAGAGGCCAGTCTACTTCGTCAGCGAAGTGCTGTCCGAAACCAAGATCCGCTACCCACAGGTCCAGAAGCTGCTATATGCAGTGATCCTGACGAGGCGAAAGCTGCGACATTACTTCGAGTCCCATCCGGTGACTGTGGTGTCATCCTTCCCCCTGGGGGAGATCATCCAGTGCCGAGAAGCCTCGGGGCGGATCGCGAAGTGGGCGGTGGAAATCATGGGCGAGGCAATCTCGTTCGCCCCTCGGAAGGCCATCAAGTCCCAGGTACTGGCGGATTTCGTAGCCGAATGGGTCGATACCCAGTTGCCAACGGCTCCGATCCAACTAGAGCTCTGGACCATGTTTTTCGACGGGTCGCTGATGAAGACGGGAGCTGGCGCGGGCCTGCTTTTCGTCTCGCCCCTCGGGAAACACCTGCGCTACGTGCTCCGCCTCCATTTCCCGGCGTCCAACAATGTGGCTGAGTGCGAGGCTCTGATCAACGGATTGCGAATCGCCATCGAACTAGGGGTCCGACGCCTCGATGCGCGCGGCGACTCGTAGCTCGTCATCGACCAAGTCATGAAGAACTCCCACTGCCGCGACCCAAAGATGGAGGCCTACTGTGAAGAGGTTCGACGCCTGGAAGACAAGTTCTACGGGCTCGAGCTTAACCACATCGCCCGGCGCTACAACGAGACTGCGGACGAGCTGGCGAAGATAGCCCCGGGGCGAACAACGGTTCCCCCGGACGTCTTCTCCCGGGATCTGCACCAACCCTCCGTCAAGATAGGCGACGCGCCCGAGCCCGAAGCACCCTCGGCCTCGTCCGAGGTAACCTCGGCCCAGCCCGAGCCATCCTCGGCTCAACCCGAGGAACCCTCGGAGCCCGAGGGCGAAGCGCTGCGCATCGAGGAGGAGCAGAACGGGGTCGTGCCAGGTCAAGATTGGAAAACCCCGTACCTGCAATATCTCCGCCAAGGGGAACTGCCCCTCGACCGAGCCGAGGCTCGGCGGGTAGCGCGACGCGCAAAATCGTTCGTCTTGCTGGGCGATGAGAAGGAGCTCTACCACCGCAGCCCCTCGGGCATCCTCCAGCGATGCATCTCCATCGCCGAGGGTCAGGAACTCCTGCAGGAAATACACTCGGGGGCTTGCGGTCATCATGCAGCACCTCGAACCCTCGTTGGGAACGCTTTCCGCCAAGGCTTCTACTGGCCAACGGCGGTGGCTGACGCCACTAGAATTGTCCGCGCCTGCGAAGGGTGCCAATTCTATGCGAAGCAGACCCACCTGCCCGCTCAGGCTCTGCAGACGATACCCATCACCTGGCCCTTCGCTGTGTGGGGTCTGGACCTCGTCGGCCCTCTGCAAAAGGCGCCCGGGGGCTACACGCACCTGCTGGTCGCCATCGACAAATTTTCCAAGTGGACGCGCCTCTCCGACTCCTGACAGGCCAGCGCGACGGCTCAAGCCCACGCGTCGTGCAACTGGCGCGCCGGGCGCTGCATGCGAACCGCTGTGCCTCTCGCTCCACCACCGCACCTCCTCGATTGCGGAACCGATACCGCGACTCGAGGCCGCCCAGCCTGCGATCCAGCCGCGCCAGCCTGGCGCAGCGGTCAAACGCGGTCAAAAATGGGCCGGCAGTAATGACGGTGGCAGGCGCGCGAGAGCAGTGGTCACACCATCGGCCAGGCTCACGTCCCATCCGGAGGCAGCAAGAGAACCCCCTCTCACGGCGTGAAGACGACGCACCCGTGACCCGTACCTCGAACGGCTCGCGCACGCGACGGCAGCTTCGCCGACCGCTTACCCCGGCGCATTAACTCCGCGGCGAAACAGGTGACGTTTCTGGCAGGGGCAGCTGGCGACGCTTCGCCTTCGCCAAAACGACCACGCCAAAAGAGGTACGCCACGACGTTCAATTTCGAATCCTTTTTCCCTTTTCCTTCTTTCTCTATCTCTTGCAACAGGGACCGAGAAGGGGGATAACCCCAAAGGGATCCTTCCCCGTGAAGGAACTAGGCTCCGAGCCTCCCTACTGATCAGGGGTTCGAAGGCTGGCCCCCCGAGGGGTTCAACAGCCGCCTCAGATCACGTGGGCCCGACACCCACTACTGGTCAGGGGTTCGAAGGTCGGCCCCCGAAAGGTTCCATGACCGCCTCAGGCTACTAGGGCTCCGTGCCCCCTACTGATCAGGGGTTCGAAGGCTGGCCTGTCGAAGGGTTCACAGTCGCCTCAGACGCCGAGCGAGGGATGACCAGGGGTACGTTCGATACATAACCAAGGCTCGGGCTGCGCTCCCGAGGTACCCTAGGACATTTCCGAGACCAGCGGGAACGACTCTGTAACGGAATCCCATCGGAGGGAGGCAACGAGCCCTCGGACCCCGTCGCTAGGGGACCGGGTCCGACAGATCACCCGCAGGTACTTTTGGGCGTGCCTCCGGGCCCCTAGCCGACCCCCAACGAACGGGGCACGGACGTCCACTCGGATTACCCGATTGCAGCTCACCGGAGACACCATGTTCGGTGCCCATCGAGGGTAACATGGCGCACTCCCCCCCTCCTCCTTGCGGAAAGGCGACGTAGGGGCGTATATAAAAAGTCGAGTCTGTCCCTGATCGTCCTCTCGCTCCGTGCGAAGGCTCGGGGGCTGCTCTCGCAAACCCGGCTCCGGCCGAACCGTTGACAGCGTCAACATACCAGCCCGAGAACTTGGGCCCCGACAGTGCACCTGGGTTACGCCCTGCTCGCATGAGGGAACCGCCAGACCAGCCGAGGCATTACGCAAGGCATTAAGACCTCGAAGGAGTGAAACCACTCCTCCGAGGCCTCGGGGGCTACACCCGGCGGGTGCGCTCGCGCGCACCCACCGGAACAAAGTACCACCGAGAAAGGCTGGTCCCCTTGCAAAAAAGTGCGACGCAAGCCTCCAAGCGAGTGTTAACACTCTCTTCGAGGCTCGGGGGCTACTGTCGGGGACCATAATTAGGGGTACCCTCAAGACGCCTAATTCTCCGCTGGTAACCCCCATCAGCATAAAGCTGCAGAGGCCTGATGGGTTTGATTAAGTCAGGGATCAGTCCATACGAGTGACTTGACCACGCCACGCCCGAGCCTAGCCTCGGGCGAGGGCAGCCGACCCTAAGATGACTCCGTCTCGCCTGAGGCCTCCTCTTTCACGGCAGACGCATCTCCGGCTCGCCCTAGGCCCCGCCTTCGATAAGAAGAAACCCTGACTAAATCACCGCGCCAACCGACCGAGTCACAGGGGCGTTTAACGCAAAAGGTAAGACCAACGGGCGACCAGACTTCGCCAGAGGTGCCATAGGAGGCTCCACCCGACCCAGGGCTCGGACACGGGCTAAGGCCCCGGAAGACGGCGAACTCCGCTCCGCCCGACCAAGGGCTCGGACTCGGGCTAAGGCCCCGGAAGACGGCGAACTCCGCTCCGCCCGACCAAGGGCTCGGACTCGGGCTAAGGCCCCGGAAGACGGCGAACTCCGCTCCGCCCGACCAAGGGCTCGGACTCGGGCTGAGGCCCCGGAAGACGGCGAACTCCGCTCCGCCGACCCCAGGGCTCGGACTTGGGCTAAGGCCCCGGAAGACGGCGACCTCCGCCTCGCCCGACCCAGGGCTCGGACTCCGCCTCGGCCTCTGCCGAATGATCTCCGCCTCGCCCGACCCAGGGCTCGGACTCTGCCTCTGTCTTGCAGGACGGACTCGACCTCGGCTTCGGAGGAGCCTCCACGACGCCCGACCTAGGACACGAGACCGCCACGTCAACAGGAAGCATCATCATCACCCTGCCCTGAGCCGACTTGGGTCGCAGAGAACAAGACCGGCGTCCCATCTGGCCAGCTACGCCAGATAGGCAATGATGGCGCCCCGCTAGATCATGACGACGGCGGCTCTCAGCTCCCTTACGAAAGCAGGAGAACGTCAGCAAGGGCCCAGCCACTTCGACAGCTGTCCCCCCGTCCGGCTCCGTTACTCCTCCAACAGCCACGACGCCACACCAACAGGGTGCCAAGATCTCTCCGGCTGCCACCTTGGCATGTACATAGGGCGCTAGCTCTCCCTCGCTAGACACGTAGCACCTTGCTACACCCCCATCTTGTACACCTGGATCCTCTCCTTACGACTATAAAAGGAAGGACCAGGGCCTTCTTAGAGAAGGTTGGCCTCGCGGGGACGAAGGGCAGGGGCAGGCGCTCTCTCGGGGCCGCTCGCTCCCCTCACCTCGCGCGGACGCTTGTAACCCCCTACTGCAAGCGCACCCGACCTGGGCGCGGGACGAACACGAAGGCCGCGGGAATTCTCCGACTCCCTCACGACCCGGCTCCGGCCACCGACCACTCTCTCTCTGTTCCCCCCTTCGCGCTCGCCCACGCGCTCGACCCATCTGGGCTGGGGCACGCGGCACTCTCACTCGTCGGCTCGGGGACCCCCCGGTCTCGGAACGCCGACAAAGATAATAAAGAGCCGATGATTTTTGGTGAATCGGCCAACATAACCAAAAAAGAAGATACGGCTACCATCAAAACAGCCGATCCAAAATACTCCATGCCTCGATGGTGCCCAGCGGGATTGACACAGTCCCAAAAGCGGAAATTACAGCGCCTAAGAGCAAAGGAGAGCCAGGAGAAGGAGGCGGAAAAGACATTTAATGACACACATCCACTATACCCGCCACCGCAAAAGAAATGGAGACCAAAGGCCGTTGAGAAACAAACGGCCACAGAAATAGAAAGTCAATCTACACCAGGCGCGGACCGTCCGTCTTCTGCGCGTGGACCATCTGTCCTCCACCAGGAAGCCTTTGGACAACCTGCACCAGGCGCGGACCGTCTGGACCCCGCGCGCGGACCGTCCGCCGTTCGCCAGGAAGCCTCCGACGACACGCCGACATCAATGGAAGAGGATGACCTGCTGGGAGAAGACCTGGTCGACTACGAGGCTTCTCCAGAACGCCCAGGTATGGATGTAAATGTTATTACATTTTCCGTTGATTGTACTATTATCGGCGATGATGAACCTGTTGTGGCCCAGTTTGATTTTGGTCCCAAAGAAGCCGCCTTTACTAAACCAAAGGAATCGGTAAATCATTTAAAGCCGCTCTTCGTACGCGGTCACATTGATGGGATACCGATTGCTAAGATGTTGGTAGATGGAGGGGTGGCTGTAAATCTAATGCCTTATTCATTATACAGAAAATTAGGAAAACAAGATGACGAACTTGTCAAGACCAACATGACCCTCAGCGGTGTTGGGGATAGTTCGATTAAAGCCAGGGGAGTCACGTCCGTTGAATTAACCATCGGGACTAAGACCCTTGCTGCTGCATTCTTCGTCGCTGATGTAGAAGGAAATTACAGTTTGATTCTAGGCAGAGATTGGATTCATGCCAATCAATGTATACCTTCTACATTACATCAAATGTTAATACAATGGGTAGGCGATGATGTAGAATAAGTACATGCTGATGTATCGGCCTGCATCGCTGTGGCCGATGCCCCTATACTCTGGACTTATGAGACTGCTACATGTCTCACAGGAGTAGATTTTTCTGATTATCAGTTCATAAGTATAGATAAGAAAGGTTTCATTCCGGTAATGCTAGAGCCGATGGATAATCGGCTAAATCCTAAATAAAGTTAAATGATGAATACACACAAAGTTCATGAGTCTTTGATCATAGACAGTTCGGCTCTCAAAGCCAGATGGTCTGGTCTGTCACAAAACAGTTCGGACTTTAAGACCGAACATCTACCGCAGCGAAAGGGCAGTATTACGGATGATCCGGTCCCCGAGACCAGAAAGTCCGCCATCACACAAAGATCATCTGAATCCTCTGTGGGGGACATATTAGAGGAATTCAGAGATCTTGATAAACTAGGACAGGGGTTTACATCGGCCGATCCTTTGGAGGAGATTGACATAGGAGATGGTAACACTCCAAGGCCGACTTTTGTAAACAAGACCCTGGAGACCGATCCTAGAAATGAGATGATCGGTCTATTGAAGGAATATTCAGATTGTTTTGCTTGGAATTACACTGAGATGTCTGGACTAAGCCGAGAGATCATCGAACATCGGCTGCCTATTAAGTACGGTTTCAGACCTTTCAAGCAGAAAGCTAGAACCTTTCGTCCAGATCTTCTCCCACGAATCAAGGACGAAATCCACCGGCTACTAGAACCTAATTTTATCAGACCTTGCAGATACGCAGAGTGGGTCTCCAATATTGTGCCAGTGGAGAAGAAGTAGTCAGGTAAGCTTAGAGTATGCATTGATTTTCGCAATTTAAATAGAGCAACTCCTAAAGACGAATATCCCATGCCCATAGCTGACACGTTAATCAATAATGCATCAGGAAATAGAATTATTAGCTTCCTTGATGGTAATGCCGGATATAATCAGATTTTCATGGCCGAAGAAGATGCGTCTAAAATGGCCTTTATATGTCCAGGCTTCATTGGTTTATTTGAGTGGGTTGTCATGACATTTGGTCTGAAAAATGCTGGTGCTACTTATCAGAGGGCTATGAATTTGATCTTCCATGAATTGTTAGGAAACAGTGTGGAAGTTTACATTGATGATATTGTGGTCAAATCGGCTGAGTTTAGTTCTCATGTAGCTGATTTACGTAAAGCCTTTGATAAGATGCATCAGTATGGTTTGAAAATGAACCCACGTAAATGTGCTTTTGGAGTGTCGGCTGGTAAGTTTTTAGAATTTGTCATACATGAACATGGTATAGAGATAGACCCTGACCGAATCAAGTCTATTCGGAATGTGGGACCTCCGACCTATAAGGTCGAGGTACAAAGGTTTCTCGGCAAGGTGAATTATTTACGAAGGTTTATTTCTAACCTAGCCGGGAAGATTGATGCGTTCACCCCTATTCTTCAGCTTAAGAATGATGCCGAATTCGCTTGGGGGCAGAACAGCAAGAAGCATTTGATCTCATCAAAAAATACTTAACTTCGGCTCCCGTATTAAAAGCACCACGAGCAGGAGTACCATTCCGATTATACATTGCAGCTGAGGATAAGGTCATTGGGGTTGTTCTGACACAAGAAACTGAGGGGAAGGAGCATGTGGTGACATATCTGAGCCGAAGGTTGGTGGATGCTGAAACAAGGTACACTTTTATTGAGAAGTTATGCTTATGCTTGTTTTATGCATGCACCAAATGTAGATGTTATTTACTGTCTAGTCATTGCACTGTTTCTGGTCAAGCCGATGTGATCAAATACATGTTGCATAACCCAATTATGAGTGGTAGAATTGGTAAGTGGGCTTATGCACTCATAGAATATGACTTGGCCTATGAACCATTGAAATCTATGAAAGGCCAAGTCGTAGCGGATTTCATTGTAGAACATCGGGTTAATGATATTCATGAACTAGACATGTCATACCTCACTATTACTCCTTGGACTTTATATTTTGATGGATCGGTTTGCAATGAAGGGCAAGGAATTGGCATTGTGCTTGTTTCACCAAGTAATGTCTCCTTCGACTTCTCTAGCCGATTGAAAACTTGTTGCACTAACAATCAAGCCGAATATGAAGCACAGCACTTTTGTTCGGTTTAGAACTTTTAAATGTTATGGGAGCAAAACATGTAAAAGCATTTGGTGATTCTCAGCTAGTCGTCCAACAAGTGTTAGAAGAATATCAATGTTTTGATGGTACTTTAAATAGTTACCTTGAGAAATGTTGGAGCATAATCCATTCTTTTGACGAATTCAGTATTCGGCATATCTCTAGAGTTGAGAATCATAGAGCTAACGATTTGGCACAAGATGCAGCAGGTTATCGGATAAAGAGAGGGAAATTTCACAAAACTGAAAATCTGATAACCAGTGCAGAGCCAAATTCCCAGGTCGCGGACCGTCCGCGTGATGACGCCGGACCGTCCGGGGTTACCAGAAATGTTCTCTTAATCGATTCAGCTGACAATGAAGCCGATGCAAGTGATTGAAGGACACCTATACTTAATTATTTATGGAATCCCAATATCAGGACAGATAAAAACATTCGGCGGACAGCTTTCAAGTACGTTTTGATGAGTGATGAACTTTACCGCCGAACAGTCAATGACGTCCTGCTTAAGTGCTTGGGCCCAGATTATGCTATATTAGCATGGCCGAAGTACATGAAGGAATTTGTGGTACTCATCAATCAGCTCCAAAGATGAAGTGGTTGTTGTGAAGGCCTGGTTTTTATTGGCCTAGTATGATAGCTGATTGTTTCAAGTACTATAAGGGTTGCCAAGTGTGTCAAAAATTTGGCGACCTACAGTTGGTCCCTGCAGCCGAATTACATCCTATCATCAAGCCTTGGCCGTTCAGAGGGTGGGGATTAGTCTTTATTGGAGAAATTCATCCTTCATAATCAAAGGGGCATCGGTTCGTGTTAGTTGCCACGGACTATTTCACCAAATGGACTGAAGCCGTTGCTCTGAAGAACATGACGCACAAGGAAGTAATTGAGTTCATAACTGAGCATATTATTCATAGATTCGGCATTCCCCAGACCTTGACTACAGATCAAGGTACTTCTTTTATGTCAAAGAGGTACGTGAATTTGCTGAATTATACAAAATTAAGCTGCTTAATTCATCTCCATATTATGCTCAGGCCAATGGACAGGCTGAGTCTAGTAATAGGACATTGATTAATTTGATTAAAAAGAAGATATCTGATAATCCTAAATATTGGCATAAGATTTTGTCTGAAGCTTTATGGGCTCATAGAATATCTAAACATAGGGCTACTAAAGTATCTCCTTTTGAGCTTGTCTATGGGCAGGAAGCAGTGTTGCCTGTGAAAATAAGTTTGAATGTTGTCAAGTTCGCCAGACAAAATAATCTAACTGCTACTGATTATTATAATTCAATGATGGATAATATTGATGAGGTGCCGACAAGAGGATGATAGCTTTGGGAGCAATAGAAAAGGACAAGATCATGGTAGCCAGGGCCTACAACAAGAAGGTCAAAGCAAAATCATTTCAAGTAGGGGACCTGGTGTGGAAGACCATTCTGCCTCTAAGGAATAAAGACCGGAAGTTCGGGAAATGGTCGCCAAGCTGGGAGGGTCCTTATAAAGTAAAACAGGTGATGTCTAGCAACGCCTATTTGCTACAAACATTACAAGGCAAGGATTTGCCTAAGGCTTTGAATGGGCGTTTACTCAAACAGTACCATCCTAGTATGTGGCAAGATGCCTAAGAAAACCGATGTAATCACATCGAGTTAGTTGCTTTTGGTTTGCTCAGCTCCACCAAAAGGCAGGGGGGCATATGTTGAGCACTGTTTTGAGCTGGCGGACGGTCCGGCCCCGAGGCCGGACGGTCCGCGGTCCGGACAGTCCGCGCCTGTGGGCCGAACGGTCCGCGCATGCACAGAGTAGTTTAGGGTTCCGAGTTTTGTGCTATGGTTGTTAGCTATATTTGCGGAATTAGCTCGGAATCAGTTGTGTAAAGGGTCCAGCCCTCCTCCTCTATAAATAGAGAGGACTACGGCCGATTTGTAATCATCAACAATCGAATCAATACAACTTCTATTTCGCATTTTATCCTAGGAGTAGTTCTAGTCTAGTTTAGGTTTAGCCTCTCGATCTCTAAGTTTTCTGCCTCTCGTCGACTCTACGTCGATTAGAGGAGTCTAGGTCGGTCTGCTCGAGCCTAGACATCACCTAGGATCTCTCCTCCCCGACGGGGTCCCTCCCGAGAGCGAGATCCAGGCCGCCGCCGGCGACTTCTGCTGCCTTTGCGTACGCGCGGACCGTCCGGCCGTCAGGCAGAGGACTCAGCCCCTGCGCCAGGTCGCGGACCGTCCGGCCCTGCGCCGCGGACCGTCCGCGTCTGACTAGAGAGCACCGCCGCCTCGCGCCAGGTCGCGGACCGTCCGGCCCTGTGCCGCGGACCGTTCGCGCCTGAACAGAGAGCACCGCCACGATTTTTACTGAGTGTTTGGTGCTCCGAAAAGACATCAACACCTGCAAAATTTGGACTTGCGTGTTTGTCCCCGTGGCGGTCATGGTGAACAAGAGGCAGGGAGGCATGGCCGGGCTTGCATCACGCGTGTGTAGCCTAGCTACTATAGCTGTACATCTCCGTCCATTCTGCATGCATGCAGACAGGAAGACTTGATGTCTGAGCGGAATATCTCTGCGTTTGGCAGGTCTCCATCGGACAGCTGTCCCCTCCTTCCCGCGCGCGACCTGTCTGTTACGTTGCTCTACCTGATGTCCGCTCGATTTCATTCAGAAACTTGCACAGGTCCGGCCGATACAATTTACAGGGTGTTTAGAATGAGTTAGTCTATTGTCTTCTCACTCCTCACTATTTTTGTTTGGTTTATGAAATAGAATAAGTTTATCTATCATCACCTCATTCTTCATAGTTAGTTAGTACTAATATAATGAATTGGATCATTCCACTAAATTTGAGGAATGGACCCATGATATACCACCTCAATTTGGATGGAGGTACTGATTCCTCAAACCAAACACTCTTTTAATGGCTAGTTTGGTTATTCTAGTATCGATCTCAATTCGCATGTATTAAAGTGGATTGAAGTGTAACTTAAACTAATTTACATCCAATCCATATTAACACATCATATGGATTGAGGTTAATACTAAAGTATCCAAACAAAGCTTAACATGTAGGGTTAATTCTGTTGCATTGATCTCGATCCATCCCCGGGCACCTCTTCCTTTCCTAGCTTAGCGAGTCGTCGATTGACGGCCTCCGAACGCAGCAGCGACCACGGATCGGAGCCCACTCACCCCCTGGCTCTGGCTCTGGCTCTGGCTCTGCTGCAATAAAAAAATTATCAAAATTTGGTTCTAGTTATTATAATCAGAGATGTATTCTTACAGGGCTTTTATGTAATACCTAAAATTAATAACATTTACTTTTTTATTTTCTAGCACACAACACAAAGATATATACCCTATAATCTATATTTGATTGTGATAAAGTTACTACTACTTACTCTATTATTTTCCATTCATATTCACAGTTCCCACCCTATAAATAGCATTTGTGTCTTCAACATGCATTTAGTTGAGAAATCTTATTACATTAAGTTAAGGTGGTTCTGGTTACAACCTATATGTTAATTTGATGATGTTAGAGAATCCAATATAGGGCAACACCTTAGAGCCAGTTTAGAAACTCAAATCCTCTCATTTCCACTTCAGTCCCCTCTAATTACCAAGAGGATATATTTAAGTTTACAAACTACATTTCCACTTCAGTCCCCTCTAATTACCAAGTGGATATATTTAAGTTTACAAACTAGCTAGTCCTTACCTATAAACAAATTGCTTGAAGTACCTGTAGAGGTACGTTACTATTCACCCACAAATTTTACATTAAAAAATAAAGAGGGTAATTTAAAGGCTCGGAGTCCACCTCAACTTATCATATTCTCCAATCAGGTTCTCTCTTTTTCATCAGCTGATCACACTTTTATTTCCTTTCATCCTGTTTCAGAAGCCATGTCCCACAGCCTTTAAGAGGAAGTCTACTAGCACAGTGAGCTTGAAAGCACCATGAGTCTTGTCGAGCTATTCTTCAAGTTGGAATCACTCAACTATAAGCCGGAATTTTTTTCCCTTCTGCCTTTCCCCATCCATAAAAGTATGATATTGAAATATAAGGAAATTAATTCGTAGACACCAATGCTAAAATTATTTGCTCTCTCCCATCGTTTTTATGAGATACAGTGCATACTCCCTCCGTCGTCCTAAAAAGACATCTCATGATTTCTATACTATACTTAAAGCATCAGTTTCAACGGTCGTCTCGCGTCATTTTTTTACAATTAACCTCTCACAGCTATTTTAAATTAATCCACTGCACGTTTATAGATGCCAAATGGCGGCCCGACACGGATCAGACACCTGCGGGCCACAACTCTGGCCCAGACACATCATGCCGGCCTGCTGACTATGCCGAGCCAGCCCGTTAGCCCGTCGGCTCATTTGATTAAATCAGTATAAAATGTTAAAAAACAGTACAAGAGGTGGGGTTCAAACCCATGCCTTGATGGAAGAAGAGCGATTGACATTGGGTGAAGTTGTCTAACCAGTAGAACATCATGCTCAAATATTTTTAATATTAAATATAAATTGTATATATGTATATACGTTTTTTGTAAAATAAAAAATATATAATTGTGTCGGGCCGGACCAGCACTACGAGCTGAGGCTACAGCCCAAGCACGACACGTCGTTCTTGTCTCTTGCAAGCATTAGGTCGTTTCTGAGACCATATTGGCGCAATGGACTCCATGATGTTTAAGGTTGCTGAATTGGATGGAGCAACAATGATTTGTCACACTAACAGTAAAATAAAAGGTTATTTGTTGGTTTAAACGTTAGTATTTGTTATGAAGTAGCATAATTTATACGGAACACATCCAGTTTTTATTGATGTCTAACTTTAGCAATCACTCCATATTTTGGTCTATCTTTTTTATAAGTTTGAGTTCATGTGACTTATTTTATAAACTTGAACTCACAAACTTTCTCTTATTTGGTCTCTGTATGGTGGAATTATGTCATTTTATAATCTCTATTCATTCAATCAGTCGTTGTGAACTCTCTTCTAATCGCTCACTTCATTAGCCGTATTGTACCAAGATATATTGTATGCAGTAAACAATAACATCAGTTAGCCAAATCAAAAAAATATTATACGAAGAGCGGAGACAATCAATAAAAAATCTTGAATTTTTTTGGTGGATAGTTTACGTGGGTATTGTTGTAAGCCGTCGCAACACACGGGCAACCGACTAGTAGTTTTTAAGTTCGGCTAATTATACAATAAAAATATCAATATTTGTGATGTCAAATAAATATCTGTAGATTAAAGGGATGTTTAGTACTACTTCACAAACTCTGTTCTATATATAGAACAGAGTTTGTGGAGGAGAACTTTGCCGAGTGTGGAGTGCTCGACAAAAAACACTCAACAAAGAGCCGGATTCCGGTAGTGATAAACTTCACCGTAGAGTAGCTCTATGAAAAGAACTAGAGTTTATGAAGCCCATGGATATGTTTGGACAGTCTAGTATTCGCTCCAATATAATACACCCCAATTCTCCTGAACTCATGTGTGTATTGGGGTGAATACTAGAGTACCAAAACAAGCCCTTACGTATTCTCACAAGTCCACCTTTTTTCGTGAAGTAGATTTTACATGGAGTTAAACCTGTTTGATTAAAAAAAATAGAGCAAGAGCTGAAAAACATGAAATAGAGTGGCCCCAAACAACGTCTAATTATGAAATATATTTTCATAAAAAATAATGTAGAGCCATAAATATAAATACTATTAACTAAAAACTTGATCTAGCAAATAGCATGAATAATCACTTTAACCGGTGATTATTTACGTTTTTTTTAGAATGGAGGCAGTATTTTCTTTTTATATACTGTATCGAGTGGGGCGGGGCTTATATATAACGAGATGCAAGTGGTTTAACCAAAATAGAGCGTGAATAATACGACCAACTAGGAATGACTTTGTGCGACAAGAGAACATACAGCAGGCCATCCTATAAAGCCGTGTACCAGTTCAAGTCTGTTCGGATGCACATATGGATCGGAGTGGATCGTGTGTAAAGCTAAGTAGATCGACTTAGGTAGAGGTTTAAAAGTAACCCTAGCTGAGGGAAACAAGAAGAAGGGGGCGGGTACGTACATACGTGTGGGGGGCCTCGCGGTCAAAACCCAAGAGCTCTCCGGCCGTGGCCATGCATGCATGCTGTATTATTACACTCCAAATCCACGGGCAACAAACGCAATCTAATTAAAGGCGAGAGTGAGCTTGATCCATCATTCGAATATATCCCTTGCATGGTCGAAAAGCAGTTGCCACCAGCAGCTGTAGAACTTGGCAAACCACACGTACGGCGCGCGACGGGGAGAGAATCGATCTCGAAGCGACATGTCATTGCCAACTTTCCCTCCTCCCGTGCGAGAGCAGGCGCGTACGTACTCGATATGATGGTGACCATCCCGATCGCTCACACGTACGTGTACGTATCGATGCATCTGAACCCGACGACGTTACGTTAGTACACCACCCACCCACCACGTACGCACCGCATCAACCTCTCTCTCGGCCGATCGGGATCGATCGAGCAGCACTTGGGGACAACGACCTCGACCTCGACCTCTCCTGATCGCGATCGATCGATCGGACCCAACCCAACACGCGCGACGGACGACCTTTCAACAATAATAACGGACGGCCGGCCGCGGAGCGCATGCATGGATGGATGAATTGAATACCCAAATGGACATGTAGTACGATTGTACGTACGCGAATTATACGACATCAAACCACACATCTCTACTACACGATCGAACGAATGATCGGTCGAATTAACAGCAGAATATGCCCGGCCCCGGCCCCGGCCCCTAATGTTTTTTTATCGCCACTCACGCATCTTGCTACCTGCTATCTAGCTCCGATCCACTAATATAATTAACTAGTGTGACATCTCGATCGATCGATCGTCGCTTTGGGAGGGAGAGGGAGAGGGAGAGAGAGAGAGACGTGCCGAGAAGCAAGCTCTCTTTGATTGCTTCTAGATTCCTCCTCCCCATTGATGCTGACGAGGATCGCCGAGCTCGTCCGTCCGCCACGTGCACGGCGACGGCCGGTAGTCGGCGTCGGCACCTCCCGTGGCGCCGCAGCCGCTGCTTTGGACGCCGCCGCCGCCGCCCGTCACAGCCATCATCATGGTGCCGCCGCCGGCGCACGCGGAGTTGAGGTAGTCCAGCAGCGTCGCGTCCGAGTGGGCGACGTCGCTGTCGTCGGCCGAACCCAGGTCCAGCGCGTCCAGGCCGAGGCCTTCCTCCAGCGCTGCCGAGTCGTCGAACACGCCGGCGCCGTCGTCGAGGTTGGCGCCGTAACTGTAATAAGGGCCGTAGTACCCGTACTGGTCGACCCAGCTCAGTTCGGAGAAGCAGGGCACCGGCGCGAGCGCGGCCGACGAGGAAACCGTCGACGACGCGCTCGGGCTCGGGTCGACGGGGTGGTGGTGGTGGTGGTGGTACTGGTGGTACCGCTGCGGCAGGTAGTCGCTGTCGCTGGTGTCCCGCTGCACTGGCGACGAGGAGGAAGAGGCCAGTAAGCCGGCGACGCGCGAGGGGTGCAGTTGCGGCGGCGGCGGCGGCAGCAGCTCGGCGGACGTGGATGCCGCGGCGGCGGCCATCGTCTTCTCGAGCAGGCGCGGCATCCAGTAGCAGCGGACGGCGTCGCGGAACACGGCGCTGTTGGCGTCCACCCGCAGCTGCCGCGCCTGCTTCTGCACCCGCGTCCGCCAGTAGTTCTTGATCTCGTTGTCGGTCCGCCCCGGCAGGTGCTGCGCTATCCTGGACCACCGGTTCCCCCACTTGGAGTGGAGCTCCAGGATGAGGAGCTGCTCCTCCGGCGCCAGGTTGCCGCGCTTGATGTCGGGCTTGAGGTAGTTGAGCCACCTCAGCCGGCAGCTCTTGCCGGTCCTCTTCAACCCTAATCGATCGATCGAATTAGCACATGCATGAGGTCGATAATTAACATAGAAATGGAACATACATATATATACACACGTACCGGAGCAGCGGGCCAGGAGATTCCAGCGGCCCTCGCCGTGGCAAGCAATGTAGTTCATGAGGAGGTTGTCTTCCTCGAGCGTCCAGGGGCCTCTCCTCAGCTCCACCATCGTCATCGTCTCCTGATCCTCCTCATGACGACGATGCTTGCTTCTCGTCGTCATGGCCCCTTCCATCTGAGACAGTATCGTGGCCTGTCTCCTTGCATGCACTGCACCTGCAGCTTCTAAGGGAAGGGGGTGAGGGAATGAATGATGAACCCCTTGGAGGGTGCAACCTACTACTTATAGACGCGTATATATATAGCCATGCACTAGCGCTAGCGCTAGCTATCACAGCTACCTGCTTTAAAGTTGTGGGTCATCAGTGGGTGTGAAAAGAAGAACACGAGGAGTTGATGAGAGGAGGGACCTATATGTAGAGACAGAGATAACGTATTGGTGGTGTTTCCGTTTTAAGGTCCGTTTCAATCTCACGGGATAAACTTTAGATTCCTGCTAAACTTTAGTTATATGAATTAAAATGCTAAAATTTAGTTTTAATTACCACCATTAGCTCTCCTGTTTATATTACAAACGGCCAAAAGTAGTTAAAAAAGCTGCTAAAATTTATCTCGCGAGATTGGAACAAGGCCTTATAATGACTCGTGCCAATCATATGCAGGGATACCAGATATATTGGAGGGAAGCTCACGCTGATCCTAGCCATCTACCGGCTCTAGCTTTTTTTTTTACATCAGCTAGCTACGGGTCACGTACTGTTCGCGCACTATGCTGCACTGTTTATATGAGCTTTTCTTTCTTTATTTTCTCTCCTCTTCTCACAAAGTTGGTGAAGTTAGTTTTTTTCCCACTGCTAGCTCCGTTTATATTGTCACTATACAGTGCAGAAGCCAAAGCTAGTGCGTGAGAGCTTCTCTCTCCTCTCGCTTCTTTTCATAGAGTTGATTTCCCCCACTGCCCCGGTTACATACCTATATTATCACTACAGTGCAGAAGCCAAAGCTAGTTAGAGCTCTATCTGATGGTTCCTAAGATCTGAGGACATCCATGCATGCAGGAAGGAGTGGTTTGGTATAGCTACCTTATTAGTTTTTTTTTTGGCTCGGAGGGACAAGGCAAACCTTCCATGTCGCTCTGTTAAAATAACACTGCCCACCCTTTAGATTCTTCGCTACATGAAGCGTGTTTGACTGAACAATTCCATCACCTTTGAACTGTTGGGATTAGACGAGAGGAGGGGGGTGGTGACATGGAGACATATGCATGGGCGAATTGTTTGGATGTACACATCTCTGCTGGAAGCTAATTAAGCTGGTGGTGAACCACCTCTCCTTCCTTCAGTCCACGCACTCAATCACTGAAATAAACAAATCACGAAAACTGCAGACGTGCCAAACAATATGCCTCGACTCAAAGTATATATTTTTAATATAAATATTATTCTCTGGGATAAGGTCCAGTCCAAAACGGAAACGTACATGCATGGATGTTATAGAATCACATTTTATTTACTCTTATTCATTCTTAAATCATTGGTGTGCTTTTACAGAAAAGCGTATAACAGTATCAAATGCAGATATTTATGCCTCTAGCTGAGTTGGTTAGATAGTCTAAGTAGCACTACTTGAGGGTTTGACTCCTCGCGAGAGCGGATTTCAGGCGTATATCCCACGCCAAAGCATATGTGTAAGGCTCAGTTCCGGCCACGGTCGTTTCTCATATGGGTTACGACGTTGTTGTGTATGGGTAGACTAAAGGTTTATGGTTTTCTCGACCTGCGTGAGAATGTCTTCTTATTAATATAATGCCCGAGTATTTTCTTGACTTGCCTGAAAAGTTATTCTTATTAATATAATATCTGGGAGCTATTTTACCTTCACAGATCGAGTTTTTATATTATTCACTTAATCAGCTGAGCCTATGGTTGGCATGGAACTATCTTTAATCATAACAACATGGTGTTTTTTTTTTGTTGAAACGGAATCGGCAGGAGAGCTGCTTGTTGTATTAAAAAGGAACAACAACATAGTGCAAGATAATTTACCAATTTGGACTAAATCTATCTGGCCAAGTAGTCTACTTCAACGAAAGAGTAACCAATCAATCATGGGGACTTCTGCTGCCAATACACGTAGCTTTTTGCAGTTCTGTTTTTTTTCTCTCTCTCGAAAAGCCAATAAAACACTAAGGGCATGTTTGTGAACTTTGTTTTTCAAAACCACAGCCACAGTTTAATATACGCCACGACATAAATATAACTATGGTGTGTCTTATATCAGTCCAATCTAACACCTGTTTGAAGACATATTATTTTAGTTATAATGTAGGAGACAAGAAGACTGTAGCTGCGTGCATGAAAAAACATTGGTCTAGACCAAAGTTTTTCTGACCTCAAAAATACTGTGATATTGACAAAACCATGGTTTAAAATACAAAATTCTTATACGTGCTCCCAAACGTCTTTTGGTTTAAAATACTATAGTATATATGCTCAAATACCACAGTCTTGGAACTAAGAAAATACCGTGTTCACAAACTGTCCTTAAGCTCGAGACTAATGACAGCGTCCTAGGACTGGAATGTAAGCAAAGATAAAGTAGGAATGCATGCACAGGTTTCCCGGGTGAATAAAATACTCGTAGAGCCTAATGATTTTTTACCTAACCGTCAGGCAAGCGTGCTGCTAAAAAAATTAATTCAAAGGGTTAGCTAGCTAGCCTGAATAGTTTGTCAATGATGTTGCCACAATTGCATGGATGGCGCATGGAGTGGTGGCAGTCAAATAATGCTTGTCCTTCACGTCCGAAGTGGTTGTTTTGCGGCTTCGCAATTAGCATCCTTCTTCAGTCTTAGCTGAATTGTTTGTACAACAAAACATACTCTAATAATGTTCTGAGGAGAAGTAATTGCCTACTTGGAGCGTGCGTGAACGTACTTGATGTCACACCCGGGTTTTAGGTGTCTAAAATCTGGACGCGAAATAATCACTAGGTGTGCTGGGATCAAGTCTTACACATATGATGAATAGTGGTACATAAATTAATGTCACATCTTTACTATATAATAAGAGTTTTGTACAAAATAAATAAATAATTACATCATAAGGAAACAACGATCCAGCAACCCAAAGTTGACTGGGAGACGACGGCCTATACCTCTCACGAACTCGTCGCGGCATCGTCCTCCATGCGCCTCATCCTGCGGTACCTGTTCTTCTCTTCTCCTGTGGGGGGTGTGAGACAACAAGGGTGAGCTCACATACGTTCATAGCTCAACAAGTTGTGAGGAATAATGTGCATGAACTCACCAAAGGTGGGAGTTCATGTGAAGTGTAAGGTTGATCAACAAAATAATGGTTGAAGCTGAGCATTGCTTTTATAAGTTGGTCAAAATTTTATTAGCAATTACTTAGTGTAAGTAAATACCAAACTATAAAAATAATAAATAAAAATATTAATAAAATAATTCCAATGCGATTAAAATGATAAATTGAATTTAATTCCATAAATTAATCATGTGAGGATCTGAGCTGCTCATGACCGTGAGCACGGCTAGTATACCAGTTTTACACTCTGCGGAGGTTGCGCATCTTTACCCACAAGTCATGTTATCCATCTGCTAAGAGAAGGCCAATCCCATACACCTCTACCGAGGAGGCGAGGCAGGATAACACTACGAGGCCTTTACAAAGTTCCACTAGCTTTAGAAAACCCGCTACAGTTTATAGGAAGCTCCAATGCAGGGATCCCTCGCCTGACCGCCATCGCAGCAAAATCAACCTAAGGAGCTCCCTACACTAACTTTCCTAATTAATTAGCCAAGGGCGTCCCATACCACCCTTGTGGTAGCACTGTTTTCCGGGTGGTCGCTCCATATTCCAATTAACATAATGATCTTAACATGAATAGTAATAATAAACTGATAATAAAAGTATAATCATGAATAATGTGTATCTCTATACCCAAAACCACATAAAGCAATAGCATGTACTACCCAAAAATTCAGTGCTAACAAGGTATAAAGATAGTTAAACTAGGGTAACATATTGAGTCCCATCAAAATTAACCTATGCAGATCATTATGATTAATAAGAACATGACTGGGTAAAAGAAGTGATCAATGGCACAACTTGCCTAGGACTTGAGATTCTAGGTACCAGGATGATCTTTAGATTCTCATGACCTCACTCTAGTCGTAGCGATACAAACAAACATGGTATAAACAAAATTAACATCACACCAAACATAAGAACAAACTGCATAATAATAATCTACGCGTCACTACGAGATCGTGGGTTCGAGAACCGCTAAATTCGAGGTTACGGTTATGAAGTTATGGTTTTCCGAAGATCCACATGGTTAAATATAGAATAGACTAAGTGCAACATTTTAACCTATATTTCATGACAAAACAAAGTTACCAGATGATAATAAATATTATTGTGAGACTAATGCAACTAGAATGGATCAAAACAGAGTTACGGTTATTGAGTTATGAATTTCTGGAGTTATTTTAATTCGTGTTTCATTGCTAAACAGAGGTACTAAGTGGTAGAAAATATTAAAATAAAATTAATGTCTCTGGAATGAATTAATTTGGAGTTAAAATGAATTTAATATGAATTATATAAGTTTCGAGATTTATTTTTGTATTAAAAATCCATTTCTAATATTATTTTCCTATTTTCCCTATTTCTTGGACTCGGCGCCAATAACAGAGAGACATAGGGGCTAACTCGAAATATTTCCCAGACTCAGGGCTAACACTGGGACAGACTGCGGGTTTAATACAGGATTTCTTAGGGTCTCATACGTAAAAGTTCACTCGCGAAGGGGTACAGCCAAATCTGGCCGTTGGATTAGAATTCCGCGGCACAAATCACACCGACGTTTTAAGTGAACCGACTCAACACTGGCCCCAGGATCAGATTTCTACGGTGGAGATCTAAAATATCCAAACTGTTTTCCATGCGCCAGATCCGGATCGAACGACCACGGTTGCATCATCGCGAACTAGTACCCGGATCAGATCTCGATCGTTAATCCCTATATCAACAATCGCACTCCTCTCCCTAACTAGCCTGACGGTGGCGGCGCCACCCTTTGCACGGTGGAGCACACCGACGAGGAGGTGCACTGGCTTCCACGGTGCCCTATTTCGCATGAGACTACGCGCAGAATGAATAGGTGAATATGGCAGACTAGGGAGGGCAATCCTTACCGTTGATTAAGCACAAGGGATGGTCCCGCAATGGTGAATGGCGGTACAGCGATCACGCCGAACTCTAGTGAGGAATTCGTGCCCCCCAGGGTGGACAAGTCCCTCGATTTGCCCCTGTAAATGGTCAGTGCATCAAAGGGAGCACCCAGGGCCACACGTCGAGGTTCTGGTGATGGCGTGCAGCAAGTTTGCCCGCGACGGCACTCTTCTTCTCTCTCTACTAGTGCCCCGATGGCGCAAGACGGTATAGGATGGGATGGTCATGGGCGCGAGGGGGGAAAATCTTTATATCCATCATGCACCCGATCCCGCCCGTGCGGAGGTTGTTATGCCAGCTGGTCACCCAGCCAAGATTCATGGGATTCGCCATGGTTGGGTGTGCGGATCTCGGTGAGCAGTTGGGGGAGATGGAGCTGATGACCCGGGCCCACGTGGCAGTGGCTGGCGCGAGACAAGCGATGACTGCCGCACGGTCCCACCACCAGCGGTAGCGGGCGCGGCCCTGAGCGCGCGTGGGTGATAATGACTAGCAATGCGGCCCGACGCGTCAGTGACATCATGCGGCAACTGGAGATGAGTGTGTGCGCGGGCGGTCCTAGTGGTCAGTGAGGTCGGGCGTAGCGCGAAGTTGGGCCGGCAGCAGAAGGATTTAGGAAAAAGGGATGGGCCGCGCTAGGGTTTCGGCCTAGAGCTAGTTTTGGCATTTTCCTTTTCTTTTCTATTCCTGTTTTTCTTTCCTTATTTCTATTTCTTTGTATTTTGAAACTTTTGAATTCAAATTTGACTCCGGTTTCATATTTAATATTCAAAATAAAGAGCACCATCAAAACCAACATGTGATTTAGTAGTCATTTTACTTTATTTATTTATTTGTTTATTATCCTACATAAGTAATTACTTTTGGACATGTTTCTCCACATAATTATTTTTGAGAAAAATAGCTTTTATTGTATAATCTTGATTAAACGATGCTCCAACATTTATCCTTATATAATACTTATTAACTTCAACAAAGGATAATTTATATAAGAATCCCTATTATTGAATCTTTATTGTAAAACATTTATTTTAGGAGATGTGACTTCAAAAGGTTTGAAAGAAGAAAGAAGAAGAAAAAAATATTCTAACTCAAAATCTTTGGAAAAATTTATATAATTCTCAAAATGAGATTTTAAGGTGTTACACTTGAAAACATAGTCAAATGAAAGATCACTGCGTCATGCATAAGAAAAAAGAACAAATCATATTAAGATAGTTAGATTGGGGTGAAGTACTTGCCTACTTGGAGCGTGCGTGAACGTACTTGATGTCACACCCGGGTTTTAGGGGTCTAAAACCCGGGCACGAAATAATCACCAGGTGTGCTGGGATCAAGTCTCACACATAGTGGTATAGAAATGAATGTCACATCTTTACTATATAATAGGAGTTCTGTACAAAATAAATAAATAATTATATCATAAGGAGACAACGATCCAGCAACCCAAAGTTGACTGGGAGACGATGGCCTAGACCTCTCACGAACTCGTCGTAGCATCCTCCATGCGCCTCATCCTGCGGTACCTGTTCTTCTCCTATGGGGGTATGAGATAGCAAGGGTGAGCTCACATATGTTCATAGCTCAACAAGTTGTGAGGAATAATGTGCATTAACTCACCAAAGGTGGGAGTTCATGTGAAGTGTAAGGTTGATCAACAAAATAATGGTTGAAGCTGAGCATTGATTTTACAAGTTGATCAAAATTTTATTAGCAATTACTAAGTGTAAGTAAATACCAAACTATAGTAATAATAAATAAAAGTATTAAAAAATAATCCTAATGCGATGAAAATGACAAATTGAATTTAATTCCATAAATTAATCATGTGAGGGTCCGAGCTGCTCATGACCGTGAGCACGGCTAGTATACCAGTTTTACACTCTGTAGAGGTTGCGCATCTTTATCCACAAGTCATATTATCCATCTGCCAAGAGAAGGCCAATCCCATACACCTCTACCGAGGAGGCGAGACAGGATAACACTACGAGGCCTTTACAAAGTTCCACTAGCTTCAGAAAACTCGCTACAGTTTATAGGAAGCTCCAATGCAGGGATCCCTCGCCTGACCGCCATCGCAGCAAAATCAACACAAATACCTCCCTACACTGACCACTCCCCTACTGCCCTTGCCCCTTTCGGGTAAGGTAGTCATCCACTATCTTTCCTAATTAATCAGCCAAGGACGTCCCATACCACCCTTGTGGTAGCACTGTTTTCCCGGGTGGTCGCTCCATGTTTCAAGTAACATAATGATCTTAACATGAATAGTAATAATAAACTGATAATAAAAGTATAATCATGAATAATATGTATCTCTATACCGAAAACCACATAAAGCAATAGCATGTACTACCTAAAAATTTAGTGGTAACAAGGTATAAAGATAGTTAAACTAGGGTAACCTATTGGGTCCCATCAAAATTAACCTATGCAGATCATTATGATTAATAAGAACATGACTGGGTAAAAGAAGTGATCAATGGCACAACTTGCCTGGGACTTGAGATTCCAGGTACCAGGATGATCTTTAGATTCTCGTGACCTCACTACTAGTCATAGCGATACGAACAAACATGGTATAGAAAAAAATTAACAATAGGGAACAATGTCATCGCTCAACAAGTTGTGGGGAACAATGTGTCATGAACTCACCAAAGGTGGGAGTTTATGTGATGTGTAAAGCTGATCAACAATAGGGGTTAAAGCTAAGCATTGCTTTTAATAAGTTGTTTAAATCTTAGTAGCGGTTACTAAGTGTAAGTAAATACCAAACCATAATAAGAATAATAGAACAAAATTAATAATAAATCCCATGCAATGCATATGATAAATTGAATTTAGTTCCATAAATTAATCATGCGAGAGTCCTGAGCTGCTCATGACCGTGAGCTCGGCTAGTATACCAGTTTCACACTCTACAGAGGTTGTACCCTGTACCCACAAGTCGTGTATCCCATGTTGCCAGGGTTTGCAAGGCCCTTAGACACTACTGAGGTGAATGGCTAGGGATCCACTACGAGGCCTTTACAAAGTTCCACTAGCTTCCAAAAACCTGCTACAGTTTATGAGAAGAGCACTTGCAAGAATCCCTCGTCTGACCGCCATCGCAGCAAAATCAACCCGATAACCTCCCTTCATGCAACTCCCCTACTGCCCTTGCCCCTTTCGGGTAAGGTAGTCTTCCACTAGCTTTCCTAGTTAGTTAGCCAAGGGCGTCCCATTAAACCCTTGTGGTGGCACGTGTTTCTCAAGTAAAGCTCCATGTTCCAATTAAAGATAATGATGATCTTGACATGAACATAAATAAAATAATAGAATAATTGGAACATAGATGTAATGAAATATTAACCCAAAACCATATAAAGCAATAGCAAAACTACCCAAGTGATTCAGGGGTAAACAAGGTAAAAAGGATAAACAGACTAGTGTGACCTATTGGGTCCCATCAAAATTAAACCTATGCATGAATAAGTGATATTAAAGAACATTATTGGATAAAAAGTGGACAAGGGCACAACTTGCCTGGCACTTGAGATTCTAGGTACCAGTATGATCTTCAGATCCTCGTGACCCCACGCTAGTTGTAGCAATACAAACAAACATGGTATAGACAAAATTAACATCACACCAAACATAAGTACAAAGTGAATAATAATAATCTACGCGTTGCTACGAGATCGTGGAATCGAGAACTACTAAGATCGGGGTCATGGTTAAGGAGTTATGATCTATGGAGGATCTACATGATTGAAATATTAAACTATATTATAAATTGGTTAGTATAAATCATATGAGAGGTTAATCTATAAATAATCATCTCAACTTTAATCTAAGTCATTATTTGATTAAAGATCATCTAGTCAAATTATGATCATAAGATCAGAGGTTAATCCAATAGACATAGTTTAATCCAATTAACATAGGATAAATAGATATCTAATATAAAAGTATGAGTCATGGTATAATCAATGTTGTTACTACGTAGTAAATATTCATACGAAGCTAATGCAACTGGAATGGGTCAAATCGGAATTAAAATGAAGAAGTTATGAATTCTCAAGGGTTTTATGTATTTGATACAAGATTAATTAAGAGATTAAATTTAACACAGTTTTCATGTCAAATCAGAAACACTAGGTGATAAACAATAATATTACAAAATTATAGGAACTGGAATGAATTGAAATTGAGTTAAAATAAATTTTATACGGATTTTACAAGTTCCTAGAATTATTTTTGTGTTAAAATCAATTTCTGATATTATTTATATGGTTTTCTTTATTATCTGGACTGCGCATCAATTTTCAAAGAGCATAGGGCTAGCGTGCAAAAATTTCCAAGACTCAGGTTGAGCCCGCCCTGGACCACGGGTTGAATCTAGTAAATCTCAGGGACTCTTTTGTAAAGCTGTCGGCCGAAGGGGGTATAGGACGATCCAAGGGATGGCAACGGGGCCCCATTCCCCGATCCCCGGCGGGGAATTCCTCCATTAGGGGATGGGGATGGGGAGATAATAGTCCCCGCGGGGAGAGATATAGGCAAGAATCAATCCCCATCGGGGATGGCGGGGACAGGTACGGTTTATCGCTCCCCATACCCGCTACCCGTCGGGGCCCCGTTATGACATGTGGGACCATTAGTCAGTGTCTCAAATGTCCCAGCGTAGCGCAGTGCCTCAAATGTTTGGCGGCTAACCTAGTAACCCTAGCTTCTTTTAGCGGTGGCTGCTCTGGTGGCTGGTGCGCAGCGCAGTGCCTAGCGGGCGGCGGCTGCTCTTCAGCTCTTGTTCGTGCGGACGAATCATGCCTGCAGCCTGCTCCCAGCCTCCCAGCTCCAGCTGAGTAGCAAACGGTCCAGGGCTCCCCCGCTCCAGCTCTAGGCGACCAGGCGTCCAGGCATCGACGCATCGTCATCCACTCGTCGGCCGGCTGCTTCAGTGCTCCTGGCCGCCTGCTCGTCGGTCGGCCCTGTCCCCTGCTAGATATTCAGGTGAGCAACGCGCCAACGCCTCCTGCTCGTCGACCCCTAGCCCCTGTGCTCGACTGCTCGGCGGTTGTGGTGGGCAGAATTTTTATGTGGGTTGTTGGTGGGGATTTTTCCCCATCGGATCCCCGTATACCCGACGGGGGATGGGTACAGGGAAAATTCTCCCCCGCAGGCGGGGACGGGGACGGGGACCGGGGAATGTTTAATTTGGCGGGGACGGGTACGGGGAGCACTCCTCGCCGAGGATCAGCCCCGTTGACATCCCTAGACGATCCTAGCCGTCCGATCGAAATCAGGTGGTCCAGATTAAATAGCGCCCAGGTCAAACCGGTACGTGACCAGGGGCATCGGATCCCGATCCAACGACCCATAAAAGATCATGAACTACGCGATCTCCCAACCATCCGATCAAGGATCTATGGCAGCTACCGACTTGGCCGAACCGTTACGATAGATCTAATCTCCGCTGCATCCTACGAGATCGATGGTCAGGAGGCCCTCCTCCGTGACATCCCTATCGTACTCATGGCAGGTGCGGCGGCGCCGTCAGCTCCCATGGCAGAGCCATGGTCGGCGATGACCATCCCGCAGCTCCATGCACCAACCTTCTCTCCCAATGGCGATAAACTTGCACTACAGGATAGCGAACATCTTTAATAACCCCTTACCGGCGATTGATGACGCGAAGTCTCCTAGCCACAGCGGCTTGTGGTTCCCGGGATCCGGTGAGAAATTGCCATGGATTCACGCCCTCCTTCATCGAACTGGTGATCGTAGTGGCTTCAACACATCCTATCATCCCTCCCTGCTCATCTACCGATGGTCAATCGACAATGGAGCGAGTTTCCCTCGACGGCAGCGCATGCACGAAACTCGCCAGCGGCGGACCCCCCGATGCTTGCGATGATGGTTAGCGAGGAAGGAGATATCTTGGGGGTCGAGGAGCGCGCCACGGGTGTAGTGCTCGACGGCCATCGGATCTGAGCAGAGAGGGGCCGCGTGCGCTAGAGATGGCGCCCAGCGCGACAAGCTCCTGGAGTAGTGGCCATGTAGATTCAACTTTTATGCACCATGGTCAAAGTTCGTGCGGTGGAAATCAAGGTAGGCGCGAGATCCATGATTTGCTGTTGCGGTGAACGCGGTGAGGGAGGTTGGAGGAAGCGCATGTCGCCAGGTCGCGTTCGGTCCGTGATTCTTAGCGGCCACAACGCATTCGGTTGCAACGAATCGAGCTGGACGAAGACACTGGCAAGGTGGGGTCCATATGGCGGCGAAATGAGGGCGCAACTATGAGTGTGAAGCCGGTGTTGGACCCACGCGCCAGGGAGCCACCCGTGGGCGATATGCGTGCGATGGAGCCGTTCAGGTGGAGATGGGCCACAGTAGATTCAGCCCAAATAGGTAGAATTGTTTTGTTTTTTTCTTTTATTCATTTCCATTTCTCATTTCTAGTTTTCAAAGTTGAATTCAAATATGTGTTTTAAATGCACATCCAAATATTCTAGCATGATGCATTCCTTATTTCTTTATATATATATATTTATATTATTATTATTATTTTATTTTATTTTATTATTTAGATGAACACTTCAATAATGGAATATACACATGGTATTTATTTATTTACTTAGAAAACATTACTTTGAATGCACACTTAGAAAAGATAATCTTCATTACATATCTACTTAGGAGAAGTTAATACATAATCTCCCATGAATTATTTTAGTTCAACTATATTTTAAGGGGCTTATTATTTGTATAGTTTATAAAGGAAATAGTAAGTGGTTTGAAAGTCTCTCTTTTATTTGTTGCTCCACCCTTTTAGTTTTAAGTTTTGGATGTAAATCTTGAATACCAAATTCTTAGTTATCACTATGTGTTTAGTTTAGAGATATATTCTATAAAGGATTGAAATTGTTATTGGAAGTTATTTCCCAGAATATAATTTTAGGTGCTACAAATTGAAAGGGAAATGTGCCCTTGGGCCATTTCTAAGTATTTTGGTGATTGAGTGCCAACACAAGTGCTTAAGTGAAAATATATGCCAATTGATGGACAAAGTGCAAATCAAGTCTAAAGGTATGTTTCTAGACTTAGTACATTGTTTTGAGAACTAATGTATTGTGTCTAAGTGCTGGAAACAGGAGAAATCAATTTGGAGATGACTTGGCTCGTTCAGCCAAAGTCTGCTCAGTCTGGGTGCACCGGACAGTGTCCGGTGCGCTAGGATGGCTCTGGCGAACTTGCTGCTCTCGGGACTTCGACGGCGGTGTACGACTAT
The DNA here is from genome assembly GCA_029449295.1 of Zea luxurians. Lineage (NCBI taxonomy): Eukaryota > Viridiplantae > Streptophyta > Magnoliopsida > Poales > Poaceae > Zea > Zea luxurians. The sequence goes on from JAOPSE010000014.1 coordinate 76,223,581, forward strand.
AAATCACCGGACTGTCCGGGGGTGCACCGGACTGTCCGGTGAGCCATTCACAGGCGAAGTCGTCGCTCTCGGGAAGTGATTAACGGCGTACGGCTATAAATCACTGGACTGTCCGGTGGTGCACCGGACTGTCCGGTGAGCCAACAGTCGGCCGGGCCAACGGTCGGCCGCGCGATCCGCGCGGGACACGTGGCCGAGCCAACGGTCACAAGGGAGCACCGGACTGTCCGGTGTGCACCGGACAGTGTCCGGTGTGCACCGGACAGTGTCCGGTGTGCACCGGACAGTGTCCGGTGCGCCAACGGCTCTGAATCTGCAACGGTTGGCTTCGCCAAATAAGGAAAGAAATCTGCACCGGACAGTGTCCGGTGGTGCACCGGACTGTCCGGTGCGCCAAGCGACTGACGGCAAGAATTGCCTTCCTAGAATGCTCTCAACGGCTCCTAGCTGCCTTGGGGCTATAAAAGGGACCCCTAGGCGCATGGAGGAGAACACCAAGCATCCTTTGAGCATTGTTGATCACTCACACTTCATTCTTGCGCACTTGTTCGACATTCTTATTGATTTGAGCTCCGTTCTAGTGAGAACCTCGTGATACTCTTTTGAGCTAAAGTCTGGGTCTTGTGTGTGCGTATTTGCTATGATTTTGTGTCTCGTGTGCGTTGCTCATCCCTCCCTTACTCCGTGCTTCTTTGTGAACATCAAAGTGTAAGGGTCAGAGACTCCAAGTTGTGGAGATTCCTCGCGAGCGGGATAAAGTAAACAAAGCAAAACACCATGGTATTCAAGTGGGTCTTTGGACCGCTTGAGAGGGGTTGATTGCAACCCTTGTCCGTTGGGACGCCACAACGTGGAGTAGGCAAGTTTTATACTTGGCCGAACCACGGGATAAACCACTGTGTCTATCTGTGTTGATCCTCTTGTGGTTGTTGTGTTTTGCAATAACTCCTCTCTAGCCACCTAGCCTTATTGTGCTAACGCTTAATCAAGTTTTTGTGGCTTTAAGTTTAAGTTTTTACAGGATCACCAATTCACCCCCCTCTAGGTGCTCTCAATTGGTATCGGAGCCGTTCTCTTCACGAAGGGACTAATCGCCCGAAGAGATGGATCCTAAGGGCAAGGGGATTGTGATCAATGATATGGAGAAGGAGTCCTTCGTCAACGAGCTGAAAGATGACAAGCCTACCGACTCGGGCTCGGGCTACAAACGAAAAGATGGGAAGAAGAAGAAGACAAGGTGCATCAAGGAGATCGTCTACTACGACGACAGCGACGAGTCCTCTTCTTCCCAAAAGGACAACAATGACAACGACTACGACAAAAGGAAGACGGTTAATTCAAACTTCTCTTTCGATTATTCTCGTATTCCGCAAAGTACCAATGCTCATTTACTCTTCATTCCACTTGGTAAACCTCCTCACTTTGATGGAGAGGACTACGGATTTTGGAGTCACAAAATGCGTAATCATTTGTTCTCTCTCCATCCAAGCATATGGGAGATAGTAGAAAGTGGAATGAAATTTGATAGTACTGATAGTCCCATGTTCATTAATGAGCAAATCCACAAAAATGCACAAGCTACTACTGTTCTTCTAGCTTCATTGTGCAGGGACGAATACCATAAGGTGAGCGGCTTGGATAACGCCAAGCAGATCTGGGACACCCTTAAGATATCACATGAGGGGAACGACGTCACCATGCTCACCAAAATGGAGTTGGTGGAGGGCGACTTGGAAGATTTGCAATGATCAGGGGCGAGGAGCCAACCCAAACGTACAACCGGCTCAAGACCCTCATCAACAAAATAAGGAGCTACGGAAGCACGCGATGGACGGACCACGACATCGTTCGCCTAATGCTAAGGTCCTTTACCATCCTTGATCCACATCTTGTGAACAATATTCGTGAGAATCCTAGGTACACGAAGATGACGCCCGAGGAGATCCTTTGAAAGTTTGTAAGCGGGCGGATGATGATCAAGGAGGCTAGATACGTCGATGATGCATTAAATGGCCCAATCCAAGAGCCTCAAACTATTGCTCTCAAGGCAACAAGGAGCAAGGAGGCGCTACCTAGCAAGGTGGCACAAGTTGAGGCGGCCAGGCTTAATGATGAAGAGATGGCCCTCATCATCAAGCGCTTCAAGACGGCGCTAAAGGGTCGCAAGGGGCCTCCCAACAAGAACAAGACGAAGGGGAAGCGCTCATGCTTCAAATGTGGTAAGATTGGTCATTTTATCGCTAATTGTCCCGATAATGATAGTGACCAGGAACAAGGGAACAAGAGGGAAAAGAAAAAGGCATACAAGAAGGCTAAGGGCGAGGCACACCTTGGCAAGGAGTGGGACTCGGATTGTTCGTCGTTCGACTCCAACAACGAAGGACTCGCCGCCACCGCCTTCAACAAGTCATCCCTCTTCCCCAACGAGCATCACACTTGCCTCATGGCAAGGGAAAAGAAGGTAAGCACTCGTAATACTAGTACTTACGCTTCCTCAAGTGATGAAGAGTCTAGCGATGATGAAATAGACTATTCATGTTTATTAAAAGGCTTAGATAGAACTAAGGTTGATAAGATTAATGAGTTGATTGATGCCTTGAACGATAAGAATAGATTATTAGAAAAGCAAGAGGATCTTTTGTATGAAGAACATGATAAGTTTGTAGAGGCACAAAAATCCCTTGCTTTAGAAATTAATAGGAATGAAATGCTTTCTTGTGAATTGTCTACATGCCATGACTCTATTTCTAGCTTAAAGAGCATAAATGATGATTTGAATGCTAAGTTAGAAATAGCAAATAAATCAACATCTTGTGTAGAACATGTTACAATTTGCAATAGGTGTAAAGATTTTAATGTTGATGCTTGTAGTAAACACCTAGTTTCAATTTCTAAATTGAATGATGAAGTAGCTAGTCTTAATGCCCAACTTAAGACTAGCAAGAGTGAATTTGATAAAATAAAATTTGCAAGGGATGCCTACACGATTGGTAGACACCCCTCAATTAAGGATGGTCTTGGCTTCAAGAGGGAAGTCAAGAACTTAACAAGCCATAAGGCTTCCATCTCCGCCAAGGAGAAAGGGAAGGCCCCTATGGCTAGTAGTGCTCATAAGAACCATGCTTTCATGTATCATGATAGGAGACATTCTAGGAATGCTTTTAGAAGTTATGATGCTTTTGATTCTCATGCCATGGTTGCTTCTAGTTCTTCTATTATGCATGATAGAAATGTTGCTAGGAAAAATGCTATGCCTAGAAAAAATGTTGTTCATGTTCCTAGGAAAGTAATGAATGAACCTTCTACAATTTATTATGCTTGCAATGCTTCCTTTGCTATTTGTAGAAAGGATAAGAAGGTAATTGCTAGGAAGTTAGGGGCAAGATGCAAGGGAGATAAAACTTGCATTTGGGTCCCTAAGACCATTGTGACTAACCTTGTAGGACCCAACAAGAGTTGGGTACCTAAAACCCAAGCCTAAATTTGCCTTGCAGGTTTATGCATCCGGGGGTACAAGCTGGATTATCGACAGCGGATGCACAAACCACATGACGGAGGAAAAGAGGATGTTCTCTTCCTACGTCAATAACAAGGATCCCCAAGATTCAATAATATTCGGTGATGGGAACCAAGGCAAGGTGAAAGGGTTAGGAAAAATTGCTATTTCATCCGAGCACTCTATTTCTAATGTGTTCTTAGTTGAGTCGCTTGGATATAACTTGTTGTCTGTGAGTCAACTCTGTAATATGGGATATAACTGTTTATTCACAAATGTAGATGTGTCTGTCTTTAGAAGAAGTGATGGTTCATTGGCTTTTAAGGGTGTACTAGACGACAAACTTTATTTAGTTGATTTTACAAAAGAGGAGGCCGGTCTAGATGCATGCTTAATTGCTAAGACTAGCATGGGCTGGCTGTGGCATCGCCGCTTAGAACATGTGGGGATGAAGAACCTTCACAAGCTTCTAAAGGGAGAACACGTGATAGGTCTAACTAATGTTACCTTCGAAAAAGATAGACCTTGTGCAGCTTGTCAAGCAGGTAAACAGGTGGGAAGCTCTCATCATGCCAAAAATGTGATGACAACATCAAGACCCCTGGAGTTACTTCATATGGACCTCTTCGGACCTGTCGCCTATCTAAGCATAGGAGGAAGTAAGTATGGTCTTGTTATAGTTGATGATTTTTCCCGCTTCACTTGGGTATTCTTCTTGCAGGATAAAACTGAAACCCAAGGGACCCTCAAGCGCTTCCTAAGGAGAGCTCAAAATGAGTTTGAGCTCAAGGTGAAGAAGATAAGGAGCGACAACGGGTCCGAGTTCAAGAATCTTCAAGTGGAGGAGTACCTTGAGGAGGAAGGGATCAAGCACGAGTTCTCCGCTCCCTACACACCACAACAAAATGGTGTGGTAGAGAGGAAGAACAGGACGCTCATCGATATGGCGAGGACGATGCTTGGAGAGTTCAATACCCCCGAGCGCTTTTGGTCGGAAGCCGTGAACACGGCTTGCCACGCCATCAACCGGGTCTACCTTCACCGCCTCCTCAAGAAGACTTCGTATGAGCTTCTAACCGGTAACAAACCCAATGTATCTTACTTTCGTGTATTTGGGAGCAAATGCTATATTCTAGTGAAGAAAGGTAGAAACTCTAAGTTTGCTCCCAAAGCTGTAGAAGGGTTTTTGTTAGGTTATGACTCAAATACAAAGGCGTATAGAGTCTTCAACAAATCATCGGGTTTGGTTGAAGTCTCTAGCGACGTTGTATTTGATGAGACTAATGGCTCTCCAAGAGAGCAAGTTGTTGATCTTGATGATGTAGATGAAGGAGACGTTCCAACAGCCGCAATACGCACCATGGCGATTGGCGATGTGCGACCACAGGAACTCGAGGAGCAAGATCAACCTTCTTCCTCAACAATGGTGCATCCCCCAACTCAAGACGATGAACAGGTTCATCAAGAAGAGGCGTGTGATCAAGGGAGAGCACAAGATGATCATGTGATGGAGGAAGAAGCACAACCGGCACCTCCAACCCAAGTTCGAGCGACGATTCAAAGGAATCATCCCGTCGACCAAATTTTGGGTGACATTAGCAAGGGTGTAACTACTCGTTCAAGATTAGTTAATTTTTGTGAGCATTACTCCTTTGTCTCTTCTATTGAGCCTTTTAGGGTAGAAGAGGCCTTGCTAGATCCGGACTGGGTGTTGGCCATGCAGGAAGAGCTCAATAATTTCAAGAGAAATGAAGTTTGGACACTGGTGCCTCATCCCAAGCAAAATGTTGTGGGAACCAAGTGGGTGTTCCGCAACAAACAAGACGAGCACGGGGTGGTGACAAGGAACAAGGCTCGACTTGTGGCAAAAGGTTATGTCCAAGTCGCAGGTTTGGACTTTGAGGAGACTTTTGCTCCTGTGGCTAGGCTAGAATCCATTCGTATTTTGCTAGCATATGCCGCTCACCATTCTTTCAGGTTGTTCCAAATGGATGTGAAGAGTGCTTTCCTCAACGGGCCAATCAAGGAGGAGGTGTACGTGGAGCAACCCTCTGGCCTCGAGGATGAACGGTACCCCGACCACGTATGTAAGCTCTCTAAGGCGCTTTATGGACTTAAGCAAGCCCCAAGAGCATGGTATGAATGCCTTAGAGACTTTTTAATTGCTAATGCTTTCAAGGTTGGGAAAGCCGATCCAACTTTATTCACTAAGACTTGTGATGGTGACTTATTTGTGTGCCAAATTTATGTCGATGACATAATATTTGGTTCTACTAATCAAAAGTCTTGTGAAGAGTTTAGCAGGGTGATGACGCAGAAATTCAAGATGTTGATGATGGGCGAGTTGAACTACTTCCTTGGGTTCCAAGTGAAGCAACTCAAGGACGACACCTTCATCTCCCAAACGAAGTACATGCAAGACTTCCACTGCACTCCGATGAGAGGGTAACTTACTCCAAGTCCATCTCAATATCCTTATTGCCTTTGTACTCTTATTTGAAGATTTTGGTGAGGCAATGGGGTTAAAGGGCCAAGATTGATCCCGTTTTGGTGCTTGATGCCAATGGGGGAGAAAATAAGGCCAAAGCAATAAATGGATCAGCTACCACTTGAGAAATTTTGAAAATAGTAGAATAGAGCTTTTGGTTTGTCAAAACTCTCTTATTGTCTCTCTTGTCAAAAGTTGGCCTCTTGTGGGGAGAATGGTTGATTATGGGAAAAAGGGGGAGTTTTTGAAATCTTTGATCAATTTCTCTTGGAACAACTCTCTTTATGTCTCTACAATTGTGTTTGAATCAGAGATAGGAGATTGAGGTCGATTTGCAAAAACAAAACCAAGTGGTGGCAAAGAACGATCCATATATGCCAATTTTGAATCAAAACAATTTTGAGTTCTCAGTTGTATTGATGTTGCACTTCTTTTAGTTGCTTTTTGTTATATTGGCATAAATCACCAAAAAGGGGGAGATTGAAAGGGAAATGTGCCCTTGGGCCATTTCTAAGTATTTTGGTGATTGAGTGCCAACACAAGTGCTTAAGTGAAAATATATGCCAATTGATGGACAAAGTGCAAATCAAGTCTAAAGGTATGTTTCTAGACTTAGTACACTGTTTTGAGAACTAATGTATTGTGTCTAAGTGCTGGAAACAGGAGAAATCAATTTGGAGATGACTTGGCTCGTTCGGCCAAAGTCTGCTCAGTCTGGGTGCACCGGACTGTCCGGTGGTGCACCGGACAGTGTCCGGTGCGCCAGGCTGGCTCTGGCGAACTTGCTGCTCTCGGGACTTCGACGGTGGTGTATGGCTATAAATCACCGGACTGTCCGGTGGTGCACCGGACTGTCCAGTGAGCCATTCACAGGCGAAGTCGTCGCTCTCAGGAAGTGATTAACGACGTACGGCTATAAATCACCGGACTGTCCGGTGAGCCAACAGTCGGCCGGGCCAACGGTTGGCCACGCGATCCGCACGGGACACGTGGCCGAGCCAACGGTCACAAGGGAGCACCGGACTGTCCGGTGTGCACCGGACAGTGTCCGGTGCGCCAACGGCTCTGAATCTGCAACGGTCGGCTTCGCCAAATAAGGAAAGAAATCCGCATCGGACAGTGTCCGGTGGTGCACCGGACTGTCCGGTGCGCCAAGCGACTGAAGGCAAGAATTTCCTTCCTGGAATGCTCTCAACGGCTCCTAGCTGCCTTGGGGCTATAAAAGGGACCCCTAGGCGCATGGAGGAGAACACCAAGCATCCTTTGAGCATTGTTGATCACTCACACTTCATTCTTGCGCACTTGTTCGACATTCTTAGTGATTTGAGCTCCGTTCTAGTGAGAACCTCGTGATACTCTTTTGAGCTCAAGTCTGGGTCTTGTGTGTGCGTATTTGCTGTGATTTTGTGTCTCGTGTGCGTTGCTCATCCCTCCCTTACTCCGTGCTTCTTTGTGAACATCAAAGTGTAAGGGCGAGAGACTCCAAGTTGTGGAGATTCCTCGCGAGCGGGATAAAGTAAACAAAGCAAAACACCGTGGTATTCAAGTGGGTCTTTGGACCGCTTAAGAGGGGTTGATTGCAACCCTCGTCCGTTGGGACGCCACAATGTGGAGTAGGCAAGTTTTGTACTTGGCCGAACCACGGGATAAACCACTGTGTCTATCTGTGTTGATCCTCTTGTGGTTGTTGTGTTTTGCAAGAACTCCTCTCTAGCCCCTTGGCCTTATTGTGCTAACGCTTAATCAAGTTTTTGTGGCTTTAAGTTTAAGTTTTTACAGGATCACCTATTCAACCCCCCCCCCTCTAGGTGCTCTCACAAATCCTACCCCCTTAACAAAAATCTCGTCCTCGAGATTTGTAAGAAAATGGTGTATAACCATATTGTCTCAACACATATGCATAAACAAAATCTCAGCATGATGCATACTCTATTAGCAAAACACAGGGTCAAATAGACCTTATTATTATTCCTCCTAAAATAGTATCATACCATCTACTCACTAAAGTAACATCTAGGTCTTACAAATAGTAGTAGATATATATATATATATATATATATATATATATATATATATATATATATATATAGCTTGGTGGAGCTAGTGGTGGTGGTGGAGATAGTGGGCATTGTTGTTGTTGTCTTTCCAACCGTGCTTGCCTTATTTCTTGACGTATCTCCAGCCGGTCCTGACGTATTTCCTGGCGTTCTTGTCTTATCTGATTTTGCATTTCGGTAACTATGTTTGCCATTTGTCGTATTACCATCATCTGGGCGGCAACCACTTGGTCGATTCCAACCAGTGGAGGATCTAGAGGATTCATTTCTGTTTGTTGTTGCTTGATAATCTCCCCTTCCTGGTATTGACCATCGAAGTTAGAAGCATATGGTAATATAATTTTGCAAGGAAAATTATTTGGCAGGCAGACAAATAGGCTAATAACTAGTTATGATCTGAAGATTCTTTAGCAGGGCTTAATCTTTGTTTTATGTCCAGATTGGGGTACTAGTCGAATAAGGTGAATTTCCAAAGGTAGGATAGCATTTTTTCAAGATGAGATAGTCTACATGATGTAGGTTAAAAGTTTGTTTGATGTTAGGTGGGGACAGATAATTAATCAATTCATCATGACTCTATTGGTTGAGTTAGCTCATGGTTGAGTTGGTCTAATGTGCTAAGTTAAGTTAACACCTGGCTAGTAGGGTTTAATCTCTTCCACCAGTATCACTAATCTGTTTAAGTAGACCATATTAGATTAGGTCATATTAGCTTAGATCACATTAGATTCTATAATCCCATTTAAGAATATCATTTAGTTAAGCATATCGAGCTGACCTTATCTTTATGAAATTCCGGTATATATATTTTTTATACACCATAAATTCTTTTTATGCCATTAGCAGGTGTGGCATAGAAACAAGGGTACATCATGTTTTAGTTATTTGGTGACGGTTGACATAGAATGAGTGTACTATGGCATAATCGAGCTTCCTTTGGGGGTTTGAATTAGGGACCATCGGTCGTGGTGTTAGATGCCATTATCCAAGTTGGGATAATAATTGCGGGTACATGGGGTAGGTAGGTTGAACAGAGTTTTACTTTACTTTTGGGATAATTGGGTTGGGAAACCTATAACATAGGCTAGTTTGTGATTTTATAGACGAGTTGGTCGAAGATACTCGTTTAAGTTTAAACCCATTTATAGAAATATGGTCTAATCCACGTTACCAGTATTAACAAACTTGTTTAAGTAACTCACGTTAGATTGGATCATATTAGATTAGGTAGGGTCTAGATTAGATTGGATATAACTAGTTTAGACTAGTTTAAGTTAGATAGATCTACCAGGGTAGCATATATATTATTAGGACATGTTAGAATCTTTTGTGATAGGATGGATTATATGGTGTAGGTAAGTCAGAATTTGTGCTAGGTTAAAACAGAGGGGTTATGTAACCATCGAATGGTTAAGGTAGTTGCATAAGGCCGAGTTGGTTGGTTATTCTTAATTTAGTGCAGATTGAATCAAGTTAGAACATGTGGATAGGGTCTAATCCATTTCGACAGTATTAACTAACATGTTTGAGTGGGTCACTGTTGGAACTTGCTCTCCTGGGCATGTTGATCCAACGGGGGAGTGGAAAGGATGCAAGCAAGGTTTAACTCGAGATAGCGATTGCTTTGTTAATTCGGCCTCTCAAGGGCACTGTACGGGGGTATTTATAGGTGCCCAAGCGGCCAACATCCCGATGTAAGGACGCTTATGCCCTCAGACACCTGGATTATCCCCAGAATATTCCCATAAGGGAGGGTTACAAACTGTCATTACAGAAAAGCTATTACAAATCAGGCTCGTAACACGCCTGTCCATGCGGGGCCTGTCACGATGGGCCGAATCCCACGTGGGCCTCCAGGTAGGACCGAGGACGCGGGATGGAGAGACTTCGTCGTAGGCCTTCGTCTTGCAGTGAAGAGGATGAAGGGTGGGCCGCGCCGGTCATCTTGCCTCCGTTGGTGCAGCGAGTTGACGAAGGCCTAGAGTGAAGTGTAGCATCTTTGCCTTTGCCCCAACAGTCACATTGGGTTAGTTCAGATTAGATGGGAACTAGATTAGTTTAGCATAACTAGATTTGACTAAATAAGACCTAATTAATTTTGGATCAGATTAGGTTGAATGGGGTCTAGGTATGACCAGATTAATCTAGATAAGATCTAGAATATATTTATATGGCTAGTTTAGTCTAGATAAGATCCAATTAATTGGGATTAAATCATGGTTGTTATCCCATAATGAGATAAGCAAAGTGGTTTGGGATAAGTATACATACTAGGACAAGATGAATTTATAAGAATAAGATAGAATCTTTTGAGATTAGTTAGATCTATTGGGATAAGATGAAAATCCTTTCGAGATGAGATGAGTCTACTAAGGTAAGAGAGTATCTTTTAAGATAAGAGGGATCTATTAAGATAAGAGAGAGTCTTTTAAGATAAGATGGATCTATTAAGATAGGAGAGTATATTTAAGGTAAGATGGATCTATTTGACATATTTTAGTGGGGGTACTTATAGTTGGTCTAGTTTATCTTATAAACAATTTAAGAGGATAAGATAATTTTTTTAACACAAGATGAACCTATTAGGATAAGATAGATTCCTTTAAGTTAAGAGGGATCCGTTAAAGTGTATCTATTTTAAATATATCCCTCTTTAATGGAGGATAATCTAGGTTATTTAGTTATCTTATGAATTCTATTTATGTCTATACGTATATGCAGATGCAATTTGTGGACATTACTCCACAACTCATCACACTCAATCAAAGATCCAAATCAAACAAGTATCATAAGAACAAACACTCAAGCGTATAGATACCTATAAAAATAGTTTTATTTTATTTTTTTGTTCCTAAGAGTAGGTCTCCTATTCCTAAAGGTCACTTTAGGCACAGGATTTCAAGGTGTGAAATCCACATTTGTCTTAAGAAGGAAAAGGTAAGAATAATCAGAGCAAGCGAAAATAGATGAGAAAAGATTCAAAAATGTTTAGAAAAGAATCATAGTATGGTAAGTAGGTAATGGTTTTGTCCATTTCTATTTAGGTTTCGTCCTACAGTCAACATTCCTCTAATACCACTTCTGTCACACCCGGGTTTTAAGGGACAAAGCCGGGTGCATCTCATATATGCACCAAAGAAGACAACACATGCAATAACAGAGTGTATAGAGATAAATGTCACAATAACATCAGAATACTTATTACATAGCGGAAGTCTTACAAAAATAAAAGATAAATATAAAACAAACTAAGGTCCATCCTTGGCGCCATAAAGTCAATTGGGAGACGCCACCTAGATCAGATCAAACTCCTCGTTGTGTGGCTCCTCTTGAACCACCTGTTCTTCTCCTATGGGGGGTGTGAGACAGCAAGGGTGAGCTCACACATGTTCATCGCTCAACAAGTTGTGGGGAACAATGTGGCATGAACTCACCAAAGGTGGGCGTTCATGTGATGTGTAAAGCTGATCAACAATAGGGGTTAAAGCTAAGCATTGCTTTTAATAAGTTGGTCAAATTTTATTAGCAGTTACTAAGTGTAAGTAAATACCAAACCATAATAAGAATAATAGAACAAAATTAATAGTAAATCCCATGCAATGCATATGACAAATTGAATTTAGTTCCATAAATTAATCATGCGAGAGTCCTGAGCTGCTCATGACTGTGAGCTCGGCTAGTATACCAGTTTTACACTCTGCAGAGGTTGTACCCTGTACCCACAAGTTGTGTATCCCATGTCGCCAGGGTTTGCATGGGCCTTAGACACTATCGAGGTGAATGGCTAGGGATCCACTACGAGACCTTTACAAAGTTCCACTAGCTTCCAAAAACCCGCTACAATTTATGGGAAGAGCACTTGCAAGAATGACTCGTTTGACCACCATCGCAGCAAAATCAACCCGAGAACCACCCTGCATGCAACTCCCTACTGCCCTTGCCCCTTTCGGGTAAGGTAGTCTTCCACTAGCTTTCCTAGTTAGTTAGCCAAGGGCGTCCCATTAAACCATTGTGGTGGCACATGTTTCTCAAGTTAAGCTTCATGTTCCAATTAAAGATAATGATGATCTTGACATGAACATAAATAAAATAATAGAATAATTGGAACATGGATATAATGAAATATTAACCCAAAACCATATAAAGCAATAGCAAAACTACCCAAGTGATTCAGGGGTAAACAAGGTAAAAAGGATAAACAGATTAGGGTGACCTATTGGGTCCCATCAAAATTAAACCTATGCACGAATAAGTTATATTAAAGAACATTATTGAGTAAAAAGTGGACAAGGGCACAACTTGCCTGGCACTTGAGATTCCAGGTACCTATATGATCTTCAGATCCTCGTGACCCCAAGCTAGTTGGAGCAATACTAACAAACATTGTATAGACAAAATTAACATCACACCAAACATAAGTACAAACTGAATAATAATAATCTACGCGTTGCTGCAAGATCGTGGGATCGAGAACTACTAAGATCAGGGTCATGGTTAAGGAGTTATGATCTATGGAGGATCTACATGATTAAAATATTAAACTATATTATAAATTGGTTAGTATAAATCATATGAGAGGTTAATCTATAAATAATCATCTCAACTTTCATCTAAGTCATTATTTGATTAAAGATCATCTAGTCAAATTATGATCATAATATCAGAGGTTAATCCAATAGACATAGTTTAATCCAAATATCATAGGATAAATAGATATCTAATATAAAAGTATGAGTCATGGTATAATCAATGTTGTTACTGCGTAGTAAATATTCACACGAAGCTAATGCAATTGGAACGGGTCAAATCAGAATTAAAACGAATAAGTTATGAATTCCCAAGGGTTTTATGTATTTGATACAAGATTAATTAAGAGATTAAATTTAACACTATTTTCATGTCAAATTAGAAACACTAGGTGATAAACAATAATATTACAAAATTATAGGAACTGGAATGAACTGAAAATGAGTTAAAATAAATTTTATACGGATTTTACAAGTTTCTAGAATTATTTTTGTGTTAAAATCAATTTCTAATATTATTTATATGGTTTTCTTTATTATCTGGTCTGTGAATCAACTTTCAGAGAGCACAGGGGCTAGCGTGCAAAAATTTCCAAGACTCAGGTTGAGCCCGCCCCAGAGCGCGAGTTGAATCTAGTAAATCTCAGGGACTCTTTTGTAAAGCTGTCGGCCGAAGGGGGTATAGGACCATCCTAGCCGCCTGATCGAGATAAGGTGGTCCAGATTAAATCGCGCCTAGGTCAAACCGGTACGCGACCAGGGGCATCGGATCCCGATCCCACGACCCATAAAAGATCATGAACTACGCGATCTCCCAGCCATCCGATCAAGGATCTATGGCAACTACCGACTTGGCCGAACCGTTACGATAGATCTAATCTCCACTGCATCCTGCTAGATCGACGGTCAGGAGGCCCTCCTTCGTGACATCCCTATCGTACTCTTGGCAGGTGCGGCGGCGCCGTCAGCTCCCATGGCGAAGCCATGGCCAGCGATGACCATCCCGCACCTCCATGCACCAACCTTCTCTCCCAATGGCGATAAACTTACAATATAGGATAGCGAACATCTTTAATAACCCCTTACCGGCGATTGATGGCGCGAAGTCTCCCAGCCACGGCGGCGTGTGGTTCCCGGGATCTGGTGAGAAATTGCCATGGATTCATGCCCTCCTTCATCGGACTAGTGATCGTAGCGGCTTCAACGCATCCTATCATCCCTCCCTGCTCATCTACCGATGGTCAATCGACAATGGAGCGAGTTTCCCCCGACGGCGGCGCATGCACGAAACTCGCCAGCGGCGGACCCCCTGATGCTTGCAGCGATGGTTAGCGAGGAAGGAGATATCTCGAGGGTCGAGGAGCGCGCCGCGGGTGTAGTGCTCGACGGCCGTCGGATCTAAGCAGAGAGGGGGCACGTGCGCTAGAGATGGCGCCCAGCGCGGCGAGCTGCAGAAGGAAGGTCGCGTAGATTCGACTTTTATGCACCATGGCTGAATTCCGTGCGGTGGAAATCGAGGTAGGCGCGAGATCTGTGATTTGCTATTGCGGTGAACCCGGCGCGGGGGGTTGGAAGAAGCGCAGGTCGCCAGGTCGCGTTCGGTCCGTGATTCCTAGCGGCCACAACGCATTCGGTTGCAACGAATTGAGCTAGACGACGACACTAGCAAGGTGGGGTCCATATGGCGGTGAAACGAGAGCGTGACTGTGAGTGTGAAGCCGGTGTGGGACCCACGCGCCAGGGAGCCACTCGTGGGCGGTATGCGCGCGATGGAGCCGTTCAGGTGGAGATGGGCCATGGTAGATTCGGCCCAAATAGGTAGAATTGTTTTGTTTTTTCTTTTGTTCATTTCCATTTCTCATTTCTAGTTTTCAAACTTGAATTCAAATCTGTGTTTTAAATGCACATCCAAAAATTCTAGCATGATGCATTCCTTCTTTCTTTATATATTATTATTATTATTATTATATTTTTTATTTAGATGACCACTTCAATAATGGAATATACACATGGTATTTATTTATTTACTTAGAAAACATTACTTTGAATGCACACTTAGAAAAGATAATCTTCATTACATGTCTACTTAGGAGACGTTAATACATAATCTCCCATGAATTATTTTAGTTCAACTATATTTTTAAGGGGCTTATTATTTGCATAGTTTATAAAGGAAATAGTAAGTGGTTTGAAAGTCTCTCTTTTATTTGTTGCTCCACCCTTTTAGTTTTAAGTTTTGGATGTAAATCTTGGATACCAAATTCTTAGTTATCACTATGTGTTTAGTTTAGAGAGATATATTCTATAAAGGAATGAAATTGTTATTGGAAGTTATTTCCCAGAATAGAATTTTAGGTGCTACAGCAAAGGGCCGTCAGCAGCCGTCTATAGCTGACGACCGTTAACTTTACCGAGCGTCGAACGTTGGCACTCGACAAAGAAGCTTCTTTGCCGAGTGTCAACCTGCTGACACTCGGCACAACTTGCTTTGTCGAGTGCCTTTCTTGACACTCGACAAAGTATATTTTTTATTTTTTCCTTTTTCCAACCAAACTTTTTGTGGTATGTTCCTACACTATGTAGACCTACATGTACCATTTTGGCATAATTATAAAATTGTTTCCTATAACTATTGGATTTTGTTCTTTTAATTAAATTTACTCGGATAATTCAGATTTGAACTGCAAGTCACTCGAAACATGGAAAACCGTGCATGCAAAAATGATATCCATGTTAGGTAACACAAGTTACGACTGATTTCAGGAGCAGACCGGAATCTTCGAGCACCATGCTCACTAAACATGACCGTGAACTTGCTATCCAGTTGTTTAAAAATTGTATAAAACACAAACAAAGTCAGAAAATCATGAAACTTATCCACATGTCATGATATCATATGTAGAGGCTCTAATAAAAATTTGAGAATATTTCAAGAAAGTTGTGACGTACTATGTATATAAACCTAGCAGGTCTACATTGAAACTCTATGATTTCATGTGTAGGTCACTTAGGTTTCTACACATTGTGCGTCACAACTTTCTCGAAACATTCTCAAATTTTTGTCACAACCTCTACATATGATATCACGACATGTGGACAAGTTTCATGATTTTCTCACTTTGTTTGTGTTTTATACAATTTTTAAACAACTGGATGGCAAGTTCACAGTCATGTTTAGTGAGCATGGTGCTCGAAGATTCCGGTCTGCTCCTGAAATCGGTCATAACTTGTGTTACCTAACATGGATATCATTTTTGTATGCATGGTTTTCCATGTTTCGAGTGGCTTGCAGTTCAAATCTGAATTATCCCAGTAAATTCAATTCAAAGAACAAAATCCAATAGTCATAGGAAACAATTTTATAATTGTGCCAAAATGGTACATGTAGGTCTACATAGTGTAACAACATACAACAAAAAGTTTGGTTGGCAAAATAAAAAAAATAAAAAAATACACTTCTGAGTGTCAACAAATGGCACTCGACAAAGGTTTTTTAAAAACCCTAAAGACACACTTTGTCGAGTGCTTGTCAGTGGGCACACGGCAAAGAGGTCTTTGCTGAGTGCCGGATCCGAGGCATTCGGCAAAATATATTTTCATTAAAAAAATCTTTGCCGAGTGCCCGCGATCTGGCACTTGACAAAGACTGTTTCGTTGACAGATAACACAGCGCCGCCGCACTCTCTCCTTTCACTCTCTCCAGTCACCACCGACGTCGCCGCAACGGTTGCCGCCGCGCCGCCCCTCCCCGCCATCCTCACGCTGCCACAGTCGCCGCCCCTCCCCGCGATCCTCACGCCGCCTCGCCCCTCCCCAGCTAAGGTCACATTTATTTGTTTATATGTGTGCATGTGGTATATTTATTAGTAGAATAAAGTGCATGTGATATATTTATTTGTTTGTCTCAATTTGATATAGTGCATAGATTGATGTATATGTGATTGACAACTATTGTGTCAATTTGATAAAGTGCATGTGCTATATTTATTTGTTTGTCTCAATTTGATATAGTGCATCGTTTGATGTGGAGGTGCTGCCAAAATTTTTAGAGTATGGAGGACCGTGAGTGGATGTAGTATATATAATAAAAATGTAGTTTGCATGTAGTTATGTAGCCATCCCTGTGCGTGTGTCAGCCATCGTGCTGTTACTTATATTTGCAGGCTTTGGAAACTTCCCCGTGCAGGGGGGTGCTGCCAAATTTTTTTGTTGACAGGCTTCTTTATTTATGTTAGAGGATGGAGGATCGTGAGTGGATATACATGGGCCATATAGGAAGGAATGATGTCACCCCTGAATGGATTAGAAAGACCGATGATTTCATGGAAAGGGCATATGGCGAAGCTGCTAAAGGAGCGAGTCTGGTCCCATGCTCGTGCAGCAAATGTGCCAACCAGAAAAGAAAATTGAAGAAGTCCATGGTAGAACATATTTGGAAGAATGGATTTATGCCAGGCTATACTCGGTGGATCTTTCATGGTGAAGCGCATCGTACGAGAGAGTAGGTGCTGAGACAACGCGTCGAGCATTATGATGTCGATGCAGGGGTAGCAGATATGTTGAACGACTATCACGAGACACAGTACACCAGAGGATGTATGGATGACGAGCTAGACCCGACTGCAAAGGCGTTCTACGACATGTTTGACGTGGCACAGAAGCCCCTTCACGGCCAGACAAAGGTTTCTCAACTGGATGCCATTGGACGTGTAATGGCGTTCAAGTCGCAGTACAACATGAGTCAAGACGCATTCGATGGCTTGTTGACGATTATTGGGAGCCTGCTTCCGGAGGATCATGTTCTGCCAAAGAGCATGTACGAGGCACAAAAATTCCTTCATGCACTCAAGATGACGTATGAGCAGATACATGCTTGTCCGAAGGGCTGCGTTCTATTTAGGAAAGAATACGCGGAGGCAAAGTACTGTCCAAAGTGTAAATCATCTAGGTGTATGGAGGTAGACTCTCGTGATGGACAGAAGAGGCAGCTCGACATCCCTTGACAATCCTACGACACCTTCCGTTCTTACCGAGGATCCAGCATTTATACATGACCGAGGAATCCGCAAAACAGATGACATGGCACGAAAATGGAAAATGATACAATCCTAACAAGATGGTGCACGCATCCGACGGTGAACCATGGAAACACTTTGATGCCATTCACCGTGAGAAAGCCGAAGAGGCTCGTAATGTACGCGTTGTGCTGGCCATAGATGGGTTCAATCCCTATGGAATGAGCGCTGCCCCGTACACATGTTGGCCCATGTTTGTTATCCCAATCAATCTCCCCCCAGGTGTGCTTTCAAAGGCAGAATATAATCGTGTCGTTGATAATTCCTGGACACACGGGGAATAAAATGGGCGTGTACATGGAGCCTTTGATCGATGAATTGGTACGTGCTTGGGAGGAAGGGGTATGGACGTATACCGAGCTACAAAGACAAACTTCAAAATGCATGTTTGGTACCAGTACTCCATGCATGACTTACCAGCGTATGGGCTATTCTGCGCCTGGTGTGTTCATGGTAAGTTCCCATGCCCAGTTTGCAAGGAAGATCTTAGGTTCATTTGGTTGAAAAATGGTGGCAAATATTCGTCCTTCGATAAACATCGACAATTTCTCTCTCCTAACCATCCATTTCGCCTAGACATCAAGAACTTTACGAAAGGTGTTGTAGTGACAGACCGCCCACCTGCAACAATGACTGGTGCCGAAATTCGTCAACAGATAGATGGGCTCGTGGCCAATACAGAAGGTGGTTTTGTGGGATATGGTGAGCAGCATATGTGGACACATAAGTCGGGCCTGACTCGGCTCCCCTATTATAACGACCTACTCCTTCCACACAACATTGACGTGATGCACACTAAAAAGAATGTTGCCGAGGCACTTTGGGCAACAATTATGGACATTCCTAATAAGTCAAAGGATAACGTAAAGGCAAGCATGGATCTGACAGTGTTATATGATAGACCAAACCAAGAGATGAAGCCGCCAAGTGGTGGAAAGACATGGAGAAGGCCTAAGGCCGATTTTGTCTTAAGCAGGGCCTAGAGGAAGGAAGTACTTCAGTGGATCAAGATGTTGATGTTCCCTAATGGGTATGCAGCTAACCTGAGTAGGGGGGTGAACTTATCTACTCTACGAGTCTTAGGGATGAAGAGTCATGACTTCCACATATGGATTGAACGGATTCTTCCTGCGATAGTTCGAGGCTATGTCCCTGAGCATGTCTGGCTATTGCTTTCAGAGTTGAGCTATTTCTTCCGTCAGCTTTGTGCAAAAGAGTTATCTCAGACCGTGGTTGCAGACTTGGAAAGATTGGCACCCGTGTTACTGTGTAAGCTTGAGAAGATATTTCCACCCGGCTTCTTCAATCCAATGCTGCATTTGATTCTTCATCTCCCCTATGAGGCACGAATGCGGGGGCCGTGTAGGGACGTTGGTGCTATCCAACCGAGAGATGTCTAAAGACTATTCGAAAGAAATGTAGAAATAAATGCAAAATCGAGGCTTCCATTGGAGAGACATACATTCTAGAGGAGGTGTCAAACTTCACAACAACTTACTATGTTGACAAACTGCCGAGCGTGCATAATCCACCCCCTCGTTAAATGATGGCGGCAATGAATCGAACCTCAGCATATTTTGAGGCCAATTCGGAAGCGCAAATGGCTCGACCACCAAGACCCTGACACATGAAGAGTGGTGGCATATCATGCTATATGTATTGACCAACCTTGAAGAGGTGATGCAATACGCTCCTTCGGGCATAATAAGCAGAGTCTAGGAGTTATAGAAAGTTGGTCAAGTAGTGAAGAAGTTGGGTCTTGGGTAAGCATGTTGGACTAGATAGAAAGACGCATTACTTCGGACTTGGGTAACTCTTGACGCCGATATAGATGTGTTTTCTTTTTGCCTATAAGAAATCCTCCTTTATGTATGACTGGGCTTGTGAGAAGTGGTCTAATACTATCTATTCAGATATGTCTCTTCTTATCTTATGGATAAGCTTACATGGAACTATTTCTTCATGAATTCTGGCGTCGATCAAGGGACCCACCTCCACAGGAATATGATACTCTTCTTAGAAAGGGTGCGAGAAATGGATTGCCCGATTTCATTTCCTGGTTCAAACGTAAGGTACGTGCTTAGTTTGTCAAAGTGATCCATCTATGAACTCAATTTAGCGTCTTTTAACTTGCGAATACTTGCGGGGCCAAAGAGATCCGTCTATGAGTGCTGAGTTGAGACAAGTAGCCAACGACTTTGCTTATAGGTGTTAGGGGCCTTCGTCTTCCGAAGGTCCTCAAAAACATGATTTGACAATATTTCCCAAGCGTAATATATGAACAGGTACCTTCGGACATGGATCAAAACCATATACAATATGACAAGCACGAACAATACGAAGGATGACGAAGCTCCGAAGCCACGCGCAGGGAAGCTTCGGCATAGCGGCAGAAAGAGGAACCGACTTAAAGGGGAAAAGGCTATATGGACCTAAATGGATTATCCTAAAGTCAATAGTAAATGTAAAGGGCATGAGTGTAATTTTACACAGGCTGCGTCCTGTGCCTATAAATAGATGAACAGTGCCCCCGTACTGTTCACGCTGTCTGGTACTTGCTCGTGCCTCACGTTTGCTGTCAAGCCGAAGGTACAAATCTAATTCAATATTGTTCTTATTCACTCATGATTATATAAAAAGATATATACATGATATCATATGATTATTCATGTTATTTCTCATGTTTCATATGCTTCATCTTTCATTAACATATGTTGTGATGATGAAGGTACTTCCTTCATGACCTTCGTCCGAAGATCGTTATATCCTTAGGAAAATAATGTTTCGAAGGACGAAGGGCATTAACCGTTAATATATCCTTTGTGTTGCCTTGTTCTTAATTCATAGCATTTGAGAACAAGTCCCCAACAATAGGGTCAAGAAATATTCTGGGTATGACGTCAATGGATACCGTTTTCGCACAACAAACTACGACCAAAGTCGGCCCAATCGGAAAACAACATGTTCTGGAGTCTTTACGCCCGGCCTTGACGATGTCGATTATTTTAGACGAATCGAAGAAATATATGAACTCAATTTTTATGATTCCAAACCTCTTTGACCCTCAAGTGACGAGACAAACACATTCTAATCTTGGGATAGTCGAAATTCGACAAGATTCCACCTTACCAGAAGACGATGTCTATATCGTGGCCCAACAGGCCACACAAGTGTATTATCTCCCATATGCGTGCCAAACGAAAGAACATCTTAAGGGTTGGGATGTTGTGTATAAGGTATTGCCACATGGGAGATTACCTATTCCTAACGATGAAGATTATAACTTAGACCCAGACACATATGATAGAGAGTTCTTCCAAGAAGATGGGCTAGAAGGGCGATTTGAGATAGACTTAACCGAAGCTATCGGAATGGACGTAGATATTGAAATGGTTGTTGATGAGGAGGATGATGAGGTGCAAAATGAGAATGACTTAGTAATCCTTGAAGGCAATGACATTAATGACGAACTTGCACCTTCAGATGGTGTTGACTATGAAATGGTTGATAGTGATGATGAGAGTTATGATTCGAGTAACCCCGACACATATGAAGATTATTTTTAATCGATGTAATGTTATATGTTTTTTATTTTGCACCTGTTTTTAAATACATCTTTTTATATGTGCTTATTTGTTTACTTTTAATTGCAAGTTGTTGGACAATGATGGTGGGCGGTTGGCTGAAGAGGAGCAAAACGGCGGACGAGGCACAGCAGGCGCAGCAGGACGACGACCAACAGCAGTAGGATGACGATGACGCTCAGTAGGATGCCTTAGGTTCTGGCGCCTCAGGTTCGAGGAGCGTCTACCTGCGAGGTCCCGTGAGTCTCCCTCAGCGTCCCATACTTCGGGACAGGCGACCGCTGATTCGGTCGGATGGGGAGAGGCATGTAACTTTATGTTCTTCATTCTTGTTCATATTATGTGTTCAAAATCATAATATAAACTAATACTTTTTATTTATCACTTGAACAGGTCTTAGACGGTTGTGGAGAATGCTGGGGGTCATCGTCGCAACCCCAATGACTTCCTCGGCCTGCTGTGCAGGGAACACTTCCCTGGACTAGTTGGGTACGCCGGAGTGACGGGCCTAGCCTACACCTTTGACCACTACGTCGTCGCCCCGATGCAGTAGACTGGGACAACCGGGAATTCAATAACAAGGCGGAGCCGGTGAAGCAAGAGCTGTGGGTAAGTCTTAATATAATGTAAAATATGTCGCATTCGTTGCATATTCTTGAAATAATGTATGTATACATCATTTTTGTATGCAGGATTTCTTCAGATGTGGGGCTGGATACGAGGCTAGGGCGGATGTGGTGGCCACCACGAGCTGTAAGAAGCTCGTCGTGGACATGCACTATGAGGCTCGAATTTAGGCCATCGTCAGCTACCACGGCTCTATCCTTGGGGAGAAGGTGACCAAGAAGCAAGCTCGAACCATGTCGTTGACCAGGGACCAGTACCTGCAGGTAAAGTCATGCATGTTTGGTACCAGTATTCCATGCATCGATTTAATTTTATCTTCTGATATGCACTGTACGTGTTTACTTTGTAGATGATTCCAATTGGTGCGTCGCACATCCTTTGTGCTAGGAGAAGATGGTGGATAGGTGGTGCTCGCCTGAGTGGGACGAGGCACACAACGCTAGCCGGGAACGTCGTCTGATGATGCAAGGTCCCTCCCACCACCAAGGCAGCCGTAGCCTAGGCCAATATGCAGAAGCATGGGTACGCCCTCTTTTTTATTTAGGTATACAACACTGGATAAGATATTATTTTTCTAACTATCTCATTGGTTTTCTTGCAGTCGGCGTCACATGGTGGCCGGCCTTGCTCCACCTTCTTGGCCTATGCTATGGCCCATAAGGGCAAGGCGACGTCCGACGTCACCTACAACCCGGATGATGGGCCCGAGGCATACAACAACCTCGCCATCTACAGTCGCCTTCATGACTACACCGCCATGGCGCAAGAGGTCCATGGCCCAGAATACGATCCAAGGACCGAGCAGATCAACCCCGATGTCCTCATGAGGGTCGGAGGAGGCAAGAGACATGAGTGGCACTGGATTGCCGATGGGGCAATCGACTCGTCGTCCACTCCCACTCTGTCTCAGGTGCGAGCAAGGAGCATGGGCTCGAGTCCAGTCATACAACCTCAGCACGACATCTCACAGCATCGCATACAACAACTTGAGGTTAGTGCTTCTATAACTCATCATTTCTTGAGTTATATACCTTCTCTTTGAGTTACTATAACATTGACTTGGAATATTATAGACCCAGCTAGAAGAAGAGAGGAGGGAATGTCAAGAGATGGAGGCGAGGACAATGGTGGAGCGGGAGGCGGAGCGGGAGGCCCGCCTGGTAGATCAGCAGAGAATGGCGGAGATGTTCCAATACATGCAGAGTCTTGGCGCCACATAGGGTTTCGCTCCGCCACCTCCATTGTTCCCTACAGTTGATCCTGCTCTGTTCCATACTCCCGTGAGTATCAAAATTGTAGTTAGATGTTGGTAATGCATCTGGTATAACACATGCAATCTCTTCTCTGTACAGGGCCAATCTGGGGCGGCATCCAACAACACTCATGGATCGTCCGGCCCATCGCCGCACCAGTCGAGCCGCCCACCTCGATGAGAGTTATGTTCTTAGTGTTGAGACTTTAGAACTTATGTTGAATACTTATCTTTGTGTTGGATACTTATGTCAGAGCTTGAGACTTATGAGACTTATGTTCTTGATACTTATGTTTGTGTTGAGAACTTGAATATTTATGTTTGTGTTGGATATTTATGTCTGTGATGATATCTGTGATGCATATGTGTTATCTTTTGTTTGTTTGGATGGAATAGAAAAAAATAAAAAATATGTATACTGATCACTTTATCGAGTGTAACACTCGGCAAAGAGGTGCTTTGCCGAGTGACAGAGCCATAGCACTCGGCAGAGAATCAATACTTGGGCACCGATATAGCTTCTTTGCCGAGTGGTGGCCCTGACACTCGGCAAAGAGACACGCTTTGCCAAGTACCACACAGAGCCCTCAGCAAAGAACCTGACAAAAGGATCCGCTGGTGGATCCTTTGCCAAGTGCAGGTACGTAGACACTCGGCAAAGAGATAACTTCTTTGCCGAGTGTCACCTAAAACACTCGGCAAAGCCACCGTCTCCGTTACCCGGCATTGTGACGGTCGCTTTTCTTTGCCGAGTACCGACTGACACTCGGCAAAGTCTCCGATAAAAAGTACTCGGCAAAGAAGACTTTGCCGATATACTGTTCGCCGAGCCTTTTTTACCAAGTGCCACACTCGGCAAAGGCTTGCTTCAGGTACTCGGCAAAGCGCCCGATTCCGGTAGTGAGTCCGAGGCTACCGTGTTGGTGTTGGGGATCGCAGGAGGGAGAGAGGCTAAAATGTACTCCGTACAAGGACATATATATATTGGGGCTAGTCGGGCCAAGGATCCACGTGTTCCGCGCACACAGTTCTAACAAGGGATCATGCTATATATGCAATACCAATACTTTGCTCGTAAACGTACGCATCTTTATGTTGATTTGACATGATCTGGAGACCTTTGAAGCCAGCATGTGTCGACACATGGCAACCAGCAGGTTTGCACACTTGGGCTGCTGGGTTTGCTCCCTCCAGTCCAGCCCCTCCGAAAGCGATCGCCATTCCGTTCACGTTTTCGCTGGTGCAACAGCAGCAACACGATGAAGAGGAGAGAGGGGGCTCTATCGGCACCGTTGGATCATTCTTCAGCTCAGCTCCTTTTCCATGCACGCTGCACGGATCGGATGAGCACCAACGTCTTCTCCACTTGCCTTTCGCGCCCAAGTGGTGTGTTGTTGATCGCAAGAGTCTAAGCCTATGCCCATTAGGGTAGGTCACCTACGCGCGCACCTTGAGCGGGCAACGCCGACGCCGACGCCGACGACTGTGACGCCGACGGCGAGCGACGGCGACGCCGACGGCGACCTGTTGTTGGGCTTGGACCGTCGATCGTCAGGACGTACGTGGCAGCGGCTCAAGTCGTCACGACGAGTCCATGCATGGACCGTAACTTGAACACGCTACTCTCGCTTATATGTTTCACGGCCGACCTTATTAGCGAATATGTGTCGATCGATGATGACCATGCATGCATGCGATACAGGGATCAAAGCCTAAATTTGATCGTGCTGCACTACCTGCCTGCTGCAACCATCTCTTGACCGATGACTACGTACTGCTTACTAAAATTGCATGTATATATGCTTTTCAATCACGCATGAATTCCGCACGTTCCCGTACAACTGTTCCGTGGAGAACAATTTTATGCCATGCAGATTCAAGTCACACGTAGTACTAGTACTAGCAGTGAACGGGATCAGGATTAGTGGAATCACAGCTAGCTAGCTAGCTATAGCTAGTTGAGGGTGCTAGGAAAGAAGTGCTTCCTACAGCGGCATCCAAATCTTAACGAGAACCAAAAAGAGGGAAGTGATAGTAACTGGAAAAGACGCACCTACATAAGCTATAGTATAGTGTATAGCTAGCTATCTAGAGAGAGATTATTCGTATTCGTACGCATCAACGAGGGGACCTTGCTTTCTCCCGGCTATCTTATTTATTAATATATCGTAATCATATGGAGAGAAATGATCAGTCAGTGCTGTTGAATTAAATATATTTATAGCCAGTGTGCACCAGCCGGTTAATTTCATACGTAAACCTATCGCCAGCGGCTACGTACAAGGTAGTTAGTTTTACCAGTCCATGGCACAGAAGATCCAATAAAATTGTATGCACAGGACAGCCGCCAATGAGTAAATGAAGCGATTATCTGGACAGATCGCCGTCACACTGTCCACGTTACAATCATTGTGCAGTGGCATTCTATGTCCCAAACGGGCCCGGGACAGGCACGACCCGGGGACGCTGTGGCCGGGTCGTGCTGGCCTACGTGCTCAGGGATCGGACCTGCCTAAGCACGGCACGTCCAGAGCAAAAATATGTGGGGCCCGCCCGATGCCCGATGCCACGGCGGGGCTGAACGAACTGGGCCGCCCACTAGCCTGATCGATCCGATAGTCAACATAAACACTACCGGAATCCGAGCCTTTGCCGAGTGCCGGACGCTTTGCCGAGTGCCTTTTCTCGGGCACTCGGCAAAGACGGCTTTGCCGAGAGCCGCACTCGGCAAAGCTCGGCTCTCGGTAACGAGCCTCTTTACCGAGTGCAGGACACTCGGCACATATCCCCACTCGGCAAAGACATGTTTGCCGAGTGTCAAACACTCGGCAAAGGAGGCTCTCGGCAAAGGGCCGTCAGCGGCCGTCCCAAAGCTGACGGCCGTCAGTCTTTGCCGAGAGCCAATGGTTGGCACTCGGCAAAGAGTCTTCTTTGCCGAGTGTCGCCCAATTGACACTCGGCAAAGAACTCTTTGCCGAGTGCCATCTCTAGACACTCGGCAAAGTATATTTTTATTTCTTTTATTTTGTCTCCCAAACTTTTTGTGGTATGTTTCTACACTATGTAGACCTACATGTATCATTTGTGGACAATTTTAACAGAGTTTCAATCGTTAGTAGATTTAGTTCGTTTATTTGAATTTCTTCGGAAAATTTAGATTTGAACTGCAGGTCACTCGAAACTTGGAAAACCGTGCATGAAAAAATGATATTCATGTTACTTAGCATAAGTTACGACCGATTCCAGGAGCGGACCAAAAACTTCGAGCAACATGCTCACTAAACATGGTCGTGAACTTGTCATCCACATGTTTAAAAATTGTATAAAACACAAACAAAGTCAGAAAATCTTGAAACTTGTCCACGTGTCATGATATCATATGTACAGGCTGCGATAAAAAATTGAAAAAATTTCGAGAAAACTATGACGCGCTATGTGTACAAACCTAAGAGATCCACATTGAAACTCTATGATTTCATGTGTAGTTCTCTTAGGTTTCTACACATAGTGTCTCACAACTTTGTCCAAACATTCTCAATTTTTTATCACAACCTGTACATATGATATCATGACACGTGGACAAGTTTCATGATTTTCTGACTTTGTTTGTGTTTTATACAATTTTTAAACATGTGGATGGCAAGTTCACGGCCATGTTTAGTGAGCATGTTGCTCGAAGTTTTCGGTCCGCTCCTGGAATCGGTCGTAACTTATGCTAAGTAACATGAATATCATTTTTTCATGCACGGTTTTCCAAGTTTCGAGTGACCTGCAGTTCAAATTTGAATTTTCCGAAGAAATTCAAATAAACAAACTAAATCTACTAGCTATTTCAAACACTGTTATAATTGTCCCAAAATGATACATGTAGGTCTACATAGTGTAGGAACATATCACAAAAAGTTTGGGAGACAAAATAAAAAAAATACAAATGTACTTTGCCGAGTGTCAACTTGTTGACACTCGGCAAAGTATGCTTTGCCGAGTGCCACTGGGTGGCACTCGGCAAAGAAGTGTAAATTAATATTTGCCGAGTGCTCCTGAGTGGCACTCGGCGAAGAAGGCGCCCTTGCCGAGTGCCGCCGATCTGGCACTCGGCAAACCACGTCTTTGCCGAGTGCCGCCGATCTGGCACTCGGCAAACCATATTTTAAAAATAAAAAAAAATCTTTGTCGAGTGCCGCATCGCGGGCACTCGGCAAAGAACATGAACTTAACTACATCGCGGGCTTCTCCTTCTTCTCTCTCTCACTCACGCTCACTCTCGCGCTCACGCCGCCGCCCGCGCTCGCCGTCGACCCCACGCCCGCGCCCGCCCTCGCCGCCGGCCACGCGCGCGCCCCCGGCCCTGCGCCCGCGCTCGCCGCGCGCCCGCTCGCCGCGTGCCCGCGCGCCGCCCGCGTTCGCCGCGAGCTTGCCGCGCCGTCGCCGCCGTCCCCGGAGCGCCGCCGCTGCCTCGCCGCCGGCCACGCGCGCGCCCCCGGCCTTGCGCCCGTGCTCGCCGCGCGCTTGCCGCGCCGCCGCCGCAGTCCCCAGAGCGCCGCCGCTGCCTCGCCGCGCCCTGCACCGCCGCCGACGTGTCGAGCTCGCCCGCACCCGCCCGCGCAAGCCGCGCCCGCCCGCGCCCGCCGCGCCCCGCCGGCTCGCCGTGCCACCGCGAGCGCCGCTCGTCGCGCCGCCCCACCGCCGTCCTGCCGTACGCCACCGTCTCCCCCGCCCGTCACCGTCGTCATAAGGTATAATTTTATTAAATTATGTATTAATTTTTATATTAATGTATTTATGTTTTATAGATTAATGTATTGATGTTTTATATATTATGTATTTCATAAACACATGTTTATATTAATGTGTTATATTATGTATTTCATAAACGTGTGGATATATGTGTGGATATACGTGTGGATATATGTGTGGATATATTGTCGGCCATCGTGCCGTTGATATATGTGTGAATGTCAGCCATCGTGTTGTTACTTTTATTTGCAGGTTTTGGAAACCTCCCCGTGCAGGGGAGGTGCTGCCGAATTTTTTTGTTGACAGACTTGTTTATTTTTTTTTGCAGAGGTCTTCCTAGCCACTGCGGGTCTGCCTCGCGTCGCCACTGCACCGACCCGCCACAGCCCCACTAGCCTGACTCCACCGCCACCCTAGGTATAACCTCTACATCCGCATCATGGTCGTAGATCACCTAACCCAGTTAGGCGTCTCCCGTTCGAAAGTGATACGGTGTAGATATGCAGATCTTTGCATATCTACAAATGTATCAGTTTCGAATTGTCCACGTTTTTTGGACAGCCCGCGGTTGCGTAGATGGTGTTAGTTTCATGCTCTACTTCGGTCTGAGATAGAGTTTCGGCGTCACCTCCCTGTTGTTCTCCGGACAGTACACTCTCCCTGCCAGGACGTGTATCCGGAGAACAGCGGGGAGGTGCTGCCGAAATTCTAGCTCGGATCGAAGTAGAGCATGGAAACTAACTCCATCTACGCAACCGCGGGTGGGATTAGGACCTATCGTCACCTATTAGAAGGTAGGAACGTAGTGTACATGCATTACATGTCTATATTAAACTATACTCGGTTATATATGTTAGAGGATGGAGGACCGTGAGTGGATGTACACGGGCCGTAGAGGAAGGAACGATGTCACCACTGAATGGATTAGAAAGACCGATGATTTCGTGGAACGGGCATATGGCGAAGCTGCTAAAGGAGCGAGTCTAGTCCCATGCCCGTGCAGCAAATGTGACAACCAGAAAAGAAAACCAAAGAAGACCATGGTAGAACATATTTGGAAGAATGGATTTACACCGGGCTATACTCAGTGGATATTTCATGGTGAAGCGCATCGTACGAGAGAAGAGGTGCTGAGACAACGTGTCGAGGATTATGACGCGGATGCGGGGGTAGCGGATATGTTGAACGACTATCAGGAGGCACAGTACACAGGAGGATGTATGGATGACGAGCCAGAGCCGACTGCAAAGGCGTTCTACGACATGTTCGACGCGGCACAGAAGCCCCTTCACGGCCAGACAAAGGTTTCTCAACTGGATGCCATTGGGCGTGTAATGGCGTTCAAGTCGCAGTACAGCATCAGTAGAGATGCATTCGATGGCTTGTTGACGGTTATTGGGAGTCTGCTTCCGGATGATCACGTTCTGCCAAAGAGCATGTACGAGGCACAGAAACTACTTCGTGCACTTAAGATGACGTATGAGCAGATTCATGCTTGTCCGAAGGGCTGTGTGCTATTTAGGAAAGAATACGCGGAGGCAAAGTACTGTCCCAAGTGTAATTCGTCTAGGTTTATGGAGGTAGACTCTGGTGATGGACAGAAGAGGCAGCTCGACATCCCCTTGACAATCCTACGACACCTTCCGTTCATACCGAGGATCCAGCGTCTTTACATGACAGAGGAATCCGCGAAACAGATGACATGGCACAAAAATGGAAAACGATACAATCCTGACAAGATGGTGCACGCGTCAAATGGTGAAGCATGGAAACACTTTGATGACATTCACCGTGAGAAAGCCGAAGAGGCTCGTAATGTACGTGTTGCGTTGGCCACAGATGGGTTCAATCCCTATGGAATGAGCGCTGCCCCGTACACATGTTGGCCCGTGTTTGTTATCCCAATCAATCTCCCCCCTGGTGTGTGCTTTCAAAGGCAGAATATATTCGTGTCGTTGATAATTCCCGGACACCCGGGGAACAAAATGGGCGTGTACATGGAGCCTTTGATCGATGAATTGGTACGTGCCTGGGAGGAAGGGGTATGGACATATGACCGAGCTACGAAGACAAACTTCAGAATGCATGTTTGGTACCAGTACTCCATGCATGACTTACCGGCGTATGGGCTATTCTGTGCCTGGTGTGTTCACGGTAAATTCCCATGCCCAGTTTGCAAGGAAGCTCTCAGGTTCATTTGGTTGAAAAAGGGTGGCAAATATTCGTCCTTCGATAAACATCGAAAATTTCTTCCTGCTGACCATCCATTCCGCCTAGACATCAAGAACTTTACGAAAGATGTCGTAGTGACAGACCGCCCACCTGCAACGATGACTGGTGCCGAAATTCATCAACAGATAGATGGGCTCGTGGCCAATACAGAAGGTGGTTTTGTGGGATATGGTGAGCAGCATATGTGGACACATAAGTCTGGCTTGACTCGGCTCCCCTATTATGATGACCTGCTCCTTCCACACAACATTGACGTGATGCACACTGAAAAGAATGTTGCCGAGGCACTGTGGGCAACAATTATGGACATTCCTGATAAGTCAAAGGATAATGTGAAGGCAAGAGTGGATCTGGCAGCGTTATGTGATAGACCAAAACTAGAGATGAAGCCGCCAAGTGGCGGAAAGACGTGGAGAAGGCCTAAGGCCGATTTCGTCCTAAGCAGGGCCCAGAGGAAGGAAGTACTTCAGTGGATAAAGATGTTGATGTTCCCTGATGGATATGCAGCTAACCTGAGTAGGGGGGTGAACTTATCTACTATGCGAGTCTTAGGGATGAAGAGTCATGACTTCCACATATGGATTGAACGGATTCTTCCTGCGATGGTTCGAGGCTATGTCCCTGAGCATGTCTGGCTAGCGTTTTCAGAGTTGAGCTATTTCTTCCGTCAGCTTTGTGCAAAAGAGTTATCTCGGACCGTGGTTGCAGACTTGGAAAGATTGGCCCCCGTGTTACTGTGTAAGCTTGAGAAGATATTACCACCTGGCTTCTTCAATCCAATGCAGCATTTGATTCTTCATCTCCCCTATGAGGCACGAATGGGGGGCCCCGTGCAGGGACGTTGGTGCTATCCAATCGAGAGATGTCTAAAGACTATTCGAAAGAAATGTAGAAATAAATGCAAAATCGAGGCTTCCATTGCAGAGGCATACATTCTAGAGGAGGTCTCAAACTTCACAACAACTTATTATGGTGACAAACTGCCGAGCGTGCATAATCCACCCCCTCGTTACAACGATGGCGACAATGAATCGAACCTTAGCATATTTCGAGGCCAACTCGGAAGCGCAAGTGGCTCGACCACCAAGACCCTGACACATGAAGAGTGGCGGCATATCATGCTATATGTATTGACCAACCTTGAAGAGGTGACGCCATACATGGAACAATTTCTTCATGAATTCTGGCGTCGATCAAGGGACCCCACTCCACAGGAATATGACGCTCTTCTTAGAAAGGATGTGAGAAATGGGTTGCCCGATTTCATTTCCTTGTTCAAACATAAGGTACGTGCTTAGTTTGTAAAAGAGATACGTCTTTAAACTCAATTTAGCGTCTTTTAACTTGCGAATACTTGCAGGGCCAAAGAGATCCGTCTATGAGTGCCGAATTGAGACAAGTAGCCAACGACTTTGCTTATAGGGTCAAGAAATATTCTGGGTATGACGTCAATGGATACCGTTTTCGCACAACACACTACGACAAAAGTCGGCCCAATCGGAAAACAACGTGTTCTGGGGTCTTTACGCCGGGCCTTGACAATGTCGATTATTTTGGACGAATCGAAGAAATATATGAGCTCAATTTTTATGGTTCCAAACCTCTTACTCTAGTGATATTCAAATGTCATTGGTTTGACCCTCAAGTGACGAGACGGACACATTCTAATCTTGGGATAGTCGAAATTCGACAAGATTCCACCTTAGCAGGAGACGATGTCTATATCGTTTCCCAACAGGCCACACAAGTGTATTATCTCCCATATGCGTGTCAAACGAAAGAACATCTTAAGGGTTGGGATGTTGTGTATAAGGTATCGCCGCACGGGAGGTTACCTGTTCCTAACGATGAAGATTACAACTTAGACCCGGACACATATGATGGAGAGTTCTTCCAAGAAGATGGGCTAGAAGGGCGATTTGAGATAGACTTAACCGAAGCTATCGGAATGGACGTAGATATTGAAATGGTTGTTGATGAGGAGGATGATGAGGTGCAAAATGATAATGACTTAGTAATCCTTGAAGGCAATGACATTACTGACGAACTTGCGTCTTCCGATGGTGTGGAGATTGAAATGCTTGATAGTGATGATGAGAGTTATGATCCGGCTAACCCCGACACATATGAAGATTATTTTTAATCGATGTAATGCTATATGACTTTTTATTTCGCACCTGTTTTTAAATAAATCTTTTTATATGTGCTTATTTGTTTACTCTTAATTGCAGGTTGTTGGACAAATATGGTGGGCGGTTTCCTGAGGAGGAGGAGGGGGAGGAGGAGTAGGACGGCGGACGATGCAGAGCAGGCAGCGCAGCAGGACGAGGCAGAGCAGGCAGCGCAGCAGCAGGCGACGCCTCAGGACGACGACGACCAGCAGCAGGACGACGACGACCAGCAGCAGGATGCCTCAGGTTCAGGCGGCTCTAGTTCGAGGAGCATCTACCTGCGAGGCCCCGCGAGTCTCCCTCAGCGTCCCATACTTCGGGACAGACGGCCGCTGATTCGGCCGGAAGGGGAGAGGTATGTAACTTTATGTTCTTCATTCTTGTTCATATTATGTGTTCAAAATCATAATATAAACTAATACTTTTTATTTATCACTTGGACAGGTCTTAGACGATTTTGGATTATGCTGGGGGTCATCATCGCCCCCCCAATGGCATCCTCGGCCTGCTGTGCAGGGAACACTTCCCTGGACTTGTGGAGTACGCCGGAGTGACGGGCCCAGCCTTCACCTTCGACCACTACGCCGTCGCCCCCGATGCAGTAGACCGGGACGGCAGGGAATTCAATAACAAGGCGGAGCGGGTGAAGCAAGAGCTGTGGGTAAGTCTTAGTATAATGTAAAATATGTCGCATTCGTTGCAAATTCTTGAAATAATGTATGGATACATCGTTTTTGTATGCAGGATTTCTTCAGACGCGATGCTGGATACGAGGCTAGGGCGGATGTGGTGGCTACCACGAGCTGTAAGAAGCTTGTCGTGGACATGCACTATGAGGCCCGCATCCAGGCCATCATCACCTACCACGGCTCCGTCCTTGGGGAGAAGGTGACCAAAACTCAAGCCCGAACCATGTCGTTGACCATGGAGCAGTACCTGCAGGTAAAGTCATGCATGTTTGGTACCAGTACTCCATACATGAATTTTATTTTATCTTCTGATATGCACTTTACGTGTTTACTTTGCAGATGATTCCACATTGGTGCGCCGCACATCCTCTGTGCTGGGAGCAGATGGTGGATAGGTGGTGTTCGGCTGAGTGGGACGAGGCGCACACAGCTAGCCGGGAACGGCGTTTGATGATGCAAGGCCCCTCCCACCACCAAGGCAGCCGGAGCCTGGGCCAATATGCCGAAGCATGGGTACGCCACCTTTTTTATTTAGATATATAGCACTAAGTTAGATATTATTTCTAACTATCTCGTTGGTTTTCGTTGCAGTCGGCGTCACATGGTGGCAGGCCTTGCTCCACCTTCTCGGCCTATGCTATGGCCCATAAGGGTAAGGCGACGTCCGACGTCACCTACAACCCGGATGATGGGCCCGAGGCCTACACCAACCCCGCCGTCTACAGCCGCCTCCATGACTACACCGCCATGGCGCAGGAGGTCCATGGCCCAGACTATGATCCGAGCACCGAGCCGATCGACACCGATGTGCTCATGAGGGTCGGAGGAGGCAAGAGACATGGGCGGTACTGGATTGCCGACGGGGCAATCGACTCGTCCTCCACTCCCACTCTGTCTCAGGTGAGAGCAAGGAGCACGGGCTCAAGTCCAGCCATACGACCTCGGCACGACAGCTCACAGCATCGCATACAGCAACTCGAGGTTAGTGCTTCTGTAACTCGTCCTTTCTTGAGTTATATACCTTCTCTTTGAGGTACTATAACGTTGGCTTGTAATATTACAGACCCAACTAGAAGAAGAGAGGAGGGAACGTCAAGAGATGGAGGCGAGGATAATGGCGGAGCGGGCGGCGGCTGATCAGAGGATGGCAGAGATGTTCCAGTACATGCAGAGCCTTGGCGCCGCACAGGGCATCCCTCCGCCACCTCCATTGTTCCCTCCAGTTGACCCTACTCTCTTCCACACTCCTGTGAGTATCAAAATTGTAGTTAGATGTTTGTAATGCATCTGGTATAACACTTGCAATCTCTTCTCTGTGCAGGGCCAATCTGGGGCGGCATCCAACAACCCTCCGGAAGGGTTTAGCCCAACGCAGCCCCGGTCAAACCGCCCACCTCCATGAGTGCTGTGTTTTCATTGTTTTAGACTTTAGAACTTATGTATAATACTTATGTCTGTGTTTGATACTTATGTGAGAGCTTGCGACGTTTGAGACTTATGTTTGTGTTTAATACTTGTGTTGAACACTTATGTTTGTGATGGATATTTATGTTTGTGGTGACGGTTTTATGTTTGTGTTGGCTATTTATGTCTGTGATGATATCTGTGATGTATATATGTGATATATATGTGATATCTTCTGTTTGTGTGGATGGAATACAAAAAACAAATTAAAAAGGTATATACTGGTCACTTTGCCGAGTGTTACACTCGGCAAAGAGGCTCTTTGCCGAGTGTCCGGGTCATAACACTCGGCAAAGAGCACAGACCTGGGCACCGGCTTAGGTTCTTTGCCGAGTGTTACGTCCATGGCACTCGACAAAGAGGTCGGCTTTGCCGAGTGCCACTTGGGACACTCGGCAAAGAACCTGACATGGGGACCCTCCCTGGCGGGTTCTTTGCCGAGTGTCCCAAGTGGCACTCGGCAAAGATGGATTCTTTGCCGAGTGCTGCACGGAAGACACTCGGCAAAACTAACTTCTTTGCCGAGTGTCACAGGGGACACTCGGCAAAGCCGCCGTCTCCGTCACTCGACGCCGTAACGGCTGCTTTTCTTTGCCGAGTGCTCTCTGGCACTCGGCAAAGATCTTTGCCGAGTGCCCGATAAAAAGCTCTCGGCAAAGAAGGCTTTGCCGATGCACTGTTCACCGAGCCTTCTTTGCCGAGTGTGACACTCGGCAAAGCTTTTGCCGAGTGTTTTGAACGCTTCGCCGAGTGCTTCAGGCACTCGGCAAAGCGATTGATTCCGGTAGTGAAAGAAATACACACATTTAACAAAATTTATCAGATCACAAGATAATACCATATTACTAGATATTACAACATCTTAAGATCATGAGCTATTACACCAGATTACAAGATATTACACCAGATGACAAGCACATAATTATAACAGATGAGATCAATTGACAGTAGGACATAGGCACACAATTACAATAGATCACAGGCATATAGTCGCACAGATATGAGATGGTTATTAGGAGTTGTTCGTGCAATGGCCGCCTCATTAAAAACCTTCTTAGGTAAAAACTCACAGCTCGTGAGAAAACCATAAAAGGAAAAAAGAGTGCAAGCCAACTCCTAAGTTTATAAGTTTATTACAGTGCACAGATCATCAGTTCACCATACGTTCGTTATAAAATTTAACCAAGTCCCTAGCAGTGGTCTATCTACAAACATGCATAAATCTAGGGTTATGAGCACGATTGATATAACATAGAAAAGCGAGAGTAGAGCCATACCATAAAGGAAGGTCATCCCTATCAATCAAACGCCATGGTTCAGTCCTACCAACAGAAGCAGAGTACTCCCAACGCTGCAAAGTACCATCAGCATTGTACTTAAGCACAGATTGGACTTGCCTAGAGCGTTCATGTTTTTTCTTAGCCGGGCAATTATGCCGAAGCAAATGTCTAGTACTAGAAATAGATCAAGCACTAAGCGTTTTCTTACAGTGCTTGCAACGAACAGCATACCTGACTTTCTTACCATTCACAATCTTATTCAATTCATCAATGTCATTCCAGCACTTCGACCTTTTCTTCGAGTTCGAGTTGCTACCACCGGCATCAGGATCAGGGACTGACTCTAGCGGGCTTGTGGAGCTTGTGTCAGTCCCTATTCCAGAGCTAGCGACAGTATCGATCTTAATATGATATCCATGGGTGTCATCGAAACCAATGAAGAACCTAGCATCCTCGGCCTCGTTGTGGTCCTTGAGCCAGCGCTCCTCCTCCTCCTCCTCTAGAGCCACATCAAGGTCCATGACTTTGACTGTGACCATGAGCCCGAGGAGCTTGGTTGGCTCCTCTAGCTACAACAGATAGTCGCCTTCGGCTACCTCAACGGCTATAAGGTACAAGGCAACAAAAATGGAATTAAACTTACATCTAAGACGATTACAGGAATAAGGACGAACGATTAAACACACATTTTCAAGCTGGAGCACCCGAGACGACGGTACGGAGCGAGGAGCAGATAATGGGACCACCAGAGACAACTGGACAACGAGACATGAGAGAAGGATGGCGAGGGAGGAGGATGAGTATAGAACAAAAATATAGATGTCCAAG
This sequence comes from Zea luxurians, assembly GCA_029449295.1. Taxonomy (NCBI): domain Eukaryota; kingdom Viridiplantae; phylum Streptophyta; class Magnoliopsida; order Poales; family Poaceae; genus Zea; species Zea luxurians. The sequence goes on from JAOPSE010000014.1 coordinate 76,260,087, forward strand.
AAGGGCAACATACAAGCAACCAGATCCCGACTAGGCGGAGACCGGAGACAGTGACGAAGGCAAGCACGCCTACAAGCTACAACCCGATCCAAGGAGCACCAGCGAGGAACCGAGGAGCACCAGCGAGGAGTCGAGTAAACACCACTGCACCAGTGAACTAACCTTGCACAATCGACGCACCGAGGATAGCGCCAGCGAGGAGCCAAGTAAACACCAGTGAACGAACCTTGCACAATCAAAGCACCAAGGAATGAGGACCACTAGATCTGGATGGGATTAGGGTTAGGGAAGGGAGATAGAGGGAGGGACGAGAGGAAGGAACTCCAACCTCTCCAAACAGGCCAGGAGCACAAGAGACGTCGGCGATGGCGAGTCATCGACCGAGATTGAACTCGAGTCGTCGTCGATGTCGGGAGGAGGCACCAAGGTGGCGAGGATGGAGAAATCGCCAATCACCAGTACACAGAGCTGTTGAGGAGGGGGTGAGGGTTGTGGTGTGCGGTGGCGGGGTGCTGGCAGCCGCATGTGGCTTATTGGCCACCGTGACGTTAACAGTCCGGCCCACTGTCCATGTCGGGTCGTGCCATAGCGCGTGGGCCTCATACGTTGTCTAAGCCCGACACACTCATTGGACTGTGCTGGCCCGGGCACAAAATCCGTCGGGCCGAGCGTACTTGGGCCAGGCCAAAAACGTGTCGGGCCACGAGTAAAACGAGTGGCCCCCACTGTTCGGACATCTATAGATTCCAGAACCAACTACTATTATATTTTCATGTGATGTGTTCCCTCCTCATCAGCTCCCCGCCTATCTCGGTGGCCGTCTCAAGGCAGCTCATTTAATTTTCAAAGCTCAAAATCAAAGCAGGTCAGCTGTCAGTGCAAATATATAGATTAGAAGTGATGAAGGATGGAGCCTAGGCTTGGATTCATGGAATGGAGAAGTAGGAAGACTGAACATGATGAATGATACTTAGGACATAGATAAGTGCAAGTGTACATAGAAAAATTAGACCATATTGACCAAGCTAAACAGATGTTGACCAAATCAAGCGGATGCGCTGGAGGACTTTATGATCGACGGACGAGGACTAGTGGTTACACATGTTGAGATCGTGGAAGAGGCATAGTAGAGACACTTCTCAAGTGGGTTTGGCAGTTTGGGACTTAAAACCACTAGTGGATAATTTTTAGGTTTAGGTCTCAAAACCCGAATGAAGATTCAATAGGAAAGGGAGGCAACATATGGCATCATCATGAAGCTTCAATCGATGCAAATCAAGGTCACAAAGAACTCATGGTATAAGATGCACCAAACTTGGTTTGGACCATTTTTCATGTTTGTTAAGTGGTTCGACCTAAATATCTAGAGGCATGCTAGAAAATGTGTAATAGCTTTATAAATAAGAGAATGGTAGTTCCATATCTCGAGTTTTCATTTCTTAGTTCCTAGTCCCTAAATTTTCTCTCATAACTAGTAGGAGGTCCAAAGAATAAGTGAGTGATATGCTTTTGTGTTTGAGTTTTTGTAATATTTTTATCTATATCTACTAGACCTAGTCGATCTTCAAAAACAAAGAAATCATTCCTTAGAGTCTAGATTCCTTGTGTTTGAATTTTGTTTTCCCCTCTCAAGTTCCCCTATCTTCGTCCATTTGTTAGATTTTGTGTTTCAACAGTTTTGGGGTTATGTTGGTTGGATGAATATGTGCTAGGACCTCTTAGGATCATCCCACCAGACAATTTCAACAAATTCCTCGTGAGCATGCCAATCCAACTTTGGAGCAAATTTGAGAATACCTTTTGTTTGATAGATTTTTAGATCTGTTGAATTTAGAGTTGTTCCAAGTGTTGGTGCTTTAAGGATATTCTCCTAATATCCTAAGGAATTTGTCTAAAGTTTGAGATCAATCGGAATTGGGTTGAGTTGGTTTGGATCTTTGGATCATTTTTCTAAGGTGCAGTTTTTCAATACAAGATAGTTTAGTGCAAATTCTATATGGTCCCATATGAAGACTTTGGAGTTTTGAACTAATTTTTTGGAATACCTTTCCAATGGTGACGTTAGCCTATGGTTCAATTTTTATGAGTTCTAAACATCACTTGTATGGTTTTGAGATGACCTGTCAAAACTACTGGTGCTAAAAACTCCTAGGATGAATTCTCATATCAGGGAAACTATTAATCATATTGGAGGATCCAGTGTTGCACCATAGTGCGGTCCATTTTACTCAGCTTTTATGACTTTTTCTCTTGTTCTTACCCATCTCTCTTTTAGTTTTGTCGTTGTGTCTCTATGGATCTTTTGAATACATCTAGTCACCATTTGATGTATGTACTTCCCAAGATGTTTTGGTGTGTGTGAGTGTTTTGGGATTCTAATTAAAACAAGAACAAAAAACAAAAGAGAAATATATCAGGCTCCCATTTACTCCTTTTAGTCATCGTTCTCGGTCCTTCAAACACTTAAGCATTTTGTTTGACCATGTTCACCAGCAACTTGTAGTGTGCATACACTACTGAAGAATGGGGCTTCCGTTTAAGAACTTTTTTCCAATTGCTTTAAAATCGGTGATGATACCGGTTTTAAATGGCACATCTATGTAGACGACATTAGTACCTGTTGGTGTATCCAACAGGTACTAGTGTCAAGTCTTTAGTACTGGTTAAAGAGACCAACCAATACTCATGTACCTCACGCTAGGGCGAAAATGGAGATTATTTTAGTACCAGTTATAGCAAAGAACCAGTACTAAATATCTCTTTATCACACCTAGAAGTTTCAGTTTTCGCCTAAAGGACTTTAGTACCGGTTCTTAAAAAGAACCAATACTAAAGGTTTTCCCCTGAAGTCTTTAGTATCAGTTCTTTTTAAGAACTGGTACTAAATATTCTCTAGTTCTCATCCGAAGCTTTTGGTCCCAACCCAAACATATTTAATTAATACTGATTCTTAGTTAGAATCGATACTAAAATTTTCCCCTATAAATATGGCCTTTCCTAAGCCTTTCTCATTCATGAGCATGTGCGTCGGGCCCCCTCTCATTGCACCACCACTGAGTCCGAGGACACATTGTCATCACCATCGCATGCAATAGTGATGCACAGTCCCCTAGTGAGCACATCGAAAATCAAAGTTTTGTTATACCATTATTCTTGACTATTCAAATAGTGGCATTATTCTTATGTATATTTGTTATAGAGTTTGTAGTTCCTACACATTAGCAAGCTTGATGTTTGTCCATGTTTTTTTACTTTTTCTTATGGTCCATAATGATTACATCATTTAGGGTTTAGGGCCATGACTCAAAGTAGTTAGGTTTATGGTTATTTTGATAAGGATATTGTTGTAGTTTCGAAAACCAGGGGACAATAGAACTTGTGTTCGGTGGGGATGCTAACACGGACTCACTCCGAATGGTGAATCGCGAGGATTCAAGCAGAGGGTTTGAGATAGATGGTTATACTGGTTTAGGCTTCCACCCTAGTCTAGTGTAGTGATGATCATAGTACTGCTTGAGGACTATGTTACAACTTGGTGGGTGTGTGTCAAGAAGGAAGGAGGGCTTTCACTTTTATAGCTCAAGGGTAGGACCTTACAGAGAAGACTTGTTTTCTACTGGTAATAGGGCTATATGTTGCCCCGGGTTGATGCAGTGTCCCTGACGTCGTCCGTAGAGTTGTGTGTAGCCGTACTCTTGGAATGGCATACAACTTCGCTCGTCCGTCATACGGGTCCCTGTAGCGAGTACGGTGCTGACGTTCTTGTAGTAGTGCATGGTGGGTCCCATGGGTCAGTCTTACAGAATGGTCGTGTGTGGCACAACCTCGCCTATCATCATGAACACCGCGTCACCTTCCATCGTACGTAGGCATATACCCTGTACAACATATTGTCCTATCCTTTCTATTATGCGGGTCACTATAGAGACTCTGGTGCTTAGCCCCCCTGACTAGGGTTGACTGGCCCCATGAGGTAGTTGGGACACACTAGAGACTGTATGTGGTGGCGTGCGGTCGTGATGATAGGGACCTCTCGATGCCCCTTCGGTTCGCCATGACCATGGTCCATACATGGTTTGGTGATGACATGTCTTGTCGTAGCTGATGTGGGTCGGTAGTACTGGATTGAGACCTTCACCTCGCTGAGTTGCTCAGCCGGGAGTTGGTCGACCACTCTGCCTCACAGGATTGCTCGTCAGAGGCTTGGTCGGCCACTCTGCCTCACAGGGTTGCTCGGCAGAGGGTTGGTCGGCCGCTCCGCCTCGCAAGGTTGCTCGGTAGAGAGTCTGGTCGACAAGTGGGCCGTTAAGAAGCCTTGGGCTTACTTTAGGCACCTGCTTCCTAGATAACCGACAGATATTCATTATTTTTTGCTCAATGTTTAAACTCTAATTTTTTGTTCTACACATAGGAATCATGCTATGATGAATCACCGTGAAATGGAGAAGTTTAATCACGAACTAGCCCTTACGCAGGAAATAAGAAAATAATTCTAACTATCAACTAGCCCTTAGGGTTGTAATTAATATATTATGAGTGATGCTATGGTAAACTAGCACTTAGAGTTATGAGCTAGTTGAATATATATTTTTATTTTTTACGGTAAGGACTAGTTTGCTATTAAAGGCTAGTTCATTGGTGATAGTGACAAAGTGAAGCAACAATAATTTATCTATTTACCACTTTGGCTCCTTGTCAATTTTGTCCTATCGCTACGAGTGATGTTTCCGTTGGATGTAATTTTTCATTGCCCATCTTAAAGGCTAGTTTGTATGCAATGTATGTTGGGTGAAGGAACACTTCAATAAGAAAGGAAGAAACTACTCACTTTGAATTTAATAATGTGTCTTGGCTTTGAATTAAATATAATATATCTAAATATATATATTAAATTTTCATTAATAGCTAAATATGTAAAATAAAAATTCACTTCCGTGTCGGTTCTTAAAAAGAATCATTATTAAAAATCTCTCTTTAGTATCAGTTCTTGGCTAGAACTGGTAGTAAAGTCTGACCTTTATAGTACCTATGTAACTAGGACTAAAAATTGACGCGTTTAATCTCGGTTGTCTAGTTCTGGTTGGGAACTCAATACTATAAGGCCTTGTTCGGTTAATCCCGTTACCCATGGATTGGATAGGATTGGAAAAAATTATGAAGAAATTTGACTTGCTTGGGATTTAAACCTCAATCCCACTCAATCCATATGGATTGAGAGCTAACCGAACAAGCCCTAACCGGTTTCTAACCGGTACTAACGGCCCTTTCTCGTGATATTTGGATGCATAAATACCACGTCTAGTTTTCGCATGAGGCCTTGTTCGATTATTACTATCCATGTGTATTAGATGGGATTAGAAAAAAATAAAAGATTTTAATTTGTTTGGAATTTAAACTCATTTAATATCACTTAATCCACATGGATTGAGAGCAAAACGAACAACCCTAAACTGAATGGGAACGTATCCGTAGGTTAAGTGCCAGTTGGGACAGATTGCTAGCCAGGTCAGGTTCATGCATATGAACATGTCATCATTTAGGCAAGTTAGGAGTTTAAGTTGGAAGGTGGGGTACATCGTGCTGCAGAAATCTATCATTGTCGGTACGGCATGCTGCCAAAGAGGAGCCATCCTTGTTTAGTTCGTCGAATATACTGATGTGTACTTAGGTTAAGTAATGGCGTCCTTTCCTTGAAGCTGAAAGCGAGTAATTATTTACTTCCACTTCGATCGGCCTATGTTATATCTCGCTCCCTAAATAATATATATTAACTTCCTTCCTTGCCTAGGTAAGGTTTGACCCTGGTATCAGATTGTTTTCTCTCCTTGTGGTTCAAGAAAACTACTTACTCCGTTGCCAAAATCAAGAGAAGAGTTATCCGTTTCAAAATACTAGTCATCGTAACTCTTGATCTTGGCAACGTATCGAGCATAAACTAGTATTTCTGTGCAAACTAACTAACAAAAGTCACAAATTTTTTTTAAAAAATTATGGATGTACTTTTAGCCCATTCTAGCACTGTATAAATATTAAAACTCAAATTTATCATATATTAAAAGATACAAAAAGAGAAAATTCTGAGATAATTTTAATTTTTATCTTAGAATTTTCTCTTTTTTGTATTTCTTAGCATATGATGAATTTGAATTTGAATTTAAAATTTTACACAGCGCTAGAGTAGGCAATAAAGTACAAAGTGTGTAACTACCACTAGAAAAAGCATAAACTACTCTAGCAAGGTGCACTACCGGAAATCGACTCTTTGCCATAGCACTCGGCGAAGAAGGAACACCTGAGCACAGGTAAAGCTTCTTTGCTGAGTGTTGTGGCCCTGACACTCGGCAAAGAAGCAAGCTTTGCCGAGTGCCTCCTAGAGCACTCGGTAAAGAAACTGACAAAGGGGCCCGCCGGTGGACTCGTTACCGAGTGCTGGGTTGGCGGACACTCGGCAAAGACGTCGTCTCCGTTACCAGTTGCCGTGACGACGGCTTTCCTTTGCCGAGTACCGAGCGACACTCGACAAAGTTTTTGTTGAGTGCCCAATCAAAAGTACTCGACAAAGAAGCCATTGTCGATGTACAGTTTGCCGAGTGCTACACTCGGCAAAGACTTCGTCGAATGTTTTTCAGGCTTTGCCGAGTGCTTCAGGCACTCAGCAAAGAGCCCGATTCCGGTAGTGGTGTGTAACTAAGGTTTTTCTAGTGTGCTCTAAAACTTACCCTTCATGCACAAAGAGTTTTGGAACCTAGAGCCAATTCTATCTAGTCTATAACTAATCTAGATCTACAAAGGTCACACAGACAAAGCACGTGCCGAAGCAATAAGCATGGTAGGTAAATAGCTCAAGTAAGAGAGGGCAAATGCCAAAAGACACTGCAATGTATCCCTTGGTATAGCTTGCTAAATCATAACCCCAAATACATCTTGGAGATCCATAACTCCTAAAAACCAAGTCTCACCCAACCACAGTGTTGCCATACAAGACATCCACCAACAAAAGGCTAGTACCTAAGTCATGGCCTCGCCGCCGTCATGTGGCTCTTCTAGTTATTTTGGTATTTTTTATGCTCAAGTAGAGAATACTATAAGCACACATAATAGTGCTATTGAGAGCACCTAGAGGGGGGGGGGTGAATAGGTGATCCTGTAAAAACTTAAACTCAAAGCCACAAACTTGATTAAGTGTTAGCACAATGAAGCCAAGTGGCTAGAGATGAGTTCTTGCAAAACACAATAACCACAAAGAGATCAACACAAAGAGGCACAGTGGTTTATCCCGTGGTTCGGCCAAGCCCAACACTTGCCTACTCCACGTTGTGGCGTCCCAACGGACGAGGGTTGCACTCAACCCCTTTCAAGCGGTCCAAAGACCCACTTGAATACCACGATGTTTTGCTTTCGTTTCACTATATCCCGCTTGCGAGGAATCTCCACAACTTGGAGCCTCTCGCCCTTACAATTTGATTATCACAAAGAATCACAGAAGTAAGGATGGGATGAGCAACACACACAAGACACAAAATCAGAGCAACAATACGCACACAAGTCACAACTCGAGCTCTCAACACAACTCGAAGAGTTCTCTACTCAAATGGAGCTCTAGTTGCTATCACAAAGAATCGAATGCGCAAAAATGAAGTCTTGGTGCTTAGGAATGCTCAAGGGATGCTTGGCGTACTCCTTCAAGCGCCTAGGGGTCCCTTTTATAGCCCCAAGGCAGCTAGGAGCCGTTGAGAGCAATCTAGGAAGGCAATTCTTGCCTTCTGTCGACTGGCGCACCGGACAGTCCGGTGCACCACCGGACACTGTCCGGTGCAGATTTCTTTCCTATTCTGGCGCAGCCGACCGTTGGAGACTTGGAGCCGTTGGCGCACTGGACACTGTCCGGTGCACACCGGACAGTCCGGTGCACACCGGACAGTCCGGTGCTCCGATCCGATCGTTGGCTCGGCCACGCGTCACGCGCGGATTGCGCGACCGACTGTTGGCGCGCCCGACCGTTGGCTCACCGGACAGTCCGGTGACTCACCGGACAGTCCGGTGAATTATAGCCGTACGCTGTTGACTTGGTTCCCGAGAGCGGCGACTTCGCCGCAGCTGACTCACCGGACACTGTCCGGTGCACCACCGGACAGTCCGGTGATTTATAGTCGTACGCCACTGTCGAGACCCGAGAGCAGCCAGTTGATCAGACGCCAGCCTGGCGCACCGGACAGTCCGGTGCACCCAGACTAAGCAGAGTCTTGGCTGCTCGAGCCAAGTCTTTTCCAATTGTATTTTCTCTGATTCTAGCACTTAGACAAATATGTTAGTACACAAAAACCAATGTACTAAGTCTAGAATCATACCTTTGTGTTGACTTTGCACTTCTTCCACCATTTGACATAGTTTCACATTTAAACCATTTGTGTTGGCACTTGATTACCAAAATACTTAGAAATGGCCCAAGGGCACATTTCCCTTTCAATCTCCCCCTTTTTGGTGATTTATGCCAACACAACAAAAAGCAACTAAAGGAAGTGCAACATCAATGCAAATGAGAACACAAATTTGTTTTGATTCAAATCTGGCATATTTGGATCATTCTTTGCCACCACTTGGTTTGTTTTTGCAAATCATACTCAATTTCCTATCTCTAAGTCAAACTCACTTGTTGAGACATAAAGAGAGGTATTCCAATAGAAATTGATCAAAGATTCAAAAACTCCCCCTTTTTCCCATAATCAAGCATTCTCCCCACAAGAGACAGACTTTTAGCACTAAGAGACAATAAGAGTATTTTGACAAAACAAAACTCTACTCTACTATTTTCAAAATTCTCAAGTGGTAGCTGATCCATTTCTTGCTTTGGCCTTATTTTCTCCCCCTTTGGCATCAAGCACCAAAACGGGATCAATCTTGGCCCTTAAACCTCATTGCCTCACCAAAATCTTCAAATAAGAGTACAAAGGCAATAAGAATATGGAGATGAACTTGGAGTGAGTTACCCTCTCATCAGAGTGCAGTGGAAGTCTTGCATGGTCCAAGTTCACCTTTTCCCTTTTAATTCACAAGCAAGCTCAACCACATGGTTAGTCTCAAAGGGTCAAGTTGTAGCACATCTCCCCCTAAATATGTGCATCACTCGCAAATGGACTTTTGAGGTCCGGGGAGCGCTTGTACAACTTGAGCACCATCAATAAACAACAAAATGCATAAGGGAACATGATCAAAGGCATAAATACAGGTATGCTATAAATCAATCCAAGTTCCGCGAATCTAAGACATTTAGCTCACTACGCAGCCTGCAAAAGGTCTTCTCATCTAAAGGCTTGGTAAAGATATCGGCTAGCTGGTTCTCGGTGCTAATATAAAACACTTCGATATCTCCCTTTTGCTGGTGGTCTCTCAAAAAGTGATGCCGGATGTCAATGTGCTTCGTGCGGCTGTGCTCAACAGGATTGTCCGCCATGCGGATAGCACTCTCATTATCACATAGGAGTGGGACTTTGCTCAGATTGTAGCCAAAGTCCTGGAGGGTTTGCCTCATCCAAAGTAGTTGCGTGCAACACTGTTCTACGACAACATACTCGGCCTCAGCGGTGGATAGGGCAACAAAGGTTTGTTTCTTAGAACTCCACGATACCAGGGACCTTCCTAGAAATTGGCACATCCCTGATGTACTCTTCCTATCAACCTTACATCCAGCATAATCGGAGTCTGAATATCCAATTAAGTCAAAGGTAGACCCCTTTGGATACCAGATCCCGAAGCAAGGTGTAGCGACTAAATATCTAAGAATTCGCTTCACGGCCACTAAGTGACACTCCCTTGGATCGGATTGAAATCTAGCACACATGCATACACTAAGCATAATATCCGGTCTACTAGCACATAAATAAAGCAAGGAACCTATCATGGACCGGTATGCTTTTTGATCAATGGACTTACCTCCTTTGTTGAGGTCGACGTGTCCGTCAGTTCCCATTGGAGTCTTTGCGGGCTTGGCGTCCTTCATCCCAAACCGCTTGAGCAAGTCTTGCGTATACTTTGTTTGGGAAATGAAAGTGCCGTCCTTGAGTTGCTTCACTTGGAACCCAAGGAAGTAGTTCAACTCGCCCATCATTGACATCTCAAACTTTTGAGTCATCACCCTGCTAAACTCTTCACAAGACTTTTGATTAGTAGAACCAAATATTATGTCATCGACATAAATTTGGCACACAAATAGATCACCGTCACAAGTCTTAGTGAAAAGAGTTGGATCGGCTTTCCCAACCTTGAAAGCATTAGTAATTAAAAAGTCTCTAAGGCATTCATACCATGCTCTTGGGGCTTGCTTAAGTCCATAGAGCGCCTTAGAGAGCTTACACACGTGGTCGGGGTACCGTTCATCCTCAAAGCCAGGGGGTTGCTCCACGTACACCTCCTCCTTGATTGGCCCGTTGAGGAAAGCGCTCTTCACATCCATTTGGTACAACCTGAAAGAATGATGAGCGGCATAGGCTAACAAAATACGAATCGACTCTAGCCTAGCCACAGGAGCGAAAGTCTCCTCAAAGTCCAAACCTGCGACTTGGGCATAACCTTTTGCCACAAGTCGAGCCTTGTTCCTTGTCACCACCCCGTGCTCGTCCTGTTTGTTGTGGAACACCCACTTGGTTCCCACAACATTTTGCTTGGGACGCAGCACCAGTGTCCAAACTTCATTTCGCTTGAAGTTGTTGAGCTCTTCCTGCATGGCCAACACCTAGTCCGGGTCTAGCAAGGCCTCTTCTACCCTGAAAGGCTCAATAGAAGAGACGAAAGAGTAATGCTCACAAAAATTAGCTAATCTAGAGCGAGTGGTTACTCCCTTGCTAATGTCACCCAAAATCTGGTCGACGGGATGGTTCCTTTTAATCATCGCTCGAACTTGAGTTGGAGGGGCCTGTGGTGCTTCTTCCTCTTCAACTTGGACATCCTGTGCTCCCCCTTGATCACACGTCTCTTCTTGAGGAACATGTTCATCATCTTGAGTTGGGGGGTGCATCGTCATTGAGGAAGAAGGCTGATCTTGTTCCTTGTGTTCCTGCGGTCGCACATCTCCAATCGCCATGGTACGAATCGCGTCTGTTGGAACATCATCCTCATATACATCATCAAGCTCAACTTGCTCTCTTGGAGAGCCATTAGTTTCATCAAATACAACGTCGCTAGAGACTTCAACCAAACCCGATGATTTGTTGAAGACTCTATACACCTTTGTATTTGAGTCATAACCTAACAAAAACCCTTCTACAGCTTTGGGAGCAAATTTTGAATTTCTACCTTTCTTCACCAGAATGTAGCATTTACTCCCAAAAACTCGAAAATACGAAACATTGGGTTTGTTACCGGTTAGAAGCTCGTATGATGTCTTCTTGAGGAGGCGATGGAGATAGACTCGGTTTATGGCGTGGCAAGCCGTGTTCACAGCTTCCGACCAAAACCGCTCGGGCGTCTTGAATTCTCCAAGCATTGTCCTCGCCATGTCTATGAGCGTCCGGTTCTTCCTCTCTACCACACCATTTTGCTGTGGTGTGTAGGGAGCGGAGAACTCGTGCTTGATTCCTTCCTCCTCAAGGTACTCCTCCACTTAAAGGTTCTTGAACTCAGACCCGTTATCGCTCCTTATCTTCTTCACCTTGAGCTCAAACTCATTTTGAGCTCTCCTTAGGAAGCGCTTGAGGGTCCCTTGGGTTTCAGATTTATCCTGCAAAAAGAATACCCAAGTGAAGCGGGAAAAATCATCAACAATTACTAAACCATACTTACTTCCCCCGATGCTGAGGTAGGCGACGGGTCCGAAGAGGTCCATATGCAGTAGCTCCAGGGGTCTTGATGTGGTCATCACATTCTTGCTGTGATGCGCACTTCCCACTTGTTTACCTGCTTGACAAGCTGCACAAGGTCTATCTTTTTCGAAATACACATTTGTTAGACCTAACACATGTTCTCCCTTTAGAAGTTTGTGAAGGTTCTTCATCCCCACATGTGCTAGACGGCGATGCCACAGCCAGCCCATGCTAGTCTTAGCAATTAAGCATGCATCTAGACCGACCTCCTCCTCTGCAAAATCAACTAAATAGAGTTTGCCGTCTAGTGCACCCTTAAAAGCTAATGAACCATCACTCCTTCTAAAGACAGACACATCTACATTTGTGAATAAGCAATTATGTCCCATATTACATAGTTGACTAACCGATAGAAGATTATAACCTAGCGACTCTACCAAAAATACATTGGAGATAGAGTGCTCATTTGAGATGGCTATCTTGCCTAAGCCTTTAACCTTGCCTTGATTCCCGTCACCGAATATGATTGAATCCTGGGAATCTTTGTTCTTGACGTAGGAGGTGAACATCTTCTTCTTCCCCGTCATGTGGTTTGTGCATCCGCTGTCGATAATCCAGCTTGATCCCCCGGATGCATAAACCTGCAAGACAAATTAGGCTTGGGTTTTAGGTACCCAACTCTTGTTGGGTCCTATGAGGTTAGTGACAATAGTCTTAGAAACCCAAATGCAAGTTTTATCTCCCTTACATTTGGCTCCCACCTTTTTAGCAATCACCTTTTTATTTTTACATGAAAGAATAAGCTTAGCATTGCAAGCATGAAAGACAGTGGTAGATCCATTATATACTTTTCTAGGAGCATAAGACATAACATTCTTCCTAGATCTACCATTAAAATTTGAACTTGAAGCAATCATGGCATGAGAGTCGAACGTATTACAACTCCTATCATAATGAACATTTCTACCATGCATATAAGAACTAGAAGCAGTCATAGCATGTGAATCATAAGAATAATTCCTACAAACATTTCTAGAGAATTTCCTATCGCTATAAATGAAGGCATGATTCTTTTGATTGCTACTAGTCATAGGAGCCTTCCCTTTCTCCTTAGCGGGGATGGGAGCCTTATGACTTGTTAAGTTCTTGGCTTCACTCTTAAAGCCAAGCCCATCCTTAATTGAGGGGTGTCTACCAATAGTGTAGGCATCCCTTGCAAATTTTAATTTATCAAATTCATTTTTGCTAGTCTTAAGTTGAGCATTAAGACTAGCCACTTCATCACTTATTTTAGAAATGGAAACTAGGTGTTCACTACAAGCATCAACATTAAAATCTTTACACCTATTGCAAATCACAACATGTTCTACACAAGAGGTTGATTTATTAGCTATTTCTAACTTAGCACTCAAGTCATCATTAATACTTTTTAAGCTAGAGATAGATTCATGACATGTAGACAATTCACACGAAAGCACTTCATTTCTTTTAACTTCTAGAGCAAGAGAATTTTGCGCACTAACAAATTTATCATGCTCTTCATATAAAAGGTCCTCTTGCTTTTCTAACAATCTATTCTTCTCATTCAAAGCATCAATTAATTCATTGATTTTATCAATTTTGGTTCTATCTAAACCTTTGAATAAACATGCATAGTCTATTTCATCATCACTAGATTCATCATCACTTGAAGAAGCATAAGTACTAGTATTATGAGTGCTTACCTTCTTTTCCCTTGCCATGAGGCAGGTGTGATGCTCGTTGGCGAAGAGGGATGATTTGTTGAAGGCCGAGGCGGCGAGTCCTTCGTCGTCGGAGTCGGACGATGAACAATTCGAGTCCCATTCCTTGCCAAGGTGTGCCTCACCCTTAGCCCTCTTGTAAGTCTTCTTCTTTTCCCTCTTCTTTTCTTGATCCTAGTCACTATCATTATCGGGACAATTAGCAATAAAGTGACCAACCTTACCGCACTTGAAGCAGGAGCGCTTTCCCTTTGTCTTGTTCTTTTTGGGATGCTCCTTGCGACCCTTTAGCGCCGTCTTGAAGCGCTTGATGATGAGGGCCATTTCTTCCTCATTGAGCCCAGCCGCCTCAACTTGCGCCACCTTGCTAGGTAGTGCCTCCTTGCTACTTGTTGCCTTGAGAGCAATGGCTTGAGGCTCATGAATTGGACCATTCAACGCCTCATCGACGTATCTTGCCTCCTTGATCATCATCCGCCCGCTTACGAACTTTCCAAGTATTTCTTTGGGCGACATCTTGGTGTACCTAGGATTTTCACAAATATTGTTTATAAGATGTGGATCAAGGACAGTGAAAGACCTTAGCATTAGGCGGACGACGTCGTGATCCGTCCATCGCGTGCTTCCATAGCTCCTTATTTTGTTGACGAGGGTCTTGAGCCTGTTGTATGTTTGGGTTGGCTCCTCTCCCCTGATCATTGCGAATCTCCCAAGTTCGCCCTCCACCAACTCCACCTTGGTGAGCATGGTGACGTCATTTCCCTCATGAGAGATCCTGAGGGTGTCCCAAATCTGCTTGGCGTTATCCAAGCCACTCACCTTATGGTATTCATCCCTGCACAATGACGCTAAAAGAACAGTAGTAGCTTGTGCATTTTTATGAATTTGTTCATTGATGAACGTGGGACTATCCGTACTATCAAATTGCATTCCATTTTCTACTATCTCCCATATACTTGGATGGAGAGAGAACAAGTGGCTACGCATTTTGTGACTCCAAAATTCGTAGTCCTCTCCATCAAAGTGAGGAGGTTTACCGAGGGGAATGGAAAGCAAATGAGCATTGGAACTTTGCGGAATACGAGAGTAATCAAAAGAGAAATTCGAGTTAACCGTCTTCTTTTTCTCGTAGTCGTTATCTTCGTCGTCCTTTTGGGAAGAAGAAGACTCGTCGCTGTCGTCGTAGTAGACAATCTTCTTAATACGTCTCTTCTTCTTTTCGTCCTTCTTCTTATGACTTGAGCCCGAGTCAGTGGGCTTGTCGTCTTTTGGCTCATTGATGAAGGACTCCTCCTTGTCGTTGATCACCATCCCCTTGCCCTTAGGATCCATCTCTTCGGGCGATTAGTCCCTTTCGTGAAGAGAATGGCTCTGATACCAATTGAGAGCACCTAGAGGGGGGGGGATGAATAGGTGATCCTGTAAAAACTTAAACTCAAAGCCACAAACTTGATTAAGTGTTAGCACAATAAAGCCAAGTGGCTAGAGATGAGTTCTTGCAAAACACAATAACCATAAAGAGATCAACACAGAGAGGCACAATGGTTTATCCCGTGGTTCGGCCAAGCCCAACACTTGCCTACTCCACGTTGTGGCGTCCCAACGGACGAGGGTTGCACTCAACCCCTTTCAAGCGGTCCAAAGACCCACTTGAATACCATGGTGTTTTGCTTTCGTTTCACTATATCCCGCTTGCGAGGAATCTCCACAACTTGGAGCCTCTCGCCCTTACAATTTGATTATCACAAAGAATCACGGAAGTAAGGATGGGATGAGCAACACACACAAGACACAAAATCAGAGCAACAATATGCACACAAGTCACAACTCGAGCTCTCAACACAACTCGAAGAGTTCTATACTCAAATGGAGCTCTAGTTGCTATCACAAATAATCGAATGTGCGAAAATGAAGTCTTGGTGCTTAGGAATGCTCAAGGGATGCTTGGTGTACTCCTTCATGCGCCTAGGGGTCCCTTTTATAGCCCCAAGGCAGCTAGGAGCCGTTGAGAGCAATCCAGGAAGGCAATTCTTGCCTTCTGTCGACTAGCGCACCGGACAGTCCGGTGCACCACCGGACACTGTCTGGTGCAGATTTCTTTCCTATTCTGGCGCAGCCGACCGTTGGAGACTTGGAGCCGTTGGCGCACCGGACACTGTCCGGTGCACACCGGACAGTCCGGTGCTCCCATCCGACCGTTGGCTCGGCCACACGTCACGCGTGGATTGCGCGGCCAACCGTTGGCGCGCCCGACCATTGGCTCACCGGACAGTCCGATGACTCAACGGACAGTCTGGTGAATTATAGCCGTACGCTGTTGACTTGGTTCCCGAGAGCGGCGACTTCGCCGCAGACGACTCACCGGACAGTCCGGTGATTTATAGCCGTATGCCGCCGTCGAGACCCGAGAGCAGCCAGTTGATCAGACGCCAGCCTGGCGCACCGGACACTGTCCAGTGCACCACCGGACAGTCTGATGCACCCAGACTGAGCAGAGTCTTGGCTGCTCGAGCCAAGTCTTTTTCAATTGCATTTTCTCTGATTCTAGCACTTAGACAAATATGTTAGTACACAAAAACCAATGTACTAAGTCTAGAATCATACCTTTGTGTTGACTTTGCACTTCTTCCACCATTTGACATAGTTTCACATTTAAACCATTTGTGTTGGCACTTGATCACCAAAATACTTAGAAATGGCCCAAGGGCACATTTCCCTTTCAGCTATAGCACTCACCAAAGAGAATTTCAAGGTATCGTTATTTATTCAATCTCAAGAAAATGGTAGCTAGAAATAATAATAAATGATAGGTAATTATGTTTACCACAACTACTTAGTATCAATCAGTGTAGGGGGTAATTGAAATATGACAACATGGTTGATGTAATAAGCCAAGATAAAGATAGCTCACGTTAATTATAAAGGTATAACTATGTGGGGGTCTAACAAAAGTTTAAGGTATTTCGATGATTCAAACTCTACTTTTATGGTTCTACCTTAACCACACAACTGCAACACAATGATTGGGTCTAAACGATAGGTGAGATAGTAGGACAGAGACTGCCTACCCAAAGTAGTTTCATTTTTATGAGAGTCTTACTTTTTTAAAACTTGCATATAAATATGTGGTGGAATACAAAGACTAAAGAAGACTACCACCACTTAGCTACCACAAACAATCTATGCAGCAACCAAAGGAATATATAATAAAACCACCATGCTTACATTTTATCTTACTACTCTAATGGTGTACGCACAAATCCAACTAGAGAACCTCATGAAAGGCAATGATCTAATACATGTGTGGATCTTGGATCATCAATCTAGTATGAAACAACTATAAGTTAAGATAGACCACAATAACAATATAACTAATATAATGTAACATAACAAAGTAAAGTAGAAAAGGAATATAAATATATTGAATAAAGTAAAAGTCTTAATAAAAAGGAAATTTACAAAAGTTATATCGAGTTATCTAAATGTCGCTTTCAGAAACCCAAGGAAAGCCACTACTCTCTATAACTCATATACTAAAATATCCTACACTATTAAGATAGAATGGAGCTACACTACCCTTCACATGAAGTTTAAATGCGTGAATGGGGAAGAAGGTGTGAGACTTTATTTATAGATGGATAGAGGTGGACCCATGGATCCATGTTTTCTCCTCCTTTCCGTGGGTCAAACTAACTTGAAATGGATAGCCTTGATCACTTGGAGTTGTGCTTTGCTACATGTAACCATGCACTAATGCGATGCATGCAATAAGGGGGTCAGTCAACCTAGGGGGTTTGTCGACCCCCTCTCTACCTTATGGGCCCACCCTATTAGGTGTGGCTAGTATCACTTATTATAGAGTGGGTACAAGTTGTCTCAATTGAGTTGGCATATCATTTTGCTTCATTCTAGGCCCATCAACCTATGTCACTCAATATTGAGCCATTGATAAGAAATACACTTTGTATCCAAGGGTGGAGAAACACTAAGAGGGTGGCACATGGATTGTGGTTGCTCATAAGGGTTGGTGGGCCTAATGTTGGATTGTTGACCCCTACTATGTGAGATAGTTTGCCTTACGTTACCTTGGACAATGGACCACATAATAAATTGGCTTATGTTACCTTGGACATAATAAATTGGCTTATGTTACCTTGAGCCATTGATAATGAAGCACAGGAGAGCAGCTCCTCACAGACTCTATCTCCTGATGGAGCGAGAAAGAAGAGCCCTGCTGCTCCTGTCGTCGACGTTCCTGCTCCTCATGCAGGCGGTGGTGCAGTCTCTCCAAGTGGCTGGACTGTCCGGCCACGGGACGGCGAAGCGGACGCTCAGCAAGGCGGGAGGGTAAGAAGGGGATGACAGACTTTCGTGCAGTGTGTCTAAGTCGAGCCATCTACAAAAGACATCGCAAGCAAAAGGGTGAGAACAGAATTAATATGACCAGCAAGTAATGAATCATAGATAAATGAAGGATTAGAATAATAATGAATCATAAATAAATGAAGGATCAGAATAAACAAAATTTTCAGCAAGGTATAATATATAGTAGAACATAGGTTTGGTCAGTAGGACCAACTTTTGAAGGGGTACCAAAGTCAAGGCAGGGTCAGAGGTCTATAGTCCTTAGAACGACCATTCTACTCTAGGTTAGCGGTCCTACAGTCAGCACGGCTTTGATACCACTTATGTCACACCCGGTTTTTAGAAGGCAAACCGAATGCGAACCATGTACGTGCCAGGATCAGTTATTCACGTACACAGCAGTTACATAACATGGACATCATCACACAGTGCTCAAATAGTATTAAAAGGGGAAATAATAGTCGATTACATCATACGTCTGAGACGTCCATATAGTTCTTACAATAAATCAAAGTGCGGAAAAGAAACGTAGATAACGCGGCCTTCACAGGCAGCCGACTGGGGGTTGCCGCTAACCCACGCCTAGAACTCGTCGTAGTCTTGGAACTCCTGGAAGTCTCCTTCCACAGCTTCATCTTCTCCTGAACAGTGGTTGCAATGCTGACAACCTGGGGGGAGGGAATTGGTGTGTAGAGCAAGGGTGAGTACACATCAACATACTCAGCAAGTATCCCGTTTGGCTGTAGTGGACTAGCTTTATGTGGGGATAAGTCAAGCAGTTGCTTTTAGTTGGTCAGGTTATTACTTACTAGTAGAGAGCCAGGTTTTAACATTAACCCAAGTTATTAGCCCAATGTATCCTTTCCAAACGGAAAGAATACCACTTACCAATACCATAATCATAATCAGAACCATCAATCTCATTGCCACCTGTACCCAAAATATCTCTGATCAAGTATCACTAATCTCTGGAGCTCCCTTGGCCGCTCATAACCGTGAGCACGGCTGATATATCAGTTTCATAACACTCTGCAGAGGTTGCGCACTTTACCCACAAGCCGTGATTCCCTCTTGCCTCGGGCTGATCAAACCCTTAAACACTACCAAGGTGAATAGGCAGGGTCTCACTACGTAGCCTTTACAAAGATTCCCCGGGGCTGTAGCCACCCGTTAGGTTTCCTAAATGTACCGCACTCCTCCCCAAGGGACAAATCAACCTTGGCAGAGCGAGCCGCATACACCGAGCCCCATTGACGGCACAACGGCTAAGCGAACTACACCCCGGTTCCTCTAATTATTCAGCTAAGGGCGTCCCATTCCACCCTCATGGTTGCACTGTTTTCCCGGGCGGTCGTCCATTGAACAGGTCCTTACGGAGAGGCACTCGAGAAACCGCTCGAGTCCCCTTGAAGGTCACAAATATAATCATAAATAAGAAGGGAAAACAGCGTATCACAGATAACCACATCATGTTCATTGATTAGAGTTGAGCAATAGCATCAGACTAAGCAGTAATAATCCGACCCAAATAGGTAAACAAGGACATGGATAACAAAAGCTAGTCAATCCTTAGGTATAAATGTGTAATGC
Source organism: Zea luxurians (assembly GCA_029449295.1). Classification (NCBI taxonomy): domain Eukaryota; kingdom Viridiplantae; phylum Streptophyta; class Magnoliopsida; order Poales; family Poaceae; genus Zea; species Zea luxurians. Next base: position 76,279,579 of record JAOPSE010000014.1, read on the forward strand.
GGGAGGTGAATTAAAGAATGAATAGGACAGAGATAGGTCAAAGGACACTTGCCTCCACCAACCGACTGCTGCTCAGGGGCTTCTCCTGCGAATTCCTCGGGCTCTTCGACCGGATCGTTCTCTATGCGAGCGCAAACATACATACATCCATCCACATATTTAATACAAAAGAACAGTACACCATACAAGGGAACAAATAAAGTGAATATGCATCAAGTATGACGTTCGATATCGCATTTATTATGGTTAGAAAGAAACAAACGGGAAAGGGTCTCGCAGGGGGGTTAAAGTTTATGCACTAATAATCAATTACAATTGATTCCTAACAAAAGAATTCTGTTATATTAATGGAACCTAATCATTTTTAGTTGATCAACATTGCACAGGATAAACGATTAACTACGTGAATCAATAGCATAACGGAATTTTAAATTAAACTTCCTATTTCCATAGCATGAACAGTGATTAGTCTACCTAAAATAAAGTAATTATGATCACAGAAAGTAAATAAAATAAAATAAAAAAAATAAAAAAAAACAGAGGGGGGGGCGGTTGAACCGGCCCTAGGGGCGGTTGAACCGGCCCTGGGCAGGGGGCGCGGCCAGGGGCCAGGCGGGCGGCCGGGGGCGGGCTGGGGGCGGCCGGCTGGGCGCGGCCAGCGGCCAGGCCAGCGGCCGGGCGGGCACGCGGCCAGGGGCGGCCGGCGCGGCCAGGGGCGGCCGGGCCATGGCCGGGCAGGGAGGGGGAGAGGAGGGGGAGGGGAGAGGGAGAGAGGGAGGAGGGAGAGAGGGGGGGCTCACCGGCGTCGGGGATCGACGGCGAGGGGCTGCCGGCGGCAGGGGGCGGCGCGGCGGCCTAGGGCAGGGGTAGGGCGGCGGTGGGGAGAGAGAGGGAGAGAATGAGGGAGAGGGAGAGGGGGTTTTGGGAAAAAAGAGGGGGTGGGGGGGGGCGGTTGGGCCTCTCCAAGGCCCAAGAGGGGGGCGCCAGGGGCGGCTGGGCCGGCCGGGGTCGGCCCAGGGCGCGGGAGAGAGAGAGAAAGAGGAGAGAGAAAGAGAGAGAAAGAGAGAGAAAAGATTATTTCCCTGTTTTCGAAATCCGATCTTTCTAGATGAATGCGTTTGCACTTTCAAACAATCAAAAATGCAAGGTTCGGCATGGTGCATCAAACAACACAAAATATCTTTAGAGTTTTCTTACACGGGAAATCCAAACCGAATCCCGCTAAAACTTTGGAAAAGGTCAAGGTTTAGCGAGGGGAAAAAGAAAAAGAAAAGGTAACGCCCGAATTTTGGCGAGTAAAGAAAAGAAAAAATTCAACTGCAAAATTCGGGGCGTTACAAACCTATCCCCCTTAAAAGAATCTCGCCCTCGAGATTCAGGGCTGGCTAGCAAAGAGCTCTGGGTACTTGGCCATCAGATCATCTTCACGCTCCCAGGTTGCTTCTTCCTCAGAGTGGTGACTCCATCTGACTTTGCACATTCTGATGGTCTTCCTTCGGGTGACTCTATCTGCAATCTCAAGGATCTGAGCTGGCTTCTCAACATAGGTCAAGTCCTCCTGGACTTCCAGACCTTCCACTGGCAACTGCTCTTCTGGCACACGCAAACACTTCTTCAACTGAGACACATGAAAGACATCATGCACGGCTGACAAATTCTCTGGCAGACTGAGCTGATAGGCCACTTCTCCACGCTTTGAGAGGATTTGGTACGGACCAATGTAGCGGGGTGCTAGCTTGCCCTTCACTCCGAATCTTCTGACTCCTCTGATCGGTGACACTTTCAGATAGACAAAGTCTCCGACTTCGAAACTCAGCTCTCTTCTTCTTGTGTCTGCATAGCTTCGCTGCCTCGATTGCGCTACCTTCAGATTCTCTCGGACCATCTTGATGTTCTCTTCAGCTTCGAGCAGAATATCTGGCCCAAACACTTGCTTTTCTCCAGGCTGATCCCATTGCAACGGAGTTCTGCAACTCCTTCCATAGAGCGCTTGAAATGGTGACATCTTCAAACTGGCCTGGTAATTGTTGTTATAGGAAAACTCTGCATAAGGCAATCGCTTGTCCCATCCGGACTGATCTTGCAACGCACAGGCTCTCAACATGTCTTCAAGAATTTGATTGGTTCTTTCGGTCTGACCATCTGTCTGCGGATGATAAGCTGAACTGAAATTCAGATGTGTGCCCAAGGCTTCATGCAACTGCTGCCAGAAATGAGAAGTGAACTGCGTTCCTCTGTCTGACACTATCTTCTTTGGCACACCATGAAGACAAACGATCCAAGACATGTACAACTCTGCCAATACTGCACTGTTGTAGCTGGTCTTGACAGGTATGAAGTGGGCTGACTTGGTCAAACGGTCCACTACTACCCAAATGGAATCGTAGCCGGCTCGAGTGCGAGGCAATCCGACTATGAAATCCATGCCGATTTCATCCCATTTCCACTGAGGGATCTGCAACGGTTGCAACAATCCAGCAGGTCTCTGGTGTTCTGCCTTAATCCTTCGACAACTATCGCACATAGCCACATGCTCTGCAATTTCCCTCTTCATTCCGTACCACCAGAATTTCTTCTTCAGATCCTGATACATCTTCTCACTGCCAGGGTGAATCGAATAAGCTGTCTCATGAGCTTCCTTGAGAATCAACTCCCGAATAGACTGGACATTGGGAACACACAAGCGGTCTTTGAACCATATCACGCCTTCTGCATCTTCTCAAAAATCTTTGCCTCTGCCATCTAGAATCAGTCGCCGAATCTCACTGATCTTTTCATCATTCTTCTGCGCTTCTTTGATTTCGCGCTCCAAGGTAGGTTCCAATTCAACTGTGACTCCTCGCGAATTGTTCAGAAATCCGAGACTCAACCTGTCGAACTCCTTGGCCAACTCATAAGGCATCGGACGAGCGACCATCAGATTGACTTGACTCTTTCTGCTCAAAGCATCTGCCACTACGTTTGCTTTGCCTGGATGGTAATGGATCTCCAACTCATAGTCTTTGATCAACTCTAACCATCTTCTTTGCCTCATGTTCAACTCTGTCTGAGTAAATATGTACTTCAGACTCTTGTGATCTGTGTAAACATCGCATTTCTGCCCATACAAATAGTGCCTCCATGTCTTCAGTGCGTGAACCACTGCTGCCAACTCTAGATCATGGATTGGGTAGTTCTTCTCATGAACCTTCAACTGTCGGGACGAGTAAGCCACAACTCTTCCCTCTTGCATCAACACACATCCCAAACCCGTGTAACAAGCATCACAGTACACAGAGAAGGGCTTGTGCACATCAGGCAAGACTAGGACAGGCGCTGTCGTCAACTTCTCTTTCAGCGCTTCAAAGGCCTCTTGGCATTTCTGGGTCCACTTGAACTCAACCTTGTTGCCTAGCAACGCTGTCATTGGTTTCGCAATCTTCGAAAACCCTTCAATGAATCGCCGATAATATCCGGCCATTCCAATGAAGCTTTTGATTCCTCGAGCATCTGTTGGCGCTTTCCAGTTCAGAATGTCTGCCACTTTCTTCGGATCCACAGCCAATCCTTCCTTGTTGATTATGTGACCCAAGAACAGGACTTCACTGATCCAGAACTCACACTTGCTCAACTTTGCATACAACTGGTGCTCTCGCAATCTCTGCAATACCATCCTCAAATGATCTGCATGCTCTTCTTCACTTTGAGAATAAACCAGAATGTCATCAATGAATACCACCACAAACTTATCGAGGTAATCCATGAATACACTGTTCATCAAGTTCATAAAGAAGGCTGGTGCATTGGTCAAACCAAAAGACATCACTGTGAACTCATACAAACCATACTTGGTAATGAATGCCGTCTTCGGAATGTCCGAAGGTCGGATCCTGAGCTGATGATAACCTGACCTCAGATCGATCTTGGAGAACACACTGGCTCCTCTCAACTGGTCAAACAGATCTTCTATTCTGGGCAAGGGATACTTGTTCTTGATCGTGACTTCATTCAAAGCTCGATAATCGATACACATCCTCTTTGTGCCATCTTTCTTCTCCACAAACAAGACAGGGGCGGCCCAAGGCGAGGTGCTTGGCCGGATGTAACCTTTCTCTGACAGCTCATCAATCTGCTTCTTAAGCTCAACCAACTCTGGTCCAGATATTCTGTAAGCTCTCTTAAAGATGGGGGCGGTTCCAGGAAGAAGCTCTATAGCAAATTCAACTTTCCGCTCCGGTGGCATACCCGGTAAGTCCTTTGGAAACACATCTGGGAATTCAGACACAACCTTGATACTCTCAATTGGGTCTGCTTCACTGCTATCGACAGCCATTCAATAACAACTTCCTTTCTTTGGCTCAGGCGGGACTAACTCGGTCACCACTTCCTCTCCTAGTGGGGACACCAACTTGATTGTCCTTTTATCACAACTGATAACTGCCTGATACTTATCTAGCCAATTCATCCCTAGGATGACATCTATTCCCTGAGTACCCATTACTATAAGGTTAGCGGGAAACGCTATCCCCCTTATTTCCACACTTACATTCAAACAAATGCTATCAGCTCGAATTCTACCACCGACTGAGTCAATTTGAATGGGGGTTGACATGGTAGTAATTGGAAGATTATGCGCTTCTACCCATGATGCAGTAATGAAAGAATGCGTTGCTCCAGTATCAAATAACACTTCTGCAATATGGGAGTCGACTGGGAACATACCTACTGTCATGCCGGGGGTCTCCTGAACTGCTTCAGCCTCCAAGTGGTTCAGTCTTCCATGATTATAGCGCTGCTGAGGGCGGTTGCCTGATCCAGGCTGAGACACATTCTGCTTTGCTGGGGCATTGGGGCCTGACTGCTGCTGGGCTGCCTTCTTCGGACATTGCATCACCCAGTGGCCTTGCTCTCCACAGTGGAAACATGCTCTGTTTCCAACCTGAGCTGGTGCTGCCTGACTGTTCTGCTGGCTTGCTGGGGCAGGAAGACGAGGTGCCTGCTGATTCTGCCTCTGAAACTGACCTCCTCCTGACTGATTGCTCTGACGATTCTGATACTGATGCTGAGGATACTGCCTTTGGAACTGCTGATACTGCTGGCGCTGCTGATACTGCTGAGGTGGACGCTGGTTCTGCCTGAACTGCTGAGGTTGATTGCCTGAAAAACGAGGACGACTGCTGCTTCCAGGCTGGGGTCCACTGATCTTGCGCTTACGATCTTCCATCTCCTTACGCTTTCTTTCTGTCATGATTGCTCTGTCAATCAGGTGCTGGAATGTCGGGAAGGTGTGATTCATCAGCTGATACTGCAGAGGGTCAACCAAGCCTCTCAAGAAACGGTACTGTCGCTTGGCGTCGGTGTTGACATCTTCGGGAGCATAACGAGACAACTGCAGAAACCTGTCTCGATACTCACTGACAGACAATGACCCTTGCTTAAGGGCCAGGAACTCCTCCTTCTTCACTGTCATCAGACCTGCAGGCACATGGTACTGACGAAAGCTACCTCTGAATTCTTCCTAGGTGATGGCATCGGGGTTGGCATGGGTGGCGAGGTAAGACTCCCACCAGGATTGGGCTGCTCCTCTCAACAGATGGGGACCATACAAGACTTTCTCCCTGTCATCACACTGAGCGGTATGCAACTCCCGCTCCACAGTGCGCAGCCAATCTTCAGCATCCATGGGGTCAGAAGAGTGAGCGAACGTTGGTGGATGACCTCTCATGAATTCAGCACGCTTGTCTCTGGGCATCTGAGGCATCTGAGGCTGGGGTGGAGCTTGCTGCTGCTGCTGCTGAATGGCGGCCAGAGTCTGACCGATGGCCTGAACTGCCTGAGTCTGCATCAGAAACATCTGCTCGATCGACATCGGGGGCGGGGGCGGCAGCTGCTGCTGCTGGGGCGCCTCATCTTGCTGACCGGCTTGCTCCTGCTGAGCACGCCTTCCTCCTCTGCGCCTGTTCTCTGACATCTGCAGAACGCAACCACACATCAGAACTGATCTGGCAAATCTTGCAGCATAAGAAAAGAGTATAGAATTCTCCAACAGCACTGAACAGATGAGCATCTTCACTGATCTCCAACACAGACCACACAGCTTCTCAGATAAAGAGGAAAGTGGAATAAAGGTTTTCCCAACTATATAACTAACTCCATTAACATAATAGGTAAACCAAAATGCAGGGGATACCCACACTCTGGTGACAATCATTACAAAGATCCAAACCAAACATAGTTCATCATGACAAACATAAATGCACAGGATATAGCAAACTACCCTGTCTAACTAAGACTGACTAAGACCGAGACTAACGCTAAGACTGAAGCTTCTATGTATATATATTTCGTATTAATTACAAGATCCAACTCTAACGATCTATGGTTCTAGATTTATCTTGGTCTTGCAGTCGGGATTGCCATAAGACTGGAGTCCACGCCGAGGTGAGCGATACGGGTGCTGAGTCCCGACGGGGGCGGGGGAACCGTCATCCAAGTGACGACGCTCCGCGCGCTCAGCCCGCAGCAGGGCGATCTCAGCACGAGCCCTACTCAGCTCATCTAATGCATGGTCCAGCTCCGTGTTTAGCACGGCGGCTAGGTTGACTGTGCTGCTCAACCTAGGATTGTCCTCACCAGCAGGTGAAACAATCACGCCTCCTGTGCTGCCAGATGGACGGAGGGGGTAATACTTCAGGTCGAGGCCGTCAGCTACCCCACCGAGAACCGAGCAGTAGTGCGAAAGCGCACGCCGTGCAGCATCCTGCATGGCTGCCTCAGCTGAGTCCCGCTCAGAGATAGAATAGTGCTCTGAGCAAGCCTCCGCGCCCTGGAGACTGTTCTCCGGACGGCGCACCAAACAGGTCGCCTCCCAGCGGTCCGGGTAGACCCCGCGACTATGCTGGTAGACCACACAGCGATACTCGATGGACCAAGTACGCCGGTCAAGTGCCCGACGTAGCAGGGTGTCGAGCGCGTCGTGGAAGTGACACCCGCGAGCAGCGTCGCGAGTGATGGGTCGAGCAACCCATCCTTCCGGCTCATGGCTAGAGAGGTCGAGGTCGGTGTCGTGGCTCGAGCTGTCGTCGCCATCTCCGTCGTCTGGATCTCCTCCAGCAGCTACTCCAGAAGCTGGGACGCCCAGTGGTGGTGCAGGGGGCGCCTCCAGGGGAAGCACAGGAGAGCAGCTCCTCACAGACTCTATCTCCTGATGGAGCGAGAAAGAAGAGCCCTGCTGCTCCTGTCGTCGACGTTCCTGCTCCTCATGCAGGCGGTGGTGCAGTCTCTCCAAGTGGCTGGACTGTCCGGCCACGGGACGGCGAAGCGGACGCTCAACAAGGCGGGAGGGTAAGAAGGGGATGACAGACTTTCGTGCAGTGTGTCTAAGTCGAGCCATCTACAAAAGACATCGCAAGCAAAAGGGTGAGAACAGAATTAATATGACCAGCAAGTAATGAATCATAGATAAATGAAGGATTAGAATAATAATGAATCATAAATAAATGAAGGATCAGAATAAACAAAATTTTCAGCAAGGTATAATATATAGTAGAACATAGGTTTGGTCAGTAGGACCAACTTTTGAAGGGGTACCAAAGTCAAGGCAGGGTCAGAGGTCTATAGTCCTTAGAACGACCATTCTACTCTAGGTTAGCGGTCCTACAGTCAGCACGGCTTTGATACCACTTATGTCACACCCGGTTTTTAGAAGGCAAACCGAATGCGAACCATGTACGTGCCAGGATCAGTTATTCACGTACACAGCAGTTACATAACATGGACATCATCACACAGTGCTCAAATAGTATTAAAAGGGGAAATAATAGTCGATTACATCATACGTCTGAGACGTCCATATAGTTCTTACAATAAATCAAAGTGCGGAAAAGAAACGTAGATAACGCGGCCTTCACAGGCAGCCGACTGGGGGTTGCCGCTAACCCACGCCTAGAACTCGTCGTAGTCTTGGAACTCCTGGAAGTCTCCTTCCACAGCTTCATCTTCTCCTGAACAGTGGTTGCAATGCTGACAACCTGGGGGGAGGGAATTGGTGTGTAGAGCAAGGGTGAGTACACATCAACATACTCAGCAAGTATCCCGTTTGGCTGTAGTGGACTAGCTTTATGTGGGGATAAGTCAAGCAGTTGCTTTTAGTTGGTCAGGTTATTACTTACTAGTAGAGAGCCAGGTTTTAACATTAACCCAAGTTATTAGCCCAATGTATCCTTTCCAAACGGAAAGAATACCACTTACCAATACCATAATCATAATCAGAACCATCAATCTCATTGCCACCTGTACCCAAAATATCTCTGATCAAGTATCACTAATCTCTGGAGCTCCCTTGGCCGCTCATAACCGTGAGCACGGCTGATATATCAGTTTCATAACACTCTGCAGAGGTTGCGCACTTTACCCACAAGCCGTGATTCCCTCTTGCCTCGGGCTGATCAAACCCTTAAACACTACCAAGGTGAATAGGCAGGGTCTCACTACGTAGCCTTTACAAAGATTCCCCGGGGCTGTAGCCACCCGTTAGGTTTCCTAAATGTACCGCACTCCTCCCCAAGGGACAAATCAACCTTGGCAGAGCGAGCCGCATACACCGAGCCCCATTGACGGCACAACGGCTAAGCGAACTACACCCCGGTTCCTCTAATTATTCAGCTAAGGGCGTCCCATTCCACCCTCATGGTTGCACTGTTTTCCCGGGCGGTCATCCATTGAACAGGTCCTTACGGAGAGGCACTCGAGAAACCGCTCGAGTCCCCTTGAAGGTCACAAATATAATCATAAATAAGAAGGGAAAACAGCGTATCACAGATAACCACATCATGTTCATTGATTAGAGTTGAGCAATAGCATCAGACTAAGCAGTAATAATCCGACCCAAATAGGTAAACAAGGACATGGATAACAAAAGCTAGTCAATCCTTAGGTATAAATGTGTAATGCGGGAGGTGAATTAAAGAATGAATAGGACAGAGATAGGTCAAAGGACACTTGCCTCCACCAACCGACTGCTGCTCAGGGGCTTCTCCTGCGAATTCCTCGGGCTCTTCGACCGGATCGTTCTCTATGCGAGCGCAAACATACATACATCCATCCACATATTTAATACAAAAGAACAGTACACCATACAAGGGAACAAATAAAGTGAATATGCATCAAGTATGACGTTCGATATCGCATTTATTATGGTTAGAAAGAAACAAACGGGAAAGGGTCTCGCAGGGGGGTTAAAGTTTATGCACTAATAATCAATTACAATTGATTCCTAACAAAAGAATTCTGTTATATTAATGGAACCTAATCATTTTTAGTTGATCAACATTGCACAGGATAAACGATTAACTACGTGAATCAATAGCATAACGGAATTTTAAATTAAACTTCCTATTTCCATAGCATGAACAGTGATTAGTCTACCTAAAATAAAGTAATTATGATCACAGAAAGTAAATAAAATAAAATAAAAAAAATAAAAAAAAACAGAGGGGGGGGCGGTTGAACCGGCCCTGGGCAGGGGGCGCGGCCAGGGGCCAGGCGGGCGGCCGGGGGCGGGCTGGGGGCGGCCGGCTGGGCGCGGCCAGCGGCCAGGCCAGCGGCCGGGCGGGCACGCGGCCAGGGGCGGCCGTGGCCGGCTGGGGCCAGGGCGGCGCGGCAGCGGCCGGCCGGGCGGGGCTGGGGGCGGCCGGCGCGGCCAGGGGCGGCCGGGCCATGGCCGGGCAGGGAGGGGGAGAGGAGGGGGAGGGGAGAGGGAGAGAGGGAGGAGGGAGAGAGGGGGGGGCTCACCGGCGTCGGGGATCGACGGCGAGGGGCTGCCGGCGGCAGGGGGCGGCGCGGCGGCCTAGGGCAGGGGTAGGGCGGCGGTGGGGAGAGAGAGGGAGAGAATGAGGGAGAGGGAGAGGGGGTTTTGGGAAAAAAGAGGGGGTGGGGGGGGCGGTTGGGCCTCTCCAAGGCCCAAGAGGGGGGCGCCAGGGGCGGCTGGGCCGGCCGGGGTCGGCCCAGGGCGCGGGAGAGAGAGAGAAAGAGGAGAGAGAAAGAGAGAGAAAGAGAGAGAAAAGATTATTTCCCTGTTTTCGAAATCCGATCTTTCTAGATGAATGCGTTTGCACTTTCAAACAATCAAAAATGCAAGGTTCGGCATGGTGCATCAAACAACACAAAATATCTTTAGAGTTTTCTTACACGGGAAATCCAAACCGAATCCCGCTAAAACTTTGGAAAAGGTCAAGGTTTAGCGAGGGGAAAAAGAAAAAGAAAAGGTAACGCCCGAATTTTGGCGAGTAAAGAAAAGAAAAAATTCAACTGCAAAATTCGGGGCGTTACATAGTAGATGCTTACCAAAACTGTTGTGACCAATTTAGTAATTTTGATAGGATATTCGGGTTTTTTGGGGGATCTTACCTTGCTCATAGGATGGAATAGTAGCTCCTTATTGAGCTAATTGTGTTTCTAACATTTAACTAAAGCCCAATTGACTTTTAACGATAGAAGCAAAATTGTGCATTTGAGAATTAAGGTTCTCAAGAATCTTGTCATTGGCCTACAACTTTTTATTTATGTTTTCATTAGCTTGAGTTTGTCCTAAGACAAGATATTTTAATGAAGGTAGGTTATTGTAGTTATTATTGAAATTATTGTTGAAACCATTACCTACATCACCTTGTTAGAAGGGGTGTGAATTCCATCCATTCTGTTGGAATCGATATTCATTGTTGTTGTTACAAGGGGTGTGGATTCCATACATTTCAAGTATGCCCTTAGATGTTAACTTAAATCTAGGGGTGTATGGTTCAAGTTGAGGTTTATGCATATGCCAGTCATGAGTCCTTCATGAGAATGCTTCACCTCGATGAAAGCTTTCCAATGATGCCACATGCCACCCCAAACTCCATCGCATGTTATGAGATCCAAACAAGCAAATCATCTACCGAGGATTTTGAGGCCCAAAATCACCAAACCCAACTAGAGAAGCATATATGTTATGTCTCTTACGTGATCTTGATGTGTGTCACAAAAGGAATCCTTAACATCCCTGTCGGCTAAATTAATTCCCATCAGCTTTGGAAAGATTCCCGTCGGCTATAGTAATCCGACGAGAATTATTTAATTTCTATCAACGAACGGCAGGAATTAAATAATGCCAGACCAAAAAACCTCGTCGGTCAGGTATCATCGGGGATTAGCCCAATACCGACGAGGTTACTAATTCCCGTCAGTACCTGGCCGACGAGAGTTTACTGGATTACTGTTGTGTGTCATAACTTGTGACTAGTGATATATTGGGACACAACAAACCCAAATACAATATTTAGAATTTATAAAAACATATTTAGAAGCCCTGATAAAATGCATTTAGCTCTATAAAATGGTAAAATATCCAAAATATGTGAATTTGCAAAAAATAATATTCTAATCAATGTCTAAATGAGGTCTAAAAACTTCTAACAACCAAATTATAAGAAGCAGCCAACATTAATACAACATATGTTAAGAAAAATACTCATGATGTTGCATCTTATATTTTTTTGTTATGAAAAGTTTTCAAAGTTCAATTAAACATTTATTAGGATGTTTTACAAAAATTCTAGATATGTTTATATTTTTCTAAATATAAATCCAATTTTTAGAAACTTGTAGAGGTTTTTTCATGAGCTTTAAATATTTTATTCAATGCTTTTTTTGTTCTAATATAACTAAGTTTTTTCTCAAAAAAATTAGAAACTTATTGATATTTTTTGTGGTTTAAAAACCTTATTACATATTTATCAGAATTTTCTACTTAAAGTAGGATGGACTCACTCTAATAATCATGTCTAACCGGGGAGGGAGGTATTTTTAAAGATTTTGAGAGTTGACCGAGATAATCTGTTTGGTTCTAAGTTTACTACGGAGGAAATCTTCCGACAGTGGCTCAAAGAGGGGGAAAATTGTTGAGAACTACGTTACTACGGATCACCAGATCCGCTCCATTCCCTCCCATCAGCAGTAGAGGCGCAAGAAGCTGTAGAGTACCCGTCTCCCTTCCCATAAACACAACAGAGGATACACACGAGACACAGGATATAGGGTTGGGCCTCTGGCCTCTTTCTCTTTCCTTTCTTATGAGGAGGTATACAGGTTCCTTACATAGAGATGTGAGACCCCTCAGGGGCAAAGCCGGTATTTGTCCACATAACCCTAACTAGGGTTACTTAACACTCCCCCTTGGGAGAATACTGCGACCAACACATGCCTTATTAAAACTCCCAAAAACCCAGTGGGGAAAATATGGAGAAAGAGCGCATGGTGACGCATATTGCATTTACACTTTATTGCCTCGTTAAAAACCTTATGTGAGAAACTTCAAGAAAACTCACTAAGGGAAAAGAGTGCAACAACTGTCATCAAGATATATTTCGATCTTCTAGATCTAGATTCAATTGAATCTTCTATAAAGGCTAACTTCAGAAATGTGCTCCCCTGATCCTTGCAAAACTATCTCAGTATGGCAAAATAACTTCTTCTGGAAGTTTATGCAGTTATGCACATATTGATTTAGCAAATAGATTGCATATTATTGCAAGGATTATATCAAGAACTTCACCTCTACTCACTTCTAGGATATACGAGGTAAGTGCACGTATCAATGTAAATAAGCCACTTTGACCGATGGTGTTCGATCGACTCGATCTATATATTTGATAGAAGCTTCCATAAAGGCTCACGTATTGATCATCAAGCTGACGCCTTCAGGGTATAGAATATGACATTTATTGTCTCACGATTATGATCAATATAAGCATTTGCCACCCTGACGATGACATCTGTCAAAGTCGTTATCCCTCACAACTCAAGCATATTCTCCAAGATATATGTCTCATTGTTCATCTAGAATAACGAGAATGTTGGGGTGCTATCATTTTCTATCTTACACCACGATTTATACATAGTTGTGCAAACCAAGTAAAATGTCCTTCTATGGGACTTAGGGGTAATATAGTTGCAATAGTACATATTCTAAATATGACACATCGCTCCAGGCGTTCATCCATTGCAACATCTATGATGATGTAACAAAAGTCCATCAAAGATCGTAATCCATCAGGGATTTTTCATCGATCAGATACATCGTTATAGTCTGTCATTCTAGCACAATGGGGATATTTTGCTAGTAACACCTAAACCTTATATGTTTCTGCCATCGAGGCTTTAGAGGATACCGTAATTCCACATCTAGTGGAAAATACCATGCACATGTGCTTATTCGGTGAACTTCAAATCCTTTGGTACCTCATCTTATACCTTTTCGGGCCTGTATGGGTCTTTATCCCTTTATAAGGATTATCAAACTTTGGTGTTTAACATAGACTTTATTTCTTCTGGAAAGGTTCCATCAAGGAACTATAATCTCATCTAGGAGATATTCTCTCTATATAGGAGAGTGCTCATTCGTCAGGAATGTATTATTCGGTACAAGATTTATATGTTGCATATTTATAACTCAAAGATATGAGTCATCCTAGGATCTCATGACGGATCTTCAGAATCCTATTAACTGCATATTATAATTCATGCCATTTGCCAAATATATTACATAGCGGAACTATGTTTATTCAACACATATATGGGATGGGTCTCTCACAAGACCACTTGAACCATCGCATTCACCACACATTATTTCAATACTACCCATAAATGTCCAAACTTCAAGCTCGCGACTTTGATTTTGCGATTATTGGTTCAACCTCGATTGCATTTATCAATGACCCGATAAGAGAGCTTCAAGCACTCATGCCTAGGACTTTGTTTTGGATCTATTTGCAATCTAGAGAGGCAAGGTAGGTGCCGACATATCTGTCTCCCACATTTAATAATGATCTTCATCATTTCCCAAAACGAAAGATTCATTGTTCCGTATTCCCAGCACAATGATATTGCACGCATTGCTAGGAACTTCATCATCAAGATGAACATCTTCGTGAGGCAAATCACCATCAGGGTGAATTTATCGGAGGAAATTTATCACAGACCACGTGAATCTATAATCAGAATATATGCTTTGACTAAGGCCGATGGATCATATTCGCAGGCGTCCTAGAGAATAGATCAAATGCCAATAAGTCAAATGTGGATATGATATTAATCCCGGGTATATCCACATCTACATCAGGTAGAAGCATTCAAACCAATATGGTTACTCCTCAACGATTTCTGGCAAACTCCATATACACAGGAGTACACACCGAACGACAGGTTCAATTTGGCTTTTGTGCGTTTAATAGAATATTGATGCATTACACTATATGAGCATTCCTCCCCCTAATGCCAAGATGTTCTTAAAAGCATACAGATAAAATCCCCAACCACAATCATCCAGTTGTGGCCAATGTATGCTATTGTCGTGATTTATTTGGGAAATCTTACGCACATTACAGATAGGGGTTTTATGCAGTGAGCTTTGAACTTAGATTAATGTAGTGGCATGAATACTACATATTTGTCCTTCAACATGAAGGATTAGTCTCAACATCCAGCGAGACACGCAACAACAAGTTGCTTCGTGGTTACAATTCTGTAAACTTATTGTTTTTATTACCAAATGCACAGTCAATCATTAGACTGATATGTGCAACACTATTTTATCTATAAGGGTCCTTTAGGGGCTCATGCATACCATTCATCGTTTGGAGCCAATAGTTGACTATAGATCAACAAATAAAATGACCATCAAGGTCTAGCGCTCACAAGGACATTCACTGGTTGCATTGTGCTTTGAGTCACATTGGAAAATGTGTGTTTAGATTGGTAGTAAGGTGCACGGCATCAGGCCAATGCTGCCAAGCAAAGATTTTTATATGCAGAGATGTATAGTCCAGCTCGTTTTTATCACTGCCCATGGTTTACCCAATTACTCATACCGCTCTGAAATTGGATATCAATTTATGCAACATTTTTAGGTATTATAATTTTGAGAGAGAACTATTAACAATAGTCAATTATGTGATGTAAGTTGCCAGCGGGACAAACTTTTCTCCTCATATTACATACCAACTTGTTCTATAAAGCATAATGTCGATCTCTTAATTGTTCAGCAAAAAGAGAAGCTTTGGAATAGAACATACAACGACAAGAATTGATTTTATCTGGGAAAAATCATCTGATTCCTAAACTTTCGACAAAGCAAATGGAGATAACTGCTTGGCAAGAGCGAAAGAAATATCAATATCCGTCTGGGACTAGTCTTCAACAATAGATAATACTGCTCTCATACGAAGGACTCATCGTGACTAGGGAGAATGCAACAGGTCTCCATAAGATCTTTATTTTTTTATCACAAATTATCACCACTTACAATCTCGTGGTCAAGACTTATGGCTCTTCTGGTGCTAAGGACCAAGGACATATTAATGCCCCATTTAGCTTCAAGCTCTGTGGTGATGTGGGATTTCAAGGCTATTTTCTACTCTTCTTACTTCTGGTAGATCAGAGATAGATTATGGTAAGCATGTCAAAGGGTGGAATCAAATGTAGTTTTGCTACATAAACCCCAATTTTATTTCCATTCAATGCTGACCTTTACCATTTGGCTTACTGTATACCATACCAGTCAAAGGACTATCCCAAGTCAATTCAGCGACTATAAGTATTTACAATTCTGAGAGATATATACAACACAAGCATACAGGTCCTAGATAGGACTAGTAAAGTGGTTCGACGGGAACACACAATGGTTTTTCATACCAACATTGTGAAAAAATTCTCAGAATTAGTTTTTGATGTACTCGCAACTTCGTGTTACTAAGGTACTAGTCATTTATCTTAAAATTCGCTTCATATCATTCAGCAACAAATAGCAATGTGCCAACATCTGGTTGAGCAATATATAACTAAGATTTATAGCCTTATTCATTTGGTAAGGTCTTTTGCTTACTAATAGAATCCCAATGTTGTGATGTCTTCTATGCCAAGAACGCTTTCATGCATTATATATCTTCGGTTTACTTCGGGTAAAACTTTTATGCATGAGGAGGGAGAGCAAAAAATTAACTTATCTGTGTTTTATTGTATTTCAATTTAATTTCCTAGATTTCCAAGCACTATAGAGCTTGATATAGTTGTTATGGCCACTTGGAGATATATAAATATATAATGTCACACAACATAGCCAAATAAAATATAGAGGGAAACAAATTTGTTTACCAAGGTTGCACATAATGTGACTTCAGGGCCTTGAACAACCCACCACAATCCACATGAGTACGAGCTCTAGCGTATCTGGCGTCAACGCGTGTGCAGCCATCAGTGCAACGACAACACATCAAACCTTCGTAACCAGTGCAACAGACGCAGTTGTGGCTTGGTAGTTGGGGTACATGACAAATACACGCAACAGGCACAACAGGCTCAACAAGCGCAATTGTGACTCAATAGTTGCGACACACATGCAATGCCTTCAGGGCCCACGAAAAATGTGTGACTCGGCGATGACGGTCCGACTCAACGGGAGCGATTCGATTAAGCGAGAGCGCGACATAGCAATCACATGACGCAGACAAGTTCGAACGGCACAAATATTGCGTCGTGTTGCCAGGGCGAAGTCAATATTCAGCTAATGCCATAACTCAGCCGATAATAACATAGCTTGATTAGTGTGTCCAAGTACCCACTATAATATTTAATCGCTCGACGTGAATCAGAAACTCAACGCACCACAAATATTTAGAGCGATTTAAAAATACGCAACATAGCCTTCACATGCATTCTAAAATTTCTGCTATATATTTACCACGAGAATAGAGCAGAAAGATAATACTAGAATTAATACATAAGCATAAGTTTATCAGTTGAAAGAAGGCATTTTTTATATATATAATCATGCAATTTTCTACTAATTATTTGCGATAGGAATTAAATAATTAATATAAAGATTACTAAAAAACACGTATACATACTCCTGCCCAACGTGGGAGGCACTAAAAATAAAAAGAAGTCATGGCATGCAAGCTCTCTTTCCACATCAAGTGATGGACGAAGATGCATGGAGACCGAAGGATACAGGAGCAGAGAGGCCTAGGACTGTGACTGGGTCTAACACTGGAAACTTCAGCATACGGAAGGCCAGAGGATGAATCCATCCACCCACGTCGCGCACGCACGATCAGTCATGATCTTGGATCGGCCCATGTGTCAGCACTGCGTAGGGGGCATCAACAATCAAAACCACTTCGAGAAGATGCACGCGCCACATTGGACCATGTCATGGCATGCAAATGAATAGAGGGAGCAGGATCGTGCCTAGATCCTCGGCACATCGTTCTCGCTTGGGCCCACAAAAAAAGGAACAAGGGCCGATTTGTTTCTTTTGGCAGGGGAAAATCCCAGACGGCCTCGTCGAGATCGAGACGCCGTCAATCGCAACGACCCCGTTTCCTCGCCCTCCAGGCTCCCGCTCCAGCACAGCGTGAGTCAGCAGTTAGCGGGAGCGGCCAGCAGGGGCTTGGCCACTACACGTGGATTCGAGCGCTCGGCCACTAGGGACTCGACTGCAGGCCACAAACGCTAGCATGAGCTTGGAGCTGGTTTGCCAGTTGTGGGTGCGACATCCGTCACGGGCTTGACCTCCAGCGCGGTGCAGCTTCCGACGCAAGCGCGGCTCTAGCAAGGCACACGGGTTTCTCCGGTATGTGGGCGTGACTTCCGGCGTTGCTACACGGTGACATGTGGTTATTGCTCTTCCGATTGATCGGAACAGATCAAGAAGAACAGAAAACATACCGCTTAATTGCGTAGATGAATCAAAAACCTATCGCGTAGGACAGTTCAACTAGGCCGAAGACCTGCCGGCATGGTGAAGAGTCGGTGCAGATCGGATACCGCAGCAACGTCGAGGTAGAGCGTGCTGATAACATGTTGAGAACTATGTTACCATGGATCACCAGATCCACTCCCTTCCCTCCCGTCAATAGTAGAGGCGCAAGAAGTTGTAGAGCACTCGTCTCCCCATAAACACGACAGAGGAAACACACGAGACACAGGATGTAGGGTTGGGCCTCTGGCCTCTTTCTCTTCCCTTTCTTATTGTTGAGAACTACATTACCACGGATCACCAGATCTGCTCCCTTCCCTCCCGTCAGCAGTAGAGACGCAAGAATCTGTAGAGGACCCGTCTCCCTTCCCATAAGCACGACAGAGGAAACACACTATACACAGGATATAGGTTGGGCCTCTGGCCTCTTTCTGATCTCTATCATATGAGTGGGTGTACATGTTCCTTATATAGAGACAGGAGACCCCTCAGGGGCAAAGTCGGTATTTGCCCACATAACCCTAACTAGGGTTACTTAACACTCCCCCTTGGGCGAATACCGCGACCAACACATGCCTCTTTAAAACTCCCAAAAACCTAGTGAGAAAAATATGGAGAAAGAGTACATGGTGACGCAAATTGCATTTGCACTTTGTTGCCTCATTAAAAACCTTATGTGAGAAACTTCAGAAAAAACTCACCAAGGAAAAAGAGTACAACAGCTGCCATCAGGACAAATTTCGATCTTCTGGATCAGGATTCCATCGAAACTTCTACAAGGGCTAAATTTAGAAATGTGCTCCCCCTGATCCTTGCAAAACCGTATCAATATGGCACAACATCTTCTTCTGGAAGTATACGCACCTAGAGATTTAGCAAACAGATTGCATACTGTTGCAAGGATTATATCAGGAACTTCACCTCTACTCACTTCTAGGATATACGAGGTAAGTGCATGTATCAACATAAACAAGCCACTTTGACTGATGGTGTTCGATCGACTGGATCTTTATGTTTGATAGAAACTTCCATAAAGGTTCACATATTGATCATCAAGCTGATGCCTTCAGGGCTTAGAATATGACATTTATTGTCTCACGATTGTGATCAATATAAGCATCTGCTCCCCCTAACGATGACATCTGTCAAAGTCGTTATCCCTCATAACTCAGGCATATTCTTCAAGATATATGTCTCGTTGTTCATCTGGAATAACGAGAATGG
This sequence comes from Zea luxurians, assembly GCA_029449295.1. Classification (NCBI taxonomy): domain Eukaryota; kingdom Viridiplantae; phylum Streptophyta; class Magnoliopsida; order Poales; family Poaceae; genus Zea; species Zea luxurians. The sequence continues at coordinate 76,298,573 of JAOPSE010000014.1, forward strand.
ATGAGGTTGGGGTGCTATAATTTTGTATCTTACACCACAATTTATACATAGTTGTGCAAAGCAAGTAACATGTCCTTCTATAGGACTTTAGGAGATAATATAGTTGAAATAGTAAATATTCTAAATATGACACATCGCTTCAGGCGTTCATCCATTGCAACATATATGATGGTGTAACAAAAGTCCATCAAAGATCATAATCCATCAATGATTTTTCATCGATCAGATACATCGTTATAGTCTGTCATTCTGGCACAATGGGGATATTTTGCCAGTAACACCTAAACCTTATAGATTTCTGCCATCAAGGCTTTAGAGGATACCGTAATTCCACATCTAGTGGAAATTACCATGAGTAAAACTCGTGGAATGCACATGTGCTTATTCAGTGAACTTCAAGTCCTTTGGTACCTCAATTTATTCCTTTTCAGGTCTGTATGGGTCTTTATCCCTTTAACAGGATTAACCAATTTTGGTGTTCAACTCAGACTTTATTTCTTCTAGAAAGGTTCCATCAGGGAACTGTAATCTCAACTAGGAGATATTCTCTCTACACTGGAGAATGGTCATTCATCAGGAATGCATTATTCGGTATGAGATTTATATGTTGCATATTTATAATTCAAAGATATTAGTCCTCCTAGGGTCTCATGACGGATCTTCAGAATCCTTTTAACTGCATATTTTAATTCATGCCATTTGCCAGATATATTACATAGCGGAACAATGTTTATTCAACACATATGTGGGATGGGTCTCTCACAAGACCACTTGAACCATCACATTCACCACATTATTTCAATAGTGTCCATAAATTTCCGAACTTCAAGCTCCTGACTTTCATTTTGCGATTATTGGTTCAGCCTCGATTGCATTTATCAATGACCCGATAAAAGAGCTTAAAGCACTCATGCCTAGGACTTTGTTTTCGATCCGTTTGCAATCTAGAGAGGCAAGATAGGTGTCAACACATTTGTCTCCCACACTTAATAATGATCTTCGTCATTTCCCAAAAACAAAAGATTCATTGTTCTGTATTCCCAGCACAATGATATTACGTGCATTGCTAGGAATTTCATCATCAAGATGAACCTCTTCGTGAGACAAATCACCATCAGGGTGAATTAATCAAAGGAGAGTTGTCACATACCACGTGAATCTGATCAAAACATATGCTTTGACTAAGGCCAATGGATCATATTCGTAGGTGTCCCAGAGAATATATCAAATGCTAATAAGTCAAATGTGGATATGATATTAATCCCGGGTATATCCACATCTACATCAGGTAGAAGCATTCAGACTAATATGGTTACTCCTCAATGATTTCTGGCAAACTCCATATACACAGGAGTACACACCGAATGCCATGTTCAGTTTGGCTTTTGTGCGTTTATAGAATATTGAGGCATTACACTAGATGGGCATTTATCTCCCCCTAATGCCGAGATGTTCTAAAAGCATACAGATAAAATCCCCAACCACAATTATCCAGTTGTGGCCCATGTATGCTATTGTGGTGATTAATTTGGGAAATCTTACGCACATTACAGATAGGGGTTTTATACATTGAGCTTTGGACTTAAATTAATGTAGTGGCATGAATACTACATATTTGTCCTTCAACATGAATGGTTAGTCTCAATATCCAGCGAGACATGCAACAACAAGTTGCTTCATGGTTACAATTATGCAAAATTATTGTTATTATTTCCAAATGCACAGTCAATCATTAAGATTTAGACTAACATGCACAACACTATTTTATCCATAAGGGTCCTTCAGGGGCTCATTAATACCATTTGTCGTTTGGAGCCATTAGTTGACTTCAGATCAACAAGTAAAATGACCATCAGGGTCTAATGCTCACAAAGACATTCACTGGTTACATTGCGCTTTGAGGCACATAGGAAAATGTGTGTGTTTATATTGGTAGTAAAGTGCACGGCATCAGGCCAATGCTGTCAAGCAGATATTTTTATGTGCAGAAACGTATAGTCGAGCTCGTTTTATCATTGCCCATGGTTTACCCAATTACTCATACCGCTCTAAAATTGGGTATCGATTTATGCAACATTTTTAGGTATAATAATTTTGAGAGAGAACTTATAACAATAATTAGTTATTTGTGGTGTTTCCAGTAAGGCAAACATTTCTCCTCATATTATACACCAAATTGTTCTATATAGCATTATTTCGATCTCTTCATTGTTCAGCAAAAAAGAGAATCTTTGGAATAGAACAGGCAAGGCCAATAATTCCTTTTATCTGGGAAAAATCATCTGATTCGTAAGCTTTCGATAAAGCAAATGGAGATAACTGCTTGGCAAGAGCGAAAGAAATACCAATATCCGCCTGGGACTAGTCTTCAACAATAGATAATACTGCACTCATACGAAGGAGTCATCAAGACTAGGGAGAATACCTCTGGTCTCCATAAGATCTTCATATTTCTATCACAAATTACCATCACCAATAGCTTAGTGGTCAAGAATTATGGATCTTCTGGTGCTAAGGACCAATGACATATTAATGCCCAATTTTGCTTCAAGCTCTATAGTGATGTGGGATTTTATGGCTATTTTCTACTCTTCTTACTTCTGGTGGATCAGAGATAGATTACGGTAAGCATGTCAAAAGGTGGAATCTAATGTAGTTCTGCTACATAAACCCCAAGTATATGTCCATTCAGGACTGACCTTTACCATTTCGCTTAAAAGTATACCATACCAGTCAAAGGACTATCTCGAGTCAATTCAGCGACTATGAATATTTACAATTCTGAGAGATATATGCAACATAAGCATGATATCCTATATAGGACGATTAAAGTGGTTCGATGGAAACACACAATGTTTTTTCACACCAACATAGTGAATGTATTCTCAGAATAACCTATACTCACAACTCCGGGTTGCTAGGGGTTACATGTCCTTTAATCTCAGAATTTGCTTCATGTCGTTCAGCGACAATGAGAGCAATGTGTCAACAATTGGTTGAGCAATATATGACTGAAATTTCTAGCCTTTATTCATTTGGTAAGGTCATATTGCTTACTAATAGAATCCCAATTTTTGATGTCTTCTATGCCAAAAAAGCTTTCATGCATTATATTATATATCTTCGGGTTACTTTGAGTAAAACTTTATGCATGAGGAGAGAGCAGAGAATTAACTTATCTATGTTTTATAGACATTTCAATTTAATTTCCCAAATTTCCAAGCACTATATAGCTTGATATAGTTGTTATGGCCACTTGGCGATATATAAATATATAACGCCACACAACACAGTCAAATAAAATATAGAGCCAAACAAAATTGTTTTTGAAGGTTATGTATAATGTGACTTCAGGGGCTCGAATAATCCACCATATTTCACGCGAGTACAAGCTCTAGTGTATATGGCGTCAACACATGTGCGGCCATCAGGGCTACGACAACAAATAAGCCTCTGTAACAAGCGCAACAGGCGCAATTGTGGCTCGGTAGTCGGGGTACAGGATAACTCCACGCAACATGCGCAACAGGCGCAATTATGACTCGATGATCACGACGGACGGATAGTGCCTACAGGGCTGCGAAAAATGTGTGACCCGGCGATTGCGGTCCGACTCAACGGGAGCGGTCCAATTAAATGAGAGTGCGACATAGCAATCACATGACACAACCAAGTTCGTACGACACAAAATACTATGTCATGTTGCCAGGGCGCAACCAATACTTAGCCAATGTCATAACTCAGCCGATTAAAAACATAGCTTGATCGACGCGACCGAGTATCTACTATACAATTTAATCGCTCGGCGTTAGTCCAAAAGCTCAACGCAACACAAATATTTAGAGCGATTTGAGTATGCGCACTATAGTCTTCACACATTTTAATAATTTCTGCTAATTATCTACAACGAGAAATAAAGCAGACAAATAATAGTGGAATTAATGCATAAGCAGATCAAGTGCAGGAAGGCATTTTTCATATTCAAGCATACATTTTCTACTAATTATTTACCACGGGAAATCTATACTACTATGAAGAATGTAAGGGGGTAGGCTGCCACCCCGTTCTACCCTCCCCCGTCCGTTATTGTCGCAGCAAAAAAATTGCTGCCGGGCTCAGGAATCGAACCCTAGATGCCTTGAGCAAAACACCTAAGCTCCCACCCACTAGCCAACACAACTCATGTTGGCTTATATTCAACCTCAACTACGATATCTAAGTGATGAAATAATTCATGCTTAGTTTTTCATTTGGTGACCCTGGTATGTATAATTTTTTATCCACTCTGGTATTTTTAACAACAACTTACACACTTACAGGTGATAGACTATTGCATAAATTTAATAAAATCTCAAAAATTACGCATCAGGGGGCATAGTTCACATGGAAAATTGAGCATTATAAAAAATAGATCACATGACAAACTTGCGTGGCAGGAAAAAAACGTGGATTAGTTCACATGGAAATTTTACTAGAAAAGGTGGTTTAGTTCACATGAAAAAAACACAGGAGGGAAAATGTGGATTAATTGCATGGTAGTTTTATATGTTTAGGCTCCTTCGAAATGCAGAAATTTTAGAAAAAATCGATTTATGATAAAGCCAAAAAGATACCCCATTGAGGCTTAATTTTCTGTATTTTACCAAAAATTGTCTAAAATCATCTACTTGGAGGACTGCGTCCTTTGTCATCTATAGTCAATAATGGAGGGCATGTTTTTTCCTTGCCATTCACAACAGTCGAGGAAAAGCTTGAGTTGTATTGCAACATTAGGGTCATAGTATATGATGTGATATCTGTCTCATAATTGTGATAGGTATTTTTAACAACAACTTACACACTTGTAGGTGATAGACTATTGCATAAATTTAATAAAATCTCAAGATTATCTAAAGTGCCAATCTGGAGGTCATGTCCACACAGAAAATGCTTTTCAGTTCAACTTTCTAAAGCGAGACAGTGATGTTAAAACTAAAACAGACGAGCTATATCCAATTAAAGACATGTCACAAATATGTAGTGCTGAATGAAGGGTTTTACTTTACCTAGACCATGACATGGTAAATATGAGTTTGAAATTTACACGGTTATTGTTTGCATGTATTTTATTTTTTATGCAATATTTATAATTGTTTTGTAGGTGTATCCAATTAAAGACATGTCATAAATATGTAGTGCCTACTTGTCTCCCTCTCCTCCTGCGGTGATAGCTTCCTCGAGGAGATGAGCGCACCGCCCCCATGATCGGCCTACCTCCGTCGTCCCCGTGTGCACCACCACCATCGGGTGGGAGAGGAAGTAACGACTCGCCCGAGGCCAACCCTCGGTGGGAGGGGCAGTTCTGACTTGCCCGAGGCAAAGCCAAAATAGGACAGGCAGTCACGACTCTTCCTAGACCACTCTCAGACGGGAGACACAGTCATGACTCGTTCGAGGCCAAGCCTAGGCAGGACAGGCAGTAACGACTCGCCTGAGGTCATCCGCGGGCGGGACAAACAGTCACGACTCGCCCAACGCCACCCCCGGGTGGGATACATAGTTATAGCTCGCCTGAGGCCAACCCCGGTGGGATACTAAGTTACAACTCGCCCGAGGCCAAGGCAAGACAGAACAGGCAGTCCGCCCGAGGCAACCCTCGGGTGGGAGAGGCAGTCATGACTCACCCGAGGCCAAGCCCAGTCTGGACAGGCAGCCACGACTAGCCCGAGGCCATCCTCTGGTGAGACTGAAAGGGAAATGTGCCCTTGGGCCATTTCTAAGTATTTTGGTGAGTGAGTGCCAACACAAGTGCTTAAATGTGAATTTATGTCCATGGATGAACAAAGTGCAAATCATGAAGTAAAGGTATGTTTCTAAGTCTTAGTACATTGGTTTTGTGTACTAATATACTTGTCTAAGTGTTAGAAACAGAAAGAAGAAGAAAAGAAGAAAGGTGCAAAAGACTTGGCTGTGTACAGCCAAGACTCAGCTCGGTCTGGCACACCGGACTGTCCGGTGGTGCATCGGACAGTGTCCGGTGCGCCAGTCTGACTCGGCGTGAAGAGGCCGCTCTCGGGAATTCGCCGACGGCGTACGGCTAAAATTCACCGGACTGTCCGGTGTGCACCGGACTGTCCGGTGAGCCAACAGTCGGCCGGGCCAACGGTCGGCCGTGCAATCTGCACGAGACACGTGGCCGAGCCAACGGCTAGAAGTCGGCACCGGACTGTCCGGTGTGCACCGGACATGTCCGGTGCGCCAACGGCTCCCAGATCTGCAACGGTCGGCAACGGTCGGCAGCGCTATTTAAGGAAGGAAATCGGGCACCGGACAGTGTCCGGTGTGCACCGGACTGTCCGGTGCCCCCGACGATAGAAGGCAAGATTGGCCTTCCAGATTTGCTCTCAACGGCTCCTAGCTGCCTTGGGGCTATAAAAGGGACCCCTAGGCGCATGGAGGAGACAACCAAGCAACCTTAGAGCATTCTTGATCATCCACACTCAGTCTTTGCGCATTCGTTTGTCATTCTCAGTGATTCGAGCTCCGTTCTAGTGAGAACTTTGAGATAGTCTTTTGAGCTCGATTATTGGCCGTGTGTGTGCGCATCTTGCTGTGGATTTGTGTGTGTTGCTTTCATCCCTTACTCCGTATTTCTTGTAAATCTCAAGTGTAAGGGCGAGAGGCTCCAAGTTGTGGAGATTCCTCGCAAACGGGATATTGAAAGGCAAAGCAAAACACCGTGGTATTAAAGTTGGTCTTTGGACCGCTTGAGAGGGGTTGATTGCAACCCTCGTCCGTTGGGACGCCACAACGTGGAGTAGGCAAGTGTTGGTCTTGGCCGAACCACGGGATAAACCACTGTGTCATCTCTGTGTTTGATCTCTTGTGGTATTGTGTTTTGTTGAGACTCCTTTCTAGCCACTTGGCGATTATTGTGCTAACGCTTAACAAGTTTTTGTGGCTATAAGTTTAAGTTTCACAGGATCACCTATTCACCCCCCCCCTCTAGGTGCTCTCAGAGACAGACAGTCACGACTCGCCAGAAGCCAACCCCCGATGGGAGACACAGTCACGACTCACTCGAGACCAAGCCCTGGCTGGACAGTTAGCCACGACTCACCTGAGGCCATCCTTGGGTGGGATTGGCAGTCACGACTCACCCGAGGACAACTCGGGGTGGGAGAAGTAGTCACGACTCGCCCGTGGCCAGCATCAGGTGGGATAGGTAGTCACCACTCGCTCGAGGCCAACCCCCAGCGAGATACGTAGTCACGACTCGCTCGAGGCCATTCTCGGGCAGGAGGGGCTGTCAAGAATTGCCCAAGGCCAAGCCCGGATGGGAGATGCAGTCACGACTCGCCCGAGGCCAACCTCGGGCGGGAGACACAATCATGACTCGTCCGAGGCCAAGCCCGGGCAGGAGACGCAGTCACGACTCGCCCGAGGCCACCTTTAGGCGTGAGACGCAATCATGACTCGCTCAAGGCCATGCCCAGATGGGACAGGCAGTCACGAGTCGCTCGAGACCAAGCCCAGGCGAGAGACGCAATCACGACTTGGCTGAGGCCACTCTCGGGTGGGAGAGGCAGTGACGACTCGCTTGAGGCCAAGCCTACACGGGACAAACAGTCACGACTTGTCCTAGGACACTCTTGGGCAGGAGACATAGGCACGAGTCACCCGAGGCCATGCCCAGGTGGGACAAGCAGCCACGACTCTCCCGTGGCCACCCTCGGGCGGGACAAGCAGACACGACTCGCCCGAGGACAACCCCGTGCGGTATTGGCAGTAATGACTCGCCCGAGGCAACCCCGAGCGAGAAAGGCAGTAATGATTTGCCCGAGGGAAACCTTGGGTGGGAGAGGCAGTCACGATTCACTCGAGGCCATCCTCGAGGGGAGAGGCAGTCATGACTCGCCCGAGGCCACCCTTAGGCGGGAGACACAATCACGACTCGTCTGAGGCCAAGCCTGAGCGAGACAGGCAACTACGACTCACTTGGGGCCATTCTCGGGCGAGACAGGCAGTCACGACTCGCCCAAGGCCAACCCCTAACGGAAGACGCAATCACGACTCAACCGAGGCCAAGCCCTTGCTAGAAAGTCAGTCACGACTCGCCTGAGGCCACCCTCGGGTGGGACATGCAGTCATGACTCACCCAAGGGCAACCCCTGGCGGGAGACATAGTCACGACTCGTCCGTGGCCATCCTCAGGTGGGACAGATAGTCATAACTCGCTTGAGGCCATCCACGGGCAGGACAGGCAGTAATGACTCGCTCGAGGCCATCTGCGAGTGGGATAGACAGTCACGACTGGCCCAAGGCCAACCTCCGGCAAGACAAGTAGTCACAACTCGCCCGAGGCCATCCTCCGGTGGGATACGCAGTCATGACTCGCTCGAGACCACTTGAAAGTCGCCTAGAGGGGGTGAATAGGGCGAAATTGAAATTTACAAAATTAATCACAGCTACAAGCCGGATTAGCGTTAGAAATATAAACGAGTTCGAGAGAGGGCGTAAAAACAAATCGCGAGTGAGTGAAGAAGTAAGACGCAAGGATTTGTTTTACCGAGGTTCAGTTCTTGCAAACCTACTCCCTGTTGAGGAGGCCACAAAGGCCGGGTCTATTTCAACCCTTTCCCTCTCTCAAACGGTCCCTCGGACCGAGTGAGCTTCTCTTCTCAATCAACCGGGAACCAAACTTCCCCGCAAGGATCACCACACAATTGGTGTCTCTTGCCTCGATTACAATTGAGATGATCGCAAGAAAGAATGAGAAAAAGAAGCAATCCAAGCGCAAGAGCTCAAATGAACACAACAATCACTCTCTCTAATCACTAAAGCTTTGAGTGGAATTGGGAGAGGATTTGATCTCTTTTGTGTGTCTAGAATTGAATGCTAGAGCTCTTGTAAGTAGTTGGAAGGTGGAAAACTTGGATGGCTTGAATGTGGGGTGGTTGGCGGTATTTATAACCCCAACCACCAAACTTGACCGTTGGTGGAGGCTCCTGTCGCATGGCGCACCGGACAGTCCGGTGCGCCACCGGACACTGTCCGGTACGCCAGCCACGTCACCCGACCGTTAGGGTTCGACCGTTGGAGCTCTGACGTGTGGGCCCGCCTGGCTGTCCGGTGGTGCACCGGACATGCCCTGTAGGCTGTCCGGTGTGCCACCCGCGTGTGCACTACTCCTCTGCTCGCTCTGGCGCGCATTAAATGCTTCTGCTGGTGACCATTGGCGCGAAGTAGTCGTTGCTCCGCTGTCACACCGGACAGTCCGGTGTGCACCGGACATGTCCGGTGAATTATAGCGGAGCGGATTCCCGAAGCCGGCGAGTTCAGAGTCACTCTCCTCTGGAGCACCGGACAGTCCGGTGAATTATAGCGGAGCTCCTCTGAAAATTCCCGAAGGTGAAGAGTTTGGCTTGGAGTCCCCTGGTGCACCAGACATTGTCTGGCGGTGCACCGGACAGTCCGGTGTGCCAGACCAGGGTGCCTTCGGTTGTCCCTTTGCTCTTTTGATTGAACCCCTTTTCTTTGTCTTTTTATTGGCTATTTGTGAACCTTTGGCACCTGTATAACTTATAGACTAGAGTAAACTAGTTAGTCCAATTATTTGTGTTGGGCAATTCAACCACCAAAATCAATTTAGGAAATAGGTGTAAGCCTAAATTCCCTTTCAATCTCCCCCTTTTTGGTGATTGATGCCAACACAAACCAAAGCAAGTATAGAAGTACATAATTGAACTAGTTTGTAAAATGTAAGTGCAAAGGTTACTTAGAATTGAGCCAATAAATATTACTTACTAGATATGCATGGATTGTTTCTTTATTTTTAACATTTTGGACCACGCTTGCACCACAAGTTTTGTTTTTGCAAATTCTTTTTGTAAATCCTTTTCAAAGTCCTTTTGCAAATAGTCAAAGTTAAATGAATAAGATTTTGCGAAGCATTTTCAAGATTTGAAATTTTCTCCCCCTGTTTCAAATGCTTTTCCTTTGACTAAACAAAACTTCCCTTCAATAAAATTCTCCTCTTAGTGTTCAAGAGGGTTTTAAGATACTAGTTTTTGAAGGTGCTACTTTCTCCCCCTTTTTGAACACAATAAGATACCAATTTGAAACTTACCAATTGAAAATCATTAGTTTTAAAAATTAGGTGATGGTGCGGTCCTTTTGCTTTGGGCTAATACTTTCTCCCCCTTTGGCATGAATCGCCAAAAACGGATACTTTGAGTGAAATATAAGCCCTTTTTGAACTACTTTCGTCCCTTTGGCAAATAAAACATATGAGTGAAGATTATACCAAAGACGGAGAGATGCTCGGAGCGACGGCGAAGGATGAGTTATGGAGTGGAGTGGAAGCCTTTGTCTTCGCCGAAGACTCCAATTCCCTTTCAATATACCTATGAATTGGTTTGAAATACACTTGAAAACACATTAGTCATAGCATATAAAGAGATATGATCAAAGGTATATATATGAGCTATGTGTACAAGACATCAAAAGAAATTTCTAGAATTAAGAATATTTAGCTCATGCCTAAGTTTGGTAAAAGTTTGTTCATCTAGTGGTTTGGTAAAGATATCGGCTAATTGATCTTTAGTGTTAATATATGCAATCTCGATATCCCCCTTTTGTTGGTGATCCCTAAGAAAATGATACCGAATGGCTATGTGTTTAGTGTGGCTATGCTCAATGGGATTATCCGCCATGCGGATTGCACTCTCATTATCACATAGAAGAGGAACTTTGGTTAATTTGTAACCATAGTCCCGCAGGGTTTGCCTCATCCAAAGCAATTGCACGCAACAATGGCCTGCGGCAATGTACTCGGCTTCGGCGGAAGAAAGAGCGACCGAATTTTGCTTCTTTGAAGCCCAAGACACCAAGGATCTTCCCAAAAACTGGCAAGTCCCTGATGTGCTCTTTCTATTAATTTTGCACCCAGCCCAATCGACATCGGAATAACCAATTAAATCAAATGTGGATCCCCGAGGGTACCAAAGCCCAAACTTAGGAGTATAAGCCAAATATCTCAAGATTCGTTTTACGGCCGTAAGGTGAGATTCCATAGGGTCGGCTTGGAATCTTGCACACATGCATACCGAAAGCATAATGTCCGGTCGAGATGCACATAAATAGAGTAATGAACCTATCATCGACCGGTACACCTTTTGATCGACGGATTTACCTTCCGTGTCGAGGTCGAGATGCCCATTGGTTCCCATGGGTGTCTTGATGGGCTTGGCATCCTTCATCCCAAACTTGTTTAGAATGTCTTGAGTATACTTCGTTTGGATAATGAAGGTGCCCTCTTGGAGTTGCTTTACTTGAAATCCTAGAAAATACTTCAACTCCCCCATCATTGACATCTCGAATTTCTGTGTCATGATCCTACTAAATTCTCCACATGTAGATTCGTTAGTAGACCCAAATATGATATCATCAACATAAATTTGGCATACAAACAAATCATTGTCAAGAGTTTTAGTAAATAAGGTAGGATCGGCCTTGCCGACTTTGAAGCCATTAGCAATAAGGAAATCTCTTAGGCATTCATACCATGCTCTTGGGGCTTGCTTGAGCCCATAAAGCGCCTTAGAGAGCCTATAGACATGGTTAGGGTACTGTTGGGGACTTGTTCTCAAATGCTATGAATCAAGAACAAGGAAACACGATGATGTTAAACATTAAATACCCTTCGTCCGCTGAAGCATTATCTCCTCAAGGGTTTGATGAACTTTGGACGAAGGATATAAACAAAATATTACGAAGGTGACAAAAATAACATAAAACGATGTAAAATGTAAAACATTAAAGATAAATATGTTGGAGATAAATGATACCATTCACATATTTATTTTTAATACAATGTTTAAGGTATGATTATACCTTCGCCTTGACAAGCAATAATTCCCGAATGATGCTTTCGCAATTACAGGAATGCGTGAACAGTAAAGGAATACTGTTCACTATTTATAGGCACAGGACACAGCCTGTGAACAATTACAATCATACCCCTCATAAAAGTTTACAACATCGACTCAAACTCTTATGGACTAAAAGGTCATTCTATCTTTAAGTCGGTTTGTAACTCCGAAGCTTCATGGGCGATACCCTTCGGCATTACGTACAGACAGCTTCAACCGAAACTGTTTCCTCCTTCAGGACCTTCGGCGACGAAGCATGGTCCCAACAGTAGCCCCTTCGCGGTGCTAGATCGTTTTTCGTAACGAGCTTGATCCGTGAAAAAAGTTTCTCAGGCTTCAGGAAGCCGAAGGTCCGAAAAAACACCTTCCCTGAGCTCGTTGTCGAGAAACGATACAGCTTTCGAGCGCGTAGCGATTCCACCATGCGAGTTCACTATTCTGGCTTTTGCGGTCCACCGTTCAGCGGGTGCGAGCAACCGCTTGCCTGGTGTAAAAATTCCCGACGATTCACCTTCCTTCCTGCAACACTATATAAACAGACTGGTAGGTGTAAAGTTACCACAGCATTCATTGCTATTACACTATTTTGCTGCCAAAATTTTTAACCATAGCCGAAGCTCGACTCCCGGATTCAGATGAAGCTCCAATTAGGTGCCTGCTTCGTCAGAAGAAAAGCTTCGTCAAAAGAAGAGGTTATTTAGTTCCCGAAAAATCTTTCAAGAAATTTAGAATTGGATGGCCAGGTTGCGCTCTACTGCTAGAGTTGAGCGTGAGGGAGGCGAAGTCGAAGGCGCAGAGACTGTCCCTATCTCCGAAGCAATGCAACGATCCGGATTGGTGACTTCAGAAAGAATCCCTACTGCCGAAACAGAACAAGCTGGTGCCGAAACAGAACAGGCTGCTGCCGAAGCAGAATGAGGAGATATTGAGGAGGCTGGTTCTGACGATGATTACCATATCGCAGTACCGAGCAAGCCTAGTCATTTGGACTTCGGGAAGTCGACTATTTCCAAGGCGGATTTCTCCAAGATGGTGAAGGCGGGCTATTTCAGAGAAGATGAGAAGAAGCTACTTCGGTTCGGGGGAGAGGAGACTACCCCGAAGCCAGAAAAGGATGAAATAGTTATTTTCAAGAGTTTTTTAAAGGCTGGGTTAAGATTTCCTTTGAATAGGATGATTTCTGATGTGCTGCAAAGGTTTGAGATCTATTTTCACCAGTTGACCCCCAACGCCATCGTCAGGCTTAGCGTTTATATCTGGGCTCTCCGAAGCCAGGCGGTGGAGCCGTTTGCCGACAGCTTCTGTCGAGTACATGAGCTGCATTACCAGACTAAGGCCAGAAAGGATGGGTTGCACGAAAATTTTGGTTGTTACAATTTTGCCTATCGGAAGACCACAAAATTTCCTGTGATCAGCTACCGAAGCAAATGGCCGGCAGGCTGGAAGTCAGAATGGTTTTATGTTAAGGTTGACGAAGATAAGGAGAAGCTAGTACAGAGCCCTCTTGAACTGATCTTCGGAGAAACAAGACCCCGCTGTAGAATGACAACCGAAGGTCCAACTTGGGCCGCACTGACCGAATTCAAAATTATTGCAGAACACATTGGCACTAGAGATCTAGTGCAGGAATTTCTGGCCTTCAGAGTATTTCTGACCATGAAGGAGTGGACTATGCCGAAGCTTAAAGGAGACAAGAAAGAAGGGGAGCTTGTCCGACTGCCCTATCATTATAAGTTTAAGAAATACTTTAAAACGCCCTGTCAAGAATGGCTTGATACAATTGAAGTAATGAGTAATGAAATCCTTGGAAATTACTCCAAAAAAGAGGACCAGCTAATGACAGCAGCCTTCGGCACTCGGCCGAAGCGAAGGCTGAACAGGGTGCTCGATGCCATAGGTTTTGAATATGCTGATTATGATCGCCTGGGCGGAGATGCTGGAGGCCCAAAGCGAAAAAGAATTCCCAGCGCTGCTGACGAAGAGATCGTCAAAGCGACAAAAAAGAAAAGGGGAGATTCTGAAAAACTTAGCCCTGAAGAATTGAATCCTGAGCCGAAGGTGGCCACTGGAGGAAAGAGGAAAACCGCATCTCCAGAACCAAGATCGTTGGTTCGAGAAGAAGATACTCCTGCAACGCCTTCTGCTGTTGAAGTAGGAGAGATTATGAAGGTAATGACTGAACCCTTGCCTGTGAAGCTAAGTCCGCTGTCGTTAGAACTGATGAAGTTTTTTCAGAAGGACAAGGCAGCTTCGGCAGAAGAAGGTCCTGCACTACCGAAAAAACGAAGGATTATTCAAATAGCAGATGTAATTCATGGGACACCGTTGCCGACACCGGCATCAAGAATTGCTATTGACCAGACTGTCGAAGCTAAGGGCGCCACAGCCGAAACCACCACCAGAGCGGAAACCTCCAAAGCTGAAACTAGCGCAGCCGAAGCTGACGGAGTTGAAACTGAAGCCGCAGAAGATCTGAACCTGGACGAGACACTTGAAGTTATTGATAACATACTCTTGAAAATGACTGAGGAAGAATCTGCTGTGGCCGCGGCGAGCACAGGCACTGAAAAGGGGAAAAAACAAGCTGAAGACATTTTGGAGGGTGAAGATTTTGAATTTCAAGATCTACTTGGGCAAGAGCTGACAGACGCTGAAAAAAGTAGAGCTTAAAAGATGTGCCATAGCCTGCGGATATAAGCCAGGGGCTACACTATTTGGTGGGGTTAACGAAGGAAAGTTGAGGTGCCTTCGAAACCGCAGCGAAGCTAAAATTGTTAGAACTCTCTGCAAAAACATTGGCTTACCGAAGCTGGAGGTGCACCTCTGTCGCTACCAACGGCACCATATCGCCGGAAGTTTGCTTTATGCTAACTTCAAGGTAACAAATATTTTTGTTATTTTATTATTATTATCTTTTTAGATCATTTTCTAACGAAGATCGTTTCGACAGAGCATACTGTTAAGTAAAGTTCTAAAAATGCAACAAGATCTCGAAGAAGAGAAGAACAAAGCCGTCATCCAAAATTTGGCTGAAAAGGTTGAAAACTATGAAGCTGATTTGAAAAAGAAGGATTTCACCATCCAAGATCTTGAAGTGATGGTCAAAGAGCACGAAGGTGCATTAGAAAAGAAAGATTTTGTTATTCAGTCTATGGAGGGTTCTTTGGCTGAAATCCAAACTGAGAATAACAGCTTAAAGAATGAATTGCTCCAACAATCAGAAAAATTTGAGCAAGAAAAGAAATATCTCGAAGCAATGCTGAAAACTGAGGTGGATAAAAATTCAATTTTGCAGAAATCCTTTAAAGAACTTCAAGAGAAATGCCTTAGCTTCGGCAGCCGATGCGTGCAACGGCTGAAGGATGTGTTCCATTCTGTCGGAGCTAGCTCTGCAAAATTTACACCGTCAGCTGATAATCTGCCCAGCACGTTAGAATATATTGAAGGCGAGGTTGATGCCCTTGACGAAGTTATTGGTGGGCACGCCGACTTCTGCGCCCTGGTAGCTTCTCGGGGCACAGCCACCGCTTTTCTGAAGGCTGGCTGCACGCATGGAAATATTGTGAACAGACCAAACTTCAGCTTGTCAGCATCAGATCTGATAAATATCCTAAGCCTAGCCCGAAGCATCGGGAATAGATTCATGACCCAGATCTGGGTAAGTGGCGAGCGAAAAATGGCGGGTGACGAAGCTCGAAGTCACCTTAAGCCGGTAAGAAACCTACTTTTGTTACTTTTACCTTCTCCTTGAAATTTGCACCTTTCTTATTTTGCTGTTTGATGTACGCAGGATGACGAAGCTGAAGTTTGACAAAGTTGAAGTTTGACGAAGCCTAGCCTGAAGCTTGATAATTGTTTGCAATATACTGTCATGCAAAAATTCTGGAGAAACTTTTGTAATATAGTTATGGAACAACTTATGTAAATTTGTACATACCTTGTAATATATTTTGTTTCTGCTATCTGCATACAAGTTGCTTTGCTGTGGACGAAACTTCTCTTTTGAGCCGAAGGCGAAAAACACCTTCCCTTCTTTTCGTACACAACGAAGCATAAAAAATTCTCCTTCGAGTCTTTCCTCATCACCGAAGCATCTGAATTTTTGTGCGGTATAATAATGATTCTATATATGTCTAAATGCATGTTTATGAATGCAAATGACATGATGAGATGTATTGTGCAAATGAATATCAAAATACATAATCATAGTCCTTCAGCGTTGACTTTTCGCTGTAAGCCTCCCTTAGGAGCTTCTTCGCCTTTTACTTTCAGCGGAATCAACGTTTATTTTTCGCTGTAAGCCTCCCTTAGGAGCTTCTTCGCCTTTTACTTTCAGCGGAATTAGCGTTTATTTTTCGCTGTAAGCCTCCCTTAGGAGCTTCTTTGCCTTTTACTTTCAGCGGAATCAGCATTTATTTTTCGCTGTAAGCTCTGCATTCCCTTAGGAACGACTTTTGAGCTTCTCCCTGTTTCCTTTTCTTTTTCCTTTTGCATTTACATTTACATTTTTTCGGGGGATATCACTCTCATAAAATTGAAATAAGGAAAATTACATGTTGTGGCCCCATTAAAAACCTTTCTCCCCCTTTGGAAAGGAAAAGGGTGCCACGAAAAAGAATATAAAAAATTACATCAAGCTAAACATAATATCGTTGAAGCTCATCCGCATTCCATGATCTAGGAATGTCGTTGCCGTCCATATCCTTCAATCTGTAGGAACCAGGTCTTGACGAAGATACTACCAAAAATGGGCCCTCCCACTTCAGCTGTAATTTGCCTGCTGTCTCAGGGTTGGCTACTCTTCGAAGTACCAAGTGTCCTGGTTCAATGTTCTTCAGCTTGACTTTTCTGTCATGCCATTTTATTGTTTCAGCTTGATATTTATTGATGTTTTCCACAGCTTGAAGTCTGATCCCTTCAATAGCATCTTTTTCTACAGAGCAATCAGCTTCGTCTTTGCCTTCTGCCGAAGCTACTATCCTTATTGATCCTGCTTTGGCCTCTTCTGGGGTTATTGCTTCGTCACCGAACAATAGTTTAAAGGGCGTAAAACCTGTTGACCTTGACACGGTTGTATTATGGCTCCATACCACTTTGATTAGCTCGTCAGGCCATTTTCCCCTAGGCTGGTTGAAGATTGACTTCATTATTCCTGTCATTATGATCCCATTAGCTCTTTCGACAAGTCCATTTGACTCTGGATGTCGAACTGATGCAAAATGGATCTTCGTGCCAATTTGATCACAAAATTCTCTGAAGGCTTCAAAATCAAACTGTGTCCCATTGTCCACAGTAATGGCCTTCGGCACTCCGAAGCGACAAACAATGTTCTGCCAGAAAAACTTTTGAATAGTAAATGAAGTTATTGTGGCTAAGGGCTTTGCCTCAATCCATTTGGAAAAATACTCCACTGCCACTACCACATATTTTAAGTTCCCCTGTGCTGGTGGTAATGGGCCTAGCAAATCAAGGCCCCATCTCTGCAACGGCCAAGTGGGTTGTATTAATTGTGTTAAAGACGAAGGTTGTTTTTGATCTCTTGCACATTTCTGACAACCTTCGCACTTTTGGACTATATCCACTGCATCCGAAGCTGCCTTTGGCCAATAAAATCCTTGGCGAAAAACTTTCCCAAGCAAGGGCCTAGATCCAATGTGAGATCCACACAGGCCTGCATGTATTTCCTTCATTAATTCTATACCTTCGGATCTAGATAAACACTTGAGCAATGGGGAATAGACCCCACGCTTGTACAACTCCCCTTCTATTATGACATATGGTCGAGCTCTTGCTTCTATTCTCCTGTTATAAGCTTCGTCGTCTGAAAGAAAATTACCCTGAAGGAAAGAGACAATCTCAGTTCTCCAATCCTCGCTATAAACAGGGGATATATTAAGGATTGCTCTTTCAAGAAGCTCGACCGAAGGCGCTTTTATTGTTTCGAAAAATACTTCCGAAGGTATAGGCAGCCCCTGGGCTGCTGACTTGGCCAATAGATCAGCATAGTCATTTTCTCCACGAGGAATATTTTTGACAGAGAAACCTTCGAAGAAAGCCTCAATCCTTCGGACTGTATCTAGATACTTTTCAAGCTTCGGGTCTCTTGCTTTATAGCTCTTGTCAACATGACCAGAAATAACTTGAGAGTCAGTTTTAAGAATGGCCCTTCTGATTCCCATTGCCTTCAACTTCCGAAGACCCAAGAGCAGAGCTTCATACTCAGCGATATTATTTGTGCAACTAAAATCAAGTCGTGCCGCATAACAAGTTTTAACTTTGGAAGGTGAAACCAACACAGCAGCCGCTCCTGCTCTGAAGGTTACCCAAGACCCATCGCAAAACACTGTCCATGCTTCGGCATCTTTATTTGTTTCTTCCTCCTGAGCCCCTGGCGTCCAGTCAGCAATGAAGTCTGCTAACACCTGGGACTGAATCGAGGATCTATGAACATAATCAATACAAAATTCATTGAGCTCTGCGGCCCATTTTCCAATCCTTCCAGTAGCTTCTCGGTTTCTCATAATATCCTTCAGAGGTTGCGAAGAAGGAACAATTATGTTGTAAGCTTGAAAATAATGTCGAAGCTTCCTGGAGGCCATCAAAACAGCATACAGTACCTTCTCCAATTCTGTATAATTTTTCTTCGACAAACTAAGAACCTCGGATATGAAATATATTGGGGCCTGCCTCTTAACTTGGCCTTCAAGCTTCTCCTGGACAAGTGCTGCACTTACCGCTGAGTGCGAAGCTGCCACATATAATAACAAAGGAGCCCCTGGCGTTGGTGGAGTTAATGTTGTTAGATCTATCAAATATTGCTTCAGCTCTTCGAAGGCTTTCTGCTGGATTGGTCCCCATTGAAAGACTTCGGCTGACTTCAGCACTTCGAAGAATGGTAAGTTTCTCTCTGCTGATCTAGATATGAATCTGTTGAGAGATGCCAGCCTTCCTGTCAATCTTTGAGCCCCCTTTTTTGTACTTGGTGGTTCCATTCGAAGTATAGCTTCGATTTTACTTGGATTAGCCTCAATTCCCTTTGTTGAAACTAGGCAACCAAGAAATTTCCCCTTCTTAACTCCAAAGACACATTTTTCTAGATTCAGCTTTAAACCAGCCTGTCTAAAATTAGCGAAGGTCTCCTGTAAATCAGCAATGTGGTTATCTTGCTTCGTGCTTTTTACAATAATGTCATCAACATAAGTTAGTACATTCCTGCCTATCTGAGAATGGAGAACCTTCGCTGTCATTCTGCTGAAGCTTCCTTCAACATTTTTAAGCCCCTCAGGCATCCGAAGGTAGTAATATGTCCCACTAGGGGTTATGAAGCTGGTTTTAGGTTCATCCTCCTTCTTCATCCAGATTTGATGATAGCCTGAATAGCAATCCAGCAAACTCATAAGCTCTGACGAAGCTGTTGCATCGACTAAGGAATCTATCCTTGGCAATGGAAACTCGTCCTTCGGACAAGCCTTATTGAGGTCAGTAAAATCAATACACATTCTCCATTTACCATTGGCCTTCTTCACCATAACAGTGTTAGCTAACCATTCTGGGTATTTCACCTCTCTAATAACTCCAGCACTGAGGAGTCTTTTCACTTCATTCCGAGCACCTTCGGCCTTGTCATCAGACATCTTCCGAAGTCTCTGCTTTCTGGGTCTGAAGGATGGGTCAACATTGAGCGAGTGCTCAATAACATCCCTGTTAACTCTGCAAAGATCATTAGCTGACCAAGCAAAAACATCTTTATTGTAGAACAAAAATCGTATCAAGGTTTTCTCATGTTCTTCGGACAATTGAGATCCCAATAGCACCTTCTGCTCTGCTATGTCCTCACATAAGAGCATGGGTTTCGGCTGATCAGCCGAAGCAGCTTTTTCTCTTCTGCACTTGTACTGCTCACAAGCTTCAGCTCCATCTATGTTATGAATCGCTTTTGAATCTGTCCAATTTCCTTCGGCCCTTCTGGCAGCTTCCTGACTTCCATGAATAACGATGGGCCCTTGGTCCGAAGGTATCTTCATGCAAAGGTAAGCTGGATGAAGAATTGCTTCGAAGGCATTGAGAGTACCGCGACCAATGATAGCATTGTAAGGATACTCCATGTCAACAATATCAAACACAATTTGCTCAGTCCTTGTGTTGTTAACAAATCCGAAGGTTACTGGCATGGTAATCTTCCCAAGTGCTACAATTTGCCGTCCTCCGAAGCCACAAAGAGGGTGCGTAGCATCATGGATCTTGTCTTCAGGCTCTTGCATTTGTCTGAAAGCTTTAGCAAATATGATATCAGCTGCGCTGCCTGTGTCAACCAAAACATTATGGACCAGAAATCCTTTGATCACACAAGAGATAACCATAGCATCATTGTGTTGGTAATCCTTGAGTTGAAGATCCTCTTGAGAGAAGGTAATTGGAATGTGAGACCATCTTGACTTGATGAAGGGTCCTTGCACCCCAACATGTTGTACCCTTCTCTGTGCTTCCTTCTTCTGCTTTTTGTTGGCTGGCTCTGAGCATGAACCACCTGTTATCGGGAGCACCAGCTTCGGGGCCGAAGCAGGTACAGCTTGATCGTTGAACGAAGCCATCAGCTCAAAAAAGTGGAAGTGTGTTGACCGGAGGTGGGCGCCAATGTTGGGGACTTGTTCTCAAATGCTATGAATCAAGAACAAGGCAACACAATGATGTTAAACATTAAATACCCTTCGTCCGCTGAAGCATTATCTCCTCAAGGGTTTGATGAACTTCGGACGAAGGATATAAACAAAATATTACGAAGGTGACAAAAATAACATAAAACGATGTAAAATGTAAAACATTAAAGATAGATATGTTGGAGATAAATGATACCATTCACATATTTATTTTTAATACAGTGTTTAAGGTATGATTATACCTTCGCCTTGACAAGCAATAATTCCCGAATGATGCTTTCGTAATTACAGGAATGCGTGAACAGTAAAGGAATATTGTTCACTATTTATAGGCACAGGACACAGCCTGTGAACAATTACAATCATACCCCTCATAAAAGTTTACAACATCGACTCAAACTCTTATGGACTAAAAGGTCATTCTATCTTTAAGTCGGTTTGTAACTCCGAAGCTTCATGGGCGATACCCTTCGGCATTACGTACAGACAGCTTCAACCGAAACTGTTTCTTCCTTCAGGACCTTCGGCGACGAAGCATGGTCCCAACAGGTACTCACTGTCTTCAAAGCCGGGAGGTTGCTCAACGTAGACCTCTTCCTTGATTGGTCCATTGAGGAAGGCACTCTTCACGTCCATTTGGTAAAGCTTGAAGCCATGGTAAGTAGCATAGGCTAATAATATGCGAATTGACTCAAGCATAGCTACGGGTGCATAGGTTTCACCGAAATCCAAACCTTCGACTTGTGAATATCCCTTGGCCACAAGTTGGGCTTTGTTCCTTATCACCACACCATGCTCATCTTGTTTGTTGCGGAAGACCCACTTGGTTCCTACAACATTTTGGTTAGGACGTGGAGCTAAATGCCATACCTCGTTTCTAGTGAAGTTGTTGAGCTCCTCTTGCATCGCCACCACCCAATCCGAATCTTGGAGTGCTTCCTCTACCCTGTGTGGCTCAATAGAGGAAACAAAAGAGTAATGCTCACAAAAATGTGCAACACGAGATCTAGTGGTTACCCCCTTATGAATGTCGCCGAGGATGGTGTCGACGGGGTGATCTCGTTGGATTGCTTGGTGGACTCTTGGGTCTGGTGGCCTTGGTTCTTCATCCTCCTTGTCTTGATCATTTGCATCTCCCCCTTGATCATTGCCGTCATCTTGAGGTGGCTCATCATTTTGATTTTCTCCTTCATCAACTTGAGCCTCATCCTCATTTTGAGTTGGTGGAGATGCTTGCGTGGAGGAGGATGGTTGATCTTGTGCATTTGGAGGCTCTTCGGATTCCTTAAGACACACATCCCCAATGGACATGTTCCTTAGTGCGACGCACGAAGCCTCTTCATCACCTATCTCATCAAGATCAACTTGCTCTATTTGAGAGCCGTTAGTCTCATCAAACACAACGTCACAAGAAACTTCAACTAGTCCTGAGGACTTGTTAAAGACTCTATATGCCCTTGTGTTTGAATCATATCCTAGTAAAAAGCCTTCTACGGTCTTAGGAGCAAATTTGGATTTTCTACCTCTTTTAACAAGAATAAAGCATTTGCTACCAAAGACCCTAAAATATGAAATATTGGGCTTTTTACCGGTTAGGAGTTCGTATGATGTCTTCTTGAGGATTCGGTGTAGATATAACCGGTTGATGGCGTAGCAAGCGGTGTTAACCGCCTCGGCCCAAAACCGATCCGGCGTCTTGTACTCATCAAGCATGGTTCTTGCCATGTCCAGTAGAGTTCTATTCTTCCTCTCCACTACACCATTTTGTTGTGGCATGTAGGGAGAAGATAACTCATGCTTGATGCCCTCCTTCTCAAGGAAACCTTCGATTTCTGAGTTCTTGAACTCCGTCCCGTTGTCGCTTCTTATTTTCTTGACCCTTAAGCCGAACTCATTTTGAGCCTGTCTCAAGAATCCCTTAAAGGTCTCTTGGGTTTGAGATTTTTCCTGCAAAAAGAACACCCAAGTGAAGCGAGAATAATCATCCACAATAACTAGACAGTACTTACTCCCGCCGATGCTTATGTAAGCAATCGGGCCGAATAGATCCATGTGTAGGAGCTCCAGTGGCCTGTCAGTCGTCATGATGTTCTTATGTGGATGATGAGCACCAACTTGCTTCCCTGCTTGGCATGTGAAAGTCGCCTAGAGGGGGGGTGAATAGGGCGAAACTGAAATTTACAAACTTAATCACAACTACAAGTTGGGTTAGCGTTAGAAATAATAATGAGTCCGAGAGAGACGGCGCAAAACAAATCACAAGCGAATGAAGAGTGTGACACGCGGATTTGTTTTACCGAGGTTCGGTTCTTGCAAACCTACTCCCCGTTGAGGAGGCCACAAAGGCCGGGTCTTTTTCAACCCTTTCCCTCTCTCAAAACGGTCCCTCGGACCAAGTGAGCCTCTCTTCTCAAATCAAACCGGGAACAAAACTTCCCCGCAAGGACCACCACACAATTGGTGTCTCTTGCCTCGGTTACAATCGAGTTTTGATCACAAGAACAAGTGATAAAGAAAAGAAGCAATCCAAGCGCAAGAGCTCAAAAGAACACGGCAAATCTCTCTCGCTAATCACTAAAGCCTTGTGTGGAATTGGAGAGGATTTGATCACTTGAGTGTGTCTAGAATTGAATGCCTAGCTCTTGTAAGTGGTTGAGAAGTGGAAAACTTGGATGACTTGAATGTGGGGTGGTTGGGGGTATTTATAGCCCCAACCACCAAACTAGCCGTTTGGTGGAGGCTGTCTGTCGTATGGTGCACCGGACATGTCCGGTGCACACCGGACATGTCCGGTGCGACAGCCACGTCACCAGGCCGTTAGGGTTCCGATCGTTGGAGCTCTGACTGCTGGGCCCGCCTTGATGTCCGGTGGCGCACCGGACATGAACTGTAGAGTGTCCGGTGCGCCAGCATGGGCGTGCCTGACTTCTGCGCGCGCTGGCGCGCATTTAATGCGCTGCAGGTAGCCGTTGGCACCTGAAGTAGCCGTTGCTTCGTTGTCACACCGGACAGTCCGGTGTACACCGGACATGTCCGGTGAATTATAGTGGACTAGCCGTTGTGAATTCCCGAAGCCGACGAGTTCAGAGTCTCTTCATCCTTGGGGCACTGGACACTGTCCGGTGTACACCGGACAGTCCGGTGAATTATAGCGGAGTGACTCTGCATTTTCCTGAAGGTGAGGAGTTTGGCTTCAAGTCCCCTGGTGCACCGGACACTGTCCGGTGGTGCACCGGACAGTCCGGTGCGCCCGACTAGGGTGCCTTCGGTTCTTTCTTTGCTCCTTTGTTTGAACCCTTTCTCTTGATCTTTTTATTGGCTTATGTGAACCTTTGGTACCTGTAGATCTTATATACTTGGGCAAACTAGTTAGTCCAATTATTTGTGTTGGGCAATTCAACCACCAAAATTAGTTTAGGAAATAGGTGTAAGCCTAATTCCCTTTCAATCTCCCCCTTTTTGGTGATTGATGCCAACACAAACCAAAGCAAATATAGAAGTGCAGAATTTGAACTAGTTTGAATATGTAAGTACAAAGGTTACTTAGAATTGAGCCAATAAATATTACCTACTAGATATGCATGGATTGTTTCTTTATTTTTAACATTTTGGACCACGCTTGCACCACAAGTTTTGTTTTTGCAAATTCTTTTTGTAAATCCTTTTCAAAGTCTTTTTGCAAATAGTCAAAGGCAAGTGAATAAGATTTTGCGAAGCATTTTTAAGATTTGAAATTTTGTCCCCTTGTTTCAAATGCTTTTCCTTTGACTAAACAAAACTCCCCCTCAATAAATTCTCCTCTTAGTGTTCAAGAGGGTTTTAAGATATCATTTTTGAAAATACTACTTTCTCCCCTTTTAGAACACAATAAGATACTAATTTGAAATTTTCCAATTGAAAAATCATTAATTTTAAAATTAGGGTGGTGGTGTGGTCCTTTTGCTTTGGGCTCATACTTTCTCCCCCTTTGGCATGAATCGCCAAAAATGGATACTTTGAGTGAGATATAAGCCCTTGTCTAACTACAATCTCCCCTTTGGCAAATAAAACATATGAGTGAAGATTATACCAAAGACGGAGAGTGAAGCGGAGCGACGGCGAAGGATGAGTAGTAGAGTGGAGTGGAAGCCTTTGTCTTCGCCGAAGACTCCAATTCCCTTTCAATATACCTATGACTTGGTTTGAAATACACTTGAAAACACATTAGTCATAGCATATATATAAAAGAGACATGATCAAAGGTATACTTATGAGCTATGTGTGCAAATTAGCAAAAGAAATTCCTAGAATCAAGAATATTGAGCTCATGCCTAAGTTTGGTAAAAGTTTGTTCATCTAGTGGCTTGGTAAAGATATCGGCTAATTGATCTTTAGTATTAATATATGCAATCTCGATATCCCCCTTTTGTTGGTGATCCCTAAGAAAATGATACCGAATGGCTATGTGTTTAGTGCGGCTATGCTCAACGGGATTATCCGCCATGCGGATTGCACTCTCATTATCACATAGAAGAGGAACTTTGGTTAATTTGTAACCATAGTCCCGCAGGGTTTGCCTCATCCAAAGCAATTGCGCGCAACAATGGCCTGCGGCAATATACTCGGCTTCGGTGGTAGAAAGAGCGACCGAATTTTGCTTCCTGGAAGCCCAAGACACCAAGGATCTTCCCAAGAACTGGCAAGTCCCCGATGTGCTCTTTCTATTAATCTTACACCCCGCCCAATCAGCATCCGAATAACCAATCAAATCAAATGTGGATCCCCGAGGGTACCAAAGCCCAAACTTAGGAGTATAAGCCAAATATCTCAAGATTCGTTTTACGGCCGTAAGGTGAGATTCCTTAGGGTCGGCTTGGAATCTTGCACACATGCAAACGGAAAGCATAATATCCGGTCGAGATGCACATAAATAAAGTAATGAACCAATCATCGACCGGTATACCTTTTGATCGACGGATTTACCTCCCTTGTCGAGGTCGAGATGCCCATTGGTTCCCATGGGTGTCTTGATGGGCTTGGCATCCTTCATTCCAAACTTGGTTAGAATGTCTTCCGTATACTTTGTTTGGCTAATGAAGGTGCCTTCTTGGAGTTGCTTGACTTGGAATCCTAGAAAATACTTCAACTCCCCCATCATAGACATCTCAAATTTTTGTGTCATGATCCTACTAAATTCTTCACATGTAGATTCGTTAGTAGACCCAAATATAATATCATCAACATAAATTTGGCATACAAACGAATCATTGTCAAGAGTTTTAGTGAATAAAGTAGGATCGGCTTTTCCGACTTTGAAGCCATTAGCAATAAGGAAATCTCTTAGGCATTCATACCATGCTCTTGGGGCTTGCTTGAGCCCATAAAGCGCCTTAGAGAGCCTATAGACATGGTTAGGGTACTCACTATCTTCAAAGCCGGGAGGTTGCTCAACATAGACCTCTTCCTTGATTGGTCCGTTGAGGAAGGCACTCTTCACGTCCATTTGGTAAAGCTTGAAGCCATGGTAAGTAGCATAAGCCAATAATATGCGAATGGACTCAAGCCTAGCTACGGGTGCATAGGTTTCACCAAAATCCAAACCTTCGACTTGGGAGTATCCCTTGGCCACAAGTCGGGCTTTGTTCCTTGTCACCACACCATGCTCATCTTGCTTGTTGCGGAAGACCCACTTGGTTCCTACAACATTTTGATTAGGACGTGGAACTAAATGCCATACCTCATTCCTAGTGAAGTTGTTGAGCTCCGCTTGCATCGCCATCACCCAATCTGAATCTTGAAGTGCTTCCTCTACCCTGTGTGGCTCAATAGAGGAAACAAAAGAGTAATGCTCACAAAAATGTGCAACACGAGATCGAGTAGTTACCCCCTTATGAATGTCGCCGAGGATGGTGTCGACGGGGTGATCTCGTTGGATTGCTTGGTGGACTCTTGGGTGTGGCGGCCTTGGTTCTTCATCCTTCTTGTCTTGATCATTGACATCTCCCCCTTGATCATTGCAGTCATCTTGAGATGGCTCATCTCTTTGATCTTCTCCTTCATCAACTTGAGCCTCATCCTCATTTTGAGTTGGTGGGGATGCTTGCGAGGAGGAGGATGGTTGATCTTGTGCATTTGTAGGCTCTTCGGATTCCATAGGACACACATCCCCAATGGACATGTTCCTTAACGCGATGCACGGAGCCTGTTCTTCACCTATCTCATCAAGATTAACTTGCTCTACTTGAGAGCCGTTAGTTTCATCAAACACAATGTCACAAGAAACTTCAACAAGTCCTGAGGACTTGTTAAAGACTCTATATGCCCTTGTGTTTGAGTCATATCCTAGCAAAAAGCCTTCTACAGTTTTAGGAGCAAATTTAGATTTTCTACCTCTTTTAACAAGAATAAAGCATTTGCTACCAAAAACTCTAAAATATGAAATATTGGGCTTTTTACCGGTTAGGAGTTCATATGATGTCTTCTTGAGGATTCGGTGTAGATATAACCGGTTGATGGCGTAGCAGGCGGTGTTGACTGCCTCAGCCCAAAACCGATCCGGTGTCTTGTACTCATCAAGCATGGTTCTTGCCATGTCCAATAGAGTTCGATTCTTCCTCTCCACTACACCATTTTGTTGTGGTGTGTAGGGAGAGGAGAACTCATGCTTGATGCCCTCCTCCTCAAGGAAGCCTTCTATTTGTGAGTTCTTGAACTCCGTCCCGTTGTCGCTTCTAATTTTCTTGATCCTTAAGCCGAACTCATTTTGAGCCTGTCTCAAGAATCCCTTTAAGGTCACTTGGGTATGGGATTTTTCCTGCAAAAAGAACACCCAAGTGAAGCGAGAATAATCATCCACAATAACTAGACAGTACTTACTCCCGCCGATGCTTATGTAAGCGATCGGGCCGAATAAATCCATGTGTAGGAGCTCCAGTGGCCTGTCACTTGTCATGATGTTCTTGTGTGGATGATGAGTGCCAACTTGCTTCCCGGCTTGGCATGCGCTACAAATCCTGTCTTTCTCAAAATGAACATTTGTTAGTCCTAAAATGTGCTCTCCCTTTAGAAGCATATGAAGATTCTTCATTCCAACATGAGCTAGTCGGCGGTGCCAGAGCCAACCCATGTTAGTCTTAGCAATTAAGCAAGTGTCGAGTTTAGCTCTATCAAAATCTACTAAGTATAGCTGACCCTCTAACACTCCCTTAAATGCTATTGAATCATCATTTCTTCTAAAGACAGTGACACCTACATCAGTAAATAGACAGTTGTAGCCCATTTGACATAATTGCGAAACGGAAAGCAAATTGTAATCTAAAGAATCTACAAGAAAAACATTGGAAATGGAATGGTCAGGAGATATAGCTATTTTACCCAAACCTTTGACTAAACCTTGGTTTCCATCCCCGAATGTGATAGCTCGTTGGGGATCTTGGTTTTTCTCGTAGGAGGAGAACATCTTCTTCTCCCCCGTCATGTGGTTTGTGCACCCGCTATCGATGATCCAGCTTGAGCCACCGGATGCATAAACCTACAAAACAAGTTTAGTTCTTGACTTTAGGTACCCAAACGGTTTTGGGTCCTTTGGCATTAGAAACAAGAACTTTGGGTACCCAAACACAAGTCTTGGAGCCCTTGTGTTTGCCCCCAACAAACTTGGCAACTACCTTGCCGGATTTGTTAGTAAGCACATATGATGCATCAAAAGTTTTGAATGAAATGTCATGATCATTTGATGCACTAGGAGTTTTCTTCTTAGGCAACTTAGCACGGGTTGGTTGCCTAGAACTAGATGTATCACCCTTATACATAAAAGCATAATTAGGGCCAGAGTGAGACTTCCTAGAATGAATTCTCCTAATTTTGCTCTCGGGATATCCGGCAGGGTACAAAATGTAACCCTCGTTATCCTGAGGCATGGGAGCCTTGCCCTTAACAAAATTAGACAATCTTTTAGGAGGGGCACTAAGTTTGACATTGTCTCCCCTTTGGAAGCCAATGCCATCCTTGATGCCAGGGCGTCTCCCATTATAGAGCATACTTCTAGCAAATTTAAACTTTTCATTTTCTAAGTTATGCTCGGCAATTTTAGCATCTAATTTTGCTATATGATCATTTTGTTGTTTAATTAAGACCATGTGATCATGAATAGCATTAATATCAATATCTCTACATCTAGTGCAAATGGAAACATGCTCAACGGTAGATGTAGAGGGTTTGCAAGATTTTAATTCTACAACCTTAGCATGTAGTATGTCATTCTCATTTCTAAGGTTAGAAATAGTAACATTGCAAACATCAAAATCTTTAGCCTTAGCAATTAATTTTTCATTTTCAATCCTAAGGCTAGCAAGAGAATCATTCAATTCCTTAATCTTAGCATGCAAATCAACATTATCATTTCTAAGATTGGGAATTGAAACATCACAAACATGTGAATCAACCTTAGCAGTTAATCTAGCATTTTCATTTCTAAGGTTGTCAATAGTCTTATGGCAAGTGCTTAGCTCACTAGATAATTTTTCACATTTTCCTATTTCTAGAGCATAAGCATTCTTAACCTTAACATGCTTTTTATTTTCCTTGATTAAGAAGTCCTCTTGGGAGTCCAAGAGATCATCCTTCTCATGGATGGCACTAATTAGCTCATTTAGTTTTTCCTTTTGTTGCATGTTGAGGTCGGCAAAAAGGGTACGCAAATTATCTTCCTCATCACTAGCATTATCATCACTAGAGGACTCATATTTAGTGGAGGATTTGGATTTGACCTTCTTATTTTTGCCGTCCTTGGCCATGAGGCATTTGTGGCCGACGTTGGGGAAGAGAAGTCCCTTGGTGACGGCGATGTTGGCGGCGTCCTCGTCGGAGGAGGAGTCGGTGGAGCTCTCGTCGGAGTCCCACTCGCGGCACACGTGGGCATCGCCGCCCTTCTTTTTGTAGTGTCTCTTCTTCTCCTTTCTTCTCCCCTTCTTGTCGTCGCCCCTGTCACTATCACTAGATAATGGACATTTAGCAATGAAATGACCGGGCTTACCACATTTGTAGCATACTTTCTTGGAGCGGGGCTTGTAGTCTTTCCCCCTCCTTTGCTTGAGGATTTGACGGAAGCTCTTGATGATGAGCGCCATCTCCTCGTTGTCGAGCTTGGAGGCGTCGATGGGTGCTCGACTTGGAGTAGCTTCCTCCTTCTTTTCTTCTGTCGCCTTGAATGCGACAGGTTGTGCCTCGGGTGTGGAGAAAGTGCCTTGCTCGATGATTTTCTTTGAGCCTTTAATCATTAGCTCAAAGCTCACAAAATTCCTATAACTTCCTCGGGAGACATTAGCTTATATCTAGGATCACCTCGAATTAATTGAACTTGTGTAGGGTTAAGAAATACGAGGGATCTAAGAATAACCTTGACCATCTCATGGTCATCCCATTTTTCGCTCTCGAGGTTGCGCACTTGGTTCAGCAAGGTCTTCAAGCGGTTGTACATCGCTTGTGGATCCTCCCCTTGGTGAAGCATGAAGCGACCGAGCTCCCCCTCGATCGTCTCCCGCTTGGTGATTTTTGTCACCTCATCTCCTTCGTGCGCGGTCTTTAGTACGTCCCAAATTTCCTTCGCACTTTTTAACCCTTACACCTTGTTATACTCCTCTCGACTTAGAGAGGCGAGGAGTATAGTGGTTGCTTGAGAGTTAAAGTGGTGGATTTGTGCCACTTCGTCCGAGTCATAGTCTTCATCCCCTACACATGGTAACTGTACACCAAACTCAACAACATTCCATATGCTTGTGTGGAGTGAGGTTAGATGGTGCCTCATTTTGTCACTCCACATATTATAATCTTCACCGTCAAAAACCGGTGGTTTGCCTAATGGAACGGAGAGTAGAGGAGTACGCTTTGAAATGTGGGGGTAGCGTAGGGGGATCTTACTATACTTCTTGCGCTCTTGGCGCTTAGAAGTTACGGACGGCGCATCGGAGTCGGAGGTCGATGGTGATGAAGAGTCGGTCTCGTAGTAGACCACTTTCCTCATCCTCTTGTGCTTGTCGCCCCTCCGATGCGACTTGTGGGAAGAAGATTTCTTCTCCTTCCCCTTCCCTTTGTTGGAGGAGTCCTTCTTCTTCTCCTTCCTCTTGGTGCGTGACTCTTCCGATGAAGTGCTCCCATGACTCGTAGTGGACTTGTCGCCGTTCTCCATCTCCCTCTTGGTGTGATCTCCTGACATCACTTCGAGCGGTTAGGCTCTAATGAAGCACCAGGCTCTGATACCAATTGAAAGTCGCCTAGAGGGGGGGTGAATAGGGCGAAACTGAAATTTACAAACTTAATCACAACTACAAGCCGGGTTAGCGTTAGAAATAATAATGAGTCCGAGAAAGAGGGCGCAAAACAAATCACAAGCGAATGAAGAGTGTGACACGCGGATTTGTTTTACCGAGGTTCGGTTCTTGCAAACCTACTCCCCATTGAGGAGGCCACAAAGGCCGGGTCTTTTTCAACCCTTTCCCTCTCTCAAAACGGTCCCTCGGACCGAGTGAGCTTCTCTTCTCAAATCAAACCAGGAACAAAACTTCCCCGCAAGGACCACCACACAATTGGTGTCTCTTGCCTCGGTTACAATCGAGTTTTGATCACAAGAACAAGTGAGAAAGAAAAGAAGCAATCCAAGCGCAAGAGCTCAAAAGAACACGGCAAATCTCTCTCGCTAATCACTAAAGCCTTGTGTGGAATTGGAGAGGATTTGATCACTTGAGTGTGTCTAGAATTGAATGCCTAGCTCTTGTAAGTGGTTGAGAAGTGGAAAACTTGGATGACTTGAATGTGGGGTGGTTGGGGGTATTTATAGCCCCCAACCACCAAACTAGCCGTTTGGTGGAGGCTGTCTGTCGTATGGTGCACCGGACAGTCCGGTGCACACCGGACATGTCTGGTGCAATAGCCGCGTCACCAGGCCGTTAGGGTTCCGACCGTTGGAGCTCTGACTGTTGGGCCCGCCTTGATGTCCGGTGGCGCATCGGACATGAACTGTAGAGTGTCCGGTGCGCCAGCATGGGCGTGCCTGACTTCTGCGCGCGCTGGCGCGCATTTAATGCGCTGCAGGTAGCCGTTGGCGCCTGAAGTAGCCGTTGCTTCGTTGTCACACCGGACTGTCCGGTGGATTATAGTGGACTAGCCATTGCGAATTCCCGAGGCCGACGAGTTCAGAGTCTCTTCATCCTTGGGGCACCGGACACTGTCCGGTGTACACCGGACAGTCCGGTGAATTATAGCGGAGTGACTCTGCGTTTTCCCAAAGGTGAGGAGTTTGGCTTCAAGTCCCCTGGTGCACCGGACACTGTCCGGTGGTGCACCGGACACAGTCCGGTGGGGCACCGGACAGTCCGGTGCGCCCGACTAGGGTGCCTTCGGTTCTTTCTTTGCTCCTTTGTTTGAACCCTTTCTCTTGATCTTTTTATTGGCTTATGTGAACCTTTGGTACCTGTAGATCTTATATACTTGGGCAAACTAGTTAGTCCAATTATTTGTGTTGGGCAATTCAACCACCAAAATTAGTTTAGGAAATAGGTGTAAGCCTAATTCCCTTTCAGCATGCGCTACAGATCCTGTCTTTCTCAAAATGAACATTTGTTAATCCTAAAATGTGCTCTCCCTTTAGAAGCTTATGAAGATTCTTCATTCCAACATGGGCTAGTCGGCGGTGCCAGAGCCAACCCATGTTAGTCTTAGCAACTAAGCAAGTGTCGAGTTCAGCTCTATCAAAATCTACCAAGTATAGCTGACCCTCTAACACTCCCTTAAATGCTATTGAATCATCACTTCTTCTAAAGACAGTGACACCTATATCAGTGAATAGACAGTTGTAGCCCATTTTGCATAATTGAGATATGGAAAGCAAGTTGTAATCTAATGAGTCAACAAGAAAAACATTGGAAATGGAATGGTCAGGTGAAATAGCAATTTTACCCAAACCTTTGACCAAACCTTGATTTCCATCCCTGAATGGGATAGCTCGTTGGGGATCTTGGTTTTTCTCATAAGAGGATAACATTTTCTTCTCCCCGGTCATGTGGTTTGTGCACCCGCTATCGATGATCCAACTTGAGCCCCCAGATGCATAAACCTACAAAACAATTTTAGTTCTTCACTTTAGGTACCCAAACGGTTTTGAGTCCTTTAGCAATAGAAACAAGAACTTTGGGTACCCAAACACAAGTCTTGGAGCCCTTGTGTTTGCCCCCAACAAACTTGGCAACTACCTTGCCGGATTTGTTAGTCAAAACATAAGATGCATCAAAAGTTTTAAATGAAATGTCATGACCATTTGATGCATTAGGAGTTTTCCTCTTAGGCAACTTAGCACGGGTTGGTTGCCTAGAGCTAGATGTCTCACCCTTATATATGAAAGCATGATTAGGGCCAGAGTGAGACTTCCTAGAATGAATTCTCCTCATTTTGCTCTCGGGATAACCGACAGGGTACAAAATGTAACCCTCGTTATCCTGAGGCATAGGAGCCTTGCCCTTAACAAAGTTAGACAATTTCTTAGGAGGGGCATTAAGTTTGACATTGTCTCCCTTTTGTAAGCCAATGCCATCCTTGATGCCAGGGCGTCTCCCATTATAAAGCATACTTCGAGCAAATTTAAATTTTTCATTTTCAAGTTCATGCTCGGCAATTTTTCATCTAATTTTGCTATATGATCATTTTGTTGTTTAATTAAAGCCATATGATCATTAATAGCATCAATATCAACATCTCTACATCTAGTGCAAATAGAAACATGCTCAACGGTAGATGTAGAGGGTTTGCAAGATTTTAATTCTACAACCTTAGCATGTAATATATCATTTTCACTTCTAAGGTTAGAAATAGTAATATTGCAAACGTCAAAATCTTTAGCCTTAGCAATTAATTTTTCATTTTCAATTCTAAGGCTAGCAAGAGAATCATTCAATTTTTCAATCTTAGCAAGCAAGTTAGCATTATCATCTCTAAGATTGGAAATTGAATCATCACAAACATTAGAATCAACCTTAGCAATTAATCTAGCATTTTCATTTCTAAGGTTGGCAATCAAATCATGGCATGTGCTTAGCTCACTAGTTAATTTTTCACATTTTTCAACTTCTAGAGCATAAGCATTTTTAACCTTATCATGCTTTTTGTTTTCCTTGATTAGGAAGTCCTCTTGGGAGTCCAAGAGTTCATCCTTCTCATGGATGGCACTAATTAGTTCATTTAGTTTTTCTTTTTGTTGCATGTTTAGGTTGGCAAAAAGGGTACGCAAATTATCCTCCTCATCACTAGCATTATCATCACTAGAGGACTCATATTTAGTGGAGGATTTGGATTTAACCTTCTTCTTTTTGCCGTCCTTTGCCATGAGGCACTTGTGGCCGACGTTGGGGAAGAGAAGTCCCTTGGTGACGGCGATGTTGGCGGCGTCCTCGTCGGATGAGGAGTCGAAGGAGCTCTCCTCGGAGTCCCACTCACGGCACACATGGGCATCACCGCCCCTCTTCTTGTAGTGCCTCTTCTTCTCCTTTCTTCTCCCCTTCTTGTCGTCGCCCCTGCCACTGTCACTAGAAATAGGACATTTGGTAATAAAGTGACCGGGCTTACCACACTTGTAGCAAACTTTCTTGGAGCGGGGCTTGTAATCTTTCCCCCTCCTTTGCTTGAGGATTTGGCGAAATCTTTTGATGATAAGCGTCATTTCCTCATTGTCGAGCTTGGAGGCGTCGATTGGTTGTCTACTTGATGTAGACTCCTCCTTCTTCTCCTCTGTCGCCTTGAATGCTACCGGTTGTGCTTCGGGCATGGAGGAGATGCCTTGCTCGATGATTTTCTTTGAGCCTTTAATCATTAGCTCAAAGCTCACGAATTTTCCTATAACCTCCTTGGGAGACATTAGCTTATATCTAGGATCTCCTCGAATTAATTGAACTTGAGTAGGGTTAAGAAATACGAGGGATCTAAGAATAACCTTGACCATCTCATGGTCATCCCATTTTTCGCTCCCGAGGTTGCGCACTTGGTTCACCAAGGTCTTCAAGCGGTTGTACATAGCTTGTGGATCCTCCCCTTGGTGAAGCATGAAGCGACCAAGCTCCCCCTTGATCGTCTCCCGCTTGGTGATCTTTGTCACCTCGTCTCCTTCATGCGCGGTCTTGAGTACGTCCCAAATTTCCTTCGCACTCTTTAACCCTTGCACCTTATTATACTCCTCTCGACTTAGAGAGGCGAGGAGTATAGTGGTGGCTTGGGAGTTAAAGTGGTGGATTTGGGCCACTTCGTCCGAGTCATAGTCTTCATCCCCTACGGATGGTACCTGTACACCAAACTCAACAACATTCCATATGCTTGTGTGGAGTGAGGTTAGATGATGCCTCATTTTGTCACTCCACATATTATAATCTTCACCGTCAAAAACCGGTGGTTTGCCTAATGGAACGGAGAGCAAAGGAGTACGCTTTGAAATATGGGGATAGCGTAGGGGAATCTTACTATACTTCTTGCGCTCATGGCGCTTAGAAGTAACGGACGGCGCGTCGGAGCCGGAGGTCGATGGTGATGAAGTGTCGGTCTCGTAGTAGACCACTTTCCTCATCTTCTTGTGCTTGTCGCCTCTCCGATGCGACTTGTGGGAAGAGGATTTCTTCTCCTTCCCCTTCCCCTTGTTGCGGGACTCTTCCGATGAAGTCTTCCCGTGGCTTGTAGTGGGCTTGTCGCCGGTCTCCATCTCCCTCTTGGCGTGATCTCCTGACATCACTTCGAGCGGTTAGGCTCTAATGATGCACCGGGCTCTGATACCAATTGAAAGTCGCCTAGAGGGGGGGTGAATAGGGCGAAACTGAAATTTACAAAATTAATCACAACTACAAGCCGGGTTAGCGTTAGAAATATAAACGAGTCCGAGAGAGGGAGTAAAAACAAATCGCGAGTGAGTGAAGAAGTAAGACGCAAGGATTTGTTTTACCGAGGTTCGGTTCTCGCAAACCTACTCCCCGTTGAGGCCACAAAGGCCGGGTCTATTTCAACCCTTTCCCTCTCTCAAACGGTCCCTCGGACCGAGTGAGCTTCTCTTCTCAATCAACCGGGAACCAAACTTCCCCGCAAGGATCACCACACAATTGGTGTCTCTTGCCTCGATTACAATTGAGATGATCGCAAGAAAGAATGAGAAAAAGAAGCAATCCAAGCGCAAGAGCTCAAATGAACACAACAATCACTCTCTCTAATCACTAAAGCTTTGAGTGGAATTGGGAGAGGATTTGATCTCTTTTGTGTGTCTAGAATTGAATGCTAGAGCTCTTGTAAGTAGTTGGAAGGTGGAAAACTTGGATGACTTGAATGTGGGGTGGTTGGGGGTATTTATAACCCCAACCACCAAACTTGACCGTTGGTGGAGGCTCCTGTCGCATGGCGCACCGGTGAAAGGGAAATGTGCCCTTGGGCCATTTCTAAGTATTTTGGTGATTTAGTGTCCAACACAAGTGCCTAAGTGTAAAATGGTGGACAAAGTACAAATCAAGGATAAAGGTATGTTTCTCAGACTTAGTACATCGTTTTAGAGACTAATGTATTGTGTCTAAGTGCTGGAAACAGGAAAAATCCAATTGAAAATGCCTTGGCTCGAGCAGCCAAGACTCTGCTCAGTCTGGAGCACCGGACTGTCCGGTGGTGCACCGGACAGTGTCCGGTGCGCCAGGCTGGCTCTGGCGAGCAGGCTGCTCTCGGGACTTCGACGACGGTGTACGGCTATAATTCACCGGACTGTCCGGTGGGCTGTTCACAGGCGAACTTGTCGCTCTCGGGAATTCATCGGCGACGTACGGCTATAATTCACCGGACTGTCCGGTGTGCACCGGACTGTCCGGTGAGCCAACGGTCAGCAGGGCCAACGGTCGGCCGCGCAATATGCGCGGGACACGTGGCCGAGCCAACGGCTAGAAGGGGGCATCGGACTGTCCGGTGTGCACCGGACATGACCGGTGCGCCAACGGCTCTCTGGCTGTCAACGGTCGACTGCGCCATTCTTGGAAGGAAATCGGGCACCGGACAGTGTCTGGTGTGCACCGGACTGTCCGGTGCGCCAGTCGACAGAAGGCAAGATCAGCCTTCCTAGATTGCTCTCAACGGCTCCTAGCTGCCTTGGGGCTATAAAAGGGACCCCTAGGCGCATGGAGGAGCACACCAAGCATCCTCTAAGCATTCCTAAGCACTAAGACATTGATTCCGCGCCTTTGATTCTTTGCGATAGCAATTAGAGCTCTAGTTGAGTGGTGAACTCATTGAGTTGTGTTGTGAGCTCTTGTTGCGACTTGTGTGCGTGATGACACTCTGATTTTCGTGTCTTGTGTGCGTTGCTAATCCCTCCCTTGCTCCGTGCTTCTTTGTGAACTTCAAGTGTAAGGGCGAGAGGCTCCAAGTTGTGGAGATTCCTCGCAAACGGGATTAAGAAAAGCAAGCAAAACACCGTGGTATTCAAGTGGGTCTTTGGACCGCTTGAGAGGGGTTGATTGCAACCGTCGTCCGTTGGGACGCCACAACGTGGAGTAGGCAAGTGTTGGTCTTGGCCGAACCACGGGATAACCATCGTGCCATCTCTGTGATTGATTTCTTGTGGTTATTGTGTTTTGACTCCTCTCTAGCCACTTGGCATTTACTGTGCTAACGCTTAACCAAGTTTTCGTGGCTTAAGTTTTCAAGTTTTATAGGATCACCTATTCACCCCCCCCCCCTCTAGGTGCTCTCAATTGGTATCGGAGCCGTTCTCTTCACAAAGGGACTAACCGCCCGAAGAGATGGATCCTAAGGGGAAGGGTATCGTGATCAACGATAAAGAGAAGGAATCTTTCGTCAACGAGCCGAAGGATGACAAGCCTATCGACTCGGGCTCGGACCATAGACGGAAAGATGGGAAGAAGAAGAAGATGAGGCGCATCAAGGAGATCGTCTACTACGACGACAGCGATGAGTCTACTTCTTCCCAAAAGGACGACGACCACAACGACTACGAGAGAAGGAAACCGGTTAATTCGAACTTTTCTTTTGACTACTCTTGTATTCCGCAAAGTACAAATACTCATTTGCTCTCCATTCCACTTGGCAAACCTCCTCATTTTGATGGAGAGGACTACGGATTTTGGAGCCACAAAATGTGTAGTCACTTGTTCTCTCTCCATCCTAGTATATGGGAGATTGTAGAGAGTGGAATGCACTTTGATAGTACGGATAGTCCCATGTTCATTAATGAGCAAATTCATAAGAATGCACAAGCTACTACTGTTCTTCTAGCTTCATTGTGCAGGGATGAATACCACAAAGTGAGTGGCTTGGATAACGCCAAGCAAATATGGGATACCCTCAAAATCTCTCATGAGGGGAACGACGTCACCTTGCTCACCAAGATGAAGTTGGTGGAGGGCGAGCTTGGACGATTCGCGATGATAAGGGGCGAGGAGCCGACCCAAACATACAACCGGCTCAAGACCCTTATCAACAAAATAACGAGCTACGGAAGCACGCGATGGACGGACCACGACGTCGTCCGACTGATGCTAAGGTCCTTTACCGTTCTTGATCCTCATTTGGTGAATAATATTCGTGAGAATCCCAGGTACACCAAAATGTCGCCCGAAGAAGTCCTTGGAAAATTTGTAAGCGGGCGAATGATGATCAAGGAGGCGAGGTACGTGGACGACGCTCTGAATGGTCCAATCAATGAGCCTCAACCTCTTGCTCTCAAGGCAACAAGAAGCAAGGAGGCGCTACCTAGCAAGGTGGCACAAATTGAGGCGGCCGGACTTAATGATGAAGAGATGGCCCTCATCATCAAGAGATTCAAGACGGCGCTAAAGGGTCGCAAGGGGCAGCCAAGCAAGACCAAGACAAAGGGGAAGCGCTCATGCTTCAAATGTGGTAAGCTTGGTCATTTTATTGCTAACTGTCCAGACAATGATAGTGATCAGGATCAAGGGAACAAGAGGGAGAAGAAGAAGAACTATAAGAAGGCAAAGGGCGAGGCACATCTAGGAAAGGAGTGGGATTCGGATTGCTCCTCCTCCGACTCCGACAATGAAGGACTCGCCGCCACCGCCTTCAACAAGTCATCCCTCTTCCCCAACGAGCGCCACACATGCCTTATGGCAAGGGAGAAGAAGGTATGTACTCGAAACTCTACTTATGCTTCTTCAAGTGAGGACGAATCTAGTGATGAGGATGAAATAGATTATTCATGTTTATTTAAGGGCCTAGATAGGACCAAGGTAGATAAAATTAATGAATTGATTGATGCCTTGAATGATAAGAATAGGCTTTTAGAAAAACAAGAGGACTTGTTGTATGAAGAACATGACAAATTTGTAGAAGCACAAAAATCTCATGCCTTAGAAGTTAAGAGAAATGAAATGCTTTCTTGTGAATTATCTTCTTGCCATGAGACAATTTCTAGCTTAAGGAGCATTAATGATGATTTGAATGCTAAGTTAGAAATAGCTAGTAAATCAACAACTTGTGTAGAAAATGTTGTTATTTGCAATAGATGTAAAGATTTTGATATTGATGCTTGTAGTGAACACATAGCTTCTATTGCAAAGTTAAATGATGAAATGGCTAGTCTTAATGCCCAACTTAAGGCTAGCAAAAGTGATTTTGATAAACTAAAATTTGCTAGGGATGCCTACACGATTGGTAGACACCCCTCAATTAAGGATGGGCTTGGCTTCAAGAGGGAAGCCAAGAACTTAACAAGCCATAAGGCTCCCATCTCCGCCAAGGAGAAAGGGAAGGCCCCTATGGCAAGTAGTACTAAAAAGAACCATGCTTTTATGTACAATGATAGAAGACAGTCTCATAGGAGTTGTAATGCTTTTGATTCACATGCCTATGATTCTTATGCTATGTTTGCTCCCAGTTCTTCCTATATGCATAGTAGAGATATGCCTAGGAAAAATATTCATCATGTGCCTAGAAAGAATATTGTTCATGTTCCTAGGAAAGTTATGAATGGACCCTCTACAATTAATCATGCTTTAAATGCTTCCTTTGCTATTTGTAGAAAGGATAGGAAGATAGTTGCTAGGAAATTAGGGGCAAAATGCAAGGGTGATAAAACTTGCATTTGGGTCCCTAAGACAATTGTGACTAACCTTGTAGGACCCAACAAGAGTTGGGTACCTAAGACCCAAGCCTAAATTTGCCTTGCAGGTTTATGCATCCGGGGGTTCAAGCTGGATTATCGACAGCGAATGCATGAACCATATGACGGGAGAAAA
The DNA here is from genome assembly GCA_029449295.1 of Zea luxurians. Classification (NCBI taxonomy): domain Eukaryota; kingdom Viridiplantae; phylum Streptophyta; class Magnoliopsida; order Poales; family Poaceae; genus Zea; species Zea luxurians. The sequence goes on from JAOPSE010000014.1 coordinate 76,338,389, forward strand.
GAAGATGTTCACCTCCTACGTCAAGAATAAGGATTCCCAAGATTCAATCATATTCGGTGATGGGAACCAAGGCAAGGTGAAAGGTTTAGGCAAGATTGCAATATCAAATGAGCACTCTATCTCTAATGTGTTTTTAGTTGAGTCTCTTGGATATAATTTACTATCTGTCAGTCAATTATGTAATATGGGATATAATTGTCTATTTACAAATGTAGATGTGTTTGTCTTTAGAAGATGTGATGGTTCACTAGCTTTTAAGGGTGTACTAGACGGCAAACTTTATTTAGTTGATTTTGCAAAAGAGGAGGCCGGTCTAGATGCATGCTTAATTGCTAAGACTAGCATGGGCTGGCTGTGGCATCGCCGCTTAGCACATGTGGGGATGAAGAACCTTCACAAGCTTCTAAAGGGAGAACACGTGATAGGTTTGACTAACGAGCAATTCGAAAAAGATAGACCTTGTGCAGCTTGTCAAGCAGGTAAACAAGTGGGAGGAGCACATCACAGCAAGAATGTGATGACCACTTCAAGACCTCTGGAGCTGCTGCATATGGACCTCTTCGGACCTGTCGCCTATCTGAGCATAGGAGGAAGTAAGTATGGTCTAGTTATTGTTGATGACTTTTCCCGCTTCACTTGGGTGTTCTTTTTGCAGGATAAGTATGAAACCCAAGGGACCCTCAAGCGCTTCCTAAGGAGAGCTCAAAATGAGTTTGAGCTCAAGGTGAAGAAGATAAGAAGCGACAACGGGTCCGAATTCAAGAATCTTCAAGTAGAGGAGTTCCTTGAGGAGGAGGGGATCAAGCACGAGTTCTCCGCTCCCTACACACCTCAGCAAAATGGTGTGGTAGAGAGGAAGAACATGACGCTTATTGATATGGCGAGGACTATGCTTGGAGAGTTCAAGACCCCCAAGCGCTTTTGGTCGGAAGCCGTGAACACGGCTTGCCACGCCATCAACAGGGTCTACCTTCACCGCCTCCTCAAGAAGACTTCATATGAGCTGCTGACTGGTAACAAACCCAATGTGTCTTATTTTCGTGTATTTGGGAGCAAGTGTTATATTCTTGTGAAGAAAGGTAGAACCTCTAAATTTGCTCCCAAAGTTGTAGAAGGGTTTTTATTAGGTTATGATTCAAATACAAAGGCGTATAGGGTCTTCAACAAATCATCGGGTTTGGTTGAAGTCTCTAGCGACGTTGTATTTGATGAGACTAATGGCTCTCCAAGAGAGCAAGTTGTTGATCTTGATGATGTAGATGAAGAAGACGTTCCAACGGCCGCGATACGCACCATGGCGATTGGAGATGTACGGCCTCAGGAACAATTGGAGCAAGATCAACCGTCTTCCTCAACTATGGTGCATCCCCCAACCCAAGATGACGAACAGGTACCTCAAGTGGAGGCGCATGATCAAGGGGGAGCACAGGATGTTCAAATTGAAGAGGAAGAAGCATCTCAGGCACCTCCAACCCAAGTTCGAGCGATGATCCAAAGGGATCATCCCGTCAACCAAATTTTGGGTGATATTAGCAAGGGAGTAACTACTCGTTCAAGATTAGTTAATTTTTGTGAGCATTACTCCTTTGTCTCTTCTATTGAGCCTTTCAGGGTAGAAGAGGCCTTGCTGGATCCGGACTGGGTGTTGGCCATGCAGGAGGAACTCAACAACTTCAAGCGCAATGAAGTTTGGACACTGGTGCCTCGCCCCAAGCAAAATGTTGTGGGAACCAAGTGGGTGTTCCGCAACAAACAGGACGAGCACGGGGTGGTGACGAGGAACAAGGCTCGACTTGTGGCAAAAGGTTATGCCCAAGTCGCAGGTTTAGACTTTGAGGAGACGTTCGCTCCTGTGGCTAGGCTAGAATCAATTCGTATTTTGCTAGCATATGCCGCTCACCATTCTTTCAGGTTGTACCAAATGGATGTGAAGAGCGCTTTCCTCAACGGGCCGATCAAGGAGGAGGTGTACATGGAGCAACCCCCTGGCTTCGAGGATGAACGGTACCCCGACCATGTGTGTAAGCTCTCTAAGGCGCTCTATGGACTTAAGCAAGCCCCAAGAGCATGGTATGAATGCCTTAGAGACTTTTTAATTGCTAATGCTTTCAAGGTTGGGAAAGCCGATCCAACTCTTTTCACTAAGACTTGCGATGGTGATCTTTTTGTGTGCCAAATTTATGTCGATGACATAATATTTGGTTCTACTAACCAAAAGTCTTGTGAGGAGTTTAGCAGGGTGATGACGCAGAAATTCGAGATGTCGATGATGGGCGAGTTGAACTACTTCCTTGGGTTCCAAGTGAAGCAACTCAAGGACGGCACTTTCATCTCCCAAACGAAGTACACGCAAGACTTGCTAAAGCGGTTTGGGATGAAGGACGCCAAGCCCGCAAAGACGCCGATGGGAACTGACGGACACACCGACCTCAACAAAGGAGGTAAGTCCGTTGATCAAAAAGCATACCGGTCCATGATAGGTTCTTTGCTTTATTTATGTGCTAGTAGACCGGATATTATGCTTAGCGTATGCATGTGTGCTAGATTTCAATCCGATCCTAAGGAGTGTCACTTAGTGGCTGTGAAGCGAATTCTTCGATATTTAGTCGCTACACCTTGCTTCGGGATCTGGTATCCAAAGGGGTCTAATTTTGACTTGATTGGGTACTCAGATTCCGACTATGCTGGATGTAAGGTCGATAGGAAGAGTACATCGGGGACGTGCCAATTCTTAGGAAGGTCCCTGGTGTCGTGGAACTCTAAGAAACAAACTTCTGTTGCCCTATCCACCGCTGAGGCCGAGTACGTTGCCGCAGGACAGTATTGCGCGCAACTACTTTGGATGAGGCAAACCCTCCGGGACTTTGGCTACAATCTGAGCAAAGTCCCACTCCTATGTGACAATGAGAGTGCTATCCGAATAGCGGAAAATCCTGTTGAGCACAGCCGCACAAAGCATATTGACATCCGGCATCACTTTTTGAGAGACCACCAGCAAAAGGGGGATATCGAAGTGTTTCATGTTAGCACCGAGAACCAGCTAGCCGATATCTTTACCAAGCCTCTAGATGAGAAGACCTTTTGTAGGCTGCGTAGTGAGCTAAATGTCTTAGATTCGCGGAACTTGGACTGAATTGTAGCATACATGTGTTTATGCCTTTGATCATGTTCCTTCTGCATTTGTTGCTTATGTATGGTGCTCAAGTTGTACAATCACTCCCCGGACCTCACAAGTCCTTGTGCAAGTGATGCACATATTTAGGGGGAGTTGTGCTACAACTTGACCCTTTGAGACTAACCGTTTGCTTGAGTTTGCTTGATTTAGTCTCAAAGGAGTTTTGAAAGGGAAAAGGTGGACTTGGACCATGAAAGACTTCCACTGCACTCCAATGAGAGGGTAACTAATTCCAAGTTCATCTCACGTCCTCTTATTGCCTTTGTGTTATCATTTGAAGATTTTGGTGAGGCAATGGGGTTAAGGGGCCAAGATTGATCCCGTTTTGGTGCTTGATGCCAAAGGGGGAGAAAATAAAGGCCAAAGCAATAGATGGATCAGCTACCACTTGAGAAATTTTGAAAATAGTAGATTAGAGCTTTTGGTTTGTCAAAACTCTTTTATTGTCTCTTATGTCAAAAGTTGGCCTCTTGTGGGGAGAAGTGTTGATTATGGGAAAAAGGGGGAGCTTTTGAAATCCTTGATCAAATTTCTATGGAATACCTCTCTTTATGTCTCTACAAGTGGATTTGACTTAGAGATAGGAATTTGAGTTTGATTTGCAAAAACAAACCAAGTGGTGGCATAGAGTGATCCATATATGTCAAATTTGAATCAAAACAATTTTGAGTTCTTATTTGAATTGATTATTGTATTTGTTCTACTTGCTTTATATTGTGTTGGCATAAATCACCAAAAAGGGGGAGATTGAAAGGGAAATGTGCCCTTGGGCCATTTCTAAGTATTTTGGTGATTTAGTGTCCAACACAAGTGCCTAAGTGTAAAATGGTGGACAAAGTACAAATCAAGGATAAAGGTATGTTTCTCAGACTTAGTACATCGTTTTAGAGACTAATGTATTGTGTCTAAGTGCTGGAAACAGGAAAAATCCAATTGAAAATGCCTTGGCTCGAGCAGCCAAGACTTTGCTCAGTCTGGAGCACCGGACTGTCCGGTGGTGCACCGGACAGTGTCCGGTGCGCCAGGCTGGCTCTGGCGAGCAGGCTGCTCTCAGGACTTCGACGGCGGTGTACGGCTATAATTCACCGGACTGTCTGGTGGTGCACCGGACTGTCCGGTGGGCCGTTCACAGGCGAACTCGTCGCTCTCGGGAATTCATCGGCGACGTACGGCTATAATTCACCGGACTGTCCGGTGTGCACCGGACTGTCCGGTGAGCCAACGGTCGGCAGGGCCAACGGTCGGTCGCGCAATCTGCGCGGGACACGTGGCCGAGCCAACGGCTAGAAGGGGGCATCGGACTGTCCGGTGTGCACCGGACATGACCGGTGCGCCAACGGCTCTCTGGCTGTCAACGGTCGACTGCGCCATTCTTGGAAGGAAATCGGGCACCGGACAGTGTCCGGTGTGTACCGGACTGTCCGGTGCGCCAGTCGACAGAAGGCAAGATCAGCCTTCCTAGATTGCTCTCAACGGCTCCTAGCTGCCTTGGGGCTATAAAAGGGACCCCTAGGCGCATGGAGGAGCACACCAAGCATCCTCTAAGCATTCCTAAGCACTAAGACATCGATTCCGCGCCTTTGATTCTTTGCGATAGCAATTAGAGCTCTAGTTGAGTGGTGAACTCATTGAGTTGTGTTGTGAGCTCTTGTTGCGACTTGTGTGCGTGATGACACTCTGATTTTCGTGTCTTGTGTGCGTTGCTAATCCCTCCCTTGCTCCGTGCTTCTTTGTGAACTTCAAGTGTAAGGGCGAGAGGCTCCAAGTTGTGGAGATTCCTCACAAACGGGATTAAGAAAAGCAAGCAAAACACCGTGGTATTCAAGTGGGTCTTTGGACCTCTTGAGAGGGGTTGATTGCAACCCTCGTCCGTTGGGACGCCACAATGTGGAGTAGGCAAGCGTTGGTCTTGGCCGAACCACAGGATAACCACCGTGCCATCTCTGTGATTGATTTCTTGTGGTTATTGTGTTTTGACTCCTCTCTAGCCACTTGGCATTTGCTGTGCTAACGCTTAACCAAGTTTTTGTGGCTTAAGTTTCCAAGTTTTACAGGATCACCTATTCACCCCCCTCCCCCTCTAGGTGCTCTCAACCGGACACTGTCCGGTGCGCCAGCCACGTCACCCGGCCGTTAGGGTTCGACCGTTGGAGCTCTAACGTGTGGGCCCGCCTGGCTGTCCGGTGGTGCACCGGACATGCCCTGTAGGCTGTCCGGTGTGCCACCCGCGCGTGCACTGCTCCTCTGCGCGCTCTGGCGCGCATTAAATGCTTCTGCAGGTGACCGTTGGCGCGAAGTAGCCGTTGCTCCGCTGTCACACCGGACAGTCTGGTGTGCACCGGACATGTCCAGTGAATTATAGCGGAGCGGATTCCCGAAGCCGGCGAGTTCAGAGTCGCTCTCCTCTGGAGCACCGGACACTGTCCGATGGTGCACCGGACAGTCCGGTGAATTATAGCGGAGCTCCTCTGAAAATTCCCGAAGGTGAAGAGTTTGGGTTGGAGTCCCCTGGTGCACCGGACATTGTCTGGTGGTGCACCGGACAGTCCGGTGCGCCAGACCAGGGTGCCTTCGGTTGTCCCTTTGCTCTTTTGATTGAACCCCTTTTCTTGGTCTTTTTATTGGCTATTTGTGAACCTTTGGCACCTGTATAACTTATAGACTAGAGTAAACTAGTTAGTCCAATTATTTGTGTTGGGCAATTCAACCACCAAAATCAATTTAGGAAATAGGTGTAAGTCTAATTCCCTTTCACCACTCTCGGGCGGGAGAGGCTGTCAAGAATCGCCCAAGGCCAAGCCCGGTGGGAGACACAGTCACGACTCGCCTGAGGACACCCTCGAGCGGGAGACATAATCACGACTCGTCTGAGGCCAAGCCCGGGCGGGACAGGCAGTCACGACTCATCCGAGGCCAAGCCCGGGCAGCAGACGCAGTCACGACTCATCCGAGGCCAAGCTCGGGTAGCAGACGCAGTCACGACTCGCCTAAGGCCACTTTGGCAGAACTGTCCGCACCCGGCCTCCTCCACCTCTTCCAGCCTCTCGCTCTAACCTCGCCACGTTCCACATGTCGTGGCCTCCATCCACCTAACGCCCTCCAATCTGCCTCCCGACGCAATTCGCGGTCCCACACACCCGACGCCCCGCCCCCCGAGCCTACCTCCCAATGTCACCTCCCTCGCATGTCGACCCGACGCATGAAGTTTGGTTGATAACATCACTAAACAATGATCTATACATACACAAGTGTCACCCTGCCGGTTGATTACCTCACTGAACAATGACCTATGCCTGCATTAGTATTACCTGTTGCAACGCACGGGCATATACCTAGTAATTAATTAAAGTAGAAACTTGAATATAAAGCCTACTTTATTCTATTTGTAAAACAAACCTCGCTTGTCATCATATAATATGATACCTCTAATCACCTAAATACTGAGGCTAAAATATTTAATATATAATTAAACCATATGAGCATTTGACTGAGGGGCATGTATGCATGGCCCTTGCATGCAACCATGCAGGAGGAGGGGGTCGTGTGCCGTAGATAAAGCTCATGCCTTTTTTTCTTGAGTCAACCACTTTGACTGGGTGTACAAACCCATGAAGGACAATGGCGGGATCCATTTTCTACGGCACGCAGACGACGACTCTCAGTTTGACGGGCATGGTGGCTGTCGTGGGCACGGGTGGGGCTGTCGGCACGCAGAACAACGCGAGTGGCTCTGGTGCGGGCGCAACACCACTACGTCGATGGCAGTTCACGACGCACGAATCACAATCCGTACACAACAATAGATCAACCAATAAACATACCGCTCGTGCGTAGAGGGAGAATCGAAGGCTGTCGCGTAGGACAGTTCGGCTAGGCCAAGAGACCTGCCGGCTTGACGAAGAGTTGATGCAGATCTGATCCCGCAGCAACATAGAGGTAGAGTGTGCCGATAACGTGTTGAGAACTACGTTACCACGGATCACCAGATCTGCTCCCTTCCCTCCCGTCAGCAGTAGAGACGCAAGAATCTGTAGAGGACCCGTCTCCCTTCCCATAAACACGACAGAGGAAACACACTATATACAGGATATAGGTTGGGCCTCTGACCTCTTTCTGATCTCTATCATATGAGTGGGTGTACATGTTCCTTATACAGAGACAGGAGACCCCTTAGGGGCAAAATCGGTATTTGCCCACATAACCCTAACTAGGGTTACTTAACACTTATGAGGGGGTATACATGTTCCTTATATAGAGATGTGAGACCCTTCAGAGACAAAGCCAGTATTTGCCCACATAACCCTAACTAGGATTAGTTAACAGAAATGACCTTTTCCTAGACATTTTTGGCAGGCCCGCTACAATCCGGCAATTCGTTTCTCCAGCCGTAAAGCCCGTTCGATGATTCTGTTTGACCACGGCCTTCTGGGCCTTTGTCCCTCGTCCTGCTCTGTTGTGCTGTGTAGCCCACAAAGAGCTCAGAGGGCCTTTTTGTATAATTCCAGCGAGGCGGGGTCGCGGCGGAGAGAGCTGGCTGTAGCCCATTACCCGTAGCTCTACTATTGCTGGGTACAAATAAAATTCATCCAAATTTACGCAAGTGAACACTGAGAATCTCTAGACAATCGCTTTTAAAAGGAAGGAAAAACGTCACTGCTTGACAAGTTTTGCTGAGAAACCAATAGTTATATATATCATTTAATTCCATAATAGTTCCATGTATAGTAAATGTACTCCACCATTATCCAAAAATCCTGTTCAAAGTGGCGGCTAATCTGACGCCGCCTTGCGCTAGCCTCAGGCTGACTACCGGCAGCCTGCTGGAGAAATAGGGATCTGCGCCAAAAACGTAGTAACTCGTAAGCACAAATAAATTACTATATTCTTGGCCCCTCAAGTGAAAATCATGCATCAAAAGCTCTAGTACATAACAGTAATGTAAGTTTTTTTTAAAAAAAAGGTACTCCACCTTCTAGGGTTGAGTCTTCCTCGACTCCCTTGTACGCCCAGTCGCATGCTGCAGCGACGCTCTCAGACGCATATCTTGCAGCATTTGTTTACAACCAGTAAATCCAGCTAAAAACTTAGAGTGTAATCCTACTTTACGAAGGATTTGTAACATAAAGAATGATCATGACAGTAACTGGATTAATCAATGAAAAAAAAAACGTTCGAGCTCATACAACAACGTACAAAGATCAATTAAATGCTCAAGCAAAAAAATCTGAATGTGAAGTAAAGCATACGTACATGTCTGGACATGCAGTCTGGTTCTTGCCGCACGCTTCCCAGCTAGTCACTTGCTCCGACCATTCTCCCTGCTGCAGAAGGTCTCAATTATCAACATTTAGCTTTGTCTCTCTCTCTACCTACCTACCTATAGAAAACACTTGGCTAGTTCCATACCGTTATGTTTTTCTTCAGGGTGTCGATATACCCGGCTACGCTGTCGCCGTAGAAGTCATCTTCAGCCGTCTGGATGATGCTGGCGTCCCAAACCTGACAATTGGTTGCAGAAAACAGAACACGTCCCAGCAGCTTTCAGGTTCCTTCAGGTTTCAGGATCCTGACTGACGTTGTCTAGTACCAGACGTACGTACATGGTGTAGAACAGTCTTCCTTGTGTACCAGTGGACGTCGATGGTGTTCCCACCTTTGTCTGAGGTGAATCCCACGTGAAGTGGCTATGAATTACAGGCAATGGTCGTGTGAGCAGACAGTAGCTTGAGCGATCAGCTAAGGTGATGATCTGATCACACACATCACATCTTGTTTTGCCGTTTCTACTACCTGGTGTATGTCTCCGATGAAGTGCGAGAGGAAGAGGAGCGCTTGTGTCAGGTTATCTGCGCTCCAGTGAATAATGCAACGTTTACGACTGAAATTGTCCAAAACTTTGCAGAATTGGAGCATGCACATACGATTATGCGAGTACGAGCAGCAAACATTACACTCAGTAGGTGAAGATCTCCCGTAGGCGAGGAGCTGGGAGGTGTAGTTGTTGATGGCGCCCGCGACGCACCGGCCCTCGACGCCGTCCTCGTCCTTGCAGTCCCCTGACGACGGAACAGAGAACGACGGCAGGATGAGCACAGGAGGCTTGCGTTTCGAAATCTCAGAACGAGAGTGGCGTGGCGTGGCCTGGCCGCTCCGCTTACTGTCGTAGCGGTAGGTGCAGAGGCCGTCGGGGGTGTCGATGTAGTGGAGCGGCGACGACCAGGGGTACCTGAACTTGACGTCGTCCGCCCAGGAGCAGAGGCTGCTCAGGTTGTTGCCGGCGTAGGACGGCAGCAGGTCATTCACCGCCGCCGCCGCCGCGCCACTCAGACGGCCCTGGGCAGGAGTTCGCATCGCACGCAGTGGATGTGTGTGTGTATCAGCACAGAAGGACGCGAAGGAGTTGGAGAATGGACAGATCCGCAGACTGTAACAATAGTGCAGTGGTGTGAGAAAGAATCGCGCGTGCCTGTGCGATCTGGCAGACCATGAGATGGCCGTCGACTCCCCATGCGTGCGACGGAGCCGGCACCGCAGTCGCAGCAAGGAGGATGAGGAGCAGCAGCGGCGGAAGTGTTGCGGCCGCCTCCATCCTGACTGCTGGAACAGAGGGAGACGGATCGGAGCAGCAGAGGCGGCTTGGTTGGTTTAAAACATGAATGCCATGAGAGAGAGAGAGATCTCCGGACGGATTGTCGGCATGCGCTGGATACGGCACAAATGTCGGATATCCCGTCGGATTACGGGCCATGAACGCTCATCGCGCTCACACCACACCTCGTTCAAACCTGCAGATCGTGTTCAGATCGCTCTCCGTTTCTACTGTGTTATTTTAAAGAGCCGGATCATGAACGGCAATCTATGTCCGTTTGGGGTTTTCGCTTTCTCCGCTTTCGTGCTGACGCCTCTGGTTCTGCATCAGCACTCCAGCTTTCACGCTCTCAAAGGAAATCGACAACGTGCAGGCCGGCCAGCATTTTTGGGGTTTTAAAAGAAAGTTTGCGCAAATTGAAAGTGCCGTCAGGCCCGTAGCTTCCGGAAACAGCTGCAGTCTGCAGCTGACAAAATACTGTTAGACTGTACAACTGTACATTCACAGGATGTCAGGATTTGCACCTTCCATAGTTGCTCCTGTGATCATGGATTTCCCTGTATTGATTCCTGTAATTATGTCTCCCTATCTGTTTCCATTTCTATACTATACTTAAAGCACCAGTTTCAACGGTCGTCATGCGTCATCTTTTTACAAATAACCCCTCACAACTATTTCAAATTAATCCGTTACACGGCTATAGATGACCAAACGGCGGCCTGGCACGGGCCAGACGCCCGCGGACCACAACTCTGGCTCAGCCACGTCATGCCAGCCTGCTGACTGTGTCGGGCCAGCCCGTTAGCCCGTCGGCCCATTTGATTAAATCGGCATAAAATGTTAAAAAACGGTGTAGGAGGTGGGGTTCCATCAAGGCGGGAGACACTAGGTAAAGTTGTCTAACCAATAGAACATCATGTTCAAATGTTTTTAATATTGAATATAAATTATATATATGTATATACGTTTTTTGTAAAATAAAAATATATAATCGTGTCGGGCCGAACTAACACTACGGGCTGAGGCTACAGCCCAATCACGACACGGCGTTCTTGGCTCTTGCAAGCTTTATGTCGTTTCTAAGACCACATTGGCGCAATGAACTCCATGATGTTTGAGGTTGCTGAATTGGATGGAGCAACAATGATTTATCACACTAACAGTAAAATGAAAGGTTATTTGTTGGTTTTAAATATTAGTAATTGTTACGAAGTAGCATACTTTATATGTAGCACATCCAGTTTTTACTGATGCCTGACTTTAGCAACCACTTCATATTTTGATATATCTTTTTTATAAGTTTGAGTTCATGTGACTTATTTTAGAAACTTGAGCTCATAAACTTTCTCTTATTTGATCTCTGTATGGTGGAATTATGTCATTTTATAATCTATGTTCGTTCAGTCAGTCGTTGTGAACTCTCTTCTAATCGCTCACTTCATTGGCCGTGTTGTACCAAAACATATTGGATGAAGTAAATAATAACATCAGTTAGTCAAATCAAAAAAATATTATACGAAGAGCGGAGACAATCAATAAAAAATATTAATTTTTTTTGTGGATAGTTTACATGGTTATTGTTGTAAGCCGTCGCAACGCACGGGCAACCGACTAGTGACTATATATTTGTAACATGTATCAGAAATCAATCAAGACAAAAATATCCAAAACCACTCTCTCTTTACACCTCCCTTCTTTTTTATTTGTCCCTGTTTAGTTCAAAATTAAAATAGCGGACGACAAATATTCGAAAACCGATGTAGTATCATTTAGCTGACCTTACTTTCCGCTCATATCTACCGTGCCCTCGTGGCTGCCAACAGCACAGCAACCGCGACCACCATAGACAACCTGAGCAGAGCACTGACGCTGCGCGTCGCCATGAGGCCGATGCGGTCGCTACTCTTCAGGCGAACCGGGACGCTGCAACTGCTGCTCGACGTCGGCTTCAGGACAACGTTGCTCGTTACGAGCGTGCCCTGGCCATTGTACAGTGTCGTCTACAGGAGGCCGACGTCGCTCATGTCAACGCCCCAAAGCTATTGAAGACGCCACAGCCGTCGACACCACCAGCGTCGTTACACTGCATGCCCAACGCTGGCCATCCTCGATGTGCTCACTATGGTGCCGATCAGTCTTGACCTCGCCAAACCATCCTTATCCCAAGTGGCGTCGCCTCCCCCCCGCGTCCTCGGCATGTATGCCCTCGCCGACCATGTCATGTGCAACGCGGCGTTCCCCGACGTTTCGCATTGGGCTCGCATGGACCTCCACATACTCTCGTGGATCTATGGCTCCATCTTGCCCGAGCTTTTTGAGATCGTCACTACCACCACCACTTTTGCTCGCACTGTATGGCTCGCCCTAGAGGAACAGTTCGTTGGCAATCATGAGACTCGGGTCCTTCTATACATGGCCAAATGGGCGGCCCGGCCCGACACGGCTTGGCACGGCATGGTTAGGGCACGACCCGTTTGGCCCGTTTAATAGCCGTGCCGTGCCGGCACGGCACTAGTGCCTAAGACTAGGCCCAAGCACGACACTAAGCCTACTTAGCTGTGTCGTGCCGGCACGGTAGACCCGTTTAGCCCGTTTAGCCCATTTAACCCGTTTAGCACTACACCACAGAATTTTAGTCAGAATTCACAAACACAGTTAAAACATACTAAAATAGCTAATATTGAGCTGTTTAGTGCAATGGCTGACTCATTAAAAACCTATCTAGATAAAAACTCACCCTTGTGAGTAGAGATGGCAATGGGTACCCGCGACCCGATACCCGATGGGTATTTACTCCATTAGGGTATGTATATGGGCTAAATATTCTACCCGTGGGTCTGTTATTGGACAAAAATCTTCACCCAATGAGTAAACGGGTATTAGAACGTTCCGCCTTCACCCATACCCATTAACCCGTGGGTATAAAATACCCAATATAAACTTAGCCCAAGCATGAACTTTGACTTTAGCCATCCATCTTTTTTACTATTTAATAACCTTTTAGACCATAATGTCATAGAAGGCTTAACGTTAATTTAGTGACCATGTAATGGAACATGTAATGTGCTATGTAGTACTATCCTAGTGTTACAACTTTATCCAATTATCTTTGATGTGTTGAATGGATGGTTAAATGATGCTAGAATTTTTGTAATAGTATTTAGATGGATATACTTGACATTTGTATCATATAATATTTTGATAGATGTTTAGCTTTTGTGGGTACGGGTGACCCGTTGGGTGACCCATACCCACATGGGTATGGGTATGGGGGTAAATCTAGACCCACTAGTGTATATGGGTGATCCGATGGGGCTATTTTTGTGTCGTGGGTATGGGTATAGAGTAGTAATACCGGTGGGTATTTACCCATTGCCATCTCTACTTGTGAGAAAACCCTAAATAGGAAAAAAGAGTACAGCACACAACTAACTAGTCGTGCTTGGATCTAATCATGCATAATCGTGCCTAACCGTGCCTAGGGGCTAATCGGGCCGTGCCCGTGCCGGCCCTGCGTGCCCGGTGCTCGGCCCAGGCATGGCACTACCCATCGGGCCATGCCGGCACGGGCCCGGCTCCAGCCGTGCCGTGCCCAGGCACTACGGGCCGGGCCGTGCTCCGGGCCGGCCTAATTAGCCCGGCACTATTGGCCAAAGGTCCTTCTCGTCGACACTGAGTTTCACACTCTGTGTAAGGGCACTCTGTCCACCATGGACTACTGTCGCCGAATGAAGACACTTGCGGCCTCTCTCGTCGAACTCGGGGAGCCCATCTCCTATCGTCTTCTCGTCATCAACATCCTCTGTGGCCTCAACGACTGGTTCGCCCACCTCCGCCCCTACCTCAAGCTCAAGCGCCCACTACCTTTCTACGCGGAGGTCCGCTCCGAGCATCTGCTGGAGGAACTCTCCATGGATGCCCCCTCTGCTGCCACGCCGCCATGTCTTCTCACCCCGTCGGCTCCCACAACCCTCGCCACTGGCCCAGCACCACCTGTACCATCCTCGGGTGGCAATCGTCATCGCAAGCCCAAGGGCAACGGCTCCGGGGCGGTGTTAGAGGCGGCGCTCCTAAGGCCACCGATGGGGCCTCGTCGTGCTACGTCTACCCTTGGATAAGCATGATCCAGATGTGGCTCGGATCGCGCCCATCGGCCACCAACCCTCCTTGCCCCCGCAAACTCTTATTGGCATAGCTCTCTCTTCTTGGCATAGCTCTTCTCGGCGAACCCGTCAAGATTCTTGGCACACCCACCGCTGTCGCTCCTGTGTCACCTCTAGTGAAGTGGCATGCGCTCTCGGGTGGGAGTGGGCCACCTTCTCCTCATTGGCATTCTCTCACCCCCATGACCTAGGCCAGGCCCACGGTCCCCTCATTGCCTTGGGCGGGGATAGCGTCTCCCCTTCCCCTTGGGCCGGCGTGCCCGGTACGCCCTAGCAGGCCGCATCACTCCAGTGGGCCTGCTCCGGCGGTCCCAGCCGGCTGGGATTACCAGACCTGGCTAGAGCGTTCAACACCATGACTCTCACCCCACAGCAACAGTGAGTGGTACATGGACTCCATCGCTACAACACACATGGCCTCCAGCTCCGGTATACTCTCACCTTCTCGTCCCCCATCTAGCTCCACGCCTTCCACCATCATTGTGGGGGATGGCTCTGCCCTTCCTGTTGTGTCTACCGACTCCACAAATATTGGTACTCTCCAACTTAATAATGTTCTTGTATCACCCCACGTCATCGAAAATCTTATCTTTGTTCGTCAGTTGTTCTGTTGAATTTGATCCCTTTGGTTTTTCTATGAAGGACCTCAGGACTCGGCGCATAATCAGCAAGTGCAATAGCTCTGACACTCTCTACCCGCTTCTTCCCTCGGCCTCCACCACTATGCCTAGCACCTTCCTCGCCAGCGCATCATCTCAGCTGTGGCACCGACGCCTTTGGCACCTCAGCCATGATGCCCTCTCATGTCTTGCTAGCTCTTCTGCAATTTCATATAATAATAGACCACATGATGACCTCTGTCATGCTTGCCAGCTTGGTCACCATGTTTGTATTTCTTTTGTTACCTCGCAATCTAGAGCCTTGCATAATTTTGATCTTGTTCATTGTGACCTCCGGACTTCCTCCGTGCCTAGTGTTTTTGGGTTCAAATATTATCTTGTTATTCTAGATGACTGCTCTCATCACTTGTGGACCTTCCCCTGCATCTTAAATTTGACACGTACACCACCCTTGCCCATTTATTTTGGCTTTGTCTCCACCCAGTTTGGCACCACTATTAAGAGTGTGCAATGTGACAACGGTCGCAAGTTCAACAATTCCTACACTCGCACTTTCTTTCTCCCGCATGTTGTTACTCTATGCATGTCGTGCCCCCACACCTCGCAGCAAAACAACAAAGTTGAGAGTGTATTGCACACCATCAACAACATCATACGCTCCCTTCTTTTTCAATCACATCTCTCCCTTGTTACTGGGTGGAAGCCCTTCACACTGCCACTCATCTGTTCAATTGCTATCCCACAAGAACTCTCCATTTTTCAACTCCCCACCAGGCCCTCTATGGCGCACACCATCCTATTCCCATCTCCATGTGTTTGGTTGCAAGTGCTATCCCAACACGTCTGCCACCGCCGTGTTAGAAATATGCCCTAGAGATAATCATAGAGAGGAGCATATTTCTTTGTATCCATGATATATATATTGCTTAATTGAATATCCATGAAAGGCACCATGTATTGATTAGCAATTATGTGAATTGTTTGTGAGATTCTTTACTTGTATGGTTATTCTAAATGATGTCGCTGGTCAGAGTCGATGACTAGCACATATATTAGTTGATGACTACATTTCACATGTCATGGACATGGAGATGTCGAACTAATAATGTGGGCGCATGTAAGACATGAGGCTGGACCGACCCAATGTGAGATATTGTAATATAGTTCTCTTTTTGCAACATGTATACTGTGTCCTTAGACATGAGATTGTCGCATGTTCTCAAGATGTGGATTGACCTACTTAGGGACTATCAAACGCTACTCGGTAACTGGGTAGTTATAAAGGTAGTTTTGGGTTTGTCAGGAAGAATGCTGTGAGGCATGGTCAGTCAAGATGGAATTTGTCCCTCTCTTCTTAAGAGAGATATCACTGGGCCCATCGAGTGATTGGATCAAGAAATGCATGGTCGTGCTAGGGTTAAGAGTTAACCATTGAAAGGATTCCAATTCATAGTATCGAGAAAGAGAGGTTAGCTTAGAGCCAGACCAAATATCGTGAGACAAAGGGAACAACATATACGTAATGTTATAATGGTTCGTCTGATATGATCTTTACGTGCGCATAGGAGTTGACATATTTTGCTAGAGGCCTGAGAGCACCTAGAGGGGGGGGGGTGAATAGGTGCTCCTGTGAAACTTTAAAACTTAAGCCACAAAAACTTGTTAAGTGTTAGTACAATAATCACCAAGTGACTAGAGAGGAGTCTCAACAAAACACAATACCACAAGAGATCAAACACAGAGATGACACAGTGGTTTTATCCCGTGGTTCGGCCAAGACCAACGCTTGCCTACTCCACGTTGTGGCGTCCCAACGGACGAGGGTTGCAATCAACCCCTCTCAAGCGGTCCAAAGACCAACTTGAATACCACGGTGTTTTGCTTTCTTTTCTTTATCCCGTTTGCAAGGAATCTCCACAAATTGGAGTCTCTTGCCCTTACACGTATATGATCACAAAGAAGCACAGAGTAAGGGAGGGAAGCAACACACACAAATCCACAGCAAAATGCGCACACACACGGCCAAGAATCGAGCTCAAAAGACTATCTCAAAGTTCTCACTAGAACGGAGCTCGAATCACTTAGAATGACAAACAAATGCGCAAAGACTGAGTGTGGATGATCAAGAATGCTCTAAGGTTGCTTGGTGTGTTCCTCCATGCGCCTAGGGGTCCCTTTTATAGCCCCAAGGCAGCTAGGAGCCGTTGAGAGCAAATCTGGAAGGCCAATCTTGCCTTCTGTCGTCGGGGGCACCGGACAGTCCGGTGCACACCGGACACTGTCCGGTGCCCGATTTCCTTCCATAAATAGCGAAGCCGACCGTTGCCGACCGTTGTAGATCTGGGAGCCGTTGGCGCACCGGACATGTCCGGTGCACACCGGACAGTCCGGTGCCGTCTTCTAGCCGTTGGCTCGGCCACGTGTCCCGCGCAGATTGCGCGGCCGACCGTTGGCCCGGCCGACCGTTGGCTCACCGGACAGTCCGGTGCACACCGGACAGTCCGGTGAATTTTAGCCGTACGTCGCCGGTGAATTCCCGAGAGCAGCCACTTCGCGCCGAGCCAGCCTGGCGCACCGGACATGTCCGGTGCACACCGGACAGTCCGGTGTACCCAGACTGGGCAGACTTTGGCTGCTCGAGCCATTTCTTCTCCAACTCGATTTTTTCTGTTTCCAGCACTTAGACACAATACATTAGTCCATAAAACAATGTACTAAGTCTGAGAAACATACCTTTATCCTTGATTTGTACTTTGTCCACCATTTTACAATTAGGCACATTTCCCTTTCAATCTCCCCCTTTTTGGTGATTTATGCCAACACAACATAAAGCAAGTAGAACGAGTACAAAAACACTTCAAATAAGAACTCAAATTATTTTGATTCAATTTTGACATATATGGATCACTCTATGCCACCACTTGGTTTGTTTTTGCAAATCAAACTCAAATCTCTATCTCTAAGTCAAACACACATGTTGAAACATAAAGAGAGTCATTCCAAAAGAGATTGATCAAAGATTTCAAAAACTCCACCTTTTTCCCATAATCAATACTTCTCCCCACAAGAAGCCAACTTTTGATAAGAGAGACAACAAAAGAGTTTTGACAAACCAAAAGAGTTTTATTCTACTATTTTCAAAATCTCTCAAGTGGTAGCTGATCCATTTATCGCTTTGGCCTTTATTTTCTCCCCCTTTGGCATCAAACACCAAAACGGGATTAATCTTGGCTCATTAACCCCATTGCCTCACCAAAATCTTCAATTAAGAGCAAATGGCAATAAGAGTTCATTAGATGAACTTGGAATAGGTTACCCTTTCATCGGAGTGCAGTGGAAGTCTTTCATGGTCCAAGTCCACCTTCTCCCTTTCAATTCTCCTTTGAGACTAAAACAAGCAAACTCAAGCATATGGTTAGTCTCAAAGGGTCAAGTTGTAACACATCTCCCCCTAAAACAGTGCATCACTTTGCAACGGACTTGTGAGGTCCAGGGAGTGTTTGTACAACTTGAGCACCACAATAAACAACAAAATGCAGAATGAACATGATCAAAGGCATAAACACATGTATGCTACAATTCAATCCAAGTTCCGCGAATCTAAGACATTTAGCTCACTACGCAGCCTGCAAAAGGTCTTCTCATCTAAAGGCTTGGTAAAGATATCGGCTAGCTGGTTCTCGGTGCTAACATGAAACACTTCGATATCTCCCTTTTGCTGGTGGTCTCTCAAAAAGTGATGCCGGATGTCAATGTGCTTTGTGCGGCTATGCTCAACAGGATTTTCCGCTATTCGGATAGCACTCTCATTGTCACATAGGAGTGGGACTTTGCTCAGATTGTAGCCAAAGTCCCTGAGGGTTTGCCTCATCCAAAGTAGTTGCGCGCAACACTGTCCTGCTGCAACATACTCGGCCTCAGCGGTGGATAGGGCAACGGAGGTTTGTTTCTTAGAGTTCCATGACACCAGGGACCTTCCTAAGAATTGGCACGTCCCCGATGTACTCTTCCTATCGACCTTACATCCAGCATAGTCGGAATCTGAGTACCCAATCAAGTCAAAGTTAGACCCCTTTGGATACCAGATCCCGAAGCAAGGCGTAGCGACTAAATATCGAAGAATTCGCTTCACAGCCACTAAGTGACACTCCTTCGGATCGGATTGAAATCTAGCACACATGCATACGCTAAGCATAATATCCGGTCTACTAGCACATAAATAAAGCAGAGAACCTATCATGGACCGGTATGCTTTTTGATCAACGGACTTACCTCCTTTGTTGAGGTCGGTGTGTCCGTCGGTCCCCATCGGAGTCTTTGCGGGCTTGGCGTCCTTCATCCCAAACCGCTTCAGCAAGTCTTGCATGTACTTCGTTTGGGAGATGAAGGTGCCGTCCTTGAGTTGCTTCACTTGAAACCCAAGGAAGTAGGTCAACTCGCCCATCATCGACATCTCGAATTTCTGCGTCATCACCCTGCTAAACTCTTCACAAGACTTTTGGTTAGTAGAACCAAATATTATGTCGTCGACATAAATTTGGCACACAAAAAGATCACCATCGCAAGTCTTAGTAAAAAGAGTTGGATCGGCTTTCCCAACCTTGAAAGCATTAGCAATTAAAAAGTCTCTAAGGCATTCATACCATGCTCTTGGGGCTTGCTTAAGTCCATAGAGCGCCTTAGAGAGCTTACACACGTGGTCGGGGTACCGTTCATCCTCGAAGCCAGGGGGCTGCTCCACGTACACCTCCTCTTTGATCGGCCCGTTGAGGAAGGCACTCTTCACATCCATTTGGTACAACCTGAAAGAATGGTGAGCGGCATATGCTAGCAAGATACGAATTGATTCTAGCCTAGCCACAGGAGCAAAAGTCTCCTCAAAGTCCAAACATGCGACTTGGGCATAACCTTTTGCCACAAGTCGAGCCTTGTTCCTCGTCACCACCCCGTGCTCGTCCTGTTTGTTGCGGAACACCCACTTGGTTCCCACAACATTTTGCTTGGGACGAGGCACCAGTGTCTAAACTTCGTTGCGCTTGAAGTTGTTGAGTTCCTCCTGCATGGCCAACACCCAGTCCGGATCTAGCAAGGCCTCCTCTACCCTGAAAGGCTCAATAGAAGAGACAAAGGAGTAATGCTCACAAAAATTAACTAATCTTGAGCGAGTAGTTACTCCCTTGCTAATATCACCCAAAATTTGGTCGACGGGATGATCCCTTTGAATCACCGCTCGAACTTGGGTTGGAGGTGCCGGTTGCGCTTCTTCCTCCATCACGTGATCATCTTGTGCTCCCCCTTGATCACACGCCTCCTTTTGATGAACCTGTTCATCGTCTTGAGTTGGGGGATACACCGTTGTTGAGGAAGAAGGTTGATCTCGTTCATCTTGTTCCTGTGGCCGCACTTCTCCAATCGCCATGGTTCGTATAGCGGCCGTCGGAACATCTTCATCTACATCATCACAATCAACAACTTGCTCTCTTGGAGAGCCATTAGTCTCATCAAATACAACGTCGCTAGAGACTTCAACCAAACCCGATGATTTGTTGAAGACCCTATACGCCTTTGTATTTGAATCATAACCTAATAAAAACCCTTCTACAGCTTTGGGAGCAAATTTAGAATTTCTACCCTTTTTCACTAGAATGTAGCACCTGCTCCCAAATACACGAAAGTAAGATACATTGGGTTTGTTACCGGTTAGTAGCTCATACGACGTCTTCTTGAGGAGGCGGTGAAGGTAGACCCTGTTGATGGCGTGGCAAGCCGTGTTCACGGCTTCCGACCAAAAACACTTAGGGGTCTTGAATTCTCCAAGCATAGTCCTCGCCATATCTATGAGCGTCCTGTTCTTCCTCTCTACCACACCATTTTGCTGAGGTGTGTAGGGAGCGGAGAACTCGTGCTTGATCCCTTCCTCCTCAAGAAACTCCTCCACTTGAAGGTTCTTGAATTCGGACCCGTTGTCGCTCCTTATCTTTTT
Source organism: Zea luxurians (assembly GCA_029449295.1). Lineage (NCBI taxonomy): Eukaryota > Viridiplantae > Streptophyta > Magnoliopsida > Poales > Poaceae > Zea > Zea luxurians. The sequence continues at coordinate 76,358,919 of JAOPSE010000014.1, forward strand.
CACCTTGAGCTCAAACTCATTTTGAGCTCTCCTGAGGAAGCGCTTGAGGGTCCCTTGGGTTTCAGACTTATCCTGCAAAAAGAACACCCAAGTGAAGCGGGAAAAGTCATCAACAATAACTAAACCATACTCACTTCCTCCTATGCTTAGATAGGCGACGGGTCCGAAGAGGTCCATATGCAGCAGCTCCAGAGGTCTTGACGTGGTCATCACATTCTTGCTGTGATGTGCTCCTCCCACTTGTTTACCTGCTTGACAAGCTGCACAAGGTCTATCTTTTTCGAAATAAACATTGGTTAGACCTATCACGTGTTCTCCCTTTAGAAGCTTTTGGAGGTTCTTCATCCCCACATGTGCTAAGCGGCGATGCCACAGCCAGCCCATGCAAGTCTTAGCCATTAAGCATGCATCTAGACCAGCCTCTTCTTTTGCAAAATCAACTAAGTAAAGCTTGCCGTCTAGTACACCCTTAAAGGCTAGTGAACCATCACTTCTTCTAATGACAGACACATCTACATTTGTAAAAAGACAATTATATCCCATATTGCATAGTTGACTAACAGATAGCAAATTGTAACCAAGAGACTCTACTAAAAACACATTAGATATAGAGTGCTCATTTGAGATTGCAATTTTACCTAACCCTTTTACCTTGCCTTGATTCCCATCACCGAATATAATTGAATCTTGGGAATCCTTGTTTTTGACGTAGGAGGTGAACATTTTCTTCTCCCCCGTCATATGGTTTGTGCATCCGCTGTCAATTATCCAGCTTGAACCCCCGGATGCATAAACCTGCAAGGCAAAATTAGGCTTGGGTCTTAGGTACCCAACTCATGTTGGGTCCTACAAGGTTAGTGCAAATATCCTTAGGGACCCAAATGCAAGTTTTGTCTCCCTTGCATTTTGCCCCTAGCTTCCTAGCAACTATTTTCCTATTCTTTCTACAAATAGCAAAGGAAGCATTTAAAGCATGATAAATTGTAGAAGGTTCATTCACTACTTTCCTAGGAGCATGAATAATATTCTTTCTAGGCACATGATGAATAGCATTTCTCCTAGACATATTTCTACCATGCATATAGGAAGAACTAGAAGCAATCATGGCATGAGAGTCAAAATCATCATAAGCATTATAACTCCTATAAGCATTTCTAGTTTGTCTCCTATCATTATACATAAAAGCATGGTTCCTTTTAGTACTACTAGCCATAGGAGCCTTCCCTTTCTCCTTGGCGGAGATAGGAGCCTTATGGCTTGTCAAGTTCTTGGCTTCCCTCTTGTAGCCAAGTCCATCCTTAATTGAGGGGTGTCTACCAATTGTGTAGGCATCCCTTGCAAATTTTAGCTTATCAAAATTACTCTTGCTAGTCTTAAGTTGAGCATTAAGACTAGCCACTTCATCATTTAGTTTTGAAATTGAAACTAAGTGTTCACTACAAGCATCAAAGTCAAAATCTTTACACCTATTACAAGTTTCAACAATTTCTACACAAGAATTAGATTCATTTGCTACTTCTAATTTAGCATTTAAATCATTGTTAACACCTTGTAAAGTAGAAATGGTTTCATGACAAGTAGATAGTTCATAAGAAAGCATTTCATTTCTTTTAACTTCTAAAGCATATGATTTTTGTGCCTCTACAAATTTATCATGTTCATCATACAACAAATCCTCTTGCTTTTCTAAAAGCCTATCCTTTTCATTCAAGGCATCAATCAATTCATTGATTTTATCAATTTTATTTCTATCCAATCCCTTGAACAAGCTAGAGTAATCTATTTCCTCATCGCTAGAATCATCCTCACTTGAAGAAGCATACGTAGAGTCTCGAGTACATACCTTCTTCTCCCTTGCCATAAGGCATGTGAGACGCTCGTTGGAGAAGAGGGATGACTTGTTGAAGGCGGTGGCAGCGAGTCCTTCATTGTCGGAGTCGGAGGAGGAGCAATCCGAATCCCACTCCTTTCCTAGATGTGCCTCGCCCTTTGCCTTCTTGTATGCCTTCTTCTTCTCCCTCTTGTTCCCCTTTTCCTGGTCGCTTTCATTATCGGGACAGTTAGCAATGAAATGACCAATCTTACCACATTTGAAGCACGAGCGCTTCTCCTTTGTCTTGGTCTTGCTTGGCTGTCCCTTGCGACCCTTAAGCGCCGTCTTGAAGCGCTTAATGATGAGGGCCATCTCCTCATTATTTAGCCCGGCCGCCTCAACTTGCGCCACCTTGCTCGGTAGTGCCTCCTTGCTCCTCGTTGCCTTGAGAGCAAGAGGTTGCAGCTCGTTGATCGGTCCATTCAAGGCGTCGTCCACATACCTCGCCTCCTTGATCATCATTCGCCCGCTGACGAATTTTCCTAGGACTTCCTCGGGCGACATTTTGGTGTACCTGGGATTTTCACGAATATTATTTACCAAATGAGGATCAAGAACGGTAAAGGACCTTAGCACCAGTCGGACGACGTCGTGGTCCGTCCATCGCGTGCTTCTGTAGCTCCTTATCTTGTTGATAAGGGTCTTAAGCCGGTTGTATGTTTGCGTCGGCTCCTCGCCCCTTATCATCGCGAACCGTCCAAGCTCACCCTCCACCAACTCCATCTTGGTGAGCAAGGTGACGTCGTTCCCCTCATGAGAAATCTTGAGGGTGTCCCAGATCTGCTTGGCATTATCCAAGCCGCTCACTTTATGGTATTCATCCCTGCACAAAGAAGCTAGAAGAACAGTAGTAGCTTGTGCATTTTCATGAATTTGTTCATTAATGAACATGGGACTATCCGAACTATCAAAGTGCATTCCACTCTCTACAATCTCCCATATACTAGGATGAAGAGAGAATAGGTGACTACGCATTTTGTGGCTCCAAAATCCGTAGTCCTCCCCATCAAAGTGTGGGGGCTTGCCGAGTGGAATGGAGAGCAAATGTGAATTTGAACTTTGCGGAATACGAGAGTAGTCAAAGGAAAAGTTCGAATTAACCGGTTTCCTTCTCTCGTAGTCGTTGTGGTCGTCGTCCTTTTGGGAAGAAGTAGACTCATCGCTGTCGTAGTAGACGATCTCCTTGATGCGCCTTGTCTTCTTCTTCTTCCCTTCCTTCCGTCTGTGGCCCGAGCCGGAGTCGGTAGGCTTATCGTCCTTCGGCTCGTTGACGAAGGATTCCTTTTCTTTGTCGTTGATCACGATACCCTTCCCCTTAGGATCCATCTCTTCGGGCGGTTAGTCCCTTTGTGAAGAGAATGGCTCTGATACCAATTGAGAGCACCTAGAGGGGGGGGGGGTGAATAGGTGCTCCTGTGAAACTTTAAAACTTAAGCCACAAAAACTTGTTAAGTGTTAGTACAATAATCACCAAGTGACTAGAGAGGAGTCTCAACAAAACACAATACCACAAGAGATCAAACACAGAGATGACACAGTGGTTTTATCCCGTGGTTCGGCCAAGACCAACGCTTGCCTACTCCACGTTGTGGCGTCCCAACGGACGAGGGTTGCAATCAACCCCTCTCAAGCGGTCCAAAGACCAACTTGAATACCACGGTGTTTTGCTTTCTTTTCTTTATCCCGTTTGCAAGGAATCTCCACAAATTGGAGTCTCTTGCCCTTACACGTATATGATCACAAAGAAGCACAGAGTAAGGGAGGGAAGCAACACACACAAATCCACAGCAAAATGCGCACACACACGGCCAAGAATCGAGCTCAAAAGACTATCTCAAAGTTCTCACTAGAACGGAGCTCGAATCACTTAGAATGACAAACAAATGCGCAAAGACTGAGTGTGGATGATCAAGAATGCTCTAAGGTTGCTTGGTGTGTTCCTCCATGCGCCTAGGGGTCCCTTTTATAGCCCCAAGGCAGCTAGGAGCCGTTGAGAGCAAATCTGGAAGGCCAATCTTGCCTTCTGTCGTCGGGGGCACCGGACAGTCCGGTGCACACCGGACACTGTCCGGTGCCCGATTTCCTTCCATAAATAGCGAAGCCGACCGTTGCCGACCGTTGTAGATCTGGGAGCCGTTGGCGCACCGGACATGTCCGGTGCACACCGGACAGTCCGGTGCCGTCTTCTAGCCGTTGGCTCGGCCACGTGTCCCGCGCAGATTGCGCGGCCGACCGTTGGCCCGGCCGACCGTTGGCTCACCGGACAGTCCGGTGCACACCGGACAGTCCGGTGAATTTTAGCCGTACGTCGCCGGTGAATTCCCGAGAGCAGCCACTTCGCGCCGAGCCAGCCTGGCGCACCGGACATGTCCGGTGCACACCGGACAGTCCGGTGTACCCAGACTGGGCAGACTTTGGCTGCTCGAGCCATTTCTTCTCCAACTCGATTTTTTCTGTTTCCAGCACTTAGACACAATACATTAGTCCATAAAACAATGTACTAAGTCTGAGAAACATACCTTTATCCTTGATTTGTACTTTGTCCACCATTTTACAATTAGGCACCTGTGTTGGACACTAAATCACCAAAATACTTAGAAATGGCCCAAGGGCACATTTCCCTTTCAAGGCCGCTATCAATTATTGGGCCAAGTAAGAGTACTCGAGCCATGTCTATTTATACGTGAACCTATAGGGTCACACATGAAAGGGAAATAGGGTTAACCTTTTCCCACAATTAATTTTGGTGGTTGAATGCCCAACAGAAACAAATGGACTAACTAGTTTGCTCTAGAATACATGTTCTACAGGTGCATAAAGGTTCAACATAAACCAATAAATATTCAAGTTAGGGATCCAACACAAAGGAGCAAAAGAAACCAAGTGTGCTGTGGTCTGGTGCACCGGACTGTCTGGTGTACCACCGGACAGTGTCCGATGCACCAGGACCGTATAGAGTCCAACTAGCCACTCTCAGGTTTCTTTAGGCGCACTCTGCTATAATTCACCAGACTGTCCGGTGTGCCACCGGACTATCCGATGCACCAGTGGAGCAACGACTACTTCGCGCAACGGTCGACTGCAAAGCTGAAGAACAGATGAACAGTGCACAACAGTGCGTGGCAGAGTCAGAGCGCAGAGTTAGTGGCGCACCAGACAATGAACAGGAGCTGTCTGGTGTGGCACCAGACTGTCTGGTGCCACAAGAAACCAACTACGCCAACGGTCGACTGCTCCCGAACCCTAACGGTTGGGTGACGTGGTGGCGCATGGGACAGCCTACAGTGCCTGTCCGGTGCGTCCATCGCCAGCAGCCTTCCCCAACGGCCATTTGGTGGTTGAGGGCTATAAATACCCCCAACCACCACCACACCAAGCACCCAAGCATTCTGAACATTGCATTCAATACAAGAGCAATAGACTTCACTCCAAGATATAATCAAAGCGATCGATCCACTCAAAGTCCCCAAATCAACTCTAGTGCATTAGGACTTGTGAGAGGATCTCTTGTGTTTCCACTCAAAGTCCCCAAATCAACTCTAGTGCATTAGGACTTGTGAGAGGATCTCTTGTGTTTCTTTGTTGCTCTTGTTTGCTTGGCTTGGCCTTCTTTTTATTTTCAATTCTTACCCTCAAGTGCTTTGTAAGCAAGGCAAGAGACACTAATTGTGTGGTGGTCCTTGCGGGGTCTAAGTGACCCGTGAGATTAAGGAAGAAGGCTCACTCGGTCTAAGTGACCGTTTGAGAGAGGGAAAGGGTTGAAAGAGACCCAGTCTTTGTGACCACCTCAACGGGCCTAGGTTCTTTAGAACCAAACCTCGGTAAAACAAATCACTGTGTTCACTCGCTTTATTCCTTGGTTGATTTGTTTTCCCTCTCTCCCGAACTCAGTTTTAATTCTAACGCTAACCCCGACTTGTAGTGTGTGTTTAAGTTATAAGTTTCAGGTTTCGCCTATTCACCTCCCTCTAGGCAACTTTCAATTGGTATCGGAGCCCGGTACTTCATTAGAGTCTAACAACTCAAAGTGATATTGGGAGATCATGCTAAGAGGGAGATCATGACCGGCGACAAGTCCGCAAGCTCGAGGAGTACTCTCTCAAGGGAGTCCGACAACAAGCACAAGGAGGAATCCTCTTCCTCCATCAAGTCCCATCGGAGAGGCGACTGTGGGGGACAGATATCCCCCGGGTCCACTAGAAGGCAAGAAGGCCTCGCGAAAGGCCTTAGGACCATTATCTCGCAAGGCCATCCCTTCATGGGCCAGGGGAGGAATGTCTGGCAGAATGGATCGGCGCAAGATTGGATCAACTCGAGCCAGGGCGGCCCAATGAATTCAAGCATTATCCATAGCAGAGATCCGATTCTCCCACGCTGCGGCCTCGTGTCGCAACTGAACAATGATAAGTCGGCGGGATCGTAGGAAGATAAGTTCAGTCGGTTCACTATTACTTAGGCACATGTTGTTATCGTATCTACATGTGTCGCCCCACGGTCGAGTATATAAGGCCTAGGGGGCACCCCATCAAAACACATCGACCTCACTCATTAGCCATCTACTCAGTTCTCTAGCATCCCTCATACTAGAGGACTCCCCTGTAACCCGCCACATAAAAGACCCACACTAGGACGTAGGGTGTTACGCATCTCAAAGCGGCCCGAACCTGTACAAGATTGTCTACTGTCTCTCATTCATCTGGCATGAACCATCGAGCTACAGTCGGTAACACCATCCTACTCCAAAAAGCACCTTGAGGGGCAACCCTCGGTGCACGGTCGGACCCAAAACACCGACAACTGGCGCGCCAGGTTGGGGGTGTGTCACTGATCCAAGCTAGCTCAATGGCCATCACTTTCCAGCACAAGATCGTCCTCCGCCCTGGATCCGTGTTTTGCTTCGGAACCATCTCATCCATGGCAGACGAAGAAGGAACTCTACATCACATCGCGGATCCGCCGGAGAGAAAACCTTCCTCGATGACCTCCGGGAAAGTTGGAGCGAAGCAGGAAAAAGCAACCTCCAGCGCTTCGAGGGAAGACTACCTCCTGTAAGCCAAGAGCAGAAGATCCGTCTACCCGAAGAACCCCGCTATCCACCTCCCCTATGGAAAAATGGACGCGGGTCACAAGGAAAAAGGAAACAAACAAGGAGAAAGCCCATCAAGCCACTCTGGTACCTTCACCCTCAAAGGAGAATAGAAAGAAGCTTATCACTACAACAGTTCCATTCTACCCCAACATCCTCTTCATCGAGGGGAGAGTGGAATCGTCCCCTATCTCCAACGATGAACCAACCGCGCCGAGGGAGGAACCTCTTCAGCGGGAATCTCACCGACGAAGGAACCGACGCAAAAATATCCGGCGACATCATGAAGCCGGAGAGCGGGACCCGGCGTAGCCTGTATCACGAGATGAGATCTCGGAGATGGGAGAAACTCCAGAAGAATGGGTCTTCAGGGAAAAAGGAATTCCCAATGACATGATCGTCAAGCTCAAGAGCAGGCCGAACAGGAGGCGAGACAATGTCGAGAGAAACCTCTTCTCAGACGGAACCTGAAACCCGATTTCGCTTGAGCCATGAATACACCGAGCGAGGTCGGTGGAGTGTTGGCTCGAATAGCCGATGGCCTCCCCTAGACTCCAGACGCCGAGGGCTATCGGCGGCTGCTCACTCGGGTAGCTAACCATCTTTTGCCTCTCGCTCATCCTCCGAGTGATCTATGACACGCCATCAATAGTCAACGGGACACGCAGAGCTCCATCAACGCCTCGCGCGAATGACGACATGAGAACGAGATTCGGCACTGAGAATAGTATGATCGGGATCATGGTGTCCCCGCGCAAAGTCAAGCCACCGGAGTTGAGTTGGCAATAGCTTCAACTCGCGGCAGACCCCGAGGGCGATCGAGGCAGCACATCGACAACTCCCCCCCGAGACCAACATCATCACCGTCGACATGAGGACACGTGTGGAGTGTCGGCACTCACTCCACGTCTCAGGGCTATTCAGTGGCCCCCTAACTTCAAAGTCTCCAACGTCGACAAGTACGAGCCTAAGCAGGACCCTAGAGGCTGGTTAGCCGTCTATACCACCGCCGCCCGGGCCGCTGGGGCAACTAAAGATGTGATGACTGCATACTTGCCCATTGTCCTCAGGCAAGATGCACTACAATGGCTGCGACACCTGCCCCGACACTGCATCGACGACTGGAGCGATTTCAGTCGACGCTTCATCGCCAACTTCCAATCTCTCTCCGACAAGCCGGCGCAGCCATGGGACCTCAAATCCATCAGGCGCCGAGGGGATGAAACTCTCCGATCGTACATCAAAAGGTTTCAGACCATGAGAAATCGTATCCCCGAGGTTGCGGAGGCAGCCGTGATCGAGGACTTCTATCGGGGATCTAATGACTCGGCCTTCGTCCGAGCCATACTTCAAAAGTCACCAACTACCTCTGAGTAGCTGTTCAGGGAGGTGGACCTCTACATCACCGCCGACGAACGGGCTTAGGACCTCATCGGAGGAACGAAGCCTACACCACCGGCACCACGACGCGACGTGAACCAATAACCCGACAAGCATTGGGAGAAGAGACCTCGAGACAAGGTTCATGCTGCCGGAGCACCCGTCTCTCGTGCCCGAGGGGCACCCCATGGAGGCAAACGAACATTGGACGACATCCTCGATGCCCAATGTCCGTACCACAAGGACATGCGCCACACCCTTCGAAACTGCAGAGACTTCAAGCACTTCATCAGGAATGACCGACCCTTCCAACCTCTGCCACCTCCCCCACCATGAGGAGGACCCAGAGAACCATGACAACCTCAGCAGCAGGAAGGGGGAGGAGGCGGAGCATTCCCCCGCATCGACGAAGAAGTCAACGTCATCTTCGGTGGACACGGGTCTCAAGAGAGCAAGAGGCAACAAAAGCTCAACGACCATCAGATACTGGTGGTGGACACCGGTCCTCCTGCCCCGTACTGATGGTCCAAACACCTGATCACTTTCACCCGGGCGGATCAGTGGCTAAACTTCGATCATCCGGGCAAGTACCCGCTCCTCGTCGATCTGGTGATCCGAGAGAGCAGGGTGAAGAAGGTGTTAGTGGACGGGGGGAGCAACATCAATGTTACCTTCCCTTGGACACTCCTAGGCTTGGGAGTTGCACTCAAAGATCTCCACGAATCAGACACTCCTTTCTTCGGCATCGTGCCGACTGAAGGAGAATATCCACTCGGACACATCTACATGCCAGTCACCTTTGGAACTCCGGATAATTACAGAACCGAGTTCCTGAGGTTCGAGGTAGCAAGCTTCGACTGCGGATACAACGCCATCATCGGCAGGCCTGGATTGGCAAAGTTCATGGCCATCCCACATTATACGTACATGACATTGAAGATGCCTGGACCACAAGGAATCATCACTGTGCACGCTGACTTCCAAGGCACCGCAGAGTGCTTCCGAGTGGCCATTCAGGCAGCTCTCACCACCAAACCATCAACGACTTCTTCCGCGCAGGCGAACTCAAAGCCTGAAGACGGCCTCACAGTACCTGCAAATGAAGCTCAAGCCATGACCTCTATGCGGCCGACTGAGGAAACAAAGAGAATCAACCTCGGGTTTGCTGATGAACGCAAGACTGCCATCATTAGCTCTAGCCTGAATGACAAATAGGAAAGCGCGCTCGTCCAGTTTCTGCAAGATAACTGAGATGTATTCGCATGGCAACCTGCGGATATGCCGGGAGTCCCGAGAGAGCTGGCCAAGCACAAACTGAAGGTCTATCCCCAAGCGAGGCCGATACGACAAAAGTTGCGTCGTTTCACGCCCGACAAAAGAGAAGCTATTCGTGCTGAACTAACTCGCTTAGTCACAGCAGGGTTTATTAGAGAAGTACTGCATACTGAGTGGCGAACAAATCCTGTTCTTGTACTCAAAAAGAATAAAGTGGATTGGTGCATGTGCGTCGACTATACGGATGTCAACAAACACTATCCGAAGGATCCCTTCGGACTTCCTAGAATAGACCAGGTGGTAGACTCAACCGCTGGGTGTTCTATGTTGTCCTTCTTGGATTGCTACTCCAGGTACCATCAGATCAGCCTAGCAAAAGAAGACGAGGAAAAAAACTGCATTCATCACCCCGTTTGGAGCTTTCTGCTATACCTCTATGTCGTTTGGCCTCAAAAACGCTGGAGCGACTTACCAGAGAGCCATCCAGACATGCTTAGCCGATCACTGGGGCAAGCATGTAGAAGCTTATGTGGATGACGTGGTATCAAGACAGAAAACTCAGAAAACTTCATTAAAGATTTGTAGCTGGTCTTCAATAGTCTGCGACGATATCGGTGGAAGCTTAATCCAGAAAAATGTGTCTTTGGAGTACCAGCAGGAAAATTGCTCAGATTCATTGTCAGCCACCGAGGAATTGAAGCCAACCCGGAGAAAATCGAAGCTATCATGAGAATAGAAGCACCACGATCATAGAAGAAAGTACAGAGGCTTACTAGATGCATGGCAGCTTTGAGCAGGTTCATATCAAGGCTAGGGGAAAAGGCCTACTGTCCTACAAGTTGCTCAAGAAGGTAGACAAGTTCCAATGGACCTTGGAAGCTCAAGAAGCCCTTGATGCACTGAATAAGTTCCTGACGACACCGCCAGTGTTAAAGCCGCCACATCGAGCCATGCCGAGCCAACCGGCCAAAGATCTATTGTTGTACATCTCTTGCACGACTCACGTGGTGAGCACCGTGTTGGTAGTCGAGCGAGCAGAGGAAGGACATGCATATCCAGTACAGCATCCTGTCTATTTCATCAGTGAAGTTCTGGGACCCTCAAAGAAGAAATATCCTCAAGTTCAAAAACTATTATATGCAGTACTTCTAACTGCACGCAAGCTCCATCACTACTTTGACGACCACAAAGTCATAGTAGTCACTGGATTTCCAATAGGGGATATTCTCCACAACAAAGAAGCCATCGGAAGAATAGCCAAGTGAGCTTGCGAGCTAGGAGCTCACGACATTGAGTTTCGACCTCATACTGCAATAAAGACTCAAGAACTAGTTAACTTCGTATTAGAATGGACCGAGCAACAAGTACCCAACAACCCGGAAACTGTAGAAGTATGGCGGATGTATTTCGATGGCTCGCTAAAGCTGCAGGGGCAGGTGCGGGGATCCTCTTCATTGCACCTAGAGGTGAGCAACTCAAATATGCTCTTCAGTTGTTATTCTCGGCGTCCAATAATGCAGCAGAATATGAAGCTCTGATCCATGGATTGAACATTGCCATATCACTGGGCATTAAGAGGTTGATGGTATATGGAGATTCAGTGGTGGTCATAAGTCAGGTAAACAAAGAATGTGATTGCTTGAATGACTCCATGGGCAAGTACTGCACAGTCGTCCGAAAGCTAGAAGATAAATTTGAAGGGCTAGAATTTCATCATGTAGAAAGAGATCGAAACGAGGCAGCAGACGCGTTGTCAAAACTAGGATCCAGTCGGACCTAGGTCCCACCTAGAGTTTTCGTCCAAGAAGTACCACGCCCGAGTATTTCCTTAGATCGGGCAGAAGAGTGCAATGTTTTGAGCCAGCCAGAATTAGACTCTAATGACTAGAGGGAGCCCATCATTAGATACATAAAGAATGAAGAGGAACCGGATGACAAAGCTGCGGCAGAACGCATCGCAAGGCAGTCAGCTCACTACACCCTCATTGGGGAGGCACTGTACAGAAGGGCGGCAATAGGAGTCCTCATGAAGTTCATTCTTTTGGCTATTGGGAAGCAACTGCTAGATGAGGTCCACACCGGACAGTGCAGGATACACGCAGTATCCAGGACTCTTGTTGGGAAGGTCTTCAGGTCTGGTTTCTACTGGCCGACAGCAAAGAATGACGTAGCCGACTTAGTCCAGAGGTGTGAAGCTTGCCAATTCTTATCAAAGCAGCAACATTTACCAGCACAGCAACTGCAGACCATACCCGTAACATGACCATTTGCATGCTGGGGACTAGACATGATTGGGCCCATCAAGAAAGCTCAGGGAGGATATACTCACGTGCTGGTCGCCATTGACAAATTTACCAAATGGATAGAATACAAACCTATTGCTTCTCTGACTTCAGCCAAGGCAGTGAAATTCATACAAGATATAATATTCAGGTTTGGAATACCGAATAGCATCATAACCGACCTGGGATCCAATTTCACTAGCTCTGAATTCTTTGACTTCTGCGAACAACGATGCATCCAGATCAAATATGCGTCAGTAGCACACCCAATAGCCAACGGTCAGGTAGAAAGGGCTAATGGAATGATACTGGAGGCACTCAGGAAGAAAGTCTTCGACAAGAATGAAAAGTTCGCGGAAAAATGAATCAGAGAGTTGTCGTATGAAAAGTTCGCGGAAAAATGAATCAGAGAGTTGTCGTATGTGGTTTGGTGCTAAGAACTCAACCTAGTCAAGCTTTGCATGGAAATACTCCTTTCTTCATGGTCTATGGTTCGGAGGCAGTGCTACCTGCCGATCTCAGGTTTGGGGCACCAAGGCTAGTCTTCGAAAACATAGCTGAAGCAGAAGCTACCAGACTAGAGGATATTGACCTACTAGAAGAAGAGCAGTTGAATACAGTAATTCAATCAGCTAGATACCAGCAAACCCTGAGGCGATATCATGGTAAAGCTGTACGACATTGATCTTTCGCAGTGGGAGACTTGGTCCTTCGCCGAATTCTAACAGGGGAAGGACGGCATAAATTGTCACCACTATGGGAAGAGCCATTTGTGGTAGCAGAAGTCACTCAGCCAGGATCATATCGGCTTACTGAAAGTTCCCTTTGGCCCAGGAACAGGATCTGGATGTCGCCTAGAGGGGGGGTGAATAGGCGAATAAAACTTATCACTTTAAAACTTAAATTCTTACTCTACTCGAAGACTAGAACGCAGTGGAGTGAAAACCCTTCGAGTAGGTTGCAGTGGAATAGAAGATCCTGTCTCAAAATGTCCTGCACTTCAAATAAAGCTTATACCACAGATAAGTGTTGAAGTGCAGATATAAAAGCGAATAAGATAGGGAGTCAGAATACAATACAGAATAGAGCACACAGACGCAAGGATTTATCCCGAGGTTCGGCCAAGCCTGAAACGCTTGCCTAGTCCTGGTTGGAGTTAGCCACACCTGGGCTTGGAGTCTATTTCAACTCCTTCCTCCGTTTGCTCAGATCTGTCAGTCAGACAGATAGAGCCTTCCACTATGTTGAGTTTGTTACAACAAAACCACGGCTGCTTACAATCTTCTTGGCAGCACCCCGGCAGAGTAACGATACGCTCAAGACCTTGCTCATGCTCTTAGCAGCACTTCTCCACTCTCTAAAGGCTTATAGCTTTGCCTTCTACATAAACTAGAGAGATACACACAAGAGGGAGAGTGAGAATTGATTCGAGTGATGTCTACACTTGTTGGCTGCTCTTCTTGCTTGCTTGAGGCGCCTAGGGGTCCGTTTTATAGGCACAAGGGGCCTAGGAGCCGTTGGAAGCAATCCAGGAAGGCAAATCTTGCCTTCAGTCGGGTGGCGCACCGGACAGTCCGATGCACCATCGGACACTGTCCGGTGCCCGATTTCCTTCCAGAAATGGATCAGTCGACCGTTGCGGTCTTGGAGCCGTTGGCGCACCGGACACTGTCCGGTGCACAACGAACAGTCCGGTGCCCCCATCTGACCGTTGGCTCGGCCACGCGTCACGCGCGGATTGCGCGGCCGACCGTTGGCCCAGCCGACCGTTGGCTCACCGGACAGTCCGGTGCACCACCGGACAGTCCGGTGAATTATAACCGAACGTCGCCCGACTTCTCCCGAGAGCGGCGACTTCGCCGCAGCCGACTCACCGGACACTGTCCGGTGCACCACCGTACAGTCCGGTGATTTTTAGCCGTACGCCGCCGACTCCTACCGAGAGCGACCTGTTCAACAGAGTTCAGCCTGGCGCACCGGACAGTGTCTGGTGCACCACCGGACAGTCCGGTGTGCCAGACTGAGCTAAGTCTTGGCTGTACACAGCCAAGCCTTTTGCACCTCTTTCCTTTTCTTCTTCCTTCTGTTTCTAACACTTAGACAAGTATATTAGTACACAAAACCAATGTACTAAGTCTAGAAACATACCTTTTCTTAATTATTATATCTATAGCATTTGACATGCTTGAGCTTTGATGTTGGACTCATAAGTCATCAAGTCAGCTTGACTTGATCTAGATTGACATTACTTAGCTCCAACATCCTGTAAAGGTCACATAGAACATCTCCAAACATAGGAACAACCCAAACTAAAGATCAAGGTGAACTTAGCTCTTTTTGGGCTGCCTCCAGTTCTGGTTTTGACATTGCTTCTTCTTCTAGTGACCTTGTGCACTTCTTCTTAGAGCTTGATCTTGAGCCTTATGACTTACACCACATAACTATAGATGTTTCCCCATTGGTTGTAAGTCACGTCTTTATTTAGTGATCCTTGATGTGCCATAGCTCTTCTCAACTCGATCACCCTTGACTTTGCAAGTCTTCTTCTTCACCCTTGGCTTTGGGTTCCTCAGCCTCTTTGACCTTCTCCCGTGCACTTGGTACCTCGAAGCTCTTCTTGCCTCCGTCCTTGGCTTGATCAGTTGTCTCCGAGCTACGCACCTGAGTCTCACTTTATGCAATGTCCATCTTACTTGTGATGTCCATTATGTATCCATAATCCAGTTCTTGGACCATCACATTTGTTCACTTGTTGAACCCTGTTAGCTTTACCTTAAGCATCTGTTCAACACTTAGTACACTAGTTAGTCCTTTAATTGAGTTGTCATCCAAACACCAAAACTCACAAGAGAGCTTTCAATCTCCCCCTTTTTGGTGATTGATGGCAACACAATTAAAGCTTACATAAGAATAAGATTTGAAGCACAAATATTGAATTCTAAGTTTATAGAATGCTCCCCCTAAATATGTGCTTATTTCAAAAACATAATTTTTGGCCTCAGACGCCAATTTGCACATACTTAGGCAATTCGAAACATTTCTACACCTTAGCACTTTTTGGGATGCTTTGTGTCAACAATCAAACCATGATGCTATAACACACAAATGCACATAATCAGAGTTAAATACCATTCAATTTAGTGGATATATCATAGGAATATCAACCTACCATTATTCACCATTTAGATACGAATTTAAACTAAGATACCAACTTAAAGCAATCGTAAAGCACCATTAATCTATTTACCACATGCACCATTATCCACATGAATATCTATTATAGAATGAGCACCATAGATGCCAATTAATTCATAGCAGCGGAAACACTAGTCCATATGATGCAACACATATAATACTGCAAAATGGCATATGATAAGAATTATCAATAACACAATAATTATCAATAACATAATAACACAACTAACACATTATCCCTTAACATAATAACACAACTAACACATTATCCCTTAGGATAAGCTTCAATAACATAATAACACAACTAACACATTATCCTTTAACATAATAACACAACTAACACATTATCCCTTAGGATAAGCTTTCCTCTCAAGTTGAGATAAGCTTTAATGCACAAATTCTCCCCCTTTGACATCAAACACCAAAACCATATTCAAGCAAGAACATAGAATGATGTCAAGGGACAGCAGGGTATTGAGTAGGTAAACACACACTAACAATACTCCCCCTTACTCTTTCAACAAATGCATACATATATGCAAAAGATTAATACTTCATGTGTACCTTTGCCCGGATGTGGTGTACTTCCTGTGTACCTTTGCCCGGATGTGGTGTACCTTTGCCTGATCCTTTATCCTAACCTTTTCTTGTTGCTAAGACATCAAGCTTAGAGCAAGTTATAGTATTGTGGCACAAGATGAAGCTTCTATTCTAGTGATTACCAAAAGATGTCAATTGAAGCAAACTATCACGGCTACCAATTGAAAGATACCAATTGCAAGATCATTTATTATCATAGCTCCATGATGTTTTAAGGATACGCGTCTAGTATCACCAAATTTTATAGAGCATGAGCAATCTAAAAATATGTAATTTCTCACGACTAGATACCAATTCCTTGACTTACAGAGGTACCCCAGTCCTGATTGCTCCATTTCTTGCTCATCTTCTCTTTTCCACCTAGAGTCTATACAAGATCGCTCAAGAAACAGTTAGTCTCAAAAGACACAAGTTATGTGTGCTCCCCCTCAAGTTGTGCATCAAGTATTTGAATGACTTGCACTTTGCACATTCTAGCTTCCTCAGAACTAGAGGGGATCACAACATACCTTGGTCAAGGCATACTCTATCACTTTCATCACACAAAGATACCAATTTGAATATCAAATGAAAGATTGACTTAATCCAACAATGCATGTGTCGGCGTTTCGAGACCGGGGGGTCCCTAGGCCGACGAGTGAGTGTGCCGCGTGCCCCAGCCCAGATGGGTCGAGCGCGTGGGCGAGCGCGAAGGGGGGAAGAGCGAGGTGGCCGGAGCCGGGTCGTGAGGGAGGCGGAGATCCCGCGGCCTTCGTGTTCGTCCCGCGCCCAGGTCGGGTGCGCTTGCAGTAGGGGGTTACAAGCGTCCGCGCGGGTGAGGGGAGCGAGCGGCCCCAAGAGAGCGCCTGCCCCTGCCCTCGTTCCCGCGAGGCCAGCCTTCTCTAAGAAGGCCCTGGTCCTTCCTTTTATAGGCGTAAGGAGAGGATCCAGGTGTACAAATGGGGGTGTAGCAAGGTGCTACGTGTCTAGCGGGGGAGAGCTAGCGCCCTAAGTACATGCCAAGGTGGCAGCCGGAGAGATCTTGGCACCCAGCCGGTGTGGCGTCGTGGCTGTCGGAGAAGCAATGGAGCCTGGCGGGGGAACAGCTGTCGGAGTGGTTGGGCCCTTGCTGACGTCCCCCTGCTTCCGTAAGAGAGCTGAGAACCGCCGTCGTCATGGGTCCGGCGGGGCGCCATCATTGCCTATCTAGCGGAGCTAGCCAGATGGGACGTCGGTCCTGTTTTCTGCGGCCCGAGTCGGCTCGGGGTAGGGTGATGATGGCGCTTCCTGTCGACGTGGTGGACTTGTGCCCTAGGTCGGGCGACGTGGAGGCTCCTCCGAAGCCGAGGTCGAGTCTGTCCTGCATGGCCGAGGCCGAGCCCGAGCTCCTGGGTCGGGCGAGGCGGAGGTCGTTCGGCAGAGGCCAGGGTGGAGTCCGAGCCCTGGGTCGGGCGAAGCGGAGTTCGTCGTCTTCCGGGGCCTTAGCCCGAGTCCGAGCCCTGGGTCGGGCGGAGCGGAGTTCGCCGTCTTCCGGGGCCTTAGCCCGAGTCCGAGCCCTGGGCCGGGCGGAGCGGAGTTCGCCGTCTTCCGGGGCCTTAGCCCGAGTCCGAGCCCTGGGTCGGGCGGAGCGGAGTTCGCCGTCTTCCGGGGCCTTAGCCCGAGTCCGAGCCCTGGGTCGGGCGGAGCTTCCTACGGCGCCTTTGGCAAGGCCTGGCTGCCTGTCAGTCTCACTCTTTGCGTTAAATGCCCCTGCGACTCGGTCGGTCGGCGCGATGATTTAGTCAGGGTTGCTTCTTAACGAAGGCAAGGCCTCGGGCGAGCCGGAGATGCGTCTGCCGTAAAAAGGGGGCCTCAGGCGAGACGGAAAACACCTCAGGGTCGGCTGCCCTTGCCTGAGGCTAGGCTCGGGCGTGGCGTGATCGAGTCACTCGTATGGACTGATCCCTGACTTAATCAAACCCATCAGGCCTCTGCAGCTTTATGCTGATGGGGGTTACCAGCTGAGAATTAGGCGTCTTGAGGGTACCCCTAATTATGGTCCCCGACAGTAGCCCCCGAGCCTCGAAGGGAGTGTTAGCACTCGCTTGGAGGCTTTCGTCGCACTTTTTTGCAAGGGGACCAGCCTTTCTCGGTTGCACTTTGTTCCGGTGGGTGCGCGCGAGCGCACCCGCCGGGTGTAGCCCCCGAGGCCTCGGAGGAGTGGTTTCACTCCTTCGAGGTCTTAATGCCTTGCGTAATGCTTTGGCTGGTCTGGCGGTTCCCTCATGCGAACAGGCCGTAGCCCGGGTGCACTGTCGGGGCCCAAGTTCTCGGGCTGGTATGTTGACGCTGTCAACGGTTTGGCTGGAGCCGGGTTTGCGAGAGCAGCCCCCGAGCCTCCGCACAGGGCGAGAGGACGATCAGGGACAGACTCGGCTTTTTTACATACGCCCCTACGTCGCCTTTCCGCAAGGAGGAGGGGGGGAGAGCGCCATGTTACCCTCGATGGGCACCGAACATGGTGTCTCCGGTGAGCTGCAATCGGGTAATCCGAGTGGACGTCCGTGCCCCGTTCGTTGGGGGTCGGCTAGGGGCCCGGAGGCACGCCCAAAAGTACCTGCGAGTGACCTGCCGGACCCGGTCCCCTGGCGACGGGGTCCGAGGGCTTGATGCCTCCCTCCGATGGGATTCCGTTACAGGATCGTTCCCGCTGGTCTCGGAAATGTCCTAGGGTACCTCGGGAGCGCAGCCCGAGCCTTGGTTATGTATCGAACGTACCCCTGGTCATCCCTCGCTCGGTGTCTGAGGCGACTGTGAACCCTTCGGGGGGCCAGCCTTCGAACCCCTGATCAGTAATGGGCGCGGAGCCCGAGTAGCCTGAGGCGGTCGTGGAACCTTTCGGGAGGCCGACCTTCGAACCCCTGACCAGTAGTGGGTGTCGGGCCCACGCGATCTGAGGCGGCTGTTGAACCCTTCGGGGGGCCAGCCTTCGAACCCCTGATCAGTAAGGAGGCTCGGAGCCTAATTCCTTCACGGGGAAGGATCCCTTTGGGGGTATCCCCTTTCCCGGTCCCTGTTGCAAGAGATAGAGAAAGAAGGAAAAGGGAAAAAGGATACGAAATTGAACGACGTGGCGTAGCTTTTTTGGTGTGGTCGCTTTGACGAAGGCGAAGCGTCGCCAGCTGCTCCTGCTAGAAGCGTCGCCTGTCCAGCCGCGGAGTTAATGCGCCGGGGCGAGTAGTTGGCGAGGCTGCCGTTGCGCGTGCGCGATCTGTTCGAGGAACGGGTCACGGGCGCGTCGTCTTCACACCGTGAGAGGGGGTTCTCTCGCCGCCTCCGGATGGGACGTGAGCTTGGCTGACGGCGTGACCGCTGCTCCCGCGCACCTGCCACCGTCATTACTGTCGGCCCACTTTTGACCGCGTTTGACCGCTGCGTCAGGCTGGCGCTGCTGGGTCGCGCGCTGGGTTGCCTCGGGTCGCGGTATTGGTTCCGCAATCGAGGAGGTGCGGCGGTGGCGCAAGTGGTACAGTGGCTTGCATGCAGCATCCGGCGCGCCGGTTGCGCGACGCGTGGGCTTGAGCCTCCGTGCTGGCCTGTCAGGGGTCGGAGAGGCGCGTCCACTTGGCGCGGTTGCATGCCGCCCGCATGGCTGCCCGCCCCTTTCGCCCGTTGGTCTGGGCAAAAGTGGAGGGTCACTTGTAACCGCTGGGTGGTTGCGCGCGTCGTGTGCGGCGGTTCGGCTTCTTCTGCTCGGAGCCGGTCTGCATGACATGTGGGTCCCAGCCCCCGCGCCGCAGGGGAGGGCTTTGGAGGCGTGTTGGAGAAGATTCAGCCCGTGACGGTTGGGGGCGCAAGCAGGGAGAGTCGCCTTTAAAAGGAGGGCGACCCCTTTCGTAAGGCGACCATGTCTTCTCCCTCCCTTATGCATCGTGTTTTTCCACCTTTCAAGCCCCCGGATGGGGGAAACCACCGTCTCCTCGCCTCATCGTCGGAGGACACAGCTCCGTGGGAGCGGGTACCTTTCAGCCATCGTTCGGCTTCAAGGATTTTCATCACACAGCCCGGCGGCTCCCCTCCGCTGGTGATCACCCAAGACGGTGACCTCCAGCTCCCGGATGGGGAGAGGCAAACCGGGCTGTGGTCCCGGCCCCGCCCTCAGTGTTGAGGGTGTTCGTCATCCTCGCCGGGGCGGGGAGCGAGGCGAGCCGGGGCTCCACCTCCTGCGCGGGTCGGCGGACCACCTCATCTTCCAGCTTCTGGTGGTGGCAATCGCCCTTTAGCCCCACGGCGGAGACATCCTCCAGCCATGCCGGGGAAGGTGAACTGTTGCTGCCCAGCTAGGATGCAACATTCCGTCTTCCTCCTCGCATTCGCGGCGAGGACGGCTGCGAGGATCTGTCGGGGTGCTTAGGGGCGTCCCGCGTTTGCTGGTGATTCACCCAGAGCTTGTCGCTCCGCGGGCTTCCCTGGCGGGGAGGTTGTCCGTACCCGCGGGACAGAACCGGAGTTCCGTTTGTAATGGCACTTCGAATGCCGGGCTTTTTGTTCATTTCGGCTTTCGGGGCCTGAACATGTATGTAACGTTGGCACAGAGCCGTATTTTTTTCCTCATTTCCGAGCACTAAGACTCGTCTGCTGATTGTCTGAACCGCCTCACCAAGCATGAGTCGCCCCGTGTCAAGGTGACGAGTGAGGTATCCGTATCCCGGAGGCGTAGGAGTCCCTCGGCTCGGTCGGCCCTGTTGTCCGAGGCTCCTCTAGCTTAGTTAAAGAGACCCCTCGGCCGCTCTTCGACGAGCCGAGGCCAGGGGTAGCGATATCAGCATGAGCAGAGGCGGAGTTGGCTCGAAAATAAAACCTGGTTGGTCGGAACCTAGCCAGGTCGTCCGTTGGCTGGATCGACGTCGGGGTTGATCAGCCGAGGCTTCGGACCGGGCTGGTGCCCTCGGAAGGTGGTTGGCCGAGGCCCCGGAGGTGGCCGGCCGAGCCGCCCGCTCGGGCCGGATCCCGGAGAAGTCCCTGACAGCGATCGCTCGGGCGTGGTGATGACGTCGTCCTTCGGAGCGGAGACCCTCGGACCGTGTTGCCGTTCGAGGCTAGGTCGGGCCTCGCCGAAGGTGCCGTTGATGCCGAGGGTGTTGCCGCCCCCTTCCAGCGTCAAGACCCGAGCCTGCAGGATCAGATTGTCTTGTAGCGTGGGCCTTGTGCGGCCGTCGAGGCCAGAACACACACCCTTGCTGTGTTGTAAAGCTGCGTCTCTTTTCCTCTTGTTTCGAGCATCTGGACTTTTTGTCGGGAACAGGGATGTTTGTGCGAGCGAAAGTTGCTTCTCGCGGAAGGTGAGGAGTGAGGTATCCGTATCCCGGAGGCGTGGGAGTCCCTCGGCTCGGTCGGCCTTGCCGCTTACGCGCACTTTTACTCGTCCATGAGGCCCTATCACCGACTTGGTCGAGAAAACTCGAAGAATCGCTTCGACAGAAGGGCTTCCGAACGTAGAGACTTGTTCGATCCGCGGAGTCACCTTATCCGAACGCGAGTTACTTATCGCAGAAGGTGATGAGTGAGGTATCCGTATCCCGGAGGCGTAGGAGTCCCTCGGCTCGGTCAGCCTTGACTGCTTACGTGTACCCCGTCGTTTCCAGGACCCACTTTTCAAAGTAGTCAAAAAGCACGAAAGATATTCTGGTAAAAGAGATTTTCTTTTTGAGGAAAATTTTGACGCAGAGGGGGTTTCCCCCCTTTTAGCCCCCGAGGGACGGTCGGGCTTTGCCGAGGCGAGGCCGACCCTTCCTTGTTGACTAAACTTTGCGTGGGTGCGAGGTATATGAACAACTTGGAAACATCTTAAGGGTAGAAGCGACGTAGCTGTTGGATGTTCCAAGCGTTACCGTAGACCTCTCCTTGACTGTTGGCCAGCTTGTACGTTCTGGGCTTCAGAACTTTGGCGATGACGAATGGTCCCTCCCAGGGGGGCGTGAGCTTGTGCCTCCCTCGGGCGTCTTGCCGCAGTCGAAGCACCAGGTCGCCCACCTGGAGGTCTCGGGGTCGGACCCCTCGGGCGTGGTAGCGTCGCAGGGACTGCTGATACCGCGCCGAGTGTAGTAAGGCCCTGTCCCGAGCCTCTTCCAGCTGGTCCAGCGAGTCCTCTCGGCTAGCTTGGTTGCTTTGATCGTCGTAGGCTCTCGTCCTCGGGGAGCCGTATTCCAGGTCCGTGGGCAAGACGGCCTCAGCCCCGTAGACCAGGAAGAACGGCGTGAAACCCGTGGCTCGGCTCGGCGTCGTCCTCAGGCTCCAGACCACCGAGGGGAGTTCCTTCATCCATCGCTTGCCGAACTTGTTGAGATCATTGTAAATCCGAGGCTTGAGCCCTTGTAGAATCATGCCGTTGGCACGTTCTACTTGCCCATTCGACATGGGATGAGCTACGGCGGCCCAGTCTACCCGGATGTTGTGATCCTCGCAAAAAATCCAAGAATTTTTTGCCGGTGAACTGGGTGCCGTTGTCGGTGATGATGGAGTTCGGGACCCCGAAGCGATGGATGATGTTGGTGAAGAACGCCACCGCCTGCTCGGATCTGATGCTGTTCAGGGGTCGGACCTCGATCCACTTGGAGAATTTGTCGATGGCGACCAGCAGGTGCGTGTAGCCCCCGGGCGCCTTCTGCAGAGGGCCGACGAGGTCCAGACCCCACACAGCGAAGGGCCAGGTGATGGGTATCGTCTGCAGAGCCTGAGCGGGCAGGTGGGTCTGCTTCGCATAGAATTGGCACCCTTCGCAGGCGCGGACAATTCTAGTGGCGTCAGCCACCGCCGTCGGCCAGTAGAAGCCTTGGCGGAAAGAGTTCCCGACGAGGGTTCGAGGTGCTGCATGATGGCCGCAAGCCCCCGAGTGTATTTCCTGCAGGAGTTCCTGACCTTCGGTGATGGAGATGCATCGCTGGAGGATGCCCGATGGGCTACGGTGGTAGAGCTCCTTCTCATCGCCCAGCAAGACGAACGACTTGGCGCGTCGCGCTACCCGCCGAGCCTCGACTCGGTCGAGGGGCAGTTCTCCTTGGCGGAGATATTGCAGGTACGGGGTCTGCCAATCTTGATCTGGCGTGACCCCGCTCCGCTCCTCCTCGGTGCGCAGTGCTTCGCCCTCAGGGGCCGAGGGTTCCTCGGGCTGAACCGAGGATGGCTCGGGCTGGGCCGAGGTCACCTCGGACGGGGCCGAGGGCGCCTCGGGCTCGGGCGTGTCGCCGATCTTGACGGAGGGTTGGTGCAGATCCCGGGAGAAGACGTCCGGGGGAACCGTCGTTCGCCCCGAGGCTATCTTTGCCAGCTCGTCCGCAGTCTCGTTGTGGCGCCGGGCGATGTGGTTAAGCTCGAGCCCGTAGAACTTGTCTTCCAGGCGTCGGACCTCATCACAATAGGCCTCCATCTTCGGGTCACGGCAGTGGGAGTTCTTCATGACTTGGTCGATGACGAGCTGCGAGTCGCCGCGTGCATCGAGGCGTCGGACCCCTAGCTCGATGGCGATTCGCAATCCGTTGACCAGAGCCTCATACTCAGCCACATTGTTGGACGCCGGGAAATGGAGGCGGAGCACGTAGCGCAGGTGTTTCCCGAGGGGCGAGACGAAGAGCAGGCCCGCGCCTGCTCCCGTCTTCATCAGCGACCCGTCGAAAAACATGGTCCAGAGCTCCGGTTGGATCGGAGCCGTCGGCAACTGGGTGTCGACCCATTCGGCTACGAAGTCCGCCAGTACCTGGGACTTGATGGCCTTCCGAGGGGCGAACGAGATTGTCTCGCCCATGATTTCCACCGCCCACTTTGCGATCCGTCCTGAGGCTTCTCGGCACTGGATGATCTCCCCCAGGGGGAAGGATGACACCACAGTCACCGGATGAGACTCGAAGTAATGTCGCAGCTTTCGCCTCGTCAGGATCACTGCGTACAGTAGCTTCTGGACTTGTGGGTAGCGGATCTTGGTTTCGGACAGCACCTCGCTGACGAAGTAAACTGGCCTCTGAATGGGCAAAGCATGCCCCTCTTCCTGCCTTTCGACCACGATCGCGGCGCTGACCACCTGAGTGGTAGCGGCGACGTAGACCAAGAGGGCTTCTCCATCAGCTGGGGGTACCAAGACGGGCGCCTGGGTGAGGAGCGCCTTCAGGTTCCCGAGAGCCTCCTCGGCCTCGGGAGTCCAAGTGAAGCACTCGACCTTCCTTAAGAGACGGTACAGGGGCAGGCCTCTTTCGCCGAGGCGCGAGATGAAACGGCTCAAGGCCGCGAGACATCCCATGACCCTCTGTACGCCTTTTAAGTCCTTGATGGGCCCCATGTTTGTGATGGCTGCGATCTTCTCCGGGTTGGCTTCGATGCCCCGCTCGGAGACGATGAATCCCAGGAGCATGCCTCGGGGCACCCCGAAGACGCACTTCTCGGGATTGAGCCTGACGCCCTTCGCCTTGAGACACCGGAATGTCACTTCAAGGTCGGAGAGAAGGTCGGAGGCTTTCCTTGTCTTGACTACGATGTCATCGACGTAGGCCTCGACCGTGCGACCGATGTGTTCGCCGAACACATGGTTCATGCACCGCTGGTACGTCGCACCCGCGTTCCTCAAACCGAACGGCATGGTGACATAACAGTACATGCCGAAGGGCGTGATGAAAGAAGTCGCGAGCTGGTCGGACTCTTTCATCTTGATTTGATGATACCCTGAGTAGGCATCGAGGAAAGACAGGGTTTCGCACCCTGCAGTGGAGTCCACGATTTGATCGATGCGAGGTAGAGGGTAGGGGACCTTCGGACATGCTTTGTTGAGACCAGTGTAGTCTACACACATCCACCATTTCCCCCCTTTCTTCCTCACAAGTACAGGGTTGGCAAGCCATTCGGGATGGAATACCTCTTTGATGAACCCTGCTGCCATCAGCTTGTGGATCTCCTCGCCTATCACCCTGCGCCTTTCCTCGTCGAATCGGCGTAGAGGCTGTCTGACCGGTCGGGCTCCGGCCCGAATATCCAGCGAGTGCTCGGCGACATCCCTCGGTATGCCGGGCATGTCCAAGGGACTCCACGCAAAGACGTCGGCGTTTGCGCGGAGAAAGTCGACGAGCACTGCTTCCTATTTGGGGTTGAGCCCGGAACCGATCCGGATCTGCTTGGAGGTGTCGCCACTGGGGTCGAGAGGGACGGCCTTAACCGTCTCCGCTGGCTCGAAGTTGCCGGCATGTCGCTTCACGTCCGGCACCTCCCGGGAGAGGTTTTCCAGGTCGGCGATGAGGGCCTCGGACTCGGCGAGGGCCTCGGCGCACTCCACGCACTCCACATCGCATTCGAATGCGTGTTTGTACGTGGGACCGACGGTGATGACCCCATTGGGGCCCGGCATCTTGAGCTTCAGGTAGGTGTAGTTGGGGATGGCCATGAACTTCGCGTAGCATGGCCTTCCCAACACTGCGTGGTAGGTTCCTCGGAACCCGACCACCTCGAACGTCAAAGTCTCCCTTCGGAAGTTGGAGGGTGTTCCGAAGCAGACAGGAAGGTCGAGCTGTCCGAGGGGCTGGACGCGCTTCCCAGGAATGATCCCGTGGAAGGGCGCAGCGCCTGCTCGGACAGATGACAGATCGATGCGCAGGAGCCTGAGGGTCTCGGCGTAGATGATATTGAGGCAGCTGCCCCCATCCATCAGGACCTTGGTGAGCCTGACGTCGCCGATGACGGGATCGACGACGAGCGGGTACTTCCCCGGGCTCGGCACGTGGTCGGGGTGGTCATCCTGGTCGAAGGTGATGGGCTTGTCGGACCAGTCTAGGTAGACTGGCGCCGCCACCTACACCGAGCAGACCTCCCGACGCTCTTGCTTACGATGCCGAGCCGAGGCATTCGCCGCATGCCCTCCGTAGATCATGAAGCAGTTGCGGACCTCGGGGAACTCTCCTGCTCGGTGATCTTCCTTTTTGTCGTCGTCACGGGCCCTGCCACCCTCTGCGGGTGGCCCGGCCCGGTGGAAGTGGCGCCGAAGCATGACGCACTCCTTGAGGGTGTGCTTGACGGGCCCCTGATGGTAGGGGCACATCTCCTTGAGTGCCTTGTCGAAGAGGTTGGCGCCTCCGGGGGGCTTCCGAGGGTTCTTGTATTCGGCGGCGGCGACAAGGTCCGTGCTGGCGGCGTCGCGTTTCGCTTGCGACTTCCTCCTGCCTTTCTTCTTGGCGCCGAGCGGAGTAGACGCCTCGGGAGCATCCTCCGACGGGCGGCCCTGGGGCTGCTTGTCCTTTCGGAAGATGGCCTCGACCGCTTCCTAACTAGAGGCGAACTTGGTGGCGATGTCCATCAGCTCGCTCGCCCTGGTGGGGGTCTTGCGACCCAACTTGCTCACCAGGTCACGGCAGGTGGTGCCGGCAAGGAACGCGCCGATGACATCGGAGTCGGTGATGTTGGGCAGCTCGGTGCGCTGCTTCGAGAATCGCCGGATGTAGTCCCGAAGAGACTCTCCCGGCTGTTGCCGGCAGCTTCGGAGGTCCCAGGAATTCCCGGGGCGCACGTACGTGCCCTGGAAGTTGCCGGCGAAAGCTTGGACCAGATCCTCCCAGTTGGAAATCTGCCCCGGAGGCAGGTGCTCCAACCAAGCGCGAGCAGTGTCGGAGAGGAACAGGGGGAGGTTGCGGATGATGAGGTTGTCATCGTCCGTTCCACCCAGTTGACAGGCCAGGCGGTAGTCCACGAGCCATAATTCCAGCCTCGTTTCCCCCGAGTACTTTGTGATAGTAGTGGGGGGTCGGAATCGGGTCGGAAACGGCGCCCGCCGAATGGCCCGGCTGAAGACCTGCGGACCGGGTGGTTCGGGCGAGGGACTCCGATCCTCCCCGCTGTCGTAGCGTCCCCCACGCCTGGGGTGATAACCTCGGCGCACCCTTTCGTCGAGGCGGGCCCGACGGTCGCGATGAGGGTGCTTGTCGCCGAGGTGGCCCGGGGCCGCAGGCGCGGTGTTGCGCGTGCGCCCGGTGTAGACCGAGGCTTCCCGCATGAGTCGGGAAGTCGCGGCACGAGGTTCCGAGGGGTACCCCTGCCTTCGGGAGGCAGAGCTCTCGGCTCGCCGGGCCGCAGCGCCTTCCAGGAGATGCTTGAGCTCTCCCTGGATTCGCCGACCCTCGGTGGTTGATGACTCCGGCATCGCGCGGAGGAGCATCGCTGCGGCTGCCAGGTCCTGACCGGTTCCGCCGGATGCGGGTGGCGGCCTGTCCCTGGCATCGTTGGCGATGCGGCGCTGGAGACCTTGGGGCAGGTGACGTATTTCTCCGGCCGGGGGCTGGCCCGCCCATACCTGCCCGACGTCCCGGCGGATTGCCTCGAGCGCTCCTGCTCCCTCATCGAGCCCGGCCCGCGCCCCGCGGACTTGCTCGAGCTGTGGGTCGTGACCCTCTGCCGGAACGGGGACCACAGCTAGCTCCCGCGGGATGTCGGCGCGAGGCGCTAGCCTAGGGAGATCACCATCCTCCGGCATGCCGAGACAGCTGCCTCCGGAGGGATCCCCTAGCTCGACGTGGAAACATTCGCGGCTCGGGCCGCAGTCCTTGTCGTCAAGGCTGCGGCTGCCGTCGGAACAGTCAGAGAGGCAGTAGTTGCATGCGGTCATGAAGTCCCGCATGGCACTGGGGTTGCCAGATCCAGAGAAATCCCAGCAGATGCTGGGGTCGTCATCTTCCTCGGACCCAGAGGGTCCGTAGGTCGAGACGCCCGTCAATCGGTCCCAAGGCGACCGCACACGAAACCCGAAAGGGGTTGCACTCGCCTCAACGTGAGCGCCCGCCAGAGCGAGGTCACTAGGCGGGTTGAGGTCGAGTTGAAATGACAAAGGATGGGAATCAGCCGGTACCTTTTGGTCGACGAGGAGCGACGAAGTCACATTGGGGGCTGATCGCGCCGTCGTCCTGGGTACGAGCGCGACGTCCTTCAGGCCCTCCGTGAGCGCGCTGGCGTCGTCCACTTGCTCGGGGTCGGCGTGTCGCGGGGGGACGGCGCTCGCGTTCGCCTCAAACGCGAGGGTGATGCCCGACGCGTCCTCCGTTGGGGCGCTGGGGATGTCGATTTGCTCGACAGCCGACTGAGCGCAGCCTCCCGCTCGGCCCTGGTTGCCCCGCCTCCTCCTCCGATGGCGAGGGAGAGGATGGGGCGAGCTCGAAAGTTGTCCTTCCCCCACACGGGAAAGACGTCGTCGATTCCGCCGCCGGCGGGCGGGCTGTCCGCCACCATTGTCGCTGTCGCGCGGCGGTGGAAGGAATACCATGTCGTAGCTGCCGTCGAAAGACATGAACTCGAGGCTCCCGAAATGGAGCACCGTCCCGGGTTGAAGAGGTCGTTGGAGACTGCCCATCTGGAGCTTGACGGGAAACTGCTCGTCAACACGCAGCGGGCCCCTACCTGGCGCGCCAACTGTCGGCGTTTCGAGACCGGGGGGGTCCCTAGGCCGACGAGTGAGTGTGCCGCGTGCCCCAGCCTAGATGGGTCGAACGCGTGGGCGAGCGCGAAGGGGGGAAGAGCGAGGTGGCCGGAGCCGGGTCGTGAGGGAGGCGGAGATCCCGCGGCCTTCGTGTTCGTCCCGCGCCCAGGTCGGGTGCGCTTGCAGTAGGGGGTTACAAGCGTCCGCGCGGGTGAGGGGAGCGAGCGGCCCCAAGAGAGCGCCTGCCCCTGCCCTCGTTCCCGCGAGGCCAGCCTTCTCTAAGAAGGCCCTGGTCCTTCCTTTTATAGGCGTAAGGAGAGGATCCAGGTGTACAAATGGGGGTGTAGCAAGGTGCTACGTGTCTAGCGGGGGAGAGCTAGCGCCCTAAGTACATGCCAAGGTGGCAGCCGGAGAGATCTTGGCACCCAGCCGGTGTGGCGTCGTGGCTGTCGGAGAAGCAATGGAGCCTGGCGGGGGGACAGCTGTTGGAGTGGTTGGGCCCTTGCTGACGTCCCCCTGCTTCCGTAAGAGAGCTGAGAACCGCCGTCGTCATGGGTCCGGCGGGGCGCCATCATTGCCTATCTGGCGGAGCTAGCCAGATGGGACGTCGGTCCTGTTTTCTGCGGCCCGAGTCGGCTCGGGGTAGGGTGATGATGGCGCTTCCTGTCGACGTGGCGGACTTGTGCCCTAGGTCGGGCGACGTGGAGGCTCCTCCGAAGCCGAGGTCGAGTCTGTCCTGCATGGCCGAGGCCGAGCCCGAGCTCCTGGGTCGGGCGAGGCGGAGGTCGTTCGGCAGAGGCCAGGGCGGAGTCCGAGCCCTAGGTCGGGCGAAGCGGAGTTCGTCGTCTTCCGGGGCCTTAGCCCGAGTCCGAGCCCTGGGCCGGGCGGAGCGGAGTTCGCCGTCTTCCGGGGCCTTAGCCCGAGTCCGAGCCCTGGGTCGGGCGGAGCGGAGTTCGCCGTCTTCCGGGGCCTTAGACCGAGTCCGAGCCCTGGGTCGGGCAGAGCGGAGTTCGCCGTCTTCCGGGGCCTTAGCCTGAGTCCGAGCCCTGGGTCGGGCGGAGCTTCCTACGGTGCCTTTGGCAAGGCCTGGCTGCCTGTCAGTCTCACTCTTTGCGTTAAATGCCCCTGCGACTCGGTCGGTCGGCGCGATGATTTAGTCAGGGTTGCTTCTTAACGAAGGCAAGGCCTCGGGCGAGCCGGAGATGCGTCTGCCGTAAAAAGGGGGCCTCGGGCGAGACGGAAAACACCTCAGGGTCGGCTGCCCTTGCCTGAGGCTAGGCTCGGGCGTGGCGTGATCGAGTCACTCGTATGGACTGATCCCTGACTTAATCAAACCCATCAGGCCTCTGCAGCTTTATGCTGATGGGGGTTACCAGCTGAGAATTAGGCGTCTTGAGGGTACCCCTAATTATGGTCCCCGACAGCATGCCTCAAGAAGTATACCATTTTATGAGCAACCTAGACATGCTTCATACTTGACAATCATTGCACCACATATACCAATTGAAAAACAACACGATCATGCATATAAAGCACAATGTCTAAGCACATCATAATTGAGAAGGTTCCTTAGATACACCAAAAGAATCAACATTATAAAGAAGAAGCACTGTTGGGGGCCTTCGTCCTCCGAAGGTCCTCAAAAACAAGATTTGACAATATTTTCCAAGTGAATTATATGAACAGGTATTTTCGGACTCAGATTATGAACATGGAGTACGGACAGGACGAAGCTTAAGCCAGACGAAAGGAGGTTGAGACGAAGGACGGGCTGGTTACCATGCTGTATGAAGGATGGTGCGCAGCCGAAGCTATGCGCAGGAAAGCTTCGTCGCAATAGCAGAACGGAGAACCGACCTAAAGATGAAAAGACTACTTAGGCCTTGACAGACTCCCATAAGTCATTAGCAAATGTAATGAACATGAATGTAATTTTACATGGGCTGCGTCTCACGCCTATAAATAGATGAACAGTACTCCCGTACTGTTCACGCGGACTTGGCATTTGCTTTTGCGTCATCCTTGTATTTTTGTCTTCCTGCAATCCGAAGGTACACTTGTAATCTAAAGTCATTTCTATTGTTATGCGATAATAAAATAGAAATGATATTATGAGATTTAAATGTTTATATTACCTTTTATGTCGCGTGTAAGTCCTTTCGTCATAGCTCATTGTGCTTACGAAGATATATTATTTGTAACCTTCGTCCGGAGCAAATTATATCCCGAAGGGAAATAATGTTTCAAAGGACGAAGGACCTTATCATTTAACACTTTTTATGTTGCCTTGTTCTTAATCCGAAGCATTTGAGAACAAGTCACCAACATTGGCGCCCACCTCCGGTGAACTCACTTCCACTTTGAGTTTTTTGAACACCTTCGGAAGCCATAGACCCTCGCTATGGCGCCGAAGAAAGCTTCAGTGACTGGGGCTGCAGCACTGCAACCGCTGGACCCCAACCAGGAGACTGTCTCTCTTCGGGAGGCCCGAAGCCAGAAGAGGAAGGCCGTCAGCCCGACGCTTCAGGAGGATGAGCTAGACCAAGAGATCAGGGATATGGAGATGCTTCATCAACAGGTGCAGAGGAAGAAGGAAAAGATGGCCAGGCTAGCTAAGCTGCAGAGGCAGATAGACGAAGCTTCTGAAGAAGTTCGCCATCTTACTCACGATGAGCAGAACAGAAGGCCTCAACAAAAAGACCTTCATCAGGAGGGCTTCTTCAACGAAGATGACTGGTATGACAATTTCCATCATGGAAATTTTGTTTTCGATGATGCTTCTCCCCTGTCTGCTGAGCTGCAGGCTACACCTTGGCCTCCGTCCTACAAGCCACCCCAGCTTCCCATGTTCGATGGCCATTCAGACCCGAAGCAGTTTTTGATGAGCTACGAAGCAACAGTGTCTTCGTATGGTGGCAATGCTGCAGTCATGGCAAAGTCTTTTGTTATGGCTGTCAGGAATGTTGCTCAGACCTGGTATTCCTCCCTTTGACCAGGAACGATTACTTCATGGCAAAAGCTGAAGGACATGTTGTTAACCAGCTTTCAAGGGTTTCAGACGAAGCCGGTTACTGCTCAAGCCTTGTTCCAGTGCACTCAGGATCATGAAGAATACCTTCAGGCGTATGTCAGAAGGTTCTTACGTTTGAGGGCGCAGGCACCAACGGTGCCCAATGAAATTGTCATCGAAGCCATGATCAAGGGGCTTCGACCTGGACCTTCAGCTCAATACTTCGCTAGGAAGCCTCCTCAGACTTTGGAGAAGCTGCTCCAGAAGATGGACGAGTACATTCGTGCCGACAATGATTTTCGCCAAAGAAGGGAGGAGGCTTTCAGATTTTCTGAAATGACCTGGGGCTTCGGAGGAAGATTCTATCCGAGGCATGTCAGGTCCATCCACAACTCTACTCAAAATGATGATAAGGGGAGTCAGCAGAACAGGCCGCAGTGCTCCTCACAGGCTTCGGGGCAACAGCAGAGTTTCTTCCGGCCACCAGCTCCAAGAGGCAGAAGCGCCAGGGGCTTCGGCGGAAGATTTGGAGATCAACCAAGGAAAATGTTTTGCTTGTTCTGTGGAGAAAACAAGGGCCATACCACCAGGATGTGCCATGTTACAATCCAGAAGCAAAAGGAAATAGCCGAAGCTGCAGCGCAACAAGCTCAGCCGAAGCAGGTCATGCATACTGCTTCGTACCATCCGCCTTACATCCCACAATACATAGACAACCACCCTGCAGTTTCTGTAGCTTCGGCAAGTCAACCTCAAGCTTCCTGGCAACAGCCTCCGCCTCCACCTCCACTGCAACAAGGCCAACAGCCAGAAGGGAGCCAATATGCTCCACACCAAAGGGACTTCAGAGAACAATCCGAAGCTCGCACAGTCAATAGCACTGTGCCAGAGTCGAAGCACATTTATTGACACATATCCTACCTTTGATAGCAGTCTTTTCTATTCAGTTCTATTTTCTGTGTAACAAAGAACATTGTTAGTTTTCATGTAATAATTTCGTTGTTTCCCACGAGGAAAACCTATTTTCTCCACAGGCTTAAGTTGCTGAAGCTTAAAAATTTGCGATAACAAGGAGGACCTTCGAATTATTAAAAATCCTTCGAAGCAACAGAAAGTCGTTCTAAGGAACGCAGAGTAAGTTGCTGAAGTCACAAAAAGCCGTTCCAAAGGGAGCGCAGTGTAAGTTTTCTGCTCAAAAGTCGTTCCAAAGGGAATGCAGAGCTTACAGCGAAAAGTCAACGCTGATTCCGCCAAAAGTAAAAGGCGAAGAAGCTCCAAAGACGTTCCTAAGGGAATGCAGAGCTTACAGCGAAAAGTCAACGCTGATACCGCCTAAGTAAAAGGCGAAGAAGCTCCAAAGACGTTCCTAAGGGAATGCAGAGCTTACAGCGAAAAGTCAGCGCTGATATAAAAAGATTGTGTGTTTCACGGGGATATGTGTGTATCTTCGGAATCAATCTCATCTACATAACATAACATCATCACATCATTTTGCATAGCATAAGCATCATACATCATATTGCATATGGCAAAAGAAGGGAGGACAGTATCAACCTTCGGAAGAATGCTTTGAGAAAGTAAAAATCTTCGGAATATAGCTTCGGAGAATGTTTTCACGAAGTTTGGATATTTTTCATCAGAGCGCTATGGATTTTGTGATGCATAAAAGTTTTTCTATCTTCACGAAGCATGAAAAGAAGGGAAGGTGTTTTTTCGCCGAAGGCTTAAAAACGGTACGTATGTAAAGTTTCATGCATCGTAAAGAATTGAATAATGAAAAGAAACTTGTATATTACATTCAAATGTACAAAATATTACATAGATCACATTTCAAATGTTTTTTCTAATAACATCTAGTCTTCTCTTAGTACTACTTCGGCAGCCTCATTTAGAAGTTGTTCAACAACTTTATCCATGATAGCTTCGGCCATTTGTTTAATTTCGTTATCCCCTTTCGTGTGAGGGTCAGCAGACGATCCAGTAGGTTCTGAGGGAAGGGATATGTCTACATTACTATCACAAACCGCGAGCAAAGTTTGAAATAAAAAATTATAACACAATAAGAACGACTAATTAATACCTATTTGCCCTTCAGGCTCTGTACTTTTTTCGGCAACTTCTGTCACTTTCCTAGCATCATGTATGCCTTTTTCGCTCCTTTGAATAATTTCTTGCGCCATTTCTCGGCCGCCGTTGTCCCAGATATCAGTAAAGAATTTACCGCCAACCATGCTTGCTTCGGTCGAGGGGTCTTTGATGTCTTCGGAGGACAAGGCAGCTTCGGACTGAGCTAAGGATTTTACATGCTCACAACCTTTCTTCTCCAAAACAGTAGCAACTCCTCTGGCGCCCGAAAAAGCGCAGATGTCACCGCGGCTACTCAGGATTTCCTCGAAGGCCTCTGCTTCGTGACTGATCCAATCCAGTGGACCTTCGGGATTGCCTCTTGAGAAATTCTCTTCACTAGAAAATGCGCCAACGCTGGCGAAGCTGGATTTTATCTTTTTGACGCATTCTATAGATTTAACATAGCATTTCCTCTGGGATGCACGAAGCTCCTTAACACTTAACTCTAAATGATTGACCAACTGATCACTAAGCTCTCGTTTTGTTTCTTCAAGCACACGTTCCTCTTTAGCTCTAGCTAGCTGTTTCTGAAGATCTTTAATCTCACGTTTTTGGGCTTCAGCCTGGACCTTTGAGGCAGCTTCGTCCTTTTTTACCTTGTCTACCAATGTAAGCAGAATTTTATCCTTTTCCAGAGCTTCGTTTCTCAGTTTAATAACTTCTGACCGTAGGTTGTTGAACGCAATTTCATAGCTCTCATCTTCGGCACTCTTTTGTGCTCTTAATGCGTTGCTTAGGATTAAACCCTATATGTAAAAAAGTTGGTATAAGAATAAAAGAATGAGTTACGAATTAAAAAAAATTTTCAAGCGCCTAATTCCCATACCTTTAGGCTATTGTACGCAAGACTGTCCGCGAGATCCTCCTTCGTCATAGCACATAATCCAGCTTCGAGCTTCGGGAACCCCATACTTCTAGCCATCTCCCGGCAGACAGATAATTCTTTGTTATCAGGGAGGCAGTATAGGAAGTCATCTTCATTTGTCCCATTGAACACTACTGCCCCCTTCGGATATTTTAACTCTCTAGCATAGTAATTGGCTTCATAAGTCTCTTCTTCAGATAATTTCTTCCCCGAAGCATGTCGCACGATGTAATCGCATATGTTGGAAGGAGCTTCGGGGGCGGCAGTGTCAATTTCTTCAACCAAAGCTGGTTCTGATATTTTTATTTTTTCGGTTTCCAAAGATTGTTCCTTGGTGGGCTCTGAAGGCCCAACTTCAGCTTCAAGTTGTTGCTTCGAAGCTTCAGTAGACGCTTCAGCAAGTTCAACAGTCTTCTTTGGAGTTGTGCTTGAAGATTTAATTGTCTCCAAGACATCTAGCACATTCACCATTCTTTTTCTTTTTGGGGTCACCGATGGGCCCTTTTGATTTTTTATTGTTTCAACATTTGCTGAAGGACTTAAGATTTCCAATATTTTTTGTCCTTCAATCTTCGGTTTTTCTGCCTTCTCTGCTGAAGGCGCTTCAGTTTTTCTTCTATCTTCGGCACTGGAGCTGGTTCTGTAGTTTCAGTGGCCAAAGAGACTTCACCAATAAATTCAGGCACTGTGGCTGGCTCAATAAAACGTGCCCGGTGGGTGAGCACCTTCATCTTTTTTCTTTGCGGCGCTGGCTCACTAGAAGCACTTGTGGCAACTTCTGTTGCAGGAGAAGTATTTTTTCTTTTGCGGCCCGGCACCGGATAATGGTAGTCAGGGTAGACAAACCCGATTGCATCAAATACCCGGTTGAGCCTTTTCTTCTTTCGGCCTCCGAAGGCTGCCGATAATGCAGTGTTCTCGGCCTTCGAATACACCCCAAGCAGTTCGTCACTTAATGTTTCAATGCTTTTCAACCAGTCGTCATCAGGTTCAACAAACTTATCCCCGTATTTGAATGTGTATTTCAGTCTGACCAGTCCGCCTTCGTCGGACTCTTTGATGGTCTCCTTCGGCATTTCCCACTTTCCTGCAAGTGGCCACACCCTGAAGGCAATATGCTCTTGGACCAAGTCCCTTGTCCCAATAAAAGAGCAGATTACGTCGAAGGCTCTTTGGCATTCCTCGGCTGCTTCATCCATTTCAACCTTCGGCCTTCGAAGTCCGAAGCGTTGCCAGATGGGGCGCATAATGATACTCTTAACATCTTCCTGCGCTGTTAAGTCATTCTTTACATAGAACCACTCTGTCATCCAGGCTCCGGGCCACCTCTTCCGAAAGGTTGGCACAGGGCGGCTTGACCCGGAGCGGGCACCGAAGCTGTAACACCCAAAGTTGTTGTGATATTGTTCTTTCCCCCAGGGCTTCGTCTCATATAACAACTCATGAATGTTGCAAAAGCTTTTAGCATTTGGTTCTAAACCTTGGCTTTTCACAGCCCAGACAAACATCCCCATTCTTATGATAGCTTCGGGAGTAATTTGATGAAGGTAGACTTGAAATGTCTTCAGGACTTCGACAACAAAGCTGCTTAGGGGGAAGCGAAGCCCGGCCTTAAGAAAGCTTCGGAAAATTACGACTTCATCTTCTTCGGGGGTGGGAGAAGTTTTTTCTCCAGCATCGGCCCTCACAATAGATATATCTCGAAAATATCTCCCTCTCATATTGTCAATATGACTCTGCTTAATAGTGCTTTTCCCGAAAACTGAGTGACTTGGCCGCCATGGTCGATCTTCGGACTCTCCCCCACCACTTTCTACATCATAACTGTCGCTGTCACCAGTATCTTCAGACAAACCTTCCAGAATCTCCTTGGTGATTTTTTCCGTATTGGTCTCCGCCATCGCTATAAGGAACCCCAAGTTCTTCTCTTCGTCGAGACTCAACTTCATCTCAGCAGGGACCTTCTTATCTTCAGACATCTTCGGAAACACTAAAAAACTGTTTTCAAGGCCGAAGCTTCAAAACCAAAAGATCAGCAAATCTTAGTGCGCAAGAGCTAAAAATTTAGTAAGCGGAAGCAGATGGCAAGTGAGCTTACCAAAATGAGTTTGCGGTATGATCTTATTTATACGCCCAGTGCGTTGAAAATTGAAAGACCCCGCTTGTCAGTGAATGTTGCTATTCTAGCAAAGGGAAGGTGTTTTTTCGGACCTTCGGCTTAAGGCCTTCGTCCATATCGCAATCTGAATTTATCACTAACAAATTAATATTGCGAGGGGCTACTGTTGGGGGCCTTCGTCCTCCGAAGGTCCTCAAAAACAAGATTTGACAATATTTTCCAAGTGAATTATATGAACAGGTATTTTCGGACTCAGATTATGAACATGGAGTACGGACAGGACAAAGCTTAAGCCAGACGAAAGGAGGTTGAGACGAAGGACGGGCTGGTTACCATGCTGTACGAAGGATGGTGCGCAGCCGAAGCTATGCGCAGGAAAGCTTCGTCGCGATAGCAGAACGGAGAACCGACCTAAAGATGAAAAGACTACTTAGGCCTTGACAGACTCCCATAAGTCATTAGCAAATGTAATGAACATGAATGTAATTTTACATGGGCTGCGTCTCACGCCTATAAATAGATGATCAGTACTCCCGTACTGTTCACGCGGACTTGGCATTTGCTTTTGCGTCATCCTTGTATTTTTGTCTTCCTGCAATCCAAAGGTACACTTGTAATCTAAAGTCATTTCTATTGTTATGCGATAATAAAATAGAAATGATATTATGAGATTTAAATGTTTATATTACCTTTTATGTCGCGTGTAAGTCCTTTCGTCATAGCTCATTGTGCTTACGAAGATATATTATTTGTAACCTTCGTCCGGAGCACATTATATCCCGAAGGGAAATAATGTTTCAAAGGACGAAGGACCTTATCATTTAACACTTTTTATGTTGCCTTGTTCTTAATCCGAAGCATTTGAGAACAAGTCACCAACAAGCACCTAAGCCAAGATACTACCAATTCATAGGCAAAACCATAGCTGTGATCACAATTAATGGAACTTCAAGATATTCAATGAAATTGCATAGTTCCATTCTACATACCTTTGCCTTTTCCTGAATTGCTATGAGAGCACCAGTTGTCACTAATTGAGGGCTCCTTTTGTTCATGCACCTTATAGCTCAAAAGAGTGCATTAGAGGCACAACATGGAGCTGGTATTCACACAATACCAAACAGAGTAATCGTGTGAACATTAACTAAACAAAATATCATATTTGCACATAGGTTAATCATTAAAACCATATAGCATAACTCACAAAGGAATACATGTTTATTAACGAACACGAAAAGAGTTAATCATGGTGGATATATCTAATGAAAAACTACCCATTAGATGATTCAAGAGACAAAACCTCTAAAGCATACAATCATGATCAAGCACGCATGGTTACGATCTTGGAAATCACTAATCACTGATTGAAAGGTACTCAACACAGGAAATCAAGAGGCATAACTACTCCAAGGACAAGTAGCACAACAATTAGTTTTAAGAGCAATACTGATTATCAACAAAGTACTTAAGATACAAGGGTACCATCCAATGGAGAGCAAGTTGAAGAATCTCATCAAGGTCCTTTGTTTGATTCACCAATAATGATTAAGGACCTAATCACCTTACTTTACTTGAGATGAACATGGGATTAGTGTCTCACAATAATTCAACCTCGGGTCAAAGAATAAACAATTAACAGCTTAAGCATAGAGTTTGAGATAACCGTCTTAAGCTCTCCCATGGTCTCCAGTTCATCTCAAGGCACCTGCATGGTCTAGTTAGCACAGTTTGGTACCCATCTCGGGATGGGTCCATATTGATCATCCAAAAAAGCCTTTGGTACCCAAATAGCATGTGTGCTAGTCCTAGGTGATCTCATGATTGATCTAGCACAAGAGTATGATTTGGGTCTCCTAAGCGAATACGATTGAGACAAATTTACTTCTTTAGGAACCTCACCTTTATTACATACCTTGAGTAGATGACCCTTCTCACCACACTTGTAGCAGAAGCGTCGCTCAACCTGACATGACACTTGATGTTTGTCATTTTCCTTGGTGAGAGTCATCTTGGAGAATGCACATGCTTGGTTCATCACTAGCGGACATGAAGTGATCATGTGGTCCTTGTTGTTGCAACCAAAGCATCTCCTTATCCCTTTGTCCTAGTCTTTGTATGGACAAGATGCGATGAGGTGGCCTAATGCCTTGCACTTGAAGCATCTCCATTTCCTCTTCTCTTGTTACTTTTAGATGACAGAGAGGCAGGGTCAGTGCAAACAACATGATTAATTAAATCTTTACCTTTTTCCAAGCTCATGTTGATTTCTTCATCTTTAGGAACATTCTTTTTATGGAGCTTAACACTTGCTGCAGTTTTTCCTTTCTCAAGCTTCTTCACCATGCGCCCGTGGATATCTTGAGAAAGTTGAGCAATGTGTCTTCTCCTTAGTTGTCTTTGCTTCTTGTTTCTACACAATTTCTTTTGTGACCCTAAAACTTGTTGCTCAATCAATGATTAGCTTTCTTTTGAGCAACAGGGGTTAGCACATGGTGATATACAATTCAAATGCGCACACGTGCGAGATTGAGGTTCACATGAATTTAAGTTCGCAATTATAACCTCATGAGCAACATTAAGCATGATATGTCTATCCAAGAGATTATCATGAGAATAAGACAATGAATCATATTTTTCAGTGAGAGCTAGTTTATCATGACTTAGCAATTCTACTTGCCTCTCAAGCATGGCATTTTTCATTCTAAGTTGAGCAACACAAGATAAAGCATTATTATTACTACTTTGCTCAATTAAAATTGAATCATACCGTTGGACCAAGATATCATGAGAGCACCTTAGCTCCTCGTGTTCTTTGGTCATCTTCTCCAGGCTGTTGTTTGTTTTGATGAGAGTTTCCTCTAGCCTGAGAAGCGTCTCGCCTTGTTCCTTGTTCCTTCTCAACATCTTAATTAAGAGTGCTTTGTCTTCTTTGTTGAGATGGGTGTAGAAACGACGAATCTCCTCTTCTTCCACATCGTCGGTCTAATTTTCCCTGTCATTACTATTAGTGGAAGCAAAACAGGAAAATGTACCTTGTGATGATGTAGATTCATCCTCGCTATCATCCTCATATTCCTCCTCATCATGGCTTTCGTCTCCACCGTCATTGTTATCATCACAAGCAATATAGGGAGTAGGAGTAGTACAATTCTCCACAAAATATTTTACTTTAATTCTATTCCATAAATCATGAGCATCAACAAATAAATCATTATCACTACTCATGATGGCAAAATAGGCATCTCTAGAAAGAGAAACAACTAAGATGTTGCAAGCATGGTGATTTAGAGATAGACATCTTAGTTCATCATTAGAAGGATTTTTACTAACATTAGAGGGAAAAATACTTCTATTAAAGACCTGTCTCAAATCAGGATCAATACTCATGAAAGCATTATAAATAGAGACAGACCAAGACTTGTAATTAGAGCCATCGCCTAAAAGAAGTTCTACAGTTACCTCTTGTCACGACATCGTCATCTCCGGACGGCTAAGCCCACACTGGAGAGGCCTAGCTTTGATACCAATTGAAAGTTCCCTTTGGCCCAAGAACAGGATCTGGATGTCGCCTAGAGGGGGGTGAATAGGCGAATAAAACTTATCACATTAAAACTTAAATTCTTACTCTACTCGAAGACTAGAACGCAGTGGAGTGAAAACCCTTCGAGTAGGTTGCAGTGCAATAGAAGATCCTGTCTCAAAATGTCCTGCACTTCAAATAAAGCTTATACCACAGATAAGTATTGAAGTGCAGATATAAAAGCGAATAAGACAGAGAGTCAGAATACAATACAGAACAGAGCACACAGACGTAAGGATTTATCCCGAGGTTCGGCCAAGCCTGAAACGCTTGCCTAGTCCTCGTTGGAGTTAGCCACACCTGGGCTTGGAGTCTATTTCAACTCCTTCATCCGTTTGCTCAGATCTGTCATTCAGACAGATAGAGCCTTCCACTATGTTGACTTTGTTACAATGAAACCATGACTGCTTACAATCTTCTTGGCAGCACCCCGGCAGAGTAATGGTACGCTCAAGACCTTGCTCTTGCTCTTAGCAGCACTTCTCCACTCTCCAAAGGCTTATAGCTTTGCCTTCTACATAAACTAGAGAGATACACACAAGAGGGAGAGTGAGAATTGATTCGAGTGATGTCTACACCTGTTGGCTGCTCTTCTTGCTTGCTTGAGGCGCCTAGGGGTCCCTTTTATAGGCACAAGGGGCCTAGGAGCCGTTGGAAGCAATCCAGGAAGGCAAATCTTGCCTTCAGTCGGGTGGCGCACCGGATAGTCCGGTGCACCACCAGACACTGTCCGGTGCCCGATTTCCTTCTAGAAATGGAGCAGTCGACCGTTGCGATCCTGGAGCCATTGGCGCACCGGACAGTCTGGTGCCCCATCTGACCGTTGGCTCGGCCACGCGTCACGCGCGGATTGCGCGACCGACCGTTGGCCCAGCCGACCGTTGGCTCACCGGACAGTCCGGTGCACCACCGGACAGTCTGGTGAATTATAACCGAACGTCGCCCGACTTCTCCCGAGAGCGGCGACTTCGCTGCAGCCGACTCACCGGACACAGTCCGGTGCACCACCGGACAGTCCGGTGATTTATAGCCGTACGCCACCGACTCCTCCCGAGAGCGACCTGTTCAACAGAGTTCAGCCCGGCACACCGGACACTGTCCGGTGCACCACCGGACACTGTCCGGTGCACCAGACTGAGCTGAGTCTTGGCTGTACACAGCCAAGCCTTTTGCACCTCTTTCCTTTTCTTCTTCCTTCTGTTTCTAACACTTAGACAAGTATATTAGTACACAAAACCAATGTACTAAGTCTAGAAACATACCTTTTCTTAATTATTATATCTATAGCATTTGACATGCTTGAGCTTTGATGTTGGACTCATAAGTCATCAAGTCAGCTTGACTTGATCTAGATTGACATTACTTAGCTCCAACATCCTGCAAAGGTCACATAGAACATCTCCAAACATAGGAACAACCCAAACTAAAGATCAAGGTGAACTTAGCTCTTTTTGGGCTGCCTCCAGTTCTGGTTTTGACATTGCTTCTTCTTCTAGTGACCTTGTGCACTTCTTCTTAGAGCTTGATCTTGAGCCTAATGACTTACACCACATAACTATAGATGTTTCCCCATTGGTTGTAAGTCACGTCTTTATTTAGTGATCCTTGATGT
The DNA here is from genome assembly GCA_029449295.1 of Zea luxurians. NCBI lineage: Eukaryota > Viridiplantae > Streptophyta > Magnoliopsida > Poales > Poaceae > Zea > Zea luxurians. The sequence continues at coordinate 76,400,314 of JAOPSE010000014.1, forward strand.
GCCATAGCTCTTCTCAACTCGATCACCCTTGACTTTGCAAGTCTTCTTCTTCACCCTTGGCCTTGGGTTCCTCAGCCTCTTTGACTTTCTCCCGTGCACTTGGTACCTCGAAGCTCTTCTTGCCTCCGTCCTTGGCTTGATCAGTTGTCTCCGAGCTACGCACCTGAGTCTCACTTTATGCAATGTCCATCTTACTTGTGATGTCCATTATGTATCCATAATCCAGTTCTTGGACCATCACATTTGTTCACTTGTTGAACCCTGCTAGCTTTACCTTAAGCATCTGTTCAACACTTAGTACACTAGTTAGTCCTTTAATTGAGTTGTCATCCAAACACCAAAACTCACAAGAGAGCTTTCACTTACTCAAATGGATGGCACGGAAATAGGGAATTCATGGAATATAGAACATCTCAGGAAGTTTTACCCCTAGCTAGATTTCAAAGGCTATCAGGGCAGCATTGTAGTCTATAACCGGAAAAAACATCTTCAATAAAAAGGCTTCATTCTCCAGGGCACTCAAACTGTTTATTACCAATCAGCACGCTTACTCGACTTAGGGTGACCACTATACCCTACTAACAGAGCAATCGACTTAAGTCAACAGTGACTTAAGACGATGCAACATGCTCACGCTTACTCAACTTAGGGTGACCACTATACCCTACTAATGGAGCAATCGGCTTAAGTCGGCAGTGACTTAAGACGGTGCAACGTGCTCACGCTTACTTGACTTAGGGTGACCACTATACCCTACTAACGGAGCAATCGGCTTAAGTCGGCAGTGACTTAAGATGGTGCAACATGCTCACGCTTACTTGACTTAGGGTGACCACTATACCCTACTAACGGAGCAATCGGCTTAAGTCGGCAGTGACTTAAGATGGTGCAACAAGCTCATGCTTACCCGACTTAGGGTGACCACTATACCCTACTAACGGAGCAATCAGCTTAAGTTGGCAATGACTTAAGACGATGCAACATGCTCACGCCTACTCGACCTAGTATAACATGCTTACAATCACTCATCTTAGGGCGATTTCTATGCCTCACTAGCTAATCAATTAGGAAAAAACTTTGAAACCAGCACACTGCATTTACTTCTGCAATCATAACAACTGTTGAAATCCAACAACAGAAAAACAAAAATAGCATTCAGTACCAAGAACTCGTTCTAACAGAGTATTCAGGCACATTGATCACATACGCATATAGTTCATGAATGTATTCGGTATTTCTACTTGGCGATGTTTTTCTCAGGAGCAACTGATGAGGAAGGGCGACTCGAGGAGTCAGGAGCAGCTTTGACATCGGCAACTATATCATCAGAAACAACTACGCCCGGCCTCCTCATCAAGATCTGCCCCACGTGAATGGCTTTATCCATAGCCTTGTCGCGCTGAGCCTTCAGAATGGAGGAATTGTCTTTGGCCACCTTGGTAGCCAGTCGAGCGGCCTCTAGCTCCTGGACGACTGACCCTTTGGAGGCACACAGATCCTTGATGATGGAATCTTTGCTCGACACCAACTGCCTAAGACACAGGATCTCATCCTGGGATACTTGTAGCTCGTGACGATGATGATCCAGACCCCCCATGGTAAAGCGGTGGCTCCTCTCCAAAATGGTCAGAGAATTGCTAGCGTCACGATACAACCTATCAAGATTATCACGAGAAGCCACAAGTGCCCGTTTCTCCTCCTACAGACAAAAATCAGCTCTCAAGTATCTAGTAAGCAGTAATACATAGCAGAAAAAAGTCAAGTAAGTTTACCTCGTTAGCCACCCTTTCAGAGTCAAGCTGAGCACTAAGAGAGGAATTCAAAGAATTGGCATCGTCTAAAGAGGCAGAAACCCGAGCCAGGTCAATCTGACCTTGGGAATGCTTCCCCTCGAGTTTAGAACACCGTTGGGCCATATCTAACAAAAAACAGTCAAAGAAGGACACATAGTTAAAGACAGACTAATCAATCAGCCAAAGGAAGAGACAAAGACACCAACCAGCATTTGACATTTTCAAATCAGATATCTGCTTCTGAAGCAGCAGCAGATTCCACTGCATCAGAAGTCCTTCTGGGATAGAGATACCATGTGATCTCAATTGGCCGACCATCCCATCAACCAAAGCCTGATATCAAAAACAAATGAATACAAAGAAAGAGATTTGCTAGAAGTACTGATAGAATAGGAAAAGCTAGGCTACCTGAAGATTGGAAAAGAGCAAAGAAAATCCTAAGTCATGAGAAGCTGGGTCGTAGCTCGACGAAGGTATATCAGCCGAGACAATTTGTAGAGCATCATCAGGAATTGATTCCGCTCCGCTAGCAAATGTCGTAATTTCGGCGTCCGGTGCGCCGACCTCTAAGGCGACTCCTTCACTTGAAGCTAAAGAAGCGTGCACTGCTATCACTCCACCAGAATGTGGTGGAGATGACCCTATGAGGACATCCATGGAGTATGGGAAGGGGAGCTCGCCTGGACACCCTCGGGGGCTGGGTCAAAGCTCGTGCTACCCACCAGAGCTGGATCATTACCGGCAACACCCTCAGGGGCTGGGTCGCAGCTCGCGCTACCCACTAGAGCCGGATCATTACCGGCAACACCCTTGAGGGCTGGGTTTTTCGCAACAGCCGCCTCTGCGGCCGAAGGACCCTCAGCCACCTCCATGGGAGTCGGGCAATCATGACCAACCTCTTGACATTGAAGACTGCCCTCCAAAGTCGACGATGCGCGAGATGCTACTCGGGAGGCCTCTAATCCCGCGTCTGGAATTTCAGAGCAAACATCCATCATATCACCATCAGTCGGCTCTGACAGCATATCTTCAGGGACAACATCCTCGAGAGCCCGATCAAAATCTGTTATGGATAATTCTTGCAAGCTAACAAGAGCATACAGAGCTGGAGAAGGAATATCGTTACTCCCCCCACTGACTCTGTAACGCCGACTGTTCTTCCGAATCAATGGGACTTCCTCTTCTTCTTCTTCGTCCTCGTCAACAATACGGACCATAAACGGCACAGGGTCACACCCATTGGGATCTGCTCTGGCAGGGTCACACCCATTGGGATCAGCATCAGCAGGGTCACACCCATTGGATTCAGCTCTAGTAAAGATTTCCACCGGTACTTCTTCAATAGCAGGAGCAGAAGGACCATCGTCCTGGTCCAAACACGACACTCACCGAAGCCGTCTCTTTTTCTTCTTCCCCTCAGCAGGTGCCGTTGGATGACTGACTTGGCGGAGACGTTTCGGGTGAGTACCCTTAGGCTTTCGGGTGTCCACGGTTTTTTCAAGCTCTGGGATAGTTGCAATAGCCATTGTTTCAGCAGGGACCGAGTCAGAAGAATCCCCAGCCAACATGTCCAGCATAGCACTTATCTCTGCACCACCAGGACTCATAGGCATCTCAAAGTGAACTTGCCTCTCATCATTGGGAAGATCACCAAGTGAAGCAACCAGAACCTCAACTTCTTTGAGAGAGGGTCGCACTCTAAGACCCAAACCACCATCACCAGCAGGAGGATTGGACACAAAATCGAAAAAGGACTTAGAAGGTGGTAGATTCCAAGCAGAATATGCAACAGGAGCACCAATATTTGATACTTTGCCCCTCAAGATCATCTCTAGTCGGCTCACCAAATCCATAGCAGGAATCCTCCTGTTGGTAACACGGGTTGAGTCGGTGACACCACTATACAAATAAGCCAGGTATGCTCTGTCCTTCAGTGGTTGAATATTCTTAAAAACAAAGTCTGCTACCACAGCTTCAGCGGTCAGACCTCTCTCCTTCAGCAAGAAAATTTCTACAAGTAGAACCTTGGCTTCTGTTATCTCCAAGTCTGTAGGAGACTCAATCCAACTTGGAGTGCGAATATCCGGCTGTCTCCCTGACCGAGGGGGAGGGATTTGCCATGGTTTTCCACAATGAACCACTCTAAACGCCATCCTTTAATGCTATCCTTAAGTGGGATATCAAGGTATTCCATTTTTCTCCCACGGTGCATCTCCAGACTCGCGCCGCCCACAAGTTGGTGCTACCCCCCAGCCATCCTAGGACGACAGTGATACAAGTACTTCCACAAACCGAAGTGAGGAAGAATTCCGAGGAAAGCCTCACACAAATGAACAAAAATAGAAATTTGCAGGATAGAATTGGGGTTTAGATGAGTCAGTTTCAGACCATAAAAGTCAAGGAGACCGTGAAAGAAGGGAGAAATGGGAAGAGCAAGGCCGCGGATGAGAAAAGGGATGTAAACGACGGACTCGTGGGTATCCTCTGTTGGGACAGTAACCCCACAACAAATCCGCCAAGAACAAAGTTCTTTCGGAGGAAGAATTCCAACATCAACAAGGTGGAAGAGATCTGACTCCAAAACAACAGACATATGGTTACCTGTGAAAGGCAACTGGCTATTGGGGTCGATAGGCGGGATGACCACAGCAGCAGAATTTTGGTTCTTCCGCTTGGGCGCCATCGAAATCTCGTCGGTGGAATGAACGGAGGCAAAATCAAAAGGAAACAGAGGATGTTTGGAGGCAAAAAGTGAGGCTAGGGCTCAGAGCACAGAGGCATGCGGCGACGTGAGATAAATGGGGTTTTTCCGGGTCAGACACCGTTTCTAAAAAATGCCAAGTCATCACTCGGGAAAAAACAAGACTTCATGGCATGACTTGGCTGTTACTTCTAAAACGCTGATGTCGTCAAGTACCACTCGACTGTTACTTCCAAAACAACGACGTGGCCCAGCATAACTCGGCTGTTACTTCTAAAACGCTGACGTCATCAAGTACCACCCGACTATTTCTTCTAAAACGCCGGCGTGGCCTAGCACAACTCGGTTGTTTCCTCTAAAACGCCAACGCAATCTAGCATAATTCTGCTGTCACCTCTGAAGACACCAGCAGTAACCCGGCAGTTCTTTCTCTACGTAAATGCAAGCAGAGTTAAATACGATGCAGCAATTACAAGTAGTTACTCAAGCGTTATCTCTAAGAACAACGACTGTGTTGGACACAAATACAGGCTATCGATCAACTATAAAGGAACGATGGAAAGGCAACAGATATGCACTGAACAAGCCGAAGTTTTCTTCATTATAAGGGAAGTCCTTCCACAAACTTAAAGGCCGACTCATTATGAGCTGGTCTTCTTCCCATTTTTTTGATACATTACATTACTACATTACATTACTACCTACACTACACTATACTACTAACTACTACATTATTCCACTAATACTACTTCTACTACTATTTATCTATACTAATATTTAAGCCAGTGGCGCTTTGCCACTGGCCCTACTGCTGCCGCTGCTGCCCTTGCTGCTGTCGTCGTCGCCCTTGCCGCCGCTGCCGTCGCCCTCGCCGCTATCATCGTCACCCTTGCCGTCGTTGCCGTCACCCTCGTCGTCGCCGTCACCGTCGCTCTCCTCCTCAGACGAGTCAGAGGAGTTCTCCTCGTCCGAGGAGACCCCCGACTCATCCGAGCCCTCGAGCCCGGAGCGCTCGACGGCCCAGATGTACGTCCACACCTCGGCGGCGATCCCCTGGGAATCGTCCGAGTCATCGGATGATGCCGGGGGAGAGGTGTAGGCCGGCAACCCCTCGGACTCAGAGGAAAACTCCTCCTCCGAGTACTCGGAATCGCCGAAGTCCTCTGAGGGAGGGCTCAGCTTGCGCTTCCTCTTGTCACCGGAGTGGTGCGAGGAACTTCCGTTTTTCTTGCTCTTGCCCATGGTGCAATAGAAGAGAAGAGAAAAGAGGAGAACAAGCAGCAAATGGCCAAGAGATGTGTGAAGACACCAGTGAAGCAAGCGCTCTACTTATAGGGGCGGGAGGCAACTGCTCGTCTCCTACCACGATCATTGAACAGTCACAAATATTCAATATGCAATTCAAATCGTTTGGAAACAAGTCAGGCAGCAGACACCTCTTCACGTAATATGACACCCATTGTGTCTGAAGTCAACCGCTTGGACAATATGATTACACGTCGTGATCACATCAAATTACTACTCAGAGGCAGTCCGCTAAATGCTCAGTGCACCAAGCCGTCCCTTGGCTACACCCATTGAGCAGGGGGACTTCTAGGAATTTTCAGTAGATTTTCCCAAGCAGTCACATCCATACAATATACGCAATGAATGTATCAAGACAAAAGGAAGATATCGATAGGGATCGGAGGAAAGCCAAAAATAGTTGCTGGAGTACAAGTCTAATCAACAGAAGCATTGAAGCACGAAGCGAAATGAAGACTAGCCAAGGAGCTATCTACTGGACGTCCAATCTGTCACTGATCAAATAAATCTCAAACCTAACAGGAAGGGGTAGATCGCATTGCTGATCTCAAAGACAAAACCATATGCTGATCTCTAAAGCATAAAAGCTGATGATATAATGCTGAATTCTAAGGCATTCAACAAAGATATAATGCTGATTTCTAAAGCATGAAATGAAGACCTTTGAATGGATTACTCAGAATAATCCACTCAAAGCTCGGGGGCTACACCCATTGGGTGCATCTCCGGTGCACCCAATGAATTACTAACCCCAAAAGACAAAATGCTGATCTCTAAAGCATCAAGCTGATAATAGAGTGTTGATCTCTAAAGTATGACTTGACAATAAAATGTTGATTTCTAAAGCATGAGATGAAGACCTTTGAGCGGACTACTCTCAATAATCCACTCAAAGCTCGGGGGCTACACCCATTGGGGCACCTCTGGTGCACCCAATGAACCCTAAACCCCAGAGAGTAGAATGCTGATCTCCAAAGCATAAGCCCGAGACAGAGCACCAATTTCTGGAAAATGAAGCGAAGACCGAGGAATAATGACATGAGAGGATGACAAAAGATTGTTTTTACCAAGTTACTTAGAGTTTAGAAGCAACAACTCGATAGGCATATTCTCAAATCATTCCTTACCGAAATCAAAAGCTACAAGCTGGACCTAGAATCTTTGGGCCGATTATTTCAAAATCAACTCAAAGATTGGGGGCTTGTGGGGGACAGATATCCCCCGGGTCCACTAGAAGGCAAGAAGGCCTCGCAAAAGGCCTTAGGACCATTATCTCGCAAGGTCATCCCTTCATGGGCTAGGGGAGGAATGTCTGGCAGAATGGATCAGCGCAAGATTGGATCAACTCGAGCCAGGGTGGCCCAATGAATTCAAGCATTATCCATAGCAGTGATCCGATTCTCCCACGTTGCGGCCTCAAGTGTCGGAACTGAACAATGATAAGTCGGTGGGATCGTAGGAAGATAAGTTCAGTCGGTTCACTATTACTTAGGCACACGTTGTTATCGTATCTGCATGTATCGCCCATGGTCGAGTATATAAGGCCTAGGGGGCACCCCATCAAAACACATCAACCTCACTCATTAGCCATCTACTCAGTTCTCTAGCATCCCTCATACTAGAGGACTCCCTTGTAACCTACCATATAAAAGACCCACACCAGGACGTAGGGTGTTACGCATCTCAAAGCGGCCCGAACCTATACAAAATTGTCTACTGTCTCTCGTGCATCTGGCACGAACCATCGAGCTACAGTCGGTAACACCGTCCTACTCCAAAAAGCACCTTGAGGGGCAACCCTGGGTGCGTGGTCGGACCCAAAACACCGACAGCCACAAGAACAAGAAAATGAAGAAAGTGGTCTACTACGAGACCAACTCATTGTCGCCCTCCACATCCGACTCAGATTAGTCGTCCACTACTTCTAAGCACCATGAGCGCAAGAAGTATAGTAAGATGCCCCTACGCTATCCTCGCATTTCTAAACGCGCTCCATTACTGTCTGTTCCCTAGGCAAACCACTATATTTTGATGGTGAGGATTATTGTATGTGGAGTGATAAAATGAGGCATCATCTAACCTCACTCCACAAAAGTATTTGGGATTTTGTTGAGTATGGAGCGCATGTACCTAAGAAGGGGGACAAGGACTACGACTCGGATGAGGTCGACCAAATTAGGCACTTTAACTCCCAAGCCACAACTATACTCTTCGCCTCCTTGTGTCGAGAGGAGTATATTAAGGTGCAAGGGTTAAAGACCGCCAAAGAAATTTGGGACGTCTCAAGACGGCGCACGAAGGGGATGAGGTGACCAAGATCACCAAAAGAGAGACGATCGAGGGGGAGCTCGGTCGATTCGTCGTCAACCAAGGGGAAGAGCCGCAAGCCATGTACAACCGGCTCAAGACGATGGTCAATCAAGTGCGCAACCTTGGGAGCACAAAATGGGATGACCATGAAATGGTCAAGGTTATTCTTAGATCCCTCGTATTTTGTAATCCTACTCAAGTTCAATTAATACGTGGGGATCCTAGATACAAGCTAATGTCTCCTGAGGAGGTGATTGGCAAGTTTGTGAGCTTTGAACTTATGATCAAAGACTCCAAACATATTGTCAACTTGGAGCAAGGCGCCATCTCCACACCCGAGGTGCAACCCGTCGCATTCAAGGCAACGGAAGAAGAGAAGAGGGAGTCTACACCAAGTAGGCTTCCAATCGACGCCTCCAAGCTTGATAACGAGGAAATAGCGCTCATCATCAAGAGCCTCCGCCAAATTCTCAAGCAAAGAAGGGGGAAAGACTACAAACCCCACTCCAAGAGGGTGTGCTACAAATGTGGTAAGCCCAATCATTTTATTGCTAAATGTCCTATGTCTAGTGATAGTGACTGGGGCGACGACAAGAAGGGGAAGAAGAAGGAGAAGAAGAGGTATTACAAGAAGAAGGGCGGCGATGCCCACGTGTGTCGGGAATGGGATTCCGACGAGAGCTCCACCGACTCCTCCGACGACGAGGACGCCGCCAACATCGCCGTCAACAAGGGACTCCTCTTCCCCAACGTCAGCCACAAGTGCTTCATGGCAAAGGATGACAAAAATAAGAAGGTACAATCTAGAACCACCCCCAAGTATACTACATCTAGTGATGAGGATAGTTCTAGTGAAGATGAAGATGATTTGCTCACTCTTTTTGCCAACCTTAACATGCAACAAAAGAAAAATTAAATGAACTAATAGGAGCTATTCATGAGAAGGATGAACTCTTGGATAGCCAAGAGGAATTCCTTATTAAAGAAAACAAGAAGCATGTTAAAGTAAAAAATGCTTATGCTCAGGAAGTAGAGAAAAATGAAAACTTGACTAAGGAGCTTAGCATTTGCCATGATTCAATTATCAGTCTTAGAAATGAAAATGCTAGTCTAAATGCTAAGATTGATGAATTGAATGATACAATTTCTAGCCTTAGAGATAAAAATGCTAGCCTAGTTTCTAAGGTCAAAGATTTAAATGTTTGCAATGATTCCATTTCATGTCTTAAGAATGAAAATGCCTTGTTAAAATCTAAGATAGAAGAATTAAATGCTTGCAAACCCTCTACATCTACTGTTGAGCATGTTTCTATTTGCACTAGATGTAGAGATGTTAATGTAGAAGCTATTGATGATCAAATTGTCATGATTAAGAAACAAAATGATCATATAGCTAAATTAGATGCTAAAATTGCTAAGCATGAGCTCAAAAATGAAATTTTAAATTTGCTCGTAGCATGCTCTATAATGGGAGACGCCCTGGCATTAAGGATGGCATTGGTTTCCAACAGAGAAGCAATGTCAAGCTTAATGTCTCTAAAAGATTATCTAATTTTGTTAAGGGCAAAGCTCCCATGGTTTAGGATAATGAGGGCTATATTTTATATCCTGCTAATTATCCTGAGCACAAGATTAGGAGGATTCATGCTAGAAAACCTCATAATGTTTCTTACCATGCGTTTATATATAAAACTGAGGCTTCTAGCTCTAAGCATTCTACCCATGTTAAAATGCCTAAAAAGAAAATCTCATGTTGCATCAAATGATCATAACATTTCATTTAAAACGTTTGATGCTTCTTATGTGCTTATGAGAGCACCTAGAGGGGGGTGAATAGGTGATCCTGTAAAATCAAAGACTAACTAGCCACAAACTTGATTATTAAAGTGTTAGTTAAACCAAGTGGCTATAAAACACGTTAGCGCGAACAAAATGATCACAAGAGGCAACACAAGAGACACGCGATTTTTATCCCGTGGTTTGGCCAAGTAACACTTGCCTACTTCCACGTTGTGGCGTCCCAATGGACGAGGGTTGCACTCAACCCCTTTCAAGTGATCCAATGATCAACTTGAATACCACGACTTTCTTCCTTATAGTCTTCTTCCCGTTTGCGAGGAATCTCCACAAGTTGGAGCCTCTTGCCCTTAAAATATAGATCACAAAGAACACACAAGAGTAAGGTTGGGAGAGCAACACACACAAGACTCAAAATAACAGCACAACCACGCACACAAGTCACAACTTGAGCTCGAAACACAACACACGGAGTTCGCAACTCAAATGGAGCTCAAATCACTAACACAGAGAATCAAATGCGTGGAGTTGGAGTCTTGGAGTCTTAGGATGCTTAGTGAATGCTTAGGTGACTCCTCCATGCGCCTAGGGGTCCCTTTTATAGCCCCAAGGCAGCTAGGAGCCATTGAGGACCAACTTGGAAGGCCATCCTTGCCTTCTGTCGAGTGGCGCACCGGACAGTCCGGTGCGCCACCGGACAGCTACTATAGCCTGTCCGGTGCGCGATTTCCTTCCAAAATAGGCATATCCGACCGTTGCAGCTCTGGGCCCGTTGGCGCACCGGACAGTCCGGTGCCTCCTTCCGACCGTTGGAGCTGCCACGCGTTGCCCGTAGATTTTGTGGCCGACCGTTGGCGCTAGCGACCATTGGCTCACCGGACAGTCCGGTGCACCATCGCACAGTCCGGTGAGTTATAGCCACGTCGTCTTCCTTCATTCCCGAGAGCGACAAGTTCGCCGCAGATGACTCACCGGACAGTCCAGTGCACCACCGGACAGTCCGGTGATTTTTAGCCGTACGCCGTCGTTGAGTCCCGAGAGCGGCGAGTTCACGCGGACCAGCCTGGCGCACCAGACACTGTCCAGTGAACCCAGACCAAGTTGGTGTTGGCTGCACACAGCCAACACTTCTCCCTTTTCATCTCTTGTCCTTTAGTCACTGTTTCTAGCACTTGGATAACATGTTAGTACATAAAACAATTTACCAAGTCTAGAAACATACTTTTTGCCTTGATTTTCACTTCTCACTTTATTTGGCACATAAGGACTTAATTTAATGTGTTGAGCACTTAATCACCAAAACATTATAGAAATTGCCCAAGGGCACATTTCCCTTTCAATCTCCTCCTTTTTGGTGATTTATGCCAACACATCAAAAAGCAACCAAAATAAGTGCAACATCCATGCAACTTAGGACCAAATTTTTTTTGCATAAGATTTGACATATTTGGATCATTCTTTGCCACCACTTGGTTTGTTTTTGCAAATCAAATTCTTTTTCCTATCTCTAAGTCAAACACACTTGTTTGGGAAAATTAAGATATATTCCAAGAGAGAAATTGATCAATTACCAAAAACTCCCCCTTTTTCCATAATAAAAAATTCTCCCCCAAAAGAGACCAAATTTTGCAATTAGAGAATTTTGACAAAACGAATTCTAACTCTACTATTTTCAAAATTCACAATTGGTAGCTGATCCATTTGCTTTGGCCTTAATTTCTCCCCCTTTGGCATTAAGCACCAAAACAGGATCATTTTTGGCCCTTTGAATCCCATTGCCTCACAAAAATGTCAATTAGGAGCAGAAAGGCAATTCCACTAATACCGGAGTGCAGTGGAAGTCTTTGTGTCAGCCAAGTCCATCTTTCCCTTTCAATGCACCTTTGAAACTACATCAAGAGTACTCAAACAAACAGGTTAGTCTCAAAGGGTCAAGTTGTAGCACATCTCCCCCTTAATATGTGCATCATTCGCATATGGACTTGTGAGGTCTAGGGATCACTTGTACAACTTGAGCACCATAAATAACAATAATTGATTGAAATAAATAAAGTAACATGATCAAAGACATAGAACACATGTATGCTATAGATCAATCCAAGTTACACGAATCTAAGACATTTAGCTCACTACGCAACCTGCAAAACCTTTTCTCATCTAAAGGCTTGGTGAAGATATCGGCTAGCTGGTTCTCGGTGTTAATATGGTACACCTTGATATCTCCCTTATGCTGGTGGTCTCTCAGGAAGTGATGCCGGATGTCTATGTGCTTAGTGCGGCTGTGTTCAACAGGATTATCCGCTATGCGGATTGCACTCTCATTGTCACATAGGAGTGGGACTTTGCTCAGATTGTAGCCGAAGCCCCGGAGGGTTTGCCTCATCCAAAGTAGTTGCGCACAACACTGTCCTGTAGCAACGTACTCAGCCTCGGTGGTGGATAGGGCAATGGATGTTTGTTTCTTGGAACTCCAGGACACCAGGGACCTTCCTAGAAATTGGCACGTCCCTGATGTGCTCTTCCTATCAACCTTGCACCCGGCATAATCGGAGTCTGAGTATCCGATCAAGTCAAAGGTACACCCCTTTGTATACCAGATCCCGAAGCAAGGCGTAGCAACTAAATATCTAAAAATTCGCTTAACGACCACAAGATGACATTCCTTGGGGTCAGATTGATATCTAGCACACATGCATACACTAAGCATAATGTCCGGTCTACTAGCACATAAATAAAGTAAGGAACCTATCATGGACCGGTATGCCTTTTGATCAACTAACTTACCTCCTTTGTTGAGATCAACATGTCCTTCAGTTCCCATCGGTGTTTTCGCGGGCTTGGCGTCCTTCATCCCAAACCTCTTGAGAAGATCCTGAGTGTACTTTGTTTAGGAGATGAAGGTGCCGTCCTTGAGTTGCTTCACTTAGAATCCAAGAAAGTAGGTCAACTCGCCCATCATCGACATCTCAAACTTTTGAGTCATCACCCTGCTAAACTCCTCACAAGACTTTTGATTAGTAGAACCAAATATTATGTCATCGACATAAATTTGGCACACAAAGAGGTCACCATCACAAGTCTTTGTAAAAAGAGTGGGATCAGCTTTCCCAACCTTGAAAGAATTAGCAATTAAGAAATCTCTAAGGCATTCATACCATGCTCTTGGGGCTTGCTTAAGTCCATAGAGTGCCTTAGAGAGCTTAAACACATGGTCGGGATACCTATCATCCTCAAAGCCAGGGGGTTGTTCCACGTATACCTCCTCCTTGATTGGCCCATTGAGGAAAGCGCTCTTTACGTCCATTTGAAACAACCTGAAAGAGTGGTGAGCGGCATTGGCTAATAAAATTCGAATAGACTCTAGCCTAGCCATAGGAGCAAAAGTCTCCTCAAAATCCAAACCTGCGACTTGGGCATAACCTTTTGCCACAAGTCGAGCCTTGTTTCTTGTCACCACCCCGTGCTCTTCTTGCTTGTTGCGGAACACCCACTAGGTTCCCACAATGTTTTGTTTCAGACGTGGCACTAGGCTCCAAACTTCATTTCTCTTGAAGTTGTTGAGCTCTTCCTGCATGGCCAACACCTAGTCCGGATCCTGCAAGGCCTCTTCTACCCTGAAAGGCTCAATAGAAGAGACAAACGAGTAATGCTCACAAAAATTAGCTAAACGTGAGCGAGTAGATACTCCCTTGCTGATGTCACCTAGAATCTAGTCGATGGGGTGATGTCATTGGATCGTTGCTTGGACTTGAGTTGGAGGGACCTGTGGTGCTTCTTCCTCCATCACTTGATCTTCTTGTGCTCCCCCTTGATCGTGCCTTTCTTCTTGAGGTATCCGATCATCATCTTGAGTTGGGGGATGCACCACTGTGGAGGAAGATGGTTGATCTTGTTCCTGTTGTTCCTGCGGTCGCACATCACCTAACGCCATTGTGCGCATTGCAGCCGTCGGAACATCTTCTTCATCTACATCATCAAGACCAACTTGCTCTCTTGGAGAGCAATTAGTCTCGTCAAATACAACGTCGCTAGAGACTTCAACCAATCCTGAAGATTTGTTGAAGACCCTATACGCCTTTGTATTTGAGTCATACCCTAGTAAAAACCCTTCTACTGCCTTGGGAGCAAACTTAGAATATCTACCTTTCTTCACCAGAATGTAGCATTTGCTCCCAAATACTTGAAAGTAAGAAACGTTGGGTTTGTTACCGTTAACAAGTTCATAGGAAGTCTCCTTGAGAAGGTGATGCAGATAGAGACGGTTTATGGCGTGGCAAGCTGTGTTCACAGCTTCCGACCAAAACCACTCAGGCGTCTTGAACTCTCCAAGCATCGTTCTTGCTATGTCGATAAGCGTCCTGTTCTTCCTCTCTACCACATTGTTTTGCTATGGTGTGTAGGGAGTGGAGAAGTCGTGCTTGATGCCTTCCTCCTCAAGATACTCCTCCACTTGCAGATTCTTGAACTCAGACCCATTGTCGCTTCTTATCTTTTTCACCTTGAGCTCAAATTCATTTAGAGCCCTCCTTAAAAAGCGCTTTAGGGTCCCATGGGTTTCTGATTTGTCCTGCAAAAAGAACACCCAAGTGAAGAGGGAAAAATCATCAATAATAACAAGACCATACTTACTTCCAACGGGTCCAAAGAGGTCCATGTGGAGAAGCTCTAGTGGTCTTGATGTCGTCATCACATTCTTGCTATGATGAGTGCTTTCCACCTGTTTTCCTACCTGACATGTTGCACAAGGTCTGTCTTTCTCAAAACAGACATCAGTTAGTCTTAACATATGATCTCCCTTTAGAAGCTTATGAAGATTCTTCATCCCAACATGTGCTAGACGGCGATGCCAGAGCCAGCCCATACTGGTCTTGGCTATTAAGTATGCATCTAGATCGGCATTCTCTTTTGAAAAATCAACTAAATAGAGCTTGTCGTCTAGTACACCCTTAAATTCTAATGAACCATAACTCCTTCTAAGACAAATACATCAACATTTGTAAACAAACAATTGTAGCCCATGTGGCACAATTGACTTACAGACAGGAGGTTGTATCCTAATGACTCTACTAAAAATACATTTGAAATAGAGTGCTCGCTAGTGATGGCTATCATTCCCAAACCTTTGACCTTGCCTTGATTCCCATCTCCAAATATGATTGTATCCTAGGAATCCTTGTTCTTGACGTAGGAGGTGAACATCTTATTCTCCCCCGTCATGTGGTTTGTGCATTTGTTGTCGATGATCCAACTTGAGCCCCCGGATGCATAAACCTGCAAAGCAATTTAATCTTGGGTTTTAGGTACCCAACTCTTGTTGGGTCCTACAAGGTTAGTCACAATAGTTTTTGGAACCCATATCCAAGTTTTGTCTCCCTTGCATTTGGATCCCAATTTCCTAGCCACTACTTTTGCATTCTTACATGAAAGAACAAAAGAAGTGTTGTAAGCATGGAAAACAGTAGTAGATTCATTGCACATTTTCCTAGGCACATGATGCACAACATGATTTCTTCTAGGCCTACTTCTACCATGAGCAAAAGTAGAGCTAGAGGCAAACATAGCATGTGAATTAAAAGCATCATGATCATAACTCCTATTATAATGAGAACGATTAGCTATTTTCCTATCATAAATAAAAGCATGGTTCCTTTGAGGATTACTAACCATAGGGGCCTTCCATTTCTCCTTGTTGGGAATGGGAGCCCTTTGGCTTGTTAAGTTCTTGGCTTCCTTTCAAAAACCAAGCCCATCCTTAATTGAGGGGTGTCTACCAACGGTGTAGGCATCCCTAGCAAATTTTAATTTATCAAAATTAATTTTGCAAGTCTTAAGTTGAGCATTAAGACTTGCCACCTCATCATTTAATTTGGTAATAGAAACAAGGTGTTCATCACAAGCATCAACATCAAAATCCTTACATCTATTATAAATAACAACATGCTCTACACATGAACTAGTTTTGTTGACTTCCTCTAGCTTAGCATTTAGTTCATCATTTAAACTCTTTAAGCTAGAGATAGATTCATGGCAAACAGACAATTCAAAGGATAACATTTCATTTCTCTTAATTTCTAAGGCAAGAGATTTTTGCACACTAACAAATTTGTCATGTTCCTCATATAAAATATCCGCTTGCTTTTCTAACAATCTATCCTTTTCATTTAGAGCATCAATTAACTCATTAATTTTTTCTACCTTAGCTCTATCTAAACCTTTGAATAAACTAGAGTAATCTACTTCATCATCGGAAGATTCTTCATCACTGGATGAAGTGTACTTGGGTGTGTCCCGAACACGTACCTTTTTCTCCTTTGCCATAAGGCAGGTATGGCGTTCGTTGGGGAAGAGCGATGATTTGTAGAAGGCCGAGGCAGCTAGTCCTTCATCCTCAGAGTCGGAGGAGGAGCAGTCGGAGTCCCATTCCTTCCCGATGTGTGCCTCGCCCTTGGCCTTCCTGTAGTTCTTCTTTTTCTCTCTTTTCCCATGCTTTTCTTGTTCCTGGTCATTATTATTATCGGGACATTGTGCTATGAAATGACCAGTCTTACCGCATTTAAAGCAGGAGCGCTTCCCTTTTGTCTTGTTCTTGTTGGGGTACTCCTTACGTCCTTTAAGTGCGGTCTTGAAGCGCTTGATGATAAGCGCCATTTCGTCCTCATTGAGCCTGACAACCTCCACTTGTGCCACCTTGCTAGGTAGCGCCTCCCTGCTGCTAGTTGCTTTGAGAGCAACTGGTTGTGGCTCGTAGACGGGTAGTGGACCGTTTAGTGCATCGTCCACGTATCGAGCTTCCTTCACCATCATGGGTCCGCTCACGAATTTTCCGAGTATCTCCTCGGGCATCATCTTTGTGTACCTGGGGTTTTCATGGATAAGATTCACAAGATGGGGGTCAATAACTATAAAGGACCTGAGCATGAGTCAAACGACATCATGATCCATCCATCTTGTGCTTCAGTAGCTTCGTATCTTGTTGACTAGGGTCTTGAGCCTGTTGTGGGTTTGTGTTGGCTCCTCTCCCCTGATCATTGCAAATCTCCCCAGCTCGCCTTCCACCAACTCCATTTTGGTGATCATAGTGGCGTCGTTTCCCTCATGAGATATCTTGAGGGTGTCCCAGATCTGCTTTGCATTGTCCAAGCCGCTAACCTTGTTGTATTCATCCCTGCACAGAGATGCTAGCAAAATAGTAGTGGCTTGAGCATTTTTATGAATTTGCTCATTAATAAACATGGCATTATCAGTACTATCAAAGTGCATTTCGTTTTTGACAATCTCCCAGATACTAGGATGGAGAGAAAATAAATGACTACGCATTTTATGACTCCAAAAAGAATAGTCTTCTCCATCAAAGTGGGGTGGTTTCCCAAGTGGAATTGATAGAAAATGAGCATTAGAATTGTACGGAATACGAGAATAATCAAATGAATAGTTTTGATTAACTGTTTTCTTCTTTGACGAGGAGTCGTCGTCGTCGTGTGGTGAAGAAGATGAGGCATCACTGTCGTAGTAGATGATCTTCTTGATGCGCCTCTTCTTCTTCCCATCTCTTTTCTTGTGACTTGAGCCTGAGTTGGTTGGCTTGTCGTCTCTAGGCTCGTTGAGGAAGGACTCCTTTTCCTTGTCGTTGACCACCATCCCCTTTCTCTTAGGATCCATCTCTTCAGGCGATTAGTCCCTTAGATGAAGAGAACGGCTCCGATACCAATTGAGAGCACCTAGAGGGAGGGTGAATAGGTGATCCTGTAAAATCGAAGACTAACTAGCCACAAACTTGATTATTAAAGTGTTAGTTAAATCAAGTGGCTATAAAACACGTTAGCGCGAACAAAATGATCACAAGAGGCAACACAAGAGACATGCGATTTTTATCCCGTGGTTTGGCCAAGTAACACTTGCCTACTTCCACGTTGTGGCGTCCCAATGGACGAGGGTTGCACTCAACCCCTTTCAAGTGATCCAATGATCAACTTGAATACCACAGCTTTCTTCCTTATAGTCTTCTTCCCATTTGAGAGGAATCTTCACAAGTTGGAGCCTCTCGCCCTTACAATATAGATCACAAAGAACGCACAAGAGTAAAGTTGGGAGAGCAACACACACAAGACTCAAAATCGCAGCACAACCACGTACACAAATCACGACTTGAGCTCGAAACACAACACACGGAGTTCGCAACTCTGCTCAAATCACTAACACAGAGAATCAAATGCGTGGAGTTGGAGTCTTGGAGTCTTAGGATGCTTAGTGAATGCTTAGGTGACTCCTCCATGCGCCTAGGGGTCCCTTTTATAGCCCCAAGGCAGCTAGGAGCCGTTGAGGACGAACTTGGAAGGCCATCCTTGCCTTCTGTCGAGTGGCGCACCGGACAGTCCGGTGCGCCACCGGACAGCTACTGTAGCCTGTCCTGTGCGCGATTTCCTTCCAAAATAGGCATATCCGATCGTTGCAGCTCCGGTCCTGTTGGCGCACCAGACACTGTCCGGTGCACACCAGACAGTTTGGTGCCTCCTTCCGACCGTTGAAGCTGCCACGCGTCGCCCACAGATTTCGCGGCCGACCGTTGGCGCTAGCGACCGTTGGCTCACTGGACAGTCCGGTGAATTATAGCCACGTCGCCTTCCTTTATTCCCGAGAGCGACGAGTTCACCGCAGATGACTCACCGGGCAGTCTGGTGCTCCACCGGACAGTCCGGTGATTTTTAGCCGTATGCCGCCGTCGAGTCCCGAGAACGGTGAGTTCATGTGGACCAGCCTGGCGCACCGGACACTGTCCGGTGCACCACCGGACAGTCCGGTGCACCACCGGACAGTCCGGTGCACCCAGGCCAAGTTGGTGTTGGCTGCACACAGCCAACACTTCTCCCTTTTCTTCTCTTGTCCTTTAGTCACTGTTTCTAGCACTTGGATAACATGTTAGTACATAAAACAATTTACCAAGTCTAGAAACATACCTTTTTCCTTGATTTTCACTTCTCACTTTATTTGGCACATAAGAACTTAATTGAATGTGTTGAGCACTTAATCACCAAAAGATTATAGAAATTGCCCAAGGGCACATTTCCCTTTTAGCTTACTAACAAATCAGGCAAAGTAGTTGCCAAATATGTTGGGGGCAAACACAAGGGTTCAAAGACTTGTGTTTGGGTACCCAAGATGCTTGTTTCTAACGTCAAAGGACCCAAGACTTTTTGGGTTCCTAAGAACAAGGCCTAAATTGTTTTGCAGGTTTATGCATCCGGGGGCTCAAGCTAGATAATTGATAGCGAGTGCACAAACCACATGACAGGGGAGAAGAGAATGTTCTCCTCCTACGAGAAAAACGAGGATCCCTAATGACCTATCACATTCGGGGACGGAAATCAAGGATTGGTCAAAGGTTTAGGTAAAATTGCTATATCACCTGACCATTCTATTTCCAATGTTTTTCTTGTAGATTCCTTATATTACAATTTGCTTTCAGTTTCTCAATTATGTAAAATGGGCTACAACTATCTTTTTACTGATATAGGTGTTACTGTCTTTAGAAGAACTAATGATTCAATAGCATTTAAGGGAGTGTTAGAGGGTCGGCTATATTTAGTTGATTTTAATGAAAACAAAGCTAAACTTGACACTTGCTTAATTGCTAAGACTAATATGGGTTGGCTCTGGCATCGCCGACTAGCCCATGTTGGGATGAAGAATCTTCACAAACTTCTAAAGGGTGAGCACATTTTAGGACTAACCAATGTTCATTTTGAGAAAGACGGGGTTTGTAGCGCATGCCAAGCAGGAAAGCAAGTTGGCGCTCATCATCCACACAAGAACATAATGACCACGGATAGGCCACTGGAGCTACTCCACATGGATCTATTCGGCCCGATCGCTTACATAAGCATCGGCGGGAGTAAGTACTGTCTAGTAATTGTGGATGATTATTCTCGCTTCACTTGGGTGTTCTTTTGGCAGGAAAAATCTCAGACCCAAGATACACTCAAAGGATTCTTGAGACGGGCTCAAAATGAGTTCGGAGTGAGAATCAAAAAGATAAGAAGCGACAATGGAACGGAGTTCAAGAACTCTCAAATCGAAGGCTTTTTTGAGGAGGAGGGCATCAAGCATGAGTTTTCTTCTTCCTACACACCTCAACAAAATGGTGTAGTGGAGAAGAAAAATAGAACTCTACTGGACATGGCAAGGACCATGCTTGATGAATACAAGACACCGGATCGGTTTTGGGCTGAAGCAATCAACACTGCTTGCCACTCCATCAACCGGCTCTACCTTCACCGAATCCTCAAGAAGACATCATATGAACTCCTCACCAGTAAAAAGCCTAATGTTTCATATTTTATAGTCTTTGGGAGTAAATGCTTTATTCTTGTTAAAAGAGGTAGAAAATCTAAATTTGCTCCTAAAGCTGTAGAAGGCTTTTTACTTGGTTATGACTCAAACACAAGGGCATATTGTAACACCCCATGTGTTACCAAGGCCCTGACTCCCTACTTGAACCCATGACATGTTATCTCATGTGGTTAAGTGGAGGAGAGGGAGCCCTAAAACTTTAAGAACCATGTATTAACCAAGAATGTTAATGACCAAAAGCACTACCCAAGCATTTATGTAATTATCACCTTGGGCAAGAGAAGAATAAACCCTAGACCCTTCTTAAGCTCTTAACTCCCAAAACCCTGGTAAATGGGGGAAGGTTAAGCAAATGTGCAAATCATGAGTTAACTTTTAGCCAAAGTTTAAGTAACATTATAATCTACAAAATACAGAGAGGAAACCTTGCAAAAAGACCCCTTAAAGAACCCCAAATCCATTCCTTAAGTGGAGAGAGAACTAGAGCTCTCTAATTCCTTCTAAGTCAAATTTTGAACCTAATCTAAAGATCCACCGTGTTCACTTAGTAAATGGCACCAAAACCACTTGAGTTGTATACCAAAAATGTGTCATACCACCTAAGGCACCCACTGGAAAAAGTTGAAACCGAGCCTAAGACGTTTGACATGATTTGGCATGGCTTTTGTCGCGAGGTGGGCAGAGGGACAAGCCAGATTTGGCGTCCGCATATCTCCCTACCTAGGGCATATCTGCCATGGGGACTCACGTACAAGAGATAGCCCTAGGTGCCAGGAGGAGGCCTACGCTGGATTTTTGCCAAGATTCGCACGCTTGCGATCTCGGCGAGCTGTTGAAAACGGGCAGAAGAACACTTCCACGTGTTCGATGCGCTCTGAGCGCGCCAGAGCACGCCTGCGCCCGACCCCGCGTGCCCCGCGCCGCGCTGAGCCATGCCCGTGTCCCCTGCTCGCACCCGCGCCTATAAAGCCCCCTCAGGCGTTGACCGTACTCATCCGCGCACGCTCGACCTCACCGGAGCCAGAAAACCACCGGCGTTGCCCTACAAACGGCGTGCCCGCGGCCACCCGATCCACCGCCACCGTAGACCGGCCGGCAGAGCCCTTCCTAGCCACGCCTGACCCTCGGAAGTGACAGTGCATGCCTCGGTGAAGCTCCCCGAGCAAGGAATCGGACTTTGCTTCGCCGGAGAAGCCAGTCCACGGTCGCCGGACTTCACCCGACCGCCGGTGATCGTAGACCGGGTAAATCTCTGCCCCATTCTTCGATTCCTTGTGCACATAGCCTCTACGTCACCCCGTAAAGCTCATCGTGCCGTTTGATTGAACTAGATCGCCGTGGTTAAGCCAGAGTACTCACCGCCGACGAGATCACCCGCCTGCGCACGTGGTCCAGCCGATTCCGGCCACCACCGCCGTCGAGCCGTACCTTGCTGTGACCGCCAGAACCTCCAGAAGCCAACCCCGCCCCTCGCCGGACCTCTCTCACCGCCGGTAAGCCGCGCCGCCCTTTTCTTTCCCGCGGGTACTATTTGCATAAGGGGAAGGACC
Organism: Zea luxurians; assembly: GCA_029449295.1. Taxonomy (NCBI): domain Eukaryota; kingdom Viridiplantae; phylum Streptophyta; class Magnoliopsida; order Poales; family Poaceae; genus Zea; species Zea luxurians. The sequence goes on from JAOPSE010000014.1 coordinate 76,422,117, forward strand.
TCGGGGAAGAAGAAAGAAAGGCCAGGGGGTTTTGTGCGCTGTCAGTGACTCAGAGGAATAGTAGCACAGGGGTAGAAATGAATGGATTGATTTAGGAGGAACCCGAGGGCTTCGATGCAAAGTGGATTTTCAGGAAACCTTATTAATAATCTGATTTTTAATCCAAACAGAACTTGAAAAATCCATAACTTCAGTTTGGTTTACCCAAATCGAGTCAAAACAATTTTGCCAGATCCTAAATAATGTAAACTACTTAGGAAAAATATAAAACCCCTAAGTGTTACAGAAAACTTTAAGGTTTTGATTTAAATGGTTATCTGGTCAAAAGCTAAAAGAAATAAGGAAAAATAGTTGTATTATTTGACTGGGGTTAAGAAAATTTAGAGAAGTACTTGATCACTTCCTAACATGTACAAAAATAATAAACCCCTCTGTACACCAAGTTAAGGTAGAGTTTACCATTTAAATCATTTTTAGCCTAAAGTAGAGAAAATATTAAAGGTGGTTTAAATAAAGAACCAGGGAACACCCACATTTTTGTTAGTTCACTTATTCAGTATAGTTCACTAGAAAAATTTATTATACCCTTGTTTAGTACAGAACAAATGAGATACCTTTTATTTTAGGGAAACAAGGAAAACTTAGAAAAACCCTAGAAAAATAACCCCAAGGAGAAAACACCCCAAACCTTGGGATAACTAATGTTTTGTTATTATAAACATAGGAAAAATATGAAATCTGTTGTTTGATATTTTTCAAATAACAAGTTAGTTATGAGCACCTTTTTGGCATAGAACTTTAGAAATTCACACCTAAATATCCAATATGCCTTTTTCTGTGACTTTTAACACAAAGGCCTAATATCACCTATGTATCTGGACAAAAATAAAAATTGGTACAGAAACCTCAATTAAATCATAGCTATAGTGTAAAGTGCCCTTTCAAAACTTATCCTTGTTAATTTTGCACAAGTAGTATCTGAATCAATAACCACCTCAAATTCATAGGACAAATTACAGTAACAACTAGTAACTCACTGTAATTTTTATAGAATTTTTGGAAGGAGTTAAACCACTGTTGTAGTTCAACCCACACTAGAATTCATAAATAGAAAATGGAAAAGGGAAATTAATATTGGAGATTACTGTTACTATAACCCAAACAGCAAAACCCCTTAAATACCTACTAAAACATCTAAGAGAAATCCAAGTATCAATCCACTATGCTTATCCTTAGGTAAAACCTAAACCTAAATGGGTAAGCATAAACCACTAAGAGCCACGTATGACCAAGAAACCCTAAATTACTAACTAACTTAGTTTTTCTTCACTTAGCATAATGATTATTAAATCCTGCATAATCATGGCATACATATTCTTATTCATTGCATTCGATAGATTGCAACCTCGCCGACGAAGAGTACGTCCTCGTGCCGGAGCAAGGAGCTGCTCAGGAGGTAGCCCCGGATCCAGCACCAGAGCCTGCCCCAGAGGATCTGCCTGCCCCAGCTTTGGAAGGCAAGCCCCGGTTTTATGCATAACCGTTTATATATGCTATTTTACTACACTTAATGTTTGTAGGCTTGTACTGTGCACTTAAGTGTAGGAGTTGCCTGAAACCATAGTTGCATGAACTCAGGATTCCTGTTGAGATGAATACTAGTATGCTAGGTCGAGTAGCTGCTTTACTAATTAGGGATCTCGGTAGAAGTCGAGTGATTTTTCTAGCACTCGCACGAGGTCAGGAATTGGTTGTATCCATTTTTATATCGTAATGATGTTGGTCTGTGGACAACGATCCACGGGGATGCGTTGTCTACGAGATGGAAATTGGAATAAGGATTAAGGTGCGGTACCGTGTGTCAAGCGTTTGAACGTACTAAACACATACCGAGAAATATGGTAAATCGGTAAGCCTAGTATCTGAGTGAACCTGCCCGCAGATTGCCCTCCTCACGCGACCTGAGATGTGGTCTCCCATTCCGGTTATGGTGGGTACAAGTGCAGTCACTGCACGACAGTAGTCGGGGTCAGTGAGGCATTGTACGCCAAGGCGGTGAGCCCCTTTCTGTTGCCAGGGAATCGATGGGGACGGTTGATGTGTGGGGGGACGGAGTGCCTCGCCACGTCGTGTGTTTAGGTTTACCTTGCAAGGTTTAAAAACTCGATTCGAATCGTCTGCTTCTCGCAGCTAATGAGACTGCTTGATCCATGCTGCTACATTGAGTAACAAGTGGAAATGTGATGATGTGACAAAAGATGTTGATTGCTAAATTTGCTTGCTACCATGAATGAGTAGATAGTACACCTCTAGTCTTAAGAGAGTCACACTAAAACTTGACAAAGCTAAAACTTGATTTATAAACTCAGCTAGTGCTTTTGGCAACCAAACCCACAGCCAAACAGCTGTATGTCTAGAGGTAGAGGAGTAGACTCCTCACACCGGGTAAGTCTAGCTGAGTATTAGTATACTCAGCCTTGCTTGTGGCATAATTTTACAGGTTCTCTGGAGGACATGGTTGCTGGAGTGACTTGGCCGTCCACCTTGCCACCAGGTTGGACAGTCGAGTGGGACCTTGCCTCGGCTAAGGAGGAGCATGAGGAGTGATGGGACAGGCTTCCCCATCCCTGTGTTTATTTATCGTTAGTTTTATTTCGCTGCACTTCGAACAATGATGACTACTTTTGTTAAAACTCCGATGATGATGTAATAAGTTCAATACTCTTTAATGTATGGTTTTATGCTTTATTGCATTTGCTCTGTGACTCACTATCGAGTGAGACTGTGGTACTTGATCCTGTCAGTGGCCTCGTCGGACTAGATCCGAGGGATTGATGGGTTATTCCCATTTAAGTGTGGTCTAGCCTCTAAGGCGAGACTCAGGCACTTAAGTTGGAATAATTCTGGCAGTTTCTCCACAGCTGGTATCGGAGCTTGTACCACCACAGAGGAATCAATAAACTATAAATACCATCCTTTTTCAAAGTAAAACTGGTTAGAAACAAGCGTTGGATAGATCGTCAGGATGATAAGGATAGACCTAGGACGTGAAGCCTTAGAGTAATAGAGGGGTAGTTAGGTGGCTATTTGAGTAAGCCCTACCGGCTACTATAAGGGATGGGAGTTCTTCCCTATTCCCTCTAAGTTGATGTGAGGTCGTTCAGGACGAGCATGCATGCATCCTTAATTAAACTAATGGATAATTGGGTAAGAACTTTGATACAAAATGATGGCAAACTAAGTACCCCAGTACCATTGTCGTAGTTGTAGAGAGGCCGAGTTGTGATCCCTTTTTCTTTTTATAATTCTTTTTCTTTTACTTACGCTTAACCGTACACAGATGACTTCTCACGGATCCTCGGACGAAGGGAATGCACAGTCCCACACTGATGGACTTGCGCGAGAGGGTTTCCCCCGTATTTTGTGGGAGGTACTTCAGGGAGCTGGTTACATGACGCCTCCTCAGTACGCGATGCAGTTGTTCGAGAAGCACCGAGTGCCCTGCTGTAGGGTGAGGATGACCCTAGAGCCTCATCCCCTGCAGCCAGGCTGGCGTTTGCTGAACTCTGAGTCTTTTGGATACTGGGCTGAGGATACTATTGAGGCGATTGCTCTTCACGGGCTGACCACCTTTTGCGGATTCCACCCCTTTGAGCTGTCCACTCACCCCATTGGTTTGTTCCCCACGGAAAAGGAGGACGACCCAATGTGGAAGGATCGAGTGGAGCATGCCAAGGATATTTGGGCTATCTACCCAGGCCAGACTGCTCACTTGACGGTGCGGTGCATGAATGCCTTGTATCGTCTGCAAGTGATGCGAGGAGAGGCCATGTCCCATCTGATGGCATTGTTGGAGACGACCAAGATCACTTTGGATAACAGAGAGGAGCTTGTGGTTGACTTGTCCACTGAGATGGTAGAAAAAGATCTACAAGTGGAGCAGTTGTCAGATGAGACTCACGAACTCGAGGAGCTAGTGGGAACGAGGGAGAATGTGGCGGAACCACCCGAATTATTCCAGCTTAAGTGCCTAAGTCACGCCTCAGGGGCCATAACACACTTAAATCGGAATAACCCATCAGTCCCTCAGATCTAGTCTGATAGAGCCACTTAACCAGGATCAAATTCCACAATCTCACTCGAAGGTGAGTCACAGAAGAAATACAATAAAACAGGAAACCTCAAATTAAGTGCTGAATTATTACATAGATCGGAGTTTTTGAGTAGCAAATAAGAGTTCACAAAATAAAATGCAGTGGATAATTGATGTCGTCGGTATCGAGGAAATGGGCAAGGCCTAGCCCACTACTCCTCGTGCTCCTCTCCTGCCGGAGCAGCATCCCACTCGACCGTCCAACCCGGTGGCAGGGTGGTAGGCCAAGTCACACCATCAACCATTTCCTGAATGGTACCTGCAAAAATTATGCCACAAGCAAGGCTGAGTATACTAATACTCAGCTAGACTTACCCGGTGTGAGGAATCTACTCCTCTACCTCTAGACTATGCAGCTGTTTGGCTGAGGGGTTTGGTTTGCCAAAAGCACTAGCTGTTTCTAAAATCAATTTTTAGCTTTTCAATTTCTATCATCATTAACTTAGCTAGATTTGCTCTTTCTAAGCATACATGGTGACAAGCATTTAGTTCAATCAACAAATTATCTCATGTAACCTCATTTCACTTCTTACTTGATGCAGTACAAGGGGTCAAGCAGTCTCATTAGCTGCGAGAAGCAGACGATTCGAATCGAGTTTTAACCTTGCAAGGTAAACCTAAACACACGACATGTAGGGGCACTCCGTCCCCACACATGTCAACCGTCCCCATCGATTCCCCGTTCGCGGCCAGGCCTCACTGCCTTGGCATACAATGCTCCACTGACCCCGGCTGTCGTCGTGCAGTGACCGCACTTGTACCCACCATAGCTAGCATGGGAGACCCAGTCTCAGGTCGCATGAGGGATAAAGTCCGCGCCCGGCTTCACTCAGGTACTAGGTTTACCGGTTACCATTTTTCTCGGCATGTGCTTAGTACGTTCAAACGCTTGACTCAGGTATCCACACATTAATCCTTAATTCCTTTTTCCCGTCTCATGGACAAGGCATCCTCCCTGGATCCAAGTCCATAGACTAACATAGATCCCGTTATCAAGATGAATACAATCAATTCCTGACCTCACGCGAGTGCTAGAAAAATCACTCGACTTCTACCGAGATCCTGATTAGCAAGCAGCTACTCGACCTAGCATACTAGTATTCATCTCAAAAAGGAATCCTAAGTTCATGCATCTAGAGGTTTCAAGCAACTCCTACACTTAAGTGCACATTACAAACCTACAAACATTAAGTGTAGTAAAATAGCATATATAAACGGTTATGCATAAAACCGGGGCTTGCCTTCAATAGCTGGGGCTGCAGGGAGATCCTCAATAGCAGCCTCGGAAGCCTGCTCCTGGTCCTCCTCTTGGACAGATCCTTGCTCGGGGATGAGCACGTACTCTCCGTCAGTGAGATTACAATCTAATGAATGCAATGCGTAAGATATATGCATGATATGATATGTGCTTTAGTAATTTCAACTTTTGATGGTGTATGGTCCACTTAAGTTAGATAGAGTTAAACCTTACTTATGTGAGACCTTTGGGTGGTATACTTGGTAAATTAGGTCAAACTTAGCTAAGTAAGTGGTAGGTTTATTTTCTTTGGGGTTCCGCTGAATTCTTTTTTTTAAAGCCTTAGTGAGTTTGACAAGAATTAAAGTTGGACTTATTGGAGTGAGGTTTATTTCTTCTTTCTTTTTCTTTATTCTCCTTAAGTTTTTGGAGTGGGTTTGAACTACAAGTTGTTTTAATAAAATTCCAAAAATCCTGTAAAAATTACAGTGGCTTATTACTCGTGTATAATTCTCTGTCTCAAAATTTGGGGATCAGAAAGTGAATAGTTTTCTCTGGACAAAATTACCAAGTTTTAGGGCAGAAGGGGTGCTTTGAACTACAACTATTAATTAAAAGTAGGTAATCCTCTAAAACTTATTTTTGCTGGCTTTTAGGTGCTATAACATGACTTGACACAAATTTCTAGTCATTATTACCTATTAGTTATTTTACTAGGGTTTTCTCAAGTTTCTAGCCAAAGGGGTGCTTTCTACTACTACTATATTTGAAAAATATCAAACAACAGACTTCTGATTTTTCTTAGCTTCTATTTTGTGTAAGAGCAATCATTCTGAAGTTTGGCATCTTTTTGCTTAAGGGAAGGGGTGGTATGCATTAATTGGATTAAATGGCCTTTCTTATAAAATATTAGCAATAGGTATTATTTTGCATCTTTTTAATGGGTTTGCATTTTTCTCTGGTGGCCTATCTCATTATTGACCTAGCAAAATGTTATTTGCCCATTATTGAATTATTATAGGTTTTTCATGATTTATTTAGAAAATGACTCATTATCATATTACACTTATTTACCCTACTTAAAATGATGGGCTAGGGTGTTCATTATTTTTGCAGTGGGGTTCTGGTGGTTACAAGTCCACTGGATTTTTATTATCAATTTTGGGTCTGGTTTTGTAATTCTAATAATTGATTTCCACTTGGAATAATGCTAAATAAAACATTTTATTTTAAAACTGATCTGAACTAAAGGTCTCTTTATTTTTCCTAGGTTCTCTGTTACTTAAGTAAACTAGGAAAAATAATTTCACTCATTGTTCATTAATTTCTAATGCCTTTCCGATTTTCCTAAGTTTTGGGCAGAAATGGTTTTTAATGGATATCTACACTATATTCTTCAATACTGAGGTTCTTACTATTTTTAAACAGTGCTTAAATGGGGGTTGAACATCTACAATTTTTCTTAGGTTCAGCACAGAAACAAAACTAATTTTCTTGAATTAAACAAGGTTTGGTCAGTTTCTGTTTTTAATTTTAAACTCTAAAAATTAGAACAGAAAGCATAGGGTTTATTATTTTTAAATGATAGTTCACAATATTTAGGATCTAGCAAAATTAGTTTGACAACTTTTGATTAAGAATTCATCAAGTTATGGATTTTCTAAGTTCTCTGGCTATTTAAAAAGATTAACAGAATTGATTAAATGGAAAACTACTTTGCACTAGGGTCCCTGGCGGGTGTTTCAAGTTTTTCCTCATGAATCAGTCCTTGGGCTACTATTCACATGAGACACTGACATTGCAGAAAACCCCCGGGTTCTTCTAATCCTAACCCGAGGTCCTTCTTTTAACTTAAACAGTACCCGCGGCGGAAGAAAGGGTGGAGGGGCTTACCGGCGGCGAGATTGCTCCGGTGAGGTGGTCGAGGACGTAGGGGAGGTCTCAGGGATCACAACGATGTGAGGGTCGCCGTCGGGGGTGGTCGGAGTTGGCCGGTCCATGTGCGCAGGCAGGGGAGCTCGTCGGCGGCGAGGAGTCCGGCCTATCCAGGGTGAAATTGACCAATCAAACGGGTCAGAGAGCTTCACCAGGAATCAAGGAAGGTGTGCGCGCGAGGAATTGAAGAATGGCTCACCGGAGAGCTCGGTCCACGCGTGCAGGCGGGCGACCGAAGTCCGGTGAGGGTGATCTCGGGCTTCCGGTGAAGTTCTGCCGGGTCCGAGGGCTTGGGGAGCTTCACGGGCCTATGGCGGAGCTAACCGAAGCACTGGCGCGACTTGAGGGCGACTGGAGTGGGCTGGCCACGGTGGCCGAAGCTCTGGCGGCAATGGCGAGCGGAAAAGAGCTCGCCGGAGCTAAGGAGGGGTGGCTGGCCGGTGATGGTGAGCGCGGGGTGAAGTGAGGCGCGCCCGGGGAGGCTTTATAGGCGCGAGCGGGCACGGCCGAGGGCAAGGGCGCGCGGCGGACTTGACCGAACGCCGGGGCGAGCGCGCGCGTGGGTTGGGCGAGCGCCGGCGTGCCGACCAGGGTCGAACGCGTGTGCCCGTGCGTTCTGCCCAAGTTCTAGCGCGTGTGGTCACTCATCCGAGCCTGCGCTCTCCTTGGTCAGTGCACAAAACTTCTTCTCCTCCCTACAAGCTACCGATCTTGTGTGGGGGTCATAGGATTTTGCCTACTGGTTGCAGAGATATGGAGCCCGGAAATCCGGTTTGTCTCCCTGCTCAAATCCGAGGCAAATCCAAGGTTTTGTCATGTCTAGGGCTCGCGTCCCAATGCCATCTTCTGGCATGCGACAGAGGGGTTAGTTAGGCACGTTTTTGCTAATGGGGTGATTAGGATTTGAATTAGGGATCAAGGTGAACACGCTTGATCTTTGGCTCAAGGTCTGAAATTCATAATTCTTAAGTTCAGAATTCCCTATTGAGTCCCCACATGAGAAGCTTGCTTGGGGTTTTATTTGAATTATTTTGGCCAAGCTTCTTAAATCTTTATTGTTGCTTATTAAATATACTTCAATGTTTATAATTGGCCCAAGTCATGATTTTAAATTTTTCATACCCTTTTCCCCATTCTCTTGGATTTTGCTCAGAGGGCTCAATTAGGATTTTTGTTGGGGTTGCACATTTTGCCTTTTTGAAAAAACCCAACTGTTTTGAACATGATACTTCTAAGTATAGGCTTGGTGGATCCTTTATTCTTAAGTCAATTTGATGTTCATACTTAAATTTGGTTCACATAAGATGATGGTTCATGGGTTAGCATTTTGAGAGAAACCCTAGGTGACACTGGGGTGTCACAGGGAACACCATCGAGGTCCTCAAGGATCAGTTGATCAACACCCAGTAGTAGCTTGCAGAGGCTAATCAGCACCTGGATATGCACCACCAGGAGATCCAAGACATGGAGGCCAACGAGGATGTCGACATTGAGGGAGGAGAGGAGCCTGCCTCCAGTTTGGACACTGTTGGCTCAGGGAGACCACCATCCCCCGAGTCAAGTGTTGCCTCGTTTGCTCACTAGGTTGCGAGGATAGAGTTAGAAGTCTGTGATGGTAGGACTCCTCGAAGCTAGCTTAGCTTTTGCACCCTTGGGGTACTAGGCTAGATAGAGTTTAGTCTTCTGGGCTATTGATGTAATCGTGATAAACTCTTTTGGAACCATGGTTGGTGAATGTTGTCAGTCTTAATTTAAGGGAAAAAGTTTGGACAGCGTGGAATCTTTTATAATTATGCAAAAATATATTGGTTTTGCTCTTTTGACTCTTTCACCGCGATTGAACCTTGAACTTCAGAAATGTGATATTAAGAATATACATGATTTTTCAGATGGCAGGAAGAGCGCGTCGTGGACAGAATGAGCGCATTCCTCCACCACCGCCACCACCGCCTACTCTGCAGGAGCTGATGGCTCAGCAGAACGAGATCTTGAGATAGCTAGCTCAGCGTCAGCCGCCACCTCAGCACTATGGTGGTGGTGACCATCAGCGTCACCCGGCCGCAGCCACTTACCAGGAGTTCCTCAATACTCAACCACCGTTGTTCACCAGGGCAGAGGACCCACTTGATGCTGATGTATGGCTTAGGGTAGTGGAATCCAAATTCCCACTACTCAATGGAGTTTGTTCAGAGGTGACTAAGGTCAGGTTCGCCACCCACCAGCTTCGTGGACCCGCACGGACATGGTGGGACCACTACCTTGCTATGCAACCAGTTGACCATGAAGTGGATTGGAGAGAGTTCAAGGCAGCTTTCAGGGGACACCATATTCCAGCTGGCATTATGGACCGCAAGCTAAATGATTTTCTGGCACTCACTCAAGGGAACCGGACAGTATTACAGTATGCTTAGGCCTTCAATGACCTGTGCCAGTATGCGGGATATCATGCAGACACCAACGAGAAGAAGAGGGACAGGTTCAGGAGGGGGCTCAGCACTAAGCTCCGTGACTGTCTTAACACAGTCAGGGCCAACAGCTATAATGAGTTAGTCAACATGGCCATTTCTCAGGAGGACTGTATCACAGCTCGTCAGGCAGAAAAGAAGAGGAAGACCCCCGTGGCAGGACCCTCAGCTTAGCCACAGCGCTTCAGGATCGTGTCTGACACTCAGAGCAGAGGACCTCAGCAGCAGCAAGGACGTTGGGTGATCCGGCCGCAGCAGCAGCAGGCACCCAACCGCACCCAGTTTCCAGTTTAGAGGAGCAATCAGCCACAGTAGCAGCAGTACCGCCAGGCAAATGATAACAAGTGTTTCACTTGTGGTAACACTGGGCATTATGCCAAGAATTGCCCCAGAAACCAGTAGCGGCAGGGACAGAATGCCAACCAGAATCAAGGCAAGAGACAGAAGGTGCAAGTGAGGCAAGGCAGATTGAACTTCACCACCATGGCTGACATTCCCGAGGGAGCACCCATCATGACTGGTACCTTTTCAGTTTTGAATTATCCTGCTATTATTCTTTTTGATTCGGGTGCATCACACAGTTTTATCAGTGCCAAATTTAGTGCCAAGTGCCAATTACCTTTTCACCACACCGATGGGGGTATTACAATTTCAACACCAGAAGGCAGGGTTGCCACCAATCAAATCAACCGGCAAGTGCCTATAAAATTGGGTAGTCTTGTGATTAGAATCACCCTTCTCATCTTAGGATTGGATAGCGTGGACATCATATTGGGAACTGATTGGTTATCCAGGCATCAGGCAGTATTGGATATTGCAGCAAGGGACATTGAGATTCACTCCCCTGCTTATGGCGAGACTACTTTATTTTTGCCTGATCAGGGTTGTACCCGTTCTTGTGCATTCACCCTGATAGAGTCACCGGTTGAAAGAATCGCAGTAGTCTGTGACTACCCAGATGTCTTTCCTGACGAATTGCCAGGAATGCCACCTGATAGAGATATAGAGTTTGCGATTGAATTGCAGCCAGGGACTGCTCCTATATCCAAGAGACCTTATAGGATGCCTCCAGTGGAATTGACAGAGTTGAAAAAGCAACTACAAGAGTTGTTGGACAAAGGGTTCATTCACCCAAGTACTTCACCGTGGGGATGCCCAGCCTTATTTGTGAAGAAAAAGGATGAGAGTTTGAGAATGTGTGTTGATTACCGCCCTCTCAATGCGGTGACCATCAAGAACAAATACCCGCTGCCCCGCGTTGATGTTTTGTTTGATCAGTTGGTGGGAGCCAAGGTATTCTCCAAGATAGACCTTCGCTCAGGCTACCATCAGATCAAGATCCGTGCTAGTGATATTCCCAAGACAGCTTTCTCTACCAGATATGGGCTCTATGAATTCTTGGTGATGTCTTTTGGGCTGACCAATGCCCCGGCTTATTTCATGTATCTGATGAACTCAGTATTCATGCCAGAGCTGGACAAATTTGTAGTGGTTTTCATTGATGATATCCTGGTCTATTCCAAGAATGAAGACGATCATGCTAAGCATCTACACATCATGCTTCAGCGGCTACGCGATCATTGTCTTTATGCTAAGTTGTCTAAGTGTGAATTCTGGCTGAGGGAAATTAAATTCTTGGGTCACACAATTTCTTAGGATGGGATATCAGTTGATCCTGAGAAGGTACAAGAAGTAATGGATTGGAAACCTCCTACCACAGTGAGACAGATTCGGAGTTTTCTGGGATTGGCAGGGTATTATCGACGATTCATTCCAGATTTCTCCAGAATTGCCAAGCCAATGACTGAACTGTTGAAGAAGGGAGTCAAGTATGATTGGAGCCAGAAATGTGAGGATGCCTTCCATACACTAAGGCAACATTTGACAACAGCACTAGTGCTAGCTCAACCTGATAACACCAAGCCCTTTGAAGTGTATTGTGATGCTTCCGGTACTGGATTGGGATGTGTCTTAATGGAAGACAACAGAGTAATTGCTTATGCCTCCCGAGCACTCAGACCCCATGAGCAGAACTACCCCACCCGTGATCTGGAGTTAGCAGCTGTGGTTCATGCTCTCAAGATATGGAGACATTACATGATGGGAGCTCACTGTAACATTTACACTGACCATAAGAGCCTCAAATACATTTTCACTCAAGTAGATCTTAATATGAGGCAGAGGAGATGGTTAGAGGTAATCAAGGACTATGATTTAGAGGTGCATTACCATCCTGGCAAAGCCAATGTTGTGGAAGATGCTTTGAGCAGAAAGGCCCAGTGCAATTGTATGAGTATGGATGCAAGAGTCACCACCCTGTGTGATGAGTTGTGCAAGCTGAACCTAGAAGTTGTTTCTTCAGGTGCTTTAAATTATATTTCAGTGGAGCCCACCCTACAAGAGCAAATAGTCATGGTGCAGATCGGTGACAAGGGTGTTCAGGTCATCAAGGAAATGATCAAGCAGAAAGCAGAAAAATACAAATGCTTCCGGCAGGACAGCAAAGGAATCCTATGGTTTGGAGATCGATTGGTTGTTCCCAAGGACCCATAGCTCAGAAAGAAGATATTGGATGAAGCTCACCTTTCAAAATTCTCCATGCACCCCGGCAGTAATAAGATGTATCATGACCTCAGATCCTTATACTGGTGGACCAGAATGAAGAGGGAAATTGCGAAGTATATATCAGAATGTGACACCTGCCAGAGGATCAAGGCCAGTCATTTGAAGGTAGCAGGCCCTTTGCAACCTTTTCCCATACCATCTTGGAAATGGGAGGACATTTGCATGGATTTTATCATGGGACTGCCCAATACCTCCCGGCACCATGATTCCATTTGGGTCATTGTGGACAGATTGACCAAGATAGCTCATTTCTTGCCGGTACACACCACCCACAGGACAGAGAAGTATGCAGAAATCTACATTGACCAGATAGTTCGTTTGCATGGGATACCACGGACTATAGTATCAGACAGAGGAGCACCGTTCGTGGCACGATTTTGGGAGCAATTACAGGAATCACTTGGGACCCATGTAATAAGAAGCTCAGCTTACCATCCTCAATCATATGGCCAGACAGAAAGGGTAAATCAGATTTTGGAAGACATGTTGAGGGCATGTGTGCTACATTATGGAAAGGATTGGGACAAGTGTCTTTCGTTGGCAGAGTTTTCTTATAATAATAGCTACCAGTCCAGCTTGAAGATGGCACCTTTTGAATCCTTATATGGGAGAAGGTGTAGGACACCGCTAAATTGGTCACAAGCCAGAGAGAGAAATATTTGGACCAGACTTGGTACTTGAAGCAGAGGAAAAGGTTAGAGTTATAAAGAAGAACCTAGAAGCTACTCAGGCTAGGCAAAAAAGCTATCATGACAAGAGAAGGAAGCCTCTACAGTTTGAAGTGGGAGACCATGTTTATCTTAATGTGTCACCCACCAAGGGTGTCCAGAGATTTGGAATCAAGGGCAAGTTAGCTCCTCGCTACATTGGACCCTACGAGATCAAGGAAACTTGTGGACTAGTAGCATATCAATTGAAGTTGCCACCCCACATGTCAGCAGTTCATGATGTGTTCCATGTATCTCAGCTGTGGAAATGTGTCCGCTTACCCACTGAAGTATTACCTGAACCAGAAATTGAGATAGAGCCAGACTTGTCTTACCAAGAGCACCCCGTAAAGGTATTGGACCAAAAGGAGAGATCAACGCGGGCAAGATCGATCAGAATGTATAAGATTTAGTGGAGTCACCATTCAGTAGAAGAAGCTACATGGGAGACTGAGGATTTTCTACGTTCTCGCTTCCCCGACTTTCTACCCAAAGGAGTCGGTACGTAACCCAAAACCCCACCCCCACCTGCCCTTTGAATCTAAATATAAGAAAAACTTAGATGTTAAAGGTAGTGTAAGCTCTGAAAATGACTCAAAAAGGACTTCCTTCTGAAGTTGCAAAGAGAATGACATTCGAAGAGCAGTTAACTAGAGAAACTTGGATAAAGGAAGAAACCACACACCAGCACACCTTCATGGCACCCCTCCAAGGAACTCTACCTAAAATCTCGGGACGAGATTCCTTTAAGGGGGGAGGGCTGTAACACCCCATGTGTTACCAAGGCCCTAACTCCCTACTTGCACCCATGACATGTTATCTCATGTGGTTAAGTGGAGGAGAATGAGCCCTAAAACCTTAAGAAACATGTATTAACCAAGAATGTTAATGACCAAAAGCACTACCCAAGCATTTATGCAATTATCACCTTGGGCAAGAGAAGAATAAACCCTAGACCCTTCTTAAGCTCTTAACTCCCAAAACCCTGGTAAAGGGGGGAAGGTTAAGCAAATGTGCAAATCATGAGTTAACTTTTAGCAAAAGTTTAAGTAACATTATAATCTACAAAATACAGAGAGGAAACCTTGCAAAAAGACCCCTTAAAGAACCCCAAATCCATTCCTTAAGTGGAGAGAGAACTAGAGCTCTCTAATTCCTTCTATGTCAAATTTTGAACCTAATCTAAAGATCCACCGTGTTCACTTAGTAAATAGCACCAAAACCACTTGAGTTGTATACCAAAAATGTGTCATACCACCTAAGGCACCCACTAGAAAAAGTTGAAACCGAGCCTAAGACGTTTGACATGATTTGGCATGGCTTTTGTCGCGAGGTGAGCAGAGGGACAAGCCAGATTTGGCGTCCGCATATCTCCCTACCTAGGGCATATCTGCCATGGGGACTCACATACAAGAGATAGCCTTAGGTGCCAGGAGGAGGCCTCCGTCGAATTTTTGCCAAGATTCGCACGCTTGCGATCTCAGCGAGCTGTTGAACATGGGCAGAAGAACACTTCCACGTGTTCGACGCACTCTGAGCACGCCAGAGCACGCCCGCGCCCGACCCCACGCGCCCCGCGCCGCGCTGAGCCGTGCCCGTGTCCCCTGCTCGCACCCGCGCCTATAAAGCCCCCTCAGGCGTCGACCATACTCATCCGTGCACGCTCGACCTCACCGGAGCCAGAAAACCACCGGCGTTGCCCTACAAACGGCGTGCCCGCGGCCACCTGATCCACCGCCACCGTAGACCGGCCGGCAGAGCCCTTCCCAGCCACGCCCGACCCTCGGAAGTGACCGTGCATGCCTCGGTGAAGCTCCCCGAGCAAGGAATCGGACTTTGCTTTGCCAGAGAAGCCAGTCCACGGTCGCCGGACTTCACCCGACCGCCTGTGATCGTAGACCGGGTAAATCTCTGCCCCATTCTTCGATTCCTTGTGCACGTAGCCTCTACGTCACCCCGTGAAGCTCATCGTGCCATTTGATTGAACTAGATCACCGTGGTTAAGCCGGAGTACTCGCCGCCGATGAGATCACCCGCCTGCGCACGTGGTCCGGCCGATTCTGGCCACCACCGCCGTCGAGCCGTACGTCGCTGTGACCACCAGAACCTCCCGAAGCCAACCTCGCCCCTCGCCAGACCTCTCTCACCGCCGGTAAGCCGCACTGCCCTTTTCTTTCCCGCGGGTACTGTTTGCATAAGGGGAAGGACCTCGGGGAAGAAGAAAGAAAGGCCAGGGGGTTTTGTGCGCTGTCAGTGACTCAGAGGAATAGTAGCATAGGGGTAGAAATGAATGGATTTATTTAGGAGGAACCCGAGGGCTTCGATGCAAAGTGGATTTTCAGGAAACCTTATTAATAATCTGATTTTTAATCCAAACAGAACTTGAAAAAATCCATAACTTCAGTTTGGTTTACCCAAATCGAGTCAAACCAATTTTGCTAGATCCTAAATAATGTAAACTACTAAGGAAAAATATAAAACCCCTAAGTGTTATAGAAAACTTTAAGGTTTTGATTTAAATGATTATCTAGTCAAAAGCTAAAAGAAATGAGGAAAAATAGTTGTATTATTTGACTGGGGTTAAGAAAATTTAGAGAAGTACTTGATCACTTCCTAACATGTACAAAAATAATAAACCCCTCTGTACACCAAGTTAAGGTAGAGTTTACCATTTAAATCATTTTTAGCCTAAAGTAGGGAAAATATTAAGGTGGTTTAAATAAAGAACCAGGGAACACCCACATTTTTGTTAGTTCACTTATTCAGTATAGTTCACTAGAAAAATTTATTATACCCTTGTTTAGTACAAAATAAATGAGATACCTTTTATTTTAGGGAAACAAGGAAAACTTAGAAAAACCCTAGAAAAATAACCCCAAAGAGAAAACACCCAAAACCTTGGGATAACTAATGTTTTGTTATTATGAACATAGGAAAAATATGAAATCTGTTGTTTGATATTTTTCAAATAACAAGTTAGTTATGAGCACCTTTTTGGCATAGAACTTTAGAAATTCACACCTAAATATCCAATATGCCTTTTTATGTGACTTTTAACACAAAGGCCTAATATCACCTATATATCTGGACAAAAATTAAAATTGGTACAGAAACCTCAATTAAATTATAGCTATAGTGTAAAGTGCCCTTTCAAAACTTATCCTTGTTAATTTTGCACAAGTAGTATCTGAATCAATAACCACCTCAAATTCATAGGACAAATTACAGTAACAACTAGTAACCCACTGTAATTTTTATAGAATTTTTGGAAGAAGTTAAACCACTGTTGTAGTTCAACCCACACTAGAATTCATAAATAGAAAATGAAAAAGGGAAATTAATATTGGAGATTACTGTTACCCTAACCCAACCAGCAAAACCCCTTAAATATTGTAACACCCCTGGTGTTACTGTAACTAAAACTTGAGCATGGCATCATAAGCATTGACATTGCATATGTTTGACACACCTAGAGTGCATTCACTAGGTAACAATTTCAAACAAGTGTATTGTTTTTGGTGTTTTGCAAATAGGACCCTGGATAGAAAACCTGACCCTAAATCAGGCTCAAAGGGGTAAAACTTAACCCAAGATGAGAAAACCTAAATGCTTTAGGGAAAGAGTCATAAAATATTCCCAAGAATAAAGTTGAATCACATTTATATCCCTGGGATACCAAAAATCTCAATTAGAACCCTGGAAAACCCTAAAATCAAACCCTAGGGACCTATGTGCAGAATTAGTCCACTTTTGGACTAAAGTGCAAAACCAAGTCAAATAAGTATCTCAAGCCCTTTGGTTCACAAATGTGTGGACTTATAAGTCAAACATTGGGTTTTGGACTTAAGTGCAAAATGGACCTCACTTAGGTTCTATTCTAAGTCTGAAATTCAGTGTTGAGGGCTCAACTTTGGAGCATTGTATCTTTCAAATTCTAGGGTTTTTGCCCTAGGTCACCACATCAAAATTGTAGCCCAATTATAGGAGAACAACTTTGCTTAAGAGTGCAAGCCATGTTCTTATGAGAAATTTGGAGATAATTCAGCTAAAAGTTGGACTGTCAGGCTGATGGGTCTGAATTTTCAGACTAACAGTGAACTACCACCAACTTCAAGCCCCATTTCAGACATAATCCAATGATTTGCAGTGGCAACACCATATGGCAACATTGTAGATGGTACATTACTCTACAATTTTTCTATAGAGCTTGACATGGGTTATTACTAAGAATTGAGAGCAAAATCGACCCAAACATTGTCTGTCAGACGTTCTGAACAAGTTCTTCGATGGTACAGTGCCACCCAAATATCCTAGGTTCAGATCCCCTCACCGCCGGTGATCCCGCGCCGTGATCCTCGTCGTCGTTGCGATTCGTGCGTCGTGGGTTGCAGATAACTCATAAGGGTAAGGAATAACGCGGCGTGGGTGAACTCCGGTCACTATTCTACTCCGGCTGCCGTACCAAGCTTGGATCACGACCACTTCGGATAAGCTCGTCAGAGTTAGCCACTTCGCAACCGTGCGCCACGTGCCTCGGTGGTTTACCACGTCGCAGTAGCTCACCTTGTGCATATCCGGTGATCGCCGGTGACTCCGCCACGGTGACAGCCACCAATCTCTTGCAACAGCACTCTTTTCACTCTCCGATCGCCACCGCGCCATCCGAAATTCACAGGCCACCGCCCCCGGAGCCTATAAATTGAGGGCAGGGTTGGTTGCGCCATGTAATCGTCAAGCTGTAGCACCCACTCTCATCTCCACTCGTTCAGCGTAGCTCCGCAATTCGGGTTTTCCCCAAATTGGTCTCTGCCACCGTAAAGCACCACTCCACCGTGGCTAGTCCGTTCTGGTAAGGCACCATCCAATTCGTGCATTGTTCTCATGTCCCTGTATACTGGTGATGCTCTCCAAACCGTCCAATTAAAATAGAAGCCCACCAATCACTGGGAACACGAATGAATGTTCATAGCTTTCGCTGTCCCCGTGGGCAGAGGGTTGTAGAGCTCCAATTCTGAAATTGAGTTGGGGGAAAGGCTTGGGATGGATTCAATTAGGTGTTAGTCGCTCGGGAGCGCCGGTCATAGCCCCGTTTGGCTGGTACAGTTGCTCACCGGAGCGAGGCCGCGTTCACCGCCGTCGAGGACCTCCTACTGCGAAGAAATAGAAGTGTGAGGACTTCTTTGCAATTTGTCAGTGACCTAAAGAAATAGTAACAGAGCCCGTTTCTAGTTAGTTAGAACCCCGAGGGTGTCTTCGCAAAACGGCCAGCGCGGGCGCGCGCGCGGGCGCGCTTCTGCCTGGGTCTGGGCCGGCTCGGCTAGATTCAGCCCAACACTATTTGTTCTTTCTCCTTTTCTTTTTCAGAATAACTTTAGAAATATGTAGAAAATTGTAGAAAAATCCTAAAATTGTGAAACCAATTTTCCTAGGTTCATTATTTTCCATAGAATTTAATAAAAATAGTTTTGTGATTTTTAGAGGAAATAAGGAATTTTAGGGCATTTAAAATAGCTTAAAGAAATAGTTCTGGATTTTTAAAAGATAAATGGTAATCCCAAAAATGCTCAAAATTTTTATATGAGTTCCTCATATTATTTAGAAGCCTTGGGTAGAATTTGAGTTGATTTGGACCATGTTTGATAACTAGAACCCAAAACATCCCCCCCTGCCCTGTGAACTCCTTTACTGACTCCGGAAACCCTAAGTTCTCGGAGTTCCGTGAAGGAAAGTTGTATTCAGGACTTAGATAATAAGTTTATATTATCTTTGCACCCTCATGAGCATTACATGGCATTCATTCTTATATACATATGCATGGTTATGATTAGAACACGAAGAAGAAGTGGAAGCCACTGAAGAGCAAGTACCACCACCTTTGGACACTCAGACTGAGAATTGTTTCTATTTCGATATTTGTGGATCTGAGCCTGACTCACCCATAAACAAAGGCAAGCCCCGGTGCATTTGCCACCTTCCTTGATGTTTTTAAAATCTTTCTCACTTGATTGATGCATTAAGTGATAGGAGTTGATTGCTAAAACAATTCCTGCATTACCTTCCTTGAACTTGATTACCTTCCTTGATCACCTGTTTTACAAAAGATTTTTGATGCTTAGCATTGCTTTAGAAAAACAAAATGTTTTGTTTTTACAAAAGTTGATGTAGCAAAAGTGGGTGGGATGTTTTCAAAAATAAAACTTGATGGTGGATCCATCATGGCCGTGATGGGTCCAACATCGGAAAAGATGTACCTCTGTCAGGTACCAAGTTTTTGGGTTGAAATGATTAAGCTAAGACCGGGCGGGTGACTTGCACGAGAAAGAGAGTCTCGGTGTAGTGTCTCCGTCTGAGTCGATTAAGGGCCGTCTCGATGTAAGCCTGCTGACCGAGGACCCTTTAACTGGTCACATGCCTCGTCATGGGTAAGCTTTGCCTCGGGTGGACTAAGGCCAGAATAAGACAACACGAAATGGGCGTGGAGCGGTGGCGAGAGTAGCGTGTACCCTCCGTGGCAAGAGGCTGGACGGTGGTGTATCTGTGCTCTCGGTTTGCGTGAACCTGATCTGGTCTTAAGAAACTCGGTGGCGGGTTGACATATGCAAGGGTTAAGTGCTACATATGTCGTGTGATCGGAGATCCTCAGCTGAGTATAATCGATTCGGATCGCCGTACCTCCGCGGTTATGGAGACTTGGCCACTGACTTACACGTAGCAATCCAGTGAAGATGAAGGGTTGATAAGAAATTGGCTAGTGCAGGTCAAGTGCTTGAACTAGGGTAGAAAGAACTCTAGCTGCAGGTAATTTTACTTAACCTGACAATAAAATTGGATTTTAAGGATCCACTTTAGTAAGCAATTCTGCAAACAGAGTCTTTGATTATTGAAAGGCCTTACCTTGACTCCCATATAACCAGCATACCCTTGAGAGTCTTTTCTTTAGTCAGGTAAGACTTGCTGAGTAATTCCATACTCAGGGTTTATTCCCCCGTTGTTTTTAGGTGAGGAGACAACAAACTTTTGTTGTTTTTGTACCAAGGTGGTGAAAAGTGAAGAAAATCAAGAATGAAGCTGCTGGAGGACCGAGTCCTCCTTAAAAACTTTTATGTAAAGAACTTAATGGGAGGAGTATTTGCCTCCCAGGTATTGTAATAATACTTTTCAGCACTCTCTGGTCTGTACAAATAACTTACTCTTACTTTTAAATAAATGTAAGTTTATGTAATCACTTCCGCATTTCCGCATCTCCGATGAGCATACTGTCTGTCAGGCGGGTGAAACGTTCCTGGAAAGGTAAGAGAAAGATACCGAACTTATCAAGTAGTTCAGGGGCACCTACAGGGTTGTATGAGGTCCGAAGGACAAGGACAACTGTAGGTGGGCCTAATTACTTGGGAGGTTCCGTCACAGCTGGTATCGGAGCGTATCCCTTCTTGGCAGATATTATGTAGCATCTTCAAAAAGATTTTCTTATACTTATCTAGAAAATTTCTTCTCTTCTTACCTAAGCATCTCTGAAGAGTTTATTTCAAAGACCAGATAGGAAGAGTGCAATGTATAGAAGGTTGAATCAACTAAGGTTGATTCTGTAATTATTCATGCATCATGCTAAGAATTGTACTAATAAATTTACCCCTTAGAAAATGCCACCATGTACAAGGAGGACTGCACGAAAGCATACTGGACCTATCGGTGTACCTCGACACCAACTTGCCCCACGGGAGCAAGATAGCAGTAGCGGGAGCAACGATCCAATTGGTGATCTCAAAGCTCGCGTGAATCAACTTCAAACAGAGTTACAACGCAGGACCAATTTATGGGTTGCGGATGGTGACCGAATAAATGAACTAAGAAGTTACATCTGTACCCTGCAAGATCAACTAGCTGATCGAGATTTGGCGCTTGATTGGGAGGTACAGTCTCGTTCAGTAGCTTGGGCTAAGGAAGCGAAGGCTCGAGCACGAGTCAAAGAACTTAGCACTGCTATTGACAACTTGCAGGCATATTGCAATACTTTACATGAGGAAGTTCATGTACTGTATTCGCAATTACACCCACATGTCCCTGCGGATCCTGTCAGGTCAGAAGCCGGACCTTCACATACTGCGGGAGAAGCGCTTGGTGGTGAGTTAGACCTTTTTAGACCCCCTCCTTCTATGAGGCTGGTCGATGTATGGTCTCCCACACCTGAAGACGAAGCTGTCAAGTGTAACCAGGGGCAGGAGTAGTAGGGTAGCTGTAGAAATAGAAAGTAGTGTATTGTAGGTTGTACTAATGTATAATAGGTAGTGCTATTGTGTACTGGGTAATGTATCCTATTGTAAAATCGAGTTGTACATTACTCTTTTTGGTAATGTGAATCGGATGGTTTTGGTATTTGGCATATTATATTTGCTTTCAAATGTTTGTTGCCACAGATGCCATCCAAAACTCGATCCCAGGATGCAGCAGGACCCTCTAGTGGAAGGGAATCTACACCGAATCCACCTCCGGTTCCACCCACATTGGCCGAGGCGATTGCCGCCTTGGTGAACGCAACTGCAGACAATACCCGCTTCCTGAGAGAAATGGCGGGCCAACAATTTCAACAGCAGGGAGGAAGGGGTTATCAGCAAGGCCCCCGTGAAACCACATATCTGGATTTCTCTGAAACCCGTCCACCACTATTTGTCAAGGCTAAGGACCCGTTGGAGGCCGATGAGTGGATACGGGTTATCGAACAAAAATTTGGTCTTCTCCGCTGTTCAGAGACACAGAAGCCGTTGTTCGCAGCGCAACAACTGCGCGGCCCTGCCAGTACTTGGTGGGGGAATTATGTGGCTATTCAACCTGCCAACCATCAAGTCACATGGGAAGAATTTAAAGCGGCCTTCCGTGAGCACTACATACCCGAAGGTGTTCTGCATATGAAGCAAGAAGAGTTCATGAAACTGAAACAAGGAGGAGATACTGTCAATCAATATCTCAACAAGTTCAATCACCTGTCGCAGTATGCCATCGACCAGGTGAATACTGATTTAAAGAAAAAGAATTGTTTTATGAGGGGTCTGAATGATCGATTGCAGAGAAAAATGGCCACCTGCCTAGATCTCACGTATGGAAAGGCTGTCAGTACAGCCCTATCTGTTGAAGCAAAATATGCAGGTTCCGGGAAGAACAAGGGATTTGGTGGTGAGAAGCCTAATCAGGGCCAGGAAAAAAGGCAACGGTTTGTGATCCGGCCTTCTAGCCAAAATCGCTCTTTTTCTCGACCGCCTTCATTCCCTTTCAAGCAGCCAATCATTATTCGCCCCAACAATGCCCCCACTATTCCAAATCAGCCGGGTGCCCCGGGCACTCGATTCCCTGCTTTGCCCAGCTCCTCAACCGGGTGTTTCAATTACGGCAAGTCGGGACATTTTATCAAAGACTGCCCATATCCCAAGCAGAATCAATCAAATGCTCAGCAAGGATCTGGGAAATTAGCTCAGCCTAAGGGAAATAATGTGGGGAAGAATGCAAAGAAGACGGGGCGGGTATACTATACTCAAGTGGCCACTACACCGGAAGGAGAACCGGTGATGATGGGTACGTTTCTCGTGGCCAGTCACCCTGCAATTATTCTTTTTGATTCTGGTGCTTCGCATACATTTATTAGCAAGAAGTTTGTAGAGCAATGTCACATTTCATGTCATGAATCAAAAGAAGGATTTAAAATTCATTCACCTGGGGGACACATTTTTACTAGAGAAGTGGCCTATGAAGTGCCAGTAACAATGGCCGGACGGAACTTTCCTGCTAACATGATTGTTCTGAAAGGCCAGGATATAGATGTGATTTTGGGTATGAATTGGTTAACCCAACACAAGGCAATCCTCAAAACTGAACTCAGAACCGTCAGGTTGAGCTATAATCAAGAAGAGATTCTTTTATCCCTCCCCGTAACCAATCCAGCCAAAGCTTCTAGTAGAATATATGAAGCCATTGTACCGGAAATCAAAGATATTCCGGTAGTATGTGAGTTTCCAGATGTATTTCCGGAAGATTTGCCTGGACTGCCACCTGAGAGAGATGTAGAATTTGTAATTGAGCTAAAGCCCAGTACGGCTCCTATTTCCCGAAGATCGTACCGTATGCCCCCTAATGAGTTGGCGGAATTAAAGATTCAATTACAAGATCTACTGAATAAGGGATTCATCCGGCCAAGCTCGTCTCCATGGGGTTGTCCCGCCATTTTTGTTAAGAAGAAGGATCAAACCTTACTAATGTGCGTGGATTATCGACCCCTGAATGAGGTCACCATCAAGAACAAGTACCCTCTTCCAAGGATCGACATGTTATTTGATCAACTAACTGGGGCGAGTGTATTTTCCAAAATTGATCTCAGGTCGGGCTATCATCAAATCCGTATTCGGCCCGAGGATATACCAAAGACCGCATTTACTACGTGGTATGGTTTATTTGAATATTTGGTAATGTCTTTTGGGCTAACAAATGCTCCTGCCCATTTCACTTATTTGATGAACTCGGTGTTCATGCCCGAGTTGGACAAGTTCGTGGTGGTCTTCATCGACGATATCTTGATATACTCTAAAAATAAAGAGGAGCATGCTCAACATCTACGGATTGTATTGACGCGCCTGAGGGAACATCAGTTGTATGCCAAGTTCAGCAAGTGCGCGTTTTGGCTAGAGGAAATTCAATTTTTGGGGCACGTGTTGTCTGCCAAGGGAATTGCGGTAGATCCTAGCAAAGTCAAGGATATTCTAGAGTGGAAACCCCCAACCACTGTTCACCAAGTCCGGAGTTTTCTTGGACTAGCTGGATATTATCATAGATTCATACCAGACTTTTCTAAGCTTGTGAAGCCAATCACAAGTTTATTGAAAAGTGACATTAAATTCAATTGGTCTTCTAAGTGTAATGAAGCCTTTGAACAATTGAAGACATTATTAACCACTGCTCCGGTATTGGCTCAACCGGACATCACCAAACCTTTTGACGTATACTGTGATGCATCAGGTAGTGGACTTGGCTGTGTATTAATGCAAGAGAACCGAGTAATTGCATATGCTTCAAGGCAGTTGCGCCGACATGAGGAGCATTACCCAACTCATGATCTGGAGCTAGCTGCTGTGGTTCATGCCCTGAAAATTTGGCGTCACTATCTGCTGGGAAATATCTGTCATATTTATACAGATCATAAAAGCTTGAAGTATATCTTCACCCAGTAAGAATTAAATATGAGGCAAAGGCGATGTCTTGAGCTTATTAAGGACTATGAATTGGAAATTCATTATCAATCAGGCAAAGCCAATGTTGTGGCAGATGCCCTGAGCCGTAAGGCTTCCTGCCACTGTCTTATGGCGAAGACCTCTGACAATACTTTATGTCAAGAGATAGAAAAGCTAAACCTGGGGATGGTCCAACAAGGAACTCTGAATCAGCTAAAGCTTGAGTCAATCATTTTGCAAAGGATAATTGATGCTCAAATGGATAATTTGGGTATGAAGCACATACAGGAGAAAATAAGGGCTGGAACAGCTAAATGTTTCAAAGAAGACGATCAAGGTGTAATATGGTTTAATAACCGCATAGTAGTACCGAAGAATGAAGAACTCCGCCAGCAAATCTTAGATGAAGCGCATCTTAGTCGCTATTCTATTCATCCGGGAAGCACTAAGATGTATCATGATCTAAAGCAATACTACTAGTGGACGAAGATGAAAATTGAAATTGCACGCTATGTGGCTAAGTGTGACACTTGTAGACGTGTCAAAGCCATACACATGAAAACTGCTGGTCCATTACAATCTTTGCCGATCCCAACATGGAAATGGGAAGATATAAGTATGGACTTTATCGTGGGATTGCCCAGGACTGCAAAAGGGTATGATTCTATCTGGGTTATAATTGGCTTACGAAGATTGCTCACTTTTTGCCGGTCAAGACGGATTCCCCAGTTACTGTCTACGCCCAATTGTACATTGCTCGTATTCTTAGTCTGCATGGTGTTCCAAAGACCAATGTGTCGGATCGTGGACCTCAATTTGTAGCCAAGTTTTGGGAAGCACTTCACAAATCCTTGGGTACTAAGTTGCTCCATAGTTCGGCATATCATCCACAAACCAGTGGACAGACTGAGAGAATTAATCAAGTACTTGAAGATATGTTGCGAGCATGTGTTCTGGACTTTTCACCAAAATGGGATGAATGCTTGCCTTTGGCAGAGTTTTCATACAATAATAGTTATCAAGAGAGTAGCAAGATGGCACCTTTTGAAGCTTTATATGGGCGACGGTGTCGAACTCCACTAAACTGGTCTGAACCTGGAGAAAGGTATTTCTTTAGGCCTGACATAGTGAAGGAGGCTGAGGAAAAGGTTCAGAAAATTATTCATAATCTGAAGAAAGCCCAAGCTCGGCAGAAGAGCTATGCAGGCAAACGACGAATGCCCTTGTATTTTCTTGAAGGGGACTATGTCTACTTGAAGGTTTCACCAATGAAAGGAGTATCGCGTTTCGGGATAAAAGGAAAGCTTGCACCCAGGTACATTGGTCCATTTCCTATACTTCAAAGATATGGGCCAGTGGCGTATCGACTTCAACTTCCCGAAACATTGTCTGCTGTACATAATGTGTTCCATGTGTCACAATTGAAGAAGTGTCTTCGGGTTCCCGATCGAACCATTGAAGTGACAGATGTTGTCCTGAAACCAGATTTAACATACTCGGAACATCCTATTCGAGTTCTGGATCAAAATGTAACACCCGATTTTAAAGAAACAAAGCCGGGTGCATCTCATACATGCGCCAAAGAAGACAACATATATAATAACAGAGTGTATAGAGATAAATGTCATAAACATCAGGGTATTTATTACATAGCGGAAGACTTATTACAAAGTAAAAGAATAAATGTAAAACGAACTAAGGATCATCGGCGCCAATGTCAACTGAGAAATGCCACCTAGATCAGATCATACTCCTCGCCTTGTGGCTCCTCCTGAACCACCTGCTCTTCTCCTGTGGGGGGTGTGAGACAGCAAGAGTAAGCTCACATACGATCATAGCTCAACAAGTCGTGGGGAATAATGTGGCATGAACTCACCAAAGGTGGGAGTTCATGTAGTGTAAGGCTGATCAATGAAATAAAGGCTGAAGCTGAGCATTGCTTTTATAAGTTGGTCAAAATTTTATTAGCGATTACTAAGTGTAAGTGAATACCAAACCATAGTAATAATAAGTAAAAGTAATCGTAAAATAACCCCAAATGCAATGATATGACAAATTAAGTTTAAGTTCCATAAATTAATCATGTGAGTGTCCGAGCCGCTCATGACCGTGAGCACGGCTAGTATACCAGTTTTACACTCTGCAGAGGTTGCGCATCTTTACCCACAAGTCGTGTTACCTATTTGCCACAGAGTTGATCAGACTCCATACACCTCTACCAAGGAAGCGAGGCAGGGTACCACTACGAGGCCTTTACAAAGTTCCACTAGCTTCAGACTACCCGCTACAGTTTATAGGAAGCTCCAGTGCAGGGTTCTTGCCTGACCGCCATCGCAGCAAAAATCAACCCAAGGACCTCCCTACACTGACCACTCCCCTACTGCTCTTGCCCCTTTCGGGTAAGGTAGCCCTCCACTAGCTTTCCTAGTTAATCAGCCAAGGGCGTCCCATTAAACCCTTGTGGTAGCACTGTTTTCCCGGGTGGTTCTCCATGTTCCCATTAATATAATGATCTTATCATGAACATAAAATAATGAACATATAATAACAAGTATAAAAATGAGTGATGAATATCTCTATACCCAAATCCATATAAAGCAATAGCATGTACTACCCAAAAGTTTAGTAGTAAAACCAGTGGTGAAACAAGGTATAAAGATAGTCAAATCTAGGGTAACCTATTGGGTCCCATCAAAATTAGCCTATGCAGATCATTATGATTAATAAGAACATGAATAGGTAAAAGAAGTGATCAAGGGCACAACTTGCCTTCAATGAGCTCCTGCTCAGCTATCTCTACTTGTTGAACCCTAGATTCCACAGTGGCTTGCTCGTCTATTCGCATCAACACAATACATACATAGTATAGCCAAAATCAACATCACACCAAACATGTAAATAAAATATACAGTAAAAATCTACATGTTAAAATGAGATCATAGGAACTGGAATCACTAAATTTGGAGTTATAGAATTCAAGTTATGAATTTCCTAAAGTTTAATGTGATTAAAATAGGATTAGATGAGAAATTAATTTTCTAACTGAGTTCATGTCAAAACAGTGTTACTAAATGATAAAGAATATTATTACAAAATTTTAGAAATTTGAATGGTTCAATTTGGACCAAAAATGGAATTTCTATGAATTTTACAAGTTTCTAGATTTATTTTTGTATTAAAAATGAATTTCTAATATTATTTCTCTGTTTTTAATCTCCTCTGGACTGGGCCTCAATTATCAGAAAGTCCAGGGGCTAGCGTAGAAAATTCCTAAAGACACAGATTTCCTGCAACCTGGACTGCGGGTTTATTTTCTGTTTTTCTGAGGGCTCTTTAGAAAAATGACCATCGCGAAGGGGTACGGGTTGAATCTGACCGTTGGATTAGGGATCGAGCGCCCAGATCTGATCTGCCTAACTTAAACCAGTACGCGACGTGGTCCCTTGGATCCAGATCCCATGGACCCCAGTCAAATTGAACTTCAGTCCACCGATCTGAATCTAACGGTCCACACTTAATAAAACCCAGGATTGCTCTCAGTCGCACGATCACAAATCTATGGTCCAGAATCCGCCACGCGAAAGGGTACGCGGTCGTCTAATCTACACCGTAGATTAAAGGATCAATGGCCCGCAGCGTTTTACCTTCCCAGCTCACTAAGACAGCGGCGCCGCTCCCTGTTCACGGCGAACTTCGCCGCCACGCCGGCGAGCAATGTGCCCCGGCCACATAGCTCAATCCCTAGTACCGATCAAACAATCACGTAGTGTACGACAATGCGAACGCGACAGAGTTTTTCTTACCGGAAGTCGAGGCGTGTAGATCACCGGCCACAGCGGTAGCGGCCCAGCGCACCACCACGGACTCCGGCGAGCGATTCCGTCTGAGCCAGTGGCCCCAACCGCCCGAAGACGCCATGGGAGCATCCACAAGGTTTAGGCGAGTCACCTTGACCCGACAGAGAGCCCGCGACGATGGCGAAAGCACTCGACCACCATGGCGGCTCCCGACTCTGTTCTATGGCGACGAATTCGGTGGTCACCGGCCGCACACCCACCGCAGTGAGGCCACCAGATTAATCCCCGAAGCACGGCGAGACTCTCAAGCACGAAATATTGGTCACAGCGACAACGGCGCTGATTGCGCTACGATGGCGAAACCTCCCTCTAATGGTGGCGTCGGCAATCCCATGCCTAAGAAGGTAGCGCGCTGGTCGTATGGCTCAGAGTCTAGCGCATGGATAGAGGGAAGCGAGGGATATACGCGCGGTCGAAGTCCACGTCTCGCACGAACTCCCCAGGATTTTCTGGCCGGGCGAAGGGTGCTCCCTGAGTGAATCTCGGAGGGTCGTTGCAAGGGAAGGGGAAAGCCCTGTCAAGCGTACCCCACCCGACAGCGGCGTGAGGAGACCGGGTGCGCGGCGCGCGATGATGCGTCTGTCTGCCCCGGGCCCACATGGCAGCGAGACAAAGGGCGCACGCCCATTATGTGTCATTGCCAATTGGGGCCTGCACGTCGGCGCAGGGTTACAGCGGCAGCGGTCAAGCAGGCCGTGCGGGGGACAAGGTGTACTGGGCCACGAATTCGGTTTTGGCCCAGAACGGTCCGGTAAGATTTCTTTTATATTTTCTTTTCCTTTTCTTTCTCTTTTAATTTCTAGAATTCAAATTTGAATCCATTTTAAATGTGAACTTATATTCATTTTGAATGTACAAATTGAACCCAAAAATATGGATGGTTTAACTAATTTTTTTTATATATATTTCTTTATTTTTGTGTATAACTATTTTTCTTTCTCTTCTCTAAACTCCAATTTGCAAATTAGGGTTAAATCTCCAACTTTGGATTTTAATGTATTTCTTTTTACACTATTTTTATATTGTCACAAAATGCACACAAAATGAAGTCCAGCATGATGCATGATTTAGTGGCATATCTTTTATTAATTACTTACTTCTAACTGAAGTGTTCACACGAGATAAATATTGAGCTCATCTCTATTTCCATTTTACACTTTTGGGTATTACAAATCCTACCCCCTTAAAAATAATCTCGTCCTCGAGATTTAGGAAGAACTAAGGAAAAGATGGGAAAATCTATACGAAGCTCTTCTTCTCTCTCCCAAGTAGCTTCATCTTCACCATGGTGGCTCCATTGTACCTTGCACATCTTAATCACCTTATTTCTTGTAACTCGAGTCAAAGTGTCCAAAATCTTGATGGGATACTCAGCATAAGTCAGATCATCTTGCACACTGAGTTCATCCAGTGGTAGCTGCTCCTCAGGTACCCTGAGACATTTCTTCAGCTGAGATACGTGAAATACATCATGAACATCCGCAAGATGATCCGGTAACTACAATTTGTATGCAACCTCTCCCACTCGCTTTAAGATTAAGAAGGGTCCAATAAAGCGAGGGGACAACTTTCCTTTGACTTTGAATCTTCTCATACCCTAGAGTGGTGACACCTTCAAATAGACATGATCAACCTCCTTAAACTCCAGTAGTCTTCTCCTATTGTCAGCATAGCTCTTTTTCCAACTGCCACCATGCTTAAGAGCACAAGCTCTTAACATATCCTCCAGCACTTGATTTGTCCTCTCGGTCTGTCCATCAGTCTGAGGATGGTAGGCTGAACTGAAATTCAATTTTGTATCCAAGCTCTCATGCAACTTCTTCCAAAATCGAGAAGTAAACTGTGATCCTCGATCAGACATGATCTTCTTAGGCACTCCATGTAGACAAACTATCCGAGTCATATACAATTCTGCTAGCTTGGCTCCCATGTAATTAGTCCTCACTGGTATGAAATGAGCCACTTTTGTTAATCTGTCCACAATTACCCAGATAGAGTCATACCCAGCAGGGGTGCGGGGTAGTCCAACAATGAAATCCATACCAATTTCTTCCCATTTCCACTCGGGTATCTTCAATGGGTGCAATAGTCCAGCGGGTCTTTGATGTTCGGCCTTGACTCTTTGACACACATCACACTTAGCCACATGAGCAGCCACATCCCTTTTTAGTCCATACCACCAATACTTTTGCTTCAAATCCTGATACATCTTAGTGCTCCCAGGGTGGATGGAATAATCAGAATCATGAGCTTCTTTCAATATAGTCTCCCAGAGGCTATCGATCTCTGGAACACATATCTGATCTTTGAACCATATAGTACCTTGCTCATCCTCCGTGAATTGCGGAACTCTTCCTTCAGTAATAAGATCCTTGATCTCTTGAATCTTAGCATCACCAACCTAACCTTTACGAATCTCTTGCTCCAAGGTAGGTTCCAATTCAATGGTGACTCCTTCAGTGTGAGTAACAATTCCCAGGTTGAGTCTCTCAAAGTCTTTTGCTAATTCATCGGGTAGCTGGACAACAAAAGCGGAGTGAACATGTTCTTTCCGACTCAAGGCATCTGCGACCAAATTCGCCTTGCCCGGGTGATAATGAATCTCCAAGTCATAATCCTTAATAAGCTCCAACCAACGGCGTTGCCTAAGGTTGCGGTCCTTCTGAGTGAATATATACTCCAAACTCTTATGATCCGTGTATACTTGACTCTTGTTTCCCATAATATAATGTCTCCAAATCTTAAGCGCATGCACAATGGCTGTCAGTTCCAAGTCATGCGTGGGGTAGTTCAATTCTTGTTTCCTCAACTCACAAGACGCGTAGGCGATCACATGTCCTTCTTGCATGAGCACACATCTTTAAGCCTTGGCCACATGCATCATAATAAATGTCAAATCCTTTCTGTAGATCTGGCATAACCAACACTGGTGGCGACATCAATCTCTTCTTCAATTGATCAAAGCTGTCTTGGCACTTCTCGTCCCACTTAAATTCTCTTCCCTTCTCCAGAAGCGAGGTCATGGGCTTAGCAATCTTAGAAAAATCCTTCAATAAATCTCCGATAATATCCTGCTAGTCCTAAGAAACTTTGAATCTTCGTAACTGTAGTGGGTATGCTCCACACCACTATATCCTTAACTTTAGCAGGATCCACTGATATCCCTCCATTAGAGATGATATGTCCAAGAAATGGCACCTCGCCAATCCAAAACTCGCACTTGCTGAACTTAGCATAGAGTTGATTATCTCGCAGCTTTTGTAGCACCAACCTTAGATGTTGTTCATGATCACTTTCACTTCTAGAATAAATAAGAATATCGTCGATGAACACCACGATGAATCTGTCCAAATACTCCATAAACACCTTGTTCATCAAATTCATGAAATAAGCTGGTGCATTGGTCAATCCAAACGACATAACAGTGAACTCATATAATCCATATCGAGTCGAGAAAGCCGTCTTGGGAATATCCGATGGTCTAATCCTCATCTGGTGGTATCCCGATCGGAGATCAATCTTCAAAAATACTCTTGCTCCTCTCATTTGATCAAACAAATCCTCTATACAGGGTAATGGATACTTGTTCTTCACTGTAACATCATTAAGGGATCTATAGTCCACACACATTCGTTGCGATCCATCCTTCTTCTGCACAAATAACACTGGTGCTCCCCAAGGTGAGGAACTCAAACGAATGTAACCAGCCTCTTGTAACTCCGTCAACTGCTTCTTCAGTTCCTTCAACTCCTCTACGGACATTCTATATGGCCGTTTAGAAATAGGGGCAGTTCCAGGTAAAAGATCAATCACAAACTCAACTTCTCTATCAGGTGGCATCCCTGGTAACTCCTCTGGAAAGACATCCGAAAAATCTCTAACCACCCGGATGTTGTCACCAACAAACTCCTCAGGTATAAAGAACATTGCATGCATGGATGAGGAGGTTACTGCAATATTAACTTGAAATCTCTCTCCTTTAGTGGTAGTGAGTTCTACGGTACCTCTACCACATGCTATAATGGCCTTTGCCTTTCTCAGCCATGACATACCAAGGATCAGATCTATACTGCTTGACTCTAATGTTATAGCAGTAGCTCCAAATTCTCTACCCATAATGGTCAATGTCAATCTATGTGTCATTTGATTCGCCTCAACAGGCCCTTTAGGTGTAATTACTCTCATGGGTTTTCTCATATTGTCCAACACATATGCACAAACCAAAATCTCAGCATGACGCATAATTTTATTAGCAACACATGGGGTCAAATAGACCTTTTTATTCCTCCTAAAATAGTATCATACCGAATACTAACTAAAGGAACATGTAGATCTTACAAATAGTAGTAATTTATATATATGTTTATGTAGCTTGGTGGAGCTGGTGGTGGTGGAGATGGTGGTTGTTGTCGTTGTCTCTCCAACCGTGATTGCCTTATTTCTTGATGTATCTCCAGACGGGCCTGACGTATTTCCTCGCGTTCTTGTCTTATCTGTTTTTGCATTTCGGTCACCATGTCTGTCAATTGTTGTATTACCAGCCTTTGGGCTGCAATCACTTGATCGATTTCAACAGGTGAAGGATTTGGAGGATTCATTTCTGTTTGCTGTTGCGTGATAATCTTTCCTTTCCTAGTATTGACCATCTGAGTTAGATACATAAGGTAAGACAATAGTAGACAAGGCAGTAATTACAAATCATGTTACTTTGGGGGATTTATTAGCTAAGCAGTTTAATGTTTTACCTACCATAGCTAATTTATTATCTTATGCTGGCACATACTAAGATGTCCATATATAATACTTCAATCAATCAAAGAAGCAAATCAGACATTTTTCATCAGAACAATCAACCAACATTTTTAAAATAGAGAAAATAGTTTTATTTTCGTCTGAGGTTCCCTATCTCTGAAAAGACCATAAGTGTAGGATTCCAAGGCGTGAAATCCTTCTTGTCTTAGAGTAGAAAAGGTAAGAATGATCAGAGTAGAACAGTAGAAGGTGAGACAGGATCAAGATAAGTATAGAAAGAATTAGAATAAGATAAGTAGGTAAGGGTTTTGTCCATTTCTATCTAGGTTTCGTCCTACAGTCAACATTTCCTCTGATACCACTTCTGTAACACCCGATTTTAAAGAAACAAAGCCGGGTGCATCTCATACATGCGCCAAAGAAGACAACATATATAATAACAGAGTGTATAGAGATAAATGTCATAAACATCAGAGTATTTATTACATAGCGGAAGACTTATTACAAAGTAAAAGAATAAATGTAAAACGAACTTAGGATCGTCGGCGCCAATGTCAACTGAGAAACGCCACCTAGATCAGATCATACTCCTCGCCTTGTGGCTCCTCCTGAACCACCTGCTCTTCTCCTGTGGGGGGTGTGAGACAGCAAGAGTAAGCTCACATACGATCATAGCTCAACAAGTCGTGGGGAATAATGTGGCATGAACTCACCAAAGGTGGGAGTTCATGTAGTGTAAGGCTGATCAATGAAATAAAGGCTGAAGCTGAGCATTGCTTTTATAAGTTGGTCAAAATTTTATTAGCAATTACTAAGTGTAAGTGAATACCAAACCATAGTAATAATAAGTAAAAGTAATCGTAAAATAACCCCAAATGCAATGATATGACAAATTAAGTTTAAGTTCCATAAATTAATCATGTGAGTGTCCGAGCCGCTCATGACCGTGAGCACGGCTAGTATACCAGTTTTACACTCTGCAGAGGTTGCGCATCTTTACCCACAAGTCGTGTTACCTATTTGCCACAGAGTTGATCAGACTCCATACACCTCTACCAAGGAAGCGAGGCAGGGTACCACTACGAGGCCTTTACAAAGTTCCACTAGCTTCAGACTACCCGCTACAGTTTATAGGAAGCTCCAGTGCAGGGTTCTTGCCTGACCGCCATCGCAGCAAAAATCAACCCAAGGACCTCCCTACACTGACCACTCTCCTACTGCTCTTGCCCCTTTCGGGTAAGGTAGCCCTCCACTAGCTTTCCTAGTTAATCAGCCAAGGGCGTCCCATTAAACCCTTGTGGTAGCACTGTTTTCCCGGGTGGTTCTCCATGTTCCCATTAATATAATGATCTTATCATGAACATAAAATAATGAACATATAATAACAAGTATAAAAATGAGTGATGAATATCTCTATACCCAAATCCATATAAAGCAATAGCATGTACTACCCAAAAGTTTAGTAGTAAAACTAGTGGTGAAACAAGGTATAAAGATAGTCAAATCTAGGGTAACCTATTGGGTCCCATCAAAATTAGCCTATGCAGATCATTATGATTAATAAGAACATGAATAGGTAAAAGAAGTGATCAAGGGCACAACTTGCCTTCAATGAGCTCCTGCTCAGCTATCTCTACTTGTTGAACCCCAGATTCCACAGTGGCTTGCTCGTCTATTCGCATCAACACAATACATACATAGTATAGCCAAAATCAACATCACACCAAACATGTAAATAAAATATACAGTAAAAATCTACATGTTAAAATGAGATCATAGGAACTGGAATCACTAAATTTGGAGTTATAGAATTCAAGTTATGAATTTCCTAAAGTTTAATGTGATTAAAATAGGATTAGATGAGAAATTAATTTTCTAACTGAGTTCATGTCAAAACAGTGTTACTAAATGATAAAGAATATTATTACAAAATTTTAGAAATTTGAATGGTTCAATTTGGACCGAAAATGAAATTTCTATGAATTTTACAAGTTTCTAGATTTATTTTTGTATTAAAAATGAATTTCTAATATTATTTCTCTGTTTTTAATCTCCTCTGGACTGGGCCTCAATTATCAGAAAGTCCAGGGGCTAGCGTAGAAAATTCCCAAAGACACAGATTTCCTGCAACCTGGACTGCGGGTTTATTTTCTGTTTTTCTGAGGGCTCTTTAGAAAAATGACCATCGCGAAGGGGTACGGGTTGAATCTGACCGTTGGATTAGGGATCGAGCGCCCAGATCTGATCTGCCTAACTTAAACCAGTACGCGACGTGGTCCCTTGGATCCAGATCCCATGGACCCCAGTCAAATTGAACTTCAGTCCACCGATCTGAATCTAACGGTCCACACTTAATAAAACCCAGGATTGCTCTCAGTCGCACGATCACAAATCTATGGTCCAGAATCCGCCACGCGAAAGGGTACGCGGTCGTCTAATCTACACCGTAGATTAAAGGATCAATGGCCCGCAGCGTTTTACCTTCCCAGCTCACTAAGACAGCGGCGCCGCTCCCTGTTCACGGCGAACTTCGCCGCCACGCCGGCGAGCAATGTGCCCCGGCCACATAGCTCAATCCCTAGTACCGATCAAACAATCACGTAGTGTACGACAATGCGAACGCGACAGAGTTTTTCTTACCGGAAGTCGAGGCGTGTAGATCACCGGCCACAGCGGTAGCGGCCCAGCGCACCACCACGGACTCCGGCGAGCGATTCCGTCTGAGCCAGTGGCCCCAACCGCCCGAAGACGCCATGGGAGCATCCACAAGGTTTAGGCGAGTCACCTTGACCCGACAGAGAGCCCGCGACGATGGCGAAAGCACTCGACCACCATGGCGGCTCCCGACTCTGTTCTATGGCGACGAATTCGGTGGTCACCGGCCGCACACCCACCGCAGTGAGGCCACCAGATTAATCCCCGAAGCACGGCGAGACTCTCAAGCACGAAATATTGGTCACAGCGACAACGGCGCTGATTGCGCTACGATGGCGAAACCTCCCTCTAATGGTGGCGTCGGCAATCCCATGCCTAAGAAGCTAGCGCGCTGGTCGTATGGCTCAGAGTCTAGCGCATGGATAGAGGGAAGCGAGGAATATACGCGCGGTCGAAGTCCACGTCTCGCACGAACTCCCCAGGATTTTCCGGCCGGGCGGAGGGTGCTCCCTGAGTGAATCTCGGAGGGTCGTTGCAAGGGAAGGGGAAAGCCCTGTCAAGCGTACCCCACCCGACAGCGGCGTGAGGAGACCGGGTGCGCGGCGCGCGATGATGCGTCTGTCTGCCTCGGGCCCACATGGCAGCGAGACAAAGGGCGCACGCCCATTATGTGTCATTGCCAATTGGGGCCTGCACGTCGGCGCAGGGTTACAGCGGCAGCGGTCAAGCAGGCCGTGCGGGGGACAAGGTGTACTGGGCCACGAATTCGGTTTTGGCCCAGAACGGTCCGGTAAGATTTCTTTTATATTTTCTTTTCCTTTTCTTTCTCTTTTGATTTCTAGAATTCAAATTTGAATCCATTTTAAATGTGAACTTATATTCATTTTGAATGTACAAATTGAACCCAAATATATGGATGGTTTAACTAATTTTTTTATATATATTTCTTTATTTTTGTGTATAACTATTTTTCTTTCTCTTCTCTAAACTCCAATTTGCAAATTAGGGTTAAATCTCCAACTTTGGATTTTAATGTATTTCTTTTTACACTATTTTTATATTGTCACAAAATGCACACAAAATGAAGTCCAGCATGATGCATGATTTAGTGGCATATCTTTTATTAATTACTTACTTCTAACTGAAGTGTTCACACGAGATAAATATTGAGCTAATCTCTATTTCCATTTTACACTTTTGGGTATTACACAAAAGGACAGGGTTACCCGGAGAAAACTCTCAAGTTCTATAAGATACAGTGGAACCAACATTTTGAAGAAGAGGCTACATGGGAAACTCAAGACTTTTTAGATAAGAATTTCCCAGGCTTTCTAGCCTCATGTAAATTATAAAGTGTGTATAGTTATTGAATAAAGGAGTGAACCCCCACACCACCCCTGCCTTGTACCAGAAATAAGGAAATAAAAATATGACACATTTCCTTTTCCATTACTCACCCTAGGACTTTAAATCTCGGGACGAGATTCTTTTATGGGGGGAAGGATGTAACACCCCTGGTGTTACTGTAACTAAAACTTGAGCATGGCATCATAAGCATTGACATTGCATATGTTTGACACACCTAGAGTGCATTCACTAGGTAACAATTTGAAACAAGTGTATTGTTTTTGGTGTTTTGCAAATAGGACCCTGGATAGAAAACCTGACCCTAAATCTGGCTCAAAGGGGTAAAACTTAACCCAAGATGAGAAAACCTAAAGGCTTTAGGGAAAGAGTCATAAAATATTCCCAAGAATAAAGTTGAATCACATTTATATCCCTGGGATACCAAAAATCTCAATTAGAACCCTGGAAAACCCTAAAATCAAACCCTAGGGACCTATGTGAAAAATTAGTCCACTTTTGGACTAAAGTGCAAAAACCAAGTCAAATAAGTATCTCAAGCCCTTTGGTTCACAAATGTGTGGACTTATAAGTCAAACATTGGGTTTTGGACTTAAATGCAAAATGGACCTCACTTAGGTTCTATTCTAAGTCTGAAATTCAGTGTTGAAGGCTCAACTTTGGAGCATTGTATCTTTCAAATTCTAGGTTTTTGCCCTAGGTCACCACATCAAAATTGTAGCCCAATTATAGGAGAACAACTTTGCTTAAGAGTGCAAGCCATGTTCTTATCAGAAATTTGGAGATAATTCAGCTCAAAGTTGGACTGTCAGGCTGATGGGTCTGAATTTTCAGACTAACAGTGAACTACCACCAACTTCAAGCCCCATTTCAGACATAATCCAATGATATTCAGTGGCAACACCATATGGCAACATTGTAGATGGTACATTACTCTACAATTTTTCTATAGAGCTTGACATGGGTTATTACTAAGAATTGAGAGCAAAATCGACCCAAACATTGTCTGTCAGACGTTCTGAACAAGTTCTTCGATGGTACAGTGCCACCCAAATATCCTAGGTTCAGATCCCCTCACCGCCGGTGATCCCGCGCCGCAATCCTCATCGCCGTTGCGATTTGTGCATCGTGGGTTGCAGATAACTCATAAGGGTAAGGAATAACGCGGCGTGGGTGAACTCCGGTCACTATTCTACTCCGGCCGCCGTACCAAGCTTGGATCACGACCACTTCGGATAAGCTCGTCGGAGTTAGCCACTTCGCGACCGTGCGCCACGTGCCTCGGTGGTTTACCACGTCGCAGTAGCTCACCTTGTGCATATCCGGTGATCGCCGGTGACTCCGCCACGGTGACAGCCACCAATCTCTTGCAACAGCACTCTTTTCACTCTTCGATCGCCACCGCGCCATCCGAAATTCACAGGCCACCGCCCCCGGAGCCTATAAATTAAGGGCAGGGTTGGTTGCGCCATGTAATCGTCAAGCTGTAGCACCCACTCTCATCTCCACTCGTTCACCATAGCTTCGCAATTCGGGTTTTCCCCAAATTGGTCTCCGCCACCGTAAAGCACCACTCCACCATGGCCAGTCCGTTCTAGTAAGGCACCATCCAATTCGCACATTGTTCTCATGTCCCTGTATACTGGTGATGCTCTCCAAATCGTCCAATTAAAATAGAAGCCCACCAATCACTGGGAACACGAATGAATGTTCATAGCTTTCGCTGTCCCCGTGGGCAGAGGGTTGTAGAGCTCCAATTCTGAAATTGAGTTGGGGGAAAGGCTTGGGATGGATTCAATTAGGTGTTAGTCGCTCGGGAGCGCCGGTCATAGCCCCGTTTGGCCGGTATAGTTGCTCACCGGAGCGAGGCCGCGTTCACCGCCGTCGAGGACCTCCTACTGCGAAGAAATAGAAGTGTGAGGACTTCTTTGCAATTTGTCAGTGACCTAAAGAAATAGTAACAGAGCCCGTTTCTAGTTAGTTAGAACCCCGAGGGTGTCTTCGCAAAACGGCCAGCACAGGCGCGCGCGGGCGCGCTTCTGCCTGGGTCTGGGCCGGCTGGGCTAGATTCAGCCCAACACTATTTGTTCTATCTCCTTTTCTTTTTCAAAATAACTTTAGAAATATGTAGAAAATTGTAGAAAAATCCTAAAATTGTGAAACCAATTTTCCTAGGTTCATTATTTTCCCTAGAATTTAATAAAAATAGTTTTGTGATTTTTAGAGGAAATAAGGAATTTTAGGGCATTTAAAATAGCTTAAAGAAATAGTTCTGGATTTTTAAAAGATAAATGGTAATCCCAAAAATTCTCAAAATTTTTATATGAGTTCCTCATATTATTTAGAAGCCTTGGGTAGAATTTGAGTTGATTTGGACCATGTTTGATAACTAGAACCCAAAACACCCCCCTGCCCTGTGAACTCCTTAACTGACTCCGGAAACCCTAAGTTCTCGGAGTTCCGTGAAGGAAAGTTGTATTCAGGACTTAGATAATAAGTTTATATTATCTTTGCACCCTCATGAGCATTACATGGCATTCATTCTTATATACATATGCATGGTTATGATTAGAACACGAAGAAGAAGTGGAAGCCACTTAAGAGCAAGTACCACCACCTTTGGACACTCAGACTGAGAATTGTTTCTATTTCGATATTTGTGGATCTGAGCCTGACTCACCCATAAACAAAGGCAAGCCCCGGTGCATTTTCCACCTTCCTTGATGTTTTTAAAATCTTTCTCACTTGATTGATGCATTAAGTGATAGGAGTTGATTGCTAAAACAATTCCTACATTACCTTCCTTGAACTTGATTACCTTCCTTGACCACCTGTTTTACAAAAGATTTTTGATGCTTAGCATTGCTTTAGAAAAACAAAACGTTTTGTTTTTACAAAAGTTGATGTGGCAAAAGTGGGTGGGATGTTTTCAAAAATAAAACTTGATGGTGGATCCATCATGGCCGTGATGGGTCCAACATCGGAAAAGATGTACCTCTGCAAGGTACCAAGTTTTTGGGTTGAAATGATTAAGCTGAGATCGGGCGGGTGACTTGCACGAGAAAGAGAGTCTCGGTGTAGTGTCTCCGTCTGAGTCGATTAAGGGCCGTCTCGATGTAAGCCTGCTGACCGAGGACCCTTTAACTGGTCACATGCCTCGTCATGGGTAAGCTTTGCTTCGGGTGGACTAAGGCCAGAATAAGACAACACGAAATGGGCGTGGAGCGGTGGCGAGAGTAGCGTGTACCCTCCGTGGCAAGAGGCTGGACGGTGGTGTATCTGTGCTCTTGGTTTGCGTGAACCTGATCTGGTCTTAAGAAACTCGGTGGCGGGTTGACATATGCAAGGGTTAAGTGCTATATATGTCGTGTGATCGGAGATCCTCAGCTGAGTATAATCGATTCGGATCGCCGTACCTCCACGGTTATGGAGACTTGGCCACTGACTTACACGTAGCAATCCAGTGAAGATGAAGGGTTGATAAGAAATTGGCTAGTGCAGGTCAAGTGCTTGAACTAGGGTAGAAAGAACTCTAGTTGCAGGTAATTTTACTTAACCTGACAATAAAATTGGATTTTAAGGATCCACTTTAGTAAGCAATTCTGCAAACAGAGTCTTTGATTATTAAAAGGCCTTACCTTGACTCCCATATAACCAGCATACCCTTGAGAGTCTTTTCTTTAGTCGGGTAAGACTTGCTGAGTAATTCCATACTCAGGGTTTATTCCCCCGTTGTTTTTAGGTGAGGAGACAACAAACCTTTGTTGTTTTTGTACCAAGGTGGTGAAAAGTGAAGAAAATCAAGAATGAAGCTGCTGGAGGACCGAGTCCTCCTTAAAAACTTTTATGTAAAGAACTTAATGGGAGGAGTCTTTGCCTCCCAGGTATTGTAATAATACTTTTCAGCACTCTCTGGTCTGTACAAATAACTTACTCTTACTTTTAAATAAATGTAAGTTTATGTAATCACTTCCACATTTCCGCATCTCCGATGAGCATACTGTCTGTCAGACGGGTGAAACGTTCCTGGAAAGGTAAGAGAATGATACCGAACTTATCAAGTAGTTCAGGGGCACCTACAGGGTTGTCTGAGGTCCGAAGGACAAGGACAACTGTAGGTGGGCCTAATTACTTGGGAGGTTCCGTCACAAATACCTACTAAAACATCTAAGAGAAATCCAAGTATCAATCCACTGTGCTTATCCTTAGGTAAAACCTAAACCTAAATGGGTAAGCATAAACCACTAAGAGCCACGTATGACCAAGAAACCCTAAATTACTCTCGGGTTTCTTCAGGCGCACTCCGCTATAACTCACCGGACTGTTCGGTGTGCCATCGGACTGTCCGGTGCACCAGCGGAGCAACGGCTACTTCGCACAACGGTTGTTGGGGGTATGCTTCGTAGCCGAAGATCCTAAAGAAAGAGAACACCTTCGGCCGATCTTCTCAGAAGCAGCGCCGAAGCTATTACCTATAAAGCTTCGGCACAGCGGCAAATCTCAAGACAAAGGGGTGGACCGACTCAAAGATGAAATGACTTAAAGACCCATGATGTTTTGCATCATTATTGTAGTCGATTGTAAAGGGCATAAATGTAATTTTGCACAGGTTGTGTCCTGTGCCTATAAATAGATGAACAGTACCCCAGTACTGTTCACGCTGACTTAGCATTTTTACTTTTGCGTCGCGTTTGTACTCCTACCTCCCTTCAAGCCAAAGGTACATTTGTAATCTGATATCATTTTTATTTTTCCATAATGATGAAACAGAAATGAGTTGATATATAATTGTTTATCCTATCTTTTACATTCCATATGATTTCCTCTTCATCATTATATGTTATGTTGCCAAAGGTATGTCCTTCATAACCTTCGTCCGAAGATCATTATATCCCAAGGGAAATAATGTTTCGAAGGACGAAGGACATTAACGTTTAACATTTTTTGTGTTGCCTTGTTCTTAATTTATAGCACTTGAGAACAAGTCCCCAACATTGGCACCCACCACCAGTGAACTCACTTCCACTTTTTGAGCTGATGGCTTCGTTCAACAACCAAGCTGGAGCTGCTTCGGCTTCGAAGCTGGTACTTGAGAGCACCTAGAGGGGGGTGAATAGGTGATCCTGTGAAACTTGAAAACTTAATGCCACAAAACTTGGTTAGGCGTTAGCACAATAATGCCAAGTGGCTAGAGAGGAGTCTCAACAAAACACAATAACCACAAGAGATCAACACAGAGATGGCACAGTGGTTTATCCCGTGGTTCGGCCAAGACCAACGCTTGCCTACTCCACGTTGTGGCGTCCCAACGGACGAGGGTTGCAATCAACCCCTCTCAAGCGGTCCAAAGACCCACTTGAATACCACGGTGTTTTGCTTTGCTTTTCTTTATCCCGCTTGCGAGGAATCTCCACAACTTGGAGTCTCTCGCCCTTACAAAGATGTTCACAAAGAAGCACGGAGTAAGGGAGGGATTAGCAACTCACACAAGACACAAAGATCACAGCAAATACGCACACACAAGACCTAGACTTGAGCTCAAGAGACTATCACAAGTTTCTCACTAGAACGGAGCTCAAATCACTAAGAATGTCGAACTAGTGTGCAAGAATGAAGTGTGAGTGATCAACTATGCTCAAAGAATGCTTGGATCTCGTCTCCATGCGCCAAGGGGTCCCTTTTATAGCCCCAAGGCAGCTAGGAGCCGTTGAGAGCATTGTAGGAAGGCAATTATTGCCTTCTGTCAACTGGCGCACCGGACAGTCCGGTGCGGATATCCTTCATTATTTGGCGAAGCCGACCGTT
This sequence comes from Zea luxurians, assembly GCA_029449295.1. Lineage (NCBI taxonomy): Eukaryota > Viridiplantae > Streptophyta > Magnoliopsida > Poales > Poaceae > Zea > Zea luxurians. Next base: position 76,464,883 of record JAOPSE010000014.1, read on the forward strand.
GGAGTTTGAGAGCCGTTGGCGCACCGGACACTGTCCGGTGCACACCGGACACTGTCCGGTGCACACCGGACAGTCCGGTGCCTCCTTCTAGCCGTTGGCTCGGCCACGTGTCCCACGCAGATCGCGCGGCCGACCGTTGGCTCACCGGACAGTCCGGTGAATTATAGTCGTATGCCGTTAATCATCTCCCGAGAGCGACAAGTTCGCCTATGAACGGCTCACCGGACAGTCCGGTGCACCACCGGACAGTCCGGTGACTTATAGCCGTACACCACGGTCGAAGTCCCGAGAGCAGCCTGTTCGCTAGAGCCAGCCTGTCGCACTGGACATTGTCCGGTGCACCACCGGACACTGTCCGGTGCACCACCGGACACTCCGGTGCACCCAGACTTCGCAGACTTTGGCTGAACAAAGCCATCTCTTTTCCAATTCGATTTCTTCTGTTTCTAGCACTTAGACACAATACATTAGTCCATAAAACAATGTACTAAGTCTAGAAACATACCTTTTGACTTGATTTGCACTTTGTCCACCACTTTGCATAGATTAACACAAAAGCACTTGTGTTGGCACTCAATCACCAAAATACTTAGAAATGGCCCAAGGGCACATTTCCCTTTCAATCTCCCCCTTTTTGGTGATTTATGCCAACACAACATAAAGCAACTAGAACAAGTGCAATATCAATGCAAATGAAAACTCAATATTGTTTTGATTCAAATTTCGCATATATGGATCACCCTTTGCCACCACTTGGTTTTGTTTTTGCAAATCAACCTCAAATTTCTATCTCTAAGTCAAACACAATTGTAGAGACATAAAGGGAGGTATTCCAAGAGAAATTGATCAAAGATTTCAAAAACTCCCCCTTTTTCCCAGAATCAACCATTCTCCCCACAAGAGGCCAACTTTTGACAAAGGAGACAACAAGAGAGTTTTGACAGACCAAAAGCTCTATTCTACTATTTTCAAAATTTATTTTCTCCCCCTTTGGCATCAAGCACCAAAACGGGATCAATCTTGGCCCTAGAACCCCATTGCCTCACCAAAATCTTCGAATAAGAGTACCAAGGCAATAAGAGTACATGAGATGAACTTGGAATAAATTACCCTCTCATCGGAGTGCAGTGGAAGTCTTTCATGGTCCAAGTCCACATTTTCCCTTTCAAACCTCCTTTGAGACTAAATCAAGCAAACTCAAGCACACGGTTAGTCTCAAAGGGTCAAGTTGTAACACATCTCCCCCTAAATATGTGCATCACTTGCAAAAGGACTTGTGAGGTCCGGGGAGTGATTGTACAACTTGAGCACCACAAGTAAGCAACAAGATGCATAAGGAACATGATCAAGGGCATAAACACATGTATGCTATAAATCAATCCAAGTTCCATGAATCTAAGACATTTAGCTCACTGCGCAGCCTGCAAAAGGTCTTTTCATCTAAAGGCTTGGTAAAGATATTGGCTAGCTGGTTCTCGGTGCTAACATAAAACACTTCGATATCTCCCTTTTGCTGGTGGTCTCTCAAAAAGTGATGCCGGATGTCAATGTGCTTTGTGCGGCTGTGCTCAACAGGATTTTCCGCTATTCGGATAGCACTCTCATTATCACATAGGAGTGAGACTTTGCTCAGATTGTAGCCAAAGTCCCAGAGGGTTTGCCTCATCCAAAGAAGTTGCGCGCAACACTGTCCTGCGGCAACATACTCGGCCTCAGCGGTGGATAGGGCAACGGAAGTTTGTTTCTTAGAATTCCATGACACCAGGGACCTTCCTAAGAATTGGCACGTCCCCGATGTACTCTTCCTATCGACCTTACATCCAGCATAGTCAGAATCTGAGTATCCAATCAAGTCAAAGTTAGACCCCTTTGGATACCAGATCCTGAAGCAAGGCGTAGCGACTAAATATCTAAGGATTTGCTTCATGGCCACCAAGTGACACTCCCTTGGATCAGATTGAAATCTAGCACACATGCATACGCTAAGCATAATATCCGGTCTACTAGCACATAAATAAAGTAAAGACCCTATCATTGACCGGTATGCCTTTTGATCAACGGACTTACCTCCTTTGTTGAGGTCGGTGTGTCCGTCGGTTCCCATCGGAGTCTTTGCGGGCTTGGCGTCCTTCATCCCAAACCGCTTTAGCAAGTCTTACGTGTACTTCGTTTGGGAGATGAAGGTGCCGTCCTTGAGTTGCTTCACTTGGAACCCAAGGAAGTAGTTCAACTCGCCCATCATCGACATCTCGAATTTCTGCGTCATCACCCTGCTAAACTCTTCACAAGACTTTTGATTAGTAGAACCAAATATTATGTCATCGACATAAATTTGGCATACAAAAAGATCACCATCGCAAGTCTTAGTGAAAAGAGTTGGATCGGCTTTCCCAACCTTGAAAGCATTAGTAATTAAAAAGTCTCTAAGGCATTCATACCATGCTCTTGGGGCTTGCTTAAGTCCATAGAGCGCCTTAGAGAGCTTACACACGTGGTCGGGGTACCGTTCATCCTCGAAGCCAGGGGGTTGCTCCACGTACACCTCCTCCTTGATCGGCCCGTTGAGGAAAGCGCTCTTCACATCCATTTGGAACAGCCTGAAAGAATGGTGAGCGGCATATGCTAGCAATATACGAATAGACTCTAGCCTAGCCACAGGAGCAAAAGTCTCCTCAAAGTCCAAACCAGCGACTTGGGCATAACCTTTTGCCATAGGTCGAGCCTTGTTCCTCGTCACCACCCCGTGCTCGTCCTTTTGTTGCGGAACACCCACTTGGTTCCCACAACATTTTGCTTGGGACGAGGCACTAGTGTCCAAACTTTATTACGCTTGAAGTTGTTGAGCTCTTCCTGCATGGCCAACACCCAGTCCGGATCTAGCAAGGCCTCTTCTACCCTGAAAGGCTCAATAGAAGAGACAAAAGAGTAATGCTCACAAAAATTCACCAATCTAGAGCGAGTAGTTACTCCCTTGCTGATATCACCCAAAATTTGGTCGACGGGATGATTCCTTTGAATCGTCGCTCGAACTTGGGTTGGAGGTGCCTGAGGTGCTTCTTCCTCTTCAACTTGGACATCCTGTGCTCCCCCTTGATCACGCGCCTCCACTTGAGGTACCTGTTCGTCATCTTGGGTTGGGGGATTCACCATCATTGAGGAAGAAGGTTGATCTTGCTCTTTTTGTTCCTGAGGCCGCACATCTCCAATCGCCATGGTGCGAATCGCGGCCGTTGGAATGTCTTCTTCGTCTACACCATCAAGATCAACAACTTGCTCTCTTGGAGAGCCATTAGTCTCATCAAATACAACGTCGCTAGAGACTTCAACCAAACCCGATGATTTGTTGAAGACTCTATACGCCTTTGTATTTGAGTCATAACCTAATAAAAACCCTTCTACAGCTTTGGGAGCAAACTTAGAATTTCTACCTTTCTTCACAAGAATATAACACTTGCTCCCAAATACACGAAAGTAAGACACATTGGGTTTGTTACCGGTTAGAAGCTCATACGAAGTCTTCTTGAGGAGGCGGTGAAGGTAGACCCGGTTGATGGCGTGGCAAGCCGTGTTCACGGCTTCCGACCAAAACCGCTCGGGGGTCTTGAACTCTCCAAGCATTGTCCTCGCCATGTCTATGAGCATCATGTTCTTCCTCTCTACCACACCATTTTGCTGTGGTGTGTAGGGAGCGGAGAACTCGTGCTTGATCCCTTCCTCCTCAAGGTACTCCTCCACTTGAAGGTTCTTGAACTCGGACCCGTTGTCGCTCCTTATCTTCTTCACCTTGAGCTTAAACTCATTTTGAGCTCTTCTTAGGAAGCGCTTGAGGGTCCCTTGGGTTTCAGATTTATCCTACAAAAAGAATACCCAAGTGAAGCCGGAAAAATCATCAACAATTACTAAACCATACTTACTTCCTCCTATGCTTAGATAGGCGACGGGTCCGAAGAGGTCCATATGAAGCATCTCCAAAGGTCTTGATGTGGTCATCACATTTTTGGGATGATGAGAGCTTCCCACCTATTTACCTGCTTGACAAGCTGCACAAGGTCTATCTTTTTCGAAATGCACGTTAGTTAGACCTATCACGTGTTCTCCCTTTAAAAGCTTGTGAAGGTTCTTCATCCCCACATGCGCTAAACGGCGATGCCACAGCTAGCCCATGCAAGTCTTAGCAATTAAGCATGCATCTAGACCGGCCTCCTCTTTTGCAAAATCAACTAAATAAAGTTTGTCGTCTATTACACCCTTAAAGGCTAGTGAACCATCACACCTTCTAAAGACAGACACATCTACATTTGTGAACAAGTAGTTATATCCCATATTGCAAAGTTGACTCACCGATAACAAATTATATCCAAGTGACTCAACTAAAAACACATTAGAAATAGAGTGCTCGGATGAAATAGCAATCTTCCCTAACCCTTTTACCTTGCCTTGGTTCCCATCACCGAATATGATTGAATCTTGGGAATCCTTGCTCTTGACGTAGGAGGTGAACATCTTCTTCTCCCCCGTCATGTGGTTTGTGCATCCGCTGTCGATAATCCAGCTTGAACCCCCGGATGCATAAACCTGCAAGGCAAATTTAGGCTTGGGTTTTAGGTACCCAACTCTTGTTGGGTCCTACAAGGTTAGTCACAATGGTTTTAGGGACCCAAATGCAAGTTTTGTCTCCCTTACATTTGGCCCCTAACTTCCTAGCAATTACCTTCTTATCCTTTCTACAAATAGCAAATGAAGCATTGCAAGCATGATATATTGTCGAAGGTTCATTAATTTTCCTAGGAACATTAACAACACTTCTCCTAGGCATATGATGAACAACATTTCTCCTAGACATATCTCTACCATGCATATAGGAAGAACTAGAAGCAAACATGGTATGAGAATCAAAAGCATCATAACTTCTATAGGCATTCCTAGAATGTCTCCTATCATGATACATGAAAGCATGGTTCTTTTTAGCACTACTAGCCATAGGGGCCTTCCCTTTCTCCTTGGCGGAGATGGGAGCCTTATGGCTTGTTAAGTCCTTGGCTTCCCTCTTGAAGCCAAGTCCATCCTTAATTGAGGGGTGTCTACCAATCGTGTAGGCATCCCTTGCAAATTTTAGCTTGTCAAATTCATTCTTGCTAGTCTTAAGTTGGGCATTAAGACTAGCCACTTCATCATTTAATTTAGAAATGCAAACTAAGTGTTCACTACAAGCATCAACATTAAAATCTTTGCACCTATTGCAAATCATAACATGTTCTACACCAGGGTTAGATTTACTTGCTACTTCTAGTTTAGCATTTAAATTATCATTAACACCTTTTAAAGTAGAAATGGTTTCATGACAAGTAGATAGTTCACTAGAAAGCATTTCATTCCTTTTGATTTCTAAAGCAAGGGATTTTTGAGCCTCTACAAACTTATCATGTTCTTCATATAAAAGATCCTCTTGCTTCTCTAATAATCTATTCTTATCATTCAAGGCATCAATTAATTCGTTAATCTTATCAACCTTGGTTCTATCTAGACCCTTGAATAAACAAGAATAATCTATTTCATCATCATCATTAGACTCATCCTCAATTGAAGGAGCATAAGTAGTATTGTCTCGAGTACATACCTTCTTCTCCTTCGCCACGAGGCATGTGTGACGCTCGTTGGGGAAGAGGGATGACTTGTTGAAGGCGGTGGCGGCGAGCCCTTCATTGTCGGAGTCGGATGACGAACAATCTGAGTCCCACTCCTTGCCAAGGTGTGCCTCGCCCTTAGCCTTCTTGTATGCCTTCTTCTTCTCCCTCTTGTTCCCTTGTTCCTAGTCACTATCATTATCGGGACAGTTAGCGATAAAATGACCAACCTTACCACATTTGAAGCATGAGTGCTTCCCCTTTGTCTTGGTCTTGCTTGGCTGCCCCTTGCGACCCTTTAGCGCCGTCTTGAAGCGCTTGATGATGAGGGCCATCTCTTCATCATTGAGCCTGGCCGCCTCAACTTGCGCCACCTTGCTAGGTAGCGCCTCCTTGCTCCTCGTTGCCTTGAGAGCAATGGGTTGAGGCTCATGGATTGGACCATTCAACGTGTCGTCCACGTATCTCGCCTCCTTGATCATCATTCGCCCGCTTATGAACTTTCCAAGGACTTCTTCGGGCGACATCTTGGTGTACCTAGGATTTTCATGAATATTGTTCACCAGATGTGGATCAAGTACAGTAAAGGACCTTAGCATTAGGCGAACGACGTCGTGGTCCGTCCATCGCGTGCTTCCGTAGCTCCGTATCTTGTTGATGAGGGTTTTGAGCCGATTGTATGTTTGGGTTGGCTCCTCTCCCCTTATCATTGCAAATCTCCCGAGCTCACCCTCCACCAACTCCATCTTGGTGAGCATGGTGACGTCGTTCCCCTCATGTGAGATCCTTAGGGTGTCCCAGATCTGCTTGGCATTGTCCAAGCCGCTCACCTTGTTGTACTCTTCCCTGCTCAAAGATGCTAAAAGGACAGTAGTAGCTTGTGCATTTTTATGGATTTGTTCATTTATAAACATGGGGCTATCCGAGCTATCAAATTTCATTCCACTCTCTACAATCTCCCATATACTTGGATGGAGAGAGAACAAGTGACTACGCATTTTGTGACTCCAAAATCTGTAGTCCTTCCCATCAAAGTGTGGAGGTTTGCCAAGAGGAATGGAAAGCAAATGTGTATTGGAGCTATGCGGAATACAAGAATAATCGAAAGAGAAGTTCGAGTTAACCGTCTTTCTTTTGTCGTAGTCATTGTCGTTGTTGTCCTTTTGAGAAGGAGTGGACTCGTCGCTGTCGTAGTAGTAGACGATCTCCTTGATGCGTCTTGTCTTCTTCTTCTTCCCGTCTTTTCGTTTGTGGCCCGAGCCCGAGTCGGTAGGCTTGTCATCCTTCGGCTCGTTGACGAAGGACTCCTTCTCCTTATCATTTATCACAATCCCCTTGTCCTTAGGATCCATCTCTTCGGGCGATTAGTCCCTTTGTGAAGAGAATGGCTCTGATACCAATTGAAAGCACCTAGAGAGGGGGGGTGAATAGGTGATCCTGTGAAACTTGAAAACTTAATGCCATAAAACTTGGTTAGGCGTTAGCACAATAATGCCAAGTGGCTAGAGAGGAGTCTCAACAAAACACAATAACCACAAGAGATCAACACAGAGATGGCACAGTGGTTTATCCCGTGGTTCGGCCAAGACCAACGCTTGCCTACTCCATGTTGTGGCATCCCAACGGACGAGGGTTGCAATCAACCCCTCTCAAGCGGTCCAAAGACCCACTTGAATACCACAGTGTTTTGCTTTGCTTTTCTTTATCCCGCTTGTGAGCAATCTCCACAGCTTGGAGTCTCTCGCCCTTACAAAGATGTTCACAAAGAAGCATGGAGTAAGGGAGGGATTAGAAACTCACACAAGACACAAAGATCATAGCAAATATGCACACACAAGACCCAGACTTGAGCTCAAGAGACTATCACGAGTTTCTCATTAGAACGGAGCTCAAATCACTAAGAATGTCAAACTAGTGTGCAAGAACGAAGTGTGAGTGATCAACTATGCTCAAAGAATGATTGGATCTCGTCTCCATGCGCCAAGGGGTCCCTTTTATGGCCCCAAGGCAGCTAGGAGCTGTTGAGAGCATTGTAGGAAGGCAATTATCGCCTTCTATCGACTGGCGCACCGGACAGTCCGGTGCGGATATCCTTCCTTATTTGGCGAAGCCGACCGTTGGAGTTTGAGAGCCGTTGGCGCACCGGACACTGTCCGGTGCACACTGGATAGTCCGGTGCCTCCTTCTAGCCGTTGGCTCGGCCACGTGTCCCGCGCAGATCGCGCGGCCGACCGTTGGCCCAGCCGACCGTTGGCTCACCGGACATTCCGGTGCACCACCGGACAGTCCGGTGAATTATAGTCGTATGTCGTTAATCATCTCCGAGAGCGACGAGTTCGCCTGTGAACGGCTCACCGGACAGTCCGGTGCACCACCGGACAGTCCGGTGACTTATAGCCATACACCGCCGTCGAAGTCCCGAGAGCAGTCTGTTCGCCAGAGCTAGCCTGCACCACCGGACACTGTCCGGTGCACCACCGGACAGTCCGGTGCACCCAGACTGCGTGGACTTTGGCTGAACAAAGCCATCTCTTTTCCAATTCGATTTCTTCTGTTTCCAGCACTTAGACACAATACATTAGTCCATAAAACAATGTACTAAGTCTAGAAACATACCTTTTGACTTGATTTGCACTTTGTCCACCACTTTGCATAGATTAACACAAAAGCACTTGTGTTGGCACTCAATCACCAAAATACTTAGAAATGGCCCAAGGGCACATTTCCCTTTCAATCCCGATAACAGGCGGTTCATCCTCAGAGCCGACCAACAAGAGACAGAAGAAGGAGGCACAGAGAAGGGTACAGCATGTTGGGGTACAGGGACCCTTCATCAAGTCAAGATGGTCTCACATCCCAATTACCTTCTTCCAAGAGGACCTTCAGCTCAAGGATTACCCTCACAATGATGCTATGGTTATTTCTTGCGTCATCAAAAGATTTCTGGTTCACAATGTTCTGGTTGACATAGGCAGTGCAGCGGATATTATATTTGCTAAGGCCTTCAGACAGATGCAAGAGCCAGAGGATAAGATTCATGATGCTACACGCCCTCTTTGTGGCTTCGGAGGAAGACAGATTGTAGCGCTCGGCAAGATCACGATGCCAGTGACCTTCGGATTTGTCAACAATACAAGAACTGAGCAAATTGTGTGTGATATTGTCGACATGGAGTACCCCTATGTAATACTCCAAGTTGTATACTAAGAATAATAGAGAGTTAACCTCAATTTCCTGTGCCTCATTTGCATCATAAAAAGAGCATACACAAAATTTAGAGATGAATTAAAACAAATGAAAAATAATAATAATAATAATATGCATCATGTTGGATATTTTTGTTTGCTTGTGCATTCAAATAACAATAACAATAATAGTGGAAACAAAAGAATGACTTGGAATGTGGAATCAACCCCAATTTGAACCTAGGGTTAAAAAAATTAGAAAGGGAAGAGAGAAATACTATATGAATATAAGGAAAAGATTTATAAATAAATAAATGCACCTGTTCCTAATAGTGCTTGAACTTGAGCAATTCACTTAAGTATGAACTTCAAACGACATTTGAATTCAAATTGAAATTTGAAATAAGGAAAAGTAAGAAAAGAAAAAAATAGGGATAAAAACCTCACCTGGGCCGGCTACCATATTTCAGCCCACCAGGGGGAAGCCGTCCGCGTGGCCCAGTTGAGAACTCCAGCACGCTATGGCTCTGACTTGTGGGACCCACACCGCAGATGTCCCCCTCGTGTCGCGCCGCGCTCACTGCTGGTGGGTCTCTTGCGTCAGTCGGTACCGCTGCGCTCGCGCTGCCCGGTTCGGCTTACAGGTGGGCCCCTTTGACCAGGGCCTCCCTCAACAACCATGCCAGTCTTCCTGCACGGACCGCGCTCGCCTCGCGCTGACGCTCGCCGGTGATCTCGGCGTCCGTGCAACGACCGCGGGGTGTTACTGGAGTATAAGTACGTGGCCTCTGACTCCCTCCTCACCTTTCCCCTCGACTCTTCCCTCTGCGCCGTCACCAGAAAGCCTGCGCGCGGCGCAAGATCCAGCCACTGCTCGAAATCGGCGTTCCTCGGCCCCATTCGCCTCGTGGAAGCTCCGGGTGGTCGTGGAAGCTGTAGCGGGCGTGGTGAGCAAAGGCGTTGCGTCTGTGGGTGTTCGGCGCAGGTGAAATTCCTCGCCGGAGTTGGTGCTCCGCCGCAAACTCGGATAGCACTGTGGTCGGGGTTCAGCGCTGCGTATCTACCGGTGAGAACGCTACCTCATTTCTTGCCTTCACCTTCGCTCCGTATATCGCTCTTCGGATTGGAGTTCTGCGCCTAGGATCAAAAGCATGAGAGGCCCGGTGATGCCGCCGCCGCGGTTTAGGGCGCCACCGCGGACACCGTGGTGTCTGGTGTCACGGCGGGGAAGGGAGTTGGGCACCGTAAGATCAGTGATCAACGGGTGTGATTAAAACTGAGCGTACCCCTTCGCCGCATGGAGTTGTGACCGTCGATCGGGGATTGCACGGATAGGATTAGACCTTGGTGTTTTATATCGGGTGCGTTGATTTGGGATCCAACGGCTGCAGTCGCGTACCGGTTCGGGAAAGGCTAGATCTAATCTCGCGCGTCCACACCTAATCGAACGGTTCAGATTAGATGATACCCCTTCGGCTTGCACATTTCGCTAAAGAGACCCCGACTAAAACGAAAATTAACCCGCCATCCTATCCGACTGTGCGCTGGGTCTAGTATCTTTTGCGCAGAGACCCCTGACTTCTCTGGAATTCGTGGCCCAATCCAGAGCCTGTTGTAAATCGAATAAAATAATTAGAAAATAGATTTTAATATGAAAATAAGTGTTAAAACTTGTTTATTGCATAGAAAATTCATTTTAGCTCCAAATTGAACCATTCCAATTTCTAAAAATTTGTAATAATATTCTGTATCACTTAGAGTCTTTGTTTTGTCATAAAAACAGTAAGAAAATTAATTTCTCATCTAATCATATTTTAATCACATTAAAACCTTTGAAAATGCATAACTTAAAAGCTATAACTCCAAAAATTATGATTCCTGTTCCTAGGATTTTATTCTAATGTATAGATTATTACTGTGTATTTTGTTTATATGTTTGGTGTAATGTTAATTTCTCTATATACACTGTGCTTGTTTGTATTGTGGCGAGTAGAAGAGACAGTGACTGAGGATCCTGGTGAGCAGCAGGTTGAAGTAGCTGAGCAGGAGCTCATTGAAGGCAAGTTGTGCCCTTGATCACTTACTTTTCCCAGCCATGTTCTTATTAATTATAATGATCTGCATAGGTTAATTTTGATGGGATCCTTTAGGTTACCCTAGTTTTGGTTATCTTTATACCTTGTTCACCCCTGAAATATTTTTGGGTAGTACCTGTTATTGCTTTATGTGGATTTGGGTATGAAGATACACTATTCATGATTATTCTGTTATTATCTTGTTATTATTACTGTTCATGTTAAGATCATTAAATTAATGGGAACATGGAGCGACCACCCGGGAAAACAGTGCTACCACAAGGGTATAATGGGACGCCCTTGGCTGATTAACTAGGAAAGCTAGTGGAGGTCTTCCTTACCCGAAAGGGGCAAGGGCAGTAGGGGAGTGGTCAGTGTAGGGAGGTCCTTGGTTGATTTTGCTGCGATGGCAGTCAGACAAGAACCCTGCACTGGAGCTTCCTATAAACTGTAGCGGGATTTCTGAAGCTAGTGGAACTTTGTAAAGGCCTCGTAGTGTTACCCTGCCTCGCCTCCTCGGTAGAGGTGTATGGGATTGGCCGTCTCTTGGCAGATGGGTAACATGACTTGTGGGTAAAGATGCGCAACCTCTGCAGAGTGTAAAACTAGTATACTAGCCGTGCTCACGGTCATGAGCGGCTCGGACCCTCACATGATTAATTATGGAACTTAAATTTAATTTGACATTTGCATCGCATTTGGGATTATTTTACTATTACTGTTCTTTATTATTATTAAGGTTTGGTATTTACTTACACTTAGTAATTGCTAATAAAATTTTGACCAACTTATAAAAGCAATGCTCAGCCTCAGCCTTTACTTCATTGATTAGCCTTACACTTCATGAACTCCCACCTTTGGTGAGTTCATGCCACATTATTCCCCACGACTTGTTGAGCTATGAACGTATGTGAGCTCACTCTTGCTGTCTCACACCCCCCCCCCCCCACAGGAGAAGAACAGGTGGTCGAAGAGGAGCCGCCTAACACTGAGGCATTCGACTTGATCTAGGTGGCATTTCTCAGTCGACATTGGCGCCGACGATCCTTAGTTCGTTTTGTGGTTATTCTTTTATTTTGTAATAAGTCTTCCGCTATGTAATAAATACTCTGATGTTTTGTGACATTTATCTCTATACACTCTGTTATTATATATGTTGTCTTCTTTGGCGCATGTATGAGATGCACCCGGCTTTGTCCTTTAAAACCGGGTGTTATAGAAGTGGTATCAGAGGAATGTTGACTGTAGGACGAAACTTAGATAGAAATGGACAAAACCCTTACCTACTTACCTTATTCTGATTCATTCTACACTTACCTCACTCTGATTCTTTCTACACTTATCTTGATCCTGTCTCATCTTCTACTGTTTCACTCTGATCATTCTTACCTTTTCTACTCTTAGACAAGATGGATTTCACACCTTGGAATCCCTACCCCTATGACATTTTAAGAGATAGGAGGCCTAAGACCAAATCAAAACTATTTTCTATACTTAAAAATGTTGTTTGATTGTTCTGGTGGAAAATGTCTGATTTGCTTCTTTGATTGATTGAAGTATTAAATATGGACATCTTAGTATGTACCACTATAAGGTAATGAATTAGCTATGGTAGGTAAAACATTAATCTGCTTAGCTAATAAATCCCCCAATTTAACATGATTCGTAATTACTGCCTTGTCTACTGCTTTCTCTTACCTTATGTATCTAACTCAGATGGTCAATACCAGGAGGGGTGGTGGAATTGATTTGCCTCCTAACCGGCACACTCGAAGGATATATAGACAACCTCAGCCACAGCCTGCAGAGATGAATCCTCCTAATCCTCCACCAGGCGGAGTTGATCCACTGGTTGCTGCTCAGATGGCGGTGATGCAGCAAATGGCGGACACTATGGCTGATATGCGTGCCCAGATGCAGCAAGAACGCCAGGAGATGCGTCAGGAAAGAGAAGATATACGCCAGGAGAGAGAGGAGACACGCCAAGAAAGGAGGGCACAACAACAGCAGCTGCAACAACAAATGCAACAACAACAACAGCAGCAACAGCAGCAACAAGTACCACTGCCTCCACCACCACCACCAGTTCCACCCCGAGACAAGCATAGAGAGTTCATGAGTCATAAGCCACCTACATTTGCAAGCTCCCCTGACCCACTGGACGCGGATGATTGGCTGAAGTCCATTGAGAAGATGCTGAATATTGCACAGTGCACAGACCGGGAGAAAGTTCTTTATGCCTCAGGTCGTCTGACAGGTCCTGCTGCTGACTGGTGGGATTCTTATACTGCTGCCCACGATGTTGTTGATACTATTACTTGGGCAGAGTTCAGTACACAGTTCAGGAACTACCATATTCCAGCTGGTATGATAAAGATCAAGAAGAAGGAGTTTCTGTCATTGAAGCAAGGCAATATGTCAGTCAGCGAGTACAGAGACAAATTTATTCAGCTGTCGAGATATGCTCCGGAGGAAGTTGCTGAGGATGAGAGGAAGCAGGAGCACTTTATTGAAGGACTTAATGGACCCTTGCAGTATGCACTGGTTGCACACACCTTTCCATCATTTCAGACGCTACTCGATAAGGCTCTTGCTATTGAACACAAGCGTGTTCAACTGGGTGATTTGAAGAGGAAGGCTATCTCACAAGGACAGGGTAGCAGCAGTGTTCGTCCTCGCTACAGTTCACCACAGGGTACACCGACTCGACCAGGAGGACCGCGCCCAGTTCAGCAATCACTACTGAGGACTCCACCTCCTCGACAGGCTACCCCCACTGGCACCCCGACGAAGTTTTCAGGACAGAGTTCAGGCACCACTTGTTTCAAGTGTGGGAAGACTGGTCATTATGCAAATGTCTGCCCACAGAGGATTGCTACTACTCCAGTTCAGAACAAGCAACAGACTCCTGGCAAGGGATATTCTATAGCCAGGGTGAATCAAGTCAGCGTTGATGATACTCCTGATGGTGGTGACCTCGTACTTGGTATGTTTTATGTTAATGCAATTCCTGCAACAATATTATTTGATTCTGGTGCTACACATTCATTCATGTCTGCTAGATATGCCAACACGAATGAAATACCACTGCTAAATATGAGAAAACCCATGATAGTAATTACACCTAAAGGGCCTGTTGAGGCGAATCAAATGACACGTAGATTGACATTGACCATTATGGGTAGAGAATTTGGAGCTACTGCTATAATATTAGAGTCAAGCAGTATAGATCTAATCCTTGGTATGTCATGGCTAAGAAAGGCAAAGGCCGTTATAGCATGTGGTAGGGGTACCGTAGAACTCACTACCACTAAAGGAGAGAGATTTCAAGTTAATATTGCAGTAACCTCCTCATCCATGCGTGCAATGTTCTTTATGCCTGAGGAGTTTGTTGGTGACAACATCCGGGTGGTCAGAGATTTTCCGGATGTCTTTCCAGAGGAGTTACCAGGGATGCCACCAGATAGGGAAGTTGAGTTTGTGATTGATCTTTTACCTGGAACTGCCCCTATTTCTAAGCGACCATATAGGATGGCTGTAGAAGAACTGAAGGAGCTTAAGAAGCAGTTAACAGAGTTACAAGAAGCGGGGTACATTCGTCCGAGTTCCTCACCTTGGGGAGCACCGGTGTTATTTGTGCAGAAGAAGGATGGATCGCAACGGATGTGCGTGGACTATAGATCACTTAATGATGTCACGGTGAAGAACAAGTACCCATTACCCTGTATTGAGGATTTGTTTGATCAGATGAGAGGAGCCAGAGTATTCTCGAAGATTGATCTTCGATCGGGATACCATCAGATGAAGATTAGACCATCAGATATTCCGAAGACGGCTTTCTCAACCCGATATGGATTATATGAGTTTACTGTTATGTCATTTGGATTAACCAATGCACCGGCTTATTTCATGAATTTGATGAACAAAGTGTTTATGGAGTATTTGGACAGATACATCGTGGTGTTCATCGACGATATTCTTATCTATTCTAGGAATTAAAGTGATCATGAACAACATCTGAGGTTGGTGCTACAAAAGTTGCGAGATAATCAACTCTATGCTAAGTTCAGCAAGTGCGAGTTTTGGATTGACAAGGTGCCATTCCTTGGTCATATTATTTCTATTGGAGGAATAGCAGTGGATCCTGCTAAAGTGAAGGAGATAATGGAGTGGAGAGTGCCCACTACAGTTACTGAGATTCGGAGTTTCTTGGGACTCGCAGGATATTATCGGAGATTTATTGAAGGGTTCTCTAAAATCGCTAAGCCTATGACATCGCTTTTGGAAAAAGGAAGAGAATTTAAGTGGGATGAGAAGTGCCAAGAAAGCTTTGATCAATTGAAGGAGAGATTGATGTCACCTCCAGTATTGATTATGCCAGATCTACAGAAGGGATTTGACATTTACTGTGATGCATGTGGCCAAGGACTTGGATGTGTGGTTATGCAAGATGGTCATGTGATTGCCTATGCATCTCGTCAGTTGAGGAAGCATGAATTGAACTACCCCACCCATGACTTAGAGCTGGCTGCAGTTGTGCATGCACTTAAGATTTGGAGACACTACATCATGGGAACTAAGTGCCAAGTATATACGGATCATAAGAGTTTGAAGTACATATTCACTCAGAAGGATCTCAACCTTAGGCAACGCCGTTGGTTGGAGCTTATTAAAGATTATGATTTGGAGATTCACTATCACCCAGGCAAGGCAAATTTGGTTGCAGATGCCTTGAGTCGGAAGGAGCATGTTCACTCCGCTTTCGTTGTCCAGCTACCTGATGAATTAGCAAAAGATTTTGAGAGGCTCAACCTGGGAATTGTAACACATACGGAAGGAGTTACTATTGAATTGGAACCTACCTTGGAGCAAGAAATTCGTAAAGGTCAGGTTGGTGATGCTAAAATCCAAGAGATCAAGGATCTGATAACAGAGGGTAGAGGCCCGGAGTTCACAGAGGATGAGCAAGGCACGATATGGTTCAAGAATCGGATCTGTGTTCCCGAAATTGATAGTCTTCGGGAAACTATATTGAAGGAAGCACATGACTCAGTTTATTCTATCCACCCTGGAAGCACCAAGATGTATCAAGATTTGAAGCAAAAGTATTGGTGGTATGGACTAAAGAGAGATGTGGCTGCACATGTGGCTATGTGCGATGTATGCCAAAGAGTTAAGGCTGAACACCAGAGGCCAGCCGGACTACTGCATCCACTGAAGGTACCTGAGTGGAAATGGGAAGAGATTGGCATGGACTTCATTGTTGGATTACCCCGCACGTCTACTGGATATGATTCTATATGGGTGATTGTGGACAGGCTAACTAAAGTAGCCCACTTTATTCCAGTGAAGACCACTTATTCAGGAGCCAAGTTGGCAGAGTTGTACATGGCACGGATTGTATGTCTACATGGTGTGCCAAAGAAGATTGTGTCAGACCGGGGATCACAGTTTACTTCTCGGTATTGGAAGAAGTTGCACGAGTCATTGGATACAAGATTAAATTTTAGTTCGGCTTATCATCCCCAGACTGATGGGCAGACTGAGAGGACTAACCAGGTGCTAGAAGATATGTTAAGAGCTTGTGCCCTTAAACATGGTGGAAGTTGGGATAAGAGTTTGCCGTATGCGGAGTTCTCTTATAATAATAGCTATCAGGCCAGTTTGAAGATGTCACCGTTTGAGGTTTTATATGGCAGAAAGTGCAGGACTCCACTGTATTGGGATCAAACTGGTGAAAGGCAGTTGTTTGGGCCTGAGATTATACAGGAAGCAGAAGAACAAGTTCAGCAAATAAGGGAGAATTTGAGAACTGCACAATCCAGGCAGAAAAGCTATGCTGACACTCGGAGAAGACTGCTTGAGTTTAAGGAGGGAGATTATGTCTATTTGAAGGTGTCACCACTCCGGGGCATGAGAAGGTTCAAAGTCAAAGGAAAGTTGTCCCTCGCTTTATTGGACCCTTCTTAATCTTAAAGCGAGTGGGAGAGGTTGCATACCAATTGGAGTTACCGGATCATCTTGCGGATGTTCATGATGTATTTCATGTATCTCAGCTGAAGAAATGTCTCAGGGTGCCTGAGGAGCAATTACCAATGGAGGACCTTAGTGTTCAAGAGGATCTAACTTATACTGAGTACCCCATCAAGATTTTGGATACATTGACTCGAGTTACAAGAAATAAGGTTATAAAGATGTGCAAAGTTCAATGGAGTCACCACGGTGAAGATGAAGCAACTTGGGAAAGAGAGGAAGAGCTTCGTATAGATTTTTCCCACCTTTTCCCTAGATCTTCTTAAATCTTGAGGACGAGATTATTTTTAAGGGGGGTAGGATTTGTAATACTCCAAGTTGTATACTAAGAATAATAGAGAGTTAACCTCAATTTCCTGTGCCTCATTTGCATCATAAAAAGAGCATACACAAAATTTAGAGATGAATTAAAACAAATGAAAAATAATAATAATAATATGCATCATGTTGGATATTTTTGTTTGCTTGTGCATTCAAATAACAATAACAATAATAGTGGAAACAAAAGAATGACTTGGAATGTGGAATCAACCCCAATTTGAACCTAGGGTTAAAAAAATTAGAAAGGGAAGAGAGAAATACTATATGAATATAAGGAAAAGATTTATAAATAAATAAATGCACCTGTTCCTAATAGTGCTTGAACTTGAGCAATTCACTTAAGTATGAACTTCAAACGACATTTGAATTCAAATTGAAATTTGAAATAAGGAAAAGTAAGAAAAGAAAAAAAAGGGATAAAAACCTCACCTGGGCCGGCTACCATATTTTAGCCCACCAGGGGGAAGCCGTCCGCGTGGCCCAGTTGAGAACTCCAGCACGCTATGGCTCTGACTTGTGGGACCCACACCGCAAATGTCCCCCTTGTGCCGCGCCGCGCTCACTGCTGGTGGGTCTCTTGCGTCAGTCGGTACCGCTGCGCTCGCGCTGCCCGGTTCGGCTTACAGGTGGGCCCCTTTGACCAGGGCCTCCCTCAACAACCATGCCGGTCTTCCTGCACGGACCGCGCTCGCCTCGCGCTGACGCTCGCCGGTGATCTCGGCGTCCGTGCAACGACCGCGGGGTGTTACTGCAGTATAAGTACGTGGCCTCTGACTCCCTCCTCACCTTTCCCCTTGACTCTTCCCTCTACGCCGTCACCAGAAAGCCTGCGCGCGGCGCAAGATCCAGCCACTGCTCGAAATCGGCGTTCCTCGGCCCCATTCGCCTCGTGGAAGCTCCGGGTGGTCGTGGAAGCTGTAGCGGGCGTGGTGAGCAAAGGCGTTGCGTCTGGGGGCGTTCGGCGCGGGTGAAATTCCTCGCCGGAGTTGGTGCTCCGCCGCAAACTCGGATAGCACCTTGGTCGGGGTTCAGCGCTACGTATCTACCGGTGAGAACGCTACCTCATTTCTTGCCTTCACCTCCGCTCCGTATATCGATCTTCGGATTGGAGTTCTGCGCCTAGGATCAAAAGCAGGAGAGGCCCGGTGATGCCGCCACCGCGGTTTAGGGCGCCACCGCGGACACCGTGGTGTCTGGTGTCACGGCGGGGAAGGGAGTTGGGCACCGTAAGATCAGTGATCAACGGGTGTGATTAAAACTGAGCGTACCCCTTCACCGCATGGAGTTGTGACCGTCGATCGGGGATTGCACGGATAGGATTAGACCTTGGTGTTTTATATCGGGTGCGTTGATTTGGGATCCAACGGCTGCAGTCGCGTACCGGTTCGGGAAAGGCTAGATCTAATCTCGCGCGTCCACACCTAATCGAACGGTTCAGATTAGATGATACCCCTTCGGCTTGCACATTTCGCTAAAGAGACCCCGACTAAAACGAAAATTAACCCGCCATCCTATCCGACTGTGCGCTGGGTCTAGTATCTTTTGCGCAGAGACCCCTGACTTCTCTGGAATTCGTGGCCCAATCCAGAGCCTGTTGTAAATCGAATAAAATAATTAGAAAATAGATTTTAATATGAAAATAAGTGTTAAAACTTGTTTATTGCATAGAAAATTCATTTTAGCTCCAAATTGAACCATTCCAATTTCTAAAAATTTGTAATAATATTCTGTATCACTTAGAGTCTTTGTTTTGTCATAAAAACAGTAAGAAAATTAATTTCTCATCTAATCATATTTTAATCACATTAAAACCTTTGAAAATGCATAACTTAAAAGCTATAACTCCAAAAATTATGATTCCTGCTCCTAGGATTTTATTCTAATGTGTAGATTATTACTGTGTATTTTGTTTATATGTTTGGTGTAATGATAATTTCTCTATATACACTGTGCTTGTTTGTATTGTGGCGAGTAGAAGAGCCCGTGACTGAGGATCCTGGTGAGCAGCAGGTTGAAGTAGCTGAGCAGGAGCTCATTGAAGGCAAGTTGTGCCCTTGATCACTTACTTTTCCCAGCCATGTTCTTATTAATTATAATGATCTGCATAGGTTAATTTTGATGGGATCCTTTAGGTTACCCTAGTTTTGGTTATCTTTATACCTTGTTCACCCCTGAAATATTTTTGGGTAGTACCTGCTATTGCTTTATGTGGATTTGGGTATGAAGATACACTATTCATGATTATTCTGTTATTATCTTGTTATTATTACTGTTCATGTTAAGATCATTAAATTAATGGGAACATGGAGCGACCACCCGGGAAAACAGTGCTACCACAAGGGTATAATGGGACGCCCTTGGCTGATTAACTAGGAAAGCTAGTGGAGGTCTTCCTTACCCGAAAGGGGCAAGGGCAGTAGGGGAGTGGTCAGTGTAGGGAGGTCCTTGGTTGATTTTGCTGCGATGGCAGTCAGGCAAGAACCCTGCACTGGAGCTTCCTATAAACTGTAGCGGGATTTCTGAAGCTAGTGGAACTTTGTAAAGGCCTCGTCGTGTTACCCTGCCTCACCTCCTCGGTAGAGGTGTATGGGATTGGCCGTCTCTTGGCAGATGGGTAACATGACTTGTGGGTAAAGATGCGCAACCTATGCAGAGTGTAAAACTAGTATACTAGCCGTGCTTACGGTCATGAGCGGCTCGGACCCTCACATGATTAATTATGGAACTTAAATTTAATTTGACATTTGCATCGCATTTGGGATTATTTTACTATTATTGTTCTTTATTATTATTAAGGTTTGGTATTTACTTACACTTAGTAATTGCTAATAAAATTTTGACCAACTTATAAAAGCAATGCTCAGCCTCAGCCTTTACTTCATTGATTAGCCTTACACTTCATGAACTCCCACCTTTGGTGAGTTCATGCCACATTATTCCCCACGACTTGTTGAGCTATGAACGTATGTGAGCTCACTCTTGCTGTCTCACACCCCCCCCCCCACAGGAGAAGAACAGGTGGTCGAAGAGGAGCCGCCTAACACTGAGGCATTCGACTTGATCTAGGTGGCGTTTCTCAGTCGACATTGGCGCCGACGATCCTTAGTTCGTTTTATGGTTATTCTTTTATTTTGTAATAAGTCTTCCGCTATGTAATAAATACTCTGATGTTTTGTGACATTTATCTCTATACACTCTGTTATTATATATGTTGTCTTCTTTGGCGCATGTATGAGATGCACCCGGCTTTGTCCTTTAAAACCGGGTGTTACACCCTACAATGCAATCATTGGTTGGGGGACCCTCAATGCTTTTGATGCAATTCTTCATCCAGCATATCTTTGCATGAAGATACCTTCGGACCAAGGGCCTATTGCTATTCATGGAAGCCAGGAAGCTGCCAGAAAGGTTGAAGGAAACTGGACAGATTCAAAAGCAATCTATAATATTGATGGAGCCGAAGCTTGTGAGCAATACAAGTACAGAAGGGAGAAGGCTGCTTCGACCGATCAGCCAAAGCCCATGCTCTTATGTGAAGATATAGCAGACCAGAAGGTGTTATTGGGATCTCAATTGTCTGAGGAACAGGAGAAAAACCTCACAAGGTTTCTGTTCAACAACAAAGATGTCTTCGCATGGTCCACCAACAATCTCTATGGTGTCAATATGGATGTCATTGAACACTCGCTCAATGTCGATCCATCCTTCAGACCCAGAAAGCAAAGGCTTCAGAAAATGTCAAATGACAAGGTCGAAGGTGCTCGGAATGAGGTGAAAATACCTCTTAGTGCTGGAGTCATCAGAGAAGTAAAATACCCAGAATGGCTAGCTAACACTTTTATGGTGAAGAAGGCCAATGGTAAATGGAGAATGTGCATCGATTTTACTGATCTTAATAAGGCATGCCCGAAGGATGAGTTTCCACTACCAAGGATAGATTCTCTAGTAGATGCAGCAGCTTCGTCGGAGCTCATGAGTCTACTAGATTGTTATTCAGGCTACCATTAAATATGGATGAAGAAGGAAGATGAGCCAAAAACCAGCTATGAACATTGTGCAACAGTGCACGGCAGAGTCAGAGCGCAGTGCACGGCAGAGTCAAAGCGCAGAGTCAGTGGCGCACCGGACAATGAACATGAGCTCTCCGGTGTGGCACCGGACTGTCCAGTGCCACAAGAAGTAACCTACGCCAACGGTCAACTGCTCCCGAACCCTAACGGTTGGGTGATGTGGCGGCGCAGCGGACAGCCTACAGTGCCTGTCCGGTGGCGCACCGGACTGTCCGGTGCGCCCATCGCCAACAGCCTTCCCCAACGGCCATTTGGTGGCTGAGGGCTATAAATACCCCCAACCACCACCAAACCAAGCACCCAAGCATTCTGAACATTGCATTCAATACAAGAGCAATAGACTTCACTCCAAGACACAATCAAAGCGATCAATCCACTCAAAGTCTCCAAATCAACTCTAGTGTATTAGGACTTGTGAGAGGATCTTGTGTTTCTTTGTTGCTCTTGTTTGCTTGGCTTGGCCTTCTTTTTCTTTTCAATTCATACTCTCAAGTGCTTTGTAAGCAAGGCAAGAGGCACCAATTGTGTGCTGGTCCTTGCGGGGTCTAAGTGACCCGTGAGATTAAGGAAGAAGGCTCACTCGGTCTAAGTGACCATTTGAGAGAGGGAAAGGGTTGAAAGAGACCCGGTCTTTGTGACCACCTCAACGGGGACTAGGTTCTTTAGAACCGAACCTCGGTAAAACAAATCACCGTGTTCACTCGCTTTATTCCTTAGTTGATTTGTTTTCCCCCTCTCTCCTGGACTCAGTTTTAATTCTAACGCTAACCCCGGCTTGTAGTGTGTGTTTAAGTTATAAATTTTAGGTTTTGTGTATTCACCCCCCCTCCAGGCAACTTTCAACACACTTAAGGGGAAGGAAGCCTAACTCGGATTAGATCCGAAATTAGACTGGGCTTTAGGGTTACTGATGGGCCTCGGAGTCAGAAGCCCACCATAACTCCTATATAATGGGGGCCAGGGGCGCGGTTAGGCTAACCCTAATTCGCCACCAGCAAACGAGCAGCCGCTCGCCTCTCACCCTTGCACAGCCGCCGTCGCGAACCTAGCAGTTCGGTACGTGGCACTTCCTCCCTGTACGTGTGGATACCTCGGAGGTACTGCATCTAGAGCATTAGGACGAACCACGCGAGGACTTGAAGGACGCCGGCGACTGCACGGCACTGCTCGACGCGTTCGTCTACATCGAGACGTCTTCCGCTGCGCTGCGCGTCTAGTGGTAATTCCATGACCTATAACCGCAGTAGTTCTTGGTTTTATGGGGTCAAAAATTTTGTTTTTCACTAGCGTAGCCTCCCCATAATCCTACACGCCGCACATAAACTCACTCCTCGCTCGGTTCTTTGTGTTTTTCTTGGCTACTCCTCAGATCACAAAGGCTATCGATGTCTAGACCTCTCCACAAATTGTGTCATCATCTCTCGCTATGTGGTCTTAGATGAGTCCTCCTTTCCCTTTGCCAACACTTCCTCTCGCGCCCGTCCTAACTGTGACCTTGAATTTTTGGATAACTTTCACTGTGCAGACCCTCTACAGGTCATCAGCTGTACTACTCCACGGGCGCGTTCATCTAGGTCCTATTCCGGCTCCCTTAGCACTGGCAATCGCTCTGGCAGACCGCTTCTACCTACTGGGACTCAGGATCGGTCATCTCCAACACCTAGGCGCCCTCCACAAGCCAAACTGACCCCATCGACTGGGCCACCTGGTGAGCTGCTTCTACCGACTGAGCATCAAGCTTCGCCCTCTCTAGGACCTAGGCAGCCTCTGCAAACCGAGCTAACCCAACCGACTGGGCCGCCTCGACTTCTTTCAGAAGTCGGGTCGGCCAAGCCAACTGAGTTGCCCCCGCTCCTTAGCCCGCCTTCTCCTCCGACGATGACCCGCTGTCACCTGGTCCACCTAGGCCACCGCTCTTGCCTGGGCTACACGCTGCTGGGCCTCTGGGCCACTCCAACATAGCCGGAGCCCCTGCCGCCCTTACATGGCAATGGGGTCACCCGCCAGCAACCGGTCTACGCACTGCTTGCATGCCCTGTTAGGCCCCAGTGCTAGCGCCCCTCCTACCGGCGCCATTCCGACAACGTCGAACATCAACAACCACTCGATGCGCACTCGCACCAAGAGTGGCTTTGCTCAACCTCAGATTCTTCATGCCACAGTTGTCTCACCGGTGCCCTCGAATTATTGTCGGGCTCTCGACGATCCGCACTGGCATGCGACGATGAACAATGAGTTCTAGGCCCTCATCCAAAACAACACCTAGACTCTCATTCCTCGCCCGCCACATGGATCTTCAAACACAAGCTGTTGTCCGATGGTACTCTGGATCGATACAAGGCTCGTTGGGTTCTTCGTGGTTTCACTCAGCGCCCTGGTATTGACTTCAATGAGACATTCAATCATGTTGTCAAGCTAGCCACCATCTGCACCGTCTTTAGGTTGCCTTTCTCTAGGGGCTAACTGATCCATTAGCTCGACGTCAAGAATGTGTTCTTGCATGACACCCTCTCTGAGACACATACTGCAGTCAGCCCTCTAGCTTTGTTGACCTAGCTCGGCCCGACCACGTATGTTGTCTCAACAAATCACTTTACGGACTAAAGCAGGCTCCTCGGGCATTGTATAGTTGCTTTGCTGCTCATCTACAGTCCCTAGGATCCATTGAAGCCAAGTCTGACACCTCCTTGTTCATCCTTCACAAGGGGTCACACATTGCTTTCTTGTTGCTCTACATGGATGATATTGTCCTGACTGCATTGACAACTGCTCTACTTCATCGGATCATTACTGCTCTGTAAGTCTCCTTCCACATGAAGGATCTTGGTCCCCTCCAACACTTCCTCGAGGCCACTATTACTTGCACCGGTGCCGGGATGCTTCAAATTATGAAGAATGGTGATGATGCTCCCATATTTCTATTGTGGTAATAGAGAGATGATCTTCCTCACAATGTCCGCATCATCTAGCTTATTAATGCCAAAATATTTGAGCTCATTAATAACAAGATTTAAACGAGAATACATGTCTCTAATAAGACCATTTTCTTTCATAGCAAAAGAAGTATACTCATTTAAGACTACATAATGTTTTTGCCCAAGGACATTTGATGTGACGTCATGGAGCTCATGTAATTTTAGCCAAATCTCATTAGCTATTTTCAAGGTAAGTACTTGATTGAAGATTTCTATGTTAAGAGATTTATACAAGCAATTTTGGCTCTAGCATTCAAATGAATTTCTTTTTCGTCACTCGCTGTGAGCTTCTCGAGATTCTTAGGTGGTTCCATCCTGTGGCGAGTGACTCTCCAAACACCTAAATCAACTGCTTCTAGGTAACAAGCCATTCTAGCACTATAATAAGGGAAATTAGTGCCATCGAAGTGTGGTGGCCTATGGGTATCCATCTCCTTTCTCTAAAAGTGTCGGCTCTATTAGCGGTGAAATTAAAATGTTCCAAATGAGCCAAACCGGGCTCTGATACCACTTGTAGAAAACGGTGACGCCTAAGAGGGTGAATTAGGAGTTCTAAAACTTCTTTCTAAACTAGGCCACAAATAAATCTCTAGAGAAAAACCTATGCAAATAAACAAATTAGAATGTGCAAACTAGGTTTTGTCTAAGCGTTGCTATCTCTATTGCAAAAAGAGTTATACAACCTAAGTTCCAATCCTATGTATTCTACACTAAGAATAGTAAAGATTGCAACTTAAGTAAAGAGAGTAAATGTGGAAGATTAAAGAGTAGAGAAACCAAACTCTCGTAGATAGCGCTGGTATTTTTACCGAGGTATCTAGAACCACGCAAGGTCCCGGCTAATCCTTGTTGGTGCCCCTACACAAAGGGTAGCCCACGCAAGGGCAAAGCACCATGGACGAGTAACTCCATAGAGAGCCACGAGCCTTCTCCACATGTAAGTGGTGATCCGCTTTCGGCTTCTCTCGGACGCTCCCCATCGTCTTCACTATCAAGCTTCTGGTTTAAACGTCAAGGGTCTCATTCCTCTGGTATGCGGTGGTGGTCGTATCATAAACATGGTTGATACGGTCTCGCAAGACTCTCGCCCCACTCTATACAATTACAACGGCTCATGCAAGAGCCGAGGGGTTATGTGGGTTTTAAACTCACTCAAGTAACTAAGGATCACCTATAGCAAGCGCAATAGCGGTCTAACTAACCTAAGCACTTCACAAAGCACCTACGCTAATCATTGAATGATTCAATTAAGCACTTAGGTGTTTGAGCACTTGGAGATATGTATAACCTTCATTGGTATGTTGCTTGGGCTCCCACACGTTTAAATGGCCAGTTGGGTGAAGTATATATAGGCCCCAACTCCAATATAGCCGTCGAAGAGAAGTTGCAGCTCTCTACGGTACACCGCACAGTCTGGTGGTTGGTGTAAGGAAAATGGACCCCAGGCCATTTGGCTCAATAGGTTTTGGTGTTTGATGATCAACATAACCTGTGGACTAATGTGTTTGCTAGTGTTTGTGTTTGTGTTTGTGTTTGTAGTTCATAGGATGCTAAAGTTACTTGGACCAAGGCATTGAGGAAAGCAACACCTCAAAAGAATACATTATGAAGATCAAGTGAAGTCCAAGAAACAAAGGAAGTGTTGCCATGGCAGACTGTCTAGTCTGGAGCACCAGACTGTCCGGTGGCACACCGGACTGTCAGTGCCACACGTTGGACTGTCTGTTGCATCAGGGAACAATAGCCAAACGGCTAGTTCCAGGTGGCACTGTAGAGAGAAGACCACCGGACAGTCCGGTGTGACATCGGGAGTGCCCGGTGTAAAAAGCCTACGCGGCAACGGTCACCTGTGGTGTCAGTCCAATGGCTAGGCGCACCAGACTGTCCGGTGCACCATCGGACTGTCTGGTGTGCCGTAGAGAGTAGCAGCTTTTCTCCAACGGCTAGTTTTGTGTTGGGTCTATAAATACACCCTCAACTGGTCATTTCAAGGTATGGGAGCCCAAGCAACATACCAAGGCATAGTATAGACATTTCCAAGTGCTCATACACCTAAGTGCTTAATAGAATCACTCGGTGATTAGCATAGGTGCTTTACGAAGGTTAGTTATACCGCTTTAGCGCTTGCTGTAGGTGAATCCTAGTTAGTTGAGTGAGTTTAGAAAAAAACACATAACCCCTCGGCTCTTGTGCGAGCCATTGTAATTATACTGAGTGGGGCGAGAGTCTTGCGAGACTGTGACAACCGCGTTTGTGTCACGGCTACCACCGTGTACCGGAGGGAACGAGGCCCACGACGTTTTCAGCCGGAAGCTCGATAGTGAAGACAACAGGGAGCATTCGAGAGGATCCAGAAGCGGAGCACCACTTGCGCATGGAGAAGGCCCGCGACTCTGTATGGAGTTACTCGATCGAGGTGCTTGGCCCTCGTGTGGGCTTCCCTTTGCATAGGGGCAGCAACGAGGATTAGTCGGGACCTTTCACGGTTCTGGATACCTCGGTAAAAATATCAGCGTCATCCATGAGAGCTTGCATCTCTACCTTGCTCTTTAGCTTCCACATTTATATTAAGCATTTAAGTTTCAATCTTGTCTTTATACTTATATTGTTTTAGATTGAAACTCAGCCATTGCAGTAGAGATAGCAACACTTAGACAAAATCTAGTTTGCACATTATAGTTTAATTAATTACATATGTTTTGCTCTAGGGATTCATTTGTGGCCTAGTTTAGATCAAGTTTTTGATGTCCTAATTCACCCCCCCCCCCCTTAGGCGTCACCCATTTATTTCACCATCTCTGATCAGATGCCGAATCTCGTTGATCTTCTCATCATCTTTCTGACCATCTTCGATTTCTCGTTCTAAGGTGGGTTCTAGCTCCACTGTCACTCCTTGAGTGTTGTTTAGAAATCCAAGACTCAGCCTGTCGAATTCCTTTGCAAGCTCATATGGCATCGGGTGAGCGACCATCATGTTGACTTGGCTCTTTCAGCTCAAAGCATCTGCAACCACATTAGCTTTGCCTAGGTGATAATGTATCTCCAGCTCATAGTCTTTGATCAACTCTAGCCATCTTCGCTGCCTCATGTTCAATTCTGAATGGGTGAATATGTATTTGAGGCTCTTGTGATCTGTATAGATATCACACTTCTACCCATACAAATAGTGCCTCCAAGTCTTCGGTGCATGAACCACTGTGGCTAACTCCAGATCATGTGTGGGGTAATTCTTCTTATGAATCTTCAACTGTCAGGATGAGTATGCCACTGCTCTCCCTTCTTGCATTAACATGCATCCCAGTCCGGTGTACGAAGCATCACAATATACTGAGAATGGCTTGTGAACATCTAGTAGAATCAGTATCGGTGTTGTTATCAACTTCTTCTTTAACATCTTAAAGGATTCTTGGCACGCTAGGATCTACTTGAACTCAACTTTCTTTGCTAGCAAGGCTATCATTGGTCTAGCAATCTTGGAGAAACCTTCAATGAAACGCCGATAGTAGTCGGCCATTCCAATGGAACTCTTGATTCCCCAGACATCTTTTGGTGCTTTCCAGTCCAAAATAGTTGCTACCTTCTTAGGATCCACAGCTAATCTATCTTGGTTTATAATATGACCCAACAACAGGACTTCGCTGATCTAGAACTCACACTTGCTAAACTTGGCATACAACTACAATATCGTAGCCTCTGTAATACCTTCCTCAAATGCTCTTCATGCTCTTGCTCATTCTGGGAATATATGAGGATATCATCAATGAACACTACTACAAACTTGTCGAGGTAGTCCATGAACACACTATTCATCAGGTACATGAAGAAAGCTAGCGCATTCGTTAATCTGAATGACATGACGGTGAACTCATATAGTCTATACTTAGTGATGAATGCGGTCTTTGTTATATCGGAAGGTCAGATCCTGAGCTGATGGTAACCTGACCTCAGATCTATCTTCGAGAACACACTGGCTCCTCTCAGCTAATCGAACAAGTCTTCAATTCGGGGCAGGGGTACTTGTTCTTGATAGTGACTTCATTCAGAGATCTATAATCAATGCACATCCTCTTTGTCCCATCTTTCTTCTCCACGAACAAAACTGGAGCGGTCCAAGGCAAGATACTTGGTCTGATGTAGCCTTTCTCCAACAACTCATCTATATGCTTCTTGAGTTCCACCAATTTTGGACCGGACACTCGATAGGCTCTCTTGGAAATAGGGGCGGTGCCAGGTATAAGCTCTATGGCAAACTCAACTTTATGCTCGGGTGGCATGCCTGGTAAATCCTCAGGGAACATGTCGAGGAATTCCGACACAATTCTAGTATCCTCCAGCAAGTTGGCCTCCTTGCCATCTACAGACAAATGGTGACAAGCTCCTTCTTCTAGGTCAGGCATGAACAGTTCAGTTACTACTTCTTTCTTGGATGGGGACACTAACTTTACTGTCCTCTTGTCGCAACTGACAGTGGCTTGGTTTCTGTGTAGCTAATTCATCCCTAGGATGACAGCTAACCCTTGAGTACCCATTACTACTAGGTTAGTGGGGAAATCTATCCCCGTTATTTCAATCCTTAGATTCAGACACATCTTATCGGACTGAACTTTTCCTCCAACTGAATTAACTCTTAAAGGTGGAATCATTGGTTTTACCGGGATGTTATGTGCTTCTACCCATGATGTGGAAACAAAAGAATGTGTGGCACCAGTATCAAATAGTACTTTTGTTGGATGGGATTCGACTAGAAACATACCTACTGCCACATCTGGTGTGTCCTGGATTGCTTCGGCCTCCAAGTGGTTCACCTTTTCACGGTTGTAGGCCTAGCCATGGCCTCTTGGTGCTTGTTGTGGTGCTCCTTGTCTTGCTGAGGTGTTGAAAGCGGGTTGCTGTTGAACTACTTTCTTCATGCAGTGATTCGCCCAGTGACCTTGCTCCCCACAATGGATTCATCCACGGCCTCCTCCTTGCGTTGGCGCTGCCTAATTGTTCTGGTTGGTTGCTAGGGTAGGAAGGCGAGGTGCTTGGTTGTTTTGGCGCTGGTACAGATTTCCTCCTTGTTGGTTGTTCTGACGATACTGCTGCTGCTGAGGGAACTGCCTCTGATACTGCTGCTAGTGCTGACGCTGATGATGATGTTGGTGACCTTAAGGGTGACCTTGCTTGAACTGCTGAGGTGGGTTGCCTGAGTAGCGGGGACGACTGCTACTCCCGGCCTGAGATCCACCAATCTTGCGTTTCTTGTCTTCCATCTCCTGGCGCTTACTCTCAGTCATTATGGCTCTATCAATCAGATGCTGGAAGGTAGGGAAGGTATGGTTCATCAGCTAATAGTGAAGGGGGTCAACCAGGGTGTTTTTATCACCCTTAGCTGATGGAACTCGATTTAGAACAAAGCATGCGGCCAAAATAGCTTCGCCCCACCATGACTTAGGTAAACTAGAACTATCCAACATGGCATTAACCAAGTCTGTCAAAGTTCGGTTTTTCCGTTCAGCCACCCATTTGATTGAGGCGAGTAGGGAGCTGTTGTCTCATGGATGATTCCATGTTCCACACAGTATTCACTGAATTCATTAGAAAGACACTCCCCTCCTCTATCAGACCTAACTTGTTTAATTTTCTTTTTAGTTGGTTTTCTACCTCCGCCTAATAGATCTTAAAACAATTAAGTGCCTCATCTTTCGTCTAAACAAGATAGATCTGGCAATATCTAGTAGCATCATCAATAAATGTGATAAACTATTTCTTAGCTGCTCTCGTCAAAATTCAATTCATTTCACACAGATCTAAGTGAATGAGTGAAAGGGAAATAGGGTCAAACCTTTTCCTAAATGATTTTGGTGGTTGAATTGCCCAACACAAATAATTGGACTAACTAGTTTGCTCTAGAGTATATGTCCTACAGGTGCCAAAGGTTCAACTCAAAACCAATACAAAGATTAAAAAAGGGTTCAAGAAGAAAGGAGCAAAGGAAACCGAAGTGCTCCCTAGGCTGACGCACCGGACCGTCCGGTGTGCCACCGGACAGTGTTCGGTGCACTAGGGAGGATCGACCTCAAACTCTTCAGCTTCGGGTTTCTCAGGCGCAGCTCCGCTATAATTCACCAAACTGTCCGGTGTGCCACCGGACTATCCGGTGTGCCACCGGGGCAACGGCTATCTGCACGCAACGGTCGACTCTGCAAAGTGAACAATGCAATTCAGATGTCACAGCAGATGGTCATAGGGGCACCGGACTGTTTGATGTGGCACTGGACTATTTGGTGCCGCATGAGGACAAAGCCTCCAATGGTCGACCAGCTCCAAGCCCTAACTGCAGGATGACGTGGCGGCGCACCGGACTGTCCGGTGCGCCCATCGCCACCAGCCTTCTCCAACGGCTACAATTTGGTTGGTGGCTATAAATACCACCCCAACCGGCCACTTCAAGAGGTGGGAGCCCAAGCAACATTCCAAGTCATATAGTTGACATATTCAAGCCCTCCCAACCACCTCTATTCATTGATCCATCCTATACACAAGATTTAGACCACTACAACCAACACAAGTGCCACAAAAGAGAGAGCAAGCGAGAGAGAGCTACTCGTGTGAGTTTAGCACTAGCGCCTTGTGAGATTCATTAAGAGATAGTGTGTGCTAAATCTTTGTGTTCATTTGCGCGTGGAGTTTTGACTCCCATTGAACTTCCTCCAAAGTTTTGGAGGCTTGTAGAGCTAGCAAGAGACACCAAATAGTGTGGTGATCCTTGCAGGGTCTTAAGTGATCCTTGAGAAGAAGAAGAGTTCACCGATCTTTGGTGATCGGTGGAGAGAGGGAAAGGGTTGAAAGAGACCCGTCCTTAGTGGACTCCTCAACGGGGACTAGGCCTTCGAGGGCCGAACCTCGGTAAAACAAATCACCCGTGTCTCTAGTGTTCATTTCTTGTGATTTGTTTGCTTTCCCTCATTCTAAGTTTTCTTGCACTATTCTTTGCTAATATTATTTGGTGTTGCTCCAAGTTAAATTCTCATTTAGTGAAGCAACACCTTGCAAGAAAGAACTTGTGTTATTGCTCTTCTTATCTAAGCCATCTTGCTTTATTCTCATAGACTTATTAGTTGTATTGATTTATCAATTCCGCATTATTTGAAAGCAATACTCTTTACAAGCAAAAGACTTAGTTTTTATACTCCGATATTTGTATATCTTGTTCTAACCACTAATCAAGAGATCTAGTTGGGGTGTAAAGTTTATAAATTTCAGATTTGCCTATTCACCCCCCCCCCCCCCCCTCTAGGCGACTTTCAATTGGTATCAAAGGTAGGCACTTCATATTGAGTCTAACAACTCGAAGTGATGGCTCGTAGAAGATCCCAAAAGAACAAGAAGACAACTCCGAAGGAAAACAAGGAGGTAACTCTTGAGATATTACTTTCCGATTGTTCTAATTATGATTCTTGGTCTACTAGGATGATAAATGCTTTTAGAACCGTAAATCCACAATTAGAACAAATTTTAGACAAGAGTATCATTCCCTCTAGTTATGATAAGAAAAATGCTTCCGAGGAAGATCAAAGATGTATACGCTTAAACTACCTAGCTTATGACATCTTAAGTAATTCTCTTAGCAATGAAGATTATCGTGCCTTCATATCAAATTATAATGAATCCATTCATGATGCGCATGATATTTGGACTAGAATTAAAATCAAATTTAATGAGTCCAAACGTGATAGTTCATTTTGTGCTTCTACTTCCTTTGATATTTGTGAAACTAACCCTTTGAAGGAAGAAGAAGAAAATGAACGATGGAGACCAAACGATGAATCCACCTCTACAAAAGGTGTGTCTTCCCATTCCGATTCCCACATATGTTGTGTGGCTAATGAAAATGATAGTGGAAGCACAAATGAGGAAGAGGAGGATGAAATAAGCTTAATGCAACTCTACGCTCGTCTAAGCCTAAAAGACAAGGCGGTCATGCTCAAACTTCTAGAAAGAGCGAGAGAGCAAAGAGAAGCTCGTCAAATGCTAGAAGATGTTCTCTCCATGAAAATGCTATGCTTTGACGAGTTGACTAAAGAACATGAGGAGCTAAAGGGCTCTCATGTTGATTTGGTCCAAAGGTACGAAACTATTTCAATTGAGCAAGATAACTCTTTACATTGTATCGTTCAATTAGTAAATAGGAATGCCTTGCTTAAGGACCAAGTAGAAAAGCTAAAAGATAAAAATCTAGCTTTTCAAGAAAAATATGATATGCTTCTATGTTCTCATGAAAATCTTATAGATGATCATATCATATTTAATATTGCTCATGAGGTTGTGATAGAAAACTTAAAATCCCAACAACCTCACTCATGCACATGTATTCAAATTAAAACTACATTACCATGTGCTAATGCTTGTTGTCCGTCGACAAGCAAATCTTCCTTTGAGCTAGAATTTGCAGGAATAAAAGATGATACATATCAAAAGCTCAAAGAAGAAAATAAGAGGCTAAAAATGAGCTTGACATAACTAAAAGGGAAGTGCATTGCTCAACCTTCTCAAGATAACCGTGATCACATGCTGAAGAAGCTTGAGACGGGAACAACCATGTCATGCACTAAATCCCTTGAAGAAAATGTCAAGGACTTGAGGATTGCCAAGAGGAAGGAACAAAAGATGAAAATCAATACCTCCTCCAAAAGCCTCAACCATGCCACCATAAAAGGTAACATCCAAGGTAATGATCAAGCCACACTTCACACTAAGAGAAGTAAGAAGTGTAGTGAATGCTTTGAAAAGGGACACTCGATTAGGTCATGTCCCTATATTAAAAATGACTTGATTATTAACAAAGATGACAAACTTTGCTTTAAATGCTCAAAGAAGTGACACTTAATTAAATCTTGTCCCTATTTGAAACAAAAAGGCATAGAGTTAGAAAAGAAAATATTCACTAACCATGTAGCAAGCAAGAAACAAGAAAGGAAGAAATCTTCAAGGCTTGAAGATCGCCTATGCTACATATGCCGAAAGAAGGGACATCAATGCAAAGATTGTCCCATTGGTAACAACCCCACTCCTAGCTTGTCAATTAATTCTCATGTAACTAGGCAACCCAAAATTGCAACTTGTGTTACAAAGGTAATGAGTTTACCTAGTGCTAACACAAAGGACGTTTGGGTTCCTAGATCTTTGTTGACTAACCTTGATGGACCCATTAAGAGATGGGTACCAAAATATGCTTGACAAGCTTTGCAGGAGTAGGAGATGATATGAAGCTTTGGGGTGCTTGAGTTAATTCAATTCTTATTAACTCAAACTATCAATCTTCAAGGATCTATATATCCCAGATTGACCCAAAGTTACTTCAATTTATTATGTTCAAAACTCATATCATCTCGAGGAAGATATTGATGTTGTAGTAAATAAAGAATTATACTGTGCGAAAAGATCAAGGCCTACAACATGAAGGAAAGCCAAAGGATGGTAACACTTATGTTTTCAAGTGCAAGTATCTTAAATTATCATTTCTCATGTGTCTTGTGTAGTCACATAGAAAAAGAAGCACTTCAAATGTCTTAAAATTATGTCACCATTCTTTGAAGAAATTCCTCTCATATGGTAGATTGCATAATCATCATTTCTATACTATGGCAATCTACATGCTTTAATTTATTGGAAGTACCCCATGGCATGTTTTACACTAATTATCTTATTATTGTCATGATTCTAGATATAGAGAGATATTCCAAGTTCCTAAAAGAATAAGGTGTCATGTAAGGAATTCAAATCCTTAGGACACGTATAAAAGGAAAATTCTCTCTATAACTAGAATAGTGAGACTAATGCTTTTATCTAAGTAACCCATGTAGTCTCACTAGTAGAGAATAAGTTTCTCTTTGGAAGTGGGCAATCTAACATAAAAAGAAAAATCAATCCAATGACTTATGTTGTTGTGCTTCTTGCTTATATTGAATATGATTCTTCTACATTCATCACTCTCCATGTTATGAATTAGATTTGTTCCCATTATCTTAAGGAATTAACTATGCTTGTTTTATAAGTCAAAAACTGAGCATACATCATGGAATAATCTAGTTCATATTATAAAGTTTCCATGCTTTAGTAATCTACTTTTCATTCCTTGTCAAAATGATTACAAAAAGGGAAACTTGTGCTTGTGTTACTAACCATGTATCTCTTGAGCTTACTTATGGAAATCTACAAAAGAGAAAGTGCATGTCTAAAGTCACAAGGCTCTAGGGTTACTCTTCACCCTAAGAAAGAAAGGTAAAAGCAAATGTATGGGAACTCTTTTTCCCATCAATGGTTATTTACTCTAAATTATCTTATTCTACCTATGTGAAGAATAGATTCTTTATTGGACTTAATTTTTGCTAGATGTGCATTCAATCTGGTTCTCATAAATGCACTAGTCCATTAAGAATCTATTTCATGCCTTTGCTATATATGTTCTCATATTGATTTGCTTCTAAGTAATAATTAATAAATTCAATATGAAGAAGTAAATTTCCTATGATTGATCAAAATGTTCAAAAGGTGCATATTCCTTTTTCTTAAAGATGTGCACTAATGTTAAGGAGTTTACTTCATGTCTATGTGACTTATGGATGATGAATTGTTTATGTTTCTTGACTAAAGAAATCATCCTTCATCATATACTCCCTTGTGCTACTAACATCTCTCTTGAGTATTTTCAATAAGTTTGGAAGGAAAAAGAGATAACTACAAAGAGGAGGACATCAAGAACAACAACACCTACTTGGATAATAAGATCTTCAAAACAATCAATGGTGTGGTTGTAAGCATTCTAAATCTTTTTATTTGGGTGCATCTATCCAACTCATTCAAATTCTTGATGCATATCTTTAGGGGGAGTCTATCTTTATATCTTGATTATGTTGAGACTATCGCTTTATCTTAGTAATCTCAAATAGTCTCTTGTATGAGAATAAGTTTCTCATGAAATATGCTACTATATATCAATCCAACTTGTTAAAATAATGTTACTTTTATCAAGGATTGTTGATTTCATTGCTAAAGTAGCATATTTACTGGATTCTCCTAGTTTAAGCTTAATTGATAATTTAATGCATATGTTGTTCTTTTGATCACATCTGTTATTTGTTTGATCATTGAATAACTTCAATTAACACTTATGTTTCTTAGTGCCGCTATTCTATCAATCTATATCTCTCTTGATATGCACTAAGTTACAAAGGAGAATTCATGAAACATTTATGCAATTTGTGATCCATTTGATATATGCTAACAATGACTTGGAAAAGGATCACTAGTTGTAGAACTCTCTCTTGTGCAAAATATTTCCATATATTGTCTTGAGTATAGGTCTTAAGCAACTAAGACTAAGGACAAAGCACAATGAAGAGAGCGTCTCTATGTGAAGGTACAAAAGGGTAAAACTACTTCCTTTCATTTAAACTTGTACCTAAATCTTCCTTTTCTATACTTTCTTTGCATATCTTGTATAAAAGGAAGAGAAAGCATGTCCATGCATTAGCCCTGCTTCATACCTAGTTTAACTTCTCAAACATTTCATTCTTGCATTTATGCATCTTTGTTAAAGCTGGGTGAAGTGATTTTATTGTCAAAGAGCTTAAAGCTTAACCTTGTAACGAGGATAAGTTGCCTTTGTTCCAAAGGTGGATGGTCCTTAAGCCTCTTTGAAATCCTTAAGAGAAAATGCTTGAGATGTTTATAACATGCTTTCGTAAGTGCATAAACTGTCATGAGCATCACACTTATACTATGACACAATACACTTCACATTATCTATGATATAGACATGATCTCATTAACCTAACTATGTGCACTTGGCATTTAAGGCCAAAATTTGTATTCCTCTCAAGGTACGTATTTAGGGGGGCAATCTATATTACATAGAACTATAATTATGCTTAATTTGATATATCCTTTGATCATATCTCTTTATATCTATGACTAATGTGTTTTCAAGTGTATTCTTATGATTAGTCATAGAATTGAAAGGGAAAAGGAGTATTCGGCAAAGACGACGCTTCCACTCAACTCCATCGGTCTTATCTACTCTTTGCCGGTATTCCGCATAGTTCTCCACTTTGGTATAATCTTCACTCATATTTATTTGCTTGCCATTGGGGAGAAAGTAATAGGGCTTATATTTCACTCACAAGTATCCGTTTTTGGCGATTCATGCCAAAGGGGGAGAAAGTATTAGCCCAAAGCAAAAGGACCGCACCACCACCGAATTTTAAAATGAAGTTTTCAAATTAGTATCTTAATGTGTTTTCAAAAGAGGGAGAATATATTCAAAAATTTGTAAAACCCTCTTGAACACTAAGAGGAGAATTTCATTGAGGGGGAGTTTTGTTTAAGTCAAAGGAAAAGCATTTGATACAGGGGGAGAAATTTTCAAATTTTGAAAATGCTTCTTTCAATCTTAGTCATATACCTTTGACTACTTGCAAAAAGTTTTGAAAAGAATTTGCAAAACAAAACTAGTGGTGCAAGCGTGGTCTAAAATTTTAAATAAGAAGAAAACAATCCATGCATATCTAGTAGAAATTATATGTTGGTTTAATTCCAAGCAACCTTTGCACTTACCATATGCAAACTAGTTCAATTCTGCACTTATATATTTGTTTTGGTTTGTGTTGGCATCAACACCAAAAAGGGGGGAGATTGAAAGGGAAATAGGGTCAAACCTTTTCCTAAATGATTTTGGTGGTTGAATTGCCCAACACAAATAATTGGACTAACTAGCTTGCTCTAGAGTATATGTCCTACAGGTGCCAAAGGTTCAACTCAAAACCAATACAAAGATTAAAAAGGGGGTTCAAGAAGAAAGGAGCAAAGGAAACCGAAGTGCTCCCTGGGCTAGCACACCGGACAGTGTCCGGTGTACCAGGAAGGATCGACCTCAAACTCTTCAGCTTCGGGTTTCTCAGGCGCAGCTCCGCTATAATTCACCGGACTGTCCGGTGTGCCACCGGACTGTCCGGTGTGCCAGCGGGGCAACGGCTATCTGCGCGCAACGGTCGACTCTGCAAAGTGAACAGTGCAATTCAGATGTCAGAGCAGATGGTCAGAGGGCCACCGGACTATCCGATGTGGCACCGGACTGTCCGGTGCCGCATGAGGACAAAGCCTCCAACGGTCGACCAGCTCCAAGCCCTAACGGCAGGATGACGTGGCGGCGCACCGGACTGTCTGGTGCGCCCATCGCCACCAGCCTTCTCCAACGGCTATAATTTGGTTGGTGGCTATAAATACCACCCCAACCGGCCACTTCAAGAGGTGGGAGCCCAAGCAACATTCCAAGTCATATAGTTGACATATTCAAGCCCTCCCAACCACCTCTATTCATTGATCCATCCTATACATAAGATTTAGACCACTACAACCAACACAAGTGCCACAAAAGAGAGAGCAAGCAAGAGAGAGCTACTCGTGTGAGTTTAGCACTAGCGCCTTGTGAGATTCATTGAGAGATAGTGTGTGCTAAATCTTTGTGTTTATTTGCGCGTGGAGTTTTGACTCACATTGAACTTCCTTCAAAGTTTTGGAGGCTTGTAGAGCTAGCAAGAGACACCAAAGAGTGTGGTGATCCTTGCAAGGTCTTAAGTGATCCTTGAGAAGAAGAAGAGCTCGCCGGTCTTTGGTGATCGGTGGAGAGAGGGAAAGGGTTGAAAGAGACCCGTCCTTAGTGGACTCCTCAACGGGGACTAGGCCTTCGAGGGCCAAACCTCGGTAAAACAAATCACCTGTGTCTCTAGTGTTCATTTCTTGTGATTTGTTTGCTTTCCCTCATTCTAAGTTTTCTTGCACTATTCTTTGCTAATATTATTTGGTGTTGCTCCAAGTTAAATTCTCATTTAGTGAAGCAACACCTTGCAAGAAAGAACTTGTGTTATTGCTCTTCTTATCTAAGCCCTCTTGCTTTATTCTCATAGACTTATTAGTTGTATTGATTTATCAATTCCGCATTATTTGAAAGCAATACTCTTTACAAGCAAAAGACTTAGTTTTTATACTCTGATATTTGTATATCTTGTTCTAACCACTAATCAAGGGATCTAGTTGGGGTGTAAAGTTTATAAATTTCAGATTTGCCTATTCACCCCCCTCTAGGCGACTTTTAATGAGATCTAAAGGTGCCAGACTCTTATCTTCCACAGTCTTAAAAGGTTTATGTGGTTGCTTAGCTTGCACACAAGCATGACACTTAGATATCCTAACAACAGGAACTTTCGGAATCAAATTAAGCCTAGACAATTGGATAATGCGATCAAAACTAATATGACAAAGTCGAGAGTGCCAAACAGTAGTCTCGCCTACATTCAATTCAAAATATGAAACTGAGTTTGCCACATTATTACAATCATCAGCCACTGAAAGGCAGAACAAACTATCACTGTCATAACCTTTGCCAATAAACAAACCAAATTTCGAGACTGTAAACTTGTTCGACTCAAACATTAACTTAAAGCCATCACGACATAAAAGGGAACCACTAATAAAGTTCCTATTTATTCTAGGAACGTGCTGCACATTCTTCAAAGAGAGAGTCTTTCTAGAGGTCAACTTCAGATCAACTCTTCCTATTCCATGTATAGCAGCCCTTGACCCATTGCCCATCAAGATGGCGCTACTGTCGATAGCCTGATAATAAGACAATAAGTTTAGATCAGAACAAACATGTACATTGGCTCCAGTGTCTAACCACCAATCGGTGGATTGACATGCCAAAGAATTTGAGGGACATACCTAGTATTCCCAGCATCAACAATAGCCACATTGCAGTTTTCTGACAAATCACCTTTCTTGTCCTTCCTATTATGACATTTTCTGGCTATGTGACCAGATTCATCGCACACAAAGCAAGTTAGGTCTGCAAGGTTTTTCTTCTTTTTAAAATTAGTGTTCTGCTTGGCCTTTGGTTTCCAGTTCATCTTGTTTTTGTTTTTCCCACCAGATTTGCCTTCAACCACGTTGGCATTAGAGGTGCCACTATCCATTGGACCAGAACGGGGCACATCCTTAGATCTCGCCTTCTCCTCAGCATCAAGAGTAGCAATTAGATTTTCAACAGTCATTGACTCCTTGTGTTTGAGAGCCGTGGCAAAATTTCTCCAAGTAGTAGATAATTTGGCAACGATGCCACCAACCACGAACTTGTTAGGCAAGACACAGTTAAAGTGTGCAAGTTCCTCCATCAGAAGCTGGATTTCATGAGCCTGTTCCACGACAGAACGGTCATTGACCATCCTGTATTCATGGTACTATTCATTAACATAAAGTTCACGTCTAGCATCTGATTCAGTATACATCTGGTCCAGGGTCTCCCATAAATCACAAGCCACTTCGTGGTGCATGTGTATGTCATATAGTTGATCCGACAATAGTGTCAAGATACAACCAACACATCTTTCGTTATCCGACTTGAAGTTACGGTCCTACTCCTCAATGAGAGGAAGAACTAGAGAAATCACCCACCAGATCCTCAACGACATGAGCCAGAATTTAACCCTAGTCTGTCATCTCTTAAAGTTTTGACCAACGGCAAATCGCTGAGGTTTCAGTGCATCCGAAGGTCCAGCCATGTTAATTCTATCAGGTTTCTGGATTGTTGGAAAATTAACAGGGCCTAAGATTAATTTGGTAATGCAGCATAAAACGAAAAACTTAGATCTACTAGCAAATAATATCCATGATATTAGAACAGAATAGATCTGAACTAACTCAACAAGATTAACGCATAAAAGAAGAATCGACAACGGATCTAACCATAAGACCGTCATCGCAATAAACTGAAAATGCATATTTACTCACAGTGATATCCACGAGTGTTGGAGAAGAACTTGAGCGGACGTGCGCGGAGCACTTCCTAGAAACCTGATTCGCCGGCACCCGTGCAGGTCGTCAAAACGCCGGCGGTTGTTCAGAGACACCGCTCTCCCTTGATCTGCTGCACGACAGACGAAGGGATGGCAGGGCAGAAAAGCGACGACATAGAGAATTGAGAAGAAGAGGACGAGTCGGTTGCTATTCGTCTATATCCTCCGACTGAAGGACGTTTGCCCTTTATAGATGGGCCGCCGCAACCCATTGATTCGATCTGCTAAATTCCAATAACCGGCCCCTGGAATATCTCTACGTGCAACCGCCCGGAGATCTCGCACGTAACGTGCGTGCCCATTACTGCTCGTTGACATGACAGTCTACGTGTGATATTTAATAACCAAATAAACAAAAGGCAAAAAATAAACTATGTAAAACTCGTCACGACGCGATCGCGCATCATCCCAAGTCACGCGATAAATAACGCGAAACGCGAGCGAGCGCGCGGCAGCCTCCATAGCCCTTTATTTGTCTCATGTGAAGAGTATGAAACACTCTCACATATAAGTTGGTTCTCTCCTATCTAGATGGCCGATATGGGACTAAAGTCATATACCATCTCTACACACCACCTTGGCTTCTTTATTGAATTGGACCACACACTAGTAGGACCAATTCCAACAACAACTACACCGAATAGTTCTACAGCTATGGCGAGAAGCTTGAGAAGCGAGCATCTCGTGTTTTTGCTAGGTGTGGGACGTCAACATCATAGATACAACAATCAAGGACTTATACAACAAGAGCATGGATACCATGGTAAACACTCTCAGCATGAACCACACAGTAAGTATATATATGCTACAAGATTGACATATATTCCTTGTGTCTTAATTTATAATCCGTTTGACTTTTTTTTGCCGAGTTTAATCGGCTCGTCTTATTAAAAAATCTTATGAAAAAATGAAAAAATCAAAGTCATACTTAAAATATATTATACAGTAGACGATATCATAGTAAAAATTAACAATAATTATGATTTTTTTTAAATAAAACGAGCCAATCAAACTTGAAACATAAAAATTAAATGATATATAAATTGGAACGGATGAAGTAACTTGAAAGGGCAAGGATGCTTTTCTAGTTTCTAACGCTGAAAGCTGGTAGGGTGGATGGTATGACGACATCACTCGCTGGGACCTGGGAAAACCGCGAGAACAAACACGCGACCTGTGCGAACGAGTAGGATTTCTCGAATTCAGTTTAGAAGCTTCCGTTCCGTTCGTGTGTTACAGTCATACAGAACTGACACTGCATGACCTTGACCGTATTATGGCATGCAGCTATGCAGTCGAGAGCATCCTACGCCTAGGAGGTAAGCGCATGTATGACTGTGACATGGAACGATCCTTTTGGGTGACAGTACTTAGAAGCTCCGCGTCCTGGGACGGACGCAGATAATACCCTATTGTGGAGAAGAGATTGGCACAGGCAGGCCGGAATCAGACTGGCGTTGA
Organism: Zea luxurians; assembly: GCA_029449295.1. NCBI lineage: Eukaryota > Viridiplantae > Streptophyta > Magnoliopsida > Poales > Poaceae > Zea > Zea luxurians. Next base: position 76,506,517 of record JAOPSE010000014.1, read on the forward strand.
TACTTAACCGCATATTCGGTGGGGATAAAGCGCATGATAATACCGCTACAGCTGGTACGGTAAATCAGCATGGACTTGTGATAATAATGGAGCACAGGTTACTCATTTCTCTCTGCGTTTGTAACTATAATAAAGCTCTTTGTTTTTTATAGTTTTGATTTGTGCAGGTAGGTATCACGCTTAGTCCCCTAGTGCTGCTCCTCAAAGTTAAAGCACAGGTTACTCAATCCACACAGTAACAGTGGAAGAGTCCTAGATACAACCACCCAATTGCGATCATCAGTCATCAGTGTGAGCGGCCAACTGCGCCTGCCAGTACCTTGGTCAGCACATGAGCCAGGATCCCAACCGGGCAGAAGAGCAGGCACAGCGAGACCGAGTGCCTGGTCTCGACGTTGTTCCTGAGGCCGTCGTGGTACACCTGCCTGCATTGCAAACCCAAACGCGCGACGCGACGCGTCCCCCTCAGTCCCAGCACTGCTACTTGGTTGGTTGGTTGGTTGGTTGGTTCAGTGGTGCGTGCCTGACCTTGCCGCGAAGAGGTCGACTGCTAGGAGGTGGATCCACGCGGAGGCGACGGTCATCTCGCTCGCGAACATCCTCACGATGCCCGCCAACTGCGAAGCCGTCCCATCTCTGTGAGCAGCAGCAGCAGAACATTCGGACAACGCGTAGCACAGTACCTCAGGGAGCCAGTACTTGCTAGCGAACATGGCGCGCAGGGTGTCGGGGGTCCAGGACAGGTAGAGCAGGTAGGCGTAGAGGAGGCCCAGGGCGACGTAGGGCGCGCCGCTCTCCACGGTGCGTTTGGTCTGCGCGCAGGAGCAGGGAGATGGGGACATGATGCGGTGACCACTGACGAGAGAGCTCCATGCCTTGTGCTGTTAAAAGTTTGTGGAGGACGGAGGAAGATGGCTCACGATGTCGGCGTTGGGGGCGACGACCATGAGGGTGTAGAAGGGGAGGACGGCGACCGTGCCCAGGGTGAAGGCGCAGCTGGCAATCTGAGACGTCGTCATCACTGTCAATTTCAGCCAGGTCAATTTCACAGACAGTTCGAAGAATGAGCAAAATCGAACTGTTCAAGGGAGCGTACATGCGCGAGGCCGGAACAGCGGCTCACGGTCGCCGGCACGAGGGACCGCCCCCGCGAGCGCGGGCAGCAAGGGGCGCGCCCAGAAGCACGCGGTCGAGGGGCGGAACTGGGCGCCGGGCACGCGCGCCTCCGGCCGCTGCCGCAGCGCCAGCGGGAGCCGGAGGATGCTGACCTGCAGCAAGACAGATGCAGAGCAAATCAACCAGCTGCGCACGGCAGACACGAGAGAGGGTAGTGGCGAATTCTCGCCGTTGTTGGGGCTGGCGACCTACCCGCGTGCTGGCGGAGAGCGCGAGGGCGGACGGGGACGCGCAGGGCGCCATGTCTGGGGACTGGGGGGGCGAGGGAAGCGGACGCGGGGGAGTCCCCTTTGTACTTTGTACCGCAGCAGGCGGCACCACTGGGCACTCTGGAACAGTGGCGACCACACCCAGCCTCGGCCCTCCGACTCCGACCAGCTGCTCTGCTTAGCAGGCTGCCAGGCTCGAAGCCTAGCAGCAACTAGTGCCAACAGCACTCACCTCGACCTGGACACCTACACTACTCGCTCGCTCGTGCGGGTGCGGCTGCCTTGCCCTGCCATGCCGGGCGCGTCGGGTCTGTGGCGCTCGACGCGCGCGTGGGCGGGCGCACCGTCCGTCCGCCGTCCGCACCAATCACCAATCCAGCGTCGTGCTGGCGCTGACTCCACTCCATTCCATCACGAGTCAAGCAAAGCCACGCACACCCATGTGCGGATGTGCAGGGGGCGATGCGATAGCCGTACCCACCCTGTTCAATCTGCCCCCTTTCTTCGCCGCCCAGTCCAGGAATATCTGTTTCACACGCTTTCGGGCGGCTCTATGATTTCCAACACGGGAAGAACGTCTGGATTTGAGTCTTGACTTTTGTTAACTCTAGACAAATTTGTCCCCAGGACCTCAGAAGGTTTTCGTGTATCACATTTTACTAGTTGGTTCAGTTTACAAAGGTAATATGATTGGTATTTTCATCCTCTTACCAGATATCATTTTCCATCTAGATAGAACAAAGGTTTTTAATTAATATAGTGTGCTTTGAACAAATATACATTTTCATAGTGTCCACCAGACAAGCGAATCTTGATGTGCTGTCTACAAAACCTTTTTTTTTGTCCTGGAGACAAAATTCTCATCTCTTCTATTCCCAGGTTACGATAGATCATGGAAAAATTAGAGACGTAAGAGCTAGCTGTTCACCTCGCCTCGTCAGCCAAGATATGGTACATCATAAAAAATTGACATCTGGTCCAGTCCCACATAAGCTGCATATAATAATCGGACATGAAGGAAAACCTTCTCATCCACAGTATCCACAGCACCAAGAGGCAGTAGATAACATACAGTCCCTTGAGATTCAGACCGAATCCTCAAATAAAAAAAAAAAACCCAGAAATTAACCAGCATCCCCCTCGTCCAAAAACCATCTGGAAATGCAACATATTTCAAAAGATCTTCACGCTCCAACATCAGACATCACACCACAAACCCTTGGGATTCAGACCGATTCCTCAAATAAAAAAAACCCAGAAATGAACCAGAACCTCCATCGTCCAAAAAATTGGAACATATTTCAAAAGGCCTTCAGGCATCACACCTGCAAAAAGGGAGATCTTCGACAACAGCACACTGACATGAGCACAGCATCACACGCAATTTAATCGGATATCAAGGCAACAGATACATTTAGCCGACATAATGCACACAGCACCGAATACGATTCAAGATTCTTAATTTTTAAACCAAAACTGTTTGCAATCATCTCAGATGCAGAAAGAGAAAAGCAAAGGTGTTAATCCTCTGGTTGAGCCGTTTGACTTGACCTTCTTCGCACCCATCAGTCTACCGATTAACCAACTCCCTGCAAAGTCGACTGCGTCTCCTCCCAAGCACTGCTGCTGCTCGAGGAGACGCGGGAAAAATAAAAAAAGGCAACTCAGGAAACTGTACCCTTTTGGTTCTAGCGCCTATCCCCCTCTTATTCTCACCCCCTGAGCTCTCTTCACTGATGAGTGAGCCATCCCCTTTGGATGGCTTGTATAATTTAGATCCACGTCTGGAGATTCTGGACAGCTATGTTTAGAACGACAGGTGCGATGAGACCATCGCCTGGACCTTCTCGAGGTCCATGCCAGGAGACAGCACGTAACTAGCAGCAACAGCGAGCGCGATGACCACCAGGCTGCTCTTCAGGCAGGTGGCGCCACGGGTCAGCTTTCCAAAGATCACCTTGCAGTGCTTGTCTGCTTCTTTGATAGATGCCTGCTTTCCAGCATCTGTTGTGGACTCCAGCGAAGCCTCATTCTGCCACAGCAACAAATGTACTAATTAGAGGTTTAAAACACATGAATGTCTAAGGATATGCATATGCTATGAGTAATAATATCGCATGCCTTGGTCAAACTAGTATGCTCTGGCTGTGCATATGAATCACAGTGGGAAATGCCTAAAGTAACATAATATGTGTTGTTCATTTTGGCATCATACCTTCAGGCACTTCACAACATGAGTTAACATTTTAAAAACTATTCCTTTTAGTTTATTCAGGAGTAGAAAAAAGTTGCACATAAAATATAATGTGAATGAGATTAACATCTGAACTGTAAAAATGTTGAAGTTAAACAAAGCAATTTATGAAACAATCGCTTGTCTTACCTTAGCCTTAAAGTTCTTCACTGTTGCCTTGAGAGCTTCAGAACTGAGCTTAGGAGACACATCCCTCCAATCAATCACAACTTTGCTCAGGACAGCAACACTGGCTTCAATATTTTCAAGATAAATTCTTTCCTGAGAATTGAAAAAACAAGCCACTTAAGGCACAACTTTCTTGCGTGGAGCTACAGTACAAGGACAAATGGACAAAAGACTAAAGAATACTCACCCACTGCTTGTACGACTCTGCATTTTGAGTTAAGCACCAAATGAAAACATCAACAGACTCCCTGGTGAGCTCTGCGTTGTCTGGATATGATATCGCCAGTAAGCTAATTAGATGTGTATCAAAACAAAGGCAAAAAGGACTGTACAGTAAGCTATTAAAAGATAGTATGTCGACTCACTTTCTTGCATTGCTTTTGCACACAAAGGTAAAAGCTGTTGTGATGCTTGTTTCACAGTTTTTGAGCCAGGAGGACCGGCAAGAGCCAACTCCTTGATTATTGGGTAGGCTGCTTCAAACCTTTCTGTAGCCTACAGAATTGTTTTAGGTCATCAGAGCATGACTCATGAATGTTTACTAACAAGAGCTTAGGAAGGGAAAATGAACCTTCACTCGAGCATTAGAAACAGGAAATGTGGCTCTCATGAACAAGTCAAATGAAACAGGGGGGACTAAGCGTTCTCCCTTTCTAACAGCACCATTCAATAATATAGAACGAGCTTTGGTGACAGACAAAATTCTACACAAACAACAAGAGGTGTTAGAACTACAAATATTTTCAAAGTGTGTTAAAACAAAATCAGAATGGTGCTTTATAATATAGAACACAGCAACACCATGATGTTACTAATTAGAGCTTTATACTAAGTAATACCTTTCAAGCAACTGCAAAACCAAATCTCTTGCAAGGGGATTCCCACTTGACTTCGCACATAATGTGGGAAATAGAGAATGAGCCCAGCAAAACATGCCAGACACTAGGTCACCTTGAGAGGCCTGCAGTGCATCAGAAAAGAATTGGTACAAAAAAATTATAATTATAAAAATGGTAAAGAATTGGAAAGCATAAGTAACTAGCACAAAGGTGCCAGGGAAGAGAGTACCTGAGCAATAACCCAGACAATGATGGGAAGCTTTTCCTGTCCCAGATATTTATTGTTTCCCATTATCTTTGGCATAACATTTACCAGTACATCAGGCTTTCTTCTTAAAGTCATGGCAAGAACAACAAAGATTGCAACCTGTCATCATCAACAATTAGTAAAAAAGTACCAGCCAAAAAGAAAGACCGAGCCATTCATCATTACAAATAAAAGGCCAATAATTCAGTGAGTGTTGGTCAACATCAACAACTTAAGATTTATCATATAGATAAACCTATATGATCCATAGTCTGGGAGGATCTTAATGCAAATATTTGATTCCGCTCACAAACACCTTACATAAAAGGCAAAAAGGCACATCAACAACTGGAGAATCACAATTCACATTAGGTACACATATAAACATAATGATGGTAACAATTCACCTTACGTAAATGGAAATAATGCAAAAAAATCAGGATCAGATGGTGAACAAAAACCACATTAGAATAAAAAAAACAGTCCTCTGATCAAATAATGATGGTAACATCCAAATACATGTACACATATGAAAGATCTAGAAAAAGAATACATCAGGCTATTTGAATTTACACAATCTAGAAGACTAGAACTTGATGTACATGGCACTACAAAGCACATACTCCTATCTATAAACGTGGAATGTCAGCATATTGCTCAAATAATATAAAATTTGCACGATCTACATAGTTGTTCTTCACAAGATGGTGTATAAACATAATAGCACAATACATTACTGACAGACACCAGTAACAGGGATGTCCAGCTCAACACATATGATAAAACATATGGCATGGCATTGGCATGTCCAGTTTATCTGCTATCTCAGCGCAAGTTGCAGACGAATAAAATTAATTAAACAAAATGTACATTTTCATCCGTTCACCTAGATGTTCACTTGTTAAGAATAATACAGCCATGAGCCATTTCATATCCAACAAAAGGAATAAGATTCCAACTGGAACATTATTTGTATTTAGAAACACATGTACATGTACATTATACATCCTAGGATGATAGTTAAAAGTCAACATGACTTGAATGTTACCTGGGCCCTTGGAGACTGTTGTGCAACCTTCTTTGAACCCTTAGGGCCAGCTGATGGACCTGACAATTCAGACATGATGCTATCTATACACCACAAAACAAAGTCTCCCAGGGCATCAGAAGATCTTTGACTGATCCAATCACTCGCAGTCTTGATCACAGCCCCAGATATATGGCACAATGGGATCTGCTCAACACAGTTATTAGTTAGACACATACCGAAAATGAATAAGAAAGAAAAATCAGAGGCATTATCATCATTAAATCTCATACTGTAATATAAAATACAATCATGCTCATGAAGCCAGAACAATAGTGCCAACCACCATCAGTACACGGGAACATTAATTGCAAGCATAGATAGAATTACATAATAACAAATCAATGTGACCAATGAAGGATTATAACTTCATCCTAATATGGAAAATGTTGCTAAAAATATATAGTAATTAAATAACTTGACCCAGCTGTATACTGCAACACAATTGACTAGCAAAATTCGTGTGATCAAGTCGATATTCTTGGCATGCACGTTATAATCATCACATTGATGGTCAGGCCTTGCCTGAGGGGGGTCGAGCAGGGCAACCGATCTGGGCCCCCAATTCCCAGAGGCCCCACCCTAGTGCATACAGGGACGATAGGCAGCTAGGCAGGCTGCATCCCACAGGCAAGCAACACAAGGCAATACTGAACCTGAACGCTAGGGCACGCCGCACCCGCGAGCGTGATTATCTTACGGCGATAGTCCCGCTGTCCAGGTTCTTGCTTCTGTCTTACTTCTATTTTTACCGCTCAAGTTTTTCCATGACAAATTGAATTATTTTGATTAGCTGATACATAGTAAAAAAAAGTAGTTCTTATGGTATTGGGGCCTCAGTCTATAATCCTGTCGTGGCCCCCCTCAAAACTTAGGAACGGCCCTGGTGATGGCCAATCAGGACTCACGCATTCGGAGCGCCTACCTGCCACCATGCAGGGAACATGCATGTTACTGTAATAATAGGGTGGCATCAATCACTTTCCTCAGTTGGTTATCTGAGTTTGTTAAGATACGACAAATGTGTCATAACGGTTTCCCAAACCGGAGACGTTAATGCATAGATATTCCAAATTTTAGCGCGAAACATAAAAACACAAATACATCACTATGTGCGGCTACAGCACAGTAACATAACATGAAAACATAAACCTCCAACAGGCAGCAATTGCGTCTAAGCATGAGCTGAAAAAAATTGATCACGTGCATATAAAACCAGGGACGTTATTGCACAGATTCTCCAAATTTTGGCGCGAAACATAAATACCAAATACATCACTACGTGCAGCTACAGCACAGTAACGTAACATTAAAACATAAACATCCAACAGGCAGCAATTGCGTCTAAGCATGAGCTGAAAAAAATGATCACATGCATATAAACCAGAGACGTTATTGCACGGATTCTCCAAATTTTGGCGCGAAACATAAATACCAAATACATCACTACGTGCAGCTACAGCACAATAACATAACATTAAAACATAAACCTCCAATCAACAGCAATTGCGTCTAAGCATGAGCTGAAAAAATTGATCACATGCATATAAAACAGAGACGTTATTGCACGGATTCTCCAAATTTTAGTGTGAAACATAAATACCAAATACATCACTACGTGCGGCTACAGCACAATAACATAACATTAAAACATAAACCTCCAATCAACAGCAATTGCAACTAAGCACAATCTGAAAAAAAGTTTCACATGCATAAAAAACCAAAGACCTTAATGCATGGATTTTCCTAATTTTGGAGTGAAACATAAATACCAAATGCATCACTACGTGCGCTACAGCACAGTAGAGTAACATTAAAAAAATAGACCTCCTACAGACAACAATTGCATCTAAGCAGTCTGAAAAAAATGATGACATGCATAAATAGATTCCAGAACAATATCTAGTGATATGATAACTCACATCAACCATCTTGGACACTGTTGATTCTTTGAACATCTTTGCCCATGGAAATTGAGATGCGCTAACAGCTGCAAATGCCCGGCCAAAGTAATCAGCAAACCTCATGAGCTGAATGTCCTGTTGATTCTCGTACGATGCCTGCACAGAACAAATAATCAGAATATACATACACAACAGAAAGTGTACCAACCTTTTGCAGGCTAATCCTAACACCAAAGCCCAGAGCTCCCCGAGATCCATCTTTACATCCTAAGATCCGACTTTCAGGCAAGACAACAGTACTATATTGGATAGAATTTTGGTTCAACTTGATCCGAAACCCGGTACGTCCTAGCATTTCGTCGGAATTTCATCAATTCCAGCGAGATCCGTCGCTAAACCCTACCCAGATCCGATCCGTAAAAAGACGGACAAAACCTTGATCCGGACCATCATCACAAGATCTCATTTTTTAACAGGAATCCGACGGGGAGGAGAGGTTTGACGCGGCCTTACCGAGATCTCGAAGAGGTGCGCTGCAAGGTTCTCGGCGTCGATCAGGACGGCGGCCTCGGCGACCGTCACCTTCGGCTTCTTCACCTTGGGCTTCTTAGGCTTCTTGACCTCTCCCTCCTGGCGCGGGGCAGCGGCCTCGTCGGAGTCGTCGTCGTCGGAGTAGGCGGCGCCCGTGGCAGCGGCGATCCGCGCGTCGTCGAGGTCGGCCGCCCTGGAGGCGAGCTGCTGCTGCAGCGCGCGGTGGCGCTCCTGGGAGCGCTTCTCGACGGCGTCGAAGACGCCGCCAGGCTTGCCGTTGGACTGCAGCGCCAGATCGGGCGCCGTGGCGCGGGGCGGCTGCGCCTGCTTGCGGTTGCGCTTGGGGTACGACACCGTCTGCCAGCCGTGCGAGGGGTCGGAGGAGGCGGCCGCCGCCATGGAGGAGGAGGAGGAGGCGCCCGCGAGGTCGTCCATCGCCATAGCTGCCACGCGCGCGCGGAGGGGGAGGCGAGGGTCCTCCTGGCTTTCGAGAGGCGACGAGCAGGAACAGGAAGGAAGAAAGCAGCTGTGAGAGAGACGAGGACGAGGGATGCGCAGGCGTGGCTGGATTTTATTGTGAACGGCGAGCCGAGGGTGCCGCGTGCGTCGCGTGCACTGCACCCCGTCTGTCCTCTCTCCGCCCCCGCTCCTCGCCGCTCTGGTCACTCACAACACACAGTCACAACTCCGTTTTTCCGTTTCCTCGCTGTCTCGGGCGTGATCTTGTGAGACTTCTTGGCTGCTATCTTTTCTTCTAGCTCGTTCTTTTCTCTGGTGCAGCTTTCCGGTTCTGTTTGTTTGGAAACAACTTCGGTGACGCTGACATGAGCTGGCCGTGGATATAGATGCGGTTCCGTCGACCATGGATGGGTACGTACAATTGCTTAAAAAAGCTGCCTGCTCTTCTTCACACTGTCGTACGAAGCTCATGAGTAGGGCTGTAAAAAAGCAGTTGTCCCAGATTAATTAAACTATATAATAAGGATGGATAATAGATAATTTTACTTATAATGTTAAATAATGATCATATTTTTCACATTTAAATACTATTAAATTACTATATAATACAATATTATTTATCAAGATCCAGCTCGCGAGGCAATTTCGAGCCAAGCCGAGCCTGAGCTCGTTGAGTGAATGAGCCAAGCCGAGTCGAGTTCGGTCTGTCAACGAGTCAAGCCGAGCCGAGCCGATGTGAGGATGAAGAAGGGGATAGCTGATGAAGACTCGGTGGCGGGAAAGACAACTCGACTGAGGAGGCCCAATAGTCGAGTCTATGGGCCGCAGTGGGGCCACATCGTGGGCTGCCCTAGAAGATGAACGGACGGTGAGAAATTACTCGTCGAATTTGTCGCTAGAGTTGGGTGTGAGGAAAATGGGCCCCGGACCATTTGGCTCAAAAGGTTTTAGTGTTTGATGATCAACATAACATGTGAACTAATAAATTTGCTAGTGTTTATGATTGTAGTTTACAGGATGCTAAAGTGATTTGGACTAAAGCATTGAGGAAAGCAACACACCAAATGAAGACATTATGAAGATCACAAGTGAAGATCAACAAGTATCAAGCAAAGTCTAAGAAACGAAGAAAAGTGTTGTCACTAGTGGACTGTCAGGTTGAGGACACCGGACTGTCTGGTGCACCAGGGAATATTAGTCCAACGACTAGTTCCTAGTGGCACTGTGGAGGAGGGCCCAGACTGTCAGGTGCAAAGGCTGACAGCCAACGGTCGACTGACAGATCCAACGACTAGTGGCGCACCGGACAGGACACCGGACTGTCCGATGCCTACCACAGGACTGTCCGGTGTGCCGCAGAAAGCTGCAGTTTTCCTCCAACGGCTATAATTGAGTTGGGGCCAATAAATACATCATCCAACCGACCATTTGGAGGTGTAAGAGCCATAGCAACATACCAAGGCATACCGTATACATTTCCAAGTGCTCATACACCCAAGTGCTTAATAGAATCACTCGGTGATTAACGTAGGTGCTTTGCGAAGTGCCTAGGTTAGTTAGACCGCATTAGCGTTTGCTCTAGGTGAATCCTAGTTAGTTGAGTGAGTTTAGAAAAATCACACAACCCCTCGGCTCTTGCGTGAGCTGTTGTAATTGTATCGAGTGGGGCGAGAGTCTTGCGAGATCGTGACAACCGTGTTTATGTCACGACTACCACCGTGTACCGGAGGGAACGAGGCCCACGAAGTTTCGGCCGGAAGCTCGATAGTGGAGATAACGGGGAGCGTCCGAGAGGAGCTGGAAGCGGAGCACCACTTGCGCGTGGAGAAGGCCTGCATCTCTCTATAGAGTTACTCGATCGTGGTGCTTGGCCATCGCGTGGGCTACCCTTTGCATAGGGGCACCAACGAGGATTAATCGGAACCTTGCGTGGTTCCGGATACCTCGGTAAAAATACCGGCGTCATCCACGAGAGTTTGCATCTCTACCTTACTCTTTACCTTCCGCATTTACATTGAGTATTTAAGTTTCAATCCTGTCTTTTTGGTACATTGTTTAGATTGAAACTGAGCCTTTGCGGTAGAGATAGCAACACTTAGACAAAACCTAGTTTGCACATTCTAGTTTGATTATTTGCATATGTTTTGCTCTAGGGTTTATTTGTGGCCTAGTTTAAAGAAAGTTTTAGAAGTCCTAATTCACACCCCTCTTAGGTGTCACTGTTTCCTACAATTGGTATCAGAGCCTGGTTTGGCTCATTTGAAACGATTTAGCTTCACCGCTAAAAAACTGACGCTTTTTAGAGAAAGGGGGTGGATACCCATAGGCCACCACACTTCGACGGCACCAACTTCCCATATTATAGTGCTAGAATGGCTTGTTACTTAGAGGCTGTTGATCTAGGTGTTTGGAGAGTCACTCGTGACAGGATGAAACCACCCAAGAATCGCGAGAAACCCACCACAAGTGAGAAAAAATAAATTCATTTAAATGCTAGAGCCAAAAATTACTTGTATGAATCTCTTAGCATGGATATTTTTAATCATGTTTTTACATTAAAAACTGCTAATGAGATTTGGCTAAAATTGCATGCCTGTTTCCTACATTTGGGAGAAACTCGAACTTCGACGAGCTGGTCATAGTGGCTTATGGCTGCGAGCTTAGCTGACGTCAGGCTGTTGTGGCTTGGATGGCGGCGGTGTCGGTGCTGCTGCGAGGCTATAGAAGAGATGAGTATATGATTGATGGGTTGAGGTGTTATGGTTACATGTATTGAGGCCCCGTTTGGTTTGGGTAACTAAACTTTAGTGACTAAACTTTAGTCACTTTTGGTCCCTAAAGAAGCAAATGGGGTGACTAAAGTGGGGTGACTAAACTTTAGTTCTTTAGTCGCCAAAGGGGTGACTAAAAAGGACTAAAGTAGGACTTTTACCTTACTTACTCTCTGCTCTTTCTACATGCAGCAGGTTCCACTGATTAATAGGGGTAATGCAGTTATTATTCACACCAATTAATGTTCTTTAGTCATGTTTAGTCAATGAAACTGTCGGGTACCGTAATTAGGGGTACCCCCAATGCTCCTTAATCCGGCTGGAAAGCATCTTCAGAACAAACCATACGTGGCTGATAAAGCGCGGTTCAAGTCAAGGCCACACCTACCAAGGGATGCGACCTCATCCGAGCCCAGCCTCGGGCGGGAACAGTAGTCCCGGATGGATTCACGCCTCGCCCGAGGATCCCCTCAGGCAATGAGCGCACCCTCGGCTCGCCTGAAGCCTAGCCCACGAGTTCGGCCTCGGGCGCAACAAGGAGCTCCGCCTCGCCCGACCTCAGGCCTCGGCCTCGGAAGAAGATCTCCGCCTTACCCGACCCCAGGCCTCGGCCTCAGGAGGAGTCACAACCCCGCCCGAGCCCAGCCTCGGCCTCAGGAGAAGTCTCTGCCTTGCCCGACCTAGGCCTCGGACCGACTACGCTACAGGGGATACATCATTACCCTACTCCTAGCTAGCTGCCTCAGGCTATGAAGGAACAAGACCGGTGTCCCATCTAAGGTTACTCCGGTAACAGGTAATGATGGTTCCCCGCGTGCGCCCATGACGTCGGATTGCTCTCAACCTCCTACGGAAGCAAGACAACGTCAGCAGGATCCATGCCACGCCGATAGCTGTGCTTCTACAGGGCTGAAGGCACTTCTCCGACGGCCACGTTAGCTCGTGTATAGGGCTCAAGGCGCTTCTCCGACGGCCACGTTAGCTAGCAGCTACACCCCATTGTACAGCTGGGCATCTCCTTGTATCTATAAAAGGGGATGTCCAGGGCCTTCCTAAGGCAAGTCACAGACAGACGTTGCAACGCGGACAACGTTGGACGGCGCCCTCTCGCTCTCGCCCTCGTTGTCTCGCGACGCTTGTAACCCCTACTACGAGCACCCCGGTGCGAGATAACATAAGCCACATTTCCCTCTTGTGTTCTACCTTGCATCAACCCATCTGGGCAGGGACACACAGAAACAAATTTACTGGTTGGTTGACGGTCCTCGCGGGTCCGAAACGCCGACAGTTGGCGCGCCAGGTAGGGGCTCGCTGCGTGTTAACGAACACTTTCCCGTTGAGTTCCAGATGAGTAGCCTCCAGTAGCCTCTTCAGCCGGGGACGCTGCTCCGCTTCGGGAGTCTCGAGTTCATGTCCCTCGACGGCAGCTACGACATGGTACTCCTCCCCCCGGAGCGCGACAGCAACAACGACAGTCGGCTCGCCCGGCAGCGGCGAACTCGACGACGACTTCCCACCATGGCAGAAGAGGAACACCCGGGTTTGCCCCGCCACCCTCCTCGCCGGAGGAGGAGGAGACGGGGCAACCGTGGCCATGCAGGAGGCGGCACCTCATCGGCTGTCGGGCCAGAGCGAGTCGACGACGCTGGCACCCCTGCGGGGGCCATGTCGTGTGTTGTCCTCGCACTTGAGACAACGACGGGTGTCGCTTCTCGCAACGTGCCAACCCCAAGCGGACTGATGACGCCAGCACCCTCGCAAAGGACTTGCTGGGCGTTGGCCTCGTACCTGAGATAACGGTGCAGTCCGTCCCTGACGCGACTTCACCACCGTCCATCGACCAAGAGGTACCGTCCATTTTCCACCCTATCCCTTTTAGATTCAGCCTCGATCCACCAAGCGACCCCGCTTCGGTGAGCGCTTTCGCAAGGGCATACCCTGACCTTCCAGGGTATCCTATGCGGTCATCTTGGGACTGACTGACGGCCGTCTCAACCTCCGGACCTGCGGGTTCCGAGGAAGATGACGACTCTGACTTCGGTTGGGATTTCTCCGGACTCAGTGATCCCAGTGCCATGCGAGACTTCATGTCCGCATGTGACTACTGCCTCTCCGGCTGCTCTGACGATGGCCATAGCCTCGGCGACGAGGGTTGCGACCCAAGCCGCGAGTGTTTCCACATCGATCAGGGGGATCACGGAGAGGACAACCACCTCGGCATGCCGCAAGATGACAACGCCCCTGTGCCTGCGTCTCGCATTGACATCTCACGGGAGCTAGCTGTGGTCCCAGTCCCTGCGGGGGGTCAGGACACACAGCTCGAGCAATTCCGCGAGATGCAAGCCAAGCTCAACGAAGAAGCGGGGCGGCTTGTGCAGCTCCGACAAAATATCGAGCAGGAGTGGGCAGGTCGAGCACTTGCCGGAGGAGCGCCTCATCGGGCCCAAGACGTCCAGCGCCGAATCGTTGACGATGCCAGGGCAAGGCTGCCCCGGCCTTCAGCGGGGTCGGCCAGAATCTAGCTGCAGCAGCGATGCTACTCCGAGCGATGCTGGAGCCATCCACCACCGAGGGGCGGCGTATCCAGGGCGAACTCAAGGGTCTCCTGGAAAACGCAGCGGTTCGACGAGCCGAGAGCTCTGCCTCCCGAAGGCAAGGGTGCCCCTCAGAGCATCGGGCAACATCCTCCCGACTTATGCGGGAGGCCTCGGTCCGCACTAGGCGCACACGGGATGGGACGCCTGCTGCCCTGGATCGCCTCGGCGACGAGCACCACCGCCGCGACCGTCGAGCCCGCCTCGAAGAAAAGGTACGCCGAGGCTACCACCCCAGGCGCGGAGGACGCTACGACAGTGAGGAGGACCGGAGCCCCTCACCCGAACCGCCAGGTCTGAGGGTCTTCAGCCGGGCCATACGACAGGCGCCGTTCCCAGCCCGGTTCCGAGCCCCGACTACCATCACCAAGTACTCAGGGGAGACAAGACCAGATTTGTGGCTTGCGGATTACCGACTGGCATGCCAGTTGGGAGGGACGAATGATGACAACCTCATCATCCGCAACCTTCCCCTTTTCCTCTCCGACGCTGCCCAAGCATGGCTGGAGCATCTGCCTCCTGCGCAGATCTCCGACTGGGACGACCTGGTCAAAGCCTTCGCGGGAAACTTCCAAGGTACGTACGTGCGCCCTGGGAACTCATGGGACCTCCGAAGCTGCCGCCAGCTGTCGGGGACCATAATTAGGGGTACCCTCAAGACGCCTAATTCTCAGCTGGTAACCCCCATCAGCATAAAGCTGCAGAGGCCTGATGGGTTTGATTAAGTCAGGGATCAGTCCATACGAGCGACTCGATCACGCCACGCCCGAGCCTAGCCTCGGGCAAGGGCAGCCAACCCTGAGGTGTTTCCGTCTCGCCCGAGGCCCCCTTTTTTACGGTAGACGCATCTCCGGCTCGCCCGAGGCCTTGCCTTCGTTAAAGAAGCAACCCTGACTGAATCACCGCGCCGACCGACCAAGTCACTGGGGCATTTGACGCAAAGAGTGAGACTGAAGGGCGGCCAGGCTTGGCCAAAAGCACCATAGGAAGCTCCGCCCGAACCAGGGCTCGGGCTCGGGCTAAGGCCCCGGAAGACGACGAACTCCGCTCCGCCCGACCCAGGGCTCGGACTCGGGCTAAGGCCCCGGAAGACGGCGAACTCCGCTCCGCCCGGCCCAGGGCTCGGACTCGGGCTAAGGCCCCGGAAGACGGCGAACTCCGCTCCGCCCGACCCAGGGCTCGGACTCGGGCTAAGGCCCCGGAAGACGGCGAACTCCGCTCCGCCCGACCCAGGGCTCGGACACGGGCTAAGGCCCCGGAAGACGGCGAACTCCGCTCCGCCCGACCCAGGGCTCGGACTCGGGCTAAGGCCCCGGAAGACGACGAACTCCACTCCGCCCGACCCAGGGCTCGGACTCGGGCTAAGGCCCCGGAAGACGGCGAACTCCGCTCCACCCGACCCAGGGCTCGGACTCGGGCTAAGGTCCCGGAAGACGACGAACTCCGCTTCGCCCGACCCAGGGCTCGGACTCCGCCCTGGCCTCTGCCGAACGACCTCCGCCTCGCCCGACCCAGGAGCTCGGGCTCGGCCTCGGCCATGCAGGACTGACACGACCTCGGCTTCGGAGGAGCCTCCACGTCGCCCGACCTAGGGCACGAGTCCGCCACGTTGATAGGAAGCGCCATCATCACCCTACCCCGAGCCGACTCGGGCCGCAGAAAACAGGACCGATGTCCCATCTGGCTAGCTTCGCCAGATAGGCAATGATGGCGCCCCGCTGGACCCATGACGACGGCGGTTCTCAGCTCCCTTACGGAAGCAGGGGGACGTCAGCAAGGGCCCAACCACTCCGACAGCTGTCCCCCTGCCAGGCTCCATTGCTTCTCCGACGGCCACGACGCCACACCAGCTGGGTGCCAAGATCTCTCCGGCTGCCACCTTGGCATGTACTTAGGGCACTAGCTCTCCCCCGCTAGACACGTAGCACCTTGCTACACCCCCATTTGTACACCTGGATCCTCTCCTTACGCCTATAAAAGGAAGGACCAGGGCCTTCTTAGAGGAGGTTGGCCTCGCGGGAACGAGGGCAGGGGCAGGCGCTCTCTTGGGGCCGCTCGCTCCCCTCACCCGCGCGGACGCTTGTAACCCCCTACTGCAAGCGCACCCGACCTGGGCGCGGGACGAACACGAAGGCCGCGGGATCTCCGCCTCCCTCACGACCCGGCTCCGGCCGCCTCGCTCTTTCCCCCTTCGCGCTCGCCCACGCGCTCGACCCATCTGGGCTGGGGCACGCGGCACACTCACTCGTCGGCCTAGGGACCCCCCGGTCTCGAAACGCTGACAATTGGCGCGCCAGGTAGGGGCCTGCTGCGTGTTGACGAGCAGTTTCCCGTCAAGCTCCAGATGGGCAGTCTCCAACGACCTCTTCAACCCGGGACGGTGCTCCGTTTCGGGAGCCTTGAGTTCATGTCTTTCGACGGCAGCTACGACATGATACTCCTTCCACCGCCGCGCGACAGCGACAATGGTGGCGGACAGCCCGCCCGCCGGCGGCGGAATCGACGACGTCTTTCCCGCGTGGGGGAAGGACAACTTTCGAGCTCGCCCCATCCTCTCCCTCGCCATCGGAGGAGGAGGCGGGGCAACCAGGGCCGAGCGGGAGGCTGCGCTCAGTCGGCTGTCGAGCAAATCGACATCCCCAGCGCCCCAACGGAGGACGCGTCGGGCATCACCCTCGCGTTTGAGGCGAAGGCGAGCGCCGTCCCCCCGCGACACGCCGACCCCGAGCAAGTGGACGACGCCAGCGCGCTCACGGAGGGCCTGCAGGACGTCGCCCTCGCACCCAGGACGACGGCGCGATCAGCCCCCGATGTGACTTCGTCGCTCCTCGTCGACCAAAAGGTACCGGCTGATTCCTATCCTTTGTCGTTTCAACTCAACCTCAACCCGCCTAGTGACCTCGCTCTGGCGGGCGCTCACGTTGAGGCGAGTGCAACCCCTTTCGGGTTTCGTGTGCGGTCGCCTTGGGACCGATTGACGGGCGTCTCGACCTACGGACCCTCTGGGTCCGAGGAAGATGACGACCCCAGCATCTGCTGGGATTTCTCTGGATCTGGCAA
This sequence comes from Zea luxurians, assembly GCA_029449295.1. Classification (NCBI taxonomy): domain Eukaryota; kingdom Viridiplantae; phylum Streptophyta; class Magnoliopsida; order Poales; family Poaceae; genus Zea; species Zea luxurians. Next base: position 76,523,816 of record JAOPSE010000014.1, read on the forward strand.
CCCCAGTGCCATGCGGGACTTCATGACCGCATGCAACTACTGCCTCTCTGACTGTTCCGACGGCAGCCGCAGCCTTGACGACAAGGACTGCAGCCCGAGCCGCGAATGTTTCCACGTCGAGCTAGGGGATCCCTCCGGAGGCAGCTGTCTCGGCATGCCGGAGGATGGTGATCCCCCTAGGCCAGCGCCTCGCGCCGACATCCCGCGGGAGCTAGCTGTGGTCCCCGTTCCGGCGGGGGGTCACGACCCACAGCTCGAGCAAGTCCGCGGGGCGCGGGCCGGGCTCGATGAGGGAGCAGGAGCGCTCGAGGCAATCCGCCGGGACATCGGGCAGGTATGGGCGGGCCAGCCCCCGGCCGGAGAAATACGTCACCTGCCCCAGGGTCTCCAGCACCGCATCGCCAACGATGCCAGGGGCAGACCGCCACCCGCATCCGGCGGAACCGGTCAGGACCTGGCAGCCGTAGCGATGCTCCTCCGCGCGATGCCGGAGTCATCAACCACCGAGGGTCGGCGAATCCAGGGAGAGCTCAAGCATCTCCTGGAAGGCGCTGCGGCCCGGCGGGCCGAGAGCTCTGCCTCCCGAAGGCAGGGGTACCCCTCGGAACCTCGTGCCGCGACTTCCCGACTCATGCGGGAAGCCTCGGTCTACACCGGGCGCACGCGCAACACCGCGCCTGCGGCCCCGGGCCACCTCGGCGACGAGCACCCTCATCGCGACCGTCGGGCCCGCCTCGACGAAAGGGTGCGCCGAGGTTATCACCCCAGGCGTGGGGGACGCTACGACAGCGGGGAGGATCGGAGTCCCTCGCCCGAACCACCCGGTCCGCAGGTCTTCAGCCGGGCCATTCGGCGGGCGCCGTTTCCGACCCGATTCCGACCCCCGACTACTATCACAAAGTACTCGGGGGAAACGAGACCGGAATTGTGGCTCGCGGACTACCGCCTGGCCTGTCAACTGGGTGGAACGGACGACGACAACCTCATCATCCGCAACCTCCCCCTGTTCCTCTCCGACACTGCTCGCGCTTGGTTGGAGCACCTGCCTCCGGGGCAGATTTCCAACTGGGAGGATCTGGTCCAAGCTTTCGCCGGCAACTTCCAGGGCACGTACGTGCGCCCGGGGAATTCCTGGGACCTCCGAAGCTGCCGGCAACAGCCGGGAGAGTCTCTTCGGGACTACATCCAGCGATTCTCGAAGCAGCGCACCGAGCTGCCCAACATCACCGACTCCGATGTCATCGGCGCGTTCCTTGCCGGCACCACCTGCCGTGACCTGGTGAGCAAGTTGGGTCGCAAGACCCCCACCAGGGCGAGCGAGCTGATGGACATCGCCACCAAGTTCGCCTCTGGTCAGGAGGCGGTCGAGGCCATCTTCCGAAAGGACAAGCAGCCCCAGGGCCGCCCGTCGGAAGATGCTCCCGAGGCGTCTACTCCGCTCGGCGCCAAGAAGAAAGGCAGGAGGAAGTCGCAAGCGAAACGCGACGCCCCCAACACGAACCTTGTCGCCGCCGCCGAATACAAGAACCCTCGGAAGCCCCCCGGAGGCGCCAACCTCTTCGACAAGGCACTCAAGGAGACGTGCCCCTACCATCAGGGGCCCGTCAAGCACACCCTCGAGGAGTGCGTCATGCTTCGGCGCCACTTCTACCGGGCCGGGCCACCCGCAGAGGTTGGCAGGGCCCGCGACGACGACAAAAAGGAAGATCACCAAGCAGGAGAGTTCCCCGAGGTCCGCGACTGCTTCATGATCTACGGAGGGCATGCGGCGAATGCCTCGGCTCGGCATCGTAAGCAAGAGCGTCGGGAGGTCTGCTCGGTGAAGGTGGTGGCGCCAGTCTACCTAGACTGGTCTGACAAGCCCATCACCTTCGACCAGGATGACCACCCCGACCACGTGCCGAGCCCGGGGAAGTACCCGCTCGTCGTCGATCCCGTCATCGGCGACGTCAGGCTCACCAAGGTCCTGATGGATGGGGGCAGCTGCCTCAATATCATCTACGCCGAGACCCTCAGGCTCCTGCGCGTCGATCTGTCATCCGTCCGAGCAGGCGCTGCGCCCTTCCACGGGATCGTTCCTGGGAAGCGCGTCCAGCCCCTCGGACAGCTCGACCTTCCTGTCTGCTTCGGAACACCCTCCAACTTCCGAAGGGAGACTTTGACGTTCGAGGTGGTCGGGTTCCGAGGAACCTACCACGCAGTGTTGGGAAGGCCATGCTACGCGAAGTTCATGGCCATCCCCAACTACACCTACCTGAAGCTCAAGATGCCGGGCCCCAATGGGGTCATCACCGTCGGTCCCACGTACAAACACGCGTTCGAATGCGATGTGGAGTGCGTGGAGTACGCTGAGGCCCTCGCCGAGTCCGAGGCCCTCATCGCCGACCTGGAAAACCTCTCCCGGGAGGTGCCAGACGTGAAGCGACATGCCGGCAACTTCGAGCCAGCGGAGACGGTTAAGGCCGTCCCTCTCGACCCCAGTGGCGACACCTCCAAGCAGATCCGGATCGGTTCCGGGCTCGACCCCAAATAGGAAGCAGTGCTCGTCGACTTTCTCCGCGCAAACGCCGACGTCTTTGCGTGGAGTCCCTCGGACATGCCCGGCATACCGAGGGATGTCGCCGAGCACTCGCTGGATATTCGGGCCGGAGCCCGACCGGTCAGACAGCCTCTGCGCCGATTCGACGAGGAAAGGCGCAGGGTGATAGGCGAGGAGATCCACAAGCTGATGGCAGCAGGGTTCATCAAAGAGGTATTCCATCCCGAATGGCTTGCCAACCCTGTACTTGTGAGGAAGAAAGGGGGGAAATGGCGGATGTGTGTAGACTACACTGGTCTCAACAAAGCATGTCCGAAGGTCCCCTACCCTCTACCTCGCATCGATCAAATCGTGGACTCCACTGCAGGGTGCGAAACCCTGTCTTTCCTCGATGCCTACTCAGGGTATCATCAAATCAAGATGAAAGAGTCCGACCAGCTCGCGACTTCTTTCATCACGCCCTTCGGCATGTACTGTTATGTCACCATGCCGTTCGGTTTGAGGAACGCGGGTGCAACGTACCAGCGGTGCATGAACCATGTGTTCGGCGAACACATCGGTCGCACGGTCGAGGCCTACGTCGATGACATCGTAGTCAAGACGAGGAAAGCCTCTGACCTTCTCTCCGACCTTGAAGTGACATTCCGGTGTCTCAAGGCGAAGGGCGTCAAGCTCAATCCCGAGAAGTGCGTCTTCGGGGTGCCCCGAGGCATGCTCTTGGGATTCATCGTCTCCGAGCGGGGCATCGAAGCCAACCCGGAGAAGATCGCAGCCATCACAAGCATGGGGCCCATCAAGGACTTAAAAGGCGTACAGAGGGTCATGGGATGTCTCGCAGCCTTGAGCCGTTTCATCTCGCGCCTCGGCGAAAGAGGCCTGCCCCTGTGCCGTCTCTTAAGGAAGGCCGAGTGCTTCACTTGGACTCCCGAGGCCGAGGAAGCTCTCGGGAACCTGAAGGCGCTCCTCACCCAGGCGCCCGTCTTGGTACCCCCAGCTGATGGAGAAGCCCTCTTGGTCTACGTCGCCGCTACCACTCAGGTGGTCAGCGCCGCGATCGTGGTCGAAAGGCAGGAAGAGGGGCATGCTTTGCCCATTCAGAGGCCAGTTTACTTCGTCAGCGAGGTGCTGTCCGAGACCAAGATCCGCTACCCACAAGTCCAGAAGCTGCTGTATGCAGTGATCCTGACGAGGCGAAAGCTGCGACATTACTTCGAGTCTCATCCGGTGACTGTGGTGTCGTCCTTCCCCCTGGGGGAGATCATCCAGTGCCGAGAAGCCTCGGGACGGATCGCAAAGTGGGCGGTGGAAATCATGGGCGAGACAATCTCGTTCGCCCCTCGGAAGGCCATCAAGTCCCAGGTACTGGCGGACTTCGTAGCCGAATGGGTCGACACCCAGTTGCCGACGGCTCCGATCCAACCGGAGCTCTGGACCATGTTTTTCGACGGGTCGCTGATGAAGACGGGAGCCAGCGCGGGCCTGCTCTTCGTCTCGCCCCTCGGGAAACACCTGCGCTACGTGCTCCGCCTCCATTTCCCGGCGTCCAACAATGTGGCTGAGTACGAGGCTCTGGTCAACGGATTGCGAATCGCCATCGAGCTAGGGGTCCGACGCCTCGATGCACGCGGCGACTCGCAGCTCGTCATCGACCAAGTCATGAAGAACTCCCACTGCCGCGACCCGAAGATGGAGGCCTATTGTGATGAGGTTCGACGCCTAGAAGACAAGTTCTACGGGCTCGAGCTTAACCACATCGCCCGGCGCTACAACGAGACTGCGGACGAGCTGGCGAAGATAGCCTCGGGGCGAACGACGGTTCCCCCGGACGTCTTCTCCCGGGATCTGCACCAACCCTCCATCAAGATCAGCGACACGCCCGAGCCCGAGGTGCCCTCGGCCCCGTCCGAGGTGACCTCGGCCCAGCCTGAGCCATCCTCGGTTCAGCCCGAGGAACCCTCGACCCCTGAGGGCGAAGCACTGCGCATCGAGGAGGAGCGGAGTGGGGTCACGCCAGATCAAGATTGGCAGACCCCGTACCTGCAATATCTCCGCCAAGGAGAACTGCCCCTCGACCAAGTCGAGGCTCGGCGGGTAGCGTGACGCGCCAAGTCGTTCGTCTTGCTGGGCGATGAGAAGGAGCTCTACCACCGTAGCCCCTCGGGCATCCTCCAGCGATGCATCTCCATCGCCGAAGGTCAGGAACTCCTGCAGGAAATACACTCGGGGGCTTGCGGCCATCATGCAGCACCTCGAACCCTCGTCGGGAACGCTTTCCGCCAAGGCTTCTACTGGCCGACGGCGGTGGCTGACGCCACTAGAATTGTCCGCGCCTGCGAAGGGTGCCAATTCTATGCGAAGCAGACCCACCTGCCCGCTCAGGCTCTACAGACGATACCCATCACCTGGCCCTTCGCTGTGTGGGGTCTGGACCTCGTCGGCCCTCTGCAGAAGGCGCCCGGGGGCTACACGCACCTGCTGGTCGCCGTCGACAAATTCTCCAAGTGGATCGAGGTCCGACCCCTGAACAGCATCAGATCCGAGCAGGCGGTGGCGTTCTTCACCAACATCATCCATCGCTTCGGGGTCCCGAACTCCATCATCACCGACAACGGCACCCAGTTCACCGGCAAAAAATTCTTGGATTTTTGCGAGGATCACAACATCCGGGTAGACTGGGCCGCCGTAGCTCATCCCATGTCGAATGGGCAAGTAGAACGTGCCAACGGCATGATTCTACAAGGGCTCAAGCCTCGGATTTACAATGATCTCAACAAGTTCGGCAAGCGATGGATGAAGGAACTCCCCTCGGTGGTCTGGAGCCTGAGGACGACGCCGAGCCGAGCCACAGGTTTCACGCCGTTCTTCCTGGTCTACGGGGCCGAGGCCGTCTTGCCCACTGACCTGGAATACGGCTCCCCGAGGACGAGGGCCTACGACGATGAAAGCAACCAAGCTAGCCGAGAAGACTCGCTGGACCAGCTGGACGAGGCTCGGGACAGGGCCTTACTACACTCGGCGCGGTATCAGCAGTCCCTGCGACGCTACCACGCCCGAGGGGTCCGACCCCGAGACCTCCAGGTGGGCGACCTGGTGCTTCGGCTGCGGCAAGACGCCCGAGGGAGGCACAAGCTCACGCCCCCCTGGGAGGGGCCATTCGTCATCGCCAAAGTTCTGAAGCCCGGAACATACAAGCTGGCCAACAGTCAAGGCGAGGTCTACGGCAACGCTTGGAACATCCAACAGCTACGTCGCTTCTACCCTTAAGATGTTTCCAAGTTGTTCATATACCTCGCACCCACGCAAAGTTTAGTCAACAAGGAAGGGTCGGCCTCGCCTCGGCAAAGCCCGACCCTCCCTCGGGGGCTAAAAGGGGGGAAACCCCCTCTGCGTCAAAATTTTCCTCAAACAGAAAATCTCTTTTACCAGAATATCTTTCGTGCTTTTTGACTACTTCGAAAAGTGGGTCCTGGAAACGACGGGGTACACGTAAGCAGTCAAGGCTGACCGAGCCGAGGGACTCCTACGCCTCCGGGATACGGATACCTCACTCATCACCTTCTGCGATAAGTAACTCGCGTTCGGATAAGGTGACTCCGCGGATCGAACAAGTCTCTACGTTCGGAAGCCCTTCTGTCGAAGCGATTCTTCGAGTTTTCTCGACCAAGTCGGTGATAGGGCCTCATGGACGAGTAAAAGTGCGCGTAAGCGGCAAGGCCGACCGAGCCGAGGGACTCCCACGCCTCCGGGATACGGATACCTCACTCCTCACCTTCCGCGAGAAGCAACTTTCGCTCGCACAAACATCCCTGTTACCGACAAAAAGTCCAGACACTCGAAACAAGAGGAAGAGAGACGCAGCTTAACACGCGACAAGGGTGTGTGTTCTGGCCTCGACGGTCGCACAAAGCACACACTACAAGACAAGCTGATCCTGCAGGCTCGGGTCTTGACGCTGGAAGGGGGCAGCGACACCCTCGGCATCGACGGCACCTTCGGCGAGGCCCGATCTAGCCGCGGACGGCGACGCGGTCCGAGGGCCTCCGCTCCGAAGGACGACGTCATCACCGCGCCCGGGCAATCGCTGTCAGGGACTTCTCCGGGAATCCGGCCCGAGCGGGCGGCTCGGCCGGCCACCTCCGGGGCCTCGGCCAACCACCTTCCGAGGGCACCAGCCCGGTCCGAAGCCTCGGCTGACCAACTCCGGCGTCGATCCTGCCAACGGACAACTCGGCTAGGCTCCAGCCAACCAGGTTTCATTTTCGAGCCAACTCCGCCTCTGCTCATGCTGATATCGCTACCCCCGGCCTCGGCTCGTCGAAGAGCGGCCGAGGGGTCCCTTTAACTAAGCTAGAGGAGCCTCGGACAACAGGGCCGACCGAGCCGAGGGACTCCTACGCCTCCGGGATACGGATACCTCACTCGTCACCTTGACACGGGGCGACTCATGCTTGGTAAAACGGTTCAGATAATCAGCAGACGAGTCTTAGTGCTCGGAAATGAGGAAAAAATACGGCTCTGTGCCGACGTTACATATATGTTCAGGCCCCGAAAGCCGCAATGAACAAAAAACCCGGCACTCGAAGTGCCATCACAAACGGAACTCCGGTTCCGTCTCCACGGGTATGGACGACCTCCCCGCCCGGGAAGCCCGTGGAGCGACAAGCTCTGGGCGAATCACCAGCAAAACGCGGGACGCCCCTAAGCACCCCGGCAGTTCCTCGCAGCCGTCCTCGCCGCAAATGCGAGGAGGAAGACGGAATGTTGCATCCTAGCTGGGCAGCAACAGTTCGCCTTCCCCGGCATGGCTGGAGGATGTCTCCGCCGTGAGGCTAAAGGGCGATTGCCACCACCAGAAGCTGGAAGATGAGGTGGTCCGCCGACCCGCGTAGGAGGTGGAGCCCCGGCTCGCCTCGCTCCCCGCCCCGGCGAGGATGACGAACACCCTCAACACTGAGGGCGGGGCCGGGACCACAGCCCGGTTTGCCTCTCCCCATCCGGGAGCTGGAGGCCACCGTCTTGGGTGATCACCAGCGGAGGGGAGCCGCCGGGCTGTGTGATGAAAATCCTTGAAGCCGAACGATGGCTGAAAGGTACCCACTCCCACGGAGTAGTGTCCTCCGACGATGAGGCACGGAGACGGCGGTTTCCCCCATCCGGGGGCTTGAAAGGTGGAAAGACACGATGCATAAGGGAGGAAGAAGACATGGTCGCCTTACGAAAGGGGTTGCCCTCCTTTTAAAGGCAACTCTCTCTGCTTGCGCCCCCAACCGTCACGGGCTGAGTCTTCTCCAACACGCCTCCAAAGCCCTGCCCTGCGGCGCGGGGGCTGGGACCCACATGTCGTGCAGACCGGCTCCGAGCAGAAGAAGCCGAACTGTCGCGCACGGCGCGCGCAACCACCCAGCGGTTACAAGTGACCCTCCACTTTTGCCCAGACCAACGGGCGAAAGGGGCGGGCAGCCATACAGGCGGCATGCAACCGCGCCAAGTGGACGCGCTTCTCCGACTCCTAACCTGCCAGCACGGAGGCCCAAGCCCACGCGTCGCGCGACCGGCGCGCCGGATGCTGCATGCAAGCAACTGTACCACTTGCGCCACCACCGCACCTCCTCGGTTACGGAACCAATACCGCGACCCGAGGCGACCCAGCGCGCGACCCAGCAGCGCCAGCCTGACGCAGCGGTCAAACGCGGTCAAAAGTGGGCCGGCAGTAATGACGGTGGCAGGCGCGCGAGAGCAGCGGTCACGCCATCAGCCAAGCTCACGTCCCATCCGGAGGCAGCGAGAGAACCCCCTCTCACGGTGTGAAGACGACACGCCCGTGACCCGTTCCTCGAACGGCTCGCGCACGCGCAACGGCAGCCTCGCCAACTACTCGCCCCGGCGCATTAACTCCGCGGCTCGATGGGCAGCGCTTCTGGTGGGAGCAGCTGGCGATGTTTCGCCTTCGCCAAAACGACCACACCAAAAAAGGTACGCCACGTCGTTCAAATTCGTATCCTTTTTCCCTTTTTCCTCTTTCTCTATCTCTTGCAACAGGGACCGGGAGAGGGGATACCCCCAAAGGGATCCTTCCCCGTGAAGGAACTAGGCTCCGAGCCTCCTTACTGATCAGGGGTTCGAAGGCTGGCCCCCCGAAGGGTTCAACAGCCGCCTCAGATCGCGTGGGCCCGACACCCACTACTGGTCAGGGGTTCGAAGGTCGGCCTCCCGAAAGGTTCCACGACCGCCTCAGGCCACTCGGGCTCCGCGCCCATTACTGATCAGGGGTTCGAAGGCTGGCCCTCCGAAGGGTTCACAGTCGCCTCAGACACCGAGCGAGGGATGACCAGGGGTACGTTCGATACATAACCAAGGCTCGGGCTGCGCTCCCGAGGTACCCTAGGACATTTCCGAGACCAGCGGGAACGATCCTGTAACGGAATCCCATCGGAGGGAGGCAACGAGCCCTCGGACCCCGTCGCCAGGGGACCGGGTCCGGCAGATCACCCGCAGGTACTTTTGGGCGTGCCTCCGGGCCCCTAGCCGACCCCCAACGAACGGGGCACGGACGTCCACTCGGATTACCCGATTGCAGCTCACCGGAGACACCATGTTCGGTGCCCATCGAGGGTAACATGGCGCTCTCCCCCCCTCCTCCTTGCGGAAAGGCGACGTAGGGGCGTATGTAAAAAAGCCGAGTCTGTCCCTGATCGTCCTCTCGCCCTGTGCGGAGGCTCGGGGGCTGCTCTCGCAAACCCGGCTCCGGCCGAACCGTTGACAGCGTCAACATACCAGCCCAAGAACTTGGGCCCCGACAGTGCACCTGGGCTACGGCCTGTTCGCATGAGGGAACCGTCAGACCAGCCAAAGCATTACGCAAGGCATTAAGACCTCGAAGGAGTGAAACCACTCCTCCGAGGCCTCGGGGGCTACACCCGGCGGGTGCGCTCGCGCGCACCCACCGGAACAAAGTGCAACCGAGAAAGGCTGGTCCCCTTGCAAAAAAGTGCGACGAAAGCCTCCAAGCGAGTGCTAACACTCCCTTCGAGGCTCGGGGGCTACTGTCGGGGACCATAATTAGGGGTACCCTCAAGACGCCTAATTCTCAGCTGGTAACCCCCATCAGCATAAAGCTGCAGAGGCCTGATGGGTTTGATTAAGTCAGGGATCAGTCCATTAGAGCGACTCGATCACGCCACGCCCGAGCCTAGCCTCGGGCAAGGGCAGCCGACCCTGAGGTGTTTCCGTCTCGCCCGAGGCCCCCTTTTTTACGGTAGACGCATCTCCGGCTCGCCCGAGGCCTTGCCTTCGTTAAAGAAGCAACCCTGACTGAATCACCGCGCCGACCGACCAAGTCACTGGGGCATTTGACGCAAAGAGTGAGACTGACGGGCGGCCAGGCTTGGCCAAAAGCACCATAGGAAGCTCCGCCCGACCCAGGGCTCGGGCTCGGGCTAAGGCCCCGGAAGACGACGAACTCCGCTCCGCCCGACCCAGGGCTCGGACTCGGGCTAAGGCCCCAGAAGACGGCGAACTCCGCTCCGCCCGACCCAGGGCTCGGACTCGGGCTAAGGCCCCGGAAGACGGCGAACTCCGCTCCGCCCGACCCAGGGCTCGGACTCGGGCTAAGGCCCCGGAAGACGGCGAACTCCGCTCCGCCCGACCCAGGGCTCGGACACGGGCTAAGGCCCCGGAAGACGGCGAACTCCGCTCCGCCCGACCCAGGGCTCGGACTCGGGCTAAGGCCCCGGAAGACGACGAACTCCGCTCCGCCCGACCCAGGGCTCGGGCTAAGGCCCCGGAAGACGGCGAACTCCGCTCCGCCCGACCCAGGGCTCGGACTCGGGCTAAGGTCCCGAAAGACGACGAACTCCGCTTCGCCCGACCCAGGGCTCGGACTCCGCCCTGGCCTCTGCCGAACGACCTCTGCCTCGCCCGACCCAGGAGCTCGGGCTCGGCCTCGGCCATGCAGGACTGACTCGACCTCGGCTTCGGAGGAGCCTCCACGTCGCCCGACCTAGGGCACGAGTCCGCCACGTTGACAGGAAGCGCCATCATCACCCTACCCCGAGCCGACTCGGGCCGCAGAAAACAGGACCGACGTCCCATCTGGCTAGCTCCGCCAGATAGGCAATGATGGCGCCCCGCTGGACCCATGACGACGGCGGTTCTCAGCTCCCTTACGGAAGCAGGGGGACGTCAGCAAGGGCCCAACCACTCCGACAGCTGTCCCCCCGCCAGGCTCCATTGCTTCTCCGACGGCCACGACGCCACACCAGCTGGGTGCCAAGATCTCTCCGGCTGCCACCTTGGCATGTACTTAGGGCACTAGCTCTCCCCCGCTAGACACGTAGCACCTTGCTACACCCCCATTTGTACACCTGGATCCTCTCCTTACGCCTATAAAAGGAAGGACCAGGGCCTTCTTAGAGGAGGTTGGCCTCGCGGGAACGAGGGCAGGGGCAGGCGCTCTCTTGGGGCCGCTCGCTCCCCTCACCCGCGCGGACGCTTGTAACCCCCTACTGCAAGCGCACCCGACCTGGGCGCGGGACGAACACGAAGGCCGCGGGATCTCCGCCTCCCTCACGACCCGGCTCCGGCCGCCTCGCTCTTTCCCCCTTCGCGCTCGCCCACGCGCTCGACCCATCTGGGCTGGGGCACGCGGCACACTCACTCGTCGGCCTAGGGACCCCCCCGGTCTCGAAACGCCGACACCAGCAGTCAGGGGAATCCCTGCGAGAGTACATCCGACGGTTTTCAAAGTAGCGCACCGAGCTGCCCAACATCACTGACTCAGACGTCATCGGGGCATTCCTCGCCGGCACCACGTGCCGGGACCTGGTGAGCAAACTGGGGCGCAAGACTCCCACCAAGGCGAGCGAATTGATGGACATCGCCACCAAGTTTGCCTCTGGTCAGGAGGCGGTCGAAGCCATCTTCCAGAAGGACAAGCAGCCTCAAGGAAGATAGAAGGAAGACACCCCCAAGGCATCCGTCCAGCGTGGCTCGAAAAAGAAGGCCAAGAAGAAGACACAAGCAAAGCGCGACGCCATTTACGTGGACCTCGTCGCTGCTGCCGAGCACAGGAATCCTCGAAAGCCTCCCGGAGGAGTCAACACATTTGACAAGATGCTCAAGGAGTTGTGCCCCTATCACAGGGGTCCCATCAAGCACACCCTTGAGGAGTGCGACATGCTCCGACGTTACTTCATCAAGGCGGGACCCTTGGCAGAAGGTGGCAAGGACCAAGGCAACAACAAGAAGGGGAGCGACAAGGATGAGGAGTTCCCGGAGGTCCACGACTGCTTCATGATCTATGGCGGGTAGGTGGCGAACGCCTCGGCTCGGCACAGCAAGCAGGAGCGCCGGGAGGTCTGCTCGGTGAAGGTAGCGGCACCGGTCTACCTAGACTGGTCCGACAAGCCCATCACCTTCGACCAAGGCGACCACCCCAACTATGTGCCGAGCCCAGGAAGGTACCCGCTCGTCGTCGACCCCGTTATCGGCAACGCTAGGCTCACCAAGGTCCTCATGGACGGAGGCAGCAGCCTCAACATTATCTACGCCGAGACCCTTGGGCTCTTGGGGATAGATCTGTCCACGATCCGGGCCAGTGCAGCACCCTTTCACGGGATTGTCCCCGGTAAGCGCGTCTTGCCCCTTGGGCAACTTGATTTGCCCGTCTGCTTCGGAACTCCCTCCAACTTCCGTAGGGAAACCCTCACGTTCGAGGTGGTTGGGTTTCGAGGAACCTATCATGCGGTGCTGGGGAGACCGTGCTACACCAAGTTCATGGTCGTCCTCAACTACACGTACCTGAAGCTCAAGATGCCGGGCCCCAACGAAATCATCACCGTCGGATCCACGTACCGCCACGCTTACGAGTGCGACGTGGAATGCGTGGAGTACGCTGAGGCCATTGCCGAATCCGAGGCCCTCATCGCCGACCTGGAATGCCTCTCCAAGGAGGCGCCTGACGCGAAGCGCCACGCCGGCAACTTCGAACCAGCTGAGGCGGTTAAGACCGTCGTCCTCGACCCCAGCAACGACGCCTGTAAGCAAGTCAGGATCGGCTCCGAGCTCGACCCCAAATAGGAAGCAGTGCTTGTTGACTTTCTCCGCGCAAATGCCGAAATTTTTGCGTGGAGTCCCTCGGACATGCCAGACATACCGAGGGATGTCGTCAAGCACTCGCTGGAGCCCGACCCGTGAAGCAACACCTGCACCGCTTTGATAAAGAGAAGCGCATAGCCATAGGCGAGGAGGTCCACAAGCTGATGGCTGCAGGGTTCATCAAAGAGGTATTCCATCCCGAATGGTTAGCTAACCCTGTGCTTGTGAAGAAGAAAGGTGGGAAATGGAGGATGTGCGTAGACTACACTGGTCTAAACAAAGCATGTCCGAAGGTTCCCTACCCTCTGCCTCGCATCGATCAAATTGTGGACTCCACTGCTGGGTGCGAAACCCTGTCATTCCTCGACGCCTATTCAGGTTATCACCAAATCAAGATGAAAGGATCCGACCAGCTCGCGACTTCTTTTATCACACCCTTTGGCATGTATTGTTATATTACTATGTCATTTGGCTTGAGGAATGCAGGTGCAACCTACCAAAGGTGCATGAACCATGTGTTCGGAGAGCACATCGGCCGAACGATCGAGGCTTACGTCGATGACATCGTTGTCAAGACAAGAAAAGCCTCTGACCTCCTCTCCGACCTCGAAGTGACTTTCGGGTGCCTGCGCGCAAAAGACGCAAAACTCAATCCCGAGAAGTGTGTCTTCGGAGTCCCCCGAGGCACGCTCCTGGGGTTCATCGTCTCTGAAAGAGGCATCGAGGCCAACCCGGAGAAAATCGCAGCCATCACCAACATGGGACCCATCAAGGATCTGAAAGGAGTACAAAGGGTCATGGGATGCCTTGCGGCTCTGAGCCGCTTCATCTCACGCCTCGGCGAGAGAGGACTGCCCTTGTACCGCCTCTTAAGGAAGGTCGAGCGCTTCACTTGGACCCCTGAGGCCGAGGAAGCCCTCGGAAACTTAAAGGCACTCCTTGCTAACGCGCCCATCTTGGTACCCCCCCCCCCCGCTGCGGGAGAAGCCCTCTTGATCTACGTAGCCGCAACCACTCAAGTGGTCAGCGCCGCGATCGTGGTCGAGAGATGAGAAGAGGGGCATGCACTGCTTGTCTAGAGGCCGGTCTACTTCATCAGTGAAGTGTTGTCCGAGACCAAGATCCGCTACCCACAAATCCAGAAGCTACTGTACGCAGTAATTCTGACGCGACGAAAGTTGCGACACTACTTCGAGTCTCATCTGGTGACTGTGGTGTCATCCTTCCCCTTGGGAGAGATCATCCAGTGTCGAGAGGCCTCGGGTAGGATAGCAAAATGGGCAGTGGAACTCATGGGCGAAACAATTTCATTTGCCCCTCGGAAGGCCACAAAATCCCAAGTCTTGGCGGACTTCCTGGCGGAATGGGCCGACACCCAATTGCCGACAGCTCCAATCCAGCCCGAACTTTGGACCATGTACTTCGATGGGTCGCTGATGAAAACAGGAGCAGGTGCTGGCTTGCTCTTCATCTTACCCCTCAGGAAGCATGTGCGCTACGTGCTGCGCCTCCATTTTCCGGCGTCAAACAACATGGTCGAGTACGAGGCTTTGGTTAATGGGTTGCGCATCACCATCGAGCTAGGGGTTCGGCGCCTCGACGCTCGAGGTGACTCGCAGCTCGTCATTAACCAAGTCATGAAGAACTCCCACTACCGCGATCAAAAAATGGAGGCCTACTGCGACGAAGTTCGGCGCTTGGAGGATAAGTTCCACGGGCTGGAACTCAACCATGTTGCTCGACGGTACAACGAGACCGAGGATGAGCTGGCTAAAATAGCCTCGGGGCGAACGACGGTTCCCCCGGACGTCTTCTCCAGGGACATATATCAACCATCCGTGAAACTCGAAGACACGCCCGAGCCCAACGAGACCTCGGCCCAGCCCGAGGTACCCTCGGCCGCCAAGGGTGAGGCCTTGCGCATCGAGGGACAGCGAAATGGGGTTGCACCAAACCAAAACTGGCAGACCCCGTACCTGCAATATCTCCTCCGAGGAGAGCTGCCCCTCGACAAGGCCGAAGCTCGGTGACTGGCTCGGCGCGCCAAGTCGTTCGTTTTACTGGGTGATGAAAAAGAGTTGTACCATCGCAGCCCCTCATGCATTCTCCAACGATGCATATCCATCGCCCAAGGACAAGAGCTGTTACAAGAAATACACTCGGGGGCTTGCGGTCACCATGCAGCACCTTAGACCCTCGTCAGAAACGCTTTCCGACAAGGTTTCTACTGGCCGACCGCAGTGGCTAATGCCACTAGGATTGTACGCTCCTGCAAGGGGTGTCAATTCTACGCAAGACAGACGCACCTGCCCGCTCAGACCCTGCAAACAATACCTATCACTTGGCCATTTGCCGTATGGGGTCTGGACCTCATCGGTCCCTTGCAGAAGGCACCCGGGGGCTTCAAGCACCTGCTGGTCGCCATCGACAAATTCTCCAAGTGGATCGAGGTCCGATCCTTAACCAGCATCAGGTCCGAGCAGGCGGTGGCGTTCTTTACAAATATTATCCATCGCTTTGGGGTCCCGAACTCCATCATCACCAACAATGGCACGCAGTTCACTGGGAAGAAGTTCCTGGACTTCTGCGAAGACCACCACATCCGTGTGGACTGGGTCGCCGTAGCTCACCCAATGACAAATGGGCAGGTGGAGCGCGCCAACGGTATGATTTTGCAGGGACTAAAGCCGAGGATCTACAATGACCTCAACAAGTTTGGCAAGCGATGGATAAAGAAACTACCCTCGGTGGTTTGGATTCTAAGGACGACGCCGAGCCGGGCCACGGGTTTCTCGCCGTTCTTTCTAGTCTATGGGGCCAAGGCCATCCTACCCACGGACTTAGAATACGGTTCCCCGAGGACAAAGGCTTACGACAACCAAAGCAACCAGACCAACCGAGAAGACTCGTTGGACCAGTTGGAAGAGGCTTGGGACATGGCCTTACTACACTCGGCGCGGTATCAGCAGTCCCTGCGACGCTACCACGCCCGAAGGGTTCGGCCCCGAGACTTCCAAGTGGGAGACTTGGTACTTCGGCTGCGACAAGACGCCCGAGGGCGCCACAAGCTTACTCCTCCCTAGGAAGGGCCCTTCATCATCGCCACGATTTTGAAGCCCGGAACATACAAGCTGGCCAACAATCAAGGCGAGGTCTACAGCAACGCTTGGAACATCCAACAGCTACGTCGCTTTTACCCTTAAAATGTTTCAAGTCATTTATGTACCTTGCTTTCTTTACATAAATAAAGTCTAACCATCAAGGAAGGATCAGCCTTGCCTCGGCAAAGCCCGACCCTCCCTCAGGGGCTAGAAGGGGGGAACCCCCTCTGCGTCAAAATTTTCCTCGGAAAGGTCTTTTGCGAGAACGTCTTTCGCGCTTTTCGACTGCTTCGATAATAGAATCCTAAAAACGAGCGAGAGAGACCTTGAACGGCAAGGCCGATCAAGCCGAGGGACTCCTACGCCTCCGGGATATGGATACCTCACTCATCACCTTCCGCGAAAAGTAACTCACGCTCGGATAAGCGATTCTGCTACCGAACAAGTCCTAACGCTCGAAAACTTTTCTGCTAGAACGACTTTCGTGCTGTTTCGACTGCGTCAATAACAGAATCCTAAAAACGACAAGGGACCACGTAAGCGGTAAGGCCGACCGAGCCGAGGGACTCCTACGCCTCCGGGATATGGATACCTCACTCATCACCTTCTGCGAAAAGTGACTCACGCTCGGACAAGGGATTCTGCTACCGAACAAGTCCTAACACACGAAACGAGAGGAAAGAAAACGCAGTTTTATAACCCGACAATTAAAATGTTTAGGCCTTAGCGACCGCGAAAAACATATGCATACTTCAAAGTAAACTATTCTTACGGGCTCAGACAGTGGCAGGGGGAGGAGCGGCACCCTCGGCGTCGTTTCCACCCTCGGTAGAATCTGGCCTGGCCCCAGGCGGTGACACAGGTGGAAGGATCTCCACCTCAAAGGAGGAGGCCAGCGCCACACTTGGGCCCTCGACAGCCGCGTCAAGCCTCTGAACCTCGGCTAAGGCAGCCTCCTCATCGTCGGGTAAGCAGTACCCCTCGCTAACCCGCTCCAGACCCACATCGTAGTGGGAAGCGAGCACGGCGAAGGCCCGCCTGATGCCATGGTGCAGCACCCCGCGGAGTCTGTTGCGCACATGGCCGCCCAAGGCCCGCAGATGACTCTGGGGGGAGCTACCCGAGGGGACGCCGTCGAGGCCAAAGGCCTCGCAGAAAGCCGAGATAGCCTCGGACATGGCCACACGCTCGGCCTCCTTCTGCTCAGCCGTCTCGGCAAGCGCCTTGCAGTTCTTGACGGCCTCGTCAAGAGCCGTCTCGAACCCTGCAGACGGCAGGACAACATTCTTCAGACGCAAGGTGAAGAATGGAGACAAAAACAAAGCCACAGAGCGGGCAAAACATACCCTCGGCCCGGGCACGCTGCTATGAGGCCATGCCTCGGGCAGCCCAGACAGACCCAATGACCACGGCCAGACCCTCCGCAAGGGTCCCGGCCCGAGCGGTCACCTCGAGTCTAGAGAGGGGGAAGCCCCCTCTGCGCCAAAACTTTCCTCGGAAAAGTTTTTTTTTGCCAAAACGACTTTTGTGCCTTTCGACTACGTCGATAGTGGAGTCCTAATGACGAGCAAGAGAGACCTTGAATGGCAAGGTCGATCAAGCCGAGGGACTCCTACGCCTCTGGGATACGGATACCTCACTCGTCACCTTCCGTGAAAGGTAGCTCACGCTCAGATAAGTGATTCTGCTACCGACGAACAAATCCTAATGCTTGAAACAAGAGGAAAGAAGCACGACTTTATACCCAAATGTTCAGGCCTCAGCAGCCACAAAGAACAAACACACGTACTTGGGGTAACAATGGTACCCAGACTCAGACGTCGGCAGCGCCCTCGGCGGTTGTCCCGACCTACGGCAGATGTCTTAGTACTTAAAGCTATTACATCTCGCTCTCAAGAGGGTACCATTACAAACGGGACTCCAGGTCCATTCCTGCAGGAATGAACAACCTCCACACCGGAAGGCCTGTGGGATAACAAACTCCAGGTGGCTCGCCGGCGACCACTGCACCAGCAGCGCGACAAGGACCTCCGTCTCGGGCGGCTAGACAGCAGCAGCGATGGCCTCAGGGCAAACGCTACCACTGAAAGGCCCTTGTTCACGTCCCCTCACGGGGACGAGAACTAGCCATTAAAGCCAAAGAGCCGGAGGCCCGGAGCGCAGGTGGCACTGACGGTCTCGTCGGCGGAAGCAACCACCGCTGCGGTGGGAAGCGTCACCAGCGGCAGCCGCCACTTCAGCACCGACGACAGCAGACGCCTGCGCACGGCACGACCGTCGTCCGGATGGAGGACGGACAGCTGCACCCTGGCCAGGCAGCAGCAGTTCACCTTCCCCCACATGGCTAGAGGACGCTTCCTCCACAGAGCTGGAGGATGCCCTTCTCCCCCGAACGCTAGAGGAAGAAGCGGGTCGCCGGCCCACGCGGAGGCAGGCTCCAACTCAGTGCGCCCTCCTCCCCAGCCCGGATGATGAACATCCTTGAAGCTGAGGGCGGGGCAGAGGCTGCAGCCCGGCTTGCTTCTCCCCACCACAAGGCTGGTGATCATCCCTATGGATGACCATTGGTGAGGGACTGCAGCCGGGCTGCATGATGAAAATCCTTGAAGCCGAGCAGTGACTGAAGAGCGCCAACCCCCACGGGGTTGCGATCCTCAAACAGCAGCAAAAAGAAGGCAACACAGGTGCACCCCATCTGGGGGCTCGGAAGGTGGAAGGGCGCGATGAATGCGAGGAGTGTGAAGGCATGGCTACTGCCCGGGGGATCGACCCCTTTTTAAAAGCAGATCTCTTCACCCCCACCCCCAAGCGTCTCGGGCAAAGTCTCCACTGACGTGTTCCAGGGTTCTCACCCTCCGACGTGGGGGCTGGGTCCCACACGTCATGCGGGCTGACCCGAAACAGAAGAAGCCAAATCGCCGCACACAAAGCATGTAACCGCCCCGCGGTTATAAGCGTTCCCCCATCCTCGCCGAAACCAGCGGTCGAAAAGGTGGACCGCCACGCGGGAAGCATGCAACCGCACCGCGGTTGTGCACCCTTTTCGGCCTCGTCGCATCCGGCGGACCAGCATGGAGGCCCGGGCCCATATGTCATGTAACCGGCGCAACGGTTACTGCGTGCAAGGAAACCGCACCGCCACTCGCGCCAATGCCGTGTCTTCTCGACTGCGGAACCAGTACCGCGACTCGAGGCAGCCCTGCGCGTGACCCAACAGTGCTAATTGAGTGCAACGATCACGGGTCAGTCAGCCACGGGGAGAGGCGCGACAGTCGATATGACCAGAGGCGGACCAGCAGTAATTGCAGCAGCAGACGGGCGGAAGCAGCGGTCCAATCACCTACAGGCTCGCATCCTCTCCTGAAACGGCAGGGGAGCCCCCTCCCACGGAGTAAAGACGACGCGCTCGTGTTCCGTTCCTCAAACGGCTCGCCCACGCGCAATAGACGCCCCGCGAATTGCCCGTCCCGTCGCATTAACTCCTTGGCAGGGCAAGCGACACCTCCGGCAGGAGAAGCGGGCATCGTTTCGTCTCCGTCATAATGACCACGTCAAAAAAGTGTGCCACCTTATTTAAATTCATGTCCTTTTTCTTTCCCTCTTTCTCTTTCTCTTGCCACAGGGACCGGGAAAGGGGGATATTTCGAAAAAGGATCCTTCCTAGTAAAGGAAACGGGCGCCGACAGTTGGCCCTCCTACTGATCAGGGGTTCGAAGGTTGTGCCCTCCAGAGTTCGGTAACCGCCCCAGAGCACTCGGGCTCCGAGCCCTCTACTGATCAGGGGTTCGAAGGCTGGCCCCTCGGAAGGGTTCGACAGCTGCCCCAAAGCACACAGAGTCAGGGATGACCCTGGGTACATTCGTTACATGGCCGAGGCTCGGGCTACGCTCCCGAGGTACCCTAGGACATTTCCGAGACCAGTGGGAATGATTTTGTAACGGAATCCCATCGGAGGGAGGCATCGAGCCCTTGGACCCTATCGAATGGGTCCGGGTCCGGCAAATCACCTACAGGTACTTTTGGAGCGCGCCTCTGGGCCACTAGCCGACCCTTATCGAACGGGGCTCAGGCGTCCACTCGGATCACCCGCTAGCAACTCACTGGAAACACCATGTTCGATGCCCCCCGAGGGTAACATGGCACTTTCCCCCCTTCCTCCTTACGGAAAGGCGACGAAGGGGCGTACAATAAAAGTCGAGACGGTCCTTGATCGTCCTCTCGCTCCGTGCAGAGGCTCGGGGGCTGCTCTCGCACCAGGCGACGGCCGAACCGTTGACCACGTCAACAAACCAGCGTGAAAACTCGAAACCTGACCGTGCACCCGAGCTATGGCCAGGCCGCATGAACAACAAGGCCGACCGAGGCATCACAAAAAAGTAAGACCTCAGAGGAGTCAAACCACTCCTCCGAGGCCTCAGGGGCTACACCCGGCGGGTGCACTCGCGCGCACCCACTGGAACAAAATACAACCGAGAAGGGCCGGTCCCCTCGCAAAAATCCGGCAGAACCTCCAAGCGAGTGCCCGCACTCCCTTTGAGGCTCGGGGGCTACTGTCGGGTACCGTAATTAGGGGTACCCCCAATGCTCCTTAATCCGGCTGGAAAACATCTTCAGAACAAACCATACACGACTAATAAAGCGTGGTTCAAGTCAAGGCCATGCCTACCAAGGGACGCGACCTCATCCGAGCCCAACCTCGGGCGGGAACAGTAGTCCCGGACGGATTCACGCCTCGCCCGAGGGTCCCCTCAGGCGATGAGCGCACCCTCGACTCGCCTGAAGCCTAGCTTGGGCAGACTTTGTCGTGCAGCGACCTTGGCCAAATCGCCTTACCAGCCGACCGTATCACATGCGCATTTAATGCGAGGATCGCCTGATACCTTATCCTGACACGCGTGCCTCAGACGGCAAGGTCGAAGTGACCGCAGTCACTTCGCCCCTTTACTGACCGATCTGACAGGAAAACAGCGTTGTTCGCCCCGCTCCGGCTACCATGCTAACCACCTGGATAAAACTGAGTCGCGATCTCCCACGAGTTCGGCCTCGGGCGCAACAAGGAGCTCCGCCTCGCCCGACCTCAGGCCTCGGCCTCAGCCTCGGCCTCGGAAGAAGATCTCCGCCTCGCCCGACCCTAGGCCTCGGCCTCGGGAGGAGTCACAACCCCGCTCGAGCCTAGCCTTGGCCTCAGGAGAAGTCTCCGCCTCGCCCGACCTGGGCCTCGGACCGACTACGCTACAGGGGATACATCATTACCCTACTCCTAGCTAGCTGCTCAGGCTATGAAGGAACAAGACCGGTGTCCCATCTAAGGTTACTCCGGTAACAGGTAATGATGGTTCCCCGCGTGCGTCCATGACGTCAGATTGCTCTCAACCTCCTACGAAAGCAAGACAACGTCAGCAGGATCCATGCCACGGCGACAGTTGTGCTTCTACAGGGCTCAAAGCACTTCTCCGACGGCCACGTTAGCTCGTGTACAGGGCTCAAGGCGCTTCTCCGACGGCCACGTTAGCTCGCAGCTATACCCCATTGTACAGCTGGGCATCTCCTTGTATCTATAAAAGGGGGTGTCCAGGGCCATCCTAAGGCAAGTCGCAGACAGACGTTGCAACGCGGACAACATTGGACGGCGCCCTCTCGCTCTCGCCCTCGCTGTCTCGCGACGCTTGTAACCCCTACTACGAGCACCCCGGTGCGAGATAACATAAGCCACATTTCTCTCTTGTGTTCCATCTTGCATCAACCCATCTGGGCAGGGACACGCAGCAACAAATTTACTGGTCGGTTGACGGTCCTCGCGGGTCCGAAATGCCGACAGAAACCAAACGGGTTAGTTTAACTAAAGTTTAGTCAGATGACTAAAGAAACCAAACATGACCTTATATATGCTGGAAGGTGGGTGGTTACATGACAGATCTAATCTTGTACTTATCTGTTACAATCCTATCCTAGGTGGGTGGTTAACTGACAGATCTAATCTCGTACTTATCTGTTACAATCATATCATATCTGTTAGGAACTCTAATTTATCTATTTTATCCTAATAATATCGTTGTTAATTTATACTAATCATAATAGACCTTCAATTTAAATAAATCTTAGAATATATTTTTATTTAAGTTTTTAAATTAAACTTTTGGGTGTCATACGCTAGCGGAAAGGAGTATTTTCTTAAATATCTATATACGATATCCTAATTTGTATCGACTTTACCAAAAAGACGTCGTGTAGAAACAAACCAACCAAACATACATCGATCCATTATATTAGCTTATATTACTAATTTCTGCTTTCCATTTTAAATTTAAAATTCAAGTCTAATTTATAGCTAAGTTAAAATTTCTACTTCAAACATAAATTGCAATAAACAAAAACTCAACATGAATACAAATCATATTTATTAATTAATTTATCCATTTAAGCAAATAAAAATTAGTAGGAATAATTCATGTAAGATGTTTTACAATAATAGTTATTAAAGAAAATAATTCAAACACATAACCTCATTTTAGAAATACAATAAAATAAATCTATAATCTTCACATATTTATTTAAAATGATATAATTTCTTATGTAAACTCTATATTAAGCGATAGTTTAACTTAATTTTTTTTGAGAATAGATCTTTAACACAAACGATATTTCACATAAGAATCTTTTAGATAATATATTATTTGAAAACACATTTATTTAAATCACGAAATGAGTTTCCTAATTTATTCAGAATGTGATTTTAGAGTGTTACACAAACCCTAGCTATATATATATGGCTGGAATGCTCTCGCCGAGGCCTTTCCAAATATCAAAACAGTTTCTCCACATTCGCTCCATAACTCCCGTAATTGCTCGCCGAAGATCGAGGTGGTTTCAACTCTGACGACAACTCCGGCGAGCAATTACTTTCAATCCGTGTGTCGTCGGCGAAATCCGAGGATACCGCTGTGTTCGTCTCATTGAGGGCTTCGCCCAATGCTTTCGGTTCGTCGATCGGACCTTTGATTCGCCGTCAATCAACGATTTTATCCTCGACTCCGTCAATCAATGATTTTGGTTCTTTGTTCTTTGTCCACCGCGCGCCCCCTGTAGCCCTAGCCCTCCCTCTCTCCCTCCCCTCTTTTTTCTTCTTTTCTTCTCTCATGTCGACATGGCCGACTGCTTGAGCCAGAGGGCAGCCACCACTCGCCGTCGTGTCCTCCCTCCCCTCGTGTGTGGGCCTCGCTTGGGCATGGGCGGCATGCCTCCACGCGCGGCCCTGTCCCTACAAGGTTGTGGCCGAGCCCCCATGGTCGGCCCCTCCTTTCTCTCCCACACTTTCTTCTCTCTCTTCTCAAGGTAGAAGGTGGTTGGAGGTAGGAGACAAGCCACAAAATATTTGATCCATACTAATTCCTGTGGTTGCGATCTCGTGTGGTCCTTTGTGTGACGTTGGTTCGGCCAATCAGATCACGCCACACGCGTAGTTTACTAAAAATGCAATATCTCTTGCATCGTAAATCCATTTTGATCTGTTCCAGACGTGTTAGTTTCGTAATAATGTCGTCTACGTGTTATAAACATTATTTTGTTGCAACACCTATTTTAGTTAATTAATTAATTATTGGTTTGTCCGGTGGTTATTAAAATAGCATTCTAATTAAAACTAAATTACAATTTTAACTTGCGCTCTTATGAATACATGTTAATGTGATTAATACCAACTCAAAAGTTTTTCATTTAGTACTTGTTTAGTATAAACACGTCATCTATTTAGTATTTCTTGAGTGTCGTGCGTGCTGATCCGTGCGTCGTTCTGAAAGTTGCCTAGAGGGAGGGTGAATAGGCAAGCGAAAACTTTTTCAACAAAAAGTAGAAACAAACTAGGTAAAACCAGTTCAACTGGTTTGCATTGAGCTCAACTAAAGAATGAGATATAAATCTGAATTGATCTCGAAATACACCCAATTATCTTTGAAAATGAGATGTCCTAAATGATCCATAGGGTTCAAAGTAGTAGATCTGAGAAGGGCACTTCTCAAAATCCACACACCAAAAGATATGAAAAATTCTTTCACGAAATGGTGAGAGAGCAAAGAACACGAACAAACACAATGAACAAGAACACAAGAGACACAAGATTTATCCCGAGGTTCGGTCACACCACAAAAGGTGCCCTACTTTCTCATTGAGGCGCCCACAAAGAGTCGGATCTCTTTCAACCCTAATCCTCCCTTTGTCAACCACAAAAGTCAAGCCCACACACTAATCTTTGCTGAAACGAGTGGGTAATACAAACTTTCTTGTGGTCTTCCATAAGATTTGGAGACTCACAAGAGACACCCAGCCGTCTAGGAGCTAGAAGCTCCAAGAGTAATGAATTCACAAAGAACTCGACGTTGTACCAAAGCTCGAATGAAGAATAGCAAGAAGGATTTAGAGATGAAGCACAAAAACCGCAGCTCTCAATCTCACTCAAAGATTTCTCTCCAAAGATTTGAAATGGGAGAGGCAAAAGATGTCTGTGAGAGAGTGTGGAAGGTGTTTCTCAAGTTAGAAATGGAGTTTGGTGCGTGCTCTGTTGTGGGGAGAGAGGTAGGAGTGAGTATATATAGATGGGGCTTCAAAACTAGCCATTAAGCTGATTTTGCTATGGAGGACCGGTCGAACCACCCCTGGCTGACCGTCAGCCTTTCTGTTAGTCTGACTGGCAGACTGTTTGTCACACCCGAGTTTTAGGGGTCCAAAACCCGGGCGCGAAATAATCACCAAGTGTGTTGGGACCAAGTCTCACACATATGATGAATCATAGTACATAAATGAATGTCACATCTTTACTATATCATAGTTCTGTACAAAATAAATAAATAATTGCATTATAAGGAGACGACGATCCAGCAACCCCAAAGTTGACTGGGAGACGACGGCCTAGATCTCTCACGAACTTGTCACAGCATCCTCCATGCGCCACATCCTACGGTACCTGTTCTTGACCTGTGGGGGGTGAGACAGCAAGAGTGAGCTCACATACGTTCATCGCTCAACAAGTTGTGGGGAATAATGTGCATGAACTCGCCAAAGGTGGGAGCTCATGTGAAGTGTAAGGCTTACCAAAGAGGATGGTTGAAGCTCAGCATTGCTTTTAAAGTTGGTCAAAATTTTATTAGTAGTTACTAAGTATAAGTAGATACCAACCCAATTAAGTAGTAAAACAAAAGTGATAACAACACCCGCAATGCAATGCATATGACAAATTGAATTTAGTTCCATAAATTAATCATGTGAGGGTCCAAGCTGCTCATGAGCGTGAGCACGGCTGATATACCAGTTTTACACTCTACAGAGGTTGCGCATCTTTACCCACAAGTCGGGTTACCCATTTGCCACAGGGTTGATCGGACCCCATACACATCTTCCAAGGAAGCAGGGCAGGGTACCACTACGAGGCCTTACAAAGTTCCACTAGCTTCAGAAAACCCGCTACAGCTAGGAAGCTCCAATGCAGGGACCCCTCGCCTGACCGCCATCACAGCAAAATCAACCCAAGGGCCTCCCTACACTGACCACTCCGCTACTGCCCTTGCCCCTTTCGGGTAAGGTAGTCCTCCACTAGCTTTCCTAATTAGTCAGCCAAGGGCGTCCCATACCACCCTTGTGGTAGCACTGTTTTCCCGGGTGGTCGCTCCATGTTCCAATTAACATAATGATCTTATCATAAACAGTAAATAACAAACTGATAATAAAAGTATGATCATGAATAATATGTATCTCAATACCCAAAATCACATAAAGCAATAGCAGGTACTACCCAAAAATTTAGTGGTAAACAGGGTATAAAGATAACCAAACTAGGGTAACCTATTGGGTCCCATCAAAATTAACCTATGCAGATCATTATGATTAATAAGAACATGATTGGGTAAAAAGAAGTGATCAAGGGCACAACTTGTCTGGCACTTGAGATTCCAGGTACCAACTTGCTCTTCAGATGACATGTGTCCTCACTGCTAAACGTAGCAATACATACAAACATGGTATAGGAAAAATTAACATCACACTAAACATAAGAATAAACCGCATAATAATAATCTACGCGTCGCTACGAGATCGTGGGTTCGAGAACCGCTAAATTCGGGGTTACGGTTACGAAGTTATGGTTTTCCGAAGATCCACGTGGTTAAATATAGAATAGACTAAGTGCAACATTTTAACCTATATTTCATGACAAAACAAAGTTATGAGATGATAATAAATATTATTGTGAGACTAATGCAACTAGAATGGATCAAAACGGAGTTACTATTATTGAGTTATGAATTTCTGGAGTTATTGAGTACATGGTATAGATTAATTCAGATGAATAATTTTTTTTATTCATGTTTCATTGCTAAACAGAGGTACTAAGTGGTAGACAATATTAAAACAAAATTAATGTCTCTGGAATGAATTAATTTGGAGCTAAAATGAATTTAATATGAATTATATAAGTTTCTGGATTTATTTTTGTATTAAAAATCCATTTCTAATATTAATTTCCTATTTTCCCAATTTCCTGCCCCGCGCGCCAAATACAGAAAAGCGCAGGGTCTGATCTACAAAAACTCCCTAGACACAGCTTGACATGCTGGTGGACGGCGGGTTAATTATGTGAAAGTCGAGGGGCACTTATGCAAAATGTAACGACCGAAGGGGTATTGTATGATTCTAGCCGCACGATCTGATCTGGGTGGCCATGATTAGATCAGGTTGACACTCTAACCGGTACACAACCTGAAACGTCTGATTTAAAATCGAGGGCTACGATCGCATCGGCCGAGGGAGTTCTTTATCTTCAATCCTAACCGCTCGATCTTTCCTCAACGGTTCCGATCAATTCCCCGAACCGGTATCTAGTCGCTCAAATCTCCGTCGTTGGCTAGGATCCAACGGCCGACGCCTTTTCTTCCTCCCCGCTCAACCGAACCATAGCAGTCCCCATCTTCATGGCGGCGCCCATGGCCGGAGCGGCCCCAATTCAGCGCTCCCCCATCCAGACCCACCAAGATTACTACTACGCGATGTCCGGAGAGTGGTGGATACATTAGGAGAATCCTTACCAATCATTGATGTCCGAGCGGCGCTGGCCACGACAAGGTACGATTCGGCGGCGCTACGCGATCTTCGACGAGCAATTGGGTGGCGCATGATCCACTTCTAGGGGTGGAAAGGTCACATGCACCATTGGGATGCCACAGTGAATCCCCAAGCCAACTATCGAGGCTAGAGCTCGACACAATCCGCAGTTCGCCCCTGGCGGACCCAAACTCCCCACTGCGCACGCCGAGCATGGTGAATAAGGGTAGGAGCGGCCCCTGTTTTATACTCCGAGGAGCACGACCGAAGTAGTCGGAACCTGAGCCCAATTCTCGCCTTGGTGGTTCGATCCCCAAAGTTCACGGCATGGAGGAGATGCACGCGCCAGCCGCAGATTCTATTCATGTCCAGAGGAAGAAGCTGGTTCTGGCGAACCGGGCCCGCGTGGCAGAGTTAAGGCAGGCACACATGCGTTGGCTGCATATCTGTCACCCGATGGCCCTGGGTCCCACGGTTCAGTCACTTAGAGTGAGGGGGAGCGCGAGCTGACACCAAGGGCCACATGACAGTGTCGCGGTGGAAAAAGAAAAGGGAAGGGAATGGAGTGGGCCGCGTGGGCTAGGATGGTGGAGATGGACCGAAAGTGAGGTAGTAGGCCTAGCACATATGGTTTTCTCTTTTTTATCCAATTTAAGTATCCTATCTCAATTTAAATCCTTGTTTTGAAATCTAGATTTAAAAATCACACAATAGTATAATTTATACTTCTTCTACCTGCACTAATATCATTTATTTATTGTTATTATTATTTATTATTCTCCTTATTGTTTAATCAGGGAAGAAAAGAATGACTTTATTAAAATCCCTTTTTATATATTTTTATTTATAAGTTGAGGTCAATTTAAATTATGATTCCTTGATTCAAATAGATTACATCACAGAAATAACATCAACATGAGATGCACATTTCTTTCTTTAATTATTTATTTGTTGTTTGCATAATTTAACGCCATTAGTTGAGTATGAAAAGAAAAATAAGAAGGTATTCAAGGAATCCCCAAAACACCCACTTATATTTTTTTTCTTATACCCATTTTGGGCTTTACACTGTTGAACAGTCTGGTCAAATAGGTTTGAGACCGGTTGAACCAGCCCTAGGGGGCGCTTCAACCGCCCCTGACTGACTGTCAGCATGTCTGCCAGTCTGACTGGCAGACTGCTGGACAGTCTGAGCAGATGTCCTAGAGACCAGTTGAATTGCCTCTAGGGACCAGTTCAACTGGTTTTGACCAGAAAGTTTAGGAGAGAAAACCCCAGTTCAACTAGCCCAGGGGCAAGTTCATCCGGTGTATGGTCAGAGAGGTTCACAGTTGAAGTTGAAGTTTAACTGAGCTAAAAAAGCTCAGCTATAGCTGAAGAAGTTCAACTCAGCTGAAAAAGCTCAACTACAACTGGAGAAGTTCAACTCAGCTGAAAAAGCTCAACTCAGATGAAGAAGTTCAACTCAGCTGGAAAAGCTCAACTGCAGCTAAAGAAGTTCAACTCAGCTGAAAAGCTCAACTGCTTTTCAATAGAAACACTATCTGTTTCTCAATCCTAACAAGAATCATACACAGAGCGTCCAAGGGATTTTGGTTTTCGAAATAGCTTTTAAATTTGGAGGCTTGAGGTATAGCAAACACCAACCTTTTTTGGATCCCCTTGATAGTACGATGATTTCTATACTCAAGTTAAATAAAACATAATTAAGTAAACTCCTTGAGTAATTGGTGCCTCATGTGTGATTTTTCCATGGCGTTGCTTCATAAGGATCACAAACATCTTTATCTCACCTTTTGAAGCAAACACAAATCAAGCCTTATGACTTGAACCGTTTCACCATATATGAGTTCAAATCATGGCTTCAAGTCACCTTACTGATGCATCAACATAATATAACTCTTCATATCTGATTAGTTCATCGACTTAGTGCAAGTACTATCTTCTTCACCTTAGCCATGGTACGTCAGTCCACAAGTTATCGTTTGGCCTTCACCTTCGCTTAGTCCCTCGAAGCCCTTTCCTTGCTATCTTCAACTTATCAAGCCATTCTTGAGTAACATCATATTGAGCATCCATTGAGAGAATCATTTCTTCAATATTGTGAACTGTGCTTGAATGTCATTTTGATATAAATGCTAAGATCAATCAAGCTCTAGTTTGATTCTCATAAAAGCATATATGGACTAACAGTAATATAGTCAAGCCAATTCACGATTTCTCATATCTTATTCACTTTGGCTTGACCAATCCTCTTGATCACTTCAATCTCTATTCTGGTAATATGTATGCAGTGATTTCTCAGGTCTCGTCCATATACACACACACACACACACACACACACATATATATATATTCAAATCAATACAGAGACCATATTATATCCATTTGCATTGTCTCATTGGTTATTTGACCTTGTGTTGAATCTTTGTTCACTAATCATTATACACTATTCAAGTATGTTCATCGTACTGAATTTCCTGTTCAGCATTTAGCAAACTTGTTAGACCTTTAGATGTGTTGTTATCCAAATCACAAAACTCACAAAAGAGATGAATGCACTTTCACGTTCGCTCTGGTCGCGCACGCTGTTTCGTGCGCTGTTTCGCGTCGCGCGTTGTTTTGTATGTCGTCTGCGTGTTGTTCGCACGCATCGTCCGTGCGCTATGTCGCGTGTGTTCGTGCATCGTTCCCTCGTGCTATTTCGCGCGCGTTGCGCGCGCCGTCTTCGCACGTCCGCCTTGTCGTGTGTCGTGAATTCGCCTCGCTTAGAATCGCTCATACTAATTAAATTACCTATTTAACCGAGAGGTGTTAGTGTGAAAGGTTAATCAAAACTAAGTAGTAGCTCTAATTCACATTTGATAAATATCGACTAATATGATTATGACGAGTTAAATGTTCTAGTTCACATTCTTTTAACATAAATACGTTACCTGTTTGTGTTTTTCGTGTGTCGCGCGTTTTGTTGCACATCAATAATCCATTTTACCTATATAGCCCACATTAATTAAGCTACGTAGTTTAACGACGACTATTCGAGTAGCGAACTAATCGGAACCAAATAATGATTTTATTTATGCATTTAATATATATCAATCAATATGGTTATATCGAATTAAATATTATAATTCATACCTGCTTAGTGTAAACGCGATAACTTCTCAAATGTAGCTCTGACTGTTGTGTTTCTTTTCCTCGCGTGACCGTAGAAGCGAGCTCTATTTCATATTTTATGTTTTAATTTATGTTTCCCCTTCTATGGTGTAATATTCTTATGCGTGTATATGTTTGTTTGCTTGTGCTTGTTCGTGTTTGCTGCGTGTTGCGAATAGACGTGATCTGTTCTCGGGCTTCGAGAAATCGACGATGAAGCTTTGGCGATCCCGAGATCAAACTCTTTGAGTTCTACAAGGTTGAAGCCTTGAGCATCTATTTGGAGAAGGCAAGCGTTCTCTGACCTACTTATGTCCTATTCACATGATGATTTATTTTCCCGCATTGCATAATTAAAACCTAAGAATTGACTGGTTTTTTATTCACCTTGTCCTTGATTACCTTTTGAGTTATTATGGTTAGCTTTATACTAGTGCTCTACTTTAATCAATAAACACGATGAGATACAATTATGATACAATGCTTTACATTTTGATTATGATTATGAGCTTGCGATAATAAAGGAGGCTCAAACTGTTTTCCGAGTACTTCTCCGTAAGGATCTGTTCGTTGGATGACCATATGGGAAAACAATGCAACCATAAGGGTGGTATGAGACGTCCTTGGCCAAGTAATTAGGGAAGTCTTATGTTGGGTGCAGGGTGCTGGTGTTGGTCATCGGGGATGGAGGCATTTGTTATGGCTCTTATATTCTCGCTCAGGGATCTAGGTACGGGCGTCATTCCCACGACTTTTTCCTGAGGGCGGAGGGTATAGACTTGGGTATGTTAGATGGTCTTTATGTAGTGGTTATTTCCAACATTTGCATAGTGAGGACTCTAGGGAAAAACCACGTAGTGAGACCTTGCCAGTTCACCTTGGGAGTGATCAACGGGAGTCGCGATCCTCGGGCAGAAAGGGAATCATGGCTCATGGGTAAAGTGTGCAACCTCTGCAGAGTGTTATGAAACTGATATATTAGCCGTGCTCACGGTTATGAGCGACCTTGGGAGCTCCTTTGATTAGAGATACAGATGGTTCGAGATACTATGGTTCCATTTATGGATTTGATTACAAGATTGTGAAGATGGTTCTATTAATTGTGTTTCTATCTATGCATTTTGGTATTTCCTCTATGAGAAGGTACTCTTTGGGATAACAACTTGGGATTTATGATAAAACTTGACTTATATTGATGAATAAAATGTGACAAAGTAAAAACAACCTGCTTTGAGCCTAATTCCACGTAAAGCTAGTCCATCTCAGTCAAACGAGACATTTGCTGAGTACGTTGATGTGTACTCATCATTGCTTTCATAAAACACCAAGTTGCATTTGGTGCAACCTATGCTTAGGTAAATAAGAAAAGGTGTCGAGGCGCATCTCCAGTAGTTCCAGGACTTCGATGAGTTCGAGGATTAGGCTAGCGACCCTCCCTTCAGTAAGCTGCATGTGGTGGGTTTATTTACGTTGGCTACATTTCTATTATGTGTACTTTGATATATATTATGTAAATGACTCTAATCTGTAATATTATTACTTACTCTTTATTATTATTCAAAGCATTGTGCTATAATGAGTCGTTTATGTAATTAATGTGTACATGAGTTCTGATCCTGACACGTACATAGTTCACATTTATTCTGCCTTCTAAAACCGGTTGTGACAAGTTCTCCTTGGTTATGATACGAAAGTTGAACATGTTTCATCAAATGGTGAAGCCCTCGTTGCGTAATACCTACCCTTCTCTTCTCTGGTGATAGAGCCATCGAATGCCCATACTCATTCACTGCCGAATCTGATTTCCTGCAGACAGAAAGGCATTTTGCACAACGTATTAGGGGCCTCAGAGAATGTATTGTTTGTTAGGTACAAAATCATCAATCAGATTATAATTATATTGCATTATTGGTTTGTGTCAATTTTTAAATCGTCGTAGGAACGCACGAGCACCCTATTAAGTTTTTAATAAGTAGCAGTGATGACTATTTTTTTACTAAATCCACTAAACTTAAGTTGGTGGAACTTGAGCCGAAATAATAAAACGTGATCTTAGATTCATTATTTTGATAAATAAATCTAGATTATTTAGATAAATTTTTATATAGTATAACTATTTTTAGCGAATCCGGAGAGCTGGTGCTCTTCTTCATTTTACGGCTAGGATAACTCGAACCAATATTACTTGTTTTCATATTTTCTAAATATATTTTTTTTTCTTCCAATCCTGTTTAATCCACCAACCCCAAACCTCTAGACAGATTAAATTTAATTACTGATACAATCTGTACCATTTACATTTTGAGGGTCATTGCCATTGGGCCAAGATGGCAAAATGTAGGACTCTGACTCGCTGAGGCGGTCAACTAGCGCCCATCGTCTAACCAAACCTATCAAGAAACGTTTGCGACTGCGAGTACGGCAGCACGCTGCACGCGGCTGGGGCAAGCGACACTGGTGAGTGGTGACTTCCAAGTTTGACGCCTTCCAACACTGGTGTTGCCCGAAGCCCACCCGACCCGACTCCTCCCTCCCAGTTCCAAATTTCCAATCCTCCTCGATCCCACCAGTAGAACCCTCCGCTTGTTTCTTGCTCCCGGTTCTTGGATCGCGGAACTGCTCCAAACCTTTTCTTGGATCGCGGAACCACTCCAAACCTGCAAAAGTTTGATCTTTGTCGACTGCTTCGGGTTCTAGGACCTGCCGAGTGGTATTTAGGCAAAGAAGGCTCTGTCGGCAGTAGCCGTCCTTGTGATTGGTTCCGGGACTTGGGTTTTAGCTCCCAAACGAGTCCCCCAGGCGCGTCTGCGGCGAGCTGGTTGCTAAAGAAGGTAGGTGTCTCGGGGGCTATTACAGGAATCTACAACACCGGCCTCGCACCATTGGTTCGTTCCCTTCCCGAAAGCCGCCTTTCTTCTTATTAGTTTGCTAATTACATGGAGTTCAGATATGCCTAAATCTGATCGTTGACCAACAAACTTGCCTGCAGTTTAAGCGTTACGGGCAAGTCCTTTTTTGGGCAGTCAATTCAGTTGTTCTTGATTCCGTTCGTTATGTAGATTTCCTTCTTTATGTGATCTACTATATACCAGTACCAAAGGACAGCTATTCCTTGTGATATAATTAACCTGCTGACTAGGCTGAAAATATTGTCAAGGTGAATCTCTCGTTCATGCCCGGCATTAGAAAAGTCAACACGATAGGATTGGAATTTCCTGGTCCTCTCTCTAGAAGCTGGGATGGGAAAAATCTAAATAAGTGTGGGGGCAATATGTCACACTCATCTCATGCATTTTCTTAGGTGTCGCTCTTCTCGTGGGTATTAATTCGGCCTGAATTGTAGGTGGACAGATACCTATTACTACAGGTGCAAAAGGGGAGATGGAGTGGGCTACTATGGTGACAGGAGCTCAGGATCAAGTGGGAACAAAAGCATAAAGCTGGAAAGGTATCTCCACGACTCACCAAGGTCAAGGTGTCTCCTACAAGAGAGGTCAGAAAGGAGTTTGTTGCTGAAGCTAAAGATACAAGGGAGGAGCCATGGTGAAGAAGAAGCTGAAGAAACTGTATGGCCGGGATGCTCGGGAGTTCTTTAACCAGGTCATGGTGGAGCAACCTTTGCTGCCCTTCCTGATCCCGCTCGGCCTCTTTGCGTGGTTCATCGAACGGTGGGTTGTGCCATTCTCGAACTGGGTTCCCCTCGCTGCTGCCGTTTGGGCAACCATTCAGGTATGCATTTCTGTCATGTTATTTCATCTAAATTTGTTCTGGGATTGTGATGGATTCTTCTCAATCTCTTTGATACCATTCTGAATTGGTAGAATAGTCCAAGCATAGTACCTGAAAGGGGCTTTTGAGATGATGATTTGTAACTTAGCACGACACCCTTTCTTGATAATGATGTCCTGATCTGCCAATTAGGTTGTGAAAAGTGCTCAAGGTTTCAGGGAAAGATTAATGTCAAACATCACTATGCTTCTGCACCCGCCTCATTGTTTTATTTAGGAATTGTTTCTGCCCCTGTTATTATATATTTTTTGGTCTTTTTACCTTGCTTTTATGATTAATCGCAGTATGGGAGGATTAAGAGGAGGACAACTGTAGAAGATTTGAACAAAAGATGGAAGCATCTTATACTGAATACAACAGTATGCTCTTTTGCTCATATTTTTATTGGTACATTTTTTATAGATTCTGAGTCATACTACTTTTATATCTTCTGTAGCCCACCACACCAATCGAGCCTTGCGAATGGTTGAACAAACTTTTGTTAGAAGTTTGGCCTAATTACATGGAGCCAAAACTATCGAAGAGGTTTCAGTCTACCGTCGAGGTTTGTTTTTGTAATCTTGCTCAACACTTGTTCCTTATAGCTCTTCTCTAAGGAAGTTATTTTCTGTAGCTCTTGAGCACAAGGCACTAGGTTGCTAGGATCAATTCACCACTATTCTTGATTCATAAAAGATGTCAGTTATACTTAGGGCCTGCTTGACTGTGGATACTGGTAATCTTGTTTGCAGAATTGCTTTTAGAAATGTGCTGTCTGGTTAACTGCTTTTCTTTTTTCAATTTAAGTTGCAAAAAGTTACAAGATACATTTTGAATCATCAATAATTGTGAGAGGAACAAGGATTTCGTAGCAGACTTTTGTCTAAACTTAGTCTAATTTTTCAAATAAGAGTTTTTAAACAGTTTCTCAGCAACAACTTCAAAGAAAAAGCAGTGACATTAACCACAAACTGACCTTTAGTAATTTTGCACTTGGGGGATATAATCTAGCAATTGTACTTTAGGTGTCCTTGAAACTTTTTACTCCATTTCAGTAATGTTATCAGTAGAGAACATACAAGCTTCTGAGTAGGTTGAGCTAGAGAGTTGGTGCATTTGATTCTTGAAAGTGGGTCTCAGATAAAAATACTCACTAGCATATTCCTTTATTTGATGTATTATAAATATGCATTGGAGCATATGTAGATGCTATCATGCATCGTTCATACACAGTTGACATAGCTCTATGATTTTGCAGAGACGTTTAAAGAATCGAAAACCAAAATTAATAGTAAGTATTTTCTATTCCTTTTATGTGTTTATCATCTAATTTCAGTACTAAGGTATCGTTTTCTTATCACCAGGATAAAATAGAATTACAGGAATTCTCACTTGGTTCTTGTCCACCTACCTTGGGAGATCAGGGCATGCGTTGGATTACTTCTGGTGACCAGGTTAGTCATATCTATTCTGAACTGCAGGTGCATCTGAAAGTTTCACTTACTCATAATCTCCTTTTTTTTTAATTATGGAAACAAAAATGTTCTAGCCTTTTGCAATTTCTTGCATACAGCCTTACAAAGCGAAAAAACAAACATCCACCATAAACATTCTTCGAAAAAAACATTAATGAATCAAGCTCCCTCTAATCTGGCGTTAGATCTCCATCCGTGGTTTGCAAAGATCTCCATAGCCACCACCTCTAAGGATTGACATACCGCAAGGACTTCGTGCTGAGTTTGTTCCTTATGACTAACAGAATCTGAACCAGTATGTTCCCCTTAAAACAAATAGCTCCCTCTAATTTGGTATGACTAACAACCTTTTTTAACGTTTGTACATACAAACAAATAGCTCCCCCTAGTTTTAGCAGTTTAACATTTCACATACTTCTATTTGTGGGGCTATGAAGTTTAGTAGCCACATGTTCTCTAATATGAACTCCTTTTTCTCTCTCACAGCAAGTCATGTGCTTGGGATTTGATTGGAATAGCCACGAGATGAGTGTAATGTTTTTGGCGAAATTAGCGAAGCCACTGATTGGGACTTGTCGAATTGTTATAAACAGCATTCACATCAAGGGAGATGTATGCTTTTCCCCCTCTCCATTATGTCTTGTTACTTAACTTATTATGTAGTATTGTTTTTTTGTAATTCTGCAAACTACTTATTCTGAAAGCAGACTATTGCATCAGCCACTCATTATTCGTGCGTGCCAGATTGAGTTTCAACACTCTCTGATTCAGTGATATTATTCCAGCTTCTACTATCACCCATACTTGATGGGGAAGCTATACTCTATTCTTTTGAATCAACCCCAGAAGTCAGGATTGGGGTAGCATTTGGAAGTGGTGGAAGTCAAGCAATTCCTGGTATGGAGTTACCAGGTGTCTCGACATGGCTGGTAGGTTTATGCTAGCCATTTAAGGCAACAATTTCAAGCATCTAGTTCAAATTGTAATTCTTTAAAAGAGTCACTGATGTCTTGTATTCTCTTCATGTGATGGCAGACATTGCATCACATAATTTGTATGCTACATCTAACTATCTAATGATATCTAGTATGTACTTCATGAACCGTGCAGGTGAAGCTTTTGACTGAAACCTTAGGGAAAACAATGGTTGAACCTCGCCGGCTATGTTTTTCTTTGCCATCAGTAGATCTAAGGAAACGAGCAGTTGGAGGTGTTCTCTCAGTTACTGTTGTATCAGCTAGTAACCTCTGTAAGAGCACAGCTAATGATATAGGGAACTGCCAAAGCTCAAATGGAGGGGCCACGTATGGAATTGCTGATAACAAGGTATCACAGACATTTGTTGAGGTAGAAGTTGGCAATTTGATGAGAAAAACAAGTACCAGTAAGGGTCTAAATCCTACATGGAACAGTACATTTAACATGGTACTTCATGGAGAGACAGGCATTGTCAAGTTTCTTCTGTATGAATTGGATTCTGGCGGTGTCAAATTCAATTACTTGACAAGCTGTGAGATAAAGGTATTCTAGATATAAATCTATTTCTATTTTAGTGAAATTTCTCGTATTCTTGTGACAATTCTGGTTCTTCCCACATATCCAAGGACACTGAAGCAGTAATGTAAACAGGTAAAGTATGTTCATGATGGTTCAACAATATTTTGGGCTATAGGACATAACTCTGGTGTTGTTGCAAAGCATACTGAGCATTGTGGACAAGAAGTTGGAATGGTTGTTCCATTTGAGGATATAAATGGCGAGGTACATTTCATTTACATCCCTACTTCAGTTTTTGAACCTGATGTAAAGTTGTAAGGCATGAATGGCCGATTGGTAGACATTTAATACTATCTGCTTCCTAGTTTTCTTGAGTCTTCACTGTAACTGTCTTGTCTTCCATTATTCCACATGTTTATAGGAGATTATCATCAATAATTTTTGTGAATTAACACAGACTAGAACCTCTGTATCTTTCGGGTACCTGTAAATTTCCACTCTCCATAGATCTATATTACTTCTATATTAAACTGACACTCTGCTAGTCTTTAATGGTTAGAGTATATGTTATATTATATAAAAAGAAAATTTTGCTGATTGTTGATTTTACTAACACTTTTGTAAGTGAGAAAGAAAGAGAAAGCGCTAGAGAGATGTGCATCCACATTCAAGGAGCATGTGGAAGTAACAAAAGTTCATTCAATTGAACCTCAATTATTTCTTAGCAACAGTTGAATAATCACATGTCGTTTAGATGATACAGTGCAATGATATATTATATAACACCATTATTCATCCTTCTTATCCCATTCTATTGATACTAGCGACGATCATAGTTTCACGCTCTTGATCAGTGACATTTAGAAATTTCCAAAAATTCACGTCGCAATTTGTCTGTTTAAGCTGTTACATGACATTTTTTAAATAATTTGTGTTGAGTTGATGTCCCAAATCTTAATCATTTATGTTGGTAATGTTAGAATGGATGCACTAACCAGTTCAACCCAAACACTTAAGTTGTTGGGAGAAGGTAGGCAATCTACTTATACACTTCAACACCCCCACCCACGTACAACTAGAGAGGAAGGTGCAAATGTGAAAATAAAATGGCGGAGACACAAATGAAGCCTATTTCAAACTTGAGACATTTGGTTCTGATACCATGTTAGAGTGAATGCATTAACCGGTTCAACCCCAAAGCTTAAGATGTTGAAAGAAAATAGGCAATTAACTTATACACTTCAATGGGTAATACAAGCCAATTAATTAGATCATCTATAGCGTGCACTATTTTGAGGGATTGGATAATCTTTTCTTTAATTGGTGCTACCCTATCATATCACTTTATCGTCATAGACTCAATCATTTCTTATATGGTCACAAATCTAGCGTGACATACACATTTCCACAACACTTATCTGTTGAACATGTCGTCTTTTGGTAGACCAATATTCTGCACCATACAACATAGCAAGTCTAATTACCGTCCTATAAAACTTGCATTTTAGCTTACACTCTTGTTACATAGAACACCAAACGCTATTTCATCCGATGCTCGACGCTTTTTCATCCACCCTGTTTTGATTCTATGGCTAACATCATCAATATCCATGTATCTTTGTAGCATTGATCTTAAATACCGAAATATATCCGTATTGGTACTGTTTAATCTTCCAAACTAACATCTTCCTCATGTGTAGTAGTGTTGAAGTCACATCTCATATATTTGGTTTTATGCTCTTATTGTTTTTTTTGCAGTTAACTGTAAGCCTTGTGCTAAAAGAATGGCAGTTCTCTGATGGATCGGTTACATTGAGTAATTCTCTGGGCAATGGACTTCAAAGCTCATTTGATGGATCGACAAAGCTTCAGTGCACAACAGGAAGGAAAGTTAGGGTCAGAGTTGTTGAGGGCAGGGCACTTACAGCTAATAGTAAATCTGGAAAATGTGACCCTTATGTGAAACTCCAGTACGGAAAGGTTAGTTGTTCCCTTGCTGAAGTTTAGTTCCTCCAACTATTCAGTTAAGATAATTTCAAACCTAACATTTTTGCTATCAGGCTCTATACCG
The DNA here is from genome assembly GCA_029449295.1 of Zea luxurians. Classification (NCBI taxonomy): domain Eukaryota; kingdom Viridiplantae; phylum Streptophyta; class Magnoliopsida; order Poales; family Poaceae; genus Zea; species Zea luxurians. The sequence continues at coordinate 76,562,603 of JAOPSE010000014.1, forward strand.
AACAAAAACACTGACACATACGGTCCGACCAGTTTGGAATCACAAGTTTGAGTTTGATGAGATCTCTGGTGGTGAATATCTGAAGATCAAATGCTATAATGCAGATATGTTTGGTGATGAAAGCATTGGTAGTGCGAGAGTTAATTTGGAGGGACTTTTAGAGGGTGCTACCCGTGATGTTTGGGTCCCACTTGAAAAAGTAGATTCAGGAGAGATAAGGCTTGAAATAGAGGCAATAAAGAATGATCACAACAATAGCTTGCAGGTATATATGTCTACTGTGTTCTTGAGTCTGGATTATGTTGTTAAAGCTCCTGGAATTTTTAAGATGGTGGGCGTTAAACATTTAAATATTTGAAGCTTGCAGCAGAACTAGTTCATTGGTAGGAAAACCATATAGAGCCATGCCCAGGGGGGCTGGTGCGATGTTTCAAGAATCATCACAAAAATCATGTATGTAGTACACCTAAAGTTAAGTGTAGCCACAACAATTCAGTCTGAAATTCGTCTTTGATGCTGAGATAAAAAAAAAACAGAAATGTCACTGTCAGCACATGATGAACAGTGCCAGGTTGACTGCTTGTCTATTTTGTTTCTTAGCATCTAGGATGGATTTCAAACTGCATTGTTGCGACTATACTTAACTTTATGTGTACTACATATAAAAATGATTTTTGCAGCGATTTTCGAAACACTGCAAAATGGTAATTTAGCTAACGAGAGTGCCAGCCTCCCTGGGCACCAGCGGCGGACCCAGAAATTAGTCAAGACCCGGGCCGAATCGACCATAAACTCTAATAGTAACATATAAAGAAAAATTGTACGACGAAACAATGTTGTCATAGATGTTAAATATGTCATGCAAGTTATAATGTAGCACTTTCTAAATGTGTCATGTCAACATCAACATCAATGCTTTTTTGCTCCAGAACCATATTAAGAACGCGACTTGAAGGAAATCATACGATGGTTAAGCTATTCGTGTCCTGTCTTATTCTACAACTCAGTTTTAATGATATTCATAGATGAGAAAGCTCTTTCCACAGAGGCTCAATCTCAAACTTAATTTCTAGACATGTGATCTTGTTTATTTGGTCGCAACATTTTGAAATTTTATTTGGTGATTATGGTATTAGATGGTTGTATGGAATATCTTGTTTCATACTCTCTCCGATCTTTTTTATTTGACGTTTGCTAGTGTAAAATTGAATTATCATGCGTCAAATAAAAGAAAATGGAGGTAGTAGTTTCTAAGCTCTGTGACTTGTAATTTTTTTGCCTCTTCGGTTTAGAATCATATGCTAGCTTGGAAATTTTTTGCTTATCCTAGCTCTATGGTTTGGTCTCTAGTCTCTCTCTCTATCCATCTCTCTAGACTAGCAGGAGCCTAGCATGTACTGTCCAAAGCCTTGCTGCTAGCCTATTATGTAAATCTGCAGGACACATGCAGGTAGTTGTAGCCTGCTTTTGTTTGCATGTGTGTTATCCTGTGCTTGAAGCTTGCACTGTGTCGGATGGATATACATACATATAATTATGACTCAGCGAGGCCATAGGCCAGAGAACAGACCGGCAAAGACTAGAGGACAGAGCTCTTCTAAAAAATTTTGGGCCTGCGCCCCGGGCCGTGGCCCAGGCGGCCATGGGCCTGGGTCCGCCAGTGGGCACCAAATCTGCACTGCCATTGATGATTGCACATCATTTCATTAGGAGCACTGTGTTGCGAATCTTGTTCTCTGCTTCTGAAGTACTGCTTGTACTCCCCTTTTTCAGAGCTCAAGCAGTAAAGCTGGATCTGGTTGGATTGAGCTAGTCATAATCGAAGCCAGAGACCTTGTTGCTGCGGATCTGAGAGGCACTAGTGATCCTTATGTCAGGGTGCACTATGGGAGCAAGAAGAAACGAACCAAGGTTAGATGGTAAATTTTAGTGACTCTACTCATCATGTATGCACAAAATCTCTGCGTAACTGGACGTGCTAAGAAACTTTGCGAAATTATGCTGCAGTATTAGTATCTGGTACTATTGTCACCGGTCGCGTACTTCAGATTAGTATATTGTAGCAGCCTGTTGTTATTATCTTCTTAGCTATATGGATGGAAGTGCTTCCTTGGTAATTAATGATAGGAGACTTTTACTTCGTAGTGTACAGCGGCAACGGTGGCTTTGTTCTTTAGTGTGCGTGCTTGCAGTTTCTCACATCCGAGTTCAGAAAGAGTTATGGCCTCCTGACAGCATACTTATCATTGATGCTATTATGTATGGAGAAGTCACAGTTTGTTGAAGCTTGTCGTGTTCTTTCTACGCAGGTCATTTACAAAACACTGTCTCCACAGTGGAACCAGACATTCGAGTTCCTGGAAACCGGAGAACCCCTGATTTTGCACGTGAAGGACCACAACGCCGTCCTTCCAACCGCCAGTATCGGCCATTGCACCGTCGAATACAGCATGCTGTCTCCAAACCAATCCGCTGAGAAATGGATACCGCTCCAAGGCGTAAAAAGCGGAGAGATCCATGTAAGGGTGGCACTGAAGGTATCAGTACCAGGTTCGGAGAAGAAGAACATGCTCGGGGCAGGTCCGTTCGGCAAGGGGCACAAGATGTCGACACAGGTGCGGAACACCTGATGAATCTGTTCACTAGCGCCGCCACACCCCTCTGGAAAAAAAAAACTTGTGTCTGGCATTCATTTCTGACGGTTTTAACGAGCTTGCTGTGACTTTCTTCTTGGCAGATGAGAGACAGCCTGAAGAGATTCACGGGCTTGATCGACGACGGCGGTGACCCGGAGGCCCTGGCACTAGCCGTGGCGGAGATGGAAGGCATCCAGGGCGAGCAGGAAGAGTACGTCGAAACCCTGGAGCGGGAGAAGGCGATGCTGTTGCACAAGATAAATGAGCTTGGTTCCGAAATCATTAGGACAGCATCTGGTCCTCCAAGGACGCCGTACTAGTTAGATCTGCAAATGCACACCCCCCCCCACTACTGAATGAACACGCATTTATTTATCGGCAGGCGAAGACCTGATTGTACGTAGAACTCTATACGTGTGCATGTACCAGTGAGCAGTACAGCTCGTGTAAGTAGGCCAGACGTGTAGGAAGCACATGTGTATCTTGTAGTGATTGATAAAAACTGCTCAAGCATCAACCGGCTGGAAGCTTACAGAAGTTGGTCGACTTTGTACACAGTTAGGGCCTGTTTGGGAACACTGTTTTTTTAAAACCACATTTTATAATACCACAGTTTACTGGATGTTAGAACAAGACTATGGTATATATTTTACATCACCTGTTTTGGAGGCAGTATTTTGGTCGATCATTGTATTGCTCTCTAGTTGGTTCCTGAAATGAATGTTCCATCCAGTCCAATCCATGGCATGGATTCTATTTCTATACGATCATGGTATGGTAGTACTCCAGGCTTGGAACACAGGACATGCACACACGTAGTAGGCCCTGGAGCCCTAGAGCCTAGAGGCCAAGAAAGAAAGAAACGATGCAGAAGCGAGCTCCAATGGCCTGCGTTCCTTTTCAGGCACGCCCGGCTGCGGCCTGCGGCTGCCCGGGTGGCCAGGTTTTCAGGGGCCGTGTCGCCGGACAATGGGCTGCAGGAGGTAGGACGGCGAAAGCCTAGCGGAGCTGCAGCGCCCGAACTGGAAAGCGGCTGCGTCTGCGTCCGCGTCTCGGGCTCTCGGCACAGAGGACGACACGCCGATCAAAGCAGAGTGATGGATACCTGAAAGCTACCACTACTAGTGCTAGTGCCAGTGCTACCACGCGTCCACGCCTCATGTCGGCAGTCGGCAGGTCAATTAATTTTTGTTGTGTGTGTCTGAAAATCATGCTGCAAAGTCAATTCGTCCCTGGCAGAAGCCCATGCTGGCTGTGTTCGCTGCGGCTTAAAGCCGTACTGTTACGGCTGTTTGTACTGCTGCAGCTGCAATCAATAGAGACAAAATACTGTAGAAGCCGCAGCCGCAGCCGGATTAAAGCCGCAGCAAGCCGCAGCGAACACAGCCGCTGTCGAAGGGTTTGACTTTTAGCTCTGTGTTGGCGTAGGTTCACGCCTTACCATAGATAGTACTGTACCATCTTCTAGTATCTGGAATGTAGAATTGACAGAACGTTGGTGCTATCATTTCAGTAGCAATGCCGTTGCCAACACAGGATTACAGAACACTGGAAACCAAGGCGAGGTAAAGATGATCAGTGTGTGTTGACATAATAAGATGATCACATCAGATGTGTAAGGCGTAGGTGTTGAGCTATCGAAGCTCCCGAATTTTTTGCATTTTAGCCCTTTATCAGGAATAAAATCACATTTAGACCTAAAAAAATTTAATCTCAATTTTAGACCCTTAGCTCGGCGCCATAGCCTATGGCGCCGAGCTAACACATCTCGGCGCCATAGCCTATGGCGGCGAGCGTTGACGTGGCCATGGCGGTCAGGGCTGACGTGGAAGCCCGCGTGGCACCTAGCTCGGCGTCACAGATCTTGGTGCCGAGCTAGGACTTAACCGCGCGGCCCGTTTCTTCTCCGCGTCTCTTCTCTGTTCGTTCACGCCGTTTCTAGCCGCCAGCCCCGCCCTCGCCGTGAGCCGCCCCGCCGCCGCGAGCCGCCACCGCGCGCGCCCGCCCCCGCCACCGCGCGCGCCAACCGCCCCCGCCACCGCCACCGCCACCGCGCGCCCGCCGCCAGGAGCTTCCTCCGCCCGCCGCCAGGAGCTTCCTCCACGCGCCAGTAGGTAATTGTTTTTATTGTTGTTAGTTACTTAGTTAGTAAATTGTTAGTGTTTAGCCTATTGTTAGCTATTGTTAGTGTTTAGTAATTAGTTAGCTATCCACTTGTTTAGTGTTTAGTAATTAGTTAGCTATTTTCTTGTTAGTGTTTAGTAAATAGTTAGCTATTTTCTTGTTTAGCATATTGTTAGTGTTTAGTAAATTGTTAGTGATTATATAGTTAGCATTTTGTTTAGCGTATTGATATTACATGTTCAGCATATTGTTTATTATGTAGATATCGTGCAGTTTTCTGTGTTGACAACCATCGTGTTGTCGTTTATTTGCAGGTTTTTGGAACATCACTTTATAGGGGAGGTGCTGCCAAATTTTTTATTGACAATAGTATTTTTTGCACATAGGTGTTCTTCCGACTTGACCTTCTCCACCGTTAGCTGGACTTGTACGCGATCTCAGGTATACATTGTTTTCGTACATTATTCATAGATTATGTAATTTTGTTTGATGTGGTCATTTAATATTTACTATATAGTTATTAGTTAATAAGTAGTTACTATTTATTTATTATTTAGTAAGTTTTTAGGCTTAAGTACCTAGCCATTATTGAGTTAGTAATCCATTTTTGTAATAGATGGACACCCTAGTGACACTATACCATGGAGGAAGCGTGGGGATAGATGCTTATGGGAATGTTAGTTTTGATGGTATGAAGATCGTGACCATGTTGTTTGATGAAAGACCATCTTTTGACAAGATTTTCGCTCGAGCTTGTGAGGAGATTAGTTGCGACATAAATGACCCTAGAATATCAATTTAGGGTTTGTTGTCCCATATTACACATGGAATAGTTGTCCGACGGTTGATCTCCATTGCCTCAGAAGATGATTGGGTGAGATATGTAAGAATTGTGAAGACGATGCTTCCACCATGTTTGGATGTGGTTGTTCAGCCGTTATCTGTTACTCATCGTGATGCTCCAGTCGGGTTGTCTCCACAAATGCCAAATGCATCTCGTATTGAAGCTCCTTTGGTAGAGCTTCCGGAAGAAGTGGTTGTTGTGCCCGATGCTCAATCGGGGCCGCACGAGTATGGGATTTCTCGTCCTCTTTCTGGCGTTTGTGGGGCTTCTAATCCGGTGGTACCCCCCAAGAGATCCCATTGACCCAGGATCCAGTTCAGGATCATCCTAGTAAGTGTCTTTGACACGTTGTTCATATCCATTGTTATTTTGTTTGATTAGACTTTTTAATGTGGTATTTCTTGCTTCGACCCAATGCAGGATCTCCACAAATCGATAATGGTGCTTATCTTGATGTGCCTGTATCATATAATATGGACAACATATGCAGGGCATCCAATAGTGTTGATGTTCAGATTGAGGATGAGGAGGAGCCATATGAGGCTGCATGAGCCTTAGATTCTGATGATGACCATCCGGTTCAAGAAATGACCGAGCAAGAAATTGAACTCATAAGACGTTTGTGTCCCGAGCGTGACCCTGCAGTACATGAATTTAGCAGTCTAAGTCATTCCACCCGTGCATATGCTGAAGGACGTGATGATGAACTGCTAGAGGCTCCGGATAACACCGACAACATTGAGATTAAGGTAGGCTTACTTTTCAAGGACCTGCCTACACTGAGACGATGGCTACAGGAATATTCTGTGAACCGCAAGAGGCCGTTCAAGGTGAGACATTCGTATGCACAACGTCATTACACTGTTGTGTGCGAGGTGTCAGAATGTAATTGGAGGGTATGTGCCTGAAGGCAAAAGGAAACCAGAAAGTTTAAGATCACCAAAATTGTAGGTCCACACACTTGTGCCCGGACAGAGCTGAGCTCTAAGCATCGTCAGTTGACATCTACCCTAATTGCGATAAGGATATTGGGGATATTGAAGGGTCAGCCAAACTTAAAGGTGAAGTCATTATGACCATGACTTCAGAGCTGTTTGGTTACAGGATCAAATATGGGAAAGCATGGAGGGCAAAGCAGCGAGCATGGAAGATGATATACGAGGATTGGGAGGAGGGTTATGAGAAGTTACCAACATTGTTCAATGCAATCAAAGCAAAAAACCCAGGCATGCATTACAAGTTCATCCCCAAACCTAATGAATGGAGGAACGACAGAGAGATATTTTTTCGTGCTTTCTGGTGTTTCTCGCAGTGCGTAGAGGCCTTTAGGCATTGTCGTCCCGTGCTCTCTATTGATGGTACTTTTCTGCTTGGGAAGTATAAGGGCACATTGTTGGTTGCCATATCATGCGACACAGACAACGCATTGGTTCCTTTGGCATTTGCTTTGGTGGAGAGGGAGAACAGAGATAGTTGGTCTTGGTTCTTGCGACTTGTTCGGATCCATGTTGTAGGCCCTGGTCGCGAGGTTGGTGTCATATCTGACAGACCCCAAGGTATTCTTAATGCAGTGCAAGAGCAGATTCCTGGCTACGCACCCATGCACCACAGATGGTGCACTCGACATCTAGCAGAAAATCTTCTTCGAAAGGATTATAGCAAGGCTAACTTCCCCCTTTTTGAGGAGGTATGTCGACAGTTGGAGGTTTCGTTTTTCGAGGATAAGTTGAAGGAACTAAAAGATGCAACAAATGCTGAAGGTAAGAACTGGATTGCTGGATTGCTGAGGGAACCACAGAAATGGACAAGGGCCTATGACGAAGGTGGTTGGAGGTTCGAGTTTCAGACTAGCAACATGGCCGAGTCATTTAACAGTGTGCTCAAGGGTATACGCGGCATGCCAGTCAATGCTATAGTAACATTCACTTTTTATAGGCTTGTGGCTTGGTTTAATGATAGAAACGCACAGGCCAAGGCAATGCAGACGCTAGGGCAGAGATGGGCACCTAAACCAACATCACACCTTAATAATGCAAAGGAACGTGCCCATAGACATGAGGTACAATGCTTTGATGAGGAGTTGGGTAAATACGAGGTAACAACACTAGGCGGCATAACTTCCGACGGTGAGGTGCGGCCTTCGAGGACACATGTCGTGTTACTTGATGCATTCTCGTGCAGTTGTGGTAAACCTAGACAATACCATTTTCCATGTTCTCATTATGTTGCGGCCGCACGTCATCGTAACTTTGCATTTGAGAGCAGAATACCTTCTGAGTTCAGTGTAGAGAGCTTAGTACGTACCTGGAGCCCTCGTTTTGAGCCATTTCTTGATGAGTCACAATGGCCAACATACACCGGTCCGGTATACCTTGCTGATCCAGCGCATCGATGGGACAAACGTGGTAGTAGGAAAAGGAGCCGGTGCAACATGGTTATGGATCAGGTTTCCGGTCGCAGTAGGAGAGGTCGAGCGTCCCCCTTTCTTGTGGACCCAGAGCAGAATGAATGCGGAAAATGTGGGAGACTTGGCCACAACTCACGTACATGCATTTGGACACTTAGTCAGGTGTGATACATTTTAATATTTTATTGTACACAACTTTTATTCTAATATGTCGATGTTTTTGTTACACTTTGTACACAACTTTTATTCTAATATGTTGATATCTTAATTTGCAGGATGGCGCAGTTCCACTTGCTGGACCCTCACTACGATGAGCACCACAGGGGCCGTCTCACTGCAGAGGGAGAGGTAATATTTTGCACATATATTAAATTTTCGAATTAATATATGTGACGTATATTTGACTAATGAAATTACTTTGATTGCTAGGTGTTGCCTGTTCTGCGAGTCCGGACCCACGACCGGTTTCTGGAGGAGATGAGGTACGATGAGAGGTACACTCCTCTCCTACAGAGGGCTGGCTTGGACGTCGTATCGTTCCAGGTTCGCCGTGGGCTGCCCACTTTCAACCCAGCGGCGTTGACGGCTCTGGTCGACAGGTAAAGACTTCTCTAGTTGTTTAATTTTTACAATAATCAAATCTACTTTGCATACTAATGATTTTGTATTCGTTTGTCTTCCAATAGGTGGCGGCCAGAGACTCACACTTTCCACCTTCCCTGCGGGGAGATGACCGTGACGCTAGAAGATTGCAAGAAGATTCTTGGTCTCAGCATTATGGGTCGTCCAGTGACCAATCAGGCATCACCAGGCGGATGGAGGCAGAGGGTGGAGGCCTTTCTTGGGAGACTGCTTCTGGATGACCTACGAGGTAGCCACAACACCAGAGTCCCACTGACCTGGCTTAGGCAGGCTTTTGGGGAGTGTCCACCTGGTGCAGACGAGCAGACGGTTGGCTACCATTGTCGAGCTTGGATTCTCCACCTATTTGGTTCAGTTCTTTTTCCAGACGCGACAGGCGACAGCGCGTCATGGATGTTTTTGCCCTGCCTGACTGACTGGGATACGACAGGAGGTTACAGCTGGGCTTCTGCAGTGTTGGCCTTCCTGTACAGGCAACTTTGCGAGGCTTGTCGTCGTTCATCGAGGACCGCTAGCTTAGGTGGGTGTGTCTACCTACTACAGCTGTGGATGTGGGCACACATACCCATCGGGCGGCCTAGAGAGTTTGCTCCTCGTGAGTGGTTCGTGGTAGCCGGACATCGGTTTAAGCCCACGACTACTTACCGCTGGGACCAGGCCGAGGAGCCATTCGCACGACACCAGCGTGCTTACGTGGAGTACTCAAACGAGCTCGACGCACTTACTCCTTCGATGGTGAGTTGTCTACTTTTATCTTTTTCCTTAAACAGTTGGTAAAATGACTATAAACTTATATGTGCTTTCTAAAACTTTTCCAGGTGACCTGGCAACCGTATCTTGATCCATATTTCGCCAGCATACAGTTGAGCAGCATGTGCTCAATAGACGAGGACATCTACCTAATGAGGTGTCCCCTCATCTGTTTTTATGCTGTTGAGTACCACTTGCCCCATAGAGTTGCTCGATAGTTCAGATTGCGACAGGAGTTTCTGGTGGAGCCCTTCTCGACTTCAATAGAACTTCATAAGTGAGTGACTACATCCACTTGTTATTCTAACTATTAATTCAAATTTTCAATGAGTTACTAATATATGTTTCTAACTTTTGCAGGTTCGACAGACAGAGACAGAAGAAGGTCACGGACTTAGAGACCCACCATCGTGATTACATTGATGAATGGGAACAGCAGGGGGATCTTAACTATGTTAACGAACAGGCGCACACAAACTACCACTTCCGAAGGTATTTGATTTGGTATGCTGGTGTGACTAGGTGCAAGCTTAAGGGACAGTGGACAGCTGCAGACTATGCAGAGCAAGAATCGTCAGACGACGAAGACACTGCTTTCGACATAGCTGCTCGGCACAGGTCCCAAATTGAGGCTGCTCCAATCCTTGACAGAGTGGTAACTATTTCTTTACTAAAATTAGAGATTTCAATTCAACGCTTTATGTCTAGTTTTGTGCATCCTAATGTTTTAACTTGTGAATAGGGAAACTCTATGCTCGTATCTGTTGTTGAACTTGAGCGTATCTCACAGAGAACTTCAGATAGTACTACGCTTTCGTTACTATCAGTGAGTATCAATGTTTAAAAGAAAACTTGTTTATTTGTCTGTTGTAACATATGTCTATAACTAATATTTCGATTATAGAGGGTATCACGTCGTCTTCATCGTGCAGCGGCTCGTTGTGGATGCCGGTCTCTAGCGAGCGTTGACGTGCAGCTGCCTGTGCCTCCTATGCAGCAGGATGTTCAGCCTCCCATTTGTGCAGTTGGACCATCTACAGCTGGACTGAGCTCCTCGCGATCGACGCGGGACACGTTTGAGGACGTGGCCCATGACGACAAGGACGAGGACGACGACGACGACACTGGCGCTGGCGCCGCAGGTCAGGAGGAGATTGGACCATCACAGTTGTAGGATGCTCCTACAACTCAGCCATCACAACTGACTCCACGTAGAAGGCGTCCACGTGACCCTTACACTCCTGGCACCGACGCTCTTGGGGCCAAGGGCAAGGGTAAGACTAGGAGGAAATGAATACTTTGTGATGTTGGTCTTATGCTGAAAACTTTGTGATTTGGACTCATGATGGAGACGTTGTAATATGAACTATGTTATGTGTTTTGGACTATGTTTTGTGGACATTGTATTTTGGACTATGTTTTGTGGACATTGTATGAAGAACTATGTTATGTGGATGTTTTTATATTCTATGTTATTTTGTGATGTATTGTATGTTGAAATGTGGTCATGTCTTATAATATGTGATTATTTGAACTATGGTTGTTAATAAAACAAGGGGAACTCTTGCGAATTTTTTTTGTGAATTGTAAAAAACATGACAAGCAATAAGTAACGCATCTTCGGAGTTCTAAACTATTTTAGATATTCAAGTAGAGTTCTAAATTATTTTGGATACGAAAATACTACATAACAGGCTACAAGTTTCTTCAATCTGAATCACAATCTGTAAGTAACTCATCTTTGGAGTCATCCGTCGCGCAATCCTCAACGACAACCTCATTCCACTTGCTGCATTGTCCTGCATCACACTTGTCAATAGTTCTCTTGTAATAATTGGCTTCTGCTTAATCTGCAGCTTGGGAGAATAGCTCATCCTCAGCCTCAGCCTCATCAGACTTCTTCTTGTAATAACCCGCCTCTACCTCTTCGGTGGCCTGAGACATAAACTCGTCCTCTTCCTCTTGAGCATGTAATCCTGCCTCAGCTAGTGCGATGAGCTCACTCAACCTTGATGTGTCGTCCTCCTCTTCTTCATGTAATCCTGCCTCTGCGAGAGCGATAAGCTCACTCAATCTAGATGTGTCGTCCTCCTCCTCCTCCATCAGCTCAACCGTCGCCATTTTATCCTGAACATATCTTGCATGCGCCTCATCGGCCAAATAGTTTACGCCACATCCAATCTCTGCAAATATAATGAGCAAAATAAGTTAGCAAAGTCAAGATAAATAAATTGTACTAACATAATTATAGTATCATTTTTCTCACTCACTTCGCTTGAGGCGATCAGCAAGATTATCCAACATCTGTTTCTCGGCTTGAGCCGCTTCCCACTCCCTTGCATCCTGTGCTCTCTTCTCATCTGCCGCCTTCAACCTCCTATACTCTGCACGCTTTGGGCTATCATAAAAGGCAGATTTTGCGTCCCTACGCATGTCGCGTATGCGATCGTTAATGTACGAATCGACGAGCTGAGATCCACAACGCATCTTCTGTCCCATTAGTCTCTTGGACTCTATTGTGCGCATCACCTCTCTTTTGTCGTCGTAACTCTCCTAACTGCATTTCCTCGTCTCCTACAAAAAAATAGTAAGTACCGCTATAACATTACAGCTGGTGCAAATAAATAAATAAATACCAACCTCATCGTAATCGACCATATGTCCACAAAAATATCCAACACCAAGCTCGGAAGGAACTAATCCATACTTAGCTTTAATACCACATTTGCAGAGTACTGGATCAAATTTCAACTCTTTCGCCCACTGATTTTTTTTCTTTTCCTTTACCTCTTGCTCTGGCCAATGGGACAAAGGACCATACAACCACTCTCTGAAACGACACTTACGTCACCCGTATGGCTGCAAGAGAATAAATTATTAATTTATTGTAAAAAAATAACTAGTTCATACATTTAGCGTATCGATATTTAGCGTATCGATGGGCTCACATAATCAATGTTCGGACAACAAAACTGCTTCTCATGGTCTTCGTCGATGACAACACGGTCTCCATAATCGCATCGAGACGGTGAGTCCATCCGTCTTTCTGTTGCTACCTCCTTCTCCGCATCCGTCATTGGTGGAGGATTCGGGGGAGGAGGTACCCAACGCTTAAAACGCTCATGACTAGTCCTTCCACTCAACCAATTAGCGAAAAGAAGATATCGAGGGTCAAATTTATCAGGACCGTCGATCCACTGGAAAAAGAAACACCTCAGGTGCCCCTAAAACAATGGAACGAAGCACTATTACACATCTACAAAATAATAAATGTGAACAAAATTAAGTCACAAGTCATAAGCTACGTACGTCAAAATCGCCACAAAGGTAGAAGCAGCGAGCAGCCGTGTCTGGATGTTTGGATTGACACACCCAAGCCAGTCTGCCATAGTCACAGTTAGGCACGGGGAGTTCAGGAGGAACAGGAGCATCCTTACTAGATACGTCCGGATATAACTCCCGAGGATGATCTCTCTTCTGCCACAACGCCTCTTGGTACATGTCTTTCATCTAATAAACGATTATAATTATCATTGTACCTAATATGCTTTATAACAGGTTTACACAAACTATCAAATAAAATATACTCATCATATTAATGATACTATATATATTATGAGCAACTATGAAACTAATAATCAAAATGATAATATAATAGGTTTACACAAACTATCAAACTATGAAACTATGAGCAACTATGAAACTAACAACCCAATATACAAAACAAATCAGTTGGGCACCATACCTTGGTCTACGAAGTGAACCAACTCGAATCTTTGAATCCAACAAATTTTGACGAAGTTTTGAAATGAGAGGAAATGTGCTGCTCTCGGCCAGCAGTGCGGCTGTTTTTATAGGCCTCTGTAGCTCGGCACCAAGATCTGTGGCGCCGAGCTACAAGGCCGCATCGGCGCCGCATCAGTGCCATGTCAGCCCTAGGCGCAGGTAGTCGTTGCTGCCACGTCACACCTCGGCGCCATAGGCTGTGGCACCGAGCTGTGTTACCTCGGCGCCACAGCCTATGGCGCCGAGTATCGGGTCCAAACTTGCATATAAAAATTCTGGGGGTCCAAACGTAAATATTTTTCAAAAGTAGGGCTGAAAAAGAAAAAATTCGGTCGAAGCTCCAAGGAGGACCACGCAAGCGCATGCCAATGTCATTCCTGCAGCAGGGTAGGGTACGTATGTTAGCTTATGAGGCCATCTTTGTTTTCTTGCTCCAAGATATTGCCAGCATAAATATCGTAGACGCAAAGTATACAGACAATACGGTGTGCGGTAACCTAATCAAAACTACCACTTTTATACTTATAGAAACCTAATCAATATAGTGTCTGTCCAGGTTTTATAATCTAACTTATCCTGAACTAAGTGTTAGTTCGGAATATATTAGACTATATAATCTGAGTAGATTATAATCCTAAACAAATAAACTATAAGTTCCCTCACGCTCCCCTCCCCCTACGCGGTAGCGATCAGAAACTAGCATAAAAGTATAGGTAAAAACATCATACAAAACACAACCACTTTTATACCTACAGAGACAAATGTTACTAAAGAAAAATTAAAACCTAACCGAAGTACTTCCCTAGGAACACTTCGGGGGTCGAACTTCATAGCTTGAATGCTTGATATCATCGTGGGGCATGACTTCTTCGATGTGGTCCAGCTCTATGGTGCGTTTGGCGGTGGAGCCTTCTACGATAGCATCCAAGCCAATGCCGTCATAGTGCGACATATTCAAAGCCGGTGCAACCCCCACGTCGGCCGCCAGCACTGCTCGGATGATCCGAAGGACGTGCATGGGCACATCGATCAGCCAACGACCTAGGGAGCTGCTCCTGGCCTTCGAGAAGGATTCAATTGCAGGTCTTCTGCCCAACTTTCCGAAGCTCGGACAACTCCGTCATGACCATCGAGGCCCAGTCATTGACCCTCCCTTGCCGCCACCACATCGTCCTTTGCCTTGGTCACGACAATAAGGTCTCACTAGCGACTGTAGCAATAAGAGTCGTTAGCAACTCAACGACCATGTCAACAAGATAGGGGAATAGTCCCGTCATGTACCTTCAAGAAGGTCCCTCATCTTTGAAAGTTCCTCCACGTGAGTGCGACGGTCAGTGATGGCGTCTTGCTGGAGGACCACAACTAGGGTTGTGTTCCCATCCCGTTCATGGACCAGGACCTCCTTCGTGGTCTAGAGCATCACCGCCATTGCGTGCGCTGCCCCCTGCTCTGACCACAGCCAAATGACCAGTCGACCGCCCTCCTCAAGGACGACCTATTTCCATTTGAGGTCACCCCTCGATCTTGGAGCGGGCTGCTGCCAACGACAAGATCTCGATGGAGCTAGTCCGCCTTTGCTACCTCCATTGTAGCCACCATCTCAATCACGAATAGGACAGTGCTCTTCTCCTGAGCATGCCACTCCAAGTCATCCAAAGATGCCAAGTTAGAAAAGGAACACACAAAAACAAGGATCCACTAAGATAGAGAGTACTTACCCGACCAAGGCACCGTAGACGGTCGTCCATGACCTTGAGGAGGCCCTCAATCATCGACACCACCTCAGTCTATAGCCACCATGCATGGTTGCCCACTGAAAGTCGCCTAGAGGGGGGTGAATTGGCGAAACCTAAAAATTATAACTTTAAACCCAGACTTGATCCCTTGATTAGCGATTAGAACAAGATGAACAATTATCAGAGTATAAAACTAAGTCCTTTGCTCGCAAAGAGTATTGCTTTCAAAGAATGCAGAATTAACAAAAGCAATACAACTAAAATGTTTATGGAGAACAATGCAAGAGGGCTTAGATAAGAAGATGAATAACATAAATTCTTTCTTGCAAGGCATTGCTTCTATAAATGAGAAGTTGACTTGAAGCAACCCAAAGTAATATCAATAAAGAATATTGCAAGAGAACTTAGAGAGGGAGAATGTAAACAAATCACAAGCAATAAACACAAGTGACACGGGTGATTTGTTTTACCGAGGTTTGGTTCACTAAGAACCTAATCCTCATTGAGGAGTCCACTAAGGACAGGTCTTTTTCAACCCTTTCCCTCTCTCCATCGATCACCAAGATCGGTGAGTGCTTCTTCTTAATCTCAAGGATCACTAAGACCCTGCAAGGACCACCACACACTTAGGTGTCTCTTGCTAGCTTTACAAGTCTCCAAAAAAGTTTGGAGGAAGATGAATGGGAGTCAAAACTCCATGCTCAAATGATCACAAGATGTAGCACACACATTCTCTCAATGATTCTCATAAGGCACTATCGCTAAACACACACGAGTAGCTCTCTTTTGCTTGATCTCTCTTTTGTGGCACTTGTGAGGCTTTGATGTGGCTTAACTCTTGTGTATGAGATAGATCAATGAATGGAGGTGGTTGGAAGGGCCTCTATATGTGGCTTAACTCTTTTGTGCCTTGATATGTTGCTTGTGCTCCCACACTCTGAAATGGCCGGTTGTGGTGGTATTTATAGGCTCCAACCCCTCATATGGCCGTTGGACAGAAAGCAATCGCTTTCTGTCGACGGGTGCACCGGACAGTCAGGTGCACACCGGACAAGGCACTGTTCACTGTCCGGTGCCTGCCACGTCAGCTAGCCGTTAGGGTTTGCAGCAGTCGTCCGTTGGATTTGCCTGTCCCCGTGTTGCACCGGAGAGTCTAGTGCGACTGTCTTCTCTAACCGTTTCTGACTTCCTGACGTCTCTGACACAGGTGGCAGTTGACCGTTAGCGAAGATGATGTTGGCCCCGGGCTCACCGGATAGTCCGGTGAATTTTAGCCATGGAGCTCTTCGTTTTCTCGATAGCGGCCAGTACGTTGGTCGCGCCAGCCTGGACACCGGACACTGTCCGGTGCTCCATAGGCTGGAGCAAGCCTGTCTTGCCCCATTGTTGGATTTCTTTGCTGACTCTTTTGGGCTTCTTGAGTCTTGGCTTTTTGCTTCTTTTTATGTCTTCTATTGAGGTGTTGCATCCTCATTGCCTTAGTCCAATCCTCTTTGCATTTTGATTCTTTCACTCATATATCTTCTTTCGTCCAATACTAGCTCCACAATTGATTTCAAGCTTTCCAACCTTTCTGAAAGTGTTGAATAGGTTCTTTAGGAGTATTTAGAACTTATCCAAAGAGTAGAACTATTGGTAGTTCATCTATTCCATGTTTTACCCCTATTTGGTTGGAACTGAGCTGATTGTGACTTAGAAACTAAACTGTTAATCTTATGAACCTGTGAATCAGAGATTAGGCAAACTAGTTAGTCTGAATGGTTGTGAAGGTCATCAAGCACCAAAATATAAGAAATGGTTTAAGGCCATTTCCCTTTCGATCTCCCCCTTTTTGGTGATTGATGCCAACACAAACCAAAGCAAATATGAAGTATGAAATTGTAACTAGTTTGCAATTGGTCAAATGTTCATAAGCTACTGGAATGAAGGAAGTTCTAAGTGAATATGAGCGATATTGACATGATTGTAATTTTGGACCACATTTGCACCACATAGCTTGTTTTTGCAAATCTTTTGCAAAGCCTTTTCAAATTGTTTTGCAATTAGCCAATGGTATAAGAATATGATTTCAAAAGCATTTTCAAGATTTTGAAAATTCTTTTTTGTTTCAATGCTTTTCCTTTGGCTAAATAAAAGCTCCCCCTGAATAAGTCCTCCTCTTAGCTTGTCAAGAGGGTTTTTGTAATTAAAATAATTTCTTCCCCTTTGGTGAAACAAATATCAGTTGAAATAATTTCATCCTTTTTGAAAAATAATTATTGAAAACGACAATTTTGAAAACAGTTGTGGTGCGGTCCTTTTGCTTTGGCCTAATGCTATCTCCCCCTTTGACATTAAGCACCAAAACTGAAGAAATGTTGAGGCCTTTTCAATAGATTTGGAATTGAAGTGCATGAGTTTTAGCAAGGGTGTTTGATACCGAAGGAATATGAAGTGGAAGCGCTCCCTTTGCTCAAAACTCAATTTCCCTTTCAATTTGAGACTAAGCACAACATATACTGGAAGAATGGTTAGTCTCAAAGATTTAATGTGTAGAGAATTGCTCCCCCCTAAACTTGTGCATACAAGTGATGAATATTTGTAGATTAATGCACTTTAGAACATGTGAGGTCCGAGGATGCAAGTTCTACACATTGAACCTTGGTATAAGCAAAAATATGAATGAAGAGCAAGTACCAACTGAAAGAGATATAGAAGATCAAAAGATGTGTTAATTAAGCTTTATTATAGTTCTATAATATAGATTGCTCCCTCGAAGTATGTGCCTTGAGAGGAATACAAATTTTGGCATTAAATGTCAAATGCACATAATGGGACCAATGAGAACATATCTATATCATAGAAGTTGTGAAGTGCAATGCGTCATAATATAAATGTGATACTCATGACAGACTGTGCACTGACGAAAGCATGTTATAAACATTTGATGCATTTACCGAGGTGGCGACGATAGCTTCTTCCTAGCCAATGAATGATTCCTCGCTGGGGCACCATCCCTCGGCTTCGAGGTCCACCACCACTACTTCGGCTACCCTCACTAGGGCTCCACCATTGCTACTGCCTCCACCTCGGTGCCCACCACTCCTACCATGGCCTTTACTGACCCGACTATGACCATCATTGCGACCACCTCTATCACGGTTGTTGTGCCAACCTCTGCGATCACCTCCATAGCCCCCATAAGCATGGCTTCAACTAGCCTGGCTATGACTGCCGCCATGACTCCTCTACCGTGGTCATTGTGTTGACCTCCACAAATGCCTCCATGAGCCCCACGACCTCGGCCTTGGTCATTGTGTTGACCTCCACGAATGCCTCCACCAGACCCCTGTCAGACTTCTCAGTCAGGAAATAGTTGTTGCCTTCTAACAGGTCCGATGTGCCACCAGTGCACCAAGCTCTTTGAAGCATGAAAACACCTTTCTGTGTTTGAGGTCTAGTGTGTGACCGATGCGCCAAGGCTTCCAAAGCTTGAGAAGAACATTTTTGAGCAGGTGGTCCTGTGCGCCACCAGGGCACCATCGGTGCGCCAAGGCCTCCAAAGCCTGAGAAGAATGTTTCTGCGCAAGTGGTCCACTGTGCCACCAGTGCGCCAAGGCCTCCAAAGCCTAGGAAGGATGATTCTACATAAGTGGTCCTGGCACCACCGACGCGCCAAGGCCTCCAAAGCCTAGGAAGGATGTTTCTACGCAAGTGGTCCTATGCGCCACTAGTGCGCCAAAGGCTTTAGAGCCTGTGAAGGATGCTTCTGTGCAAGTGGACCTGTGCGCCACCGGTGAGCCACTGGTGCGCTAAAAGAGAGCAGACAAGATCAAACTTGGGCATTTCTTTTTTATTTCACTTGCCTCTTGGGCACTTCCATGACTTATACAAACATATATAGAGACCATTCAACTTGTCTAAGTCTCAGAATTTGAACATTTTGATTTCTCTAACTCATATTCCTATTTTGGTTGAACCTAGTTCTAAAAGAGTGAGTTGTTGAATCTGAGCTTTCCAACCTCTATAGATGTATCAAATAGGTTCCTACGGGTATTTAAAACTTATCCAAAGTGTAGAATTACTAAAAGTTCTTCTATTTCAAGTTTTACCCCTAATTGGCTAGATTTGAGCTGTTTCCGACTTAGAGACTAAATTGATGGACTTATGAACCTGTGAATCAAAGACTAGGCAAACTAGTTAGTACAAATGGTTCTGATGGTCATTAGGCACCAAAATCAATATAAGATATGGTTTAGGGCCATTTCCCTTTCAGGGTTGTTATTGACTGTTTGCATGATAACACCTCCCCATACTCGGCTCGTCAGCCGACGCCACCCGTGATGATTAGTTCTACATGTTAGTGATCATCGACACACTCTCCCCATGGGCCTCACAATTTACATTATTCATCTTCTTCTCCTTCCGATGGCGGACGACCGTTTTCTTGGCCTTTGCCACCAATCGTTATTGATTCCTTGCCACCACATCCTCCGGAAGAGGCACCAGATCTATCACAATACCAAGTCCCTACATATCAACTAGATCTAGTTTTGACACCTCCTCAGACACACACATAAACTGTAAACAAAATCCAAAACTTACCAAGTTGGCACATCTCTCCTTCATAAAAGGCCAGAGATGCATATCCACAATGCTCTATGCATTCACCACAATGATTACCACCATGCACTGCCACACCTCCTCGTTGGTCAGCTCGTCCATAGTCACCCTCATTCGGTCAGAGGGGCCACTATAGAACTCCATATGCCTTGCGCGCACCCTTAGGGGCTACACATGATAGCATATGAAGGTCTAGATTACCCCAATCTATCATTCCCCTACCCTTCATATTTGCTAGCTCTTCCCTAAGTAGCGTGACCTGGTTCTTCATCCCTCTCTTCTATGGACCCTAGTCCTAGAATTGGGGGTGGCTTCCAGTGAAAAGGCAATCGATGAACTCTAGTGTGTTTTCACATAGGACAAAAAACCAGTCTCCATGCCAACCAATCAGCAAGGAAGGAGTTGGCATGTCCACATACTCCCAGAGATGCCTCGAGGACACCTAGATGGAGACACTCCCATCGTCTTAGCATCCTGCATTGGGGATACATGGAACAAAAAATACTTCCATGGGCCTTGGTGGGGATCCACCCTATGGGAATGCTTCAGATAGCATCACGAAGATGACAATGTGAAGAATACTATTTGGATTGAGGTGGTGGAGCTCTAGCCAGTAGTACCACAACATCCCTCGTAAGAAGGGATGGAGCGGCAATATGAGCTCACACTCGAAGTGATAGAGCATCACCACAACCTTTCATGCCTGAGGCTTGGCTTCATCCACCTCTGTCTTCACCCTCTATGTCGATGAATCTAGCAAGAAATCCTTGGTGACTAGTGCATGCACACGGTCGTCGATGGCCATGTAGCATGGGAATGACCAAGAGCGATGAGGAACAATAGTGCTCTATTCATCCATTTTGCTGGTTGGGTGCTTATGGACACAATCAAGGTAGAAACAAGGAGAAGAAGGAAAGAATGGCATAAGGAGGACAAAGCAAGAATGGTAAGGTAAACGCAAGTAGGTGCAAGACAACCTTTTATAAGCATGCACCAACATCCATACCGTAATGTGCCAATTTGGCTCTAAGGGCCCACCTTTACTAGGTACCCGGCACCCCTCCACTCACCTTGTATTAATTGCATCGTAGCTTGTTTCCTAAAGGATCACATGACACATGGCCCCGTAGTGGCAATGGTTCGTGTACTGAGTCCCACCAACTCACGCCACCTTCCTCATGCATTATGATGCTTTAGCTCTAAGGGAGCACTCTCACCAGATAATTAGCACTCCTCGCTACATTAAATGTCTATTGGCTTGCTTCCTAGAAACTGAGAGATCTTGTAATGTCTTCTTGTCCCCCCATGCTACATGTCGACTCATGGATACCAACTGCCTCAACTCCCACGTCGCACACACAACATCCACGAATGGGTCCATAAATCATTATAGGTACGACTAACAAACCACAACTCTTTCAATACCCCTATTATTACATCCATGTGTTACAGGGAAGAGGCCACCTGACCTCCACATCCCAAAGTTGAATTCACATCCCCCACAAGCCATCCCAAAAGACCAAAATGGTTAGATCGTTGGGTGCTAGACATCGGCGAAACTGAGTGAGGGGCTTACTATGAGCGGCCCCTCTTAAGGGACGACTAACAACTTGGTGAGATGGCTCCTAATTGACCACACATGTATGTGTGGGACTCTTGACAATCATTCAAGTGTGCTTCTGAGAACATAACTAAAACTCTCCTGTGGTGCCCCTCAAAGGGTAGGCCATCCAATCTCTCAAGCTTATTTGGCATTGAGTCTGAATTGGGTCGAGTAATAAGGAAGGGTTATATATAACAACACGCCCCTAGTGGGTTAGGCACCCACCATGTGGACTGCCTATTGGGGTTGATCCCTTAATGGTTGGATCCCTAGGTATCGCTCGGACTACCCAGTTGTAGCTCGATGGATACAACATTCACACGAGCCTAATCGATCCTATAAAAAGGATACAAATGGCTGGGTCCATCAGATGACCAAACATACTCTATTTGACCAAAAGGTCATCCTGCTAAATGAACCTCAACTGACTATATGGATTTGATCATGGGCTCCTGGGTTTGCGTTCGCCCTAACTCCAAGTGCGCCCGATCAACCAAATGACCAAAACTACTCTGTCAAACCAAAAAGATTATCCCACTACCCTGACCGACTTGATGGACTCACTCAGGGCTTAGGGGTCTATGTCTGCCCTAGTGTGCTTGACCGACTAGATGGCAAAACTACTCTGTTAAACTAAGAGGTCCTCCCACTAAATGAACCTCAACCGATTCAATAGACTTGTTTAGGGGCTCAAGGGTCTACGTCCACCCTAGCACGTTTAGTTCACTCGACCGATCAAACAATCAAAAATATCTTGTGGGACCAAGAGGTCATCCTACTAAATGAACCATAACTGACTTTATGAACTTACTTGAGGGCTAAGGGGTCTGTGTCCACCACAGCACGCCAAGTCCACCCGACTGACCAGATGACCAAACCCTCAGTGCAACCATAAGTTTGTCCCATTCAACAACCTTGTCTGACTCAATAGGTTTTCTTGGGGGCCCAGGGATCCAAGTCATCCCCAATGCACCAAGAACGTCCGTTTGACTAGATGACCAAAACAAACTCAAAAACACCTTACTAGAGGCTTACCCTTACCCAAACAAAAAACTTTATCTTACCTAAAAGATCGATCTATTTTCAAAAAACTTAGGTCATCCCACTTAGCAATTCCCTTGACTAATTTCAAGAATTCACTTGGAGGCATGGGGTCTACGTCCATTAGGCGTGCTACATGCTATCGGTCATCCAGGATGATCGGAACCAACCTAAACTTCAACAAACAATGTCATTCTCTAAGGCCAAACAAAACACAGACAAACCTGCACCAACCAAAGACTACAAAAAATCTATGAGGAGAACCCTTAACCGAGTTACAACTCAGTTGATGTCTTGGGGGCTACTGACGTGCACCCATACTAGGGGTACCTCAAGATGGCCCGAAAGACCACTAAAGAGCGCCAAAACATGACCTGGACCAAAGGCAACCTAGTCAACACTGATTTGGTCACTCCAAATAGGTCAGCCTAACTTGGTCAGCCCAACCATTAGCAATCTTGACTTGCCCGCCTAACCAGGATGGCCTTGACCTGGTCACCCTAACCAGGATGGCCCCAAACTCAATCACCCTAAGCAGCATGACCTGGTGACCCTAACTAGGTTGGCCCCAACCTCGGTCATCCCAACTAGGCTAGCCTCGACCGTAGCAACCCCAACCAGGTTGGCCCTAACCTTAGTCGCTCTAGGCTAAATCAGCCTTGGTCATACTAATTCGATAAGACTCTCTAGTGCCACAATCTGGAAGCCCCATCAATTTTCTATAGGGCTACCACATTTATGGCTCTCTCCCCACTCGGTGCATGTGCCTGACTAGGTGTGCATCGAAGAATGCAAGTATAGTTGAAGGACGCTGAAGACATCTATGTCCAACCACCTAAATCTCTTGAGGACAGCAAGTACTAGACATATCGATAGAAGGCCACAGTAGGCTTTGCCATAGGCATACAGTGGTCAGACACCCTTGGACAAGATGTAAGGAGAGGGAAGAAACTCCAATGTCGATAGATCATAGGGATTCCTCAGACCTTCCTCCTCACAAAGAGGATTTGGGTTCTCCTCTATGGGACCCAACTGCCCCCTAGTCTAGTCAGGTCAAAAGTGAGAGGACCTTGGGGGCCAAACGAGCCAGTAATGATAGGCCCTCAAAATCATAGGAGAAGACACATGACCCATAAGCCTGAAGGCTCACCTCATCGATTTTTCTATGTAACTACAACTACATGCTCCTTCGACTATATAAGGAGAGCAGGGCCTCCATAGTATGCATCCAAGCAACCATCCGAACAGGCAAGCAATAAACTCCCTTGTACTCTCATCATACAAGCATGAGAGCCCTAGGATCTACCTTGTAACACATTTCAAATAGCAACAAAGACTTCAACACCATATTGAACGTAAGGGACTTCTCTAAGCCAGTCTAACCCACTAAATCCTCCTATAGACCTACAAATTTACTTGATGTGTGTATAAAATGACGACACTTCTAGAGAAAGGACAATCAGTACCTATTAGGAACAACTACAATATCAGATCCCAAACCGTTACTAAAGGCACCAATCTATAGTCTCGATTGTATGACCCGCCTTTAGCATCGATTTGTGGCTCAAACTGGTACTAAAGAGAGGTCTTTAGTATTGTTTTGTGGCTCGGACCGATACTATAAAGAGGCACCAACCGGTACTAAAGTGTCCAAAGACTTTTTATTCTATATTTTACAAATTAATATTGATGGAATATATATACTTGTGTACATTAATTAATATGTACACATTAATATAAATAAATAATAATAGTAATGTGTGTACATTAAAATGAATAGTAATATATACAAATGTACACGCAAGTAGTTATTTCCAAAGGGATATATATGCAAATGTATAAGCAAGCAGTATAATAACATATACAAATAGTAATATGTGTATGCTAATATATACGAATGAGCCAAACTAGTTGTTCTTAAATTGCTTCAACCTTTTTCAAAAGTAGTAGTTCTTTCTTCATGATTTGCCAAAAGCATTACTAATAAGTTTTATTATATTAAATTCAATGTTTAGATACTTCATTATCGTGAAATCAACATTGATACTATAGACTTAGCTAAGGAGTCTATTGGTGCTTCCTTTTCAGATATTTTCTTCTTGAAGTGTTCCTTCACCTGGGCACTGATGACCTGTTCAATTGTGACGATGCTCCACTTGGTGGCAACATACCTTATGGACAAGCCAACCTTTAGTGCAGGAAATGAAAGATATATTCAATAGAACACCACTTGTAGCCCTAAAGGCTAGTTTACTAGAACATCACTAATAATAGCCTTAAGGGCTAGTTTAATGGAACATCACTCATAGCCCTAAGGGCTAGTTGGATGTACCATCTCTTTTTCTACCTAAGAGCTAGTTCATGGTTCAACTTCTCCATTTTATGACGATCCATCTTAGAACGATTCGTATAAAAACATATAAAACCAAAAACAATTAGGGTTTAAGGTTGGGCTCAAGAATGGATGTCCTTGTTAAAATAACATTGTTGAAAGTCGCCTAGAGGGGGGTGAATAGGCAGAATCTGAAATTTACAAACTTTAAGCACAACTACAAGCCGGGGTTAGCATTAGAAATAAAATCGAGTCCGAAAGAGAGGGCGAAAAACAAATCACAAGCAAATGAAGAGTGTGACACGGTGATTTGTTTTACCGAGGTTCGGTTCTTGCAAACCTACTCCCCGTTGAGGTGGTCACAAAGACCGAGTCTCTTTCAACCCTTTCCCTCTCTCAAACGGTCACTTAGACCAAGTGAGCTTTTCTCCTCAATCAAATGGGACACTAAGTCCCCACAAGGACCACCACACAATTGGTGTCTCTTGCTTTGATTACAAATGTTGCGGGAACAAGAATGGGGAAGAAGAAAAGTGATCCAAGCACAAGAGCTCAAATGAACACGGCAAAACTCTCTCTTCTAGTCACTATTGCTTTGAGTGAAATTGGGACTTGGAGAGATTTTGATTCACTCTAATTGTGTATTGTATTGAATGCTATAGCTCTTGTATTGAATGTGTTGGCTAAAAACTTGGATGCCTTGAAGTGTGGTGGTTGGGGGGTATTTATAGCCCCAACCACCAAAGTGGCCGTTGGGGATGGCTGCTGTCGTATGGCGCACCGGACAGTCCGGTGCACCACCGGACACTGTCCGGTGCGCCAGCCACGTCACCCAACCGTTAGGGTTCGACCGTTGGAGCTCTGACTTGTGGGGCCACCGGACAGTCACTGTTCACTGTCCGGTGCGCCTTTTGGCGCCTGCTCTGACTTCTGCGCGCGTAGTTGCACTGTTCACTGTATACTTTTGCAGACGACCGTTGGCGCAGATAGTCGTTGCTCCGCTGGCACACCGGATAGTCCGGTGTTACACCGGACAGTCCAGTGAATTATAGCGGAGTGGCTCCCCAAATTCCCGAAGCTGAGCAGTTTAGAGAGGATCTCCCTGGTGCACCGGACACTGTCCGGTGCACACTGGACAGTCCAGTGCGCCAGACTAGGGCAACCTTCGGTGTCTTTTGCTCTTTTTATTTGAACCCTTTCGTGGACTTTTTATTGGTTTGTGTTGAACCTTTGGCACCTATAGAACTCATAATCCAGAGCAAACTAGTTAGTCCAATAATTTATGTTGGGCAATTCAACCACCAAAATCATTTAGGAAAAAGGTTTGACCCTATTTCCCTTTCAATCTCCCCCTTTTTGGTGATTGAAGCCAACACAAACCAAAGCAAATATAAAAGTGTAGAATTGAACTAGTTTGCATAAGGTAAGTGCAAAGGTTGCTTGGAATGAAACCAATAATTATTTCTACTAGATATGCATGGATAGTTTTCTTCTTATTAAAATTTTGGACCACGCTTGCACCACAAGTTTTGTTTTGCAAATTCTTTGTAAAATTCTTTTCAAAACTTTTTGCAAATAGTCAAAGGTATATGAATAAGATTAAAAGAAGCATTTTCAAGATTTGAAATTTTCTCCCCCTGTTTCAAATGCTTTTCCTTTGACTTAAACAAAACTCCCCCTCAATGAAATTCTCCTCTTAGTGTTCAAGAGGGTTTTACAAATTTTTGAAGATACTAGAACTTTCTTCCCTTTTGAAAACACATTAAGATACCAATTTGAAAACTTCATTTTTTTAAAATTCGGTGGTGGTGCGGTCCTTTTGCTTTGGGCTAATACTTTCTCCCCCTTTGGCATGAATCGCCAAAAACGGATACTTGTGAGTGAAATATAAGCCCTTTTTACTTTCTCCCCAATGGCAAACAAATAAATATGAGTGAAGATTATACCAAAGTGGAGAACGATGCGGAATACCGGCAAAGAGTAAATAATACCGATGGAGTTGAGTGGAAGCGTTGTCTTTGCCGAATACTCCATTTCCCTTTCAATTCTATGACTAAGCATAAGATTACACTTGAAAACATATTAGTCATAGACATAAAAGAGATATGATCAAAGGTATATAAATGAGCAATGTGTGCAAAGTATCAATCAAAATTCCGACAATCAAGAATGTTTAGCTCATTCCTAAGTTTGGTAAAGGTTTTCTCATCTAAAGGCTTGGTAAAGATATCGGCTAATTGATCTTTGGTGTTAATATAGGCTATCTCGATATCGCCCCTTTGTTGGTGATCTCTCAAAAAGTGATACCGAATGGCTATGTGCTTAGTGCGGCTGTGCTCAATGGGATTATCCACCATGTAGATTGCACTCTCATTATCACATAGGAGAGGGACTTTGCTAAATTTGTAGCCATAGTCCCTAAGGGTTTGCGTCATCCAAAGCAATTGCGCGCAACAATGGCCTGCGGCAATATACTCGGCTTCGACGGTAGAAAGAGCTATTGAGTTTTGTTTCTTTGAAGCCCAAGACACCAGGGATCTCCCTAGAAACTGACAAGTCCTTGATGTGTTCTTCCTATCAATTTTACACCCTGCCCAATCAGCATCTGAATATCCTAATAAATCAAAAGAGGATCCCTTGGGGTACCAAAGACCAAACTTAGGTGTATGAACTAAATATCTCAAGATTCTTTTCACGGCCCTAAGGTGAACTTCCTTAGGATCGGCTTGGAACCTTGCACACATGCATACGGAAAGCATAATGTCCGGTCGAGATGCACATAAATAGAGTAAAGATCCTATCATCAACTGGTATACCTTTTGATTTACGGATTTACCTCCCGTGTCGAGGTCGAGATGCCCATTGGTTCCCATGGGTGTTTTGATGGGTTTGGCATCCTTTATTCCAAACTTGGTGAGTATGTCTTGAGTGTACTTCGTTTGGCTGATGAAGGTGCCCTCTTGGAGTTGCTTGACTTGAAATCCTAGAAAATACTTCAAGTCCCCCATCATAGACATCTCGAATTTTTGAACCATGATCCTACTAAGCTCTTCACAAGTAGATTTGTTAGTAGACCCAAATATGATATCATCAACATAAATTTGGCATACAAACAAATCTTTTGCAATAGTTTTGGTAAAGAGAGTAGGATCGGCTTTGCCGACTTTGAAGCCATTAGTGATAAGAAAATCTCTTAGGCATTCATACCATGCTCTTAGGGCTTGCTTGAGCCCATAAAGCGCCTTAGAGAGTTTATATACATGGTTAGGATACTCACTATCTTCAAAGCCTAGAGGTTGCTCAACATAGACCTCTTCATTGATTGGTCCATTGAGGAAAGCACTCTTCACATCCATTTGGTAAAGCTTAAAGCCATGGTAAGTAGCATAGGCAAGTAATATACAAATTGACTCAAGCCTAGCTACGGGTGCATAGGTTTCACCAAAATCCAAACCTTCGACTTGTGAATAACCCTTGGCCACAAGTCGTGCTTTGTTCCTTGTCACCACACCATGCTCATCTTGCTTGTTGCGGAATACCCACTTGGTACCTACAACATTTTGATTAGGACATGGAACCAAATGCCATACCTCATTCCTCGTGAAGTTGTTGAGCTCCTCTTGCATTGCCAACACCCAATCCGAATCTTTAAGTGCATCCTCTACCCTGTTTGGCTCAATAGAGGAGACAAAAGAGTAATGTTCACAAAAATGAGCGACTCGAGATCGAGTGGTTACCCCCTTATGAATATCACCGAGGATGGTGTTCACGGGGTGATCTCTTTGAATCGCCTAGTGGACTCTTAGGTGTGGCGGTCTTTGATCTTGTTCATCTTCCTTGTCCTGATCATTGGCATCTCCCCCTTGATCATTGTCCTCTTCTTGAGGTGGCTCATCTTCTTTATCTTCATTTTCATCATTTTGAGCTTGATCCTCATCTTGGGTTGGTGGAGATGCTTGCATGGAGGAAGATGAAGATTGATCTTGTGCTTGTGGAGGCTCTTCAGATT
The DNA here is from genome assembly GCA_029449295.1 of Zea luxurians. Lineage (NCBI taxonomy): Eukaryota > Viridiplantae > Streptophyta > Magnoliopsida > Poales > Poaceae > Zea > Zea luxurians. The sequence goes on from JAOPSE010000014.1 coordinate 76,591,115, forward strand.
CCTTAGGACACACATCCCCAATGGACATGTTCCTTAATGCGACGCACGAAGCCTCTTCATCATCTAGCTCATCAAGATCAACTTGCTCTACTTGAGAGCCGTTAGTCTCATCAAATACAATGTCACAAGAAACTTCAACTAGTCTAGTGTACTTGTTAAAGACTCTATATGCCCTTGTGTTTGAATCATAACCAAGTAAAAAGCCTTCTACAGCCTTAGGAGCAAATTTAGATTTTCTACCTCTTTTAACAAGAATAAAACATTTGCTACCAAAGACTCTAAAATATGAAACATTGGGCTTTTTACCGGTGAGGAGTTCATATGATGTCTTCTTGAGGATTCGGTGTAGATATAACCGGTTGATGGAGTAGCAGGCGGTGTTAATCGTCTCGGCCCAAAACTGATCCGGTGTCTTATACTTATCAAGCATGGTCCTCGCCATGTCAAGTAGAGTTCTATTCTTCCTCTCCACTACACCATTTTGTTGTGGTGTGTAGGGAGAAGAGAGCTCATGCTTGATGCCCTCCTCCTCAAGGAAGCTTTCAATTTGAGAGTTCTTGAACTTCGTTCCATTGTCGCTTCTAATCTTTTTAATCCTTAAGCCGAACTCATTTTGAGCCCGTCTCAAGAATCCCTTTAAGGTCTCTTGGGTTTGAGATTTTTCCTACAAAAAGAACACCCAAGTGAAGCGAGAATAATCATCCATAATAACTAGACAGTACTTACTCCTGCCGATGCTTATGTAAGCTATCGGGCCGAATAAATCCATGTGGAGTAGCTCAAGCGGCCTGTCGGTCGTCATGATGTTCTTGTGTGGATGATGAACACCAACTTGCTTCCCTGCTTGACATGCGCTACAAATCCTGTCTTTCTCAAAATAAACATTTGTTAGTCCCAAAATGTGCTCTCCCTTTAGAAGCTTATGAAGATTCTTCATTCCAACGTGGGCTAGTCGGTGATGTCAGAGCCAACCCATGTTAGTCTTAGCAATTAAGCAAGTATCGAGTTCAGCTCTATTAAAATCAACCAAGTATAGCTGACCCTCTAATACTCCCTTAAATGCTATTGAATCATCACTTCTTCTAAAGACAGTAACACCTACATCCGTAAAAAGACAATTGTAGCCCATTTTGCATAATTGAGAAACATAAAGCAAGTTATAGTCTAAAGAATCTACAAGAAAAACATTGGAAATAGAATGGTCAGGTGATATAGCAATTTTACCAAGTCCTTTGACCAAACCTTGATTTCCATCCCCGAATGTGATAGCTCTTTGGGGATCTTGGTTTTTCTCATAGGAGGAGAACATCCTTTTCTCCCCAGTCATGTGGTTTGTGCATCCGCTATCAATGATCCAACTTGTGCCCCCGGATGCATAAACCTACAAAACAAATTTAGGCCTTGTTCTTAGGTACCCAAACGGTCTTGGGTCCTTTGACATTAGAAACAAGCACATTGGGTACCCAAACACAAGTCTTTGACCCCTTGTGTTTGCCCCCAACATATTTGGCAACTACTTTGCCTGATTTATTAGTAAGCACATAAGAAGCATCAAAAGTCTTAAATGAAACATTAGGTTCATTTGATGCAATAGGAGATTTCTTTTTAGGCATTTTAACATGTGTGGAACGCCTAGAGCTAGAAGCCTCATTCTTATAAATAAAAGCATGGTGAGAAACAGAATGAGTCTTCTTGGCATGAATTCTCCTAATCTTATCCTCAGGATAACCAGCAGGATATAAAATATAGCCCTTGTTATCCTGAGGCATGGGAGCCTTGCCCTTAACAAAGTTAGACAATCTCTTAGGAGCATTAAGCTTGATATTATCTCCCTGTTGGAAGCCAATGCCATCCTTAATGCCAGGGTGTCTCCCACTATAAAGCATGCTATGAGCAAATTTAAATTTTTCATTTTCCATCTCATGCTCATTAATTTTAGCATTAAGTTGAGCTATGTGATCATTTTGTTGTTTAATTAAAGCTAGGTGATCATGGATAGCATCAACATTAACATCTCTACATCTAGTGCAAATAGAGACATGACTAACAGTAGATGTAGAGGGTTTGCAAACATTTAGTTCATCAATCTTAGCATGTAACATGGCATTTTCATTTCTAAGATTAGAAATAACATCATTGCAAACATTTAAATCTTTAGCCTTAGCAATTAATTTTTCATTCTCAATCTTAAGGCTAGCAAGAGATTCATTCAACATATCAATCTTAGCAATTAAACTAGCATTATCATTTCTAAGATTAACAATTGAATCATCACAAACATTTGATTTCTCAACCTTAGCAATTAATTTGGCATTTTCATTTCTAAGGTTAGAAATAGTGTCATGGCAAGTGCTAAGCTCACTAGTCAATTTTTCATATTTTTCTATCTCCTGAGCATAAGCATTTTTAACCTTAACATGCTTTTTGTTTTCCTTAATAAGGAAGTCCTCTTGGCTATCCAAGAGTTCATCCTTCTCATGAATAGCAATAATCAATTCATTCAATTTTTCTTTTTGTTGCATGTTTAGATTGGCAAAAAGAGTGAGAAAATTATCCTCATCATCACTAGAATTATCCTCATCACTAGAGGTTGCATACTTAGTGGAGGATCTAGATTTTACCTTCTTCTTCTTGCCGTCCTTTGCCATGAGGCACTTGTTGTGACGGAACCTCCCAAGTCATTAGGCCCACCTACAGTTGTCCTTGTCCAACAGACCTCAGACAACCCTGTAGATGTTCCTGAATCACTTGACAAGTTCGGTATCTTTTTGTAGGAAACGGGTGACGCCTAAGAGGGGGGGGGGGGGTGAATTAGGACTTCTAAAACTTTTACTAAACTAGGCCACTATTAAATCCCTAGAGCAAAACCTATGCAAATAATCAAAACTAGAATGTGCAAACTAGGTTTTGTCTAAGTGTTGCTATCTCTACCGCAAAGGCTAAGTTTCAATCTATACTAAATAAGTATGACTACAAGATTGAAACTTAAATACTTAATATAAATGCGGAATGTAAAGAGCTAAGTAGAGAAGCAAACTCTCGTGGATGACGCCGGTATTTTTACCGAGGTATCCGGAACCACGCAAGGTCCCGACTAATCCTCGTTGGTGCCCCTACGCAAAGGGAAGCCCACGCGAGGGCCAAGCACCACGGTCGAGTAACTCCGTAGAGAGCCGCGGGTCTTCTCCACGCGCAAGTGGTGCTCCGCTTCCGGCTCCTCTCGGACGCTCCCCGCCGTCTCCACTATCGAGCTTCCGGCCGAAACGCCGCGGGCCTCGTTCCCTCCGGTACACGGTGGCGGCCGTGACACAAACGCGGTTGTCACGGTCTCGCAAGACTCTCGCCCCACTCGGTACAATTTCAACGACTCACGCAAGAGCCGAGGGGTTGTGTGGTTTTACAAAACTCACTCAACTAACTAGGGTTCACCTAGAGCAAGCGCTAAAGCGGTCTAACTAACCTAAGCACTTCGCAAAGCACCTACGCTAATCACCGAGTGATTCTATTAAGCACTTGGGTGTTTGAGCACTTGGAAATATGCACTATGTGTCTTGGTATGTTGCTTGGGCTCTCACACTTGAGAATGGCCGGTTGGGGTGGTATTTATAGCCTCCACACCCCCAACTAGCCGTTGGACAGAAAGCAGCAGCTTTCTGTCGTCGGGTGCACCGGACAGTCCGGTGCACCACCGGACATCTACTGTGCAGTGTCCGGTGCACGCCACGTCAGCCGACCGTTGGATCCGACCGTTGCCTTCTGCCCATTGGCACACCGGACAGTCCGGTGCACACCGGACAGTCCGGTGCTACAGCCAGAGAGTGCCTATCTGCGGCCTCTCTGCGCAGACAGTCCGGTGCACACCGGACACCAATGTCCGGTGCGCCACCAGGCGCTGGCTGACAGCCCTCATCTTGGATTTCTTCGCTGATTTCTTCGGGCTTCTTTGTTCTTGAGTATTGGACTCCTATGCATCTTTTTATGTCTTCTTTTGAGGTGTTGCATCCTCATTGCCTTGGTCCAATTCTCTTCGCATCCTGTGAACTACAAACACTAGAAAACTTATTAGTTCACGGATTGTGTTGTTCATCAAACACCAAAACTCAATTAGCCAAATGGCCCGGGGTCCATTTTCCTTACACTTTTCTCTTACCTTTCCAGGAACGTTTCACCCGTCTGACAGACAGTATGTTCATCGGAGATGCGGAAATGCGGAAGTGATTACATAAACTTACATTTATTCAAAAAGTAAGAGTAAGTCATTTAATACAGACCAGAGTGTAAAGCGAGTGCTGAAAAGTATTATTACAATACCTGGGAGGCAAAAACTCCTCCCATTAAGTTCTTTACATAAATGTTTTTAAGGAGGACTCGGTCTTCCAGCAGCTTCATTCTTGATTGTCTTCATTTTTCACCACCTTGGTACAAAAACAACAAAAGTTTGTTGTCTCCTCACCTAAAAACAACGGGGGAATAAACCCTGAGTATGGAATTACTCAGCAAGTCTTACCCGACTAAAGAAAAGACTCTCAAGGGTATGCTGGTTATATGGGAGTCAAGGTAAGGCCTTTCAATAATCAAAGACTCTGTTTGCAGAATTGCTTACTAAAGTGGATCCTTAAAATCCAGTTTTATTGTCAGGTTAGTAAATTACCTGTGTCTAGAGTTCTTTCTACTCTAGTTCAAACACTTGTCCTACACTAGCCAGTTTCTCATCAATCCTTCATCTTCACTGGATTGCTACGTGTAAGTCAGTGACCAAGTCTCCATAACCGCGGAGGTACGGCGATCCGAATCGATTATACTCAGCTGAGGATCTCCGATCACACGACATATGTAGCACTTAACCCTTGCATATGTCAACCCGCCACCGGGTTTCTTAAGACCAGATCAGGTTCACGCAAACCGAGAGCACAGATACACCACCGTCCAGCCTCTTGCCACGGAGGGTACACACTACTCTCGCCACCGCTCCACGCCCATTTCGTGTTATCTTATTCTGGCCTTAGTCTCCCTGAGGCAAAGCTTACCCATGATGAGGCATGTGACCAGTTAAAGGGTCCTCGGTCAGCAGGCCTACATCGACAAGGTCCTTAATTGACTCAGACGGAGACACTACACCGAGACTCCTTTCTCGTGCAAGTCACCCGCCCGGTCTCAGCTTAATCATTTCAAACCCAAAGTCACGGCGAAGGGGGCTGTCCACGGAGGAGAGCGGGTCTGCGGCGACGACACAAGCGTCGATGAGCAATTCGGTGCTCAAGGGACGAAGACAAGCCCGGGAGGCCCCAGCAACAGCTTCAAGGGATCACGGAGGTGAACCCGCACGCTCAACGGAGGGCAAATCGACGGCGGGAGGCACTTAGCACGCGGCGGACTGAGTTCCGTCACCGCGGCGGCAATGGGGGCTCACGGTCGGCTGAAGATGGAGTGAGGGCAACGCCTCGATCGGTGCTTAAATAGGGGCAGGCAGGCAACGAGGATCTTGGCCGGTTGGTTAGAAGGTCGAATCGCGGATTCCGCGGCGAGTTCGGTAGGCATGCGTGCGGCGGAGCCCGGAGTTCATAGCGCGTTGAGCGGAGGTTGTTGTGAGGAGGGAGATAAGTCTTTGGTGCGGGCCACGGACAGCGACATTACGCCAACGCGTATGCGCGGAACATATAGGGAGGTAGGCTGGAGCAAGGGCGGTGGGCGACCACGGCCGAGTTCCACGCACCATACGGCCAAGTCCGTTGAGGAAGATGACTGACAGGCGGGGTTACCGGTCAGCGAGAGCTGGGTGGACGGGGAGGAGCTGGAGTGAGGCTGGCAGACCGGGCCCGCGCGCAGAGGCTGAGTGCGGCGGACAGAAAGGCCGAGAGCACGCGCGTTTGTGGGCCGAGTGAGGGGAATTTGGCCCAAGCGCATGTGAGTCATCTCTTCTTTTTTTTATTTTCTTTTATGTTTTCTAGTTTCTTTTTATAAATTTAAATCTAGTTTCAAAATTTCAAACTTAAAGTGATTATACAAACCAAAAGAGTTCAGCATGAAATGCATGTTTATTTATTTATTTTATTTGCATAATTTATTGCCATTAGTTGAGTATAAAAAGAAATTCAAGGAATCCCCAAAACACCTTGTTATAAATTTATTTATTTATTCATTTTATTATTTTTTTTATACCAATTTTGGGCTTTACAAATCCTACCCCCCTTAAAAATAATCTCGTCCTCGAGATTAGTAATAAAAGGGATGTCTACTCATATTGTTCTCGAAACATATGCACAAACAAAGAAATCTCGGCATGATGCATAATCCTTTAACAAAACATAGGTTTAATAGACCTTACTATTATCACTAAAATAGTAATAATACTAACTAATAGTTAAACTAATATTTAGGTCTTACAAATAGTAAAATATATATATATATATGTATCTATATCTATGTTTGTCTCTATTCTTGTTGCTCGTTGACTTCTTCACCGACTACTTCATCTTCAACTGGCTCTTCTTCTTGAATTTCAAGTTCACCGGGTTCAGCTTCTACTTCTGCATGATGGGCATGTCCCCGGTTGATAGATAGGGGCTGACTCTTTCCTGCCGAGGCTTGTCCTTGCTTCATCGGAGCCGGTGTAGTGTAGGCAGCTCTGTTGGGACAGTAGTTGGCGTAGTGTCCCGGTTGTCCACACTTGTAGCATGTCCTGTTGGTGGTTGTGTTAGGAGCAACGGGTCCTGCTGGGGTGCTTGCTTTTGGAGGAGCAGTTGGTGCCTGTTGAGTTTGTTGTCCAGAACTGCCACTAGCTGGTGTACTTGGAGTGGTAGTATAGCAAGGACGAGAACTACTTCCAGCCTGCCCTTGGTTGACAGCCTTTCTTTTCTCTCCAAATATACTCCTCTTGTTTTCTACAGCAATAGCTTTGTCAAGTAGCCTTTGAAAGGATGGGAATGTGTGCGATACCAGTTGATATTGCAAGGGTCCAATCAAACCGTCCAGAAAAAGCTCCTGCTTTTGCTCATCATCCTCAACATCTCTAGGAGCATATCGAGATAACTGGATGAATTTGTCCCTATATTCACTCACGGACATACTTCCTTGCTTGAGGGAGAGAAACTCCTTTCTCTTAATCTTCATGAGCCCAGCAGGAATATGGTAATTCCTGAATTGTGTGGAGAATTCTGCCCAGGTAATTGTATCGACAGCAACATGAGCAGTGCAGTACGCATCCCACCAATCCGCAGCAGGACCAGCAAGACGACCCGATGCGTAGAGTACTTTCTCTCGGTCCGAGCACTGAGCTATGTTGAGCATCTTCTCTATAGACTTTAGCCAGTCGTCAGCTTGCAGTGGATCCGTGGAGTTGGAGAAGGTTGGTGGTTTGTGGCTCATGAATTCCCGATGCTTATCTCGGGGTGGAACTGGTGGTGGAGGTGGAGGCAATGGCACTTGTTGTTGTTGCTGCTGTTGTTGAAGTTGTTGCTGCAGCTGCTGTTGTTGTACCCTTCTCTCCTGGCGTATCTCTTCCCGCTCTTGGCGCATTTCCCGACGTGCATCCTCTCTTTCCTGGTGCATTTCTTGGCGTTCTTGCTGCATTTGGGTGCGCATATCTGCCATAGTGTCAGCCATTTGCTGCATCATCCTCATTTGAGCTGCAATTAGTGGATCGACTCCGCTTGGTGGGGGATTAGGAGGATTCATCTCTGCTGGCTGTGGTTGGGGTTGTCGATATATTCACCGAGTGTGTCGATTAGCAGGTAAATCAATTCCACCACCCCGCCTGGTATTGACCATCTAAGTTAGAAGCATATGGTAAGATAGCTTTGCAAGGGAATCATTTAGTAGACAGAATGAATAAGCTAATAGTTGGTTATGTACTGAAACTTCTTTGGCAGGGCTGGGCCAGATATTCTATGTCAAGACTAGGGTAATTAGTTGTACGAGGTGAATGTCCAAAGGTAAGATAGAATATGTCAAGATGAGATAGATACATTTTAATGGAGGATAATCTAAGTTGCTTAGTTTTCTTATGAATTCTATTTATGCCTATACGTATATGCAGATGTAATTGTGGGCATCACTCCACAACCCATCACACTCAATCAAAAATCCAAATCAGACAAATATCATAAGAACAAACATTCAAGTGCATAGATAACCATAAAAATAGTTTTGTGTCTGTTCCTGAGAGTAGGTCTCCTATTCCTAAAGGTCACTTTAGGCACAGGATTTCAAAGTGTGAAATCCACATTTGTCTTTAGAAGGAAAAAGGTAAGAATAATCAGAGTAAAGCGGAATTAGATGAGAAAAGATTAAGAAAAGTTTAGAAAGGATCAGAGTAGCCAAGGTAAGTAAGTATTGGTTGTCCAGTTCTATCTAGGTTTCGTCCTACAGTCAACATTCCTCTGATACCACTTCTGTCACACCCGGATTTTAGGGGCACTAAGACCCGGGCGCGAACATAAACACCAGGTATGCTGGGACCAAGTCTCACACATATGATGTATAGTGGTACAGGATCGAATGTCACATCTTTATATATAACAGGAGTTCTATACAAAATAAATGATTACATTATAAGGAGACAACGGTCCAGCAACCCAAAGTTGACTGGGAGACGACGGCCTAGACCTCTCTCGAGTACACCACGGCATCCTCCAAGCGCCTCATCCTGCGGTACCTGTTCTTGACCTGTGGGGGGGGTGTGAGACAGCAAGAGTGAGCTCACATACGTTCATCGCTCAACAAGTTGTGGGGAATAATGTGCATGAACTCGCCAAAGGTGGGAGCTCACGTGAAGTGTAAGGCTTACCAAAGAGGATGGTTAGAGCTGAGCATTGCTTTTAAAGTTAGTTAAAATTTTATTAGCAGTTACTAAGTATAAGTAAATACCAACCCAGTTAAATAGTAGAACAAAAGTAACAACTTCACCTGCGATGCAATGCATATGACAAATTGAGTTTAAGTTCCATAATTTAATCATGTGAGGGTCCGAGCTGCTCTTGACCGTGAGCACGGCTAGTATACTAGTTTTACACTCTGCAGAGGTTGCGCATCTTTACCCACAAGTCGTGTATCCCATGTCGCCAGGGTTTGCAAGGCCCTTAGACACTACCGAGGTGAATGGCTAGGGATCCACTACGAGGCCTTTACAAAGTTCCACTAGCTTCCGAAAACCCGCTACAGTTTATAGGAAGTTCCAATGCAGGAATCCCTTGCAGGACCGCCATCGCAGCAAAATCCTCCCGAGGGCCTCCCTACACTGACCACTCCCCTACTGCCCTTGCCCCTTTCGGGTAAGGTAGTCTTCCACTAGCTTTCCTAATTAATCAGCCAAGGGGTCCCATTCCTCCCTTGTGGTAGCACTGTTTTCCCGGGTGGTCGCTCCATGTTCCAATTAACATAATGATCTTATCATGAACAATAAATAACAACTGATAACAAAAGTGTAATCATGAATAGTGTATCTCCATACCCAAAACCACATATAGCACTAGCAAGTACTACCCAGAAAGTTCAATGGTAAACAAGGTATAAAGATAGACAAACTAAGGTAACCTATTGGGTCCCATCAAAATTAACCTATGCAGATCATTATGATTAATTAGAACATGAGTGGGTAAAAAGAAGTGATCAAGGGCACAACTTGCCTGGGCCTTGAGAATCCAGGTACCAACTTGCTCTTCAGATGACACGTGACCTCGCTCTAGTCGTAGCAATACAAACAAACATTGTATAGGCAAAATTAACATTACACCAAACATAAGTACAAACTGAATAATAATAATCTACGCGTTGCTACGAGATCGTAGGAACAAGAATCACTAAATTTGGAGTTATAGTTATTTAGTTATGAATTTCTGAAGTTATTAAGCACCTAGAACAGATTAATTCAAATGAACAATTTTGCTTCAAGTTTCATGGCTAAACAGTGTTACTAGTTGATATACAATATTAAAATAAAATTATTGCAACTAGAATGACTCAATTTGGAGTTAAAATGAATTAAATATGAATTATACAAGTTTTAAGATTTATTTTTATACTAAAAATCAATTTCTAATATTAATTATCTAGTTTCTCTGTTATCTGGACTGCGCGTCAAATCCTGGAAAAGTCAGGGGCCTAAACTGAAGTTTTCTAAGACTCAGTGAATAATGAATGTGGACGGCGGGTTGGTTTCTGTATTCTATAAGGGCTCATATGCAAAAAGGCCAGGCCGAAGGGGTACGGGCGGACGCTGACCGTCCGATCTCAAACCGACGCGCAAGATTAGATTATCGCGTTATAAAACAGATAATCCGCCCCGATCGTTCGATCCAGAATCAACGGACGAAGGTCGATCCTACCCCGATCTAATCTAACCCGCCCGCCATGAATCCTACGGACACGGTTTAGTTGTGCAAAGGTTACCCTATCCTCTAATCTCGACCGTCAGCGCCGGATCCAACGGACCACGACGATCCCCCAACAGAACACACGCGCCCGGCGGCGCCGCCCCGCACGCTCGGCGGAGCACGCCGGCGAGGTTGTCAATCGGCTGTATCTGAACGCCAAATACGAATTGGACCGAGCTACACGTAAAGGAGGACTTGGCGAGCATGGTGTAGGGATCCATACCGAGTATTATGCGGCGAAGGGGGCTGTCCACGGAGGAGAGCGGGTCTGCGGCGACGACACAAGCGTCGATGAGCAATTCGGTGCTCAAGGGACGAAGACAAGCCCGGGAGGCCCCAGCAACAGCTTCAAGGGATCACGGAGGTGAACCCGCACGCTCAACGGAGGGCAAATCGACGGCGGGAGGCACTTAGCACGCGGCGGACTGAGTTCCGTCACCGCGGCGGCAATGGGGGCTCACGGTCGGCTGAAGATGGAGTGAGGGCAACGCCTCGACCGGTGCTTAAATAGGGGCAGGCAGGCAACGAGGATCTCGGCCGGTTGGTTAGAAGGTCGAATCACGGATTCCGCGGCGAGTTCGGTAGGCATGCGTGCGGCGGAGCCCGGAGTTCACAGCGCGTTGAGCGGAGGTTGTTGTGAGGAGGGAGATAAGTCTTTGGTGCGGGCCACGGACAGCGACATTACGCCAACGCGTATGCGCGGAACATACAGGGAGGTAGGCTGGAGCAAGGGCGGTGGGCGACCACGGCCGAGTTCCACGCACCATACGGCCAAGTCCGTTGAGGAAGATGACTGACAGGCGGGGTTACCGGTCAGCGAGAGCTGGGTGGACGGGGAGGAGCTGGAGTGAGGCTGGCAGACCGGGCCCGCGCGCAGAGGCTGAGTGCGGCGGACAGAAAGGCCGAGAGCACGCGCGTTTGTGGGCCGAGTGAGGGGAATTTGGCCCAAGCGCATGTGAGTCATCTCTTCTTTTTTTTATTTTCTTTTATGTTTTCTAGTTTCTTTTTATAAATTTAAATCTAGTTTCAAAATTTCAAACTTAAAGTGATTATACAAACCAAAAGAGTTCAGCATGAAATGCATGTTTATTTATTTATTTTATTTGCATAATTTATTGCCATTAGTTGAGTATAAAAAGAAATTCAAGGAATCCCCAAAACACCTTGTTATAAATTTATTTATTTATTCATTTTATTATTTTTTTATACCAATTTTGGGCTTTACAGATCAGGAACCCGAAGACACTTCTTCAATTGCGACACATGGAACACATTATGTATAGTAGACAAAATTTCGGGGAGCTGCAGTCGATACGCCACTTGTCCACATTGCTCAAGTACCGGGAATGGACCAATGTACCTGGGTGCAAGCTTCCCTTTAACCCCAAAACGCGATATTCCCTTCATTGGTGAAACTTTCAGGTAGACATAGTCCCCTTCATGAAAATACAAGGGCATTCACCGTTTGTCTGCATAACCCTTCTGGCAAGCTTGTGCTTTCTTCATATTATGAATAATTTTCTAAACCTTTTCCTCGGCCTCCTTCACTATATCAGGCCTAAAGAAATACCTTTCTCCAGGTTCAGACCAATTTAGCGGAGTTCGACATCATCGCCCATATAAAGCTTCAAAAGGTGCCATCTTGATACTTTCTTGATAGCTATTATTATATGAAAACTCCGCCAAAGGCAAACATTCATCCCATTTTAGTGAGAAGTCCAGAACACATGCTCGCAACATATCTTCGAGTACTTGATTAATCCTCTCAGTCTGTCCACTGGTTTGTGGATGATATGCCGAACTATGGAGCAACTTAGTACCCAAGGATTTGTGAAGTGCTTCCCAAAACTTGGCTACAAATTGAGGTCCACGATCTGACACTATGGTCTTCGGAACACCATGCAGACTAAGAATACGAGCAATGTACAATTGGGCATAGACAGTAACCGGGTGATCTGTCTTGACCGGCAGAAAGTGAGCAATCTTCGTAAGCCGATGAATCATAACCCAGATAGAATCATACCCTTTTGCAGTCCTGGGCAATCCCACGATAAAGTCCATACTTATGTCTTCCCATTTCCATGTTGGGATCGGCAAAGATTGTAATGACCAGTAGTTTTCATGTGTATGGCCTTGACACGTCTGCAAGTGTCACACTTAGCCACATAGCGTGCAATTTCAATTTTCATCTTCGTCCACCAGTAGTGCTGCTTTAGATCATGATACATCTTAGTGCTTCCCGGATGAATAGAATAGCGACTAAGATGCGCTTCATCTAAGATGTGCTGGCGGAGTTCTTCATTCTTCGGCACCACTATGCAGTTATTGAACCATATCACACCTTGATCGTCTTCTTTGAAACATTTGGCTGTTCCAGCCCTTATCTTCTCCCGTATGTGCTTCATACCCGCATTATCCCTTTGAGCATAAATTATCCTTTGCAAGATGATTGACTCAAGCTTTAGCTGATTCAGGGTTCCTTGTTGGACCATCCCCAGGTTTAGCTTTTCCATCTCTTGACATAAAGTATTGTCAGAGGTCTTTATCATAAGACAGTGACAGGAAACCTTACGGCTTAGTGCATCTGCCACTACATTGGCTTTGCCTGGGTGATAATGAATTTCCAGTTCATAGTCCTTAATAAGCTCAAGCCATCGTCTTTGTCTCATATTCAATTCTGACTGGGTGAAGATATACTTCAAGCTTTTATGATCTGTATATATGTGATAGATATTTCCCAGCAGATAGTGACGCCAAATTTTCAGGGCATGAACCACAGCAGCTAGCTCCAGATCATGAGTTGGGTAATGCTCCTCATGTCGGCGCAACTGCCTTGAAGCATATGCAATTACTCGGCCCTCTTGCATTAATACACAGCCGAGTCCACTGCCTGACGCATCACAATATACATCAAAAGGCTTGGTGATGTCCGGTTGAGCCAATGCCGGAGCAGTGGTTAATAATGTCTTCAATTGTTCAAAAGCTTCATTACACTTAGAAGACCAATTGAATTTAATATCATTCTTCAATAAACTTGTGATTGGCTTCACAAGCTTAGAAAAATCTGGTATGAATCTGCGATAATATCCAGCTAGTCCAAGAAAACTCCGGACTTGGTGAACAGTGGTTGGGGGTTTCCACTCTAGAATATCCTTGACTTTGCTAGGATCTACCGCAATTCCCTTGGCAGATAACACATGCCCCAAAAATTGAATTTCCTCCAGCCAGAACGCGCACTTGCTGAACTTGGCATACAACTGATGTTCCCTCAAGCGCGTCAATACAATCTGCAAATGTTGAGCATGCTCCTCTTCATTTTTGGAAAATATCAAGATATCGTCGATGAAGACCACCACGAACTTGTCCAACTCGGGCATGAACACCGAGTTCATCAAATAAGTGAAATGGGCAGGAGCATTTGTTAGTCCGAAGGACATTACCAAATATTCAAATAAACCATACCGCGTAGTAAACGCGGTCTTCGGTATATCCTCGGGCCGAATACGGATTTGGTGATAGCCCGACCTGAGATCGATTTTGGAGAATACCCTCGCTCCAGTTAGTTGATCAAATAAGATGTCGATCCTTGGAAGAGGGTACTTGTTCTTGATGGTGACCTCATTCAGGGGTCGATAATCCACGCACATTCGTAAGGTTTGATCCTTCTTCTTAACAAAAATGGCGGGGCAACCCCATGGAGACGAGCTTGGCCGGATGAATCCTTTATTCAGTAGATCTTGTAATTGAATCTTCAATTCTGCCAACTCATTAGGAGGCATACGGTACGATCTTCGGGAAATGAGGGCCGAACCGGGCTTTAACTCAATTACAAATTCTACATCTCTCTCAGGTGGCAGTCTAGGCAAATCTTCCGGAAATACATCTGGAAACTCACATACTACCAGAATATCCTTAATCTCTGGTACAATGGTTTCATATATTCTACCAGAAGCTTTGGCTGGATTGGTTACGGGAATGGACAAAAGAATCTCTTCTTGATTATAGCTCAACCTGACGGTTCTCAGCTCAGTGTTGAGAATTGCCTTATGTTGGGTTAACCAATTCATACCCAAAATTACATCTATATCCTGGCCTTTCAGAATAATCATGTTAGCAGGAAAGTTCCGTCCGGCCATTGTTACTGGCACTTGATAGGCCACTTCTCTAGTAAAAATGTGTCCCCCAGGTGAATGAATTTTAAACCCTTCTTTTGATTCATGGCATGAGATGTGATGTTGCTCCACAAATTTCTTGCTAATAAATGTATGCGAAGCACCAGAATCAAAAAGAATAATTGCAGGGTGACTGGCCACGAGAAACGTACCCATCATCACCGGTTCACCTTCCGGTGTAGTGGCCACTTGAGTATAGTATATCCGCCCCGTCTTCTTTGTATTTTTCCCCACATTGTTTCTCTTGGGCTGAGCTGATTTCCTAGATCCTTGCTGATTGATTGACTGATTCTGCTTGGGATATGGGCAATCCTTGATGAAATGCCTAGACTTGCCACAATTGAAACACCCGGTTGAAGAGCTGGGCAAAGCAGGGAATCGAGTGCCCGGGGCACCCGGCTGACTTGGGGTAGTGGGGGCATTGTTGGGACGAATAATGATTGGCTGCTTGAAAGGGAATGAGGGTGGACGAGAAAAAGAGCGACTTTGGCTAGAAGGCCGGATCACAAACCGTTGCCTTTTTGCCTGGCCCTGATTAGACTTCTCACCTCCAAATCCCTTGTTCTTCCCGGAACTTGCATATTTTGCTTCAACAGATAGGGCTGTGCTGACAGCCTTTCCATACGTGAGATCTATGCAGGTGGCCATTTTTCTCTGCAATCGATCATTTAGACCCCTCATAAAGCAATTCTTCTTCTTTAAATCAGTGTTCACCTGATCGATTGCATATTGCGACAGGTGATTGAACTTATTGAGATACTGATTGACAGTATCTCCTCCTTGTTTTAGCTTCATGAACTCTTCTTGCTTCATATGCAGAACACCTTCGGGTATATGTGCTCGTGGAAGGCCACTTTAAATTCTTCCCATGTTACTTGATGATTAGCAGGTTGAATAGCCACGAAATTTCCCCACCAGGTGCTGGCAGGGCCGCGCAGTTGTTGCGCTGCGAATAAAGGCTTCTGTGTCTCTGAACAGCGCAGAAGACCAAATTTTTGCTCAATAACCCGTATCCATTCATCTGCTTCCAACGGGTCCTCAGCCTTGACAAATAGTGGTGGACGGGTTTCAGAGAAATCCAAATATGTGGTTTCACGGGGGCCCTGTTGATAACCCCTTCCACCCTGCTGCTGGAATTGTTGGCCCGCCATTTCTCTCAGAAAGCGGGTATTGTCTGCAGTTGCGTTCACCAAGGTGGCAATCGCCTCGGCCAATGTGGGAGGAACCGGAGGTGGATTTGGGGTAACCTCCCTCCCCCTAGAAGTTCCTGCTGCATCCTGTCCTCGAGTCCTGGTAGGCATCTGAGGCAAAGAACATTTGAAATAAATATAATATGCCAGAGAAACCTTCCATTTTACATTACTATCAAAAGTAATGATACAGACTCGATGTTATACAACAGGATACATTACCCATTATACAACATACTACTTCTATTTCTACAACTACACTACTACTCCTGCTTCTGGTTGCTCTTGGCAGCTTCGTCGTCAGGTGTGGGAGACCATTCATCGACCAGCCTCATAGAAGGAGGGGGCCTAAAAAGGTCTAACTCACCACCAAGCGCTTCTCCCGCAACATGCGAGGGTCCGACTTCTGACCTGACAGGATCCGCAGGGGCATTTGGGTGTAATTGCGAATACAGTACATGAACTTCCTCATGTAAAGTATTGCAATATACCTGCAAGTTGTCAATAGCAGTGCTAAGTTCTTCGACTCGTGCTCGAGCCTTCGCTTCCTTAGCCCAGGCTACTGAACGAGATTGTACTGCCCAATCAAGCGCCAAATCCTGATCAGCAAGTTGATCTTGCAGGCGGCGGATGTAACTTCTTAATTCATTTATTCGGTCGCCATCCGTGACCCATAAATTGGTCCTGCGTTGCAATTCCGTTTGAAGCTGATTCACTCGAGCTTCAAGCTCTCCAATCGGATCATTTCTTTCGCTACTGCTATCTTCCTCCCGTGGGGCAAGTTGGTGTCGAGGTACACCGATAGGCCCAGTATGCTTTCGCGCAGTTTTCCTTGTACGCGGCGGCATTTTCTAAGGGGGAAAATTTATTAGTACAATTCTTAGCATGATGCATGAATAATTACAGAATCAACCTTAGTTGATTCAACCTTCTATACATTGCACTCTTCCTATCTGGTCTTTGAAATAAACTCTTCAGAGATGCTTAGGTAAGAAGAGAAGAAATTTTCTAGATAAGTTTAAGAAAATCTTTTTGAAGATGCTACATAATATCTGCCAAGAAGGGCTACGCTCCGATACCAGCTGTGATGGAACCTCCCAAGTCATTAGGCCCACCTACAGTTGTCCTTGTCCAACAGACCTCAGACAACCCTGTAGATGTTCCTGAATCACTTGACAAGTTCGGTATCTTTTCTCTTACCTTTCCAGGAACGTTTCACCCGTCTGACAGACAGTATGTTCATCGGAGATGCGGAAATGCGGAAGTGATTACATAAACTTACATTTATTTAAAAAGTAAGAGTAAGTCATTTAATACAGACCAGAGTGTAAAGCGAGTGCTGAAAAGTATTATTACATTACCTGGGAGGCAAAAACTCCTCCCATTAAGTTCTTTACATAAAAGTTTTTAAGGAGGACTCGGTCCTCCAGCAGCTTCATTCTTGATTGTCTTTATTTTTCACCACCTTGGTACAAAAACAACAAAAGTTTGTTGTCTCCTCACCT
Source organism: Zea luxurians (assembly GCA_029449295.1). NCBI lineage: Eukaryota > Viridiplantae > Streptophyta > Magnoliopsida > Poales > Poaceae > Zea > Zea luxurians. The sequence goes on from JAOPSE010000014.1 coordinate 76,608,352, forward strand.
AAAAACAACGGGGGAATAAACCCTGAGTATGGAATTACTCAGCAAGTCTTACCCGACTAAAGAAAAGACTCTCAAGGGTATGCTGGTTATATGGGAGTCAAGGTAAGGCCTTTCAATAATCAAAGACTCTGTTTGCAGAATTGCTTACTAAAGTGGATCCTTAAAATCCAGTTTTATTGTCAGGTTAGTAAATTACCTGTGTCTAGAGTTCTTTCTACTCTAGTTCAAACACTTGTCCTACACTAGCCAGTTTCTCATCAATCCTTCATCTTCACTAGATTGCTACGTGTAAGTCAGTGACCAAGTCTCCATAACCACGGAGGTACGACGATCCGAATCGATTATACTCAACTGAGGATCTCCGATCACACGACATATGTAGCACTTAACCCTTGCATATGTCAACCCGCCACCGGGTTTCTTAAGACCAGATCAGGTTCACGCAAACCGAGAGCACAGATACACCACCGTCCAGCCTCTTGCCACGGAGGGTACACGCTACTCTCGCCACCGCTCCACACCCATTTCGTGTTATATTATTCTGGCCTTAGTCTGCCCGAGGCAAAGCTTACCCATGACGAGGCATGTGACCAGTTAAAGGGTCCTCGGTCAGCAGGCCTATATCGACAAGGTCCTTAATCGACTCAGACGGAGACACTACACCGAGACTCCTTTCTCGTGCAAGTCACCCGCCCGGTCTCAGCTTAATCATTTCAAACCCAAAGTCTGGTACCTGACAGAGGTACATCTTTTCCGATGTTGAACCCATCAAGGCCTTTGACAGATTCACCATCAAGTTTTATTTTTGAAAACATCCCACCCACTTTTGCCACATCATCTTTTGTAAAAACAAAACATTTTGTTTTTCTAAAGCAAGGCTAAGCATCAAAAATCTTTTGTAAAACGGTGATCAAGGAAGGTAATCAAATTCAAGGAAGGTAATGCAGGAATTGTTTTAGCAATCAACTCCTATCACCTAATGCATCAAGCAAGTGAAAAAAAGGTTTTTAAAACACAAGGATGTGGCAAATGCACCGGGGCTTGCCTTTGTTTATGAGTGAGTCAGGCTCGGATCCACAAATATCGAAGAAGAAACAATTCTCAGCCTGAGTTTCCAAAGGTGGTGGTACTTGCTCTTCAGTGGCTTCCACTTCTTCCTCGTGTTCTAATCATAACCATACATATGTATATAAGAATGAATGCCATATAATGCTCATTGAGTGCAAAGATAATATAAACTTATTATCTAAGTCTTGAATACAACTTTCCTTCACGGAACTCCGAGAACTTAGGGTTTCCGGAGTCAGTAAAGGAGTTCATAGGGCAAAGGTGGGGTTTTGGGTTTTAGTTATCAACCAAGGTCCAAATCAAGCCAAACTCTACCCAAGGCTTCTAAATAGTGTATAGGACTTATCTAAAAAATTTGGACATTTTTGGAATTACCATTTATCTTTTAAAAATCCAGAATTAGTGTTTTAAGCTATTTTAAATATTCTAAAATTCCCTGTTTAAACTAAAAATCATAAAACTATTTTTATAAAATACTAGGGAAAATAAGGAGTCTAGGAAAATTGGTTTCACAATTTTATGAATTTTCTGTAGTTTTCTACATATTTCTAAAGTTTCTCTGAAAAAGAAAATGAAAAAGTTTGAATAGTACTGGGCCAGAAGCAGCCCATACGGCCCAGCCACACAGAGAAACGGGACGCGCCCGCGCCCGCGTTGGTAGTCTTGCAGAAGGGCCCTCGGGGTTCTGGGTAACAGGAAATAAGTTCTTTTTACTATTCCTATGTGTCGCTGACGGTTTACAGAAAGCCCCCTCGACTTCTGTTCCTTCGCACGACCAAGTCCTCGACGGCGTTGTGCACGGCTGAGCTCCGGCGAGCATCTGGACCGGCCGATTGGGGCAACGGCTAGGTTCTCCGAGCAACAGACATGAAATTGGGGCTACCTTAATCATTTCCCCCAACCTAATTGCATCTAAGACCAACTAATTAGCGTTGGCCACAGTGACCGAGAAAACTATAGCAAAACTGCCGTGTTCCTAGCGACCAGAGGCTACTCTGCGCAATTGAGTGGGTCGATGGGCATCACAGGCATACGAGAGCGCTTAAACAGGGTGTGAATTGAGCAGAGCTTTACCAGAACTGGATGGCCACAGTGAACTTGGTTTCACGGTGTTCTTCAACTGATTTGGGGGGAATATGAAATTGGGGAGCTGTGGGGAATGATCGGAGCTACGAGTGGGTTCTCTGGACGCACGATTACCTAGCGGAACGGGCTGAGGCTTCAATTTATAGGATACTTAAGCGGTGGTGGCCAATTTGGTCGAGCAACGCTGGCTGTCGGAGATGAAGAAGAACCTGGCGCGGTGAATTCGTGTCCACCGCTGTGGCAGGCTCACCGGCGTTGATTAGACAGCAGTAGGGAGCTACGGTGATGCGGTGGAAAGACAAAGCCACGCGGCGCACGGTCGGGAGGCGGCGTTCACCGGCGAGTTTATCTATCTCCAGCCATAAAGTAGAGGGGGAGCCACGGTGAGTCGCTGGAGTGACCTCCAGCTCACCGTCGGCGAGGATCCTTACCCCACAACGTTATCAATCCACCCCGCACGCGAATCTTAACGCCGGCGACACGAATCACGGCGGAGGGGTGATCGACGGCAGTGGAGTGCTCTGAATCCCCCCCGATAGCACTGTACCATGGAGATGATGTTCAGGCACTCTGACAGACCATCTTGGAGCTTGGTTTTCTCTCAATTTTGAATGACAACTCAACACAAGCTCTGCATCAAAGTTGTAATGCTACATACCAGCTACAAATTTGTTATAGGAATCATTCTCAAACTTGCACTGGATCTTAGTTGAATTGGCTCTCAAACTCAGATCCAAGTCACTGCCTATCTGAAATTCAGACTGAATCAGTCTGACAGCTTGACTTCAGGCTTTATTATCTCCAATATTTTCTTAACAACAATGCTCACACTCTTAAGCAAAGTTGTTCACCTATAATTGGGCTATAATTTTGATGTGGTGACCTAGGGCAAAAACCCTTTTGTTTAGAAGTTACAAGGTCACAAAGATGAGCACATTACACTGAAATTCAGACTTAGTCAAAAGAGTTCAAATGTGGCTCTTTTGCAAATAAGTCCAAACTCAGGGTTTTAGTTTGCAAATTCACATATGAGTGACCCAAATGACATAAGATACTTATTTGACTTGGTTTTTGCACTTTAGTCCAAAAGTGGACTAATTTTGCACATAGGTCCCTAGGGTTTGGTTTTAGGGTTTTCCAGGGTTTCAATTAGGGTTTTTGGTATCCCAGGGGTATAAATATGATTCAAGTTCATTCTTGGGAACATTTTATGACTATTCCCCTAAAGCCTTTAGGTTTTCTCAACTTGGGTTATGTTTTACCCCTTTAATCCCTATTTAGGGTTAAGTTCCCTATCCAGGGTTCTATTTGCAAAATACCAAAACAATACAACTTGTTTGAAATTTTTACCTAGTAAATGCACTCTAGGTGTGTCAAACATATGCAAATGCCAATGTTTATGATGCCATGCTCAAGTTTTAGTTACAGTAACACCAGGGGTGTAACACTTGTGGCCGACGTTGGGGAAGAGAAGACCCTTGTTGACGGCGATGTTTGCGGCGTCCTCGTCGGAGAAGGAGTCGGTGGAGCTCTCGTCGGAGTCCCACTCCTGGAAAACATGGGCTATCGTCGCCCTTCTTCTTGTAATATCTCTTCTTCTCCTTCTTCTTCCCCCTCTTGTCGTCGCCCCTGTCACTATCACTAGAAATAGGACATTTTGCTATAAAGTGACCGGACTTATCACACTTGTAGCAAACTTTCTTGGAGTGGGGCTTGTAGTCTTTCCCCTCCTTTGCTTGAGGATTTGGCGGAAGCTTTTGATGATGAGCGCCATTTCCTCGTTGTCGAGCTTGGAGGCGTTGATGGGGAGCCTACTTGATGTAGACTTCTTTCTTCTCCTCTGTTGCTTTGAAGGCAACGGGTTGCACATCGGGTGTTGTCAGCGTTTCGACCCCGGGGGGTCCCTAGACCGACGAGTAAATTGTCGCTGCGTGTCCCAGCCCAGATGGGTCGGCGCGAGACGGAACACAAGGGGAGAACAGTAAGGGGAACCGCGGCTCGTGTTGTCCTGCGCCTAGGGCGGATGCGCTTGCAGTAGGGGGTTACAAGCGTTCGCGAGGGAGAGAGAGAGAGCCTACTCGTCAACCCGTCCTCCCGAGCGGCCACCCTCTCGTACGAGGGCCCTGGACCTTCCTTTTATAGACATAAGGAGAGGGCCCAGGTGTACAATGGGGGTGTAGCGGATGCTAACGTGTCTAGCAGAGAGGAGCCAGAGCCCTATGTACATGCCGACGTGGCTGTCGGAGAGGTGTTGGTGCCCTGTTCATGTGATGTCGTGGCCGTCGGAGGAGCGCTTAAGCCCTATAGAAGCACAGCTGTCGGGGCTGTCAGGTCCTTGCTGACGTCTCCTTGCTTCCGTAGGGGGCTGAGAACCGCCGTCGTCACGGAGCACGCGGGGTGCCATCATTACTTGTTTTACCGGGGCGAGCCAGATGGGACGCCGGTCTTGTTCCCCGTAGCCTGAGCTAGCTAGGGGTAGGGTAATGATGGGCCCCCCTGTAGTGTGGTCGGTCCGAGCCCAAGGTCGGGCGAGGCGGTGACTCCTTCGAGGTCGAGGCTGAGTCCGAGCCCTGGGGTCGGGCGAGGCAGAGACCGTCATCCGAGGTCGAGGTTGAGTCCGAGCCCTAGGGTCGGGCGAGGCGGAGACCGTCGTCCGAGGTCGAGGTTGAGTCCGAGCCCTGGGGTCAGGCGAGGCGGAGACCGTCGTCCGAGGTCGAGGTTGAGTCCGAGCCCTGGGGTCAGGCGAGGCGGAGACCATCGTCCGAGGTCGAGGTTGAGTCCGAGCCCTAGGGTCGGGCGAGGCGGAGACCGTCGTCCGAGGTCGAGGTTGAGTCCAAGCCCTGGGGTCGGGCGAGGCGGAGATTCCTATGGCGCCTGAGGCCGGATTTGGCGGCTGTCAGCCTCACCCTGGCGGGTGGCACATCAGTCGGAGCAGCGCAAGCGGCGCTGTTTTCCTGTTAGGTCAGCCAGTGGAGGGGCGAAGTGACTGTGGTCACTTCGGCCTTGTCGACTGAGGAGCGCGCGTCAGGATAAGGTGTCAGGCGATCCTTGCATTGAATGCTCCTGCGATCCGGTTGGCTGGCGAGGCGATCTGGCCAAGGTTGCTTCTCCGCAAAGTCTGCCCGAACTGGGCCTCGGGCGAGTCGAAGGTGCGCCCGTTGCTTGAGGAGGCCCTCGGGCGAGGCGTGAATCTGCCTGGGTCTACTGTTCCTGCCCGAGGCTGGGCTCGGGCGAGGTTAGATTGCGTTCCTTGAGCGGACGGAGCTTTGACCTGTATTGCGCCCATCAGGCCTTTGCAGCTTTGTGCTGATGGTGTTTACCAGCCGAGTTTTAGGAGTCTTGGGGGTACTCCTAATTATGGTCCTCGATAGTAGCCCCCGAGCCTCGAAGGGAGTGTTGGCACTCGCTTGGAGGCTTCGTCGCACTTTTTTGCAAGGGGACCGGCCTTTCTCGGTTGCATTTTGTTCCGGTGGGTGCGCGCGAGCGCACCCACCGGGTGTAGCCCCCGAGGCCTCGGAGGAGTGGTTTGACTCCTTCGAGGTCTTAATGCTTTTCGTGATGCCTCGGCCGGTCTGGTTGTTCCCTCATGCGAACTGGTCGTTGCTCGGGTGCATAGTCAGGTTCCGAGTTCTCGGGCTGGTATGTTGACGCTGTCAACAGTTTTGGCCGGAGCCGGGTTTGCGAGAGCAGCCCCCGAGCCTCCGCACAGGGCGAGAGGACGGTCAAGGACTGACTCGGCTTTTTTCATACGCCCCTTCGTTGCCTTTCCGCATGGAGGAGGGGGGGGGGGGAAGCGCCATGTTGCCCTCGGAGGGCACCGAACATGGTGTCTCCATTGAGTTGCTAACGGGTGATCCGAGTGGACGCCCGTGCCCCGTTCGATAAGGGTCGGCTAGTGGCCCAGAGGCGCGCTCCAAAAGTACCTGCAGGTGATTTGCCGGACCCGGTCCCGTTTAATAGGGTCCGAGGGCTCGATGCCTCCCTCTGATGGGATTCCGTTACAGAATCGCTCCTGCTGGTCTCGGAAATGTCCTAGGGTACCTCGGGAGCGTAGCCTGAGCCTCGGCCATGTATCGGACGTACCCAGAGTCATCCTTCGCTCTGCGTGTTCTGAGGCGGCTGTCGAACCCTTCGGGGGCCAGCCTTCGAACCCCTGATCAGTAGTGGGCGCGGAGCCTGAGTGGCCTGAGGCGGTTGTCAAACCCTTCCGAGGGGCCAGCCTTCGAACCTCTGATCAGTAGGAGGGCTCGGAGCCCGAATGGCCTGAGGCGGCTGTCGAACACTTCCGAGGGGCCAGCCTTCGAACCTCTGACCAGTAGTGGGCGCGGAGCCCGAGTGCTCTAAGGCGGCTGTCAAACCCTTCCGAGGGGCCAGCCTTTGAACCTCTGATCAGTAGGAGGGCTCGGGGCCCGCTTCCTTCGCAGAGAAGGATCCCTTTCGGAGTATCCCCTTTCCTGGTCCCTGTAGCAAGAGAGAGAAAGGGGAAGAGGAAAAGGATACAAAATTGAACGATGTGGCACACCTTTTTTGACGCGGTCATTATGGCGAAGGTGGAGCGTCGCCCGCTTCGCCTGCCAAAGGTGTCGCCTGCCCTGTCGTGGAGGTAATGCGACGGGACAAGTGGTTCGCGGGGCAGCCGTTGTGCATGCGCGAGCCGTTCGAGGAACAGAACACGGTCGCGTCGTCTTCACGCCGTGGGAGAGGGCTCTCCTGCTGCTCCAGGAGGGGACGTGAGCCTGCAGACGATTTGACTGCTGCTTCTGCCCGCCTGCCGCCGCCATTACTGCCGGCCCACTTTTGGCCATATCGACCGTCGCGCCTTCTCCCGCGGCTGACTGACCCGTGACCGATGCGCCTGGTTGGCACTGTTGGGCTATGCGCAGGGTTGCCTTGAGTCGTGGCACCGGTTCCGCGATCGAGGAGGCGCAGCTTGGCGCAAGTGGCGGTGTAGTTTTTCGCACGTAGTAACCAGCGCGCCGGTTACATGACGTGTGGGCCTGGGACTCCATGCTGGACGTGTAGCAGCGGTGGCCGGAGCCTAGCCGGGTCATCCACTGGCGGGACCAACCCTAGAGTCGGGCTGTCGAGGCCATGAGTCGGGCTGATGTCGTCGGGGGACAGCTGGCTGAGGCTATGGAGCGGCCGGTCAAGCCGTCTGCTTGGGCCGAGTTCCTGGAGGAGACCCTGGTGGCGATGGCCCAGGCACAGTGCTGACATCTTCCTTCGAGGTGGAGATCCTTCGCCCGCTTTGCCATCCGAGGCCGGGTCAGATTCCGCCGAAGGTGGAGACGATGCCGAGGGTGCTGCTGCTCCCCCTGCCGATGCCAGAACCTACAGGAACAATTTGTCTGTAGCATGCGCATGCTTTTTGGTGGCCACCGAGGCCCAAACATGTCATTATCGTGTTATAAAGCCGCGTTTCTTTTCCTCTCGTTTTGAGTATCAGGACTTGCTTGTCGGTAGCAGAATCGCTTATCCGAGCGAGAGTTACTTATCGCAAAAGGTGATGAGTGAGGTATCCATATCCCGGAAGCGTAGGAGTCCCTCGGCTCGGTCGATCTTCGCCGCTTATGTGTACTCTTGTTCGTCTGCGGGATTCTGTTATCGATATAGTCGAGAAGGCACGAAAAATCGTTTCGGCAGAGAAGTTTTCGAGCGTTAAGACTTGTTCGGTTAGCAGAATCGCTTATCCGATCGTGAGTTACTTATCGCAGAAGGTGATGAGTGAGGTATCCGTATCCCGGAGGCATAGGAGTCCCTCGGCTCGGTCGGCCTTGCTGCTTACATGTACTCCGTCGTTTTCAGGATCCCACTATCGACGTATTCAAAAAGCGCGAAAGATGTTCTGGCCGAAAGACTTTTTCCGAGGAAAATTTTGACGCAGAGGGGGTTCCCCCCTCCTAGCCCCCAAGGGAGGGTCGAGCTTTGCCAAGGCAAGGCTGACCCTTCCTTGATGGTTAGACTTTATTTGTGTATGTAAATGAGGTATATGAACAACTTGAAAACATCTTAAGGGTAGAAGCGACGTAGCTGTTGGATGTTCCAAGCGTTGTTGTAGACCTCGCTTGACTGTTGGCCAGCTTGTTTGTTCCGGGCTTCAAAATCTTGGCGATGATGAATGGCCCTTCCCAGGGAGGAGTGAGCTTGTGGCGCCCTCGGGCATCTTGTCGTAGCCGAAGTACCAAGTCGCCCACCTGGAGGTCTCGGGACCGAACCCCTCGGGCGTGGTAGCGTCGCAGGGACTGCTGATACCGCGCCGAGTGTAGTAAGGCCATGTCCCGAGCCTCTTCCAGCTGGTCCAGTGAGTCTTCTCGGCTTGTTCGGTTGCTTTGTTCATTGTACGCCCTCATCCTTGGGGAGCCGTATTCTAAGTCTATGGGCAAGATAGCCTCGGCCCCATAGACTAGAAAAAACGGCGTGAAGCCCGTGGCTCGGCTTGGCGTCGTCCTTAGACTCCAGACCACCGAGGGGAGTTCCTTCATCCATCGCCTGCCGAACTTATTGAGGTCGTTGTAGATCCTCGGCTTAAGTCCCTGTAGAATCATGCTGTTGGCACGCTCTACCTGCCCATTCGTCATGGGGTGAGCTACGGCGGCCTAGTCCACCCGGATGTGGTGGTCCTCGCAGAAGTCCAGGAACTTCCTGCCGGTGAACTGGGTGCCGTTGTCGGTGATGATGGAGTTTGGGACTCCAAAGTGATGGATGATGTTGGTGAAGAATGCCACCGCCTGTTCGGACCTGATGTTGTTTAGGGGTCAGACCTCAATCCACTTGGAGAACTTGTCAATGGCGACCAGCAGGTGCGTGAAGCCCCCGGGTGCCTTCTGCAAGGGACCGACGAGGTCCAGACCCCACACAGCAAACGACCAGGTGATGGGTATTGTTTGCAGAGCCTGAGCGGGCAGGTGTGTCTGCCTTGCGTAGAATTGACACCCTTGGCAGGTGCGTACAATCCTAGTGGCGTCGGCCACCACGGTTGGCCAGTAGAAACCTTATCGGAAGGCGTTTCCAACGAGGGCTCGAGGTGCTGCGTGGTGACCGCAAGCCCCCAAGTGTATTTCTTGCAATAACTCCTGACCTTCGGTGATGGATATGCATCGCTGGAGGATGCCTGAGGGGCTGCAGTGGTAGAGCTTCTTTCTGTCACCCAGCAAGACGAATGACTTGGCGCACCGCGCCAATCGCCGAGCTTCGGCTCTGTCGAGGGGTAGCTCTCCTTGGTGGAGATATTGCAGGTACGGGGTCTGCCAGTTTCGATTAGGCGGGACCCCATTCCGCTCCTCCTCGACACGCAGTGCCTCACCCTCGGCGGCCGAGGGTGCCTCAGGCTGAGCCGAGGGTGCCTCGGGCTGAGCCGAGGGCTTCTCGGGCTCGGGTGTGTCGTCGGTCTTGACGGAGGGTTGATGTAGGTCTCGGGAGAAGACATCCGGGGGGACCGTTGTCCGCCCTGAGGCTATTTTAGCCAGCTCGTCCGTAGTCTCGTTGTATCGTCGGGCGACGTGGTTGAGCTCGAGCCCGTAGAACTTGTCTTCTAGGCGCCGAACCTCGTCGCAGTAGGCTTCCATCTTCAGGTCGCGACAGTGGGAGTTCTTCATGACTTGGTCAATGACAAGCCGTGAGTCGCCACGAGCGTCGAGGCGCCGAACCCCTAGCTCGATGGCGATGCGCAACCCGTTAATCAGAGCCTCGTACTCGGCCATGTTGTTAGACACCGGGAAATGGAGGCGCAGCACGTAGCGGAGGTGCTTTCCGAGGGGTGAGATGAAGAGCAGGCCCGCGCCCACTCCTGTTTTCATCAGCGACCCGTCAGAAAACATGGTCCAGAGTTCCGGTTGGATCGGAGCTGCTAGAAGCTGGGTGTCGACCGATTCAGCCACAAAGTCCGCCAAGACTTGGGACTTGATGGCCTTCCGAGGAGTGAACAAGATTGTCTCGCCCATGATCTCCACTGCCCACTTCGCAATCCTACCCGAGGCCTCTCGGCACTGGATGATCTCCCCCAGGGGGAAGGATGACACCACAGTCATAGGATGAGACTCGAAGTAGTGTCACAACTTTCGTCGCGTTAGAATTACCGCATACAGTAGCTTCTGAATTTGCGGGTAGCGGATCTTGGTCTCGGACAGTACTTCACTGATGAAGTAGACCGACCTCTGGACGAGCAATGCGTGCCCTTCTTCTCGTCTCTCGACTACGATCGCGGCGCTGACCACCTGAGTGGTTGTAGCTACGTAGATCAAGAGGGCTTCTCCGGTAGCAGGGGGCACCAGGATGGGTGCGCTTGTAAGGAGCGCCTTCAAGTTCCCGAGGGCTTCCTCGGCCTTGGGGGTCCAAGTGAAGCGCTCGGTCTTCCTTAAGAGGCGGTACAGGGGCAGGCCTTTTTCGTCGAGGCGCGAGATGAAGCGGTCAGAGCCGCAAGGCATCCCATTACCCTCTGTACTCCTTTCAAGTCCTTGATAGGCCCCATGTTGGTGATGGCCCCGATTTTCTCCGGGTTGGCCTCGATGCCCCGCTCGGAGATGATGAACCCCAAGAGCATGCCTCGGGGGGGCTCTGAAGACACACTTCTCAGGATTGAGTTTTACGCCTTTCGCCTTGAGACACTTGAATGTCGTTTCTAGGTCAGTGAGGAGGTCGGAGGCTTTCCTCGTCTTGACTACGATGTCATCGACATAAACCTCGACCGTTCGACCAATGTGCTCACCGAACACGTGGTTCATGCACCTTTGGTATGTCGCGCCTGCATTCCTCAAACCGAATGGCATAGTAATATAGCAGTACATGCCAAAGGGTGTGATGAAAGAGGTCGCAAGCTGGTTGGACTCTTTCATCCTAATTTGGTGATACCCTGAGTAGGCATCGAGGAATGACAGGGTTTCGCACCCAGCAGTGGAATCCACGATTTGATCGATGCGAGGCAGAGGGTAGGGAACCTTCAGACATGCTTTGTTTAGACCAGTGTAGTCTACACACATCCGCCATTTCCCACCTTTCTTTTTCACAAGCACAGGGTTGGCTAGCCATTCGGGATGGAATACCTCTTTGATGAACCCTGCACCCATCAGCTTGTGGACCTCCTCGCCTATGGCTCTGCGCTTTTCTTTATCAAATCAGCGCAGAGGCTGCTTCACGGGTCGGGCTCTAGCTCGGATATCCAGAGAGTGCTCGGCGACATCCCTCGGTATGCCAGGCATGTCCGAGGGACTCCACGCAAAAACCTCGGCGTTCGCGTGGAGAAAGTCGACGAGCACGACTTCCTATTTGGGGTCGAGCTTGGAGCCGATCCGGACTTACTTGGTGGCGTCGTTGCTGGGGTCGAGACGGACGGACTTGACCGCCTCTGCTGCCTCGAAGTTGCCGACGTGGCGCTTCGCATCTGGCACCTCCTTGGAGAGGCTCTCCAGGTCGGCGATGAGGGCCTCGGACTCGGTGAGGGCCTCAGCGTACTCCACGCACTCCACATCGCATTCGTACGCGTGTTGGTACGTGGAGCCAACGGTGATGACCCCGTTGGGGCCCGGCATCTTGAGCTTGAGGTAGGTGTAGTTGGGGACGACCATGAACTTGGCGTAGCATGGTCTCCCCAGCACTGCGTGGTAGGTTCCTCGGAACCCGACCACCTCGAACGTGAGGGTTTCCTTTCGGAAGTTGGAGGGAGTCCCGAAGTAGACGGGCAGATCGAGTTACCCAAGGGGCTGGACGCGCTTCCCGGGAATGATCTCGTGAAAGGGCGCCGCACCGGCCCGGACCGTGGACAGATCGATCTGCAAGATCCCGAGGGTCTCGGCGTAAATGATGTTGAGGCTGCTGCCTCCGTCCATGAGGACCTTGGTAAGCCTGACGTTGCTGATGACGGGATCGACAACGAGCGGGTACTTCCCCGGGCTCGGCACGCGGTCGGGGTGGTCGCCTTGGTCGAAGGTGATGGGCTTGTCGGACCAGTCTAGGTAGACTGGCGCCGCCACCTTCATCGAGCAGACTTCCCGGTGCTCCTGCTTGCGGTGCCGAGCCAAGGCGTTCGCCACTTGCCCACCGTAGATCATGAAGCAGTCATGGACCTCGGGGAACTCTTCTGCCTTGTCGCCTTCCTTCTTGTCATTGTTGTGGGCTCTGCCACCTTCCGACTGTAACACCCGGATTCTAGGGGTCCAAAACCCGGGGTTAACATAAACACCAGGTATGCTGGGACCAAGTCTCATACATATGAAGTATAGTGGCACAGGATCGAATGTCACAACTTTATACATAACAGGAGTTCCATACAAAATAAATAATTACATTATAAGGAGACAACGGTCCAGCAACCCAAAGTTGACTGGGAGACGACGACCTAGACCACTCACGAACTCATCACAGCATCCTCCATGAGCATCATCCTGCAGTACCTGGTCTTGACCTGTGGTGTATGTGAGACAGCAAGAGTGAGCTCACATACGTTCATCGCTCAACAAGTTGTGGGGAATAATGTGCATGAACTCGCCAAAGGTGGGAGCTCACGTGAAGTGTAAGGCTTACCAAAGAAGACGGTTAGAGCTGAGCATTGCTTTTAAAGTTGGTCAAAATTTTATTAGCAGTTACTAAGTATAAGTAAATACCAAACCCAATTAAGTAATAGAACAAAAGTAACAACTTCACCTGCAATGCAATGCATATGACAAATTGAGTTTAAGTTCCATAATTTAATCATGTGAGGGTCCGAGCTGCTCATGACCGTGAGCACGGCTAGTATACCAGTTTTACACTCTGCAGAGGTTGCGCATCTTTACCCACAAGCCGTGTTACCCATCTGCCAAGGGGTCATGAATCCCATACACCTCTACCAAGGAAGCGAGGCAGGGTAACACTACGAGGCCTTTACAAAGTTCCACTAGCTTCCGAAAACCCGCTACAGTTTATAGGAAGATCCAGTGCAGGAATCCCTTGCAGGACTGCCATCGCAGCAAAATCCTCCCGAGGGCCTCCCTACACTGACCTCTCCCCTACTGCCCTTGCCCCTTTCGGGTAAGGTAGTCTTCCACTAGCTTTCCTAATTAATCAGCCAAGGGCGTCCCATTCCACCCTTGTGGTAGCACTGTTTTCCCGGGTGGTCGCTCCATGTTCCAATTAACATAATGATCTTAACATGAACCATAAATAACAACTGATAACAAAAGTATAATCATGAATAGTGTAATCTTCATACCCAAAACCACATATAGCACTAGCAAGTACTACCCAGAAAGTTCAGTGGTAAACAAGGTATAAAGATAGACAAACTAGGGTAACCTATTGGGTCCCATCAAAATTAACCTATGCAGATCATTATGATTAATTAGAACATGAGTAGGTGAAAAGAAGTGATCAAGGGCACAACTTGCCTGGGCCTTGAGAATCCAGGTACCAGGATGATCTTCAGATGACACGTGACCTCACTGCTAGTCGTAGCAGTTCAAACAAACATGGTGTAGGCAAAATTAACATTACACCAAACATATATGCAAAATACATATTAATAATCTACATATTAAAATAAGATCACAGGAAAAAGAATTATTAATTTTGGAGTTGTAGAATTCAAGTTATGATTTTCCTAAGGTTTAATGTGATTAAAATATGATTAAATGATAAATAAATTTTCTGACAGAGTTCATGTCAAAACAGTGATTCTAAATGGTAGAGAATATTATTACAAAATTTTAGAAACTGGAATGGTTCAATTTGGAGCTAAAATGGATTTTCTATGAATTATCTAAGTTTTAGTAATTATTTTTGTATTAAAAATCTAATTTCTAATTCATTTAATCATTTAATACTGCACTGGACTGGGCCTCAATTAAACAAAAGCACAGGGTTCTCTGCGCAAGTTTTCCCAGACACAGGGAACAGTTAAACGGGGATGGCGGGTTGATTACTAAATACTTCAGGGGCTCTTTAGCGAAACAGGCATGGCGAAGGGGTATCTGGCGATCCAGACCGTCCGATCTTGAGTCAAGGGACCAGATTAGATCTTTCCCCCGACCAAACCGTTACCGCATCAAGACCATCGGATCACAGATCCACGGCTACTGAGACGCCCACGTCCAGATCAATCTCGAGCCGCACGATACGTGCTCGACGGCTCGGATTTTAAGTTTCGAAAGGGTATCGGCCAGATCTAATCCGAACCGCTTGTTAGCCGATCAACGGCCACGGCCGTCCTCCCTCATCCAAGCTCCCCCAGGCGGTGGCGCTGGCTCTCCCGCGGCGGCGCTATTGCCGGCAAGGCAGCGCCCTGGCACCCCAGTTCTTCTCTAGCTACACCGAATGGCTCTACTCGAGGTATAGGACAAGGCAAACAAGAGAGGGGAGTCTCACCGAGGGTGGCGGTGGATGCAGTGCTGTCCACGGTGCGACGCAGATCTTCCGTTGAGTTTGTATTCCGGCGAGCAATCGCCAGTGACCTGAGGCCCTATCTCGCCCACCAACGCCACGGAAAGTTTGCACGCGCACCGGCGATCATCCTCGACCACACCATACGCACAGAACGACGATGGAGGAGCGGGACCACGGCGGCGCCATTGTTCCCTGATTCTTGCTCTGCAGGGGCTAAAATCTCTTGCCATGTTTCGATGAGATGGGAAATCGACCAGCTTCGGCCGGTACTTATGCACTCGAAGCTAAGGATTTGCACGGGGAAGCAAAGCTGTCGGATCCTGGTAAAGCTTCGCCGGTTGTTACGGCTGAGTCCGGTGCGAGGGAGACGCTTCTGGCAACCGGGCCCACGCAACAGCGACATAGCGAGGCGGCGAGGACACAGGCCCACATGGCAGCGAGTACCCGCGGTGCGGCGTGAGCGTGAAGCCGGTGTGAGACCCATGCGCCAGGGACGACACACCCGCACAAGAGACTGGCCGCCGGGCCCAGGGTGTCGGCGCCACATCACCAGGAATTGGGCTGCGCGCGCAGAGGAAAGCTTAAGTGGGCCAAATGTGAGGTTGTTGGCCCAAGTAAGGTTTTTAATCTTTTTTCTTTTTATTTTCTTTCCTATTTTTCCATTCCAATTATCCAACTCAATTCAAATTTAAATTCCAATTTGAATCCAAAGTTTGTGGCAAATTTGTCTTCATTTAAATGTTCAATATGAATATAGCATGGAATAATTTTATTTATTTATAGATTTATTTTGCTTTGCATAGTATTCTCTCTTGTCTTATATATATTATTTCCTATTTCCTAAAGTGCACCCCTTTTGGGTTAACTTCAAATTTTCAATTCCATTATTATATTTTATTATTATTTTAAATGCACATACAATTAAAACTCCATCATGAGTGCCAAATATGGTTCTATTTATTATTTTATTCACTTAAGTAAATGCTTTTAAATAGGGAGATGAGTCTTCAAATGTTATGAGAGTTCTAAAGAGAGAGAAAAAGAAAAATTCTAATGCAAGATCTTTGAAAATTTTTACTATATTCCCAAAATGAGATTTAGGGTGTTACAAATCCTACCCCCCTTAAAAATAATCTCGTCCTCGAGATTAGTAAGAAAGAGGATATAGGAAGAGTGGTTTGCAATTTAGCTTTCAGTTTCTAATTAGTTCAAAATCAAGAGTCTTTTTTTTTCATTAGTAAGTGATTAGGAGAGCATGGGTATATGTATGTCCACTTTAATTATGTAGGATAGAAGATGTCTTTAGGGCATATATAGGTTTGGGTAAGAAGGAGTAGGATAAGAAAAGACTTCATCCTAGATTGTGGATCTTGACTTATCTTGGTGACCTCACTTGATCCTTGAAGACTTGAGTTGGTGCTCATCCTTTCTTGATGAAGTTAATCATCTTCTCCGGTCTTGTCTCATTGATTCGAGGTTAGTGTATATCATTGGAGTTGGGGAACGTGGTTAAAATAGATATGGATGAGATAGACTACATGATGTAGATCAAAAGTTTATTTGATGTTAGGTGGGGATAAACAGATCATGCAATCCATTATGAATCTATTGGTTGAGTTAGATCTTCTGTTCATGGTTGAGTTAGTCTAATGTGCTAAGTTAACACCTGACTAGTAAGGTCTAATCCCTTCTTACCTGTATCATTAGTCTGATTAAGCCACATTAGATTAGTTTAGTAGATGGCTATGAGTTAAATGAGATTAGTCAGAATCTGGTTTGATTGTTTTGCTTCTGTATGGTTTGGATAGGGTATGTAACCTGGGTATGGCTGAACTGATCTAAGTCACCAATTTAGACTTAAGTGAATTAGGAGCATGGCCATATCTTTTGTACCAGCATTAAGCAACTCACACTAGATTAGATCATATTAGATTAAGTAGGAGCTAGATTAGATTGAATATGACTAGATTAGACTAGTTTAGGTTAAATAGATCTACTAGGGTAGGATAAATATTATTAGGATATGTTAGAATTTTTAGAAGTTAGTTAGATTTATTAGGACCAGATAAAATCTTTTTAAGGTAAGATGAATCTATTAAGGTAATAGTATATCCTTTAAGATAAGATGGATCTATTACACAAGATTGAATCTAGGTTAGATGGGTATGACTAGTTTGACTAATTAAGTTGCATTAGATCATGGTTGTTTAATTTAGGGTGGATAAGTATGCTTATTAGGATAAGATGAATCTTTTGAGGTCAGTTAGATCTATTAGGCTGAGATAAAATCTTTTCAAGATAAGATGAGTATCTTTTAAGATGAGATGGATCTATTAAGATAAGGAAGAATCTTTTTAAGATAAGATGAATGAGATCTTTTAGGATAGGATAAATCTCTTAAGCTAGTTATGTTCCAATGGGAATATTCTAGGTTGTCTAGTTATTTTATAAATATATTTTTATACCTATGTGTATATGCAGATGCAATTGTGGACATTACTCCACAACCCATCACATTCAATCAAAGATCCAAATCAGACAGATATCATAAGAACAAACATTCAAATACATAGATACTTATAAAAAAAAATAGTTTTGTTTTTGTCCCTAAGAATAGGTCTCCTATTCCTAAAGTCACTTTAAGCACAGGATTTCAAAGTGTGAAATCCACATTTGTCTTTAGAAAAGAAAAGGTAAGAATAATCAGAGTAAAGCGGAAATGGATGAGAAAAGATTAAGAAAAGTTTAGAAAGAATCAGAGTAGCAAAGGTAAGTAAGTATTGGTTGTCCAGTTCTATCTAGGTTTCGTCCTACAGTCAACATTCCTCTGATACCACTTCTGTAACACCCGGATTCTAGGGGTCCAAAACCCGGGGTTAACATAAACACCAGGTATGCTGGGACCAAGTCTCATACATATGAAGTATAGTGGCACAGGATCGAATGTCACAACTTTATACATAACAGGAGTTCCATACAAAATAAATAATTACATTATAAGGAGACAACGGTCCAGCAACCCAAAGTTGACTGGGAGACGACGACCTAGACCACTCACGAACTCATCACAGCATCCTCCATGAGCATCATCCTGCAGTACCTGGTCTTGACCTGTGGTGTATGTGAGACAGCAAGAGTGAGCTCACATACGTTCATCGCTCAACAAGTTGTGGGGAATAATGTGCATGAACTCGCCAAAGGTGGGAGCTCACGTGAAGTGTAAGGCTTACCAAAGAAGACGGTTAGAGCTGAGCATTGCTTTTAAAGTTGGTCAAAATTTTATTAGCAGTTACTAAGTATAAGTAAATACCAAACCCAATTAAGTAATAGAACAAAAGTAACAACTTCACCTGCAATGCAATGCATATGACAAATTGAGTTTAAGTTCCATAATTTAATCATGTGAGGGTCCGAGCTGCTCATGACCGTGAGCACGGCTAGTATACCAGTTTTACACTCTGCAGAGGTTGCGCATCTTTACCCACAAGCCGTGTTACCCATCTGCCAAGGGGTCATGAATCCCATACACCTCTACCAAGGAAGCGAGGCAGGGTAACACTACGAGGCCTTTACAAAGTTCCACTAGCTTCCGAAAACCCGCTACAGTTTATAGGAAGATCCAGTGCAGGAATCCCTTGCAGGACTGCCATCGCAGCAAAATCCTCCCGAGGGCCTCCCTACACTGACCTCTCCCCTACTGCCCTTGCCCCTTTCGGGTAAGGTAGTCTTCCACTAGCTTTCCTAATTAATCAGCCAAGGGCGTCCCATTCCACCCTTGTGGTAGCACTGTTTTCCCGGGTGGTCGCTCCATGTTCCAATTAACATAATGATCTTAACATGAACCATAAATAACAACTGATAACAAAAGTATAATCATGAATAGTGTAATCTTCATACCCAAAACCACATATAGCACTAGCAAGTACTACCCAGAAAGTTCAGTGGTAAACAAGGTATAAAGATAGACAAACTAGGGTAACCTATTGGGTCCCATCAAAATTAACCTATGCAGATCATTATGATTAATTAGAACATGAGTAGGTGAAAAGAAGTGATCAAGGGCACAACTTGCCTGGGCCTTGAGAATCCAGGTACCAGGATGATCTTCAGATGACACGTGACCTCACTGCTAGTCGTAGCAGTTCAAACAAACATGGTGTAGGCAAAATTAACATTACACCAAACATATATGCAAAATACATATTAATAATCTACATATTAAAATAAGATCACAGGAAAAAGAATTATTAATTTTGGAGTTGTAGAATTCAAGTTATGATTTTCCTAAGGTTTAATGTGATTAAAATATGATTAAATGATAAATAAATTTTTTGACAGAGTTCATGTCAAAACAGTGATTCTAAATGGTAGAGAATATTATTACAAAATTTTAGAAACTGGAATGGTTCAATTTGGAGCTAAAATGGATTTTCTATGAATTATCTAAGTTTTAGTAATTATTTTTGTATTAAAAATCTAATTTCTAATTCATTTAATCATTTAATACTGCACTGGACTGGGCCTCAATTAAACAAAAGCACAGGGTTCTCTGCGCAAGTTTTCCCAGACACAGGGAACAGTTAAACGGGGATGGCGGGTTGATTACTAAATACTTCAGGGGCTCTTTAGCGAAATAGGCATGGCGAAGGGGTATCTGGCGATCCAGACCGTCCGATCTTGAGTCAAGGGACCAGATTAGATCTTTCCCCCGACCAAACCGTTACCGCATCAAGACCATCGGATCACAGATCCACGGCTACTGAGACGCCCACGTCCAGATCAATCTCGAGCCGCACGATACGTGCTCGACGGCTCGGATTTTAAGTTTCGAAAGGGTATCGGCCAGATCTAATCCGAACCGCTTGTTAGCCGATCAACGGCCACGGCCGTCCTCCCTCATCCAAGCTCCCCCAGGCGGTGGCGCTGGCTCTCCCGCGGCGGCGCTATTGCCGGCGAGGCAGCGCCCTGGCACCCCAGTTCTTCTCTAGCTACACCGAATGGCTCTACTCGAGGTATAGGACAAGGCAAACAAGAGAGGGGAGTCTCACCGAGGGTGGCGGTGGACGCAGTGCTGTCCACGGTGCGACGCAGATCTTCCGTTGAGTTTGTATTCCGGCGAGCAATCGCCAGTGACCTGAGGCCCTATCTCGCCCACCAACGCCACGGAAAGTTTGCACGCGCACCGGCGATCATCCTCGACCACACCATACGCACAGAACGACGATGGAGGAGCGGGACCACGGCGGCGCCATTGTTCCCTGATTCTTGCTCTGCAGGGGCTAAAATCTCTTGCCATGTTTCGATGAGATGGGAAATCGACCAGCTTCGGCCGGTACTTATGCACTCGAAGCTAAGGATTTGCACGGGGAAGCAAAGCTGTCGGATCCTGGTAAAGCTTCGCCGGTTGTTACGGCTGAGTCCGGTGCGAGGGAGACGCTTCTGGCAACCGGGCCCACGCAACAGCGA
Source organism: Zea luxurians (assembly GCA_029449295.1). Lineage (NCBI taxonomy): Eukaryota > Viridiplantae > Streptophyta > Magnoliopsida > Poales > Poaceae > Zea > Zea luxurians. The sequence continues at coordinate 76,628,323 of JAOPSE010000014.1, forward strand.
CATAGCGAGGCGGCGAGGACACAGGCCCACATGGCAGCGAGTACCCGCGGTGCGGCGTGAGCGTGAAGCCGGTGTGAGACCCATGCGCCAGGGACGACACACCCGCACAAGAGACTGGCCGCCGGGCCCAGGGTGTCGGCGCCACATCACCAGGAATTGGGCTGCGCGCGCAGAGGAAAGCTTAAGTGGGCCAAATGTGAGGTTGTTGGCCCAAGTAAGGTTTTTAATCTTTTTTCTTTTTATTTTCTTTCCTATTTTTCCATTCCAATTATCCAACTCAATTCAAATTTAAATTCCAATTTGAATCCAAAGTTTGTGGCAAATTTGTCTTCATTTAAATGTTCAATATGAATATAGCATGGAATAATTTTATTTATTTATAGATTTATTTTGCTTTGCATAGTATTCTCTCTTGTCTTATATATATTATTTCCTATTTCCTAAAGTGCACCCCTTTTGGGTTAACTTCAAATTTTCAATTCCATTATTATATTTTATTATTATTTTAAATGCACATACAATTAAAACTCCATCATGAGTGCCAAATATGGTTCTATTTATTATTTTATTCACTTAAGTAAATGCTTTTAAATAGGGAGATGAGTCTTCAAATGTTATGAGAGTTCTAAAGAGAGAGAAAAAGAAAAATTCTAATGCAAGATCTTTGAAAATTTTTACTATATTCCCAAAATGAGATTTAGGGTGTTACACCGACGGTGGCCCGGCCTTGTGGAAGTAGCGCCGAAGCATGACGCACTCCTCAAGGGTGTGCTTGATGGGGCCCTGATGATAGGGGCACGACTCCTTGAGCATCTTGTCGAACAGGTTGGCCCCTCCGGGAGGCTTCCGGGGGTTCCTGTGCTCGACGGCGGTGACAAGATCTGCGTCGGCGGCGTCGCGTTTCGTTTGCGACTTCTTCTTGCCCTTCTTCTTTGTGCCGCGCTGAGCGAACGCCTCGGGGACGTCTTCCTGCGGGCGCCCCTGAGGCTGCTTGTCCTTCCGGAAGATGGCCTCGACCGCCTCCTGACCAGAGGCGAACTTGGTGGCGATGTCCATCAGCTCGCTCCCCCTAGTGGGGGTCTTGCGACCCAGCTTGCTCACCAGGTCGCGGCAAGTGGTGCCGATGAGGAACACGCCGATGACATCTGAGTCGGTGATGTTGGGCAGCTCGGTGCGCTGCTTCGAGAATCGTCGGATGTAGTCCCGCAGGGATTCTCCCGGCTACTGGCGGCAGCTTCGGAGATCCCAGGAGTTCCCAGGGCGCACGTATGTGCCCTGGAAGTTGCCGGCGAAAGCTTTGACCAGGTCATCCCAGTTGGAGATCTGCGCAGGAGGCAGATGCTCCAGCCAGGCTCAGGCGGCGTCGGAGAGGAATAGGGGGAGGTTGCAGATGATGAGGTTGTCATCGTCCGTTCCACCTAGCTGGCAGGCCAGCCGGTAGTCCACGAGCCACAGTTCTGGCCTCGTCTCCCCCAAGTACTTGGTGATGGTAGTCGGGGTTCGGAACCGGGTCAGAAACGGCGCCCGTCGTATGGCCCGGCTGAAAGCTTGCGGACCGGGTGGTTCGGGCGAGGGACTTCGATCCTCCCCGCTGTCGTAGCGTCCCCCACGCCTGGGGTGGTAGCCTCGGCGCACCTTCTCATCGAGGTGGGCTCGTCGGTCATGGCGGTGGTGCTCGTGGCCGAGGCGACCCGGGGCTGCAGACGTTGCGGCCCGCGTGCGCCCGGTGTGGACCGAGGCTTCCCGCATGAAACGGGAAGTCGCGGCGCGATGCTCTGGGGGGTACCCCTGCCTTCGGGAGGAAGAGCTTTCGGCCCGTCGGACCGCGGCATCCTCTAGGAGATTCTTGAGTTCTCCCTGGATACGCCGCCCCTCGGTGGTGGATGGCTCCGGCATCGCTCGAAGTAGTATTGCTGCAGCAGCCAGGTTCTGGCCGACCCCACTGGAAGCCGGGGGCAGCCTTGCCCTGGTATCGTCAGCGATGCGGTGCTGGACGTCCTGGGGCGGATGACGCGCTTCTCCGACTGGTGCTCGGCCTGCCCACTCCTGCCCGATGTTCTGTCGGAGCTGCACAAGTTGTCCTGCTTCCTCGTCGAGCCTGGCCTGCATCTCGTGGATTTGCTCGAGCTGTGCGTCCTGACCCCTCGCAGGGACTGGGACCACAGCTAGCTCCCGAAGGATGTCAACGCGAGGCGTAGGCCTAGGGGGATCGCCGTCCTCCGGCATACCAAGGTGGTTGCCTTCGTCGAGACCCCCTAGATTGACGTGGAAACATTCGCGACTTGGGCCACAGTCCTCGTCGCTGAGGCTGTGGCTACCATCGGAGCAATCGGAGAGGCAATAGTCACATGCGGTCATGAAGTCCTGCATGGCACTGGGAGCACGGAGCCCGGAGAAATCCCAACCAGAGTCGGGGTCGTCATCTCCCTCGGAACCCGGGGGCCCGTAGGTCGAGACGGCCGTCAATAGGTCCCAGGTTGACCACATATGATACCCTGGAAGGTCTGGATATGCCTTTATGAAAGCATCCACCGAAGCGGGGTCGCTTGGTGGGTCAAAGCTAAATCTAAAAGGCACAGGATGGAAAACGGACGGTACCTCTTGATCGATGGGTGGTGGCGAAGTCGCGTCGGCGACAGACTGCACCGTTGTCTCGGGTACGAGGCTAACGCCCAGCAGGTCCTTCGCGAGCGTGCTGGCGTCGTCCGTCCGCTTGGGGTTGGCGTGTTGCGGGGAAACGACACCCGTCTTCATCTCAGACGCGAGGTCGACGCCCGACGTGTCCCCCATTGGGGCGCCGGCATCGTCGACTCGCTCGACAGCCGACGAGGTGCCGCCTCCTGCTTGGCCATGGTTGCCTCGCCTCCTCCTCCGTCGGCAGGGAAGGTGACGGGACAGACCTGGATGCTGTTCTTCCGCCACGCGGGGAAGACGTCGTCGATTCCGCCGCTGGCGGGCGGGCTGGCGGCCGCCATTGTCGTTGTCACGCGGCGGAGGAAGGAGTACCACGTCGTGGCTGCCGTCGAGGGACATGAACTCGAGACCCCCGAAACGGAGCAACGTCCCGGGTTGGAGAGGTTGATGGAGACTACCCATCTGGAGCTTGACGGGAAGCTGTTCGTCAACACGCAGCAGGCCCCTACCTGGCGCGCCGACTGTCAGCGTTTCGACCCTGGGGGGTCCCTGAACCGATGAGTAAATTGTCGCTACGTGTCCCAGCCCAGATGGGTCGGCGCGAGATGGAACACAAGGGGGAGAACAGTAAGGGGAACCGCGGCTCGTGTTGTCCTGCGCCCAGGGCGGATGCGCTTGTAGTAGGGGGTTACAAGCGTTCGCGAGGGAGAGAGAGAGAGCCTGCTCGTCAGCCCGTCCTCCCGCGTGGCCACCCTCTCGTATGAGGGCCCTGGACCTTCCTTTTATAGACGTAAGGAGAGGGCCTAGGTGTACAATGGGGGGTGTAGCGGAGTGCTAACGTGTCTAGCAGAGAGGAGCCAGAGCCCTATGTACATGTCGACGTGGCTGTCTGAGAGGTGTTGGTGCCCTGTTCATGTGATGTCGTGGCCGTCGGAGGAGCGCTTAAGCCCTGTAGAAGCACAGCTGTCGGGGCTGTCGGGTCCTTGCTGACGTCTCCTTGCTTCCGTAGGTGGCTGAGAACCGCCGTCGTCACGGAGCACGCGGGGTGCCATCATTACTTGTTTTATCGGGGCGAGCTAGATGGGACGCCGGTCTTGTTCCCCGTAGCCTGAGCTAGCTAGGGGTAGGGTAATGATGGCCCCCTGTAGCGTGGTTGGTCCGAGCCCAAGGTCGGGCGAGGCGGTGACTCCTCCGAGGTTGAGGCTGAGTCCGAGCCCTAGGGACAGGCGAGGTGGAGACTGTCGTCCGAGGTCGAGGTTGAGTCCGAGCCCTGGGGTCGGGCAAGGCAGAGACCGTCGTCCGAGGTCGAGGTTGAGTCCGAGCCCTGGGGTTGGGCGAGGCGGAGACCGTCGTTCGAGGTCGAGGTTGAGTCCGAGCCCTGGGGTCGGGCGAGGCGGAGACCGTCGTCCGAGGTCGAGGTTGAGTCCGAGCCCTGGGGTCAGGCGAGGCGGAGACCGTCGTCCGAGGTCGAGGTTGAGTCCGAGCCCTGGGGTCGGGCGAGGCGGAGACCGTCGTCCGAGGTCGAGGTTGAGTCCGAGCCCTGGGGTCGGGCGAGGCGGAGATTCCTATGGCACCTGAGGCCGGACTTGGTGGCTATCAGCCTCACCCTGGCGGGTGGCACAGCAGTCGGAGCAGCGCAGGCGGCGCTGTTTTCCTGTCAGGTCAGCCAGTGGAGGGGCAAAGTGACTGCGGTCACTTCGGCCTTGTCGACTGAGGAGCGCGTGTCAGGATAAGGTGTCAGGCGATCCTTGCATTGAATGCTCCTGCGATCCGGTTGGCTGGCGAGGCGATCTGGCCAAGGTTGCTTCTCCGCGAAGCCTGCCCTAACTGGGCCTCAGGCGAGTCGAAGGTGCGCCCGTTGCTTAAGGAGGCCCTCGGGCGAGGCGTGAATCTGCCTGGGTCTACTGTTCCTACCCGAGGCTGGGCTCGGGCGAGGCGAGATTGCGTTCCTTGAGCGGACGGAGCTTTGACCTGTATTGCGCCCATCAGGCCTTTGCAGCTTTGTGCTGATGGTGTTTACCAGCTGAGTTTTAGGAGTCTTGGGGGTACCCCTAATTATGGTCCCCGATAGGTGTGGAGGAGACGCCTTGCTCGATGATTTTCTTGGAGCCTTTGATCATCAATTCAAAGCTCACAAATTTTCCTATAACTTCCTCGGGAGACATTAGCTTGTATCTAGGATCACCACGAATTAATTGAACTTGAGTGGGATTAAGAAATACAAGTGATCTAAGAATAACCTTGGCCATTTCATGGTCATCCCATTTGGTGCTCCCGAGGTTGCGCACTTGGTTCACCAAGGTCTTGAGCCGGTTGTACATAGCTTGTGGCTCCTCTCCTTGGTTGAGCATAAAACGACCGAGCTCCCCCTCGATCGTCTCCCTCTTGGTGATCTTGGTCACCTCATCTCCCTTGTGCGCGGTTTTGAGCATGTCCCAAATCTCCTTGGCGCTCTTCAACCCTTGCACCTTATTATACTCCTCTCGACTTAGAGAGGCGAGGAGCCTAGTGGTGGCTTGGGAGTTGAAGTGCCGGATTTGGGCCACCACGTCCGAGTCATAGCCTTCATCCCCCATGGATGGTTCCTGCGCACCAAACTCAACAATGTTCCAAATGCTAGCGTGGAGTGAGGTTAGATGGTGCCTCATTTTATCACTCCACATGCAATAATATTCAACGTAAAAAACCGGTGGTTTGCCTAGAGGGACGGAAAGTAAAGGAGTGCATTTAGAAATGCTTGGGTAGCGTTGTGTATCTTACTAAACTTCTTGTGCTCATGGCGCTTAGAAGTGACGGACGATGCGTCGGAGCCGGAGGTGGAGGGCGACGAAGAATCGGTCTCGTGGTAGACCACTTTGTTCATTTTCTTCTTCTTGTCGCCACTCCGGTGCGACTTGACGCGAGGAGGTGATTCCTCCTTCTTCTTGTTGTGGGACTCTCCCGATGGAGCCTTCCTGTGGCTTGTAGCGGGCTTCTCGCCGGTCACCATCTCCTTCTTGGCGTGATCTCCCGACATCACTTCAAGCGGTTAGGCTCTAATGAAGTACCGGGCTATGATACTAATTGAAAGTCGCCTAGAGGGGGGTGAATAGGCGGAATCTGAAATTTACAAACTTTAAGCACAACTACAAGCCAGGGTTAGCGTTAGAAATAAAATCGAGTCCAAAAGAGGGCAAAAAACAAATCACAAGCAAATGAATAGTGTGACACGGTGATTTGTTTTACCGAGGTTCAGTTCTTGCAAACCTACTCCCCGTTGAGGTGGTCACAAAGACCGGGTCTCTTTCAACCCTTTCCCTCTCTCAAATGGTCACTTAGACCGAGTGAGCTTTTCTTCTCAATCAAATGGGACACTAAGTCCCCACAAGGACCACCACATAATTGGTGTCTCTTGCTTTGATTACAAATGTTGCGGGAACAAGAATGGGGAAGAAGAAAAGCGATCCAAGCGCAAGAGCTCAAATGAACACGGCAAAACTCTCTCTTCTAGTCACTATTGCTTTGAGTGGAATTGGGACTTGGAGAGATTTTGATTCACTCTAGTTGTGTCTTGTATTGAATGCTATAGCTCTTGTATTGAATGTGTTGGCTGAAAACTTGGATGCCTTGAAGTGTGGTGGTTGGGGGGTATTTATAGCCCTAACCACCAAAGTGGCCGTTGGGGATGGCTGCTGTCGTATGGCGCACCGGACAGTCCGGTGCGCCAGCCACGTCACCCAAACGTTAGGGTTCGATCGTTGGAGCTCTGACTTGTGGGGCCACCGGACAGTCCGATGGTGCACCAGACAGTCACTGTTCACTGTCCAGTGCGCCTTCTGGCGCCTGCTCTGACTTCTGCGCGCGCAGTTGCACTGTTCACTGTTCACTGTATACTTTTGCAGACGACCATTGGCGCAGATAGTCATTGCTCCGCTGGCACACCGGATAGTCCGGTGTTACACCGGACAGTCCAGTGAATTATAGCGGAGTGGCTCCCCAAATTCCCGAAGCTGAGCAGTTTAGAGAGGATCTCCCTGGTGCACCGGACACTGTCCGGTGCAAACTTGACAGTCCAGTGCGCCAGACTAGGGCAGCCTTCGGTGTCTTTTGCTCTTTTTATTTGAACCCTTTCGTGGACTTTTTATTGGTTTGTGTTGAACCTTTGGCACCTGTAGAACTCATAATCTAGAGCAAACTAGTTAGTCCAATAATTTGTGTTGGGCAATTCAACCACCAAAATCATTTAGGAAAAAGGTTTGACCATATTTCCCTTTCAATTGTACCCAACTACTTTGAGTCATGACTTTCTTGATATTGCATTCTATTCATTGGAGAGATATGACTCTATATATCAATCTTACAAGTGGGACATGGGAAATGGAAACTCTATAGATGACACACAATAATCTACGATAGCGAATACACATAAGCATACTGCCATCACTTGAGTACACTAGGATTTTATGTTATATATTTTGCAGTGGTATAACAAAGCTCTAGTTTTCTGATGCATTCATTATGGGATTGAGTTGTCACTCATGTGATTCCGATGGTGTCGGGGATCATAATTAGGGGTACCCTCAAGACTCCTAAATCTCAGCTGGTAACCCCCATCAGCACAAAGCTGCAAAGGCCTGATGGGTACAATTAAGTCAAGGATCGGTCCATTCGAGGGACGCGATCGTGCCTCGCCCGAGCCCAGCCTCGGGCAAGGGCAGCCGACCCCGGAGGATCTACGTCTCGCCCGAGGACCCCCTCCAGCAACGGACACACCTTCGGCTCGCCCGAGGCCCAGTCTTCACCAAGAAGCAACCTTGGCCAAATCGCCACGCCAACCGACCAAATCGCAGGGGCATTCAATGCAAAGGTGGCCTGACACCTTTATCCTGACGCACGCCCTCCAGTCGACAGACCCGAAGTGACCGCAGTCACTTCGCCGCTCCACTGACCGGTCTGACAAGAGGACAGCGCCGCCTGCGCCGCTCCGACTGCTGAGCCACTCGACAGAGTGAGGCTGACAGTAGCCAAGTCCAGCCTCAGGCGTCATAGGAAACTCCGCTTCGCCCGACCCCAAGGCTCGGACTCGGGCTCAGCCCCGGAAGACGATGAACTCCGCTTCGCCCGACCCCAGGGCTTGGACTCGGGCTCAGCCCCAGAAGACGACGAACTCCGCTTCGCCCGACCCCAGGGCTCGGACTCGGGCTCAGCCCCGGAAGACGACGAACTCCGCTTCGCCCGACCCCAGGGCTCGGACTCGGGCTCAGCCCCGGAAGACGACGAACTCCGCTCCGCCCGACCCCAGGGCTCGGACTCGGGCTCAGCCCCGGAAGACGACGAACTCCGCTTCGCCCGACCCCAGGGCTCGGACTCGGGCTCAGCCCCGAAGGACGACGAAGTCCGCCTCGCTCGACCCCAGGACTCGGACTCAGCCCTGGCCTCAGCCGACGGTCTCCGCCTCGTACGACCCGAGGGCTCGGACTCGACCACGACCTTGGAAGACAGACTCAACCTCGACCTCGGAGGAGCCTCCACCTCGCCCAACCTAGGGCACGGACCGACCACGTCAACAGGAAGCGCCATCATTACCCTACCCCGAGCTGACTCAGGCTACGGGGAACAAGACCGGCGTCCCATCTGGCTCGCTCTACTATACGAGTAATGATGGCGCCCCGCATGCCCTGTGACGACGGCGGCTCTCAGCCCCCTTACGGAAGCAAGAGGACGTCAGCAAGGACTCGACAGCCCCGACAGATGTCCTTCCGCCAGGCTCCAGCGCTCCTCCGACGGCCACGACACCACGCGAACTGGGTGCCAAGACCTCTTCGGCTGCCACGATGGCATGTACTTAGGGCGCTAGCTCTCCACCGCTAGACACGTTAGCACACTGCTACACCCCCATTGTACACCTGGATCCTCTCCTTACGCCTATAAAAGGGAGGTCCAGGGCCCTCTTATAGAGGGTTGGCCGCGCGGGGAAGGACGGGACGGCGCTCGCGCAAGGCCGCTCCTCCCTCCCGCGTGGACGCTTGTAACCCCCTACTGCAAGCGCACCCGACCTGGGCGCGGGACTAACACGAAGGCCGCGGGTTCCACCTCCCACGCCTGTCTCTTTCCGGCTGCTTTCTCCCCCCTTCTCGTTCCGCCTCGCGCCGACCCATCTGGGCTGGGGCACGCGGCGACAATTCACTCGTCGGTCCAGGGACCCCCCGGGTTTCGAAACACCGACAGATGGCGCAGGCTCGACAGGGGCACTAGTGGCGCTGGGAGGGCATTGGCGCACGAGCTCGATGGGGCCAATGGTGGTGACAGGAGAGGGATCGATGGGCTCATGGAAGAGGATATGTGAATAACAAGAGAATGAGAAGGGCACGGGGAAGGTTGAAGTTATAGGGGAAACTTTAGTACAGGGGCTTACAACAAACTTGTACTAAATACCTCTGGGCGGGAACTAAATAGGAACAATTTAGTACGGTTCTTACAAAAAATGGTAATAAAGACCTCTCGACAGGAACAAAAAAGGACATTTAGGCGAGAACTAAACGGGGACCTTTAGTACCGATTTATGATTAGAACTGCTACTAAAGACCTCTAGACAGAAGGATGGTAGACTAAACAAAGCAAGCAACTATTTTAACTTGAAGCTTAGGGTGCCAAGCTCCTCTCCATTCTTCGCACTAGCTCGAGGAAGAAGAGGGTTTATAAAGTTGGTACAAGTACTAGTTGGTATATCTAATATGTACTTATGTTAAGATATTGGTACCGGTTAAAGACACAAAAACGGTACTGATTATATTAATATTGATTGATTTCTTCAACCGGTATGGATGACTTAATATTAGTATCAGTTGGGGACTCCAGCTGGTATTAGTTTCCTCTATGAGGATGTGATAGTTAAAATCGATACTGACGCTGGAGTTAGTATCAGTTCTAAAGCTATCAGTACTAATGTTTTCGGATGGAAGCCTCTTTATCTAGTAGTGTTTAGAGGGGTTGTGATCACCTCCGACTCCTATAGCAGTTCCAGAATTGTAAAGCCAGCTAGAGCCGGCAACTGCCAGCAACCATGGTAATTCATATAATAAATCTTGTAAGCCCACTTATACATGAGCCAATGGTTAGAAGTTTAGTCTCACGCTAAAACTTAGTTATTCTATAGCCTACTTTCATATATAATGGAGAAGGCTTCTGTTGGTGCCTTTTTAGGGCGCCAATCACTGCATGAGAACCGATGGCGGTGCCCTCTACAGAGGCGCGGACGGTCCGCGGCCAGGGGCCGGACGGTCCGTGACCTGATAGAGGGGCTAGGGTTCCCTGCCTGACGGCCGGACGTTCCGCGCGTGCGCAGGAGCGGCGAAGATCGCCGGCGACGCCTGGATCTCGCTCCCGGGAGGGACCCCGTCGGGGAGGAGAGGTCCTAGGGGTTGTTTAGGCTCGGTAGGCCAACCTAGACTCCTCTAATCGATGTACAGTCGAAGAGAAGTGGAGAATTTGGGGATTAGAATACTAAACTAGGGCTAAACTAGAATGACTCCTAATGCGTAAGGTAAAAACGAGGAATAGACTTTGATCGATTGTTGGGGGTTCAATCGGCCGTAGCCCTTCATCTATATAAAGGGGAGGTATGTAACTGCTTCAAACTGTTTTCCGAGTTAATCCCGCGGTTTTAGGTAACAAATCCTGCGAGAAACTAGGAACCATAATTTTCTCTGCGCACGCGCGGACCGTCTGCGCCACCACCGCGGATGGTCTGGACCGCGAACTGTCCGGCCTCAGGGTCAGACCGTCCGCGAGGTCTTTTTTTGATTCCCAACAGCTTCTATTTTTTTACCAAAGTTTCGAGAAATAAGAAATCTATTATATAGGGGATTAGGTGGAGAGAGTCCTTGGCGCTACACAACCTCCGATACCTCCAAAACGCCGCTCTGCTGAAGAAACTGCACAAAACGAATCTAAGTTTTTAGGCAACATCCATACGACTGTGTTGACACCTTTTTGGAGCGCCAAACACTCAACAAGAACCGTGGCGGTGCCCTCTGCACAGGGGCGGACGGTCCGCGCGCAGGGGCCGGACGGTCCGCGGCCTGGTGCGAGGCGCGGTGGTGCTCTCTGCGCAAGGGCGGACTGTCCGTGGCCTGGGGCCGGACGGTCTGCGGCCTGGTGCGCGGCTAGGGCTCCTGCCTGACGGCCGGACGGTCCGCGCCCTGGGGCCGGACGGTCCGCACGTACGCAGGGGCGACGGAAGATCGCCGACGGCGCCTGGATCTCGCTCCCGAGAGGGACCCCGTCGGGGAGTAGAGATCCTAGGTGGTGTCTAGGCTCGGGCCGACCGACCTAGACTCCTCTAATCGACGTAGAGTCGGGGAGAGGCGGAGAATTTGTGGATTGGAAGACTAAACCTAAACTAGACTAGAACTACTCCTAAGATAAAATGTAAATTGTATTGATTGAAGGTTCGATTCATTGTCTCAAATCGGCCGTAGACCTCTCTATTTATAGAGGAGGAGGGCTGGACCCGTTACACACAAATTTCCGAGTGAATCCCGCGAATTTAGCTAACAACCATAGCACAAAACTCGGAACCCTAAACTGCTCTGCGTACGCGCGGACCGTCCGGCCCCCAGGCGCGGACCGTTCGGACCGCGGACCGTCCGGCCTCAGGGCCGGACCGTTCGCCCTGCTCAAAATGAGCTCCAACATATGCCCCCCTGCCTTTTGGTGGAGCTGAGCGAACCAAAAGCATCTTAACACGATGTGATTACATCGGTTTTCTTAAGCATTTTGCCACATACTGGGATGATACTGCTTGAGGAAACACCCATTTAAAGCCTTAGGCAAATCTTTGCCTTGTAATGTTTGTAGCAAATAGGCGTTACTAGACATCACCTGTTTCACTTTATAAGGACCCTCCCAGCTTGGCGACCATTTCCCGAACTTTCGGTCTTTATTCCTTAGAGACAGAATGGTCTTCCACACCAAGTCTCCTACTTGAAATGATTTTGCTTTGACCTTCTTGTTGTAGGCCCTGGCTACTTTGATTTTGTCCTTTTCTATTGCTCCCAAAGCTATCATCCTCTTGTCAGTCACCTCATCAATATTATCCATCATTGAATTATAATAATCAGTAGTAGTTAAATCATTTTGTCTGGCAAACCTGACAGCATTCAAACTTATTTCCACAGGCAACACTGCTTCCTGCCCATAGACAAGCTCAAAAGGAGATATTTTAGTAGCACTATGTTTAGATATTCTATGAGCCCATAAAGCTTCGGACAAAATCTTATGCCAATGTTTAGGATTATCAGATACCTTCTTTTTTATCAAATTAATCAATGTCCTATTACTAGACTCGGCCTGTCCATTGACCTGAGCATAATATGGAGACGAATTAAGCAGCTTAATTCTGTATAATTCAGCAAATTCACGTACCTCTTTTGCCATAAAAGAAGTCCCTTGATCTGTAGTCAAGGTCTGGGGAATGCCGAATCTATGAATAATATGCTCAGTTATGAACTCAATTACCTCCTTGTGTGTCATGTTTTTCAGAGCAACGGCTTCAGTCCATTTGGTGAAATAGTCAGTGGCAACTAACACAAACCGATGCCCTTTTGATGATGAAGGATGAATTTCTCCAATAAAGTCTAATCCCCATCCTCTGAACGGCCAAGGCTTGATGATAGGATGTAATTCGGCTGCAGGGACCAACTGTAGGTCGCCGAATTTTTGACACACTTGGCAACCCTTGTAGTACTTGAAACAATCGGCTATCATGTTAGGCCAATAAAAACCAGACCTTCGCAAGAGCCATTTCATCTTTGGAGCCGATTGGTGGGTACCACAAATTCCTTCGTGCACTTCGGCCATGGCCAATATAGCATCATCTGGGCCCAAGCACTTAAGCAGAACGTTGTTAACTATTCGGCGGTAGAGTTCATCACTCATCAAGACATACTTGAAAGCTGTTCGCCGAATGTTCTTATCTGTTCTGATATTGGGATTTCGCAAATAATTAAGTATAGGTGTCCTCCAATCACTTGCATCGGCTTCATTGTCAGCCGAATCAATTAAGAGAATATTTCTGTTAACTTCGGACGGTCTGGCGTCACCACGCGGACGGTCCGCGACCTGGGAATTTGGCTCTGCACTGGTTATCAGACTTTTAGTTTTGTGAAATCTCCCTCTCTTTATCTGATAACCTGATGCATCTTGTGCCAAATCGTTAGCTCTATGATTCTCAACTCTAGAAATATGCCGAATACTGAATTCATCAAAAGAATGGATTATACTCCAGCATTTTTCAAGGTAACCATTTAGAGTACCATCAAAACATTGATATTCTTCTAACACTTGTTGGACAACCAGCTGAGAATCACCAAATGCCTTCACATATTTTACTCCCATACAATTTAAAAGTTCCAAGCCGAATAAGAGGGCCTCATATTCGGCTTGATTATTAGTGCAATAAGTTTCCAATCGGCTAGAGAAGTCGAAGGAGACATCACTTGGTGAAACAATTACGATGCCAATTCCTTGCCCTTCATTGCAAACCGATCCATCAAAATATAAAGTCCAAGGGGTAATAGTGAGATATGACATGTCTAGTTTATGAATATCATTAATCCGATGTTCTACGATAAAATCCGCTACGACCCGGCCTTTCATAGATTTCAATGGTTCATAGGCCAAATCATATTCTATAAGTGCATAAGCCCACTTACCAATCCTACCACTCATAATTGGGTTATGCAACATGTATTTGATTACATCGGCTTGACCAGAAACAGTGCAATGACTAGACAGTAAATAACATCTACATTTGGTGCATGCATAAAACAAGCATAAGCATAATTTCTCAATAAAAGTGTACCTTGTTTCAGCATCCACCAACCTCCTGCTTAGGTATGTCACCACATGTTCCTTTCCCTCAGTTTCTTGTGTCAGAACAGCCCCAATGACCTTTTCTTCAGCTGCAATGTACAATCGGAATGGTACTCCTGCACGTGGTGCTTTTAATACAGGAGCCGAAGACAAGTATTTTTTAATGAGATCAAATGCTTCTTGCTGCTCTGCCCCCCAAGTGAATTCGGCATCATTCTTAAGCCGAAGGATAGGGGTGAAGGCATCAATCTTCTCGGCTAGGTTAGAAATAAATCTTCACAAATAATTCACCTTGCCGAGAAACTTCTGCACTTAGACCTTACAAGTCGGAGATCCCACATTCCGAATAGACTTGATTCGGTCAGGGTCTGTTTCTATACCATGTTCATGTATGACAAATCCTAAAAACTTACTAGCCGACACCCCAAAAGCACATTTACGTGGGTTCATTTTCAAACCATACCGACGCATTTTATCAAAGGCTTTACGCAAATCAGCTATATGAGAACTAAACTCAGCCGATTTGACTACAATATCATCAATGTAGACCTCCACAGTGTTTCCTAACAACTCATGGAAGATCAGATTCATAGCCCTTTGATAAGTAGCACCAGCATTTTTAAGACCGAATGTCATGACAACCCATTCAAATAAACCAATGAAGCCTGGACATATAAAGGCCGTTTTAGACGCATCCTCTTCGGCCATGAAAATCTGGTTATATCCGGCATTACCATCAAGAAAGCTAATAATTCTATTTCCTGATGCATTATTGATTAATGTGTCGGCTATGGGCATGGGATATTCATCTTTAGGAGTTGCTCTATTTAAATTGCGAAAATCAATGCATACCCTAAGCTTACCTGACTCCTTCTTCTCTACCGGCACAATATTGGAGACCCACTCTGCGTATCTGCAAGGTCTAATAAAATTAGCTTCTAATAACCGGTGGATTTCGTCCTTGATTCGTGGGAGAAGATCTGGACGAAATGTTCTAGCATTCTGCTTGAAAGGTCTGAAACCAGACTTAATACGCAGCCGATGTTCGACGATCTCTCGGCTTAGTCCAGGCATCTCAGTGTAATTCCAAGCAAAACTATCTGAATATTCCTTCAATAGACCGATCATTTCATCTCTAGGATCGGTCTCCAGGGTCTTGTTTACAAAAGTCGGCCTTGGAGTTTTACCATCTCCTATGTCAATCTCCTCCAAAGGATCGGCCGATGTAAACCCCTGTCCTAGTTTATCAAGATCTCTGAATTCCTCTATTATGTTCCCCACAGAAGAATTAGATGATCTTTGTGTGACAGCGGACTTTTCGGTCTCAGGGACCGGATCATCCGTAATACTATCCTTTTGCTGTGATATATGTTCGGTCTTAAAGTCCGAACCCTTTTGTGAAAGACCAGACCATCCGGCCTTGAAAGCCGAACTGTCCGTTACCAGAGACTCATGAACTTTGCATGTATTCATCATTTAAACTTTATTTAGGATTTAGCCGATTCTCCATCGGCTCTAACATTATGGGAATGAAACCTTTCTTATCTATACTTATGAATTGATAATCAGAAAAATCTACTCCTGTGAGACATGTAGCAGTCTCATAAGTCCAGAGTACAGGGGCATCGGCCACAGCGATGCAGGCCGATACATCAGCATGTACTTGTTCTATGTCATCGCCTACCCATTGTATTAGCATTTGATGTAATATAGAAGGTATACATTGATTGGCGTGAATCCAATCTCTGCCTAGGATTAAACTGTAATTTCCTTCTACATCAGCGACGAAGAATGCAGCAGCAAGGGTCTTAGTCCCGATGGTTAATTCAACGGACGTGACTCCCCTGGCTTTGATCAAACTATCTCCAACACCGCTGAGGGTCATGTTGGTTTTGACAAGTTCGTCATCTTGCTTACCTAATTTTCTGTATAATGAATAAGGCATTAGGTTTACAGCCGCCCCTCTATCTACCAACATCTTAGCAATCGGTATTCCATCAATGTGACCGCGCACGAAGAGCGGCTTTAAATGATTTACCGATTCCTTTGGTTTAGTAAAGGCGGCTTCTTTAGGACCAAAATCGAATTGAGCAACAACAGGTTCATCGTCGCCGATAATAGTACAATCGGCGGAAAATGTAATAACATTCACATCCATACCTGGGCGTTCTGGAGAAGCTTTGTAGTCGACCAGGTCTTCTCCCAGCAGGTCGTCCTCTTCCATTGATGTTATCGTGTCGTTGGAGGCTTCCTGGTGAACGGCGGACGGTCCACACGCGGGGGCCGGACGGTCCGCGCCTGGTGCAGGTTGTCCAGAGACTTCCTGGTGAACGGCGGACGGTCCGTGCGCGGGGGCCGGACGGTCCGCGCCTGGTGCATGTTGACTTTCTATTTCTGTGGCCGTTTGTTTTTCCTCAACGACCTTTGGTCTCCATTTCTTTTGTGGTGGCGGGTATAGTGGATGTGTGTCATTAAATATCTTTTCCGCCTCCTTTTCCTGGCTCTCTTTTGCTCTTAGGCGCTGTAATTTTCTCTTTTGGGACCGTGTCAGTCCCGCTGGGCACCATCGAGGCATGGAGTATTTTGGATCGACTGTTTTGTTGGTAGCCGTATCCTTTTTGGTTGTGTTGGCCGACTTGCCAAAAATCATTGGCCCTTTATTATCTTCCTGTATGACAACAGCTGCAGTGCCTATTTTGATGATGTCCTTTTTTGTTGTTTTTTGAGTTGTTGTAGGCATATGCCCCCCTGCCAGATTGGTCGGCCTTGAAGGCCGAGTAGTTCGGCAATCCTGTTGGGTTTGTGCCTGGTGACCGGATTAAGCAGTGCTCAATCGGTCTTGTACTGGTGGCGTCAACCTGTCAAAAACAGATGTTTGGGGTGTCCCCCAGGCGGGGTACTGTGGCATCCCAAATGGATATGGTGGCATGCCCCACATTTGATTTGGGACATATGGCGGAGGTAAATATGTGTATGGATATGGCATAGGTGGATATGGAGGTGGAGGTGTCCATGCAGGTATGTTAGGTCTCACTTGTATAGTATGACCTTTCATTTCTTCCGATTGGTGGGGTGGTCCAATCGGCCTGACCTGACGCTGCTCATGAATGGGTGAGCGGGGTCGCTTTGCTGGCCGGTCACTGGGGCCGGCCTTCTTTTTACGTATTTAGACAATAATTGATCAAAAGTTGGGCCGGCTTTAACCAACCGACCAGCTGCCTTGAATGTATTTGTTTTCCACGTACCTATCTCTGGTCGTCGTGGTTTGAAAGTACGTGGACGTTGTGAGTCCTGAGTACGGCCGGACCGTCCGCCGGAGCTCTCCGGACCGTTCGGTGGGGTCCCGGACCATCCGCGCCTACGTGCCGGACCGTCCGGGATACGCAGCACGGGTTCTTGTATCTGTCTCCCTGTCTGCGCTTGCCCCCCAGTACTGGAGGTTGTGATGGTCATCTTTAGGGTCTCCCCTCCATCGGGAGCCTTCTCGGCTACCACTTTCCTGCAAGAAACTTTATGATCTTCATCGGCCCTTTTAGAATTGCCGATGATTGCCTCTTTGCCTTTGCCTTTATCGACCGTGTTTGGCCGAACCAGGACTTTCTTGCCCTCGAAGTCGATCACGTTCATTGGAAAGGGCTCTGTATCCACCTGCATTTCCTGAAATTTCAATCGTCCCTCATTAATGGCCGATTGAATCTGTCGTCGGAATACATTACAATCATTAGTGGCATGAGAAAATGAGTTATGCCACTTGCAGTATGCACGACGTTTTAGCTCGTCGGCGGATGGAACAGTGTGATTTATTTTAATATTGCCATTTTTTAGTAATTCGTCAAATATTTTATCACACTTACCAACATTAAATGTAAACTTAACCTCCTCTTGCCGTTTCTTTTGAACCGGCTGCAAGGAGGAACAAGCCGAAGATTTGGCCTGTTTTGGCCAAACCATTTCAGCAGCATACACTTCTGCTGATTCGTCATCTGAGCTACTTTGGTCGCATTCTACTATATGTACGTTGTGACGCATTGTTTTAGCAGTTTCTTTGCTCCGGCTTTCGCAAGCCAAAGCCCTCTGGTGTAACTGTGCTAGTGTAAAAAATTGGATGCCTTCCAATCTCTCTTTTAAATAATATCGTAGACCATTAAAGGCTAATCCTACTAGCTGTTTTTCTGCTAAATGAATTTGAAAGCATCGGTTTCTTGTATCGCGGAATCTCCGGATGTAATCATTAACCGATTCGTCTTTTGTCTGTCGCAATGACACTAAATCTACCAAATCCAATTCATAATCACCGGAGAAAAAATGATCCTGAAATTTTTGTTCTAGATCCCCCCATGATGAAATGGAATTAGGAGGTAAAGTGGCATACCATGCAAACGCAGTTCCCGTTAGCGATAATGAAAATAAACGCACGCGAAATGCCTCTGTGTCTGCCAATTCTCCCAATTGTGCTAAGAACTGGCCTATATGTTCGCGCGTGTTTTTCCCTTGATCACCCGAAAATTTTGCGAATTCGGGTATTCTAGTTCCCTGTGGGTACGGGTGGTGATCAAATCGGCTGTCATAAGGTTTCCGATATGATTGCCCCCCAGGGACCATGCTTACTCCGAGCTTATCTCGGAACGCCCCGGCTATTTCTTCCCTCACTATATCAATGGCAGCCAGTGCAAGACCACCGACTCTCTGGTCAAACATAGGTGGGGTTGGTTGCATATTAGTATGTTGTCGTTCCCCCCATTGGTTTGAGCTACGTGGTGCATTTCCATTTGCCCTATATGGCTCATAGGTTTGATCGTTTCTTTCCGGCCTTTTAGGTGGGGCCGGAAAGCTTTCCTGGGATCTGGATCCTGAATTAATGGGTTGGTGCATTGCATAATGTGATGGGAAGTGTTGCTGAGACGGGCGAGGATTCAGGTAATAATCCTCCTCAAAAGACTCATGCGCGGACTGTCCGGATACGTACCCGGACCGTCCGTGGTTATATGCGGACCGTCCGTCGTTGTGTGCGGACCGTCTGACTGGGTAGTTTGGGTTCTGTGTCATATGTGGTGGCTCGGGTGCATATCTAGGTAACTCATTAAAAATAGGCCCGACTGTTGTTGGTCCGGACGGTCCGCGCTCACGTGCGGACGGTCCGGGCATGTGCAGATCGGCTGATTTGCTGCCGATTTGCGGTTGCTCAGGGTACGTGTCCATCGGCATCCCATAAAGGGGTTGTGACTGGTCGTGACAACCTGTAGCCGATGTGTTACGCGTGTTACCTCCTAACTCAACCTCGTGCGAAGGAAAATTGGCGATACTAGATTTATCAAATGCACGTACTAGTCTCTTAAGATCGCTTTGCATACCCCCTATGATGTTCTGCATTTGTTCACGCTGATCTTCTACATAATTTCTAAGAGATTGCAGATCGTTGGTATTACTTACATTGGGGATATCTGGCGTGGGTTGGAGCGAAGTCGGATCCGTCGCCCGATGTCGGACGACCTTGTTGTTTCTATCCACTTTGAAGTTGGCCAAGAACTTTGCTTTCGCCTCCTGGATCATCCGCTCCTTGTGCTCCTCGAACTGGAGCTGCTCGTCAGCTGGCAAGGTTTCCCAAGTCGGCTCTATGATGTTGCTTGGAGAAATATCAGAGCTATCCCTTGAATCGGCCATTGAGGGCCGATTTGATGAGCTTAGATGTGTTTTCCCCAGCGGAGTCGCCAAAAAGTATGTTGACGCCTTTTCGGAGCGCCAAACACTCAACAAGAACCGTGGCGGTGCCCTCTGCACAGGGGTGGACGGTCCGCGCGCAGGGGCCGGACGGTCCGCGGCCTGGTGCGAGGCGCGGTGGTGCTCTCTGCGCAAGGGCGGACTGTCCGCGGCCTGGTGCGCGGCTAGGGCTTCTGCCTGACGGCCGGACGGTCTGCGCGTACGCAGGGGCGGCGGAAGATCGCCGACGGCGCCTGGATCTCGCTCCCAGGAGGGACCCCGTCGGGGAGTAGAGATCCTAGGTGGTGTCTAGGCTCGGGCCGGCCGACCTAGACTTCTCTAATCGACGTAGAGTCGGGGAGAGGCGGAGAATTTGGGGATTGGAAGACTAAACCTAAACTAGACTAGAACTACTTCTAAGATAAAATGTAAATTGTATTGATTGAAGGTTCGATTCGTTGTCTCAAATCGGCCGTAGACCTCTCTATTTATAGAGGAGGAGGGCTGGACCCGTTACACACAAATTTCCGAGTGAATCCCGCGAATTTAGTTAACAACCGTAGCACAAAACTCGGAACCCTAAACTGCTCTGCGTACGCGCGGACCGTCCGCCCTGCTCAAAATGAGCTCCAACAGACTGCTTGCTGATCTGATCTATAACTTTCTACGGATTTCATGGACACCACAACCTTTTCGTCAATCACATTGGTGCAAACTTCATTGTAAGTCACGATAAGATTTTTATAAGTTTAGATCTAATTTGATATCATGATGCTTTTTACCATATGTGATTCATCCCTATTTTATTTACTAGTTGCTTTAGAAATTAATTTGATATTTAAAGCGCGTAATTATGAAAGAGATATGATGGTCCGATGGATGTGATTGGCTTGCATTGTTGAAGCTGGCGGAAGTTGACGAAGGCGTACAATGGGGTCCGCGTGATTTTCCATGTGAAGTATGAAGTGCCGACTGCCGAGTGATAGTGATGAGGCAGTGTGAGACTGAGATCCCGCTTAGCGCGGCAGCATCCGCGGCCTGCCAGTGCCATACTGCCATCACGCAGGTGATCGATGGAGAAAAAATGCATGGGAAGGGGAAGCAGATGGCGACTGCCACTGTGTCTCAGTGTCTCTGGGCCGGGGCTAGGGTTGCATGCGCTCGAACTGCATTGCATGAGATACCCTGGCAGGCTGCCACGGTGCCACCCCTCTTCGTACGGCATGTGAGTGGCTTGTCCCGATCGATCGATCGGCAATTCGGCACGCATACGTCTCTGCCTGCATGCTGTAGCCCTGCAGCTCAGGATCGATGCAGCAAATCTTTCACACTTCCCCCGATCTCTTGTTCTGTCTTTTTTTCTCATTTGGCTTCTCTCCTGTATTCGCTAAACCTCGTGATTGGTATCCT
Organism: Zea luxurians; assembly: GCA_029449295.1. NCBI lineage: Eukaryota > Viridiplantae > Streptophyta > Magnoliopsida > Poales > Poaceae > Zea > Zea luxurians. The sequence goes on from JAOPSE010000014.1 coordinate 76,648,918, forward strand.
ATGCATGTCCATACAGGTTGAGCGCGTTGTTTGGTTAACCGCATAGAGAGAGGCTGAGACTACAGCCATAGATGCAACATAGACCAAAAACATATCTCTCATTGCTGCATAAGCGAATTGTTAGAAATATAGTCATTTTCCATATCATTTTAATTCTATAAATTAACATTATGATGATGACATATGAAATATGTTTAATCATAGAAATCACGATCTCAAATATATCCATAACAATATGGATCATGAGAACATAAAGCATATGAATCATATAAATATAATAAGCATATAAACATGGAACATGTATTATTGTGGAACAACTGAAAAAAAACAGATAACAACATAAACAACATGACTGTAAAATTAAAGCAAACAGATATATCATATTATAATATGGCAGAACAGATGAGAAAAATTCATGGCTACATACGAAATAGCAGAGATGAATATATGAAACATATATAATCTGCAGAACGTAAAACAATAAGAAACTGAATTGATCATACCCTCCCATGCGCTCCGAGGATCTTGATCCTTGTCCAACTTCTCTTGTCATGTCACAGATGATTTGGGCAGTCGCGTAGACGCTCCCCAAAAACCTAATTGCCGATCCCCCGTGCAAGGTGTCAAACGACACCGGCTTCGGAGGCACCTGCCCTCTCGCTTCTCTGTGCGCGCAGAGCTACGAGATGGAAACACCCACACTTGCGGCTGGACTATGGCTCTGATGGTTCCACTCTCGTGTACCAAGTGACAGGGTTGCTCCCCTATTTAACCTCTTGCGGAGGGAAGCTGAAGGAGAAGGGTCGCATGCGGCGCGCCAAGAGACGGACAACACAAGGGCCTCGCATGCGCGGCTGACGAAGAGACGGACAACTGAAAGGTTTAACCCGGAGTTGAACTCCCACGGTTAATGAGTACTAAAAATTAACACAACCACACCACGCCCGCTCGCCGCCTGCCTCGCCTCGCCTCGCCTCGCCAGAGCCCGGCCCGGCCGGCGGCGGCGGCGGCGGCGCGCGCGCGTGTGGCACGCCCTTGTCCGTTTCTTGACTTCTCAAATTAAGTGGAATAATTCCCACCATATAAGTCAAGCTAAAGGACCCTTGGACTTCCAGTATGGTACTATTGGTATTCCCCACCATTATACACCATAGAGTTTATTCAATAAATAGCCGAAGCCCATAAAAGATCCAACAATCCCCACCAAACTCTAGGGTTTGTAATGATGAAGTATCAGAATCACAATCCTTTGATATACCAGTGTTTCGATGGAGACTGTTAAGTTGAACATCCATCTAGAATAAGAGTTTCACTCATTCACAACTGAACAATTGACTAAGCCTTGAATTGACAGTTTTGTGCGAAATGAGATTCGCTCAAATCCTTTGCTGATACTAGGCTGCAAAAGGGCATTCCCGCTGATTAGAAGCATATAAGTCACACTTCAGTGCCTTTCATGAGTATTTAGGGATTACCCAAGTCCCATAGACTGTGACCAGCAGTCTGACTCATATAGGTGTACTCCTCAGAAGATGTTCTGTAGGACAACATCTCATCTTTATAAGACTCTTGGAATACATTAAGGTAAATACCATCTTGCCTTACAGATAGGAAAGATGTGCATCAGAAATGAGTTAAAGGAACGGATCTTTCCTCACAATCTACTCCTAGCTTGTTTCTCCACTCTACTTCACGGGATCTTCGATCATATAGAGCAAGTTACCACTAGAGTAGATTTCACATGGGTCTCATACCCATTTCTCTCGATGCACTTTCTATCACATTGCGTGTCAGACCCTTAGTGAATTGATCTGCCAGATTATTTGATGTGTGGACATAATCCACTATTATAACTCCGGAGTTTTTCAACTTTCTGATAGATTTTAATCTCCTCTTAACATGCCTTGTAGACTTCATGTTATTCCTAGAACTGTTAACCTTTGTAATCATCATTTGGTTGTCACAGTTCATGGAAATAGCCGGTATCGGTTTTTCAACTACCGGTAAATCCAATAGGAAATCACGAAGCCACTCGGCCTCAGCCCCAGCAGTGTCTAATGCTGCGAGTTCTGCTTCCATTGTAGACTTCGTTAAGATAGTCTGCTTGCAAGACTTCGAGGAAACAGCGCCACCTCCAAACAGAAACACATATCCGCTTGTGGCATAAAGCTCATCAGCATCAGAAATCCAGTTGGCATCACAATAGCCTTCCAGCACTTTTGGGTTTCCAGTATAATGAATACCGTATGTCATAGTACCTTTCAAATACCGCAACACTCTCTCAAGAGCACGCCAGTGATCATCTCCTGGTTTCGACACAAACCGACTCAGCTTACTCACAGCATAAGAGATGTCTGGCCTTGTTGCACTTGCAAGGTACATGAGCGAGCCAATGATCTGGGAGTATGTCAATTGATCCCTTGCTATTCTCCGATTCTTTCTCAATAGCAGACTAGGGTCATAAGGTGTTGGAGCAGGATCACAGTCACTGAAACCAAAGCGACTCAATACATTTTCCACATAATGGGATTGTAACAAAGTTACCCCACCATCAGCTTCTCTAACAATCTTGATGTTTAGAATGACATCAGCCTCTCCCAAATCTTTCATTTCGAAATTGCTCGATAGAATATTTTTAACTTCCTCAATCACATTGAGATTTGATCCAAAGATCAAGATGTCATCAACATAAAGGCACAGCATAACAGACTCACCCCCACCATACCGATAATACACACACGTGTCAGATTCATTTACAGCAAAACCAGCACCTGTAAGAGTATTATCAAACTTTTCATGCCATTGCTTAGGTGCTTTTTTAGGCCATACAATGATTTTATCAACCTGCACACCTTGTTCTCTTGACCATCCGCAATGAATCCTTCTGGCTGATCCATGTAGATCTCCTCATCTAACTCTCCATTTAGAAAAGCTGTCTTAACATCCATCTGATGAATGATAAGACCATAAGAGGCTGCCACGGCTATTAATGTGTGAATCGTAGTCAATCGAGCCACTGGTGAGTAGGTATCAAAGAAATCTTCACCCTCCTTTTGGGTATATCCTTTGGCCACAAGCCTTGCCTTGTACCTCTCAATTGTACCATCAGGCCTGAGCTTTTTCTTGAAGATCCATTTGCAGCCTATAGGTTGACAACCATAAGGACGGTCAACGACCTCCCAAGTTCCATTAGACATAATAGATTCCATCTCACTCCTTACTGTTTCCTTCCATAAGTCAGCATCAGGAGAGGAATATGCCTCACTAATGGTAGTTGGTGTGTCTTCCACAAGGTACACTATAAAGTCATTACCAAAGGATTTTGCAACCCTCTGTCTCTTGCTCTTTCGAGTGACTATAGTGTCATCCTCCTCAGGGATGTGCACGTGAGAATCCTCAACATGATCTATAGGAATAGACAGTTCGTGCTCATGGGGAATTATAGTCTCATGACTTGTATCACTAGGTGTATTCTTCATGGGAAACTCATTCTCAAAAATGTTGCGTCTCTAGATTCCATGATAGTATCAACATACATATCAGGCACATCAGATTTATAATTAAGAACCTATACCCAGTGCTGTGAAAAGAGTACCCAAGGAATATACAATCAACAGTTTTAGGCCCAAGTTTACGCTTTTTGTTGATTGGCACATTCACTTTAGCCAAGCAACCCCAAGTGCGCAAATATGAGAGATTTAATCTTCTCTTTTCCCATTCCTCAAATGGTGTGATCTCTTTGTTCTTTGTTGGAACTCTATTCAGGACATGACACGCTATCAAAATCGCCTCACCCCACCAAATCTGTTAGAGTGCGGTTTTTCTTTTCAGCAATCCCATTGGATTGTGGTGCATGAGAATGGCGGTGTCCTCTCATGAATAATACCATGTTCCACGCAGAACTCATCGAACACATTAGAGAAATATTCTCCATCTCGATCAGACCTTAACCGTTTTATTTTCCTCTCAAGTTGGTTCTCAACTTCAGCTTTATAGGTCTTAAAATAATTAAACGCTTCATCTTTTGTTTTTAAGAGATACACATAGCAAAATTTGGTGGAGTCATCTATAAAAGTGAGAAAGTATCTTTTACCACCTTTGGTCAAAATTCCATTCATCTCACACAGATCAGAATGAACAAGTTCTAGAGGTGCCAAATTCCTCGCCTCAGCAGCCTTGTGAGGCTTGCGAGGTTGTTTTGATTCAACACACACATGGCACTTAGACTTTTTGACCAAGTTAAATTTAGGAATTAGATTTATATTTGCTAACCGCATAAGACAGCCAAAGCTTGCATGACAAAAATGTGAATGCCATAAATCTGACTCATCAAAAAAATTAACAGAATTCACCATTTTATTACACACATCATGCAGTGATAAGCAGAACAAGCCTCCGCGGTCATATCCTTTACTAACAAAAGTACCATGTTTCGACACAACACATTTATTTGACTCAAGAACAACTTTGTATCCATCTCGACATAGCATCGAAGCACTAACGAGATTTTTCTTGATAGAGGGCACATGCTGCACGCTCTTCAATGGCACCGTCTTTCCCGAAGTAAACTTCAGAATGACCGTACCAACACCAAGAACATGAGCACGCGACCCATTTCCCATTAACAAGGCGCCAGACCTCCCGACCTGGTAGGAAGAGAACATAGAGACATCAGCACACACATGAATGTTTGCACCACTATCCATCCACCACTCAGGTGAATTACAAACTGAGAGAACAAATGGTAAAGAATTACCATACCCAGATGTTCCATCTTCAGATTCAGTGGTTACAACATTAGCTGATTTCTTGTCCTGTGTGAACTTGCGATCAGGGCATTCTCTAGCCCAGTGTTGATCACTGCCACAGACAAAGCATCCTCCCTTTCCCTTGTTATTGTTGTTCTTCTTTTTAAACTGTGCTGTTTGAACAGGTTTATTTGTATTCTCTTGTTTGTTCTAGTTTTTCTTCTTGTTAAACTTGTGGAAGTTTCTCTTCTGCACCACATTAGCAGTAGAGGTCTCCACACCTTTTCCATTGTCCTTTGTTCTAGCCCTTTCCTCAACATCAAGAGTACCAATGAGCTCTTCCACATTGAACTCTTGTCTCTTATGTTTGAGAGAGGTAGCAAAGTCCTTCCAAGAAGGTGGCAACTTGGCGATTATACCGCCAGCCACAAACTTGTCAGGCAAAGGACAAGGAAAAAGCTCGAGTTCCTTAGCTAGTGCCTGAAACTCATGAGCCTGTTCCACTATAGATCGATTCTCAACCATCTTGTAGTCATACAGCTGCTCCATGAGATACAGCTCGCTACCAGCGTCAGTAACTCCAAACTTTCCAACAAGTGCATCCCACAGCTCTTTCCCTGTGGGAAGGATGATATAGCTTTTCTGGAATTTTGTGTCAAGTGCGCTAATCACTGCTCCTCGAAAGAGGTTGTCATCAGCCTTAAACTTAGCCTCATCCTCAGGAGGTAAGTTGGCAGGCTTGCCCTCAGCGGCATAATAACATGACATTGCAGTTAGCCACAATTCCATTTTAGCTTTCCAAATCAAGAAGTTTTTACCATCAAAAGGATCAGGCTTTAGCACAGCAGCAAAACCTCTGACAGAAAAATGTCTAACATTAGATTTTTGGATTGTTAGAAATATAGGCATTTTCCATATCATTTTAATTCCATAAATTAATGTTATGATGATGACATATAAAATATGTTTAATTGTTGGGGCGAAGGCAAAGACGCCACCCTTCGCTCGAAGCCTTCGCTGCAGCAGCTGAGCTAACAGAAACAAAACAGACAGGGACACCCTCCGCTTGGTCGGCACCAGACGAAGACCGGTGACGAAGGGCATCCCATAGTGCGGCCTCGTCCAGCTCAGAGGCCCACGTGCGAACCGGCCCATCGTAACGGGCCCCTCGTGGCCGCCGTGCGTTACGGGCCTAATTTGTAAAGGCATCCCTGTAATTACGGTCTGTAACCCCGCTTTATGGGAATATTCTGGGGATAATCTAGGTAGCTGAGGGCACATGCGTCCTTAGCTCAAGGCACTGCGCGCTCAGGTACCTATAAATACCCCTGCACAGTGCCCGTGAGAGGCCAGATTAACAGAGCTATTGCCATCCAGCGCGAGAACCCTGTTGACGTCACTGTTCACCCTTGTTGGATCCCCCTGCAACTGAGAGCAAGTTCCAACATTTGGCGCCCACCGTTCGTGCTACGAGAAAACCACCCGCGATGGCACCCAAGAGAGCTAACCCGAAGGCTGACGAGGCTGCGAAGGCAGCCGCTGCTCGCCGCAAGAAAGGGCAAGGCCCTCGCCCTCACCCAATCCACCCACCAAGAGGCCACTGAAGACGATGTTCTCCGCACCTGCGAAGACGACATTCTCCGCACCTGCGGCCCTGAAGGACAACCGCAGCCACCCACAGGCTTCGCACCACTGGAGGGCGCGGACCTCACCGAGGACGGTGAAGTCCTCGGCGTCTCAGCAGAAGAACAGCTACAGCTGCGCGCCCTGCGCCTCAAGAACCGCAACCTCCAGAGGCAGAAGGAGATACTGGAGGCCAAGCGCCAGCGCGTGTCCGCACTAGCCAAAGTGCGGCAAATGATACACGACGAAGAGCAGAAGGCCCAGGAACTCGAGCGGGAGATTGCGCTGATGCAGCGTGAAGGCCACCTCGGCCTGCAGCACGAGCCACCCCTCCAGCAGCGCGCACAACTCGAAGACACGCGCGAAGGCCACCTCGGCCTGCAGCATGGGCCACCCCTGCAACACCGCGCGCAACCGGAGGACCCGCGTTTCCCCCAGCGCGACCACACCTTCCCGCACGCCGCGCCATTCCAAGGGGTCAACTATCTCGATGAGCGAAGTCCCCTGGCGCCACACCTGCAAGTGACGCCTTGGCCAGCTAACTTCCGGGCAGGGACCTATCCCAAGTACAACGGCAGCACCGACCCGGCTCAATACATAATGAGTTATCAGGTCGCCGTTGCATCTTCCGGAGGGGACGACGCCACAATGGCGAAGTCTTTCATCATCGCCCTCGAGGGCCCAGCACTCACCTGGTTCACCAGGTTGCCTCCGCTGTCCATTGATTCCTGGAGAAGTCTCCGGGACAAGTTCCTGCTCAACTTCCAAGGGTACCGCCCAAACACCGACGCCCTGGCCGAACTCTCGCTCTGCAAGCAGCTGGAAAAGGAGACTCTGAGGGAGTATTACCGCAAATTTTTAACACTCAAATCACAGCTGCCCTCAGTCGATGACCAGATTGCCATCCACTATGCTATCAGTGGCCTTCGCGCCGGCGTCCTTTACAGCCACTGCATCAGAGATCCGCCAAAGAACCTCCAGGAGTTATATCAGCTGTTTGAAAAGTACGCCAGATCCGAAGAGCTCCACCAGCGCAAGATTGAGTCCCAAAGGAAGCCAAAAGATGCTCCACAGTCCAGCCGCACGTGGACAAGGACTCCGCAGCCAGACTCCGGTCGAGACGGCCACAATCAGCAGCAAGTGCACAACATCGCCAACCAGCATCCCGCTGCTGACCCCCCTCGTCGCCAGGAATATCCCCCCAGGGCCGCGGAAATGGAACTCGTGGTAGGGGCCGAGGGCGTGTGCAGCCGCCGTGCCGATTCTACTGCCTCTTCCATGGCGAAGATTGCACCCACCAAACCAAAGACTGCCCCGAAACGAAGGCTACCAGAGACAGAATGGCACGGGCGCAGCCAGCCGACAACCCCAGAATTGTCGCGCACAATTACCAGCAACCCCCTCCACCATATATCCACGCTCCCGCCCCGCATCCACCGCACCACGCTTACCAACACCATCAGGAAGTACAAATCGTACCTCCTCCACCCCCACCACCACACCAGCAACATCAAAACATCCCCCATGCCCCAAAGCAGGAAGACTTCACCGATCAACCATATCGCGGAGTCATCCACATGATAACTGGAGGGTCCAGCACTGACTTCGACACCAAGCGGCAGAAGCAGGACCACTACCGCAGCATCAACCATGTCGCCGTCACTGGCCCAGTCGTGCAGACAAAGTGGTCCCACATACCGCTAACCTTCGACGCACGAGACGTCGACCTGCGCAGCGCCCCCCACTGCGACGCCATGGTTATCAATTGCAGCGTGGCAGGCTGGGACCTGCACAAAGTCCTAGTTGACAACGGCAGTCAGGCGGACATCATCTTCCTCCACGCCTTCGATCGCATGGGCATAAGCCACAGCCTGCTTAAGCCTTCGGACAACCCGTTGTATGGCTTCGGCGGCAAAGGCACCTTCCCCGTCGGCAAAATAGAGCTGCCTCTCTCCTTCGGTGTAGCACCCAATGCCCGAAGCGAGCAAATAACCTTTGACATTGTGGACATGGTATATTTACAATGCCATCATGGGCCGGGGCTCCATCAATAAGTTCGAAGCAGCCATTCACGGACTGTACCTATGTATGAAGATACCAGGTCCGTTAGGCGTCATCACAGTCTTCGGCAATCAACAGACTACGCGCAACATAGAGCGGGACTTCGTGCCCGGTCAAAGAAACGTGCACTGCCTCACGGCCCAACGCGAGGTCCCCGCGCCTGCCAGCCCAACCAATAAGCAGCACGACAAGGCACAGCTGCAGAGCAACGACGGGACCAAGACTGTCCCCCTCGACCAGGCCACACCCAGGCAGACAGTCATTATCAGCGAAGACCTTACTTCGCATGAAGAAGAGAAGCTCCTCAACTGCCTGTCCAAGAACAAAGATGTCTTCGCCTGGTCGGCCCTCGATCTGGTCGGGGTTAGCCGTTCAATAATTGAGCACAGTCTGGGAATCGACCCTTCGGTACGGCCGAAAAAGCAGCGGCTTCGCAAGATGTCCGACGAGAAGACGGAGGCCGCCAAGGCAGAAGTGCACCGCCTCCTGGAAGCCAAATTCATCGAGCCGGTGGCTTACCCCACATGGCTCTCCAATGTCGTGATGGTGCAGAAAAAGAGCGGGAAGTGGCGAATGTGCATCGACTTCACCAGTCTCAATAAAGCCTGCCCAAAGGACAATTTCCCGTTGCCGCGGATCGACAAAATAGTCGATAGCGCGGCCAGATGCGAGGTCATGTCCCTCCTCGATTGCTTCTCCGGTTACCACCAGATATATATGAAGGAAGAAGACAAGGCTAGCACCAGCTTTATAATACCCTTCGGCACATATTGCTTCATCAGAATGCCGGAGGGACTCAAGAACGCCGGGTCCACCTTCTCCAGACTTACCAAAACAGTGCTCGAAGGGCAAGTTGGCAGGAACATATTCACATATGTGGACGACATTGTCGTCGCCAGCAAGAGCAAGGAGGGCCACCTCGCCGACCTCACCGAAACATTCACGAACATGCGAGACGCACAACTCCGCCTAAACCCAGAAAAGTGCGTCTTCGGTGTTCGCCAAGGCAAAATATTGGGCTACCTGGTATCACACCGCGGCATCGAGGCCAACCCAACCAAGATTCAGGCCATCTTAGACATGACGCCTCCGCAGTCCGTCAGGGACGTCCAGCGCCTGACAGGCAGATTGGCCGCTCTCAACAGATTCATCTCCAGGTCCGCCGAGCGAAGTCTCCCCTTTCTCAAGACACTCCGTGGTGCAAAAGACTTCGCCTGGGGACCAGAGCAGGCGGCGGCCTTCGCCTCATTAAAACAGTACCTGACAGAGTTGGCCGTCCTTACCAGCCCCGACCCCTCGCTCCCCCTGCTGCTCTACGTCGCGGCTTCGCCACATGCGGTCAGCGCGGCACTAGTGCAGGAGCATACTGTCGAGGGCGTGGTCCGGCAGTGCCCCGTGTACTATGTCTCCGAAGTGCTGACACCGTCCAAGTGCAACATGACAGAGCTGGAGAAGATTGCCTATGCAGTCGTCATGTCGTCGTGCAAACTGCGCCATTACTTCGAAGCATTCAAGGTCCGAGTCACCTCAAACAGGGGACTCGGCGAATTATTCAGAAACCCGGAGGCATCGGTGAGGATTGCCAAGTGGGCGGCCGAACTCTCCGGCTACCACATCTGCTTTGAGCCCAGGACAGCCATCAAGTCTCAAGTCCTGGCAGACTTCGTCGTCGACTGGACTGGGCCAACAACACAGCCAGACCCGTCCACAGAGAAGATTTGGACGATCCATTGCGACGGCGCATGGTGCCATGCGGGGGCAGGCGTCGCTGCAGTCATCACCTCACCAGTCGGGGTCAAGCACAGATATGCAGCACGACTCAGCTTCAATCTGGAATCCGACAGATGCACAAATAATATAGCAGAATACGAAGCAGTCATCCTCGGCCTCCGCAAGCTAAGGGCCCTCGGAGTCACCACCTGCATCATCAAAACAGACTCCAAGGTAGTTGCCGGCCAAGTCGAGAAAGACTATGCAGCAAAGGACCCCGCGCTCATGCAGTACCTCGCGGCCATCCGAAGTCTCGAGAGGCAATTCAAGGGGTTCACCTTGCAGCATGTGGATCGGGCCAAGAATAAAGAGGCCGACGCATTGGCCAAGGCTGCCGCCAGGGGTGAAACTCTGCCCTCCGACGTGTTCTTTCATGTCATCGGCACGCCAGCCGTCCGGAGCCCCGAAGGGCTCCAAATAACCAATGACAGCGAAGGCCACCGCATAGTCAACCTTATCATGACCGAAGACTGGCGGGCACCAATAACCTTGTTCCTACAGGGGTATTATCATCCAGCCAACATCAGTGAGGCCAAGCGCCTCAGACATCGAAGCCGAGACTTCGCACTGATTGAAGGCCAACTCTACAAAAAAGGGGTCAGTCAGCCAATGCTTAAGTGCGTCACCGAAGCCGAAGGCATGCAGATCCTACGTGAAGTCCACAGTGGCACGTGCGGCTCACACGCAGGGCCAAGGGCCCTAGCTGCTAAGGTGATCCGCCAGGGTTTTTACTGGCCCGCAATGATCTGCGCCGCAAATCGGGTCACACGGTCCTGCGAAGCCTGCTAGAAGTTTTCTCCTCGGTCAGGCAGCCCCTCGCAGTATACAAAGCTGATCACCCATACATGGCCTCTCCAGCGCTGGGGCCTGGACATTGTCGGGCCCCTGCCCACCGCTCAGGGGAACCTTAAGTTTGCCTTCGTCGCTGTCGAGTACTTCACCAAATGGATCGAGGCGCGAGCTGTTTCTACAATAACATCAAAGACTGCCCAAAAATTCTTCTGGCAGAACATTGTTTGCCGCTTCGGAGTACCGTCCGAACTAACAGTTGACAACGGCAAGCAGTTTGACAACCAAGACTTCAAGGATTTTTGTTTCTCCATTGGCACCAAACTTGCCTTCGCCTCAGTCTATCATCCGCAGTCCAATGGGGTCGTGGAATGCGCCAACGGGAAAATCTTCACAGCTGTCAAGAAAATGCTCCTTGATGAAAAAAAGGGCAGATGGACCGATTTGTTACCTGAGGCAGTCTGGGCACTAAACACGACTGAGTGCAGGGCGACCGGGTTTACTCCCTTCCGCCTTCTATACGGATCGGAGGCCATGACCCTGCAAGAAATAAAGCATGGGTCCCCGCGAACAGTTTCGTCAGCCGTCCCCGACGTGGACGAGCCAACTTCAAAGGATCTCATTGACGGAGACCGAGTCTTCGCGCTACAGGCCCTAAACAAATACCAAGCCCAGACCAAAGCATGGCACGACCACACAGTCATCCCGAGGGAGTTCAGCGAGGGGGACCTCGTACTCGTCCGAACAGCTCGGACGGAGTCCAAGGGCAAGCTAGAGCCCAAGTGGGAGGGCCCCTTTATAGTCAAGACAAAAGCTTCCCCCAGCGCTTACAGGCTCACAACGCCAAACGGCGAGGACCTGGAGCACTCCTGGAACATCGACAACCTCCGTAAATTTTTTGTTTGAATCCTCAGGGCTGATTTCGCCCTTGTAATTCGCAAAAACAATCTTGTACCGGCCCGCACTCTTTTCCTCCCGGAGGGTGAGGTTTTTAACGAGGCAGAGCCATGTAATATATGTGTGAAAATCCCCCGCAAAAACATGCGTCGAAAAAAGACCGTGACGACGGCCTTCGACATTCGACCAATACGAGGTCACCGCGAGGCTAAGCGCTAGCCACCCTCGCGTGCGACAAGTCTGCGCAGAAGGCGCCTAAGGGTGCAGCCGGACTAGCACAACAAAGTGCGAAAAAATCGAAGTCTATCGCGAAGACTATCCGCGCAGAAGTCGCCTAAGGGTGCAGCCGGACTAGCACAACAAAGTGCGAAAAAATCGAAGTCTATCGCGAAGACTATCCGCGCAGAAGTCGCCTAAGGGTGCAGCCGGACTAGCACAACAAGTGCGAAAAATCAAAGTCTACCGCGAAGACTATCCGCGCAGAAGTCGCCTAAGGGTGCAGCCGGACTAGCACAACAAGTGCAAAAAAATCGAAGTCTATCGCGAAGACTATCCGCGCAGAAGTCGCCTAAGGGTGCAGCCGGACTAGCACAACAAGTGCGAAAAAACCAAAGTCTACCGCGAAGACTATCCGCGCAGAAGTCGCCTAAGGGTGCAGCCGGACTAGCACAACAAGTGCGAAAAAACCGAAGACTGTCCGTGCAGAAGACACCTAAGGGTGCAACCGGACTAGCACAACAAAGGCAGAAACGACAACATCAAACCGTCCGCGCCAAGACCAACTATAATCGCACCAGCACAGCACAACAAAACAAACTAGACAAAGTACACAACGCCTTCGCAGGCATAGACAAGCGAGGGCACACAACTTCATCATACAAGCCTCTACACTTAGACAAGCGAGGGCACACAACTTCATCATACAAGCCTCTACACATATACAAGCGAGGGCACCACACTCTACATCGGCTCAACCTTAGGAATAATTCCCATCTCCCTATAATTAAATAACATTATCCTAAGCTCCTCACCCGCAAAAAGACTTCGCAGTTCCCCTTCACCTGTATTCACGGCGGCCGGCAAAGACAACAGTTCCTGCCGGCCAGCCCCACTCACACGAAGCCGAGCCCCCCCGCCCCACTAACTCTACGTTTCGCAACCGCTCTTCGTCGTCGTCGCCCGGCGCTAGGACCTGGCACATCTCCTGCGTCCGTGATGTGCGGCGAAGCCTCCGCCGCAGCCACATCCAAGGCCGCAAAGTAGTCCAAGTCCTCCTCCGACGACTCCTCAGTCCACTCAACCGAGCTCCTAGAGTCAGCACAATCAAAAAACTCAGATGCAGATCCACCACATTCATTACCATCTTCCGCGGTCGAAGCCGCCAAAAATTTAGTAGTAGCGGTTGCGTGCGCAGGCCCAAAATCTTGAACCTACGCAGCAACCAAAATTCAGCAACATATACAAATTTCCCCAACCCTCTACACCCACTACGCCACCTGCGAAGGCCCTGACGTTGCGGGAGCCTCCGCCGTTGGCTCCGCCGTTGCTTCCGCTGTTGTCTCCGCCGCCACCGCTGCGGGATCTTCAGCACTCGGCGCAGCAGCTGCGGAGGCATCAGGCGCGCCTTCGGCGACCTCTTGGGGCAGGTCTTCGCCGGCCGCAGCGGATGCGAGGGCACCCGACGCGTCTCCCGCAGTCTCCGGGGTCGGCTCCAGGGCGACCCCAGACACAGCCTCCGCCGGGGTCGGCTCCGGGTCAGACAGCATGCTGTTCAACGCCCCGAAGTTGTCGACCCTCTCGCCACGCGCCGCCTAAGACAAAACACACAAAATTCATCAAACACACACATAGCCTACATCCAACAAACAAAAACGTTACCTGAGCCCTCGCCGACTCGGCCCGCTCCCTGACTACCTCGCGACCGTGCGGACCCCACATCCGGTCGTAGATGGCTCCGACGGATTCCTTCACTACGGGGTCCTCAACCTTAAAGATATCTCGCTCAAAATCTTCATCGGCTTGGCTGAAGACCTCGAAGTGCCGGCACCCTTCGCGGGAGAGCGCGTTCATCGCCCCCTCGCAAGTGACCAGGGAGGCATACGCCATAAACCCCTCCACGACAGTGGGGAGTGCCTGCAACTCCTCCTGCACCCACTCCAGGCAGCGAAGTCCGGGCTCTCGGTCCGGCACCTCGAACTCACCGGTCCCCGCGCCCAGCCCACGGTATGTATCCATAAGCAGCTGGCGCGTCCGCTCTGCCTCCGCGCGCGACACGGCCTCGACCCTCTTTACGTGGCTCTCCAGGGCGGTGAGCCGCTCCTGCAGCTGCTCGGCGCTCCCCCTGGCAAGATTGCCCTCCGCCCGTGCCAGGTTAGCCTCCGCCTGCGCAGCCTGCACCTTGACAAGGGCCTCGTTGGTCTCCCTCCTCTCCCCCGCCAACTGGCGCCGGAGGTCAGCCTTCTCCCCCTCCAGCGTGGCCACCTTGTCCGCCAGCTTGCGACACTTGCTGTCGGCGGCCGATTTTTCACGGACGGCGTCAGCATGTTGTGTCCGAAGTCTCTCGACTTCGGCAGCCACAGCTGCCGTGAGGGCCCCCGACGCTGTGCGGCTGGCGAAGTCAGCCACCTGCAGAGCAATCGTAAGACCGCGGCCCCAGCAAGCCGATGAAAAAAAAAACGAAGTCCAGCTCAGCGGACCTGATTTAGCGCCTCCGTCACCTCCTTCAGCCGGTGGGACGCAGCGCCCGCCTCATCCCTGACAGCCGCGAGGGCCGACACCTCGCCTCCGGCGCTAAGAGCCCCGCCCTTCGCCTTCGGCACTGCGGCAGCCATCGTGGTCGCCGCGGCAGGCGCAACCATAGCAAGTTGGCCTTCGCCCAACCCTGCGACGTACCAACGAATAAATTAAAAAAAAACAAATATATAGAGCCAACGACTTACCACCAAGATAGTCGTCCACACTAATATCGGTGGCGAAGTCGGCGACGCGTTTGCCTGACAACGGTAACGCTCGGGCCGCCTTCGCGACCTCCGCCACTCCGCCGACCGGCGGCACCACCTTCGTCGATTTGGAGCCTCCGGCGCCTGCCGTTGCCTCCGGCGCCTTGCTAGATGCAGGGGCGCCCGACTTCACCGCCAGCGGCGGCTTGCCTCTGCCGGGGGCCGCAGCCTTCGCAGCCCCCCGCTGCCTCTTCGGCCTGGCTTCAACGAGCCTGACAGCCGCCTGGCGCTTTTGTGCAGCTCCCTGGCGATCCTTGTCCATCACTGCCGACACAACAGCAGCAATATTCTGCCCGTAAGGAAAAACTCTCCATTCACGAACCATGCGAGATGTAAAAAAATCCTCGCCAGCCGCGCGGGGGACAGGAACATTCCTAGGCCAACAACCCCCGGTAACCCTCATCATCCGAGCCGAAGACTCCCGGAGCTCGGGCGAAGACATCCTTCCCCCGGGGGCCGCGCACGTCCTCATCAGCTCTCTAGCAAAGCCATCAGAAACCCCAAGACCTCCCGTAACAGTACCTAATTTTCTCTTTTTAGAGGATGGGACGGCCGCCGGCGCAGGGTCGTCTCCAGTCTCCACCGCCGGTTTCTTCCCACGGCGGTCCACATCGTCTTGACCAGGGTAGCCGTCATATGGCAATTGATTTAATTCAAAAACCCTGTTCAAACGGTCATTCGACCCGCGGATATCCCAGCTGCGCTGGCCCTCTGTCCTCGGCACGTAACGTCCAACGAGCCGCACCGCCCCATCCTCCACCTCACGCACAAAGGCGGCCGGGTCGCGGTTTAGCAGATTCGGTACGAAGGCAGGACTTCGCACCATCTTCCCACCATGGGAAGGCATCTGGCGAGGGCACACTTCGCCCAACGCCCAGCCATGCGCCAAGGGCCATACCCCGTACGCCACAAACTCTTCAACCAAATCGCGCCCACTGCTCAGGCCGGTGGCGCACCGAAGGGCCCCTTCGTCCACATCCTCCTCCGCCACTTCAAAGGGCGGGTATGCTGAGTAAAAATGAGAGCACATCTCGGACACGGGGAGTCCCTCATGGCCTTCGACGGTACCCTCAGCAACGTAAAACCAAAATTCATTCCAGTTGCCCCACTTGTTGCGGGCGCAAGGAACCAACTCGACTACCTGCATTGTGGTCTTGCCGGTCTTCGGCGTGAATGTGCAGGACCCAAACTGAGCAACTTCGTCTCCAATCATCCTCTTCTGCCAGTGCAAACAATAATACTTCGCAAAAACTTCAACCGATGGCTGTCCGCCGTACGAAGTCGTCGCCCAGACATACTTCGACAGAGCCACTATGGCATTCGGTGTCAGCAGATGTATTTGAACGTTGAACCTGCGCAGGACCTCGCCAACAAATTGGTGCGCAGGTAAGCGGAGTCCGGCGGCGAAGAATGCCTCGAAAACAACCAACTCGCCCTCCGGCTCGGGGACTTCCTCCGTCCCCGGGACTCGAGCAACTCCGCCGCCGAAGTAACCCAACCGCTGCATATCTTGCACGCGGACCGACGACATCCGCGACACGCCAAAATCAACAGAATCGCCGGCGCGCAACTCCGCCGCCATCAGACTACTCAGCGTCTCCTCAGACGAGGCGGCGGCCGGTGGCGAGGGATCGGCCGGCGGCGTAGCGGCAGCGGAAGAAGACGAGGACGGCATCGCTACGTACCGTCGGCGGTGGCGGGCGGTCTGCTTCACTCGAGCCAGATCTCCGGCGAACAAGAGCAGGGCAGGTAGACGAGCAGCAAGACGGCGGAAAGGGCGGCTAGGGTTTTCGCGGAGCGCGGAAAGTGAAGTTCAAAAAACACCGACCCCCGCCCCCTTTTATAGGCAAGGCGCGGCGCTTCGGGAAACCCGCAATCCAACAGTACGCCGTCAATCAACGGTCATATCAAAAACCCCCGCGGAACCACTTTGAGCGAGGGTAGCGTCTCCGCCATCTAGCGACGTCTTTGGCACCAGGTGACTTTGTCGAACCGGTCCCTCGGAGGGCAAATGTTGGGGCGAAGGCAAAGATGCCACCCTTCGCTCGAAGCCTTCGCTGCAGTAGCTGAGCTAACAGAAACAAAACAGGCAGGGACACCCTCCGCTTGGCCGGCACCAGACGAAGACCGGCGACGAAGGGCATCCCACAGTGCGGCCTCGTCCAGCTCAGAGGCCCACGTGCGATCCGGCCCATCGTAACGGTCCCCTCGTGGCCGCCGTGCATTACGGGCCTAATTTGTAAAGGCATCCCTGTAATTACGGTCTGTAACCCCGCTTTATGGGAATATTCTGGGGATAATCTAGGTAGCTGAGGGCACATGCGTCCTTAGCTCAAGGCGCTGCGCGGTCAGGTACCTATAAATACCCCTGCACAGTGCCCGTGAGAGGCCAGATTAACAGAGCTATTGCCATCCAGCGCGAGAACCCTGTTGACGTCATTGTTCACCCTTGTTGGATCCCCCTGTAACTGAGAGCAAGTTCCAACATTAATCATAGAAATCGCGATCTCAAATATATCCATAACAATATGGATCATGAGAACATAAAGCATATGAATCATATAAATATAATAAGCATATAAACATGGAACATGTATTATTATGGCACAACTGAAAATAAACAGATAGCAACATAAACAGCATAACTGTAAAATTAAAGCAAACAGATATAACATATTATAATATGGCAGAACAGATGAGAAAAATTCATGGCTACATACGAAATAGCAGAGATGAATATATGAAACATATATAATCTGCAGAACGTAAAACAGTAAGAAACTGAATTGATCATACCCTCCCATGCGCTCCGAGGATCCTGATCCTTGTCCAACTTATCTTGTCATGTCGCAGATGATTTGGGCAGTCGCATAGACGCTCCCTAAAAACCTAATTGCCGATCCCCCGTGCAAGGTCTCAAATGACACCGGCTTCGGAGGCACCTGCCCTCTCGCTTCTTTGTGCGCGCAGAGCTACGAGATAGAAACACCCACACTTGCGGCTGAACTGTGGCTCTGATGGTTCTGCTCTCGTGTACCAAGTGACAGGGTTGCTCCCCTATTTAACCTCTCGCGGAGGGAAGCTGAAGAAGAAGGGTCGCATGCGGCGCGCCAAGAGACGGACAACACAAGGGTCTCGCATGCGCGGCTGATGAAGAGACGGGCAACTGAAAGGTTTAACCCGGAGTTGAAACTCCCGTGGTTAATGAGTGCTAAAAATTAACACAACCACACCACACCACGCCTGCTCGCCGCCTGCCTGCCTCGCCTTGCCTCGCTACGCCACGCCCGAGCCCGGCTCGGCCGGCGGCGGCGGCGCGCGTGTGTGTGGCACGCCCTTGTCCATTTCTTGACTTCTCAAATTAAGTGGAATAATTCCCACCATATAAGTCAAGCCAAAGGACCCTTGGACTTCCAATATGGTACTATTAGTATTCCCCACCATTATACACCATAGAGTTTATTCAATAAATGGGCCAAGCCCATAAAAGATCCAACACGAATACGCCTAAACGCTACGTTTGTCACAGATTATGCTCGCCCGATTCAGACGCGGCTGGTCCGCCTAATCAATCAGTCGATAAACCTACTACCTCGCGCATGCAACATGCGTTTGGTAGGATGCCATGCCACAGCTCTACACTTAGCACCGTTTGTCTTCTCGACTTCTCGTATATACACCGGTGTCTAGAAATATCTGAATCCCTAGGCCAAGTTTATTGTAGCAAAAGGACAACGGAAAACAATGTGAAAAATAAACTAATGCCTTTTAGAGGAATAACTGTCGGTATCCCATGATTAGGGTACCCCTGCTACTATGTGAAGACACATACCCATGTAGTTAGTTTTAACCATGTACTATGGAACATATACCCATGTAGTTAGTTTTAACCATGTACTAAGGAGCTAGCCTCAGGGCCGGTTCCGCCTGATAGGGACGCTAGCCTCGAGGTAGTCCGCTGCTTAGAGACGATCCCGGTGCGCTGCCATGTACCCTAGATAAGGGCATGCTCAGGGACTACACTTACGGGTCCAGACCCCACAAGTGAGGCCAGGACCCCATGACACCATCTAGGTCACCAGGATGGTGTCTAGACAGACACATGTAATAATCGAACCTATGCCAATGGGTTTCGAACCTCCTTATGTACATTGCGAACCCTGGTCGGTGCGAGCCTAGGGCTTACATCCAGCCTGCATCCTTGGCACATACCCTCCACTCAGATAGGGGTTCGGTGCCGCCACGTGGCCTCAGGGCACATGGCGCAAGCCTTCGGTTAGAAGCAAGCCACCCATATGCAGGCTCGATGTCTACATTTAATGCAGGGCGACCGTAGCGTGCTCAGCCACATGCAGAGCACAGTAGGCGTCTACCAGGTCATACAGGACAACAAGAACACTCCGCGCCCCTAACAGTAGCCCATTGCGGGATGAGTTCGTTGTTTCATAACGAGCTTATATCGCAAAAATTGTGACTGGGAGGCCTTGTGCCGAAGGTCCAAAAAATACCTTCCCGAAGCTTGTTATGAAATGACAGCCCTGAATGGTGGGACCCAGCGGTCATTGAGTGTAATAGTTAGAGTCAAATGGTTGCGCGTATAAAGGGGGTGGTACCCAGTGTTATGGACATGGCTCTTGTTGTTTGTATTCACTGCTATCAGAGCCTGCTCCACCTTTGAAGCTAGCTTCAAACATCTTTGCCTACTTTCGAACCAGCCTTAGCCAGTTTGGAGATCATTTTATTTTCTCTCAGTGTAATGCTAAGATGTCACTGACACCTTTGATAGATGTGCTAGAGGCAAGGGCTGAAGAGTTTATTTTAGTAGTGGGAGCTACCGCCTCTGAGGCCAAAACTGGCTCCATGAATCAGTCAGAAGACAACAACAACATTGACATGGAGGAGGACAACACGATCATACGTCCCACGAAGCCAAGCCATGTGGACTTTGACATATCCAAGATGAAAGAAGGACACATTGAGGTACTTAAACTGTTTCGACTACATTGACAATGTTGAGTGGGTGCGGTTAGGAGGTGATGAGTTAGTACCGAATCCAAAAGAAGATGAAGTCGTTGTGTTTCTGAGCTTTTTGAAGGCTGGTCTTAGATTCCCTCTGCGTAAGACGATAATCACAGTGTTAAAAAGGTTTAACGTTTATCTTCATCAGCTCACCCCAAACGCTATATTGCGTCTAGGAATTTTTATTTGGGATGTTCGGAGTCAAGGGATTCAACTTGATGCCAGAGCTTTCAGCGAAGCCTTCAGTTAGATTCATGAGTTGCATTTTTAGACGAAGGCGATTAGGTCTTACATAACAACTTTGGTTGCTATAACTTTGCCTATCGAAGGGGTTCGATGTTTTCGGCTCTTGCTTACCAAAGCAAGTGGCTAAATGAATGGGCAAAGGAGTGGTTCTATATGAAGAATGACTTGACTATGCGGGTTGATATAAAAGGCTTTATTCAACTGTTGTCACAAGTTTTGGTTATAAAAAGCCGATGTGCTATATCAACTTTGAAGCTCATGCTGCTATAGTTGCTTTCAATCCTGTTAGCACACATATTGGAATGAGGGATCTTGTTCAGGAATTCTTAGCTTTTAAAACATGGCCACTAGCGGCTGAGTGGGAAATGCTGAAGATGTCTGAAGGAGACACTTCAGATGCTAAGCCTGAGCTGGTTAGGCTTCGTTACAAGTATAAATTCTAAGATGAGTTCAGAGAGCCTAGTGATTGGTGGCTAGATTATGTTGAAACGAAATGTAACGAGATACTTGGTAACTATAACAAGTCCGAAGCCAAATCTTTACAATGGTCCTTCGAGGCTCAAAAGAGGCATCGATTGAATCATGTCTTTGACACTATCCCATGATGGTTCAGGATTCAAAGAAGAGAAAGAAGAAGGTAACTACAAGGCGGAGCAAAGTTTTGAAGATGTAGGTTGAATCAACTCCTCAAGCTTCGAAGGAAATTCTAGTAAGCATATTTTTTTGGTCTTTAATATACTTGTTGTGAATTTATTTTATTATTTTTTGTTTTGAATATTTCTAGGCTGCACACGAAGCCAAGGTAGCAGCTGAGATCAAAGAACTCCCTCCTATGGGATCCGAAGAGGCAAAAATTGGAGAGGCTATCGCTTTGATAGCGCAAAGGGTTAAACCTCTAGAATCGCTTGTAGAGAGCGAGGAAGAAGAGGAAGGGGAGCAAATAGCTCTAGTAATGAGTTCATTCTTCAACGCTGACGAAGATGAAGTTGTGAAAGATGCTATCGGCACAACATTAGCGCCAAAGGACTCTACGCTGCCTGTTGTAGATAAAACTGGTACAAGTAGTCCAGCATTTGAACGGATTGCTGCAGCGGTGACTCCTTCGGCAATCATGCAGCCAAAGATATAGGTTCCTCCAGGCCTGCCCTGGCAGAAGACAATGGAAAAGGGCCTGCTGAATTTGAAGAAGCCAAGCAAGTGATCAAAGATGATACACCACTTGGTGAGGGACCTTTTGACCAAGACCTGGGTAGTCAAAGGTACCGGGTCCACCATGCTACAGGGAAGGTGATGGGTGCAAAGCAGCTGGCTGAGGCTATTCGTTTCACCAAACAACTTGGATACTCTTCGGGGTCTACCATTATTGGGCGCGAGCCAAATGATTATTTGTACTACTGCCCCGATAAAATGGATACATAAGTATGTCGTTATATGTCGGACAATGTTGGTTTTTCGAAGCTGGAGGCCATGATTTCAACTATGTCTAATGAAGATTTTTCTGATTGCTTAGCTTATACACATTTAAGGTAATTTATATCAAATTTTTAGCTTCGGGTTGCTTTGATGAAATGACTTATTCTTCTCTTTTTTATATCTTTGTAGGGTCTATTCCTAAACAAGGCCTTATAGAACAAGAGAAATGTCGAGGGCGAAGCTGCACAGAAAGAAATAATGAAACTCAGATTAGAAGTGTCCGAACTTCGGTTTGATTATGAAGAAAAGGAAAAATCTTTCAAGATCCTGGAAAAGGACTTTATTGACAATCGGATCGAAGTCCAGATAATGCACGAGGAGAAAAATAAGCTCAGCTTCAAATGTTGAAAAGGACAAACAAATAGCGTTGCTCGAAGTTGAGCTGGGACGGGTAAAAAAGGAGCACGGAATTGAAACGACAAAGCTGATGCAAGCATCGGCCGAAGTGGCTGTCAACCATAGCAGCGCTCAGGTGAAGATTGATGACCTGAAGGATGAAATAGGTCATGTGAGTGGGCTGAATGAAAACAACTGAATCTTGCTGGCCAATTGCCACACCCTCGACAATAGATGCCACAATGAATTGCTGAAAACCTTCTCCGCTGCTAGGGCCCTATCTAAAGATTTTTTTCCCGATGCCACAATGAAGTTTTGTAATATATTCATACTTATTATTTTATTTTTGCCTTTTTTCTTTTGTGATGTGTGAAATTTTATTCAATCATGTGTTTTTTAGCCGAAGGCGAAAAACACATTCCTTTCTTTTCACACGTTACAAAAGAAAACGTATATATACACTCCTTTCTTCGGGGGTTTTAAGCTATTTTAGATGTATTGAATCACAGGTTTGCATCTCCTTAGGGATGACTTCGGAGCTTTCTCATCATTACTTGGATGAAATGAAGCATGGCTCTGTATTCCCTTAGGAACGACTTCAGAGCTTTTGACCATTATTTGGGTGAAATAGAACATAACTCAGCATTCCCTTAGGGACGACTTCAGAGCTTTTTCACCACTACTTAGGTGAAATAGAACATAGCTCTGCATTCCCCTAGGAACGATCTTAGAGTTTTTTCACCATTACTTGGGTGAAATATAAGATAGCTCTGCATTCCCTTAGGAACGACTTTGGAGCTTTTTCACCATTTCTTGGGTGAAATATGACATAGCTCTGCATTCCATTAGGAACAACTTTAGAGCTTTTTCACCATTACTTGGGTGAGATATGACATAGCTCTACATTCCCTTAGGAATGACTTCAGAGCTTTTTCACCATTACTTGGGTGAAATATGACGTAGCTCTACATTCCTTTAGGAATGACTTCAGAGCTTTTTCACCATTACTTAGGTGAAGTGAAACTACAAGATTTTTGCTATTGCACTCGAAGGTACCAAATCATCATTGTATTAATTTGCATGACATACTAAAAAAGCTTGTGAAAGTAAATGTAAATATACAATGATGGCTTCTTGGTAACTTTGGGCTCACTTACCTAGCCCCTTGGGGTCCTCAATATATGTGCTTCATCTCGAGGACCAAACTCTTGACAATACGAGTTTCAGATCCCTCCCTTCTGTCCCTTTGCTGTAGGTCTTGTCTTGGGAACTTGGGTTGGATAGGAGGGACTTGATCATAAAGATGTGGTCCTGGGACGAAGGAGGCAACTGGTGACCATGCACTCATCATTGGGTTACTTGAGGTATTTGAGGTCGAAGGGAGACTTGGCCATGGCTCTTGCGACTGAGTTTGGACATATTGCGGGATGTAGGGTGAACAATATGAAGGTGTACTGAACACCTCTTTTGACTGTGAAGGTTGCGTAGCTGACAAAGCAAGCTCTTTCTGCTTGTTAATGGTATGATGACATGTTCTTGTAGTGTGGCCTTTGTCCTCACCACAAAACAAGCAAAATTGTTTCCTTGGGGTGCACTGAATCTGTCACCAAAGCTTTGGCCTCTCATTCTTCTCGGAGCAAGTGGACGAAATGAGCTATGCGAGGGTTGCTGCTGAGAGCTTGCCTGTTGTTGTCCTGACTGACCCTAAGACTGGGCCATCCTTTCCTCACCCTATGGTGGGTTATGAATACTTCAGACATGTCTTGGATGAAAACTTCCTTCGAAGCCCCTGGCGACTTCTGTGCATCTGTGGAACTCCCCCTTCTTTGGTGGAAATCATTATTAGCCCTTATGTACTCATCCATTTGCTGCAGTAATTTTTCAAGGGAATGAGGAGGCTTCCTTGCAAAATACTGGGTAGCTGGTCCTGGTCTGAGCCCCTTGACCATAGCTTCGATGACGATGTCATCCTGAACTGCCGAAGCTTAAGCTCGAAGCCTGAGGAACCTTTAGACAAATGACTGAAGGTACTCATCTGGCTCCTAGGTGCATTGAAACAAGGCTTGTGTAGTGATGAGTTTGGACTGAAAACCCTGAAAGCTGGTAAGAAGCGTTTCTTTAAGATTTGACCACAAATTAACAGTCCTTGGTCGAAGCGATGAATACCAGGTCCGGGCCACACTTCAAACTGCCATGATGAAAGAATTCGCCATGACTGCTGAGTTACCACCATATGAGGATATGGTAGCCTCATAACTCATGAGGAGCTACTTCGGGTCAGTCAGACCATCGTAGATAGGTAGTGTAGGAGGCATGTACAGTGGTGGCCACGGTGTGGCTTGTAATTCTGGTGTCAATGGGGAAGCTTCATCATAAAGGAAATCATGAACATTGTATACTTCATGATGAAGGTTTTCATGATCGCGTCCATCATAATCTTGGTCCTTGTAGTTGTTCATGTTTTCATGCGCTTTAATGTTGCACATCTCTTCGGTGCTTCGTCAATCTTCCTTTGGAGCTCTGAAAGACGAAGCATTTTCTCTTTGTGCTTCTCAACTTGCTAGTGGCTTGAGGCTACTGATCACCTCATCAAGTTCTTCTTCTCGGGGTGATGGGCTAATGGCCTTCTTCTTCTTATTCCTTTCTTCTCTCATGAGAGCTTCGTTCCCTTGATTGGGATCGATCGATGCAAGGTTGGAGCCAATTGTCGCTACTTTCTTCGATGGCATGGTGTATGCTGATGTGGTCGTGGAATCACCAAAGGTGGGAACCAATGTTAGGTACTAGATCTCAATCCCTTGAAGGTATTGAAAATCAAGGCAACACAAGTTAAGAATGAAGACATTCGTCCTAGGATTAGCGCTCCTCCGAAGTGCTAATATGAAGGATGAAGGTCTTTGGACAAGAATGTATAACAGAGGTGACATGTAATAGAATAAGACAAACAAAATGATATATGAGAACTTGTCTCCACTGCCTTAGCATTCTCAGTATGTCTTCTATTACACTAGATAAATTTACAAACACACCTTCGACTCATAAACAGAGGAAGGCACGAAGGTTCTTTGAAGGCTAAGCAATACGAAGCTATAACCCTTGGAAAAGGTACTTTGTGCAGGGCACTATTCATCTATTTATAGGGAGACAAACCGCCTTTGTATAGATTTACAATAATGCCCATCAAGGTTTTACATACACTGTTTACAAATGATATAAGGACAATATCATTTTTCTCCGTCTTCAGCATTGCGGGTCTCAGCCTTAGTTGTTTAGTAACTTCCTTTCTGGCTCATGCCTGAAGTCATCGTCTTCGACACTCGTCTCTACTACTTGCATATAGACAAAGTGTCCTTGTTTACTGCTTTAGCCAAAGGTTAGCTTCGCCTGCAAGTGAAAACATTCCTGAAACACACTTATTCACGCCGAAGTTGTTTGTTAGACAGATCATTGTTTCTTTGTGAACAAGTGATCTTCAGCATAGATTTTATTGTACTCTTAAAACACAATTATGCAATATAGTTAATCAGAGAACATTCGGTAATGTAGGCCCCCACATCCGCGCCATGCGCATTTATAGCCTACTCAGGATAATGCGAGTTACCGAGACGGTTATCTCGCATGTGTGAGTGACGACGTCATGAAGTGCCACTCGATCGACGATGCACCTGCTACAGTGAGGGTTGGAGGTGACAACACGAAGATATCACATTAACTCCTAAACACATCAGCGTGCCTAGCCCCAACGACGTCAGCATATTAGGCACCTCTCGCAACGGGCGCATGCCGGCAAATGGGATGGAGAACATACCTGGTCAGAGTATATGTATGGTAAACGAAGAGGAGATCTCAGCCCACTGTTACACTTACGGCACTAGGTTGTATATATTTAATACTAGAACATTGGGCCCACCTATCGAGGTTCAGCTCCCTTGTATGTGCTCCCCTTAGACTATAAAAGGGAGAGCACATGTAGTACATGGGGACGTCCTCACTGGAACTCCCATGGAGACATATCCATCCAGACCTAGGCTTTCTAAAGCTCTAAGCAATACAACTCACAGTGGAGTAGGGTATTACGCTCCGGTGGCTCGAATAAATCCTTGTGTGTTCTTGTGTTCGTCCATCCCATTAGGCAAACCCTAGGCAGCCTCCTGTCCTTAGGATTAGGTGGGTGCATTTTGCCACCCAAATGGAGTAGTGGAGTTTACTCCCTAACATATGGTGCGCCAGGTAGGGGGCTTAGCTTAGGTTTTTGCCTGTTTTTCTCTGCTCAGCATGATGGTGCAAATCATCGACCATCTTGTCTCCTCCTCCGAAGACATCTGTGTCGCGGGTTGCTCCTCGCCCCACTCCACGTGCTACTACACACGTTGCGCCGTAGCACACACGAGAGCCGGCATCTAGAGCTTTGTTGGGGTGTCCCTATTGGGGCAGTATCAGCAGCTAGGGAGTTGCTTTGCAATCCCTCATGCTCTGCGCCCACCCCCGAGGCAATGAGGCAGTGCCGTGATGACGTCGACCTCCACCTCAACTTAGCTCAAATTGCCTCTAGCTCAGTATGGACTAGGGCACGTCCGCCACTCGGCACCCATGAGGCGCTCAGGCAGCATTCGAGGTCTTTCCATTGGCATCAGCATGAGGCATCAGCCTCCGTGCGCTCACCCTCTGTGAGGGGCGCGCGGACTAAGGACTTGCAGACATAACTCGACCATAGACATGTGGGCAAGGATGCCCGCGTGTCCTTGGAGAGGGTGTGGGAGTGCCGCCAAAACATTGAGGGCTGAAACCATGATGCCACCTTTGGTGTAGCAGTGCCACCTTCTCTAGGGAACATTAGGGTCAATGTCCCTATGGCTGGAGTAGGCTGCACTGCGCTTGTGGATCATCTCCGCACTGTGGCCTGGCTGTCCATGTTCTGGCCACACCTGCCAGAAAAGTACAACAGTATGACTAACCCATCGGAGTTCCTATAGGTCCACGTTGCCACTATCACAATGGCTAACAGAGATGGCACCATCATGGCAAGCTAGATCCATGTAGCCTTGATCCGGCCAACCCGGACTTGGCTCATGAACCTCACCCTAACACTACAGGAAACACATAAATTTTCGTGGGTCGGGCTATTTTCGTCGGCCGGCCCACGAAAATACAACGTTATTTTCGTCGGCCCTCGTGACCCACGAAAATATGGCCTATTTTCGTGGGCCAGGCTATATTTTCGTCGGTAGGCCGACGAAAATACGAAAGTTATTTTCGTCAGTCTCCACACCGACGAAAATGCTGTCTATTTTCGTCGGTCCCAGCCCGGCCGATGAAAATAAGTCCTTTATTTTCGTCGACCGCAGTGAGGCCGACGAAAATAGATGTCGTTAATCTTGAATCCCAGCCTCACCGCACCTTCTCTCTCGATCGTCTAATCCCTCGCCGCTGCACTCTGCCTCACGCGCCCGTCCACCGCGCCGCGCGCCCGCCGCGCCGCCGCCGCGCCTCGCGCCCTCGCCGCTGCGCGCTCGCTGCACGCCCGCCGTGCGCCCTCCCCTCCACCGGCGATCGGGCGGCCCGCCCCATCGCGCCCCGGCCCCCTGCAGCTCCGGCGGCGCCCGCCCCATTGCGCCCCGGCTCCTCGACGGGGCACCGCTCACCCGTGCAGCTCCGGCGAAACGTGCCCCCACTGCGCGGCAGCCTCGCCCCCACCACCGCCCTCGACCCGAGAGCCTCGGGCACCGGCTCTCTCCACCGTCGTCCCCCGCCGCAGCCGCACCGAGCTCCGCCTCGCCTCCTAGTCCGACAGGTAAAATTTTAAATTTTTTTAGTTACTTAGCACATGGTAAAGTATATTGTTTAACATAGCATTATGTTAAACTAACCATATAGTGATTATATAGTTAGGAAATTGTTAGTATATTGGATGAAGGAAAGTTAGTGAGTATATAGTTAGCATATACTTGTAGCATATTGTTTAGCATATACTTGTAGCATATTGTTTAGCATATACTGGTCAACATATTGTTTAGCATATACTGGTCAGCATATTGTTTATTATGTAGCTATCGTGTAGTTTTCTGTGTTGGCAACCATCATGTTGTCGTTTATTTGCAGGTTTTAGAAACATCACTTTATAGGGGAGATGCTGCCGGATTTTTTATTGACAATAATATTTTTTGTACATAGGTGTTCTTCCGACTTGACCTTCTCCACCGTTAGCTAGACTCGTACATTATTCTCAGGTATACATTGTTTTCGTAATTTCTCAGGTATACATTATTCTCAGTTTTAATCGTTAACCGTAGCGAACCGTATGCGTCACCCGTTCAGGAACGACGAACGTCACATTGGCTTGTGAGGTTTGCCGTTCCGGAATTGTCCACGTATTTTGGATAGCCTAAGAGTGTAGGCCGATGCTTGTGATTTGTGACATGTGCCTTACGATTGACGGGGAATTTCGGTTGTGTAACCCAGTTGTTCTCCAACACACCGTGTTCAGGCGTGTGCTTGGAGAGCAGCGGGGTTATGCTGCCGAAATTTCACGGCAATCGTAGGCTACACGTCACAAATCACAAGCATCGGCCTACACTCTTGGGTGGGTTTAGGGCCTTTACCTAATAGGGAGTTCACCTAAGCCACGGACGATCGTTGATGTTATTTGTCTTTTGTTTAATTAGCCTTTGAAATGGACGGTGATCGGAGGGTGATGTATGACGGGTGGAGAAAGGATGGGGCACATTCGAATGAATGGATGGTTGTAAGAAAGGCTTTTCTTGAGCACGCTTTCAAAGATGCAACTGGTCGTCTAGTGAAGTGTCCTTGCAATCGCTGCGAGAACAAGTGGCCTCAAAAGAAGGAAGAAATGGAGAAACACCTTTGCAAAAGTGGGTTTATGCCAAACTACCTTGTATGGTACTGGCATAGAGAGTCTATTAGACACGTTGACGCGGAGGTGGAACTTGATGATGATCATGATAGGATGGACGACATGTTGCATGATCTTGGTAGGGAGGTTGAAATGAAAGCTGAGGAGCCGGGGCAGCTTCCACGCGATGCTCAGGAATTCTTCCGGCTACACGCCGCGGGAGAAGAGAGACTGCACGAGCACACTCAGATGTCAGTTCTTGGGACTCTCACAAGACTAATGGCGATAAAGTCGAAGCACAACATTTCAAACAGTGCTTACAACGACATCGTCCAACTGATGGGCGAGGTTCTCCCGGAGAATCATAAGTTGCCAAAGAATATGTACTTCGCAAAGAAGATGTTGGCTGGTCTTGGGATGACATATGAGAAGATCGACGTGTGTCCCAATAGTTGCATGCTATTCTTTGAGGAGGATGACAAGCTGGACCGTTGTAAGCATTGCGAAGCTTCTAGATATGTCGAGGTGACAAATGATGAGGGTGAATTGGTAGTTACGAAGGTCGCAGCTAAGCAACTTCGTCGGTTGCCCATCATTCCTCGGCTTTCAAGGTTGTTCCTCAACAAGGAAATAGCTCTGCATATGACGTGGCCAAAGAATGGTGTACGTCTCGTCACTGATCCAGACATAATGGTCCATCCGTCGGACGGTGATGCGTGGAAGGCATTTGACGAGTTTTATCCCGAATTTGCAAACGACCCTAGGAGTGTACGGCTTGGTCTATCGACGGACGGATTCACACCTTTCAATAGCAGTGCAAGCCCTTAATCGTGTTGGCCTATCTTCATTGTGCCATATAATCTTCCTCCTGAGTTGGTCAATAAAGAAGAGTTCATGTTCCTTGCACTAGTCATCCCAGGCCCCGAGCATCCAGGGCCAAAGCTGAATATGTTTGTTCGCCCTTTAATTGAAGAGCTAAAACAATTGTGGAGAGGTGTGAAGGCTTATGACAGCAATACTGAAAAGGAGTTTACCATGCGCGCTGCTTATTTGTGGTCAGTGCATGATCTGCTAGCATATGGAGATTGGTTTGGATGGTGTGTTCATGGTCGGTTGTGCTGTCCCATATGTATGAATGATACGGATGCATTCAGATTGAAGCATGGTGGGAAAGTGTCATTCTTTGATGCTCATCGACGTTGGACTCCATTCAAGCATGATTTCAGGAATTCGCTTACTGCATTCAGAAGTGAAGCCAAAATCAGAAATGGGCCACCAAAGAGGCAAACTGCAACGCAGATAATGGCATGGCATGCTTGTCTGAAGCAAGAAGAAAATGGTAGGTTCCAAGGCTACGGGGAGGACCACAACTGGACCCATATTTCATCAATATGGGAGCTTCCGTATGCAAAAGCCTTGTTCATGCCACACAACATAGACTTGATGCACCAAGAGCGTAACGTTGCTGAAAGCATCATACGCACATGTTTTGATGTGACTGATAAAACGAAAGATAATATGAAGGCAAGAAAAGACATGGCTGAAATTTGTAAGAGACCGATGCTCGAGTTGAAAGTAAGCGATAAAGGGCATGAGAGTAGGCCGCGAGCTGATTACTACCTCAAGCCAGATGAAAGGAAAGAAATATTTAAGTGGTTGAAGAATCTGAAATTTCCAGATCGATATGCGGCAAATCTGAAACGGACAATCAATCTGAAGACCGGTAAATTGATCGGTTTGAAAAGCCATGACTACCATATTATTATGGAGAGGCTGATGCCCATGATGTTTCGAGGATATTTTAAGGATGAGCATTGGAGCATATTTGCAGAGCTGAGTTACTTCTATAGGGAAGTATGCGCAAAGACGGTATCGAAGACGTTGATGCAGAAATTTGAGAAAGAAATTCCAATTCTTATTTGTAAATTTGAAAAGGTTTTCCCGCCAGGATTCTTCAATGTGATGCAACATCTAATTGTGCATTTGCCTTGGGAAGCTTTGGTAGGCAGACCAGTGCAATTCAGGTGGATGTATCCTATAGAAAGGGCGTTGAAAAAGCTCAGGGCGTCTGTTCGCAACAAGGCTAGAGTCGAAGGGTGTATTGCGGAGGCTTTTGCCCTTAAGGAGATATCTCAATTCTCAACCAGGTATTTCGCTCGAGCCAACAATGTGTTTGCTCCTTCAGTGCGACTTCATGTCGAAAATGAATCGCCCCAAAGCACCCTTCAAATTTTTGTGAATCCGGGTAAAGCAGTTGGAAAAGGGAGTGTACGTCACATTGAAGGATCAGATTTGAACACGCTAATGCTATATATGTATAGCAATATTGACAGCACACAGGAGGCGTTCGAGTAAGTTTTCCTCATAGTTACGTCCATTTTCTCATCTCATAATTTCTATAGTGTGTAATCTCCATGTTTCTAATATGTCCAGCATGTTTGATGAAGAATGTTGGAAATCTACTAGTAAACCTACGGCCATCCAATTAGAAAATCTTCGACGTGATGGGTTGAAAGGTGGACCAAACTTCGTGCAGTGGTTTTGTAATTATGTTAGTAATTGTCGTTCTCTCATTGTCCATACTTAATCTTTGAATTTTGGACTTGGAAGATATAATGCATATACTAATTCCTTGTATAGGTTTCCAAAAACTCTGTGCACCCGGACTTGCAGCAAATGGCACATACCTCTGTGTCTGTCCGGAACTATACTCGCTATGATGTAAATGGATATCGCTTCCGAACCATGAAATTTGAGAAGAGTCGACCATTGGCAGCCACCACCAATTGTGGTGTGTTGGCAAGTTCATATGTTGACGATGACAAAGTAGGTGTTCTTCAAAACATTGTAGAGTTGATTTTCGATGGCCCCAAGGAACTTAAAGTCGTGTTTTTCGAGTGCGACTAGTTTGATGCTCAAAGTGGGACTCGTGTCGACAAGTATGGTAATGTCGAGGTGAAGCATAGCTCTAGGATTCCGAGCAGTATGAGCGATGTTGTCCTTGCAAATCAGGCAAAACAGGTGTACTACCTGCCATATCCTCACCCAAGCCTTAGGGCTTGGTGGGTTGCAATCAAAGTAAACCCACAAGTCGTCGCTCCAGAGAGTGCTGACTACGTGAGTACGAGCAGGGACAACGATGATGCTGTTTTTCAACCAGAAGCGGCGTCGAATCAAGACATAGCTCACCGATTCCATGTGACCAATGGAGAAGGCCTTGAAAATCTCTGTTGCAATTCAAGCGACTTAATTGAAGAACCTAGGTCAAAGCGCAAATGACCTATCGTCGTTAGAAGATCAGTAAGGATCCAACGAAATCAAGAGCGTATGAATAAACAACGAGCCGAAGAAGCATCATCGGATGCGGATGACTTTTGATTAGTATGTTTCTTTTAGTTAATCAATTAAGCTATGTATTCCAATTTCCACATTATTAATTTTCATATTATTTGTTTCATATACTGTGGTTTGACATTAATTTATCTACAGTTGAACATGTTCAAGCATAGGAGATCGAGGAGGAGTGGGGGCAGCGCGGCCAGCGAGGACAGCTTGGGCAGTGGGCTTTTTCAGGGCACCTCACAGAGCCGACAGAGGCAGCAGCAACTTCTCGACTTTCTAGATGAAGTGCAGGGTGAGGAGGGTGAGTAGGAGGCTCCTCAGCAGGATGCTCATGTGCAGGGTGAGGAGGGTGAGCAGGATGAGGAGGGTGAGCAGGATGAGGAGGTTGACCCTATGGGGGCAGGGAGCGCGGGTGACGCATCAGATGGTTCTACGTCCTTCAGGTATTATTATGCATATTAGTTTAATTGATATTAGTTTGTAATCATTTCATCATATTGAATTTACTTGTATACTTAGGTATAAGAAGAGCAATGCGCTTGGTCCGAGACCTGCCGAGAGGAGGCTCATCCGGCCGCATGGAGAATGGTGGGGCTTATTTCTGTTGTGTTAATTTTTTAATGTGAACGTGATTGCACTGGTTTACTTGTTTTATTAATGTTTGTAGGTCATGGGAAGACTTGGCTTGGGACGGCACAGGCAGACGTCCCAAGGTGAACGTGGTGTTGGGTAGCCTCTGTCGCTTCTACTACCCTGGCATGGTGGAGCTCAATGGCGAGAGGTTCGCGGCTATGCAGTGGGCCGACTGGGGTCTAAAGGAGTATGTCCAGCCAGGGGAGTCAGGGGAAAGCAGTAGCGGAGGGGGAAGTTCGGAAAAAAAGAAGGACTTGTCAGGTGGCTGTGTGGGACGAGTTCTGGGTGAGTTTACTTTCGTATATAAGCAATTCACTAAATTATTGCTTCTCCTAATCTTACTTTAACTTAACTTCTCCATTGATATGTAGGGGAGGTTCCAATTGCTGGATGACATCGAGGAGGATCAGGCTCAGTGGGCACGTGTGAAGAGGCACTTTCGGAAGTGCGCTGATAAGGTAATCAAGGATGCCATGTACAATGCTCGCATCGCGGCCGTCAACTACTACTACAAGAAGATAAAGGGGCAGAAAATGAGCAAAGCATTAGGGGCCAATGAGATCTATCTCACAGAGGAGCAGTACCTAGAGAGCGTTGTGGATTGGCTGGCGAAGGACATGGAAGCCTGGAGGTGGTTGGCTAAGAGATGAGCGTCGCCTGAGTGGATTGCAGAGTCCAACAAGCACCGTGCCAACCGTGGCACTGAAGGACCGGGGCACAGGTACGGCACCGATGGACACCTTGGTACCGCACGCCGCATGGTAAGTATATAAATCAAACTTGTATGTTACATCTATGAAAATTATATGGTTTAACTCTTCTTTTTCATGCAGGAAGATGAAAGTGGAGTTGCTACAAGTTTTATGGAGGTTTACGTCCGTGGTCACCGTGGCCCTGATCCAGCGAACCCTGATGTGCTATGCAGCGAGGCGGCAAGGGAGAAAATGGTAAACAAGTTTGTATTTACGAATTAAATTGCATGTTTTGTGTCTAACTCCAACTCTAACTTTCTTTGCAGAATGCATATGGGGAGGAAATGACTCAACGCCATGGGCCTGACTTCGACTGGATGCATTCAGACTTAGATGCCTCGGCGTTGTACCACAGTGGTGGGGGTAGAAAGCATGGCAGGTGAGGTGTTTGTGTTTGATTCAACAATTTCATTAACAAGAATGTGTCCACTTAATGGCTCAACTATGTGTACCATGCAGGTTTGCCTTTGGCACCGGCGTTGTGGAGTATAACAGGACAATAGGTCAAGGGAAGGCATCGTCTTCGGGAGGGAGTTCTCACTCCTCCAGGTCTGCTCGAGAGGCTTAGCTGGAGGAGGAGACTCGGGCAGCACAGGAGCAGGCTCGAGCAGCACAGGAGCAGGCTCGAGCAGCGCAGGAGCAGGTCGGACAGCTGACGCAATATATGGCTTCTTATTTTCAGGTAATTTGTCGATCTCGTCACGTGTCGTCATTGAATTCAAAGTATAATGTTGTGATTCTAACGTTGCATCCATTTGCAGGAAATGACTACTCGACTCGGCCCTGATATGAACTTGCCTGCTTTTCTCCCTCCCCAGGTAACACTATCTGAACACTTCAATTCCATAGCAACTCTTTTTTTATTATCAAAAATGGCTCACAGGCACAAGGATGGGGACAGTGGCCAGGACAAGCTCCAGCGTCGCAGCCACAGTGGACCGGTGTTGGGTGGACGCAGGCACGTCCAGGCACTTGGACGCCTCCACCACCCCAAGGATCACAGCCAGTCCCGGGATGGGTGCCACCGGTCTCCCAGCCACCGGCGGGCTCTCAGCCATTTCAAGCGTGGATGGCACCACCACAGACGGGGTGGGTGCCACCACCTCTGGGGTGGCCAGCACAATAGTACCCGTGGATGCATGCAGGATCATAGGTGACGTTCCATGTTTAATTTTATGCAAATCATGACCAAACATATTAATGTATAGGTATAGGGATAGCAATACACAACCTTATTTGAATGATTGATGAATTGCAGGGTTCAGTGTCAAATGCTCAGGGATCGGAGGGTGCTGCCAACATCCAAGACTTCCTCGTCCATGGTTCTGGAGGGAGTGGCCACCTTCCTGGTGGCGGAGGAGGGAGTGGCCAAAACTCCCACAGCCCACAGGAGTGAGTTTGATTATAGACTATGCAGGGTTCAGTGTCAACTGTATGAACTGTATGAACTATGTATGGACTATGTTTGAAACAATTATGGTATTGCTTGTGAATGTGGTTTGTGAAATCTGTATTGCTTGTGAAATCTGTATATGTCATTGTGGATTATGTGTATTTTGCTGTGAATTAAAAGGTGCAGAAAAATCTGTTTTGGGGGGGTATCATTAATTTTCGTCGGCCTGTTTGGAGGCCGACGAAAATACAACAGCTATTTTTGTGGGCCACCATGGCCCACGAAAATAGCTGTTGTATTTTCGTCGGCCAACGAGGCCCACGAAAATAGCCTGTTTATTTTCGTCGGCCTTTGAAAAGCCGACGAAAATATGTTATTTTCGTCGGTGCCGACGAAAATAGTTGCTTATTTTCGTCTAACATATTTTCGGCGGCTATTTTCGTCGGTATGCCGACGAAAATAACCTATCTTCGTCGGTTTAAGCTTATTTTCGTGGGTTTTTGGCCCATGAAAATTTAGGTGTTTCCTGTAGTGTAAGATCAATCTATTCGTAGGAAGAGCTATGTGCGAGGTTCACCGTGAACTTCGCCAACACTTACCAGTAGCAAGGCGTGGAGGCCCACCTCCATGTAGTGAGAAAAGAACCCGGAGAGACACTCTAGACATTCATCTCCCGCTTCACCAAGATACATGGAACCATACCTCATATCTCTGATGCGTTCATCATTACTACTTTCCATCATGGGGTACGTCATGAGAAGATGCTTGAGAAGCTGGCGACACATCATGTAGAAAGCATCACCATGCTCTTCTCTCTGGCTGACAAGTGCGCTAGGCCCGTCGAGGGCCGTGCATGGCAATCGGCCCCACAGGCTGGGGCCACCCAAACGTGTGGCTCAGGTATCGCTACTCTAGGCAGCGGTAAGAAAAAGAACCATGGTGGCGAGAAGCTGCTATCCGGTGCTCATGTCGTTGTGGCGGCGGCTGGTGGCTAGAATGCGCGTGGCAAGTGCCCATGCTAGTAGGGTGGTGATAGTGAGTCGTGCCATGTTCATCCCACTAGCCACCGCAGTGCCTCAAAGTGTCATGAGATCTAGAAGCTCGTGAAGCATGTCAGTGAGCAACATGAATAGACCTCCAAGGAGGACTCACCACCACATTGCCGACCTGGCAAGGAGAAGTTCAGCGACGCTATTGCAGGCTAAAGGGAGCTCGTGTATCAATCCTTGGTGGAGATTCTGACTCCTACGATGACAACAGCCACAAAAAGTTATACGTCATGTACGTGTGGGAGCTAGGATCTGGCTTCCCGGAGGGACGTAAAGTATCTTTGCCGGAAGGTGCTCTCGGCGGCCCTTGGGGCCCCAAAGGCGGTGCCCCATCAAAAGGGGCGGAGCACCACCATCTACCTTGGGGCATCTTATTGCCCTGAAAACATGGCGAGGGCTGGCATACCGACACTCATTACCGCCCTATCATTGCTAACGTGAGTCTCTATCACGTACTGATCAACGGAGGAGCCAACCTTAACGTCATTAGCTACGCTATGTTTAAGCAGCTCCAGATCCCAGATTCAAAGGTGGGACCCTCTTGTCCATTGTCCTGAGTGGGCCCTTAGCCGGAGTATCCTCTTTGGAGCATCACACTCCCAGTCACATTCGGGACCAAGGAAAACTTCTGCATTGAGAACATCCAGTTTGACGTGGCGGAGGTTAACCTCCCCTTCAATGCCATCATTGGTAGGGCAACCATGTACCGATTCATGGCCATTGCCTATTACAGGTACTTAGTCTAGAAGATGTCGTCCCCCACTGGTGTCCTCACCATGCGGGGCAACTGGACCTTGACACTTGCATCCATCGAGAAGCTAAACGCTCTCTCGATAGTCGCTACATGCTCGGATGGCAGGGGAGACGACCCCTCGACCTCGAGTACTAGGGCACCTGCAAAGGCGCCCATATTACAACCATATAGGGTAGTTGGTGTCCCTGTGAAGACCATTCAGGTCAGAGCGGACTCCTCCCATACCACCCGCATCACGAGGAACCCGAGGGAGAAATAGGAAATCATGCTCATCACCTTTCTCTAGGCAAATGTGGGCGTTTTCGCCTAGGAACCATCATAGATTCCCGAGATCCTTAGAAAGATGATCGAGCGCCATCTGAAGATCCACCCTAATGCTAAGTTGGTGAATCCGAAGGCTCGAAAGCAGTCCATCGAGCTGTATGATTCCATCTGTGCTAAGGTCCGCAAATTGCTGCACGCAGACTTTACCAAATAGGTACATGACCCCGTGTGGTTGCCCAACCCAGTCATCATCCCCAAAGCAAACGGGAAGTTTCGGATGTGTATCAACTACACCAGCCTGAATAAGGCATGTCCCAATGACCCTTATCCACTCCCACGAATGGATCAAATTGTGGATTCCACCTCCGGGTGCGACCTGTTGTCTTTCTTAGATGCTTACTCTAGGTTTCACCAGAATCAAATGTCCAGGAAGGATAGGAAGCATACTACATTTGTAATAGTGGATGATCTTTACTGTTATGTTGTCATGCCCTACGGTCTAAAGAATGCCTTGCTGACTTTTGCGTGAGCCATGAGTAAGACGTCCGGTGACTTGATCAGGGACAAGGTAGAGGTGTATGTCCATGACATCGTGGTCAAGACTCGAAGGGGGTTAGCCCTAGTGGAAGACCTGACTGTGGTCTTTGGCAGGCTGTGTGCCACATGCACAAAGCTGAACCCTGAGAAGTGTGTCTTTGGCGTCTCGGATGGGAAGTTGCTAGGGTTCCTAGTTTCACACCAGGGCATTGAGGCAAATCCAGACAAGATCAGGGCAATCAAGGCAATGAGACTTCCTGCCCATGTCAAGGATGTACAAAAGCTAACGAGGTCATGGGTTGCCCTTAGCCACTTCATCTCGATGGTGGGTGAGCGAGCACTCGCCTTCTTCAAGCTATTGAGGAAGTCCAATCCATTCTCTTGGACAAAAGAGGAAGAGCAAGCCTTCTAGGATTTGAAGTTGCATCTCACTTCCTCACCAGTACTGGTGGCTCCTGAGCTAGGTGAGACCATGTTTCTTTATCTTTCTACAACAATAGAAGTGGTCAGCATGGAGCTAGTTGCTGAGACGTTCGAGCAGCCCCCTCAAGGGAACACTAGGGTTCCTTGATAGAGGGCAAGCCCCAATCTTCCATGAGGTAGGATAACTTTATTGGGTGGAGATCTCGACGTTGATGATCAAAGGATCTGATCAAACTGATCCTCACAATCACTACACCACTGCTCCATTGGTTATCACCCATGACTCAAATAACCTCGCCACGAAGAATTATCCCTGCAAGTGCAATCAAGATCACAAGCAAGAATATCAATAACACAATCAAAATTGTATTGATCACGAGGTGGGGTCTCACAAACTGATGAACAACAACATTGTCCGATGATATATATGATCTAAGAAAAACCCAAACCTTAATGTGGCGGCGGCTACTCATAAAATAAAGGTTAGGGGCATGTGTGTAACACCCGGATTTTAGGGGTCCAAAACCCGGGCGCTAACATAATCACCAGGTGTGCTGGGACCAAGTCTCACACATATGATGAATCATGGCACAGGATCGAATGTCACATCTTTATATATAACAGGAGTTCTATACAAAATAAATAATTACATTATAAGGAGACAACGGTCCAGCAACCCAAAGTTGACTGGGAGACGACGACCTAGACCTCTCACGAACTCATCACCGCATCCTCCATGAGCATCATCCTGCAGTACCTGGTCTTGACCTGTGGTGTATGTGAGACAGCAAGAGTGAGCTCACATACGTTCAT
Source organism: Zea luxurians (assembly GCA_029449295.1). Classification (NCBI taxonomy): domain Eukaryota; kingdom Viridiplantae; phylum Streptophyta; class Magnoliopsida; order Poales; family Poaceae; genus Zea; species Zea luxurians. The sequence continues at coordinate 76,687,689 of JAOPSE010000014.1, forward strand.
CGCTCAACAAGTTGTGGGGAATAATGTGCATGAACTCGCCAAAGGTGGGAGCTCACGTGAAGTGTAAGGCTTACCAAAGAAGATGGTTAGAGCTGAGCATTGCTTTTAAAGTTGGTCAAAATTTTATTAGCAGTTACTAAGTATAAGTAAATACCAACCCAATTAAATAATAGAACAAAAGTAACAACAACATCACCTGCAATGCAATGCATATGACAAATTGAATTTAGTTCCATAAATTAATCATGTGAGGGTCCGAGCTGCTCATGACCGTGAGCACGGCTAGTATACCAGTTTTACACTCTGCAGAGGTTGCGCATCTTTACCCACAAGTCGTGTATCCCATGTCGCCAGGGTTTGCAAGGCCCTTAGACACTTCCGAGGTGAATGGCTAGGGATCCACTACGAGGCCTTTACAAAGTTCCACTAGCTTCCGAAAACCCGCTACAGTTTATAGGAAGATCCAGTGCAGGAATCCCTTGCAGGACCGCCATCGCAGCAAAATCCTCCCGAGGGCCTCCCTACACTGACCTCTCCCCTACTGCCCTTGCCCCTTTCGGGTAAGGTAGACTTCCACTAGCTTTCCTAATTAATCAGCCAAGGGCGTCCCATTCCACCCTTGTGGTAGCACTGTTTTCCCGGGTGGTCGCTCCATGTTCCAATTAACATAATGATCTCAACATGAACAGTAAATAACAACTGACAATAAAAGGATAATCATGAATAGTGTAATCTTCATACCCAAAAACCACATATAGCACTAGCAAGTACTACCCAGAAAGTTCAGTGGTAAACAAGGTATAAAGATAGACAAACTAGGGTAACCTATTGGGTCCCATCAAAATTAACCTATGCAGATCATTATGATTAATTAGAACATGAGTAGGTGAAAAGAAGTGATCAAGGGCACAACTTGCCTGGGCCTTGAGATTCCAGGTACCAGGATGATTCTTCAGGTTCTCGTGACCTCACTGCTAGTCGTAGCAATACAAACATACATGGTATAGGCAAAATTAACATTACACCAAACATAAGGACAAAATGCACATTAATAATATACATATTAAAATAAGATCATAGGAACAGGAATCATTAATTTTGGAGTTATAGATTTTAAGTTATGAATTTCTGAAGTTATCAAGTACTTGGAATAGCATAACTCATGTGAATAATTTTAGTTCAAGTTTTATGACTAGACAAATCTACTAAGTGATAAACAATATTAAAACAAAATTAATGCCACTGGAATTAATTAATTTGGAGTTAAAATGAATTTAATATCAATTATACAAGTTTCTAGTATTTATTTTCATATTAAAAATCATTTTCCAATCACTTTTACTGAGTTTTATAAATCTCTGGACTGGGCACATTATTACAGAGAAGTGCAGGGGGTCTGGTGTAAAACTTCCCAAGACTCAGTCGCGCTCGGGGTGGACAGCGGGTTAATTCCTGTTTCCCCCAGGGTTCCTTTAGCAAATATCGCAGGTCGAAAGGGTATCGCTTGAGTATGACCGCACAGATTACAATCAACGGTCCATATTAAAAGACAGAACGGTACGCACAGCCAACCCTCCGATCACGATCTAACGGTCGCGGGATCAATACTACTCGATCCCATCTCCAACGCTCATCCAAAATCGGACGGTACAGTTTTATAATGCAACAGAAATGATTCCTACTCCATCTTAGCCGTACACCCCGAATCCTACAGTCCCCAGGCATCTTCTTCACCCCGCGCATGTAAACACCTTGACCCAATCCCAGCCGTTGGTGGCAGGATCGATGGACAAGGGACGCCTCCTACCTAACGACGCCCAGACACGGACGAGCGCCCCAACGAATACGGCGGCGACTCGCCGGAGCCATCCCCCGATGGCGCACCAGAGCACCGATTTTTCTATCCAAGAGGCGCAATACGACGAGAGGAGACTGGTAAACCGCATGGAGGTTGTCTTACCTCAGATCGAGCGCCGGGAGGGGCTATCCACGTGATGAGGCGGTCACGCGGCGGATACTGCATTCCGGCAAGGAATTGAAGACCTTCCGGTGATATTCACAGTGTACTGGGGCCACGGCCACCACCAGAGCCATCCGCCGAAGCTTGCTAGCCACAAATCGAGGCCGTGACGACGGTGAGGCTGTGGATCTACGTCGGCGGCCCGCTTTCTAGCTTTTTTTTCCACGGCGGCCATGGCGGCAGGAATCTCCTCATCTCAGCACACGGCAACGAGCTAGATCACGGTGCACCGATTAGAGCAGGCGAGAAGGGGGGGAAAAGCATGGTTCGATTTATACACCGGCGGCGAAGTCCGAGCGGAGAAAAAAAGGCACAGGACTGTTGAAGGCCGATCTTCCGCGCTTCTGTTGCGGCTAGACGCGGAACGACCGCATCGCGAGGGGAAGGGAGCGCAATCCACGGAATCCCAGGGTTCCGAGTCCGTCACTGCACAGGGAGGGGGAAGCTCCAGCAGAGCTACGACGCGGATTTGGGGAAGAAGAAACACAGGGCGCGTAGAGGCTGACACATGGGGCCCGCAGGCAGAAGCAGCGGCACACTCGAGCGCGAGAGCACGCAAGCTCCGATTGACGCGCGGGCCCCCCTTTGTCGGAGAACGCAGGCGCGCGATCATCAGTCCACGGCTGAGACGGCCAGGCGGGGCCCGCGTGTCGGCGCCCGGATTTGGAGTTGGGCCGAGACGAGTGAGATCGGTAGTGGGCCAAAATTCACCCCGTGAGCCCATCAAGTCGGTTTGTTTTTATTCTTTTCCATTTTTCTTTTATTTTTCTTTATACATTTGAATCTTCTAGTTTGAATTTGAATCCCTTTTTGTGGACTTAATCCTTTGTGTCAAATGTTCAAAATCCAATATGTAAAAGAATAATGCATATATTTTTATATACTTATTTTTATTCCCTTATTAATCTCTCTTCTTTTCTCTTTTCTCAATTCTAGGTTTATTTAGGATTTAAATCCCCCATTTTGGATTTGCATTTAAATACCTATTTTAAATCCAAATTTTCCTATGAACTTTGTTCCTAGATTCAAATGTACAAATTAACAAACAAGTATGGAAGGATTTTTATTTATTTATTTAATTATTTTCTTTATCTGTTATAGTATTTTCCTTCCCCCTCTCCAAATTCAAATTTGCAAACTAGGGCTTAAATCCAAATGTGAACATTAATGTATTTCTATTAATATTATTATTGTTTTGAATGCACAAACCAAAAATCCAATATGAGGCAATGGTTTATTTGTGTTTTAGTAAAGAACTACTCATCATTTTTTTTTCTATCAATTTTGGGCTTTACAAATCCTACCCCCCTTAAAAATAATCTCGTCCTCGAGATTTGTAAGAAAAGGGAATACAAAAAGGATTGGTTTGCAATTTAGCTTTTAATTTCTAAATCAAGGGTCTCTCTTTTTATTATCAGTAAGTGATAGGAGAGCATGGGTATTATATGTATGTCCATTTTATTATGTAGGATAGAAGATGTCTTTAGGGTATATATAGGTTTGGGTAAGAAAGAGTAGGATAAGAAAAGACACCATCCAAGATTGTGGATCTTGACTCATCTTGGTGACCTCACTTGATCCATGAAGACTTGAGTTGGTGCTCATCCTTCCTTGATGAAGTTGATCATCTTCTTCCTTGTCGAGGTTGAGCTGTTCTTTTTCAGACCTTGGTGTCTTCATTCTTGGGGTTGCCACCAGAGTTAGGGACTTATGGTTTAAGATAGATTTGTGGGTGACAAGTAGGTAGAGCAGCTAGTTTAGTGGGTGGCTTAGGAGTTAAATGAGATTGGTCAAAATTTGGTTTAGTTGTTTGCCTCTAGATTGGTTGGATAGGTCATGTAACCTATTATGTGGGTCAAAATCTGGTTTGATGTCAAGTGGTGGTTGATAGATTTTGCAATCCATTAAGACTCTATTGATTGGGTAAGTTATGTAACTTGTTATATAGGTCGAGTTGTTGTGTATGGCCAAGTTGTTATAAGTCTCCAAATTAGGCTTAAGTGATTTTAGGAGTATGGACATATCTTGTGTACCAGCATTAAGTAACTCACACTAGATTAGACCATATTAAATTAGCTATGATCTAGATTAGACTAGTTTAAGTTAGATAGATTTATCAGGGTAAGATATATCTTGTCAGGATATGTTAGAATCTTTTGAGATAGGATGGGGTATACGGTGTAGGTAGGTCAGAAGCTCTATTAGGTTAACACAGAGGGATTATGCAACTATCGGATGGGTAAGGTAGTTGCATAGGTATATGGTCAAGTTAATCTAGGGCATCAATTTAGATTAAATCATTTTTATAGGAGTGAGGTCTAATCCATTTTACTAGTACTAACTAATCTATTAAATGACTCACTTTAGATTGGATCCTATTAGATTAGATAAGATCTAGATTGGTATCACCAGTTTAGTCTAGACAATATCTAATTACTTTGAATTAGATCATGGTTGATATTTTAGACTAGGATAAATATGCTAATTAGGGTAGGATGAATTTATAAGAATAAGGTATAATCTTTTGAGGTAAATTAGATCTATTAGGATAAGATAAATTTCTTAAGCTAGATAAGTTCCAATGGGGATAATCTAGGCTGTCTAGTTATTTTATAAATATATTTTTTTATACCTATGTGTATATGCAGATGTAATTGTGGACATTACTCCACAACTCATCACACTCAATCAAAGATCCAAATCAGACAAATATCATAAGAACAAACATTCAAGTGCATAGATAAAAATGGTTTTGTTTTTGTTCCTAGGATTAGGTCTCCTATTCTTAAAGTCACTTTAGGCACAGGATTTCAAAGTGTGAAATCCACGTTTGTCTTTAGAAAAGAAAAGATAAGAATAATCAGAGTAAGCGGAAATAGATGAGAAAAGATTAAGAAAAGTTTAGAAAGAATCAGAGTAGCAAAGGTAAGTAGATAATGGTTGTCCAGTTCTATCTAGGTTTCGTCCTACAGTCAACATTCCTCTGATACCACTTCTGTAACACCCGGATTTTAGGGGTCCAAAACCCGGACGCTAACATAATCACCAGGTGTGCTGGGACCAAGTCTCACACATATGATGAATCATGGCACAGGATCGAATGTCACATCTTTATATATAACAGGAGTTCTATACAAAATAAATAATTAAATTATAAGGAGACAACGGTCCAGCAACCCAAAGTTGACTGGGAGACGACGACCTAGACCTCTCACGAACTCATCACCGCATCCTCCATGAGCATCATCCTGCAGTACCTGGTCTTGACCTGTGGTGTATGTGAGACAGCAAGAGTGAGCTCACATACGTTCATCGCTCAACAAGTTGTGGGGAATAATGTGCATGAACTCGCCAAAGGTGGGAGCTCACGTGAAGTGTAAGGCTTACCAAAGAAGATGGTTAGAGCTGAGCATTGCTTTTAAAGTTGGTCAAAATTTTATTAGCAGTTACTAAGTATAAGTAAATACCAACCCAATTAAATAATAGAACAAAAGTAACAACAACATCACCTGCAATGCAATGCATATGACAAATTGAATTTAGTTCCATAAATTAATCATGTGAGGGTCCGAGCTGCTCATGACCGTGAGCACGGCTAGTATACCAGTTTTACACTCTGCAGAGGTTGCGCATCTTTACCCACAAGTCGTGTATCCCATGTCGCCAGGGTTTGCAAGGCCCTTAGACACTTCCGAGGTGAATGGCTAGGGATCCACTACGAGGCCTTTACAAAGTTCCACTAGCTTCCGAAAACCCGCTACAGTTTATAGGAAGATCCAGTGCAGGAATCCCTTGCAGGACCGCCATCGCAGCAAAATCCTCCCGAGGGCCTCCCTACACTGACCTCTCCCCTACTGCCCTTGCCCCTTTCGGGTAAGGTAGACTTCCACTAGCTTTCCTAATTAATCAGCCAAGGGCGTCCCATTCCACCCTTGTGGTAGCACTGTTTTCCCGGGTGGTCGCTCCATGTTCCAATTAACATAATGATCTCAACATGAACAGTAAATAACAACTGACAATAAAAGGATAATCATGAATAGTGTAATCTTCATACCCAAAAACCACATATAGCACTAGCAAGTACTACCCAGAAAGTTCAGTGGTAAACAAGGTATAAAGATAGACAAACTAGGGTAACCTATTGGGTCCCATCAAAATTAACCTATGCAGATCATTATGATTAATTAGAACATGAGTAGGTGAAAAGAAGTGATCAAGGGCACAACTTGCCTGGGCCTTGAGATTCCAGGTACCAGGATGATTCTTCAGGTTCTCGTGACCTCACTGCTAGTCGTAGCAATACAAACATACATGGTATAGGCAAAATTAACATTACACCAAACATAAGGACAAAATGCACATTAATAATATACATATTAAAATAAGATCATAGGAACAGGAATCATTAATTTTGGAGTTATAGATTTTAAGTTATGAATTTCTGAAGTTATCAAGTACTTGGAATAGCATAACTCATGTGAATAATTTTAGTTCAAGTTTTATGACTAGACAAATCTACTAAGTGATAAACAATATTAAAACAAAATTAATGCCACTGGAATTAATTAATTTGGAGTTAAAATGAATTTAATATCAATTATACAAGTTTCTAGTATTTATTTTCATATTAAAAATCATTTTCCAATCACTTTTACTGAGTTTTATAAATCTCTGGACTGGGCACATTATTACAGAGAAGTGCAGGGGGTCTGGTGTAAAACTTCCCAAGACTCAGTCGCGCTCGGGGTGGACAGCGGGTTAATTCCTGTTTCCCCCAGGGTTCCTTTAGCAAATATCGCAGGTCGAAAGGGTATCGCTTGAGTATGACCGCACAGATTACAATCAACGGTCCAGATTAAAAGACAGAACGGTACGCACAGCCAACCCTCCGATCACGATCTAACGGTCGCGGGATCAATACTACTCGATCCCATCTCCAACGCTCATCCAAAATCGGACGGTACAGTTTTATAATGCAACAGAAATGATTCCTACTCCATCTTAGCCGTACACCCCGAATCCTACAGTCCCCAGGCATCTTCTTCACCCCGCGCATGTAAACACCTTGACCCAATCCCAGCCGTTGGTGGCAGGATCGATGGACAAGGGACGCCTCCTACCTAACGACGCCCAGACACGGACGAGCGCCCCAACGAATACGGCGGCGACTCGCCGGAGCCATCCCCCGATGGCGCACCAGAGCACCGATTTTTCTATCCAAGAGGCGCAATACGACGAGAGGAGACTGGTAAACCGCATGGAGGTTGTCTTACCTCAGATCGAGCGCCGGGAGGGGCTATCCACGTGATGAGGCGGTCACGCGGCGGATACTGCATTCCGGCAAGGAATTGAAGACCTTCCGGTGATATTCACAGTGTACTGGGGCCACGGCCACCACCAGAGCCATCCGCCGAAGCTTGCTAGCCACAAATCGAGGCCGTGACGACGGTGAGGCTGTGGATCTACGTCGGCGGCCCGCTTTCTAGCTTTTTTTTCCACGGCGGCCATGGCGGCAGGAATCTCCTCATCTCAGCACACGGCAACGAGCTAGATCACGGTGCACCGATTAGAGCAGGCGAGAAGGGGGGGGGGAAAAGCATGGTTCGATTTATACACCGGCGGCGAAGTCCGAGCGGAGAAAAAAAAGGCACAGGACTGTTGAAGGCCGATCTTCCGCGCTTCTGTTGCGGCTAGACGCGGAACGACCGCATCGCGAGGGGAAGGGAGCGCAATCCACGGAATCCCAGGGTTCCGAGTCCGTCACTGCACAGGGAGGGGGAAGCTCCAGCAGAGCTACGACGCGGATTTGGGGAAGAAGAAACACAGGGCGCGTAGAGGCTGACACATGGGACCCGCAGGCAGAAGCAGCGGCACACTCGAGCGCGAGAGCACGCAAGCTCCGATTGACGCGCGGGCCCCCCTTTGTCGGAGAACGCAGGCGCGCGATCATCAGTCCACGGCTGAGACGGCCAGGCGGGGCCCGCGTGTCGGCGCCCGGATTTGGAGTTGGGCCGAGACGAGTGAGATCGGTAGTGGGCCAAAATTCACCCCGTGAGCCCATCAAGTCGGTTTGTTTTTATTCTTTTCCATTTTTCTTTTATTTTTCTTTATACATTTGAATCTTCTAGTTTGAATTTGAATCCCTTTTTGTGGACTTAATCCTTTGTGTCAAATGTTCAAAATCCAATATGTAAAAGAATAATGCATATATTTTTATATACTTATTTTTATTCCCTTATTAATCTCTCTTCTTTTCTCTTTTCTCAATTCTAGGTTTATTTAGGATTTAAATCCCCCATTTTGGATTTGCATTTAAATACCTATTTTAAATCCAAATTTTCCTATGAACTTTGTTCCTAGATTCAAATGTACAAATTAACAAACAAGTATGGAAGGATTTTTATTTATTTATTTAATTATTTTCTTTATCTGTTATAGTATTTTCCTTCCCCCTCTCCAAATTCAAATTTGCAAACTAGGGCTTAAATCCAAATGTGAACATTAATGTATTTCTATTAATATTATTATTGTTTTGAATGCACAAACCAAAAATCCAATATGAGGCAATGGTTTATTTGTGTTTTAGTAAAGAACTACTCATCATTTTTTTCTATCAATTTTGGGCTTTACAATGTGTGACCCCTGGTCACACCCCAAATGGACTCTAACACGATACATGGCCCAACAACCCAATAGATGGTGTCGCAGCACCAGAACAGAATCTAAACACTGACTTGTTTCGACAGTTCCTCGTGACTCCGCATGATTTTAAAGTTGGTTATAGTTAGGTTGGAAAGCTTATATCCTTAGATTTCCATCCATATAAATCCCAACCTAACTAGAGTTTGGATGTGTCATGGGCATCCATTTTAGTGCAAACTGGTCCTAGACTTTGAGGTGGAGACGAAGTTGAGTCGGAGTTGGCTTTCTCTTGTTGTGAACGTCCTATATTCTCCTCCTTTGCATCTTGGACTTTCCTAGGTCCTTTATGGTCCTCTCAAAGGTTCCTAAGCATCAAAACATCCATAGCACCAAACATAAGCTCTAAAACACAATTTACTAGGTTAGAACGAACCAAGAGATTTACCTGTCATGCATGTGCTCGTGTTGTCGGTCCATGCATTGTTTGTATGGGAGTGATGTCCTCATCAGCCTACCCCACTTGAATTTGAGTCATACTCAACTTAGGTGGTGGGCAAGGGGGTGGCCCTACAACCCTACGATGTACAAGGCCTTTAGGCCCAAAAATAGGCGTTGCTGATTTCTGGCAGATTTTGGACATCATCTTGTTATGACGATTCACATTAGCTCCAAGTGTATTTTGACAAGGGACTGTGGGATGCAAATATTATCTCCTTAGCTTTCCAACAGTATCTAGAACATCGAAAATGGAGTCCGTATGTGGCCTGGGCATCCGTTTTTGAGACCCACTTCTGCAGTCCGAACCGAATCCGCGAATAAACTTGACTTCGACTCCACTTGAGCTTGGGATTGTATTTTTGATTGAGACTTGACCATATAGTTGTCGTCCATGTACTCATCATTCTTCCTTTCTTGATTTTGAGTAGTCCTCGACTCAAAGTAGTTGGTGCCTCTATCAGGTGTTGTTGTAGGTCTTGACATCGTCCAACCTCGTTCCCCTTCTTGAAGTTGACCTTGTTGTTGCAAAACATACAAAGAAGGACAAGTGGAAGTGGACATGATATGATTAGTGAAAGGGAATTATGCTTACACCTATTTCCTAAACTAATTTTGGTGGTTGAATTGCCCAACACAAATAATTGGACTAACTAGTTTGCCCTAGTTTATAAGTTCTACAGGTGGCAAAGGTTCACAATAAGCCAATAAAAAGATCAAGAGAAAGGGTTCAAACAAAGGAGCAAAGGGACAACCGAAGGCACCCTGGTCGGGCGCACCGGACTGTCCGGTGTGCCACCGGACAGTGTCCGGTGCACCAGGGAACTCCAAGATGAACTTCGCACCTTCAGGAATTCTCAGGGCCGGCGCGCTATAATTCACCGGACTGTCTGGTGTACACCGGACAATGTCCGATGCTCCAAGAGGGCGCGGCTCTGAACTCGCCAGCCTCGGAAATTCGCAACGGCTGCTCTGCTATAATTCACCGGACATGTCCGGTGTACACCGGACTGTCCGATGTAACTACGGAGCAACGGCTACTTCGGCGCCAACAGCTACCTGCAAGCACATTAAATGCGCGCCAGCGCGCGCAGAAGTCAGACACGCCCATGCTGGCGCACCGGACACTCTACAGTACATGTCCGGTGCACCACCGGACATCCAGGCGGGCCCAGGTCCGAGCTCCAACGGTCGGAACCCTAACGGCCGGGTGACGTGGCTGGCGCACCGGACATGTCCGGTGTACACCGGACTGTCTGGTGCACCATTCGACAGCCAACCTCCACCAAACGGCTAGTTTGGTGGTTGGGGCTATAAATACCCCAACCACCCCACATTCAAGTCATCCAAGTTTTCCACTTCTCAACCACTTACAAGAGCTAGGCATTCAATTCTAGACACACTCAAGTGATCAAATCCTCTCCAATTCCACACAAGGCTTTAGTGATTAGCGAGAGAGATTTGCCGTGTTCTTTTGAGCTCTTGCGCTTGGATTGCTTCTTTTCTTTCTCACTTGTTCTTGTGATCAAAACTCCATTGTAACCGAGGCAAGAGACACCAATTGTGTGGTGGTCCTTGCGGGGAAGTTTTGTTCCCGGTTTTGATTTGAGAAGAGAAGCTCACTCGGTCCGGGGGACCGTTTGAGAGAGGGTAAGGGTTGAAAGAGACCCGGCCTTTGTGGCCTCCTCAACGGGGAGTAGGTTTGCGAGAACCGAACCTCGGTAAAACAAATCCGCGTGTCACTCTATTCATTTGCTTGCGATTTGTTTTGCGCCCTCTCTCTCGGACTCGTTATTATTTCTAACGCTAACCCAGCTTGTAGTTGTGATTAATTTTGTAAATTTCAGTTTCACCCTATTCACCCCCCTCTAGGCAACTTTCAATTGGTATCAGAACCCGGTGCTTCATTAGAGCCTAACCGCTCGAAGTGATGTCGGGAGATCACACCAAGAGGGAGATGGAGACCGGCGACAAGCCCACTACGAGTCACGGGAGCACTTCATCGGAAGAGTCCCGCACCAAGAGGAAGGAGAAGAAGAAGAGCTCCTCCAACAAAGGGAAGGGGAAGGAGAAGAAATCCTCTTCCCACAAGTCACATCGGAGAGGCGACAAGCACAAGAGGATGAGGAAAGTGGTCTACTACGAGACCGACACTTCATCAACATCGACCTCCGACTCCGACGCACCGTCCGTCACTTCTAAGCGCCAAGAGCGCAAGAAGTATAGTAAGATCCCCCTACGCTACCCCTCAAAGCGTACTCCTTTACTCTCTGTTCCATTAGGCAAACCACCGGTTTTTGACGGTGAAGATTATAACATGTGGAGTGACAAAATGAGGCACCATCTAACCTCACTCCACACAAGCATATGGAATGTTGTTGAGTTTGGTGTACAGGTACCATCCGTAGGGGATGACGACTACGACTCGGACGAGGTGGCCCAAATTCACCACTTTAACTCCCAAGCCACCACTATACTCCTCGCCTCTCTAAGTCAAGAGGAGTATAATAAGGTGCAAGGGTTAAAAAGTGCGAAGGAAATTTGGGACGTACTCAAGACCGCGCACGAGGGAGACGAGGTGACAAAGATCACCAAGCGGGAGACGATCGAGGGGGAGCTCGGTCGCTTCATGCTTCACCAAGGGGAGGATCCACAAGCTATGTACAACCGCTTGAAGACCTTGGTGAACCAAGTGCGCAACCTCGGGAGCGAAAAATGGGATGACCATGAGATGGTCAAGGTTATTCTTAGATCCCTCGTATTTCTTAACCCTACACAAGTTCAATTAATTTGAGGTGATCCTAGATATAAGCTAATGTCTCCCGAGGAGGTTATAGGAAAATTTGTGAGCTTTGAGCTAATGATTAAAGGCTCAAAGAAAATCATCGAGCAAGGCACCTCCTCCACGCCCGAGGTACAACCCGTCGCATTCAAGGCGACGGAAGAAAAGAAGGAGGAGGCTACTCCAAGTCGAACACCCATCGACGCCTCCAAGCTCGACAACGAGGAGATGGCGCTCATCATCAAGAGCTTCCGCCAAATCCTCAAGCAAAGGAGGGGAAAAGACTACAAACCCCGTTCCAAGAAAGTGTGCTACAAATGTGGTAAGCCCGGTCATTTTATTGCTAAATGTCCATTATCTAGTGATAGTGACAGGGGCGACGACAAGAAGGGGAGAAGAAGGGAGAAGAAGAGACATTACAAGAAGAAGGGCGGCGATGCCCACGTGTGCCGCGAGTGGGACTCGGACGAGAGCTCCACCGACTCCTCCTCCGACGAGGACGCCGCCAACATCGCCGTCACCAAGGGACTTCTCTTCCCCAACGTCGGCCACAAGTGCCTCATGGCCAAGGAGGGCAAAAAGAAGAAGGTAAAATCAAGATCCTCCACTAAATATGAAACCTCTAGTGATGAGGATGATGCTAGCAATGAGGAGGATAACTTGCGCATTCTTTTTGCCGACCTAAACATGCAACAAAAAGAAAAATTAAATGAATTGACTAGTGCTATTCATGAGAAGGATGATCTCTTGGACTCTCAAGAGGACTTCCTTATTAAGGAAAACAAAAAGCATGTTAAGGTTAAAAATGCTTATGCTCTACAAGTTGAAAAATGTGAAAAATTGTCTAGTGAGCTAAGCACTTGCCATGAGACTATTGACAACCTTAGAAATGAAAATGCTAGATTAATTGCTAAGGTTGATTCTTATGTTTGTAATGTTTCAATTCCCAATCTTAGAAATGATAATGATGATTTGCTTGCTAAGATTAAGGAATTGAATGATTCTCTTGCTAGTCTTAGGATTGAAAATGAACAATTAATTGCTAAGGCTAAAGATCTTGATGTTTGCAATGTTACAATTTCTGATCTTAGAGATAAAAATGATATATTACGTGCTAAGATTATTGAACTTAATTCTTGCAAACCCTCTACATCTACCGTTGAGCATGTTTCTATTTGCACTAGATGTAGAGATGTTGATATTAATGCTATTCATGATCACATGGTCTTAATTAAACAACAAAATGATCATATAGCAAAATTAGATGCTAAAATTGCCGAGCATAACTTAGAAAATGAAAAGTTTAAATTTGCTAGAAGTATGCTCTATAATGGGAGATGCCCTGGCATCAAGAATGGCATTGGCTTTCAAAGGGGAGACAATGTCAAACTTAGTGCCCCTCCTAAAAGATTGTCTAATTTTGTTAAGGGCAAGGCTCCCATGCCTCAGGATAACGAGGGTTACATTTTGTACCCTGCCGGTTATCCCGAGAGCAAAATTAGGAGAATTCATTCTAGTAAGTCTCACTCTGGCCCTAATTATGCTTTTATGTATAAGGGTGAGACATCTAGTCCTAGGCAACCAACCCTTGCTAAGTTGCCTAAGAAGAAAACTCCTAGTGCATCAAATGATCATGACATTTCATTCAAAACTTTTGATGCATCATATGTGCTTACTAACAAATCCAGCAAGGTAGTTGCCAAGTTTGTTGGGGGCAAACACAAGGGTTCCAAGACTTGTGTTTGGGTACCCAAAGTTCTTGTTTCTAATGCCAAAGGACCCAAAACCGTTTGGGTACCTAAAGTCAAGAACTAAACTTGTTTTGTAGGTTTATGCATTCGGTGGCTCAAGTTGGATCATCGATAGCGGGTGCACAAACCACATGACGGGGGAGAAGAAGATGTTCTCCTCCTACGAGAAAAACCAAGATCCCCAACGAGCTATCACATTCGGGGATGGAAACCAAGGTTTGGTCAAAGGTTTGGGTAAAATAGCTATATCTCCTGACCATTCCATTTCCAATGTTTTTCTTGTAGATTCTTTGGATTACAATTTGCTTTCCGTTTCGCAATTATGTCAAATGGGCTACAACTGTCTATTTACTGATGTAGGCGTCACTGTCTTTAGAAGAAGTGATGATTCAATAGCATTTAAGGGAGTGTTAGAGGGACAGCTATACTTGGTAGATTTTCATAGAGCTGAACTCGACACTTGCTTAATTGCTAAGACTAACATGGGCTGGCTCTAGCACCCCCGACTAGCTCATGTTGGAATGAAGAATCTTCATAAGCTTCTAAAGGGAGAGCACATTTTAGGACTAACAAATGTTCATTTTGAGAAAGACAGGATTTGTAGCGCATACCAAGCCGGGAAGCAAGTTGGCACTCATCATCCATACAAGAACATCATGACAAGTGATAGACCACTGGAGCTCCTACACATGGATTTATTCGGCCCGATCACTTACATAAGCATCGGCGGGAGTAAGTACTGTCTAGTTATTGTGGATGATTATTCTCGCTTCACTTGGGTGTTCTTTTTGCAGGAAAAATCCCATACCCAAGAAACCTTAAAGGGATTCTTGAGACGAGCTCAAAATGAGTTCGGCTTAAGGATCAAGAAAATCAGAAGCGACAATGGGACGGAGTTCAAGAACTCACAAATAGAAGGCTTCCTTGAGGAGGAGGGCATCAAGCATGAGTTCTTTTCTCCCTACACACCACAACAAAATGGTGTAGTGGAGAGGAAGAATCGAACTCTATTGGACATGGCAAGAACCATGCTTGATGAGTACAAGACACCGGATCGGTTTTGGGCCGAGGCGGTCAACACCGCCTGCTACACCATCAACCGGCTATATCTACACCGAATCCTCAAGAAGACATCCTATGAACTCCTAACCGGTAAAAAGCCCAATATTTCATATTTTAGAGTTTTTGGTAGCAAATGCTTTATTCTTGTTAAGAGAGGTAGAAAATCTAAATTTTATCCTAAAACTGTAGAAGGCTTTTTACTAGGATATGACTTAAACACAAGGGCATATAGAGTCTTTAACAAGTCCTCAGGACTTGTTGAAGTTTCTTATGACGTTGTGTTTGATGAAACTAACGGCTCTCAAGTAGAGCAAGTTGATCTTGATGAGATAGGTGAAGAACAGGCTCCGTGCATCGCGCTAAGGAACATGTCCATTGGGGATGTGTGCCCTAAGGAATCCGAAGAGCCTCCACATGCACAAGATCAACCATCCTCCTCCACACAAGCATCTCCACCAACCCAAAATGAGGACGAGGCTCAAGTTGATGAAGGAGAAGATCAAAGAGATGAGCCACCTCAAGATGACGACAATGATCAAGGGGGAGATGCAAACGATCAAGACAAGGAGGATGAAGAACCAAGACCGCCACACCCAAGAGTCCACCAAGCAATCCAACGAGATCACCCCGTCGACACCATCCTCGGCGACATTCATAAGGGGGTAACCACTAGATCTCGTGTTGCACATTTTTGTGAGCATTACTCTTTTGTTTCCTCTATTGAGCCACACAGGGTAGAGGAAGCGCTACAAGATTCGGATTGGGTGATGGCGATGCAAGAGGAGCTCAACAATTTCACTAGGAACGAGGTATGGCATTTAGTTCCACGTCCTAACCAAATTGTTGTAGGAACCAAATGGGTCTTCCGCAACAAGCAAGATGAGCATGGTGTGGTGACAAGGAACAAAGCTCGACTCGTGGCCAAGGGGTATTCACAAGTCAAAGGTTTGGATTTTGGTGAAACCTATGCACCCGTAGCTAGGCTTGAGTCAATTCGCATATTATTAGCCTATGCTACTTACCATGGCTTCAAGCTTTATCAAATGGACGTGAAGAGTGCCTTCCTCAATGGACCAATCAAGGAAGAGGTCTATGTTGAGCAACCTCCCGGCTTTGAAGATAGTGAGTACCCTAACCATGTCTATAGGCTCTCTAAGGCGCTTTATGGGCTCAAGCAAGCCCCAAGAGCATGGTATGAATGCCTAAGAGATTTCCTTATTGTTAATGGCTTCAAAGTCGGAAAAGCCGATCCTACTTTATTCACTAAAACTCTTGACAATGATTTGTTTGTATGCCAAATTTATGTTGATGATATTATATTTGGGTCTACTAACGAATCTACATGTGAAGAATTTAGTAGGATCATGACATAAAAATTTGAGATGTCTATGATGGGGGAGTTGAAGTATTTTCTAGGATTCCAAGTCAAGCAACTCCAAGAAGGCACCTTCATTAGCCAAACAAATTATACTCAAGACATTCTAACCAAGTTTGGAATGAAGGATGCCAAGCCCATCAAGACACCCATGGGAACCAATGGGCATCTCGACCTCGACACGGGAGGTAAATCCGTCGATCAAAAGGTATACCGGTCGATGATTGGTTCATTACTTTATTTATGTGCATCTCGACCGAATATTATGCTTTCCTTTTGCATGTGTGCAAGATTCCAAGCCGACCCTAAGGAATCTCACCTTACGACCGTAAAACGAATCTTGAGATATTTGGCTTATACTCCTAAGTTTGGGCTTTGGTACCCTCAGGGATCCACATTTGATTTGATTGGTTATTCAGATGCCGATTGGGCGGGGTGTAAGATTAATAGAAAGAGCACATCGGGGACTTGCCAGTTCTTGAGAAGATCCTTGGTGTCTTGGGCTTCCAAGAAGAAAAATTCGGTCGCTCTTTCTACCGCCGAAGCCGAGTATATTGCCGCAGGCCATTGTTGCGCGCAATTGCTTTGGATGAGGCAAACCCTGCGGGACTATGGTTACAAATTAACCAAAGTTCCTCTTCTATGTGATAATGAGAGTGCAATCCGCATGGCGGATAATCCCGTTGAGCATAGCCGCACTAAACACATAGCCATTCGGTATCATTTTCTTAGGGATCACCAACAAAAGGGGGATATCGAGATTGCATACATTAATACTAAAGATCAATTAGCCGATATCTTTACCAAGCCACTAGATGAACAAACTTTTACCAAACTTTAGCATGAGCTCAATATTCTTGATTCTAGAAATTTCTTTTGCTAATTTGCACACATAGCTCTTAAGTATACCTTTGATCATGTCTCTTTTATATATGCAATGACTAATGTGTTTTCAAGTGTATTTCAAACCAAGTCATAGGTATATTGAAAGGGAATTGGAGTCTTCGGCGAAGACAAAAGCTTCCACTCCACTCTACTACTCATCCTTCGCCGTCGCTCCGCTTCACTCTCCGTCTTTGGTATAATCTTCACTCATATGTTTTATTTGCCAAAGGGGAGAAAGTAGTTAGACAAGGGCTTATATCTCACTCAAAGTATCCGTTTTTGGCGATTCATGCCAAAGGGGGAGAAAAGTATGAGCCCAAAGCAAAAGGACCGCACCACCACCCTAATTTTAAAATGATTTTCAAATTGGTAAATTTCGAATTGATATCTTTTTGTGTTCAAAAGGGGGAGCAAATAATATTTTCAAAATTGATATCTTAAAACCCTCTTGAACACTAAGAGGAGAATTTATTGAGGGGGGGTTTTGTTTAGTCAAAGGAAAAGCATTTCAAACAAGGGGAGAAAATTTCAAAACTTGAAAAGGCTTAGCAAAATCTTATTCATTTACCTTTGACTATTTTGCAAAAAGACTTTGGAAAGGATTTACAAAAAGAATTTGCAAAAACAGAACTTGTGGTGCAAGCGTGGTCCAAAATGTTAAAAATAAAGAAACAATCCATGCATATCTAGTAAGTAATATTTATTGGCTCAAATTCTAAGTAACCTTTGCACTTACTTTCTGCAAACTAGTTCAATTATGCACTTCTATACTTGCTTTGGTTTGTGTTGGCATCAATCACCAAAAAGGGGGAGATTGAAAGGGAATTAGGCTTACACCTATTTCCTAAACTAATTTTGGTGGTTGAATTGCCCAACACAAATAATTGGACTAACTAGTTTGCCCTAGTTTATAAGTTCTACAGGTGGCAAAGGTTCACAATAAGCCAATAAAAAGATCAAGAGAAAGGGTTCAAACAAAGGAGCAAAGGGACAACCGAAGGCACCCAGGTCGGGCGCACCGGACTGTCCGGTGTGCCACCGGACAGTGTCCGGTGCACCAGGGAACTCCAAGATGAACTTCGCACCTTCGGGAATTCTCAGGGCTGGCGCGCTATAATTCACCGGACTGTCCGGTGTACACCGGACAGTGTCCGGTGCTCCAAGAGGGCGCGGCTCTGAACTCGCCAGCCTCGGGAATTCGCAACGGCTGCTCCGCTATAATTCACCGGACATGTCCGGTGTACACCGGACTGTCCGATGTAACTACGGAGCAACGGCTACTTCGGCGCCAACGGCTACCTGCAAGCACATTAAATGCGCGCCAGCGCGCGCAGAAGTCAGACACGCCCATGCTGGCGCACCGGACACTCTACAGTACATGTCCGGTGCGCCACCGGACATCCAGGCGGGCCCAGCGTCAGAGCTCCAACGGTCGGAACTCTAATGGCCAGGTGACGTGGCTGGCGCACCGGACATGTCCGGTGTACACCGGACTGTCCGGTGCACCATTCGACAGCCAGCTTCCACCAAACGGCTAGTTTGGTGGTTGGGGCTATAAATACCCCAACCACCCCACATTCAAGTCATCCAAGTTTTCCACTTCTCAACCACTTACAAGAGCTAGGCATTCAATTCTAGACACACTCAAGTGATCAAATCCTCTCCAATTCCACACAAGGCTTTAGTGATTAGCGAGAGAAATTTGTCGTGTTCTTTTGAGCTCTTGCGCTTGGATTGCTTCTTTTCTTTCTCACTTGTTCTTGTGATCAAAACTCCATTGTAACCGAGGCAAGAGACACCAATTGTGTGGTGGTCCTTGCGGGGAAGTTTTGTTCCCGGTTTTGATTTGAGAAGAGAAGCTCACTCGGTCCGGGGGACCGTTTGAGAGAGGGTAAGGGTTGAAAGAGACCCGGCCTTTGTGGCCTCCTCAACGGGGAGTAGGTTTGCGAGAACCGAACCTCGGTAAAACAAATCCGTGTGTCACTCTATTCATTTGCTTGCGATTTGTTTTGCGCCCTCTCTCTCGGACTCGTTATTATTTCTAACGCTAACCCAGCTTGTAGTTGTGATTAATTTTGTAAATTTCAGTTTCGCCCTATTCACCCCCCCTCTAGGCAACTTTCAATTAGCTTTAACATAACCCTCTAGTTGATCATAATATTTCATGACAAAAGGAGAATTCATATTTGAACAAATATATATTCGATGTACCATATATTCTTCTTTCCAATTATATATTCCAACAAAATAATATGTATGGATAGATGTCCATGGAAAATCAGAAATAAAATATAGTTTTTCCTCTAAATTATTTGGATTACATAGAACAACAAATTTAATATAAGCCAAAGTATTTAAAGAAGCTAACACTTTCAGCTCATCATGTACACTAGATATGGGATTGAATGTTCTAATTTCTTTCATAAGTTGTGTCACAGAAGCAACAAAAGCATCATCACACAACTCTTATTTACCACAAGGAATATGTTGATGATTAGGAGAAAAATTTAACACATCAAGAGAAGTCTCACCATGACCAAGACCTTTACTCTCACTAGCAAAAGGTAGACTTGATGAATTATGAAATGATGGGTCTGGAAACCTTATTTTCTTTAACATCATCCTCTCTCTTTTGTATATGATCCTGCAAAAGGTTAGTCACAGCAAGAGGAATAACAATAGTATAATCCACTAGATGATGCACCGCATCAGATGAATTTAATACAGGAGGTGTATTAATAGAAGTTTCACGCATAAGGATTTTCAGATCTTTCCAAGTATGTGGTTTATTAGTTAAGGACTCCCACCAAGATAAAGCATAATGGGTCAAAACACTAGTTGCCTTTTTTATCTTTTTCGTTTGCACATAAAATATTTTGCAAAAAGACAATCTATCTTAGTTTCCCACTTAATATATTTTTCAGCATCTATACCATCATAAGATGGAAAAGCAAGAATAGAATCACCTACGGAAGAAGTTGTAGGTTGTGGTAGACGAGTCTCTATCTTGTCCATCTGTTCAACAAGTCCTGACACTAGGGATGGCAGCGACTCGGGTTGTGTTCGGGTATAACAATATCTAACCCGATATTATACTCGATCCTTGTCGCACCCGGGTTTCGGGGGCATCAAGACTAGGGCACGAACATAATCACCAAGTGTGCTCGGACCAAGTCTTACACATATGATGACTCATGGTATAGAAACGAATTTCACAACATTAATATAAACGGTGTTCTATACAAAATAAATAAATATTTACATCATATGGAGACAACGATCCAGCAACCCAAAGTTGATTGGGAGACGGTGGCCTAGACCTCTCACGAACTCATCACAGCATCCTCCATGTGCCTCGTCCTGCAGTACCTGTTCTTGACCTGTGGGGGTGTGAGACAGCAAGGGTGAGCTCACATACGTTCATCGCTCAACAAGTTGTGGGGAATAATGTGCACGAACTCGCCAAAGGTAGGAGCTCATGTGAAGTGTAAGGCTTACCAAAGAGGATGGTCTTTTAGGGCCGTGCGTGGTACAGAGAGAAGATGGGCTGAGCACAGGTTTAGGCCCACGCAGCCGAAGAGGAGGGGGAGATAGGGAAGAGGAGGGGGAGATAGGGACAGAGAGATGGGCCAGGGCGGCAGATTTTGCCTAGGTGAGGTTTCCTGTTTTTTTTTCTTTTTTTGTATTTCCTATTTTCTTTTCCCTTTCCAATTTGAAATATCCAAACCAATTTCAATTCCATGTTTTAAATTTCGAATTTCAAATCTCCACATAGTCCTATTGTGATTACGAATCCTACTAAATTTAAAATTATTATTTATTCTCTTAATCATTATTTAATCCTAGGAGTAATAAATGATTATTACAATTTTATTTCTCATCTTCTACTTTTTTGTTTTTGTTTAAAATTGGAGGTCAAGTTTATGTTTTCCATAAAATGCACTACCACCAAATCATCAGCAGGAGATCAACCTTTTTTATCTATTTGTTGGTTACTTAACTAATTTAGTGCCCTTAATTGATTATGAAACAGAAATGTTCCACTAGATTCCAAAGGTTTCAAAAATTCTAGAACCACTATCATAGATATTCTTATTTCTTTATTTTATTATTTTATGATATTTTTTCTTCTACCAATTTTTGGGCCTTACAATCCTTTAACAAATATCCATATCCACCAAGCCAATCGGTCAAGATATTGTACTTGTAATCATACCCATAGTGGACCCATCGGGTATCAGGTATCCAATGGATATGTTATGGTAGAGTACGTAGTAACATATAAATTGATAAGCAACATCACAGATTCACAGTTTATGACAGTTAGAGAGTTAATGATAAACATGACAACTTTAAACTTGATAAGAAAAGCAACAACTACACACAACTTCGCATAAGACAGTTCAATGGCTTCTAGTACATCACATAGGAGCAGGGGCAGTGGCGTGATGTCGAGGTCGAATCCTGAGTGTGGGCAGAGCCGGGGTGGGTGATGCACCATGGGCAGAGAGGATCCTTGATGGAGCCGAGGCAGAGCCGGTGGCACGACGTCGAGGTCTGATCCTAGGCGTGGGCGGAGCCGGTTGTGCCAGCACGGATCTTGGACAAGGGTGCAGCATGTCACACTATTAGGCACTGCTTTGGCACGACAGCGAGAATTGCTCTGCATGGTCGGCACAGATCTGGGCGGGGCTGGGGCTAGCCGCATGGGGCGGCGGCACGACGGGTGAAAGAGAAATGTGCCCTTGGGCCATTTCTAGTTATTTTGATGATTAAATGATCAACATATTACTATGAACTAACAACTCCTCATATGAGAATGAGCACAGGTGTTTGTAAATCAAATTGAGGTATTTGGGCTTGAAAGTGGGCATACTGCAAAACTCTATGGATCAAAGTAATAAAGGTATGTTTCAAGTACTTAGTCAATTGATTTAACTGCTAATAATGTTTGTCTAAGTGCTACGAACTTTATGAAGTCGAGCCAAAAGGAGCAAAAGAATGTTGACACAAAAAGGAAGAGGTTGGGCTGGTCTGGGCAGCACCAGAAAGTCTGGCGGTTGTATGGTTGAAGAGGCCACTCTCGGGTTCAGCTAGGCCCCTTGGCTATAGTTATCCGGACGGTCCGCATAGAGAACCGGACAGTCTGGTGTGAGGACAGCCATTGGCTATCAGCCACATCAACCAGCTACAACGGTCAGATGGAGCACCGGATAGTCCGGTGCCCCCCACTGAATAGTGTGATGCCTGTAACACCCAAAATCCTATTTTGGGGTTATAAGAGTTTCTCCAAAGATTAAGAGTTGAAATGTCCTTTAATATGGATCCTTCAATTCTAAAGTTATTCTCTCCTAAAATAAATAGTTGGTGATACTAAAATGTTGTTTTTATCGAAAAACATTTAAGTCTGGGGTTAAATTATTTCGGTCATTTAATCTTATACCTTGAACCATTCTCTAAGGAATTACATGAAAATGTTGCCTAACAAAGGTGTCATGGTTATTTCTTAATGGGTGATAAATATTTAATCCCAAATGAAGATTATTACTAATTTTATTTGATAAATATAGGGTCCTTAATTATTGTATGGTTCATTATTTAGTAAGTTTATATGTGTTGAAGATATTTTTAGAGGAATAGAATAATAAACAGATATGTGCTTTGTATCATGTTGGATTTTTGTTTGTGCATTTAAATATTTGAATGTCAATTTCAACACTAGTTTCAAATTTGATGTTTGAAAATTATAAA
Organism: Zea luxurians; assembly: GCA_029449295.1. Lineage (NCBI taxonomy): Eukaryota > Viridiplantae > Streptophyta > Magnoliopsida > Poales > Poaceae > Zea > Zea luxurians. The sequence goes on from JAOPSE010000014.1 coordinate 76,710,452, forward strand.
CAAACAGAAAATGAAATGGAAAATAGAAGAGTGAGATGAGCTGACCGATTGGGCCAAATCTCTGTTCGAAACCCGCTAGCCGGCCCACACTCCTCGGCCTAACTCCCTTTCTTCCCCCCTTTGCCAGCCGACCCAGCAGCCATCCCCTCCCCCGTACTCTCACTAGTAAGCGGGTCCCACTCGCCAGTCCCCTGGGCACGCTAGCTTCTGCCCCGGCCCATCCTCTCTCTGTTGTGTGGTCCAACAACGGGCTCGCGTGAGTTGTCTCACTGACCCCGTGGGTCCACCTCGTCGGGATCATCTTCTTCAACCTATTTGATACGGACGCCATGGCCGAGAATCTCGCGAATAGACACACGGGCCCCTCCCGAATTCTTCGCTAACCGATGCCCAACCCAGAGTATATAACTAGGGATGTGGCTCCTTTGGTCATGGAAGCGGGTAGGGTTAGCTTGCCGCGAGATTGAAGACACCATTAAGCGAGAGATCTTCGTCGCGCTGTTTGGGCTTCAGAAGGCGGTCAGGGATATGCATGAGCTTGTGTGGAGGCTCTACGTGCCATCAATTCGACGAGAGCAGCTTTGAACCATGGATATTACTTGCCGATGTGGGTCTTTGCCACGGTGTCGCACCCTCGGCGTGGACCGAGCTTTTGTGCGCACAGCGCACGGTGAGAACCTCTCCTTCGAACTCGCCCTTATCTCTGCTCCATGTAGCATCCTTCGGTTTAAAGTTTGGTGCGTCGGGTCGTGAGTTGGAAGGGTTCGATGATGGCACCACCGTGTTAGGCGCCACCGCCACAAGTAGGCTCGGGCACCATCCTTTTTCCTCGATGGGAGAAGGAAGATGAAGCATTGGCCGTTAGATTAATGTTGGACGGGTAGGATTAGACCAGGGTATTATGTCAGCATGTTTAAAATCATGGTCTTACACTCTGTGATGAATGGACTAGATTAGATGGATCCATACCCCTTGGGCCTTATGATCTGAGCCCTTGATTTCTAATCCGGTGGCTCGCAGTGGATGGTACCCCCTTCGTGAATAGATTTTGGACCATAGATCTCAGATCTGATGGCAGTGTTGCTTACCTCACAGTTATAAGTGAACTAATCTAGGGCATTGGTGGATGATCTAACGGCCGAAATCGTCCGATACCTCTTCGGCTCAGCCAAATTATAGAAGAGACCCTCGGGTTTCTACATATCAACCCACCGTCCATAGCTATTAAGAAATAATTACAACTGGGCCCTAGGATTTGCAGTTTAGCCCCTGTACTCCCTGGTTTTTATGTTCACGGTCCATAGGCTGTCAGGAAATGGTTAAATTGATATTTAAAATAATTTTGGTAGAAAAATAATTCCAGAAACTTGTTTCATTCATAGTTAATCCATTTTAACTCCTTTTTGATCCATTCTAGTTGCATTAAGTTCATATTAATATTGTTTATCATCAGGTAACCTTAGTTTGTTATGAAACCTAGGTTAAAATTATGCACTTAGTTTCTTTTTTATCCAACACTTAAATCTTCAGAAAATCATCTTAAGTCGTAACTCCGAATTTGGTGGTTTTCGAAACTGCGATCTCGTTACGATGTGTAGAACATTATTATATAGTTTATTCTTATGTTTGATGTGATGTTAATTTTTCCTATACCATGTTTTTTGTATTGCTACGAGTAGCAGCGAGGTTACAAGTCACTTGAAGACCAAGTTGGTGAAGTACCACGGAATCTCGAGTATAAGGCAAGTTGTGCCCTTGATCACTCTTCTTTACCTAATAATGTTCTGGTTAATCACTGTGACATGCTCAGGTTAATTTGATGGGACCTAATAGGTTTTCCTAGATTTATTTATCCCACACCCTGTTTACCATTGAACTATTAGGTAGTATGGCTATTGCTCTACCCGGTTTTAGGATTAATGTTACATTTGAATTATGATCATGTTTCAATTATACTGTTGTTTTAATTATTGTTCATGACAAGGTCATTGTGTTAATTGGAACATGGAGCTTAACTTGAGATAACAGTGCTACCACAAGGGTGAAATGGGACGCCCTTGGCCAAGTAATTAGGAAAGCTAGGGAGAGATTACCTTACCTGAAAAGGGCAAGCGGGGAGGCGTCACTTTAGAGTATAGGGAGGTTCTCGGGTCTAACTGCTGCAATGGTAGTTTGGACGAGGGATTCCTATGCTTCCTTCGTCCTAAAACCGTAGTGGGTATTCTCGAACTAGTGGAACTTTGGAAAGGCCTCATAGTGCTACCCTGCCTCGCTTCCTCGGTAGAGATGTATGGGGTTCGTACAACCCTGTGGCAAATGGGTAACACGACTTGTGGGTAAAGATGCGCAACCTCTGCAAAGTGTAAAACTGGTATACCAGCCGTGCTCACAGTCAAGAGCGACTCAGGACTCTCGCATGATTAATTTATGGAACTAAACTTAATCTGTCATATGCATTGCATCATGGGTGTTATTATCAATTGTGACCTTTTATTTAATTGGGTTAGTATCTACTTATACTTATTAACTTCTAATAAAATTTTGACCAACTTTAAAAGCAATGCTCAGCTTTAACCATCCTCTTTGGTAAGCCTTACAGTTCACATGAGCTCCCACCTTTGGTGAGCTCATACACATTATTCCCCACAACTTGTTGAGCGATGAACGTATGTGAGCTCACCCTTGATGTACTCACATCCCCCCAGGTCAAGAACAGGTACCGCAGGTTGAGGCGCATGAAAGATGTTGTGATGAGTTCGTGAGTGGTCTAGGCCGTCATCTCCTAGTCAACTTTGGTTGTTGGATCATTGTCTTCGTATGATGTAATTCTTTAAATATTTTGTATAGAACTCCATTATATATTAAAGATGTGACATTCGTTTCTGTACCATGAATCATCATATGTGTGAGACTTGGTCCTAGCACACATGTGAATCGCGCCCAGGTTTGGACCCCTAAATCCGGGTGTGACAATGCCCGTCTGATATGGAAAGTGACCAATCAGGGATCTTTTGACCATTCTACTATGTAGCGTATGGTCCGCCACCGGACAGTCCGGTGTGCCCGCAGACAGGGTAGGCTGGGAGCTTCCAAATGAAGCTTCAACGGCTCCTAGGTCCCTTAGGGCTATAAAAGGACCCCTAGGCGCCATGGAGCGGTATCCAAGCATATTTTGAGCACACCATAACTATAAAACTCCACGACCACGCTCTTGATTTGTTAGAGAGATATTTGAGCACGTTCTTGAGCTATGACTCTGTCATTTTGATTCGTGCGCTCTCTTCTTTGCTTGTGTGCGTGGTGTAGCTATGATTGTGTTCTTGTGTGTGTTTCTACTCCCCTCTTTACTCCAGATTTGATTGTGATTGTTGATGTAAGGCGTGAGACACTCCAATTTGTGGGGATTCCTCACAATGGGATATTGATATAAGGAAAACAACTGTGGCACTCAAGTTTTATCTTTGGATTACTTGAGAAGGGTTGAGTGCAACCCTTGACCAAAGGAGGTCACCACAATGTGGAGTAGGCATTGGCCGAACCATGGTAAAAATCATTGTGTCTCTTGTCCATTTTACTCATTGTGATTATTGTCTTCTTGAGTTCTCATTCTCACTTTCAATATTGCTCCTAAGTTTAATACTCATCTTAAAGGAGCAATCAAATGAAGAGTTCTATTTTCTTCTCTCTTCTCATCCTAACTTGGTTTTAGTTCTCACTAACACATTTTATAAACCAAGTTTGTGTTGTTTAGAGCTAATTTTGTAGGACCACCTATTCACCCCCTCTAGGTGCTCTCAATTGGTATTAGAGCCGTTCTCTTGTTCAAGGGACTAATCACCCGAAGAGATGGATCCTAAGGGTAAGGGGATTGTGATTGACGAGAAGGAGACCATCAACAACAATGAGCCAAAGGGAGAAAAGTCCATCAACTCAGGCTCAAACAATAAGAAGAAGGACGAGAAGAAGAGATACATCAAGAAGATAGTCTGCTACGACAGTGATGCCTCTTCATCTTCACCAAAGGACGACGACGACGATGACTCTTCTTCTAAGAAAAAGGCGGTTAACCAAAACTACTCTTTTGATTATTCTCGCATTCTATGAAACTCTAATGCCTCATTTATTGTCTATTCCTCTTGGATAGCCTCCTCACTTTGATGGGGAGGATTATTCTTTTTGGAGGCATAAAATGCGTAGTCATCTATTTTATCTTCATCGTAGCATTTGGGAAGTAGTAGAAAATGGAATGCATTTTGATAGTGTGATAATGCTATATTTATTAATGAGCAAATTCATAAAAATTCCTAGGCTACTACTATGCTTTTAGCATCTCTATGCACGGATGAATATAACAAGGTTAGTGGCTTGGACAATGCCAAGGAGATATGGGACACCCTCAAAATCTTTCATGTGGGTAATGACGCCACATGTGGGTAATGACGCCATAATGATCACATAGATGGAGTTGGTGGAAGGCGAATTGGGAAGGTTTGCCATGAAGAGGGGTGAAGAGCCAACTGATACGTACAACAGGCTCAAGACCCTGGCGAATAAGATCCAAAGCTATAGAAGTACAAGATGGACGGATCATGACGTCCTGCGCCTCATGCTAAGGTCATTTACTGTTATTGATCCTTATCTTATTAATCTTATTCATGAGAATCTCAGGTATACCAAAATGTTGCTCGAAGAAATTCTTGGTAAGTTTGTAAGCGGGCACATGTCAATTGAATTATGTTCTAATCATATTTATCTAAGTTGTAGGAAAGCACCCAAGAACAGAAAAAAAAGATTTGGAGAAGATAGGCTCAAAAGAGTCTTACTTGGGCTGTTATGGACATCGCCGGACCGGTCAGGTGGTGCACTGGACCACATGTGTACATGAATAGTGAGCTCTTGGGAATTTCACTCAAGTATACTTGTGTGAGTTCTATCTCTGCTTTACTTTGTTATTACACTCAAGTATACTTTACTTTATTTTTTCTTCTTGATTATTGTTGTGATAGTCTAGTAACACTCTAATTCAAATCTTAGGATTGTGTTAGTATTTGTTTATCAAGTCTTATCTAGCTTGTTGGTGTTATAATCTACTACTAGCCTTTATCGCTAGGTTGACTAGTTCTTAACCTCTAATCTAGGCGGAACTTCAGCAATCAAGCTTCGCTTGATCACTATTATAACGTGCCATTCTATCTATGCAGCTATGGTTGGTAGCCCCTCTTGGTAACAGCGGGAGTGTGGCCTGTGTATCCCGACCTTGTCATGTAGTAGGCCCGTATGTGGTAGTTGGTTAATTTAGTTGTTTAATCTTTATTCTATAGAAAACCTTTGGCACGTAGAATTTCGCTCGATGCACGTTCTTTCTTTATGTTTATAAAGAGTTGGCTAACCGTGAATAGTCCTTTGTAGAGTAGTAAAAGTAATAATTTGGTTCTTTACTCCTCGTTGACCTCCCAGGCAACTTTACCTTACTACGGAACAAAGGGTCCATACTAGTTTACTCCCCTTACACCTATCCATTGTTGTGTTTAGCCACGTCTAATCACTAGTGTGTACACTTACCAAAGTTTACATTTCAATTCAAGTTTGAGTTTGGCTAATCCATCTGTAGCCTATCACTTCCCTGTGGAAAATATGATACTTGGAACACTCCCATTGAAAGGCTACAATCAATCTCCATGCGCTTATAGAGTAAAATCAAATTGGCATAAGAACCACCAACAATTGCTATTCAAGGATTCAATGCCATTTGATTGATTTTGGCTCTAAAGGTCAGTGTTTTATAGCCATGTGATAATGTGAATACATGAGCACAAAATAAACGTTTTCTTCGTACAAGAACTTTGTACATTGATACCTTTGGAGTCTCTTCATGCGCAAGGATACCATGGGCACAAGATTCACAAATGGCTACCTGTAGCAGTGAATTGTTCATCTATTTATAGGGATGAATTGGTATACACCTTTGTATATAATTATAACTTTCCCTCTGGTTTCTACATAGTAGTTCTTCGTAATCGAGGGTGTATACCATGCATTACGTCATTTTACAACCCTGATGTGCCATGTGCATATTTTATTCTATTTGAAGACCTTCTTCGCCTTCCTTTTTCTAAAACTTCGCTTTCCCCTATGCTTCAGCTTGATCCAGTGCTCGAAGATCCTTTAGGTTCGGTGACCTTCGGATTTACTTGAGGTTTTGATCTTGAGAAATTATCTAAACATTGATTTTATCGATATGGACCTTCGACAAAGAACCTTCTCTCCAGCAGATTAATTATTTTATTTTTGTTCTTTAATCTCTTCTCACCCGAGACTACTAGTTTGTCAATTTAATCTATAATTGGGACAATAGAATTGTTAAATAATTTAGCATATTTACTCCCAAGTGAATATGCATTTGGTCAAGTAAGCCGAGTGTTGGTTCCTTTTTGGGGCGCCAATCACTGCGTGAGAACCGGTGGCGGTGCTCTCTGCATAGGCGCAGACGGTCCGCAACCAGGGGGACGGTCCGCGACCTGGCGTAGGGCTAGGGTTCCCTGTCTGATGTGCCGGACGGTCCGCGCCCTAGGGCCGGACGATCCGCGCGTGCACAGGGGTGACGAAGGTCGCCGGCGGTGCCTGGATCTCGCTCCCACACTACAAGAGCTACAGTGATTTTCGGCGGCCAAAAACCGCCAAAAATAAGGCCTTTGCCGCCGAAAATAAGCTATTTTCGGCGACCTTAGGCTTATTTTCGGCGGTTCCTGGCCGCAAGAAAAAATTAGCCGAAAATGTAACACCCCTGGTGTTACTATTACTAAAACTTGAGCATAACATCATAAGCATGGGCAAATCATGTGTTTGTTACACCTAGAGTGCATTCACTAGGCAAAAATTTCAAACAAGTTGTATTGTGATGACATTTTGTGGATAAAACCCTAGAGTAGGGTACTTAACCCTAGATTGGACTTAATAGGGCAAATAAAGCTTAAATAGGGGAAAACTTCAAAAGCCCATTGAAATAGTCATAAAAGGTCACCATAGATGAACTAAAGTGATATCCAAACCCCAGAAATATCAAAAACCCTAAATAGAACCCTGGAAAACCCTAGAGTTAAACCCTAGGGGGCTAAATGCAAAATTAGTGCACTTTTGGGCTAAAGTGCAAAAACCATGAAAGTAAGGTGTCTTAAGTTATATGGTTCACAATTATGAAGATTTGCAACCTAAACCTTGAGTTTTGGACTTATTTGCAAAAGAGCCCCACTCATACTCTAATTGCTTAAGTATGAAATTAGTGATATTAGCTCAACTTTGGGGCCTTGTAACTTTCAAACCATAAGGGTTTTGCCCTAGGTCACCACATCAATTCTGTAGAGCTATGTAAGGAGAGTAACTTTGCTACAGAGATTATGTTTGGGTTACATAAGAAATTTGGAGAAAATTTGACTCCAAGTTGACCTGTCAAGCTGGCAGTGGAACTGCATGAACGTAGGGCTCGAATTTAAGTATGATCCAGTGAGAATTTGACTAGTGATGCTATAGCAAAGGTGAAGATGATTTATAGTATCCAACTTTGATACAGAGAGTTGAACTAGTTGTTACATAAAATTAGGAGAAAATCGAAGCTAAACATCGGCTGTCAGGTTGACTGAATGAGGGCTCCCATGGTACAGTAGCTGAAACAGATTCCTGATGTTTCCCCCTTGCCGCCGATGATCTCTACGCTGTGATTCATGCCGTTGCCGCGATTCGAGTTCGCTGGTAAGGGGATAATCACGATGAAGTAAAAATCTTGGCACTGGATCAGCTCGGGCTCAAGCGCAGATAAGGCTCACCGTACCCCTTGCTCATCGACTGACCGGGATAAGCCCTCGCCGCCGTTGGCTGACTACTGTCGTGCGCCATGTGCTAAAGCATTTTACCACGTCGCAGTAGCTCGGCTTGCAGTATCTGCTCATCGCCGGTGAGTTCGCCACGACGAAAGACACTAATCGCGCACGCCAGTAACCCCTGTTATCTTCGGCCGCCGCGTGTCTTCATCCAAATTCCCAGCCATCGCTTAGCGATCCTATAAATTGACGGCTAAGTCTGTTGCGCCATGTTATCACGAACCCAACGAACCCACTCTTGCCTCCAATTAGTCACCAGAGAACTCCAATTTGGAATTTCCCCCAATTTGGTCAAGAACACCGTGTGTGTGGGCTCGCCGCGGTCAGCCCATCACAGGTCCGATCACGCCCTCCTTGTTCTTGTTTTAGCATCCTTGTGTGCTTGTGATGCTTCTCGACGCAGTCAATCAAGCTAAGACTCCATAGATCACCGAGAACGCGCTGGGTTGCCCGTAGTGCCTGCGGTCACCGTGGGCAGGGCGCTGTAGGGCTTCAATCCAGAAATTAATTGGGGGGAAACGATCCTTAGGTCTTGAATTCGGTCTCGGTCGAAGTAAGGCGCCAGTCATTGCGTGAGTCGGCCGGTACACGAGCTCGTCGGAGCTCTGCGCGACGCCGTTCGCCGTTGGGGACTCCGGACTGTGAAGAGAAAGAAGTGCAGGGACCTTATCGCAAGTGTCAGTGACTGAGTTAATAGTGCCGCGACCCCACTTTAGGTTATTAAAGAAGCCAGGGTTGTTCTTGCAAAAGTCGACGCGGGCGCGCGCGTGTGGGTGCGTTTCTGCTATTATTGGGCTGACTGGGCTGAATTAGGTCCAGTACTATTCATCATTTTTCTTTTTCCTTTTCTGCCAGAGCTAAAGAAATTCTAGGAAATTGTAGAAAAATCCTAAAAATACCAGACCAATTTTGCTAGATTTCTAAATTCCTATAGAATTTAATAAAAATAGTTTCATGATTTTTAGTCCAAAAGGGAAATTATAGAGTATTTAAAACAGCCTAAAACCATGCTTCTGGATTTTTAGAGAATAAATAATAAATCCAAAATTCACTAAATTTTTAGGATAAACTCTAAATAATATTTAGAAGCCTTGGGTAAAGTTTGGTATGTTTTGGACCATGTTTGGTACTTAGAACCCAAAACCCTAGCCCCTGCCTTATGAACTTCACTATTAACTCCGGAAACCCTAAGTTCTCGGAGATCCGTGAAGGAAAGTTATATTCAAGACTTTAGATAATTAACTTTTATTATCTTTGCACTCTCATGAGCATTACATGGCCATTCATTATTATGTATGGTTATATTTAGAAAATGAAGAAGAAGTAGAACTCGAAGAATAGAAGACTTCACCACCACCACCTGAGGAACATCAGGCAGGCAACTGTTTTTATTTCGATATCTGCGGAACCGAGCCTGATTCACCAGTAACACAAGGCAAGCCCCGGTGCATTTGCCACCTCCTTGTTCCTTTAAAAATTTTCTCACTTACTTGATGCATTAGGTGATAGGAGTTGTGTGCTAAACTCTTGTTGCATCTCCTTCCTTGAATTATGTCCTAAATCCCTATTTTACAAAAGGTTTTTCTTATGCTTAGCTTCGCTTTAGAAAACAAAATGTTTTGTTTTCTCCAAAGATGATGTTGCAAAGTGGTTGGGATGTTTTCGAAAAAAATAAAACTTGATGGTGGATCCATCATGGCCATGATGGGTTCAACATCGGAAAAGATGTACCTCTGCCAGGTACCAAGTTTTTGGGTTTGAAATGATAAAGCTGAGACCAGGCGGATGACTTGCACGAGAAGAGAGTCTCGGTGTAGTGTCTCCGTCTGAGTCGATTAAGGACCGTGCCGATGTAGGCTTGATGACCAAGGACCCTTTAACTGGTCACATGCCTCGTCATGGGTAAGCTTTGTCTCGGGCAGACTAATACCAGAATAAGATACCACACAATGGAAGTGGAGAGATGGCAAGAGTAGTGTGTACCCTCCGTGGCAAAAGGCTGGACGGTGGTGTATCTGTGCTCTCGGTTAGCGTGAACCTGATCTGGTCATAAGAACCCCGGTGGTGAGTTGACATATGCAAGGGTTAAGTGCTACATATGTCGTGTGATCGGAGATCCTCAGCTGAGTATAATCGATTCGGATCGCCGTACCTTCGCGGTTATAAAGACTTGGTCACTGCCCTATACGTAGAAATCCAGTAAAGATGAAGGATTGTTAAAGAAACTAGCTAGTGCAGGTCAAGTGATTGAACTAGGGTAGAGAAAACCCTAGATGCAGGTAATGTTACTTAACCTGACAATTCAAATTTGGATTTTTAAGGATCCACTATTAGTAAGCATTTCTGCAAACAGAGTCATTGATTATTGATAAGCCTTACCTTGACCCCCCTTAAAAGCCAGCATGCCCTTGAGAGTCTTTTCTTTAGTCGGGTAAGACTTGCTGAGTAATTCCATACTCAGGGCTTTATCCCATGTTGTTTTAGGTGAAGAAGCAGCGAACTTTTGTTGCTTCTGTTCAAAGGTGGTACCAAAGGAAGAGCATCAAGACTAAAGCTGCGGGAGGAAAGGATCCTCCGTAAATCTTTTGTTTAAAACTTATCGGGAGGGGTTTTTGCCTCCCATGGTTTGTAATAATAATACCCAGCACTCATATATTATGTTCTGGTCTGTAACTATATAACTCTATCTTACTTTCCAATAAAGGTAAGTTAATGTAACTGCTTCCGCATTTTCGTATCTCCGATGCTTGTAATGTCTGCGTGACGGGTGAAACGCTCTTGGGAAAGGTAAAGAAAGCGGATACCGAACTTGTCAAGTGGTTCAGGGGCACCTGCCGGGTTGTCTGAAGTCTGTTGGACAAGGACAACTGTAGGTGGGCCTAATGACTTGAGAGGTTCCGTCACAGTTGGTATCGGAGCGAAGCCCATCTCTGCAGAGGTTATGAGGCATTTTCAAAAAGAATTTTCTAATACTTACCTAGAAAATTTCTTTCTTATCTAGTTTCTTTCTGAGTACTTATTTGAAAGACCAGATAATAGAGTGCAATGTATAGAAGGTGTGAATCGACTAAGGTTGATTCTGTAATTACACATGCATCATGCTAAAAACTATGCTAATAAGATTTTCCCCCTTAAAATATGCCGCCGCGCACAAGAAAGACTGCGCGCAAGTCTACTAGGCCGATTGACGTACCCCGTCATCAACTTGCCCCACGACATGAAGATAGCAATAGTGGTAGTAACGATCCAATCGGGGATCTGGAAGCCCAAGTGGATCAGCTTCGAACAGAACTCCGTCGCAGGAATGGCATATGGGTCACGGATGGTGAAAGAATAAACGAATTAAGAACAGACATCTGCCACCTGTAAGATCAGCTCGCGGAGCGAGATCTAGCGCTCGATTGGGCGGTTAACTCTCGTTCGCTTGCCTAGGCTAAGGAGGCAAAAGCTCGAGTCCGCGTGGAGGAGCTTAGCTCAGCCGTAGATAACTTGCAGGTTTATTGTAATACTCTACATGAAGAAGTTCATGTATTGTATTCCCAACTGCACCCCAACATACCTGCGGATCCTATCGGGATGGAAGCCGGACCTTCTGGAGTAGCGGGAGAAGCACTCGGTGGTGAACTGGACTTGTTCAGACCCCCTCCCTCTATGAAGTTGGTAGATGAATGGTCTCTGTGGGGGACAGATATCCCCTGGGTCCACTGGAAGGATGAAATACCTCACGAAAGGCCCAAGGGCCCAATAAATCGTGAGGTCACTCCTTCATGGGCCTGGGGAGGAACGACCAATGAATAAGATCAACATAAGGCCGGATCAATGCAAGCCCGGAAGGCCCAACGATGTCGAACAAGCAACCACAACAGAAGACCCGACTTTCCTGCGTTAGAGACGCGCACAACAGAACCAGGCGAGGATAAGTCGGCAGAATTGTAGGAAGATAGACTCGATCAGTTCACTATCTCTTAGATGTGTATTGTTATCCCATCCGCATGTAATGCCTCACGGTCAAATATATAAGGCCTAGGGGGCACCCCTTCAGATCGACCCATCATTCAGCCATCCACCTTAACTCTCTATGTTCTCGCTTTAGAGAGCAACCTTGTAACCCATTACACCAAGCATACTCGCCAGGACGTAGGGTATTACGCGTCTCCAAGCGGCCCGAACCTATAAACACCGTCCATTTTCCCTCGTGCATCTGGCACGAACCATTTAGCTACAGTCGGCGACACCGTCCTACTCCTAAAACACCTTGAGGGGCAACCCCGGGTGTGCGGTCGGACCCAAAACACCGACAGCTGGCGCGCCAGGTAGGGGGTGTGTCGACGATCTAAGCTAGCTCAATGGCCGTCACCTTCCACAGCAAGATCACCCTCCGTCCCGGATCCATATTCTGCTTTGGAACGATCTCATCCATAGTAGATGAAGAGGGAACTCTACACCGCATTGCAGATCCGCCAAAAAAGAAGTCTCCAACAACAAACTCCGAAAATATCGGAGAAGCGCAACCTCCAGCTCTCCGAAAAAAGATCGCCTTCAGAAAGCCAGGGGCCGAGGGTTCGCTGACCCGGGGAACTCCACTGTCTACTTCCCTGACGAAAGAATGGACACAGATCGCAAGGAAGAAAGAGACCAGGAGGAAGCAAGTGGTTCTCTCCGTGCCTCCACCCTCAAAGGAGAACGGAAAGAAGATCGCCACGATAGCCGCGCCATTCTACCCCGACGTTCTTTTCATCGAGAGAGTGGAGTCACCCCCCGTCTCCGACGACGAGCCGACCGCGCCCGGAGAAGAACCACCTCAGCGGGAGTCCCGTCGACAAAGAAATCGGTGTCGAAACATCCGGCGACATCACGAGGCCGGAGAACGGGATCCGGAGCAACCTGTCTCGCGAGACGAGGTCTCAGAGATAGGAGAAACTCCGGAGGAATGCGTCTTCAGAGAACGAAGGAACTCCCGACGGCGTGATCGCCGACGAGCTCAGGAACAAGCCGAGCAAGACGCGAGGCAGCACCGGGAAAACCCACTCTTCGGGCGCAACCTGAATCCTGACTTCGCCCGAGTCATGAACACGCCGAGTGAAGTCGGAGGGGTACTAGCTCGGATAGCTGATGGGCTCCCTCGGACTCCCGACGCCGAGGGCTATCGACGCCTGTTCACCCAAGCAGCCAACCATCTTCTACCTCTCGCTCACCCGCCGAACGATCTGCAACACGCCATCAACAGTCGCCGGGATGCGTGGAGCTCCATCAATGCTTCGCGTGAACGACGACATGAGAATGAGATTCGCCGCCGGGAGGAGTACGACAGGGATCATGGCGTCCCAGCTCGGAGTCAGGCCACCAGAACCGAGTCAACGACGGCCTCGACTGGCGGTACTACCCGGGGACAGTCCAGGAACCACGACAACTACTCCCCTCCCCAGGACAGACATCATCCCCGACGACAGGAGGACACATGTGGAGTGTCTGCCCTTACTCCACGCCTTAGGGCCATTCAGTGCCCCCCTAACTTCAAGGTATCCAATGTCGACAAGTATGAACCTAAGCAGGATCCAGGAGGCTGGCTGGCCGTCTACACCACCGCCGCTCGAGCCGCCGGAGCGTCCGAGGACGTGATGACTGCGTACTTACCCATTGTCCTCGGGCAAGACACACTGCATCGACAACTGGAGCGATTTCAGTCGACGTTTCACCGCCAACTTTCAGTCCCTCTCCGACAAACCGGCGCAACCATGGGACCTCAAATCCATCAAGCGCCGGGGGGACGAAACTCTCCGGTCGTACCTCAAAAGGTTCCAGACCATGAGAAATCGTATCCCCGAGGTTAAGGAGGCGGCCGTGATCGAGGACTTCTACAGAGGATCCAATGACTCGGCTTTCGTCCGAGCCATATTGCAGAAAGCGCCGACTACCTCCGAGCAGCTGTTCTGGGAAGTCGACCTCTACATCACCACCGACGAGCGAGCTCAAGACCTCATCGGAGGAGCGAAGCCCGCATCGGCAGCACCACGACGCGACGCGAACCAGCAACCCGACAAACGCTGGGAGAAGAAACCGCGCGAAGAAGTGCACGACGCCGGACCACCTGCCTCTCGTGCTCGGGGAGGACCTCGCGGAGGCGAGCGTACGCTGGATGACATCCTCGACGCCCAGTGCCCGTACCACAAGGACATGCGCCACACTCTTTGGAACTGCAGGGACTTCAAGCACTCCGTCAGGCATGGCCGACCCTTTCAACCTCTACCTCCTCCTCCACCGCGGGGAGGACCAGAAGAACCACGACAACCCCAGCAGCAGGAGGAGGGAGGAGGAGGAGCCTTCCCGCGCGTTGACAAGGAGGTCAACGCCATCTTCGGCGGACATGGATCGCAGGAGAACAGAAGACAACAAAAACTCAACGATCGCCAGATATTGCTGGCAACCACCGGTCCTCCCGCTCCGTACTGATGGTCGGAGCACCCGATCACTTTCACTCGGGCAGATCAATGGCTCAACTTCGACCACCCAGGAAAATACCCGCTCCTCGTCGATCCGGTGATCCGAGAGAGCAGGGTGAAGAAGGTGTTAGTGGTCGGGGGGAGCAACATCAACGTCACCTTCCCCCGGACACTCCAAGGCTTGGGAGTTCACCTCAAAGAGCTCCACGAGTCAGACACTCCTTTCTTCGGCATCGTACAGATTGAAGGGGAATACCCGCTGGGCCACATCTACATGCCCGTCACCTTCGGAACTCCGGAGAACTACAGAACCGAGTTCCTAAGGTTCGAAGTGGCGAACTTCGACTGCGGGTACAACGCCATCATTGGGAGGCCGGGATTTGCAAAATTCATGGCCATTCCGCATTACACGTACATGATATTAAAGATGCCGGGACCGCGAGGAATCATAACTGTGCGCGCTGACTTCCAAGGCACCGCAGAATGTTTCTGAGTAGCCATCCAGGCGGCCCTCACCACCAAACCGTCGGCGACTTCTTCAATGCAGGCGAACTCTAAGCCTGAGGAAGACCTTGCCACACCGGCGAATGAAGCTCAAGCCGCGACCTCTATGCGGCCGACTGAAGAAACCAAAAGGATCAACCTTGGATTCGCTGATGAGCGCAAGACTGCCATCATCAGCTCCAGCTTGGATGATAAATAGGAAGGCACGCTCGTCCAGTTTCTGCAAGAAAACCGAGACGTATTCGCATGGCAACATGCGGATATGCCGGGAGTCCCGAGAGAACTAGCCGAGCACAAACTGAAGGTCTATCCCCAGGCAAGGCCGATCCGGCAAAAACTACATCGTTTCACACCCGACAAGAGAGAGGCCATTCATGCTGAGCTGACCCGCTTGGTCGTGGCTAGGTTTATTAGAGAGGTGTTACATCCCGAGTGGTTAGCCAACCCTGTTCTTGTACTCAAAGAATAAGGTGGATTGGCGCATGTGCGTCGACTATACGGATCTCAACAAACATTGTCCAAAGGATCCCTTCGGGCTCCCTAGGATAGATCAGGTGGTAGACTCCACCGCTGGATGTTCTATGCTGTCTTTCCTGGACTGCTATTCCGGATACCATCAGATTAGTTTGGCAAAGGAAGACGAGGAAAAAACAACGTTCATCACTCCATTCGGTGCTTTCTGCTATACCTCCATGCTGTTTAGCCTCAAAAACGCTGGAGCGACTTATCAGAGAGCCATTCAAACATGCTTAGCCGATCACTGGGGCAAGCGCGTGGAAGCCTACGTAGATGATGTGGTAATCAAAACGGAGAACTCAAAAAACTTCATCGAAGACTTACAGCTGGTTTTCAACAGTCTACGGCGGTATCGATGGAAGCTTAATCCCGAAAAATGTGTCTTTGGGGTACCAGCAGGAAAGCTACTCGGATTTATTGTCAGCCATCGAGGAATTGAAGCTAATCCGGATAAGATTGAAGCTATCATGAAAATGGAGGCACCACGATCACAAAAGAAGGTTCAACGACTCACCGGGTGTATGGCAGCTCTGAGCAGATTTATATCCAGGCTGGGAGAAAAAGGTTTACCATTTTACAAGCTACTCAAGAAAGTGGATAAGTTTCAATGGACTTCAGAAGCACAGGAAGCTCTAGATGCACTGAAAAAATTCTTGACAACGCCGCCAGTACTGAAGCCACCACGGCGAGGCACGTCAACTCAACCAGCTAAAGATCTACTGCTGTTTATCTCTTGCATGACTCATGTGGTAAGCACCGTGTTGGTAGTTGAGCGAGCGGAAGAAGGACATGCCTACCCAGTGCAACATCCTGTTTATTTCATCAGTGAAGTTCTGGGTCCCTCGAAGAAAAAGTATCCTCAAGTTCAGAAGCTATTATATGCGGTGCTTCTAACTGCCCGCAAGCTACGTCACTACTTTGACGACCACAAAGTCATAGTAGTCACTGGTTTTTCGATAGGGGATATTCTTCACAACAAGGAAGCCATTGGCCGAATAGCCAAGTGGGCCTGTGAACTGGGATCTCATGACATCGAATTTCGACCTCGCACTGCCATCAAAACTCAGACGTTGGTTGACTTCGTATCAGAATGGACTGAACAACAAGTACCAGATAACCCAGAGACTGCAGAAGTATGGCGAATGTATTTTGATGGCTCACTGAAGCTGCAGGGAGCGGGTGCAGGAATTCTCTTCACCGCACCTGGAGGCGAGCACCTCAAATATGCCCTCCAGTTGCTATTTCCAGCCTCTAACAACGCAGCCGAGTATGAAGCTCTGATCCATGGACTGAACATTGCTATATCATTAGGCATCAAGAGACTGATGGTGTACGGAGATTCTCTGGTAGTCATAAGCCAGATAAACAAAGAATGGGACTGTTCGACTGATTCAATGGGAAAATACTGCACTGCCGTCCGAAAACTAGAAGATAAATTTGAAGGTCTGGAATTTCATCATGTAGAAAGGGATCGAAACACAGCAGCCGATGTATTGTCCAAGCTAGGATCCAGTCGAACTCAGGTCCCACCCGGAGTCTTTGTACAAGAAATACTACAGCCGAGCATCTCAATGGATCAAGCAGAAGAGTGTAATATCTTGAATCAACCAGAATCAGACTCTGATGACTGGAGAAGGCCGATCATCAGATATATAAAGAATGAAGGGGAACCAGATGACAAAAATGCAGCCGAGCGCATCGCCAGACAGTCAGCCCACTACACACTCATTGGGGAGACATTATACAGAAGGGGTGCATCAGGCGTCCTCATGAAGTGCATTCTCTCATCTACTGGGAAGCGACTTCTAGATGAGGTCCATGCTAGGCAATGTGGAATACACGCAGCATCCAAGACGCTAGTCGGGAAGGTCTTCAGGTTAGGATTCTATTGGCCAACAGCGAAAAGTGACGCAGCCGAGTTAGTACAGAGATGCAAAGCTTGCCAGTACTTGTCAAAGCAGCAACATCTACCAGCACAGCAACTGCAGACCATACCAGTGACTTGGCCTTTCGCGTGCTGGGACTGGATATGATTGGACCTTTCAAGAAAGCTCAAGGAGGATACACTCATGTACTGGTAGCAATCGACAAATTCACTAAATGGATAGAGTTCAGACCCATTGCTTCTTTAACCTCAGCTAAGGCCGTGGAATTCATACAAGACATAATATTCAGGTTCGGGATACCGAACAATATCATAACTGACCTAGGATCCAACTTCACAAGTTCAGAGTTCTTCGATTTCTGCGAGCAAAAAGGCATTCAGATCAAGTACGCTTCAGTAGCACACCCAAGAGCCAACGGGCAGGTTGAACGAGCTAACGGGATGATATTGGAGGCACTCAGGAAAAAGGTCTTCGATAAGAATGAAAAGTTCACAGGAAAGTGGATAAGGGAATTGCCCTACATCGTTTGGAGCCTAAGAACCCAACCTAGCCGAGCTCTGCATGGAAACACTCCTTTCTTCCTGGTCTATGGGTCAGAGGCAGTATTACCCGCCGATCTCAAATTCGGGGCGCCAAGGTTGGTCTTCGAAAGCATAGCAGAAGCCGAAGCTACTAGGCTGGAGGACATTGATGTACTCGAAGAAGAACGGCTGAATGCAGTAATTCAATCAGCACGATACCAGCAGACTCTAAGATGCTATCATGACAAGGCCGTGCGACAACGATCCTTCTCAGTGGGAGATCTCGTCCTCCGCCGAATTCTAATGGGGGAGGGACGACACAAGTTGTCACCCTTATGGGAAGGACCATTCATAGTAGCAGAAGCCACTCGGCCGGGGTCATATCGTCTCACTCAGATGGACGACACAGAAATCGGGAACTCCTAGAATATGGAACACCTCAGGAAGTTTTACCCCTAGCTGTATTTCAAAAGCTATCGAGACGACAATGTACTCTGTAAAATGGGAAATATGTCATCAATAAAAAAGGCTTCAAGAATACTCAGTTTGTTCATGATCGACTTGCATTCTTACTCAACTCGGGGTGACCACTATGCCCTCTCTAACGGAGCAATCGGCTTAAGTCGGCGACGACTTAAGACGGTGCAACATGATCGCGCTTACTTAACTCGGGGTGACCACTATGCCCTTTCTAACGAAGCAATCGGCTTAAGTCGGCGACGACTTAAGACGGTGCAACATGCTCGCGCTTACTTAACTCGGGGTGACCACTATGCCCTTTCTAACGGAGCAATCGGCTTAAGTCGGCGACGACTTAAGACGGTGCAACATGCTCGCGCTTACTTAACTCGGGGTGACCACTTTGCCCTTTCTAACGGAGTAATCGGCTTAAGTCGGCGACGACTTAAGACGGTGCAACATTCTCGCGCTTACTTAACTCGGGGTGACCACTATGCCCTTTCTAATGGAGCAATCGGCTTAAGTCAGCGACGACTTAAGACGGTGCAACGTGCTCGCGCTTACTTAACTCGGGGTGACCACTATGCCCTTTCTAACGGAGCAATCGGCTTAAGTCGGCGACGACTTAAGACGGTGCAACATGCTCGCGCTTACTTAACTCGGGGTGACCACTATGCCCTTCTAACGGAGCAATCGGCTTAAGTCGGCGACGACTTAAGACGGTGCAACATGCTCGCGATTACTTAGCTCGGAGTGACCACTATGCCCTATTAACAAAGGCAATCGATTTAAGTCAGCAGCGACTTAAGGCGATTTCACATGCTTGCAATTTCTCATACAGGGGTGACCTCTATATCCAGTAAACAAGTTTCAAAATCATCACACAGCGTTTTACTACTGCAAGTTTACGTATTGCTGAATTCTAAAACAATAGGAGAGTAGCAATATCATTCAGATGCTGAACTAGTGTCTTATAACAAGTATCCGATCATGATAACCGCGCGCTCAAAGCGCACAATGTCTCTCTATTTTGCAATATCTTTCTCAGGAGCAACTGACGAAGAAGGGCGACTTGAGGAATCAGGAGCAGCATTCACATCAGCCCTTATGTCGTCGGGAACAACTACGCCGGGTCTCCTCATCAAGATCCGCCCCGTGCGAATGGCCTTATCCATGGCCCTGTCGCGCTGAGCCCTCAGAGTAATGGAAGTTTCTTCAGCGACTTTGACAGCCAACCGGGCGGCCTCTAGATCCTGGGCGATGGACTTCTTGGAAGCACGCAGTTCTTTGATAACAGCATCCTTAGCCAATATCAATTGCCTGAGATGGATCACATCATCCGCGGATTCCTGCAGCTTACAGCGATGGTTGTCTAATTCCTCCATGGTGAAGCGATGACTCCTCTCCAGGATGGTCAACGAGTTGCTAGAATCACGATACAGTCTGTCAAGATTGTCACGAGAAGCAACGAGGGCACGTTTTTCTTCCTGCAAACAAGAATCAACTCCTTCAAACATCAAGCAAGCAATAAGAACACAACAATACAAGGCACAGTTTCATAAGTCACCTTTTCAGAATCGAGCTGAGCGCGAAGAGTAGAGTTCAACGTGTTGGCGTCATTTAGAGCAGCAGAGACCTGAGCCAGCTCAGTCTGGCTTTGAGAATACTTTTCCTCGAAATCAGAACACCGCTGGACCAGTTCAGCCTGGCCTTGAGAATGTTTTTCTTCAAGAACAGAAATCTGCCGAGCCATACCTAGTGAGAAACAAACAAGCAAAAAGGGTCAAAGTGTGAAACAGTTCAATAAGGCAGACAAAGGGAAGCAAAAGAGCACTAACTAGCATTCGCCGCCTCCAAGTCAGAGACACGCTGCTGAAGCAGCACCGGATTCCAACGTGCCAGAGACGAAGCTCCTTCTAGAACAGAAACACCTTGCAACCTTAGCTGACTAGCCATCCCGTCCACCAATGCCTGATATTGAGAACAGATAAGTGTAATAACAGCAGTCCATGCGGTGTAAAGGTCAAGCTAGAACATATCACACTACCTGGAGGTTGGAGAAGAACGAAGGGACTCCCAAATCGTGAGAGATCAATTGATGACCTGGCATAAGGTCGCCACCCGAAGCAGCGTGCAATGAACCAGCAGGGACCAACTCAGTACCATCAACAGAGTCCAAAACTTGGTCAGCGGGAACGCTAGCCTCTAAAGCGACTCCCTGGCCCAAAGCTTGGGCTACCACCATGCAACCGAAGCGCGGAGAAGATCCTGCGTGAACATCCATGGAAGTACAAAAGGGAGACCTCGCTCGGACACCCTCGGGGGCTGGGCCATAGCTTGCACTACCCACTTGAGCCGGATCATCTCCGGCAGTACCCTCGGGGGCTGGGCAGTGGCTTGCACTTCCCACCCGAGCCGAGTCTGTGGGGGATAGATATCCCCCGGGTCCACTAAAAGAGTAAAAGACCTCACGAAAGGCCCAAGGGCCCAATAAATCGTAAGGTCGTTCTTTCGTGGGCCTAGGGAGAGACAACCAGCGAAGCGGAATGACATGAAGCCGGATTGGTACAAGCCCGGACGGCCCGGACGGCCCGGGGCATCGAGCGAGTGACCGCAACAGAGATCCGACTTTCCCGCGCTGGAGCCTCCATGCAACGAAGCCACGCGAGGATAAGTCGGCGAAGGTTACGTAGGGATAATCTCAAGAGGTTCACTATCTTTTAGCTACTTGTTCCTATCTTATCCACGTGTACTGCCCCACGGTCGAGTATATAAGGCCTAGGGGGCACCCCTTCAGAACGATCGACACTTTGTTTAGCCACCCACGCCGACTCTCTGTATTCTCAATCCAGAGAGCTCTCTTGTAACCGCATTCACCAAGCAAACTCACCAGGACGTAGGGTGTTACGCATCTCCAAGCGGCCCGAACCTGTAAACCTTGTCCACCGTCCCTCGTGCGATCTGCACGAACCATTTTGCTACAGTTGTTGACACCGTCCTACTCCTAAAACACCTTGAGGGGCAACCCCGGGTGTGCGGTCGGACCCAAAACACCGACAGCTGGCGCGCCAGGTAGGGGTGTGTCGACAATCCAAGCTAGCTCAATGGCCATCTCCTTCTACAGCAAGATCACCCTGCGTCCCGGATCCGTGTTCTGCTTCGGAACAATCTCATTTGTAGCGGATGAAGAAGGAATTCTGCTCCGTATCGCGGATCCGCCGGAAAAGAGGTCTCCCCCAACAAACTCCGAAAATACCGGAGAAGCACAACCTCCAGCTCTCCGGATGAGGATCGTCTCCGGAAAGCCGGGGGCCGAGGGCTCGCTGACCCGGAGAACTCCGCTGCCTACTTCTCCGACAAAAGAATGGACACAGATCGCAAGAAAGAAGGTAACCGGGGTGAAGCAAGTTGCTCTTTCCGTCCCTCATGCCTCAAAGGGGGACGGGAAGAAGGTCACCACGACAGCAGCACCATTCTACCCCGACGTCCTCTTCATCGGGAGAGCGAAGTCGCCTATCGTCTCCGACGACGAGCCGACTATACCCGGGGAAGAACCGCCTCAACGAGAGTCCCATCGACAGAGGAACCGGCGCAGGAACGTTCGACTACTTTGATGACCACAAAGTCATAGTAGTTACGAGTTTTCCAATAGGGGATATTCTTCACAACAAGGAAGCCATCGGTCGAATAGCCAAGTGGGCCTGTGAGCTGGGATCTCATGACATCGAGTTCCGACCTCGCACTGCCATCAAAACTCAAGCACTGGTTGATTTCGTATCAGAATGGACTGAACAGGAAGTACCAGACAACCCGGAGACTGCAGAAGTATGGCGAATGTATTTTGATGGCTCACTGAAGCTACAGGGAGCAGGAGCAGGGATTCTCTTCACTGCGCCTGGAGGCGAACACCTCAAGTACGCCCTCCAGTTGCTATTGAAAGGGAAAAGGTGGACTTGGATCATGCAAGACTTCCACTGCACTCCGATGAGGGGTAACTTATTCCAAGTTCATCTCATGACCTCTTATTGCCATTTGCTCTTAATTGAAGATTTTGGTGAGGCAATGGGGTTAAAGGGCCAAAATTGATCCCGTTTTGGTGCTTGATGCCAAAGGGGGAGAAAATAAAGGCCAAAGCAATAAATGGATCAGCTACCACTTGAGAGATTTTGAAAATAGTAGAATAGAATTTTGACAAATCAAAAACTCTATTCTACTATTTTCAAAATCTCTCAAGTGGTAGCTGATCCATTTATTGCTTTGGCCTTTATTTTCTCCCCCTTTGGCATCAAGCACCAAAACGGGATCAATTTTGGCCCTTTAACCCCATTGCCTCACCAAAATCTTCAATTAAGAGCAAATGGCAATAAGAGGTCATGAGATGAACTTGGAATAAGTTACCCCTCATCGGAGTGCAGTGGAAGTCTTGCATGATCCAAGTCCACCTTTTCCCTTTCAATTCTCCTTTGTGACTAACACAAGCAAACTCAAACATATGGTTAGTCTCAAAGGGTCAAGTTGTAACACATCTCCCCCTAAACATGTGCATCACATTGCAACGGACTTGTGAGGTCCAGGGAGTGTTTGTACAACTTGAGCACCATAATAAGCAACAAAATGCAGAATGAACATGATCAAAGGCATGAATACATGTATGCTACAATTCAATCCAAGTTCCGCGAATCTAAGACATTTAGCTCACTACGCAGCCTGCAAAAGGTCTTCTCATCTAAAGGCTTGGTAAAGATATCGGCTAGCTGGTTCTCGGTGCTAACATAAAACACTTCGATATCTCCCTTTTGCTGGTGGTCTCTCAGAAAGTGATGCCGGATGTCTATGTGCTTTGTGCGGCTGTGCTCAACAGGATTTTCCGCTATTCGGATAGCACTCTCATTGTCACATAGGAGTGGGACTTTACTCAGATTGTAGCCAAAGTCCCTGAGGGTTTGCCTCATCCAAAGTAGTTGCGCACAACACTGTCCTGCGGCAACGTACTCGGCCTCAGCGGTGGATAGGGCAACGGAGGTTTGTTTCTTAGAGTTCCATGACACCAGGGACCTTCCTAAGAATTGGCACGTCCCCGATGTACTCTTCCTATCGACCTTACATCCAGCATAGTCGGAATCTGAGTACCCAATCAAGTCAAAGTTAGACCCCTTTGGATACCAGATCCCGAAGCAAGGCGTAGCGACTAAATATCTAAGAATTCGCTTCACCGCCACCAAGTGACACTCCTTAGGATCGGATTGAAATCTAGCACACATGCATACGCTAAGCATAATATCCGGTCTACTAGCACATAAATAAAGTAGAGATCCTATCATTGACCGGTATGCTTTTTGATCAACGGACTTACCTCCTTTGTTGAGGTCAGTGTGTCCGTCGGTTCCCATCGGAGTCTTTGCGGGCTTGGCGTCCTTCATCCCAAACCGCTTCAGCAGATCTTGCGTGTACTTCGTTTGGGAGATGAAGGTGCCGTCCTTGAGTTGCTTCACTTGGAATCCAAGGAAGTAGTTTAACTCGCCCATCATCGACATCTCGAATTTCTGCGTCATCACCCTGCTAAACTCTTCACAAGACTTTTGATTAGTAGAACCAAATATTATGTCATCGACATAAATTTGGCACACAAACAAATCACCATTACAAGTCTTAGTGAAAAGAGTTGGATCGGCTTTCCCAACCTTGAAAGCATTAGCAAGTAAGAAATCTCTAAGGCATTCATACCATGCTCTTGGGGCTTGTTTAAGTCCATAGAGCGCCTTAGAGAGCTTACACACGTGGTCGGGGTACCGCTCATCCTCGAAGCCAGGGGGTTGCTCCACGTACACTTCCTCCTTTATTGGCCCGTTGAGGAACGCGCTCTTCACATCCATTTGGTACAACCTGAAAGAATGGTGAGCGGCATATGCTAGCAAGATGCGAATGGATTCTAGCCTAGCCACAGGAGCAAAAGTCTCCTCAAAGTCCAAACCTGCGACTTGGGCATAACCTTTTGCCACAAGTCGAGCCTTGTTCCTTGTCACCACCCCGTGCTCGTCCTGTTTGTTGCGGAACACCCACTTGGTTCCCACAACATTTTGCTTGGGACGAGGCACCAGTGTCCAAACTTCATTGCGCTTGAAGTTGTTGAGTTCCTCCTGCATGGCCAACACCCAATCCGGATCTAGCAAGGCCTCCTCTACCCTGAAAGGCTCAATAGAGGAGACAAAAGAGTAATGCTCACAAAAATTAACTAATCGAGATCGAGTAGTTACTCCCTTGCTAATGTCACCCAAAATTTGGTCGACGGGATGATCCCTTTGAATCATCGCTCGAACTTGGGTTGGAGGTGCCGGTTGCGCTTCTTCCTCCATCACTTGATCGTCTTGTGCTCCCCCTTGATCACACGCCTCCTTTTGATGAACCTGTTCATCGTCTTGAGTTGGGGGATGCACCGTCGTTGAGGAAGAAGGTTGATCTCGTTCATCCTGTTCCTGTGGCCGAATGTCTCCAATCGCCATGGTTCGTATAGCGGCCGTCGGAACATCTTCTTCATCTACATCATCACAATCAACAACTTGCTCTCTTGGAGAGCCATTAGTCTCATCAAATACAACGTCGCTAGAGACTTCAACCAAACCCGATGATTTGTTGAAGACCCTATACGCCTTTGTATTTGAATCATAACCTAATAAAAACCCTTCTACAGCTTTGGGAGCAAACTTAGAATTTCTACCTTTCTTTACTAGAATGTAGCACTTGCTCCCAAAAACACGAAAGTAGGATACATTGGGTTTGTTACCGGTTAGTAGCTCATATGACGTCTTCTTGAGGAGGCGGTGAAGATAGACCCTGTTGATGGCGTGGCAAGCCGTGTTCACGGCTTCCGACCAAAAGCACTCGGGGGTCTTGAACTCTCCAAGCATCGTCCTCGCCATATCGATTAGCGTCCTGTTCTTCCTCTCTACCACACCATTTTGCTGTGGTGTGTAGGGAGCGGAGAACTCGTGCTTGATCCCTTCCTCCTCAAGAAACTCCTCCACTTGAAGGTTCTTGAACTCGGACCCGTTGTCGCTCCTTATCTTCTTCACCTTGAGCTCAAACTCATTTTGAGCTCTCCTGAGGAAGCGCTTGATGGTCCCTTGGGTTTCAGACTTATCCTGCAAAAAGAACACCCAAGTGAAGCGGGAAAAGTCATCAACAATAACTAAACCATACTTACTTCCTCCTATACTTAGATAGGCGACGGGTCCGAAGAGGTCCATATGCAGCAACTCCAGAGGTCTTGACGTGGTCATCACATTCTTGCTGTGATGTGCTCCTCCCACTTGTTTACCTGCTTGACAAGCTGCACAAGGTCTATCTTTTTCGAAATAAACATTTGTTAGACCTATCACGTGTTCTCCCTTTAGAAGCTTGTGGAGATTCTTCATCCCCACATGTGCTAAGCGGCGATGCCACAGCCAGCCCATGCAAGTCTTAGCCATTAAGCATGCATCTAGACCGGCCTCTTCTTTTGCAAAGTCAACTAAATAAAGCTTGCCGTCTAGTACACCCTTAAAAGCTAGTGAACCATCACATCTTCTAAAGACAGACACATCTACATTTGTAAATAAACAATTATATCCCATTTGACATAATTGACTAACAGATAGCAAATTATATCCAAGACTCTCCACTAAGAATACATTTGAGATAGAATGCTCATTAGAAATTGCAATTTTACCTAACCCTTTTACCTTGCCTTGATTCCCATCACCGAATATAATTGAATCTTGGGAATCCTTATTCTTGACGTAGGAGGTGAACATCTTCTTCTCCCCCGTCATATGGTTTGTGCATCCGCTGTCGATAATCCAGCTTGAACCCCCGGATGCATAAACCTGCAAGGCAAATTTAGGCTTGGGTCTTAGGTACCCAACTCATGTTGGGTCCTGCAAGGTTAGCACAAATGTCTTTAGGGACCCAAATGCAAGATTTATCTCCCTTGCATCTAGCCCCTAATTTCCTAGCAACAACCTTCTTTCCCTTTCTACAAATAGCAAAGGGAGCATTACAAGCATAATAAATGGTAGAAGGTTCATTCACTATTTTCCTAGGAGCATGAATAACATTCTTTCCAGGCACATGAGCAATATTTCTTCTAGGCATATGCGCAACATTTCTCCTACTCATATTTCTATCATGCTTATGAGAGGAACTAGAGGCAAACATGGCATGAGAATCATAAACATGTGAATCAAAATCATTATAAACATTTCTAGCATGTCTCCTATCATGGTATAAGAAAGCATGGTTCTTTTTAGCACTATTAGCCATAGGGGCCTTCCCTTTCTCCTTGATGAAGACGGGAGCCTTATGGCTTGTTAAGTTCTTGGCTTCCCTCTTGAAGCCAAGCCCATCCTTAATTGAGGGGTGTCTACCAACCGTGTAGGCATCCCTTGCAAATTTTATTTTATCAACTTCATTCTTACTAGTCTTAAGTTGGGCATTTAGACTAGCCACTTCATCATTTAATTTGGAAATTAGAACTAGGTGTTCACTACAAGCATTAACATCAAAATCCTTACACCTAGTACAAATTTCAACATGTTCAACACAAGAATTTGATTTACTAGCTATTTCTAGTTTAGCACTTAAATCAATATTAACACTTCTTAAGGTAGAAATGGTTTCATGACAGGAAGATATTTCACTAGAAAGCATTTCATTTCTTTTCACTTCTAAAGCATATGATTTTTGTGCCTCTACAAATTTATCATGTTCATCATACAATAAATCTTCTTGCTTTTCTAAAAGCCTATCCTTTTCATTCAATGCATCAATCAATTCATTGATTTTATCTATCTTAGATCTATCTAAGCCTTTGAACAAGCAAGAATAATCTATGTCATCATCACTAGACTCACTATCACTAGAAGAAGCATAAGTGGAGTCTTTAGTACTTACCTTCTTCTCTCTTGCCATAAGACAAGTGAGACGCTCGTTGGGGAAGAGAGCCGATTTGTTGAAGGCAGTGGCGGCGAGTCCTTCATTGTCGGAGTCGGAGGAGGAGCAATCCGAGTCCCACTCCTTTCCTAGATGCGCCTCGCCCTTTGCCTTCTTGTATGCCTTCTTCTTCTCTCTCTTGTTCCCCTTTTCCTGGTCACTTTCATTATCGGGACAGTTAGCAATGAAATGACCAAGCTTACCGCATTTGAAGCATGAGCGCTTCCCCTTGGCTTTGGTCTTGCTTGGTTGTCCCTTGTGACCTTTAAGCACCGTCTTGAATCTCTTGATGATGAGAGCCATCTCTTCATCATTGAGCCCGGCCGCCTCGACTTGCGCCACCTTGCTAGGTAGCGACTCCTTGCTCCTCGTTGCTTTTAGAGCAATGGGTTGAGGCTCGTGGAGTGGTCCGTTCAACGCGTCGTCGACGTATCTTGCCTCCTTGATCATCATCCGCCCGCTCACGAATTTTCCAAGTACTTCCTCGGGCGTCATCATCGTGTACCTGGGATTCTCACGAATATTGTTCACGAGATGAGGATCAAGTACGGTAAAGGACCTGAGCATTAGGCGGACGACGTCGTGGTCCGTCCATCGCGTGCTCCCGTAGCTCCTTATCTTGTTGATGAGGGTCTTGAGCCGGTTGTATGTTTGCGTCGGCTCCTCGCCCCTTATCATGGCGAACCGTCCAAGCTCTCCCTCCACCAATTCCATCTTGGTGAGCAAGGTGACGTCGTTCCCCTCGTGAGAGATCTTGAGGGTGTCCCATATCTGCTTGGCATTGTCCAAGCCGCTCACCTTATTGTACTCTTCCCTGCACAAAGATGCTAAGAGAACAGTAGTAGCCTGTGCATTTTTATGAATCTGTTCATTAATAAACGTGGGACTATCCGAACTATCAAAGTGCATTCCACTCTCTACAATCTCCCATATACTAGGATGGAGAGAGAATAGGTGACTACGCATTTTGAATGACTCTCTTTATGCTTAAACATGTGTGTTTAACTTAGAGATAGAGATTTGTGTTTGATTTGCAAAAACAAACCAAGTGGTGGCAAAGGATGATCCATATATGCCAAAATTGATTCAAAATAAATTTAAGTGTTATTTGAATTGAGTTTGCACTTGTTCTAGTGGCTTTATGTTGTGTTGGCATAAATCACCAAAAAGGGGGAGATTGAAAGGGAAATGTGCCCTTGGGCCATTTCTAAGTATTTTGGTGATTGAGTGCCAACACATGTGCTTAATTGTGAATTTATGTACATGGATGAACAAGGTGCAAATCATGAGATAAAGGTATGTTTCTAAGCCTTAGTACATTTGTTTTGTGGACTAACATATTTGTCTAAGTGTTAGAAACAGAAAGAAGAAAAAGAGAAAAGGGGAGAGAAAGACTTGGCTGTGTGCAGCCAAGGCTCAGCTCGGTCTGGAGCACCGGACTGTCCGGTGTGCACCGGACAGTGTCCGGTGCGCCAGGCCTACTCGGCGCGAACTGGCCGCTCTCGGGAATTCGCCGACGGCGTACGGCTAAAATTCACCGGACTGTCCGGTGTGCACCGGACTGTCCGGTGAGCCAATGGTCGGCCAGGGCCAACGGTCGGCCGCGCAATCCGCGCGGGACACGTGGCCGAGCCAACGGTCGGAAGACGGCACCGGACTGTCCGGTGTGCACCGGACTGTCCGGTGCGCCAACGGCTCTCAGATCTCCGCCGGTCTGCAACGGTCGGGAAGCGCTGGATAAGGAAAGAAATCGGTCACCGGACATGTCCGGTGTGCACCGGACTGTCCGGTGCCCCCGACGACAGAAGGCAAGGATGGCCTTCCGGATTTGCTCTCAACGGCTCCTAGCTGCCTTGGGGCTATAAAAGGAGCCCCTAGGCGCATGGAGGAGACACACAAGCAACTCTTGAGCATTCTTGATCATCCACACAAGTTCTTTGCGCATTCGTTTGTGATTCTAAGTGATTCGAGCTCTGTTCTAGTGTGAACTCTGAGATAGTCATTCGAGCTCGAGTCTTGGCCGTGTGTGTGCGCTTTTGTTGTGGATTTGTGTGTGTTGCTTCCCTCCCTTACTCTGTGCTTTCTTTGTGATCATATACTTGTAAGGGCAAGAGACTCCAATTTGTGGAGATTCCTTGCAAACGGGATAGTGAAAGGAACAACGCTCGACTTGTGGCAAAAGGTTATGCCCAAGTCGCAGGTTTGGACTTTGAGGAGACTTTTGCTCCTGTGGCTAGGCTAGAATCCATTCGCATCTTGCTAGCATATGCCGCTCACCATTCTTTCAGGTTGTACCAAATGGATGTGAAGAGCGCGTTCCTCAACGGGCCAATAAAGGAGGAAGTGTACGTGGAGCAACCCCCTGGCTTCGAGGATGAGCGGTACCCCGACCACGTGTGTAAGCTCTCTAAGGCGCTCTATGGACTTAAACAAGCCCCAAGAGCATGGTATGAATGCCTTAGAGATTTCTTACTTGCTAATGCTTTCAAGGTTGGGAAAGCCGATCCAACTCTTTTCACTAAGACTTGTAATGGTGATTTGTTTGTGTGCCAAATTTATGTCGATGACATAATATTTGGTTCTACTAATCAAAAGTCTTGTGAAGAGTTTAGCAGGGTGATGACGCAGAAATTCGAGATGTCGATGATGGGCGAGTTAAACTACTTCCTTGGGTTCCAAGTGAAGCAACTCAAGGACGGCACCTTCATCTCCCAAACGAAGTACACGCAAGATCTGCTGAAGCGGTTTGGGATGAAGGACGCCAAGCCCGCAAAGACTCCGATGGGAACCGACGGACACACTGACCTCAACAAAGGAGGTAAGTCCGTTGATCAAAAAGCATACCGGTCAATGATAGGATCTCTACTTTATTTATGTGCTAGTAGACCGGATATTATGCTTAGCGAATACATGTATGCTACAATTCAATCCAAGTTCCGCGAATCTAAGACATTTAGCTCACTACGCAGCCTGCAAAAGGTCTTCTCATCTAAAGGCTTGGTAAAGATATCGGCTAGCTGGTTCTCGGTGCTAACATAAAACACTTCGATATCTCCCTTTTGCTGGTGGTCTCTCAGAAAGTGATGCCGGATGTCTATGTGCTTTGTGCGGCTGTGCTCAACAGGATTTTCCGCTATTCGGATAGCACTCTCATTGTCACATAGGAGTGGGACTTTACTCAGATTGTAGCCAAAGTCCCTGAGGGTTTGCCTCATCCAAAGTAGTTGCGCACAACACTGTCCTGCGGCAACGTACTCGGCCTCAGCGGTGGATAGGGCAACGGAGGTTTGAGATTTTGAAAATAGTAGAATAGAGTTTTTGATTTGTCAAAATTCTTAAGTTGTCTCTCTTGTCAAAAGTTGGCTTCTTGTGGGGAGAAGTATTGATTATGGGAAAAAGGGGGAGTTTTTGAAATCCTTGATCAATCTCTTTTTGAATGACTCTCTTTATGCTTAAACATGTGTGTTTAACTTAGAGATAGAGATTTGTGTTTGATTTGCAAAAACAAACCAAGTGGTGGCAAAGGATGATCCATATATGCCAAAATTGATTCAAAATAAATTTAAGTGTTATTTGAATTGAGTTTGCACTTGTTCTAGTGGCTTTATGTTGTGTTGGCATAAATCACCAAAAAGGGGGAGATTGAAAGGGAAATGTGCCCTTGGGCCATTTCTAAGTATTTTGGTGATTGAGTGCCAACACATGTGCTTAATTGTGAATTTATGTACATGGATGAACAAGGTGCAAATCATGAGATAAAGGTATGTTTCTAAGCCTTAGTACATTTGTTTTGTGGACTAACATATTTGTCTAAGTGTTAGAAACAGAAAGAAGAAAAAGAGAAAAGGGGAGAGAAAGACTTGGCTGTGTGCAGCCAAGGCTCAGCTCGGTCTGGAGCACCGGACTGTCCGGTGTGCACCGGACAGTGTCCGGTGCGCCAGGCCTACTCGGCGCGAACTGGCCGCTCTCGGGAATTCGCCGACGGCGTACGGCTAAAATTCACCGGACTGTCCGGTGTGCACCGGACTGTCCGGTGAGCCAATGGTCGGCCAGGGCCAACGGTCGGCCGCGCAATCCGCGCGGGACACGTGGCCGAGCCAACGGTCGGAAGACGGCACCGGACTGTCCGGTGTGCACCGGACTGTCCGGTGCGCCAACGGCTCTCAGATCTCCGCCGGTCTGCAACGGTCGGGAAGCGCTGGATAAGGAAAGAAATCGGTCACCGGACATGTCCGGTGTGCACCGGACTGTCCGGTGCCCCCGACGACAGAAGGCAAGGATGGCCTTCCGGATTTGCTCTCAACGGCTCCTAGCTGCCTTGGGGCTATAAAAGGAGCCCCTAGGCGCATGGAGGAGACACACAAGCAACTCTTGAGCATTCTTGATCATCCACACAAGTTCTTTGCGCATTCGTTTGTGATTCTAAGTGATTCGAGCTCTGTTCTAGTGTGAACTCTGAGATAGTCATTCGAGCTCGAGTCTTGGCCGTGTGTGTGCGCTTTTGTTGTGGATTTGTGTGTGTTGCTTCCCTCCCTTACTCTGTGCTTTCTTTGTGATCATATACTTGTAAGGGCAAGAGACTCCAATTTGTGGAGATTCCTTGCAAACGGGATAGTGAAAGGAACAACAAAACAACGTGGTATTCAAGTGGGTCTTTGGACCGCTTGAGAGGGGTTGATTGCAACCCTCGTCCGTTGGGACGCCACAACGTGGAAGTAGGCAAGTATTGGCTTGGCCGAACCACGGGATAAACCACCGTGTCACCTCTGTCTTGATCTCTTGTGGTATTGTGTTTTGTTGAGACTTCACCTTAGCCACTTGGCAATAATCGTGCTAACACATAACAAGTTTTTGTGGCTTAAGTTTGAAGTTTTTACAGGATCACCTATTCACCCCCCCTCTAGGTGCTCTCAGCTATTCCCAGCCTCCAACAATGCAGCCGAGTATGAAGCTTTGATCCATGGATTGAACATTGCCATATCGTTGGGCGTCAAAAGATTAATGGTATACGGAGACTCTCTGGTAGTCATTAGCCAGATAAACAAGGAGTGGGATTGCTCAAGCGATTCAATGGGAAAATACTGCACTGCCGTCCGAAAGCTGGAAGATAAATTCGAGGGTCTGGAGTTTCATCATGTAGAAAGAGATCGGAACACAGCAGCCGATGTACTGTCCAAACTAGGATCCAGTCGAACTCAGGTCCCACCCGAGGTTTTCGTGCAAGAAATTCTGCGGCCAAGTATCTCAATGGGTCAGACAGAAGAATGCAACATCATAGATCAACCCGAGTCAGACCCTGATGACTGGAGGAGGCCGATCATTAAGTATATAAAGAATGAAGAGGAACCAGACGACAAAAATTTGGCAGAGCGCATTGCAAGACAGTCGGCTCACTATACACTTATTGGGGAGACATTATACAGAAGGGGTGCATCAGGCGTCTTCATGAAGTGCATTCTCCCATCCCCTGGGAAGCAACTTCTGGAGGAAGTCCATGCTGGGCAATGTGGAATACATGCAGCCTCCAGAACACTAGTCGGGAAGGTCTTCAGGTCAGGACTCTATTGGCCAACAGCAAAGAACGATGCAGCCGAGTTAGTTCGAAGGTGCGAAGCCTGCCAATACTTGTCAAGGCAACAACACATGCCAGCGCAGCAACTGCAGACCATACCAGTAACTTGGCCTTTCGCATGCTGGGGACTGGATATGATTGGACCTTTCAAGAAAGCTCAAGGGGGATACACTCATGTATTGGTAGCAATTGACAAGTTCACTAAATGGATAGAATTCAAGCCCATTGCCTCCTTAACCTCTGCTAAGGCCGTGGAATTCATACAAGACATAATATTCAGATTCGGGATACCAAACAGCATCATAACTGATTTAGGATCCAACTTCACAAGTTCAGAATTCTTCGACTTCTGCGAGCAAAAGAGCATTCAGATCAAGTATGCATCTGTAGCCCATCCAAGAGCCAACGGGCAAGTTGAGCGAGCCAATGGGATGATATTGGATGCACTCAGGAAAAAGATCTTCGATAAGAATGAAAAATTCGTAGGAAAGTGGATAAGGGAATTACCCTATGTTGTTTGGAGCCTAAGAACCCAACCTAGCCGAGCTTTGCATGGAAACACTCCTTTCTTCATGGTCTATGGGTCGGAGGCAGTGCTACCTGCTGATCTCAAGTTTGGGGCGCCAAGGCTGATCTTTGAAAGCATAGCAGAAGCTGAGGCCACCAGGCTGGAGGACATAGATGTACTTGAGGAAGAACGGTTAAACGCAGTAATCCAATCAGCAAGGTACCAGCAGACTCTAAGGCGCTATCACGACAAGGCTGTGCGACAACGATTCTTCTCAGTAGGAGATCTCGTCCTCCGCCGAATTCTAACGGGGGAGGGACGACACAAGTTATCACCCTTATGGGAAGGACCTTTCGTGGTAGCAGAAGTCACTCGGCCCGGATCGTATCGCCTCACTCAGATGGATGGCACAGAAGTTGGGAACTCCTGAAACATAGAACACCTCAGAAAGTTTTATCCCTAGCTGTATCTCAAAACTGCTGGGATGATGATGTACTTTGTAAAGTGGAAATATGTCATCAATAAAAAAGAGGTTTCAAGGATACTCAATTCATTTACGATTGACTTGCATTCTTACCTAACTCAGGGTGACCACTAAGCCCTGCTAACGGAGCAATCGACTTAAGTCGGCAATGACTTAAGGCGGTGCAACATGCTCACGCTTACTTAACTCAGGGTGACCACTAAGCCCTGCTAACGGAGCAATCGACTTAAGTCGGCAATGACTTAAGGCGGTGCAACATGCTCACGCTTACTTAACTCAGGGTGACCACTAAGCCCTGCTAACGGAGCAATCGACTTAAGTCGGCAATGACTTAAGGCGGTGCAACATGCTCACGCTTACTTAACTCAGGGTGACCACTAAGCCCTGCTAATGGAGCAATCGACTTAAGTCGGCAATGACTTAAGGCGGTGCAACATGCTCACGCTTACTTAACCCGGGGTGACCACTATGCCCTACAAACGGAGCGATCGACTTAAGTTGGCAACAACTTAAGACCGGTGCGACATGCTCGCGCCTATATAATTCAGGGGATGACTTCTATATCCCGCAAACAAATTTCATAATCATCATGCGTCATTACTGCCAACTTATTAACTAATAAATTCTGATACAATGAGAGAGTAATTATGTCATTCGAATGATAAATAGATGTCCTCTAACAAATACTCGATCATGCTAACCGCGCGCTTGGAGCACGCAAAATGTTTTTCTATTTTACAATGTCTTTCTCAGGAGCGACCGACGAAGAAGGGCGACTCGAGAAATCAGGGGTAGCATTCACGTCAGCCCTTATGTCTTCGGGAACAACCACGCCGGGCCTCCTCATCAAGATTCGTCCTGCCCGAATAGCCTTGTCCAGGGCTTTGTCACGCTGGGCCTTGAGAATAACAGAAGTTTCTTCAGCAGCCTTAGCAGCCAGTCGAGCAATCTCTAACTTCTGGGCGACGGATTTTTTGGAAGCTCGGAGCTCTTTGATAGTAGCATCCTTTCCTGATATCAACTGTTTGAGCCGGGTTACCTCATCCATGGATTCTTGCAGTTTACGACGTTGGAGGTCTAATTCTTCCATGGTGAAGCGATGACTTCTTTCCAAGATAGTCAGCGAATTGCTAGAATCTCGATACAACCTGTCAAGATTGTCACGAGAAGCAGCAAGGATACGCTTTTCTTCCTGCGAGCAAAAGTCAGCTTCTTCAAAAACCAAGCATGTAACAGGAGCACAGCAAGGCAAGGCACAGTTTTGTATGATACCTTTTCAGAATCAAGCTGAGAATGAAGGGAAGAATTCAGGGCATTGGCGTCGTCTAAAGCAGCAGAAACTTGACCCAGTTCAATTTGGCCCTGAGAATACTTCTCCTCAAAGGCAGTGCACCGCTGAGCCAATTCAGCCAGATCTTGGGAGTGTTTTTCCTCAAGAAGTGAAATCTGCCGAGTCACTCCTAGCGAGAGATAATCAAACAAAATGGGGTCAGAAAGTAAGGCAGTCCACAGTGAAGGTAGAGAGAAGTAAAAAAGCACTAACCAGCATTGGTTGCCTCCAATTCAGAAACGCGACGTTGAAGCGACGCTGGGTTCCAACGTGCAAGAGATGAAGCTACCTCCGGGGTGGAAGCGCCCTGAAGCCTCAGCTGACTGGCCATCCCATCCACCAAAGCCTGATGAGGAAAACAGACGAGTGTAACGACAGCAGTTTAGGCAATATAAAAGTCAAATTAAAATACATCACAGTACCTAGAGATTGGAGAAGAACGAAGGGATCCCCAAATCAGGAGAAATCAGTTGATAAGCGGATGTAAAGCCACCACCCGGAGCAGTTTGCAATGAATCAGCAGAGATCAACTCAGTACCTTCAACAGAGCCCAACACTCGGTTAGCAGGGATGCTGCCCTCTAAAGCGATTCCCTGATTCGAATTTCGGGCTACCACCATACAGCCAGAATGTGGAGGAGATCCCGCGTGAACGTCCATGGAGGTACAGGAAGGAGACCCTGCTCGGGCATCCTCGGGGGCTGGGCTATAGTTGGCACTGCCCATTTGAGCCGGGTCATCCCCGGCAGTACCCTCGGGGGCTGGGCAGTGGCTTACACTCTCCACCCGAGCTAAGTCATCCCCGGCGACACCCTTGGGGGCTGGGCATGTGATAGCACCACTCTCAAGGTCCAAGCTCTCTGCAGTAACCACTTCTAAGGTTGATGGGCCCTCATCTACCTCCATAGGACCAGGACGATTCAAGTTAGTCTCCCGGCCCTCAAGATCGCGCTCTAAGGTCGACGAGGCACAGGATGACCTCAACCCAGCATCGGGCACGTCAGCACAAGCCTTCATTGCGCCATCATCCACTGGCTCCGATAACAAGTCCTCTGGAACCATATCCTCAAGAGTTTGATCGAAGTTGGCCAGAGACAGTTCTTGTAGGCCAATGAGGGCAGACAAAGCAGGAGAAGGAACTCCACTACTTTCACCACTGGCGATGAATTGCCGGCTGTTCTTTCGAGTCAAAGGAACCTCATTCTCCTCCCCCTCGTCATCTACAACGACAACACAAGCAGCACACCCATTGGGATCAGCAACAGGTGGAGCACCCACATTAGGATCGGTAGCAGTTTGGGTACACCCATTGGGGTCAATGCCAGTAAGTCCAGTCGCAGGCGTTTCTTCAGCAGCAAGAACTGAAGTACCAGCGTCTTCATCAAAACTGGATACTCGCCGGATACGTCTTCTTTTCTTCTTTTGCTGATCAGCGGAAGGCTCAGGCTGATTGGTTCGGCTAGGGCGCCTCGGGCGAGTACTGACAGGTTTCTGAACATCCGAAGTTGTATCAACCTCTGGGAGGGGCACTACTGCTAATGTACCAGCAGGAGCAGTGTCGGAGGAATCCTCAGTTAGCAGATCAAGCATGGCATTTATATCTGCATCACTAGGGTTCAGGGGCACCTCAAAATAGACTTGTCGTTCGTCATCAGGAATCTCCCCAAGCGAGGCTACCAAAGCACTGACTTCTTCATCAGAGGGTCGCGTTCTAAGGCCCAAATTGCCATCAGTCGCAGGTGGATTTGACACGAAAAGAGTGAAGACTTTGGCAGGAGGCAAATTCCAGGCCGAGTACGCCACCGGAGCACCAACAAGGAACAAAGCCGGGTGCATCTCATACATGCGCCAAGAAGACAACATATATAATAACAGAGTGTATAGAGATAAATGTCATAAAACATCAGAGTAATTATTACATAGCGGAAGACTTATTACGAAATAAAGGAATAAATGTAAAACGAACTAAGGATCGTCGGCGCCAATGTCGACTGAGAAACGCCACCTAGATCAGATCGAACTCCTCAGTGTTAGGCGGCTCCTCTTCGATCACCTGTTCTTCTCCTGTGGGGGGGGGGGGGTGTGAGACAGCAAGAGTGAGCTCACATACGTTCATAGCTCAACAAGTCGTGGGGAATAACGTGGCATGAACTCACCAAAGGTGGGAGTTCATGTAGTGTAAGGCTGACCAATGAAATAGAGGCTGAGGCTAAGCATTGCTTTTATAAGTTGGTCAAAATTTTATTAGCAATTACTAAGTGTAAGTAAATACCAAACCTTAATAATAATAAAGAACAGTAATGGTAAAATAATCCCAAATGCGATGCAAATGTCAAATTAAATTTAAGTTCCATAATTAATCATGTGAGGGTCCGAGCCGCTCTTGACCATGAGCACGACTAGTATACTAGTTTTACACTCTGTAGAGGTTGCGCATCTTTACCCACAAGTCATGTTACCCATCTGCCAAGAGATGGCCAATCCCATACACCTCTACCGAGGAGGCGAGGCAGGGTAACACTACGAGGCCTTTACAAAGTTCCACTAGCTTCAGACTACCCGCTACAGTTTATAGGAAGCTCCAGTGCAGGGTTCTTGCCGACCGCCATCGCAGCAAAATCAAACAAGGACCTCCCTACACTGACCACTCCCCTACTGCCCTTGCCCCTTTCGGGTAAGGTAGCCCTCCCCTAGCTTTCCTAGTTAATCAGCCAAGGGCGTCCCATTAAACCCTTGTGGTAGCACTGTTTTCCCGGGTGGTCGCTCCATGTTCCCATTAATTTAATGATCTTAACATGAACAGTAATAATAACAAGATAATAACAGAATAATCATGAATAGTGTATCTCCATACCCAATCCACATAAAGCAATAGCAAGTACTACCCAAAAATATTTCAGGGGTGAACAAGGTATAGAGGTAATCAAAACTGGGGTAACATAAAGGCTCCCATCAAAATTAACCTATGCAGATCATTAAAATTAATAAGAACATGGCTGGGAAAAGTAAGTGATCAAGGGCACAACTTGCCTTCCACGAGCTCCTGCTCAGCTATCTCTACTTGTTGAACCTCAGTTTCCACAGTGGCTTGCTCGTCTACTCGCATCAACACAATACATACATAGCATAGCATAAATTAACATCACATCAAACATGCAAAGAGGATATACAGTAATAAACTAGACATTAAAATAAGATCACAGGAACTGGAATCATCAAATTTGGAGGTTTAGATTTTAAGTTATGGATTTTCTAATGTTTTATGTGCTTAATACAAGATTAAGTACTAAAATAATTCCAATGTGCTTTTCATGCCAAAACAGTGGCACAAATAGACAGACAATAATTTTATGAAAATTTAGGAACTGGAATGGTCTGATTTGGAGTTCATATGCATTTACTATGAATTAACTAAATTCTGGCATTTATTTATGCATTAAAAATCAATTTCTATTTACTTTTAATGGATTTTCTAACCTTCTGGACTAGGCGTCAATTACAGGAAAGCGCAGGGGCTCTGGCGCAAGAAATCAGAGACTCAGCCAACAGTATCACTGGACCGCGGGTTGGTTTCAAAGTTTGGCGAGGTTTCTTTAGCAAAAACCCTGGCCGAAGGGGTATGTTTCGACGAGGACCGCACGATCCTATACCTACGGCTCAGATTAGATCCGCCCATCCATCAACCGGTAAGCGCTGCCCCCCGTACGATTGATGATCAACGCACCAGATTTTTAAGGAGCTCAACCCAAACGCCAGAACGTCTGATCACGATCAGACGACGCTCAAGCGTCACCCGAAGGGGTACGCTGGATTCTAATCACGGCCGTCGGCTAGCGATCCAACACCCCACGTGCTCCTTCCTCACTCAAACCCAACAACGGCGGAGACCGCGCAGTTCACGGCGGTGCCATTGCCGGCGACCGGCCAATCGGCAAGTCTGTGGTCCCAAACAACGGTACGAGTGATGCAGAGTGAAGCTAGGGACCTAGGGAAGCTGGTAGGTCATCATACCGGAGTATTGTGTGGCGCAGAGAGTCAATCCACGACGCGTAGCGGCTTCGCGGCGGATTGAGAAGTACGGCGAGCAATTACTCGCGTCACGGTGGTGTCCAACTCGAATTGGAGGCGCGGACAGCTTCCCCAGGCGAAGACGATACTCCACGATCCGACTCCGAGAGCGGAGACCCCCCAGCGGCGGCTATCCCCGGCGGCGGCGCGAATCGCCCGCAGCCCGCTCTAATTCTCTCGATTGCAGTGCCTCGGTTGTGTAAGGGCGTTTGCGAGCTAAGAGGGGGAAAGAGAGGTGCGGGATTACCTTTGTACCCAGTCTAGCCTACCTTCTTCCGCGGGCTTCGCGGCGAAGTGGTTGCGGCGGCCGAATTCTACGGTGAGCATCCGCGCGAGGTGGGTGAGGGGGCTGCTAACGGCTTGGGACCACACTCTAGTGATACGCGGGCGCGCATGCTTTGTAGTCTCCAGAGAGCGGGTTCAGCAAGCGATGGCGACGACCGAGCCATGGCAGCAGCTCGCCGCGGAACTCGCGAGGTCCGTTGTCGTGGCCGCGCGTAGGTTGGTGACAGGTGGGCCCCCAAACGCAGTGTAAGAGCGACGACGCAACGTGAGCGCAAACGGGGTATGACGCGCGGGTCCCACGTGACAGGTGCGCGCGCGCGTGAGAGCAAACAACTGGGCCGCGCAGTGTTCTTCCTTAGGTGGGCCGAAATGAGTTCTGCAGCCCAGGTAAGGTCTCTTTCTCTTTTTCTTTTGTTTTCTGTTTTATTTCATTTTGTTTTCAATTTCCAAATTTGAATTTTGAATCCTTTCAGGAGTCTCACCTTTGGGAAATATTCAAATCCCATTATAAAATAATATATAGATATTTATTACTCATTCCACTCACATATTATTATTTCATTCTTCTCTTTTCCTAAGTCATTGCATTTCCTTTAGATCTTAAATTCCCTTCTTGGACTTTAATATATTTCTTGTCTCACTATATTCTCTTTTATATTGTCATCAAATGCACACAAAAGAAAATCCCAGCATGATGCCTAATTTAGTTGAGTGCCTTTTGTTGATTATTTATTGATGTAAGTGAGGTGTCCACATGAAATAATAACCCCTAGTAAGACATATAGATATAGAGTAGCATAAATTCTCTTTTTAGACCTCTCTTACCAAGTGAGTGTTACAAGATGGCCACCTGCATTGATCTTTCCTACGAAAGGGCTGTTAGTACTGCACTGGCAGTCGAGGCTAAATATGCAGGCTCCAGAAAATCCAAGGGTTACGGAGGCAACAGGCCTAGTCAGGGGTCTGAGAAAAGGCAAAGGTTGGTAATCCGACCTTTCAATCCGAATCGCTCTTCCCCACGTCCACCCTCCTACCCTTTCAAGCAACTGGTCTTTATTCGCCCTGCCACTGCCCCCACTCCAACAAATCAGCCGGGTGCCCCTGGCACTCGTTTCCCTGCCCTCCCAAGCTCTTCAACTGGCTGTTTCAACTGTGGAAAGTCCGGACATTTTATCAAGGGCTGTCCATACCAAAAGCAGAATCGCTCTAGTAATCAGCAGAGTTCTGGGAATTCCATTCAAGGAAAGGGAAATGCGGCAAACAATACCACGGGCAAAAATACAAGGAAAACAGGACGAATTTATTATACTCAAGTGGCCACAACACCGGACGGCGAACTGGTTATGATGGGTACGTTTCTCGTGGCCAATCACCCCGCAATTATTCTTTTTGATTCTAGCGCTTCACATACATTCATAAGCAAGAAGTTTGTGGAGCAACATTGCATTCCATACCATGAATCAAGGGAAGGGTTTAAAATTCATTCGCCTGGGGGACAAACATTTACTAAAGAAGTGGCTTACCAAGTGCCCGTAACATTGGCTG
Source organism: Zea luxurians (assembly GCA_029449295.1). Lineage (NCBI taxonomy): Eukaryota > Viridiplantae > Streptophyta > Magnoliopsida > Poales > Poaceae > Zea > Zea luxurians. The sequence goes on from JAOPSE010000014.1 coordinate 76,751,410, forward strand.
GACGGGACTTTCCTACTAATATGATTGTTCTGAAAGGCCAAGACATAGATGTAATTCTGGGCATGAATTGGTTGGCCCAACATAAAGCTATTCTCAATACTGAATTGAGAACTATCAAATTGAGTTATGGCCAAGACGAGGTTCTCTTGACCATCCCCATAGCCATTCCAGCTAAACCATTTGGTAGAATATATAAAGCTATTATACCAAAGATCCAAGATATTCCAGTAGTATGTGAGTTCCCAGATGTTTTTCCAAAAGATTTGCCCAGATTGCCTCCAGAAAGAGATGTTGAATTTGTGATTGAGTTAAAGCCCGGTACGGCTCCTATTTATAGAAGGTCGTACCGAATGCCTCCAAATGAACTGGCAGAGCTCAAGACCCAATTAAAGATCTACTAGAGAAGGGATTCATCCGGCCAAGCTCATCACCATGGGGCTGTCCAGCCATCTTTGTTAAGAAGAAGGATCAAACACTACGGATGTGCGTGGATTATAGACCCCTTAATGAGGTTACCATCAAAAATAAGTACCCTCTTCCACGGATTGACATTCTATTTGATCAACTGACTGGAGCGAGGGTCTTCTCTAAGATTGACCTCAGATCGGGCTATCATCAGATTCTTATCCGGCCCAAAGATATACCCAAGACCGCATTCACTACGCAGTATGGTTTATTTGAATACTTGGTTATGTCTTTCGGACTAACAAATGCTCCTGCCCACTTCACCTATCTTATGAACTCGGTATTCATGCCCAAGCTGGATAAATATGTGGTGGTATTCATTGACGATATCTTAATATATTCCAAGAATGAAGAGGAGCATGCTCGACATTTACGGACCGTGTTGACGCGCTTAAGAGAGCACCAATTATATGCTAAGTTCAGTAAGTGCGCGTTCTGGCTAGAAGAGATCCAATTTCTGGGACATGTATTATCTGCCAAGGGGATTGCGGTGGATCCCAGCAAAGTCAAGGATATTTTGGAGTGGAAACCCCCAACCACTGTACATCAAGTTTGAAGTTTCCTTGGACTAGCTGGCTATTACCGCCGATTCATACCAGATTTTTCCAAGCTTGTGAAACCAATTACAAGTTTATTGAAGAATGATACTAAATTTATTTGGTCTTCAAAGTGTAATGAAGCCTTCGACCAATTGAAGGTATTATTAACCACTGCTCCGGTATTGGCTCAACCGGATATTGAAAAGCCCTTTGATGTGTATTGTGACGCATCAGGCAGTGGTCTCGGCTGTGTTTTAATGCAAGAAGGCCGAGTGATAGCTTATGCTTCAAGGCAATTGCGCCGACATGAGGAACATTATCCAACTCATGATTTGGAGTTAGCTCCAGTGGTTCATGCCCTAAAAATCTGGCGTCATTATCTGCTAGGGAATATCTGTCACATCTATACAGATCATAAAAGCCTAAAGTATATATTCACCCAGTTAGAGTTGAACATGAGACAGAGGCAATGGCTTGAGCTTATTAAGGACTATGAATTGGAAATTCGTTACCACCCAGGCAAGGCCAATGTAGTGGCAGATGCACTCAGCCGTAAGGCTTCCTGTCACTGTTTTACGGTAAAGACCTCTGACAATACACTATGTCAGGAGATGGAGAAGTTAAACCTGGGAATGATCCAACAAGGAGTCTTAAATCAACTAAAGCTTGAGTCAGTCCTTTTACCTAGAATAATTGATGCTCAAAAAGATGATGAGGGTATGAAGCACATCCATGAGAAAATAGAGGCCGGAAGAGCCAAATGTTTCAGAAAAGACGATCAAGGTATTGTATGGTTCAAGAACCGTATAGTTGTGCCAAAGAATGAAGGGATCCACCAGCAAATATTAGATGAAGCACATCTTAGTCGCTATTCTATTCATCTCGGAAGCACTAAGATGTATCATGATGTAAAACGACATTCTTGGTGGACAAAGATGAAGATTGAAATCGCACGCTATGTGGCAAAATGTGACACTTGTAGGCGTGTCAAAGCCATACATATGAAGATTGCTGGTCCATTACAATCTCTACCAATACCAACATGGAAATGGGAAGATATTAGCATGGACTTTGTTGTGGGATTACCCAGAACAGCAAAAGGCTTTGACTCCATTTGGGTTATCATTGACCGACTCACAAAGATTGCCCACTTCCTTCCAGTCAAAGTAAAATATCCAGTAATTGCATATGCAGAACTGTACATTGCTCGTATTCTTAGTTTACACGGTGTTCCAAAGACCATAGAGTCGGATCATGGACCTCAATTCGTATCCAATATTTTGGGAAGAACTTCACAAATCCTTAGGTACCAAGTTGCTCCATAGTTTGGCCTATCATCCTCAAACAAGTGGTCAAACTGAGAGGGTAAATCAAATACTTGAAGACATGTTGCGAGCATGTGTTCTGGAATTCCCACAGAAATGGGATGATTGTTTACCATTAGCGGAGTTCTCATACAATAATAGCTATCAAGAAAGCATTAAGATGGCACCCTTCGAAGCTTTGTATGGCCGACGGTGTCGCACTCCGTTAAACTGGTCTGAACCAGGGGAAAGGAGTTTCTTCAGGCCAGATATGGTAAAAGAGACCGAAGAAAAAGTTCAGCGAATAATTCTTAATTTGAAGAAAGCTCAAGCTCGTCAGAAAAGTTATGCAGACAAACGACGGATGCCCTTGTATTTTCTGGTGGGAGATTATGTCTATGTGAAAGTCTCACCAATAAAAGGTGTATCACATTTCAGGGTTAAGGGGAAGCTTGCACCCCGGTATATTGGTCCTTTTCCTATTCTTGAACAATATGGAGAAGTGGCATACCGACTCCAGTTACCCGAAACCTTGTCTGCAGTACATAATGTGTTCCACGTGTCTCAATTGAAGAAGTGTCTTCGGGTTCCCGATCGAACCATTGAAGTGATGGATGTTGCCCTAGAACCAGACTTGACATACTCAGAGTATCCTATTCTCGTCTTGGATCAAAAGGACAGAATTACCCGAAGAAGAACTCTCAAATTACACAAGATACAGTGGAACCAGCATTTAGAAGATGAGGCTACATGGGAAACTCGAGACTTTTTAGAAAAGAATTTCCCAGGCTTTTTAGCCTCATGTAAATTGTAAAGTATATATACAATTATTGTAATAAAGGAGTGAGTCCCAAACCACCCCTACCTTGTACCAAGAATAAGGAAATAAAAGAGTGAAGCATTTCCTTTTCCATTACTTGCCCTAGGCCTTTTAATCTCGGGACGAGATTTTTTTATGGGGGGAAGGATGTAACACCCCTAGTGTTACTATTACTAAAACTTGAGCATAACATCATAAGCATGGGCATATCATGTGTTTGTTACACCTAGAGTGCATTCACTAGGCAAAAATTTCAAACAAGTTGTATTGTGATGACATTTTGTGGATAAAACCCTAGAGTAGGGTACTTAACCCTAGATTGGACTTAATAGGGCAAATAAAGCTTAAATAGGGGAAAACTTCAAAACCCCATTGAAATAGTCATAAAAGGTCACCATAGATGAACTAAAATGATATCCAAACCCCAGAAATATCAAAAACCCTAAATAGAACCCTGGAAAACCCTAGAGTTAAACCCTAGGGGGCTAAATGCAAAATTAGTGCACTTTTGGGCTAAAGTGCAAAAACCATGAAAGTAAGGTGTCTTAAGTTATATGGTTCACAATTATGAAGATTTGCAACCTAAACCTTGAGTTTTGGACTTATTTGCAAAAGAGCCCCACTCATACTCCAATTGCTTAAGTATGAAATTAGTGATATTAGCTCAACTTTGGGGCCTTGTAACTTTCAAACCATAAGGGTTTTGCCCTAGGTCACCACATCAATTCTGTAGAGTTATGTAAGGAGAGTAACTTTGCTACAGAGATTATGTTTGGGTTATGTCGGGGACCATAATTAGGGGTACCCTCAAGACTCCTAATCTCAGCTGGTAACCCCCATTAGCACAAAGCTGCAAAGGCCTGATGGGTGCGATTAAGTCAAGGATCGGTCCACTCAAGGGACACGATCTCGCCTCGCCCGAGCCCAGCCTCGGGCAAGGGCAGCCGACCCCGGAGGATTTACGTCTCGCCCGAGGACCCCCTCCAGCAACGGACACACCTTCGGCTCGCCCGAGGCCCAGACTTCACTAAGAAGCAACCTTGGCCAAGCCGCCACGCCGACCGACCATATCGCAGGAGCCTTTAATGCAAAGGTGGCCTGACACCTTATCCTGACGCGCGCCCTTTAGTCAACAGAGCCGAAGTGACCGCAGTCACTTCGCCGCTCCACTGACTGACCTGACAAGAGGACAGCGCTGCCTGCGCCGCTCCGACTGCTGTGCCGCTCGGCAGAGTGAGGCTGACAGCAGCCAAGTCCGGCCTCAGGCGCCATAGGAAACTCCGCTTTGCCCGACCCTAGGGCTTGGACTTGGGCTCAGCCCCGGAAGACGACGAACTCCGCTTCGCCCGACCCCAGGGCTCGGACTCGGGCTCAGCCCCGGAAGACGACGAACTCCGCTTCGCCTGACCCCAGGGGTCGGACTCGGGCTCAGCTCCGGAAGACGACGAACTCCGCTTCGCCCGACCCCAGGGCTCGGACTCGGGCTCAGCCCTGGAAGACGACGAACTCCGCCTCGCCCGACCCCAGGGCTCGGACTCAGCCCTGGCCTCAGCCGACAGTCTCCGCCTTGCCCGACCCAGGGGCTCGGGCTTGGCCTCGGCCTCAGAAGGCAGACTCAACCTCGACCTCGGAGGAGCCTCTGCCTCGCCTAACCCGGGGCTCGGACCGACCACGTCACAGGAGGCGCCATCATTACCCAACCCCAAGCTAACTCCGGCTATGGGGAACAAGACCGGCGTCCCATCTAGCTCGCCCCGATAAACAAGTAATGATGGCGCCCCGCATGCTCCATGACGACGGCGGCTCTCAGCCCCCTTACGGAAGCAAGGAGACGTCAGCAAGGACTCGACAGCCCCAACAGCTGTCCTTCCACCAGGCTCCAGCGCTCCTCCGACGGCCACGACACCACACGAACCGGGTGCCAAAACCTCTCCGGCTGCCACGACGGCATGTACTTAGGGCGCTAGCTCTTCTCCGCTAGACACATTAGCACACTGCTACACCCCCCATTGTACACCTGGATCCTCTCCTTACGCCTATAAGAGGAAGGTCCAGGACCCTCTTACGGAGGGTTGGCCGCGCGGGGAAGGACGGGATGGTGCTCGCGCAAGCCTCTCCCTACTGCAAGCGCACCCGACCTGGGCGCGGGACGAACATGAAGGCCGCGGGTTTCCCCTTCGTACGCTTGTCTCCCTCCGGCTTCTTCCCCCCTTCGCGCTCCGTCTCACGCCGACCCATCTGGGCTGGGGCACGCGGCGACAATTTACTCGTCGGTCCAGGGACCCCCCGGGGTCGAAACGCCGACAGTTGGCGCACCAGGTAGGGGCCTGCTGCATGTTGACGAACAGCTTCCCGTCAAGCTCCAGATGGGTAGTCTCCAACAACCTTTGCAGCCCGGGACGGTGCTCCGTTTCGGGAGTCTTGAGTTCATGTCCCTCGATGGCAGCTACGACATGATACTCCTTCCCCCGCCGCGCGACAGCGATAATGGCAGCCGACAACCCGCCCGCCAGCGGCGGAATCGACGATGTCTTCCCCACGTGGCGGAAGAACGACATTCGAGCTTGTACCGTCCCCTCCCCCACCGACGGAGGAGGAGGCGGGGCAACCAAGGCTAAGCAGGAGGCGGCACCTCATCGACTGTCGAGCGAGTCGACGGCGCCGGCGCCCCAACGGGGGGCACGTCGGGCATCGACCTCGCGTTTGAGACGAGGACGAGCGTCGTCTCCCCACAACACGCCAACTCCAAGCAAAGGGAAGACGCCAGCACGCTCGCAAAGGACTTGCTGGGCGTCACCCTCGTACCTGAGACGACGGTGCAGTCTGCCCCTGACGCGACTTCGTCACCGCCCGTCGACCAAGAGGTACCGACCGACTCCCATCTCGTGTCTTTTGGATTCAGCCTCGACCCACCAAGCGACTTCGCTTCGGTGGATGCTCTCATAGAGGCGAGTCCAAACCCTCTGGGGTATTGTATGCGGTCACCCTGGGACCGGCTGACGGTCGTCTCGACCTACGGGCCCTCGGGTTCCGAGGAAGATGACGAGCCCAACTTTTGTTGGGATTTCTCCAGACTTGGTAACCCCAGTGCCATGCGGGACTTCATGACCGCATGCGACTACTGCCTTTCCGATTGTTCCGACGGTAGCCGCAGCCTCGGCGACGAGGACTGCGGCCCAAGTCGTGAATGTTTCCACGTTGATCTAGGGGGTCCCGGTGAAGGCAACCATCTTGGTACGCCGGAAAACGGTGATCCCCCTAGGCCTGCGCCTCGCGTTGACATCCTTCGGGAGCTAGCTGTGGTCCCCGTCCCGGCGGGGGGTCATGACCCACAGCCCGAGCAAATCCGCGAGATGCAGGCCAGGCTCGACGAGGGAGCAGGAACACTTGAGCCGTTCCGCTGGGACATCGGGCAGGAATGGGCAGGCCAACCTCCGGTCGGAGAAGCGCGTCATCTACCCTAGGGCATCCAGCACCGCATCGCCGACGATGTCCGGGCAAGGCCGCCACCGGCTTCCAGTGGGGTTAGCCAGAACCTGGCTGCAGCGGCAATACTTCTCCGCGCGATGCTGGAGCCATCTACCACCGAGGGGCGGCGTATCTAGGGAGAGCTCAAGAATCTCCTGGAGGATGCCGCGGTCTGACGGGCCAAAAGCTCCGCCTCTCGAAGGCAGGGGTACCCCTCGGAACATCGCGCCGCGACTTCCCGATTCACGCGGGAAGCCTCAGTCCACACCGGGCGCACGCGCAACACAGCGCCTGCGGCCCTGGATCGCCTCGGCAACGGACACCCTCACCGCAACTGTCGAACCCACCTCGATGAGAGGGTGCGCCGAGGCTACCACCCCAGGCGTGGGGGACGCTATGACAGCGGGCAGGATCAGAGTCCCTCGCCCGAACCACCTGGTCTGCAGGCTTTTAGCCGAGCCATACGACGGGCGCCGTTCTCGACCCGGTTCTGAACCCCGACTACTATCACAAAGTACTCGGGGGAGACGAGACCGGAACTGTGGCTCGCGGACTATCGGCTGGCCTACCAACTGGGTGGAACGGACGATGACAACCTCGTCATCCGCAACCTCCCCCTATTCCTCTCCGACTCCGCTCGGGCCTGGCTGGAGCATCTGCCTCCGGGGCAGATCTCCAACTGGGACGACCTGGTCCAAGCCTTCGTCGGCAACTTCCAGGGCACGTACGTGCGCCCTGGGAACTCCTGGGATCTCCGAAGATGCCGCCAGCAGCCGGGGGAGTCTCTCCGGGACTACATCCGGCGATTCTCGAAGCAGCGCACCGAGCTGCCCAACGTCACCGACTCGGATGTCATCGGCGCGTTCTTCGCCGGCACCACCTGCCGCGACCTGGTGAGCAAGCTGAGTCGCAAGACCCCCACCAGGGCGAGCGAGCTGATGGACATCGCCACCAAGTTCGCCTCTGGCCAGGACGCGGTTGAGGCCATCTTCCGGAAGGATAAGCAGCCCCAGGGCCGCCCACCGGAAGATGTCCCCGAGGCGTCAACTCAGCACGGCACCAAGAAGAAAGGCAGGAAGAAGTCGCAAGCGAAACGCGACGCCGCCGACGCGGACCTTGTCGCCGCTGCCGAGTACAAGAACCCTCGGAAACCTCCCGGAGGTGCCAATTTCTTCGACAAGATGCTCAAGGAGCCATGCCCCTATCATCAGGGGCCTGTCAAGCACACCCTTGAGGAGTGCGCCATGCTTCGGCGCCACTTTCACAAGGCCGGGCCACCTGCGGAAGGTGGCAAGGCCCGCGACGACGATAAGGAGGAGGATCACAAGGCAGGAGAGTTCCCCGAGGTCCGCGACTGCTTCATGATCTACGGTGGGCCAGTGGCGAACGCCTCGGCTCGGCACCGCAAGCAAGAGCGTCGGGAGGTCTGCACAGTAAAGGTGGTGGCGCCGGTCTACCTAGACTGGTCCGACAAGCCCATCACCTTCGACCAGGGCGATCATCCCGACCGCGTGTCGAGCCCAGGGAAATACCCGCTCGTTGTCGACCCCATCATCGGCAACGTCAGGCTCACCAAGGTCCTCATGGACGGAGGCAGCAGCCTCAACCTCATCTACGCCGAGACCCTCGGGCTCCTGCGGATCGATTTGTGCTCGGTCCGGGCAGGCGCTGCGCCTTTTCACGGGATCATCCCTGGGAAACGCGTTCAGCCCCTCAGATAACGCGATCTACCCGTCAGCTTTGGGACACCCTCCAACTTCCGAAGGGAGACCCTCACGTTCGAGGTGGTCGGGTTTCGAGGAACCTACCACGCAGTGCTGGGGAGGCCATGCTATGCCAAGTTCATGGCCGTCCCCAACTACACCTACCTCAAGCTCAAAATGCTAGGCCCCAACGGGGTCATCACCGTCGGCCCCACGTATCGACACGCGTACGAATGCGACGTGGAGTGCGTGGAGTACGCCGAGGCCCTCATCGCCGACCTGGAGAGCCTCTCTAAGGAGGCGCCAGACACGAAGCGCCGTGCTGGCAACTTCGAGCTGGCGGAGACGGTTAAGTCCGTCCCTCTCGACCCCAGCAACGACGCCTCCAAGCAGATCCGGATCGGCTCCGAGCTCGACCCCAAATAGGAAGCAGTGCTCGTCGACTTTCTCCGCGCGAACGCCGATGTTTTCGCGTGGAGTCCCTCGGACATGCCCGGCATACCGAGGGATGTCGCCGAGCACTCGCTGGATATCCGAGCTGGAGCCCGACCCGTGAAGCAGCCTCTGCGCCGATTCGACGAAGAAAAGCGCAGAGCCATAGGCGAGGAGATCCACAAGCTAATGGCAGCAGGGTTCATCAAAGAGGTATTCCATCCCGAATGGCTTGCCAACCCTGTGCTTGTGAGAAAGAAAGGAGGGAAATGGCGGATGTGTGTAGACTACACTGGTCTAAACAAAGCATGTCCGAAAGTTCCCTACCCTCTGCCTCGCATCGATCAAATCGTGGATTCCACTGCTGGGTGTGAAACCCTGTCTTTCCTCGATGCCTACTCAGGGTATCACCAAATCAGGATGAAAGAGTCCGACCAGCTCGCGACTTCTTTCATCACACCCTTCGGCATGTACTGCTATGTTACCATGCCGTTCGGTTTGAGGAATGCGGGTGCGACATACCAAAGTTGCATGAACCACGTGTTCGGCGAACACATTGGTCGAACGGTCGAGGCCTACGTCGATGACATCGTAGTCAAGACGAGGAAAGCCTCTGACCTCCTTTCTGTCCTTGAAGTGACATTCTGATGTCTCAAGGCGAAAGGCGTAAAGCTCAATCCCGAGAAGTGCGTTTTCGGGGTCCCCCGAGGCATGCTCTTGGGGTTCATCGTCTCCGAGCGGGGCATCGAGGCCAACCCGAAAAAAATCGCGGCCATCACCAACATGGGGCCCATCAAGGACTTGAAAGGCATACAGAGGGTCACGGGATGCCTTGCGGCTCTGAGCCGTTTCATCTCACGCCTCGGCGAAAGAGGCCTGCCTCTTTACCGCCTCTTAAGGAAGGCCGAGTGCTTCACTTGGACCCCTGAGGCCGAGGAAGCCCGCAGGAACCTGAAGGCGCTCCTCACGAACGCGCCCATCTTGGTGCCTCCCGCCGCCGGAGAAGCCCTCTTGATCTACTTCGCCGCTACCACTCAGGTGGTTAGCGCCGTGATCGTGGTTGAGAGACAAGAAGAAGGGCATGCATTGCCCGTCCAGAGGCCAGTCTACTTCATCAGTGAGGTACTGTCCGAGACCAAGATCCGTTACCCACAAATTCAGAAGCTGCTGTACGCGGTAATCCTGACGCGGCGGAAGCTGCGACACTACTACGAGTCTCATCCGGTGACTGTGGTGTCATCCTTCCCCCTGGGGGAGATCATCCAGTGCCGAGAGGCCTCGGGTAGAATCGCAAAGTGGGCGGTGGAAATCATGGGCGAGACGATCTCGTTCGCCCCTCAGAAGGCCATAAAGTCCCAGGTCTTGGCGGACTTTGTGGCTGAATGGGTCGACACCCAGCTCCCGACAGTTCCGATCCAACCGGAACTCTGGACCATGTTTTTCGACGGGTCGCTGATGAAGACAGGGGCAGGCGCGGGCCTGCTCTTCATCTCGCCCCTCGGAAAGCACCTACGCTACGTGCTACGCCTCCACTTCCTAGTGTCCAACAATGTGGCCGAGTACGAGGCTCTGGTCAACGGGTTGCGCATCGCCATCGAGCTAGGGGTCCGACGCCTCGACGCTCGCGGTGACTCGCAGCTCGTCATCGACCAAGTCATGAAGAACTCCCACTGCCACGACCCGAAGATGGAAGCCTACTGCGATGAGGTTCAGCGCCTGGAAGACAAGTTCTACGGGCTCGAGCTCAACCACATCGCCCGACACTACAACGAGACTGCGGACGAGCTGGCTAAGATAACCTCGGGGCGAACAACGGTTCCCCCGGACGTCTTCTCCCGAGACCTGCACCAACCCTCCGTCAAGACCGACGACACGCCCGAGCCCGAGAAAGCCTCGGCCCAGCCCGAGGCATCCTCGGCTCTGCCCGAGACACCCTCGGCTCAGCCCGAGGCAACCTCGGCCCCCGAAGATGAAGCATTGCGCGTCGAGGAAGAGCGAAGCGGGGTCACGCCTGATCAAAACTGGCAGACCCCGTACCTGCAGTATCTCCACCGAGGAGAGCTACCCCTCGACCTAGCTGAAGCTCAGCGGTTGGCGTGGCGCGCCAAGTCGTTCGTCTTGCTGGGGGATAGGAAGGAGCTCTACCACCGCAGCCCCTCAGGCATCCTCCAGCGATGCATATCCATCGCCGAAGGCCAGGAGCTCTTACAACAAATACACTCGGGGGCTTGCGGTCATCACGTAGCACCTCGAGCCCTTGTTGGAAACGCCTTCCGACAAGGCTTCTACTGGCCGACCGCGGTGGCCGACGCCACTAGAATTGTGCGCACCTGCAAAGGGTGTCAATTCTACGCAAGGCAGAACCACCTGCCCGCTCAGGCTCTGCAGACCATACCCATCACCTGGCCGTTTGCTGTGTGGGGTCTGGACCTCGTCGGCCCCTTGCAGAAGGCACCCGGGGGCTACACGCACCTGCTGGTCGCCATCGACAAATTCTCCAAGTGGATCGAGGTCCGGCCCCTAAACAGCATCAGGTCCGAACAGGCGGTGGCGTTCTTCACCAACATCATCCATCGCTTTGGGGTCCCGAACTCCATCATTACCGACAACGGCACCCAGTTCACCGGCAGAAAGTTCCTGGACTTCTGCGAGGATCACCACATCCGGGTGGACTGGGCCGCCGTGGCTCACCCCATGATGAATGGGCAAGTAGAGCGTGCCAACGGCATGATCCTGCAAGGACTCAAACCACGGATCTACAACGACCTCAACAAGTTCGGCAAGCGATGGATGAAGGAGCTCCCCTCGGTGGTCTGGAGTCTGAGGACAACGCCGAGCCGAGCCACGGGCTTCACACCGTTCTTTCTAGTCTATGGGGCCGAGGCCATCTTGCCCATAGACTTAGAATACGGTTCCCCGAGGGCGAGGGCCTACGACGATCAAAGCAACCGAGCTAACCGAGAAGACTCACTGGACCAGCTGGAGGAGGCTCGGGACATGGCCTTGCTACACTTGGCGCGGTATCAGCAGTCCTTGCGACGCTACCACGCCTGAGGGGTTCGGTCCCGAGACCTCCAGGTGGGCGACCTGGTGCTTCGGCTGCGACAAGACGCCCGAGGGCGGCACAAGCTCACGCCTCCCTGGGAAGGGCCGTTCGTCATCGCCAAAGTTCTGAAGCCCGGGACGTACAAGCTGGCCAACAGTCAAGGCGAGGTCTACAGCAATGCTTGGAACATCCGACAGCTACGTCGCTTCTACCCTTAAGATGCTTTCAAGTCGTTCATAAACCTCGTTCACACACAAAGTCTAACCATCAAGGAAGGGTCAGCCTTGCCTCGGCAAAAAGCCCGACCCTCCCTCGGGGGCTAGAAGGGGGGATTCCTCTGCGTCAAAATTTTTCCTCGGAAAAAGATCTTTTCTGCCAGAATGTCTCTTGTGCTTTTCGACTACTTCGAAAGTGGATCCTGAAAACGATGGAGTACACGTAAGCAGCCAAGGCCGACCGAGCTGAGGGACTCCTACGCCTCCAGGATATGGATACCTCACTCATCACCTTCTGCGATAAGTAACTCACGCTCGGATAAGCGATTCCGCTGACCGAACAAGTCTTAATGCTCGGAGACCTTTCTGCCGAAACGATTTTTCGGGCCTTCTCGACTACATCGACAGCAGAATCCGGCGGACGAGTAAGAGTACACGTAAGCGGCAAGGCCGACCGAGCCAATGGATTCCTACGCCTCCGGGATACGGATACCTCACTCGTCACCTTCCGTGAAAAGTAACTCTCGCTTGGACAAACAACTCTGTTACCGACAAATAAGTCCAGATACTCGAAGCAAGGGGAAAAGACACGCAGCTTTACAACACGATGACAGTATGTTTGGGCCTCGGTGGCCGCAGAAAACATACGCACACTACAAGATAACCCGATCCTGCAGGCTCGGACCTTGACGGTTGAAGGGAGCAGCAGCACCCTCGGCGTCAAATACACCTTCGGCGAGGTCCGACCTAGCCTCGGACGGCGACACAGTCGGAGGATCTCCACTTCGAAGGACGACATCAGCACCACGCCCGGGCCATCGCCGCCAGGGTCTCTTCCAGGAGTCCGGCTCGAGCAGACGGCTCGGCCGGCCACCCCGAAGCCTCAGCCAGCTGTCCCCCGAGGACATCAGCCCGGCTCGTGGCCTCGGCAACTCAACTCCGACGCTGGTCCCGCCAGTGGACGGCCCGGCCGGGCTCTGGCCGATGAAGTCTTCTTTTCGAGTCAACTCCGCCTCTATCTGTGCTGACACCGCTACCTTCGGCTTCGGCTCATCGAAGAGCGGCCAAGGGTTTCTTTAACTAAGCAAGAGAAACCTCGGACAGCAAGGCCGACCGAGCCAAGGGACTCCTACGCCACCGGGATACGGATACCTCACTCGTCACCTTCGCACGAGGCAACTCACGCTTGGTGAAGCGGTTCAGATAGCCGACAGGCGAGTCTTAGTGCTCGAAATGAAGAAAAAACATGGCTCTGTGCCAAAAATACATACATGTTCAGGCCCCGACATCCACAATGAACAGACCCCAGCGCTCAAGGTGCTGTTATAAGCGGAACTCCGGTTCCACCTCCGCGGGTACGAACAACCCCCCGCATTGGAGGGCCCGCGGGGCGATAAGGCTCTAGGTCGCCCACCGCCGCTCGCTCCAGCAGCAGCGACAACGACCTCCGCTCCGGGTGGCCGAACTGCAGCAGCGATGGCCTCAGGGCGGACGCCGCTGCAGCGATGCCCTCGCCCACGTCTACGCTCGAGGGGCGAGGACAAGTACAAAGAGCCGGAGGTTCAGGGCGCGGATGGTGGCACTGATCCCGTCGGCGACGGGGACTTCTTCAGCCGCCGCCACCTCAGCACCGATGACGGGAGCCGTCTGCCCACCGGCAGATCCCCACACGGATCCTCCCAGACGAGCGGGGCACCGACCTCCGCGCAAAGGCGCCTTACCGGGGCAAAGGCAGGCCAGCCCCAGAACACGAACGCCGCCCTAGCGGCGCGCGATGTCTTGGGCGGTCCTCCGGGGCACGCGGCGCGACAACCGCTCTTGCGGCGGCAGGGGGAACCTGTCGGTGTTTTGGGTCCGACCGCACACCCGGGGTTGCCCCTCAAGGTGTTTTAGGAGTAGGACGGTGTCGCCGACTGTAGCTAAATGGTTCGTGCCAGATGCACGAGGGACAATGGACAGTGTTTACAGGTTCGGGCCGCTTGGAGATGCGTAATACCCTACGTCCTGGCGAGTATGCTTGGTGTAATGGGTTACAAGGTTGCTCTCTAAAGCGAGAACGTAGAGAGTTAAGGTGGATGGCTGAATGATGGGTCGATCTGAAGGGGTGCCCCCTAGGCCTTATATATTTGACCGTGAGGCATTACATGCGGATGGGATAACAATACACATCTAAGAGATAGTGAACTGATCGAGTCTATCTTCCTACAATTCTGCCGACTTATCCTCGCCTGGTTCTGTAGTGCGCGTCTCTAACGCAGGAAAGTCGGGTCTTCTGTTGTGGTTGCTTGTTCGACATCGTTGGGCCTTCCGGGCTTGCATTGATCCAGCCTTATGTCGATCTGCTTCATTGGTCGTTCCTCCCCAGGCCCATGAAGGAGTGACCTCACGATTTATTGGGCCCTTGGGCCTTTCGTGAGGTCTTTCATCCTTCCAGTGGACCCGGGGGATATCTGTCCCCCACAAGCCCCCGATCTTCGGGCTGATTTTGAGATAATTAGCCCAAAGATCCTAGGTCCAGCTTGCGGTCTTTGTTTATGACAAGAAATGCTTTCCGGGCAGTTTGGAGAAAATGATTTCTTACTGTCTCCTTCTGCTTTGCTCACTCGAAATCTGGAGTTTTGTCTCATATTCATGCCTTGGAGATCGACATTTCGTATTACAGGACCCTGAACTTCATTGGGTGCACCGGAGGTGCACCCAATGGGTGTAGCCCCCGAGCTTCGAGTGGATTTTGGATAATAATCCACTCGAAGGTCTTCATCAGAGATCATTTTTATTTCCCACTTGCACTTTGGTTGGAGGTCAGCCTTGTCTTTAATCTTGCCTTATGCCTTAGAAGTCGGCATTATCTTGGCTTGAAATGGTGATTCATGGGGTGCACCGAAGGTGCACCCAATGGGTGTAGCCCCCGAGCTTTGAGTGGATTTTTGAAAATAATCCTCTTGAAGGTCTTCATTTCGTGTCCTTTTGCTGAGGGTTATCTTTTCTTTTTCCAAATGCCTTAGAAGTCAGCATTATGTCATCGATATTATGCTTTAGAGGTCAGCATTATGTCATCGATAGTATGCTTTAGAGGCCAACATGTATTTTGTCTTTTGCAGCCGAGCTCATGATCGGCCCATATCTTGCTAGGTGGTGCAATTTATTTGCTCTGCAACTGATTGGACATTTGATGGACGTTCCCTGGCTAGTCTTCACGTCGCTTCTGTCGGTCAGATTTTGCACTTCACCGGCTATATTTGGCTTTCCTTTGATCCTTACTGATATCTCGTTTTTGTCTTGAGGTATTCATTGCATGCCCTGCACGGATGTGATAGTTTTGAAAAATATACTGATAATTCCTGGGTGTTCCCCACCAATGGGTGTGGGCAAGGGACGGCTTGGTACGCTGAGTGTTTTAGCCGGCTGCTTCTGAGTAGTAATGTGATGTGACGGCGGGTGTAATCATATCGCCCGCGCGGTTGACTGGAGTCCCAATGGGTGTTGCGTTGCGTGAAACGGCGTCAGCTGTCTGATGTATCTTCAGACGGGTTGAAGTGTATATTGAATATTTTGCGACTGTTCAGTGATCGTGGTAGGAGGTCAGCGGTTGCCTTCTTCTTCTATAAATAGTGCCTCTGCCTCTCTGGTTTTTTCACATCTCTTGCTGTTCTCCGTTGCTTGCTTTCTTCCTTTCCTTTCATTTCCACCATGGGCAAGAGCAACAAACGCAAGTGCGAGCCGACTCCTCCCTCGGAGGATTTCGGCGACTCGGAATATTCGGAGGAGGAGTTCTCCTCTGAGTCCGAGGGGTCTCCGGCTCCCGTCTCTCCCCCAGAGTCGTCTGAAGATTCAGACGACTTCCAGGGGCTTGCCACAGAGGTCTGGACTTATATCCAGGTCGTCGAGCGATCCGGGCTCGAGGGCTCGGATGAGTCGGAGTACTCCTCGGACGAGGAGGACTCGTTCGAGGAGGACGGTGGCGGCGATGGCGACGACGATGACGACGACGACGACGATGGAGGCGATGGCGGCGATGACGGTGACGGCGGCGATGATTGTGACGGCGGCGGCAGCAGCAGGGGCAGCAACGGCGGCGGCAGCGGCAAGGGCAGCAACAGGGCCAGTGGCTAGATGCCACTGGTCTTTAGATGTTAGTATAGTATAGTGAAATAATGTAGTAGTATTTGGTAGTGTAGAGTAGTATAGTGTAGCGTAGTAGTAGTAGTAGTAGTAGCGGTAGTAGTAGCAGTAGTAGTAGTAGCAATAGTAGTAGCAGTAGGGAAGTATCAACTCATAATGAGTTGATTTGTAAGTATTGTAACTTCCCTTAATGAAGAATGGTTTCGTCTCCTCTGTGTCGACTATTTTGCTTCGTAGTCAGTTAATCTCTGTCATGAAATTTGTTGCCCGTGATGTTCTCTGTCTGTTATGTTTGTGGCATAACTTAGAGTTCTTGAATCATTCCTCCACCCGCCTTGTTTGTGAAGTTGATTCCTTTGGAATAGCAATTAAATAACTCGGGCATCATATCGACATTTTTAGGGGTGATGGTCGAGCTATTATTGTTAACATTTACGCATTTGAAATAGTGTCCGAGTGATGACGAAGCCCTGTCAGCGTCAGAACGACTGATGACTGCATCGGCGCTTTTAGAGGTAGCGGCCGAGTGACTTATGACGACGTCAGCGTTTTAGAGATAA
Organism: Zea luxurians; assembly: GCA_029449295.1. Lineage (NCBI taxonomy): Eukaryota > Viridiplantae > Streptophyta > Magnoliopsida > Poales > Poaceae > Zea > Zea luxurians. The sequence continues at coordinate 76,768,084 of JAOPSE010000014.1, forward strand.
CCGTCGAGCGACTGAAGATGACGTCGGCGTTTTAGAGGTAACTGCCGAGTGACTTGAAGACGACGTCGAAGTTTTAGAGATAACTGCCGAGCGACTGAGGACAACGTCGGCGTTTTAGAGGTAACCGCCGAGTAATGATGTGGCACGCCGGTGTTTTTAGAAGTAACTGATGGGTGACTGGTGGTAACATCGGTGTTTTAGAAATAACAGCCGAGTTAGAACGGGCTGCGTCGGCCACTTTGAGGATAATAGCCGAGTGATGATGTGGCACACCGGTGTTTTAGAAGTAACCGCCGGGTGATGACATGGCACGCCGGCGTTTTTAGAAGTAACTGCCGGGTGACCGGACGCTTTTTGGAAACGGTATCTGACTCGGGAATATCCCATAAGTACTGCGCTTTCAGCCGCCTCTGCTTTCCGCGCCCTAGTTCTTGCTTTCCTGCCTCTAGATCCTCTCTGCAATTCGGCTCCTGATCTGTTCGCCAGTGGAGTTGAGATGGCGCCCAAGCGAAAGGCCTCGAACTCATCCGCTGTGGTGATTCCCCCAATCGACCCCAACAGTCAGTTGCCTTTCGCAGGTAACCATATGTCTGTTGTCTCCGAGCCTGACCTTCTCCATCTCGTGTCCATCGGGGTCCTTCCCCCGAGGGAGCTCTATTCTTGGCGGATTTGCCACGGGGTCACTGTTCCGACAGAGGATACCCAAGAATCAGTGATTTATGTTCCTTTTCTTCTCCGCGGTCTCGCTCTTCCTATTTCTCCCTTTTTCCTCGACCTCCTTGATTTCTATCGTCTTAATTTGACCCATCTGAATCCCAATTCCATTCTGCAAGTTTCCATTTATGTTCATTTATGCGAAGCTTTTCTTGGCGTGCTGCCACATTTTGGATTGTGGAAGTATTTGTATCACTGTCGCCCTAGGATGGCCGGGGGCAGCATCAGCTGGTTGGGGGTGCTAGTTTGGAGATGCGCCGTGGGAGGAAGACTGAATATCTTGAAATCCCTCTCAAGGATAGTATCAAGGGATGGCGCTTGGAATGGTTTATTGTTGAGAACCACGGAAGTTCTCTCCCCCCATGGTCGGGGAGACAGCCGGACGTTCGTACTCCGAGTTGGACCGAGTCTCCCACGGATCAGGAGGTGGCTGAGGCAGGGGTTTTGCTAGCTGAAGTTGGACTGCTGAAGAAGAGGGGTCTGACTGCAGAGGCTGTGGTCGCTGATTTTGTCTTTAAGAACATTCAACCGTTGAAGGACAGGGCATACCCGGCTTATCTGTACCGAGGTCTAGCTGATTCGACTCGGGTTACCAACAGAAGAATTCCCGCTGTAGATTTGGTGAACCAACTTGAAATGATTCTTAGAGGCAGGGTATCAAATGTTGGTGCCCTAGTGGCATACTCAGCCTGGAACCTGCCTCCTCCCAAGGCCTTCACTCTTTTTGTGTCGAATCCACCCGTCTCTGATGGCGGTTTGGGCCTTAGAGTGCGACCCTCTGCTGAAGAAGTTAGCACCTTGGTTGCCTCGCTCGGGGAAATTCCTGATGATGAACGGCAGGTCCACTTTAAGGTGCCTTTGGATCCTAGTGATGCAGAGATAAGTGCTATGCCCAATATGCTGGCTGAGGACTCTTCTGATGCTGCTCCTGCTGGGACATTGGTGGTGGCGCCTTTCCCAGAAGCTGGTACAACCTTGGATATTCAGAGACCTGTCAGTGTTTGCCCTAGACGTCCTTGCTAAGCCAACCAACTTGATCCTTCTGCTGATGAGCAGAAGAAGAAAAAGAGACGTCTTCGGCAAGTATCTAGTTTGGATTGGACGCTGGTCCTTCGGTTCTTGCTGCTGAGGAAGTTCCCGTGCCTGAGTTTACTGACGCTGACCCCAATGGGTGTGGCCTGTCTGTTGCTAACCCCAATGGGTGTGCTCCCTCCGTTGCTGATCCCAATGGGGGTGTTGCCTGTGTTGCTGATGAAAACGACGGGGAGGAAGAAAATGAGGTCCCTCTGACTCGGAAGAACAGTTGGCAGTATGTCGCCAGTGGGAAAGTAGTGGAGTTCCTTCTCCTGCTTTGTCTGCCCTCATTGGTCTACAAGAATTGTCCCTAGAGAACTTTGATCAGACTCTTGAAGATATGGTTCCAGAGGATCTGTTATCAGAGCCAGCGGATGATGGTGTGATGGAGGTTTGTGCTGATGTGCTCGACGCTGGGTTGGGGTCATCCCGAGCAGCGTCCTGCGCCTCATCGACCTTAGAGCGCGGTCTTGAGGGTCAGGAGACTGACTTGGATCGTCTTGGTCCCATGGAAGTAACTGAGGGACCTTCAGCCTTAGAGGCGGCTACTGCAGAGAACTTGGTCCTCAAGGATGGTGTTGACACTTACCCAACCCCCGAGGATGTTGCCGGGGACGACTCGGCTCGGGTGGGAAGCGCAAGCCACTGCCCAGCCCCCGAGGGTACTGCCGGAGATGATCCGGCTCAAGTGGGTAGCGCAAGCTATGGCCCAGCCCCTGAGGGTGTCCGAGCGGGGTCTCCCTCTTGTACTTCCATGGATGTTCACGCAGGATCTTCTCCGCGCTCCGGTTGCATGGTGGTAGCCCAAGCTTTGGGCTAGGGAGTCGCTTTAGAGGCTAGCATTCCCGCTAACCAAGTTTTGGGCTCTGTTGATGGTACTGAGTTGGTCCCTGCTAGTTCATTGCACGCTGCTTCAGGTGGCGACCTTATGCCAGGTCATCAATTGATCTCTCACAATTTGGGAGTCCCTTTGTTCTTCTCCAACCTCCAGGTACTGTGATATGTTCTAGCTTGACCTTTACACCGCATGGACTGCTGTTATTACACTTATCTGTTCTCAATATCAGGTATTGGTGGACGGTATGGCTAGTCAGCTGAGGTTGCAAGGTGTTTCTGTTCTAGAAGGAGCTTCGTCTCTGGCACGTTGGAATCCGGTGCTGCTTCAGCAGCGTGTCTCTGACTTGGAGGCGGCGAATGCTAGTTAGTGCTCTTTTGCTTCCCTTTGTCTACCTTATTGAACTGTTTCACACTTTGACCCTTTTTGCTTGTTTGTTTCTCGCTAGGTATGGCTCGGCAGATTTCTGTTCTTGAAGAAAAACATTCTCAAGGCTAGGCTGAACTGGTCCAGCGATGTTCTGATTTCGAGGAAAAGTATTCTCAAAGCCAGACTGAGCTGGCTCAGGTCTCTGCTGCTCTAAATGACGCCAACACGCTGAACTCTACTCTTCGCGCTCAGCTCGATTCTGAAATGGTGACTTATGAAACTGTGCCTTGTATTGCTGTGTTCTTATTGGTTGCTTGATGTTTGAAGGAGTTGATTCTTGTTTGCAGGAAGAAAAGCATGCCCTCGTTGCTTCTCGCGACAATCTTGACAGACTGTATCGTGATTCTAGCAACTCGTTGACCATCCTGGAGAGGAGTCATCGCTTCACCATGGAGGAATTAGACAACCATCGTTGTAAGCTGCAGGAATCCGCGGATGATGTGATCCGTCTCAGGCAATTGATATCGGCTAAGGATGCTGTTATCAAAGAACTGTGTGCTTCCAAGAAGTCCATCGCCCAGGATCTAGAGGCCGCCCGGTTGGCTGTCAAAGTCGCTGAAGAAACTTCCATTACTCTGAGGGCTCAGCGCGACAGGGCCATGGATAAGGCCATTCGCGCGGGGCGGATCTTGATGAGGAGACCCGGCGTAGTTGTTCCCGACAACATAAGGGCTGATGTGAATGCTGCTCCTGATTCCTCAAGTCGCCCTTCTTCGTCGGTTGCTCCTGAGAAAGATATTGCAAAATAGAGAGACATTGTGCGCTTTGAGCGCGCGGTTATCATGATCGGATACTTGTTAGAAGACACTAGTTCAGCATCTGAATGATATTGCTACTCTCCTATTGTTTTAGAATTCAGCAATACATAAACTTGCAGTAGTAAAACGCTGTGTGATGATTTTGAAACTTGTTTACTGGATATAGAGGTCACCCCTGTATGAGAAATTGCAAGCATGTGAAATCGCCTTAAGTCGCTGCTGACTTAAATCGATTGCCTTTGTTAATAGGGCATAGTGGTCACTCAGAGCTAAGTAATCGCGAGCATGTTGCACCGTCTTAAGTCGTCACCGACTTAAGCCGATTGCTCCGTTAGAAGGGCACAGTGGTCACCCCGAGTTAATTAAGCACGAGCATGTTGCACCGTCTTAAGTCGTCGCCGACTTAAGCCGATTGCTCCGTTAGAAAGGGCATAGTGGTCACCCCGAGTTAAGTAAGCGCGAGCACGTTGCACCGTCTTAAGTCGTCGCCGACTTAAGTCGATTGCTCCGTTAGAAAGGGCATAGTGGTCACCCCGAGTTAAGTAAGCGCGAGCATGTTGCACCGTCTTAAGTCGTCGCCGACTTAAGCCGATTGCTCCGTTAGAAAGGGCACAGTGGTCACCCCGAGTTAAGTAAGCGCGAGCATGTTGCACCGTCTTAAGTCGTCGCCGACTTAAGCCGATTGCTCCGTTAGAAAGGGCATAGTGGTCACCCCGAGTTAAGTAAGCGCGAGCATGTTGCACCGTCTTAAGTCGTCGCCGACTTAAGCCAATTGCTCCGTTAGAAAGGGCATAGTGGTCACCCCGAGTTAAGTAAGCGCGAGCATGTTGCACCATCTTAAGTCGTCGCCGACTTAAGCCGATTGCTCCGTTAGAGAGGGCAAAGTGGTCACCCCGAGTTGAGTAAGAATGCAAGTCGATCATGAACAAACTGAGTATTCTTGAAGCCTTTTTTATTGATGACATATTTCCCATTTTACAGAGTACATTGTCGTCCCGATAGCTTTTGAAATACAGCTAGGGGTAAAACTTCCCGAGGTGTTCCATATTCCAGGAGTTCCCGATTTATGTGCCGTCCATCTGAGTGAGACAATATGACCCCGGCCGAGTGACTTCTGCTACTATGAATGGTCCTTCCCATAAGGGTGACAACTTGTGCCGTCCCTCCCCCGTTAGAATTCGGCGGAGGACGAGATCTCCCACTGAGAAGGATCGTTATCGCACGGCCTTGTCGTGATAGTGTCTTAGAGTCTGCTGGTATCGTGCTGATTGAATTACTGCATTCAGCCGTTCTTCTTCGAGTACATCAATGTCCTCCAGCCTAGTAGCTTTGGCTTCTGCTATGCTTTCGAAGACCAACCTTGGCGCCCCGAATTTGAGATCGGCGGGTAATACTGCCTCTGACCCATAGACCATGAAGAAAGGAGTGTTCCCATGCAGAGCTCGGCTAGGTTGGGTTCTTAGGCTCCAAACGACGTAGGGCAATTCCCTTATCCACTTTCCTGCGAACTTTTCATTCTTATCGAAGACCTTTTTCCTGAGTGCCTCCAATATCATCCCGTTAGCTCGTTCAGCCTGCCTGTTGGCTCTTGGGTGTGCTACTAAAGCGTACTTGATCTGAAGTCCTTTTTGCTCGCAGAAATCGAAGAACTCTGAACTTGTGAAGTTGGATCCTAGGTCAGTTATGATATTGTTCGGTATCCCGAACCTGAATATTATGTCTTGTATGAATTCCACGGTCTTAGCTGAGGTTAAAGAAGCAATGGGTCTGAACTCTATCCATTTAGTGAATTTGTCGATTGCTACCAGTACATGAGTGTATCCTCCTTGAGCTTTCTTGAAAGGTCCAATCATATCCAGTCCCCAGCACGCGAAAGGCCAAGTCACTGGTATGGTCTGCAGTTGCTGTGCTAGTAGATGTTGCTGCTTTGACAAGTACTGGCAAGCTTCGCATCTCTGTACTAACTAGGCTGCGTCACTTTTCGCTGTTGGCCAATAGAATCCTGACCTGAAGAACTTCCCAACTAGAGTCTTGGATGCTGCGTGTATTCCACATTACCCAGCGTGGACCTCATCTAGAAGTCGCTTCCCATTAGATGAGAGAATGCACTTCATGAGGACGCCTGATGCACCCCTTCTGTATAATGTCTCCCCAATGAGTGTGTAGTGGGCTGACTGTCTGGCGATGCGCTCGGCTGCATTTTTATCATCTGGTTCGTCTTCATTCTTTATATATCTGATGATCGGCCTTCTCCAGTCATCAGAGTCTGATTCTGGTTGATTCACGATATTACACTCTTCTGCTTGATCCATTGAGATGCTTGGCTGTAGTATTTCTTGTACAAAGACTCCGGGTGGGACCTGAGTTCGACTGGATCCTAGGTTGGACAATACATCGGCTACTGTGTTTCGATCCCTTTCTACATGATGAAATTCCAGTCCTTCAAATTTATCTTCTAGTTTTTGGACGGCAGTGCAGTATTTTCCCATTGAATCAGTCGAACAGTCCCATTCTTTGTTTATCTGGCTTATGACTACCAGAGAATCTCCGTACACCATCAGTCTCTTGATGCCTAATGATATAGCGATGTTCAGTCCATGGATCAGAGCTTCATACTCGGCTACGTTGTTAGAGGCTGGAAATAGCAACTGGAGGGCATATTTGAGGTGCTCGCCTCCAGGTGCGGTGAAGAGAATTCCTGCACCCGCTCCCTGCAGCTTCAATGAGCCATCAAAATACATTCGCCATACTTCTGCAGTCTCTGGGTTATCTGGTACTTGTTGTTCAGTCCATTCTGATACGAAGTCAACCAACGCCTGAGTTTTGATGGCAGTGCGAGGTCGAAATTCGATGTCATGAGATCCCAGTTCACAGGCCCACTTGGCTATTCGGCCAATGGCTTCCTTGTTGTGAAGAATATCCCCTATCGGAAAACCAGTGACTACTATGACTTTGTGGTCGTCAAAGTAGTGACGTAGCTTGCGGGCAGTTAGAAGCACTGCATATAATAGCTTCTGAACTTGAGGATACTTTTTCTTCGAGGGACCCAGAACTTCACTGATGAAATAAACAGGATGTTGCACTGGGTAGGCATGTCCTTCTTCCGCTCGCTCGACTACCAACGCGGTGCTTACCACGTGAGTCGTGCAAGAGATATACAGCAGTAGATCTTCAGCTGGTTGAGTTGACGTGGCTCGCCGTGGTGGCTTCAGTACTGGCGGCGTTGTCAAGAATATTTTCAGTGCATCTAGAGCTTCCTGTGCTTCTGAAGTCCATTGAAACTTATCCACTTTCTTGAGTAGCTTGTAAAATGGTAAACCTTTTTCTCCCAACCTGGATATAAATCTGCTCAGAGCTGCCATACACCCGGTAAGTCGCTGAACCTTCTTTTGTGATCGTGGTGCCTCCATTTTCATGATAGCTTCAATCTTATCCGAATTAGCTTCAATTCCTCGGTGGCTGACAATAAATCCGAGTAGCTTTCCTGCTGGTACCCCAAAGACACATTTTTCGGGATTAAGCTTCCATCGATACCGCCGTAGACTGTTGAAAACCAGTTGTAAGTCTTCGATGAAGTTTTCCGAGTTCTCTGTTTTGATTACCACATCATCTACGTAGGCTTCCACGCGCTTGCCCCAGTGATCGGCTAAGCATGTTTGAATGGCTCTCTGATAAGTCGCTCCAGCGTTTTTGAGGCCAAACGGCATGGAGGTATAGCAGAAAGCACCGAATGGAGTGATGAACGCTGTTTTTTCCTCGTCTTCCTTTGCCAAACTAATCTGATGGTATCCGGAATAGCAGTCCAGGAAAGACAGCACAGAACATCCAGCGGTGGTGTCTACCACCTGATCTATCCTAGGGAGCCCGAAGGATCCTTTGGACAATGTTTGTTGAGATCCGTATAGTCAACACACATGCGCCAATCCACCTTATTCTTTTTGAGTACAAGAACAGGGTTGGCTAACCACTCGGGATGTAACACCTCTCTAATAAACCTAGCCGCGACCAAGCGGGCCAGCTCAGCGCGAATGGCCTCTCTCTTGTCGGGTGTGAAACGACGTAGTTTTTGCCGGATCGGCCTTGCCTGGGGATAGACCTTCAGTTTGTGCTCGGCCAGTTCTCTCGGGACTCCCGGCATATCCGCAGGTTGCCATGCGAATACGTCTCGGTTATCTTGCAGAAACTGGATGAGCGCGCCTTCCTATTTATCGTCCAGGCTGGAGCTGATGATGGAAGTCTTGCGCTCATCAGCGAATCCAAGGTTGATCCTTTTGGTTTCTTCAGTCGGCCGCATAAAGGTCGTGGCTTGAGCTTCATTTGCCGGTGTGGCAAGGTCTTCCTCAGGCTTAGAGTTCACCTGCATTGAAGAAGTCGCCGACGGTTTGGTGGTGAGGGCCGCCTGGATGGCTACTCGGAAACATTTTGCGGCGCCTTGGAAGTCAGCGCGCACAGTTATGATTCCTCGTGGTCCTGGCATCTTTAATATCATGTACGTGTAATGCGGAATGGCCATGAATTTTGCCAATCCCGGCCTCCCGATGATGGCGTTGTACCCGCAGTCGAAGTTCGCCACTTCGAACCTCAGGAACTCGGTTCTGTAGTTCTCCGGAGTTCCGAAGGTGACGGGCATGTAGATTTGGCCCAGCGGGTATTCCCCTTCAGTCGGTACGATGCCGAAGAAAGGAGTGTCTGACTCGTGGAGCTCTTTGAGGTGAACTCCCAAGCCTTGGAGTGTCCGGGGGAAGGTGACCTTGATGCTGCCCCCCCCCCGTCCACTAACACCTTCTTCACCCTACTCTCTCGGATCACCGGATCGACGAGGAGCGGGTATTTACCTGGGTGGTCGAAGTTGAGCCATTGATCTGCCCGAGTGAAGGTGATCGGGTGCTCCAACCATCGGTACGGAGCGGGAGGACCGGTGGTTGCCACCAATATCTGGCGATCGTTGAGTTTTTGTTGTCTTCTGTTCTCCTTCGATTCGTGTCCGCCGAAGATGACGTTGACCTCCCTGTCAACGCGCGGGAAGGCTCCTCCTCCTCCCTCCTCCTGCTGCTGGGGTTGTTGTGGTTCTTCTGGTCCTCCCCGCGGCGGAGGAGGAGGTAGAGGTTGGAAGGGTCGGCCGTGCCTGATGGAGTGCTTGAAGTCCCTGCAGTTCTGAAGAGTGTGGCGCATGTCCTTGTGGTAGGGCACTGGGCGTCGAGGATGTCGTCCAGCGTACGCTCGCCTCCGTGAGGTCCTCCCCGAGCGCGAGAGGCAGGTGGTCCGGCAGCGTGCAATTCTTCGCGCGGTCTCTTCTCCCAGCGTTTGTCGGGTTGCTGGTTTGCGTCGCGTCGTGGTGCTGCCGGTGCGGGCTTCGCTCCTCCGATGAGGTCTTGAGCTCGCTCGTCGGCGGTGATGTAGAGGTCGGCTTCCCAGAACAGCTGCTCGGAGGTAGTCGGCGCTTTCTGCAATATGGCTCGGATGAAAGTCGAGTCATTGGATCCTCTGTAGAAGTCCTCGATCACGGCCGCCTCCGTAACCTCAGGGATACGATTTCTCATGGTCTGGAACCTTTTGAGGTACGACCGGAGAGTTTCGTCCCCCCGGCGCTTGATGGATTTGAGGTCCCATGGTTGCGCCGGTTTGTCGGAGAGGGACTGAAAGTTGGCGGTGAAACGTCGACTAAAATCGCTCCAGTTGTCGATGCAGTGTCGGGGTAGATGTCGCAGCCATTGTAGTGCGTCTTGCCCGAGGACAATGGGTAAGTACGCAGTCATCACGTCCTCGGACGCTCCGGCGGCTCGAGCGGCGATGGTGTAGACGGCCAGCCAGCCTCCTGGATCCTGCTTAGGTTCATACTTGTCGACATTGGATACCTTGAAGTTAGGGGGCCACTGAATGGCCCTAAGGCGTGGAGTAAGGGCAGACACTCCACATGTGTCCTCCTGTCATCGGGGATGATGTCTGTCCCTGGGAGGGGAGTAGTTGTCGTGGTTCCTCGACCGTCCCCGGGTAGTACCGCCAGTCGAGGCCATCGTTGACTCGGTTCTGGTGGCCTGACTCCGAGCTGGGACGCCATGATCCCTGTCGTACTCCTCCCGGCGGCGGATCTCGTTCTCATGTCGTCGTTCACGCGAAGCATTGATGCAGCTCTACGCGTCCCGGTGACTGTTGATGGCGTGTCGCAGATCGTTCAGCGGGTGAGCGAGAGGTAGAAGATGGTTGGCTGCTTGGATGAACAGGCATCGATAGCCCTCGGCGTCGGGAGTCCGAGGGAGCCCATCAGCTATCCGAGCTAGTACCCCTCCGACTTCACTCGGCGTGTTCATGGCTCGGGCGAAGTCATGATTCAGGTTGCGCCCGAAGAGTGGGTTTTCCCGGCGCTGCCTCGCGTCTTGCTCGGCTTGTTCCTGAGCTCGTCGGCGATCACGCCGTCGGGAGTTCCTTCGTTCTCTGAAGACGCGTTCCTCCGGAGTTTCTCCTATCTCTGAGACCTCGTCTCGCGAGACAGGTTGCTCCAGATCCCGTTCTCCGGCCTCATGATGTCGCCGGATGTTTCGGCGCCGATTTCTTCGTCGACGGGACTCCCGCTGAGGTGGTTCTTCTCCGGGCGCGGTCGGCTCGTCGTCGGAGACGGGGGGTGACTCCACTCTCCCGATGAAAAGAACGTCGGGGTAGAATGGCGCGACTGTCGTGGCGATCTTCTTTCCGTTCTCCTTTGAGGGTGGAGGCACGGAGAGAACCACTTGCTTCCTCCTGGTCTCTTTCTTCCATGCGATCTGTGTCCATTCTTTCATCGGGGAAGTAGACAGTGGTGTTCCCCAGGTCAGCGGACCCTCGGCCCCTGGCTTTCTGAAGGCGATCTTTTTTCAGAGAGCTGGAGGTTGCGCTTCTCCGATATTTTCGGAGTTTGTTGGAGGAGACTTCTTTTTTGGCGGATCTGCAATGCGGTGTAGAGTTCCCTCTTCATCTACTATGGATGAGATCGTTCCAAAGCAGAATATGGATTCAGGACGGAGGGTGATCTTGTTGTGGAAGGTGACGGCCATTGAGCTAGCTTAGATCATCGACACACCCCCTACCTGGCGCGCCAGCTGTCGGTGTTTTGGGTCCGACCGCACACCCGGGGTTGCCCCTCAAGGTGTTTTAGGAGTAGGACGGTGTCGCCGACTGTAGCTAAATGGTTTGTGCCAGATGCACGAGGGACAATGGACAGTGTTTACAGGTTCGGGCCGCTTGGAGACACGTAATACCCTACGTCCTGGCGAGTATGCTTGGTGTAATGGGTTACAAGGTTGCTCTCTAAAGCGAGAACGTAGAGAGTTAAGGTGGATGGCTGAATGATGGGTCGATCTGAAGGGGTGCCCCCTAGGCCTTATATATTTGACCGTGAGGCATTACATGCGGATGGGATAACAATACACATCTAAGAGATAGTGAACTGATCGAGTCTATCTTCCTACAATTCTGCCGACTTATCCTCGCCCGGTTCTGTTGTGCGCGTCTCTAATGCAGGAAAGTCGGGTCTTCTGTTGTGGTTGCTTGTTCGACATCATTGGGCCTTCCGGGCTTGCATTGATCCGGCCTTATGTCGATCTGCTTCATTGGTCGTTCCTCCCCAGGCCCATGAAGGAGTGACCTCACGATTTATTGGGCCCTTGGGCCTTTCGTGAGGTCTTTCATCCTTCCAGTGGACCCGGGGGATATCTGTCCCCCACAGAACCGAAAGCCGAGCCAGAGCCAGCTGAGCCAGCGAGCCCAACGCGCTGAAGCTGACGACGCTCGCCGTCGACCAGCCCCGCGTTGTCGAAGTCCGTCCCTCCCGCTAGGCTGGTGAGCGCCCTCTCCCTTGAATGCTGAGGGAGAAGGTGACCCGCGAACCCGCACGGGAGGTAGATCTCCGGCTCAGCCCGGCCTCCGCCCCAGCAAGGATGACGAAGATCCTTGAAGCTGAGGGCGGAACCAAGATCGCAGTCCGGCTTGCTTCTCCCCACCCAGGAGCTGGTGGTCACCGCCTTGGGTGACCACCGGCGAGGGGATGTGGCCGGGCTACCTGACGAAAATCCTTTAAGCCGAACGATGGCTGAAAGGTACCAACTTCCGCGAAGTTGCGTTTCCCCAACGACGACAAGGCGGAAGCACCACGGGCGCCCCCATCTGGGGGCTCGAAAGGTGGAAAGACACGATGCATGAGGGGAGCGCGAAGACATGGTTGCCCTTCAAGGGGGTCGCCCTCCTTTTAAAGGCAACTCTCCCCACTTGCGTCCTCAGCCGTCGCGGGCTGAGTCTTCTCCATCACGCTCCAAGGTCCTCCCCCTACGACACGGGGGTTGGGTCCCACGCGTCATGCAAGCTGGCCCAGGGCAGAAGAGGCCAAACCACCGCGCGCGGCGCGCGCGACTGCCCAGCGGTTACAAGCATTCCCCCACTTTCGCCCAGACCAGCGGGTGAAAGGGCGGACCGCCATGCAGGCGGCATGCAACCGCGCCGAAGGGGCGCACCCTTTCGGCTTCGACGCGTCTAGCATGGAGGCCCAGGCCCACGCGTCATGCAACCGGCGCGCCGGTCGCAACGTGCAAGAAACCGCACCGCCACTCGCGCCACTACAGCGCCTCCTCGACTGCGGAACCAGTACCGCGACTCGAGGCAACCCTGCGCATGACCCAACAGTGCCAACCAGGCACATCGGCCACGGGCCAGTCAGCTGCAGGAGAAGGCGCGACGATCGATGCGGCCAGAAATGGGCTGACAGTAATGGCGGTGGCAGGCGAGCGAAAGCAGCGGTCAAGTCGTCAGCCAAGCTCACGTCCCCTCCTAGGACAGCGGGAGAGCCCTCTCCCACAGCGTGAAGACGGCGCGCCCGTGGCCCGTTCCTCGAACGGCTCGTGCACGCGCAACAGCTGCCCCGTGAACCACTTGTCCCGTCGCATTAACTCCGACGCGGGACAGGCGGCACCTTTGGCAGGAGAAGCGGGCGACGCTTCACCTTTGCCATAATGACCGCGTCCAAAAAGGTACGCCACGTCATTCGATTTCGTATCCTTTTCCTGTTCCTTTTTCTCTCTCTTACAATAGGGACCGGGAAAGGGGATACCGCGAAAGGGATCCTTCCCCGCGAAGGAAACGGGCCCCGAGCCCCCCCTACTGATCAGAGGTTCGAAGGCTGGCCCCTCGGAGGGGTTCAACAGTCGCCTCAGAGCGCTCGGGCTCCACGCCCACTATTGGTCAGAGGTTCAAAGGCCGGCCCCTCAGAAGGGTTCAACGACCGCCTCAGGCCACTCGGGCTCTGCGCCCACTACTGATCAGGGGTTCGTAGGCTGGCCCTCGAAGGGTTCACAGCCGCCTCAGACGCAGAGCGAGGGATGACCCTGGGTACGTTCGATACATAACCAAGGCTCGGGCTACGCTCCCGAGGTACCCTAGGACATTTCTGAGACTAGTGGGAACGATCTTGTAACGGAATCCCATCAGAGGGAGGCATCGAGCCCTCGGACCCCGTCAAATGGGGACCGGGTCCGGCAGATCACCCGCAGGTACTTTTGGAGCGCGCCTCCGGGCCTCTAGCCGACCACTAACAAATGGGGCACGGGCGTCCACTCGGATTACCCGTTAGCAGCTCACCGGAGACACCATGTTCGACGCCCTCCAAGGGCAACATGGCGCTTTTTCCCCCCTCCTCCTTGCGGAAAGGCGACGTAGGGGCGTATGTAAAGAAGTCGAGTCTGTCCTTGACCGTCCTCTCGCCCTGTGTGGAGGCTCGGGGGCTGCTCTCGCAAACTCGGCTCCGGCCAAACCGTTGACAGCGTCAACATACCAGCCCGAGAACTTGGGACCCGACCGTGCACCCGGGCTACGGCCAGCTCGCATGAGGGAACAACCAGACCGGCCGAAGCATTGCGGAACGCATTAAGACCTCGAAGGAGTCAAACCACTCCTCCGAGGCCTCGGGGGCTACACCCGGCGGGTGCGCTCGCGTGCACCCACCGGAACAAAATGCAACTGAGAAAGGCCGGTCCCCTTGCAAAAAAGTGCGACAAAAGCCTCCAAGCGAGTATTAACACTCCCTTTGAGGCTCCGGGGCTACTGTCGGGGACCATAATTAGGGGTACCCTCAAGACTCCTAATCTCAGCTGGTAACCCCCATCAGCACAAAGCTGCGAAGGCCTGATGGGTGCGATTAAGTCAAGGATCGGTCCACTCAAGGGACACGATCTCGCCTCGCCTGAGCCCAGCCTCGGGCAAGGGCAGCCGACCCCGGAGGATTTACGTCTCGCCCGAGGACCCCCTCCAGCAACGGACACACCTTCGGCTCGCCCGAGGCCCAGACTTCACCAAGAAGCAACCTTGGCCAAGCCGCCACGCCGACCGGCCGTATCGTAGGAGCCTTTAATGCAAAGGTGGCCTGACACCTTATCCTGACGCGCGCCCTTCAGTCAACAGAGCCGAAGTGACCGCAGTCACTTCGCCGCTCCACTGACCGGCCTGACAAGAGGACAGTGCCGCCTGCACCGCTCCGACTGCTGTGCCGCTCAGCAGAGTGAGGCTGACAGCAGCCAAGTCCGGCCTCAGGCGCCATAGGAAACTCCACTTCGCCCGACCCCAGGGCTCGGACTCGGGCTCAGCCCCGGAAGACGACGAACTCCGCTTCGCCTGACCCCAGGGCTCGGACTCGGGCTCAGCCTCGGAAGACGACGAACTTCGCTTCGCCCGACCCCAGGGCTCGGACTCGGGCTCAGCGCCGGAAGACGATGAACTCCGCTTCGCCCGACCCCAGGGCTCGGACTCGGGCTCAGCCCCGGAAGACGATGAACTCTGCTTCGCCCGACCCCAGGGCTCGGACTCGGGCTCAGCCCCAGAAGACGATGAACTCCGCTTCGCCCGACCCCAGGGCTCGGACTCGGGCTCAGCCCTAGAAGACGAAGAACTCCGCTTTGCCCAACCCCAGGGCTCGGACTCGGGCTCAGCCCTGGAAGACGACGAACTCCGCTTCGCCCGACCCTAGGGCTCGGACTCGGGCTGAGCCCCGGAAGACGACGAACTCCGCTTCGCCCGACCCCAGGGCTCGGACTCGGGCTCAGCCCCGGAAGACGACGAACTCCGCCTCGCCCGACCCCAGGGCTCGGACTCAGCCCTGGCCTCAGCCGACAGTCTCCGCCTCGCCCGACCCAGGGGCTCGGCCTCGGCCTCGGCCTCGGAAGGCAGACTCGACCTCGACCTTAGAGGCGCCTCCGCCTCGCCCAACCTGGGGCTCGGACCGACCACGTGTAATACTCAAAAGTGCAATAATGAGAATAGAGATAATCTCAATAATTTGTGTCCTCTACTTATCATCACATGTGATCAACCCTGATTAAAAGTGGATAATTGGAACAAAGAACACATAAATAACCTATGCATCATGCTGGATCTTACTTTGTGTGCATTTTGTGATGATATAAAAATATAGTAAAATAATAATAATAATAATTATGTTAATGCCCCAATGGGGAATTAAATCCTAAAAGAAATTCAAGAATTTAGAAAAAAAGAGAAGGGAAATTACTATGTGGATAAAAGTAAGTATATATATATATATTCTTACATAGAATTGAATTTGTACATTTGACTCGAATATGAAGTTCATAACAAGATTCAAAATTCAAATTAGAAATTCAAATGAAAAGAAAATGAATCAAATAGGAAAAATAAAATAAGAAAAGAAAAGAGTTACTGTGCGCCTGGGCTGTTTCTGCTCCATTTCGGCCCACTTGCTTCTGGCCGGCCCATCCCTCTTTCCCTTCCCTCTTCACATACAGAATCACTTACGTGTGGGGCCCTCCCAATAGGATCGTCTTCCTCTGGTGTTCGTTGCGTTGGGGCGATGTGGCCGCCTGGAATCTCGGCCGCGCTCCACCCTGCCTCAACCGGACGCCGCGGGTCGCCACCTTTGAATCCGCGCCCAACGGCCTCCGCGCAAGACGCGACCTGCTGACCTTAAAGACCAGGGCGCCAGACTCATCGTTCATCTCTGTAACAAACGTGAACCGCAAGATTCAACGCAGGCGCGACGAGAGTGAGAGAAAGACCACCGAGAGAGACAGACCGAGGGGTGAAGATCATGCTATGGCGCTGGACGCAATGGGGCGGGTCACCGGTACGCGTTGACGGGGCTCCTAGCCTCCTAGGAGTCCCACACTAGAACAACAACCGAGGGCCGCCATCGCCGTGAGAATCCAGCCGAAGAGGAGAGAGAGTGAGAGAAAGCGTTCTGTGCATTGCCTGTGTGCCCGGACCATGCGTGCGTCTAGTGCCCAAGCGCGGGGCGCCCTCGCGTGCTCCGTGGTCACGCGCGCCAGGCCTTTGCGATCCATGGAGCTCGGCGTAGCTCCCTTGGCCGCGGTTCGTCATGGTGCCACCACAACTGTCGCCCGGTCCAAGGTTAGTTCCTCCCTTGATCCGCTTTAATCCCCGTGCCGTATAGAACCAACCCGTAGCAAGTCCTGGCTCGGTAGAGTAGGTTTGGGCGACTCTGTATGGCGCCACCGTCGCGCAGGTGTGCGCGCTGCCGCTGCCTGTGGCTAGACGGATGAAGACGAAGCCCTTGGACCGTCGATCGTGTAGGTACGGTTGGGATAGATTAGGTTGTGTCCGTTAGATTGGGAATCGAATGGTGTAGATTAGATCCCCGTGTATCACTTCGCGCTTTAAATCCTGGCTGTCAGACCTAATCTGAATGGCTCTGGATGCGTACCCCTTCATCGTCTAATCCGGGCCGTCTGATGTAGATCGGACGGTTGATGCCACCCGATACCCCCTTTAGCCTGGAGACTTTCCAAAAGAGACCCCGACTTTTTAAGAATACAACCCGCCGTCCAGTGGGGTGTTCACTGAGTCTAGGGAATCTTCTGCGCTAACCCCCTGGTCTTTCTGAAAATTGAGGCCCAGTCCAGAATAGCATTAAATCAGAGAAAATAGATTATAAATGGATTTTTAATATGAAAATAAACCCTAGAACTTGTATAAATCATAAGAAATTCATCTTTAGTCCAAATCACTCCATTTCACTTTCTAAAATTTTGTAATATTATTCTCTATCACTTAGAGTCTCTGTTTGTCATGAAAGCAGTAAGAAAAGTAATTTACCATTTAATCCTATTTTAATCACATTAAACCTTAGGAAATTCATAACTTGAAATCTATAACTCCAAATTTAGTGATTCCAGTTCCTATGATCTCATTTTAATGTGTAGATTTTTACTGTGTATTTTATTTGCATGTTTGATGTGATGTTAATTTATGCTATACTGTGTATGTATTGTGTTGATGCGAGTAGACGAGCAAGCCACTGTGGATCCTGAGGTTCAACAAGTAGAAGTAGCTGAGCAGGAGCTCATTGAAGGCAAGTTGTGCCCTTGATCACTTACTTTTCCCAGCCATGTTCTTATTAATTTTAATGATCTGCATAGGTTAATTTTGATGGGATCCTTTAGGTTACCCCAGTATTGGTTATCTTTATACCTTGTTCACCCCTAAAATATTTTTGGGTAGTACTTGCTATTGCTTTATGTGGATTTGGGTATGAAGATACACTATTCATGATTATTCTGTTATTATCTTGTTATTATTACCGTTCATGTTAAGATCATTAAATTAATGGAAACATGGAGCGACCACCCGGGAAAACAGTGCTACCACAAGGGTTTAATGGGACGCCCTTGGCTGATTAACTAGGAAAGCTAGTGGAGGTCTTCCTTACCCGAAAGGGGCAAGGGCAGTAGGGGAGTGGTCAGTGTAGGGAGGTCCTTGGGTTGATTTTGCTGCGATGGCGGTCAGGCAAGAACCCTGCACTGGAGCTTCCTATAAATTGTAGCGGGATTTCTGAAGCTAGTGGAACTTTGTAAAGGCCTCGTAGTGTTACCCTGCCTCGCCTCCTCGGTAGAGGTGTATGGGATTGGCCGTCTCTTGGCAGATGGGTAACATGACTTGTGGGTAAAGATGCGCAACCTCTGCAGAGTGTAAAACTAGTATACTAGCTGTGCTCACGGTCATGAGCGGCTCGGACCCTCACATGATTAATTTATGGAACTTAAATTTAATTTGACATTTGCATCGCATTGGAATTATTTTATTATTACTTTTCTTTATTATCATTAAGGTTTGGTATTTACTTACACCTAGTAATTGCTAATAAAATTTTGACCAACTTATAAAAGCAATGCTCAGCTTCAGCCTTTATCTCATTGATCAGCCTTACACTTCATGAACTCCCACCTTTGGTGAGTTCGTGCCACATTATTCCCCACGACTTGCTGAGCTATGAACGTATGTGAGCTCACTCTTGCTGTCTCACACCCCCCCCCCACAGGAGAAGAACAGGTGGTCGAAGAGGAGCCGCCTAACACTGAGGCATTCGACTTGATCTAGGTGGCGTTTCTCAGTCGACATTGGCGCCGACGATCCTTAGTTTGTTTTATCTTTATTATTTTACTTTGTAATAAGTCTTCCGCTATGTAATAAATACTCTGATGTTTTATGATATTTATCTCTATACACTCTGTTATTATATATGTTGTCTTCTTTGGCGCATGTATGAGATGCACCCGGCTTTGTCCTTTAAAACCGGGTGTTACAGAAGTGGTATCAGAGGAATGTTGACTGTAGGGCGAAACTAGATAGAAATGGACAAAACCCTTACCTACTTACCTTACTCTGATTCTTTCTACACTTATCTTGATCCTGTCTCACCTTCTACTATTCTACTCTAATCATTCTTACCTTTTCTACTCTTAGACAAGATGGATTTCACACCTTGGAATCCCTACCCCTATGACATTTTTAAGAGATAGGAAGCCTAAGACAAAAAAATTAAAACTATTTTCTCTATTAAAAAAATGTTGGTTGATTGTTCTGATGATCAATGTCTGATTTGCTTCTTTGATTGATTGAAATAGTATAGTTGGGCATCTTAGCATGTTCCACCATAAGGTAATGTATTAGCTTTAGTGGATAACATACTAATCTACTTAGCTAATAAATCCCCCGCGGTACCATCCCTCGTAATTACTCGTCTTGTCTACAATTCTTCCTTTCTTACCCTATATTCCTAACCCAAATGTGCTACCCGTATAGTGTTAGAAGAGAGCACTATAGACGTGAACCTTGGTATGTCATGGTTAAGAAAGGCAAAGACAGTTTATACACCGTGCTAAGGGAACCGTAGAACTCACCAATTCCAGAGGACAAAGATTTGAAGTTGGAATTGCAGTAACTACCGCCACTAGACTAGCGGCATTCTTAGTAGATGGGAAGTTTGTGGGTGACAACATCCATGCAGTTAGGGATTTTTTAGATGTCTTTCCAGAGGAGTTATTAGGGATGCCACCAGATATGGAAGTTGAGTTTGTCATTAATCCCTTACCTAAGACTACCTCTATTTCTAAACGGCCATACAAGATGTCTATAGAAGAGTTAAAGGAACTTAAGAAACAATTAACGGAGTTACAAGAGGCTGGGTACATTCGTTCGGGTTCCTCACCTTGGGGAGCACCGGTCTTGTTTGTATAGAAGAAGGATGGATCGCAGCGGATGTGTGTGGATTATAGATTTCTTAATGATGTTACGGTGAAGAACAAGTATCTGTTGCCCCGTATTGAGGATTTATTTGATCAGATGAGAGGTGCTAGGGTATTCTCGAAGGTTGATCTCCGATCAGGATACCATCAGATGAAGATTAGACCCTCAGATATTCCTAAGACGGCTTTCTCAACCCGATATGGATTATATGAGTTTACTGTTATGTCATTTGGATTAACCAATGCACCGGCTTATTTCATGAATTTGATGAACAAAGTGTTTATGGAGTATTTGGACAGATTCGTCGTGGTGTTTATCGACGATATTCTGATCTATTCTAGGAATTAAAGTGATCATGAACAACATCTAAGGTTGGTGCGACAAAAGTTGTGAGATAATCAACTCTACGCTAAGTTCAGCAAGTGCGAGTTTTGGATTGACAAGGTGCCATTCCTTGGTCATATTATTTCTAATGGAGGAATAGCAGTGGATCCTGCTAAAGTGAAGGAGAGAATTCAAGTGGGATGAGAAGTGCCAAGAAAGCTTTGATCAATTGAAGGAGAGGCTAATGTCGCCACCAGTATTGGTTATGCCAGATCTACAGAAGGGATTTGACATTTATTGTGATGCATGTGGCCAAGGACTTGGATGTGTGCTCATGCAAGAAGGACATGTGATTGCCTATGCATCTCGTCAGTTGCGGAAGCATGAACTGAACTACCCCACTCATGACTTGGAACTGGCTGCCGTTGTGCATGCACTTAAGATTTGGAGACACTACATCATGGGAACTAAGTGCCAAGTATATACGGATCATAAGAGTTTGAAGTATATATTCACTCAGAAGGATCTCAACCTTAGGCAACGCCGTTGGTTGGAGCTCATTAAGGATTATGATTTGGAGATTCACTATCACCCAGGCAAGGCGAATTTGGTTGCAGATGCCTTGAGTCGGAAGGAGCATGTTCACTCCGCTTTCGTTGTCTAGCTACCTGATGAATTAGTAAAAGATTTTGAGAGACTCAACCTAGGAATTGTTACACATATGGAAGGAATTACCATTGAATTGGAACCTACCTTGGAGCAAGAAATTCGTAAAGGTCAGGTTGGTGATGCTAAAATCCAGGAGATCAAGGATCTGATAACAGAGGGTAGAGGCCCAGAGTTCACGGAGGATGAGCAAGGCACAATATGGTTCAAGAATCGGATCTGTGTTCTCGATATTGATAGTCTTCGAGAAACCATATTAAAGGAGGCACATGATTCAGTTTATTCTATCCATCCTGGAAGTACTAAGATGTATCAGGATTTGAAGCAAAAGTATTGGTGGTATGGACTAAAGAGAGATGTGGCTGCACATGTGGCTATGTGCGATGTATGCCAAAGAGTTAAGGCTGAACACCAGAGGCCAGCCGGACTACTGCACCCACTGAAGATACCTGAGTGGAAATGGGAAGAAGTTGGCATGGACTTCATTGTTGGATTACCCCGCACGTCTGCTGGATATGATTCTATATGGGTGATTGTGGACAGGCTAACTAAAGTAGCCCACTTTATTCCAGTGAAGACCACATATTCAGGAACCAAGTTGGCAGAGTTGTACATGGCACGGATTGTCTGCCTGCATGGTGTGCCAAAGAAGATTGTATCAGACCGGGGATCACAGTTTACCTCTCGATATTGGAAGAAGTTGCACGAGTCATTGGATACAAGATTGAATTTTAGTTCGGCTTACCATCCACAGACTGATGGGCAGACAGAGAGGACTAACCAAGTGCTGGAAGATATGTTAAGAGCTTGTGCCCTTAAGCATGGTGGTAGTTGGGATAAGAGTCTACCGTATGCGGAGTTCTCTTACAATAATAGCTATCAGGCCAGTTTGAAGATGTCACCGTTTGAGGCTTTGTATGGCAGAAAGTGCAGGACTCCATTGTATTGGGACCAAACTGGTGAAAGACAGTTGTTTGGGCCTGAGATTATACAAGAAGCAGAGGAACAAGTTCAACAAATAAGGGAGAATTTAAGAACTGCACAGTCCAGGCAGAAAAGTTATGCTGATACCCGGAGAAGACTGCTTGAGTTTAAGGAGGGAGATTATGTCTATTTGAAGGTGTCACCACTCCGGGGTATGAGAAGATTCAAAGTCAAAGGAAAGTTGTCCCCTCGCTTTATTGGACCCTTCTTAATCGTAAAGCGAGTGGGAGAGGTTGTGTATCAATTGGAGTTACCGGATCATCTTGCGGATGTTCATGATGTTTTTCATGTATCTCAGCTGAAGAAATGTCTCAGGGTACCTGAAGAACAGTTACCAATGGAGGACCTTAGTGTTCAAGAAGATTTGACTTATGCTGAGTACCCCATCAAGATTCTCGATACACTGACTCGAGTTACAAGAAATAAGGTTATAAAGATGTGTAAAGTTCAATGGAGTCACCACGGTGAAGATGAAACAACGTGGGAAAGGGAAGAAGAGCTTCGTATAGATTTTCCCCACCTTTTCCCTAGATCTTCTTAAATCTCGAGGACGAGATTATTTTTAAGGGGGGTAGGATTTGTAATACTCAAAAGTGCAATAATGAGAATAGAGATAATCTCAATAATTTGTGTCCTCTACTTATCATCACATGTGATCAACCCTGATTAAAAGTGGATAATTGGAAAAAAGAACACATAAATAACCTATGCATCATGCTGGATCTTACTTTGTGTGCATTTTGTGATGATATAAAAATATAGTAAAATAATAATAATAATAATTATGTTAATGACCCAATGGGGAATTAAATCCTAAAAGAAATTCAAGAATTTAGAAAAAAAAGAGAAGGGAAATTACTATGTGGATAAAAGTAAGTATATATATATATTCTTACATAGAATTGAGTTTGTACATTTGACTCGAATATGAAGTTCATAACAAGATTCAAAATTCAAATTAGAAATTCAAATGAAAAGAAAATGAATCAAATAGGAAAAATAAAATAAGAAAAGAAAAGAGTTACTGTGCGCCTGGGCTGTTTCTGCTCCATTTCGGCCCACTTGCTTCTGGCCGGCCCATCCCTCTTTCCCTTCCCTCTTCACATACAGAATCACTTACGTGTGGGGCCCTCCCAACAGGATCGTCTTCCTCTGGTGTTCGTTGCGTTGGGGCGATGTGGCCGCCTGGAATCTCGGCCGCGCTCCACCCTGCCTCAATCGGACGCCGCGGGTCGCCACCTTTGAATCCGCGCCCAACGGCCTCCGCGCATGGCGCGGCCTGCTGACCTTAAAGACCAGGGCGCCAGACTCGTCGTTCATCTCTGTAACAAACGCGAACCGCAAGATTCAACGCAGGCGCGCCGAGAGTGAGAGAAAGACCACCGAGAGAGACAGACCGAGGGGTGAAGATCATGCTATGGCGCTAGACGCAATGGGGCGGGTCACCGGTACGCGTTGACGGGGCCCCTGGCCTCCTAGGAGTCCCACACTAGAACAACAACCGAGGGCCACCATCGCCGTGAGAATCCAGCCGAAGAGGAGAGAGAGTGAGAGAAAGCGTTCCGTGCGTTGCCTATGTGCCCGGACCATGCGTGCGTCTAGTGCCCAAGCGCGGGGCGCCCTCGCGTGCTCTGTGGTCGCGCGCGCCAGGCCTTTGCGATCCATGGAGCTCGGCGTAGCTCCCTTGGCCGCGGTTCGTCATGGTGCCACCACAACTGTCGCCCGGTCCAAGGTTAGTTCCTCCCTTGATCCGCTTTAATCCCCGTGCCGTATAGAACCAACCCGTAGCAAGTCCTGGCTCGGTAGAGTAGGTTTGGGCGGCTCTGTATGGCGCCACCGTCGCGCAGGTGTGCGCGCCGCCGCTGCCTGTGGCTAGACGGATGAAGACGAAGCCCTTGGACCGTCGATCGTGTAGGTACGGTTGGGATAGATTAGGTTGTGTCCGTTAGATTGGGAATCGAACGGTGTAGATTAGATCCCCATGTATCACTTCGCGCTTTAAATCCTGGCTGTCGGACCTAATCTGAATGGCTCTGGATGCGTACCCCTTCATCGTCTAATCCGGGCCGTCTGATGTAGATCGGACGGTTGATGCCACCCGATACCCCCTTTAGCCTGGAGACTTTCCAAAAGAGACCCCGACGTTTTAAGAATACAACCCGCCGTCCAGTGGGGTGTTCACTGAGTCTAGGGAATCTTCTGCGCTAACCCCCTGGTCTTTCTGAAAATTGAGGCCCAGTCCAGAATAGCATTAAATCAGAGAAAATAGATTATAAATGGATTTTTAATATGAAAATAAACCCTAGAACTTGTATAAATCATAGGAAATTCATCTTTAGTCCAAATCACTCCATTTCACTTTCTAAAATTTTGTAATATTATTCTCTATCACTTAGAGTCTCTGTTTGTCATGAAAGCAGTAAGAAAAGTAATTTACCATTTAATCCTATTTTAATCACATTAAACCTTAGGAAATTCATAACTTGAAATCTATAACTCCAAATTTAGTGATTCCAGTTCCTATGATCTCATTTTAATGTGTAGATTTTTACTGTGTATTTTATTTGCATGTTTGATGTGATGTTAATTTATGCTATACTGTGTATGTATTGTGTTGATGCGAGTAGACGAGCAAGCCACTGTGGATCCTGAGGTTCAACAAGTAGAAGTAGCTGAGTAGGAGCTCATTGAAGGCAAGTTGTGCCCTTGATCACTTACTTTTCCCAGCCATGTTCTTATTAATTTTAATGATCTGCATAGGTTAATTTTGATGGGATCCTTTAGGTTACCCCAGTATTGGTTATCTTTATACCTTGTTCACCCCTAAAATATTTTTGGGTAGTACTTGCTATTGCTTTATGTGGATTTGGGTATGAAGATACACTATTCATGATTATTCTGTTATTATCTTGTTATTATTACTGTTCATGTTAAGATCATTAAATTAATGGGAACATGGAGCGACCACCCGGGAAAACAGTGCTACCACAAGGGTTTAATGGGACGCCCTTGGCTGATTAACTAGGAAAGCTAGTGGAGGTCTTCCTTACCCGAAAGGGGCAAGGGCAGTAGGGGAGTGGTCAGTGTAGGGAGGTCCTTGGGTTGATTTTGCTGCGATGGCGATCAGGCAAGAACCCTGCACTGGAGCTTCCTATAAACTGTAGCGGGATTTCTGAAGCTAGTGGAACTTTGTAAAGGCCTCGTAGTGTTACCCTGCCTCGCCTCCTCGGTAGAGGTGTATGGGATTGGCCGTCTCTTGGCAGATGGGTAACATGACTTGTGGGTAAAGATGCGCAACCTCTGCAGAGTGTAAAACTAGTATACTAGCCGTGCTCACGGTCATGAGCGGCTCGGACCCTCACATGATTAATTTATGGAACTTAAATTTAATTTGACATTTGCATCGCATTGGGATTATTTTATTATTACTTTTCTTTATTATCATTAAGGTTTGGTATTTACTTACACCTAGTAATTGCTAATAAAATTTTGACCAACTTATAAAAGCAATGCTCAGCTTCAGCCTTTATCTCATTGATCAGCCTTACACTTCATGAACTCCCACCTTTGGTGAGTTCGTGCCACATTATTCCCCACGACTTGCTGAGCTATGAACGTATGTGAGCTCACTCTTGTTGTCTCACACCCCCCCCCCACAGGAGAAGAACAGGTGGTCGAAGAGGAGCCGCCTAACACTGAGGCATTCGACTTGATCTAGGTGGTGTTTCTCAGTCGACATTGGCGCCGACGATCCTTAGTTCGTTTTATTTTTATTATTTTACTTTGTAATAAGTCTTCCGCTATGTAATAAATACTCTGATGTTTTATGACATTTATCTCTATACACTCTATTATTATATATGTTGTCTTCTTTGGCGCATGTATGAGATGCACCCGGCTTTGTCCTTTAAAACCGGGTGTTACACCATGTCACAGGAGGCGCCATCATTACCCTACCCCAAGCTAACTCCGACTATGGGGAACAAGACCGGCGTCCCATCTGGCTCGCCCCGATAAACAAGTAATGATGGCGCCCCGCATGCTCCATGACGACGGCGGCTCTCAGCCCCCTTACGGAAGCAAGGAGACGTCAGCAAGGACTCGACAGTCCCAACAGCTGTCCTTCCACCAGGCTCCAGCGCTCCTCCGACGGCCACGACACCACACGAACCGGGTGCCAAAACCTCTCCGGCTGCCACAACGGCGTGTACTTAGGGCGCTAGCTCTTCTCCGCTAGACACGTTAGCACACTGCTACACCCCCCATTCTACACCTGGATCTTCTCCTTACGCCTATAAGAGGAAGGTCCAGGGCCCTCTTACGGAGGGTTGGCTGCGCGGGGAAGGACGGGACGACGCTCGCGTAAGCCTCTTGCTCCCTCCCGCGTGGACGCTTGTAACCCCCTACTGCAAGCGCACCCGACCTGGGCGCGAGACAAACACGAAGGCCGCGGGTTTCCCCTTTTACACCTGTCTCCCTTCGGCTTCTTCCCCCCCTTCGCGCTCCATCTCGCGCCGACCCATCTGGGCTGGGGCACGCGGCAACAATTTACTCGTCGGTCTAGGGACCCCTCGGGGTCGAAACGCCGACAGGTTACATAAGAAATTTGGAGAAAATTTGACTCCAAGTTGACCTGTCAGGCTGGCAGTGGAACTGCATGAACTTAGGGCTCGAATTTAAGTATGATCCAGTGAGAATTTGACTAGTGATGCTATAGCAAAGGTGAAGATGATTTATAAGTATCCAACTTTGATACAGAGAGTTGAACCAGTTGTTACATAAAATTAGGAGAAAATTGAAGCTAAACATCGGCTGTCAGGTTGACTGAATAAGGGCTCCCATGGTACAGTAGCTGAAACAGATTCCTGATGTTTCCCCCTTGCCGCCGATGATCTCTACGCTGTGATTCACGCCGTCGCCGTGATTCAAGTTCGCTGGTAAGGGGATAATCACGATGAAGTAAAAATCTTGGCACTGGATCAGCTCGGGCTCAAGCGCAGATAAGGCTCACCGTACCCCTTGCTCATCGACTGACCGGGATAAGCCCTCGCCACCGTTGGCCGACTACCGTCGTGCGCCATGTGCTAAAGCATTTTACAACGTCTCAGTAGCTCAGCTTGCAGTATCTGCTCATCGCCGGTGAGTTCGCCATGACGAAAGACACTAATCGCGCGTGCTAGTAACCCCTGTTATCTTCGGCCGCCGCGCGTCTTCATCCAAATTCCCAGCCATCGCTTAGCGATCCTATAAATTGACGGCTAAGTCTGTTGCGCCATGTTATCACGAACCCAACGCACCCACTCGTGCCTCCAATTAGTCACCAGAGAACTCCAATTTGGAATTTCCCCCAATTTGGTTAAGAACACCGTGTGTGTGGGCTCGCCGCGGTCAGCCCATCACAGGTCCGATCACGCCCTCCTTGTTCTTGTTTTAGCATCCTTGTGTGCTTGTGATGCTTCTCGACGCGGTCAATCAAGCTAAGACTCCATAGATCACCGGGAACGCGCTGGGTTGCCCGTAGTGCCTGCGGTCACCGTGGGCAGGGCAGTGTAGGGCTTCAATCCAGAAATTAATTGGGGGAAACGATCCTTAGGTCTTGAATTCGGTCTCGGTCGAAGTAAGGTGCCAGTCATTGCGTGAGTCAGCCGGTACACGAGCTCGTCGGAGCTCTGCGCGACGCCGTTCGCCGTTGGGGACTCTGGACTGTGAAGAGAAAGAAGTGCAGGGACCTTATCGCAAGTGTCAGTGACTGAGTTAATAGTGCCACGACCCCACTTTAGGTTATTAAAGAAGCTAGGGTTGTTCTTGCAAAAGTCGACGCGGGCGCGTGCGCGTGGGCGCGTTTCTGCTGTTATTGGGCTGACTGGGCTGAATTAGGTCCAGTACTATTCATCATTTTTCTTTTTCCTTTTCTGCCAGAGCTAAAGAAATTCTAGGAAATTGTAGAAAAATCCTAAAAATACCAGACCAATGTTGCTAGATTTCTAAATTCCTATAGAATTTAATAAAAATAGTTTCATGATTTTTAGTCCAAAAGGGAAATTATAGAGAATTTAAAACAGCCTAAAACCATGCTTCTAGATTTTTAGAGAATAAATAATAAATCCAAAATTCACTAAATTTTTAGGATAAACTCTAAATAATATTTAGAAGCCTTGGGTAAAGTTTGGTATGTTTTGGACCATGTTTGGTACTTAGAACCCAAAACCCTAGCCCTTGCCTTATGAACTTCACTATTGACTCCGGAAACCCTAAGTTCTCGGAGATCCGTGAAGGAAAGTTATATTCAAGACTTTAGATAATAAACTTTATTATCTTTGCACTCTCATGAGCATTACATGGGCATTCATTATTATGTATGGTTATATTTAGAAAACGAAGAAGAAGTAGAAGTCGAAGAAGAGAAGACTTCACCACCACCAGCTGAGGAACATCAGGCAGGCAACTGTTTTTATTTCGATATCTGCGGAACCGAGCCTGATTCACCAGTAACACAAGGCAAGCCCCGGTGCATTTGCCACCTCCTTGTTTCTTTAAAATCTTTCTCACTTACTTGATGCATTAGGTGATAGGAGTTGTGTGCTAAACTCTTGTTACATCTCCTTCCTTGAATTATGTCCTAAATCCCTATTTTACAAAAGGTTTTTCTTATGCTTAGCTTCGCTTTAGAAAAACAAAATGTTTTGTTTTCTCCAAAGATGATGTTGCAAAGTGGTTGGGATGTTTTCGAAAAAAATAAAACTTGATGGTGGATCCATCATGGCCATGATGGGTTCAACATCGGAAAAGATGCACCTCTGTCAGGTACCAAGTTTTTGGGTTTGAAATGATAAAGCTGAGACCGGGCAGATGACTTGCACGAGAAGAGAGTCTCGGTGTAGTGTCTCCGTCTGAGTCGATTAAGGACCGTGCCGATGTAGGCTTGATGACCAAGGACCCTTTAACTGGTCACATGCCTCGTCATGGGTAAGCTTTGTCTCGGGCAGACTAATAGCAGAATAAGATACCACGCAATGGAAGTGGGGATATGGCGAGAGTAGCGTGTACCCTCTGTGGCAAGAGGCTAGACGGTGGTGTATCTGTGCTCTCGGTTTGCGTGAACCTGATCTTGTCTTAAGAACCCCGGTGGCGAGTTGACATATGCAAGGGTTAAGTGCTACATATGTCGTGTGATCGGAGATCCTCAGTTGAGTATAATCGATTCGGATCGCCGTACCTTCGCAGTTATAAAGACTTGGTCACTGCCCTATACGTAGAAATCCAGTAAAGATGAAGGATTGTTAAAGAAACTGGCTAGTGCAGGTCAAGTGATTGAACTAGGGTAGAGAAAACCCTAGATGCAGGTAATGTTACTTAACCTGACAATTAAAATTTGGATTTTTAAGGATCCACTATTAGTAAGCATTTCTGCAAACAGAGTCATTGATTATTGATAAGCCTTACCTTGACCCCCCTTAAAAGCCAGCATACCCTTGAGAGTCTTTTCTTTAGTCGGGTAAGACTTGCTGAGTAATTCCATACTCAGGGCTTTATCCCATGTTGTTTTAGGTGAAGAAGCAGCGAACTTTTGTTGCTTCTGTTCAAAGGTAGTACCAAAGGAAGAGCATCAAGACTAAAGCTGCGGGAGGAAAGGATCCTCCGTAAATCTTTTGTTTAAAACTTATCGGGAGGGGTTTTTGCCTCCCATGGTTTGTAATAATAATACCCAGCACTCATATATTATGTTCTGGTCTGTAACTATATAACTCTGTCTTACTTTCCAATAAAGGTAAGTTAATGTAACTGCTTCCGCATTTTCGTATCTCTGATGCTTGTAATGTCTGCGTGACGGGTGAAACGCTCTTGGGAAAGGTAAAGAAAGCAGATACCGAACTTGTCAAGTGGTGCAGGGGCACCTACAGGGTTGTCTGAAGTCTGTTGGACAAGGACAACTGTAGGTGGGCCTAATGACTTGAGAGGTTCCGTCACAGCTGGTATCGGAGCGAAGCCCATCTCTGCAGAGGTTATGAGGCATTTTCAAAAAGAATTTTCTAATACTTACCTAGAAAATTTCTTTCTTTCTTATCTTGTTTCTTTCTGAGTACTTATTTGAAAGACCAGATAATAAGGTGCAATGTATAGAAGGTGTGAATCGACTAAGGTTGATTCTGTAATTACACATGCATCATGCTAAAAACTATGCTAATAAGATTTTCCCCCTTAAAAATGCCACCGCGCACAAGTCTACTGGGCCGATTGACGTACCCCGTCATCAACTTGCCCCACGACATGAAGATAGCAGTAGTGGTAGTAACGATCCAATTGGGGATCTGGAAGCCCAAGTGGATCAGCTTCGAACAGAACTTCGTCGTAGGAATGACATATGGGTCGTGGATGGTGAAAGAATAAACGAATTAAGAACAGACATCTGCCACCTGCAAGATCAGCTCACGGAGCAAGATCTAGCGCTCGATTGGGCGGTTAAGTCTCGTTCGCTTGCCTAGGCTAAGGAGGCAAAAGCTCGAGTCCGCATGGAGGAGCTTAGCTTAGTCGTAGATAACTTGCAGGTTTATTGTAATACTCTACATGAAGAAGTTCATGTATTGTATTCCCAACTGCACCCCAACGTACCTGCGGATCCTGTCGGGATGGAAGCCAGACCTTCTGGAGTAGCGGGAGAAGCACTCGGTGGTGAACTGGACTTGTTCAGACCCCCTCCCTCTATGAAGTTGGTAGATGAATGGTCTCCTACTCCCGACAGCGAGGCTACCAAAAGTGACAAGAAGCAAGAGTAGTATAGTGTAGAAATAGTAGTAATGTATAATAGTTAATGTAATCCTGTTGTAAAATACGAGTCTGTAGCATTACCCTTTTTAGTAATGTAAATGGATGGTTTTCTTTGGCATATTATATTTTTCCAAATGTTTGTTGCCTCAGATGCCTTCCAAGACTCGTTCACAGGATGGAGCAGGGACCTCCAGTGGGAGGGAAGCAACCCCGAATCCACCTCCAGTACCACCAATGTTAGCCGAGGCTATCGCTGCCTTGGTTAACGCTACGGCCGACAACACCCGCTTTCTGCGGGAAAAGGCAGGGCAACAAATGCAGCAACAAGGCGAGCGGGCGTGTCCGCAAGGACCCCGCGAAACATCATACCTGGATTTCTCAGAGACACGCCCTCCATTGTTTGTCAAGGCAGAAGATCCTCTGGAAGCGGATGAGTGAATCCGCGTCATTGAACAGAAGTTCGGGCTTCTCCGATGTACGGAGATTCAAAAGCCCCTATTCGCAGCACAACAATTACGTGGCCCTGCCAGCACCTGGTGGGGAAATTTTGTAACCGTTCAACCGGCTGGTCATCAAATAACTTGGGATGAGTTCAAGTTGGCTTTTCGCGAGCACTATATACCTGAAGGGGTGCTCCACATGAAGCAAGAAGAGTTCATGAAGTAGAAACAAGGTGGGGATACTATCACCAAGTATCTCAATAAATTCAACCACTTATCCCAATATGCAATCGATCAAGTCAACACAGATTTGAAGAAGAGGAATTGCTTCATGAGAGGACTTAATGATCGAATGCAAAGGAAGATGGCCACCTGCATAGATCTTTCCTACGGAAGGGCTGTCAGTACTGCACTGGCAATCGAGGCTAAATATGCAAGCTCCAGAAAATCCAAGGGTTACGGAGGCAACAGGCCCAGTCAGGGGTCTGAGAAAAGGCAAAGGTTGGTAATCCGACCTTTCAATCCGAATCGCTCTTCCCCACGTCCACCCTCCTACCCTTTCAAGCAACCGGTCTTTATTCGCCCAGCCACTGCCCCCACTCCAACAAATCAGCCGGGTGCCCCTGGCACTCGTTTCCCTGCCCTCCCAAGCTCTTCAACTGGCTGTTTCAACTGTGGAAAGTCCAGACATTTTATCAAGGACTGTCCATACCAGAAGCAGAATCGCTCAAGTAATCAGCAGAGTTCTGGGAATTCCATTCAAGGAAAGGGAAATGCGGCAAACAATACCACGGGCAAAAATACAAGGAAAACAGGACGAATTTATTATACTCAAGTGGCCACAACACCGGACGGCGAACCGGTTATGATGGGTACGTTTCTCGTGGCCAATCACCCCGCAATTATTCTTTTTGATTCTGGCACTTCACATACATTCATAAGCAAGAAGTTTGTGGAGCAACATTGCATTCCATACCATGAATCAAGGGAAGGGTTTAAAATTCATTCGCCTGGGGGACAAACATTTACTAAAGAAGTGGCTTACCAAGTGCCCGTAACATTGGCCGGACGGGACTTTCCTACTAATATGATTGTTCTGAAAGGCCAAGACATAGATGTAATTCTGGGCATGAATTGGTTGGCCCAACATAAAGCTATTCTCAATACTGAATTGAGAACTATCAAATTGAGTTATGGCCAAGACGAGGTTCTCTTGACCATCCCCATAGCCATTCCAGCTAAACCATTTGGTAGAATATATAAATCTATTATACTAGAGATCCAAGATATTCCAGTAGTATGTGAGTTCCCAGATGTTTTTCCAAAAGATTTGCCCGGATTGCCTCCAGAAAGAGATGTTGAATTTGTGATTGAGTTAAAGCCCGGTACGGCTCCTATTTCTAGAAGGTCGTACCGAATGCCTCCAAATGAACTAGCAGAGCTCAAGACCCAATTAAAGATCTACTGGAGAAGGGATTCATCTGGCCAAGCTCATCACCATGGGGCTGTCCAGCCATCTTTATTAAGAAGAAGGATCAAACACTACGGATGTGCATGGATTATAGACCCCTTAATGAGGTTACCATCAAAAATAAGTACCCTCTTCCACGGATTGACATTCTATTTGATCAACTGACTGGAGCGAGGGTCTTCTCTAAGATTGACCTCAGGTCGGGCTATCATCAGATTCGTATCCGGCCCGAAGATATACCCAAGACCGCATTCACTACGCAGTATGGTTTATTTGAATACTTGGTTATGTCTTTCGGACTAACAAATGCTCCTGCCCACTTCACCTATCTTATGAACTCGGTATTCATGCCCGAGTTGGATAAATTTGTGGTGGTATTCATTGACGATATCTTAATATATTCCAAGAATGAAGAGGAGCATGCTTGACATTTACGGATCGTGTTGACGCGCTTAAGAGAGCACCAATTATATGCTAAGTTCAGTAAGTGCGCGTTCTGGCTGGAAGAGATCCAATTTTTGGGACATGTATTATCTGCCAAGGGGATTGCGGTGGATCCCAGCGAAGTCAAGGATATTTTGGAGTGGAAACCCCCAACCACTGTACATCAAGTCTGAAGTTTCCTTGGACTAGCTGGCTATTACCGCCGATTCATACCAGATTTTTCCAAGCTTGTGAAACCAATCACAAGTTTATTGAAGAATGATACTAAATTTATTTGGTCTTCAAAGTGTAATGAAGCCTTCGACCAATTGAAGGTATTATTAACCACTGCTCCGGTATTGGCTCAACCAGATATTGAAAAGCCCTTTGATGTGTATTGTGACGCATCAGGCAGTGGTCTCGACTGTGTTTTAATGCAAGAAGGCCGAGTGATAGCTTATGCTTCAAGGCAATTGCGTCGACATGAGGAACATTATCCAACTCATGATTTGGAGTTAGCTGCAGTGGTTAATGCCCTAAAAATCTAGTGTCATTATCTGCTAGGGAATATCTGTCAGATCTATACAGATCATAAAAGCCTAAAGTATATCTTCACCCAGTTAGAGTTGAACATGAGATAGAGGCAATGGCTCGAGCTTATTAAGGACTAAGAATTGGAAATTCGTTACCACCCAGGCAAGGCCAATGTAGTGGTAGATGCACTCAGCCGTAAGGCTTCCTGTCACTGTTTTACGGTAAAGACCTCTGACAATACACTATGTCAGGAGATGGAGAAGTTAAACCTGGGAATGATCCAACAAGGAGTCTTAAATCAACTAAAGCTTGAGTCAGTCCTTTTACCGAGAATAATTGATGCTCAAAAAGATGATGAGGGTATGAAGCACATCCATGAGAAAATAGAGGCCGGAAGAGCCAAATGTTTCAGAAAAGATGATCAAGGTATTGTATGGTTCAACAACCGCATAGTTGTGCCAAAGAATGAAGGGATCCGCCAGCAAATATTAGATGAAGCACATCTTAGTCGCTATTCTATTCATCCCGGAAGCACTAAGATGTATCATGATCTAAAACAACATTACTGGTGGACAAAGATGAAGATTGAAATCGCACGCTATGTGGCAAAATGTGACACTTGTAGGCGTGTCAAAGCCATACATATGAAGATTGCTGGTCCATTACAATCTCTGCTAATACCAACATGGAAATGAGAAGATATTAGCATGGACTTTGTTGTGGGATTACCCAGAACAGCAAAAGGCTTTGACTCCATTTGGGTTATCATTGACCAACTCACAAAGATCGCCCACTTCCTTCCAGTCAAAGTAAAATATCCAGTAATTGCATATGCAGAACTGTACATTGCTCATATTCTTAGTTTGCATGATGTTCCAAAGACCATAGAGTCGGATCGTGGACCTCGATTCGTATCCAAAATTTTGGGAAGAACTTCACAAATCCTTAGGTACCAAGTTGCTCCATAGTTCGGCCTATCATCTTCAAACAAGTGGTCAAACTGAGAGGGTAAATCAAATAATTGAAGACATGTTGCGAGCATGTGTTCTGGAATTCCCACATAAATGGGATGATTGTTTACCATTAGCGGAGTTCTCATACAATAATAGCTATCAAGAAAGCATTAAGATGGCACCCTTCGAAGCTTTGTATGGCCGACGGTGTCGCACTCCGTTAAACTGGTCTGAACCAGGGGAAAGGAGTTTCTTCAGGCCAGATATGGTAAAGAGACCGAAGAAAAAGTTCAGCGAATAATTCATAATTTGAAGAAAGCTCAAGGTCGTCAGAAAAGTTATGCAGACAAACGACGGATGCCCTTGTATTTTCTGGTGGGAGATTATGTCTATGTGAAAGTCTCACCAATAAAAGGTGTATCACGTTTCGGGGTTAAGGGGAAGCTTGCACCCTGGTATATTGGTCCTTTTCCTATTCTTGAACAATATGGAGAAGTGGCATACCGACTCTAGTTACCCGAAACCTTGTCTGCAGTACATAATGTGTTCCACGTGTCTCAATTGAAGAAGTGTCTTCGGGTTACCGATCGAACCATTGAAGTGATGGATGTTGCCCTAGAACCATACTTGACATACTCAGAGTATCCTATTCGAGTCTTGGATCAAAAGGAAAGAATTACCCGAAGAAGAACTCTCAAATTATACAAGATACAGTGGAACCAGCATTTAGAAGATGAGGCTACATGGGAAACTCGAGACTTTTTAGAAAAGAATTTCCCAGGCTTTTTAGCCTCATGTAAATTGTAAAGTATATACACAATTGTTGTAATAAAGGAGTGAGTCCCAAACCACCCCTACCTTGTACCAAGAATAAGGAAATAAAAGAGTGAAGCATTTCATTTTCCATTACTTGCCCTAGGCCTTTTAATCTTGGGACGAGATTTTTTTATGGGGGGAAGGATGTAACACCCCTGGTGTTACTATTACTAAAACTTGAGCATAACATCATAAGCATGGGCATATCATGTGTTTGTTACACCTAGAGTGCATTCACTAGGCAAAAATTTCAAACAAGTTGTATTGTGATGACATTTTGTGGATAAAACCCTAGAGTAGGGTACTTAACCCTAGATTGGACTTAATAGGGCAAATAAAGCTTAAATAGGGGAAAACATCAAAACCCCATTGAAATAGTCATAAAAGGTCACCATAGATGAACTAAAGTGATATCCAAACCCCAGAAATATCAAAAACCCTAAATAGAACCCTGGAAAACCCTAGAGTTAAACCCTAGGGGGCTAAATGCAAAATTAGTGCACTTTTGGGCTAAAGTGCAAAAACCATGAAAGTAAGGTGTCTTAAGTTATATGGTTCACAATTATGAAGATTTGCAACCTAAACCTTGAGTTTTGGAGTTATTTGCAAAAGAGCCCCACTCATACTCCAATTGCTTAAGTATGAAATTAGTGATATTAGCTCAACTTTGGGGCCTTGTAACTTTCAAACCATAAGGGTTTTGCCCTAGGTCACCACATCAATTCTGTAGAGCTATGTAAGAAGAGTAACTTTGCTACAGAGATTATGTTTGGGTTACATAAGAAATTTGGAGAAAATTTGACTCCAAGTTGACCTGTCAGGCTGGCTTGAGTCTGAAATTCAGGCTGGCAGTGGAACTGCATGAACTTAGGGCTCAAATTTAAGTATGATCTAGTGAGAATTTGACTAGTGATGCTATAACAAAGGTGAAGATGATTTATAAGTCTCCAACTTTGATACAGAGAGTTGAACCTGTTGTTACATAAAATTAGAAGAAAATCGAAGCTAAACATCGGTTGTCAGGTTGACTGAATGAGGGCTCCCATGGTACAGTAGCTGAAACAGATCCGTGATGTTTCCCCCTCGTTGCTGATGATCTCTACGCCGTGATTCACGCCGTCACCATGATTCGAGTTCGCTGGTAAGGGGATAATCACGATGAAGTAAAAATCTTGGCACTGGATCAGCTCGGGCTCAGGCGCAGATAAGGCTCACTGTACCCCTTGCTCATCGACTGACCGGGATAAGCCCTCGCCGCCGTTGGCCGACTACCGTCGTGCGCCACATGCTAAAGCGTTTTACCATGTTGCAGTAGCTCAGCTTGCGGTATCTGCTCATCGTTGGTGAGTTCGCCACGACGAAAGACACTAATCGCGCGCGCCAGTAACCCCTGTTATCTCCGGCCGCCGCGCGTCTTCATCCAAATTCCCAGCCACCGCTTAGCGATCTTATAAATTGATGGCTAAGTCTGTTGCGCCATGTTATCACGAACCCAACGCACCCACTCGTGTAACACCACTGGTGTTACTATGACTAAAACTTAAGCATGGCATCATAAGCATTGACATTGCATATGTTTGACACACCTAGAGTGCATTCACTAGGTAAAAATTTCAAACAAGTGTATTGATTTTGGTGTTTTGCAAATAGGACCCTGGATAGGAAACCTAACTCTATATAAGGCTCAAAGGGGGGTAAAACATAACCCAAGATGAGAAAACCTAAAGGCTTTAGGGTAGAGTCATAAAATATCCCCAAAAACAAGGTGGAATCCCATTTATACCCCTGGGATATTAAAAACCCTAATTGGAACCCTGGAAAACCCTAAAACTAAACCCTAGGGACCTATGTGCAAAATTAGTCCACTTTTGGGCTAAAGTGCAAAAACCAAGGCAAATAAGTATCCTAAGTCATTTGATTCACAAATATGTGGACTTGAAAGCTAAACCCTAAGTTTTGGACTCATTTGCAAAAAGGACCTTGATTTTGATTCCTATGCTAAGTCTGAAAACAGGGTTATAGGCCCAACTTTGGGGCTGTGTAGCTTTCAAAATAATGAGAATTCATGTTAGGTGGCCACATCAAAGTTGAAGACCAAACATAGGAGAGCAACTTTGTTTAAGGGTTCAAGCCATGATCTTATGAGAAATTTGGAGAAAAACCCAAGCAAAGATGGACTGTCAGACTGATTCAGTCTGAAATTCAGAGATTCAGTGTAATGGAGCCAACTTGGAGTATGAATCCAACCATGATCTAGTGATCAAATGTGCTCAGTCCCTATAGTCGAATTGTAGATGGATTATAGCACTACAACTTTGCTATAGGTCACTGGGTGTGTTGCCATTTGAAAATCAGAGAAAAAGAAGCTTAAACATTGTCAGTCAGACACTCTCAACAAGTTCCTCGATGGTACAGTGCACAGATTGGACGCCAGCGCGGATAGCTCGACGCCGGTGACCCTTCGCCGGGATTCACGCCACCGCTGTTGGATTCGTGCTCTGGGTGAGTGGATAACATCGTGCGGTAGAAGCCCCTCGCCGACGGTGAGCTGGAGGTCACTCTGGTGACATCACCGTGGCTCTCTCTCCCTCTTTGCGGCTGAGCGGATTAACACGCCAGCGACCGCCGTCTTCTGGCCATACGCCGCGTGGCTCTCGCTTTCCACCGCACCATCGTGTCTTCCCCTCGCTCTCCGTGGCTCACCGGAGTAACCGCCACGCCTCTAGACACGTATTCACCGCGCCGCTCTCTTCCTCATCTCCGGCCGCCGCGCGTCCTCCTCAAAATTCGCGGCCACCGTCTTACTCTCCTATAAATTCAGCCCATGTCTAGCTCCGTGAGGTCGTCAGCTAACTAGCCACCGCTACTCACCCACAATCATCCACCAGTGAGCTCGAATTCGCGTTTTCCCCCAAATCTCTTTCCGCCACCGTGAAACAAGCTTCACCGTCGTCAGCTCCCTTTCCGGTCAGTCCAATCCTCCCTCTCCCTCGTTTAAGTACCCTGATGACTTTACGATGCCTGCCGAGCCATTGAATTGAGCTAGGAGCCCGCCAATCGCCGGGAACACATCGGTCTTGCCGCAATGCTCACGGCCACCGTGGCCAGAGCTCCTTAGTCGATCATGAGCCAAATTAAGTTGGGGAAAACCATCTAGGTAGCCTCGATTTCATGTCGGTTGCTCGGAGAACCCAGCCGTAGCCCCAATCGGGCGGCACAGACAGCTCGCCGGAGCTCGGCCGTGCTCCACGCCGTCGGGGACCGTGAAACGTAAAGGAATAGAACACGAGGGACTTTCTTGCAAAGCGTCAGAGACTCTTTAGAATAGTGTTTGAACCCGTTCGCAGTTAAACAGAAATGCGAGGGCCCCTGTGCAAGTCTGCCATCGCGCGCGGGCGCGGGCGCGCGCTTCCTGCGTTGTTGGGCCGGTTCAGGCCGGAATCAGCCCAACACTATTGGATATTTTCCTTTTTCTTTTTCGCGAAAGCTTTAGAAATATGTAGAAAAATGTAGAAAAATGCTAAAATTGTGAAACTAATTTTCCTAGGCTTGTTATTTTCCCTAGAATTTAGTAAAAATAGTTTTGTGATTTTTTATGTTAAATAAGGAATTTTAGAGTATTTAAAATAGCTTAAACTATTGGTTCTGGATTTTTAGAAAATAGGTAATAAGCCCAAAAATGCCCAAATTTTTTTTGGGCACTTAAAACAATATTTAGAAGCCTTGGGTAAAGTTTGAGTTGCTTTGGACCTTGTTTGGTCACTAAACCCCAAAACAC
Source organism: Zea luxurians (assembly GCA_029449295.1). NCBI lineage: Eukaryota > Viridiplantae > Streptophyta > Magnoliopsida > Poales > Poaceae > Zea > Zea luxurians. The sequence continues at coordinate 76,806,580 of JAOPSE010000014.1, forward strand.
CCCCCTGCCCTATGAACTCCTTTACTCACTCCGGAAACCCTAGGTTCTCGGAGTACCGTGAAGGAAAGTTGTACTCAAGACTTAGATAATAAGTTTATATTATCTTTGCACCCTCATGAGCATCCCATGGCATCCATTCTTATGCATATATATGGTTATGTTAGAACACGAAGAAGAAGAAGAAGCCACCGAAGACAGGACACCACCACCCTCGGATTCTCAAGCAGGCAACTGCTTTTACTTTGATATTTGTGGATCCGAGCCGGACTCACCCGTTAACAAAGGCAAGCCCCGGTGCATTTGCCACCTCCCTTGATGTTTTTAAAATCTTTCTCACTTGATTGCTGCATTAGGTGATAGGAGTTGATTGCTAAAACAATTCCTGCATGACCTTCCTTGAACTTGATTACCTTCCTTGACCACCCGTTTTACAAAAGATTTTTGATGCTTAGTCTTGCTTTAGAAAAACAAAATGTTTTGTTTTTACAAAATATGATGTGGCAAAGGTGGGTGGGTTGTTTTCGAAAATAAAACTTGATGGTGAATCCATCACGGCCGTGATGGATTCAACATCGGAAAAGATGTACCTCTGCCAGGTACCAAGTTTTTGGGTTGAAAAGATTAAGCTGAGACCGGGCGGGTGACTTGCACGAGAAAGGAGTCACGGTGTAGTGTCTCCGTCTGAGTCGATTAAGGACTGTCTCGATGTAGGCTTGATGATCGAGGACCCTTTAGCTGGTCACATGCCTCGTCATGGGTAAGCCTTGCCTCGGGCAGACTAAGGCCGGAATAAGATAACACGAAATGGGCGTGGAGCGGTGGCGAGAGTAGCGTGTACCCTCCGTGGCAAGAGGCTGGACGGTGGTGTATCTGTGCTCTCGGTTTGCGTGAACTTGATCCGGTCTTAAGAACCCCGGTGGCGGGTTGACATATGCAAGGGTTAAGTGCTACATATGTCGTGTGATTGGAGATCCTCAGCTGAGTATAATCGATTCGGATCGCCGTACCTTCGCGGTTATGAAGACTTGGTCACTGCCCTACACGTAGCATTCCACTAAAGATGATGGGTTTTTGTTAAGAAATTGGCTAGTGCAGGACCAGTGATTGAACTAGGGTAGAAAGAACTCTAGTTGCAGGTAATTTACTTAACTTGACAAATAAAATTGGATTTTTAAGGATCCACTTTAGTAAGCATTTCTGCAAAACAGAGTCCTTGATTCTTGATAAGCCTTTCCTTGACTCCCTTAACCAGCATACCCTTGAGAGTCTTTTCTTTATTCGGGTAAGTCTTGCTGAGTAATTCCATACTCAGGGTTATCCCTTCGTTGTTTTTAGGTGAGGAAGTAGCAGATTTCTGGTGCTTCTGTGCCAAGGTGGTTCCTAAAGAAGAAACACAAGACTGAAGTGCGGGAGGACTTGGTCCTCCATCTAAAACTTTTACTTAAATCTTATTAGGAGGAGTTTTTGCCTCCCTTGGTTTGTATAATATTACTACTCAGCACTCGCTCTTAGTTCTGGTCTGTAATAAAACAACTTGAGCTTGTTTTTAAATAAATGTAAATTATGTAATCGCTTCCGCAATCCCTTATCTCCGATGTTCTGTAATGTCTGCATGACGGGTGAAACGTTCCTGGTAAGGTAAGGAAAGATACCGAACTTGTCAAGTAGTTCAGGGGCACCTATAGGGTTGTCTAAGGTCCGTTGGACAAGGACAACTGTAGGTGGGCCTAATTACTTGGGAGGTTCCGTCACAGCTGGTATCGGAGCGTAGCCCTTCTTGTCAGATATTATGTGGCATCTTCAAAAGGATTTTCTAAGACTTATCTAGAAAATTGCTTCTCTTCTTACCTAAGTATTTCTGAAGAGTTTAGTCCAAGGACCAGATAGGAAGAGTGCAATGTATAGAAGGTTGAATCGACTAAGGTTGATTCTGTACTTATTCATGCATCATGCTAAGAATTATACTAATAAATTTTTCCCCCTTAGCAAATGCCGCCGCGTACAAGGAAAACGGCACGTAAGCATACTGGACCCATTGGAGTGCCTCGGCATCAACTTGCCCCACGAGAGCAAGAGCAAAACAGCAGTAGCGGGAGCAACGATCCCATTGGTGATCTAGAAGCTCGCGTGAATCATCTCCAAGAGGAGTTACAGCGCAGGACTAATTTATGGGTTGCGGACGGTGACCGAATCAATGATTTAAGAAGTTACATCCGCACCCTGCAAGATCAACTAGCTGACCGAGATTTGGCACTTGATTGGGCAGTGCAGTCTTGTTCAGTGGCTTTAGCTAAGGAAGCAAAGGCTCGAGCACGAGTCAACGAACTTAGCATTGCTGTTGATAACTTGCAGGTATATTGCAATACTTTACATGAAGAAGTTCATGTACTGTATTCGCAACTACACCCAAATGTCCCTGCGGATCCCGTCAGGTCTGAAGCCGGACCCTCGCATACTGCGGGCGAAGCGCTTGGTGGAGAGCTAGATCTTTTTAGGCCCCCTCCTTCTTTGAGGTTGGTCGACGTATGGTCTCCCACCCCTGACGATGAAGCTACCAAGAATAAGCAGAAATAATAGTGTAGCTTGTAAAAGTAGAAATAGTAAGTTGTATAATAGGTAGAACTTTTGTACAATGGGTAATGTGTCCTGTAATATCAGGTCTATACCATTACTTTTTATAGTAATGTAGAATGGAAGGTCTCTTTGGCATATTATGTTATTTCGAATGTTTTTGCCTCAGATGCCGACCAGGACTCGCGGACAGGACGCAGCCGGAACTTCTGGGGGTCGGGATGTCACCCCAAATCCACCTCCGGTTCCACCCACGCTAGCCGAGGCGATTGCCGCCTTGGTAAATGCCACCGCCGATAATACCCGCTTCCTTAGGGAAATGGCGGGTCAACAGCAGTTCCAGCAGCAGGCAGGAAGGGGTTTCCAGCAGGGTCCCCGTGAAACCACCTATCTGGACTTCTCTGAAACTCGTCCACCTCTATTCACCAAGGCAGAAGACCCGCTAGAAGCTGACGAGTGGATACGAGTTATTGAACAAAAGTTTGGTCTTCTTCGTTGTTCTGAAACGCAGAAGCCATTGTTCGCGGCACAGCAACTACGTGGCCCTGCCAGTACTTGGTGGGGAAATTTTGTGGCTATCCAACCTGACAACCATCAAATCACTTGGGAAGAATTTAAAGCAGCCTTCCGTGAGCACTACATACCTGAAGGGGTGCTGCATATGAAACAAGAGGAATTCATGAAGCTGAAACAAGGAGGAGACACCATCAATCAGTATCTTAACAAGTTTAATCACCTGTCGCAGTATGCCATCGACCAGGTGAATACTGATTTGAAGAAAAAGAACTGCTTCATGAGGGGTCTAAATGACCGGTTGCAGCGAAAGATGGCCACATGTATTGATCTCACATATGGAAAGGCTGTCAGTACAGCCTTATCTGTGGAAGCAAAATACGCAAGTTCTGGGAAGAATAAGGGATTCGGTGGTGAGAGGCCTAATCAGGGCCAGGCGAAGAGGCAACGGTTCGTCATCCGGCCTTCTAGCCAAAACCGTACTTTTTCTCGTCCACCAGCATTCCCTTTCAAACAGCCCATTATTATTCGCCCCAACAATACCCCCACTCCCCCAAATCAGCCGGGTGCCCCAGGCACTCGATTCCCTGCCTTGCCCAGCTCTTCAACTGGGTGTTTCAACTGCGGCAAGTCAGGACATTTTATCAAAGACTGCCCATACCCCAAGCAAAATCAATCCAATGCTCAGCAAGGAACTGGGAAGTCTACTCAGCCCAAGGGTAATGCTGTGGGGAGAAATACCAAGAAAACGGGGCGTGTATACTACACTCAGGTGGCCACTACACCGAAAGGAGAGCCGGTGATGATGGGTACGTTTCCCGTGGCCAGTCACCCTGCAATTATTCTTTTTGATTCTGGTGCTTCGCATACCTTCATTAGCAAGAAATTTGTGGAGCAACATCACATTGCATGCCATGAATCAAAAGAGGGATTTAAAATTCATTCACCTGGGGGATATATTTTTACTCGAGAAGTGGCCTATGAAGTGCCAGTAATAATGGCCAGCCGGAACTTTCCCGCTAACATGATTGTTCTGAAAGGCCAGGAAATAGATGTAATTTTGGGTATGAATTGGTTAACCCAATACAAGGCAATACTCAACACTGAACTCAGAACCGTCAGGTTGAGTTATAATCAAGAAGAAATACTTTTGTCTCTCCCCGTGACCAATCCGGCCAAAGCTTCTGGTAGAGTATATGAAGCCATTGTACCGGAAATCAAGGATATTCCTGTAGTATGTGAGTTTCCAGATGTATTTCCGGAAGATTTGCCTGGACTGCCCCCAGAAAGAGATGTAGAATTTGTAATTGAGCTAAACCCCGGTACGGCTCCTATCTCCCGAAGATCGTACCGTATGCCCCCTAATGAGTTGGCGGAATTGAAGATTCAATTACAAGATCTACTGAATAAGGGATTCATCCAGCCAAGCTCGTCTCCATGGGGTTGCCTCGCCATTTTTGTTAAAAAGAAGGATCAAACCTTGCGAATGTGCGTGGATTATCGACCCCTGAATGAGGTCACCATCAAGAATAAGTACCCTCTTCCAAGGATCGACATCTTATTTGATCAACTGACTGGGGCAAGGGTATTTTCTAAAATTGATCTCAGGTCGGGCTATCATCAAATCCGTATTCGGCCCGAGGATATACCGAAGACCGCATTTACTACGCGGTATGGATTGTTTGAATACTTGGTAATGTCTTTCGGGCTCACAAATGCTCCTGCCCACTTCACTTATTTGATGAACTCGGTGTTTATGCCCGAGTTGGACAAGTTCGTGGTGGTCTTCATCGACGAAATTTTAATATACTCTAAAAATGAAGAGGAGCATGCTCAGCATCTACGGATTGTATTGACGCGCCTGAGGGAACATCAGCTGTATGCCAAGTTCAGTAAGTGCGCGTTCTGGCTGGAGGAAATTCAATTTTTGGGGCACGTGTTATCAGCCAAAGGAATTGCTGTAGATCCTAGCAAAGTCAAAGATATTCTGGAGTGGAAACCCCAACCACTGTCCACCAAGTCCGGAGTTTTCTTGGACTAGCTGGATATTATCGCAGATTCATACCCGATTTTTCTAAGCTTGTGAAGCCAATCACAAGTTTATTGAAGAATGACATTAAGTTCAATTGGTCTTCTAAGTGTAATGAAGCCTTTGAGCAATTGAAGACATTATTAACCACTGCTCCGGTATTGGCTCAACCGGACATCACTAAGCCTTTTGATGTATATTGTGATGCATCTGGCAGTGGACTCGGTTGTGTATTAATGCAAGAGGGCCGAGTAATTGCGTATGCTTCAAGGCAGTTGCGCCGACATGAGGAGCATTACTCAACTCATGATCTGGAGCTAGCTGCTGTGGTTCATGCCCTGAAAATTTGGCGTCACTATCTGCTGGGAAATATCTGTCACATATATACAGATCATAAAAGCTTGAAGTACATCTTCACCCAGTCAGAACTAAATATGAGGCAAAGACGATGGCTTGAGCTTATTAAGGACTATGAACTGGAGATCCATTATCACCCAGGCAAGGCCAATGTGGTGGCAGATGCACTAAGCCGTAAGGCTTCCTGCCACTGCCTTATGGTGAAAACCTCTGACAACACTTTATGTCAAGAGATGGAAAAGTTAAACCTGGGAATAATCCAACAAGGGACTCTAAATCAGCTAAAGCTTGAGTCAATCATTTTGCAAAGGATAATTGATGCTCAAAAGGATAATCTGGGTATGAAGCACATACGAGAGAAGATAAGGGCTGGAATAGCCAAATGTTTCAAGGAAGATGATCAAGGTGTGTTATGGTTTAACCACCGCATAGTAGTGCCAAAGAATGAAGAACTCCGCCAGCAAATCTTAGATGAAGCGCATCTTAGTCGCTATTCTATTCATCCGAGAAGCACTAAGATGTATCATGATCTAAAACAGCACTACTGGTGGACGAAGATGAAAATTGAAATTGCACGCTATGTGGCTAAGTGTGACACTTGCAGACGTGTCAAAGCCATACACATGAGGACTGCCGGTCCATTGCAGTCATTACCAATACCAACATGGAAATGGGAAGACATAAGCATGGACTTCATTGTGGGATTGCCCAGGACCACAAAAGGGTATGACTCTATTTGGGTTATCATTGATCGATTTACCAAGATCGCCCACTTCCTCCCTATCAAGGTAAAATATCCCGTCATTACCTATGCGGAGTTATACATCGCCCGGATTCTCAGTTTGCATGGTGTTCCAAAGACTATAGTGTCGGATCGTGGACCACAATTTGTATCCAAATTCTGGGAAGAACTTCATAAATCCCTGGGTACTAAGTTACTCCACAGTTCGGCCTATCATCCTCAAACCAGTGGACAAACTGAGAGAGTGAACCAAATACTTGAAGATATGTTGCGAGCATGTGTCCTGGATTTCTCACCAAAATGGGATGAATGTTTACCTTTGGCGGAGTTTTCATACAATAATAGTTATCAAGAAAGTATCAGGATGGCACCTTTTGAAGCTTTATATGGACGACGGTGTCAGACTCCGCTAAATTGGTCTGAACCTGGTGAAAGGTGCTTCTTTAGACCTGATCTGGTGAAAGAAGCCGAGGAAAAGGTTCAGAAAATTACTCATAATCTGAAGAAAGCACAAGCTCGTCAGAAGAGTTATGCAGACAAACGGCGAATGCCCTTATACTTTTTGGAAGGAGACTACGTCTACCTAAAGGTTTCACCAATGAAGGGAGTATCGCGTTTCGGGGTAAAAGGAAAGCTTGCACCCAGGTACATTGGTCCATTTCCTATTCTTCAAAGATATGGGCCAGTGGCGTATCGACTTCAACTTCCCGAAACATTGTCTGCTGTACATAATGTGTTCCATGTATCGCAATCGAAGAAGTGTCTTCGGGTTCCCGATCGAACCATTGAAGTGACAGATGTTGTCCTAGAACCAGACTTAACGTACTCGGAACATCCTATTCGAGTTCTGGATCAAAAGGATAGGGTTACCCGGAGAAAGACTCTCAAGTTCTACAAGGTACAATGGAACCAGCATTCTGAGGAAGAGGCTACGTGGGAAACTCAAGACTCCTTGAATAAGAATTTCTCAGGCTTTCTAGCCTCATGTAATTTGTAAAGTGTATATAGTTATTGCAATAAAGGAGTGAACCCCCACACCGCCCTGCCTTGTACCAGAAATAAGGAAATAAAAATGTGACACATTTCCTTTTCCATTACTCACCCTAGGACTTTAAATCTCGGGACGAGATTCTTTATGGGGGGAAAGATGTAACACCCCTGGTGTTACTATGACTAAAACTTAAGCATGGCATCATAAGCATTGACATTGCATATGTTTGACACACCTAGAGTGCATTCACTAGGTAAAAATTTCAAACAAGTGTATTGATTTTGGTGTTTTGCAAATAGGACCCTGGATAGGAAACCTAACTCTATATAAGGCTCAAAGGGGGGTAAAACATAACCCAAGATGAGAAAACCTAAAGGCTTTAGGGTAGAGTCATAAAATATCCCCAAAAACAAGGTGGAATCCCATTTATACCCCTGGGATATTAAAAACCCTAATTGGAACCCTGGAAAACCCTAAAACTAAACCCTAGGGACCTATGTGCAAAATTAGTCCACTTTTGGGCTAAAGTGCAAAAACCAAGGCAAATAAGTATCCTAAGTCATTTGATTCACAAATATGTGGACTTGAAAGCTAAACCCTAAGTTTTGGACTCATTTGCAAAAAGGACCTTGATTTTGATTCCTATGCTAAGTCTGAAAACAGGGTTATAGGCCCAACTTTGGGGTTGTGTAGCTTTCAAAATAATGAGAATTCATGTTAGGTGGCCACATCAAAGTTGAAGACCAAACATAGGAGAGCAACTTTGTTTAAGGGTTCAAGCCATGATCTTATGAGAAATTTGGAGAAAAACCCAAGCAAAGATGGACTGTCAGACTGATTCAGTCTGAAATTCAGAGATTCAGTGTAATGGAGCCAACTTGGAGTATGAATCCAACCATGATCTAGTGATCAAATGTGCTCAGTCCCTATAGTCGAATTGTAGATGGATTATAGCACTACAACTTTGCTATAGGTCACTGGGTGTGTTGCCATTTGAAAATCAGAGAAAAAGAAGCTTAAACATTGTCTGTCAGACACTCTCAACAAGTTCCTCGATGGTACAGTGCACAGATTGGACGCCAGCGCGGACAGCTCGACACCGGTGACCCTTCGCCGTGATTCACGCCACCGCTGTTGGATTCGTGCTCTAGGTAAGTGGATAACGTCGTGCAGTAGAAGCCCCTCGCCGACGGTGAGCTGGAGGTCACTCCGGTGACATCACCGTGGCTCTCTCTCCCTCTTTGCGGCTGAGCGGATTAACACGCCGGCGACCGCCGTCTTCCGGCCATGCGCCGCGTGGCTCTCGCTTTCCACCGCACCACCGTGTCATCCCCTTGCTCTCCGTGGCTCACCGGAGTAACCGCCACGCCTCTAGACACGTATTCACCGCGCCGCTCTCTTCCTCATCTCCGGCCGCCGCGCGTCCTCCTCAAAATTCGCGGCCACCGTCTTACTCTCCTATAAATTGAGCCCATGTCTAGCTCCGTGAGGTCGTCAGCTAACTAGCCACCGCTACTCACCCACAATCATCCACCAGTGAGCTCGAATTCGCGTTTTCCCCCAAATCTCTTTCCGCCACCGTGAAACAAGCTTCACCGTCGTCAGCTCCCTTTCCGGTCAGTCCAATCCTCCCTCTCCCTCGTTTAAGTACCCTGATGACTTTACGATGCCTGCCGAGCCATTGAATTGAGCTAGGAGCCCGCCAATCGCCAGGAACACATCGGTCTTGCCGCAATGCTCACGGCCACCGTGGCCAGAGCTCCTTAGTCGATCATGAGCCAAATTAAGTTGGGGAAAACCATCTAGGTAGCCTCGATTTCATGTCGGTTGCTCGGAGAACCCAGCCATAGCCCCAATCGGCCGGCACAGACAGCTCGCCGGAGCTCGGCCGTGCTCCACGCCGTCGGGGACCGTGAAACGTAAAGGAATAGAACTCGAGGGACTTTCTTGCAAAGCGTCAAAGACTCTTTAGAATAGTGTTTGAACCCGTTCGCAGTTAAACAGAAATGCGAGGGCCCCTGTGCAAGTCTGCCATCGCGCGTGGGCACGGGCGCGCGCTTCCTGCGTTGTTGGGCCGGTTCAGGCCGGAATCAGCCCAACACTATTGGATATTTTCCTTTTTCTTTTTCGGGAAAGCTTTAGAAATATGTAGAAAAATGTATAAAAATGCTAAAATTGTGAAACTAATTTTCCTAGGCTTGTTATTTTCCCTAGAATTTAGTAAAAATAGTTTTGTGATTTTTTATGTTAAATAAGGAATTTTAGAGTATTTAAAATAGCTTAAACTATTGGTTCTGGATTTTTAGAAAATAGGTAATAAGCCCAAAAATGCCCAAATTTTTTTGGGCACTTAAAATGATATTTAGAAGCCTTGGGTAAAGTTTGAGTTGCTTTGGACCTTGTTTGATCACTAAACCCCAAAACACCCCCCCTGCCCTATGAACTCCTTTACTGACTCCAGAAACCCTAGGTTCTCGGAGTACCGTGAAGGAAAGTTGTACTCAAGACTTAGATAATAAGTTTATATTATCTTTGCACCCTCATGAGCATCCCATGGCATCCATTCTTATGCATATATATGGTTATGTTAGAACACGAAGAAGAAGAAGAAGCCACCGAAGACAGGACACCACCACCCTCGGATTCTCAAGCAGGCAACTGTTTTTACTTTGATATTTGTGGATCCGAGCCGGACTCACCCGTTAACAAAGGCAAGCCCCGGTGCATTTGCCACCTCCCTTGATGTTTTTAAAATCTTTCTCACTTGATTGCTGCATTAGGTGATAGGAGTTGATTGCTAAAACAATTCCTGCATGACCTTCCTTGAACTTGATTACCTTCCTTGATCACCCGTTTTATAAAAGATTTTTGATGCTTAGTCTTGCTTTAGAAAAACAAAATGTTTTGTTTTTACAAAATATGATGTGGAAAAGGTGGGTGGGTTGTTTTGGAAAATAAAACTTGATGGTGAATCCATCACGGCCGTGATGGATTCAACATCGGAAAAGATGTACCTCTGCCAGGTACCAAGTTTTTGGGTTGAAAAGATTAAGCTGAGACCGGGCGGGTGACTTGCACGAGAAAGGAGTCTCGGTGTAGTGTCTCCGTCTGAGTCGATTAAGGACCGTCTCGATGTAGGCTTGATGATCGAGGACCCTTTAGCTGGTCACATGCCTCGTCATGGGTAAGCCTTGCCTCGGGCAGACTAAGGCCGGAATAAGATAACACGAAATGGGCGTGGAGCGGTGGCGAGAGTAGCGTGTACCCTCCGTGGCAAGAGGCTGGACGGTGGTGTATCTGTGCTCTCGGTTTGCGTGAACTTGATCCGGTCTTAAGAACCCCGGTGGCGGGTTGACATATGCAAGGGTTAAGTGCTACATATGTCGTGTGATATGAGATCCTCAGCTGAGTATAATCGATTCGGATCGCCGTACCTTCGCGGTTATGAAGACCTGGTCACTGCCCTACACGTAGCATTCCACTAAAGATGATGGGTTTTTGTTAAGAAATTGGCTAGTGCAGGACCAGTGATTGAACTAGGGTAGAAAGAACTCTAGTTGCAGGTAATTTTACTTTACTTGACAAATAAAATAGGATTTTTAAGGATCCACTTTAGTAAGAATTTCTGCAAAACAGAGTCCTTGATTCTTGATAAGCCTTTCCTTGACTCCCTTAACCAGCATACCCTTGAGAGTCTTTTCTTTAGTCGGGTAAGTCTTGCTGAGTAATTCCATACTCAGGGTTATCCCTTCGTTGTTTTTAGGTGAGGAAGTAGCAGATTTCTGCTGCTTCTGTGCCAAGGTGGTTCCTAAAGAAGAAACACAAGACTGAAGTGCGGGAGGACTTGGTCCTCCATCTAGAACTTTTACTTAAATCTTATCAGGAGGAGTTTTTGCCTCCCTTGGTTTGTATAATATTACTACTCAGCACTCGCTCTTAGTTCTGGTCTGTAATAAAACAACTTGAGCTTGTTTTTAAATAAATGTAAATTATGTAATCGCTTCCGTAATCCCTTATCTCCGATGTTCTGTAATGTCTGCATGACGGGTGAAACGTTCCTGGTAAGGTAAGGAAAGATACCGAACTTGTCAAGTAGTTCAGGGGCACCTATAGGGTTGTCTAAGGTCCGTTGGACAAGGACAACTGTAGGTGGGCCTAATTACATGGGAGGTTCCGTCACAACTCGTGCCTCCAATTAGTCACCAGAGAACTCCAATTTGGAATTTCCCCCAATTTGGTCAAGAACACCGTGTGTGTGGGCTCACCGCGGTCAGCCCGTCACAGGTCCAATCACGCCCTCCTTGTTCTTGTTTTAGCATCCTTGTGTGCTTGTGATGCTTCTCGATCTGGTCAATTAAGCTAAGACTCCATAGATCACCGGGAACGCGTTGGGTTGCCCGTAGTGCCTGCGATCACCGTGGGCAGGGCGCTGTAGGGCTTCAATCCAGAAATTAATTGGGTGGAAACGATCCTTAGGTCTTGAATTCGGTCTCGTTCGAAGTAAGGCACCAGTCATTGCATGAGTCGGTCGGTACACGAGCTCGTCGGAGCTCTGCGCGACGCCGTTCGCCGTCGGGGACTCCGGACTGTGAAGAGAAAGAAGTGCCGGGACCTTATCGCAAGTGTCAGTGACTGAGTTAATAGTGTCGCGACCCCACTTTAGGTTATTCAAGAAGCCAGGGTTGTTCTTGCAAAAGTCGACGTGGGCACGCGCGCGGGCGCGATTCTGCTGTTATTGGGCTGACTGGGCTGAATTAGGTCCAATACTATTCATCATTTTTCTTTTTCCTTTTCTACCAGAGCTAAAGAAATTCTAGGAAATTGTAGAAAAATCCTAAAAATACCAGACCAATTTTGCTAGATTTCTAAATTGCTATAGAATTTAATAAAAATAGTTTCATGATTTTTAGTCCAAAAGGGAAATTATAGAGTATTTAAAACAGCCTAAAACCATGCTTCTGGATTTTTAGAGAATAAGTAATAAATCCAAAATTCACTAAATTTTTAGGATAAACTCTAAATAATATTTAGAAGCCTTGGGTAAAGTTTGGTATGTTTTGGACCATGTTTGGTACTTAGAACCCAAAACCCTAGCCCCTGCCTTATGAACTTCACTATTGACTGCGAAAACCCTAAGTTCTCGGAGATCCGTGAAGGAAAGTTGTATTCAAGACTTTAGATAATAAACTTTTATTATCTTTGCACTCTCATGAGCATTACATGGGCATTCATTATTATGTATGGTTATATTTAGAAAACAAAGAAGAAGTAGAAGTCGAAGAAGAGAAGACTTCACCACCACCACCTGAGGAACATCAGGCAGGCAACTGTTTTTATTTCGATATCTGCGGAACCGAGCCTGATTCACTAGTAACACAAGGCAAGCCCCGGTGCATTTGCCACCTCCTTGTTCCTTTAAAATCTTTCTCACTTACTTGATGCATTAGGTGATAGGAGTTGTGTGCTAAACTCTTGTTGCATCTCCTTCCTTGAATTATGTCCTAAATCCCTATTTTACAAAAGGTTTTTCTTATGCTTAGCTTCGCTTTAGAAAAACAAAATGTTTTGTTTTCTCCAAAGATGATGTTGCAAAGTGGTTGGGATGTTTTCGAAAAAAATAAAACTTGATGGTGGATCCATCATGGCCATGATGGATTCAACATCGGAAAAGATGTACCTCTGCCAGGTACCAAGTTTTTGGGTTTGAAATGATAAAGTTGAGACCGTGCGGGTGACTTGCACGAGAAGAGAGTCTCGGTGTAGTGTCTCTGTCTGAGTCGATTAAGGACCGTGTCGATGTAGGCTTGATGACCGAGGACCCTTTAACTGGTCAGATGCCTCGTCATGGGTAAGCTTTGCCTCAGGCAGACTAATACTAGAATAAGATACCACGCAATGGGAGTGGAGAGATGGCGAGAGTAGCGTGTACCCTCCGTGGCAAGAGGCTGGATGGTCGTGTATCTATGCTCTCGGTTGGCGTGAACCTGATCTGGTCTTAAGAACCCCGGTGGTGAGTTGACATATGCAAGGGTTAAGTGCTACATATGTCGTGTGATCGGAGATCCTCAGCTGAGTATAATCGATTCGGATTGTCGTACCTTCGTGGTTATGAAGACTTGGTCACTGCCCTATACGTAGAAATCTAGTAAAGATGAAGGATTGTTAAAGAAACTGGCTAGTGCAGGTCAAGTGATTGAACTAGGGTAGAGAAAACCCTAGATGCAGGTAATGTTACTTAACCTGACAATTAAAATTTGGATTTTTAAGGATCCACTATTAGTAAGCATTTCTGCAAACAGAGTCATTGATTATTGATAAGCCTTACCTTGACCCCCCTTAAAAGCCAGCATACCCTTGAGAGTCTTTTCTTTAGTCGGGTAAGACTTGCTGAGTAATTCCATACTCAGGGCTTTATCCCATGTTGTTTTAGGTGAAGAAGCAGCGAACTTTTGTTGCTTCTGTTTAAAGGTGGTACCAAAGGAAGAGCATCAAGACTAAAGCTGCGGGAGGAAAGGATCCTCCATAAATCTTTTGTTTAAAACTCATCAGGAGGGGTTTTTGCCTCCCATGGTTTGTAATAATAATACCCAGCACTCATATATTATGTTCTGGTCTGTAACTATATAACTCTGTCTTACTTTCCAATAAAGGTAAGTTAATGTAACGGCTTCCGCATTTTCGTATATCCGATGCTTGTAATGTCTGTGTGACGGGTGAAACGCTCTTGGGAAAGGTAAAGAAAGCGGATACCGAACTTGTCAAGTGGTTCAGGGGCACCTGCAGGGTTGTCTGAAGTCTGTTGGATAAGGACAACTGTAGGTGGGCCTAATGACTTGAGAGGTTCCGTCACATAAAATAAGGCCATATTTTCGGTGGCCAGGGTCTAACCGCCGAAAATAGGTTATTTTCGGCGGCCACTAGCCAGCCGCCGAAAATTAACTGTTATTTTCGACGGCCCTTTGACAGCCGCCAAAAATTAACAGATGTCGAAATTAGTATTTACTATTTTCGGCGGCTAGGGAGGCCGCCGAAAATTAACAATTTCAGAGCAAAAAAATTTGAAAAATGCAAAAATAACAGAAAATTCATACAATATCCACATAACAGAAACATTAAATAAACAATTCACAAATAGTCCACAACATAAAATTGGATTCTATACAAACATAAAGTCCACAAATAGTCCATACAAACATAAAGTCCACAAATAGTCCATTACAACGCACAATTCGGCACAAAGCTAACTCCATCACATATCGGGGTCGTTCGAGTTGTGTCCACTACCTCCAGAAGCGAAAAACTCGTTGACGAAGTCGTGTAACGGGTTTGAATTCTTGAAAGGGAAATGTGCCCTTGGGCCATTTCTAAGTATTTTGGTGATTTAGTGTCCAACACAAGTGCTTAAGTGTCAATCTATGCCAAGTGATGGACTAAGTGCAAATCAAGATTAAAGTTATGTTTCTAGACTTAGTACATTGTTTTGAAAGCTAATGTATTGTGTCTAAGTGCTGGAAACAGGAAAAATCTCTTTGGAAAGGAGATAGCTTTGTTCAGCCAAAGTCAGCTCAGTTTGGGTGCACCGGACAGTCCGGTGGTGCACCGGACAGTGTCCGGTGCGCCAAGCTGGCTCGGGCGAACTGGCTGCTCTCGGGTTTCATCGGCGACGTACGGCTAAAATTCACCGGACTGTCCGGTGGTGCACCGGACTGTCCGGTGCGCCAACAGTCGGCCGGGCCAACGGTCGGCCGCGTAATCCGCGCGCGACGCGTGGCCGAGCCAACGGTCAAAAGGGGGCACCGAACTGTCCGGTGTGCACCGGACAGTGTCCGATGCGCCAACGGCTCTGAATCTGCAACGGTCGGCTTCGCTAAATAAGGAAAGAGATCCGCACCGGACAGTGTCCGGTGGTGCACCGGACTGTCTGGTGCGCCAGGCGACAGAAGGCAAGAATTGCCTTCCTGGAATGCTCTCAACGGCTCCTAGCTGCCTTGGGGCTATAAAAGGGACCCCTAGGCGCATGGAGAAGTACACCAAGCATTCTCTAAGCATTCCTAAGCACCAAGACTTCAATTCCGCGCATTCAATTCTTTATGATAGCAACTAGAGCTCCTTGAGTTGTGTTGAGAGCTCGTGTTGTGACTTGTGTGCGTGTGTTGCTCTGATTTTGTGTCTTGTGTGAGTTGATCATCCCATCCTTACTTCCGTGCTTCTTTGTGAACATCTTTGTAAGGGCAAGAGGCTCCAAGTTGTGGAGATTCCTCGCAAGCAGGATATAGTAAAGTGCAAGCAAAACACCGTGGTATTCAAGTGGGTCTTTGGACCGCTTGAGAGAGGTTGAGTGCAACCCTCGTCCGTTGGGACGCCACAACGTGGAGTAGGCAAGTATTGGACTTGGCCAAACCACGGGATAAACCACTGTGCCATCTCTGTGTTGATCTCTTTGTGGTTATTGTGTTTTGCTAAGACTCCTCTCTAGCCACTTGGCCTTATTGTGCTAACTCCTAATCAAGTTTTTTTGGCACTAAGTTTCAAGTTTTACAGGATCACCTATTCACCCCCCCCCTCTAGGTGCTCTCGATTGGTATCAGAGTCGTTTTCTTCAAGAAAGGGACTAATCGCCCGAAGAGATGGATCCTAAGGGCAAGGGGATGGTGGTCAATGATAAGGAGAAGGAGTCCTTCGTCAATGATCCAAAAGATGACAAGCCTACTGACTCGGGGTCGGGCTACAAAATAAAAGACGGGAAGAAGAAGAAAACGAGGCGCGTCAAGGAGATCATCTACTACGACGACAGCGACGAGTCCTCTTCTTCTCAAAAGGACAACGACGACAACGACTACGAGAAAAAGAAAATGGTCAATTCGAACTTTTCTTTTGATTACTCTCGTATTCCGCAAAGTACCAATGTTCATTTACTCTCCATTCCACTTGGTAAACCTCCTCACTTTGATGGAGAGGACTACGGATTTTGGAGTCACAAAATGCGTAGTCACTTGTTCTCTCTCCATCCAAGCATATGGGAGATAGTAGAGAGTGGAATGAAATTTGATAGTACTGATAGTCCCATGTTCATTAATGAGAAAATTCACAAAAATGCACAAGCTACTACTGTTCTTCTAGCTTCATTGTGCAGGGACGAATACCATAAGGTGAGCGGCTTAGATAACGCCAAGCAGATTTGGGACACCCTCAAGATCTCACATGAGGGGAACGACGTCACCATGCTCACCAAGATGGAGTTGGTGGAGGGCGAACTTGGGAGATTCGCAATGATCAGTGGCGAGGAGCCAACCCAAACGTACAACCGGCTCAAGACCCTCATCAACAAAATAAGGAGCTATGGAAGCACGCGATGGACGGATCACGATGTCATCCGCCTAATGCTAAGGTCTTTTACCGTCCTTGATCCACATCTTGTGAACAATATTCGTGAGAATCCTAGGTACACCAAGATGTCGCCCGAGGAGATACTTGGAAAGTTCGTAAGCGGGCGGATGATGATCAAGGAGGCTAGATACATTGATGATGCATTGAATCGCCCAATCCAAGAGCCTCAAACCATTGCTCTCAAAGCAACAAGGAGCAAGGAGGCGCTACCTAGCAAGGTGGTGCAAGTTGAGGCGACTGGGATTAATGATGAAGAAATGGCCCTCATCGTCAAGCGTTTCAAGACGGCGCTAAAGGGTCGCAAGGGGCATCCCAACAAGAACAAGACAAAGGGGAAGCGCTCATGCTTCAAATGGGGTAAGATTGGTCATTTTATCGCTAATTGTCCTAATAATGATAGTGACCAGGAACAAGGGAACAAGAGGGAAAAGAAGAAGACTTACAAGAAGGCTAAGGGTGAGGCACACCTTGGCAAGGAGTGGGACTCAGATTGTTCGTCGTCCGACTCCGACAACGAAGGCCTCGCCGCCACCGTCTTCAACAAATCGTTCCTCTTCCCCAACGAGCATCACACCTGCCTCATGGCAAGGGAAAAGAAGGTAAGCACTCGTGATACTAGTACTTATGCTTCCTCAAGTGATGAAGAATCTAGCGATGATGAAATAGACTATTCATGTTTATTCAAGGGCCTAGATAGAACTAAGGTTGATAAGATTAATGAATTAATTGATGCCTTGAATGATAAGAATAGGTTATTAGAAAAGCAAGAGGATCTTTTGTATGAAGAACATGATAAGTTTGTAGAGGCACAAAAATCCCTTGCTTTAGAAATTAAAAGGAATGAAATGCTCTCTTGTGAATTGTCTACATGCCATGACTCTATTTCTAGCTTAAAGAGCATAAATGATGATTTGAATGCTAAGTTAGAAATAGCTAATAAATCAACATCTTGTGTAGAACATGTTGCAATTTGCAATAGGTGTAAAGATTTTAATGTTGATGCTTGTAGTGAACACCTAGTTTCAATTTCTAAATTGAATGATGAAGTGGCTAGTCTTAATGCCCAACTTAAGACTAGCAAGAGTGAATTTGATAAAATAAAATTTGCAAGGGATGCCTACACGATTGGTAGACACCCCTCAATTAAGGATGGTCTTGGCTTCAAGAGGGAAGTCAAGAACTTAACAAGACATAAGGCTTCCATCTCCGCCAAGGAGAAAGGGAAGGACCCTATGGCTAGTAGTACTCACAAGAACCATGCTTTCATGTATCATGATAGGAGACATTCTAGGAATGCTTATAGAAGTTATGATGCTTTTGATTCTCATGCCATGTTTGCTTCTAGTTCTTCTATTATGCATGATAGAAATTTGGCTAGGAAAAATGCTATGCCTAGAAGAAATGTTGTTCATGTTCCTAGAAAAGTAAACAATGAACCTTCTACAATTTTTCATACTTGCAATGCTTCCTTTGCTATTTGTAGAAAGGATAAGAAGGTGATTGCTAGGAAGTTAGGGGCAAGATGCAAGGGAGATAAAACTTGCATTTGGGTCCCTAAGACCATTGTGACTAACCTTGTAGGACCCAACAAGAGTTGGGTACCTAAAACCCAAGCCTAAATTTGCCTTGCAGGTTTATGCATCCGGGGGTTCAAGCTGGATTATCGACAGCGGATGCACAAACCACATGACGGGGGAGAAAAAGATGTTCACCTCCTACGTCAAGAACAAAGATTCCCAAAACTCAATCATATTCGGTGACGGGAATCAAGGCAAGGTGAAAGGGTTAGGAAAAATAGCTATTTCATCTGAGCACTCCATTTCCAATGTGTTTTTAGTTGAGTCGCTTGGATATAACTTGTTGTCTGTGAGTCAGCTTTGTAACATGGGATATAACTGCTTATTCACAAATGTAGATGTGTCTGTCTTTAGAAGAAGTGATGGTTCATTAGCTTTTAAGGGTGTATTAGACGACAAACTCTATTTAGTTGATTTTGCAAAAGAGGAGGCCGGTCTAGATGCATGCTTAATTGCTAAGACTAGCATGGGCTGGCTGTGGCATCGCCGTTTAGCTCATGTGGGGATGAAGAACCTTCATAAGCTTCTAAAGGGAGAACACGTGATTGGTCTAACTAATGTAACTTTCAAAAAAGATAGACCTTGTGCAGCTTGTCAAGCAGGTAAACAGGTGGGAAGCTCTCATCATACCAAAAATGTGATGACCACTTCAAGACCTTTGGAGTTGCTTCATATGGACCTCTTCGGACCCGTCGCCTATCTAAGCATAGGAGGAAGTAAGTATGGTCTTGTTATAGTTGATGATTTTTCCCACTTCACTTGGGTATTCTTTTTGCAGGATAAATCTGAAACCCAAGAGACCCTCAAGTGCTTCCTAAGAAGAGCTCAAAATGAGTTTGAGCTCAAGGTGAAGAAGATAAGGAGCGACAACGGGTCCGAGTTCAAGAACCTTCAAGTGGAGGAGTACCTTGAGGAGGAAGGGATCAAGCACGAGTTCTCCGCTCCCTACACACCACAGCAAAATGGTGTGGTAGAAAGGAAGAATAGGACGCTCATAGACATGGCGAGGATGATGCTTGGAGAGTTCAAGACCCCCGAGCGGTTTTGGTCGGAAGCCTTGAACACGGCTTGCCACGCCATCAACCGGGTCTACCTTCACCGCCTCCTCAAGAAGACTTCGTATGAGCTTCTAACCGGTAACAAACCCAATGTGTCTTACTTTCGTGTATTTGGGAGCAAATGCTATATTCTAGTGAAGAAAGGTAGAAATTCTAAGTTTGCTCCCAAAGCTGTAGAAGGGTTTTTGTTAGGTTATGACTCAAATACAAAGGCGTATAGGGTCTTCAACAAATCATCGGGTTTGGTTGAAGTCTCTAGCGACGTTGTATTTGATGAGACTAATGGCTCTCCAAGAGAGCAAGTTGTTGATCTTGATGATGTAGATGAAGGAGACGTTCCAACGGCCGCAATACGCACCATGGCGATTGGCGATGTGCGACCACAGGAACTCAAGGAGCAAGATCAACCTTCTTCCTCAATAATGGTGCATCCCCTAACTCAAGATGATGAATAGGTTCATCAAGAGGAGGCGTGTGATCAAGGGGGAGCACAAGATGATCATGTGATGGAGGAAGAAGCACAACCGGCACCTCCAACCCAAGTTCGAGCGACGATTCAAAGGAATCATCCGGTCGACCAAATTTTGGGTGACATTAGCAAGGTGAGAGCACCTAGAGGGGGGATGAATAGGTGATCCTGTAAAACTTGAAAACTTAAGCCACAAAAACTTGGTTAAGCGTTAGCACAGTATATGCCAAGTGGCTAGAGAGGAATCTCAACAAAACACAATAACCACAAGAAATCAATCACAGAGATGGCACGGTGGTTATCCCGTGGTTCGGTCAAGACCAACGCTTGCCTACTCCACGTTGTGGCGTCCCAACGGACGAGGGTTGCAATCAACCCCTCTCAAGCGGTCCAAAGACCCACTTGAATACCACGGTGTTTTGCTTGTTTTTCTCAATCCCGTTTGCGAGGAATCTCCACAACTTGGAGCCTCTCGCCCTTACACTTGAAATTCACAAAGAAGCACAGAGCAAGGGAGGGATTAGCAACACACTCAAGACAAGAAATCACAGCAACACCACACACACAAATTGCAACGAGAGCTCACAACACAACTCAATGAGTTCACCACTCAACTAGAGCTCTAATTGCTATCGCAAAGAATCAAAGGCGCGGAATCGATGTCTTGGTGCTTAGGAATGTTGTAGGAATGCTTGGTGTGCTCCTCCATGTGCCTAGGGGCCCCTTTTATAGCCCCAAGGCAGCTAGGAGCCGTTGAGAGCAATCTAGGAAGGTTGATCTTGCCTTCTGTCGACTGGCGCACCGGACAGTCCGGTGCACACCGGACACTGTCCGGTGCCCGATTTCCTTCCAAAAATAGCGCAGCCGACCGTTGGCAGCCTGAGAGCCGTTGGCGCACCGGACATGTCCGGTGCACACCGGACAGTCCGGTGCCCCCTTCTAGCCATTGGCTCGGCCACGTGTCCCGCGCAGATTGCGCGGCCGACCGTTGGCTCACCGGACAGTCCGGTGCACACCGGACAGTCCGGTGAATTATAGCCGTACGTCGCCGGTGAATTCCCGAGAGCGGCCACTTCGCTCGAGCCAGCCTGGCGCATCGGACACTGTCCGGTGCACCACCGGACAGTCCGGTGATCCCAGACTGAGCAGAGTCTTGGCTGCTCGAGCCAAGACATTTCCAATTGGATTTTTCCTGTTTCCAGCACTTAGACACAATACATTAGTCCATAAAACAATGTACTAAGTCTGAGAAACATACCTTTATCCTTGAATTGTACTTTGTCCACCTTTTTACACTTAGGCACTTGTGTTGGACACTAAATCACCAAAATACTTAGAAATGGCCCAAGGGCACATTTCCCTTTCAATCTCCCCCTTTTTGGTGATTTATGCCAACACAACATAAAGCAAGTAGAACAAGTACAAAATCAATTCAGCTAAGAACACAAAATTGTTTTGATTCAAATTGGACATATATGGATCACTCTATGCCACCACTTGGTTTGTTTTTGCAAATCAAACTCAAATTCCTATATCTAAGTCAAATCCACTTGTAGAGACATAAAGAGAGGTTTTCCAAAGAAATTTGATCAAGGATTTCAAAAACTCCCCCTTTTTCCCATAATCAACACTTCTCCCCACAAGAGGCCAACTTTTGACATAAGAGACAATAAAAGAGTTTTGAAAAACCAAAAGCTCTAATCTACTATTTTCAAAATTTCTCAAGTGGTAGCTGATCCATTTATCGCTTTGGCCTTTATTTTCTCCCCGCATCAAGCACCAAAACGGGATCAATCTTGGCCCTTTAACCCCATTGCCTCACCAAAATCTTCAAATAAGAACACAAAAGGCAATAAGAGTACATGAGATGAACTTGGAATAAGTTACCCTCTCATCGGAGTGCAGTGGAAGTCTTTCATGGTCCAAGTCCACCTTTCCCTTTCAAACCTCCTTTGAGACTAAATCAAGCAAACTCAAGCAAACGGTTAGTCTCAAAGGGTCAAGTTGTAGCACAGCTCCCCCTAAAAATGTGCATCACTTGCAAAAAGGACTTGTGAGGTCCAGGGAGTGTTTGTACAACTTGAGCACCACAAGTAAGCAACAAAATGCATAAGGAACATGATCAAAGGCATAAATACATGTATGCTATAAATCAATCCAAGTTCCGCGAATCTAGGACATTTAGCTCACTACGCAACCTGCAAAAGGTCTTTTCATCTAAAGGCTTAGTGAAGATATCGGCTAGCTGGTTCTCGGTGCTGTTGGTGACTTGTTCTCAAATGCTTCGGATTAAGAACAAGGCAACATGAAAAGTGTTAAATGATAAGTTCCTTCGTCCTTTGAAACATCATTTCCCTTCGGGATATAATGTGCCCCGGACGAAGGTCACAAATAATATATCTTCGTAAGTTATGGCAAAGGATTTACACGCAACATAAGAAGTATTTAAATTTTATCACAATGTCATTTCTATTTTATTATCATATAACAATAGAAATGACTTCAAATAACAAGTGTACCTTCGGATTGCAGGGAGACAAAAGTACAAGGATGACGCAAAAGCGAATGCCAAGTCAGCGTGAACAGTACGGGAGTACTGTTCATCTATTTATAGGCATGAGACGCAGCCCATGTAAAATTACATTCATGTCCATTACATTTGCTAATGACTTATGGAAATCTATTAAGGCCTAAGTAGTCTTTTCATCTTTAAGTCGGTTCCCCTTTCTGCTATCGCGACGAAGCTTTCCTGCGCACAGCTTCGGCTGTGCACCATCCTTCGTAGAGCTTGGTAATCAGCCCGTCCTCCATTTCAATCCCCCTTCGTCTGGTTCAAGCTTCGTCCTGACCGTACTTCATGTTCATAATTCTGAGTCCGAAGATACCTGTTCATATAATCCACTTGGAAAACATTGTCAAATCATGTTTTTGAGGACCTTCGGAGGACGAAGGCCCCCAACAGTAGCCCCTCGCAATATTAATTTGTTAATGATAAATTCAGATTGCGATATGGACGAAGGCCTTGAGCCGAAGGTCCGAAAAAACACCTTCCCTTTGCTAGAATAGCAACATTCACTGACTAGCGGGGTCTTTCAATTTTCAACGCCCTGGGCGTATAAATAAGATCATACCGCAAACTCATTTGGTACGCACACTTGCCATCTGCTTCCGCTCACTAAATTTTTAGCTCTTGCGCGCTAAGATTTGCTGATATTTTGGTTTTGAAGCTTCGGCTTTGAAAACAGTTTTTTAGTGTTTCCGAAGATGTCTGAAGATAAGAAGGTCGCTGCTGAGATGAAGCTGAGCCTCGACGAAGAGAAGAACTTGGGGTTCCTTATAGCGATGGCGGAGACCAATACGGAAAAAATCACCAAGGAGATTCTGGAAGGTTTGTCTGAAGATACTGGTGACAGCGACAGTTATGATGCAGAAAGCTGTGGGGGAGAGTCCGAAGATCGACCATGGCGGCCAAGTCACACGGTTTTCGGGAAAACCACTATTAAGCAGAGTCATATTGATAATATGAGAGGGAGATATTTCCGAGATATATCTATTGTGAGGGCTGATGCTGGAGAAAAAACTTCTCCCACTCCCGAAGAAGATGAAGTCGTAATCTTCCGAAGCTTTCTCAAGGCTGGGCTTCGATTCCCCCTAAGCAGCTTTGTTGTCGAAGTCCTGAAGACATTTCAAGTCTACCTTCATCAAATTACTCCCGAAGCTATCATAAGAATGGGGATGTTTGTCTGGGCTGTGAAAAGCCAAGGTTTAGAACCAAATGCTAAAAGCTTTTGCAATATTCATGAGTTGTTATATGAGACGAAGCCCTGGGGGAAAGAACAATATCACAACAACTTTGGGTGTTACAGCTTCGGTGCCCGCTCCGGGTCAAGCCGCCCTGTGCCAACCTTTCGGAAGAGGTGGCCCGGAGCCTGGATGACAGAGTGGTTCTATGTAAAGAATGACTTAACAGCGCAGGAAGATGTTAAGAGTATCATTATGCGCCCCATCTGGCAACGCTTCGGACTTCGAAGGCCGAAGGTTGAAATGGATGAAGCAGCCAAGGAATGCCAAAGAGCCTTCGGCGTAATCTGCTCTTTTATTGGGACAAGGGACTTGGTCCAAGAGCATATTGCCTTCAGGGTGTGGCCACTTGCAGGAAAGTGGGAAATGCCGAAGGAGACCATCAAAGAGTCCGACGAAGGCGGACTGGTCAGGCTGAAATACACATTCAAATACGGGGATAAGTTTGTTGAACCTGATGACGACTGGTTGAAAAGCATTGAAACATTAAGTGACGAACTGCTTGGGGTGTATTCGAAGGCCGAGAATACTGCATTATCGGCAGCCTTCGGAGGCCGAAAGAAGAAAAGGCTCAACCGGGTATTTGATGCAATCGGGTTTGTCTACCCTAACTACCATTATCCGGTGCCGGGCCGCAAAAGAAAAAATACTTCTCCTGCAATAGAAGTTGCCACAAGTGCTTCTAGTGAGCCAGCGCCGCAAAGAAAAAAGATGAAGGTGCTTACCCACCGAACACGTTTTATTGAGCCAGCCACAGTGCCTGAATTTATTGGTGAAGTCTCTTTGGCCACTGAAACTACAGAACCAGCTCCAGTGCCGAAGATAGAAGAAAAAACTGAAGCGCCTTCAGCAGAGAAGGCAGAAAAACCGAAGATTGAAGGACAAAAAATATTGGAAATCTTAAGTCCTTCAGCAAATGTTGAAACAATAAAAAATCAAAAGGGCCCATCGGTGACCCCAAAAAGAAAAAGAATGGTGAACGTGCTAGATGTCTTGGAGACAATTAAGTCTTCAAGCACAACTCCAAAGAAGACTGTTGAACTTGCTGAAGCGTCTACTGAAGCTTCGAAGCAACAACTTGAAGCTGAAGCTGGGCCTTCAGAGCCCATCAAGGAACAATCTTTGGAAACCGAAAAAATAAAAATATCAGAACCAGTTTTGGTTGAAGAAATTGACACTGCCGCCCCCGAAGCTCCTTCCAACATATGCGATTACATCGTGCGACATGCTTCGGGGAAGAAATTATCTGAAGAAGAGACTTATGAAGCCAATCACTATGCTAGAGAGTTAAAATATCCGAAGGGGGCAGTAGTGTTCAATGGGACAAATGAAGATGACTTCCTATACTGCCTCCCTGATAACAAAGAATTATCTGTCTGCCGGGAGATGGCTAGAAGTATGGGGTTCCCGAAGCTCGAAGCTGGATTATGTGCTATGACGAAGGAGGATCTCACAGACAGTCTTGCGTACAATAGCCTAAAGGTATGGGAATTAGGCGCTTGAAAAATTTTTTAATTCGTAACTCATTCTTTTATTCTTATACCAACTTTTTTACATATAGGGTTTGATCCTAAGCAACGCATTAAGAGCACAAAAGAGTGCCGAAGATGAGAGCTATGAAATTGCGTTCAACAACCTACGGTCAGAAGTTATTAAACTGAGAAACGAAGCTCTGGAAAAGGATAAAATTCTGCTTACATTGGTAGACAAGGTAAAAAAGGACGAAGCTGCCTCAAAGGTCCAGGCCGAAGCCCAAAAACGTGAGATTAAAGATCTTCAGAAACAGCTAGCTAGAGCTAAAGAGGAACGTGTGCTTGAAGAAACAAAACGAGAGCTTAGTGATGAGTTGGTCAATCATTTAGAGTTAAGTGTTAAGGAGCTTCGTGCATCCCAGAGGAAATGCTATGTTAAATCTATAGAATGCGTCAAAAAGATAAAATCCAGCTTCACCAACGTTGGCGCATTTTCTAATGAAGAGAATTTCTCAAGAGGCAATCCCGAAGGTCCACTGGATTGGATCAGTCACGAAGCAGAGGCCTTCGAGGAAATCCTGAGTAGCCGCGGTGACATCTGCGCTTTTTCGGGCGCTAGAGGAGTTGCTGCTGTTTTGGAGAAGAAAGGTTGTGAGCATGTAAAATCCTTAGCTCAGTCCGAAGCTGCCTTGTCCTCCGAAGACATCAAAGACCCCTCGACCGAAGCAAGCATGGTTGGCGGTAAATTCTTTACTGATATCTGGGACAACGGCGGCCGAGAAATGGCGCAAGAAATTATTCAAAGGAGTGAAAAAGGCATTCATGATGCTAGGAAAGTGACAGAAGTTGCCGAAAAAAGTACAGAGCCCGAGGGGCAAATAGGTATTAATTAGTCGTTCTTATTGTGTTGTAATTTTTTATTTCAAACTTTGTTCGCGGTTTGTGATAATAATGTAGACATATTCCCTTCCCTCAGAACCTACTGGATCGTCCGCTGACCCTCACACAAAAGGGGATGACGAAATTAAACAAATGGCCGAAGCTATCATGGATAAAGTTGTTGAACAACTTCT
Source organism: Zea luxurians (assembly GCA_029449295.1). Lineage (NCBI taxonomy): Eukaryota > Viridiplantae > Streptophyta > Magnoliopsida > Poales > Poaceae > Zea > Zea luxurians. The sequence goes on from JAOPSE010000014.1 coordinate 76,832,620, forward strand.
AAATGACGTTGCCGAAGTAGTACTAAGAGAAGACTAGATGTTATTAGAAAAACATTTGAAATGTGGTCTATGTAATATTTTGTACATTTGAATGTAATATACAAGTTTCTTTTCATTATTCAATTCTTTACGATGCATGAAACTTTACATACGTACCGTTTTTAAGCCTTCGGCGAAAAAACACCTTCCCTTCTTTTCATGCTTCGTGAAGATAGAAAAACTTTTATGCATCACAAAATCCATAGCGCTCTGATGAAAAATACCCAAACTTCGTGAAAACATTCTCCGAAGCTATATTCCGAAGATTTTTACTTTCTCAAAGCATTCTTCCGAAGGTTGATACTGTCCTCCCTTCTTTTGCCATATGCAATATGATGTATGATGCTTATGCCATGCAAAATGATGTGATGATGTTATGTTATGTAGATGAGATTGATTCCGAAGATACACACATATCCCCGTGAAACACACAATCTTTTTATATCGGCGCTGATTTTTCGCTGTAAGCTCTGCATTCCCTTAGGAACGTCTTTGGAGCTTCTTCGCCTTTTACTTAGGCGGTATCAGCGTTGACTTTTCGCTGTAAGCTCTGCATTCCCTTAGGAACGTCTTTGGAGCTTCTTCGCCTTTTACTTAGGCGATATCAGCGTTGACTTTTCGCTGTAAGCTCTGCATTCCCTTAGGAACGATTTTTGAGCAGAAAACTTACACTGTGCTCCCTTTGGAACGGCTTTTTCTGACTTTCAGCAACTTACTCTGCGTTCCTTAGAACGACTTTCTGTTGCTTCGAAGGATTTTTAATAATTCGAAGGTCCTCCTTGTTATCGCAAATTTTTAAGCTTCAGCAACTTAAGCCTGTGGAGAAAATAGGTTTTCCTCGTGGGAAACAACGAAATTATTACATGAAAACTAACAATGTTCTTTGTTACACAGAAAATAGAACTGAATAGAAAAGACTGTTATCAAAGATAGGATATGTGTCAATAAATGTGCTTCGACTCTGGCACAGTGCTATTGACTGTGCGAGCTTCGGATTGTTCTCTGAAATCCCTTTGGTGTGGAGCATATTGGCTCCCTTCTGGCTGTTGGCCTTGTTGCAGTGGAGGTGGAGGCGGAGGCTGTTGCCAGGAAGCTTGAGGTTGACTTGCTGAAGCTACAGAAACTGCAGGGTGGTTGTCTATGTATTGTGGGATGTAAGGCGGATGGTACGAAGCAGTATGCATGACCTGCTTCGGCTGAGCTTGTTGCGCTGCAGCTTCGGCTATTTCCTTTTGCTTCTGGATTGTAACATGGCACATCCTGGTGGTATGGCCCTTGTTTTCTCCACAGAACAAGCAAAACATTTTCCTTGGTTGATCTCCAAATCTTCCGCCGAAGCCCCTGGCGCTTCTGCCTCTTGGAGCTGGTGGCCGGAAGAAACTTTGCTGTTGCCCCGAAGCCTGTGAGGAGCACTGCGGCCTGTTCTGCTGACTCCCCTTATCATCATTTTGAGTAGAGTTGTGGATGGACCTGACATGCCTCGGATAGAATCTTCCTCCGAAGCCCTTGGTCATTTCAGAAAATCTGAAAGCCTCCTCCCTTCTTTGGCGAAAATCATTGTCGGCACGAATGTACTCGTCCATCTTCTGGAGTAGCTTCTCCAAAGTCTGAGGTGGCTTCCTAGCGAAGTATTGAGCTGAAGGTCCAGGTCGAAGCCCCTTGATCATGGCTTCGATAACAATTTCATTGGGCACCGTTGGTGCCTGCGCCCTCAAACGTAAGAACCTTCTGACATACGCCTGAAGGTATTCTTCATGATCCTGAGTGCACTGGAACAAGGCTTGAGCAGTAACCGGCTTCGTCTAAAACCCTTGAAAGCTGGTTAACAACATGTCCTTCAGCTTTTGCCATGAAGTAATCGTTCCTGGTCGAAGGGAGGAATACCAGGTCTGAGCAACATTCCTGACAGCCATAACAAAAGACTTTGCCATGACTGCAGCATTGCCACCATACGAAGACACTGTTGCTTCGTAACTCATCAAAAACTGCTTCGGGTCTGAATGGCCATCGAACATGGGAAGCTGGGGTGGCTTGTAAGATGGAGGCCAAGGTGTAGCCTGCAGCTCAGCGGACAGGGGAGAAGCATCATCGAAAACAAAATTTCCATGATGGAAATTGTCATACCAGTCATCTTCGTTGAAGAAGCCCTCCTGATGAAGGTCTTTTTGTTGAGGCCTTTTGTTCTGCTCATCGTGAGTAAGATGGCGAACTTCTTCAGAAGCTTCGTCTATCTGCCTCTGCAGCTCAGCTAGCCTGGCCATCTTTTCCTTCTTCCTCTGCACCTGTTGATGAAGCATCTCCATATCCCTGATCTCTTGGTCTAATTCATCCTCCTGAATCGTCGGGCTGACGGCCTTCCTCTTCTGGCTTCGGGCCTCTCGAAGAGAGACAGTCTCCTGGTTGGGGTCCAGCGGTTGCAGTGCTGCAGCCCCAGTCGCTGAAGCTTTCTTCGGCGCCATAGCGAGGGTCTATGGCTTCCGAAGGTGTTCAAAAAACTCAAAGTGGAAGTGAGTTCACCGGAGGTGGGCGCCAATGTTGGTGACTTGTTCTCAAATGCTTCGGATTAAGAACAAGGCAACATGAAAAGTGTTAAATGATAAGTTCCTTCGTCCTTTGAAACATCATTTGCCTTCGAGATATAATGTGCCCCGGACGAAGGTCACAAATAATATATCTTCGTAAGTTATGGCAAAGGATTTACACGCAACATAAGAAGTATTTAAATTTTATCACAATGTCATTTCTATTTTATTATCATATAACAATAGAAATGACTTCAAATAACAAGTGTACCTTCGGATTGCAGGGAGACAAAAGTACAAGGATGACGCAAAAGCGAATGCCAAGTCAGCGTGAACAGTACGGGAGTACTGTTCATCTATTTATAGGCGTGAGACGCAGCCCATGTAAAATTACATTCATGTCCATTACATTTGCTAATGACTTATGGAAATCTATTAAGGCCTAAGTAGTCTTTTCATCTTTAAGTCGGTTCCCCTTTCTGCTATCGCGACGAAGCTTTCCTGCGCACAGCTTCGGCTGTGCACCATCCTTCGTAGAGCTTGGTAATCAGCCCGTCCTCCATTTCAATCCCCCTTCGTCTGGTTCAAGCTTCGTCCTGACCGTACTTCATGTTCATAATTCTGAGTCCGAAGATACCTGTTCATATAATCCACTTGGAAAACATTGTCAAATCATGTTTTTGAGGACCTTCGGAGGACGAAGGCCCCCAACAGGTGCTAACATGAAACACTTCGATATCTCCCTTTTGCTGGTGGTCTCTCAAAAAGTGATGCCGGATGTCAATGTGCTTTGTGCGGCTGTGCTCAACAGGATTTTCCGCTATTCAGATAGCACTCTCATTGTCATATAGGAGTGGGACTTTGCTCAGATTGTAGCCAAAGTCCCGAAGGGTTTGCCTCATCCAAAGTAGTTGCGCGCAACACTGTCCTGCGGCAACGTACTCGGCCTCAGCGGTGGATAGGGCAACGGAGGTTTGTTTCTTAGAGTTCCACGATACCAAGGACCTTCCTAAGAATTGGCATGTCCCCGATGTACTCTTCCTATCGACCTTACATCCAGCATAGTCGGAATCTGAGTACCCAATCAAGTCAAAGTTAGATCCCTTTGGATACCAGATCCCGAAGCAAGGCGTAGCGACTAAATATCGAAGAATTCGCTTCACAGCCACTAAGTGACACTCCTTAGGATTGGATTGAAATCTAGCACACATGCATACGCTAAGCATAATATCTGGTCTACTAGCACATAAATAAAGCAAAGAACCTATCATGGACCGGTATGCTTTTTGATCAACGGACTTACCTCCTTTGTTGAGGTCGGTGTGTCCGTCAGTTCCCATCGGCGTCTTTGCGGGCCTGGCGTCCTTCATCCCAAACCGCTTTAGCAAGTCTTGCGTGTACTTCGTTTGGGAGATGAAGGTGCCGTCCTTGAGTTGCTTCACTTGAAACCCAAGGAAGTAGTTCAACTCGCCCATCATCGACATCTCGAATTTTTGCGTCATAACCCTGCTAAACTCTTCACAAGACTTTTGGTTAGTAGAACCAAATATTATGTCATCGACATAAATTTGGCACACAAAAAGATCACCATCGCAAGTCTTAGTGAAAAGAGTTGGATCGGCTTTCCCAACCTTGAAAGCATTAGCAATTAAAAAGTCTCTAAGGCATTCATACCATGCTCTTGGGGCTTGCTTAAGTCCATAGAGCGCCTTAGAGAGCTTACACACATGGTCGGGGTACCGTTCATCCTCGAAGCCAGGGGGTTGCTCCACGTACACCTCCTCTTTGATCGGCCCGTTGAGGAAAGCGCTCTTCACATCCGTTTGGTACAACCTGAAAGAATGGTGAGCGGCATATGCTAGCAAAATACGAATTGATTCTAGCCTAGCCACAGGAGCAAAAGTCTCCTCAAAGTCCAAACCTGCGACTTGGGCATAACCTTTTGCCACAAGTCGAGCCTTGTTCCTTGTCACCACCCCGTGCTCGTCCTGTTTGTTGCGGAACACCCACTTGGTTCCCACAACATTTTGCTTGGGACGAGGCACCAGTGTCCAAACTTCATTGCGCTTGAAATTGTTGAGTTCCTCCTGCATGGCCAACACCCAGTCCGGATCTAGCAAGGCCTCTTCTACCCTGAAAGGCTCAATAGAAGAGACAAAAGAGTAATGCTCACAGAAATTAACTAATCTTGAACGAGTAGTTACTCCCTTGCTAATATCACCCAATATTTGGTCGACGGGATGATCCCTTTGAATCGTCGCTCGAACTTGGGTTGGAGGTGCCTGAGGTGCTTCTTCCTCTTCAACTTGAACATCCTGTGCTCCCCCTTGATCATGCGCCTCCACTTGAGGTACCTGTTCGTCATCTTGGGTTGGGGGATGCACCATAGTTGAGGAAGACGGTTGATCTTGCTCTAATTGTTCCTGAGGCCATACATCTCCAATCGCCATGGTGCGTATCGCGGCCGTTGGAACGTCTTCTTCATCTACATCATCAAGATCAACAACTTGCTCTCTTGGAGAGCCATTAGTCTCATCAAATACAACGTCGCTAGAGACTTCAACCAAACTCGATGATTTGTTGAAGACCCTATATGCCTTTGTATTTGAATCATAACCTAATAAAAACCCTTCTACAGCTTTGGGAGCAAATTTAGAAGTTCTACCTTTCTTCACAAGAATATAACAATTGCTCCCAAATACACGAAAATAAGACACATTGGGTTTGTTACCAGTTAGCAGCTCGTAAGAAGTCTTCTTGAGGAGGCGGTGAAGGTAGACCCTGTTGATGGCGTGGTAAGCCGTGTTCACGGCTTCCGACCAAAAACGCTCGGGGGTCTTGAACTCTCCAAGCATAGTCCTCGCCATATCGATGAGCGTCATGTTCTTCCTCTCTACCACACCATTTTGCTGAGGTGTGTAGGGAGCGGAGAACTCGTGCTTGATCCCCTCCTCCTCAAGGAACTCCTCCACTTGAAGGTTCTTGAACTCGGACCCATTGTCGCTTCTTATCTTCTTCACCTGAGCTCAAACTCATTTTGAGCTCTCCTTAGGAAGCGCTTGAGGGTCCCTTGGGTTTCAGACTTATCCTGCAAAAAGAACACCCAAGTGAAGCGAGAAAAGTCATCAACAATAACTAGACCATACTTACTTCCTCCTATGCTTAGATAGGCGACGGGTCCGAAGAGGTCCATATGCAGCAGCTCCAGAGGTCTTGAAGTGGTCATCACATTCTTGCTGTGATGTGCTCCTCCCACTTGTTTACCTGCTTGACAAGCTGCACAAGGTCTATCTTTTTCGAATTGCACGTTAGTCAAACCTATCACGTGTTCTCCCTTTAGAAGCTTGTGAAGGTTCTTCATCCCCACATGTGCTAAGCGGCGATGCCACAGCCAGCCCATGCTAGTCTTAGCAATTAAGCATGCATCTAGACCGGCCTCTTCTTTTGCAAAATCAACCAAATAAAGTTTGCCGTCTAGTACACCCTTAAAAGCTAGTGAACCATCACATCTTCTAAAGACAGACACATCTACATTTGTAAATAGACAATTATATCCCATTTTGCATAATTGACTAACAGATAACAAATTATATCCAAGTGACTCGACTAAAAACACATTAGAAATAGAGTGCTCAGATGAAATAGCAATTTTACCTAACCCTTTTACCTTGCCTTGGTTCCCATCACCGAATATAATTGAATCATGGGAATCCTCATTTTTGACGTAGGAGGTGAACATCTTCTTCTCCCCCGTCATATGGTTTGTGCATCCGCTGTCGATAATCCAGCTTGAGCCCCCGGATGCATAAACCTGCAAGGCAAATTTAGGCTTGGGTCTTAGGTACCCAACTCTTGTTGGGTCCTACAAGGTTAGTCACAATTTCCTTAGGGACCCAAATGCAAGTTTTATCACCCTTACGTTTTGCCCCTAATTTCCTAGCAACTATCTTCCTATCCTTTCTACAAATAGCAAAGGAAGCATTTAAAGCATGATAAATTGTAGAGGGACCATTCATAACTTTTCTAGGAACATGAACAATATTCTTTCTAGGCACATGATGAATAGTTTTCCTAGGCATATCTCTACCATGCATATAGGAAGAACTGGAAGCATACATGGCATAAGAATCATAGGCATGTAAATCAAAAGCATTACAACTCCTATGAGACTGTCTTCTATCATTGTACATAAAAGCATGGTTCTTTTTAGTACTACTTGCCATAGGGGCCTTCCCTTTCTCCTTGGCGGAGATGGGAGCCTTATGGCTTGTTAAGTTCTTGGCTTCCCTCTTGAAGCCAAGCCCATCCTTAATTGAGGGGTGTCTACCAATCGTGTAGGCATCCCTAGCAAATTTTAGTTTATCAAAATCACTTTTGCTAGCCTTAAGTTGGGCATTAAGACTAGCCATTTCATCATTTAACTTTGCAATAGAAGCTATGTGTTCACTACAAGCATCAATATCAAAATCTTTACATCTATTGCAAATAACAACATTTTCTACACAAGTTGTTGATTTACCAGCTATTTCTAACTTAGCATTCAAATCATCATTAATGATCCTTAAGCTAGAAATTGTCTCATAGCAAGAAGATAATTCACAAGAAAGCATTTCATTTCTCTTAACTTCTAAGGCATGAGATTTTTGTGCTTCTACAAATTTGTCATGTTCTTCATACAACAAGTCCTCTTGTTTTTCTAAAAGCCTATTCTTATCATTCAAGGCATCAATCAATTCATTAATTTTATCCACCTTGGTTCTATCTAGGCCCTTAAATAAACATGAATAATCTATTTCATCTTCATCACTTGATTTGTCCTCACTTGAAGAAGCATAAGTAGAGTTTTGAGTACATACCTTCTTCTCCCTTGCCATAAGGCATGTGTGACGCTCGTTGGGGAAGAGGGATGACTTGTTGAAGGCGGTGGCGGCGAGTCCTTCATTGTCGGAGTCGGACGAGGAGCAGTCCGAATCCCACTCCTTGCCAAGATGTGCCTCGCCCTTTGCCTTCTTATAGTTCTTCTTCTCCCTCTTGTTCCCTTGATCCTGATCACTATCATTGTTGGGACAGTTAGCAATAAAATGACCAAGCTTACCACATTTGAAGCATGAGCGCTTCCCCTTTGTCTTGATCTTGCTTGGCTGCCCCTTTCGACCTTTTAGCGCCGTCTTGAATCTCTTGATGATGAGGGACATCTCTTCATCATTAAGTCCGGCCGCCTCAATTTGTGCCACCTTGCTAGGTAGCGCCTCCTTGCTTCTTGTTGCCTTGAGAGCAAGGGGTTGAGGCTTGTTGATTGGACCATTCAATGCGTCGTCCACGTACCTCGCCTCCTTGATCATCATTCGCCCGCTTACGAATTTTCCAAGGACTTCTTCGGGCGACATTTTGGTGTACCTGGGATTCTCACGAATATTATTCACCAAATGAGGATCAAGAACGGTAAAGGACCTTAGCATCAGTCGGACGACGTCGTGGTCCGTCCATCGCATGCTTCCGTAGCTCCTTATTTTGTTGATAAGGGTCTTGAGCCAGTTGTATGTTTGGGTTGGCTCCTCGCCCCTTATCATCGCGAACCGTCCAAGTTCGCCCTCCACCAACTCCATCTTGGTGAGCAAGGTGACGTCGTTTCCCTCATGAGAAATCTTGAGGGTGTCCCAGATCTGCTTGGCGTTATCCAAGCCGCTCACTTTGTGGTATTCATCCCTGCACAATGAAGCTAGAAGAACAGTAGTAGCTTGTGCATTCTTATGAATTTGCTCATTAATGAACATGGGACTATCCGTACTATCAAAGTGCATTCCACTCTCTACAATCTCCCATATACTAGGATGGAGAGAGAATAGGTGACTACGCATTTTGTGGCTCCAAAATCCGTAGTCCTCCCCATCAAAGTGTGGAGGCTTGCCGAGAGGAATGGAGAGCAAATGTGAATTTGAACTTTGCGGAATACGAGAGTAGTCAAAAGAAAAGTTCGAATTAACCGGTTTTCTTCTCTCGTAGTCGTTGTGGTCGTCGTCCTTTTGGGAAGAGGTAGACTCATCACTGTCGTCGTAGTAGACAATTTCCTTGATGCGCCTTCTCTTCTTCTTCTTCCCATCTTTCCGTCTATGGCCCGAGCCCGAGTCGGTAGGCTTGTCATCCTTCGGCTCGTTGACGAAAGATTCCTTCTCTTTATCGTTGATCACGATACCCTTCCCCTTAGGATCCATCTCTTCGGGCAGTTAGTCCCTTTGTGAAGAGAACGGCTCCGATACCAATTGAGAGCACCTAGAGGGGGGTGAATAGTTGATCCTGTAAAACTTGAAAACTTAAGCCATAAAAACTTGGTTAAGCGTTAGCACAGTATATGCCAAGTGGCTAGAGAGGAATCTCAACAAAACACAATAACCACAAGAAATCAATCACAGAGATGGCACGGTGGTTATCCCGTGGTTCGGCCAAGACCAACGCTTGCCTACTCCACGTTGTGGCGTCCCAACGGACGAGGGTTGCAATCAACCCCTCTCAAGCGGTCCAAAGACCCACTTGAATACCACGGTGTTTTGCTTGTTTTTCTCAATCCCGTTTGCGAGGAATCTCCACAACTTGGAGCCTCTCGCCCTTACACTTGAAATTCACAAAGAAGCACAGAGCAAGGGAGGGATTAGCAACACACTCAAGACAAGAAATAACAGCAACACCACGCACACAAATCGCAACGAGAGCTCACAACACAACTCAATGAGTTCACCACTCAACTAGAGTTCTAATTGCTATCGCAAAGAATCAAAGGCGCGGAATCGATGTCTTGGTGCTTAGGAATGTTGTAGGAATGCTTGGTGTGCTCCTCCATGCGCCTAGGGCCCTTTTTATAGCCCCAAGGCAGCTAGGAGCCGTTGAGAGCAATCTAGGAAGGCTGATCTTGCCTTCTGTCGACTGGCGCACCGGACAGTCCGGTGCACACCGGACACTGTCCGGTGCCCGATTTCCTTCCAAAAATGGCGCAGCCGACCGTTGGCAGCCTGAGAGCCGTTGGCGCACCGGACATGTCCGGTGCACACCGGACAGTCCGGTGCCCCCTTCTAGCCGTTGGCTCGGCCACGTGTCCCGCGCAGATTGAGCGGCCGACCGTTGGCCCGGCCGACCGTTGGCTCACCGGACAGTCCGGTGCACACCGGACAGTCCGGTGAATTATAGTCGTACGTCGCCGGTGAATTCCCGAGAGCGGCCACTTCGCTCGAGCCAGCCTGGCACACCGGACACTATCCGGTGCACCACCGGACACTGTCCGGTGCACCACCGGACAGTCCGGTGATCCCAGACTAAGCAGAGTCTTGGCTGCTCGAGCCAAGACATTTCCAATTGGATTTTTCCTGTTTCCAGCACTTAGACACAATACATTAGTCCATAAAACAATGTACTAAGTCTGAGAAACATACCTTTATCCTTGAATTGTACTTTGTCCACCTTTTTACACTTAGGCACTTGTGTTGGACACTAAATCACCAAAATACTTAGAAATGGCCCAAGGGCACATTTCCCTTTCACAAGGGAGTAACTACTCGTTCTAGATTAGTTAATTTTTGTGAGCATTACTCATTTGTCTCTTCTATTGAGCCTTTTAGGGTAGAAGAGGCCTTGCTAGATCCAGACTGGGTGTTGGTCATGCAAGAGGAGCTCAATAATTTCAAGAGAAATGAAGTTTGGACACTGGTGCCTCATCCCAAGCAAAATGTTGTGGGAACTAAGTGGGTGTTCCGCAACAAACAAGACGAGCACGGGGTGGTGACAAGGAACAAGGCTCGACTTGTGGCAAAAGGTTATGCCCAAGTCGCAGGTTTGGACTTTGAGGAGACTTTTGCTCCTGTGGCTAGGCTAGAGTCCATTCGTATTTTGCTAGCATATGCCGCTCACCATTCTTTCAAGTTGTTCCAAATGGATGTGAAGAGCGCTTTCCTCAACGAGTCAATCAAGGAGGAGGTGTACGTGGAGCAACCCCCTAGCTTCGAGGATGAACGGTACCCCGACTACGTATGTAAGCTCTCTAAGGCGCTCTATGGACTTAAGCAAGCCCCAAGAGCATGGTATGAATGCCTTAGAGACTTTTTAATTGCTAATGCTTTCAAGGTTGGGAAAGTCGATCTAACTTTATTCACTAAGACTTGTGATGGTGACTTATTTGTGTGCCAAATTTATGTCGATGACATAATATTTGGTTCTACTAACCAAAAGTCTTGTGAAGAGTTTAGCAGGGTGATGACTCAAAAGTTTGAGATGTCGATGATGGGCGAGTTGAACTACTTCCTTGGGTTCCAAGTGAAGCAACTCAAGGACGGCACCTTCATCTCCCAAACGAAGTATACGCAAGACTTTCTAAAGCGGTTTGGGATGAAGGACGCCAAGCCCGCAAAGACTCCGATGGGAACTGACGGACACGTCGACCTCAACAAAGGAGGTAAGTCCGTTGATCAAAAAGCATACCGGTCCATGATAGGCTCTTTGCTTTATTTATGCGCTAGTAGACCGGATATTATGCTTAGTGTATGCATGTGTGCTAGATTTCAATCCGATCCAAGGGAGTGTCACTTAGTGGCTGTGAAGCGAATTCTTAGATATTTAGTCGCTACGCCTTGCTTCGGGATCTGGTATCCAAAGGGGTCTACCTTTGACTTAATTGGATATTCAGACGATTATGCTGGATGTAAGGTCGATAGGAAGAGTACATCAGGGACGTGCCAATTCTTAGGAAGGTCCCTGGTGTCATGGAGTTCTAAGAAACAAACTTCCGTTGCCCTATCCACCACTGAGGCCGAGTATGTTGCCGCAGGACAGTGTTGCGCGCAACTACTTTGGATGAGGCAAACCCTCAGGGACTTTGGCTACAATATGAGCAAAGTCCCACTCCTATGTGACAATGAGAGTGCTATCCGCATAGCGGACAATCCTGTTGAGCACAGCCGCACAAAGCACATTGACATCCGGCATCACTTTTTGAGAGACCACCAGCAAAAGGGAGATATCGAAGTGTTTTATATTAGCACCGAGAACCAGCTAGCCGATATCTTTACCAAGCCTTTAGATGAGAAGACCTTTTGCAGGCTGCGTAGTGAGCTAAATGTCTTAGATTCGCGGAACTTGGATTGATTTATAGCATACATGTGTTTATGCCTTTGATCATGTTCCTTATGCATCTTGTTGTTTATTTATGGTGCTCAAGTTGTACAAACACTCCCCAGACCTCAAAAGTCCATGTGTGAGTGATGCACATATTTAGGGGAAGATGTGCTACAACTTGACCCTTTGAGACTAACCGTGTGCTTGAGTTTGCTTGATTTAGTCTCAAAGGTGGATTGAAAGGGAAAGGTGGACTTGGACCATGCAAGACTTCCACTGCACTCCGATGAGAGGGTAACTTACTCCAAGTCCATCTCAATATCCTTATTGCCTTTGTACTCTTATTTGAAGATTTTGGTGAGGCAATGGGGTTTAAGGGCCAAGATTGATCCTGTTTTAGTGCTTGATGCCAAAGGGGGAGAAAACAAGGCCAAAGCAAAAAATGGATCAGCTACCACTTGAGAATTTTGAAAATAGTAGAATAGAGCTTTTGGTTTGTCAAAACTCTCTTGTTGTCTCTTTTGTCAAAAGTTGGCCTCTTATGGGGAGAATAGATGATTATGGGAAAAAGGGGGAGTTTTTGAAATCTTTGATCAATTTATCTTGGAACAACTCTTTTTATGTCTCAACAAGTGTGTTTGACTTAGAGATAGGAAATTGAGGTTGATTTGCAAAAACAAACCAAGTGGTGGCAAAGTATGATCCAAATATGCCAAAGTTGAATCAAAACAAATTTGTGTTCTCATTTGCATTGATGTTGCACTTTTTTAGTTGCTTTTTGTTGTGTTGGCATAAATCACCAAAAAGGGGGACATTGAAAGGGAAATGTGCCCTTGGGCCATTTCTAAGTATTTTGGTGATTTAGTGTCCAACACAAGTGCTTAAGTGTCAATCTATGCCAAGTGATGGACTAAGTGCAAATCAAGATTAAAGGTATGTTTCTAGACTTAGTACATTGTTTTGAAAGCTAATGTATTGTGTCTAAGTGCTGGAAACAGGAAAAATCACTTTGGAAAGGAGATAGCTTTGTTCAGCCAAAGTCAGCTCAGTCTGGGTGCACCGGACTGTCCGGTGGTGCACCGGACAGTGTCCGGTGCGCCAAGCTGGCTCGGGCGAACTGGCTGCTCTCGGGTTTCGTCGGCGACGTACGGCTAAAATTCACTGGACTGTCCGGTGGGGCACCAGACTGTCCGGTGCGCCAACGGTCGGTCGGGCCAACGGTCGGCCGCGTAATCCGCGCGCGACGCGTGGCCGAGCCAACGGTCAAAAGGGGGCACCGGACTGTCCAGTGTGCACCGGACAGTGCCCCGTGCGCCAACGGCTCTGAATCTGCAACGGTCGGTGTAACACTCCTGGTGTTACTATAACTAAAACTTGAGCATGACATCATAGCATTGGTATTGCATATGTTTGATACACTTAGAGTGCATTCACTAGGCAAAAATTTCAAACAAGTTGTATTGTTTTAATGTTTTGCAAATAGAACCCTGGATAGGAAGCTTTACCCTAAATAGGGATTAAAGGGGTAAAACTTAACCTAAGATGAGAAAATCTAAAAGCTTTAGGGTAAAAGTCATAGAATGACCCCAAGAATAAAGTTGAGTCACATTTATACCCCTGGATACCAAAAATCTCAAATAGAACCCTGGGAAACCCTAAAACTAAACCCTAGGGGCCTATGTGCAAAATTGGTCCACTTTTGGGCTAAAGTGCAAAAACCAAGTCAAATAGGTTTCTTAAGTCCTTTGGTTCACAAATGTGTGGACTTGAAAGCCAAACCCTAAGTTTTGGACTTAAATGCAAAATGGACCTCATTTGAGTTCTATTCTAAGTCTGAAAATCAGAGAATTGGCTCAACTTTGGGGCTTTGTAACTTTCAAAGTATAGGGTTTTTGCCCTAGGTCACCACATCAAAATTGTAGCCCAATTATAGGAGCATAACTTTGCTTAAGAGTGTCAGCAGAGTTGTTAAGAAAATGTTGGAGATAATTAAGCCTAAAGATTGGCTGTCAGGCTGATTCAGTCTGAAATTCAGCTATTCAGTGTAGCAGAGCCAACTTTGAGTATGAATTCCACCTTGATTTAGTACTCAAATGTGTTCAAGTCCTATAGTCGAATTGTAGCTGGTTTGTAACTCTGCAACTTTGGTACAGAGGTTTAATGAAGTTCACATGCAAATTTCAAAGAAAATCGAGCCTAAACCTTGTCTGTCAGACGGACTGAATACCAAGCGCCATGGTACAGTAACGTTTGGGGATCAGACCGCCAGCACGGCTTGCTCACCGCCGGCGACCTACCTGCGCTAGGATTCGCGCCGCCGCCGTTAGGATTTGCGCTCGCTGGTAACCGGATAACGCTGCGAGGTAAAAAGATCGTCGTCGCCGTCGAGCTGGAAGTCACCCCGATCGGCCACGGCACATCTCCCCTGGCTCACTGCCCGCGGTAAAGTGCTCACCATCGACCGCTGCCTCTCGGCCGTGTGCCGCGTGGCTCCACTCTTTCACCGTGTCGCCGTGACCTCCTCTGAACTCTCCGTGGCTCACCGGAGTTACTGCCACGCCGTTGGCCACGAACTCACGCGGCCAGTGCTTCTTCTTCACCTCCGACCGCCGCGTGTCTCGTCCAAATTCGCGGCCACCGCCCATCCTCCCTATAAATTGAGCCTGTGTCCAGCTCCGTGAGGTAGTCAGCTAGCTAACCACCGCTAATCGGCCACAATCGTCCTCTCGTGTGCTCGAATTTGGAGTTTTCCCCAAATCCGATTTCCGCCACCGTGAAACCGAGCTCACCGTCGCCAGCCCAACTCCGGTCAGTTCCCGCCCTCTGCTCCCTTGTTTGAGCATTCTCATACATCTGCGATGCTCCCCGACCCCTTTAATTGGACTAGACCGCCACCCATCGCCTGGAACACGGCTGTCTCGCCGTGATGCTCACGACCACCGCGGCCAGAGTTCCATAGTTGATTAATAGCCAAATTAGTTTGGGGAAAAGGCTTAGGGTCGATCCAATTCGGTGTCTGTTGCTCGGAGAACTCAGCCGTTGCTCCGTTCGGCCGGTGTAGGTGCTCGCCGGAGCGCGGCCGTGCGTGAACGGCGTCGAGGACGTGTCGGGTGAAGGAATAGAAGTTGGAGGGCGTTTCTGTAAACCGTCAGCGACTCAGTAAATAGTGCTACGGATCTGCTTCGGGTTGTTCTGAAACGCGAGGCCCTTTTTGCAAAACCGCCAGGGCGCGGGCGCGCGCGGGCGCCTTTCTGCCCTAACTGGGCTGCCTGGGCTGGATTCGGCCCAGTGCTATTCAATTGTTTTTCTTTTTCTTTTATTCCCAGAGCCAAAATAATTATAGAAAAATGTAGAAAAATGCTAAAATTGTGAAACTAATTTTTCTAGGCTTTTTATTTTCCCTAGAATTTAGTAAAAATAGTTTTGTGATTTTTAGTGAAAGTAAGAAATTTTAGGGTATTTAAAGTGGTTAAAAATATTGGTTATGGATTTTTAGGAAACAAATGGTAATTCCAAAAATGCTCAAAATTTTTATATGAGTTCCTCATAATATTTAGAAGCCTTGGGTAGGGTTTGAATTGATTTGGACCTTGTTTGATCACTAAACCCAAAACCAACCCCCCCTGCCCTATGAACTCCTTTACTGACTCCGGAAACCCTAGGTTCTCGGAGTACCGTGAAGGAAAGTTGTACTCAAGACTTAGATAATAAGTTTATATTATCTTCGCATCCTCATGAGCATCCCATGGCATCCATTTTTATGCATATATATGGTTATGTTAGAACACGAAGAAGAAGAATTCACTGAAGAGGGGACTCCACCAACCTCAGATCCTCAAGCAGGCAACTGCTTTTATTTCGATATTTGTGGATCCGAGCAGGACTCACCTGATAACAAAGGCAAGCCCAGTGCATTTGCCACCTTCCTTGTTGTTTTAAATCTTTCTCACTTGTTTGATGCATTAGGTGATAGGAGTTGATTGATAAAACAATTCCTGCAATACCTTCCTTGAATTTGATTACCTTCCTTGATCACCTGTTTTACAAAAGCTTTTTGATGCTTAGCTTTGCTTTAGAAAAACAAAAGGTTTTGTTTTTACAAAAGATGTTGTGGCAAAAGTGGGTGGGATGTTTTCAGAAAATAAAACTTGATGGTGGATCCATCATGGCCGTGATGGATTCAACATCGGAAAAGATGTACCTCTGCCAGGTACCAAGTTTTGGGTTAAAAAGATTAAGCTGAGACCGGGCGGGTGACTTGCACGAGAAGAGAGCCTCGGTGTAGTGTCTCCGTCTGAGTCGATTAAGGACCTTGTCGATGTAGGCCTGCTGACCGAGGACCCTTTAACTGGTCACATGCCTCGTCATGGGTAAGCCTTGCCCCGGGCAGACTAAGGCCGGAATAAGATAACACGAAATGGGCGTGGAGCGGTGGCGAGAGTAGCGTGTACCCTCCGTGGCAAGAGGCTGGACGGTGGTGTATCTGTGCTCTCGGTTTGCGTGAACCTGATCCGGTCTTAAGAACCCCGGTGGCGGGTTGACATATGCAAGGGTTAAGTGCTACATATGTCGTGTGATTGGAGATCCTCAGCTGAGTATAATCGATTCGAATCGCCGTACCTCCGCGGTTATGGAGACTTGGCCACTGACTTACACGTAGCATTCCACTAAAGATGATGGGTTTTTGTTAAGAAATTGGCTAGTGCAGGACCAGTGATTGAACTAGGGTAGAAAGAACTCTAGTGCAGGTAATTTTACTTAACTTGACAAATAAAATTGGATTTCTAAGGATCCACTTTAGTAAGCATTTCTGCAAAACAGAGTCTTGATTATTGAAAAGCCTTACCTTGACTCCCATATAACCAGCATACCCTTGAGAGTCTTTTCTTTAGTCGGGTAAGACTTGCTGAGTAATTTCATACTCAGGGTTTATCCCTTCGTTGTTTTTAGGTGAGGAAGTAGCAGACTTTTGCTGCTTCTGTGCCAAGGTGGTTCCCAAAGAAGAAAAACAAGACTGAAGTGCGGGAGGACTCGGTCCTCCACCTAGGATCTTTTTCTTATAGCTTATCGGGAGGAGTCAATGCCTCCCTTGGTTTGTATAATATTACTTCTATGCACTCACTTTTAGTCTGGTCTGTAATAAAATAACTCGAGCTTGCTTTTGAAATAAATGTAAGTTTATGTAATTCGCTTCCGCATTTCTTTATCTCCGATGTTCTGTAATGTCTACAAGACGGGTGAAACGTTCCTGGTAAGGTAGGGAAAGATACCGAGCTTGTCAATTGACATAGGAACATCTACATGGTGTCTGATGTCTGTTAGACAAGGACAACTGTAGGTGGGCCTAATTACTTGGGAGGTTCTGTCACAGCTGGTATCGGAGCGTAGCCCTTCTTTGCAGATATTATGAGGCATCTTCAAAAGGATTTTCGAAAGTCTTACCTAAAAACTCTTTTCTATTCTTACCTAAGTATTCTGAAGAGTCTATCTTAAAGACCAGATAGGAAGAGTGCAATGTATAGAAGGTTGAATCGACTAAGGTTGATTCTATACTTATTCATGCATCATGCTAAGAATTATGCTAATAAATTTTCCCCCTTAGAAAGATGCCGCCACGCACAAGGCTAACGGCACGTAAGTCAACGGGACCAATTGGAGTGCCCCGGCATCAACTAGCCCCTCGACACGAAAGCAGTAGCAGCGGAAGTAATGACCCCATAGGAGACCTTGAAGCCCAAGTGAGTCGACTTCAAGCAACGCTGCAACACAGGACCAATGCTTGGATCGCAGACGGAGATAGAATCAATGAACTAAGAAGGGACATCCGTCACCTGCAGGATCAGCTTGCTGATCGGGACTTAGCACTTGACTGGGCAGTACAGTCTCATATGCTGGCATGTGCTAAGGAAGCAAGGGCTCAGGCCCGAATTAAAGAACTTAGCTCAGCCGTCGACAACCTGCAGGTCTACTGCAATACGTTGCATGAGGAAGTCCATATACTATACTCACAATTACACCCTAGTGTGCCTGCACACTCTGCTGAGGCGGAAGCCGGACCCTCTCACGTTGCGGGACGCGCGCTGGGTGGGGAGTTAGACCTTTTTGAACCCCCTCCTTCTTTGAGGTTGGTTGACGTCTGGACTCCCACACCTGACGATGAGGCCGCCAAAAGTAACGGAAAGCATGACTAATGGTGTAATAAAAGTAGAGTAGTGTATTGTAGAATGCACGGTTGTATAATAGGTTGAACTTTTGTATAATGGGTAATGTATCATGTTATGTAATATCGAGTCTGTATCATTACTTTTTATAGTAATGTAAAATGGAAGGTCTCTTTGGCATATTACGTTTATTCAAATGTTTTTGCCTCAGATGCCGACCAGGACTCACGGACAGGACGCAGCCGGAACTTCTGGGGGTCGGGATGTCACCCCAAATCCACCTCCGGTTCCACCCACGCTAGCCGAGGCGATTGCCGCCTTGGTGAATGCCACCGCAGACAATACCCGCTTCCTTAGGGAAATGGCGGGTCAGCAGCAGTTCCAGCAGCAGGCAGGAAGAGGTTTTCAG
Source organism: Zea luxurians (assembly GCA_029449295.1). NCBI lineage: Eukaryota > Viridiplantae > Streptophyta > Magnoliopsida > Poales > Poaceae > Zea > Zea luxurians. The sequence goes on from JAOPSE010000014.1 coordinate 76,850,847, forward strand.
CAAGGTCCCCGTGAAACTACTTATCTGGATTTCTCCGAAACTCGTCCACCTCTATTCACCAAAGCAGAAGACCCGCTAGAAGCCGACGAGTGGATACGCGTTATTGAACAAAAGTTTGGCCTTCTTCGTTGTTCTGAAACACAGAAGCCATTGTTCGCGGCACAGCAACTACGTGGCCCTGCCAGTACTTGGTGGGGAAATTTTGTGGCTATCCAACCAGACAACCATCAAATCACCTGGGAAGAATTTAAAGCAGCCTTCCGTGAGCACTACATACCGGAAGGGGTGCTGCATATGAAACAAGAGGAATTCATGAAGTTGAAACAAGGAGGAGACACCATCAATCAGTATCTTAACAAGTTTAATCACCTGTCGCAGTATGCCATTGACCAGGTGAATACTGATTTGAAGAAAAAGAATTGCTTCATGAGAGGTCTAAATGACCGATTGCAGCGAAAAATGGCCACATGTATTGATCTCACATATGGAAAGGCTGTCAGTACAGCCTTATCTGTGGAAGCAAAATACGCAAGTCCTGGGAAGAATAAGGGATTCAGTGGTGAGAGGCCTAATCAGGGCCAGGCGAAGAGGCAACGGTTCGTCATCCGGCCTTCTAGCCAAAACCGTACTTTTTCCCGTCCACCACCATTCCCTTTCAAACAGCCCATTATTATCCGCCCCAACAATCCCTCCACTTCCCCAAATCAGCCGGGTGCCCCAGGCACTCGATTCCCCGCCTTGCCCAGCTCTTCAACTGGGTGTTTCAACTGCGGCAAGTCAGGACATTTTATCAAAGACTGCCCGTACCCCAAGCAAAATCAATCCAATGCTCAGCACGGAACTGGGAAGTCCACTCAGCCCAAGGGAAATGTTGTGGGGAGGAATACCAAGAAGACGGGGCGTGTATATTACACCCAAGTGGCCACTACACCGGAAGGAGAGCCGGTGATGATGGGTACGTTTCCCATGGCCAGTCACCATGCAATTATTCTTTTTGATTCTGGTGCTTCGCATACCTTCATTAGCAAGAAATTTGTGGAGCAACATCACATTGCATGCCATGAATCAAGAGAGGGATTTAAAATTCATTCACCTGGGGGACACATTTTTACTAGAGAAGTGGCCTATGATGTGCCAGTAACAATGGCCGGACGGAACTTTCCTGCTAACATGATTGTTCTGAAAGGCCAGGATATAGATGTAATTTTGGGTATGAATTGGTTAACCCAACACAAGGCAATCCTCAACACTGAACTTAGAACCGTCAGGTTGAGCTATAATCAAGAAGAAATTCTTTTGTCTCTCCTCGTGACCAATCCAGCCAAAGCTTCTGGTAGAATATTTGAAGCCATTGTACCGGAGATCAAGAACATTCCGGTAGTATGTGAGTTTCTAGATGTATTTCCGGAAGATTTGCCTGGACTGCCCCCTGAAAGAGATGTAGAATTCGTAATTGAACTAAAGCCCGGTACGGCTCCCATCTCCCGAAGATCGTACCGTATGCCCCCTAATGAGTTGGCGGAATTGAAGATTCAATTACAAGATCTACTGAATAAAGGATTCATCCGGCCAAGCTCGTCCCCATGGGGTTGCCCCGCCATCTTTGTGAAGAAGAAGGATCAAACCTTGCGAATGTGCGTGGACTATCGGCCCCTGAATGAGGTCACCATCAAGAATAAGTACCCTCTTCCAAGGATCGACATCTTATTTGATCAACTGACTGGGGCGAGGGTATTTTCTAAAATTGATCTCAGGTCGGGCTATCATCAAATCCGTATTCGGCCCGAGGATATACCGAAGACCGCATTTACTACGCGGTATGGATTGTTTGAATACTTGGTAATGTCTTTCGGGCTCACAAATGCTCCTGCCCACTTCACCTATTTGATGAACTCGGTGTTCATGCCCGAGTTGGACAAGTTCGTGGTGGTCTTCATCGACGATATTTTGATATACTCTAAAAATGAAGAGGAGCATGCTCAGCATCTACGGATTGTATTGACGCGCCTGAGGGAACATCAGCTGTATGCCAAGTTCAGCAAGTGCGCGTTCTGGCTGGAAGAAATTCAATTTTTGGGGCACGTGTTATCAGCTAAAGGAATTGCGGTAGATCCTAGCAAGGTCAAAGATATTCTGGAATGGAAAACCCCAACCACTGTTCGCCAAGTCCGGAGTTTTCTTGGACTAGCTGGATATTATCGCAGATTCATACCAGATTTTTCTAAGCTTGTGAAGCCAATCACAAGTTTATTGAAGAATGATATTAAATTCAATTGGTCTTCTAAGTGTAATGAAGCCTTTGAGCAATTGAAGACATTATTAACCACTGCTCCGGTATTGGCTCAACCGGACATCACTAAGCCTTTTGATGTATATTGTGATGCATCTGGCAGTGGGCTCGGCTGTGTACTGATGCAAGAGGGCCGAGTAATTGCATATGCTTCAAGACAGTTGCGCCGACATGAGGAGCATTATCCAACTCATGATCTGGAGCTAGCTGCTGTGGTTCATGCCCTGAAAATATGGCGTCACTATCTGTTGGGAAATATCTGTCACATATATACAGATCATAAAAGTTTGAAGTACATCTTTACCCAGTCAGAGTTAAATATGAGGCAAAGACGATGGCTTGAGCTCATTAAAGACTATGAACTGGAGATCCATTATCACCCAGGCAAGGCCAATGTGGTGGCAGATGCATTGAGTCGTAAGACTTCCTGCCACTATCTTATGGCAAAGACCTCCGAGAACACTTTATGTCAAGAAATGGAGAAGCTAAACCTGGGGATAATCCAACAAGGAACTCTGAATCAGCTAAAGCTTGAGTCAACCATTTTGCAAAAGATAATTGATGCTCAAAAAGGGTAATCTGGGCATGAAGCACATACGAGAGAAGATAAGGGCTGGAACAGCCAAATGTTTCAAGGAAGACGATCAAGGTGTGTTATGGTTTAACAACCGCATAGTAGTGCCAAAGAATGAAGAACTCCGCCAGCAAATCTTAGATGAAGCGCATCTTAGTCGCTATTCTATTCATCCGGGAAGCACTAAGATGTATCATGATCTAAAACAACACTACTGGTGGACGAAGATGAAAATTGAAATTGCACGCTATGTGGCTAAGTGTGACACTTGTAGACGTGTCAAGGCCATACACATGAAAACTGCCGGTCCATTGCAGTCATTACCAATACCAACATGGAAATGGGAAGACATCAGCATGGACTTTATTGTGGGACTGCCCAGGACGATAAAAGGGTATGACTCTATTTTGGTTATAATTGATCGGCTTACAAAGATTGCTCACTTTCTGCCGGTCAAGACAAATTCCCCGGTTACTGTCTACGCCCAATTGTACATTGCTCGTATTCTTAGTCTGCATGGTGTTCCAAAGACCATAGTGTCGGATCGTGGACCTCAATTTGTAGCCAAGTTTTGGGAAGCACTTCACAAATCCTTGGGTACTAAGTTACTCCACAGTTCGGCCTATCATCCTCAAACCAGTGGACAGACTGAGAGAGTGAACCAAATACTTGAAGATATGCTACGGGCATGTGTCCTGGATTTCTCACCAAAATGGGATGAATGTTTACCTTTGGCGGAGTTTTCATATAATAACAGTTATCAAGAAAGTATCAAGATGGCACCCTTTGAAGCTTTATATGGACGTCGGTGTCGAACTCCGCTAAATTGGTCTGAACCTGGTGAAAGATGCTTCTTTAGGCCTGATATGGTGAAAGAGGCCGAGGATAAGGTTCAGAAAATTATTTATAATATGAAGAAGGCACAAGCTCGTCAGAAGAGTTACGCAGACAAACGGCGAAGGCCCTTATATTTCCTGGAAGGAGACTATGTTTACCTGAAGGTCTCACCAATGAAGGGTGTATCGCGTTTCGGGGTTAATGGGAAACTTGCACCCAGGTACATTGGTCCATTCCTGGTACTTGAGCAATGTGGACCAGTGGCATACCGACTTCAGCTCCCCGAAACATTGTCTGTTGTACATAATGTGTTCCATGTATCGCAATTGAAGAAGTGTCTACGGGTTCCCGATCGAACCATTGAAGTGACAGATGTTGTCCTGGAACCAGACTTAACGTACCCGGAACATCCTATTTGAGTTCTGGATCAAAAGGACAGGGTTACCCGAAGAAAGACTCTCAAGTTCTACAAGATACAATGGAACCAGCATTTTGAAGAAGAGGCTACGTGGGAAACTCAAGACTTCTTGAATAAGAATTTCCCAGGCTTTCTAGCCTCATGTAACTTGTAAAGTGTATATAGTTATGGCAATAAAGGAATGAACCCCACACCACCCTGCCTTGTACCAGAAATAAGGAAATAAAAATGTGACACATTTCCTTTTCCATTACTCACCCTAGGACTTTAAATCTCGGGACGAGATTCTTTTATGGGGGGAAGGATGTAACACTCCTGGTGTTACTATAACTAAAACTTGAGCATGACATCATAGCATTGGTATTGCATATGTTTGATACACTTAGAGTGCATTCACTAGGCAAAAATTTCAAACAAGTTGTATTGTTTTAATGTTTTGCAAATAGAACCCTGGATAGGAAGCTTTACCCTAAATAGGGATTAAAGGGGTAAAACTTAACCTAAGATGAGAAAATCTAAAAGCTTTAGGGTAAAAGTCATAGAATGACCCCAAGAATAAAGTTGAGTCACATTTATACCCCTGGATACCAAAAATCTCAAATAGAACCCTGGGAAACCCTAAAACTAAACCCTAGGGGCCTATGTGCAAAATTGGTCCACTTTTGGGCTAAAGTGCAAAAACCAAGTCAAATAGGTTTCTTAAGTCCTTTGGTTCACAAATGTGTGGACTTGAAAGCCAAACCCTAAGTTTTGGACTTAAATGCAAAATGGACCTCATTTGAGTTCTATTCTAAGTCTGAAAATCAGAGAATTGGCTCAACTTTGGGGCTTTGTAACTTTCAAAGTATAGGGTTTTTGCCCTAGGTCACCACATAAAAATTGTAGCCCAATTATAGGAGCATAACTTTGGAGTGTCAGCAGAGTTGTTAAGAAAATGTTGGAGATAATTAAGCCTAAAGATTGGCTGTCAGGCTAATTCAGTCTGAAATTCAGCTATTCAGTGTAGCAGAGCCAACTTTGAGTATGAATTCCACCTTGATTTAGTACTCAAATGTGTTCAAGTCCTATAGTCGAATTGTAGCTGGTTTGTAACTCTGCAACTTTGGTACAGAGGTTTAATGAAGTTCACATGCAAATTTCAAAGAAAATCGAGCCTAAACCTTGTTTGTCAGACGGACTGAATACCAAGCGCCATGGTACAGTAACGTTTGGGGATCAGACCGCCAGCACGACTTGCTCACCGCCGGCGACCTACCTGCGCTAGGATTCGCGCCGCCGCCGTTAGGATTTGCGCTCGCTGGTAACCGGATAACGCTGCGAGGTAAAAAGATCGTCGTCGCCGTCGAGCTGGAAGTCACCCCGATCGGCCACGGCACATCTCCCCTGGCTCACTGCCCGCGGTAAAGTGCTCACCGTCGACCGCCGCCTCTCGGCCGTGTGCCGCGTGGCTCCACTCTTTCACCGTGTCGCCGTGACCTCCTCTGAACTCTCCGTGGCTCACCGGAGTTACTGCCACGCCGTTGGCCACGAACTCACGCGGCCAGTGCTTCTTCTTCACCTCCGACCGCCGCGTGTCTCGTCCAAATTCGCGGCCACCGCCCATCCTCCCTATAAATTGAGCCCGTGTCCAGCTCTGTGAGGTAGTCAGCTAGCTAACCACCGCTAATCGGCCACAATCGTCCTCTCGTGTGCTCGAATTTGGAGTTTTCCCCAAATCCGATTTCCGCCACCGTGAAACCGAGCTCACCGTCGCCAGCCCAACTCCGGTCAGTTCCCGCCCTCTACTCCCTTGTTTGAGCATTCTCATACATCTGCGATGCTCCCCGACCCCTTTAATTGGACTAGACCGCCACCCATCGCCGGGAACACGGCTGTCTCGCCGTGATGCTCACGGCCACCGTGGCCAGAGTTCCATAGTTGATTAATAGCCAAATTAGTTTGGGGAAAAGGCTTAGGGTCGATCCAATTCGGTGTCTGTTGCTCGGAGAACTCAGCCGTTGCTCCATTCGGCCGGTGTAGGTGCTCGCCGGAGCGCGGCCGTGCGTGAACGGCGTCGAGGACGTGTCGGGTGAAGGAATAGAAGTTGGAGGGCGTTTCTGTAAACCGTCAGCGACTCAGTAAATAGTGCTACAGATCTGCTTCGGGTTGTTCTGAAACGCGAGGCCCTTTTTGCAAAACCGCCAGGGCGCGGGCGCGCGCGGGCGCCTTTCTGCCCTAACTGGGCCGCCTGGGCTGGATTCGGCCCAGTGCTATTCAATTGTTTTTCTTTTTCTTTTATTCCCAGAGCCAAAATAATTATAGAAAAATGTAGAAAAATGCTAAAATTGTGAAACTAATTTTTCTAGGCTTTTTATTTTCCCTAGAATTTAGTAAAAATAGTTTTGTGATTTTTAGTGAAAGTAAGAAATTTTAGGGTATTTAAAGTGGTTAAAAATATTGGTTATGGATTTTTAGAAAACAAATGGTAATTCCAAAAATGCTCAAAATTTTTATATGAGTTCCTCATAATATTTAGAAGCCTTGGGTAGGGTTTGAATTGATTTGGACCTTGTTTGATCACTAAACCCAAAACCAACCCCCCCTGCCCTATGAACTCCTTTACTGACTCCGGAAACCCTAGGTTCTCGGAGTACCGTGAAGGAAAGTTGTACTCAAGACTTAGATAATAAGTTTATATTATCTTCGCATCCTCATGAGCATCCCATGGCATCCATTTTTATGCATATATATGGTTATGTTAGAACACGAAGAAGAAGAAGTCACTGAAGAGGGGACTCCACCAACCTCAGATCCTCAAGCAGGCAACTGCTTTTATTTCGATATTTGTGGATCCGAGCAGGACTCACCTGATAACAAAGGCAAGCCCGGTGCATTTGCCACCTTCCTTGTTGTTTTAAATCTTTCTCACTTGTTTGATGCATTAGGTGATAGGAGTTGATTGATAAAACAATTCCTGCAATACCTTCCTTGAATTTGATTACCTTCCTTGATCACCTGTTTTACAAAAGCTTTTTGATGCTTAGCTTTGCTTTAGAAAAACAAAAGGTTTTGTTTTTACAAAAGATGTTGTGGCAAAAGTGGGTGGGATGTTTTCAAAAAATAAAACTTGATGGTGGATCCATCATGGCCGTGATGGATTCAACATCGGAAAAGATGTACCTCTGCCAGGTACCAAGTTTTGGGTTAAAAAGATTAAGCTGAGACCGGGCGGGTGACTTGCACGAGAAGAGAGCCTCGGTGTAGTGTCTCCGTCTGAGTCGATTAAGGACCTTGTCGATGTAGGCCTGCTGACCGAGGACCCTTTAACTGGTCACATGCCTCGTCATGGGTAAGCCTTGCCCCGGGCAGACTAAGGCCGGAATAAGATAACACGAAATGGGCGTGGAGCGGTGGCGAGAGTAGCGTGTACCCTCCGTGGCAAGAGGCTGGACGGTGGTGTATCTATGCTCTCGGTTTGCGTGAACCTGATCCGGTCTTAAGAACCCCGGTGGCGGGTTGACATATGCAAGGGTTAAGTGCTACATATGTCGTGTGATTGGAGATCCTCAGCTGAGTATAATCGATTCGGATCGCCGTACCTCCGCGGTTATGGAGACTTGGCCACTGACTTACACGTAGCATTCCACTAAAGATGATGGGTTTTTGTTAAGAAATTGGCTAGTGCAGGACCAGTGATTGAACTAGGGTAGAAAGAACTCTAGTGCAGGTAATTTTACTTAACTTGACAAATAAAATTGGATTTCTAAGGATCCACTTTAGTAAGCATTTCTGCAAAACAGAGTCTTGATTATTGAAAAGCCTTACCTTGACTCCCATATAACTAGCATACCCTTGAGAGTCTTTTCTTTAGTCGGGTAAGACTTGCTGAGTAATTTCATACTCAGGGTTTATCCCTTCGTTGTTTTTAGGTGAGGAAGTAGCAGACTTTTGCTGCTTCTGTGCCAAGGTGGTTCCCAAAGAAGAAAAACAAGACTGAAGTGCGGGAGGACTCGGTCCTCCACCTAGGATCTTTTTCTTATAGCTTATCGGGAGGAGTCAGTGCCTCCCTTGGTTTGTATAATATTACTTCTATGCACTCACTTTTAGTCTGGTCTGTAATAAAATAACTCGAGCTTGCTTTTGAAATAAATGTAAGTTTATGTAATTCGCTTCCGCATTTCTTTATCTCCGATGTTCTGTAATGTCTGCAAGACGGGTGAAACGTTCCTGGTAAGGTAGGGAAAGATACCGAGCTTGTCAAGTGACTTAGGAACATCTACAGGGTGTCTGATGTCTGTTAGACAAGGACAACTGTAGGTGGGCCTAATTACTTGGGAGGTTCTGTCACAGCCGGCTTCGCCAAATAAGGAAAGAGATCCGCACCGGACAGTGTCCGGTGGTGCACCGGACTGTCCGGTGCGCCAGGCGACAGAAGGCAAGAATTGCCTTCCTGGAATGCTCTCAACAGCTCCTAGCTGCCTTGGGGCTATAAAAGGGACCCCTAGGCGCATGGAGAAGTACACCAAGCATTCTCTAAGCATTCCTAAGCACCAAGACTTCAATTCCGCGCATTCGATTCTTTGTGATAGCAACTAGAGCTCCGTTTGAGTAGAGAACTCCTTGAGTTGTGTTGAGAGCTCGTGTTGTGACTTGTGTGTGTGTGTTGCTCTGATTTTATGTCTTGTGTGAGTTGCTCATCCCATCCTTACTTCCGTGCTTCTTTGTGAACATCTTTGTAAGGGCGAGAGGCTCCAAGTTGTGGAGATTCCTCGCAAGCGGGATATAGTAAAGTGCAAGCAAAACACTGTGGTATTCAAGTGGGTCTTTGGACCGCTTGAGAGGGGTTGAGTGCAACCCTCGTCCGTTGGGACGCCACAACGTGGAGTAGGCAAGTATTGGACTTGGCCAAACCACGGGATAAACCACTGTGCCATCTCTGTGTTGATCTCTTTGTGGTTATTGTGTTTTGCTAAGACTCCTCTCTAGCCACTTGGCCTTATTGTGCTAACTCCTAATCAAGTTTTTGTGGCACTAAGTTTCAAGTTTTACAGGATCACCTATTCACCCCCCCCCCCCTCTAGGTGCTCTCAATTCTAAAGAAAAAGAAGACATTAATAACGGCATTGGTTACATGTATGACCACTATTCAAACAAATTGTTTCTCAAACTAACCTCTCCTGGAGTAGCTCCCTCCCCTGCATAAGCTCCTCCTAGTGCTGGTATGACCGGTGGTGGCGTGTTGTGGCCCATGACCCCGGATCCCTACAAAATCAACTTTAGTATAGATTTGAAATTAGGTTGATATAAATGACAAGTCTTAACTAAATTGAAGCACCTGAGGTGGAGGTGGAGGTGGCGGAGCATGTAATCCCCACTGAGGCATCGGCGGCTGAAACTGAGGGAAAACAAATGGTTGTTGTTGTGCCTGCTGTGAAAACCAAGACTGATGCAAATATAATATATTAGTTATAGAACCAATATCGAGCGTGTTGAGAATAAATAAGACACTCACGTTCATTGCTTGTTGCGCCTGTGCGTTGTAAGAAGCGATATACTCTGATTGCTGTTGGAGGAGTGTCATTTATTGTTACCGCAGCTCTTCATAAAACTTTTCTTGCTGCTCCCTCATAGCGTCCTCCATGCTAGATACAGAGCACCGACTACGACTGCTACTACCACAGCCCGCCTGCGATGAAGAACGCAACTTCGTTGAATCGATCACACCGGTAAACATAGAATATCTTGAAAACAATAAAATTAGCTATTCGGTCATAGTTCCAATATTATTGAAAAAATTTACAAGTTAATACCGTCCATGTGCCTTTCCTCCAATAGAATGCACAACTTCAGCGTCGATGGTAAGCGCTCCTCGCCAATCATAGTCTTCTCCATACTTCCTAACCATCTCCTGCTCGTATGTCTCCTGCAATACAATACGAAGGTTCAGCACACATGTAATTTATAGCTATATGGCAAGAAAACATTAATCTTCTCATAATCCATTTCACAAATCTAAATTGTCCACTCGAGGAGTTAGTGGCAAGTAGCGGAGCTGCTTATGTGCAACATCTGTCATCACCTTCTCACCCTCAACATTAACAACTTCCACAAATCTAAATTGTCCACATTTCAGACATTTTTTCTCTTCTGCATGTTCCTTCATGAAAAGCATACAATTATTTTTGCACACATCAATCTTCTCATAATCCATACCGAGACCTTTGATAATTGTCTTTGAATGGTACATGTCTTTAGGAAACTTATTGGGCTTTGGGAGCACATCTCCTAATAACTTTAAAATCTCATTGTAACAATTGTTCGAGAAAAAGTACTTGGACTTAATGGCCATGAGCCGAGTCACAAAAGCGAGTATACTCACATCTGTGTGTTCATGCAATGGCTCTTCAGAGTCTTTTAGTAGTTTGAAAAATCTGGAAACCTCTGGTGTGGCAGGATCCTCGGAGCTTAGGTTTAATTTTGATGTAGCGAATCTAGCATCTCATGCATCGCATCATCGCCAGCCCAATCATTGTTCTCCTCCTCTTCTACATTCCGGTTGGGTACTACCTCACCATGATGTTCCCACACCTCATAAACCCACATGAACCTAGCAGGACCCAAAAAAATTCGGCAGCATAACTTCGCTGCGACTAAATAATATTACTTATATACAAAACAAACAATTATATAATACTAATCAAATTAAACTAAGTACCACATACACTAATTATGCAACTATTCTACATACCAATATAATATACTATTAAAGCTAATAATATAATAGTATAACATATTAATATGAAATTAATTCCTAAATACAATATGCCCCTAATCTCTAAAGCACATATTCACTAATACATTAATGAAATCAAATTAAATAATAATACGAATCACAAACAGTAATCAAACAAACACAATTACAAATATATAATAATTTCGGCGGCACCTAAATAACAACCGCCGAAAATAAGAAATAAAATACGTAAAAAAATTACCTTCTCTCGATGCGGCGGCTCGACGACGGTGGAGGAGTGGCGGGCAGGCCAGCGGGCGAGCAGCGTGGGGACGGACGGCGTGGGGACGGTCGGTGACGTGCGCGCGGGCATGGCGGCAGACGACGCGCGCGGGCGGCGGCTCAGGGGCAGGGCACGGGCGGCGGCGCAGGGGCGGGCGCGGTGGCGGAGTAGGCGGCGGCACGGTGGCGAGAGGAGGCACGCGCGCGGCGGCGTTCTAGTGAGAGAGAGGAGAGAAACAATGGAGAAGAAGGGACCCGACGATTTTTAAAAACACTATTTTCGGTGGCTAGGGTAGGGCCACCGAAAATGGCACACTATTTTCGGCGGCTGTGTCAGAGGCCGCCGAAAATAGAACTATTTTTGGCGGCTGTGTCATACCGCCGAAAATAGCAAATTATTTTCGGCGGCCAAAGGAGGGCCGTCGAAAATGACTGTAGCTCTTGTTGTGCCGGGAGGGACCCAGTCGGGGAGGAGAGATCCTAGGAGTTGTTTAGGCTCGACAGTCTGATCTAGACTCCTTTAATTGACGTAGAGTCGAAAAGAAGCGAAGAATTTGGGAATTGGAATACTAAACTAGGGCTAAACTAGAACTACTCCTAATACATAAGGTAAAAACGAGAAATAGATTTGATTTGATTGATTGTTAGGGGTTCAATCGACTGTAGCCCTTCATCTATATAAAAGGGGAGGTCTAAATCCGCTACAAACTGTTTCCCGAACTAATCCCGCGGTTTTAGGTAACAAATCCCGCGAGAAACTAGAAACCCTAACTGACTCTGCGCACGCGCGTACCGTCTAAACCGCAGACCGTCCGGCCTCAGGGTTGGACTATCCGCGAGGCTCATTCTGGTGCTCAACACTGAGTGATTATATGCTCTCGGTCAACCAAATCGAGTGATATTTCCATCTTCAACATATGGCTAGCCAGTGGAACGAAGTCCATTATATGCGAGACGAATGGGCACTAGGCATGACACAAAGGAATGTCACCACTAACGACAAAAGCTCAGTAAGAACTTAGAAGACATTACCAATAATAGTGACAATAGTAACATGAAAAAAACAAAAAAACAAATTAGACATAATTAATTGAGCCTACGGTACAACACGTACAGGGCATAAAAAGCGGTACTGCACGCGCCAGCCATGTGGCACATGATTCTAATGGTGCATTGATAGCAGGTACTGCCATAACATGCATGCACAGTGGCAGTGGACACACACCATGCAGAGCAAGCACCAGCCAGCCTGATATGCGCATGCATGGTTCACTCTCCAGAATGGAAGGAGCAACACGAGATACTATATGTTAGGTCCCCATGCATGCTTAACACAAGTACCTTTGCTGTTTTGATCACACCAAGAGAATTGTTGGACCCATATATAGTCGTCGATGTTTAGGCTATCTCTAGCAGATCTCTTATCCCATCCTCTATAACATCTTATATTTTAAATTTCACTCTGCAGACAGTGTTAAACAATACCATCTATAATCCTACATCCCCTATTTTACTCTAACTGATGAAGACATTCTTATGACATTACATGCCTTTTCCTAATTAACTGGCATGCATGTACTGTGGGTCTAAGAGTCTCTTGTCAATAAAACATTTTCTAGAAGTAGTAGGTGCTACCATGCATGCAAGTGAAGGATCGTCTTTAAATTCAAAAAAGGCAACGCCGTCAATTGTACAAGTGAGAAACCGCCAGTTTCTTTACAAACTCTGACGGATGGATCAAATCATCAAAGTCAAGACGCGAAGCAAATCACGAGGAACCCTGAAGCAGCCGCCTGGGTACGCAGTATATATTGCAGCTCCCCTGACTTGACCCGCAGTAAATTAACTGTCACAACGCCGCAGCGTGCATGTACTTAGGGGTCACAAGCATGTCTCGATCGATCCCTCTCCATCTTTTCTTCTTCCTGCTGCAAGCGGCAGCCGGCAGGTCCCCGTGCATCGTCCTCCTATCACGCACCAGCCTTCTCCGTTGTCTGGCCTTGCATGGGCAGGCCAAGCTAGCCACTGACCTCTACTTGTATGTCCTTTACTAAATCGAGAGAGGAGATAGAGGCAGAGAGAGAGAGCGCGCGCTGGAAATTAAAACTCGTAGTGCTTGTCAATACATACAGGAGTTCGTGTTATTCCTACTCTCAAGTCTTAGGCTTGTTTTATATAGTAGCTCTATGCAATGAAGTTCAACTATAGCAGCGAGCCATTTTATCTCCTTAAAATAAAATGAAATAAAAGTCAACGCAGCCATTTTTTTTCTTCATTGGCTTCTTTGTGCACTGTAAAACAAGCAAGGGGCGGGCAAAGCCGAGCCCACCGCGCCCGCCTTGGATATCTCGTGTTTTCCTCACACTAGCATATAGCTCATTGTAACGCTACAATTCTAGAAAGGCGAGGGGTTGACTGCAGCGGCGACGTGAGTGGGGGAGAGGGCAACGTGATGCAAGGGAAGGGGAGGCTGGGGCGGTAGGGTCACGAGGGAGGGAGAGGAGAGGAGAGATGAGAGGTGATAGATGATCCAAATAATATTATCCATTAGATTTGAGTAAGGAAGACAGAGTTATTCATCACAGGGTTATTCATCGATCTGAAGCGTTGGTTCTGATTGTGTGTTAAGCCTGAGTGCAATTTGTTTAGTGGATTTAGTGGGGGTTAGCAGTGTGGGGGTGATTTCGTTGGGTGGGGTTTGCAAAGTTTAAACTGGTGGATTATATAGTGGTTGTTAGAAACCAAAATGGCTGTGCGGACGGTCCGGCCCTGAGGCCGGACGGTCCGCGGTCCGGACTGTCCGCGGTGGTGGCGCGGACGGTCCGCGCGTGCGTAGAGTCAGTTAGGGTTCCTAGTTTCTCGCGGGATTTGTTATCTAAAACCGCGGGATTAACTCGGAAATCAGTTGGAAGCGGATCCAGACCTCCCCCTTTATATAGATAAAGGGTTACGGTCGATTGAACCCCCAACAATCGATCAAATCCAGTTTATTACTCGTTTTTACCTTATGCATTAGGAGTAGTTCTAGTCTAGTTCTAGTTTAGCCCTAGTTTAGTATTCTAATCCCCAAATTCTCCGCCTCTTTTCGACTCTACGTCGATTAGAGGAGTCTAGGTCGGTCTACCCGAGCCTAGATACCACCTAGGATCTCTCCTCCCCGACGGGGTCCCTCCCGGGAGCGAGATCCAGGCGCCGCCGGCGACCTTTCGCCGCCCCTGCGCACGTGCGAACCGTCTGGCCCCAGGGCGCGGACTGTTCGGCCGTCAGGCAGGGAACGCCAGCCCCTGCGCTAGGTCGCGGACCGTCCGGCCCCTGGCCGCGGACCGTCCGTGCCTGTGCAGAGAGCACCGCCACGGTTCTTGTTGAGTGTTTGGCGCTCCGAAAAGGCGTCAACATACTTTTTGGCGACTCCGCTGGGGACTAGGTGTCTAGATCTGCTAAAAATCGGCCCATAAATGGCTGGTTCTAAGGATCACACCAAGATCTCCACTACCAACATCATCAAGCCGGCCATGGAGGCGCTCCCGGCTGATGACCAAAGGCCCTTTGAAGACCTCGTAATGCGCGATGAGAAGGAGGTGATGCGGCAATGGAACGAACAACGCGACAAGGAAGAGGCGTGTTGGGGGCCTTCGGCATCCGAAGGTCCTCAAAAACAGGATTTAACAGTGTTTCTGGAGTATAATGTGTGAACAGGGATCTTCGGACTCGAGTCGATATCACAGTAGGAGAAGTCCAAGTAATACGAAGGTTGATACAACGCCAAAGATGTGAGCGGGAAAGCTTCGGCGTGATAGCGGAAAAAGAAACCGACTTAAAGATGAAAAGGCTATTCGGACCTCGGTGGATTACTATAGAATTACTACTAAGTGTAAAGGGCATGAATGTAATTTTGTATGGGCTGTGTCCCGTGCCTATAAATAGGTGAACAGTACCCCCGTACTGTTCACGCGGACTTGGCATTTGCTTTTGCGTCACATTTGTATTTTCATCTCCTTCCAAGCCGAAGGTACATTTGTAATTGAATGTCATTTCTATTTCTTCATAATAATAATGCAAAAATAAGTTGTTAATAACATATGATTGCCTATGTTATTCTTTATATTTCATATGGTTCATTCTTCATCCTCGTATGTTGTGTTTATGAAGGTACATCCTTCATAACCTTCGTCCGAAAGCCATTATATCCTAAGGGAAATAATGCTTCGAAGGACGAAGGACTTTATCGTTTGACATTTTCTGTGTTGCCTTGTTCTTAAGCCGAAGCATTTGAGAACAAGTCCCCAACAAGGCGGAACTACTGCATAAAATCTCCGAACGGCGCAAGGAGGCGGCGGATAAGTACTTGTCACACTTCACGGTAGATCGCCACCAGAAGATCGTCCGTCAAGGGGAGATCGATATGGAATCTCTCCTACCTCCACTTCAGGGTCCCGCTGTAAGTACTCCAGATCTATCTCTTATGACTTTCATGGATCAACGAGGAGATCAGTTAAAGCAATATGTAGATGAATCTATTAAAATGCATTTACGTGCATACGAGAAATCAGTTGCTCCTAACTTTCCATCGCGAGAGTCTAATACAGTGCCACCCACGTCAAACACATCGGCTATAAACGGGTCACCCTTGACCCAGCCATCATATGGTATGCCGATGCACGCTTTCGTGTCACCATCACAGCCGCAACCACTAGGCACGCGACAGGTACTGGACGCGACCGGACCGTCCGAGCATCATCTCAGACAGTCCGGTTATACCGCGGACCGTCCGACGTATTTCGTCGGACCGTCCGACCAGATGCAGGCCCGCACACAAAACACTCAGGTCGCACCGTACATGGCCGGACCATCAGGGTACAACCCTGAACACTTCGGCCCCATCACGGACCGTCCGGTACATCACGCCGGACCGTCCGGATATGTTGCGGACCGTCCGCCATCTTACGCTGGACCGTCCGGATATGGCATGAACCGGCCAACGTATTACGCTGGACCATCCGACTCTACACGAGTCCACGTGCAGACTGCCCAAGTCGTGCCATATATGGTCGATCCGTCCGGGTACAGCCCTGGACCATTTGGCCCGATCATGGACCGTCTAGTTCTTTATGACAGACGGTCTGGGTATGAGACTACCCACGTAGCACCATATACAGCTGGACAATCCGGATATACCTTCGGACCGTTTGGCCAGGCCGCGGACCATCCGGCTTCTTATGCCGGACCATCCGGATATGCATATGCAGAGCCGAGAGCTGTGCAATACGCACAGTTCCCACATTCATCGCAGCAACATTATGGTGCCCCACCGGCAACATATTATAATCATGCCATACCACCTCATGGACATAGAGCTGAATACTGTTCGGCCACAAGAGAGCCTGAGAGGTATAGGGCAGGAGCTGGTGACATTAATAGGACACCTAGCACACACCTCAAACATCCCTGGGAGGAAAGCCGACAGAGTGATGTCAGGCAACCTGAGATTTCCACCCACAAACTCAAAGAATGGTCGCCAGACATGGCAGAGAGGATTTGAGACGAGGTTGCCGGGATGTTCAGGGACAAACTCGGTGTTAGTGTGTCAGGTACAGGGCAATCGTATCGGAAGCCTTACAGCCACCGATTCGATACCGTGCCATATCCACAGGGAACTAGAATACCAGACTTCTCTAAGTTTTCTAGTGAAGGTGGGAAAAGCACACACGAACATATTAGCCAATTCATAGCACACTTGGGAGAATTGGCTGATGGGGAAGCCTACCGCGTTCGTTTATTCTCGTTGTCCCTTACTGATACTGCATTTGCATGGTACGCAGCTTTGCCACCAAACTCTATTAACTCTTGGGAAGAGTTAGAGCAGAAATTTCATGAACACTTCTTCTCAGGAGAACATGAATTAGAATTGGCTGACTTAGCTTCAGTCCGACAGGGGCCTGAAGAATCGGTTAATGACTATATCCGGAGATTCCGAGACACCAGAAACCGATGCTTTCAGATTCATGTCGCAGAAAAACAACTAACAGGGCTAGCTTTCAATGGGTTGTGACCCTGCTTAAAAGAAAAATTAGATGGCACCCAATTCTTTTTGCTAGTGCACTTACACCAGCGGGCTATGACCTGTGAAATCCGAAGTAAGGAAACATCAAAATCGGCTAGCCATAAGATGCATCTAGTGGGATACGATAATTCGGACGATGAATCCATGGATGTATACACCGCCGAACTGGTTTGGCCAGGACAGGCTAAACCTTCAGCGTGTTCTGCTTTACAGTCGATTCGAAAGAATCGACAAGAAGAAGTTAAGTTTACTTTTAATGTTGCCAAATGCGATAAAATATTTGACGAGTTACTGAAAAACGGCAACATTAAATTAACTCATACTATTCCTCCTCCTGATGAATTAAAGAGGTGTGCTTATTGTAAGTGGCATAATTCCTTTTCTCATGCCACCAATGATTGTAATGTTTTTCGTCGATAGATACAATCGGCCATAAATGAGGGTCGATTGGCTTTTCAGGAGATGCAAGTAGACACACAACCTTTTCCTGTTAATACAATAGAACTCACATGCAAAAAGGTCTTGGTTCGGCCCGAAATGGCCGATAAAGGCAAAGGCAAGGGCATCGTCATTGGCGATCCCCGCATGTCAGATATATCACAAAAGGAGATTGCTCGAAAGGCTTCGGACGAGAAGGCTAAAAAGTCCGAAGACGCCGGGGGGCAGGCACAGTTAATGAACCAAACACATCAGCCTAGCCCGAGCATCGTAGATGGTCCGGCACCTACGTGCGGACGATCCGGTGCTCAGACAAACGGTCCGGCTAACTCAGCCGGACAGTCCCCCTATGACCAAAGGCGTCAACCTCTACACAAAGCAAGGAAAAAGACGCAAGGTCAAAGCACATATAATCGGCTGATCAAAGCCGATCCTACTTTTGATCAGTTGCTCTCCAAAAATGCTAGCAAAAAGACTGTTTCACGTGATCGGTCAACAAAGAAACCCCGGTCACCTGCTAAAACAAAACGGATAAACAAAACGGCCCGAAAGGCGACACAACAAGCATCGCCTATTCATTCTATGAGACCAGGGTACTTTTCTCCTATTTACTCATCGTCGGTATATTATCCTGTTCAAACATGGAATGGCACGATGATGAATCCATGGTACATGTATAGTCCCTTCGTCTATCCAGACTGGGGGACACCTCCATTCTATTCCTTTTGATCCATTGATCAAATGGTCATGGCCGAGAAAGATACAATCCGAAACGGCCTTTATATTGGTGCTTTATTGAATAATCTCCATATCAAAAAGCCGGTGACTTACATCAGGTTTAGTTTATATGCTTTTGGTTCGTCAACCTTCACCAAAAGGCAGGGGGCATATGTTGGAAACCAAAATGGCCGTGCGGACGGTCCGGCCCTGAGGCCGGACGGTCCGCGGTCCAGACTGTCCGCGGTGGTGGCGCGGACGGTCCGCGCGTGCGTAGGAGTCAGTTAGGGTTCCTAGTTTCTCGCGGGATTTGTTACCTAAAACCGCGGGATTAACTCGAAAATCAGTTGGAAGCGGATCCAGACCTCCCCTTTATATAGATAAAGGGTTACGGCCGATTGAACCCCCCAACAATCGATCAAATCCAGTTTATTACTCGTTTTTACCTTATGCATTAGGAGTAGTTCTAGTCTAGTTCTAGTTTAGCCCTAGTTTAGTATTCCAATCCCCAAATTCTCCGCCTCTCTTCGACTCTACGTCGATTAGAGGAGTCTAGGTCGGTCTACCCGAGCCTAGACACCACCTAGGATCTCTCCTCCCCGACGGGGTCCCTCCCGGGAGCGAGATCCAGGCGCCGCCGGCGACCTTTCGCCGCCCCTGCGCACGTGCGGACCGTCCGGCCGTCAGGCAGGGAACGCCAGCCCCTGCGCCAGGTCGCGGACCGTCCGGCCCCTGGCCACGGACCGTCCGCGCTTGTAAATGGCCGTGCGGACGGTCCGCGGTCCGGACTGTCCGCGGTGGTGGCACGGACGGTCCGCGCGTGCACAGAGTCAGTTAGGGTTTCTAGTTTCTCGCGGGATTTGTTACCTAAAACTGCGGGATTAACTCGGAAATCAGTTGGAAGCGGATCCAGACCTCCCCCTTTATATAGATAAAGCGTTACGGCCGATTGAACCCCCCAACAATCGATCAAATCCAGTTTATTACTCGTTTTTACCTTATGCATTAGGAGTAGTTCTAGTCTAGTTCTAGTTTAGCCCTAGTTTAGTATTCCAATCCCCAAATTCTCTGCCTCTCTTCGACTCTACGTCGATTAGAGGAGTCTAGGTCGGTCTACCCGAGCCTAGACACCACCTAGGATCTCTCCTCCCCGATGGGGTCCCTCCCATGAGCGAGATCCAGGCGCCGTCGGCGACCTTTCGCCGCCCCTGCGCACGCGCGGACCGTCCGGCCCCAGGGCACGGACCGTCCGGCCGTCAGGCAGGGAACGCCAGCCCCTGCGCCAGGTCGCGGACCGTCCGGCCCCTGGCCGCGGACCGTTCGCGCCTGTGCGGAGAGCACCGCCATGGTTCTTGTTGAGTGTTTGGCGCTCCGAAAAGGCGTCAACAGTGGTATAGATAAAAACATTGATATACTAGTAATGTATTTCGAATACTATACTGCCCACAGCAAAAAACCTAAATCATGGGGGAGTTTTACCTGAAACATTTATTCACTAGTAATGTTTTCCTTACTTCTATACAACCATAAATCTGATGTGACATCGGGTCTATTTGGTTCAACTTTTTTTCTGATGAACTTTTCTGATAATCTAGCTGTGGAGAGAATCTAAATATCGTGTAGATTAAGGACGTAGTAAGATAGAAGAGTCAACAGGGTTTAAGATGTAGAAAGTTACGGTTTCATACTATCGCAACGACTCGACCGATTTAGTGTTCAAGTTTGTTTTGGACGGTTTTGACTAAAATGATTCTCATGGAAACAGGCTAAAAAGCTAGACATTTGATAATCTATAAAAGATTCTAGTGGCCAGAAGCCTGAAACAAACAGTACCATCTATTAATCTATTATCGTTCATCTATACTACCTTACTATACTTGTTTTTATACAAGTGTTTTCATTGTTAGGCCCCGTTTGGTTACCCCAAACTAAAGTTTAGCCCCTGTCCAATCGAATGTTTGAACCTCCGTTTCGGGTATTAAATGTAGTCGGATTATAAAACAAATTTGTCAGCCGAAGATTAAAAGACGAGACGAATCTAGTCCAGTTGGTTGGGTCTATATTTCATACTCCTATTTGAAAGTCAAACGCTTGATGTGACCCGGGCTAAACTTTAGCAGGGGCAACCAAACACCCCCTTAGTTCTAGATGACATGGTATTTATAACTTCTCTCTCCTGTCCCCCTCCCCTAGAGGGCTAAACTCCGAGTAGTACTTGACACCAGCACTTGCTAGCTACCATGTAGCAATAGTATAGCCCAGCTCAAAGGCTAAGAAAGCATGCATGCAGCCCTAGGCCATAGCCTGATCAATAGCTCGATCCCTTGTGCTTGTGCATTCTATGCCCATCTCAACTAAGGCCCCGTTTGGTTACCCCAAACTAAAGTTTAGCCCCTGTCCAATCGAATGTTTGAACCTCCGTTTCGGGTATTAAATGTAGTCGGATTATAAAACAAATTTGTCAGCCGAAGATTAAAAGACGAGACGAATCTAGTCCAGTTGGTTGGGTCTATATTTCATACTCCTATTTGAAAGTCAAACGCTTGATGTGACCCGGGCTAAACTTTAGCAGGGGCAACCAAACACCCCCTAAATACTGGAGCAGGGCTTTGTAAGAGGTGCCCTTGTCTTTATTGCTCTCTCTATCTCTATCTCTCTCTCTCTCTGCCTCTCAGCTGAGCTGCATGCATGTCCTACACCAGCACAGGATGAGGGAGAACGAAGCAAACAAAGGACACACAGGTCTATCACCTATACATGCATGTACAGATGTATGTGTGCATGTGCATGTCTGATGTCTGTGTTTTTATTCACGTTCGCAATGCAAGATCTAGGGGGTGTTTGTGAGAAGAGCTCTAGCTTACACCATTTAATGATGCATGCAGCAGCCAGCAGGAGATGAGAGGCCCCAGCTAGCACATCCGTTGCTGCTGGATGAAAACACATACTCCAGCGCGGTGATAAGAGTGTGATGGTGTTGTGGCCTGTGGGGCTTTCCTGCTTAGACTAGAGGGTGTGTGTGGATGCTACGGTCTCACAAACATGCATGGCGAGACATGTGGAGTTGTAGACACTCTCTCGCTCGGTCTCTTCCTGGGCTCCTGGCCGGAGAGGAGAGAGAACCGCGAGAAGGGATACTCCTACAAGGCATACAGCAGCATTTGGATTTGCAACCATCACATAGTCCAAGGATCACATCTGCTAGTAGTAGCTGTTTTCAGCACAGCAGCATCTTGAGAGGTGTAGAGAGAGGCTGTGAGAGGGATCGGGGGGCAGCAGACTATAGGTGTGTGTGCGTGTGAATGTGTGCTAGTAGAAGAGGAGAGAGAAAGGGACGGCTGTTCGCAGAGCACACAGATGAACTGATAGAGAACTTTCAGGTTTTCCACTCTCTCTCTCCCCACATTATAGCTGTACTGGAGTACTCTCTCCCTCTACGCCCCAAACCAACACTTTAAAGATCACAGCCTTTCCCCTATGCATTTGCTGCTACGAAACTGCGTTGTCTTTTTTGCTTTTGTGCCATCAAACTGCACTAGTAAACCGTAATACTCTACTCAGTACTCACATCACATGCTCCCTGCTACCAGTGTACCATAGCTGCGAGTACTCTCTCTCTCTCTCTCCTACACCTGCTCCCGGTCCATTCTCTTTCTACAACTCCAATCCACCATCCGATATATATCCCCTTCCGGCCACTTCTGTTTTCCCTCGATCTCCTTCCAAATCTCCATTGCATCTCATAGTGTGTTCAGCTGTCTCCTTCCCCCCGCTGGCCTGCTCTCTCTGCTGCTCCACCATGTAAGAACCACAACTACCCCCTCGTCACTTTTCTGGTGGTGTGCTTGCATTATTCTTCTCCATGTCTTGTGCATATCTTCTTCTGAGCCACTATTGTCGTCTGCCTCTCTCTCTCTCTCTCTCTCTCTCTCTCTCTCTGTGTGTGCGCGCTTCCTGTTTATGTGTGCATATCTGTTGTGTTCTCTTCTTTTTCCTGTTCATCAGCCATTTCTCTTGAGTGTTTCTTTGTTTGCTAGTACATGCATCATAGTGCTGAGCGCCTGAGCTCTTAATCAGCTTGTGCTATCAAAAGGCAGGAATCTGGATCTTCGTGAACAGCTTGTTTGTCTACATGACAAGATCGTTCTTGTACTACGCACAATTTTGCTACTCCATTTTTTTCCTCGCTGCTTCTACTGTAGTAGTTGCACATCTTGCTCATCATATCTGAGATCCTATGCTCATGCTTGTGTATATATATGATCTGCATTAACATTGTGATTCGTTCTATATATCTATAAAAAGAACTGTTGCTCCTCGGCCAAGAAGCCAAGAACTTAATTTCTTTTGTCTGTTCGTGCCCCATGGCGTGTGGACTCCAGGAGGCAAGTAGGGAGCCCATTGGACCTGAACAACTTGCCGGAGGAGTACGGCAAGCAAGCGGTAGAGAGCTCCACGACCACTGCCACATCAAGCTCCCATGCAGTTAGTAAGGAACTACATCACTAATATTCTCTTCTTCGATTTGAAGGTGAAGTAGTTCTAGTTGCGTCATGAAAGAAAGTCCTGCAATTGAACAGCAATGGAGTTCTAGCTTTTTTAAAGTTCTGTCCTTTTAATATTCCCGGCTACCTAGTTTGCAGAACTAATATGCTAAGTCTGTTGATGCGAAGGATTCCTCATGAATGATATAGAATATCAAGGATAAAAGATTCTAGTCACTTTCTACACTTTGTAGCGCATAAGGGACTGATATCAATGTATGTGTGTGTGCAGGGACAGGGATAAAGAAGAAGGGCGATGGAGGGAAAGACGATGCTGCAAAGGTGTATGAGTGTCGGTTTTGCTCCCTCAAGTTCGGCAAGTCTCAAGCGCTTGGCGGTCATATGAACCGCCATCGACAAGGCAAGATCATACACCACTATAACCCTAGCTCATTACACAATGCTTACATTTCCTTGTATTTTATGGGTTGTTATTATTGATTTCTGGGCTTCCTCTTCCAGAGAGGGAGACCGAAACCCTCAACCGTGCCCGGCAACTCGTCTTCGGCAACGAGAGCCTCGCCGCCATCGGGGCGCAGATGACGTAAAGCATGCATATACTCACTCGATCTATTGCAGAAGATCACCATCGCGCCTTCTCTTTGATTAGGGTTTGTCAGTATTTCTCACACACATTGCAAATCTGTGGGTACAGTTTCAGGGATGTAAATATGGCTGGCGCTGCCCCACCGACCGTATTGGGAGGAAACTTCCGGGGAGGCGCCAGCGCCACCGGTGGCAGCAGCGTCGGCGACCCGTGCCTCCCGTTCCGGCCGGTGCATCCGGGGCTATCGTCGCAGCCTTCGTACCACTACCTCTACACGGCGCCATCCACACTGCACCCGATGAGCTACCCGCCGGCGACGTACCCGGGCCCACCGCGTCAGCCTGCGGTCGGCGACTATGTCATCGGTCACGCAGTATCCGCCGGTGGCGGTGACGCACTGATGCAGTCGACACACCGCAGCAGCTTCTCTTGCTTTGGAGCTCCACTCACCGCTCCGCCGGCAGCAGCGGCGGCGGGAGCTGCTGCTGCTGCAGCTGCTATGAACGTGCAGGCCGACAAGCTTAACTGCAACTGCAGCTTCGGCTGCGGTGGCCACAGCAGAAATAATAACGTGAATGCGTCCACTTGAGCAGATGCAGATGCGGACCGCACGCTGTGGTTAATGCATGCAATTAAGTCAGTGTAAAGAGCCAAGAAATTAAGATGATGCGTGTTTTCGACATTAAAGACAGAAGTGTTCTGAGGATCTACTTCTAAATACTCCGATATTCTGCAATGGAAGCCTGAATCCAAACTAAAATTGTTCAGTTTTTCATGAATTGTTGGTTTTGGTACTCACATAGTACATAACAAATATTTCACAACAGATGTTTGCAAAAATGGAATGGCGGAAAAACAAAGTAAATTTAGAGGATTCAATTCCTATTGAAAAATTTTCCTATGACAGACTTTGGAACAAAGAATCGAATCTTATCAATTCCATTAAAATTTCTATGGAATGCCATCCTTCACAGTAATTTTAGAGGAAAATAAGCATGAGATCAAACCTCATATTTTCTTTCCTTTGTGTCTTGCATTTCTATGTTTTTTGTGCTTATGATCCAATGTTTTATGACTTTCCTATGTTATAAATTCTTGTAGGATTACGATGGCATGAGCATTCTAATCTAGTGTTTTTCTTATTCCTGTGTTTTGAAAATCATGTGTGCCAAAGTCAATCTTTCAAAAAAATAGTCAAATTAATATACACATATCATAATCATGACACTTTAACTATATACATATAATTTCGTTAACATGCTACTATATCCTTATGCATGTTAAATGCTACTCCTGTTTCAAAACGTACGCCTAGGATTTTAGAAAACAAATATCGCAAACTATGACCATGAATTACTCAAACCATATGTATGTTTAGTGTGTAAAAGATGCATTAGGGACTTCAAATTTCAAGTATATGTATTTACGTAAGAATTTGGTTTTGTAGTAATTGATAACATATTCTTTAAAAAACTAATGATCAACATCAAAACTAGGGAAGGCGATCGAGAATTCTCCGTCAGGGAATACCTCCCTATCCTCGTGCCCGTGGAGATCCCCACGAATGCTTGCGGGGAACATTTCTTCCTCGTCCTCGTTCCCCGCGTGGATAAATTTCTGACAAGGATCCCCTTCCTCGCTTAAATTAAAATTATGGCATACATCATTTGTTATTAATGCAAAACATTATCACTTATACACATTATCAGATATAAGAAATCATTACGTATACATCGAAATAAACATATTTATACAATGAGTGATCTCTTGACATGATAATTATTTATTTTTATTATTAACTAGTACACGAAAACATCATCATATGCAAGTTTAACGGGTCCCATGGGAAACGGGGATGGAGAATGCATTTCCATCCGCATCCCCGTTTACCGGTCGGGGGAAGAACTTTCCCCGTTTACATTCCCATCCCCTAGTGGAGGAATTCCACGTGGCGAATCGGGCATCGGGGCCCATTGACATCTCTAATCGAAACATAACTTGAAAAGTAGAGTGTTTTGAACTATGAGCTAGGATTTTGTTAGTTTGTTATGTAGCATGTGGTGAATCTATTCAACGGGGTGTTATAATTCGGTTAATATCTCAATCATTTTGTCTCTGGACAGAATGAAGACTCTTGTAAAGGGTAGGTCGGGGAGAAGGATCAAGCACACTCGTGGGCTTCGGCAGGGTGACCCCATCTCCCCGATGTTGTTCATTGTTGTTATGGAGGTGTTGAACTCTATTATCATTGAAGCTGACCAGCGATACATCATCATGCCACTGTCGGTTCCTATAATTCACCATAGAGTGTCACTATATGGTAATGACTTTGTCATCTTTGTATTTCCTTTGAGAAGATGTGTGGACTTCTTTAGGGCTCTCCTTGAGCCCTTAGTTAGGGCCTCTTATTCAATTACAAATGTCAATAAATGTTAGTCAACTTCCATGATATGCTCGAAGGCGTTGTTGGTTATGTAGGATGTTTTCCCTTAACAACTCACAATGTTTCCTTGCTAGAATCTGGGAGCCCCTTGTAACACCCCATCCACTTTCGGACCGATGTTACTTACTCCTGGCAGCACTCTAGGATCATAGATAATCCCCATAGTCCAACACGAGTCTTTTGTGCGTACATTGTCCTCACTCATGAGTACCCTTGAAGACTTTCTGGTTGGTCACCCATCCCAAGATTGCTCTAGGCCAAGCATGCTTAACCTAGAGGTTCTCTCGAGATAGGCTTCCGAAAAAGAAGATGCATCTTGTTGGTAGAGTACTCTATTAATTCTATTAAGCTTTAGACCAGAATATCACACAACCCACTAGGGCTAGGATATCACAGTACTCGTTGGTCAACCCCAAGCTAGGAACCTCCTCTCTTAGTCACGTCTGTTTGTCCAATGTCATCATATATCATGCCATGTGACCACTCTGGGCCCACATGCACCATTCACCATATGCCCAAACCCCTAGCCCAAACATGCCCGTGAAACCATGAGGATCGACTCTGATACCATTTGTAACACCCCATCCACTCCTGGGTCGGTGGTACTTACTCCTAAAAGCCCTCTAGGATCATAGATCATCCTCATAGACCAACACAAGTCTTTTGTGCATACTTTGTCCTCACTCATGCACACCCGAGATGACTTCCCGGCTAATCACCCATCCGAAGATTGCTTTGGGCCAAGCACGCTTAACCTAGAGGTTCTTTCGAAATAGGCTTTCGAAAAAGATGTACCTTGTTGGTATTAGTTCTATTAGTTCTATTAAGGCTTGGACCAGGATGTCACACAATCAACCAGGGCTAGGATATCACGCCCCCTATCCACTCAAAAGATCAAGTGATGCAAGAGCATACCCTTGTCGACGCCATCACGACAAAGACTAGCTCCGAGTGGAAGTCTAGACTACTCATGAGCGTGCGGCTGACACACCTTGCTCGCAATAGTAACCCTATTGGCAATCCTAATCCATGTCTCCATTGAGATATGCCTCTCATACTAGGTCATCAAGCAGATTGATAGGCGTCATCATGCCTTCCTCGTTGCAAATAATCCTTGTTTGTCCTAGTATTTTTAGTTTTCTTAGTTTGATAGTTAAGTTAAGTTTGTTTATAAACATATATATAAACAAAGAAACATACATTGGAAAAGGAATTCAAGTTCTACAGCACCAATGAGATTGTGTCAATTATGTTTCTTATCACGTGGTTTTGTGTTTGTTTTGGACAAAGATCTCTTGTGATAGTCTAACAATTGATATCAAAGTGATTAGTACTACGGATTAAGAATGCGAAGATGATGAAAAAGAAGCCCGATGAAAGCAATTCAAAGGATGGAGCCATGATTGAGAGAGTGATTCACAAGGTGGGTGGCGAGAGTAGCTACCTTATCCCCACCAAGACCAGTTACTCTATTTGGCACCCTTGATAAAGGTAAAGTTGAAAGTGTGGGCTCTTTAGACCGTCATCAAGGATCGTGACACCAATCCACATGAGGAGATAATGGTGCTTGATGCCTTTGTGTGGTGTGTTAGAGATAATGCCAATGATTGCCAAAAAGGAAGCAACGAAGGAGGTATGGGATGTGACCACGACCATGAGGGTTAGAAATGATTGTGTGAAGAAGTTTACGATGTAGCTGTTGTGTCGAAAATTTGACCTTGTTGCATTCTAGGATGAAGAGACTATCGAAGACTACATGTTGTGCCTCAATGGCATGGCAGTATACCTCACCACGTTGGACACATATGTGAACGATAGCGAGATCATCATGAAGATGCTATGTAACCAGCCTCCCCCATTTCCAGAAGATCATGATTGTTATTAAGACGTTACTTGATGTATCGATGATGTTTGTCACTAATCTAATAAGGAAGTTGAAAGAGGTGAAGGATGCGCTTGAGAAAGCATTGGCATCGTTTGTAGCATGACAAGAGTTATACCTCATGGAGGAGGGTTGGGACACATGATGGATGAAGCGTGATGCACAAAACCACTCCAGTGGTGACGCAAGCGGTGACGATAGATGGGGGCATTGCGGTGGTTCTAGTTGCCGGCATGGTTATGGGTATGACATCTCATCATCTAGTGGATGATCGAGTTCAAACAAGCCCACTAGTGATGAATGTAGGTGTTGTCGAAAGATGGGCCACAGGACCCATGAATGCAGTTCGAAGCCTAAAAGGAAGCAAGGCCACAATGTCTATGATAAAAAGGATTTCTCTCTTCTACTCACAAACACTTCACCCATTCTATCCCTTCCACCCCTCTACAATCCACTAGTGCATCACTGGTAGGGTCATCTGTGACCTCCTCATCTATGGTTGCTCTACTTGTGCAGGCCACTTCAGTGCTAATGGGAGTGGAGTAGGAGCATCACTGTGGTGGATCTAGGGTTACATTAACGTAATCGAGTGTCTAGATTGAGATTTGAGAGAAAGGTGTTTGTTGGAGGCCTTCGTCTTCCGAAGGTCCTCAAAAACATGATTTAACAATGTTTCCCAAGTGCAATGTATGTACAGGTACCTTCGGACTCGGAATAAAACTATACACAATATGAAAAGCTTGGTCGAGATGAAGGTTGATGCTGCTCCGAAGCTATGCGCAAAGGAGCTTCGACTCAGCAGCAAGAAAAGGAACTGAGTTAAGGGGGAAAAGGCCATCTAGTCCTCGTTGGATTGTCCTTAAGTCAATAGTAAACATAAAGGACATGAATGTAATTTTACACAGGCTGCGCCCTGTGCCTATAAATAGATGAATAGTACCCTCGTACTGTTCACGCTCGTGCGTCACGCTTGGACTTTTACCTTCTCTTAAGCCGAAGGTATAAATGTAATTCAATATTGTTTATGTTTATCCATAATAATATGAAGAAGAGATAGTAAATAATTGTAGGAAACGGGTGACGCCTAAGAGGGGGGTGAATTAGGACTTCTAAAACTTTTACTAAACTAGGCCACAATTAAATCCCTAAAGCAAAACCTATGCAAGTAATCAAACTAGAAAGTGCAAACTAGGTTTTGTCTAAGTGTTGCTATCTCTACCGCAAAGGCTAAGTTTCGATCTACACTAAATAAGTATGAATATAAGATTGAAACTTAAATGCTTAATATAAATGCGGAAACTTAAAGCGCAAAGTAGAGAAGCAAACTCTCGTGGATGACGCCATTATTTTTATCGAGGTATCCGGAACCACGCAAGGTCCCGACTAATCCTCGTTGGTGCCCCAACGCAATGGGAAGCCCACGCGAGGGCCAAGCACCACGATCGAGTAACTCCGTAGAGAGCCATGGGCCTTCTCCATGCGCAAGTGGTGCTCCACTTTCGGCTCCTCTCGGACGCTCCCTGCTGTCTCCACTATCGAGCTTCTGGCCGAAACGCCGCGGGCCTCGTTCCCTCCGATACACGGTGGCGGCCGTGACACAAACGGGGTTGTCACTGTCTCGCAAGACTCTCGCCCCACTCGGTACAATTACAACGGCTCACGCAAGAGTCGAGGGGTTGTGTGGTTTGTCTAAACCCACTCAACTAACTAGGGTTCACCTAGAGCAAGCGCTAAAGCGGTCTAACTAACCTAAGCACTTTGCAAAGCACCTACGCTAATCACCGAGTGATTCTATTAAGCACTTGGGTGTTTGAGCTCTTGGAAATGTGCACTATATGCCTTGGTATGTTGCTTGGGCTCCCACACCTTCAAATGGCCGGTTGGGTGAAGTATATATAGGCCCCAACTCCAAAATAGTCGTTGAAGAAAAGCTGCAGTCTCTGCGGCACACCGGACAGTCCGGTGGTGCACCGAACAGCGCACTGTAGCCTGTCCGGTGCGCCTAGCCGTTGTCCTGTCAGAGCAGGTGACCGTTGGCGCCGCAGGCTTTTCCACACCGTACAGTCTGGTGCTCACACCGAACAGTCCGGTGGTCTTCTCTCCGGGTGTCACCTGGAACTAGCCGTTGGGCTGGAGTTCCCTGGTGCACCGGACAGTCCGGCGTGTGGGCACCGGACAGTCCGGTGCGCCTTCGCACAGACAGTCCGCAACAGCACACTTGGACTTTTCTTGGATCTTCTTAATGTCTTCTTTTTAGGTGTTTCTTTCCTCAATTCCTTAGTCCAAGTAAGTCTTGCATCCTGTGAACTACAAACACAAACACTAGAAAACTTATTAGTTCACGGATTGTGTTGTTCATCAAATACCAAAACTCAATTAGCCAAATGGCCCGGGGTCCATTTTCCTTACAACCTCCCCCTTTTTGGTGATTGATGACAACACAACCAAAGCAAGCAAATAATACAAGTATTTGAATGAAAATATGCAATCTACTTGCTAGGATGCATGTTTGTCCCCACAATGTGATATTATGGACTTAAGCCTCCCCCTAACTCCATAATTCACTTACTTCCTGTTTTTGGACCAAATGACCAAAACCACTTGAAATATCATTTGTAGATATAAAATTTTAAATTTGGTGTTTGGTGTTTGATATAGTTTTCATTGCTTTGGTCCCTAAACGTTTGGTGTTTGATATAGTTTTCATTGCCTTGGTCCCTAAACTTCTCCCCCTTTGGCATCAACCACCGAAAAGGAAGACATTAAAAGCATGTAGGAAGTAAATAAAAGCTTGCCCTCATCAAGAATTTTATCAGATGATACCACTTGAAGGATACTAAATTAAAACACATGAATGGTACCAGTTGAACGGATTACTCTCCCTAAACGAGTGTTCTCTTTAGAAAGAAGTTTCTCCCCCTTTTTAGAGATGAAGAAATACTCCCCCTGACAGAGATCCTCTACTTAAGAAAAAGCATGTGAAAATTAGAGGTGCAAGACATGATTTGAAAAGATTAACTTCCCTTATGCATAGGTAACATAATATGAGTTAAGTACTTATGCATTTTTAGCAACATGGAAGTATATGATATGAAATATAGTCTAATCAAATATTGGAGAAGACATGTAAATGATACTAAATGTAGTCTCAAAAGATACCAATTGAAAGTCAATGGCGAGCTTGAGAAACATGAGAGTTCTTGGAGATTTTGCGGTGGAAGATTGTTGTCTTTCTCCGGGGACCTCATTTTCCTTACAATAAGACTATCACATGAAATAGACTTGAAAAGGTGTTAGTCTCAAAGTATGAGATTATAGAGTAACCTCCCCCTGAAGGTGTGCATACAAGTTTTGAATACTTGTAGGAGACATGCACTTTGATTTGATATCAAGAGGAGCAAATTATCTATAATCCAAACTTTGGCACATATAAGTTAAATGATACAACTTGTAGAAATCAAAATTTTCAATTTATGCATCATTTACTATGGAGTGATATAGAAGCTATGTGCCGTGCTTAACTAAGCATTTTAAACCATGTAGGTTTGCTTAAGTATATGAATTGAAAGCAAGCAAACCTACCATGAGATTTACCTAGTATGCATAATTCAAAAGTAAATAGAAAATGTAATACTAGGCAAGAAAGGTAAACTAGATACAAGGTAAATAGATACACATATCTAAAAATAAGAGATACAATAAATCTAGTTACCTTAGTCATGGGTGGGAAATTTGGGTCCAAAATTTTCACTAACCCACTTGGCAATTAAACTTGATCCAATATGATGTATCCCATGATATACATCCCAACTTTGCCAAGTCTCCAAATTTCCCGAAGACCTTCGGTCTACTCACTTCCCTTTCGGGATCCAAACCTTCTTGGTGCTTTTCATGGTTGAAATTATTTTCTTTGGCACCCAGATGCGTTTGGCCCCTTTTCCTTTGTTGGCTTGCTTGTTAGCCTTGATTGCTATCACCTTTCCATTCTTTTTCTTCTTGATCAAATATGGTGTAGCATCCTTTTTTGTTCACCTTTTTGATGTAGGTGTTGGAGATTTTGCTTGATGGCTTTTGCTTGAGCTTTTGTCTTTGTTTATCCCCGGTCATCATCTTGCATTGGAAAGACTTGTGGCCTTCCATGTGGCATAGCCTACAAATCACAGTTTCTCCCTCCATAGGCTTGTTCACTCCCGTAGTGGTGTTATCCTGTGGAGGTCGGATTTGTTTGGCCTTGCCTTTCTTGTCATACAAAGCCTTGCCAAGGCGAGCCAGTTCTTGCTTTAATTGTTCATTTTCCTTTGCAACTTCATCCGAACATGTTTCTACAACATTATTCTCAACAAGAACTTGGTTGCAGGGGTTAGAATCATCAACTAAATCAAAGCAGGAAGTAGAGGCATCTTTCTTAATTATTTCAGGAATTTCAACTAAAGATGCTGCTGGGGTGCTACCAATGTTTTCTAGCTTAGTAGTTAGCTCATTATTGTGTATGCTAAGAATTTCCATTTTCTCTAGCAAATTTTCAATAGCTTCTTGGGAGCTAGCTAACTTAGCCTTAAGTTTTTCATTCTTTTTAATAAGGCTATCATCGGTAGCAGTGGATGGAGCACTAGATTCTAATAGCTCAATTTTAGTTGATAGCTCACTATTTAAGTTTGCAAAAGTTTCAAAATTTTCAAGCAAACCTTTGTAATCATTTTGAGAGCTAACTAATTTATTTTTCAAGGTTTTAAGTTGAGCTTTTTGTTTAGTGCAAACATCCTGAAAAAATTCAATGGCTTCCGCAAGCTCATCTATGGAGGGCTTTCCCTCACCTTCATCATCACTACTGCTATCATCACTAGAGGATGGAATGCTTTTGTTACCTCTTGCCATAAGGCATTTGTGTGATGACCGTGATGAGCGTGATGAGGATTGATGGCTACGCGTCCTTGGAGGTTCATCTTCACTTGAAGAATCATCCCAAGTTCTAACACTTGTTAGCGCCTTGCCTTTGCTCCTCTCCTTTTTGGGTTTGGCCATATTTGGACAGTTGTCCCTGAAGTGGCCCTTCTCCCCACATGCGAAGCATCCTCTCTTCCTTTGCTTTTTCCTGTCAGTGTTAAAGAGAAGATCTTTGACCTGCAGGGGCACACCCATTAGATTAATCTTGCGGATCATCCTCATTACCTTTCCGACGCGTCGGATTGTTTCTTCGTCCTCGAATGATGATGTGCATGGTTGATTATCTTCATCATCATCACTTTCTTCTTCTTCCTCTTCTTCACTTGAGGAACTTGGAGTGGGAGCCTTCTTTTTGCCCTTCCTTTCATCACATGCAAAAGCATATGGTTTTGAGGAAGTTGGCTCCTCTCCCCGACACATCTTTCGCGACATCTCAAAAGCCACGATTTTCCCAATCACAATGGTCGGGGTCTTGTTGCTCAAGTCCTCCATGTTGTGAAGGATGGTGATGATGCTCCCATATCTTTGTTGTGGTAGCAGGGAGATAATCTTCCTCACAATGTCCGCATCACCTAGCTTATTAATGCCAATAGAATTGAACTCATTGATAATTAGATTCAAACGAGAATACATGTCTCTAACAAGCTCATCATCTTTCATAGCAAAAGAATTATACTCATTTAAGACTAGGCAATGTTTTTGCTCACGGACATTGGATGTGCCGTCATGGAGCTCATGCAATTTTATCCAAATCTCATTAGCAGTTTTCAAGGTAAATACTTGATTAAAAATATCCATGCTAAGAGATTCATACAAGCAATTTTTGGCTCTAGCATTTAAATGAATTTCTTTTTCCTCACTCGTGGTGGGTTTCTCGGGATTCTTGAGGGGTTTCATCCCGTCACGAGTGCCTCTCCAAACACCTAGATCAATGACCTCTAGGTAACAAGCCATTCTAGCACTATAATATGGGAAGTTAGTGCCGTCGAAGTGTGGTGGCCTATGGGTATCCATCCCTCCCTCTAAAAAGCGTCGGCTCTTTTAGCGGTGAAGCTAAAGCGTTTCAAATGAGCCAAACCGGCTTTGATACCACTTGTAGGAAACGGGTGACGCCTAAGAGGGGGGTGAATTAGGACTTCTAAAACTTTTACTAAACTAGGCCATAATTAAATCCCTAAAGCAAAACCTATGCAAGTAATCAAACTAGAAAGTGCAAACTAGGTTTTGTCTAAGTGTTACTATCTCTACCACAAAGGCTAAGTTTCGATCTACACTAAATAAGTATGAATATAAGATTGAAACTTAAATGCTTAATATAAACACGGAAACTTAAAGCGCAAAGTAGAGAAGCAAACTCTCGTGGATGACGCTGGTATTTTTACCGAGGTATCCGGAACCACGCAAGGTCCCGACTAATCCTTGTTGGTGCCCCTACGCAAAGGGAAGCCCACGCGAGGGCCAAGCACCACGATCGAGTAACTCCGTAGAGAGCTGCGGGCCTTCTCCACGCGCAAGTGGTGCTCCGCTTCTGGCTCCTCTCGGACGCTCCCCGCCGTCTCCACTATCGAGCTTCCGGCCGAAACGTCGTGGGCCCCGTTCCCTCCGGTACACGGTGGTGGCCGTGACACAAACGCGGTTGTCACGGTCTCGCAAGACTCTCGGCCCACTCGGTACAATAACAACGGCTCACGCAAGAGCCGAGGGGTTGTGTGGTTTGTCTAAACTCACTCAACTAACTAGGGTTCACCTAGAGCAAGCGCTAAAGCGGTCTAACTAACCTAAGCACTTCGCAAAGCACCTATGCTAATCACCGAGTGATTCTATTAAGGTGTTTGAGCTCTTGGAAATGTGCACTATATGCCTTGGTATGTTGCTTGGGCTCCTACACCTTCAAATGGCCGGTTGGGTGAAGTATATATAGGCCCCAACTCCAAAATAGCCATTGGAAAAAGTTGCAGTTCTCTGCGGCACAGTGGACAGTCCGGTGGTGCACCAGACAGCGCACTGTAGCCTGTCCGGTGCGCCTAGCCGTTGTCCTATCAGAGCAGGTGACCGTTGGCGACACAGACTTTTCCACACCAGACAGTCTAGTGCTCACACTGGACAGTCCGGTGGTCTTCTCTCCGGGTGCCACCTAGAACTAGCTGTTGGGCTGGAGTTCCCTAGTGCACCGGACAGTCTGGTGTGTGGGCACCGGACAGTCTGATGTGCCACCGGACAGTCCGGTGCGCCTTCGCACAGACAGTCTACAGCAGCACACTTGGACTTTTCTTGGATCTTCTTAATGTCTTCTTTTGAGGTGTTGCTTTCCTCAATTCCTTAGTCCAAGTAAGTCTTGCATCCTGTGAACTACAAACACAAACACTAGAAAACTTCTTAGTTCATGGATTGTGTTGTTCATCAAACACCAAAACTCAATTAGCCAAATGGCCCGGGGTCCATTTTCCTTACAATAATATCATATGATTATTCATGTTGTCTCTTATGTTTCATATGCTTCTTCTTTCATTAACATATGCTGCGGTGATGAAGGTAAGTCCTTCATGACCTTCGTCTGAGGATCATTATATCCTAAGGGAGATAATGCTTCGAAGGACGAAGGGCATTAACATTTAACATTTTATGTTGCCTTGTTCTTAACTCATAGCATTTGAGAACAAGTCCCCAACATTGGCGCCCACCTCCGGTGTACTCACTTCCACAATCTTCGGCAAAGCATCAACCTTCGTCATGCCGCCGAAGAAGATAACAGCGCCAGGGGCTGCACTGCAGCCACTGGACACAAACCAGGAGACTCTCTCTCTCCAAGTGGCCAGAAGCCAAAAGAGAAAGGCCACTAGTCCAACACTTCAGGAGGAGGAGTTGGACCAGGAGATCAGGGACATGGAAATCATCCACCAGCAGGTGCAAAGGAAAAAAGGAAAAGATGGCTCGACTGGCCGATCTTCAAAGGAAGATCGATGAAGCTACTGAGGAAGTGCGTCATCTTACTCAAGATGATCATGACCGAAGGCCCCAACACAGGGAGCTTCGTCAAGAGGGCTCATTCAACGAAGATGAATGGTACGATGATTTTAATTATGGTACCTTTACTTTTGATGATGCTTCTCCTCTGGCAACAGAATTGCAGACCTTCAGCTTAAGGCCTTCATTCATGTCGCAGTCTGAATTCGTTATTATAACAAATTAATATTGCGAGGGGCTACTGTTGGGGGCCTTCGTCTTCCGAAGGTCCTCAAAAACATGATTTAACAATGTTTCCCAAGTGCAATGTATGTACAGGTACCTTCGGACTCGGAATAAAACTGTACACAATATGAAGAGCTTGGTCGAGATGAAGGTTGATGCTGCTCCGAAGCTACGTGCAAAGGAGCTTCGGCTCAGCGGCAAGAAAAGGAACCGACTTAAGGGGGAAAAGGCCATCTAGTCCTCGTTGGATTGTCCTTAAGTCAATAGTAAACATAAAGGACATGAATATAATTTTACACAGGCTGCGCCCTTTGCATATAAATAGATGAACAGTACCCCCGTACTGTTCACGCTGACTTGTATTAGCTCGTGCGCTACGCTTGGACTTTTACCTTCTGTCAAGCTAAAGGTATAAATGTAATTCAATATTGTTTCTGTTTATCCATAATAATATGAAGAAGAGATAGTAAATAATATCATATGATTATTCATGTTGTCTCTTATGTTTCATATGCTTCTTCTTTCATTAACATATGCTGCGGTGATGAAGGTAAGTCCTTCGTGACCTTCGTCTGAGGATCATTATATCCTAAGGGAGATAATGCTTCGAAGGACGAAGGGCATTAACATTTAACATTTTATGTTGCCTTGTTCTTAACTCATAGCATTTGAGAACAAGTCCCCAACAGTGTTCACCCACTTTGGAGGAGCGAACATAAGGCAAAGTCCTGGGTCCTAGACACAAGTGCCATAAATCACATGTCTAGATCTAGGGCCATGTTCTTGAAGCTAGGCATGATGGTGCTTGGTACCGTGAGGTTTGGCGATGACTTGATGCCACAAATCGAGGGTTAAGGTACAATTGTGTTTGTATGCAAGAACAATAAGATCATATCATTCTCTAGGACTACTTCATTCCTTAGCTAACGATGAACATAAGTCTTGAATAGATTGATGAGGTGCCATTACTGTTTCCTACATTGTTTATCTCGTTATTACTTGTGTTCTTGATTCACTTGCTGGAAAGCCTTCTACGTGAAGTCAATCACGTTGTGTATAGTTAATAAGCAAAAAGGAATAGTAAAATAGTTGTGGGATTCAGAATCAATCTTGGTTTGAAGCCTAGATCATAATTGTTGAGTTCTCCACAAATCAAAATTATCATATATACCTTTTGGAAGATCGAGCCACGTCTACATCACTACTACGAATGTTTGACTTGAACAATAATTTATTAAATCTTTGATATAATGTAGACAATCCCAAATATCACTAAACAAAGTAAACTTAGAATTCACGTCAATAGAACTAAGATTTTGTGAGAAATTCCATCTAAAGTAGACATATTATTTGTTAGTTCTTAATTGATTTGCTTCTTCTGCTGGTTTACCTCTTCATGTACAAGTGCACTCTTGTTTGCTACCTCAACCAAAATTTGCACTTTCTTAACATAATATTTCTCCTTGTACCAACATTCACATCATGCACCATCCCACCGAAATTAGAATATAAAATTAATCAACTACTTGAATCAAAATCATCACAAAATGGCTACAAACTATAAAACACATGGGCAAAGGAACTCACAATATGATTTGGACACTTGTACAAGATGCGGCCCTCGTTGGGGCACTCCACAATATACTCCAACATAATCTTCTTACACTCATATCGTGCAATGAAAGGGTGGTTCGACTTTGACATGATGCCAAGGACTTGGAAGCAGTCAACATCTACTATATACTTCTCGGAGAGGTAATCTCCGGCCGGGTGGTGGAGTGCACCCGCCCTAAATTCTAAGATGAGGAGGGGCCTAAGCGTTTTGCTTGTCTGCTAGATTGTGGATGAACACAAGAACACACAAGAGTTTAGAGTGGTTTGGGCCATCGGAGCGTAATACCCTAGTCCACTGTGTGTTGTATTGCTTGTGAGCTTGAGTTGTGTCTTGGATGACTTGGATCTCTCCTGTAATGTTGCATGCCTCCCCTTTTATAGCTCAAGGGGGGCACGCACAAGAGTACTGAGCCCCGACACGTGGGCCCAGGGACATAATGGATGTAGTACTGGAGCCATTAATCCAGTGCAATCTTCTCGTGCCCTGATATCTGCGATCTCCGTAGTATTGGCTTGCAGCGAAAGTTTCCCTGGCAACGTACAAGTCATGATGACCATGGCGCGCGTGTGGTGGTATGGGTGTATGATCGCTGTCTGATTGGACAGGCACGCCGCCTGTAGGGTGGCCTGGTCGTTGCCTGCAAGAGGAGTAGAGAGAGGATGCAGTAAATGCTGAGCCGTCACCTCGCCTACCAGTGGAGTGGATGGGGCGCATTAAATGCTGTGATGGCACATCGCCTGTCAGGCGGTGGGCATCTTCCGCATAAAATACTGAGATAGCGTAGCATGCGATGCGCGGCGTGGCCCGCGAAACGTAGTCCTTACGTCAGGCTCCGCCCACTGGCTTACGTCACGGGCAGAGGGCCACATGGCAGCATCGGGTCTTTGCCTGGGTAGGGAGCTGAGCCGTACATGATGGGGTCCAGACACATGCCAGCGCCGGACCTCTGCCTGGCCTTTGGCCAGGGCTTAAGCATTTTCCATCCTGGTGTACCGGGACCCTGCCGTGAGCGGTCCAGACCCCTTGCGAAGGGGTCTAGTTCCCACCTTAGGGGGCCCAGTATGCATACGTGGAGGCCTCAGACCTCCCCTGGGAGTTCTGTCCGCAAACATTAGGCGCACTCCCATAGGGGTCTGGACTTACAGCAGATGCCTAGGAGTATCCCATCACGATGGACACGTGGCGGTCTCGGACCCACCTAGGTGGTGAGGTCGGGCGCCGCTATGGACCCTGAGCAACAGCCCTTGGTTGGGCTGAGGCATGCCTTAGTCACAGACACAGCCCTACTACCATATGGCTAAGAGGTAGCCGTACGGGAACTGCACCTTGATACAGCAGTAGGAGGTACCCTTGATCCAGGGTACCGACAGTGGCCCTCGGGCCCATCTTAGGGGAGGATACGAGCCTGTAGGTGGGACCAAAGCTTGTATCTTGCGTCAACTTGGTATGACCAGTGACTGGGGTGCCTCCTCTGTGCGTGCCGCATTAACTCGGCGTGCGCGCGCTATCAGCCTACCATTGATCATATCAACCGGCGCGCCTGTTCCCGCGGCTGACTGACCCGTGATCTTCACGCTCGATAGCTTTTACTGGGCCATGCGCGGGGTGCCTCGATACTGCTGCATATGGTTTTGAAAATTTATCTTCCCTGTCTTCCGCGGTGGCCCTAAGAAGGCACGGTACTAGTGCGAGTCGCGGTTCGACTTCTCACAGCTGGTGGCATGCTCCTCACACGGCGGTTCTCCTTCTCCTCACACGTTGGCCATCGTCCGAGGAGTATGACTCTTGGGCCCAGGCCCCCGTGTCAAAAGCTAGTTGGGGTTCATCAGCCTTGCATTTGGAGGGGTGTTCATCAGCCTTGCATTTGGAGGGGTGTTCATCAGCCTATGCCTCCCCCTACCCTCAGCTTCAAGGATGTTCATCAGCCTTGCAGGGGTGGAGAGCGAGCCGAGTTGGGGTTCTGCCTTCCGCACGGGCTGGTGGCCCACTTCTTCCTCCAGCATTTGGAGGAAAAGGATGTTCACCAGCCTTGCGAAGGAGGCAAACTTCGGCTACGCGGTGTCGGCCGGCCCGCAAGTGCCACCAGCCACCGAGCTTCCAGCCCCTTGGCTTGGATGGTCTTGTCCTCACTCCCATAGGAGGGCGGGAGCGAGGGCCTCTTTGCCATGGCATGCGTGTTGAGGTGGTCTCCGTCGCTGGCGAGCCACTAGCGAGCTGCTCGTGTAGAGGTGGTCGCCGCCGCTAGCCAGACCACCAGCGCCGCCAGCCGCCATGCACCCAACTCTTTGGCTTTAATGGTCTCGTTGTCACCCCCCGTAGGAAGACGGGGGCGAGGGCCTCTCTGCTATGGCGCACATGTTGAGGTGGCCACCGTTGTTGGCAAGTCGCTCAGGAGAATTCCGCGAGGACAGCATCCACGAGCTTCCAGCGCGATCCTGCTGGCGCCGAGTAGTATACATCTGTAGAGATGGAGCTAGGACTCCGCTTGAAGGCAAATGTAATAACTTTTGTTTTTTAAGGTACTTTTTGAGTACTAATTATCAAGCAGTGTTAGCACTTATCTGTGTACCACTTGTCCCAGTTGTGTGTGATGTTGTCGACTCCTCCCTAGTACTTGGCCCCCCTGGGATGCAGGCTCGATGTGTCGAGGTTGGATACCAGCGTACCTGAAAGAGTTGGCAACAACCCCCAGGAGGCAGCCCTGACCAGGACCTGGGCCTGTACACAGCTTCAGCTAGGGAGCGTTAGTAGCACACCCATGGGGTTCCCCGTCTAACATTAGCCATCCTTTGATACATGCTCGGGACTTGCAGTATTTAGTCCGAGAGGCCAAGTTGTGTGTCCGGACCCCCTGAATCGCGGTTCTAGATACTAGGGCCCTCGCCGCAGAGTGGTGGAGCGTACAGGCTTACGGTACGGGACTAGGCTAAGCGGCTACTTAGCTCCGGACCACCCCAGGAGGCGAGTGTCCATTCTCTAGAGCCAGACCCTAGGTTGTCGGACCCACAGGACTATAGCTCCAAATACTAAGGTACTCGTCACGAGGTGGTGGACTGTGCAGGCTTACGGTATGGGACCAGGCTAAGCGGTTACGCTGATCTGGACCACCCCATGGAACGAGCCTCCGTTCTCTAGAACCAGCCCCCAGGCTGTCGGACCTCCCAGCTTTCGTAAGGGGGTCCTAATCTGCAAGCCTGGCTGCTCAATCATGGTGTCATCATGTCAGGACAGACGGGAACCGTATGGGTGGTTAGGTAAAAATAATACCCAGAAACTGCAGGATAAAACTGTGGAGCAGGAAGATAAAGTTATCACAGAAGCAGATCTGAGGGGGTAAATCTCCTTTTTATAATTCGACATGCACGGGTGTAAACCAACGTGCCGGGTTTATGAGGGCGGACCTTACCGGGGTGCCGTACGTGTATGCGAGGCCTGACTACAAAAGAAGAAAAACTTAACCCCTCAGACTTGCTTCTATGGGCAGAACTTACATAGATGCTCCAGAGGTTATGAAGAGATACTCCCTTAGTTATAGCAAGGCGGGCACCCCCCGGGCTGGCATATTTCCGTCACCTTGAAGGGTTCCTCCCAGTTGGGGGAGAGATTGCAGACCCCTTCTTGGTTCGGTACTCGCTGTAGGACTAGGTCCTGACCCTGGGCTCCCTACTATGCACAAACCGTTGGCCGCAGTGTATGGGCGCCAGGCTACAAGGTGCATTTCAGGTTGCCGCTTGACATTTGAGCTCGTCGATGGAGTCCTTGTCCCTGCGTTGTAATTGCCCCTGCATAGGTTCATTAAAAGGTCAGACCCATGAGGAGTCCAGAAGGGTTTCTAGGGGAAGGAAGGCTTCGACCCTGTAGACCAGGGAGTACGGGGCCCCTGGTGGCCCGTCTAGCTGTCGTCACCGGAGTTAGAGCCTTCGGTGAAAACATCCTTCAGGACCCCTTCGGGTGACTGATACCCGAGGTCCGGTTCAGCCACGGCCACATGATCGTTGTTGACCCATTCCTTGCCAGGTTGGTGACGAGGTGGGGAGCCATCCCCGAAAGACTGCTCGCGCCGCGCGCTGACGCGTTTCGCGAGGTCGATGATCTCGCAACACTCCGCGACGCTGTGGCGACCGTTGGGGTGCACAGGGCATGAGCCGTTGTTACCCTTCTGTGGCCATAGGCGTTTATTGCGGTCGCCCCAACCCCCAGTTGCAGCTGCAATGACCAGAGCGGCGGAATGCGGCTTCTCATGGCCGCAGTTCTTTT
This sequence comes from Zea luxurians, assembly GCA_029449295.1. Taxonomy (NCBI): domain Eukaryota; kingdom Viridiplantae; phylum Streptophyta; class Magnoliopsida; order Poales; family Poaceae; genus Zea; species Zea luxurians. The sequence continues at coordinate 76,892,597 of JAOPSE010000014.1, forward strand.
TCTTCTTCTTTTTGCCGTCTTGAGCGACGACACCCGAGCCACCCGCCTAGGCGGTCCCGGTCTATGGCGCCGAGTGCCAAGCGCGGCCATCAGCGGCCCTGGCGCACTTGTCAGCCAAAGCAAAGAGAGTGGAGACAGTTTCGACGTCGTGTGTGGCCAATTTCTCCAACATATTTTCATCACGCACTCCCTGACGGAAGGCCGTAATGATAGAAGCGTCAGAGATGCGAGGTATGGTACCCCACACCTTGGTGAAGCGGGAGATAAATGTCCGGAGGGTTTCCCCGGCCACCTGCCTCACTGCGTGGAGGTGGGCCTCCACGCCGTGTTGTTGGTAGGCGCTGGCAAAGTTCGCTGTGAACCATGCGTAGAGCTCTTCCCAGGAGTAGACTAATCCTGGGGCAAAATTCACGAGCCAAGTCTGGGCGGGCCCAGACAAGGCGACATGAAAATAAGTCGCCATCACAGCGGTGTTTCCACCTGCTGTTGTGATAGCCGTGACGTACACCTGCAGGAATTCCGACGAGTTTGACGTACCGTCATACTTTTCCGGAAAGTGTGGCCGGAACTTGGATGGCCAAGACGCCGCACGGAGATGATCTGCGAGAGCGGCGCAGCCCACGCCAGCCAATGGGACACCCACCTGGGACCAGGGGCCCACTAGGGTTTGCGGTGCTACCGCAGCAAAGTCTTTATCGAGGTTACGGCCCTCAATGTTGTGTCGGCGCTCTCGCGTCCTCTCTAGTGAGACGCGGGCATCTTCGCCCGCTCGCCTGCGGTTGAGTTCTGCCCGCAGGTCATTAGACTTCTCCCGAGAGACTGGAGCATCTTCCGCCGCATGCCGGCGGCTGGGCTCTGCCCTCAGGTCCTCAGTCGGTGCTGCCCTCACCGAGGGTGAGCGCACAGATGTCGATGCCTCATGTTGGCACCGGGATGACCACGGCCTCGACCTGGTTGAGGCGGAGTGCGCCATGCCAAGCAGCCGGTCGATGTCTTCATGCCACTGCCTCATGGCCCCCAGTGAGGCCATGGAGCTTGAGGGGTGGCGCAGCAATTCCCTGGCTACCGACAACACCTCCGGAGCTGTCCTGGGTAGAGTCCGGGGTGTCTGCGCAACTGTATGCTGCCGCGCCACGTGCACAGCAGCAATGCCTGGCACTGGGCGGTTGGCAACCAGTGGCGTGGAAGAAGCAGCTTCTTCCTCCACCAGGAAATCCACTGAAGTCTCGGCGCGGTGCTCAACGATTTGCACCATCATGCTGAGCAAGTAAACAAGCTAAAACCTAAAGCTTAGCCCCCTACCTGGAGCGCCAAATGTCGGAGAGGAAATCTCCAGCCGGGTGGCGAAGTGCACCCGCCCTAAATCCTAAGATGAGGAGGGGCCTAAGCGTTTTGCTTGTCTGCTAGATTGGTGGATGAACACAAGAACACTCAAGAGTTTAGAGTGGTTCGGGCCGCCGGAGCGTAATACCCTACTCCACTGTGTGTTGTATTGCTCGTGAGCTTGAGTTGTGTCTTGGATGACTTGAATCTCTCCTGTAACGTTGCATGCCTCCACTTTTATAGCTCAAGGAGGGCACGTACAAGAGTACTGAGCCCCGACACGTGGGCCCAGGGACATAACGAATGTAGTACTTGGAGCCATTAATCCAGTGCAATCTGCTCGTGCCCTGATATTTGCGATCTCCGTAGTATTGGCTTGCAGCGGAAGTTTCCCTAGCAACGTACAAGTCAAGATGACCATGGCGTGCGTGGTGGTATGGGCGTACGCCCACTGTCTGATTGGACAGGCATGCCGCCTGTAGGGTGGCCTGGTCGTCGCCTGCAAGAGGAGTAGAGAGAGAATGCAGTTAATGCCGAGTCGTCACGTCGCCTGCCAGCGGAGTGGATGGGGCGCATTAAATGCTGTGATGGCACATCGCCTGTCAGGCGGCGGGCATCTTCCGCATAAAATACTGAGATAGCGTAGCATGCGATGCGCGGTGCAGCCCGCGACACGTAGTCCTTACGTCAGGCTCCACCCACTGGCTTACGTCACGGGCAGAGGGCCACATGACAGCATCGGGTCTTCGCCTGGGCGGGGAGCTAAGCCGTACATGATGGGGTCCAGACACGTGCCAGCGCCGGACCTCTGCCTGGCCTTTAGCTAGGGCTTAAGCATTTTTCGTCCTGGTGTACCGAGACCCTGCCGTGAGCGGTCCGGACCCCTTGCGAAGGGGTCTGGTTCCCACCTTAGGGGGCCCAGTATGCATATGTGGAGGTCTCGAACCTCCCCTGGGAGTTCTGTCCGCAAACATTAGGCGCACTCCCATGGGGGTCTGGACTTACTGCAGATGCCTAGGAGTATCCTATCACGATGGACACGTGGTGGTCCTGGACCCACCTAGGTGGTGAGGCCGGGCGCCGCTGTGGGCCCTGAGCAACCGCCCTTGGTTGGGCTGAGGCACGCCTTAGTCACAGACACAACCCTACTAACATATGGCTAAGAGGTAGCCGTACGGGAACTGCGTCTTGATATAGCAGTAGGGGGTACCCTTGATCCAGGGTACCGACAATACTTATTTTGATCAAATACTACTATTTTCTCCATTCTAGACCATGAAATGAGCATACTTGCAATAAAAGATGGATACACATTTTGATCAACTATTGTAAGATTTCTGATTTTACATATGCAAACTATCAAGTGAGTTAAGGTCAAATGGCATATAAATAAAAAAGTTCACTAGTATTTCCAACCAAAGAAAACATAATTTCTATATTTTAAACTATGAATTAAATTGTACTAGTACTAAAAGGTGCATACTCATTTTGATCGACTACTATAAGCTTTGTCCTTCTACATATGCAAACTATCAAGTGAGTTTCAAACAATATATAAATTAAAATAAAATCCACCATTATTCAAGATCTAAACAACCTCAAATTTCTCCATTTCTAAACAGTGAAATGAGTTTTCCTAGCAATAAAATATATAAGATGGATTTGCTAACCTTTAGAACACTACAATGGATGGAGAAATAAAAGTCTTCACAAATCCCTCAAGCACGAACTTTCAAGCAAGAATAGAGAGTCACTAAGCATATAGAGCTTGGGCTAGAGTGGAAAAAACTAGCTAATATATATGGGGAGTCCCGGTTAAAACCACCAACTATGATTAAAGACTCCTGATCCTACAGGTAGGGACCTTTAGTACCGGTTGGTGTTCTAATTAGGACTAAAGGTCATCTTTAGTCCTTGTTAGAGCCATCAACCGGAACAAAAAATCCCTAGCCATTGGACTAGAGATCTTTAGTCCTAGTTCATGGCTTCAACCGAAACTAGAAGTCCTAGAGTGCAATGCTAGTTGTTGTATTTTTGATATATATATTTATTAAGCAACATATGAACGTCGTTTAGATGTATGTTTATAATCGTTATCGTTTTGAATGAACGTGGACGGGAAAATTGGGCTAGAAAGAACTATATTTTAGAATGAATGAAGTATATATCGTTGACATTTAGATCCTGTTGGTGGCGTTGTTCGATACATAAGATCAATCTCTTGTTCTAGTTGAAGCCACCAACCGAGGCAAAAGGCCTCCCATGCAAAAGCTTTAGGGCTCATTTGGGAACCGCAGGGGAGGCAATCTCCGGGTGCAATCTACTGACGGGAGAGCCATGCCCCACCCATCCGGGGAAGACGCTCCTCAGCGGGGGCTATATTTCCGGTCTTCATTTGGGAGCCGCAGGGGATTCCGCTCAGTCTGGATTTGACCCAGTACCTTCTTGCTGCTAATCATGAAGGGGGGCAGGACGAGGACGAGGTCGGCGTTGTAAGGGTTGACCAAGGCCCTACGCGGCCTCGAGGCGTGGAGCACCACCGCAGCCGGCTTGGCCTCCCTATACCTACTGGAGGATGACTGTAACACCCCTAGTGTTGCTGTTACTAAAACTTGAGCATAACATCATAAGCATTGGCATTGCATATGTTTGACACACCTCGAGTGCATTCATTAGGCAAAAATTTCAAGCAAGTTGGATTGTATGGCATTTTGCAAATAAGACCCTAATATAGGGTACTTAACCTTAAATAGGGTTAGAAGGGTAAAACAGGACCCAAATAGAGAAAACCCCAAAGATTAAGTAAAATAATCATAAAATTATATCAAAGATGGACCTACATTGCATTTACACCCTGAGATACCAAAAACCCTAATGGGAACCCTGGAAAACCCTAAACCTCAACCTTAGGGGGTTAAGTGCAAAATTAGCCCACTTTTGGACTAAAGTGCAAAAACCATGATAATAAAGTGTCCTAAGTCATAGGGTTCACAATCATGAAGATTTGCAATCCAAAACTTGAGATTTGGGCTCAAGTGCAAAAGAGCCACACTTGACCCTTTTGATGAAGTCTGAAAATCAGTGATATGGGCTCAACTTTGGAGCTATGTAGCTTTCAAATCCTAAGGTTTTTGCCCTAGGTCACCACATCAAATTTGTAGACCTAACAAAGGAGATCAATTTTGCTTAAGAGTGTAAGCAAGGTTGTTATGAAGAATTTGGAGATAATCACACTCAAAGTGAGGCTGTCAGGCTGTTAAAGTCTGAATTTCAGACTGATAGTAGGATTACAAGAACTTAGGGCTTAATTTAAAGCAAGATCCTGTGACTTTTTGTGGGAGCACAATGTAGCAAAGTTATAGCTGGTTTGTAGCTCTACAACTTTGGTGCAGAGGGATGATGAAGTTGTTATGCGAAATCTGGAAAGAAATTGCCCTAAAGTTGCTCTGTCAGGTTATCTGAATGGGACGCCATGGTATAGTAACTGAAGTGGATCAGACCGCCAGCGCGGCAACCTCACCGCCGACGACCAATCCATGCCGCAATTTGCATCGGGGTCGGGATGATCGATCGGCGAGCATCTCCGCGTGAAGATCCTTTTGCTCTAGGTAAGATCGCCGCGTTGGAGAGCAATAACTCTGCCTGCCACGCGGCCACTCCTCATTCCGGCCATATCCGGTCATCGGCGCTGCTCCCCTCCGTTCATCCACGCCGTGCCGATGTGACCGCGTTACTGTCACGGCGAGGACGTGGCAAGCCCGTAAGAATGGATATCGCTTGACGCCGCCGTTGATCGCCAGCAAAGACCGGCGATGGTTATCACCATGGCCATGGCAGTGGCTCACTGCGCCTATAAATTCACCACATCCTCACCCTCTCCGTTCAAATCAACCGAGCACAACTCTTTGTCTCTAAATTGCGAAGTCGTACACCCACTTGCACCCTCAATTAGCCACCATAGCCGGAGAATCGCTCACTTTCCCCAATCACAGTTTCCGCCACCGTGAAACCAACCTCGCCGTGGCCAGCCGCTTCCAGGTTTGTTCATGCCCTCTGCTACCTTGTTTCAGCATTAGTATACTCCCCTGACGCTCCTCGACCGACCCAATTGAGCTAAGTCCTCCTTAATCGCCGGGAACGCGCTGGGTTGGCCGTAGTCCTTGCGGTCGTCGTGGGCAGAGCGTTGTAGGGCTGTAATCAAGAAATTGGTTTGGGGGAAATGCTTGGGAGGGATTCAATTCAGGGTCAGTCGCTTGGGGGCACCAGTCTTGGCTCCCTCCGTCCAGTTAGCTCGCCGGAGCTCGGTTCTTTGCGTCGTGTACCGTCGAGGGCTTCAAAGTGAGAAGAGTTAGAAGTTCGGGGATTTATTTGAAAAGCATCAGTGACTCCATGGTATAGTAATGTGAACCACTTCAAGTTATTCAAAACAGCGGGGGCCTTTCTGCAAGACCGCCACGCAGGCGCGCTTCTGCTGTTGTTGGGCCGACCTGGGTCAGATTCGGTCTAATAATGTTGCAAGTTTTTCTTTTTCTTTTTCTTCTAGAGCCAAATAAATTCTAGAAAATGGTAGAAAAATCCTAAAAATGTCAAACCAATTTTCCTAAATTTCTTATTTTCCATAGTATTTAATAAAAATAGTTTTATGATTTTTTGGACAAATAGGGAATTTTGGAGCATTTAAAATAGCTTTAAAACAATGGTTCTAGATTTTTAGAAAATAGATAATAATTCCAAAAATGCCCAAACTTTTTATATGAACTCAAAACACTATTTAGAAGCCTTGGGTAGAATTTGGTATGATTTGGACCTTGTTTGATAATTAGCACCCAAAACCCTACCCCCTGCTCTTTGAACTTCACTATTGACTCCGAAAACCCTAAGTTCTCGGAGTTCTGTGAAGGAAAATTGTATTCAAGACTTTAGATAATAAACTCTTATTATCTTTGCACTCTCATGAGCATTAGATGACATTCATTCTTATATATATATGGTTATATTTAGAAAACGAGGAAGAAGTTGAGGTAGAAGAAGAGAAGACTTCGTCACCACCACCTGCGGAACATCAGGCAGGAAATTGTTTTTACTTTGACATCTGCGGATCCGAGCCTGAATCACCTGTAAACCAAGGCAAGCCCCGGTGCATTTGCCACCTCCTTGATTCTTTCAAAATCTTTCTCACTTGCTTGATGCATTAAGTAATAGGAGTTGATTGATACAACAATTCCTGCATTACCTTCCTTGAATTTGATTACCTTCCTTTGAATCCCTGTTTTATAAAAAGTTTTTACTATGCTTAGTCTTGCTTTAGTAAAGAAAAGATTTGGTTTTTACAAAAGATGATATGGCAAAGTGGGAGGGATGTTTTTGAAAATAAAATTTGATGGTGGATCCATCATGGCCTTGATGGGTTCAACATCGGAAAAGATGTACCTCTGCCAGGTACCAAACTTTGGGTTGGAATAATTAAGCTGAGACCGGGCGGGTGACTTGTACAAGAAGAGAGTCTCGGTGTAGTGTCTTCGTCTGAGTCGATTAAGGACCATCTCGATGTAGGTTTGCTGACCGAGGACCCTTTAACTGGTCACATGCCTCGTCATGGGTAAGCTTTGCCTCGGGCAGACTAAGGCCAGAATAAGATAACATGCAATGGGAGTGCAGCGATGGCGAGAGTAGCGTGTACCCTCCGTGGCAAGAGGCTGGACGGTGGTGTATATGTGCTCTCGATTGACGTGAACCTGATCTGGTCTTAAGAACCCCGGTGGCGGGTTGACATATGCAAGGGTTAAGTGCTACATATGTCGTGTGATCGGAGATTCTCAGCTGAGTATAATCGATTCGGATCGCTGTACCTTCGCGTTTATGAAGACTTGGTCACTGACTTATACGTAGAACTCCAGTAAAGATGAAGGGTTGTTAAGAAATTGGCTAGTGTAGGTCAAGTGCTTGAACTAGGGTAGAAAGAACTCTAGTTGCAGGTAGTTTCACTTGACAATAAAACTGGATTTAAGGATCCACTTTTAGTAAACATTTTTGCAAACAGAGTCTTTGATTATTGAGAAACCTTACCTTGACCCCCTTCTAACCAGCATATCCCTTGAGAGTCTTTTCTTTAGTCGGGTAAGTCTTGCTGAGTAATTCCATACTCAGGGTTTTATTCCCTATTGTTTTTAGGTGAAGAAGCGACAAACTTTTGTTGTTTCTGTTCTAAGGTGGTCTCAAAAGAAGAAAATCAAGAATAGAGTTGCGGAAGGAAGGGTTCCTCCATAAAAGCTTTTGTTTGATACTTATCGGGAGGGGTTTTTGCCTCTCTTGGTTCTGTAATAATAATACTCTGCACTCAGCTAAGTATATCCTGGTCTGTAATATATAACTTTGTCTTAATTTTAAATAAATGAAAGTTTATGTAATCGCTTCCGCATTTTCGTATCTCCGATGATCTGTAATGTCTGCGTGACGGGTGAAACGCTCTTGGGAAAGGTAAGAAAAGCAGATACCGAACTTGTCAAGTGATTTAGGAGCACCTACAGGGTTGTCTGAGGTCCGTTGGACAAGGACAACTGTAGGTGGGCCTAATGACTTGGGAGGTTCCGTCACAACGACGACTCGACGAACAGCCGGGAATTCATCATCGATCTGGATGGTGGTTAAGAGGCTTGTCGCTCGCGTCGATCCGGGAGGCGGCGACGTCAAAGGACTCGTCGCACGACCGAGGAGGCTTGTCGGCCGCGTCGAGGAAGCGAGGGAGTTCAGGAGGCGGCGTCAGGTGGAAGAGCGAAGACAGGGAACAACGGGCGCAACCGTCCGACCTTCAGAGTCGAGGATTTCATAACGCTTCAAAACCAATAAAAAACGGGGCCAAAAATCACTTGTGGGGGTCTCCCAAATGACCTATTAGGTGGGCCATGTTTTCTAAACACGGGCTAACTGCCCACTTGCCCAGTATATAAACACCTAGAAACCGATGAGGAACAAGCTTCCCAAAACGAGCCCTTACAGTGTTGGGCGTTGGCCAAGAATTTTAGTTCGGTCCAACCAGGATACTCCTATTAGTCCTCAGGGTAATCGTGACCATGCAGGACTAAAGAAAAATTAATAATTTTCTATTAGGACTAGTTTGGGAGCCATAAAATCGAAGTGAATTGGAGGGGCTAGAATCCCCTTCTTATTCCTTGAATAAGAAGGAGATTAATCTAGCCCCTTCAATTCCCTTCGGTTTTGAGACTCCCAAACTAACCCTTAGTGTTTTTCTGGCTTCTACAGATTTTACGGCTTCGGAACGTAGAGAAAGTCATGGGTTGAATAAGTTTGTACGCTTCTTTTCGCTGCACACATGAATCCAACAAGGTGAACTCGTGCTGTCGAAGAATTTTATAGCGTATTTGTTAGGAAAATAAGGTAGTTTAATATCTTCTCACTCCTCATAGGCTAATAATATGAGAAATTAGTTTATTCCAGTAAATTTGTGGAATAGACTTATGATAAACCACCTCATCTAAAATAAACTGATTTTTCGAATCAAACACCTCATTAATGAGAGTTGAGAGAGGTTAGGCTCAGGGTCGTACCTGAGGGGGTGCGAAGGGTGCGGTCGTACCGGGCACCCAAAAACAGAAGGCTCCCTAGCCACTCGACGCTAGCACTTTTTCCTGTTAAACCTATCTATTCTAGACACAAATACGTAAAGAACGATGCGGTATCGATCAGTCTCGTTTAGATTATTAAACTAATGTCTCAATTACTTATCGAATACTCCATCCATTTCAAAATAGTATTTGTTTTAGCTCTTGATTTTTATGTTTATATTCAACTATATAATGATGAATCCACTAAAGAAGCGAAATAAATTCTATTTTGATATAGAGAGAGTATTTTTATGTTTATACACATGATGGTTTTTTCGACAGAGAGAAGTTTTTTAAAATTGAAATATTTTATTAAACTATTTATAGTCAATAATAACTCAAGAAAGGTTAAATGGCTTGACGATTATATATATCGAAAAAAGTTATTGGATGTGATTGATCTTAATGATATAAGCGATGACTTTGTATCACAAAATGTTAAAAGATGTTTTTAATGATATCAGATAATAAGTAAGTGTTTTTGGCTATATTTTACATTTGTTATCTTATATACTTCAAAAAGGGATGAAAACGATCGGAAACGGTATTTATTTGGTAATCAGTTTTTTCTTTGATTGCGAATAAATAGGATATAGAATATACAATACAAATTTGTATTCTTGTTTTTAACATCCAGCTTGTTAAGATTCATAAAACGTAAACCTCAAATTCATCCTACATTTTTTTCAAATAATAGATATAAACTTCGGTATGGATTCGGAAACAAATTCGGTAATTTTTTCAACTTTTTGTGTTGTAGGGAGCAAATAATACATAAAACAACTTATATAATATTTTATTCATATTTGTACTAATGTGCTTGATAACATAAGAAAAGATCAACATCAAATTTTATACATATCTATTTTAAAATATTAAATTTGTTCTAACAGTTCGGATTACCACTTTCATCCATATTTAAAACAGTGCATAATAATTTTTATACGTCAAATATTTGATACTATATGTATAATTATATATATATATGGACGAGGCCTATATATCGGATTTCGCACTGGGCCTCTGAAATATCAGGAACGGCCCTGGTTAGGCTCAACACAAGAAATTTCATGTCACCGCAAATTTATGCACTTCCTCTATAGCGTACTACAGCGTACGAAATATTTCGCCGTCTTGACTCTTCTTGTCGCGATAGTAGCTTGAGTCGAAACAATGCCCCCAACTAATTACATGTGAGCTTATATTTATTTGTTGCCTCTCGGTCTCTCGGTCTACATTAATATATATATGTTGCATATACATCATTATCGGAATCCGAGGTTTTGCCGAGTGTCGGACTCTTTGCCGAGTGCCTTTTGTCGGGCACTCGGCAAAGAAGGCTTTGCCGAAAGCCGCATTCGGTAAAGTTAGGCTCTCGGTAACGAGCTGATTTACCGAGCGCAGTACACTCGGCACAGGACCAAACTCGGCAAAGACATGTTTACCGAGTGTTTGACATTCGGTAAAGAAGGCGCTCGGCAAACGGCCGTCAGCGGCCGTCCTAAAGCTGACGGCCGTCAGCCTTTGACGAGAGCCGAGAACTGGCACTCGGCAAAGGGGCTTCTTTGCCGAGTGCCAAATACTGGGCACTCGGCAAAGAACTCTTTACCGAGTGCCTTCTATAGACACTCGGTAAAGCATATTTTTGTTTTTTACATTTTGGCCACCAAACTTTTTGTGTTATATTCCTACACTATGTAGACCTACATGTACCATTTTGGGACAATTATACCAGTGTTGGCAATAGCTAGTAGATTTAGTTCGTTTATTTGAATTTGTTCGGAAAATTCAGATTTGAACTGCAGGTCACTCGAAACTTAGAAAACCGTGCATGCAAAAATGATATCCATGCTACTTAGCACAAGTTACGACCGATTTTAGGAGCGGACCCGAAACTTCGAGCACCATGCTCACTCAACATGGCTGTGAACTTGCCATCCAGGTGTTTAAAAATTGTATAAAACACAAACAAAGTCAGAAAATCATGAAACATGTCCATGTGTCATGATATCATATGTAGAGGCGGTGATAAAAATTTGAAAAGTTTCGAGAAAACTGTGACGCACTATGTGTAAAAACCTAAGAGATCCACATTGAAACTCTATGATTTCATTTGTAGTTCTCTTAGGTTTCTACACATAATGTCTCACAACTTTCTCGAAACTTTTTCAAATTTTTATCACAGCCTCTACATATAATATCATGACACGTGGACATGTTTCATGATTTTCTGACTTTGTTTGTGTTTTATACAATTTTTAAACACCTGGATGGCAAGTTCACAAACATGTTGAGTGAGCATGGCGCTCGAAGTTTCCGGTGCACTCCTGAAATTGGTTGTAACTTGTGCTAAGTAGCATGGATATCATTTTTGCATGCACGGTTTTCCAAGTTTCGAGTGACCTGCAGTTCAAATCTGAATTTTCCGAAGAAATCCAAATAAACGAACTAAATCTACTAGCTATTGAAAACACAGCTATAATTGTCCCAAAATGGTACATGTAGGTCTACATAGTGTAAGAACACACCACAAAAAATTTGGTTGGGAAAATAAAAAAAATACAAATGTACTTTGCCGAGTGTCGCCCAGGGGACACTCGGCAAAGGCGACTTTGCCGAGTGTCAGCGATCTGGCACTCGGCAAAGAATATTTTAAAATTTTAAAAAAATCTTTGCCGAGTGCTAGATCGCGGGCACTCGGCAAAGAAGAGAAATAAACCGCCCGCGGGTTCTCCTTTCTCCTTCTTTCTCTCATCTCACTCTCTCTGTCACCCCGCCGTCCGCGCGTCGTCGTCCGCTCGCTGCCGCGCCGTCCGCCCGCCCGCCGCCGCGCCCGCGCCTCGCCGCGCCGTCCGGCCGCCCCTCCCCGCGCCCGCCCCTCGCCACGGCCGTGCCGGCCGTCCGCCACGCCCACCCACTCACACGCGCCGCCGCCGCGCCCCTGCCCACCGCCGTTGCGACCGCGCCGCGCAGCCGTGCCCGCGCCGCCGTGCCCCTCACCCGCGCCCGCCGCGCTCGCCGTGCCCGCGCCCGCGCCGCCGTGCCCCTCACCCGCGCCCGCCGCGCTCGCCGTGCCCGCGCTCGCGCCGCCGTGCCATTCGTCGTGCCCCTCGCCTGCCCCCCGCCTTGCCCGCGCCGCCATGCCCCTCGCCCGCCCCCGCCATGCCCCTCGCCCTCGCTCGCGCCCCTCGTCGTGCCCCCGCCACCAACGCCGCGCGCCACCACCGCTGCCGGAGGCCACCTCCTCGCGCGCCGCCACCGCCGCCCGGCCACGCCACGCGTACCATCGTCGCCCCCACGCGAGATATAAACTTTTTATGCGTCAATTCACCATGTAGTTGTGGATCTACCAAGTTATTCGCATCTCCATCATGAAGCATTGTGATGGCTTGCAATGGGAAATAAGAAATATGACAACTGCTAGTAGTGTATACTTTAGGTGAATTTCTTCTTACTATGTGCATGTCAGCCATCGTACTGTTAGATTAATTTGCATGTTTTAAAAACCTCAACGTACAGGGGAGGTGCTGTCGATTTTTTTTTGTATTAACAGACTTGTGTTTCTTTTTTACAGAGAAGATACTTGTCTTCATAGCCGCTGCGGGTCTGCCTGCACAGCGTCGCGTCGCCACTGCACCGACCCGCCATAGCCCCACTAGCCTGACTCCACCGCCACCCTAGGTATAACCTCTATTTCCACATCATGGTCGTAGATCACATAACCAAGTTAGGCGTCTCCCGTTCGAAAGAGATACGGTGTAGATATGCAGATCTTTGCATATCTACAAATGTATCAGTTTCGAATTGTCCACGTTTTTTGGACAGCCCGCGGTTGCGTAGATGGTGTTAGTTTCATGCTCTACTCCTGTCCGAGATAGAGTTTCGGCGTCACCTCCCTATTGTTCTCCGGACAGTACACTCTCCCTGCCAGGACGTGTATCCGGAGAACAGCGGGGAGGTGCTGCCGAAATTCTATCTCGGATCGGAGTAGAGCATGGAAACTAACTCCATCTACGCAACCGCGGGTGGGATTAGGACCGTGAGTGGATGTACACGGGCCATGTAGGTCGTAATGATGTCACCCCTAAATGGATTAGGAAGACCGATGCTTTCGTGGAACGGGCATTTGGCGAAGCTGCTAAAGGAGCGAGTCTAGTCCCTTGTCCGTGCAGCAAATGTGCCAACAGGAAAAGGAAAACAAAGAAGGCCATGGTAGAACATATTTGGAAGAATGGATTTACGTCGGACTATACTCGGTGGATCTTCCATGGTGAAGCGCATCGCACGAGAGAGGAGGTGGTGAGACAACGCGTCGAGGATTACGATGCTGATGCCGGGGTAGCGGACATGTTGAACGACTATCACGAGGCATAGTTCGCCGAAGGACGTACGGAGGACGAGCCAGAGGCGACCACAAAGGCATTCTACGACATGTTTGACGCGGCACAGAAACCCCTTCACGGCAAGACAAAGGTTTCTCAACTGGATGCCATTGGGCGTATAATGGCGTTCAAGTCGCAGTATAGCATGAGTCGAGACGCCTTCGATGGTTTGTTGACAGTTATTGGCAGCCTGCTTCCGGAGGATCACGTTCTGCCAAAGAGCATGTACGAGGCACAGAAACTCCTTCGTGCACACAAGATGACGTATGAGCAGATACATGCTTGTCCGAAGGGCTGCGTCCTATTTAGGAAAGAACACACTGAGGCAAAGTACTGTCCGAAGTGTAAATCATCTAGGTTCATGGAGGTAGACTCTAGTGATGGACAGAAGAGGCAGCTCGACATCCCCGTGACAATCCTACGCCACCTTCCGTTCATACCGAGGATCCAGCGTCTATACATGACAGAGGAATCCGCGAAACAGATGACATGGCACAAAAAAGGCAAACGATACAATCCTGACAAGATGGTTCACGCATCCGATGGTGAACCATGGACCCACTTTGATGCCATTCACCATGAGAAAGCCAAAGAGGCTCGTAATGTTCGTGTTGCGCTGGCCACAGATGCGTTCAATCCCTATAGAATGACCGATGCCCCATACACATGTTGGCCCGTGTTCGTTATCCCCATCAATCTCCCCCTGGCGTATGCTTTCAAAGACAGAACATATTCGTGTCGTTGATAATTCCTGGATACCCGGGGAATAAAATGGGCGTGTACATGGAGCCTTTGATTGATGAATTGGTCCGTGCTTGGGAGGAAGGGGTATGGACGTACGACCGAGCTACGAAGACAAACTTCAAAATGCATGTTTGGTACCAGTACTCCATGCATGACTTTCCGGCGTATGGGCTATTTTGCGCCTGGTGTGTTCACGGTAAGTTCTCATGCCCAGTTTGCAAGGAAGCTCTTAGGTTCATTTGGTTGAAGAAGGGTGGCAAATATTCGTCATTCGATAAACATCGACAATTTCTCCCTCCTGACCATGCATTCCAACTAGACAACAAGAACTTTATGAAATGTGTCGTGGTGACAGACCGCCCACCTACAATGATGACTGGTGCCGAAGTTCGCCAACAGATAGATGGTCTCGTGGCCAACCTAGAAGGTGGTTTTGTGGGATATGGTGAGCAACATATGTGGACACATAAGTCGGGCTTGACTCAGCTCCCCTATTATGATGACCTGCTCCTTCCACACAACATTGACGTGATGCACACTGAAAAGAATGTCGACGAGGCACTTTGGGCAACAATTATGGAGATTCCTAATAAGTCAAAGGATAACGTAAAGGCAAGAGTGGATCTGGCAGAGTTATGTGATAAACCAAACCAAGAGATGAAGCCGCCTAGTGGTGGAAAGATATGGAGAAGGCCTTAGGCCGATTTCGTCCTGAGCAGGGCCTAGAGGAAGGAAGTACTACAGTGGATCAAGATGTTAATGTTCCCTGATGGGTATGCAGCTAACCTGAGTAGGGGGGTGAACTTATCTACTCTGCGAGTCTTAGGGATGAAGAGTCATGACTTCCACATATGGATTGAACGAATTCTTCCAGCGATGGTTCGAGGCTATGTCCCTGAGCATGTTTGGCTAGCGCTTGCAGAGTTGAGCTATTTCTTCCGCCAGCTTTGTTCAAAAGAGTTAGCTCGGACCGTGATTGCAGACTTGGAAAGGATGGCACCCGTGTTACTGTGTAAGCTGGAGAAGATCTTTCCACCCGGCTTCTTCAATCCGATGCAGCATTTGATTCTTCATCTCCCGTATGAGGCACGAATGGGGGGGGCCGTGCAGGGACGTTGGTGCTATCCAATCGAGAGATGTCTAAAGACTATCCGAAAGAAATGTAGAAATAAATGCAAAATCGAGGCTTCCATTGCAGAGGCATACATACTGGAGGAGGTGTCAAACTTCACAACAACTTACTATGATGACAAACTGTCGAGCGTGCATAATCCACCCCCTCGTTACAATGATGGCGGCAATGAATCAAACCTCAGCATTTTTCGAGGGCAACTCAGAAGCGCGAGTGGTTCGACCACCAAGACCCTGAGACATGAAGAGTGGCGCCATATCATGCTATATGTATTGACCAACCTTGAAGAGGTGACGTCATACATGGAGCAATTTCTTCATGAATTCTGGCGTCGATCAAGGGACCCAACTCCACAGGAATATGATACCCTTCTTAGAAAGGGTGCGGGAAATGGATTGCCCGATTTCATTTCCTGGTTTAAACGTAAGGTATGTGCTTAGTTTGTCATTTGAAGTTGCTCTTACGTGCGAAAAATATAACAATCTAGCGTGTTTGAACTTGCAGGGCCAAAGAGAGCCGTCTATGAGTGCCGAGTTGAGACAAGTAGCCAATGGCTTTGCCTATAGGGTCAGGAAATTTTCTGGGTATAACGTCAATGGATACCGTTTTCGCACAACAAGCTGCGACCAAAGTCAGCCCAATCGAAAACCACGTGTTCTGGAGTCTTTACGCCCGGGCTTGACGAGATCGAGTATTATGGAAGAATTGAAGAAATATATGAACTCAATTTTCATGATTCCAAACCTCTTACTCCAGTGATATTCAAATGTCATTAGTTTGACCCTGAAGTTACGAGACGGACACATTCTAATCTTGGGCTAGTCGAAATTCGACAGGATTCCACCTTACCAGGAGACGATGTCTATATTGTGGCCCAACAGGCCACACAAGTGTATTATCTTCCATATGCGTGCCAAACGAAAGAACATCTTAAGGGTTGGGATGTTGTGTATAAGGTATCACCGCACGATAAATTACCTGTTCCAAACGATGACGATTATAACTTAGACCCGAACACATATGACGGAGAGTTCTTCCAAGAAGATGGGCTAGAAGGGCGGTTTGAGATAGACTTAACCGAAGCGATCGAAATGGAAGTAGATATTGAAATGGTTGTTGATGAGGAGGATGATGAGGTGCAAAATGAGAATGACTTAGAAATGCTTGAAGGCAATGCCAATGACGAACTTGCGCCTTCAGATGGCGTTGACTATGAAATGGTTGATAGTGATGATGACACTTATGATCCGGCTAACCCGGACACATATGAAGATTATTTTTAATCGATGTAATGCTATATTTCATTTATTTTGCATATGTTTCTAAATACATATTTTTTATCTATGCTTAATTGCTTACTCTTAATTGCAGGTTGTTGGACAAAGATGGTGGGCGGTGGGATGAGGACGAGGAGGGGGAGGGGGAGGGGGAGGAGGAGCACCTGTAGGACGGAGGAGGAGGCGCAGCAGGACGACGCCGTACAGCAGCAGGTGGAGCAGCAAGCCGCTGTCGATGCGGCGCAGCAGGACGACGACGATGCGGCGCAGTAGAACGACGACGACGACGACGCCGCTCAGCAGGACGTCTCTGGTTCTGGCTCCTCAGGTTCAAGGAACGTCTACTTGTGAGGTCCCACGAGTCTTCCTCAGCGACCCATACTTCGCGACAAACGTCCGCTGATACGACCCGATGGGGAGAGGTAGGTAACTTTAGATGTTGTTGTTGCTTTTTCATATTATATGTTCAAATTAATAATAGAAACTAATACTTTATCTTAATCACTTGGACATGTCTTGGGTGGTTTTGGAGAGTGCAGGGGGTCACGGCCGCCTCCCCAATGGCATCCTCGGCCTTCTAAGCAGGGAACACTTCCCTGGACTTGTCGAGTACGCCGGAGTGACGGGCCCAGCCTACACCTTCGACCACTACACCGTCGCCTCCGATGCAGTAGATCGGGACGGCAGGGAATTCAACAACAAGGCGGAGCGAGTGAAGCAAGAGCTGTGGGTAAGTCTTCCTCGCACTATATTGTTTAATAAGTCGCATTTGTTGCATATTCCTGAAATAATGTATGGATACATCGTCTTTGTATGTAGGATTTCTTCAGATGCGAGGCTGGATACGAGGCCAGGGTGGATGTGGTGGCTACCACGAGCTGTAAGAAGCTCGTCGTGGACATGCACTACGAGGCGCGCATTCAGGCCATCGTCACTTACCACGGCTCCGTCCTTGGGGAGAAGGTGAGCAAGAAGGATGCCCAAACCATGTCGTTGACTCCGGACCAGTACTTGCAGGTAAATACAAAACTTTATTATTGGTACTAAATATGCTTAATTTTATCTTCTGATATGTCGTGTACTTGTATTTTTTAGATGATTCCTTATTGGTGCGCCGCGCATCCTGAGTGCTGGGAGCAGATGGTGCAGAGGTGGTGCTCGGCTGAGTGGGACGAGGCGCACAACGCTAGCCGGGAACGGCGTTTGATGATGCAAGGTCCATCCCACCATCAAGGCAGCCACAGCCTGGGCAAATACGCGGAAGCATGGGTACGTGCTCTTTTTTATTTAGGTATATAACTTTCAATTACACATGATTTCTAACCATCTCGTTGGGTTTCTCGCAGTCGGCGTCACATGGTGGCCAGCCTTGCTCCATCTTCTCGGCATATGCTATGGCCCACAAGGGGAAGGCGACGTCCGACGTCACCTACAACCCGGATGACGGGCCCAAGGCGTACACCAACCCCGCCGTCCACAGCCGCCTCAGTGAGTACACCGCCATGGCCAAGGAGGTCCATGGGCCAGATTACGATCCGAGGACCGAGGACATCGACGGAGATGTCCCCATGAGGGTCGGAGGAGGCAAGAGGCATGGGCGGTACTGGATTGCCGATGGGGCAATCGACTCGTCCTCCACGCCCACTCTATCTCAGGTGCGAGCAAGGAGCACGAGCGCGAGCCCAGCCATACGACCTCGGCAGGATAGCTCACAGCATCGTATCCAGCAACTCTAGGTTATTCCTTATCTATTCATCGTTCATTGATTATTATATATCTTCTCTTTGCATTATCGTAACATTAGGGCGAAATATTACAGACTCAGCTAGATGATGAGAGGAGGCAACGTGAGGAGCTGGAGAAGAGGATGGCGGAGATGTTTGTGTACATGCAGAGCCTTGGCGCCGCACAGGGTCATGCTCCACCACCTCCGTTGTTCCCTGCAGCTGACCCTGCTGAGTTCACTACTCCTGTGAGTATCAAAATTTTTAGTACTGCACGATATATATTCATATGTTCTCACACATGCAATCTCTTCTCTGTGCAGGGTCAATCGGCGGCATCGAACAACCCTCACGCTTCGTCCAGCCCTTCGCCGAACCAGTCCAGCCGCCCACCTCGTTGATGACCTGTTTTGTGATGATCCAGACTTATATTTGTGAGTGTTGGTGATGTTAGTTATACTTGGTCTTGTGAGATACTTAGTGAGACTTATGTGCTGTGAAACCTGATTTATGTGGTGATATTTGTGATATATATGGTGTTGATGATAAATGTGTTGATTCTGTGATGTGAATGATATATATCTTTTGTTTGTTTGGATGGAATAGCAAAAACAAATAAAAAGGGACTTCCTGGTCACTTTGCCGAGTGTAACACTCGACAAAGAGGTTCTTTGCCGAGTGTCAAGACCATAACACTCGGCAAAGAACCAAGACCTGGGCACCGGTATAGGTTCTTTGCCGAGTGTAATGTCTGTGGCACTCGGTAAAGAGGCACGCTTTGCCGAGTGCCGCACGTAGCACTCGGCAAAGAGCCTGACATGAGGACCCTCCCTGGCGGGTCCTTTACCGAGTGTCCCAGGTGGCACTCGGCAAAGATGGATTCTTTGTCGAGTGCTTCTGGGAGTGTCATCCGTGACACTCGGCAAAGACGTCGTCTCCGTCACCCGTCGCTGTAACGGTCGCTTTTCTTTGCCGAGTGCTCCCTGGCACTCGGCAAACCTCTTTGCCGAGTGCCCGAGAAAAAGTACTCGACAAAGAAGGCTTTGCCGATGCACTATTTACCGAGCCTTCTTTGCCGAGTGTGACACTCAGCAAAGGCTTTGCCGAGTGCTCTGGGCACTCGGCAAAGCACTCGTTTCTGGTAGTGCATATACATAGACTCCCTAGCTAATCTGAAGGTGATGATGCAGGCTTCTGCGGCTATCTGGCTAGCCCACACACCTTGTGCTTGCATGCATGTATGTCCATGTAGCAGGTTTACAGAGGCCAACCAAATGACTGGTGTGTGAGCTTCTCGAGATACACTTACACATATCATATCGATGAAGTTGTCAAGAACGCATGTCTCCTAATGCTGGATCTATCGCTTCTGGTCGATATCATCTCTAGGTAGCTCTGAGTTCCTGCGTCCTACCGCCCACGCACAGCCACTTTAATCAGCAAGGCCCCTGCATCCATGCATGAGAAGCAACTAGCCGCATCAACTCGACATGTCTCTCTCTCTCTCTCCCTCTCATGTTTCGCCAAAAAGAAAGCATATATAGAGACCTTTGCAGATGCAAAGTCGTTTTTAGGTGTTTTATTTACGCGCGCTGCCAAAGCATGCATGGCCGGCGACAGGCCAGCTACCAGTGTAAGCAGCTTGTAGCCCTGTCCAGCCCTAAGCTTATAGCTTCCCTGCTGTATTCGACACCCTTTTCATCTTTAGCTGCTGTGCGCCCCCATTTGGCACGCATATTAACAATGACAAAAGTCCAAGCGCATGGATACAAGTCCACACAGAGCGCACTCGCACTCGCGCGCGGACAGAACGAATCGATCAAACAGGCAAAGCGAAAAAAAAAACGATATGGATTGATTGAAGCCAAGAAAACAATATGGTCGAAACCGGTAAGCGGGAAACAGGAGCAGCCAAAGAGGCTCTCTTGCTCTCTCTATATATATTAAGAAAAGATAAAAACCTCTTGAAATTTAAAATAGAGGGAGACTACATTATAATTTAGACAATGAGCACCCTACATTTGTATGGTTATTACTACTTTCTCCTGAGCACCCATGTATTATAACATTTAATTTTATTCTGAACTTATGCAAAAGAGAAACAAATAATTTTTGTTTGTGAATCATAGTATAGATATAGATATATATATACATGGATGCACAACATCCACTCTACTATAAATGTCCAAACGGGCCACCCAGAGCACGACTTAAACCAGTTCAGGCCCGGTCTAAATAGTGTCAGGCCGACCCGTTATAGCTCCAGGCTGGACTAGGTATGGCAACGAGTATATATCCGTCGGGTAGTAGCATTCCATACGCGTACACATCACAAAAATCATACCCCTGTCGGGTTATCCATATACACTCGCGGGCATAAAACCTTACCATACTTGTACTCGTGCGAGTAATTTTACCCATCGGGTAACCCATACCCGCTAAGAAGGTTCCAAATTCTAATATTCCGATCACTCAAATTATCAAATAAATACACAAAAATAAGTTCAACTTGAAATATAACAAACCATATGATTACATAACTTTATGCTTAAATAAACAATAGCCGAAGAAGGGTTTTATTTTAACTAAGATGGACTTTATTAGATAATAATAGTGATATGATACGGGTATATTTTACCTACGGGTATGTGGGCATGGGTAGTACCCACCCGTACCAGTCAACCCAACGGGTAGAGGTTGTTGCAAAATCATCCCATACCCGTCTACATATCGGGTAAAATCCATCGGGTATTCAGGTTTCGAGTACACATTGCCATCTCTAGTCTAGACCATACCGACCCACGTGCCTAGGGACTTGCCCAAGCATGGCACGACCAGGTCCAGATCGTGTCGGGCCTGTCCTATGGCAAAGCACCCGATAAATTGCACTTGGTAAAGCGTCGAGCACTCGACAAACAGCCAGATTCCGGTAGTGGTGCCTAAACGGACCGAGCCAGCAAAGGGAGTATTGTAAATATAGAAAATATGATGGGTATGGGGTACCACTATTTTGGGAGCATCTGATACTAGTGATTTCAGCTCCTTGAGGTATAAAATGCATATAATGTATGAGCCCACAAATTTCAAACATAAACCCACCCTTTACATAAAAGACAAATTTTGTTATAGGCTGATTTTCTAAACGAGATTTCCAGTGTTTATATTGAAAGCAAGTAAGCTTAACAATAATATGGGGATAGTGGATTATAATTAACATTTTAGGGACAAAACAAGTTTGAAACAAGACTAAGGGCCTGTTAGTAAAACTCTGTTTTATTAGCAGTTTTTCTTCTTTGGCTTCTCAAGTAGCACCAGAGGTGGAGTTGAAACCATTGTGATGAACCATTTGAAAAGAACAACTCTCATAGGTAAATAAAATGGATAAATATTCATAATACCCATCTCTTTTCCTAATTCCTTCGTTTATCTTCTTTTTATCGCCTCTTATGTTTGATTTCTCCCTCTCTCCTCCTCGAATTGCTCTTCTTTACTTTCATCTCGTTATTTGACCCTGCCAGGACACCCTCGATCTATTGCCGCTCTCTGTTGGCGTCCCTTCTCCTCCCAAGCCTCCTCCCCTTCTAACTACTCCTTCCTATGTATACCACGCGCCTAAAGGGTCCATGCCCATGATCTAGTAGATAGTTCTCTCGCCTCTCCTTCATATTACTCCAGTTCAACATAAAAGTTTAAGTTGGTAGTTAGGTTTCGAACTTAACACCTCTGACTCTGATACCATATTAAGTTGCATGTATCAATTATTTCTATCCAAAAGGGTAAGCTAATAGAAAGAGATAAATAATTCAGTTATATTATATTCCAATAGATATAACCCTAAGAAGCTACCAATTTGAATCTACTGTGCGATAGCTGCATGTCTCAGTGGGATTTCGGGAGATCCATCCGTGGGTACCTCGCTTTTCACCTGTTTGATAAAGAAAGGTGCAAAATAGCTCCGGGAGCTTCTCAAGAATGTCTATCAAACTAGCTCCGAACAAAGTCCTAGATCTCTGAGTCATCAGTTGGAGACTTGGAGTCCAGGTTGTCGGAGACAGGAGACAGTTTCTTCGTGAACTTGACACCTTCAGCTTCTGTCCATCTTTTTACAAGCCAAAAAAAGAGAGAGAAAATCTTATGGGTTTTGCAGATTGTTCTGCAGCCTTATGGGCTCCCTGAAAAGAATCAAACATATCTCGTCCCCCCCAAAAAAAACTCTTGGAAAATCCGTTATAAACGCAAGTCTTACACCGAAAAAAATGGATGTCTGGCAGATAGCTTTTGGAGAGAAAAGAATGGTGCAGTGGCAAAAGAAAGGACGAGGAAAGCTGGAAAGGCATGGGAGAACAATGAGCGAGAAAAGACTTGTGTCGTCGATCGTCAAGGTGGCTGGCGACAGAGAGGAAACAGAGGTCCAACCGTCCGACACTGCCACTAGCTACTCACTCGTACGTACAGCCGTAGTACGTGCTTTGCATGACGACTCGTGCCCTTGTCTGTCGTTTTTTCTCAAACCCTTTGCCTCCAAAATTTTTACATATACAAATTCAAATGGGTTCAGAGGTTAGTAGTCTGATCCCAGTAGACAGTTGAGCCGGCCGGGCGGCCGTTACGTTCCTGGTGCTGGTGGCACACACTTGTGTTCCATCGGCATCCATCAGAAGGAAGCCCGTATGGCTTCAGGCTTTCGAGCTGGAGAGACATGCATGCGGCTGGGACTGGGACTGGCACTGGCCACTGGGTCCTGTGCGTGTATTTATCCGTCCCATCAGACGATCAGATGCATGTAGCGAAGCGTTGCTGCCTTGCTGGGGAGCTGGATCAAATCGCCCGCCGGCCGGCCTGCTGTGATGTGCTGGTACTCCTCCTACCTGTGTTAGCTGGTGGCCCATCGGCCCGCCGTCCGTGTACCCGCGGGCCGCGGCTCTAGAAAATAAACACCCGGGGGGCACAGCGATCAGATCAGATCAGATCAGATCAGATCGTAGGGGTGGCAGCCACTTTGTGTGCTGTCAATCATCCTATGGCCGGTGAAACCCTAGATGTGCAATACTAGGGTCCAGGGACTAGTATAGTAGGAGCTAGCCAATGACTGGACTACTACTGCAGCTGCAGTACAGTACATGTACAGTGCTCGCATCTTCTGCTGACTGGGTGGTACACAAACAAGGGGACAAATCCGTTGACAACGGCGACAGATTGTCGGGGTTAAGCAACCATCTGGATCCAGACTTTGTTTGTCGGAACATGAATTAACAAAAACGAAAGGAAATGCAGCAGATAGGAACCTTTTCGTTCTAGTACACGTACAGTCCTTCGTCGTCTCTTGCTCTATATATGTTCCCTGTTCTTGAAAACAAAAAAAACGGCTTCTAGCTAGCTAGATTGACCTTACTCTGTTCATTTTTATTTGTTGGTTATCGAGAAGTTAAATATATTGATTTTTTACTAAATATATATTAACCGAGAAGTTAAATATACTCAGTGACTAAATATATAATAAATATATTAATATTTATGATATATAAGTTGGTATCACTGTATAAACCATAAAATTTTTTGATAACAAATTTATTTTAAGATATAAATGTTGCTAATATTTTATATAAAACTCGTTAAATTTTAAAAAATTACTAACGTGAATATCAAAACAAGACATAAAAAAGGGCAGATGGAATACATAGCACATTTTCATATAATATTTTACGAAACGAATCTTGCACTTGGCTCTGTCGCATCTCAGCTTGCCATGACGTCTCATTCATTTTCATAGCAGTTGGCTTTTGATCGTGCCCTTCAGAAGTCAGCGCAGCTCCAAGCTTTTCCCATCCAAATTCTTTCCGAGTGGGCTGACACGCGTAACTCTCCTCCTTGCTCCTTGCGCATCGGCCCATCAGGCTCGCTACGCGTTAATGGGCCGGGCGGCAGTGTAGATAACCGCCACAAAGGGGCTTGATTCCTAGAACATCAAAATCCATTATTTAAAATTAGTACTGATGTAAGCATCACTATTATATATTCATTAAGCAAGCTATAAATATAGTATATGAATGTAGTTTGTATATATGTCTATATTCATTATCATTTTAATGAATGTGGACCGGAAAAAGTGAGCGTTAATGATTAACGTCAACATCAAAACAAGACATAAAAAAGGACAGATGGAGTACATAGCAGCTTTTGATACAATATTTTACGAGGCGAATCTTGCACTTGGCTCTGTCGCAACTTGCCATGTCGTCTCCATTTCGTAGCCGTTGGATTTTGATCGTGCCCTTCACTTCAGAAGTGAGCACAGCTCCAAGCTTTTCCCATCCAGATTCTTTCCGAGTGGGCTCACACGTGCAACTCTCCTTGCCGAGCCGGGCCGCCAGGGCGGTAGTGTAGGTAACCGGCTAACCGCCACCATCCACTGACGCGTCCGTGGTTACACGGATCACCAGATTCGCTCTATTCTTTCCCGTCAGCAAATTATGTGCGAAAAATTATAGAAGATCTGTCTCCCTTCCCATAAGCACGACAGAGAAACACACAAAACACAAGATATAGGGTTGGACCTTTGGCCCATTTCTCTTCTCTATCTTATAAGAGGGTGTACATGTTCCTTATATAGAGATATGAGACCCCTTAGGGGTAAAGCCGGTATTTACCCATATAACCTTAACTAGGGTTCTTAACACTCCCCCTTGGACGAATACCGCGATCAACACATGCCTCATTAAAACTCCAAAAAAACCCAGTGGGAAAATATGGAGAAAGAGTGCATGCTGACGCATATTGTATTTGCACTTTGTTGCGTTATTAAAAACCTTATGTGAGAAACTTCAGAAAAACTCACCAAGAAAAAAGAGTACAACAGCTGCCATCAGGACAAATTTCGATCTTCTGGATCTGGATTCTATCGAATATTCTACAAGGGCTAAATTTAGAAATGTGCTCCACCTGATCCTTGCAAAACCGTATCAATAAGGCAAAACATCTTCTTCTGAAAGTATATGCACATAAAGATTTAGCAAACGGATTGCATATCATTGCAAGGACTATTTCAGGAACTTTACCTCTACTCACTTCTAGGATATACGAGGTAAGTGCACATATCAACATAAATAAGCCACTTTGAATGATAGTGTTCGATCGACTGGATCTATATATTTAATAGAAACTTCCATAAAAGTTCACATATTGATCATCAAGCTGACGCCTTCAGGGCATAGAATATGACATTTATTGTCTCACGATTGTGATCAATATAAGCATTCGCTCCCCTGATGATAACATCTATCAAAGTCATTATCCCTCATAACTCAAACATATTCTTTAAGATATATTTCTCATTATTCATCTGGAATAACGAGAATGGATGAGGTTGGGGCTATCATTTCTATCTTAAACCACAATTTATACATAGTTGTGCAAAGCAAGTAACATGTCCTTCTATAGGACTTAGGGGATAATATAGTTGCAATAGTACATATTCTAAATATGACACATCAATCCAGACGTTCTGAAAGGGAAATGTGCCCTTGGGCCATTTCTATAATTGTTTTGGTGATTAAGTGTCCAACACAAATGTTTTGAACTCTTTATGTGTTAAACAAGCAAAAGGTGCAAATCAAAGACAAGGTATGTTTCTAGACTTAGTGAATTATTTTTGAGTACTAACATGGTTATCTAAGTGCTAGAAACAGTGCCGAGGAGAAAACAATTGAATTGCAAAAGAGTTGGCTATGTGCAGCAAACTTCAATTCGGCCTGGCACACCGAACTGTCCGGTGGTGCACCGGACAGTGTCCGGTGCGCCAGGCTGGTCCGTGGTGAACTCACCGCTCTCAGGATTTGACGGCGGCATACGGCTAAAAATTACCGGACCGTCCGGTGGTGCACCGGACTGTCCGGTGAGTCATCCACGGCGAACTCGTCGCTCTCGGAAAAGGATCTGCGGCGTACGGCTAAAATTCACCGGACTGTCCGGTGGTTCACCGGACTGTCCGGTGGTTCACCGGACTGTCCGGTGAGCCAACGGTCGCCAGCGCCAATGGTCGGCCGCGAAATCTGCGGGCGACGTATGGTAGCTCCAACGGTCAGCTAGTGCACCGGACTGTCCGATGTGCACCGGACATGTCCGGTGCACCAATCAGCCCAGAGGAGCAACGGTCAGATATGCCAAATTTGGAAGGAGATCATGCACCGGACAGTCTACAGGACCTATCCGGTGGCACATCGGACTGCCCGGTGTGCCACTCGACAGAAGGCAAGATTGGCCTTCCAAGTTGGTCTCCAACGGCTCCTAGCTGCCTTGGGGCTATAAAAGGGACCCCTAGGCGCATGGAGGAGTATACCAAGCATTTTCTAAGTAGTCTAAGGCATCCATACTCTGCTCCCGCGCATTCGCTTCGTTGTGTTAGAGATTTGAGCTCCATTCAAGTCGCGAACTCCCTGTGTTGTCATTTGAGCTCGAGTCTTCACTTGTGTGTGTGGTTGTGCTGCGTATTTGAGTCTTGTGTGTGTTGCTCTCCTAACCTTACTCTTGTGCCTTCTTTGTGATCTCTATTGTAAGGGCGAGAGGCTCCAACTTGTGGAGATTCCTCGCAAACGGTAGAAAGACTATAAGGAAGAAAGCCGTGGTATTCAAGTTGATCATTGGATCTCTTGAAAGGGGTTGAGTGCAACCCTCGTCCATTGGGATGCCACAACGTGGAAGTAGGCAAGTGCTACTTGGCCAAACCACGGGATGAAAATCACGTGTCTCGTGTGTTGCTTCTTGTGATCGTTTTGTTCGCACGAATGTGTTTTATAGCCACTTGATTTAACTAACACTTTAATAATCAAGTCTGTGGCTATTTAGTGTTTGATTTTACAGGATCACCTATTCACCCCCCCTCTAGGTGCTCTCAATTGGTATCAGAGCCGTACTCTTCATCTAAGGGACTAACCGCCCGAAGAGATGGATCCTAAGGGAAAGGGGATAGTGGTCAACGACAAGGAAAATGAGTCCCTCTTCAACGAGCCAAGGGACGACAAGCCCACTAACTTAGGATCGAGTCACAAGAAGAAGGACGGGAAGAAGAAAAAGCGCATCAAGAAGATTATCTACTACGACAGCGATGCATCTTCTTCTTCACCAAGGGACGATGACGATGACGACTCTTCAAAAAGGGAAACGGTTAATCAAAACTATTCTTTTGATTACTCTCACATTCCCTATAATTCAAATGCGCATCTTCTTTCAATTCCCCTTGGAAAACCTCCACACTTTGATGGAGAGGACTATTCGTTTTGGAGCCATAAAATGCGTAGTCATTTATTCTCTCTCCATCCTAGCATATGGGAAATTGTAGAAAGTGGGATATATTTTGATAGTTCGGATAACTCTGTGCATATCAATGAACAAATCCATAAGAATGCCCAAGCTACTACTGTGTTGTTAGCATCTCTTTGTAGGGACGAGTATAATAAAGTGAGTGGCTTGGACAATGCCAAACAAATCTGGGATACCCTCAAGATATCATATGAGGGAAATGATGCAACTGTAAGGAAAATGGACCCCGGGCCATTTGGCTAATTGAGTTTTGGTGTTTGATGAACAACACAATCCGTGAACTAATAAGTTTTCTAGTGTTTGTGTTTGTAGTTCACAGGATGCGAAGAGAATTGGACCAAGGCAATGAGGATGCAACACCTCAAAAGAAGACATAAAAAGATGCATAGGAGTCCAATACTCAAGAACAAAGAAGCCCAAAGAAATCAGCGAAGAAATCCAAGATAAGGGCTGTCAGCCAGCGCCTGGTGGCGCACCGGACTGTCCGGTGAGGCACCGGACAGTCCGCGCAGAGAGGCCGCAGACAGGCGCTCTCTGGCTGTAGCACCGGACTGTCCGGTGTGCACTGGACTGTCCGGTGTGCCAACGGGCAGACGACAACGGTCGGATCCAACGGTCGGTTGACGTGGCGTGCACCGGACATCCACTGTGCAGTGTCCGGTGGTGCACTGGACTGTCCGGTGCACCCGACGACAGAAAGCTGCTGCTTTCTGTCCAACGGCTAGTTTGGGGTGTGGAGGCTATAAATACCACCCCAACCGGCCATTCTCATGTGTGAGAGCCCAAGCAACATACCAAGACACATAGTGCATATTTCCAAGTGCTCAAACACCCAAGTGCTTAATAGAATCACTTGGTGATTAGCGTAGGTGCTTTGCGAAGTGCTTAGGTTAGTTAGACCGCTTTAGCGCTTGCTCTAGGTGAATCCTAGTTAGTTGAGAGAGTTTTGTAAAACCACACAACCCCTCGGCTCTTGCGTGAGCCGTTGAAATTGTACCGAGTGGGGCGAGAGTCTTGCGAGACCGTGACAACCGTGTTTGTGTCACGGCCGCCACCGTGTACCGGAGGGAACGAGGCCCGCGGCGTTTCGGCCGGAAGCTCGATAGTGGAGACGGCGGGGAGCGTCCGAGAGGAGCCGGAAGCGGAGCACCACTTGCGTGTGGAGAAGGCCAGCGGCTCTCTATGGAGTTACTCGACCGTGGTGCTTGGCCCTCGCGTGGGCTTCCCTTTGCGTGGGGGCACCAACGAGGATTAGTCGGGACCTTGCATGGTTCCGGATACCTAGGTAAAAATACCGGCATCATCCATGAGAGTTTGCTTCTCTACTTAGCTCTTTACATTCCGCATTTATACTAAGCATTTAAGTTTCAATCTTGTAGTCATACTTATTTAATATAGATTGAAACTTAGCCTTTTGCGGTAGAGATAGCAACACTTAGACAAAACCTAGTTTGCACATTCTAGTTTTGATTATTTGCATAGGTTTTGCTCTAGGAATTTAATTGTGGCCTAGTTTAGTAAAAGTTTTAGAAGTCCTAATTCACCCCCCCCTCTTAGGCGTCACCCGTTTCCTACAAGTGGTATCAGAGCCCGGTTTGGCTCATTTGAAACGCTTTAGCTTCACCGCTAAAAGAGCCGACGCTTTTTAGAGGAAGGGATGGATACCCATAGGCCACCACACTTCGACGGCACTAACTTCCCATATTATAGTGCTAGAATGGCTTGTTACCTAGAGGCCGTTGATCTAGGTGTTTGGAGAGTCACTCGTGACGGGATGAAACCCCTCAAGAATCCCGAGAAACCCACCACGAGTGAGGAAAAAGAAATTCATTTAAATGTTAGAGACAAAAATTGCTTGTATGAATCTCTTAGCATGGATATTTTTAATCAAGTATTTACCTTGAAAACTGCTAATGAGATTTGGCTAAAATTGCATGAGCTCCATGACGGCACATCCAATGTCCGTGAGCAAAAACATTGCCTAGTCTTAAATGAGTATAATTCTTTTGCCATGAAAGATGATGAGCTTGTTAGAGACATGTATTCTCGTTTGAATCTAATAATCAATGAGCTCAACTCTATTGGCATTAATAAGCTAGGTGATGCGGACATTGTGAGGAAGATTATCTCCCTGCTACCACAACAAAGATATGGGAGCATCATCACCATCCTTCACAACATGGAGGATTTGAGCAACATGACCCCGACCATTGTGATTGGGAAAATCACGGCCTTTGAGATGTCGCGAAAAATGAGTCGGGGAGAGGAGCCAACTTCCTCAAGACCATATGCTTTTGCATGTGATGAAAGGAAGGGCAAAAAGAAGGCTCCCACTCCAAGTTCCTCAAGCGAAGAAGAGGAAGAAGAAGAAGAAAGTGATGATGATGAAGATAATCAACCATGCACATCATCCTCCGAGGACGAAGAAACAATCCGACGCGTCGGAAAGGTAATGAGGATGATCCGCAAGATTAATCTAATGGGTGTGCCCCTGCAGGTCGAGGATCTTCTCTTTAACATTGACAGGAAAAAGCAAAGGAAGAGAGGATGCTTCGCATGTGGGGAGAAGGGCCACTTCAGGGACAACTGTCCAAATATGGCCAAACCCAAAAAGGAGAGGAGCAAAGGCAAGGCGCTAACAAGTGTTAGAACTTGGGATGATTCTTCAAGTGAAGATAAACCTCCAAGGACGCGCAGCCACCGGTCCTCATCACGCTCATCACGGTCATCACACAAATGCCTTATGGCAAGAGGTAACAAAAGCATTCCATCCTCTAGTGATGAAAGTAGTAGTGATGATGAAGGTGAGGGAAAGCCCTCTCTAGATGAGCTTGTGGAAGCCGTAGAATTTTTTCAGGATGTTTGCACTAAGCAAAAAGCTCAACTTAAAACTTTGAAAAATAAGTTGGTTAGCTCTCAAAATGATTACAAAGGTTTGCTAGAAAAATTTGAAACTTTTGCAAACTTAAATAGTGAGCTATCAACTAAAATTGAGCTATTAGAATCTAGTGCTCCATCCACTGCTACCGATGACACCCTTATTAAAAAGAATGAAAAACTTAAGGCTAAGTTAGCTAGCTCCCAAGAAGCTATTGAAAATTTGCTAGAGAAAATGGAAATTCTTAGCATACACAATAATGAGCTAACTACTAAGCTAGAAAACATTGGTAGCACCCCAGCAGCATCTTTAGTTGAAATACCTGAAATAATTAAGAAAGATGCTTCTACTTCCTGCTTTGATTTAATTGATGATTCTAACCCCTGCAACCAAGTCGTTGTTGAGAATATTGTTGTAGAGACATGTTCGGATGAGGTTGCAAAGGAAAATGAACAATTAAAGCAAGAAGTGGCTCGCCTTGGCAAGGCTTTGTATGATAAGAAAGGCAAAGCCAAACAAATCCGACCTCCACAGGATAACACCACTGCGGGAGTGAACAAGCCTGTAGAGGGAGAAACTGTGATTTGTAGGCTATGCCACATGGAAGGCCACAAGTCTTTCCAATGCAAGGCGATGACCGGGGATAAACAAAGGCAACAGCTCAAGCAAAAGCCATCAAGCAAAATCTCCAACACCTACATCAAAAGGGTGAACAAAAAGGATGCTACACCATATTTGATCAAGAAGAAAAAGAATGGAAAGGTGATAGCAATCAAGGCCAACAAGCAAGCCAACAAAGGAAAAGGGGCCAAACGCATCTGGGTGCCAAAGGAGATAATCTCAACCATGAAAAGCACCAAGAAGGTTTGGATCCCGAAAGGGAAGTGAGTGGACCGAAGGTCTTCGGGAAATTTGGAGACTTGGCAAAGTTGGGATGTATATCATGGGGTACATCATACTGGATCAAGTTTATTGCCAAGTGAGTTAGTGAAAAACTTTGGACCCAAATTTCCCACCCATGACTAAGGTAACTAGTTTTATTGTATTTCTCTTTTTTAGATATGCGTATCTATTTTACCTTGTATCTAGTTTACCTTTCTTGCCTAGTATTACATTTGTTATGTACTTTTGTTTAAAATCATGCATACTAGGTAAATCATATGGTAGGATTGCTTGTTTTTAATTCATATACTTAAGCAAACCTACATGGCTTAAAATATTTAAGCACGACACATAGCTTTTATATCACACCATAGTAAATGATGCATCAATTGAAAATTTTGATTTCTACAAGTTGTATCATTTAACCTATATGTGCCAAAGTTTGGATTATAGATAATTTGCCCCTCTTGATATCAAATCAAAGTGCATGTCTCCTACAAGTATTCAAAACTTGTATGCACACCTTTAGGGGGAGGTTACTCTATAATCTAACACTTTGAGACTAACATCTTTTCAAGTCTATTTCATGTGGTAGTCTCATTGTAAGGAAAATAAGATCCCTGGAGAAAGACAACAATCTTCCACTGCAAAATCTCCAAGAACTCTCATGGCTCTCAAGCTCGCCATTGATCTTCAATTGGTATCTTTTGAGACTACATTCAGTATCATTTACATGTCTTCTCCAATATTTGATTAGACTATATTTCATATCATATGCTTCCATGTTGCTAAAAATGCATAAGTAGTTAACTCATATTCTGTTACCTATGCATAAGGGAAGTTAGTCTTTTCAAATCATGTCTTGCACCTCTAATTTTTCACATGCTTTTTCCTAAGTAGAGGATCTCTGTCAAGGGGAGTATTTCTTCATCTCTAAAGGGGGAGAAAAACTCTTTCTAAAGGAGACAACTCATTTAGGGGGAGTAATCTTTTGAGGACTCCTTCAAGTGGTATCATTCACATAGTTTAATTTAATATCCTTCTAGTGATATCATTTGATACAATTCTTGATGAGGGCAAGCTTTTATTTACTTCCTACATGCTTTTAATGTCTTCCTTTTCGGTGGTTGATGCCAAAGGGGGAGAAGTTTAGGGACCAAAGCAATGAAAACTATATCAAACACCAAACACCACCAATTTAAAATTTTATATCTACAAATGGCTTTTTAAGTGATTTTGGTTATTTGGCCCAAAAATAGGAAGTAAGTGAATTATGGAGTTAGGGGGAGGCTTAAGTCCATAATATCACATTGTGGGGACAATCATGCATCTTAGCAAGTAGATTGCATATTTTCACTCAAATACTTGTATTATTTGCTTGCTTTGGTTGTGTTGTCATCAATCACCAAAAAGGGGGAGATTGTAAGGAAAATGGACCCCGGGCCATTTGGCTAATTGAGTTTTGGTGTTTGATGAACAACACAATCCGTGAACTAATAAGTTTTCTAGTGTTTGTGTTTGTAGTTCATAGGATGCGAAGAGAATTGGACCAAGGCAATGAGGATGCAACACCTCAAAAGAAGACATAAAAAGATGCATAGGAGTCCAATACTCAAGAACAAAGAAGCCCGAAGAAATCAGCGAAGAAATCCAAGATAAGGGCTGTCAGCCAGCGCCTGGTGGCGCACCGGACATTGGTGTCCGGTGTGCACCGGACTGTCCGGTGAGGCACCGGACAGTCTGCGCAGAGAGGCCGTAGACAGGCGCTCTCTGGCTGTAGCACCGGACTGTCCGGTGTGCACCGGACTGTCCGGTGTGCCAACGGGCAGACGACAACGGTCGGATCCAACGGTCGACTGCTACAGGCGCCAACGGTCGGCTGACGTGGCGTGCACCGGACATCCACTGTGCAGTGTCCGGTGGTGCACCGGACTGTCCGGTGCACCCGACGACAGAAAGCTGCTGCTTTCTGTCCAACGGCTAGTTTGGGGTGTGGAGGCTATAAATACCACCCCAACCGGCCATTCTCATGTGTGAGAGCCCAAGCAACATACCAAGACACATAGTGCATATTTCCAAGTGCTCAAACACCCAAGTGCTTAATAGAATCACTCAGTGATTAGCGTAGGTGCTTTGCGAAGTGCTTAGGTTAGTTAGACCGCTTTAGCGCTTGCTCTAGGTGAATCCTAGTTAGTTGAGTGAGTTTTGTAAAACCACACAACCCCTCGGCTCTTGCGTGAGCCGTTGAAATTGTACCGAGTGGGGCGAGAGTCTTGCGAGACCGTGACAACCGTGTTTGTGTCACGGCCGCCACCGTGTACCAGAGGGAACGAGGCCCGCGGCGTTTCGGCCGGAAGCTCGATAGTGGAGACGGCGGGGAGCGTCCGAGAGGAGCCGGAAGCGGAGCACCACTTGCGTGTGGAGAAGGCCCGCGGCTCTCTACGGAGTTACTTGACCGTGGTGCTTGGCCCTCGCGTGGGCTTCCCTTTGCGTAGGGGCACCAACGAGGATTAGTCGGGACCTTGCGTGGTTCCGGATACCTCGGTAAAAATACCGGCGTCATCCACGAGAGTTTGCTTCTCTACTTAGCTCTTTACATTCCGCATTTATACTAAGCATTTAAGTTTCAATCTTGTAGTCATACTTATTTAGTATAGATTGAAACTTAGCCTTTTGCGGTAGAGATAGCAACACTTAGACAAAACCTAGTTTGCACATTCTAGTTTTGATTATTTGCATAGGTTTTGCTCTAGGAATTTAATTGTGGCCTAGTTTAGTAAAAGTTTTAGAAGTCCTAATTCACCCCCCCCCCCGTCTTAGGCGTCACCCGTTTCCTACAGCAACTATGATCACAAAGATGGAACTAGTGGAAGGCGAGTTGGGGAGGTTCGCGATGATCAGGGGAGAGGAGCCAACTCAGACCTACAACAGGATCAAGACCCTGGTCAACAAGATCCGAAGCTATGGAAACACAAGAAGGACGGATCATGATGTCATCCGACTCATGCTAAGGTCATTTACTGTAATTGATCCCCATCTTGTCAATTTTATTCGTGAAAATCCCAGGTACACCAAGATGACGCCCGAGGAAATACTTGGAAAATTTGTGAGTGGGCGCATGATGGTAAAGGAAGCATGATACGTGGACGATGCTTTGAACGGTCCACTACCTATCTACGAGCCGCAGCCCGTTGCTCTCAAAGCAACGAGCAACAAGGAGGCGCTACCAAGCAAGGTAGCTCAATTGGAGGCTGCCGGACTCAATGAAGATGAGATGAGGCTTAACATCAAGCGCTTCAAGACCGCACTCAAAGGACGCAAGGAGTACCCCAACAGGAATAAAACAAAGGGAAAACGCTCCTGCTTCAAATGCGGTAAGACTGGTCACTTTATTGCAAATTGTCCCGATAATGATAGTGACCAGGGACAAGAAAAGAGCGGGAAGAAGGAGAAAAAGAACTACATGAAGGCAAAGGGTGAGGCGCACCTTGGAAAGGAATGGGACTCGGACTGCTCCTCTTCCGACTCCGATGACGAAGGACTCGCTGCCTCGGCCTTCAACAAATCCTCACTCTTCCCCAACGAATGCCATACATGTCTTATGGCCAAGGAGAAAAAGGTATGTGTTTGGGACACACCCAAGTACACTTCATCTAGTGATGAAGAATCCTCCGATGATGAAGTAGATTACTCTAGTTTATTTAAAGGTTTAGATAGAGCCAAAATAGAGAAAATAATGAATTAATTGATGCTCTAAATGAAAAAGATAGACTGCTAGAAAAGCAAGAGGACATTTTGTATGATGAACATGACAAATTTGTTAGTGTGCAAAAATCTCTTGCTTTAGAAACTAAGAGAAATGAAGTGTTATCTTCTGAGTTATCTGCTTGCCATGAATCTATCTCTAGTCTAAAGAGTTTAAATGATGAATTAAATGCTAAGCTAGAGGAAGTAAATAAAACTAGTTCATGTGTAGAGCATGTTAGTATTTGTAATAGATGTAAGGACTTTGATGTTGATGCCTGTCATAAACATCTTAATTCTATTACTAAATTAAGTGATGAGGTGGCAAGTCTTAATGCTCAACTTAAGACTTGCAAAAGTGATTTTGATAAATTAAAATTTGCTAGGGATGCCTACACTATTGGTAGACACCCCTCAATTAAGGATGGACTTGGTTTTCAAAAGGAAACCAAGAACTTAACAAGCCAAAGGACTCCTGTTCTCAACAAGAAGAAAGGGAAGGCCCCTATGGCTAGTAGTCCTCAAAGGAACCATGCATTTATTTATTATAGGAAAGTTGCTAGTCGTTCTCACTACAATAGGAGTTATGATCATAATTCACATGCTATGTTTGCCTCTAGTTCTACTTTTGTTCATGGTAGAAGCAGGCCTAGGAAAAATCATGTTGTGCCTCATGTTCCTAGGAAAATGTGCAAAGAACCTTCAACTATTTACCATGCTTGCAATACTTCATTTGTACTTTCACATAAAAATGCAAAAGTAGTTGCTAGGAAATTGGGATCCAAATGCAAGGGAGATAAGACTTGCATATGGGTTCCAAAAACTGTTATAACTAACCTTGTAGGACCCAACAAGAGTTGGGTACCTAAAACCCAAGATTAAATTGCCTTGCAGGTTTATGCATCCGGGGGCTCAAGCTGGATCATCGATAGTGGATGCACAAACCATATGATGGGGGAGAAGAAAATGTTCACCTCCTATGTCAAGAACAAGGATTCCTAGGATACGATTATCTTTGGAGATGGGAATCAAGGCAAGGTCAAAGGTTTGGGAAAGATAGCCATCACAAGCAAGCACTCCATATCGAATGTATTTCTAGTAGAGTCGCTTGGGTACAACCTTCTGTCTGTAAGTCAATTGTGTCACATGGGTTACAATTGTCTTTTTACAAACATTGATGTATCTGTCTTTAGAAGGAGTGATGGTTCATTAGCTTTTAAGGGTGTATTAGACGGCAAACTCTACTTAGTTGATTTTTCGAAAGAGGAGGCCGATCTAGATGCATGCTTAATAGCTAAGACTAGTATGGGCTGGATGTGGCATCGTCATCTAGCACATGTTGGGATGAAGAACCTTCATAAACTTCTAAAGGGAGAACATGTCTTAGGACTAACCAATGTTTGTTTCGAGAAAAGATAGACCTTGTGCAGCATGTCAGGTAGAGAAACAGGTGGGAAGCACTCATCACAACAAGAATGTGATGACAACATCAAGACCACTGGAGCTTCTTCACATGGACCTCTTTGGACCCGTTGCCTACCTTAGCATCGGGGGAAGTAAGTATGGTCTTGTAATTGTTGATGACTTTCCCGCTTCACTTGGGTGTTCTTTTTGCAGGATAAATCAGAAACCCAAGGTACCCTAAAGCGCTTTCTAAGGAGAGCTCAAAACGAATTTGAGCTAAAGGTGAAAAAGATAAGGAGCGACAACGGGTCTGAGTTCAAGAATCTGCAAGTTGAGGAGTATCTTGAGGAGGAAGGCATCAAGCACGAGTTCTCCGCTCCCTACACGCCACAGCAAAACGGTGTAGTAGAGAGGAAGAACATGACGTTAATCGACATGGCGAGAACGATGCTTGGCAAGTTCAAGACACCTGAGCGGTTTTGGTCGGAAGATGTGAATACAGCCTGTCACGCCATAAACCGGCTCTACCTGCATCACCTTCTCAAGAAGACCTCCTACGAACTCCTTACCGGTAACAAACCCAACGTCTCTTACTTTCGTGTATTTGGGAGCAAATGTTACATTCTAGTGAATAAAGGTAGACATTCTAAATTTGCTCCTAAGGCAGTAGAAGGGTTTTTACTAGGGTATGACTCAAATACAAAGGCGCATAGAGTCTTCAACAAATCATTAGGTTTAGTTGAAGTCTCTAGCGATGTTGTATTTGATGAGACTAATGGCTCTCCAAGAGAGCAAGTTGATCTTGATGACATAGATGAAGATGATGTTCCAACGGCCGCAATGCGCATGATGGCGATTGGTGATGTGCGACCACAGGAACAACAGGAGCAAGATCAGCCATCTTCCTCTACAATGGTGCATTCCCCAACTCAAGATGATGAACAGGTATTGCAAGAAGAAGGGTATGATCAAGGGGGAGCACAAGAAGATCAAGCAATGGAGGAAGAAGCACCACGGGTCCCTCCAACCCAAGTCCGAGCTACGATCTAACAAAATCACCCCGTCGATCAGATTCTGGGTGACATCAGCAAGGGAGTAACTACTCGCTCACGCTTAGCCAATTTTTGTGAGCATTACTCGTTTGTCTCTTCTATTGAGCCTTTCAGGGTAGAAGAGGTCTTGCAGGATCCGGATTGGGTGTTGGCCATGCAGGAAGAGCTCAACAACTTCAAGAGAAATGAAGTTTGGAGCCTAGTGCCATGTCCAAAGCAAAATGTTGTGGGAACCAAGTGGGTGTTCCGCAACAAGCAAGACAAGCACGGGGTGGTGACAAGAAACAAGGCTCGACTTGTGGCAAAAGGTTATGCCCAAGTCGCAGGTTTGGATTTCGAGGAGACTTTTGCTCCTGTGGCTAGGCTAGAGTCTATTCGAATTTTATTAGCATATGCTGCTCACCACTCTTTCAGGTTGTTTCAAATGGACGTAAAGAGCGCTTTCCTCAATGGGCCAATGAAGGAGTAGGTATACGTGGAACAACCCCTTGGCTTTGAGGATGACAGGTATCTCGACCACATGTATAAGCTCTCTAAGGCGCTATATGGACTTAAGCAAGCCCCAAGAGCATGGTATGAATGCCTTAGAGATTTCCTAATTTCTAATGCTTTCAAGGTTGGGAAAGCCGATCCCACTCTTTTCACAAAGACTTGTGATGGTGATCTCTTTGTGTGCCAAATTTATGTCGATGACATAATATTTGGTTCTACTAATCAAAAGTCTTGTGAGGAGTTTAGCAGGGTAATGACACAAAAGTTCGAGATGTCGATGATGGGCGAGTTGACCTACTTCCTTGGGTTCCAAGTGAAGCAACTCAAGGACGGCACCTTCATCTCCCAAACGAAGTACACACAAGATCTTCTCTAGCGGTTTGGGATGAAGGACGCCAAGCCCACGAAGACACCGATGGCAACCGACGAGCATGTTGACCTCAACAAAGGAGGTAAGTCCATTGATCAAAAGACATACCAGTCCATGATAGGTTCATTGCTTTATTTATGTGCTAGTAGACCAGACATCATGCTTAGTATATGCATGTGTGCTAGATATCAATCCGACCCCAAGGAATGTCACCTTGTGGCCGTTAAGCGAATTCTTAGATACTTAGTTTCTATGCCTTGCTTTGGGATCTGGTATCCAAAGGGGTCAACCTTTGACTTGATTGGATACTCAGACTTCGATTATGCCAGGTGCAAGGTTGATAGGAAGAGCACATCGGGGACGTGCCAATTTCTAGGAAGGTCCCTGGTGTCCTGGAGTTCAAAGAAACAGACATCCGTTGCCCTATCCACCGCTGAGGCCGAGTATGTTGTCGCAGGACAGTGTTGTGCGCAACTACTTTGGATGAGGCAAACCCTCCGGGACTTTGGCTACAATCTAAGCAAAGTCCCACTCCTATGTGACAATGAGAGTGCAATCCGCATGGTGGATAATCCTGTTGAACACAGCCACACTAAGCACATAGACATCCGGCATCACTTCCTGAGAGACCACTAGCAAAAGGGAGATATCGAGGTGTACCATATTAACACCGAGAACCAGCTAGCCGATATCTTCACTAAGCCTTTAGATGAGAAAAGGTTTTGTAGGTTGCGTAGTGAGCTAAATGTCTTAGATTCGCGTAACTTGGATTGATCTATAGCATACATGTGTTCTATGCATTTGATCATGTTACTTTATGCATTTCAATCAATTACTGTTATTTATGGTGCTCAACTGGTATAAGTGATCCCCGGACCTCACAAGTCCATATGTGAATGATGCATATATTAAGGGGGAGATGTGCTACAACTTGACCCTTTGAGACTAACCTGTTTGTTTAAGTACATTTGATGTAGTCTCAAAGGTGGATTGAAAGGGAAAAATGAACTTAGACGATGCAAAGACTTCCACTACACTCCGGTATTAGTGTATTCCAATGCTCTATTTGCCTTTTGCTCTTAATTGACATTTTTGGTGAGGAAATGAGCGATCCCGTTTTGGTGCTTAATGCCAAAGGGGGAGAAACTAAGGCCAAAGCAACTGGATCAGCCAACCACTTGAGAATTTTGAAAATAATAGAATTAGAATTTGTGATTTGTCCAAAATGCTCTTATTGCAAAATTTGGTCTCTTGTGTGGGAGAATTTTGACTATGGGAAAAGGGGGAGATTTTGGCACTTAATCAATTTTACTCTTGGAATATCTCTCTATTTGCCCAAACAAGTGTGTTTGACTTAGAGATAGGAAAAATAATTTGATTTGCAAAAACAAACCAAGTGGTGGCAAAGAGCGATCCAAATATGCCAAATTATAGTCAAAAACAATTTTCGTCTTCAATTGCATTGATTTTGCACTTCTTTTTGTTGCTTTTTGATGTGTTGGCATAAATCACCAAAAAGGGGGAGATTGAAATGGAAATGTGCCCTTGGGCCATTTCTATAATTGTTTTGGTGATTAAGTGTCCAACACAAATGTTTTGAACTCTTTATGTGTTAAACAAGCAAAAGGTGCAAATCAAAGACAAGGTATGTTTCTAGACTTAGTGAATTGTTTTTGAGTACTAACATGGTTATCTAAGTGCTAGAAACAGTGCTGAGGAGAAAACAATTGAATTGCAAAAGAGTTGGCTATGTGCAGCAAACTCCAATTCGACCTGGCACACCGGACTGTCCGGTGCGCCAGGCTGGTCCGCGGTGAACTCGCCGTTCTCGGGATTCGACGACGGCGTACGGCTAAAAATCACCGAACCGTCCGGTGGTGCACCGGACTGTCCGGTGAGTCATCCGCGGCGAACTCGTCGCTCTCAGAAAAGGATCTGCGGTGTATGGCTAAAATTCACCGGACTGTCCGGTGAGCCAACGGTCGGCCGCGAAATCTGCGGGCGACGCGTGGCAGCTCCAACGGTCAGCTGGTGCACCGGACTGTCCGGTGCGCCAATCATCCCAGAGGACCAACGGTCAGATATGCCAAATTTGAAAGGAGATCGCGCACCGGACAGTCTACAGGACCTGTCCGGTGGCACACTGGACTGTCCGGTGCGCCACTTGATAGAAGGTAAGATTGGCCTTCCAAGTTGGTCTCCAACGGCTCCTAGCTGCCTTGGGGCTATAAAAGGGACCCCTAGGCGCATGGAGGAGTATACCAAGCATTCTCTAAGTAATCTAAGGCATCCAGACTCTGCTCCTGCGCATTCGCTTCGTTGTGTTAGAGATTTGAGCTCCATTCAAGTCGTGAACTCCCTGTGTTGTCATGTGAGCTCGAGTCTTTACTTATGTGCGTGGTTGTGCTGCGTATTTGAGTCTT
This sequence comes from Zea luxurians, assembly GCA_029449295.1. Classification (NCBI taxonomy): domain Eukaryota; kingdom Viridiplantae; phylum Streptophyta; class Magnoliopsida; order Poales; family Poaceae; genus Zea; species Zea luxurians. The sequence continues at coordinate 76,933,361 of JAOPSE010000014.1, forward strand.
GTGTCTGTTGCTCTCCTAACCTTACTCTTGTGCCTTCTTTGTGATCTCTATTGTAAGGGCGAGAGGCTCCAACTTGTGGAGATTCCTCGCAAATGGGAGAAAGACTATAGGGAAGAAAGTCGTGGTATTCAAGTTGACCATTGGATCACTTGAAAGGGGTTGAGTGCAACCATCGTCCATTGGGACGCCACAACGTGGAAGTAGGCAAGTGCTACTTGGCCGAACCACGGGATAAAAATCACGTGTCTCGTGTGTTGCTTCTTGTGATCGTTTTGTTAGCACGAACATGTTTTATAGCCACTTGATTTAACTAACACTTTAATAATCAAGTCTGTGGCTATTTAGTGTTTGATTTTACAGGATCACCTATTCACCCCCCTCTAGGTGCTCTCACGTTCATCCATTGCAACATATATGATGGTGTAACAAAAGTCCATCAAACATCGTAATCCATCAGGGATTTTTCATCGATCAGATACATCGTTATAGTCTGCCATTCTGGCACAATGGGGATATTTTGCCAGTAACACCTAAACCTTATAGGTTTCTGCCATCGGGGCTTTAGAGGATACCGTAATTCCACATCAAGTGGAAAATACCATGAGTAAAACTCGTGGAATGCACATGTGCTTATTCGGTGAACTTCAAGTCCTTTGGTACCTCATCTTATTCGTTTTCGGGTATGTATGGGTCTTTATCCCTTTATAGGGGTTATCAAACTTTGGTGTTCAACACAGACTTTGTTTCTTCTAGAAATATTCCATTTGGGAACTATAATCTCAACTAGGAGATATTCTCCCTACACAGGAGAGTGATCATTCATCAGGAATATATTATTTGGTATGAGATTTATATGTTGCATATTTATAAATCAAAGATATGAATCCTCATAGGATCTCATGACGGATCTTCAGAATCCTATTAACTGCATATTTTAAATCATGCCATTTACCAGATATATTACATAGTGGAACAGTGTTTATACAACACATATGTGGGGTGGGTCTCTCGCAAGACCACTTGAACCATCGCATTCACCACACATTATTTCAATAGTGCCCATAAATGTCCGAACTTCAAGCTCGCGACTTTCACTTTGTGATTATTGGTTCAACCTCTATTGCATTTATCATTGACCCGATAAGAGAGCTTCAAACACTCATGCCTAGGACTTTGTTTTGGATCCCTTTACAATCTAGAGAGGCAAGATAGGTGTTGACATATTTGTCTCCCACATTTAATAATGATCTTCGTCATTTCCCAAAATCAAAAGATTCATTGTTCCGTATTCCCAGCATAATGATATTGCGCGCATTGCTAGGAACTTCATCATCAAGATGAACCTCTTCATGAGGCAAATCACCAACAGGGTGAGTTCATCGGAGGAGAGTTATTACAGACCAACAGGGTGCTTTGACTAAGACCAATGGATCATATTTACAGGCATCCCCGAGAATAGATCAAATGTCAATAAGTCAAATGTGGATACGATATTAATCCCGGGTATATCCACATCTACATTAGGTAGAAGCATTCAAACCAATATGGTTACTCCTCAACGATTTCTGGCAGACTCCATATACACAATAGTACACACCGAACGACTGGTTCAGTTTAGCTTTTGTGCGTTTAATAGAATATTGAGGCATTACACTAGATGGATATTTATCTCCCTCTAATGCCGAAATGTTCTAAAAGCATACAGATAATATCCCCAACCACAATTGTCCAGTTGTGGCCATTGTATGCTATTATGGTGATTTATTTGGGAAATCTTATGCACATTACAGATAGGAGTTTTATGCAGTGAGCTTTGGACTTAGATTAATGTAGTGGCATGAATACTACATATTTATCCTTCAACATGAAGGAATATTCTCAACATCCAGAGAGACATGCAACAACAAGTTGCTTCGTGGTTACAATTCCGCAAACTTATATTGTTATTATTACCAAACACACAGTCAATCATTAAGATTTAGACTGATATGCGCAACACTATTTTTATCTATAAGGATCCTTCAGGGGCTCATGCATACCATTCGTCAGTTTGGAGCCAGTAGTTGACTTCAGATCAACAAGTAAGATGACCATCATGGTCTAGCGCTCACAAGGACATTCACTGGTTGCTTTGTGCTTTTAAGCACATAAGAAAATGTGTGCGTAGATAATGGTAGTAAAGTGCACGGCATCAGGCCAATTTTGCCAAGCAAAAAAAATTTTGTATGCAGAGATGTATAGTCCAACTCATTTTACCATTGCCCATGGTTTACCCAATTACTCATACTGGTCTGAAATTGGGTTTCAAGTTATGCAACATTTTTAGGTATTATAATTTTGAGAGAGAACTTAAAACAACAGTCAAATATTTGTTGTGTAAGCTGCTAACAGGGCAAACTTTTCTCCTCATATTATACACCAATTTGTTCTATAAAGCATTATTTCGATCTCTTCATTGTTCAGTAAAAAAGAGAAGCTTTGGAATAGAACATACAAGGCCAAGAATTCGTTTTATCTGGGAAAACTCATCTGATTGCTAAGACTAAGCAAATGGTGATAACTACTTGGCAAGAGCGAAAAAAGACCAATATCCATCTGGGACTAGTCTTCAACAACAGATAGTGATGCTCTCATATGAAGGAGTCATCCGGTCTCCACAAGATCTTCATAGTTCTATCACAAATTACCATCACTACCACTCTCGCAGTCAAGATTTATGGCTCTTTCGGCGCCAGAGACTAAGCACATATTAATTAATGTCCATTGGCTCCAAGCTCTGTGGTGACGTGTGGGATTTTAAGGCTATTTTCTACTCTTCTTACTTCTGGTAAATCAGAGATAGATTATGGTAAGCATGTCAAAGGGTGGAATCAAATGTAGTTTTGCTATATAAACCCCAATTTTATTTCCATTCAGTATTTACATTTACCATTTGGCTTACTGTATACCATACCAATCAAAGGACTATCACAAGTCAATTCAGCGACTATGAGTATTTACAATTCTGGGATATGTATGCAACACAAGCATATATGTCCAAATAGGATGAGTAAGGTGGTTCGACCGGAACACACAATGATTTTTCACACCAACATAGTGAAATTTTCTCAGAGTAACCTTTCGATGTACTCGTAACTTCGTGTTACTAGGGTACTAGCCATTTATCTCAAAGTTCGCTTCATGTCGTTCAGCGACAAATAGCAATGTGCCAACAACTGGTTGAGCAATATATGACTAAGATTTATAGCCTTTATTCATTTGGTAAGGTCTTTTGCTTACTAATAGAATCCCAATGTTGTGATGTCTTCTATGTCAAGAAGGTTTTCATGCATTATATATCTACGGTTTACTTTGGGTAAAACTTTTATGCATGAGGAGAGAGAGCAAAAAATCAACTTATCTGTGTTTTATTGTATTTCAATTTAATTTTCCAGATTTTCAAGCACTATAGAGCTTGATATAGTTGTTATGGCCACTTGGCGATGTATAAATATATAATGCCACACAACACAGCCAAATAAAATATGGAGCGAAACAAAATTGTTTACCAAGGTTGCGCATAATGTGACTTCAGGGTCTTGAACAACCCACCACAATCCATATGAGTACAAGCTCTTGCGTATCTGGCGTCAACGCGTGTGCGACCATCAGGGCAATGACAACACATCAAACCTTCGTAACCGGCGCAACAGACGCAGTTGTGGCTTGGTAGTTAGGGTACACGATAAGTACACGCAACAGGCACAACAGGTGCAACAAGCGCAATTGTGACTCAATAGTTGCGACACACATGCAATACCTTCAGGGCCCACAAAAAATGTGTGACTCGGCATGGCGGTCCGACTCAACGCGAGCGATCCGATTAAGCGAGCGTGCGACATAGCAATCACATGACGCAGAAAGTTCGAACGACACAAATATTGTGTCGTGTTGCCAGGGCACAGTCAATATTCAGCTAATGCCATAACTCAGTCGATGATAACATAGCTTTGATCAGTGTGTCCGAGTACCCACTATAATATTTAATCGCTTGGCGTGAATCAGAAACTCAACGCACCACAAAAATTTAGAGCGATTTAAAAATACGCAACATAGCCTTCACATGTAATTTAATTATTTTCTGCTAATTGTTTACTATGAAAAATAAAGCAGAAAAATAAACTTCATGAGCATAACACAACCGATATAAAAAGCAATTTTCCATTTTAAACATGCTTTATTCTATTTGTAATCTACAACATGAAATAAATAAAATAAATAGATGGAGGCTTTTCTTTTCTTAACCGACTTTTTCTCTATTTTTCTTTCTTCGGTCGCTCCTACTAGAGCACTGATGCATGTGGCTTATGGCCTATGCAGGTCCCACGCGCGGTCCGAGCATGCAGCTCCTTCAACGGAAAGAGAAGTCGGTCGCCATGCATGGCAATTTTTCCACTATGGGAGGCAGACGTGCGAGAGCTTTTATACTTATCACCGTATGTGCATGCATGCATGCGAATCTGCATTCTAAGATAGACCGGTGAGACGGCACGTCCTCCGCCCACTGCGCGCAACGATTTTTTTTTGCGGCGAGCTGTTACTGGATGCGACTTTCCCATGGAGGACCAGGATTCTCGCAAGAAACGCGGATGGCTCAACTGTATCTGGTTGACGATCCCTTGGAACTGGATCTGGACCGATGGCGCAAGGGCCACCGCTGCGCAGGCTGCCGCGGGTGGGCGCCGCCACACGTCATATCACCGTGCGTGAGCCAGGGTCATAGCGCGAGCACTCAGCTTTTGTCCTACTGAGCTCTCTCTCTATGATTCAAGAACTATGGGGTAGAAACGCTTGCCGTAGCAATTGTTTGCATGAGTTTTGTCCAATCAAATTCAGATGCCATTTGTTAATGCGGGTGCATGCAAGTGCTAGTACATGGAGCCGAGGTAGAGAGTAAACTCATATACAATTTCATATCCAATCTATAAATTTCATACCATGTTTCTTGATTCAGCGAACGAAAACGAAGTCTGTCACGTAGGACAGTTCGGCTAGGCTGGGGACCTGCCGGCTTGATAGAGAGTCGGTACAGATCGACTTCGCAGCAACGTCGAGGTAGAGCGTGCTGATAACGTGTTGAGAACTATGTTACCACGGATCACCAGATCCGCTCCCTTCCCTCCCGTCAGCAGATTAGGCGCGAGAAACTGTAGAAGACCTGTCTCCCTTCCCATAAGCACGATAGAGAAACACACAAAACACAAGATATAGGGTTGGGCCTTTGGCCTCTTTCTCTTCTCTATCTTATGAGAGGGTGTACATAAGTTCCTTATATAGAGATGTGAGACCCCTCAGGGGCAAAGCCGGTATTTGCCCACATAACCTTAACTAGGGTTCTTAACAGTTACGACAGAAAGGGGCTTATGTCTAAGAAGATCAGCACCAATTGTTCAGTACTGATGCAAGAGTCACTATCGATTTTAACTGCAGTGTCTTAATACCGATATTATCTTAAAATAGCACTAATGCTAACTCATTAATACCTGTTGATTGCTTATTGATTACAAATAGTATGCACTTACCACTACACCAAACATGATTTTTAGGTATGGCTATAGCCATAGTTCGCCATAACAAGTGCTCCGCCATTGATGTTCGTTGGTGTTTTCAATCGGTACTGATGAGCTAATATTACTAGTCGGTTGCCCGTGCGTTGCGACAACTCATAACAATACCCAGGTAAACTATCCACCAAAAAGATCTCAAGATTTTTTATTAATTGTCTCCGCTCTCCACGTAATATTTTTTGATTTGACTAACTGATGTGATTGTTTACTCCATCTAATATGTCTTGGTACAACACGACCAATGAATGGAGCGATTAGAAGAGAGTTCACAATGACTGAATGAACGAACAGAGATTATAGAATGATATAATTCCACCATATAGAGACTAAATAAGAGGAAGTTTATGAGTTCAAGTTTCTAAAATAAATCACATGAACTCAAACTTATAAAAAAGATAGATCAAAATATGGAGTGGTTGCTAAATTGGATGCGCTCCATACAAATTATTATACTTCGTAGCAATTACTAACGTTTAAAACCAACAAATAATCTTTCATTTTACTGTTAGTGTGACAAATTATTGTTGCTCCATCCAATTAAGCAACATCAAACACCATAGAGTCCATTGTGCCAATGTAGTCTCAGAAACGGTCTAATGCTTGCAAGAGCCAAGAACACAAGAGATGAACACCCTGTGGTAGTGCCCGCATGGATCTCCAAATCCTAGCTGAAAGGGAAATAGGGTCAAACCTTTTCCTAAATAATTTTGGTGGTTGAATGGCCCAACATAAACAATTGGACTAACTAGTTTGCTCTAGATTATAAGTTCTACAGGTGCCAAAGGTTCAACACAAACCAATAAAAAGTCCAAGAAAGGGTTCAAATAGAAAGGAGCAAAACCAACCGAAGGCTGCCCTGGTCTGGCGCACTAGACTGTCCGGTGCACCACCGGACAATGTCTGGTGCACCAGGGAGATCAACTCTAAACTGCTCAGCTTCGGGTTTCTAGAGAGCCACTCCGCTATAATTCACCGGACTGTCTGGTGTGCCACCGGACTGTCCGGTGTGCCATGCAGAGCAACGGCTACAGCGTCAACGATCGTCTGCAAAAGTGAATAGTGAACGCTACAGTGCGTGGACAGTTCGCACAGAAGTCAGAGCAGCGCCAGAAGACGCACCGGACAGTGCATAGTGACTGTCCGGTGCACCACCGGACTGTCCGGTGGCCCAGGATGACAGAGCTCTGACGATCGAACCCTAACGGTTGGGTGACATGGCTAGTGCACCAGACAGTGTCCGGTGGCACACCGGACTGTCCGGTGCGTCCATCGACAGACAGCCTTCCCAACGACCACTTTGGTGGTTGGGGCTATAAATACTCCCAACCACCACACATTCAAGGCATCCAAGTTTTCAGCCATTGCAGTCAATACAAGAGCTCTAGACTTCACTCCAAGACACAAACAAGAGATCAAATCCTCTCCCAAGTCTAGAATCACTACAAACATTTAGTGACTAGTGAGAGAGAGATATTTGTGTTCATTTGAGTTCTTGTCGCTTGGATCGTTTTTCTTCTTCCCCATTCTTGCTCTCAACACCTTTGTAATCAAAGCAAGAGACACCAAGTTGCGGTGGTCCTTGTGGGGACTAACCCAATTGATTAAGGAGAAAGGCTCACTCGGTCTAGGTGACCGTTTGAGAGAGGGAAAGGGTTGAAAGAGACCCGGTCTTTGTGACCACCTCAACGGGAAGTAGGTTTGCAAGAACCGAACCTCGGTAAAACAAATCACCGCGTCACTCTCTTCATTTGCTTGTGATTTGTTTTCGCCCTCTCTTTTGGACTCGATTTTATTTCTAACGCTAACCCCGGCTTGTAGTGTGTGCTTAAGTTTATAATTTTCAGATTCTACCTATTCACCCCCCTCTAGGCGACTTTCAATTGGTATCAGAGCATGGTACTTCATTAGAGCCTAACTGCTCGAAGTGATGTCAGCAGATCACGCTAAGAAGGAGGTCGTGACCGGCGAGAAGCCCGCTACAAGCCACGGGAAGGCTCCATCAAGGGAGTCTGGCTCTAAAGGAAAGGGAGAATCACCTTCCCACGTCAAGTCGCACCAGAGTGGCGATAAGAAGAAGAAAATGAAGAAGGTGGTCTACTACGAGACTGATTCTTCATCGCCATCCACCTCCGGCTCCGACGCACTGTCCGTCACTTCTAAGCGCCATGAGCGCAAAAAGTTTAGTAAGATCCCCCTACACTATCCTCGCATTTCCAAATGTACTCCTTTACTTTCCGTCCCATTAGGCAAACCACCCATTTTTGATGGTGAAGATTATTGTATGTGGAGTGATAAAATAAGGCACCATCTAACCTCACTCAACACTAGCATTTGGGATGTTGTTGAGTTTGGAGCACAGGTACCATCCGTAGGGGATGAAGATTATGATTTGGATGAGGTTACCCAAATCCGGCACTTCAACTCCCAAGCCACTACTATACTCCTCGCCTCTCTAAGTCGAGAGGAGTATAATAAGGTGCAAGGGTTGAAGAGTGCCAAAGAGATTTGGGACATACTCAAGACCGCGCACGAAGGAGATGAGGTGACTAAGATCACCAAGCGGGAAACGATCGGGGGGGAGCTCGGTCGATTCATGCTCAACCAAGGAGAGGAGCCACAAGCCATGTACAACCAGCTCAAGACCTTGGTGAACCAACTGCGTAACCTCGGGAGCACAAAATGGGATGACCATGAAATGTCAAGGTTATTATAAGATCACTCGTTTTTCTTAATTCTACACAAGTTCAATTAATTCGTGGTGATCCTAGATACAAGCTAATGTCTCCCGAGGAGGTTATAGGAAAGTTTGTGAGCTTTGAATTGATGATCAATGGCTGCAAACAAATCATCGAGCGAGGCGCCACCTCAACACCTGAGGTGCAACCCGTTGCCTTCAAAGCAACAGAGGAGAAGAAAGAAGAGTCTACATCAAGTAGGCTTCCCATCGACGCCTCCAAGCTCGACAACGAGGAAATGGCGCTCATCATCAAGAGCTTCCGCCAAATCCTCAAGCAAAGGAGGGGGAAGGATTACAAGCCCCGCTCTAAGAAAGTTTGCTACAAGTGTGGTAAGCCCGGTCATTTTATTGCAAAATGTCCTATGTCAAGTGATAGTGATAGGGGCGACAACAAGAAGGGAAAGAGGAAGGAAAAGAAGAGGTACTGCAAGAAGAAGGGCGGCGATGCCCACGTGTGTTGGGAGTGGGACTCCGACGAGAGCTCCACCGACTCCTCCTCCGACGAGGACGCCGCCAACATCGCCATCAATAAGGGCCTCCTCTTCCCTAACGTCGGCCACAAGTGCCTCATGGCAAAAGACAGCAAAAAGAAGGTAAAATCTAGAGCCTCCACTAAATATGCAACATCTAGTGATGAGGATAACTCTAGTGATGATGAAGATAATTTGCTTGCCCTTTTTGCCAACCTAAACATGCAACAAAAAGAAAAATTAAATGAATTGATAGGTGCTATTCATGAGAAGGATGAACTCTTGGATAACCAAGAGGACTTCCTTATTAAGGAAAACAAAAAGCATGTTAAGGTTAAAAATGCTTATGCTTAGGAAGTAGAAAAATGTGAAAAATTAACTAGTGAGCTTAGCACTTGCCATGACACAATATCCAACCTTAGAAATGAGAATGTTAAATTAATTGCTAAGGTTGAGAAGTTAAATGTTTGTGAAGATTCACTTGTCAACCTCAAAAAGAATAATGCTAGTTTAATTGCTAAAATTGACAAGTTGAATGAATCAATTGCTAGCCTTAAGATTGAGAATGAAAAATTAATTGCTAAGGCTAAAGGTTTAAATGTTTGCAATGATGTTATTTCCAATCTTAGAAATGAAAATGCCATGTTACATGCTAAGATTGATGAATTAAATGTCTGCAAACTCTCTACTTCTAGTGTTGATCATGTTTCTATTTGTACTAGATGTAGAGATGTTAATGTTGATGCTATCCATGATCACCTAGCTTTAATTAAACAACAAAATGATCACATAGCTCAACTTAGTGCTAAAATTAATGAGCATGACTTAGAAAATGAAAATTTTAAATTTGCTAGAAGCATGCTCTATAGTGGGAGACGCTGTGGCATTAAGGATGGCATTGGCTTCCAACAGGGAGGCAATCTCAAGCTTAATGCCCCTAAGAAATTATCTAACTTTGTTAAGGGCAAAGCTCCCATGGTTCAGGATAACGAGGGTTACATTTTATATCCTGCAGGTTATCCCGAACACAAAATTAGGAGAATTCATTCTAGGAAGTCTCACTCTGGCTCTCATCATGCTTTTATGTATAAGAGTGAGGCATCTAGTTCTAGGAAATCCACTCATGTTAAATTGCGTAAAAAGAAAACTCCTACTGCATCAAATGAGCCTATTGTTTCATTTAAGACTTTTGATGCTTCTTATGTTTTAACTAACAAATCAGGCAAAGTAGTTGCCAAATATGTTGGGGCCAAGCATAAGGGCTCAAAGACTTGTGTTTGGGTACCTAAGGTGCTTGTTTCTAATGTGAAAGGACCCAAGACCGTTTTGGTACCTAAGAACAAGGCCTAAACTTGTTTTGTAGGTTTATGCATCCGAGGGCTCAAGTTGGATCATTGATAGCGGGTGCACAAACCACATGACTGGGGAGAAAAGGATGTTCTCCTCCTACGAGAAAAATGATGATCCCCAAAGAGCTATCACATTCGGGGATAGAAATCAAGGTTTGGTCAAAGGACTTGGTAAAACTGCTATATCACCTGACCATTCTATTTCCAATGTTTTTCTTGTAGATTCTTTAGATTACAATTTGCTTTCTATTTCTCAATTATGCAATATGGGCTACAACTGTCTATTTACTGATGTAGGTGTTACTGTCTTTAGAAGAAGTGATGATTCAATAGCATTTAAGGGAGTGTTAGAGGGTCAGCTATACTTAGTTGATTTCAATGGAGCCGAACTCGACACTTGCTTAATTGCTAAGACTAATATGGGTTGGCTCTGGCATCGTCGACTAGCCCATGTTGGGATGAAGAATCTTCACAAGCTTCTAAAGGGAGAGCACATTTTAGGACTAACCAATGTTCATTTTGAGAAAGACAGGGTTTGTAGCGCATGTCAAGCAGGAAAGCAAGTTGGTGCCCACCATCCACATAAGAACATCATGACAACCGACAGGCCGCTTGATCTACTCCACATGGATCTATTCAGCCTGATCGCTTACATAAGCATCGGCGGGAGTAAGTATTGTCTTGTAATTGTGGATGATTATTCTCGCTTCACTTGGGTGTTCTTTTTGCAGGATAAATCTCAAACCCAAGAGACCTCGAAGGGATTCTTGAGACGGGCTCAAAACGAGTTTGGCTTAAGGATCAAAAAGATTAGAAGCGACAATGGGACGGAGTTCAAGAACTCTCAAATAGAAGGCTTTCTTGAGGACGAAGGCATCAAGCATGAGTTCTCTTATCCCTACACACCACAACAAAATGGTGTAGTGGAGAGGAAGAATAGAACTCTACTTGACGTGGCGAGGACCATGCTTGATGAATATAAGACTTCGGACCAGTTTTGGGCGGAAGCAATCAACACCGCCTACTACTCCATCAACCGGCTCAACCTTCACCGGATCCTCAAGAAGACATCATATGAACTCCTCACCGGTAAAAAGCCCAATGTTTCATATTTTAGAGTCTTTGGTAGCAAATGTTTTATTCTTATTAAAAGAGGTAGAAAATCTAAATTTGCTCCTAAGGCTGTAGAAGGCTTTTTACTTGGTTATGACTCAAACACAAGGGCATATAGAGTCTTCAACAAATCCACTGGACTAGTTGAAGTTTCTTGTGACATTGTGTTTGATGAGACTAACGGCTCTCAAGTAGAGCAAGTTGATCTTGATGAGCTAGATGATGAAGAGGCTCTGTGCGTCGCGCTAAGGAACATGTACATTGGAGATGTGTGTCCCAAAGAATCCGAAGAGCCTCCACAAGCACAAGATCAACCATCATATTCCATACAAGCATCTCCACCAACTCAAGATGAGGAACAGGCCCAAGATAATGAAGAATAAGATCAAGAAGATGAGCCACCTCAAGAGGAGGACAATGATCAAGGGGGAGATGACAATAATGACAAGGAAGATGAATAGGATCAAAGACCGCCACACCCAAGAGTCCACCAGGCGATTCAAAGAGATCACCCCATGAACACCATCCTCGGTGATATTCATAAGGGGGTAACACTCGATCTCGAGTCGCTCATTTTTGTGAACATTACTCTTTTGTTTCCTCTATTGAGCCACACAGGGTAGAGGATGCACTTAAAGATTCGGATTGGGTGGTGGCGTTGCAAGAGGAGCTCAACAACTTCACGAGGAATGAGGTATGGCATTTGGTTTCACGTCCTAATCAAAATGTTGTAGGTACCAAGTGGGAATTCCGCAACAAGCAAGATGAGCATGGTGTGGTGACAAGGAACAAAGCCCGACTTGTGGCCAAGGGTTATTCACAAGTCGAAGGTTTGGATTTCGGTGAAACTTATGCACCCGTAGCTAGGCTTGAGTCAATTCGAATATTACTTGCCTATGCTACTTACCATGGCTTTAAGCTTTACCAAATGGACGTGAAAAGTGCCTTCCTCAATGGACCAATCAAGGAAGAGGTCTATGTTGAGCAACCTCCCGGCTTTGAAGATAGTGAGTACCCTAATCATGTTTACAAACTCTTTAAGGCGCTTTATGGGCTCAAGCAAGCCCCAAGAGCATGGTATGAATGCCTAAGAGATTTTCTTATCACTAATGGCTTCAAAGTCGGTAAAGCCGATCCCACTCTCTTCACTAAAACTATTGCAAAAGATTTGTTCGTATGCCAAATTTATGTTGATGATATCATATTTGGGTCTACTAACAAATCTACTTGTGAAGAGTTTAGTAGGATTATGGTTCAAAAATTCGAGATGTCTATGATGGGGGAGTTGAAGTATGTCTTAGGATTTCAAGTGAAGCAACTCCAAGAGGGCACCTTCATTAGCCAAACGAAGTACATTCAAGACATACTTACGAAGTTTGGAATGAAGGATGCCAAGCCCATCAAGACACCCATGGGAACTAATGGGCATCTCAACCTCGACACGGGAGGTAAATCCGTAGATCAAAAGATATACCGGTCGATGATTGGATCTTTACTCTATTTATGTGCATCTCGACCGGATATTATGCTTTCCTATGTGTGCAAGGTTCCAAGCCGATCCTAAGGAAGTTCACCTTTGGGCCATGAAGAGAATCTTGAAATATTTAGTTTATACTCCTAAGTTTGGTCTTTGGTACCCCAAGGGATCCTCTTTTGATTTATTAGGATATTCAGATGCTGATTGGGTAGGGTGTAAAATTGATAGGAAGAGCACATCAGGGACTTGTCAGTTTCTAGGGAGATCCCTGGTGTCTTGGGCTGCAAAGAAACAAAACACAGTAGCTCTTTCTAACGCCGAAGCCGAGTATATTGTCGTAGGCCATTGTTGCACGCAATTGCTTTGGATGAGGTAAACCCTCAGGGACTATGGCTACAAATTTAGCAAAGTCCCTCTCCTATGTGATAATGAGAGTGCAATCCGCACGGCGGATAATCCCGTTGAACACAGCCGCACTAAGCACATAGCCATTCGGTATCACTTTTTGAGAGATCACCAACAAAGGGGGGATATCGAGATAGCCTATATTAACACCAAAGAACAACTAGCCAATATCTTTACCAAACCACTAGATGAGAAAACCTTTACCAAACTTAGAAATGAGCTAAACATTCTTGATTCTCGGAATTTTGATTGATACTTTGCACACATAGCTCATTTATATACCTTTGATCATATCTCTTTTATGTCTATGACTAATGTGGTTTCAAGTGTATTCTCATGCTTAGTCATAGAATTGAAAAGGAAATGGAGTATTCGGCAAAGACGACGCTTCCACTCAACTCCATCGGTACTATCTACTCTTTGTCGGTATTCCGCCATCTCTCCATTGGTATAATCTTTCACTCATATATTGTTTGCCAAAGTAGGAGAGAATTTACTAAGGGCTCATATTTCACTCAAGGTATCCGTTTTTGGCGATTCATGCCAAAGGGGGAGAAAGTATTAGCCCAAAGCAAAAAGACCGCACCACCACACCAATTTCAAATTTTTTCGAAACAAGTTTAAAATTTTAAATGTTTTTCAATTGGTATCTTTGAAACTATTATTCCTCTAAGAAATCGTATCTCAATTAATATATCCCAAAACCCTCTTGAAAGCTAAGAGGAGAATTTCATTTAGGGGGAGTTTTGTTTGAGTCAAAGGAAAAGCATTTGAAATAGGAGGAGAAAATTTCAAATCTTGAAAATGCTTCTTACAATCTTACTTATATACCTTTGACTATTTGCAAAAGGATTTTGAAAAGAATTTTCCAAAGAATTTGCAAAAACAAAACGAGTGGTGCAAGCGTGGTCCAAAATGTTAAAATCGAAGAAAGCAATCCTTGCATATCTATTGAAATAATATATTGGTTTCACTCCAAGCAACCTTTGCACTTATCTTATGCAAACTAGTTCAATTATGCACTTATATATTTGCTTTGGTTTGTGTTGGCATCAATCACCAAAAAGGGGGAGATTGAAAGGGAAATAGGGTCAAACCTTTTCCTAAATAATTTTGGTGGTTGAATTGCCCAACACAAACAATTGGACTAACTAGTTTGCTCTAGATTATAAGTTCTACAGGTGCCAAAGATTCAACTCAAACCATTAAAAAGTCCAAGAAAGGGTTCAAATAGGAAGGAGCAAAACCAACTGAAGGCTGCCCTGGTCTGGCGCACCGGACTATCAGTGTCCGATGCACCAGGGAGATCAACTCTGAACTGCTCAGCTTCGGGTTTCTGGAGAGCCACTCCGCTATCCGGTGTGCCATGCAGAGCAACGGCTATAGCGCTAACTGTCGTCTGCAAAAGTGAACAGTGAACGCTACAGTGCGCAGACAGTTCGCGCAGAAGTCAGAGCAGCGCTAGAAGGCGCACCGGACAGTGCATAGTGACTGTCCGGTGCACCACCAGACTGTCCGGTGGCCTAGGATGACAAGGCTCCAACGGTCGAACCCTAACGGTTGGGTGACGTGGCTGGTGCACCAGACAGTGTCCGGTGGCGCACCAGACTGTCCGGTGTGCCCATCGACAGACAGCCTTCCCAACGACCACTTTGGAGGTTAGGGCTATAAATACCCCCAACCACCACACATTCAAGGCATCCAAGTTTTCAGCCATTGCATTCAATACAAGAGCTCTAGACTTCACTCCAAGACACAAACAAGAGATCAAATCCTCTCCCAAGTCCGGAATCACTCCAAACATTTAGTGACTAGTGAGAGAGAGATATTTGTGTTCATTTGAGTTCTTGTCGCTTGGATCGCTTTTCTTCTTCCCCATTCTTGCTCTCAACACCTTTGTAATCAAAGCAAGAGACACCAAGTTGTGGTGGTCCTTGTGGGGACTAAGTGTCCCAATTGATTAAGGAGAAAGGCTCACTCGGTCTAGGTGACCGTTTGAGAGAGGGAAAGGGTTGAAAGAGGCCTGGTCTTTGTGACCACCGCAACGGGGAGTAGGATTGCAAGAACCGAACCTCGGTAAACAAATCACCACGTCACTCTCTTCATTTGCTTGTGATTTGTTTTTGCCCTCTCTTTCGGACTCGATTTTATTTCTAACGCTAACCCCGGCTTGTAGTGTGTGCTTAAGTTTATAATTTTTAGATTCGGCCTATTCACCCCCCTCTAGGCGACTTTCACTAACACATATTTTGTAAGATCCATGAGCCATCATAAAAAACACAAACCATGTGCAGATTATAAATAAAGTATTAACACACTCAGATTATGTTCAGTCCTTAGCACAACAAGAAACTAACACCCAAAACAACATAGTAACAACACAGTAATTTTTGCAATGACAGAAGGATGGGTGACAGGTTCATAGAAGCGGTATAAGCATACCGAGTCGACAACGTGGTAAAGAAAATACCATGTACAGGCGATGCTGAGCCATTGAACGGGTACCATAGGCAGCAAATCAGTGACCCCCATCCCTCGCCTCCCTGCTTCCAAGGTTTTGTAGAGCAGGAAGGGAAGGGAAGGGTGGGCATATCTGTTCGTTGCTAGAGAAGGAAGGACGTTCACAACAGGAAGGAGATCAAGTCTGACTCGGATGCGATTTCATCTCGGGTTACATGACCAGTCTGCACTACAATGGACGCCCATGACTCATCCGGACTCCGATTGCAATGGACTTGATATGATTAGAAAGGTAAGAAGATTATCTAACCAACCCAACTGGTCCCACATTAAAATTCATCTAGAGTCAATGGAAATCATTGAAACAAGCCTGCGCTCAGAGCCTCAGATTCTATTTTGGTGTTGCGACACTGTCTATTGGGGTGTTGGGTTATGTATCGTGTTGGAGCCCATTAGGGGTATGTCCAGGGATTGTGCACGCCCCTAACCTCTATTTTAGCAGTAGTCACCGCCACATTAGGGTTTGAGTTTTGCTTAGATCATATCTGTTATCAAACAGTGT
The DNA here is from genome assembly GCA_029449295.1 of Zea luxurians. Taxonomy (NCBI): domain Eukaryota; kingdom Viridiplantae; phylum Streptophyta; class Magnoliopsida; order Poales; family Poaceae; genus Zea; species Zea luxurians. The sequence continues at coordinate 76,949,540 of JAOPSE010000014.1, forward strand.
CGTCGGTCATCGGTTTGTGAGACTCCACATCGTGATCAATGTAGTTTTGATTGTGTTCTTCCTATTCTTGCTTGTGTTCTTGATTGCGATTGTAGGGATAAGCCTTCGTGGCGAGGTCACTCGTGTGTCATGGGTGATAACCAACAGAGCAGTGGTGTAGTGTTTGCGAGGATCCGTTCACTCGGGGCCTTGGAACATCAACGTCGAGATCTCCACCCAATCAAGTTATCATACCTCACAGAAGATCGAGCCTTGCCCTCTATCATTATGTTTGGTGCATCAAGTATAATGCATACCAGACACGTCGATGTAAATTATATTCTGAGCAAGGCAACCTTCTATCTAGTGGCACATATCCCATGCACACCAGGATTCTCGATTTCTTCTGAAATTCCATGAAATTCATTGTTTTTCTCGTTTTCGGTACTACACGAAAGTGAAATTTTGGTCTAGGAAACTATATATTTCGATTCCAAATTCAAAAAATACAAAAGTCAAACTTTGGTAAAAAACAAAATTTTGAACAGTAAAAACAAAATTGTAAACCGTGATGCACACCAGATATGTTTGGTGCCTCTACAACACTGCCAACTCAGTTATTCCAAACATTTTAAGTTGTATTTGATCTCAAACTTATTTTGAGCTTCTATTGGACTATCTAGTACTAGAGTTCATAAGTTTGCAATACCACACATCAATAGACTTACATAGGTCAAGCTACCCATCTATGCACCTTTTGTAGTATGGCCAAAGAAAAATAAAGGTCTTATTGTTAATCTATGTGTTCATTAATTCTATTGACACTTAGAACTAGTCGATTCTTAACCTTCTTGTCCATCTTTTGAACATTTTAAAGGGCTTCCATCAATAAGGACATAAAACTATATAAGCCCAATCCATATTAGTGTTACCTAACTTAATTTGTGAATAAAACATGTGTTAGTTAGAATTATCTTGATCATTGAAATCCATCTAAGAGCAATGTTAATAATACAACTCATAGTGGTCTTTATGATGTCACCATGTCATATATAGCCAACTAAGAGCATCTCCAACAAATAGTCATGTTGCTGACTTGGTCTCAAATGCTATGAATTAAGAACAAGGCAACACAAAAATAGGTTAATGTTTAATGCCCTTCGTCCTTCAAAGCATTATTTCCCTGAGGATATAACAATCTTTGGACGAAGGTTATGAAGGACTGTACCTTCATCATTGCAACATAAATCAATGAAAGATGAGGCATATGAAACATAATAACATGGATAATTACATGACATCATAATATATCTTCTTTTTTATATAATCAGGAATGAATAAGAGCGAAATCAAATTACATTTGTACCTTCGAATTTAATTGAAGGCAAAGGTACCAGCGTGACGCACAAGCGAGTACAAGTCAGCGTGAACAGTACAGGAGTACTGTTCATCTATTTATAGGCACAGGGCGCAGCCTGTGTAAAATTACATTCATGCCCTTTTTACTATTGACTTAATGACAACCCAACGAGGACTAGATAGCCTTTTCCCCTTTAAGTCGGTTCCCTTTTCTATTGTTGAGCCGAAGCTTCCTTGCGCATAGCTTCGAAACTGGTTCATCCTTCGTCCTGACCATGCTTTTCATATTGTATACAGCTTTATCCCGAATCCAAAGGTTCTTGAACATATATTACACTTGGGAAACATTGTTAGTCATGTTTTTGAGGACCTTCGGAAGACGAAGGCCCCCAACAGTTGCCCCTCACAGTATTAATTTGTTATAACAACGAATTCAGACAACGACATGAACAAAGGCCTTAAGCCAAAGGTCCGAAAAAACACCTTCCCTTTGCTAGAATAGCAATAGCCAATGATAGACAGGGCCCACCAAGTTGCAACACACTAGGCATATAAATATAAACCACATTGACGGCATTTGGTACACTGTTGCCACTATTTGCGTTATTTTCTCAAACTTTTTAGCTGTTGCTCACTAGCTCTCGCCTGATTTCCAAGCTTCCTGAGCTTCGGTTTAAAGTCATGTTTTCACCATGTCTGAGGAAAAAATATCCAAGGAAGAGAAGGTTGTTGTGAAGACGAAGTTGACTGAAAAGACGAAGCTATTTGAGGAGAAGAAGGCTGTGGATCCTTATATTGTTGGATTCGTTGAGTCGATGGCAAAGACAAACATAGAGAAGATTACTAAGGAGATACTGGAAGGTTTATCTGAAGATACTGGTGATAGCGATAGCTGTGATGTGGAAAGTGGGGATGAAGATTCTAAAGATCGGTCCTGGCGGCCAAGCCATTCTGTCTTTGGAAAATCGACCATTAAGCAGAGTCATCTTGAGAACATGAGAGGAAGGTACTTTCGGGACATGTCTATTATGAGGGCTGGCGGAGACAACAACATCCCTGCCCCTGAGGAAAACGAAGTTGTAATTTACCGAAGCTTCTTCAAGGCTAGACTTCGGTTCCCTTTGAGCAAGTTTGTAGTTGAAGTTTTGAAAACCTACCAGATCTTCCTCCATCAGATCACCCCCGAAGCCATAATAAGGATAAGGTTTTTTGTCTGGGCAGTAAGGAGTCAAGGGCTAGAGCCAAGCGCGAAATGCTTCTGCAACATGCACTGAACTTTTATATGAGACGAAGACCATTGGTAAAGAGCAGTACCATAACAACTTTGGTTGTTATGGATTCGTTGCTCGTCCCAATGCAAGCCACCTAGTGCCAACATTTCGGAAGAGATGGCCCGGGGCCTGGATGGAAGAGTGGTTTTATGTGAAGAATGATCTGAAGACGAGAGAAGACATAAAAGAAATCATCATGTGCCCCATCTGGTCCCGCTTCGGCCTTCGAAGGCTGAAGGTCGAAATTGATGACGCCACCAAAGCGTGTCAAAAGGCCTTCAACACTGTTTGCTCCTTCATTGGCACAAGGGATTTAATTCAAGAACATATAACCTTCAGGGTATGGCCGCTTATGGAAAGCTGGGAAATGCCGAAGGAGACCATTACTGACTCTAGCGAACGTGGTTTGGTTCGGCTAAAGTATACCTTCAGGTTTGGGGATAAGTTTGATGAACCAAATGATGACTGATGAAAGTAGCCTAGAGGGGGTGAATAGGCTACACCTGAAATTTTCCACTAAAAACTTCGAGATAGTGTCAAATTCAAGTTGCACTAGTGCAAACCGGTTCAGTTGATTTTGTTTACAACTGAACAAGTTTGAACCTGCTCAACTTAGATTAGATAAACAGTTAAACAAATGTGATGAAGTAGTGAGAGATTTTGCTAAAGACTTGCCCTAGAGAAAATCCACTCGAATAGATGACAAATCGGTATGAATTGTTTTCACATGATTTGCACACAATATAATCGAATATGAACTAACCAACAAATTAAAGCACTTATCAAGAACACACAAGAACACATGATTTAACCCGAGGTTCGACAACCACCACAAAGGTGTCCTACTCCTCGTTGAGGAGCCCACAAAGGGTCGGGTCTTTTCCAACCCTAATCCTCCTGTTGGGGACTTGTTCTCAAATGCTATGAGTTAAGAACAAGGCAACACAAAAATAGGTTAATGGTGAATGTCCTTCGTCCTTCGAAGCATTATTTCCCTAAGGATATAATGATCTTCAGATGAAGGTTATGAAGAACGCGCCTTCATCATAACAGCATATGCTAATGAAAGACGAAACATATGAAACATGAAAAATAACATGAATAATCTTATGACATCGTCCATATATTTTTTATTATATAATCACGAATAAATAGAAACAATATTGAATTACATTTGTACCTTCGGCTCGAAGGAAAAGTACAAGCGTGACGCAAAAGCGAATGCCAAGTCAGCGTGAACAGTACGGGAGTACTGTTCACCTATTTATAGGCACGGGACGCAGCCCGTGTAAAATTGCATTGATGCCCTTTACATTTATCAATAACTACAGTAATTCTTCGAGGTTCAATTTGGCTTTTCATCTTTAAGTCGGTTCCTCTTTTCTGTTGTTGTGCCGAAGCCTTCCTGCACATAGCTTCGTGATCGTCTTATCCTTCGTCATGATCGTTTTTCATTCCAGTCATGCTTCGTCTTAACCATGCTTTTGTATATTCGCGACCTGACTCCGAAGGTGCCTGTTCCGAAGGTGCCTGTTCACATATTACACTTGGAAAATATTATCAAACTATGCTTTTGAGTACCTTCGGGAGCCGAAGGCCCCCAACAGTAGCCCCTCGTAATATCAATTTATTGTAAAGATAAATTCATATTGCGACATGGACGAAGGCTTTAAGCCGAAGGTTCCGAAAAAACACCTTCCTTTTGCTAGAATAGCTACAGTCATTGACAAGCGGGGCCCTCCTAGTTTTCGACATACTGGGTGTATAAATACAAGCTCACCGCGGGTTTATTTGGCACGCCCTTTTGCCACCTGCTTTTTACTCACCCAGCTTTTAGCCTGCGCCCGATAGCATTTTTAAGCTTCGGTTTCAAGTCTAGTTTGCCAGCATTCAGCGAAAATGTCTGAGGATAAGACAGTTGCTGGTGCTTCGAAGCTAAGCCTTTCGGAGGAAATGCACCTGGGTTTTCTTGAGTCAATGTCGAAGACCAATACGGAAAAGATTGTCAAGGAAACTTTGGAGGGTTTATCCGAAGATACTGGCGACAGTGATAGCTATGATGTGGATAGTGGTGGGGAGGACTCCGAAGATCGCCCGTGGCGGCCTAGTCACTCAAACTTCGGAAAATCAACTATAAAGCAGAGTCAACTTGAAAATATGAGGGGGAGATACTTCCGAGATATATCCATCGTGAGGGCAGATGATGGAGAAAAAACTACGCCGACCCCCGAAGATAATGAGGTCGTGATCTTCCGAAGCTTTTTAAAGGCTGGGCTACAATTCCCTCTAAGCAGGTTTGTAGTAGAAGTTCTGAAAATATATCAAATTTACCTTCATCAACTTACCCCTGAGGCAGTGATAAGATTGGGAATCTTTGTCTGGGCCGTGAGGAGCCGAGGGTCTGGAGCCAAGTGCAAAAAGCTTTTGCAATATACACGAGCTAGTATATGAGACGAAACCCTGGGGTAAGGAGCAATATCATAATAATTTTGGTTGCTATAGCTTCAGGTGCCCGCTTTGGGTCAAGCTGTCCCGTGCCAACCTTTCGGAAGAGATGGCCCGGGGAATGGATGAAGGAATGGTTCTACGTGAAGAATGATTTGAAGGTTCGGGAAGATATCAAAGACATCATCATGCGCCCTATCTGGCAGCGCTTCGGACTCCAGAAACCAAAGGTAGAAATGGACGAAGCAGCTGAAGAATGTCAGAGGGCCTTCGGCGTAGTCTGTTCTTTTATTGGGACCAGAGATTTAATGCAAGAGCACATTGCCTTCAGAGTGTGGCCACTTGTAGATAACTGGGAAATGCCGAAGGAGACCGTTAAAGAAACTGACGAGGGTGGGCTAATCAGGCTAAAATATACATTCAAGTATGGAGATAAGTTTGTTGAACCGGATGATGATTGGCTGAAAAGCATTGAGAATGTAAGTGATGAATTGCTTGGGGCATACTCAAAGGCCGAAAATACTGCATTATCAGCGGCCTTCGGAGGCCGAAAGAAGAAGAGACTCAACCGAGTATTCGATGCAATTGGGTTTATCTATCCCGACTACTATTATCCAATGCGAGGTCAAAAGAGAAAAAATACTTCTCCTGCAAAGGACACTGCTTCAGCTGCTCCCGGGGAGCCAGCGCCGAAAAGGAAGAAGGTAAAAGTGTTCACACACCCTCCACGCTGTATTGAGTCGGCCATAGTGCCCGAGTTTATTGGCGAGGCCTCCTCGGCCACCGAAGCTAGAGAACCAACTACAGCGCCAAAATTCGAAGAAATGGCCAAAGCACCAGCAATAGAGAAAGCGGAAGAACCAGAAACTGAAAAAGGAAAAACATTAGAAATTTTGAGTTCTTCATCAAAAGTTGAGGCGACTAAAGGCCAAAAGGGGCCAGTAGCAACCCCAAAAAGAAAAAGGATGGTTAATGTGCTGGATGTTTTGGAAACAATTAAATCTTCGAGCATAACTCCGAAGAAAACTGCTAAAGCTTCTGAAGTATCTGCTGAAGCCTTTGTTAGTGAAGCTTCGAAGCAACAATTTGTAACTGAAATTGGACCTTCAGAGCCCACCAAGGTAAAACATTTAGAAGCTGAAAAGGCAAAATTGATAGAGGCAACTTTAGAAACTGAAAAAACAAAAATAACAGAGCCAATTTTAGTCGAGGACATTGACGCTACCGTTCCCGAATGCATCTTCCAGAATGCACGATTATATTATACGACATGCTTCGGGAAAGAAATTATCCAAAGAAGAGGTCTTTGAAGCTAACCACTATGCCCGAGAACTAAAGTATCCGAAGGGGGCCGTAGTGTTCAATGGGACAGATGAAGATGACTTCTTGTATTGCCTCCCAGACAATAAAGAACTATCTGTCTGCCGGGAGATGGCTAGAAGCATGGGATTCCCGAAGCTTGAAGCTGGCCTTTGCGCCATGACGAAGGAGGATCTTGCAGATAGTCTTGCATATAACAGTCTGAAGGTACGAAGATTGTAAATTTTGAATTTTGTAGATTTTGAATGAGTCCTTTACTGTTGTGTTAATCCATTCATTCTTTTTGAATAGGGCTTAATTCTCAGCAATGCCTTAAGGGCACAAAAGAATGCTGAAGACGAGAGCTGCACCATTGTTCTCAACAACATTCGAACAGAGGTTATCAGGCTAAGAAACGAAGCCTTGGAGAAGGACAGAATTCTGCTTACATTAGTGGAAAAAATGAAGGAATACGAAGCTAACTCTAAAACTCAAACGGAAGCTCAGAGGCGTGAAATCGAAGATCTTCGTAAACAACTAGCCCGAGCCAAAGAAGAACGCATTCTTGAAGAAACAAAACGAGAGTTAAGTGATCAATGGGCAAATCATTTGGAAGTTAATGTTAAAGAGATTCGTGCTTCTCAGAGAAGATGCTATGTTAAATCCATAGAGTGCGTTAAGAAGATAAAATCCAGCTTTGCCAATGTTGGCGCATTCTCTAGCGAAGAGAATTTCTCAAGGGGCAATCCCGAAGGTCCGATGAAATGGATCAGTAACGAAGCTGAGGCCTTCGAAGAAATCCTGAATAGCCGCGGAGACATATGTGCTTTTTCGGGTGCTAGAGGAATTGCTACTGTTTTGGAGAAGAAAGGTTGTGAGCATGTAAAATCTTTAGCGCAATCCGAAGCTACTTTGTCCTCCGAAGACATTAAAGACCCCTCAGCCGAAGCAAGCATGATCGGCGGAAAAATTTTCACCGATATCTGGGACAACAGGCGGCCGAGAAATGGCGCAAGAAATTATTCAAAAGAGCGAAAAAGGCATCGATGATGCCAAAAAAGTATCGGCGGCTGCCGAAAAAAGTACAGAGCCCAAAGGGCAAATAGGTATTAATTAGTGATTTTTATTATGTTGTAATTTTTTATTCCAGACTTTGTTCACGGTTTGTAATAGTAATATAGCTTGTATCTTCTCTTCGCTCAGAACCTGCTGAGGCATCTCCGGGCCCCCACCCGAAGGGGGACGATGAAATTAGAAAAATGGCCGAAGCCATTATGGACAAGGTTGTCGACCAGCTACTGAACGAAGCTGCAGAAATAGTTCTTAAAGAGGATTAAATGCTACTGTAAAAACATTTGGAACGTAACGTATGTAATATATTGTAACTTTGAATGTAATATATAATCCATGTACAAGTTTTAATTCTTTACGATGCATGAAATCTTGCATACATACCATTTTTTGAGCCTTCGGCGAAAAAACACCTTCCCTTCTTTTTCATGCTTCGTGACGAAAATCTTATATCACAAGAAATTGCATACTTCGCTGGTGAAGATTATCCAAGCTTTGTGAAATATTCTCCGACGCTATAGAAAAGTTTTTTGTTGCCTCTCTAATGAAGCTACACTTCTTCTCGATTTTAGTACGATTTTCTCTTTTCCAAAATATTCTCCAAAGATCAATATTGTATCCCCTTCTTGTTCCACATGCAATATGCTGTATGATGCTTATGTTATGCAGAATGATGTGATGATGTTATGTTATGCAAAATGACATTTGTGCCACAGATACATATCCCTGTAATTGAGCACACACACTTTTTATATCAGCGCTGACTTTTCGCTGTAAGCCTCCCTTAGGAGCTTCTTCGCCTTTTACTTTCAGCGGAATCAGCGTTTATTTTTTGCTGTAAGCCTCCCTTAGGAGCTTCTTCGCCTTTTACTTTCAGCGGAATCATCGTTTATTTTTCGCTGTAAACCTCCCTTAGGAGCTTCTTCGCCTTTTACTTTCAGCGGAATCAGTGTTTATTTTTCGCTGTAAGCCTCCCTTAGGAGCTTCTTCGCCTTTTACTTTCAGCGGAATCAGCGTTTATTTTTCGCTGTAAGCCTCCCTTAGGAGCTTCTTCGCCTTTTACTTTCAGCGGAATCAACGTTTATTTTTCGCTGTAAGCCTCCCTTAGGAGCTTCTTCGCCTTTTACTTTCGGCGGAATCAGCGCTGACTTTTCGCTGTAAGGTCAGAAAACTTACTCTGCGCTCCTTTAGGAACGACTTTTCACTGTTTCGAACAATTTGCACTGTGTCCGTTATAAAAAATTTTTGACAATACAACGGTCCTTCATGCCACCATAAATTCGTATGCTTCGACAACTCAAGCCTATGGAGAAAGTGTTACAAGAAATTGAAAAATGATAAAAGACACTTAAACTTCCCATAATTGTTCCTTATTAACAAAAAAGTAATACTAAATGTAAAAATGCGAAAAAACTGCTGTTTTGGTAGGATATTTATCAATAAATGTGCTTCGATTCTGGCACAGTGCTATTGACTGTGCGAGCTTCGGACTCCTCTCTGAAGTCCCTCTGAAGGTGATTATGCTGACTCCCTTCTGGCTGCTGTCCTCGCTGCGTCGGCGGTGGTGGTGGAGGTTGTTGCCAAGATGCTTGGGGTTGGCTTGCCGAAGCAACAGAAGCTGCAGGGTGGTTGCCTACATATTCTGGAATATAAGGCGAATGATACGAAGCAGTATGCATGACCTGCTTCGGCTGACTTTGTTGCGCTGCTGCTTCTGCTATCTCCTTCTGCTTCTGGATGGTGACATGGCACATCCTGGTGGTATGGCCCTTGTCTTCATCACAGAATAGGCAATAAATTTTTCTTGGCTGATCTCCAAACCTTCCCCCGAAGCCCCTGGCGCCTCTGCCCCTTGGCACTGGCGGCCGAGCAGAGCTTTGCTGTTGGCCCGAAGCTTGCGAAGAGTATTGTGGCCTTTGCTGTTGGCTGCTTCGATCATTGCCTTGAACGGAGTTATGAATTGACCTGACATGCCTTGGATGAAATCTCCCTCCGAAGCCCCTGGTCATCTCAGAGAACCTGAATGCCTCCTCCCTTCTCTGGCGGAAATCATTGTTAGCTCGGATGTACTCGTCCATTTTTTGGAGCAGCTTCTCCAAAGTTTGTGGTGGCTTCCTGGCAAAGTATTGTGCTGAAGGTCCCGGCCGAAGTCCCTTAATCATGGCCTCAATGACAATTTCATTGGGCACTGTTGGCGCTTGTGCCCTCAGGCGCAGAAACCTTCGGACATACGCCTGGAGATATTCTTCGTGGTCCTGGGTACACTGGAATAGAGCTTGAGCAGTAACTGGCTTCGTCTGAAATCCTTGGAAGCTAGTTATTAACATTTCCTTCAACTTCTGCCAAGAAGTGATTGTCCCTGGCCGAAGAGAGGAGTACCAAGTCTGAGCGACGCTCTTGACGGCCATGACAAAAGACTTTGCCATGACTGCAGTATTGCCACCATACGAAGATATGGTTGCTTCATAACTCATCAAGAATTGCTTCGGGTCTGTATGACCGTCATACATGGGGAGCTGGGGTGGCTTATAAGACTATGGCCAAGGTGTAGCCTGCAGTTCTGTTGACAGGGGAGAAGTATCATCAAAAGCAGAATTTCCATGATGGAAATCTTCATACCAGTCGTCCTCGTTGTAGAAGCCCTCTTGATGAAGCTCTCTGCGCGGGGGCCTTTGGTTCTGGTCATCTTGAGCAAGATGTCGAAGCTCTTCAGAGGCTTCGTCTATCTGCCTTTGAAGATCAGCTAGACGAGCCATCTTCTCCTTCTTCCGTTGGACCTATTGATTGAGCATTTCCAAATTTTGGATTTCTTGATCCAATTCGTCCTCCGGAGGCGTTGGACTGGTGGCCTTTCTCTTCTGGCTTCGGGCCTCCCTAAGAGAAATGACATCTTGATTATGGTCTAGCGGCTGCAGAGCAGCAGCCCCTGTCGCTGAAGCTTTTTTCGGCGGCATGACGAAGGTGATGCTTGCCGAAGGTTTTCAAAACTCAAAAATTGGAAGTGAGTTCACCGGAGGTGGGCGCCAATGTTGGGGACTTGTTCTCAAATGCTATGAGTTAAGAACAAGGCAACACAAAAATAGGTTAATGGTGAATGTCCTTCGTCCTTCGAAGCATTATTCCCCTAAGGATATAATGATCTTCAGACGAAGGTTATGAAGAACGCGCCTTCATCATAACAGCATATGCTAATGAAAGACGAAACATATGAAACATGAAAAATAACATGAATAATCTTATGACATCGTCCATATATTTTTTATTATATAGTCACGAATAAATAGAAACAATATTGAATTACATTTGTACCTTCGGCTCGAAGGAAAAGTACAAGCGTGACACAAAAGCGAATGCCAAGTCAGCGTGAACAGTACGTGAGTACTGTTCACCTATTTATAGGCACGGGATGCAGCCCGTGTAAAATTACATTGATGCCCTTTACATTTATCAATAACTACAGTAATTCTTCGAGGTTCAATTTGGCTTTTCATCTTTAAGTCGGTTCCCCTTTTCTGTTGTTGTGCCGAAGCCTTCCTGCACATAGCTTCGTGATCGTCTTATCCTTCGTCATGATCGTTTTTCATTCCAGTCATGCTTCGTCTTAACCATGCTTTTGTATATTCACGACCTGACTCCGAAGGTGCCTGTTCCGAAGGTGCCTGTTCACATATTACACTTGGAAAATATTATCAAACTATGCTTTTGAGGACCTTCAGGAGCCGAAGGCCCCCAACACCTCCACAAGCCGACCACCAAGGTCAAGGCAATCTCTTCTCAAATTAGCTCAAAGAGCAGGTGATACAAACTTCTTGGGGTTGTCCACAAATTTGGAGACTCCCAAGCAACCTCTAACCGTCAAGGAACGCAAGGTTCCAAGAGTAACAAATCTGCACAAGGTTAAGTTTGCAATGAGCTCAAAATGAAGAGAATGGGAGAATCAAGATGAAATCAACAGCGTGTTAGATCGACTTTACCTCACACCAAGGATCCTTCAAACGATTGAAGGAGATGCGATTTCGGGTGTGAGAGGTGAAATGAATGCCCTTGTTTGGAGGTTGGTCAGCCAAGAAATCGTGGAAGGGGCAGAAGTGAATGAAGAGAGAGAGAGAGAGAGTGTGTGTGTGGGGGGGGGGGGGGTATTTAAAGGATCCCCCAAAAGCTGGCAGCCGTTGGGAGAAGTGGACCAAAAACTGGTTGAACCGGTTCTTAAACCGGTTGAACCGGTTTCCACCAGGGAGTTCTCGGTTCACTGAGGTACTCAGCCGAAGACTCGACCGGCCTCAAATTCGGTTGAGCTAGACTCAAATCTGGTTGAACTGGTTTTCAAAAAACTCTACACACGACTTTTTTCCTAACAGAACTGACTGGCAGACTGGCAGGTCAGAAGGTGACAGAAGGAACAGTGCAGAAGCCGATTGAACCGGTTTTAGGTCCGGTTGAACCAGTTTTTGAAACTGAAGAACAAGTTTTGAGAAAACTGAGGTGAACCAAGGTGAAACTTTAGTGGAGAGTGAAAGTGGTTTTTCCAAGGGCATTCATGATCTAGAAAAATATTCTCTTAGAGGACTTGAAAGAGTTTGAACTGAGCTCATCGCATTACTTACTTAACTTATTGCGGATCCCTCTTAATTGAACGGCGATTTCTATAACTCAAGAATTATAAAATGTAAACTGTCGTTGTTTCCAAGCACTTGGAGCACGCTATATGATGTAGAATTTTAATCCGCTGTGCTTTTACATTTGCATACTCATAAGATCTATGCTTCTTCTGTCTGTAGAATAACTGTATACATGCTAGGAGCAAACTTGTTAGAATCTCTGTTTGTTTTGTCATTTAATCACCAAAACCCTCAATTAGGGTTGATTGCACTCACAATCTCCCCCTTTTTGGTGATTGATGCCAAAACAAACTAGAGTAGAGATAAAATTTAAAAAATAAAGCACTAGCGAGATATAAATACTTGTGTATGTGTAGCTCCCCCTAAATATGTGCATGAGTTTTGTGATATTCATATTGAGTTGATATGTCAATTTGCAACATATTTGGAGAGTGAAAAACCAACACATTACACAAACACTGAGGGATGCAACAGAATGATATAAGATGTGATGATATAAAAATAGCATTACTCTAACAAATCCATCATTGTATAGCTTAAGATATGAGATAGTACTGGCTATTACAATAATGGGCATCACATCATGAAATTGTTTATGGCCCTTGGCCATCATCACATGCATCACAACAAGCATAGGCGAATAAAGTTATTACAGACCCAGTGTTCATTACAAAAATAAAAGCCCCTGAGGGCTACCAAGCCAAGCTGTCAATCCTTCTCCCCCTTTTTGGCAACTAGCACCAAAAATGGAGAGAAACATCAACCACAAATCACCATGGAGGAGTTGGATCAAAGAACTGAGATGCCAAGTTAGCTGCAAAGTTTTCGTTCCTAGGCTGAGCTAGGGGGGATAGTTGCCCGATGGATCCTGGGGAGGAGGATATGAAGAAGATTGACCTGGATCCCCTTGGTGGGGAGGCGGGGCTTACTGCTCACGATCATCAAAATATTCTTCCTCTTCTTCTTCTTCATCTTATGCTGTCATGAAGGGCATCCCATAGGCCTGCTGGTGCCATTCATTGATTTTTGGCAGAGGAGGATGAAGGGGCACATCAGGCGAGTGGGGAGAAAATGGCATACCCATGGACGAGGCTTGACGACAGAGGTTGTCGTCAGTCTCCCGCTGACGCCTTGCCAGCTCATGAACATCGGAAGATATGTTCCTGCACATAGAAAATAAAGTCGCAATACCATGAGCCAGTCGAGCTCCCATCCGTGACCACGACCTCGACCACGACCACGACCATGTGGTGTGGGAGATCCGCGACCAGGAGAGGGACGCGAGGTACCGGCAGCAGCTTGTCCACGAGAGCTAGAAGGGGCTTTCCTCAATCGCCCTACAGGATTGTTTGGATCAATCCAGAAGGGGGTGTAGGAGAGATGTCTTGTTCCTTTTTCAAAACGAAACTGAGTCACCACTTCAATCATCTTCATGATGAAGGGGGCATGAAGACATCCCTTGAGAGGGAAGCAGGCAGCATGGATGATTTCTTGCCAAATCATATCAAATACATTTATGCTTTCAGAACTGTTTGGCTTCATGAATGAGAGCAAGACTTTGCTCTCTCCCAGGATATTCATCTGATTACCCCCTTTGGGGATGAGAGTCATTCTGCAAAGAGAATTTATGTATCTGTAGTACTTGTGCAGATTGGTAGACTCCCAATATTTATCAGACTCAGAGGTATGAAGATCCTTGGCTTCATCCTTGATGGGAGGACGAAAGTCATGAATCTTGATTTTGTCTCCTAAAATATCTCCATCAGTAAATCCTAGGATGTGAGCAAACCTCCTATAGCTCACCTTATATCAGTTGCCTTCAATAAAGAAATTGAGATAAGGAAAGTTGTAAGGACTTTCCTCATCAGCAAGCTTAATCTAGAGGGTAGAATAAAATTGTGCAATAACTTCATCATTCCAATTGTATTGGAATGTCATTATGGTCTTCATCCTTTTTCTCTCACAGGCCCTCAATGCCTGTGTCATCTCGGGATCACCAATGGCTTTGCAACCATCCCAGTTAATATAACGCTGATGTAGGATTGACTTGTGCTTCTTGGGAAGAATCACAGAATTATAGAAATCAACATGTTGAAGGGTCCAGAAACGATTACCATCGATCCTGACATCACGAACACGTAATGTAGGATTTTGGAAGCGTATATCCTAAAGGAGAGCAGACCCTCCACTGGCAGTGAAATCAATGACTTGCTCATTGGTAGAGCGACGGGCCTGCGCTCTGTGAAGAACCAACCCCTAGATAATGGGTGCATTGGCAGAAGGGAGATCAACATCGTCATCTTTTCCTCCCTCATCATCGTTGGTTGCCTCCTAGGCTTGTGGATTTGCCGCGGATCGAGACCGACCGGAGGGATTCTGGGCCGTTCGACCGCGAGCCCCATGAGACCCTGAGGCCTCACCGCCTGGCAGCACATTGCCAGATCCGCGCCCGCGCTTGGATCTGGACCGAGGAGGAGTTTCTTCATGAATCTCTGGAGCATCGTCATCTGAGTCGGACTCAACTACAGACAGATTTCTATGACGCACCATCCTCGATCCGTCGAATCGACCACGAAAATTCCAACGAAGAGTGAGAGATGATGGAGGAGTCCGAGGGGATCAAGTCTCTAACAAACTCCATAAAGATTTGATGGCTTGGGAGGGATTTGGAGTGTGGGTTGTGAGAGAGGGAGAGAGAAGGGTGAAGGCATCGGTGGCTATAACAAATGAAAGAGTAAAGAGAGAAAGAGGGGAGGAGAGGAGAGAAAAGGGGAGGCGGCGGCTGGTCAAGCTGACCAAAACCGGTTCAACCGGTTTTGCTGCAGCACGCACAGTAAATGCGCAGAAAACGACGTTTGACTGCGCAGAAAACTTGGCGCACTGACAACACAGTCTGCGAGACTGACGGCACAGACTGCGGAGCTGACAGACAGCGCAGATTCAGAAGTGACCAAAACCGGTTCAACCGGTTTTTAAACCGGTTCAACCGGTTCTCACCAGAGAGAATCCGGTTGAGTGGCCTACTCAGCTGGTTTACTCAACCAGTTTACAAAACAGCCTGATAAGGCTTAGAATGCAAGCAATATTTATGACATGTATAATTTAGGCAATAAAAACAAGATTTCACATGTCATATTGTTCACAAAACAACTTTATTCCAATCAATCATGATTCAAATTTTAGTTCTTAAGACACATTTCGAGAATCCAAGATATTTAGTTCACTCCTTAGAAAACAAAACCTAGTCTCATCAAGAGGTTTCGTGAAGATATCGGCTAGTTGATTTTCAGTGGTCACATGAAATAATTCGATATCTCCTTTGGCTTCATGGTCTCTCAAGAAATGATGTCTAATATCAATATGTTTGGTTCTAGAGTGTTGCACAGGATTGTTTGCAAGTTTAATGGCACTCTCATTGTCACACAGCAGTGGAATCTTATTAAACTCACAACCAAAGTCTCTAAGGGTTTGCTTCATCCATAGCAACTGTGCACAACATGC
This sequence comes from Zea luxurians, assembly GCA_029449295.1. NCBI lineage: Eukaryota > Viridiplantae > Streptophyta > Magnoliopsida > Poales > Poaceae > Zea > Zea luxurians. The sequence goes on from JAOPSE010000014.1 coordinate 76,965,084, forward strand.
ACTAGCTGCTATGTACTCAGCTTCTGCAGTGGAAAGTGCAACACAATTTTGTTTCTTGGAACTCCATGACACTAAGGACCGCCCAAGGAATTGGCAAGTCCCAGTAGTGCTTTTTCGATCTACTTTGCAACCGGCATAGTCTGAGTCAGAATAGCCAAGTAAATCGAAAAGGGAGCCTTTAGGATACCATAATCCTAGGTTTTGGGTGTGGACTAAGTATCTTAAGATTCTCTTAACGGCAACAAGATGATATTAGGTCTAGATGCACATAAGTAAAGCAGTGACCCTATCATTGATCTATATAATTTTTGGTCTACCGGTTTACCTTCTTCATTAAGGTCGAGATGTCCATTTGATGACATTGGTCTTGGCGTGCTTTGCCTTTTCCATGCCAAACTTCTAGAGCATGTCTTGTGTATACTTGGTTTGGCATAGAAAGGTACCTTCATTGAGTTGTTTTACTTGAAATCCTAGGAAGTATTTGAGCTTGCCCATCATAGACATCTCAAACCTGTTCGTCATCACCTTGCTAAATTCTTCACAAAATTTCTCATTAGTACTACCAAATATAATGTCATCGACATATATTTGGCACACAAATAACTCATTATCAAATTTGTGAGTGAATAAAGTAGAGTCAGCTTTTCCTATTGTAAATCCATTTTTAATTAGAAAATCTTTAAGACAATCATACCAAGCTCTAGGGGTTTGTTTAAGCCCGTAGAGCGCTTTGTGAAGTAGATAAACATGGTTTGGCTTTCTTGGATCTTCAAATCCCGATGGTTGCTCCACATAGACTCGCTCTTGTAGTGGTCCATTTAGAAATGCGCTCTTGACATCCATTTGGTATAGCTTGAAATCATGGTTAGTAGCATAGGCAATTAATATTCTAATTGACTCTAACCTTGCTACCGGCGCATATGTTTCACCAAAGTCAAGTCCCTCCACTTGAGTGAAGCCTTGGGCAACCAACCATGCTTTGTTTCTTGTAACGACGCCATGTTCATCTTGTTTGTTCCTAAAGTCCCATTTTGTTCCAATCACATTTTGCTTAGGTCTTTGAACTAAGGACCATACTTCATTTCGGGTGAAGTTGTTCAACTCCTCTTGCATTGCAATTATCCAATCCGGATCACCCAGCGCTTCTTCAACCTTAAGTGGCTCAAGAGAGGAAACAAACGAGTAAAATTCACAAAAATTTGCCAAACGAGATCTAGTTGTTACCCCTCTTTTGATACTCCCAAGAATGTTGTCCACTGGATGATCTCTTTGGATGGTATGGTGGACTCGAGGATGGGGCACTGATGGTTGTCTTTGAATTTGCTCCTCCTCATCATCCACTTGATCAAGAGGCACTTCATCATCAACACTTTCAGGATCATCTTCCACAATGGTTGGCATCTTTTGGGGTTGATGAACTTCTTCATGTCACACCCGGGTTTCGGGGCACCAAGACCCGGGCGCGAACATATTCACTAGGTGTGCTGGGACCAAGTCTCACACATATGATGAATCATGGCACAGGATCGAATGTCACATCTTTACTACATAACGGGAGTTCTATACAAAATAAATAAATAAATATCTACATTATAAGGAGACAACGGTCCAGCAACCCAGAGTTGACTAGGAGACGACAGCCTAGACCTCTCACGAACACGCCACAGCATCCTCCATGCGCCTCATCCTGTGATACCTGTTCTTGACCTGTGGGGGGTGTGAGACAGCAATAGTGAGCTCACATACGTTCATAGCTCAACAAGTTGTGGGTAATAATGTGCATGAACTCACTAAAGATGGGAGTTCACGTGAAGTGTAAGGCTTACCAAAGAGGATGGTTAGAGCTGAGCATTGCTTTTAAAGTTCGTCAAAATTTTATTAGCAATTACTAAGTGTAAGTAAATACCAACCCAATTAAGTAGTAGAACAAAAGGAGTAACAACATCACCTGTGATGCAATGCATATGACAAATTGAATTTAGTTCCATAAATTAATCATGTGAGGGTCCGAGCTGCTCTTGACCGTGAGCATGGCTAGTATACCAGTTTTACATTCTGCAAAGGATGCGCATCTTTACCCACAAGTCATGTTACCCATCTGCCAAGGGATCGTGACTTCCCATACACCTCTACCGAGGAGGCGAGGCAGGGTAACACTATGAGGCCTTTACAAAGTTCCACTAGCTTCAGAAAACCTGCCACAGTTTCTAGGAAGCTCCAATGCAGGGACCCCTCGCATGACCGCCATCGCAGCAAAATCATCCCAAGGGCCTTCCTACACTGACCACTCCCCTATTGCCCTTGCCCCTTTCGGGTAAGGTAGTCATCCACTAGCTTTCCTAATTAATCAGCCAAGGGCTTCCCATTAAACCCTTGTGGTAGCACTGTTTTCCCGGGTGGTCGCTCCATGTTCCAATTAACATAATGATCTTGTCATGAACAGTAAATAACAACTGATAATAAAAATATGATTATGAACAAAGTATATCTCTATACCCAAAACCACATAAAGCAATAGCATGTACTACCCAGAAATTCAGTGGTGAACAAGGTATAAAGATAATCAAACTAGGGTATCCTATTGGGTCCCATCAAAATTAACCTATGCAGATCATTATGATTAATTAGAACATGAGTGGGTAAAAAGAAGTGATCAAGGGCACAACTTGCTTGGGACTTGAGATTCCATGTACCAACTTGCTCTTCAGGTTCTCGTTACCTCGCGCTAGTCGTAGCATTACAAACAAATAGTGTATAGGCAAAATTAACATTACACCAAACATATATGCAAAATACATAATAATGATCTACATGTTGAAATAAGATCATAGGAACAGGAATTATTAATTTTGGAGTTATAGATTTTAAGTTATGGATTTCTAAAGATTTTATGTGCTTTGTACAAGATTACTTAAGATAACATTTTTAATGTGGCTTTTATGTCAAAACAGTGGCACTAAATGATAAACAATAATATTATAAAAATATAGGAACTGGAATGGATCAATTCGGACTTAGAATGAATTAAATATGAATTTAACAAGTTTATAGATTTATTTTTATACTAAAAACCTATTTTCCACATTAATATAGTTATTTTATTCCACTTCTAGACCGAGGCCACTATTTCAGAAGAATCCAGGGTCTAGTTCATAAAACTGCTTAAGACTCAGTTTTTCCCCCGCACAGGATGGCGGGTTAAATCAACGAAACCCGAGGGGCATTTTTAGAAAGTGACTGCGGCGAAGGGGTAAGATGGAATCTGAGCTGCCCATCCAGAACTGAGGGCCCAGATTAGAACCGTGCTTTAAGTGAACCGGTACGAATTGCAATCCCCTGGATTTGGATCCGACGGTCCACAACCAATCCGAGCACATGAACGCGATGACTCAATCCCACCCGCCTGATCACAGATCCATGGTCCTGATCAATCCGACCGAATCATTATGTGGTTCTTCATCACATCCATCCATTTCAGATCAACGGCCCTGGGTTCATCTCCCACCCTGGCGAGAAAACGCGGCGAACCAAGCACACCGCACGGCGGCGGCGCCATTGCCGGCAAGCCACCACCCCACGCCCTAGTGCTCCAAACTACAACCGAGCATGTGCAACACGTAGAGGAGGTCAAGGCGAAGTCACGATGAGGAAATTTTACCAGAGAAAACGGTGGGCACAAGGCTGTCCGCGGACCAGGCGGATTTGCGACGGAGATGAGTGCTGCGGTGAGAAATCGCCCAACCTCCCGGGCCTCCCGCGCTCGGCAGTGACCCAAGACACGAACCACGCGCAAACGCGATGCTCCCTGACCACTTGCACACTCCGATTGATGACGACCACGAGGAATTTGCACTGCGGCAGGATCCGCGACAATGGTGGCTCACGGCCAAATCTTGTTGAGGTGAGCACGGGATTGATACCGGGAGATCCCCACGAAGGGCGCCTTATATAGGGGCGAGAGCCGTAGCTAGCCACCGACCTACTGGCGAGGATCGCGGCGGAGTCCACGGCGGCACGGAGAAGATGCTCGCGATTTAGTTGGGGATGAACGGACTGCAGAGGGGACCCACGCGCCGGTGACCCAGAAACGCGAGAAGAATCGGTCATCTGACCGTCGCCTAGGCCCCACCCGGCAGTGTTACCACGGTGCAGATGCGAGAGGTGAGGCTGCCCTGTGGGCCCCACTGGCCAGCGAGCCAGAGGCACGCGCGCGCGCGAATAGGGGACCTGGGCTGCGCGGTGGGGAATTTGGGGAAAATGGGTCGAGGGTGTAGGGATTTGGCCCACGCAGGTTTGTTTCTTTTTTTCTTTTCTGTTTTCAATTTCTTTTAAATTTTCAAATCTTTATTCCAAATTCAAATTTATTCAAATTTAAACTTCAACTTTCTAAGTGCCAAAATTAATCCTAATATAAACTTTACTGTTTACAATATTATTATTATTATTATTGATTCTTTTCCTTATTATTTATTCATGGGAGAAACAAATGACTTCATTAAAATTTCCTTTTCTCAATTTCTATTTTACGTTTTCATTTAAAATTCTAAGGTCAAATCCAAGTTATGTCTTCAATAAAATGCCTTAGCCAAAGTTTTAAGCAAGGGATGCATTTTCTTCTTTTTTTTGATGGTTGCTTAACTTAATATCTTTAATTGATTATAAATGGGAAGGATCTTAATAAATTCTCAAGGGTTTTTTTTGGAAATTCTAGAAATACTATCCTAGATATTCTTATTTATTTATTTTATTATTTTATGATATATAATTTTTTTTCTTCTACTAATTTTAGGTCTTACAAATCCTACCCCCCTTAACAGAAATCTCGTCCTCGAGATTTGTAAGGATGTATACACATATTATCTTAGAACATATGCACAAACAAAGAAATCTCAACATGATGCATAACTCATTAGCAAAACATATGGTCAATAGACCTTATTATTACTCCTAAAACAGTAAAATTCTAACTATTGGCTAAACTAATATTTAGGTCTTACAAATAGTAAAATATATATATATATGTATCCGTATTTATGTTTATCTCTATTCTTGTTGTTCGTTGACTTCTTCACCGACTACTTCATCTTCAACTAGCTCTTCTTCTTGAATTTCAAGTTCACCCGGCTCAGCTTCTACTTCTGCATGATGGGCTTGTCCTTGGTTGACAGATAAGGGCCGACTCTTTCCTACCGAGGCTTGTCCTTGATTCATCGGAGCCAGTGTAGTGTAGGCAGCTCTGTTGGGACAGTAGTTGGCGTAGTGTCCCGATTGTCCACACTTGAAGCATGCCCTGTTGGTGGTTGTGTTAGGAGCAACAGGTCCTACTGGGGTGCTTGCTTGCGGAGGAGCAGTTGGTGCCCGTGGAGTTTGTTGCCCAGAACTGCCACTAGCTGGTGTACTTGGAGTGGTAGTATATCGAGGACGGGAACTACTTCCAGCCTGCCCTTGGTTAGCAGCCCTTCTTTTCTCTCCAAACATACTCCTCTTGTTTTCTACAGCAATAGCTTTGTCAAGCAGCCTTTGGAAGGATGGGAATGTGTGCGATACCAGTTGATATTGCAAGGGTCTAATCAAACCGTCCAGAAAAAGCTCATGCTTTTGCTCATCATCCTCAACATCCCTAGGAGCATATCGAGATAACTGGATGAATTTGTCCCTGTATTCACTCACGGACATACTTCCTTGCTTGAGGGATAGAAACTCCTTTCTCTTAATCTTCATGAGCTCAGCAGGAATATGGTAATTTCTGAATTGAGTGGAGAATTCTGCCCAGGTAATTGTATCGACAGCAGCATGAGCAGCGCAGTACGCATCCCACCAATCCGCAGCGGGACCAGCAAGACGACCTGATGCGTAGAGTACCTTCTCTCTGTCCGAGCACTGAGCTATGTTGAGCATCTTTTCTAGAGACTTTAGCCAGTCATCTGCTTGCAGCGGATCCGCGGAGTTGGAGAAGGTTGGTGGTTTGTGGCTCATGAATTCCCGGTGCTTGTCCCGGGGTGGAACTGGTGGTGGAGGTGGAGGCAGTGGTGCTTGTTGCTGTTGCTGTTGCGCCCTTCTCTCTTGACGTATCTCCTCCCGCTCTTGGCGCATCTCCCGACGTACATCCTCTCTTTCCTGGCGCATTTCTTGACGCTCCTGTCGCATCTGTGCGTGCATGTCTGCCATAGTGTCCGCCATTTGCTGCATTATTTGCATCTGGGCTGAAATAACTGGATCAGCACCGACTGGTGGAGGATTCGTCTCTGCTTGTTGTTGTTGTCTAAGCACCCTTCGGTTATATGGATTGGCAGGTAGATCAATTCCTCCTCCCTTCCTGGTATTGACCATCTAAGTTAGAAGCATATGGTAAGATAGTTTTGCAAGGGAATCATTTGGTAGGCAGAATGAATAAGCTAATAGTTGGTTATGTACTGAAGATTCTTTGGCAGGGCTTGACCAGATATTCTATGTCAAGACTAGGGTAACTAGTTGTATGAGGTGAATGTCCAAAGGTAAGATAGAATCTGTCAAGATGAGATAGATACAGAATACTAGATATTTTTTTAAGGGGATAATCTAGATTGTCTAGTTATCTTATAAATACTATCCTTTACGCCTAGATGTATATGCAGATGTAATTGTGGACATTGATCCACAACCCATCACACTCAATCGAAGATCCAAATCAGACAAATACCATAAGAACAAGCATTCAAGTTCATAGATATCTATATAAAAATAGTTTTGTTTTTGTTCTTAAGGGTAGGTCTCCTATTCCTAAAGGTCACTTTAGGCACAGGATTTCAAAGTGTGAAATCCACATTTGTCTTTTAGAAAGAAAAGATAAGAATAATCAGAGTAAAGCGGAAATAGATGAGAATATATTAAGAAAAGTTTAGAAAGAATCAGAGTAGCAAAGGTAAGTAGATAATGGTTGTCCAGTTCTATCTAGGTTTTCTCCTACAGTCAACATTCCTCTGATACCACTTCTGTCACACCCGGGTTTCGGGGCACCAAGACCTGGGCGCGAACATATTCACCAGGTGTGCTGGGACCAAGTCTCACACATATGATGAATCATGGCACATGATCGAATGTCACATCTTTACTACATAACAGGAGTTCTATACAAAATAAATAAATAAATATCTACATTATAAGGATACAACAGTCCAGCAACCCAAAGTTGACTAGGAGACGACGGCCTAGACCTCTCACGAACACGCCACAACATCCTCCATGCGCCTGATCCGGTGATACCTATTCTTGACCTGTGGGGGGTGTGAGACAGCAAGAGTGAGCTCACATATGTTCATAGCTCAACAAGTTGTGGGGAATAATGTGCATGAACTCGCCAAAGATGGGAGTTCACGTGAAGTGTAAGGCTTACCAAAGAGGATGGTTAGAGCTGAGCATTGCTTTTAAAGTTCGTCAAAATTTTATTAGCAATTACTAAGTGTAAGTAAATACCAACCCAATTAAGTAGTAGAACAAAAGGAGTAACAACATCAACTGTGATGCAATGCATATGATAAATTGAATTTAGTTCCATAAATTAATCATGTGAGGGTCCGAGCTGCTCTTGACCGTGAGCATGGCTAGTATACCAGTTTTACACTCTGCAGAGGTTGTGTATCTTTACCCACAAGTCATGTTACCCATCTTCCAAGGGATCGCGACTTCCCATACACCTTTACCGAGGAGGCGAGGCAGGGTAACACTACGAGGCCTTTACAAAGTTCCACTAGCTTCAGAAAACCCGCTACAGTTTCTAGGAAGCTCCAATGCAGGGACCCCTCGCATGATCACCATCGCAGCAAAATCATCCCAAGGGCCTCCCTACACTGACCACTCCCCTACTGCCCTTGCCCCTTTCGGGTAAGGTAGTCATCCACTAGCTTTCCTAATTAATCAGCCAAGGGCGTCCCATTAAACCCTTGTGGTAGCACTGTTTTCCTGGGTGGTCGCTCCATGTACCAATTAACATAATGATCTTATCATGAATAGTAAATAACAACTGATAATAAAAGTATGATTATGAACAAAGTATATCTCTATACCCAAAACCACATAAAGCAATAGCATGTACTACCTAGAAATTCAGTGGTGAACAAGGTATAATGATAATCAAACTAGGGTATCCTATTGGGTCCCATCAAAATTAACCTATGCAGATCATTATGATTAATTAGAACATGAGTGGGTAAAAAGAAGTGATCAAGGGCACAACTTGTCGGGGACTTGAGATTCCAGGTACCAACTTGCTCTTCAGGTTCTCGTTACCTCGCGCTAGTCATAGCATTACAAACAAACAGTGTATAGGCAAAATTAACATTACACCAAACATATATGCAAAATACATAATAATGATCTACATGTTGAAATAAGATCACAGGAACAGGAATTATTAATTTTGGAGTTATAGATTTTAAGTTATGGATTTCTAAAGATTTTATGTGCTTTGTATAAGATTACTTAAGATAACATTTTTAATGTGCTTTTATGTCAAAACAGTGGCACTAAATGATAAACAATAATATTATAAAATTATAGGAACTGGAATGGATCAATTCGGACTTAGAATGAATTAAATATAAATTTAACAAGTTTATAGATTTATTTTTATACTAAAAACCTATTTTCCACATTAATATAGTTATTTTATTCCACTTCTGGACCGGGGCCACTATTTCAGAAGAATCCAGGGTCTAGTTCATAAAACTGCTTAAGACTCAGTTTTTCCCCCGCACAGGATGGCGGGTTAAATCAACGAAACCCGAGGGGCATTTTTAGAAAGTGACCGCGGCGAAGGGGTAAGATGGAATCTGAGCCGCCCATCCAGAACCGAGGGCCCAGATTAGAACCGTGCTTTAAGTGAACCGGTACAAATTGCAATCCCCTGGATCTGGATCCGACGGTCCACAACCAATCCGAGCACATGAACGCGATGACTCAATCCCACCCGCCTGATCACAGATCCACGGTCCTGATCAATCCGGACGAATTGTTACGTGGTGCTTCATCACATCCATCCATTTCAGATCAACGGCCCTGGGTTCATCTCCCACCCTGGCGAGAAAACGCGGCGAACCAAGCACACCGCACGGCGGCGGCGCCATTGCCGGCATGCCACCACCCCACGCCCCAGTGCTCCAAACTACAACCGAGCGCGTGCAACACATAGAGGAGGTCAAGGCGAAGTCAGGATGAGGAAATTTTACCAGAGAAAACGGTGGGCACAAGGCTATCCGCGGACAAAGCGGATTTGCGACGGAGATGAGTGCTCCGGTGAGAAATCGCCCAACCGCCCGGGCCTCCCGCGCTCTGCAGTGACCCAAGACACGAACCACGCGCAAACGCGATGCTCCCTGACCACTTGCACACTCTGACTGATGATGACCACGAGAAAATCGCACTGGGGCAGGATCCGCGACAATGGTGGCTGACGGCTAAATCTTGTTGAGGTGAGCACGGGATTGATACCGGGAGATCCCCACGAAGGGCGCCTTATATAGGGGCGAGAGCCGCAGCCAGCCGCCAACCTACTGGCGAGGATCGCGGGGGAGTCCACGGTGGCACGGAGAAGATGCGCGCGATTTGGTTGGGGATGAACGGACTGCAGAGGGGACCCACGCGCCGGTGACCCAGAAACGCGAGAAGAATCGGTCATTTGACCGTCGCCTAGGCCCCACCCGGCAGTGTTACCACGGTGCAGATGCAAGAGGTGAGGCCGCCCTATGGGCCCCACCGGCCAGCGAGCCAGAGGCACGCGCGCGCGAATAGGGGACCTGGGCTGCGCGGTGGGGAAGTTGGGGAAAATGGGCCGAGGGCGTAGGGATTTGGCCCACGCAGGTTTGTTTCTTTTTTTTCTTTTCTATTTTCAATTTCTTTTAAATTTTCAAATCTCTATTCCAAATTCAAATTTATTCAAATTTAAACTTCAACTTTCTAAGTGCCAAAATTAATCCTAATATAAACTTTACTGTTTACAATATTATTATTATTATTATTGATTCTTTTCCTTATTATTTATTCATGGGAGAAACAAATGACTTCATTAAAATTTCCTTTTCTCAATTTCTATTTCACGTTTTCATTTAAAATTCTAAGGTCAAATCAAAGTTATGTCTTCAATAAAATGCCTTAGCCAAAGTGATAAGCAAGGGATGCATTTTCTTCTTTTTTTGATGGTTGCTTAACTTAATATCATTAATTGATTATAAATGGGAAGGATCTTAATAAATTCTCAAGGGTTTTTTTGGAAATTCTAGAAATACTATCCTAGATATTCTTATTTATTTATTTTATTATTTTATGATATATAATTTTTTTCTTCTACTAATTTTAGGTCTTACACTTCAAGACTTGGATGACTTGAGGTTGATGGGTTTGCTTGGTTGGAGGATTTATCACCCACCACCTTTGCGCCCACATCAAAAACCTTATTAGTCATCCACAAGGTTCCTTCCTCATCATCCTTTTCTTGAGGTCTCACTTCACCTATTGCAAGCTTCTTTATGGCCTCACAAGGTGGTTCTTCATTTCTTGCAATGTCATTAGAAACATGCCCTTGCGAGCCATTAGACTCATCAAATGTCACGTCTATCGCTATTTCAACAAGACCGGTGGTATTGTTGAAAACACGATATCCATGCGCATTTGATGCATAACCAAGCAAGAATCCCTCATCCACTCTAGGAGCAAACTTCGAGCTCTTGACTTTCTTGTTAAGAATAAAGCATTTACAACTAAATACTCTAAAGTAATCAACTTTAGGTTTGTTACCAGTGAGAAGCTCATAAGCAGTCTTCTTATAGACCTTATGAAGATATAGCCGGTTGATTGCATGACAGGCGGTGTTGACCGCTTCAGCCCAGAAGTTGTTAGGTGTCTTGTATTCATCTAACATGGTTCTTGCGGCTTCAATTAGTGTTCTATTTTTTCCTTTCCACTACACCATTTTGTTGTGGAGTGTAGGGGACCGAGAACTCATGTTTGATTCCTTCTTTGCCCAACCAAGAATTCTTCAACACCTGTATTCTTGAACTCTGTCCCATTGTCACTTCTCACTTTCTTGATTTTAAGCTCAAACTCATTTTGAGCTCTTCTCATGAATTTCTTCAAGGTCTCTTGGGTTTCACCTTTGTCACTCAAAAAGAAAACCTAGGTGAAGCGAGAAAAATAATCAACAATAACTAAGCCATACTTACTTCCACCAATACTAATGTAGGCCACAGTTCCAAAAAGATCCATATAAAGAAGCTCCAAAGGCCTCTTTGTTGTGACCACATTCTTTGATTGATGTGGAACTCCATGTTGCTTTCCTGCTTGGCATGCGCCACAGACCCTATCTTTCTCAAACACAAAATTTGTTAGTCCAATGATGTGACTATCCTTTTGAAGTTTGGCCAAATTCCTCATGCCGACATAAGCTAGCCGGCGATGCCATAGCCAACCCTTGTCGGATTTTGCCACTAAACAAGTCTCAGGCGTCACCTTACTTGTTGTGAAATCAACAAGATCAAGTTTGCCCTTCAAGCGACCCGTAAAGCAACTGAGGAATTCTCCCTTCTAAGGATCTTCACATCCACATCAGAAAATAGACAATTATATCCCATTCCACAAAGTTTTGAAACAGACATCAAATTGTAACTTAGAGAATCTACTAGCAAAACATTTGAAAGTGATTGTTGGTCAGAGATAAGAATTTTACCAATACCAATCACTTTACTCTTGCCACTATCTCCAAACACAATTTCTTGTGCTTCTTGAGTTAGTTGCAAGGAGTGAAACATGTCTTTCTCCCCGGTCATGTGATTTGTACATCCACTGTCAAGCACCCAGCTTGACCCACCAGAGGAGTAGACCTGCAAAACAAATTTAGGCTATGCTTTTAGGTACCCAAATTGAATTGGGTCCTACAGTGTTAGTTATAGCCTTGGGTACCCACACACTTCTTTTCATGACTTTTCTCTTAGTGTAGGCACCCACATATTTAACAACCAATTTCCCTGAATCCCAAGTCAACATATAATCACAAAGATAAGAATGAGAAATGGGAGCATTAATTTTTTCTCCATTTGTGGAACCTGCTTCCTTCATCTTATTCTTTGTGGAACTCAAGTTTACCTTTACTTGAGTTGACTTGTCATTTGAGGAGTGAATCCTCCCCAAGGCATCATATAGGGTGGTTCCCTCTATGAACTTGGGGGATCTCCACCCCTTATGCACTATGCTAGGGTTTTCCTTATATGAGTTGAACCCAAGCCCCCTTTTTCCATTGTTGGGCTTCAAGGACTTGTATTTGAGTTCAACTTTCTTTAACCCATCATTGCTAGAGCATCTCTTCAATATTTCTTTGACCTTAACCTATGGGCTTTTCTTCCTTGCATGGTTAGTCAAACAACAAGAAGCATGATATTTTACACAATGTTTACAAACGACATTATTTGAGGGGCTAGACTTAGATTCAATCAATAAAGATGAAGCATTGAGGTTCTTGCAATTTTCAAGTTGCACTTGAAGTTCTTGATTTTGGACAGTCAAGCTTAACATGCTTGATTCAAGTGCATCCTTTTCATTTGCAAGATTAACTATAGAGGTTTTCATATTTGTCATTTCTTTCTCCTTATCCTCTATAGTTATCTTGACTAAAGATACTTCCTTAGTTAAGGCTTCTAGCATTTCATCTTTATTGAATAGCAATTCTTGAAGCTCTAGGTTTCTCTCCTTTTCAAGGATGAGCAAGTCTTCTTGAGCGTCAAGAGTTGCTTTTCTTTTATCTAGCTTCTACATTAATTTAGTGATAACATTATATCCATTTAAACCAAATTCTTTAATCATTTTATTTTTCATGGCAATTTGTTCATCATCATCATTTGTGAAATCATCACTAAATAAAGTTACCTTATCTCCTTTTGCCATGAGGCAAGTTGGAGTGTAGGAGTCGTCGTGGAGGTTGGTGAAGAGTTGCGAGCTTGAAGTAGATTGGATGGCGACGTTTGCCACCACTTCCTCTTCTTCGGAGCTAGAACTTTCTTCATCGGAGTTCCATTCTTCACCAATGTGGGCTTGACCATATTTCTTCTTCTTGAAATATCCCTTGTTCTTGCCCCCCTTTTTGAACTTATCCTTTTTGTATTCCTTCTTGGCTTCTTGTTCCTTTTTGTTTGGACAATCCGCTATGAAATGACCGGTTTGGCCACATTCATAACATGCCCTCTTCTTTCCTTTTCTTTGAAATTTATCATTTTTCCTGATAAACTTCTTGAAGGTTTTGATGAACATAGCTGTGTCTTCATCACTTGAACTATCTTCATCACTTGATGTTTCGACCACTTTCTTAGCCTTGTGGTCTTTGTTCTTCTTGGGGAAATCTTGTTCATTTGATATCAAGGCATGAGTGTCTCTTGTCTTGATTGGCGCTTCTTCAGACTCATGTTGTCGAATCTTTGCAAATAGTTGGTGATGTGTCATTTCCTCATAGTCATCATGGTCCCTTATCATCCTTGCTAGACTCTTGTCCTTTTCTTTGTATGCTCTCATAAATAGTCTAGTGACCTTGGAGTCATTCCAATCTTATTTTGTTGACCAACACCATTAGCCGATCAAAGAGTGATTGAAGTGACTCACCCTTAATCCAATCATATCGAGCAAGCTCACTCTCCAAAGCTTCAATTCTATGTCTCTTAGCTTTGGGGTCTCCTTCATATGACATTTTGAGAATGTCCCAAATGTCACGAGCATCCTCTCTTTCTTGGACTTTTCGGTATTCTTCCGGGCAAAGACTTCCTTTTATTATGCTCACCGCTTGAGCATTGCGGTGAACTTCTTGCATCATTTCTGGAGTCATCTCTTCTCCTTGGGCGGGCTTATACATACCTATATTGACAATCTCCCAAAGACTAGGATGTACACCGATTAAATGCGAGTTCATCTTATTGGCCCACTCGTCATAGTTCAACTCACTAAGAGTTGGTAACTTTCCAAGTGGGGCGGAAGAGAAGTTGGGAATAAAATTTCTAGAATAATCAAATTGAACTTTGTTGAACTCGTTACCTTTACTTTTGGTAGATGATCCTTCGGTTTTGAGACTTACCTTGCTCATCACCTTTGACACCAAAAGTTCCACTAGGTCATCATTGTATTCAATTTTTCCCTTTCCTTTGTCTTCTTCGGCCTTTCTTCTTGATTCTTCTTCTTCTTCTTCCCTTTTCTTAGCATCTTCCTCTTTCATTTTGAGGAACATCTTCTCGGCAATCTTCATGGCAAGGTCGAGGACCTTGGGGTCTATTTCCTCACCAGAAGATGTGATGGGGATTTCCTTGAGGAGAGGATCCACATGGTCCCTTTGAGTAGACATGATCGTTTCCTCACGCGGTTAAGCGTAAAACGAGGTACGAAGCTTTGATGCCAATTGAAAGTAGCCTAGAGGGGGGGGGGTGAATAGGCTACACCTAAAATTTTCCACTAAAAACTTCGAGATATTGTCAAATTCAAGTTGCACTGGTGCAAACCGGTTCAGTTGATTTTGTTTACAACTGAACAAGTTTGAACCTGCTCAACTTAGATTAGATAAACAGTTAAACAAATGTGACGAAGTAGTGAGAGATTTTGCTAAAGACTTGCCCTAGAGAAAATCCACTTGAATAGATGGCAAATCGGTATGAATTGTTTTCACACGATTTGCACACAATGTAATCGAATATGAACTAACCAACAAATTAAAGCACTTAACAAGAACACACGATTTAACCCGAGGTTCGGCAACCACCACAAAGGTGTCCTACTCCTCGTTGAGGAGCCCACAAAGGGCTGGGTCTTTTCCAACCCTAATCCTCCATAAGCCGACCACCAAGGCCAAGGCAATCTCTTCTCAAATTTGCTCAAAGAGCGGGTGATACAAACTTCTTGGGGTCGTCCACAAATTTGGAGACTCCCAAGCAACCTCTAACCGTCAAGGAACGCAAGGTTCCAAGAGTAACAAATCCGCACAAGGTTAAGTTTGCAATGAGCTCAAAATGAAGAGAATGGGAGAATTAAAATGAAATCAACAGCGTGTTAGATTGACTTCACCTCACACCAAGGATCCTTTAAACGATTGAAGGAGATGCGATTTCGGGTGTGAGAGGTGAAATGAATGCCCTTGTTTGGAGGTTGGTCAGCCAAGAAATCGTGGAAGGGGCAGAAGTGAATGAAGAGAGAGAGTGTGGGGGTATTTAAAGGATCCCCCAAAAGCCAGCAGTCGTTGGGAGAAGTGGACCAAAAACCGGTTGAACCGGTTCTTAAACTGGTTGAACCGGTTTCCACCAGGGAGTTCTCGGTTCACTGAGGTACTCAGCTGGAGACTCGACCGGCCTCAAATTCGGTTGAACCAGATTTCAAAAAACTCTGCACATGACTTTTTCTGACAGAACTGAATGGCAGACTAGCAGGTCAGAAGGTGACAGAAGGAACAGTGCAGAAGCTGGTTGAACCGGTTTTAGGTCCGGTTGAACCGGTTTCTGAAAGTGAAGAACAAGTTTTGAGAAAACTGAGGTGAACCAAGGTGAAACTTTAGTGGAGAGTGAAAGTGGTTTTTCCAAGGGCATTCATGATCTAGAAAAATATTCTCTTAGAGGATTTGAAAGGGTTTGAACTGAGCTCATCGCATTACTTACTTAACTTATAGCGGATCCATCTTAATTGAACAGCGATTTCTATAACTCAAGAATTATAAAATGTAAACTACCGTTATTTCCAAGCACTTGGAGCACGCTATATGATGTAGAATTTTAATCCGCTGTGCTTTTACATTTGCATACTCATAAGATCTGTGCTTCTCCTGTCTGTAGAATAACTGTATACATGCTAGGAGCAAACTTGTTAGAATCTTTGTTTGTTTTATCATTTAATCACCAAAACCCTCAATTGGGGTTGATTGCACTCACAACTGGCTGAAGTGCATTGAAACTACTAGCGACGAGTTACTTGGGGCGTATTCCAAGACCGAGGACAATGCCTTGTCCGCAGCCTTCGGGGGTCGGAGTAAGAAAAGATTGAACAAGGTATTTGATGCTATTGGCTTCGTATACCCTGACTATTGTTACCCGCTGCGAGGGCAAGGGGTAAAAAGAAAGATTGCTGCTTCGGGAAAAGTTGCTGCTTCGGCGATCACAGCTGAGCCGAAGGGCAAGAAGATGAAGGTTCTGACTCACCGGCCGCGTTATATTGAACCGGCTGCGATACCTGAATTTGGCGAAGGGGCCACCTCAGTTGCCGAAGCAAAAGAAACTGTTCCATCTGCGTAGAGCACTGAAGAGCTGGCTGTAATACCGAAGTTACCTTCAGTCGAGCTAGTTGAGACGAAGGCTGATAAGGCTAAAGGGCCGAAATTTGAAGAAAAAATGAAAATGCCAGACATTTTGAGTCCTCCAACAGAGGCAATAGTGCCGAAGGCGCAAAAGGGTTCCGTCGCAACTCCTAAGAGGAGAAGGATGGCAAATGTGCTGGATGTTGTGTTAGAAACAACAAAAACCTTTAGTCCCGCTCCCACAAGGAAAATTGCCGAAGTTGCCAAAGCGCAACCCAAAGCTGATACTAAGCAGGCAGAAGTCAAAACTGCAACAATTCAGGCTAAAACCGACACTGGGCCTTCAGAGCCCACCGAGATGGAGCCTGCTGACCCCAAGTAAAAATCAACAGGGCGGATTGCAACTGAAAAAATCAAAACTCCTTCTCCTGAAGCTTCAAACAAAAGTATTGACTACATTATTCGTTATGCTTCGGGAAAGGTACTATCCCAAGAAGAGATGTTAGAAGCGCAACACTATGCTCAAAAATTGAAATATCCGAAGGGGGCGCTAGTGTTTAATGGGAGTGGCGAAGAAGACTTTTTATAC